>CM028131.1:1412605000-1417405000 GCA_016271365.2 Neoceratodus forsteri | reverse complement strand
GGATACAATTCCACCCTAAACCTTGATAGAGCTCTTCGGTCATTCCAGTCTGTCAGTGTTGTTAAATAATCTTCCAAGCCCCTGGTAGTTTTTATGTTCTTATACCATCAATCATTTACTAACCACTCTATTTTATTTTGATCAGAGGCCCATTCAACATCTGTTACCTGAGTCTTGATTTGAAATATTATATCATCAAATGGCCTAATATAGATCTCATATAGTAAGTGCCCTAGCCCCAGAGAGAATAAATCCTTTTTGATTGTTACAATAATAGGAGATATAAAACCTCTATGGTTATAATCTAATTTTTCTTCTTCCAAGCATATCCTTGGTAGGCACTTTGAAGGTAGGATAAATAATTTTAATATAAATGACAATCTTCTTTCCAGAGCCTGACTTTTAAAAGATTTTTGACCAAGCTTGTGTCTTAGGACTTCCGCTGGTACTGACTGTGGGACCCTCAACAGATATCTACACATTTGATTTATAATTACTTCTAATGGTTTTGTATTTGCTATGGACCATATTTCTAAGGCATATAATATACTTGTTTTTATTTTAACATTGAAAGTTCTCAGTAAATCTACAACTGATCCTTGACCATATTTGATATTAAATCTCTTGAAAACCTTTGTAGTTATATTTAGCCTGTTAGTAACCGAGTTATGTGCAGTGTCCAATTTACATTCTGTGAGTATGTGATACCTAAATACCCATAACTTCTGACCATGTCTATTTTTTGCCCAGCAAGAAAAACGGAAGGCAATATTTTATTTCTAGAGCCGAAAACAACCGTGTTTGTTTTATCTCTATTAATATGCAGTTTATTAACTTTACAAAGAGCTGAGAAATGCATTAATTTACGTTGTAACTCGAGTTTTGGATGTTGATATTAACACCACATCATCAGCATAAGCCAGACAGGAGCTCTTTTTGTTTAAAATTGCTGGAGAATGAAACTCAGGGTTATCCAGTGCTGACAATATTGAATTAATGTATAAATTAAACAAAAGAGGTGCACGGAGGCAGCCTTGCCTAACTCCTAAATTTGTTTTTATTTTTGAAGTTAGATTCCCTGTCTGGTCATATCTTACCTTTAGCCATGTTTTCAGATGTAGCGTGACAATAATACTTAATAAGGCTGGATCTATATTATAGCTCTGTAATTTTTCTCATAAAAGGACTCTACTCATTGAGTCAAAAACTGTTCTTAAATCTATAAAACAACAATATAATTTTGTCTTTTTGATGGTAACATATTTCCATAAAAAAATGGTTCAAGATGTAACAATGTTGAACTGTAGAACGCCCTGATTTAAAGCCATTTTGTGTTTCCATCAAAAGATTATTATCCTCCGCCCAGTGCTATAGGTGGTTTAGGATTATCTTTGTAAATATTTTTTGGGATGAAACTAATAGACTTATAGCTCTGTATATTGCTGGCTCATTTACATCACTCTTTTTAAAAATCAGACAAATAATACTACCAGTCCAGTATTCTAGGAATATATCATATTGGCAACCAAAATTGTATAAATGGTACAATATTGGCACCCACCATTCTTTGAATGTTTTATATATTTCTGATAATATTTTGTCTGGGCCTGGAGCCTTACTTGAAGAGGTTTTCTCAATTGCTTCAATTATCTCAGCTTTGGTTATAAAAAAGGGTGAGGTAAAATTGCTGGTTGATTATATATTGTTATTCCCTTGTCTTGTTCTTCTACTGAAAAATACAATTTACTGAAATGTTCTTCTTATCTGACAGGGGCAATTGCAGCCTTAATTCTATCTGCATAGTGTCCAAATCCTTGACTCACCAATAATCAGAATTGTTTAATATCTTCTTTAATTACTGTTTTCCTTAAATTCTCCCACATCTTCTGATGGTATTTTCTCTTTTTCTGTTCCAAAACTAATTTATAGTTGGCTCTTCCTTTATTTAATGCTTTTTTATTTTGTATATTCTGTGTTTTCCTGTCAATATGTACTAAACTATTACATTTTATCTTTGCTTTCCTACAAATATTGTTAACCCAGGTCATTTTTATCATTTTTCCCTATAGATGTCTGAGAGAAAAGGGGGCTAAATAAAATATAATATTCTTCCAGGTATCAATCATATTTATATTTTCTTCAAAGTTTGCTATTTTTGATCTCAGGTCATTTAGATAATCTGAGCTAAATAGTTCTTCAAATGAACTTATAGTTGGAACATTCCATTTTATACGATGAGAGTTTGTAACTACTAATTGTGGCTGTCCTATAACATTTGTTGTTTCATTTGTTAAGTTCTCCATTTGCCATACTGAATAAATTGGTAAGTGTGATGATTCTGGATGAGATAATACAGTTAAGTCCTCACACATTCTAGTGGCTTCTAAATTTACCCAAACTAGATCAATTACTGACGAACCATTTGGGCCTATATAGGTAAATTCCCCTTCTGGCTCACTTTTCTTTCTGCCATTCAATAGATTAAAATTAAATTCCTCCATTATCTGGCAAATTAATTTCCCCCCTCTTATTAGTAATTGTATCCCTAGATTTCCAGTCATAGCATAGATTTTGATTTACTATAGTCATCCCTTGGGTGCTTAATGATTCACTTTTGCTATCCGAGCATTACAGTCCCCCATCAGAATAACTGGAAGACGGACATAAATTTACATAAGATTATGGATTTTAATTTTAAAAAGATCCCATATATTGTTGTCCAAAGATTTACTTGTGGGAGAGACATATACATTTATCAAAATACTTTCCAAGCCTTTCTTATTCAATTTTAGCATCTGTAGTTCTTTCATATTCGTTTCCATCTGTATAACTGAGACATTTAGTGCAGTCCTAATATATGTTATCAGGCCTGCTCTAGGTCTGCTGTTTCTCTTAATTTTTGATGCTGGAACACTAAATCCTGTGAAATCTGGTAGCACTGGTAGCAGTGGGGGTTGGCTTTCAGTAACCCATGTTTCTTGTAGAATTACTATGTCCTTTGATGACTGGAAAGTTTTATGCTCCATATTTGCGAGCTTGTTGCACAGTCCTATGTTCCATGAGAGCATAGATATTTTGTTCTTAATCTCATTATTCAGATTTCTCAGTTCTGGTGTTTGTCAAGTCTGTTCTATGGTCGTCAGTACTGTATATGAGTTAACACCATTCTGTATTGTAACACCATTCTACTTAGTAATTTTGTTTAAATGTTCATTGCCCACTGTCCTATGGTCAATCAAATAAATGCCATAAGCATCCACCCAGAAAGGGTATGTTACTAAGGCTACTAACTAAGCAGTTAATACATACTACAATTGACAGTAAATATGTGGAGTTAGGAGCAAACACATTTGGGTGATACTAAAACAGATGAACTAAGCAGTAAAATACACAGTAGCAGCTGGCAATGAGGCTACCAACTAAGCAGCTGAAACAACAGCAGCTGGCAGTAAAAATGTGGAGTTTGGAATAACCCAGCTAGGGTGAAGCAGTAGAGTACACAGAGCAGTTGGCGATCCATGAAGCTGTCTATAGCATGGGCCAGATAGAAACATAGAAGTTGACGGCAGATAAGGACCGCAAGGCCCATCCAGTCTGCCCATTTCTTTTTCTACCTTATAAATGTGCCATCGGCCTTTGCTCTATCAGTGGCCTATCTATTCATAGTCATTTGTATTGCTCCTTATGCCTATCCCATGCCTGTTTGAAGCCCTGCACTGTATTCATAGCCACCACTTCTTGTGGTAAGCCATTCCATGCATCCACCACCCTTTCTGTGAAAAAGAATTTCTCACATTCCCTTAATCGGCCTCCTCTAATCTCATGCTGTGTCCTCTTGTCCTGCTATTTTTCTTATATTTAAACATGTTAGACTCTTTCACCTTGTTTATGCCCTTAAGGTGTTTGAATGCCTCGATCATATCACCTCTCTCCTCCTTTGCTCAAGGGTATACATATTGAGTCTGCTAATCTGTCCTCATTTGTCTTCTGATGCAGTCCCTGCACCATTCTGGTTGCCCTTCTCTGACTGCCTAATTTGGTTAATGTCCTTGTGAAGGTGTGGCTTCCAATACTGCACGCAGTACTCCAGATGGGGCCTAACTAGTGTCTTGTACAGAGGGATTAATACCTCCTCTTACGACTTGTGATATCCCTACTAATACACCCTAACACCCCCTAGCCTTACCTACTGCTTTAGAGGTCTGCTTGATGATTTTAGGTCATCAGTGATGATGATGCCCAAGTCTCTTTCTTCCTTTGTGACTGCTAGCAACTCCTCCCAGCCTATAGGTGGCTTCAGGGTTTCTCTTCCCTATGTGCATGATTTTGCACTTCTTTGCATTAAATCCCAGTTGCCACTCTTCTGACCATTCTGCTAGTTTATCCAGATCTCTTCTCATTCTGCCCACCCCATCTGGATCATCTACTCTGTTGCAGATCTTGGAGTCATCTGCAAACAGACAGATAGGGACTTGCTTTGATGCAAGAGTTTTGGTAGGGGCTTGTATCAGCACAGTGACTGCAACAAAGGCAGCAGGGAGTTTACTGGCTCTGGTGCAGCTTGATTGGCCAACAGCAGACCCTAGGCAGACTCCTTCAAATCACTGTCCTTTGCGCTACAGTCCTTAGCACCCTGGACTGCACCACGGAGGACCGACTGTGCTGTAGTGAGATTGTAGAGAAAAATGAAGATGGCCACACATGCTAGTTGGTGGCTGGGCTCCTGGGGGTGGGGCTTGCAGTCCATTCCACTGTCTGCTTCAAAAACATATTGACAATTCCAAAGTGAGCTCACAATTGCTGTGTTTGCCACATCATAGTGTGTTGTTATGGTGAGCACTATGATGTCATATCAAGGGCAATATTAAGTCATAAAGTCCTGATGAGGACCTGATGTATAAGTTGACAAACATACTGCAAAAGCTGGACAATTCATGAGAAATCTGAAAAGATGTTCAACAGTTAACTTTAATAGCGGAATTGCATATTGCTCATCAAATTACATTCTGAAATGAATGTCTGCCCTTTAATAAAAATAAAATAAAAATAGAAAAAGAACTTTTGCTAATCAATATTGTGGCATGCAGCTAGAAATGCAATATCTTTACTGATTATAAAGTTGAGTGATTCTGACAGGAGCGAATTGCTTAACAAATGAGGCCATTAGTTCTACTTGCCTTCTGTACACACCCAGAGGATACTGAAGCTTATAGACCAAATATGGCAGGAACATTTAGTCATTCTGTTTTGTAAATCAATTTTTACCATCTGATGTTTTGCTTAGTTTCTATATTACTACTAGTAAGAAATTTGCTTTCAGGGAATCCCTACAAATATATACATGTTTGCACAGCCTCCCTGCTTGTGAAGTGTGTGTGTGTGTGTGTGTGTGTGTGTGTGTGTGTGTGTGGCGCGTGTGTGTGAAGAAGAATCAGCATTTATATAGCGCTTGTCATACACAATGTACTCCAAAGCGCTTTACAACCATTGACTGGTAGTGAAGTGACTGAATGTGTAAAGGTGGCCATATCGTACATCAGCACCCACTCACACCCTGGACAATTGCATGAACCAGTTTTATGGGAAGGAAAATGTTGCCCAAGACACCGGTAATGGCTTCTACTCTTTGCAAAGAATGTCCTGGGTTCTTTTACTTCCACCTGGATACCCACCAGGATGGGTAGAAGGGACCTCGGTTTAACATCTCATCCAAAGGACAGCACACCCTGACAGTACAGCACCCCCCTAATACTGCACTCGGGTGCCAGCATTTAGGTATGAGTTCAATACCGGTGTGGGACGAGAACCCATGACCTTCTGGTCCAGAGGTGGATGTGCTACCAACCGAGCCATGCTGAGGAACCTAGAGACTTTCGATCTTAAATTACTATATTACCATGTGAAAATCAGTGGTGGTTTAGGGTGCCTAGGCCCATTTTTTTTTAGAGCCAGACATTTGTGCTGTCCAGACAGAAGTGTGGTTCAGCAGATAGGGCATGGCCAGATCAGGGCAATATGTAAACAATTTTTTCTTTTTACCAGGAGAGACATACTAAGCTGAAAACTTATTTACAGATGCAACCTGGGAGCACAATGAAGTTTAATGACTTGCTTAGGGTCACACAGTATGCAAGTAGGGGCAGTGGGATTCAAACCCAGGTCTCTTGGTTTGCAGCTCAGAGCCTTAAACCACTGCACTATACTGCCTCCTTGCATATTGGAGTGCATTAATTGTCTGAATATGGGACTGTGCCAGAACAGCGCACAGTGAATATGGCCGACAGGGAAGGTCCCGATGAAGACAGTACATTCCGAACTGGATACATTATACTCTCAGGCACTTGAAGAAGGCCACTAGGCCAGCAGGGAGGGTATAAATATGTATCAAGAGGGCAATCTAGTGGTTGAGGGAGCACTAATCAACCAGGGAGTGTACTGATATATATATAAGGAGAGTATGTATGGGGAATCCCTCATTTGCATGGGTGCAGCACTAAATTCCAGGTGATCATGCTATCTGCACATTGCACTGGGGGCTTTTGAATATTGTCTATGCCCCTTTGACTGGTGCTATTCACAGCTGGCATGTAGCTTACTCAATTAGTGTTGCACTAACCATTTGAATATGGGGGCCATTAATCCTTACAATGTGCAGGCTTATATACATATACACACACATCCAGAAAATGAATACGTTCCAAACATAATGAACACTCAAAGGGATAAAATATGACAGAGTAATACCACTGGCAAAGGCATTCCAGTCATCTCCTGGCCAAATTGCTCTATAAATCCAGACAATGCTTACTGCTCTGTACTCAAAGAGTGCACCAATCACTCTGTGCATCCACATAGTACACAAACTGCTCAATGTGTCAAGAGACTATACTAACCACTGTAAGCACCCAAAGAGTGCACAAACCACTCTATGCACCCAGAGTGTGCACTAACCACTCTATGCACCCAGAGAATGCACAAACCACTCTATGCACCTGGAGAGTAAACAAACCATTCTACATACCCAGAGAGTGCACATACCACTCTATGTATCCGGATAGTGCATTAACCACTGTATTCACACAGAAAGTGCTCTAACCACTCTATGCATCCAGAGAGTGCACTAACCACTCTGTGGTCTGAAAGTGGATCCCCTGCTCTGCAAGTGGAGCAGGGGACTGTGGGACACTGCACGTCCTGGGAAATCTGAAGAAAAGGGTGATTGCCCAAATGGCTTCCCCCAGCCCTTTCTGCTGGAACTGAGGGCTGAGACAGTATGATGGTTCAGTTCCACTGTGGCCAGTGGGTGCTATTCATAGGGGGTACACAGTGGCTACAGCAGGGTCTCTGCCCATGTAGCCTGTACCCCCCCACCCAGCATGCTGCACATTAGAGAATGGCACAGAGTGTTGGCAGACTCCATTCACCCGTACCATCAGCTCTTATAGCTCCACAAATGCCAAGGGGATTGGGTGCGGAAAGGGTGTGCATCCCTTATTTGCATACTGTGGGGGTCTGCTGGACCCCTGTTACATGCTTCTCACACTCAGGGTTGCCTATGCCACGTGGATATGCATAGGGGCTCTAGTATGCAAACCATTTTATGTGCCCAGAGAGCGCACTAACCACTTTATGCTCCAGAAAGTGCACTAACCACTCTATGTACCCAGAGAGTGCAGTAACTCCTGTATGCATCAACATAGTGCACTAACCACTCTATATACCTAGAGAGTGCACTAATCACTGCATGCACCCACAGAGTGAAAACAAACACTCTCTGTACCCACACTCTCCCCTGACAGCTCTATGTGCCCACAGACTGCACTAACCAATTTATGTACCCACATAGTGCAGTATCCATTCTAGATGCCCAGAGAGTGCACTAACCCTCTATGCACCCAGAGAGTGCACTAACCACTACAATGTACCTGGAGAGTGCACTAGCCACTCTTAAGTGGCCAGAGTGCATTAACCATTATATGCATCCAGAGAGTGCACTAACTGGTTTATGTTACCAGAGAGTGCACTAACCTCTATGTACCCAGAGAGAGCACAAACCACTCTATTTATTCAGAGAGTGCACAAACCACTCCACACACACAGAGAGTTCACAAACCACTATATGCTCTCAGAGAGTGCACTAACTGCTCTGTGTGCTCAGAGAGTACACTAATCATTATATGTACCCAGAGACTGCACTAACCACTCTATGCTCCCAGAAAGTGGACTAAACACTCTATGCACCCAGACTGCACTAACTGTTCAATGTACCCAGAGTGCACTAACATATCCATGTACCCAGAGTAGACTAACCACTCTATGCATCCAGAGAGTGCACTAACAGTTATGCACCCAGAGAGTGCACTAAACACTCTATGCTCCCAAAAAGAACACTAACCACTCTACGCACCAATAGAGTACACTAACCACTGTATGCAACCATATAGTGCACTGACCACTCTGCCCAGAGAATGCAGTAACCACTTTATGTACCCAGAGAATGCAGTAACCAGTCAATGGACCCAGAGAATGCACTAACCACTCTATGTGCCCAGAGAATGCAGTAACCACTGTATGTACTCACATAGCACATTACCCCACTCTATATGCCCAGAGAATGCAGTAACCACTGTATGTACTCACAGTGTGCAATACCCACTCTATGTGCCCAGAGAATGCAGTAACCCCTCTATGTGCCCAGAGAATGCAGTAACCACTCTATGTACCCAGAGAATGCACTAACCACTCTATCTGCCCAGAAAATGCAGTAATCACTTTATGTACCCACATAGTGTACTACCCACTCTATGTACACAGAGAATGCAGTAACCACTCCATGTGCCCAGAGAATGGAGTAATCACTGTATGGACCCACATAGTGCACTACCCATTCTACCTGCCCAGAGAATGCAGTAAACACGCTATGTGCCCAGAGACTGCAGTAACCACTAAATGTACCCAGAGAATGCACTAACCACTGTATATGTTCCCAGAGAAGGCAATAACCACTGTATGTGCCCCAAGAATGCGGTAACCACTCTATGTGCCCAGAGAATGCAGTAACCACTCTAAGTACCCAGAGAATGCAGTAACCACTCTATGTACCCAGAGAATGCAGTAACCACTCAATGTACCCAGAGCATGTGGTAACCATTCTGTGGGCCCAGAGAATGCACTAACCACTCTATCTACCCAGAGCATGCGGTAACCACTCAATGTACCTAGAGAATGCGGTAACCACTCTAGGTACCCAGAGAATGCACTAATCACTCAATGTGCCCAGAGAATGTGGTAACCACTCTATACACCCACAGAATGTACTAACCACTCTATGGACCCAGACAATGCACTAACTATGTACCCAGAGAATGCAGTAACCACTGTTTGTACCCAGAGAATGCACTAACCACTCTATGTGCCCAGAGAATGCATTAACCACTGTATGTTCCCAGAAAATGCACTAAGTGCTCTAGGTACCCAGACAATGCACTCTACATACCCAGAGAATGCAGTAACCACTCTATGTACCCAGAGAAAGCAGTAACCACTCTATGTACCCAGAGAATGCACTAACCACTCTATCTACTCAGAGAATACACTAACCACTCTGTGTACCCTGAGAATGCACTAACCACTCTATGTATCCAGAGAATGCACTAACCACTCTGTGTACCCAGATAACTCACTAACCCCTCTATGTGCCCAGAAAATGCAGTAACCACTCTATGTGCCCAGAGAATGTGGTAACCACTCTATGTACCCAGAGAATGCGGTAACTAGTCTCTGTACCCAGAGAATGCAGTAACCACTCTATGTACCTGGAAAATGCACTAACCACTCTATGTACCCAGAGAATGTACTAACCACTCTACGGACCCAGAGAATGCTCTAAGCACTCTATGTACCCAGAGAATGCAGTAACCAGTCTACGTACTCTGAGAATGCAGTAACCACTCTATGTACCCAGAAAATGCACTAACCACTCTATGTACCCAGAGAATGCACTAACCCCTCTTTGTGCCAAGAGACTGCACTAGCCACTCTTTGTGACCAGAGAATGCACTAACCAATCTGTGTACCCAGAGAATGCACTAACCACTCTATGTGCCCAGAGAATGCACTAACCACTCTATGTGCCCAGAGAACGCACTAGCCACTCTATGTGATCAGAGAATGTGGTAACCACTTTATGTACCCAAGGAATGCGGTAACCACTCAATGTACCTAGTGAATGCGGTAACCACTTTACGTGCCCTGAGAATGCACTAACCACTCTATGTACCCAGAGAATGCCGTAACCACTGTATGTGCCCAGAGAGTGCGGTAACCACTCTATGTGACCACAGAATGCAGTAACCACTACATGTACCCAGAGAATATGGTAACCACTCAATGTACCTAGAGAATGTGGCAACCACTCAATGTACCCAGAGAATGCACTAATCACTTAATGTGCCCAGAGAATGCGGTAACCACTCTATGTGCCCAGAGAACGCACTAGTCACTCTATGTGATCAGAGAATGTGGTAACCATTCTTTGTACCCAGAGAATGCAGTAACCACTCAATGTACCTAGTGAATGCAGTACCCACTTTATGTGCCCTGAGAATGCACTAACCACTCTATGTACCCAGAGAATGCCGTAACCACTGTATGTGCCCAGAGAGTGCGGTAACCACTCTATGTGACCACAGAATGCAGTAACAACTACATGTACCCAGAGAATATGGTAACCACTCAATGTACCAAGAGAATGTGGTAACCACTCAATGTACCCAGAGAATGCACTAATCATTTAATGTGCCCAGAGAATGCGGTAACCACTCTATGTGCCCAGAGAACGCACTAGTCACTCTATGTGATCAGAGAGTGCGGTAACCACTCTTTGTACCCAGAGAATGCAGTAACCACTCTATGTACCTAGTGAATGCGGTAACCACTTTATGTGCCCTGAGAATGCACTAACTACTCTATGTACCCAGAGAATGACGTAACCACTGTATGTGCCCAGAAAGTGTGGTAACCACTCTATGTGACCACAGAATGCAGTAACCACTATATGTACCATGAGAATATGGTAACCACTCAATGTACCTAGAGAATGTGGTAACCACTCAATGTAACCAGAGAATGTACTAATCACTTAATGTGCCCAGAGAATGCGGTAACCACTCTATGTGCCCAGAGAACGACTAGCCACTGTATGTGATCAGAGAATGTGGTAACCACTCTATGTACCCAGAGAATGCAGTAACCACCCATGTACCTAGTGAATGCGATAACCACTCTACATGCCCTGAGAATGCACCAACCACTTTATGTATCCAGAGAATGCTGCAACCACTGTGTGTGCCCAGAGAGGCGGTAACCACTCTATGTGACCACAAAATGCAGTAACCACTCTATGTACCCAGAGAATGCGATAACCACCAATGTACCTAGAGAATGCAGTAACCAATCAATGACCCAGAGAATGCGGTAACTACACTATGTACCCAGATGATGTGGTAATCACTGTTTGTGCCCAGAGAATGCGGTAACCACTCTATGTGCCCAGAGAATGTGGTAACCACTCTATCTATCCAGATAATGCATTAACCACTCTATGTACCCAGAGAGTGCACTAACCACTCTATGTGCCCAGAGAATGCACTAAACATTGTATATGCCCAGAGACTGCACTAAACATTGTATGTGCCCAGAGAATGCAGTAACCACTGTATGTACCCAGAGAATGCACTAAGTACTCTATGGACCCAGAGAATATATTAACCACTCTGTGCACCCAGAGAATGCAGTAACCACTCTATGTACCCAGAGAATGCACTAACCACTCTATGTACCCAGAGAATGCACAACCACTCTATGTGCCCACAGAACGCACTACAGCCACTCTATGCGATCAGAGAATGCGGTAACCACTGTATGTACCCAGAGAATGCAGTAACCACTCTATGTGCCAAGGAGTGCAGCAACTACTGTATGCGCCCAGAGAATACAGTAAGCACTCTATGTACCCACAGAACACACTAGCCACTGTACATGCTTAGAGAATGCGGTAACCACTCTATATACCCAGAGAATGCACTAACCAGTCTATGTGCACAGAGAATGCACTAACTACTCTGTGCCCAGAGAATCCACTAACCACTGTATGTGCCCTGAGAATGCACTAAGCGCTCCATGTACCCAGAGAATGCACTAAGCACTCTAGGTGCCCAGGGAATGCATAAAGCACTCTATGTGCCCAGAGAATGCACTAACAAGAATGCAATAACCACTCTATGTGCCCAGAGAATGTGGTACACTCTATGTACCCAGAGAATGCACTGACCACTCTGTGTATCCAGAGAGTGCACTAACCACTCTATGTACTCAGAGTATGCAGTAACCACTAAATGGACCCAGAGAATGCACCAACCACTGTATGTGTCCAGAGAAGGCATAACCACTGTATGTGCCCCGAGAATGTGGTAACCACTCTATATGCCCAGAAAATGCAGTAACCACTCTATGTACCCAGAGAATGCGGTAACCACTCTATGTACCCAGAGAATGCGGTAACCACTCAATGTACCCAGAGAATGCACTAACCACACTCTGTACCCAGAGAATGCCGTAACCACTCTATGTACCCAGAGAGTGCACTAACGACTCTGTACCCAGAGAATGCACTAACCACTCTGTGGACCCAGAGAATGCACTAACCACTATAAGAACCCAGAGAATGCACTAACCAGTCTATGTACCCAGAGAACACACTAACCAGTCTATGGATCCAGAGAGTGCACTAACCAGTCTATGTACCCAGAGAATGCATTAACCACTCTATGGACCCAGAGAATGCAGTAACTACTCTATTAAACCAGATAATGCACTAAACACTCTATGGACCCAGAGAATACACTAACCACTCTATGGACCCAGAGAATGCACTAACTACTCTATTAACCCAGATAATGCACTAACCACTCTATGGACCCAGAGAATGTACGAACCACACTATGGACCCAGAGAATGCACTACCCACTCTATGGACCCAGAGAATGCACTAACCACTCTATGGACCCATGGAGTGCACTAACCACTCTATGTACCCAGAGAATGCACTAATCACTCTATGGACCCAGAGAATGCACGAACCACTTTATGGACCCAGAGAATGCACAAACCACTCTATGGACCCAGAGAATGACCACTTTATGGACCCATGGAGTGCACTAACCACTCTATGGACCCAGAGAATGCGCTAACCACTCATGTACCCAGAGAATGCATTAACCACTCTATGTGCCCAGAACGACTAGCCACTCTATGCGATCAGAGAATGCGGTAACCACTGTATGTACCCAGAGAATGCAGTAACCACTCTATGTGCCAAGGACTGCAGCAACCACTGTTTGTGCCCAGAGAATGCAGTAACCACTCTATGTACCCACAGAACACACTAGCCACTGCAATGTACCAGAGAATGCGGTAACCACTCTATATACCCAGAGAATGCACTAACCACTCTGTGCCCAGAGAATGCACTAACCACTCTATGTGCCCTGAGAATGCACTAAGCACTCCATGTACCAAGAGAATGCACTAAGCACTCTAGGTGCCCAGGGAATGCATAAAGCACTCTATGTGCCCAGAGAATGCACTAACAAGAATGCAATAACCACTCTATGTGCCCAGAGAATGCGGTAACCACTCTATGTACCCAGAGAATGCACTGACCACTCTGTGTATCCAGAGAGTGCACTAACCACTCTATGTACTCAGAGTATGCAGTAACCACTAAATGGACCCAGAGAATGCATTAACCACTGTATGTGTCCAGAGAAGGCACAACCACTGTATGTGCCCCGAGAATGTGGTAACCACTCTATATGCCCAGAAAATGCAGTAACCACTCTATGTACCCAGAGAATGCGGTAACCACTCTATGTACCCAGAGAATGCGGTAACCACTCAATGTACCTAGAGCATGTGGTAACCACTCCATGAGCTCAGAGAATGCACTAACCACTCTATGTACCCAGAGCATGCGGTAACCACTCAGTGTGCCCAGAGAATGCAGTAACCACTCTATGCACCCACAGAATGTCCTAACCACTCTATGGACCCAGACAATGCACTAACTATGTACCCAGAGAATGCAGTAACCACTCTATGTACCCAGAGAATGCACTAACCAATCAATGTGCCCAGAGAATGCATTAACCACTGTATGTTCCCAGAGAATGCACTAAGTGCTCTAGGTACCAGACAATGCACTCTATGTACCCAGCAATGCACCACTACACTATTAACCCAGATAATGCACTAAACACTCTATGTACCCAGAGAATACACTAACCACTCTATGGACCCAGAGAATGCACTAACTATTCTATTAACCCAGATAATGCACTAACCACTCTATGGACCCAGAGAATGCACAAACCACTCTATGGACCCAGAGAATGCACTACCCACTCTATGGACCCAGAGAATGCACTAACCACTCTATGGACCCATGGAGTGCACTAACCACTCTATGTACCCAGAGAATGCACTAACCACTCTATGGAACCAGAGAATGCACTAACCACTTTATGGACCCATGGAGTGCACTAACCACTCTATGGACCCAGAGAATGCACTAACCACTCTATGGACCCATGGAGTGCACTAACCACTCTATGTACCCAGAGAATGCACTAACCACTCTATGTACCCAGAGAATGCACTAACCACTCTATGTGCCCACAGAACGCACTAGCCACTCCATGCGGACAGAAAATGTGGTAACTGCTGCATGTACCCAGAGAATGCAGTAACCACTCTATGTGCCCAGAGAGTGCAGCAACCACTGTATGTGCCCAGAGAATACAGTAAGCACTCTATGTACCCAGAGAACACACCAGCCACTGTATGTGCTCAGAGAATGGGTAACCTACTTATATACCCAGAGAATGCAATAACCACTCTATGTGCACAGAGAATGCACTAACTACTCTGTGCCCAGAGAACCACTAACCACTGTATGTGCCCTGAGAATGCACTAAGCACTCCATGTACCCAGAGAATGCACTAAGCACTCTAGGTGCCCAGGGAATGCATAAAGCACTCTATGTGCCCAGAGAATGCACTAACGAAAATGCAATAACCACTCTATGTGCCCAGAGAATGCGGTAACCACTCAATGTACCCAGAGAATGCACTAACCACTCTGTGTATCCAGAGAATGCACTAACCACTCAATGCACCCAGAGAATGTACTAACCACTCTAAGTGCCCAGAGAATGCACTAACCACTCTATGTACCCAGAGACTGCAGTAACCATTAAATGTACCCAGAGAATGCCCTAACCACTGTATGTGTTCAGAGAAGGCAATAACCACTGTATGTGCCTCCAGAATGCGGTAACCACTCTATGTGCCCAGAGAATGCAGTAACTACTCTATGTACCCAGAGCACGTGGTAACCACCAATGTGCCCAGAGAATGCAGTAACCACTCTATGCACCCACAGAATGTACTAACCACTCTATGGACCCAGACAATGCACTAACTATGTACCCAGAGAATGCACTAACCACTCTATGTGCCCAGAGAATGCATTAACCACTGTATGTTCCCAGAGAATGCACTAAGTGCTCTAGGTACCCGACATGCACTCTATGTACCCAGCAAATGCAGTAACTGCTCTATGTACCCAGAGAATGCACTAACCACTCTATGTACCCAGAGAATGCACTAACCACTCTATGTACCCAGAGAATGCACTAACCAGTCTCTGTACCCAGAGAATGCACTAACCAGTCTATGTACCTAGAGAATGCAGTAACCACTCTATGTACCCAGAAAATGCAGTAACCACTCTAAGTACCCAGAGAATGCAGTAACCACTCTATGTACCCAGAGAATTTGGTAACCACCAATGTACCTAGAGCATGTGGTAACCACTCTAGGTACCCAGAGAATGCACTAACCACTCTGTGTATCCAGAGAATGCACTAACCACTCAATGCACCCAGAGAATGTACTAACCACTCTATGTGCCCACAGAATGCACGGACCACTTTAGGACCCATGGAGTGCACTAACCACTCTATGTACCCAGAGAATGCACTAACCGCTTTATGGACCCAGAGAATGCACAAACCACTCTATGGACCCAGAGAATGCACTAACCACTCTATGAACCCATGGAGTGCACTAACCACTCTATGGACCCAGAGAATGCATTAACCACTCTATGAACCCATGGAGTGCACTAACCACTCTATGTACCCAGAGAATGCACTAACCACTCTATGTGCCCACAGAACGCACTAGCCACTCTATGGCATCAGAGAATGCGGTAACCACTGTATGTACCAGAGAATGCAGTAACCACTCTATGTGCCCAGAGAACACACTAGCCACTGTATGTGCTCAGAGAATGCGGTAACCACTCTATATACCCAGAGAATGCACTAACCACTCTATGTGCACAGAGAATGCACTAACTACTCTGTGCCCAGATAATCCACTAACCACTGTATGTGCCCTGAGAATGCACTAAGCACTCCATGTACCCAGAGAATGCACTAAGCACTCTAGGTGCCCAGGGAATGCATGAAGCACTCTATGTGCCCAGAGAATGCACTAACCACTCTATGTACCTAGAGAATGCACTAACCACTCTATGTACCCAGAGAATGCACTAACCAGTCTCTGTACCCAGAGAATGCACTAACCAGTCTATGTACCCAGAGAATGCAGTAACCACTCTATGTACCCAGAGAATGCAGTAACCACTCTATGTACCCAGGGAATGCACCAACCACTCTATGTACCCACAGCATACACTAACCCCTCTATGTACCCAGAAAATGCAGTAACCACTCTAAGTACCCAGAGAATGCAGTAACCACTCTATGTACCCAGAGAATGTGGTAACCACTCTATGTACCCAGAGAATTTGGTAACCACTCAATGTACCTAGAGCATGTGGTAACCACTCTAGGTACCCAGAGAATGCACTAACCACTCTGCGTATCCAGAGAATGCACTAACCACTCAATGCACCCAGAGAATGTACTAACCACTCTATGTGCCCACAGAATGCACGGACCACTTTATGGACCCATGGAGTGCACTAACCACTCTATGTACCCAGAGAATGCACTAACCACTCTATGGACCCAGAGAATGCACGAACCACTTTATGGACCCAGAGAATGCACAAACCACTCTATGGACCCAGAGAATGCACTAACCACTCTATGGACCCATGGAGTGCACTAACCACTCTATGGACCCAGAGAATGCATTAACCACTCTATGGACCCAGAGAATGCATTAACCACTCTATGAACCCATGGAGTGCACTAACCACTCTATGTACCCAGAGAATGCACTAACCACTCTATGTACCCAGAGAATGCACTAACCACTCTATGTGCCCACAGAACGCACTAGCCACTCTATGCGATCAGAGAATGCGGTAACCACTGTATGTACCCAGAGAATGCAGTAACCACTCTATGTGCCCAGAGAACACACTAGCCACTGTATGTGCTCAGAGAATGCGGTAACCACTCTATATACCCAGAGAATGCACTAATCCACTCTATGTGCACAGAGAATGCACTAACTACTCAGTGCCCAGAGAATCCACTAACCACTGTATGTGCCCTGAGAATGCACTAAGCACCCATGTACCCAGAGAATGCACTAAGCACCTAGGTGCCCAGGGAATGCATAAAGCACTCTATGTGCCCAGAGAATGCACTAACGAGAATGCAATAACCACTCTATGTGCCCAGAGAATGCGGTAACCACTCAATGTACCCAGAGAATGCACTAACCACCTGTGTATCCAGAGAAGCACTAACCACTCTATGCACCCAGAGAATGTACTAACCACTCTATGTGCCCAGAGAACGCACTAACCACTCTATGTACCCAGAGAATGCAGTAACCACTCTATGTACCCAGAGACTGCAGTAACCACTAAATGTACCCAGGGAATGCCCTAACCACTGTATGTGTCCAGAGAGGCAATAACCACTGTATGTGCCCGAGAATGCGTAACCACTTTATGTGCCCAGAGAATGCAGTAACTACTCTATGTACCCAGAGCATGCGGTAACCACTCAATGTGCCCAGAGAATGCAGTAACAACTCTATGCACCCACAGAATGTACTAACCACTCTATGGACCCAGACAATGCACTAACTATGTACCCAGAGACTGCAGTAACCACTCTAAGTACCCAGAGAATGCACTAACCACTCTATGTGCCCAGAGAATGCATTAACCACTGTATGTTCCCAGAGAATGCACTAAGTGCTCTAGGTACCCAGACAAGGCACTCTACATACCCAGCGAATGCAGTAACTGCTCTATGTACCCAGAGAATGCACTGACCAGTCTCTGTACCCAGAGAATGCACTAACCAGTCTCTGTACCCAGAGAATGCACTAACCAGTCTATGTACCCAGAGAATGCAGTAACCAGTCTATGTACCCAGAGAATGCAGTAACCACTCTATGTACCCAGAGAATGCACCAACCCCCTATGTACCTACAGCATACACTAACCCCTCTATGTACCCAGAAAATGCAGTAACCACTCTAAGTACCCAGAGAATCAGTAACCACTCTATGTACCCAGAGAATGCGGTAACCACTCTATGTATCCAGAGAATTTGGTAACCACTCAATGTACCTAGAGCATGCGGTAACCACTCAGTGTACCTAGAGAATGCGGTAACCACTCTAGGTACCCAGAGAATGCACTAACCACTCTATGTACCCAGAGCATACACTAACCCCTCTATGTACCCAGAAAATGCAGTAACCACTCTATGTGCCCAGAGAATGCAGTAACCACTCTATGTGCTCAGAGAATGTGGTAACCACCTATGTACCCAGAGAATGCACTAACCACTCTGTACCCAGAGAAGGCAGTAACCACTCTATGCTACCCAGAGAGTGCACTAACGACTCCATGTACCCAGAGAATGCACTAACCACTCTATGGACCCAGAGAATGCACTAACTACTCTAAGGACCCAGAGAATGCAGTAACCAGTCTATGTACCCAGAGAATGCACTAACCAGTCTATGGATCCAGAGAGTGCACTAACCAGTTTATGTACCCAGAGAATGCATTAACCACTCTATGGACCCAGAGAATGCATTAACTACTCTATTAACCCAGATAATGCACTAACCACTCTATGGACCCAGAGAATGCATTAACCACTCTATGGACCCAGAGAATGCACTAACTACTCTATTAACCCAGATAATGCACTAACCACTCTATGGACCCAGAGAATGCACTACCCACACTATGGACCCAGAGAATGCACTAATCACTCTATGGACCCATGGAGTGCACTAACCACTCTATGTACCCAGAGAATGCACTAACCACTCTATGGACCCAGAGAATGCACGAACCACTCTATGGACCCAGAGAATGCACGAACCACTCTATGGACCCAGAGAATGCACAAACCACTCAATGCACCCAGAGAATGTACAAACCACTCTATGTGCCCAGAGAATGCACTAACCACTCTATGTACCCAGAGAATGCAGTAACCACTCTATGTACCCAGGGACTGCAGTAACCACTAAATGTACCCAGAGAATGCCCTAACCACTGTATGTGTCCAGAGAAGGCAATAACCACTGTATGTGCCCCGAGAATGCGTAACCACTCTATGTACCCAGAGAATTTGATAACCACTCAATGTACCTAGAGCATGCGGTAACCACTCTATGAGCCCAGAGAATGCACTAACCACTCAGTGCACCCAGAGCATGCGGTAACCACCAGTGTACCTAGAGAATGCGGTAACCACCTAGGTAGCCAGAGAATGCACTAATCACTCAATGTGCCCAGAGAATGCGTAACCACTATGCACCCACAGAATGTACTAACCACCTATGGACCCAGACAATGCACTAACTATGTACCCAGAGAATGCAGTAACCACTCTATGTGCCCAGAGAATGCATTAACCACTGTATGTTCCCAGAGAATGCATTAAGTGCTCTAGGTACCCAGACAATGCACTCTATGTACCCAGAGAATGCAGTAACTGCTCTATGTACTCAGAGAATGCACTAATCACTCTATGTACCCAGAGAATGCACTAACCACTCTATGTACCCAGAGAATGCACTAAACAGTCTCTGTACCCAGAGAATGCACTAACCAGTCTATGTACCCAGAGAATGCAGTAACCACTCTATGTACCCAGAGAATGCACTCAACAGTCTCTGTACCCAGAGAATGCACTAACCAGTCTATGTACCCAGAGAATGCAGTAACCACTCTATGTACCCAGAGAATGCAGTAACCACTCTATGTACCCAGAGCATACACTAACCCTTCTATGTACCCAGAAAATGCAGTAACCACTCTATGTGCCCAGAGAATGCAGTAACCACTCTATGTGCTCAGAGAATGTGGTAACCACTCTATACCCAGAGAATGCACTAACCACTCTGTACCCAGAGAAGGCAGTAACCACTCTATGTACCCAGAGAGTGCACTAACGACTCTATGTACCCAGAGAATGTACTAACCACTCTATGGACCCAGAGAATGCACTAACTACTCTAAGGACCCAGAGAATGCAGTAACCAGTCTATGTACCCAGAGAATGCACTAACCAGTCTATGGATCCAGAGAGTGCACTAACCAGTCTATGTACCCAGAGAATGCATTAACCACTCTATGGACCCAGAGAATGCACTACCCACACTATGGACCCAGAGAATGCACTAATCACCTATGGACCCATGGAGTGCACTAACCACTCTATGTACCCAGAGAATGCACGAACCACTCTATGGACCCAGAGAATGCACGATCCACTTATGGACCCAGAGAATGCATCAACCACTCTATGGAACCCATGGAGTGCATTAACCACTCTATGGACCCAGAGAATGCACTAACCACTCTATGGACCCAGAGAATGCACTAACAGCAATAGACACGCCTAGCAGGTGGCTCAACTATCCAGTTTTCCCATAGAACCAGTAAAAAGGAAAAATGCATCACATTACAGATGTGAATTAATGCTACCATGCAAATGTATCCATCCTCCGAGTACATTGTAGAGAAATCAATAGCAGCATACTACTGGTTAGTGCAAAAGCCTCCCATACACCCAAACAACATAACGGACAGTACTCATTCCTCTTAAAACCCAAAAAGTAAAAAAATTACAAAATTAAACAAAGTTAGCTGCTTCTGTCCCCTCCAGCCTAGACTATTTTCCCACAAGTAAGTAAATGTTATCGATTATACCCCACCCTCACGAAATATCCAGCACAACCCTAGTATGTACACACTGACCTTCACATTTTTAGCTAGATCTTCAGAAGTCTCTGCCCTGATGTATTGTGGCTCCTAGTTCTTCTTCAACAGTTGCTGAGTCTTGGAATGGGGTGGACTTTGTGAAAATACTCTTCTGCAGATGCTTGAAGTATACTTTCCCAACAACTGGCATCCAGCCTCAGGATGTGTACTGGGAAAGTGCTCAATGGATGGGTGGGGGGAATCAAACACACAACCACCATGGGTGTAGGGCATGGTGTTAACACCTTTGCGTGCTCCATCCCAGGGGCCCCTGATAGACCCATGCTGGAACCAGACAGCTGTGCAAGGGAAGACCCTGTGGAGAATCGTTCCATCCCATAGGGCACTGGAGGGTAGCGTTATTCCATGACTGTTGCCAGTAATTCTTCCCTTCCTGAAGAGGAACTGAACCCCAGTTCTTTGTATGAACAGCAGGTGACTCAGCCACTTGTCAGCCAGACCAGCTTGTTTGATCACTGATTCATATACAGCCTGCTACGAAGACTCATTCGCAAATTTAATTGTTATACATTTTTCCATGTTCACCCCTGGTAGTGTAACAATAGAACAAGATTCAATAGTAACTTCTGTGCTTAATCTTTGTTTGTATTTCCCATGTTGATGGGCTTCTGCCTGGAATATCCATATTACAGAAACATAGAAAACTGACGACAGATAAGGACCGCTAGGCCCATCCAGTCTGCCCGTATACCCTATCTATATCAGCTGCCACTGATTGTACTCGGTCATCGGCTTTAGCCTCTCCTTCCCACCTCTAGGGTTCCTTTATGTCTATCCCATGCATGTTTGAATTCCCCACTGTGCTTGCTCCCACCACCTCCTGGGGTAGGCTATTCTATGCATCCACCACCCTTTCCGTGATGAAAAACATCCTCACATTGCCCCTTAACCTGCCCCCTTCCAATCTCATATCATTCCCCTTCATTTGTCTACCCCTCCTATACTGAAAGATTTCACCCACCTGCACTTTATTAATGCCCTTAAGATACTTGAAGGTTTCTATCACATCTCCCCATTCCCTCCTCTCCTTCAGTGTATATATATTGAGGTATTTTAATCTCACCTCATATGTCTTCTTGTGCAAGCCCTGCATCATCTTAGTTGCCCTTCTCTGAACTGCCTCCACTCTGTCTATGTCCTTACAAAGATGTGACCTCCAGAACTATACACAGTATTCCAGATGAGGCCTCACCAGTGTTTTGTATAGTAGTATCACCACCTCCCTTCTTCTGCAAATGATACCCTTCCTATTATGTTTTTGTTAAAACTCAATAAACAGAAAGTTTGCCATCCCTGTGGCATGGAGGGCTGAGGCATCCTACCTTACCTACTGCCACGCCGGCGACCCTTGTTTGCAGTGTGAGCAGGTCACCGGGGGTCGGCCGGGGAGGAAGAGGATCGAGCATCCCAAGGATAGCTCTCCTCCTCCAGGGAGGGGTTGGGAATCAGTGATCGGTGCTTGCCTGGCCCCTAGTTGAGGCTGGGGCTAGCATACCAACACTGTACATGGTGGGCAGAGGCAGGGCAGATGCCCGCATGCTGCATACGGAAGTGTGCATGACACCGTCACTGGCGTCATTGCACGCTCTCCCTCTGGGGGGAGAAAAAGGAGGAAAACATCTCCAACGGCTGGATGAAGGAGGGGCTTGCAGGTCCTGCTTCCCGAATAGCTGAGCACCAACCAGAACTGGATCTGGTCTTTGGTGGGAGCCTGGGGACCCCCTGCTGACCCTGCCGGTGGGGGCAAGCCCTGGGGGAAGATGGTCGGCGAGGCCCAGTGGACATCGGGAGGATGGGACTGGGGCACTCTCCCAACGATGGGCCATCGGAGAAGGGGAGAAACAGAATCACCAAAAAATAAATAAATAAACAGAAAGTTAAAAAAAAAGAGCTCTGGAGTGTTGAGAAACCAAACAACTGTGACACTTGTTGTCTTCCTGTATCCCTTTTAAGGATCTTACACACACTGACTGTTCTTGTTGCTGAATACCCCCATAAATACCTCTCCCGTATACTACTACCTCCACCCTGTCTACGTCCTTACAAAGATGTGGCCTCCAGAACTGTACACTAAAACTGCTAGACAGCATAGGAATTAGCCTGTATGGAATTTTAATGGGTTGCAGTTATTGATTTTTATATATTTGTATTATGAGTTTTACATTCCAATGCTGTTTGTTCATTTTTGAAAGGGCGCCTGAGCCTACGGGAATGGCACCTGAAATAAATAAACTCTAATACTACTACTACATCTCAGTGTGCTAATGTCCATTTTCTTTCAGCCTGACCAGGTACTTGACTAAGATAGCAACGCCTTCTACACTGAGGACTCCTAAAAGTATGAACTAGGTATCTCTAGTTTGCTGCTAGCATAGTAACATACTATAGTACAGTGGTTACTTTATGATGATTTGCATATATTACCTATGATGCCTTTCATTAGGGGTGCTTGTGTAATTCTGTGTTTCTTTAAACTCGAGTTTATTTTCAATGTGCTGGACTAGGCAGTGTTGAATGCTTTTGAATTGAAGTTCTTGTCTTTTAAATTACTTGACTTCTTTGGGCTCATCACACCCCTGGTAACTGTCATCATGTGGCTGGTCTCTTGTCCTGGGTTAGGATAAGGGTTCTATCACACTGATGAGTCCTAAATATGACAAAACACTTGACTGTGGTTTGGTATTATTATTAGCCTTCGGAGACTGTCTGTGAATCTTTTACAAACTTACAATTCTGCCAAAAGCATAGCTTGCCTCGATTCCTTCATGGTGATCTGCATCTCTCATCCATGATGCCTTGCCTTGATGATGTATGTAGAAATTTGTGTTTCACAGTACTCTGTGATGAAAGCAACTTGCGATCCATCTTGGCTGCCCCTCCTGCCACACAGCAGTGACTATACCACATTTCAGTACAGACACACATCTAAGCTTATTGGTCAAAATTACTTCCCCTACTCATGTTTGTGTAACCCTAAGTGCCTTTGCAAGTGGGTGCCTACTGAAACGGCGACCCACTTGCAGCACATACCCAGACAGTGAGGGAGTAGGGAGGGTGATCGGATGGGGAGGGTTCACAAATGATGACGGGATGTCGCTATACATATGCGTGGGGGGGGGATGAGCACGCCGAGTGAGGGGTGGGAGGGTTTGTGAGGGGTGGTGCCGTGATCCGCTGCCAAGCTGGCTCCACGGCGTGGTGGGGTGGGTGCTGGCCTGGGGTGGCTGGGAAGCAGGGTTCGGGTCCGGCGTAGGTATGTTTTGCTGCGCCCGCCCGAGTAACTGGAAATGTTTTTCTTGCACTGTTGCACCCTTCCAACATGCACTCCTGCTCCAGAGTTGAGAATCTAAAAGTAGGGGTGCAAGGTAATTCCCCTGAGAAGTGCAGGCGCAGCCCTGCATAAAATAAAATTACAATTCCTTGTGCCATTTCTCTATGGCATTGGGTTGTATTACACTCACCATAAGGATGACTGCCTTTCGGCTGTCACCCTTATGACATAGAACCGGCCATCCCACATGCTAACCACCATCTATGTGAAGTAATGCTTTTTAATGTTTTTCTTCATCCTGCCACCTTTAGTTTGAGTGCATGTCCTTAAATTCTAATTGCACCCACCAGCTCAAACAACTATGTATACTCCCCCATGCCTGGTCCCTTTAGTACTAAAAGCATTATGTGCATGTCCATTTTGAACTTTCTCCTCTCTGGACTAAATAATTCGAGTATGTCCAGTCTGTTCTCTTAGCTCTTGCCTCCAAAACCACTAATCAGCATGGTGAAACTATACTGAACCACTTGAATTCTTCAAAGTCCTTTCTGTACTGCAGTGACCACAACTGGATGAAGTACCCCAGATGTAATCTAACCATTAGTCCCAAGAATTGGAAAGCACTCTAATGGGATGTGAGGAGGGGCAGAAGAACTGCAATTGCTTAAATACACAAATGTTCACAGGATCAAAAATGCCCCAAAAATGCATTTGTTATTACAAAGTGGCACACACAACTGAGTTTCCCTCACAGATCCCAAAGGTCCCATGTAGAGATCTGGAGGCCAATTTTCAAAGCCCTCCCCTTGGATTGGTGCACCATGTGCTGAACCGCCACCTGCGGCAAACTTGGGTGCACCAGGGATCCTCCACCAGATTTTGGAAGAACAGGGGTCCTGGAACCAAAGTCTCCAAGTTTGCCACAAGACGACCTGTGCGCTAAACAAATGGTACATGAGAGAGGAATGCCAAAAGCTGCGGGATGGGCTTGCAGCAGCAGCAGCGGCCAGTGATGGTGATCCACCAGCCAGTCACCCAGGTGGCTGGTGGGTCAGTGGTGGACAGGACATGGCATGGAAGGTAGGACAGTCTTGGATGGAGAAAGGGTGTGGCAACAGCCCCTGATGGGGCCAGTGCATTGTCAACTGCACAGTGCAGGTCTGTGTGGGAGGGCAGACACACAAGTAGTACTGGAGGCCCCTGAGGACATGTACCTGCCATGGATTGCTGGCCACCCAGTGGTAGTCTGGCAGGTGCCAGGGGCTGCGAGGGTGCCTTCACCAGGGGAGCACAGGGTAACCTCATCCAGCCACAGTTCCAGGGGTGGTGCATGGGATTTAGACCAGTTCCAGGCTGGTCTAACAGCAGAGGACTGTGCCCCCTTTGGGGGCTTCCAAAATCCCACTGCAGGGGATGCTGCATGCTGCCCTGGTGCAAGCCCCTTCCGCCATGGCGCACCAGTGTGGCCATAACAAGAACAGTGCAAGCCCAACTGGCAGAGGAGGTCCCCCAAGTAGTGCAGGCTGCATTACAAAATTGGGAATAATGCCAACTGTGGTGCAGGGAACCCTTGTGCCATGTCTCCTTGAAACAAGCACCTTGCATCATTCCTGATGTTCTGAAAATTGGGCCTCTGGAGTACAAAAACTGCAGAAAATGTAGAGTGCAGAAGAGCAATAAAACACACAGCCTAGTTTCTCAAACAACTGCTTGAAACGCCAGCACCACAGTCTCACTGGCTCTTCATCAGGGAGTCCCTGCAGAAGATCCTATGAGACTGAAGTGCACAGGTTTCCTATTAAAGTGCACTCCAATTCTTGGGAATGTTAGTTTTATGTTCAGCTTAGCCAGTGCAGGTGTGCATCAGTCCCTACACTGATGTTTTGAAAGCAGAAGTACCACATCGCACTGGTAGGAGGGGTAGCCACAAGGATAATTTTAAGACACTGGTAAGATGCTGGCATCCAAACTTACAGAGTATGGCACAGTGAAATATGGCAGTATTAAGAATCGAGAAAATCATTGCCAGCTCCGACAACAGAATTAAGACCTATCATAAGTGATAGGACAAGCTTCATATATTACTAGCATCGGCATAGTAATAATAATAGAAAGAGAGGAATAGTCAGGCCTTTCCAGGGAAAGGAAAGTATGTGTGCATCAGTCGAGCAATAATCCAAACAAATAGGCTGCACCAACTCCTTCCAATTCAAGTGCAGGTTTTATTTTTCATGCCACAATTCAGTAAATAAACCAATGTTTCAAGACATGACCTCAATCTCTTCATCAGGGAGGTGGCTACAATATCGTAAAAAGTAAATAATGAATTATTTAACATACATTAGCCAAATGCTTGTAATTAAATTCATAAAAATTTATTATTGTCAAAAGGAGTGGATAATTACTCCATTTTACTTACTTATGCTGCACCTTCTTGAGCCAGATGGTTTGGAATTTTGTCTAAAATGTTCAGGGTAGAAAGTGCTTGGGTAACTGTGGTGCCTTTCACTGAATTGTGAAAAATATTAATTCATTGCAAAGTTATTAAATTTTAAAATGTCAGTTTGGAACATGCTCAGAAACAGTCTTTTGGATAGCTGCTTGGAACAAAAAGATTTGTTCCATACAAAAGGATCCTTTTTGTATGGGGTAATCCTTTTGGGAGGAAAAACTTTTTCGTATGGCTGCCATCTTGTTTCTGTTTTTTCAACAAAACAAATTTCAAAAGCCACAAAAATTACATCCTAGACACACTCAACACATGTATCTTGCTCATTGAGACCCTGTTAGGTGGAATGTGCACCTAATGTTTGGAAAATTACTCTGAAATGTGTTTTTTTATTTTAAAATCCCTTTTGATTCACTTTCCTTTTTGTATGGCTACTTGAAAAGGAATTTAGCCATATGAAAAGGATCCTTTTCATATGAATCAAAAAACCATATGAAAAGGAACCTTTCATACAAAAAAGAATTGAAAGAAAACGGAGTCCCAATTCTTTTCTGTATGAAGGGATCCTTTTTTGTACTTTTTTTGTTCATACAAAAAGGATGCTCTCATATGAAAAAAGAATTTGGACTTAGTCCCCCCAATTCTTTTTTCATATGAAAGGTTCCTTTTCATATGGGTTTTCATTCATATGAAAAGGATGGTTTCATATGAAAAAAGGTTTTGGATTTAGTTTTTTTGCTGATTCTTTTTTCATATGTAGGAATCCGTTTCATATGGGTGTTTTTCATCTGATATAAAAAAGGATCCCTTCATACGAAAAAAGATTTTGGACTTTTTTCCCCCACATTTGAACTTCAACAAGCAATAACTCCCTCAATATTTGGACTTAAGGGACAATCTATATATCAAAACAAAGGTCTTAATGAGTCCTACAAGAATAACACCTACCCCCCAAAAAAATATATATATATTTAGGGGTCATATAAAAAAAAAACTAATTCCCATAGGATAACATTTGAACTTTAACAAGCCATAGAAGGAAAGAAATTACTCTTTTGGCAGAAATGGAAGCACAGGGCCTCCACACCAACATAGATGTATGCATCTATGGAGGAATGGAAGTGCAAGACCCTCTGGACCCTATGCTCCCACAGGCAAATGAGGATAGAATAACACTATCTCAAAACTAAGGAAATTTATTGGAAAAAACTGCGTTAATGCACTTGTTAAACAATTTCGCCACCCTGACAACCTCGGTGCATGGAGAAACAGCACTGGAGACTCAATAGATTTGCTGTCTGTGGGGGGCTGCACCCCCCCACCCACGCAGAGGACTGCGCCCCCCCGCACCCCATTACTTAAGGATTCTCAACTCCAGGGGGGTGCATGTTGGGGGGGGAAGCAAAAAAAAAACCCACAAGTTTTGGGCCGGGTGCAACAAAAATGCAGTAGCGCCCGGACCCAGACCAGAACTCAGAACCCCATGCACCGCAAGCAGAGGCCAACCCCTGACGCCACAGCACAGCTCAGCACCCGACCACAGTGTCACCCCTCACATCCCTCCACCCCTCCCAGGCCACGCCGCCATGCTCGCCCCCCCCGCGTGCGTGTACATACATAGACATTATGTCGCTAGAGTCGCCCACCCTGCCACATCAGGTTGCCCTCCCTGCCGCCTCGCCTTTTGGGCTTACACCCACATCGCATCACCATTTCGGATGGTGCCCTGATTCAGGTGCCCAAGTCACAGGCTACCCTGTCTACCAGGATACCTCCCCACTATGGTTAAAAAATTAAAAATATATTTATTTTACTCGTTAAACGTGTCCACTGCAGCTGCTCACTGTTTCTTGCTTTGAATCAAGGCATGTTGCTGGTTTCTAGTGCCAACAACACATATTAAACAAAAAAAGGTGGAAGTAGCAAGGAGTTGCAATCAGTGATGGGGATATTTAGCATGTACAGTAAAAGTAATGAAGAACACTTGATTTGTTTTTTGGCCATAGTATAGCAGTGAATAGTGGGCAGTTATATCAGCTAGGTGTGGGATAGAGCAGAAATGTTTGGCAAGTGGGTAATGAAGCAGGGGGCACAGAATATTAAAGTATTAGACACAGCAGGCATGAGTTTTTTTAATTACAATTGCTGTTGTAACATGAGAGTAAAGACTGTCGTACAATGATTTTCCCACATTACTACCATGGTTCAAGAGCAGTTCTTAGGTGTACAGACAACCATACACAACAGACCCTAACCATATAGAATATCACAAAATGTCACCCTTTGTTCAGCTGCCATTACCGTGTATAAAATGTACTTCCTTTATTCTAATTTAAATTGAAAGACCAAAATGAGCATTTCCAGTCTGATGTGCAGAAAAGAATATAAATATATTTTCCCCAATTCTTAGTTGGTTGGAAATGTAACCTCCTGGGGAGTTGAAAGAAAGAAATAACCAGCATGACTACTGCATGGTCTTTTGTTTGACTGTTCCTTGCTGGCCTGAAATAACTTGCTTGCATTCTGGTCAGTCTGGTTTTCCAGCCAACTGGTATTAATCTCAGGTGTGCATGATAAGGCCAAGTATAAGGCTGAAAACCATTAATACTGAAATATCCATAAACCAGCCTCTTAGCCTTGGCTTGTTGCGGTGCGGTACAGTCTAGGCATAAAAACATGGCTGCTTCACCAATGTATGTGAGGGAAACCATCAAAGTTCTGCAGAATATACAACTACTGTTACCCGAATGATGTTACCAGAAAAAAACTACAATTCAATACTACAGCTCTGAGGAACTCAATTGGCAAATTAGCAGGGATCATTAAGTTCAAGTCTCTCCGGATTACTGATTACATGTGCACCGCTGATGACCCTCTCAGTAAATTTTACATTTTTTTGTTTACTTTGGTGTTAAAGAAGGATCAATAAATTAAGATCAAGCTGATAAAAGCACCTAGAATAAATAGCTTTGTTTAAAAACACTACTGCTACTAAAATATTGATTTTTTTTTTAGAATGAAAGAAACCATAGAAATAAACAGTTTTAGTAGTTTGATATTAAAGAGCAAAGGTAGATGGAAGGTGTGCAAGAGGTTAAAGCTTTTAAAAAGTAGGAGATGATTCTTGCACATTTTACATATGGAGACCAGGGGCTGCTTGATAATGACTGTGATTTATGTTTATTTACTTTTCTCGCTACTTCCATGGAGTGGTTGGATCATACTTTGTCAACTGAAGTCCCCTGTCCAATACCTAGGGACGGAGGTGCCACTTGCTGCCTGGGGAGCACAACTGACCCTTCTCAGTAAGGTGAGTGGCCCTCCAAAACCTCTTAACTCAGATCTAGTTGAGGGGGCAGGAGAACAGGTGGATGGGGAACCTAGTCACTCAGGCCATCCCAACTGAGCAAGGGGGAGGGGGCAGCTTCATCTGCCCAAGCCACTCCATCAGTTGCACATTTTCTAATATCCTACCTATACAGATCATATAGATAAAAATTTGGGAGATCCTTATTTGCATAGCACTGTATCCCCACAGACACAGTATAGGCCACTTGCATATGGTGACCTGAAAGCCCCTACTATTCCACGTCATGCCCCCACTGGTTTTTTATATATAGGAGCTCTACAATCCTACCCCCTGGAGATGCTGTGATGCAGGAGGCCGTTACATAAGACAAGACATGCATGCCTCCTCAGCACATCTCCCTCCCTCATTGGATGGCCAATCACCTCAGCATCAGGAGGTACAGTAGGTGAACCATAAGGCACTGCAACCCAGCCTTCACAGAAAAGGGCGTGTCTAGTGAGAGGCACCTGCTTCCTCCTCTCAGCTGGCGGACAACCCAAGCTTGGGGCATGTACCCAAGTCATGTTGTGCAAAGCAGCACCTCTGCCACTTGACCATCAAGCCAGCCTCCATGATTTTAATCCTCCATATTTGAGCTACCAGCACTGTAGCTAAGAAAATAAAATTTGTGCTAGGAACCCTTTGGTACAACTTTGCTGCCCCTCCCCATTGCAACCATACTCATATATGTTACCCAAACCCCTTTATACACCCTATATTACTTAGTGTTATGAATTCAGCATTATTAAACAGAGCACAACATTCATATTATAATACCAGTAGGCTCAGATATCAGAGAATAGAAGGAACCACAATCAATGGTCAGGGCCCAAAATGCCATCCCCCAATAAATGTGACTTACTCTAGTATGCTCCTACTCCCATGTGGGCTACTAAATTCCTTTGGCATGCCTCCAGTCTAATTTTTCAAAGTCCAGCCAGAAGACTGTGGGGAAGCGGAGGACAATGCTAAATTTGTGAAGGAAAACTGAGATGTTGCAGTGCTGATAGACATCACCTAGGAGGGGCATACAGGCCTGGTGAGGATCAGGATATCTAGTAGAAGTGAGTTACCTCATGTGTCATCCAGCAGCAAGAGGCACTCTACATCTAATAGTCATTGCAATAATACTAATATACAGTATTGCTTTATAATTACTGGTGACCCTGTTTATCAACTAGATTACGAGGGCTTTCAAATGCTGTAATAACCCAAAATTGGGTTATTATGGCATTCAGCAAAACTTTCTTTAACCAGCACCGTAAACTGTTCTTCACACGACAGATGATTGGCTCCTAGTCTGTGTGTGGGCGGTCTGAACATCCCAAAAAATATGGCGGCCCGCTTCCAAGGAACCGCAGAGTAACGCCGCCACTGAGACTAACTTTGCCTGGCACCATCATTCAGTGTAAGTTTTATATTTTCTTTTCCCAGTATTTATCTGATTGACACTGCCATTACAAGCACACAAATTTATCTGGTTGATCCTGCTGTAGTAGTGCTTCAGTCAGGGCTTGTATGACCCAGCATGATCTGAAGTGTGACTCTCCCTCACAGTCAACAGTACATTTTTAAAAAAAGAAGAAAAAAAAAGAAAGAAAGAGAAAAAACATTTCCTTACTTGGCAGGGATTGAGAGTGTGTGGACAGTGAGTGAGTGAGTAGTGAGTGAGTGTGTGTGTGACAGTAAGAACTGCTTAGCCTCTACCTAATGTTGACATTCACTCCCTGCACCAGTAATTATATAAAATAAAAGATGGGCAAGTGTGTGTTTTTTTTTGTATCGTCTTCCCCGCCCCTACGTTCTCTTCTTACAGCCACTCCTTCAAGCTGCCAAGGACTCCCACACCCCTCTGATTGCTCCCCGAGCCTCCCTACTTCAAATTGCAGCCATCTAGGGTAACCCAGCGTATCCCTTTGCTGGATGAGTCCCCCTCCTCCTCCAAGAGGAAAGGCACCGGGGAGGGCAGCTGGCACACTTACAATTGGCCCCATGCAGCTGAGGCAGATATGGCTCTTTGGGAGGTCCAAAGGAGGCATAGGCAGGCCGGCATCCATTATCCGGCTGAGCCCCAAGCAGTTTTCTGGTTTTCAGGTCCCACAGCTATTGCGGCCCTTCTGCAGTGCTCCTGGTCTCCACCGGGGGCCACTGCAGAGTAACACATTCCCCATACCCACCCCAGGAGAGGAAAGCAGTCCTGTGGATGCTCAATCCTCTTCCTCCCCTGCCGACCCACAGCATCCCGAGTCCGTTCCTGAACTCGAGTCACCGGTGTACCGTGAGGTGTGGCGTCCAGTGCCTCAACCCTCTGCACCACCAGGCCGGCCCAGCAAGTGTGTGTTTAAGGATTTTTTACACACCTTCGGTGTGTGATGACCTCATAAACCTCTCGAGGTTTATGGGTCATAACACACCTCGGGTATGTAAAAAAAATCCATAACACACACTTGCCTATCCATTATTCTCTATGTAATCACTTTGTGATTCTAGGTGTGCAGTATGCTACTAGGTTCAGGAGGCCCTACCCCATGTCCTGCAGGGTTAAGTTTCTGTAAGAGATACATACATACGAACATACAAATATGCCAGCAGATAGAGGCCTTACGGTTTACATAGTCCATTCCAGTGTGCAGGTCCCCCCTTCTCCCCATGTCTAGGGAGATCTGAAAACTAAAGGAGCACCACTGTGGCAGTTTCAAGAATATAAACACAAATGCCATTTTATCTTTAAAAACTGCCACAGTGGTGCTCCTTTAGTTTCAAGAACTCCTGCATGAACGTAATCCTGCAGGACTAGGGAAAGGACCTCATGAAAGTAAATTAAAATGTACCAGTGACATTCAGTGCCCTCCAACATTATCTCAAGTAAATCCTGAGAACACATGGTCACCAAACAAAACACACAGGGCCGGATATTCAAAAGGGTTGCGACAGCGCAAGTCTGAAACTGCGCCATACTGCAATATTCAGCGGGAGGCAGTTGCATGCGAAAACATGCTGAGCAACAGTGCAATGCAAATGAAGGCATGCAAACCCGAAGGGTGGATCCATGCATAAAAAGTAATGCGATATTCAAGCGTTGCATAATGCGCAATAGTGCAACAAGCAGAAGGTGCGCACAGCGAAATGAGCCAAGATAAAAGGCTCAAGGAAGAGGCGCAAGAACGCTAGAGGGATGCCAAGCAAGCCAGGGAGAGAGAGAGAGGCAGCAAGAGGGAGAAAGAGGGCAGGCCAGGGAGTGTTCAGGCAAACATAAGCAAGGCAAGGTGTGTGGGCCACAGGCTGCAGAGGCCAGCAGGTGTACCCGGTGCAGTGGAGGCAGCAATCAGGACAGCGGGGGTAACAGAGCAAGATCAGCCAGGGGGGGACACAAGCCAGGGAGATGGACAGTGCCAGCTTCCACATGGGAAGCTGTAATGAGGGGTGAGAAGGCATACTGCAGGGGATGTGGCTGTGGAAGGGCCGTTGGTAAAGTACGCCCCAACAGCAGTACCATGCCCGCATCAGCTTTGAGCTGTACACAGATGTAGAGATTGGGGCGTACCGCCTGGAACAGGGCAATACTGAGGCGGCTCTGTGAGCTGTGCAATGATGTGATGCAGGCACCCTCACGACGGAGTCACGCTCTGTCAGTGGAGACCAAGGTGACAGCCTGCATGTGCCTGCTCGCCACGGGCACCTTCCAGAGGCTGACAGGGACACCACAGGCATCACACAGTCGGCCACGCCACGCATCCTCACCCAATTCCTCAAGCGCTGCTGCCACATGCTGCGGAGCACATCCATTTCCCCAGCACCGCGGCAGAGCGTACAGCAAACTTGCAGGAGTTCCACAGGGTAGCACGTATGCCTGGCGTGCTAGGGGTGATAAGACTGCACCCATGTGGCTATTTGCACACCACCTGGCCCCGATGGGGCTGCCTACAGAAACAGGAAGGGCTTCTCGAGTGTCAACTGCAAGGTGGTGTGTGATGCCAGTGGACGCATAATCAATGTCTGTGCCACACACCCTGGTGGTGCACATGATTCCTTCATATGGCATCAGTCCGTACTGTGCCATTGATTCGAGAGTGGGAACATCCCCACAGGCCATCTTGTGGGTGAGTACACATGTGGAATGGCAATGTTGAGTCAAGGGTGGAAAGCCACAGGTGCCATGATAGTGGCATACACAGGAATGTGGGCGAAATGGACCTGAACATGTCACTAATCACCATCTCCACACAGGTGACTGCGGATACCACTCCGACCCTGGCTGCTCACACCCTACTGGCACCCCACGACCACATCACAGCAATGCTACAATGAGGCACATGCTGCCACACGCAACATCATAGAGCGGGTGTTTGGGATGCTTAAGGCACGATTCCGATGCCTAGACACCTCTGGCGGTGCGCTACAGTACAGCCCCTCAAAGGCCTGTGTGATATTCCTGGCCTGTTGTATCCTGCACAACATGGCCAAAGACTGTGGGATAGCTGTACAGGTCGAGGAGGGGGGGGGGACAGCGATGGGGCCACCGGTGACGCCGGTGATGATGGTGATGAGCAGCCCCCCCTTGGACGGCAGGACCCCCGACTGATCCGGCAGGCCCAGCTGCACCGGGACACCATCATGGAGGAGCATTTCACACGACACAGGTAAGTCAAGGGCCATGTGCAACCAACACTGTCTAGGCGCAACCCACAGGCACACAGGGTAACACACCAGGGGTGCATGATGGCAAGGGGAGTGGAAGGATCCAGGCGCACAAACACACCATCAGGGAGGGGTGAATAGTTACATGCTATATGGACACACACACACACACACCAGGCACAAAGCGTACATGGGCAGGTGCACAGCAGAGCAGGAACAGACATGGCAAACACACAGATCCATGGACCACCCACACTACCTGTACTGTCCAAGTACGTGTGTCAGAAGCTGGGCACACTTGCACCTTGGTGTACAGTACAATGCAGGCATCATCATGCACACGCACCTGTGGACAGCAGTTGGGTGGGTGTGCAGGTGGTCCGTGTGTCAGCGTGTTGGGCAGGGCACCCACCAGTGCACTGCCCACCATGACACACGTTGCACACAGGGCAGCACCAGACAGGGCCCGACTGGGAGACAGGCCGTCAGGTGGCACTGTGCCACGGCCACCGGATGCGTGGGCGCCCACCGTGACCCAGCAGCACTGGCAGGCTGAGCATGATTACATGGGGTGGCACTGACGCATTTCACCAGGAGTCCCACGCGCGAGAGCGACTCGCCCGCGACAGGGTCTGCAGCATGCCGAACATACCGCACCAGGTGTGCTCGGATGCCCACAGCAGAACCCGCGCCGACAGGCTGGGTGTTGCACGACGCCGGGAACATGGAGTGGAGAGCGTAATGTGTGGGGTGTGCGGTACAGGGGCACCTGACTGTGTGCCCAATGTGGCCACGACACCGACCACTGCCTGGGTCAGCCTGTCAATGGCGGCGATCACATCCATCCACATTTGGACCATCTCTGCAAGGATACTTGCATTGTCCCTGCTGTGCCGCTCCACAGCCACGCACAGTGCCTCCACGGACGTTGCAACCCCCATCTGCTGCTGTACCGATGCCGCAGCAGGCGGGTGTGTTTCGCCAAATGGGTCGCCTGCCTCATCGGCAATCTCTCCCAGGGTGTGGAAGGCCCTGATGCTCAACACCCCTTGAGGGTGGGCGCTGTTCACCAGGACCAGGTATGGCTAGGCAACAGGCGGTGTGCATGGCCACCGCTGAACCCTGTACCCCAGACCTGGTGGGTGACTGCTGCTGCTGCCCCCAACTGCTGTGCCCCAGGGTCCAGTCATTCCACCGCTGAGTCCGCAACAGTGCCAGAGGCCTGCACAACCACCGGTGCTGCCCCACCGGTGCTGACAGGCACAGCCTGGGACTGTGCTGGACGTGCTGGCACACACGCTGGAACCAGCTAGGTCCAGGGCACGGCTGTCCTGCTGTGTGTCCGCTATGACACACACGTGTCACTGCCCATTGCAGTCCTTGCATCAGCAATGGTGCAGGTCCGCAACAGCCACAGTCACAGTGTGCTGGCATGCCTGCATGCCAGACTGCTGGGACACAGGATGTGCACCCCCACACCTGACTCACCGACACCCGAGATGGCAGCAGGCATGCACACTGCTGCAGAGCAAGCTGGCTGGATGCAGAGGTGGATGGACCTCCTCCAACTCCGCAGGTCGTCTCCACACCACTTGGACCCACCACCACTGTCTCATGCAGCCGCGACAGGATCTGTAACAGAAAGTGAGAACATGTTAGTGCATGTGATCACCTTCACCCCGCCACCACCACTACCATGTCATACCGCGGTGCTGGGCTTCCACCTGTCTGGAAGCCACTTCCAGGTACACCCTCGATGGCACTACACTGCATGGATGCAGCCAGATGGTCCTCTGCTGGGGTCAGCTGCACCACCTCTGGCTGGCCCCCGCCCGTGGCTGTGCATGCCACCCTGAGGGCTGCCACCTTCTCCTTCACCCGTCGTTTGTCGGTCCCCATCTTCTTTTTGCATTCCTGCACGGAGCGCTGGTGGCTTCCATGCAGGTTTACGGCACTTGCTACCTCCACCCATGCAGCAGCACGGGTCTGCGGGGTGCCCCGCCGTCCACTGAGAAGTGGCTCCTCTTCCAGGTAGGCCTGGAAGTGCCTCAGTCTCAGCCTTCGTGAAGTTTGGCCTCCTCTTTCGCCCACCATCATCGTCATCACCCGGTCCTTGTTCAGCCATTTTGGTCTGTATGGGTGGAAGTGGACACCTGTCATTGTGCAGTTTACAGCATTATCCCATAAGCATAGCCCAGAACATCACACAGCATGCAACTCACCTCTCAGCTGCAGTAACCGAATCTGCCCACCGCAGACCACTGTCGCACATTTATAGTGCAATGCATGCAAATTAGGTGTGGAGCAACTTTAATGAGATGCAAATCGTGCCACTGCGCCTTTGAATGGCTGATCAGTTGATTTGCATATGTCGGCGAATATCGGCGCTGTTGCGCGCTTTGCGCATAGGGTCGATCCTGCTGAGCCAATGGCGATGTCTGTGACCGCAAGAGGCATACCCGACTGCGCACCGGTAGTTTATGCAGGTGTCTGCCGCGCTGCTGACGTGCTGTGCGCAATGAGCAGTGCAGGACACAGCCACCATTGTGCCAGTGGTGCTGCAGCGCTGGTCACCTCATAGCGCTCTGGCACAACTGTGCAATAGTACACTGTGGCACTGGCACGCAGGTGACCAATTGCGCAGGACGTGTAGACGTCCAAAGGCGCTGTGTGTGGCCTTGCGCCACAGACTCCTGACCTTGTGCCCGACCTTTGCCCCCTGGCGCTGTTCGTCTGGCACGTGTACGGTTCTGTCGCGCTGTTCGGTGACAGTGCAATGTGAACCGATGGCGCTATACGAACAGCACGATAGGAACTAATGGTGTTCTATTGCGCAACATTTCCACGTGGGGTTGCCGCGCTGCGGGGCGCCATATTGCCTACTATACAACTCTAGTAATGGCACGCAGGAGAGCTCCACAGTGGAGTCCGTTGGAGGTGGCCAACCTGGTGGCTGTGGTGGAGCCTCACTTTGGGCCACTGTTTGGGGGAGAACCCCTCAACATGGCACGCACCCATGTGTGGCAGCAGGTGGCCACTGCACTGGAGCAGGTCACAGGGCGGTGCAGGACGGCAGAACAGTGCAGGCACCGCTATAGTGACCTCCACAGGAGGGAGCAGGCACTGCTGGAACGCCTCAGGTCCCATGCCAGGAGGGGCATTGTGCCTAGGCCAGGTGGGTGACCCATCTATGCACCTGTATTGTCCGTAGGGGTGTGACTGTGTATTGGTGGCGGTGCATGGGGGAGGGCTCTACCATGGTTGGCTGTGTCAGTGTGTGCAGGTGTGTGATGCATGGGTCTGGCTGTGTGGGCAGGCACACTCGCTGGGGCAGGGGGCTGTCTGCTTTGGGTTCACACTGATGTGTTTCTCAACATTTGTCCCCCACAGGCGTGGAGGAGCGGAGGCAGGCCCAGGCTGAGGAGGGCCATGGCAGGGCACAGGTGGCAGCCAGAGGTGGCATGATGGTTGGGCCACAGCGGCAGCAGCAGGAGCAGCAGCAGCAGCCACAGCTGCTTGATGAGGGTGAGTGTCATTACATCATGGATGCTATTGCATGTTGGTGGGGGGGGGCATGACCACCAGCCATGGACAACACAACCATGCACGACACAGGTGACAGTCATCACTGTCCAGTGTCACTGCATGTCTGTGTGTGCATCACTGGTGGTCCATGCATGCACTGGGCACATGGCTGTGGAACTAGCATCCCACCACGTAGCCACGCCACTGACAGCCTTGGTTGTGCTGTGATGGACATGGGGTGTGTGTGTGCAGTGGTACACATAGCTGGTGCTGCCTGGTTGGGCATGTCTTGTGCACGGTCACTGTGGGTGGGTGCATACCATCACAGGTGCAGGGGCACTGGCTATATGCCTTGCATGATGGGTGGGGTTCAGGGGATATGGACAGTCACAGCCATTGACTCTGTTCCCTTGTCCTAGGTATCCAACTCCTGCGAAGCATGGAACGTTCCCTACAGCGGCTGACGCGGGTGTCGATTGCCACTCTTGACATTCTCGTCGAAATGCAGCGCCATGGCGTGAGGCGCCGTAGGAGGCCCCGGGACCAGCAACGGGCAGCAGGAGGGCAGCCTGCCAGGCACTAGCTGTGCATCACCTTCCCACTTCACCCATCCCTCACACCCTGCCTTCCCTCTTCCAGTTGTTCACCCCTACCCCTTACCCACCCCTACCTTGTACCCCTACCCCCATATTGTAAAATGTAAATAGTTCTGTTTGTTCCTTTTGGTGTTGTACATTTATTGGTTTGAATATATATATTTTTTATGAATACTGTGGTGGTCTCTGATTTGCAGCTGGCTATGGGTGCTCAGTTGCAGTGGTGTGCATGGCATCTGGGGTGGTATTGTCCTGGGTATGTGTGTGTGTGTGTGTGTGCATGGGGAGGTGTCTCTGGTGTGGGAGTGGTTTTCAGTCAGTCTTGCCGTCTGCTGCCGCCCACTGCTGGGTGCTCATGGTGGGTCTGGCTTGTATGGTTCTGTGGTACACGAGGTTGCAGTGTGACGGGGGGGATGCATGGGGATTCCTGCAGTGACAGTCACTGCACATGGGTGGTGTCTTGGGGTCACAGTAAAGGGTGTGCTATACACAAGGGGGGGCTGCTGTGCACTGTGGTTGTCGACCCCCTATGTGTGGCAGTCTCAGCCTGCCAGTGGGTGTGCTGGGTCACCATGGCCCAGCTGTGCTTTGTTGGCTTGTCCTCATGGGCCGGTGGATATTCCATCCCTCCCCCAGTGATGCTGTGCTTAGGGTGTGGGGGTGTATTGTTAGTTCTGCAGTGTGTTCCTGTGCCCATCTGTGGCATGGGTGGTGGGCCCCAGCCTACCTCCCTGGTTGTGCAGTTCCATTGCTCTGCTGCTGGGGGGGCTCTCTGCTTGCGCTATGGCACCTCTGGACTGCTCAGCTGGGCTGGCTTTGTTGCGCTATGGCGCATCATATCTGCTCAGCTTCCCCTTCCTGGTTGCACTATGGCGCAGGTTGTGCGATATTCAGACGTTGGCTGGATGCGCAATTGGCCTTGCTCCATGTTTGAATATCGCGTCTATTGCGCATGTGCGCAATGGACTTGTGCTTGCTCCTGCTCTTGTGCACACTGTGGGCACAGTTTGAATATCCGGCCCACAGTCTGCAGGGCACCAGATAAGCAAAGCAGTTCTGAGGAAGGCGACATTATGCCTAAACTTCAACTGGAAAACAGCAGCGCTTCAGACAACGTGGACATCACACAAGAGCAACAGAGTTTCAACCGCCTGAAGGACTTTCCTTGCTCTGCACCACGATGTCCATTGCAGAGCCTCACTGCAGATCCTCCCTAGTCACCCAGGTATACAGTATATAGGGAGTTGAACTTTTACAGCAATGCAACTGGACCATTTTCTTAAAGCAAATTTGTATGGGAAACAGCTCTTGATCACATCACATTAAATATCATTGTACAGTACAACAAATAGTAGGTGCAGTGGGTTTTTTGAACATGAGAGCATGCTATGCTTATCTGCTACTGTGCAAACAGTGTGTGCATGTTTACCTGAAGCCTGAAGTACAGCAACATCATTCTTCTTAACTCTGTCAAACTGTTAGTTTAAGCCACATACCAGCCGTGTGTTTCTGATGGATTACACAATCCTACATTTTTATGTTCACAAAATGTGCATGTCAGATGATGAAGCATACTCAGGACAAGAACTGACAGGAATAACACAAAAATATTACTTTGAGCTGAGCTAGTGGCACCGTAGCAGTGCTGTTGGTTCTGATGCCAACAACTCAGGTTTCTGCCCTGAACTTAGGTCACTGGAGGGCCAAGGGAGAAGATTTGAGTGTCTTGGAGACTGCTCTCCTCCTCTGAGGACTGGGGGATGGGTAGTAGTGTAGTAAATTTATTTCTAAGGCATCATTCCCTGGAGGCTCAGGGTGCCATACAAGGCATAACAGCGATAATTAAAACATTAACTACATATCTAAAATACAACAATGCTTAACCTATTAAAATAAATAATAAATAAATATTAGAATATACAGCATAAATATAAAAACTATCATCATCATCATCAGATGGGAAAGTTGTTAAGGGGGACCCCCAATGGCCACCAAGTGCCTGCCTGAAAAGGTATACATTCAACCTTCTTTTAAAGGCCTCCACTGAGGAGGCCTCCCTCAGTGCCTTAGGTAGAGTATACCATAGTAGGGACCAGCAACCTCAAAAGCTCAGTCTGCAGAGAATTTAAGCCGGGCCCTAGGAATTAAAAAGGAGACCTGCTTCAGTGGAGTGGAGAGGGTAAGGACTGATGAGGATTCAGGAGTTCCAACAGATATCCTGGGCTCAACCCATGTAGGACCTCATAGGTTAAACGGGTAACTCACAGCACAAGCCTTGAAAATGCTCTGATACTGAGACATCAGTTAAGGCTTTATTCAGCAAAATAGCACAAGGTACACAAAACTACTCAATGTTTCACTCCCCTACTGGCAGCTTTTGAAGGCTTGTGCTGCGAGTTGCCCAGTTCACTCCTGGTGCTTGTTCCTGCTTACCGTGGTACACCGCTTCCATCGAGGTCCTTTTCCTTCTGTGCCTTATAGGGTAGTAAACCAAAAACTTGAAGGTAACATGTCACTTCACAGGCAGTCAGTGTAGTTCATGTAGGACCAGGGTCACATGACTCGGCCTCGAAAGGCCAGTAAGCAGCCTGGTCGCTGCATTCTGCACCAGCTGCATGCACTGTAGGGTACCTCCACCAACCTTGAGATACAGTGCATTGCAGTACTCCAGCCTGGATATCACAGAAACATGTACTAATGTTGGCAGAGTCCCAGGCTTAAATGCAATATCGTCACCTGAGTGACAACATGTGCGGCTGAGGATCTGTAGTGTATATGTGTGGGTTGCTTGGCTAAGCTCTGCATCAGTATGCTAAAACATGCTGCATGCACTTGGAGTTCCATCACCAGCATCTATGGGGAGAAAACAGATAGAACACCCCCACACACACACACACCCTGCAAGAAATAAAGATGCTTGTGGTCCTCTTAGGCTTTGCTCGTCCATTTGTGGGCTCCAAAACTGGAAGTGTTTTGAAAGGTTCTCATCCTCCGACGCCAAAGACCCCATCATGGGGCTAAGCCAGGAGAGAACATGGGGGTCCCCAGGGAGTGGGGGTGATGGAGCTGTTGCTACCTCAGGGGGATGGCTGGAGAACTTGGATAAACAGCAAATATGAAAAATGAAGGATATCACTTTGTATACCAGAAAGATAAAAACATAGAAACACAGACTATGATGGCAGGAATAGGCCACTGGAGCAGTGGTGTCTGCCAAGTGCTACCAATCTAATGTAGAATGTAAGAGTTCCAGTGGCTCTTCATACCCCCCCTTTTGATACCGCATGTACCAAGCCCAAGTATCTGTCCCACTCATGTTTGAATCCCCCCCCCCCCACACACACACACAGTTTTCACACAGACCACCTTTTTCAGCAGCCTATTTCACCCTTCCACCAACCTTTTCATGAAAAATGTTTGCTGGTATCCCTCTAAATTTGATCCCTGCAAGCTTTTATGGGGTTACCCTGGTGTTCGTGTTTCCCACTCAGTTAGAACAGTCCCTGCTGTTCGCCTTTGTTTAATTTACGGAGGTAACTGTATGTCTTTATCATGTCACCCTCTCCTCATCGCCTAAAGTGTGTACATGCTTAGGTCCTTCAACCTCTCCTCATAAGTTCACTTCTACTGTCCCTGGATCATCTTGGTTACCCTCCTCTGCACTGCATCCATCCCGACCCTCTCCTTCCTCAAATGCATCTCCAAAATTGCACGCAGTACTCCAGGTGAGGATGAACCAGTGACCTATGCAATGGTAGCAGCACATCTCTCCTTTGGTTGTTGATCCCATTTCCTATGCACCCCACCATATTTGCCTTTCTCCTTGCTTTGTCACACTGCACTATTGTCTTTAATAGTACAGATACTAATAGCTAGGAAAGGAAAAACATACCGAAAACAAAATCTAGTTCAAGTCTCCTCACTTTTATTTCCACTTGAGCCAAAAATGTATTTTCTCACTCCCAAATCCTGATGTCAGGTCTGCCAGCTTACGTCAGCTAGTAGCCGAAAACAGAGAATTTCTAAAATTTCATAGCCATTTACTCTGCATTGTGCAGGAAGCAAAGCCCACCCCCGATAACCTTTAAAGGAACCTTCCACCTATGCTCCAGGAGTTGGCCCTGCATAAAATCAGATATCAACACAGTTCTTAGGGAGAGGCTCATTTAGATCAATTCTTACATCATTACAGAATCCTGTCATCTCTCCTACTAGCAAATATGACAGTAAAATAGATGGCAGGAAAACAAGATAAAAAGCAGGCAACAGTCCATTATAAATCCTGACTGTTTCCTGCTGTCAGTTGTAGTTCCTGACTTTTAATTGCAACCTTACCAAAGGCTGAAGTTTTAAATATTAAATAATTTCAGCTACATTATTTTTGACAAGTTATATTATTTAATCATAAAACATTTGACATGACACATTCAAACAGCCCTAAATCTCCCATATTTCAACGTAGAAAAAAAATATATATATGTTGCAGGTGATATCTATTGTTGGAATTAACAAAATTATTTCCGAGTCTCAGAAATAATCTTGTTAGTCCAATAAAAGGTATCACCTGCAATATATTTGTTGTTTTTTATTTCTTTTTTCTTCTACATCATCGACTGGACTAACGTGGCTGCCACATTTCTTTGTCAAATATGTCAGCGTGCAATCATCACTGGCTCGCAGAGTAGTTAAAGTAAATGTTGAAGGGTCCCATAGCAAACGAAGGTAATAAACTATAGGTGTTGTGAATCAGTCTCCTACTATTCAAACTGCCAAACAGTGCTGTTTTCCATGAAAAGAATCCTTTTATTTTGGTGCTCTGCTTCATTTGCATAACACATCCCTTTTTTTCTTAGTGCTGCAACCCGCAACTGTGACATCATACTAGGGAAACAAAGTTATTAAGTGGATACTGTCAGTTTTTAGTTTTAGATAGACAAATCATCTATGTACTGTACCCACAATGCCTCACTATGTAAATTAGTATACAGGGTATTATATGTCTGTGCTCACTGCAGAAATAGAAGACTACATCACTCAGTATAGAAGTCCTGTAGATAGATATGGTATGCACAATGCATCGTTGTGAAAATAAACATACAAAAGCTTATATTGTTGACACCACTACAGAAATATTGGACAGCATCTCACAGTAAGGAAATTTGCAAAGAGGTTCTTATTTTACTCACAATGCCTTGCTATGCATATTTACATATTAATACTCACCACTACCAACATACAGGATTGTACTTCTGAGTAAGGCACATTTAAGGCAATGTTATAAATTACCCAGAAGGCTGTATGTAAAACATTGACAGCTCACTGGTATGACATCATTCTGGGGGTGTGGCCACACACAGAAAACTGGAGGACAAAACACTGATAAAACATAAAAAAATGATTAAGACAGATTATTTTACAAAACAAATTGCAGTTTCAACATATGAAGCATATCTGTCAATGGCATACTGTGTGTAAAAGACATCTGGGGAACCTTCAACATTTACATTACCACCAGTTATCAGTGGAGGCTCTAGCTTCTACTGGTTACCTGGGCATAGGTGGGGCACAACAGCTGGCAGCCCAGGCACTGATACATTCTTGCTATGGGGAATTTTGCACCGCACTGGTGCGAACACAGGCTTTTCATCCCAGGGCATGTGCCCTGATATGCCCTGGTGTACAGCCACCACTGCAGGTTGTCCAGTGGCAGCAGATCAAAAGGGCAGAAGGACAGAAAAGAAAATGCTTTGTTTTGTACAGGTCTATAGTGATAATGAAGAAGCTTGTGTCACGCTTATACACAAGCACTAATGATCTGGGTCACAAACCCCCGAATCTGAATTCATGGTGGATAATAAACAGGCTGAACATTTGCCAGAATAGGTTCATTTTCATTGTCTGCGAGCAGTTCAAATTGTCAAATACTTGGTACTCACACTCAAGGCCATGGTTGCTGGACTAAAAAAGGTTACATGCACAGCAGAATCCACAGGAATTAGGGATGGGGGGGTGCATGAAAGATACTGTTAAACTATGAAATGTCTGTATTGTTTGCAGACCCTCATCAGAACTTTCCAGAAACTCTTGTCATTTTAAAGTACATAAATGGTTTTAAACTTTATTTTGGGCCATTAATTATTGTCATACTAAGGGCCATACTGAGGTTCGTACTAAGGTTTTCAGGAGCAGATAAAGGCAAGGACGCATGTGAACCGCTCGCCTATTATTTCAGTGGCAGCATTTCAGATTTGGTATTGAGGTCATGTAAGAGCCCAGTTTTTGTTTTTTTTGTTTAATATGGCTTTACTCTTGCTTAGTGCCACATTAAGCAGGAGACTATTCCACAGCTCCACTATTCTTTGGGTGAAGAAAAATTTCCTTTTTTCGCTCCTAAATGTTTGTTTTTTTGAACTGCAGGGGGTGCCCAATGTGTAGCCTTGTTATCCTGTTTGGAGTTGATATCTAACATGGACATTAGTTCTGGGCCATTAATAGTGTCAACCATAAATAATAGGTCCCCCTTTATGCATCTTGTCTCTAATGACATTAATTTAGTTTTCCCTAATCTTTCCTCATAATTAATGAATCACATACCTTCAAGTGATTTTGTCACCATCCTTTGTACCTTCTCAATTGTGTGAATTTGCTTTTTTTTCAAAGGCGCCCAGAACTGTGTCCCATGACTAAGGAGTACGTGTACGTATGCTCCATAGCAGTATTGCTCAGATGAGGCTACTATGGCCACATGCGGCCACCAGCACAATGTTCTGTGGCCACAGAGCTATTTAGAGCCACAATTATAAAGGTAATCAAATGGACAAATTCTTACTATTCAAAAACATAGACAATGCATCTCAAGGGGAAAATACATCAGGGACTTGATTTAATGTACACTCTGTGAAAAGAAACGTGTCATATCAGGGGCTTGGGGTGAAACAAATAAGGAGTGTGCCACCAGTAAGTTCTGACAGCCACACTTTGTGCCCCATTGAGGCCACCAGGATTTGGGACTTCAGAACCACTGCTCTACAGAGCAGTGTGATCACTTTCTCGTCCCTGCTCTTAAAGGAGTACCACAGTTAAAGTTTGCAAAAACCATATGTTGTGTAGAGTGTTTTGATTTGTGTGTTTCGTCCTGGCGTGTCCTTCCCTTTGTCAGCCATTAAGGTTTTTTTTTTTATGATCCTTTACAGTAGTTAAACGTCTGTTTGATGGCCCTAGGGATCTCTGTCTTACAAGTTCAAGATAGTGCTGCACACAGAAAGAAGTCAGTACACTTACTTCAAAGACATTCCAAAGTGTTTTATTCATCCCCTGAGAAAGGCTGGGACAGCCGAATCGCTGGAGCAAAATGCTATTATAGCTCTAGCTAAGAAAGTCAAAGTGAATTTATATCGAATGGATGAATAAAAACTTGGATTATCTTTGAGTAAGTGCCTGAACTTCTTTCTACATGCTCTATCTTGACAATGACAATACTGTGGGGTTGGCTGCCTCTGTTGTGCTAGCACCCACCTAATTCTGCAATCGCACTCTCCCTTGGAACCGTGCATCCCACCTTAGCATGATTTATTGCCCTTCTTTTTCTACAATGCCTCCTGTCCCATGTGGCAGTGATGCATCCAGGACCGCACACACAGAAACAACCTGAGAATCCCTCTCCTCCAATTAACCAAACTGCAATTTGCTTTTAAATAGCTCCCACCTCCTGCCTTCTGAATGGGGGGAGGGGGTACAAAACTGTTTTGTGCCAAATGTTTCCATTTCTATTTTCCCCTGCTCTGTCAATGCTGTCTCACTTTGACAATGTGAGCCACAGATTCTTGTATTCCCTCTTTACGTTATCAGGCAAAGTGATCTAGGACACTCTGCATTTCTCACGCAGCCACCCACAGACACTTCCTTTTCTTCCTTGCATTTAGTCAGTGCACATGAAAAATGTCCTTCTCCATACTACCCAGAGCTACATCTTGCTCTGCTGCAATTTCCTTTTTAATTTCAATTTGTGTCATTTAGCTGTGTGCCATTTAAGTTGTATTGTTACCTCTGATTCCAGGCAAAGAAGCCAGGGGCACTGATGCTCCTCAGAGCAGCCACCAGCTGACTTTCCCACAACCTCAGTATGTGCTTCCATGGCAGCATAGGTGCTTTCAGCACTTGAGGGAAGACATACACACTTCCCAGGTGGCTGAAGGCACTCACCTGCACCTCGTGCCTCACAACCCACCGAGAGCAACAGTAATTTAGCATTACCGCACACCCCATTGTGTGTTATTGCTTTCTTTCACTTTACAATGTGATCCAATGGGAATCATATACTGCACTTCCCAGGTGGTTGAAGGCACTCAGCTGCGCCTCATGCCTCACAACCCACCTGGGGCATGTAATAATTTAGCATTGCACCACACCCTGTCATGTGTTATTCCTTACTTACAATTTACAATGTGATCCTATTCCTATGGGAATTTTTTACTGCAATGTATCCATGGCTACAGAAGTGCTGGTGTACCGTCAGTGGCACCTGTTATAGATATCTAACTAATCTTAACTTTAAAAAAGGAGTTTATATATTTTTTTTAACAGAAGATGACTGATTTTAAACCTCTGGCAGCATGTTCTTTACTACCATTAAAACCACCTGGTTGCGCTACACTGCAACAATGGAACTCACTCGCTCTCCTCTTTTTACAGTCCGCGGCTTCCTTTACAGATATCTAAATAATCCTAAATTAAAAAGGCATTTTACATACCTTTCTTAACACAAGATGCCTTATTGTGACCCTCTGCCAGCATGTCCTTTACCTCTATTCACACCGCACAGTCACGCAAAGCATCTAGGACCCCAGGGCTTCTATACCAGTGGAAAACATCTGGCATTGACAAATGCTTTTTTTTTTCCTTTTTAAGACTAAAGTCCCAACGTCTCAGTCCCCTTCACTCAGTATCAAATTCTTGGGCTGCCTTTTCTGTTGTACCTGTGGCCAGTACTGACCAGTTCAGCAGATAGGTGCCCCATACTGCCCAAAGGATGGTATATTTTTCTAAGTTTAGGTTAATTTGACTGTTGTATGCTCCATGGTTTATACTTTTTGCACCCTAGATCTCCATTCTCTAATCTCAGGAGATGTCTTGAAGATCCAGCATGCTATTATGCATTTACAAGCCATCATTCAAAGCAGTGTATATTACTTTCTTTTATGAGGGCCTGCCTCTGTCAGGGAAACCTAACTGTCACGGGATTGAATAAGGCACTGCCCCATTTGTAATGCAGAAAGAGTTTAAACGCAAAGGGTCTGTTTATCCTCTCCTTTTCTATCTCCTCTGTCTGGTTGCACGATCAAATTTTCTTGTGAAACCTAGGAACTGATTACTCTGACAGGTTCGCAATTCTCCACCTCTCACTATCTCTCTGCCTTCCCTTGCTGTTTCCTTTCTTTTCTTCCCTTTGCATATCTGCGGGTATAAAAACATATGTGAACCTTTGTGAAACTAAGTGATACTGGGATCCCTTTGTTTGAAATTGTATCCCTTTGTTTAAAACTATATACAATTATACTGTTAAAATGATTGCAAAAAGCTATTTGGAACTCAAGGGGTCAACCTGAGATGCAGTTTTTAAGCCCTTTGCAGATTTGTCAACAAGAGGTTAGTTCTGAGACACCATGTACTGTTGTGCTGCACCTGCAAGGAACAAAACTGACAAGAACATTCTGTAAACTTACAAGAACATTCTGTCTCTTAATGAGTTCCCAGACAAAGGCTTATAAAAAGAGCAGCAATGTTTTTGCTAGAGGGAGAGCAAGACTGACACTTGGAATTAGAGATACCTAAAGATGAAGGACTTTGTTTTCTGTGTTTGTACTGCCTTTCTAAGTACTTATACTGAACAATTTTTTATTTTACTGTTATTGGAAAAATAAAATGCTACTTGCTAATTTTATACCTGTTCCTGGTTTTCCTATGCTTCCTGATCTGTGCCTCGATGACAGATGGTGTCAGCGTAAGTGGAATTTATGCCGTGTATACTCTAAGCCAGGAGTTTTGTGCGTGGGTACTAGACCTGATACCAAGGAAGCATAGAAGAAATGTATGGATTCTGCAGCAGCAATTCCAGGAGTGATTACCAGAAAATGGCAGCCAAACTAGAAGCAGAAACAAAAGTCCAAACTGAGACTATACAGCCAGCACCAGTCATGGAAAAAAGAAGGCAGTGACAGAACCTGAAAACCTGACTATTTTTTCAAATGGTGGACAGACTGGGAGTGCCAAGTATACCAGTACCTTCGATCTCACCAAGGGTTACTGGCAACTTCTACATGTAGCTAAAGAATCCAGAGACAAAACTGCATGTGACACTCCTATAAGATTCTATAAGTTCACCACCATGTCATTTGGTTTACATGGCACACCCACTACATTCCAGCAGTACATGGATATAATTTTATCCCCTCACACTGGTTATTGTGCTGCATACCTGGATGGTGTCCTGCTGTACAGTCCAGACTGGAAAAGCAACATGGAACATCTATGAGCAGTTATCCAAGCGATCAAAAAGGCAGGTCTGACAATTAATCCTACCAGTGTGCATTGGGCATGGAGGAAACCAAATATCTGTGCTATGTTTGGGGAAATGGAGAAGTCAAGCCAGATGTTTCCAAAATAGAAGCTGTAGCTAACAGCCCTGTCCCCAAAACCAAGAAACATGTCAGGTAATTTTTAGGGCTGGCTGATTATTATCGGAGATTTGTTTCCAGCTTTGCCGAGTTAGCTATTCCTCTCACTGAGCTCACAATGAAACGGTTCCCGAATAATGTGAAATGGACCCCAGAGTGTGACAAGGCTTTTCAGGCCATTAAGGCTGCATTATGTTCATCCCGTTTTAAGAAGCTTAGACTCTGAGAAACAATTTCTGTTACAGACAGATGCATCAGAGGTAGGCCTAGGTGTAGTCTTGAGTCAGCATACACAGTGAAGCCCACCAGGATGAAGTGTAGTGTCACAGGTTTCCTGCATGACAAAAGGGATTAACTGCAATGTTTGCTGCAGTAACTCTACTGCAGAATTCTGCAGAGTTGGGCTTCATCCTGGTGGGCTTCACTGTAGATGGGAAAGAACATCCTACTCTATACATAACTGGGAAATTGCAAGACAGAGAGAAAAGGTACTCCACCATTGAAAAGGAATGCCTTGCAGCAAAGTGTGCCATGGAGTCCCTTAAGTTTTACTTACTAGGACCTGACTTTGTACTTGTAACAGATCACAATTCTCTATGTTGTCTTAACCAAATGAAGGATAAAAATTCTAGAATCACACGGTGGTACCTGGCACTACAGCCATTTAAATTTAAAATGATGCACAAATCTGGGAAAGAGCATGTCAATGCTGATTTTCGGTCATGATACAGATCAGCAATTGAAAATTCTGAAGGCTGAAAAAATGTGAGTTGAAACTTCTCTGTTTGCTATGATGCATATACACTGAACTGTAAAGGTTATAAGCTAACGTTAGACAAGAATTTAATGAAACGCTTTGGAAACCTGTTTTTTAGAACAGGTTCCTCTTAAGAGGGGTATGTGACAGGGTTGAATAAGGCCCTGCCCCATTTGTTATGCAGAAAGAGTTTAAACACAAGGGTCTGTTCTATCTCTCTCCTTTTCTGTCTCTTCTCTGTCTGGTTGCGCAACTAAATTTTCTCGTGAGACCTAGGAACTGATCACTCTGACGGTTTCGCAGTTCTTTGCCTCTCACTATCTCTCTGCCTTCCCTTGCTATTTTTGTCTTTTCTTCTCCTTTGCATATCTGTGGGTATAAAAACATATGTGAATCTTTGTGTGAAACTGAAAATGATACTGGGATCCCTTTGCTTGAAACTGTATCCCTCTGTTTAAAACTGTATATAGTTATTCTGCTGAGATGATTGCAAAAAGCTATTTGGAACTCAAGGGGTTAACCTGAGATGCAGTTTTTAATCCCTTTGCAGAGCTGTCAACAATAGTTCAGTTCTGAGACACCATGTACTGTTTTGCTGCGCCTGCAAGGAACAAAACTGATAAGAACATTCTGTAAACTTACAAGAACATTCTGTGAGAAGCAGGCTCCCCTAGCGAGTTCCCAAGCAAAGACTTATAAAAACAGCAGCAATGTTTTTGCTAGAGGGAGAGCAAGACTGAAACATGGAATTAGAGATACCTAAAGATGAAGGTCTTTGTTTTCTGTGTGTGTACTGCCTTTGTAAGTAGTTATACTAAACAATTTTTTATTTTACTGTTATTGGAAAAATAAAACGCTTGTGAATTTTATACCTGTTCCTGGTTTCCCTTTGCTTCCTGACCTGTGCTTCAACGACATTAATACCTTGGAATTAAAACTGTGGGGTATCTGTTTTAGTTGTTTGTTCCACAACTTATCTAGGGCTAACTTAATATTTGCCCAGAACCCATCTAATTTTGAGCAGAGCCAGAAGATATGTATATGTGTCCCTTCTTCCCCACACTCTCTCCAACAAAATGGAGAGTTTTTGACTATAAAAATGCTGTGTGACATTCGGGACATGAAATCATCTAGTACAAACTCTGCATTTTTTTCCCCTCCAGTTCAGGGAGGCAGACAGCTTCCAACTCTTGAGCCAAACGTTTTGCCATTCCATATCTGCCACTTCATCTAAATAATACTGTGGGGTCCTTAACTTCCATACCTGGAATCACAGCAGGTTCAATCAGGGTCCATGGCAGCTTTGGCTGTTCAATACCATTTGCTTGAAATAATGAAGAACTCCCCAGCTCAAATTACCAGGGATGGGTACTTTCTGTATTATTCTTAATGCTGTATTGTCCAACTGGTGTTGAGCCTCTGTTTGTACCACTGGAGGGCAGGGGGCCACTGAACATTTTTATAGAGAGGAGAGCTCACCAGAGCTTTTTTTAATTATAGTATTTTTTCCCCAGCTCAAGGAACTCACCAGGTATCCTGGTCCTTGATTTGTGTCATATCTCCATCTGCCCTCTGGCACAACTACTGGATCCAGACTCTTGTCCGTCCTGATCCCTCACTGGACTCAGGGCCCCTGGCTTATCCTTTGCAGTAAGACTCAGCAGAGATGGACCTGCAGCTCATCTGCACCCCCCCCCTTCTGAAAAGACATATTAAGCAGTCAAAGTTGGCTTGGAAAGAGCAAGCTATTCAGCAAATCTGAAGTGGGGAGGCCATGCCTCGTATCACACACTGCATTAACCATATTTTTCCACTCCTGAACCCTTCACCCATCCTATCCCTGAAGTTGAGGCACCCATGGCAAGCCTGTTTTGGCAGCAGGAAGGCAGAAGTTGTGCTCTGACACAGCACTAATGCAATATTCCAGCTATGCATTGTGGTTGCTAATATAGCAGACTGCCTACACCCTTTCTTCCTAGGACCAGTGGCCATTACCACCATATCAAGTCCTGGACACTCTGGCCCATGGTGTGGGAGTCAAGACTGTGGATCCAACCCAGGTCTCTCACGTGGTAATGTGGCACACTGCCAGCCAGCAGCACCAAGCTAGAGCCACCAGAACATTTCTGTAGCTGGGCCTCACTGAGCTATTTACAGGGGTGTCCACAGAACCTCTCTGCAGTCAGTTGCAGTGTAGCTGTATTTACTTACAGTCTTTCACAGAATAAGAAGCTAGTTGATTGTATGCCTGTCTCTTTAAAAAACAGTGTGTTCGTGGACTAAGGAAGTTATTAAGGGAGGAGTTTGGTCTGATTTACAACATAGCTGCTTTCTTAAAATCCAAGATGCAACATAGGACCCACTGAATATTTTAGAGAGGGCCCACCGAATGTTTTTACAAGTAGGATTTAAATTTGCACAGCTGTGTGTGCATGCAGTGATAAAGAGTTGGGTTCTGCTAGCCTAGTACACAAATCTGTATGGCTGGTATGTTGGGGGGGTACTGTTTCTGTTTGTACCTGAAATGTTCAGACACTCCTCCAGCCTGACACAAGTCATTCTCTCAACCCCTAAAAAACTCACAACTTGCCTTCAGGAATCCCTGTTGGCAACCTCTGATGCTCTGGGGACTTACCCACCCCCATGGCAGACATCCCTGTCCAAATTCGCCCAAGTACTGATGTGGTGAGAGATGAGGCAGGATCCTCAGGGTTGGGGCAGTCCAACTTTGTGGGGGGAGGAGAGGGTTGGTGATGCCATCCAGCTAAACTGCCTTCCCCTCATTCTTCTACCCACCACCACCCCCCTAAGGTGGAGTTACAGGCTTGGCCCACCCCTTAGTCCTCCAACTCTATTAATGCTCCCCAGCACCAACTGCCTGGAACACAAGAGGTCAGTGCTGCAGTGGAGGACCACTCTCACCCCACTGTAGAGGAGGAGGAGGAGGAGCTAGATTCTGTTGAAAGCATGATCCTCTTCAAGGTGCCAACTAACAGTGCCATTCCATGCTTAGGGATGGAAAGCCAGATTGCTGCATGGCAAATGGCTCTGCTTTCTGCTTTACTACTGGGCTAGCATCTGCAATCTGGTCATTTTTGAAAAGATACCGTATGTATGGGATTTCAGTTATTGTTAGTGTAGACTCACCTGATGTGGCCCAAGAAAGAAATCTCAAAAACCTAGTCCAAGCACCCAAATATAAATGAGACACCCACACTGAGACAGCAGTACATTAAAACTCTAGTTAGTGCAAACAGAGGCATGGACCTGTGAAGAAATTGGAGGCTATTAATGCATTCTGTCTTCCTGCTCTGTCAAAACACAGCAGTTACTAAGGGTCTGGAGTGTCTCTCCGTCAATCAGTAATTAGCATTCCAGTCAGCTGTGCCTTAATGATGGAACCATTTAATTATAGGCGAGGATTAGCCACATCCAGATACACATAATTGATATTTTATATAACTCGTTTTTGAAGTTGCAACACTTAGTAGATTGCATTGATTGATTTTTGTTGTTTGGGTCAAGGATTGAAAAAAAAAAAAAAGAAGGAGCCCTGAGAAGATTATGTAAGAAAACAAGCACATTAGTGTGAGGACCAGATATGCCTTTGAACTGGGATATCTGAATGGAGTTGCTATCTCAACACTGTTGATTCATCAGAGTTGAAGCTGCAGCTCACGAACATTATGCAAACAGAAAATGATTTTGAGGATAACAGCCATAAACTATTGCTCAGCAGTGTTTTATGCATAAAACAGAAATTATAGCAATGCTATTTAATGCCTCTATTTTATTTTATCGGTTGGATTTCTGCAATGCACTTTTTCCTACTCTTTGTACAAATGGGGTCTTCCTCAAGCTTGCCTAAATGCTCACTGCCAGGCTGGTGTCCTGAGTTTTAACAGTTTAAATGTGACTGCCAGAGAGTGCCTGTATAGCCTCTGTGTACTGTCTCTTTAAGAGCTGCCTGGATTGCAGTCATAAGTAATCTGGGAGGGGCTGAGTGTTGTCAAACTCGAGTCCCGCCGGGCTGCCAGGTAATCGCTCCGCTTTCTGCCATCACTAAAGCTACCAACTTTCCGAGGCCTAAAACTGGGACGGTCCATCCTGACCATGACCCCACCCCCCACCGTGTCACTCCCACAGGCACCGCCACAGACAACTCTGCACACAATTACATTTTGCTGCTTGCTCTTGTAATGCCGCCCCACAGTAACACCAGCAGCAAACATCCAGATTAAAACAATACATCATTCTGCTGCACCAAGTTCCAAATCATGATATACAGAAAGTTCATTAGAAGCAAACCTGCGTTAAATTGTGATCAAACATTCGAGCTGCATGTATTGCTCCTCCTGACCGTTCCTTCTAACCCGTTTACACTCACCTCATTTGCTGAGCAAACTTCACTTCAGTGACTCCCATCACCACACGAGATTGTTTTCACACACTTCCCCACAGCTGATCAGGTTCAGGTACCTTGGTTCACTGCTGCCAGTCTCTTCTCTATCTGGAGCCCTCTTATCTGCTGGCAAGCAGACGTCCACATGCACTTATTTGCACTACTACCCAGTCTAGTCTAACAGAAAGAACAGGAAGGAACATGCTTTACTGTGCTCCCACTGACATGCTTGAGGTGCAACACAGGTGCAGGGATTGAAGTTGCAAACTGTTATCCAGCCCGAGCAGCACCACAGTGGTGCTGAAATAACTGTCACTCACGGATTAGCAGCCAACAAAGAAAAAAGGGACAAAACTGGGACAAGTAAGCAAAAAAAAAAAAACAGGACAAATGTGACATTTTGCAAAACCTGTGGGAACACTGGGACATGCTGCCTAAAATAGGAACTCTCCTGGGAAAATAGGGACTGTTGGTAGCTTTAGCCATCACAAATTGCCCAGAGGGAGCCCTGTTAATAGATGTAACTGTTTGCTGATCATTCATTAGAGTAGTAATAATAATGTAGTTTGTCTAACCTGCCTTCTTTGCATCAAGGACTGTTTTGTTTATCCCCACCATTTTGGCCTGGAACTGCTGAATTGGACCAATCAGTCTGGTGGGACCTAAAATGAAGCTGGACTACAGGAGCTGTCTGGAGTCAAAATCTGTAGGAATTGTAGTTTTGGGCTTTTGGCGCCTTTTTGCACCTGAAGGGGGAGCTTTTGTTGTGACTGACAGACAGATCAGCCAACCGAATCGTTTGGATCTAAGGAAAATCCCCAAGCTGTCTGCTGTTTCAGTCAGTTCTGAGCTGGGAAGTGAAATGAGAACAGCTCAAGTGATTTGGGCAGTAGTTCTGTGCAGTTTTGCATGGGAGAACTGTGAAAGGGCTGAGTTTTGGCCTGCATGTCTGCCTGCTGCCCCTGAGAGGGACAGAAGAGAATTATTTTGGACTAAATCCAAGTTTGTGAGAACAAAGTAAGCCACTGATTTTTAAGCAGGTTCATACCTGAAGAAGAACGAAGATTTTGCTGAATGCGATCGGCCTGTCAGGATTTACAGCTGCATTTGAATCCCCGGTTTGTGCAGAGACTTTGCGATCGTGACCGGAGAGTGGTTTGCCTGGTACAGTAGAATTTCCTTACATTTAAATGTGCTGTGTATTGAAAGTGGGTCGTGATTTAGTCCCCCACTGTGTGAACTTTGTTCTGCTTGCTGGAAGCTGTATCCAGCCCAAAACAGACTGCATCTGAATTTGTCTCCATTTGGCCCGAGCCTTGTCACACTGGCCCAGCCAGACTACGCAAGGCACAGAGAAAGCCATCGAAGACAGACCTGCCTGGGGATCAGCCCCCTGCACCACGCTTGAACAGGAATGACGCCTCAGCGATTCATGTGGGCCCTGCTTCTCTTGTCACTCCAGATTAACCACCTGCTGTCTCGATTTTTGTCCAGCCTGTGCCCAGTCTTGGGTATCGTGAGTAATCATCAGGGTAGCTCCCTGCAACAAAAGCCTAATCTAAAAGTGTGTCATCTGATTGTCTTGTTTTCTTTTCATGAACTGAGCCCTCTGACTCTGGATTACAAATAGTGTGTGTTGTGCATGTTGTTTTCTTTCATCACAGGGCCCCAACCAGTTTCAACGTTCCTGGCTAGCCCACCATTCTCCATCTGGGAACCCAGAGTGTGTGACTGTTTATGGACCCTGAAGTGCATGCATAACTGTTTGACTGATACAGCTTTTAAGCAAATTAATCTGATTACACCCTTCCCTTGTTCAAGTCCCTTAAATAAATCAGATCTAACTCTTTTTTGCATTTACCCCGACTGTGGTTCCAGTTTGTGCAAGAGTACTGTACTGCTGTTATTTGCTGTGTATAACCTTGTTTTACAGGGGTCCCCAGGGCCAGGCCAGAGGAAAGCCCTGGTGGTAAGTGCAAACAGTGTGGGTACTTGTGTGGTGTATCAGGGGTATTGTGAAAGTGATTATTGTGTATTGTTCTGGCCACTAATAACGAAAGAGGGAGATTACAGTGTCCCGGAGGGCTGTGCCCAGGTTAGCTTGACCACTACCAAGCCTGACCTCTGGGTGGAGGCACTTGTTTCAGAACTCAGGCCCCTTAACTTGCTACTAGCCATGCAAGCAGGGGTAGTAGCCCTTGGGATAGCGCCACCTAGGGGTTACATGTTGGAGGCTCATCGCTGGGATTTTGTGCCTTCTAGTGGCCAGAAATTATGAATTATTGTTAAAGATTAATGGCTACCCCAGTAGAAATGGCTGTACACCAGTTGGTGGGGTGGTGTAATGGGCAGGAGATCGACCCCCAAAATGCACTACTTATACTGGATAGTCCCCTGGGTACCAGTAAAGACACTGTAAAGGGAGCACTCTCCAAAGTTGAATGTTTAAAAAACCCTGTGGTGGTGGTGGGTCAACAGGCTGATTTGATCGCCCAAACTTTCATAGCATTGGTAGAGTGTAGTGACCTCGTGGACAGCTCTAAAGTGCCATAGACTATTGCCCCAGAAGGGGTTCCAGCTGCCTGGAGAGTGATAACAAAAGACAGTAAGGACCCTGGGGAGGATGAGCTCTCACCATTATCTGAGACTTTTGAGGAGAAATTTGCTAAGTTGTTGCTGAAGGAAGGGAAAACCATAGAGGACTTTAAGAAACTATTCCTGCCACCCGGGGGTGTTCCTTCCCAACACCCCCTCCCACTCCAGCACCTGTTACTGCCCCGCCTTCTGTGCCCACACCAATGCTGGCCCTTATATCTGTACCTGTCATTAGTCACAACTCCTACCGAAGGCTGAAAATCCATTTGGGCACTCTCCCCACCCCCAAGGGGAGGATGACTGGGAGACCTGAATAGACTATGTTGTCCCTCTAGTACTTGAATGGCAATGCTCAGAAGCAGAGAAATGAAAGAGGTTGAGTGAGAGCCTCCGAGGTCCTGCCCTGGCTACCATCTGTGCCAAGTGGACCAATAACCCTGAAGCAACTGCACAGGACCATCTTGATGTATTGGAGAATGTGTATGGGAACCCGGATTCAGATGAGGATCTGTGGTGGAGAGTAAGAAATGCTGAACAGTACCCAGGGGAGCCATTGTCTGTGTATGTACCTTGGCTTGAAAAGCTACTACAAGAGTGCCTCAGAAAGGGTAGTTTGCCATCAAATTAATTAGATCGAACTAGGCTGGACCGGATCCTTAAGTCTGCTCCATTTTCAGAATTGTTACTGCTTCAGTTGCGCCTTGCCACCCGACTGGAACCGCCCCCCATGACGAGCTAATGAAATAAATTTTGGGGGGGGCTGAGCAAAGGCAACCCCGTGGGGGAATTGTACCCATATCTGCTGCTGCTGCGCAAGTGACCGAGAGTGATCAGCCAAGTGAGGCTCAGGGCCAAAAGTCAGCACTTAACGAGTACTATGAGAATACAAAGGACTTCCCACCCTGGGCCCAGCATTGGAAATACAAGCTACTAAAGGAAGTCCAAGAATTGAAGACGGGTGCCTCTGCAAGGCATTCCCCCATGGAACAAGATTCTGGTCCCTTTCAGGATGTGACTGCCATGGGGGTGGGCGTGGATCCTCAGGCAACCGCTAACGAGCGTGGCTCCAAGGCTGAGATCACTGGATTGACTGCCACTCTAAAGAAACTATGAAGACACGTTGCACCACTCTCACCGCTGCATGCAGATATTAGACCCCAATCTCTTACTACTGCTTCAGTTCCTCATACGATGTTCTCTCCCAGGATGACCCAGGAATCTATCATTTGTCACAACTGTGGAAAGGATGGCCATATGAAAAGAGAATACCGGTCTCAGAAGGATTTAGAAAGTATAGTAAACAGACTCCAAGGGGAGCTCCAAAAAGCAAATCAATGGCCAAAGGATGCCCAAAATGACCACAGTGAGGGTTCGAGAAACCCTAACTCAAATTTTCTGTGGCTAAATCGTCTGTCCAAACCTCTGCTACTGCCTCTACAGACTGGTCCAAAATAGTGGGCCCTTCAATGGAGACTACGGTGACTATGAATGGTATTCATACTCGGGCTGTGCTTGACAGTGGGTCACAAGTGACCATTGTATTCCAGGACTGGTATGAGAAACACTTATCTGATGCGCCTTTGCAATCTCTGGAAGGCCTACATGTGGGGGCCTGGAGTGGCAAGTCTTATCCCTACCTAGGCTATGTCCACCTCTGGTTGTCTTTTCCTGCAACTGTAACTGGTGTAGAAGAGCGGTAGAAACAATGGTCTCTAATGTGTCCCCCCACCGACTGTAATGATGGGGTCCCCTGTTAATTGGGACAAACGACATATGTTTGGGAGACTGGTGCAACTCTGTCACGAGAAACAAGGGCGATGGACTGGGAGAGCCCTGAGAATTCTGGCTCTGATCAAGAGGGCCTATGATTTGCTACAGAAACCCGAGGAAGTAGATCAGGATGAACCGGTTGGGATCGTGTGGAAGAAGGATCCCGAGTCAGTGGTAGTGGCCCCTAACACCCAGTGTATCATTCAAGCAGAAAGATGTCAAGAACAAAATACTGATGTTGGATGTGCCAGGCGATGGAAAATTGCCAGAAGGATTATTAGTCAAGCCCAGCATCTTGCCTGCTCATGACCATGCCTATGCACAATGAGTGATGGTCCAGATTCACAATATGTCAGATCGAGAGATCCGGATGAACAGAGGGTGCACTCTAGCTATGATACACTGCGCAGACACTGCAGTATTGCCCAACAACAAGCACCCTGGTGAGAAGGAGAGAGTGACCCCAGACTTGTTTGACTTTGGTGACTCCCCCTTGCCAGCTGAATGGAAGGCTAGAATTAGCAAGAGACTTGCCCAGAGAGACTAAGTGTTTTCATTGAAGGAATGGGATGTGGGATGTGTCCAGGGTGTGGAGCATCACATACGCCTGCATGATAAACGGCCATTTCGAGAGAGGTCCCGATGCCTAGCCCCAGCAGACATAGATGATGTGAGAAGACACCTGTAGGAAATGCTCGCTGCTGGCATGATACAAGAATCCAGGAGCCCATACGCCTCTCCCATTGTGGTTGTGCATAAGAAGAATGGGTCTGTGAGGATGTGTGTTGATTATCAAACCCTGACCCGGCGGACCATCCCAGACCAATACACTATGCCTCGTATACAAAATGCCCTGGACTGCTTGAATGGGAGCAAATGGTTCTTGGTGTTGTATCTCCGCAGTGGATACTACCAGATCCTGATGGCCCCGGAAGACCATGAGAAAACAGCCTTCATCTGTCCATTGGGGTTCTACAAGTTTCTGAGGATGCCACAGGGGATATTGAGCACCCCGGCTACCTTTCAATGACTGATGGAACGCGTGTGGAGACATGAATTTGCTGGAATGCCTGGTGTACTTGGACAATGTCATTGTGTTTGGGAGCACCTTAGAGGAGCATGCGAACCGACTGTTTGAAGTCCAGGACCAAGACTTGGCCTCAAGCTGTCCACTGACAAGTGCCAGTTTTTCCAAACCTCCATGAAGTATGGGGCACATAGTATCTAAAAAGGGATAGAGACTGATCCCAATAAGGTTGAAGCACTGACTACTTGGCCTCAGCCCCATAATCCGAAAGAACTACGTTTCCTGGGGTTCTGTGGCTACTACGGCAGGTTCATAAAATACTATTCCAAGGTGATTCGCCCACTCTTTGAACCTTACCCAGGGTTATCCTCCTACCAATCATAAATACAAAAAAGGGGCCATTAAAGAATCAGAAAAAGTATACTTCCACCCAGGTGAACTCTTCGGGCCCCGCTGGGTACCCAACTGTGAAGCAGCCTTCCATGATATCATATACCAGCTCACCCACACCCCCATCCTCGCCTGTGCTGACGCCACCAAACCCTATGTGCTGCATATGGACGACAGTCTGCAGGGCCTAGGAGCGGTGCTGTATCAAGACCATGAGGATGGCCTGAGACCAGTAGCTCTCTCCAGTAGGAGCTTGACCCCGTCCGAACGAAACTACCCTGTGCATAAGTTGGAGTTTCTTGCGCTAAAATGGGCCATCGTTGACCAGTTTCATGAATACCTCTATGGGGCAAAGACATTGGTGAAGATTGACAATAACCCGTGGACCTATGTACAGACTTCAGCTAAGTTAGATGCCACTGGGCACTGGTGGCTATCTGCATTATCAACCTATGATTATGCTGTCGAATACAGACCGGGCCTGAACCATATTGATGCTGATACCCTATCACGAAGGCCCACTTCCAAGAGTGATTGGGTCAGGCTGTCTGAACCTGACATTCGAGCATTGTGCCAAAAGTCTGAAAGAGATGAACAGATGTCTGCAGACACAGTGGACTGTTTAGTAGATTGCTTGGGCCCTTCTGACACCTGCATACCAGCTGCTTATTGCCACTTTTCTGCTCTATGTATTAGTGCACTACCTCAATTTGACAATGACAGCATTCAGTGGGCTCAATCCCAAGATCCTATGATTCAGCCAGCACTTGTTGCCCTGTGTGCAGGGAAAGATGTATCTAAGTTACGTTCCACTGACTTGCGAACTGCTTTATTGTTTAAAGAAGGCCCCAGATTGAAGTTGCTCAATCAGTTGTTGTATAGAGACAGTGTATATCATAGTGGCAAAGCAGACAAGCAACAATTGGTCCTGCCCACGGCCTTTAAAGATTTGGTACTGAGGTCCCTCCACAATCACATGGGGTACCTCGGTATTGACAGGACCCTTGACTTGGTACGATCTTGCTTCTACTGGCCCAAAATTGGGGCTAATGTTGAGCACCATGTAAAGACTTGTAGTCGCTGCCTGCAAAGAAAAGCCCTGCCTCAGAGGGCTACCCCCCCCTTGTTAATATTACTACCAGCACCCCCATGGAACTAGTCTGCATAGACTTCTTGTGTTTAGAACCTGATCAGTGGAACATTGGCAATGTGCTAGTGGTTACGGATCATTTCACACGATATGCACAAGCTTTTCCCACCGAAGATCAAAATGCATCTACCACGGACAAGGTGCTAATGGAAAATTTCTTCACCCACTATGATGTGGATCCAGTCTGACCAGGGCAGAGACTTTGAGAGTTGATTAATCAAAGAAATGCTCTCTCTATCGGGGGTGTGAAAGTCAAGAACCACCCCCTATCACCCGCAGGGAGACCCTCAACCAGAATGTTTTAACCGCACCCTTCTAGACATGCTGGGTACCCTCTACCCAAAAGACAAGCATAAATGGAGCCAGCAGATTAGTACCTTGGTACACGCATACAATTGCATGAAAAATGATGCTATTGGGTTCTCCCCCTACTGCCTCATGTTCGAGAGAGAGGCGCGGCTGCCAGTTGATGTCTGTTTTGGGGTCTCTCCAGATGGGGTCCGAGCCAAAAACTACTTGCAATATGTACAAAAACTGAAAGCTCAATTGAACCATGCCTATCAACTGGCCCAGACAATGGCTGCCAAGAGAAATCTAACCAACAAAGACAGGCATGATAAAAAAGTAAGGCTCAAGAGCTTCGACCTGGAGACCGTGTGTTGTTACGCAATTGGGGACTGCATGGTAAACACAAAATTGTTGATCGGTGGCACCATCTTCCCCATGTAGTAGTTGGAAAGTTGGATGATTTATCTGTGTACAAGGTGTGCCCAGAGAACAACTCCAAAGCTGTCAAGACAATGCACCGTAACCATTTGCTATATATCGGCCAAGTCATGATTGAGGCTGAACTCCCAGAAATGGAGCCCCCTGGGCTGGTGACATGTGCTGCTGCAAGGAAGAGACAGAGTCAACCTACCCCAGTGGTCACAGATTTAAGGTTTCCTCCGCAGCAGCCCAGAATGATACTGACTGTCAGTCCACTTCTGACGAAAGTGAGTGCGACTCATGCCAATTAGCCCTTTTATGAACTGAGTCAGCTGTTCCGCTGGAAATCCTATGCCTAATTGCAGGATGAGGCTGGGCATTCTGGACTGTCTAACACTCCAGCTTGGCCCTGGAGCCAATGCTCCCAAAAGTGAAGTGCCAAGCCTTACATCCGAGGATGCGGACTCACTGTGTTTTGTGGAACTGTGTGAACTGCCCGAATAAGGGGCCAATGGTTTGAGTCTCTTTGGTGACACACCAGAACCTGAGGAACAGTATGAGAGTATTGACAGACCCCTTTCAGCACCTCAAAGTTTGATTGTGCCTGAACCTTCACAAAATGAGCTAAGTGTTGTGGAAACAGAGCCTACAGAACAAGGAGCTGACAGTGCTCCCAGCATGGACATTCCCCTTCATGCAGAGGCACCCCTCACAAGTGATGAAAGCTCCAAGACCATTGATGAAAGTACAGGGACTGTGGCTGTTCACCCCAAAAAGACTGACTGAGCTGTCAAGCCAGTGGTGAGCTTCAGTTACGACTCCCCCGGGAGGCCAGTGGATTTGCCTCTCAATGTAGTCCACAAAGGTGTTTATGTCTCACCAAGCTCACTGCCCAAATTGAGCTTGACAGCCAATTCCAGGTTACTTGTCTTTCCCTCTCACCATGGTGCCCCTGCCCCCTCTAGCCCCAAGTTAGCTGATAGGGAAGGGCCCCCTCTTGCACTGTTTGAGGTACAAGAAGTTATTACCTGATTCAGTATAGTAATGTTCAATTTACCTGTGTGAAATATGCACAATGTGTTGTCAGAATGGATATAGTATGAAAGTAGAATATGTATAGTAAAGTAATACGTTTATGTTAACTGGATGCATGATGGTACAGACTTCAATGCGGACGCCAAGTTTTCTCCAGGCAGGGAAGGGTGTAACCCTCACAAATTGGGGTTCCCAAAAGTCTTCCTCGAGCTTGCCTAAATGCTCACTGCCAGGCTGGTGTCCTGCATTTTAGCAGTTTAAATGTGATTGCCAGAGTGCCTGTATAGCCTCTGTGTACTGTCTCTTTAAGAGCTGCCTGGATTGCAATCATAAGTAATCTGGGAGAGGGCTGCGTGTTGTCATGCTTGAGTCCCACCCGGGCTGCCAGGTAATCGCTCCGTTTCTGCCATTGCTAATTGCGCAGAGGGAGCCCTATTAACAGATGTAACTGTTTGCTGATCATTCATTAGAGTAGTAGTAATAATAATGTAGTTTGTCTAACCTGCCTTCTTTGCAGCAAGGACTGTTTATTTTGGCCCGAACTGCCGAATTGGACCAATCAGTCTGGTGGGACCTAAAAGGAGCCGGACTACAGGAGCTATCTGGAGTCAAAATCTGTAGGAATTGAAGTTTTGGGCTTTTGGCGCCTTTTTGCACCTGAAGGGGGAGCCTTTGTTGTGAATGACAGACAGATCAGTCAGCTGGATCTGAGGGAAATCTCCAAGCTGCCTGCTGTTTCAGTCAATTCTGAGTTAGGAAGTGAAATGAGAACAGCTCAAGTGATTTTTTTTTTTTGTCAACTTTGTTTCGCTCCCGTCGCAGCTCCAAGGTCCTCTCTCAGGCATCCCAATCTTGCCCTGCCCGCCTGAGGATCCCACGCTATGCCTCCTCTCCACCCTCCTCGTGGGTGCCAGCACCCCTGGCTAACCGTATCTGGGGTGGATCACCCCCCTCTCCTACTAGGGGCGCTCTTCAAGGGAGACTCTGGCATCGGAAGAGGAGTGGGCCAGGGGAAATTGAAGGCAAGCTAGGGAAACCCCGGCATAGGGCATGGAGGATCAGTGCCATTGCCTGATCCTTGGAGATAGATTTTTCCTGTGTTCTTGGTTACCCCCCCCACAGACACAGGACATGCAATGCCACCCAGCTCCGACGTAGGTGCTCCCACCCACGTCAGAAAGGCAGCTGTCCAACGTCGCCCCTTAGTGTACATGCCCTGGTGCGTAGCAGTGCCACTGGTCTCCACCGGGGGCCACTGCCACACTGGACTACCACTGGATCCCTCCCCAAGAGAAAAGAGCAGTCCCACGGACGCTCAATCCTCTCTCCCCCCCACGACCCCCAATGGCCCAAGCTCATTCCTGAACCTGGTCGCCGGTGTGGTGTGAGGTGTGGCGTCCAGCATCTCAACCTCAGCACCTCCGGGCCGGCTAGCTCAAGTGATTTGGGCAGTAGTTCTGTGTAGTTTGCATGGGAGAACTGCGAAAGGGCTGAGTTTTGGGCTGCATGTTTCGCTCAGCTACCCCTGAGAGGGACAGAAGAGAATTATTTTGGACTAAACCAAGTTTGTGAGAACGAAGTAAGCCACTGATTTTTAGCAGGTTCATACCTGAAGAAGAACGAAGATTTTGCTGAATGCGATCAGCCTGTCAGGATTTCCAGCAGCGTTTGAATCCCTGGTTTGTACAGAGACTTTGCTATCATGACTGAGAGCAGTTTGCCTGGTACAGTAGAATTTCTCATATGTAAATGTGCTGTGTATTGAAAGTGGGTCGGATTTGGTCCCCACTGTATGAACTGTGTTCTGCTTGCTGGAAGCTGTATCTAGCCCAAATGGACTGTATCCAACTTGTCTCCATTTGGCCTGGCCTTGCCACACTGGCCCAGCCAGACTACCCGCTGCACAGAGAAAGCCATTGACGACAGACCTGCCTGGGGATCATCCCCCTGCTCCACGCTTGAACAGGAATTACGCCGTGGTGATTCATATGGGCCCTGCTTTTCCTGGCACTCCAGATTAACCACCTGCTGTCTCGATTTTCGTCCAGCCTGTATCCAGTCTTGGGTATCGTGAGTAATCATTAGGGTAGTTCCCTGCAACAAAAAGCTAATCTAAAAGTGAGTCATCTGATTGTCTTGTTGTTTTCTTTTTACGAAAAGAGCCCTCCGGCCCCGGATTACAAATAGTGTGTGTTGTTTTTTTCCATCACAGGGCCCCAACCAGCTGCAATGTTCCTGGCTAGCCCACCATTCTCCATCTGGGTACCCAGAGTGTGTGACTGTTCATGGACCCTGAAGTGCATGCATAACTGTTTGATTGATACAGCTTTTAAGCATATTAACCTGATTATGCCCCTCCCTTGTTTAAGTCCCTTAAATAAATCAGATCTAAATCTTTTTTGCATTTACCCCGACTGTGGTTCCAGTTTGTGCAAGAGTACTGTACTGCTGTTATTTCGTGTATAACCTTGTTTTACAGGGGTCCCCAGGGCCAGGCTAGTTGAAAGCCCCAGGTAAGTGCAAACAGTGGCACTTGTGTGGTGTATCAGGTTATTGGGGAAAGTGATTATTGTGTATTGTTCTTGGCCACTAGTAAGGAAAGAGGGGGTTACAGTATCCCAGAGGGCTGTGCCCAGGTTAGCTTGACCACTACCAACCCTGACCTCCGGGTGGAGGCACCCGTTTCAGAACTCAGGCCCCTTAATCTGCTACTAGCCAAGCAGGCAGGGGAAGTAGCCCTTGGGATAATGCCACCTAGGGGTTACACTTCCAAATAGAGAGCTGTAGACAAATTGTCTGAATACAGAGCTGTAGACAAATTGTCTGACTAGAGAGCTGTAGAGAAATTCCAACTGGTGATGAATTCTGCACCCATATTATTGACTCCAACAAAATCCTTTGAACTCATTACTCCAGTCTTGTAGGATTTACACTGGTTTTCAGTGACTCCCTGATGTGTCACTGGTGTGACTTCAAAAATCTTTTTGCATCTGATACTAAGCAAAGGATTTCCTCCTGCTACCTAGTAAATTCATTGTTGCATTATAATACTTTAAATCATTTAAGATTGCCAGGTCAGAATCTTCTGATCATTCCCATTAATACGGTAGATTTACAACTATTGATGGCAAGGATTTAGCTGTTGGAGCATGTATAATGTTAACAGTCTGCTCATACTGCAGACTGTACATTATAAATCTAATTAATTATTCATTACCACAATGCTCTCCCCAGTTGACTTCCTGCCAAGTGTTAATCTCCTAGAAATGCCCCAGCACAATGAACAGGACCACAGTGCACGCTACCACTTTGCACATCGTGACCACAAAAGTACATTTACATAAGAACTTACCGTAACAGTAGATCTTCAAGAGAATCTCTTGTATCAGGCCACACCTAAGGAACTATAGCCACCGGCACTAGGACCACACAGAAACTTTTCTAGCTAGCATCTACAAGGGGCCACCCACGATGAAGCAGATGAAAGTGACGTCCCTCCTAGATCAATATGAGCAGCCCTGTGCCCTCCTCAATTCTTGTCTTGCCTGAGACCCTATACAGAGGCTCTCCTGCAGTAATCTTCCGAGGACTGTCTCTTGCAGTAAGTCATTACTTATGGGAGTATCCACCAGATGGAACTGTCACATGTCAGCTTCTTCCAGCAGTCTTCCGTGGGGGCCACCCTTACAACATCACTTCCTGTGGATGTGTATAAGAGTGGGCGGCCCCCAGTACCCTCTGTTCACCATTGGCATCGGTGAGCACGGCCTGGACCGTGGTAAACGAGGACCAGAAAAACAGAGAACAGCAATCCCACCCAATGTCCTGAGTTGCAGATTTGAGGCAAAAAGGCAGGGGGGTGGAGGGTGGGGGACTTACTGTAAAAGACAGTCCTTGGAAGATCTACTGTTATGGTCAGTCCTTACGTAACTGTACTATCTTCTATGGACTGGTCTCTTGCAGTAGTCATTACTTATGGGAGATTACCAAGCAGTAAAATCCAATGGGAGGAAAGGCAAGACTGGAAGCTGGGGCCAGAGAGCATGCCCAATGGTCGAGCTCATGCAATCCCAGCTGTCCATGATGCCAAAGAAGCTAACTTCACAGTAAATATGTCAATGGTAACCGCACTCCACTCTGGCAGATAGGCCAAAGGTGGGGAGGACAACATGTATGATATTTAGTAGAAATGTCAACTCAGACCTCTTCCATGCAGGCCAACAGTTAGGTAAAGACAACTGGCATGAAATCGTAGAGAAATGTCAACTCAAACCTCTTCCGTGCAGGCAGATAGGCCAACGGTTAGGCGAAGACAACTGGCAAGAAATTGTAGAGAAATGTCAACTCAAACCACACCCGCTCATGCAGAAAGGCTCAAAGGTGGGTGAGGACAGCATGCAGGAGGCATGATGTAGAAAGAACTGGAGGTGGCCAGGCACAGTGATTCATCCTGACGAGGCAGAGGTCGACAGGCTCTGGCATAAAGTCAAATCTAGGAAATGTACAAGTAGAGCAGATCAGAAAGCAGAAAGAGGAGCACCAGGGGAAAACACCCGGATGGTCAGTGGAAGGAACAACTGAAGGGTTCCAGCAGGGAGAGTAGCAGGTGTTCCAATCAGATCCACATGGAAGAATGAAGCATCCAGTCCAGGAGCAAGCCTCTAAGAAAAGTAAAGAAATCCCCAGGTGCCTCCGAGGCCTGCAAGAGGAGGCGGGGGAAACATTGAAAAGTGGTTTAAGGCACAGAAGCGGGTCCCACCCCTGCATGAGGGGCGGACACACTGTGGAGAGGCAGACTGAGCCTCTGGAGGCCCTACCATGGTCCCGAGAGGCACCCCAGTAGGGGGCTAGCATGAGGCGGCCCACCTGCAGGGGTGGGACCTGGGTGACAGAGGTCCTGAACAGGCAAGGAGAGTATGCCCCGTAGCTGGAAGGGAATCCAGGATGGACTGAGTACCAGGTCCAAACAGCAGGTTCCCAGGAAAAGGGGCACTGGAGACCGACAGCTGGACACGGGGCGGCAACCCCGAAACTTGCAGCCAGGCGAAGTGCTGAAGGGCGATGCCAGAGGCCGAGAGGTGGGCCGATGCATCAACTGCATCGAAGCACACATGGAGCAAGTAATGGGAAAGGGAGGGCATGGCAGACATCGGCTGAGCTGATCAGGGCCACAAGGGGCAGGCTGAGTGGAAGCAGGTCAAGATCAAATATGAGAGAGTGCGTGACAATATGCAGGAATCAAAGGCGGGACAACCATGGCAGGCAGCCATGTCCTGACGAAAGGAGTCCTGAACTGTAGCAGGGAAGCCAAAAGCATGCTGGATCTGCAGCATGGGCTCTATGAAGGAGGGATCCGGGAGAGAGGAGGGATCATGGGGTTCAGGCAGGGCGACCTCCAAAAAGGAGGATGTAGACAGGGAGGAACCAAGGTCCCTACCAGGAACATCCACCACGAAAGTATCCCCCATCCTGGAATCTCCATAAAGGGAGTCCATAAATGTGAGGGGGGGGACCAGGTGGGAAATGCTGGATCTGGGCACAGGCACCCGGGCCGGGGGAAGGGGAACGGGACGAGGCCTGACCCTGCCCCACGGACCGTAGGGACCTCCAGCACAATGTGGCAATGCCCGCACTTGTGACAGGAGAGGTCCAGAAACAGAGGGCACCCAAGGGCGTGGTAGGAGTAGGGCGAGCCATCCTGGGAACTGCTGACCCTGAATAGTGGGGAAGGCACCTGACCCTAGTGGTCCGGGACTGGGCAAAGGGCGGAGGGACTCAGGGTTGGGTCCTCTCAGCATGGCCAAAAGACCTGGGAAAACTGCATCCCAAAAGGTGCAAGATGGGCGATGGGGGGACCCCCGAGGAAGCCAAGCAAGGTGCCGGGATGAGCAGGGAGGCACGGAGAACAGCCTCTAGCAGGGGGCCCTTATTGCCAAGGGAAGCATCCCTGTCAAGGAGGGAAGGAGGAGAGGCTCTCCGTCGATGCAGGAAATTATCCCATCAACGAGACCAGAAGCAAGCCTCTCTGTTGACGGTGGAAGCCGCCCCATCGATGAGGCATGCAAAACAGGCCATTCTGTCGACAGAAGAGGCATCCCTGCTGATGAGGGTGGTTTGTCGATGGAGAATAAGCTCCATCGATGAAAGAACAGCAGAATCAAGTCCATCAATGGGAGAAGAGCTCCTATTGATGAGGGAGAGCAAAGAACAAGTGTCATCAATGGGGGAAGCATCCCCGCCGATGAGGAACGTTCCATTGACGGGGCAACATAGCCCGTCAATGGGAGATGTTCAGAAACAAGCTCCACCGATGAGATGAGGCCCGTCGAAGATAAAACAAGCCAAGCAGGCTCAGTCAACGGGGGGAGCACCCCCGACGATGAGGAACGCTCCGTCAACGATGGAGGAGTCACTGTTGATGGAGTAAGGCAGAGGTAGTGTGAGGAGTGAATCCTGCTCTCCTATACCTGGAATGAGTGCCCTTGACTGAGCCTTTTAAGGCAGCCCCTGAGGTCCATTCTGGCCTGGCTGGATGATCAGCCATGAGCAAGTCCCAAGGCCCAGCAAGACAGCCTGGGCCAAGCAGAAGCAGGGGCGCTGTGAGCAAGGAGGGCCGGGGGCACTGTGAGGAGCACAGGCCCGGCCTCTTAAAAGTAAAGAGACAGGGCCTGGGAGTAGTACACATACCCAGAACCAGAGGCAGGAGCTGGGGGTGCAGCGAGTGGTGCACAGGCCCGGGTCCTGGAAGTAGAAGAGCCAGGGCCTGGGAGTGTTTCACAGGCCTGGCAGAGAGAAGCAAAATCAGGCTGGGCTGTTAACAGCAGCCCTAGTGAATTCCCAGACCCAGCAAAAGTGCCTGGGCCAGGGAGCAGCAGGTGTACTAGGAGCTCTAATGAAACACCGGGCTTGCTGTATAAAGAAGTCCGGGGCTACTGTGAGGTCACAGGCCCGAACAGAAGGAAGAACAATCGGTTCAAGTTCAAGTCAAAGACTGCAACCCAGGAGGTCAGGAGGGCTGATTGTGCAAGCTGAAGCCAGCAGAAAAATGAACAGAGGGTACTGGGGGCCACCCACTCTTATACACATTCCCAGGAAGTGATGTCTTGTGGATGACCCCTACGGAAGATTGCTGGAAGAAGCTGCCATGTGACAGCCCCACCTGGTGGATACTCCCATAAGTAATGACTTACTGCAAGTGACCAATCCGTAGAAGATCTAGGGTTACAGATGAGTAACCCTCATTTCTAGGGACACGGATGTGGTGTACTTGTACACACTTCAGGCAGATTCCTAGTAGTTCCCCCGGAAAAGAGGACAAGGTACACACCCCCATATTTGGGAAAAAGAGACTAGAGAACTGAGGCCCCAAAACCAGCATCCCAGCATGACTCAAGGTTGGTCTGGTAATGAGAGATGAAGGTGTGTGCTGACTTCCGGGTAGCAGCCCTGCAGATCTCCTGGACAGGGATGTCCCTGAAGCAGCCACCAAGGCAGTGATATGTCTGTTGAAATTAGCCCTAAGCCCAGCAGGAGGATCCCTACCAGCCAACCAATAGCAGAGGTTGATGCAGGAGATTATCCACCTGCCTATTGTCCACTTAGCTGCTGGTTTGCCAAGTGCAGCTTCAGTGTAGGTGACAAAGAGCTGATGAACCTCTCCCCAAACTCCAGCCATATGCTCCTTGCCTGTGCTCAGCCTCCAAGGTTGGATTGGTAAAGTAAACTGGGAGGTTAATCACCTGGTTAAGGTGAAACTCTTAAACAACCTTCGGGAGGAACTTCAGGTTGGGGTGGAGGACAACATTGTCCTTGTGAGAGACTAAGTAAGAAGACTCCATTGAAAGCACCTGGAGCTCACTGATCCTTCTGACGGAGGTGACAGCCACCAAGAAGGCAGTCTTCCATAACAGGTGAGAGATGTCACATCTCTGCATCGGTTCGAAAGGCTTACCCATGAGCATCGCCAAAACCAGCAACAAGTCCCAAGGTGGTGGTGGCTCATGCACCAATGAGGACAAAAGGTCCAGGCCTTTGAAAAAGTGCCTGATCACCTTCTCCCTTCTCCTGCACCACCACTGACATACAAGCCAGTGCCCAGAATGTAGAAATGGCTGCCAGGTGCACCTTGAGGGTCACTGACCAGAGGCCTGACTGGGAGAGGAACCACAGGTATTCCAGGATGCTAGCTACTGGGCAGGACAAGGGGTCTAGCTCCTTGCCATGACAACAAATAGAAAATAATTTCCATTTGAAGGCACAGCACCAGGGAGTTGACTCCTTCCAAGAGGCCTCAACAACATGTAGGACCTCATCAGAGAGACCCAAGGTCTGAAACTCTAGCCGCTCAGAACCCAGGCTGTCAGGTGCAGGGACTCAAGGTTTGGATGGAGGACCTTTCCCTGAGAGCATGTGAATAGGTTCAGGTGGCGAGACAGTAGCCACAGAGGCCTGCAGCTGAGGCTGAGGGGATCAGTGTACCAGAACTGGCGCAGCCAGTCCAGAACCACCAGGATCACCTGAGCCTTGTCCCTCCACACCTTGATCAGAACCTTGAGGGTCAGGGGACAGGGAGGGAAGGCATTTCAGGGGAAAGGCAGGGAAGGTGTACATGAGGCCCGGGGTTCAGGGCCTCATGAAGGCATTCCCCAGCAGTGTCCCGCATTAGGGGGGGGGGGCAGGCAAAAAACAGCCTTAACCTCACATTCTCCTGAGAGGTGGACAGATCAACCTGGGAAGTGCCCACAGGAAAACAGGGGGTTGACTACCCCTGGTGAAGGGATCATTCTTGGGATGCCTCACTCACCCAGCTGAGGGCATCCACCAGCTTACTGTATGTGCCGGTCACATGAAACACCAGAATGTCAGTGCCCAGGCTATGAACTGCACAGATACGGAGAGCTTCTTGCACAATGAGAGGGAGGGTGCTGCCCTGCTTTTTGTGGTTGTCCTGTTATCCATCTGGACCTGGATGACCTGATGTTGAACATGCAGAGCAAATGCAGTCAGCACAAGACGCACTGCTCTGTGCTCCAGCAGGTTGATGTGACATCGGGATTCCATGGGGTTCCAGAGCCCATGGACTTTGTGGCCCCCCAGGTGGGCACCCTATCCCAGCAGAGGCACTGGTCATGAGAGTGACCATTGGCTCTGGGCAGAAAAATGGGACTCCTTCCTGCAGATGGTCCAGAACTAGCCACCACTGGATGGCATCCCACATCTGCTCAGTCTCCGTGACTGGTTGTGTCAAGGTGATCACGGAACTGAGACCACTGTATGGCCAGCTCCCACAGGAGAAAGCACATTCTCCAGCGGGTCCACCAGACCACACTGGTGCAAGTCAGCCATGCAGCCCAGCAGGTGAAGGAAGTCCTGGGCAGGGCAAAGGGCACAACCTGAAATAATCAGGCAAAGGAGAAAATATTCTCCACACTGTCCGCCGGGAGTCGGGCCATGTCCTGACAGGAGTCAAGTTCTGCCCCAATGAACTGGATCACCTGCAATGGAATGAGTTCTGTCTTGGCCCCGTTGACTAGGAGGCCCAGGAACAAGCAGATCTGGAGGTCCAAGTCCCTGGACCTCTCCAACTCTGCTCTGGAGGAAACGGTGATCAGCCTGTCATCCAGGTATGGGTACATCCTGACTCCTCGGCATCGCAGGAATGCCGTCATCACTGCAATGTACTTGCTGAAGACCCTAGGGGCTGAGGAAAGGCTGAATGGCATGGCCTGGAACTCATACTGGATCCCTTCCACGTGAACTGTAGGAACTGCTGGTGGACGGACAGATGGGGATGTGAAAGAAGGCATCCTGAGGTTCAGGAGGCAGAATCACATGTTCTGCACCAGGGATGGAATAATCTGATTCACAGTGACCATCTGAAATGCACAGCTGTAGAAATTTGTTGAGGTCATGCAGATCCAGTATGAGGTGCCAATCCCCCATCTGTTTTGGAACCAGAAAGTACCTTCAGACAAACCCTAGACCAGCCGTAGTGTCCTAGGCATGAATCACTGCCTCCTTCTGAAGGAGCTGGGTGATGTCCTCCCAAAGGGTGGACAGCATGTCCACTAACACCACATCCTGCAGAGGGCACGGGTCAGCTGGGCAGGAGAGCCTCAAACTCCAGAGGCAGACCCAGGCTGACCACTGAGCACCCACCTGTCCAAGGTGATAATGGACCAGGTGGAAATGAAGTGGCAGAGCTGGACCCCAAGGAGGTGCCAAGAAAGACAGGATGGGCAGTAGGAAGGCACTCCAAACCTGTCACTGTGCAGGCTTAGAAGTGGCGGTGGGACTAGCTGAGAAAGTAGTTGGCCCTCGCTCACTGGACTCTTAGCGGCAGAAGAGGTTGGCTTCAGCCAAGGCTGCGAGGTCTGCTGTTTGCCCCACTGGTGGCTGAGGTGATCCGGTCGCAGGAGCAGAGTAGATCCAAAACTGAAAGGGCTTTTTCCTCTCTTTCTGGCCCTTGGCATCCTTCTGGGCAGATGTGACGGAGTCCAAGGTGGCACTGGACTTCTCAATGTGGGTGAGACAGCCATCCACACTAGGCCCGAATAAGTCGGTGACTAAAAAAGGGACTTCTGCAAATTATTGCTGGGTATCAGCTGTAAAAGTCAAAATCTTCAGCCACGCCATGCAGTGAATAGCCGCCACTGACCTGGAACACGAGTCACCAATGTCCAGAGCTGTCTGTAGGTGCTGTTTAGCAACAACATGACCTTGGTCATGAACCAGCTTGAGCGGCAGCTGCAGGTCAGCTGGGAGCCGGGGGGATCACCTGGTCTGGGGTGCCCAGTAAAGCACTGACAAAGCTGGCCCTCATGACAACTGAACTAGCCTACCAAAGGCCAAGGGACAAGGCTGCATAGACCTTTATGGCCATGTATTCGAACTTGGACTCTTTGTCGGGAGTTTGTCAACATCCGTGAATCCGACAGGGACCCAGTGGCACTGCATACTTGGCGGACTGTACAGGCTAAGGGCAGGAGGCAGGATGTTGCCACAGCTCCAGAGCAGGGCCAAGGATGGCCTCCACCACAGGGAAAGTGACCCCAGGCGAGTTATTCCTGTCAAGATTTCAGCCAAGGGTACTTAGCCCGCTTCTGGACAGGTTCCAGCAGGTCTCCCATGGAGTCAGAAATCAAGTGAAGCAGGGCCCCCAAAGGAGGTAGGGCCCCTGATCTGTTGAGAGATCCTCACCAGACTCATGGTCGAAGCCTGGGGTCCGATGAGAATGCATGGAGGAGCCAGAGGACTCCTCAAACACTGGCTGGGCACCTGTATCCCAACTGACAATGTGAGGTTCATTGGCCTGGGTGATCTTGACTGAGAGACAACCAGGACGCCTGGGAGCCGAATGTACAGACTTTGGAGAAGGCCCCTCCTTGGGCTGCGGTGAAAGGGGTTCCACTTGAATGGGCAGAGAGGCCTGACCAGCGGAGCCAACTTGGGGCGAGGGGGCATGGTGGCCAAGAGAGTGCCCGAGTGGGCTGAGGCACTGGCAATGGCAGCGGCCAGTGACTAGAAGCCACTGTTGCCACATGAACTCCTCATAGTGATGCTGCATTTTACAGTGGAGCTGGTCCTCCCCCAAGGAGGAAGATGATGAGGAGTAAAGCCGGTGTCTCTTTGCTGAGTGTTGAGAGCGGGACTGCTGACCACACAGGGAATCACCTGACCTTGAGCCGTGAGACCTTGACCTAGACCTTGACTGCCAGCAAACCAAGTGGCGAGGAGAGGTGGAGACAGGCGAATGATGCCTGGGACCCCGAGAGGTTGGGCTTCTGAGGAGGAAACCAGATCAGCAGGCTGATCCGATCCTCTTTGGGAGAGAGCAGGCAGAACTGGGATCCTGGAGAAGGAGTTCTCCCCTCATCCGGCAACAACCGGTTGACTGGGTCAAGAAAGATCTCGACTGGTTGGACAAGCTCATTGGGGACTCCATAGGGCCAGCAGCCTGGACAGAAACATTAGGCTAAGCTGACAGTTCAGTGGCCATCAAGCCCATATTAGCATGGGAACGGGAGGCATGAGACCACCTGGTCCCATGATCTGCAACAGGACTCTCTTGCCTTGGAGTCCCATTTAGGACTTACACCCTGAAAGTGTCCTCCTGAGGGTAGGGAGGGATTGGCACAAGTCCCCAAATGCCCCAGTAAATAAGGCAACCCATGCCCACCAGAACCAGGGCATCCACAGACAAAGCATCCACTGTGCCTGGGCCACAGCCTCCTTGAAGGCAGCAAGTTGCTCAGCCGAGCCGCTGCCATGGAAACTGCATTACAGGGGTGTCATGATGAGGGTGCTTGGGAAAGAGGTGCCAACAATATTGGTGACCCTCTCCCCAGCGTATTGCAGCAACAGGCGCATGGGGATACGGTGGCGGATTGGGGGTGGCGACTATAACAGCATGCTGTCGCTATTCGTGATGAGCACGGGGGAGGAGCAGGCATGCATAGCGAGGGATGTGGGGTGGTGGTGCCGCGATCAGTTGCTGTGCTGACCCCGTGGCATGGTGGGTGGGTTGCCAGTGTTGGTTGGCAGGGTACTAGGTTTGGGTCCAGGCGCTGGTGCGTTTTTGTTGCCCCTGGCCCAAACCTTTTTTTTATGTTTTCACCCCCTCCCCACATGCACCCCCCTGGAGATGAGAATCCTTTAGTAGGGGGTGTGGGGGGCACAGCTCCCCACAGAAAACATTAAAAACTAAGTCCCCAGCACCCTTTTGCTGTGCGTCAGGGTGTAAGAGAGCCAAAATAAATTTTTGGCACTGCTGACTTCTGCATAACAGCGGTCACCTTTAGGCTGTCGCCATTATGACATGGATCCGTTAAAGGCATCCTTGGATTTAATTGGGGGGGGTTCCTTTGATACAGGCCACCCAAGAGGAGGCGGGCATAGCGATCTTGCAAAGTGGAGGGCTGGAAGGTACAGCACAGGCTGCAAGCCTGCAGGTCATGCTGCACACCCAGGCAGTAGATGCACGTGAAGTGTGGGTCAGTGCAGGACATCTTCTGGCCACACGTCTTGCACTATTTGAAACTGGGACCAGTTTGCTGTTCTCCCGAGTGCTTTATGGAAAATGCAGTTGAAAAGCATGAGCTTCAAGACTGAAAGTCATCAGAAAGTTAGGGCCTACACCAAGCACAGAGCTGCGATGGAGAGAATCTGATGCTTCCAGTGGAAAGGAAGATCTGGTGTCAAGAGGTGGTGCTGAGAGGGGATACCACCTGGGTGAGTGGGAGGAGCCAGCTTGAAGACCTTCTGGCCACTCCTAAATGGGAAAGGATTCTGCCTGAAGTGTGGATAAGTACACCATATCCACATCCCTAGAACTGGTACACCCTCTTTCTCAGGGGTGAAAGAAAAACTGCTGTGAGGATTTCCTGCAGTTCTTCTGTAAGGTGTATAGTAACACAAAATTCTATGTACATCTAAAGTATGAAGCAATGCTTTCCTGGACTGGCATGCTCTGGATAAAAGACAGAATGGTGAATGGTTTGATTTAGAGTAAACTCAAACACCACCTTAGGAAGACACTTAGGATTCGTCCGCAAAGACACCCTGGGCGGGATATTCAGACTGTGCCAGGCAGAGGCACAGACCTGGACACAGCACAACTTGGTTGAGCCAGGGCATGGACCAGGTGATATTCAATGGTGCTGCGCCATGGCTCAGCACCACTGAATATGGCACTGAGGGTGCACAGACTGCGCATGGCACAGTGGCACTGCACCAGCGCAAGTGGCAGCAGGGGAGCAGGGGGCTGCGCCAGTGTAAATGTGGTGGCGCTAGGCACAGTAAGAACAATATTCAGCCGTGAGCATGCAAATGAGGCCATTATGTATGCAAGGTGCAAATGGGGCCTTTTGCATGTCATTATGGCCCCATTTGCATGCAGTGCGCTGATTCCCGGTGGCTTAGCCTGGCACCCTACCAGGCTGTAGCCATCGGGGACCGACGTCCCCTGCCCCTCGTTGGGCAATGCGCCCCGTAGCCCAATCACGGGCATAGCAATAAAATATCCCTGGTGGTCCAGTGGACCCGATCTGCTTGCTCGATCGTGGGCATATGAATATAATATCCCTGCTGGTCCAGTGGACCTGATCTCCCTCCGATCGCGGGCAAATGTAAATAATAACCTTGGTGGTTCAGCGGTACCCCTCCCCACCCCCCAATGAGCCCCGCCACCTGTACCCCCCAGTCAGCGGCGGGCGGCAGCTCCCACTGCAAGCTGCCCAGCCACCTGCCAACTGACAGCGCACAGTACGGCTGTATATCTACTGGTCCACCACGGCGCCAATGGGCGCAGAGACTGCATTGTATTACACAGTCCTGAATTGTGAATAGTTCATTCACATTTCAGGACTGTGTAGTACAGTATGGTGTGCACGCGCATTGGCCCATGCGGTGGACCAACAGGCATACAGCCGTACTGTACGCTGTCAGTCAGCGGGCGGCCGGGTGGCTTGTGGCGGGGAGCAGCTGCCCGCCGCTGACCGGGGGGTGGTGCAGGGTAGTGGGGCTCAGTGGGAGGGGGGTACTGCTGGACCACCAGGGATCTTATTTACATTTGCCCGTGATCGGGCAGGAGATCAGGTCCACTGGACCACCAGGGATATTATATTCATATGCCCACGATCGGGCAGGGATTCGGGTCCACTGGACCACCAGGGTGTGTTATACTACAGGCCCGCGATCGGGCAGAAGATAGCAGTCCACTGGACCACCAGTGTTATATCTATGCCTGCAATTGGGCAGGGCATCGGGACCACTGGACCACCAGGGTTAATTATAACTATGCCCATGATCGGGCGAGGGGGGGGGGGGGGGCATGATGCCTGGACTGTGTCCTGGGAGGTTGGGTGGCCACCCACAGCAGGCAGCCACCGTGTTGCGCCCAGCAATATGGCAGCCCACCTGTGGGTGTCCCCCGACTTGTTCCTGGTTTTGATGGGCACATCTTTGCGCCCCCCTGTGCAGCGCAGTTCGGGTTTGTGCCTGCATATGCGCCACACATCCCAGGTTGAATATCGGGATGTGCCACATATGCATGGGCACATCCCCTGCACTTGCACCGAATACATTACTGGTGCCCCCCGGCGCATCGGAGATTGCACGGAGCAACCTACCCCTTTGAATATCACGCCGGGGCGCATTGGTGGGTTGCACATGGCGCAACACTGTTGTGCCATGTGCAGCCCCTTTGAACATCCCACCACCTGTCTTTGTGGAAAACCAAATAAGAAGGCTCACAAATCAGAGCCTTAAGCTCAGAAATACTTTAAGTAGAAGTAATGGCAACTAAAATAACGCTTCCATGACAGAAAGCATAGCTTAGATGTCATAACTGGCTCAAAAGGAGCCAAAGAGTTTCTCCAACATAAAATTAAAGTCCCACAGTGGGACTAGATTGCAGATGGGAGGCTTCAGATGGAGAATGCCTCTCAAAAAAGTACAGGACACCTCTAGATATGCCATTATACGGCCATCAACAGGCACATGGAAGGTTAAAATGGCTGACAGATGACCTTAACAGAGAAGAATTACAGGCCAGAATCTGAAAGAGACAGCAAGTACCCCAGAATCTGATTCACTGAACAGGTGAAAGGGTCCAAATGATGGGAAGCTTCCCACAGAGCAAAGCACTTCCACTTCATGGAATAAGTGGCCCTGGTGGAAGGCTTCCTAGCAGCCACCAGGACATCAGCCACCTTTGGGATATCCCAAATCTAGCCATGGCTATTTCTTCAGCAGCCATGCATGGAGGTGTAGTGACTTGAGGTTCAATGGACCAGGGTGCCATGCTCCTGTGATAGCAAGTCTTGCACAGGGCAGGGCACTGGAGGTTCCACGGTTCCACTGCCAGCTGCTGCAGTAAGGGAATCAGATCTGATGAGGCCAGAAGGGGCAATGAGGTTCAGAGGGCCTTTCTATCCGGAGCTTGATAAGCAGCCTCTGAATCAGAGGAAAGGGTGGAAAGGTGTAGAGGAACCTCCTTTCTAAGAGAGGGACAACACATCTCACCAGAAAACTCCAGGCCTGGGAGCGAGCAAGAGAAATGTGGCAGTTTTTGTGTTGAGGAGTGTGTTCCTGGACAGCACAATGCCAACTGTCGGCACTGTGCCATTGCTGTAATGGCATTTGACAGGATTCCTGTTGATGTGGCATGGTGGAACCCTGAAGGTAGACCATTATGGGACTTGCTCAGTCCTCCATGGTATCTGAAGCAGCAGATCCTCAAGTGCCTCAAGCACCTCTCCAGTCTTTTCATCCACTCTGTATGTGGAACCATAAGGGCTCCTTCTCTTCTTTCTTCCACATCAAGTCTTCTCCCCTTTGGGGAAGCAGCACCCCCTCCCTGTACTGAATGGTAGGTTGAGTCTAGAGGCTTTTCTGTTCTGATCTCTCCTCTCCTCCCTACCCCCCCTCTCTCTCTCTGCTCGCACTGACTCTGAAACTGAAACTCTGGCATTCTTGGTGGAACTAACCCTGCACTCCATGTCTTATCCCTTTTAGATGCATGGGGAGAGGCAGGCAGCAGCTATTCTAATTAACTCTGTTAGCATTTAAACAGGCACAGGGCCTGTCAATCAAATGACTCAGCAGTCTGGTTGGTGACCTGCTGTGGTCTGGAATCTTCCAAATTTAGATTCTTTTTCAGGAACTTCTTTAATACTTTAGTTACTGGATTCACACTTCAGCGGGGCGGAAAGGCAGGTTACAATGTGATTATGGAAAGTATATGACCGGAATTATGAAAGTCCAGGTTTGACAGAGGATGTGTGTGCTCTATACAGCAGGTCCTGCTGTCCACACCATGGCAAGGGTTGGAGGAGAACAGGAAAAAGTGGCTTGGGCTGAATGAAGCCCTGCCCACCTCCCCTGACCTGCACCACCACCAGAACACTGACCTCCAGTCCAGATGTGTTCTCTGGTGGAGGGGAAGGATGGCCCCTCCTCCGTCGACCCAGCCACAGCGAGGGTTGGGGATCATTAGGGGAATGTTGGGAGGATGGCAGGTTTCAGTGTGGTGCTTGTTGGTCTGGGGGGCAGGGATGGGGCTAGTAGCCCACTCAAGTCATGCCTGATAGAAAAGATTTATGGGAAAAAGACATTAGGAAGTATTACTTCACTGAAGGGGTTGTGAAAGGTGGAGCATGCTTCCAAACAAAGTTGTGGAAGCAAATACAATAGTGGCATTCAAGAAAACTGGGGATGCATTTATAGGACTTATTAAGCAGGATAACATGGGAGGAAGGGGTGGCTAGGAGGCAATACAGTAATCGATGCAAGAGAAAGTCTGGGTTAGGGAATCTCAGGCCAGACTGGATGAACTGTTCAGGGCTTTTGCTATTTCTCTCCTTTTCTATGTTTCTAGGTTACTGACCCCTCCTGCTACTGGAAGCCATGCCTGGCCTAGCTCCACCCCCCAGACTGTGCCCTGTAACAGCTTGTGGCCGAGATGACCAGAGACTGAGGAGGCCATCTGGTGTGGTTTGGCACTGGGGGCCGAGTTTTGTTGGTCAGTATTACGTAAATCGAGCATATGCCAACACTATTGTGGACTGGGCCTCAAAGCTGCATCATAGATTTCTATTATAGTGTTTATCACCACATGTGTGAACATCAGAAACATCCAGTTTACAAAAAGGCCAGTCAAGCTAGAACAATAAGAACTGGATCCATATTTAAAAAACAGCTTTTATCGGAAAACTGGCTTACATGTTCGTCGCAGTTTTCTTTAGAAAAAGAGAAGACTCAAGTAGATGTGACACCAAACGTTGCCCCTCAGGATGTTCAAGGGCAAAAGAACAAGAGGACACATAATGCCTTTTAAAGGAGGAAGTGTTATAGTGGGCTATATTATCAGCATTTATATACACCGTGCTGCCTTTCATTCAGACAACCTAAAGTGCTTTACAATCAACAAAAAACTCAACAGATAAAACCGTTATAGTAGGCCATCTCTGGAGTGGAGCACAAAGGCCCTTCTGTGCCAGCACCGCAGCAGCTCTCCTGCTGTTCAAGGAAAATATCAGAAATAAGTACCTCACAGAATGAGTGGTGGTCCATTGGAATGAATTTCCAGGGCAGGTGAAGTCAGCCAGCATGCTTTCTATCTTCACCAGAGAACACAGGGTATTCCCACTGAGTTGGTGAGGGAAAGAACTTGGTGGGTCAGGTGTCTTCTTTCTTTCCTAAATTTCATATGTTCATGGACTACTGTATGTACTCGTCTATTAGTCAACATCACATACAAGTTGGCTCCCCCTTTACCTTATCAATTTTAACAAAAACTGCAGTCATTATTTTGCTGCCCAAACTGGATGGAAAAATCTATTTTGTGACCAAAATCAGGCACAAAAGCTGCTTTTGTAGCCAGAATTGAACACAAAATTAGGCCACACGGTTGCAAAAAAAATCAACTATAGTAAATCCTACAGACAGGTAGACCTTGCACATAAGTCGAGTCTCCCTTCTTGGGGGCTTATTTCTAGCACCAAAAACTAGACTTATATGTGAATATTTATTCAAAAAAGTATGCTAAATGGTTACATATCCACTTCCACCATGGGGTTGAATCTAGAAAGAACATTTACACAAGAACTTACTGTAACAGCAGGTCTTCGAAAGAATCTCCTCCATTAGGCCACACCTTTGGAACTATAAGCTGTCAGCATCAGGACCACTCAGAAAGGTTTTGCTAACCGGGGGCCACCCACAATGATGTGCAGCATCTATGCATACATAAGATGGGTGGCCTCATCACCTCTCAGTTCCCTGTCAGAGATTAGCCTCGGAGGAAGTCCAACAATGGAGAACCAGGAGAAGAGACCAGCACCAGGCAAACAAAGAGAGGCATGGGGCTGGAGACAGGATGTGCAGAGTAACATTTTAGGCATAGCATCTGAGATGACCCTCAGTGAAATCAAAAGGGGGAGGAGGCAGGGTACAGCATGGCCTAACGGAGGAGATCCTCTCAAAGATCTACTGTTACAGTGAGTAATTACATAACTGTTCTATCTTCATCGAGAATATCTCCTCAGTTAGACCACACCTTTGAAATGACTACTAAGCAATACAAAGTAAACTGAGAGGATGGCACAATCTGATATTTAATCAGGACAGAAGGCCTTGCAGTACAAGACCAAAACCAGCTTGTCTATGAGAAATGATGTCCACAGTGTAATATTTAGTTAAAGTGTGAACAGTGCTCCATGTGGCTGCAACACATACTTCAGCATGGGACATTTTTGAAATGAGCAATCAAAGTGGCCACACCCTTGTTGAGGGACAACAACACCAGGATGTACCTTATCAGCACTTCCTATAACAGGATGCAATACATGTGCCAGCCTTCTGGACAGGCATTGCTTAGACACAAGAATTTCTTTCCAGGGGCAATGAAAATAAAAGCTAAATGAAAGCAAAACAACAAACGGCAATGGTTTAGTTGATGGTGTTTCCTTCAGCAGGTCCGATGACGATGATCGACAGCAGGAGAAAGAACTGAGGAATGATGGGTGTCATTGTGGTGGCCACCGCTAGCAAAATGTTTCCATTGGTCCTGATGTTGACAGCTTATAGCTCCAAAGGTCTGGGCATATGGAGGAGATAACCTTTGAAGATCTTATTTTCTGAATTTTCTATTTTATTGTACTAGTTCACTAAAAATATTTTCATTTTTCCTAATACTAAACACTTGTGCACAGCAAACAATCCTCTACTCAAAAACATCCTCCTCCTCCAATTTTCCAGATGTTCTAGTGTGCATGCCCTCCTTCTCCAACAGCTATTGAGTCAAATCTTCATGCCATTCTTCTCTGCAATTCATCTTTCTCTGGTGTTGCACACTAGCAACCTTTGTTCTCCTCTCCCATTTAGTCTCTGAAAATGAACGAAACAGTGACTACCCTTCTTAAATTTGGCTTTCCTCCAACATTTATTAACTGGTTAAAAATCTTACATTCAAATCCCACAGCCAAAACCAGCTGCAATAATCTACTTTCTCCTCCTTTAAACTATATCAAGGTATTAGACAAGGTTGCCCCTTTCACCCATTCTTTTAACTTCTATTTAGAACCTCTCATACATTACTTAAATTCAAACAAGGCTACTAAAGGAATTCCTCTCTTAAAGCAACCGTTAAAATTATCGCTTTTGCTGATGATATTCTTTGCATGTATCAGATCCATTAAATTCCATTGAAGACTATTGATTTTTTTTTTTTTTATCATGTCATATTTTCATGCCTTTTTCCCGGACAGCCCCCATCTGACCAACCCCCCCAGCCCTGTCACCCAGAATTACCAGGGCTTACCTTACGCCTGCCCGGGAGCAGTGCCTGCTGGGAGTCGGTCACCATTCTGCTACTGGCTAAACTTTTCCTTTTACTCCCAGGGGCCCCAGGAGTGGGTACGCTGTGTGTGGAGGCACGATTAGTCCCACAGCCCTGGTAACGGACCCTTCTCCCACCCCATTGGCCTAGCACCTGGCTCCTCCTTGGCCTATGCTGTTCCCAGTCTCCACCAGGTGGCAGCCATTAGCTAGAGGCAGCCCCTACACCTCCCTGAAGAGGAGAGCTTGCCCGTTGGCAGCTCCATCCATCTCTGCCCTCCCGCACCCATTGCCAACTTTGATGGCCCGGCTCATTCCTAACCCGGTCGCCGCATGCTGCAGGTAATGCCCAGCTGCCTTAGCCTCAGTGCCACCGGACAGGCTGAAGACTATTGATGATTATAGTAAAGTTCCAATTATAAACCAAACAGAGAAAACTGAGGTGATGCCCTAGCAAATTGTTTCTGTAAAGAAGAAATTGACAATTGGGGTCTCTCAGAGAACTTTAGGGATCAAATATTTAGGTATAACCTTATCAAAATATGACTCCAGCTAATAAAGCTAAATTTGGATACTTCCTCACAAAATTACTCAAGATCTAAGTAGATGGTCCAATCTCCTATTTCTTTTCAGGGTTGAATTAGTATTATAAAGGTGAATATTTCCTCCAGAATATTCTTTCCTATTAACATGCTCAACGTGTTTTCCTCTTAACTGTTTTTTAAACTTTACTCAATCAGTATAAATATTTTTTATGGTTAAAGGGCACACCAGAATAGCTTTACACAAACTCATGCTTCCTAAAAATCTAGGGGGGGCAGAAGGTACCAAACTTCATACTCTACTATTTGGCTTCTCACATGAATAAGTACTTAAAATTGATCACATTTAAAAATCTAACTCCTCTTTATGTCCCCATCTAGGTACTGCTAGAACATGAGTTACTTAAAAAACACATTTGCCCTGAAGCTACTTTATACACGGCATTTAAAAACATCCCTAAAGATATTAAAAACACAATTGTTGGCACATCTATTAAGATTCACAGTCAATTTTGTAAATTCCTCAATATTAAGTTGACCCAGAGTACTTCTAAACCTGTTTTATACAATCCAAACCTTTGCTTACATAGGAAAATATTAACCTTGAAATTTCTTCCTGGTAAGTACAAACCACAGGAGAAAGCTTTTTTACCTCAAGGAAAAGTACGCTCCTTTTCTTAGATTTCTAAGGATTTTAACTGGTCTAAGAAATTCATGGTTAATTTCCATTTGATAAAAATCTTATTACAAGCTTATTTTGGTAATTGTTTATTTTTCAAAGATGAGGCAAATATCATATCAGAATTAACCTCTATGGTCATTAAACCATGCCTGATTTCAAATTTATATAAATTCCTCCTGAAACTAAAATTTTCAGATAAGCCTCTCAAAATTAATTCTGGGACAATTTCAGCTTGACTCACTCTCTGGAGTGGTCACAATTATGGAATAATATCTATAAGTTTATACTACTTGATAACCTAAGATTAATCCATCTTAAAATTTTACACAGTGCTTATTTAACTCCTGAGATTAAATAAATGGGCCTTAAACAGTCTAACGTGCCATAAATGTAATATGGACATTGGATCCTTGATCACTTGTTCTGGTCTTGCCAAAATACTAAAGCGTATGGCAGGAAATAAAAGGTAACATCCTTGATAAAACACTTAACTCTTATGAGTTTAATTTGTTTAATTGTATCTTAGGTGATTTTAAACCTGATTTGTCATTTGTTGATAAAGCTATACTAACCCTCACAGGGGTCCCAACTACTCAAGTATTACTTAAACACTGGGTAGACCATTCTACTCCTGTTTTTAAAGAGTGGAAGGCCCAATTAAGACACAATTTAACTGTGATTCGGATTATCTCCTACTTCTACGATAAACTTTCTTTTCTAAACGTTGGGGGGATCTCTTAGATTTAGTTGCCACTCTTTAATAAATTTTTAATGCTATAAGTAGCTCATTGTTCGCAACCCTTAGGTATATATATAGTTGGATTGTTTTTTGCTTTTTTTTTGTGCTTCTTAGATAGTAGCTTCCATCCTTCTTTCATTCCTGGATCTTTATGTCTAAGTCCTTATTACCTCTTTCTAGTTTCTAGAATATACGATTTTACTTATAAATATATCTGCTCCCGGAGGGGGCTTGGGAGTGGGGGCAGGATTATTAGGGGCCTCTCTTAGAGGTATGATGTTATATTTGTTGATCTTGCTGTTTGTTGTTGAACTTCATTGAATTTAATGTTCATTGTCACTTGCTATTTATATTTGGAAACTTTAATAAAGAACAGAGATAATAAAAAAAGAAACAGTGACTACATTACTGTACCAGGGCACTATGGCTTCTCACTATTTAAGTTTCAAACAAATGACCACCATTGCTTTGTGATTCTATTTAAGTGAAATGGAGACATTGATGCCTACAGCTTTTAATTCTCTGTTATTTGCCCATTAAAAGTTGCCAACATACCCTGTTGCAGTACACTGCTAGTCCATGTTAGCATCAGCAACTTACTATAGTATACGTTGGGACATAATTCTGTATAAAAATCAGTGGCTCTCAAAATGTTGTTGTAGGACAGTTCAAAGGTCAAATAAGTTGTTTTACTATCGCTTTGATGTCACATCAATAGTACATCAACTTTTAGCCTTGAACTGTTTCTTGATTGGCTGAACACTGCCCTTCACAAAAGAATACAGAGGAACATGGTGGCGCCACTTAGAAAGCAGTCGGTGAGTGCTTCAAAGATAGTTTGGACACAGGCTACCACAGTTGGCTACGTGTTTCTAAACTATCAATTTGTCAGTTTTTTTTTTAAATCACTGCCCTATTAATCTGCAGACTTGGGAGCACAGTGGGACAACAGGAGAAATATATGTAATAGATAAAGCCACTCTGAGGTGTTGGTCACGCTCTGATGTCATGCGCCTTGGTGTGCTGTACTGAAGAGCCGCGCGCAAGGGGATATCAGAGCGCCGATCAAGACACCTCAGAGTGGTTTATCTATCTTATAAAATGTCAAAATTGTTTGGAGGGGGTAAAGTGCAGTGTGCGGTCGCTTCTGATATAATGACGGTCATGTGATGCTCTTCATCCAATAAAACAACAATTTCCTACCCATTTTATAAATATATATATAGATAGATAGACAGATAGATGTGTGTAAGGAATAAGAAACAATAGGGTGTGCGGTCATACTAAGATATACGCATGTATGCCACAGTTGTACTGGAGGCTAAAGGCCAAGTGTCATCAGCACTTGAGAAGTGTGTATATGTCAACAGCTGCATATCCTGAAGTGTCTTATCTTACCTATAAAGTATCTTTTCGAGTTAAATAATTAAATCGAGGAAAAAAACTTTGATAGTAGTTTAAACACAGTTAGTGCTGCTAATTCAACAGTTTTAGTTTGTTAGTACAAAAGAGCTGACCTGTGATCTCATCAAGCATTGTCAAAACTGCCTTACTGTTGGCTAGGGACTGCACAGATATACAAATGAACAGTGTGTGCTGTCATTACAGATTATAAAACACCTTCTGGACTCTGATTAGCCAATCACATAACTCAAATCATGGCACGTTAGTATTAGTGGCTAATATCTTTGCTGTTTTAATATATACAGTAATTTCTGTTTTATTGCACAATTTCTGTATTTTTGCACCACTTTTTATTTTTGCACCAATTTGATGTATTTTTGCTCCTTTGTAGAATTATTGTTTCTATTTACAAATTAGTTTCACTGTAATTAAGTTGTGCTAATGTTTGCTCTTACTCTCCCTACTGCTACCGCTCTTCTCAGGATACATCTGAAAACCAGTCTTGGCTCGGTGTGTGCCTTCCTTGTCACCGAGTTTTAAATAAACTAAAGAAACATTCCAAAACTCACTTTATAAATATAATTTACAGCAATAGCTTACCTGTGCCAGTACCATAAGCAGTAAGCTTGTTTTCTATTGCTAAACATGTCCCCTCCCACATCCAACTTAATGAGTATAATTACCGCACTTGGAAAGTATTTCTTTGCATTTCATTACAGCGCTGAGCATTCTAGAAAATCCTGTGTAGTAAAATGATTTTGGGGGAGAGGTTCAACGTGTTTATAATAATGAAGCCATACTCTAACAAAACTTTGGTAAAGCATTGTTTAATTAGCTCATTATGGTTCAACAGTGCAGTGGCAGTGGGATGGACTGGCAAAGGATATGCATCCTTACAAGGAATGGGGACCCTTCCTCCTCAAGCAGAAATTTGCCACTGCAGAAGCCATTTTGAAAGATCTTCATGTCTTGAAGGTTGTAGATGCTCAGATGTCCGTTTCCCTACAGTACCAAAGTTACAAACTGTTTTTTTTTTATTCAGTCTCTTTAGGGAAAAAACTGCTGCCATCATTCATGGAGTATCACAGGTAACTGCAACCTCCATGAACCTACACCCCTTATATCTCACCTACACTAGGCTTCACCTTTGCACTATAAATGATGCAATGCTTCTATAACCACACATGGAAACATAGACAATGATGACAGAAACAGACCAATGGTCCATCTAGTCTGCTCATAGCACCCTTTTAACCTCAGGGAGCTACTGTCCATACAGGGTTCTAGCCCTCACTATCCACCCCCATGCTCCCCAACCTACTGCCGCCCCCAAGCAGCTATGCCTTTATACTTTTGTGTTTTGTACGCATCACTGCCTGTGTCAATCAGTAAGATGTTCATTTGTCATTCAAAGCCTGCCTTAACAGGACGCCATTGTAAACCAGCTTTCACGCAACGGTTCTTAACCTGAACAGAACTAAACAATAACACTATAAAAGATTCAAACAAAAGTAAAAAAAATCAAACTGCATTCTGTGGTACTGTAAATCTGGTACTGGTATCATCCTTAGAGGTACTGGTACTGTGTTAGCCTGAGAAAAAATGTTCTGGTAGTTTATCACCCTTTGTAGTAAAGTATCTGTTTATTTTAGGCATTTACACACCACTTTGTTTAAGTTCATGGATGCATCGGCTGACATACAAATTGTAATGATTTCAAAACAGCTACATTACGCTGCTATTTCAGATGCACTTCTGCCAGTAGAGAATGCTTTGCACTCACTTCTGCCATGAAGGGTTAAGAATCAAAAGCCAGGAAATGCTGCGAATGAAGCAATTAAAAATACATGAAATGTATAACTACATTACGTTTTCTTCTATCATTTTCAAACCAAGCTTCTAGGCTGATTACATATCAGTAGCTTACAGTTTTATTACTGTTCTTTCTTTGGGAAATTGTGATGAGATCAACTTTTTTCAGCAATGTACAGCTTAAAACAACAGATAAATAATTAGAATAATGTGGAAGATTTAGTTGACTTTTCCATATTGTGGATCTTAGTCATACTTTGCATGCAAAAGGACTTTTTATTTTAATGTCAAAATCATTATTTCCCACAGAAGGATTAACGACAGTGGATTCAGATATGAACTATGCAGATGAATAGTCCGCCCACCCTTTCTGCCCACCTCCTCAGTCAGCCTCCTCAACAAACAAACCTCAGAAAATCAAACTATACCTATGACAATTCTCATCTAAGTGTTACCTCCAATCTACGGCCTTCCTGTCATGAAATGTGCTCATGAATGCAGGCTGCTGAATACAGATGTGGCAAACAGATCCATCAAAAGCCATGGGAGATGACTAAATATCAGGTTTATTGCACATGTAATATCTTCTCACTATACCCCTGACCAAACAAAACTGGAGCCATGTTATTTTGAATGATATGAACTCCATTTTAGGAACTGTACTAGTTTATCAGTATTTTAAAAGACAACAAATAACCATCTGTTGAGCTTAGACTCAGTCTGTAATTACTGTTGTTCTCATCGGAATTCTATTCATAACATCGTATGGGCTATGTATAGCTTATGGACCTTTTTAGCAAATAATTGTGACATAGGACATTCTACAAATGAGACTACTTTCACACGGAACCTCAGCTTTGACTATGGGGCAAATGCACTGGGGGAACCACCACCTTTGATGTAGGATCTGACATACGGGCAAGGATCTAGAAACACATTTTCTCACTATATGTTGCATTTGTTAGTCTATGTTCTCAATGTTATGCCTTTTGGGGGGGGGTGTCATTTTACACAGGAGTAGTTCTTCCCCATTTTGCTCTTGAGATGGAGTCAGACACAAAATTTCACTCAACTGAATTCCCCTTGGGTTCCCTATCTTTTCCATCACTGCTCAATCTATCCTGCAAATTTAAACTTTTAATAAAGGAACAATTTTGTGTTTCTTTTGTTGATTAAAATGTTGCATCACCCATTTATCTTGCACAGTTAACACAACCCAATGTTTTAGGTGTGTCTATAAAAGAGGAAAGAAGCAGCGTGCACAACTCATGCCAGAGAAGATTCAAGTATTCATTACTACATGTAATGCCAGGTTAACTAGTAGTAGTTAGCCTGGCATTACTTGTTGCAATAATACTTGACTTTCTCTGGCATGAGTTGTGTACGCTGCTTCTTTTGTCTTTTATGAATCATGCATTTTGAGCAGCAGCATCTCAAGGGGTTTATTTATTTATTTTCAGTAACTGGGTTAGTGCACTGATCCGAAGACCTTTTTCATGGGTTATGGAGTGCATTCCTTGATTTGCTTAGTAGTTTAAGTGTGTTTATGATGGCGCTACACAGGAGGCAGTACAGCGCAGTGGGTCAAGGCTCTGAGCTGCAGATCTAGAGACCTGGGTTTAAATCCCACAGCCACCTAGGTGCATACTGTGTGATCCTAAGCAAGTCACTTAACCTCCTTGTGTTCCCAGGTCACCTCTGGAAACAAGCTTTGGTTTAGTGTGCTACTCCTGGTTAAACAATGTTCCCTTTCCTTACAGTAACTCCAGACCAATGGTTTCACACCAAATAGGGGTTAGCCCATCAGAGAGACATTTTCAGCTGTGGTACTGTTCAAGGCTGGATTGAATACCAGTCTGCAGGATGTAATGTTGTCCTTACAGTCGGCCTTCTCAAGGTTGGTTCTATAGGAACCAAGTCTTTTCATTTCCAACATAAAAACAAACAACTATTTGGAATGAATTCATTGTTTGTTTCTTGGCTATTCATGCTTTGAAGTAAAAGTAACAACAACAAAAAAAAAAACAACTACTATTATTTTCATTGCAATTCATTCTTTCTAGTGTCTGCAAGTTTCAAGCCACACCACTGGTTCAACTGTCTGCCCCAATACCGTTAAACTGTACCATGTAATCCTCCACATTATTGCTCTCTTATCTCTGTCCTTATGTCTATGGCCCCCTCCCCCTTCAGCTGACTTCAGGGTTCTCCTATCATATCTAGGATCTGATGGAGGGGCTTGGACTCTGGGATCATTGGCAGGCAACTGGTATTAAAGTAGATGGAAGACATAACCTTACTATGCTTCCAGCAACTTTAGCTCCTTTAGGTCCCTTCTTTCACTTCTGTTAGGTTGCTCCTCTGCATTTGACCTTTGCTCTGGGAAAGCAGACCCCATGTGTTCATCTGCAGAATCAATGCCGCCTATCTTTAACCAAGGGAGAGACTCAGGTGGCAGGTCAGGCACAGTAATGCCTTTTTTGAACCCAGTATATGAACTGTGTCAGTACCGGCAGTAGCTTTTTAATTAATATTTAACTTATTCCTCTAAACAGTAGTCAGTTTGACTGGCAATGATAATACCACATTATCTGAAGCAAAACATAAACCAGAATCGAGTGAACTCTGGTCACCAACATGTCCAATTTTTTTTTAAAACCAGGAGAGACACACTAAGTTGAAAGCTTGTTTACAGGTGCGACCTGGGAGAACGAGGAAGTTAAATAACTTGCTCAGGGTCACACAGTGGAGGCTGTGGAATTCAAACCCAGACTTCTAGGTTTGTAGCTCAGAGCCTTAAACCACTGCACTATACTGCTTCCTATAGATTATTATTAGATATACAATTAGATATGCTGTAGAAATGATGGACTGTCACTGCCCAAAATTATACAGATCATCACTAAACTAAAACCAGCAGCCTGTAACTATTTGCTATTAATTATTAGAAAGAAAGAAATTAGAATAGAACCCCCTGTTCCTTTGTGCCCAAGGAACTGGTTCTATGGCCCTCTTCTGCAGCAGTGTACGTACTTCCTCTTGTAACACTGGCATGTGGTCTACAGGATAAGTTGCAGGAATCAGTGGAAGGCCTGAGTGTGGCCCTGATCTAGTAACTGCAGGACCCAGGCATCTGGTGCAACCTCCCTCCACTCTTCCAGGTGGAGGGAAAGGCAACCCCCCCTCAACACCACCTCCAGATTTGGCACTGTAGGGCAGGTGTCTGAAAGGAGTCATGCTGAAGCAGATCTGGCTACACCTCTGCCTCTAGGGGCTTTGGAGTGGGCATCTGTGGAGGAGGTTGGGGCCAGCAAAGCTGACCTTTTGCCTTTGCTCCATTGTCTGGCCACTGACCTGGGTCCATTTGTAACCCTGCAAAAGGGGACCCTCTGCCTGCTTCTCAGCTGCGTGTTCGCACTTTGGCTCCAAAGAGCTTGAATCCTCTGAAAGGGGCATGCAGAATGGATAGCTGGGCATCACCAGAAAATTCTGACACCCTTAGCCAAGAATGGCTTATAGGGCAGATGCCAGCCACAGCTGCTCTGGCTGAGGCAGGCAAAATGTCGAGGTATACTCTTGAGAGGTGGTTACCACATCAGTCCCATTCTGAGGGCCTTGAGCATTTTCTGCTTCTGGGTGCCTCTTGGGAGAAGACTTGGCTGCTGCTTAGGCATTTTTCCAGAGGGCATTCTGTTACTTGACCACATGGGCCTGATAATTTGCTACACTGAGGACCAGTGTGGCAGAAGCAAAGATTCTCCTTCCCAGGAGATCCAGTTTTCTCGACTCCTTATCTGGGGGGAGAGAACTGAGATGCCTAGGCACCTTAGTACCTATCATGGGATGCATTTATCACAAATGAAGCAGCCTCAGGATGGCCTGTGAAAAAGATCTTTCCTGAGGGACCTGGTACAGCTTGTCTGCCTTTCAGGGTGGGCAGAGATCAAGCTTGATCTGTGCCAGGTGGCCAGAGTGGCATTGTCTAGTGCAGCCCATACAGGAGGAAAGATAAAGGTGGAGATTTTCCTCAAGATCGAACCCCATTGCAGCTTGGAATTGCTTCATCATAGTGATGAAGAAGGGTTCTTCAGGAGGGGACCTCGAAGTATACAGTAAGAAGTCCTCACTCCTGGTGGAAATGGTGCAGACAGATCTCTCAGAGGCATGGGGTCATTATGTCATAAGACATAAAAGCGCAGCATTGTACCACGCTGTAAATACAGCAGACACATCGCTGCCACTGAGACAAACTGCTGAAACACATTTTGGCTAAAGAAACTAGTGACTTCTTTGTTTTCTGAGGGGGGCTCTGCCCCATATCCCCATTAAGGGGGGCTGTGCCCCTGAACCCTTCCCCCATCAATATAACCAACTCCTGGAGGGTTCAACACTGAGATGGGGAGAAACACTGATGAGGGAGGAAAAAAACACACACACAATGCGGTTTTGAAAGTCTGGGACCGGGATCGAGCCCCGTCCACAGACACATAGCAACCCTGCACTGCTGTGGCTCATCCCACTGAACCATAGTGGCAGCTTGGCAGACCACCTCCTCAGCAGAGGTCTTGACCTCCACATTACTCCTCCTCCCACCCATGTGCTGACAAGATACAAAAATCGTGTGCAACATATGTGTCTTGTGGGGTTTTGTACCCTGTCACACTACTACACCAATGCTATTTGTTCCACGAGTATTCCATGTGTATTTCTGTCCATGCTATATACACCCAGTACCCCTCTCAGATGGCTCCTTTCCATATCTTCTTCCTCTTTTTCCTCTTGTAAAGGAGGTCAGAGTTATATAATGATCCGCCAACAGACCCTGAAGGCCACAAGGAAGGAAGCAAAGACATCGATGCCCTCTAGTGTAGAGTGTGTTGACTCAGCCATTGTCAATGTGGGGACTGGTCTGAGAGGCCCCATCATCACAGTGCCTGGTGTAGGAGGAGGAGGAGGAGGGGGAGGTATATGGCACTGTATTATCTCTGTGAAGGAGGACAGCACTGTCTGGACGTCGATGGTGACTTGCACTGCAAGGACATCTTGTAACATCTTGTAACATCGATGGGGAGCAGCAGTTGCTCCAACAGCAATGCACCTTTGCCGGCCATAGTAGGTTCAGTGGAACTCACTGCCAGTCAACCTTGAGGGTTCTGAGGTCTGAGCGGCAGGACTTGCAACTTTGATTGGCGACTGCAGTCCCAATGTCAAGGAGCCGCTGATGGTCATAACAGGTTTGGCAGAACTCACCGGCCAGAATCAACCTTGTGGATTCTGAGGTCGGAGCTGCAGGAGACATTGCCGCCAAAGCAGTCAACAGTGTTGCAGAGGTGCCTTGCAATGTCGATGGGGAGGGGGGGTGCCCACAGCCCTGACATCGACAGACCTTCACCGACCATAGTTAGTCTGCCAGAACCCATTGCCAGAGCTGATCTTGTGGGTTTTAAGGTCTGGACAGCAGGAGGTGTCACCTTCAAAGCTGTCAACGGTACTGTAGAGGCACCCTTTGATGTCAGTGGGGGTGTCTGCAGCCCTAACGTCAACAGACCCTCACTGGCTGTGAGAGGTCTGGCAGAACTCACTGCCAGAGCCCACCTTGTGGGTAGTGATCTCCGAGTGGCAGGAGGCATCGCCACTTAAGCGGTCAATGGTGCTGAAAGAAGATGCGACCAGGAGAGCACCAGGAGGGAATTTATCCAGACACAGCTCCCTCTCCCTGTGTTGAAGCCTGGGAAATAGGCCAGCGACATGGTGGAGCTCATTGCCTGGAGCTCTTCTCCATTCTGGCTACCTGCAGCTTGGAAAGCAAGGGAGCAGGGTTAAAGATGGTGTTGGCCCAGCTTGCCAGCACAGTGGAAGCACTTCCATCTGCAACTCTGATGACCAGGGTTCAGGAACGGACCTTGGATGTCGGAGGGTGGGCTGAGGGAGAGGAGGCTGAGCGTCCCAGGGACTGCTCACCTCTCTGGAGAGGGAAGGTGCTGGTACTCTGTGCCTACCACACCTTAGCATTGGTAGGAAGCGCATGGCAGCCAGGATCACAGCGGATGTCCAGCGAGGCAGGACCACCTGACCTCTGCAAACTGGGATGGAAGCACGTCAGGCACTGAGGTCATTGCATGACTGACCCCGACTTGGCTGGCTTGGGAGGGGGATGTTTTAGCAAAAATTCTTCATGTGAACTTCATGAAGTTGGTTCGGCAAGTACCACAACCTCAGCTGATACTGGGGAGGCCCTCCAGCAGCGACTGTAGGACTGAAACACAGCATTCATTATAAAACCAAAAGAAGACCTCATCACCAGGAAGATTGATTGAACCTCAGGCAGAGCTCACAGGCCTTAACGGGCAGAGTAGATTTTTCACCACACCCGCAGTATTGAAGAGTAAGTGGCATCATTCATCTATACATGATGACAGGATTCACTTTCAAATAAAGTGATAACTACTAAAGTGAGAAAAAATAAAATTTAGAAAATCAAAGATTTAGCAGTTGACTGTAGTGAAGGCGCCTCCGTGAGTATGGTTGATGGTGGAAAAGAACTAAGGAGGCGAGGGCCCCCACGCTTATATGGAGAGACATCGATGTAAGATGTTGTCGGGAGGCCCCTAGTGGACTGCTATTTAAAAAGTTTCCATGTGGTCCTGGTGCCTGATGACTATAGTTCCATAGGTGTGGCCTGATGAAAGAGATATCCTTGAAGAAGATCTACTTTTGCAAGGATGTGTTAACATCCCTAAACCAAGCTTAGAATGAACTGCATAGGAGCTAACTATTGAGACGATTTGGTCTGAGGTGTTGTGAGGGCTCACATAGAGGAAGTGGTTGAGTTATTATAAATTTTACAACTGTGAGCAAGGAATTAGCTTTTAACAGGTGCATAATCTTCCAAGAGTTCCACATCTTCAGCCAGTGGATGAGGAAGGCACTGGGGAAGGGACCTTTTGAACCTCATTACATCCAACCAGGACAATATCAGTGAAGTTAAGGTGGGGATCCCATACTGTAGGTCAGGGTGACTATAACTGTGAGATTCTCATTCTGCTTGTTGTGGAGAGAAGAAGGAGGGTGAGTTTTGCTGTTGATTTGGGATTAGCTTAAATCTTTATTTGACTCTGTAACTGATTTTTTTGTGAGTTTGCTGTTGGTTTGGGAGTGACTTAAGGCTTTCTTTAAACTCTGCAACTGATTTTCAGGAGGACTGTTGCTGGAAAGCCACTGAGGGTTGGGCTTGAAGGCTGTGGGAGGAGGAGCTTGGGGAGCTGCAACTGCCCATGAACTAACTCCTAAAGCTAATAGTCAGATGGTGAAAGTTCAGACACCAAGCTTTTACTAGTTGGATTTTAGGGTTTAAAGTTGCAAGTTTGAACGTCAAACTGACAAGCTTGGGTTAAGGAAGGGTAACTGCATATTTTAAAGTTGAAAGTCTAAAGTTCAAACTGACAAGGTCATGTATAAATGTGTTAACTAGAGTTACTGAGCTAGCAAGCTGGGGACATTGGAAAGAAGGACTTGGAAGCAAGCTAGGAGGGTCACATATGGTATCCGCCATTGCTGTACAGACTGTGTGATAAGGAAAGGGGTTACATTTAGGTTAAGTGTGAATTATGGAGGGAAGGATAATGGGGCATTATGGGGGGACTACACTGAGGGGTGGGGGGCACAAATAAGGGTGGCAGGAGACATCAGAATAGTGGTTGGAACGGGGGCACCAGGGAGTGAGGGGGCAGGCACAGGGAGGATAGTGGGGTGCAATGGTTGTGGGGAGGCTGTTTGGATGAATATACTATGGAAACTAGGAGGTTGTCCAATTTGTTACAGGCTGAGGAGACTGAGAAAGGAGGACAGGGGCTACAGAGGAAGCTGGAGATGGTGAGGGGGAGGGTGGGGCAGGAGGGACCCCAGAGAGGAGTAGCTGGGAGAAGCACAGGAGGAACAGCAGGGCTAAATCCCATAAGAATGCAGGGAGGGAGGTGAGGGTGAGGAGAGCAGAGCAGCAGAAGTGGACGGAAGACTCAGGATAAGGGGAAGGAGGAGATGGGCACCACTGCAGGGTAGTGCAAGTAATAGGTTTGCAGTGTTGGCATCAGAGGTGGTAATGGAGGTGTTGGGGATCGTGAGGGCAGGGAGGAGAAGGTAGTGAATGCCCAGGAGTCAGAAGTCAGGCTGGAAAGGAAGAAGGGGAGAGGGAAGAGTAGGGTAGAGGCAGAGGAGAGGTGGAAATGGGGAAAGATGTAGGAGTCGCTAATGGTGCAGATAGAGGTGATAAGGAGCAGGGCAGTGTGGACTCTGGAAATGTGGACAGTTAAAACAGGAGGAGGGGGTTAGGGGACATGAAGATGGGGGTACTAGTGCTGGGGGATTCTATACTGAAAGGGCTCAGATGGAGTGGAAGGGGAGAAAGGCACAGTCACATCTAGGTCGAGACTTATCCGGGGCTGACTGTGGGCAGGGCGGAGCAAGCACTTTTCAAGTGCACATGGAGGGGGAGGGAGAAACCTCACATTGTGGGTACAAACGACGTTGGGTGAGACAGTAGAGCTGGTAAAGGGAGGTTTGAGGAGTTGGGTAAGCAGGTGAGGAGGTGGGTGGTCATGAGCGTTGTCTGAGGAACCCTGGTACCATGTGCGAGTAAAGTAAGGAAGAAAAGGATAGAGGAGTTCAATGAGTGGCTGAGGATTGGTGCGCATCACAGAGTATGGATTAGTGTCAGACTGGGGCAGGACCTGGGGCAATAGCGACCTATACGAATGGGACAGGTTACATTTGAGCAGGGAGGAGAAGAAAGTACTAAAACGGGGAACAGAGGGGTATATATCAACAAAGGTGGATTTAAACTAGATGAGGAGGTGATGAGGGGACCAGTGATAGGAAAGGGGTCCAGAAAGGGGAGTTTAGTGAGCTCACCCCTAGTTATGGGTAAAGGCAGCAGGGAAGCAGTACAGGAGGAACAAAGGGGTGAAGAATAGAGGTAAGGAAGGGAGGGAGGAGACAGGCTGGAGGGTGGTCTCACTGAATGCAAGAAGTCTAAGGAATGGAACAGCGGAGTTACAAGCCTCTTGGTGGTGGAGGGTGGACATTGTGGCCATCATGGAAACATGGGCCACCCAGTACCAGGACTGGATATGATCATCCTGGAGTTTAGGTTATTCAAAAGGATAGGGCTAAGGGAATGGGGTGAGAGTGCAATCTATGTAAGGAGGGACAAAGTGTGTAAGGGGGAAGGAGGAGGAGAGGGAGGACAGAAGCACTACTAATGCAGTTCCATGATGCAAATAAAAGGACACTGAGGATGGGGTGGTGTACAGGCCACCGGCTCAGGGATTCACCTGGATAGAGAATTAGCTGAACAAATAAGGAGGGTCTACAGGAAGGGAGCACAGTGGTGGTGGGGACTTCGACCTACCGGGGGGTGGAGTGGGGCACCCCATCCACCACGAGTGCAAGGGAGGGGTCCTGCTAGAAGCATTCCAAGACAGCTTTCTGACACAGCTGGTCCAGGGGCTGACTTGGTTAGAAAGGACTCTGGACCTTGTACTGGATAACAGGGAAGCTGTAAGGAATATGGAAGTGGAGGAACCATTGGCTGAAAGTGACCACTGTTCGGTGTGGTTCATGCTCAACATGGGGAGGGAAACGGGGACACGGGTACAAGGGTGATTGAGTTTAGTGGGGTTGACATAAAGAAGATTGGGGAAATTCTGGGCAGGCATCTGGCAGGAATGCAACCATACATGGAAGCAGACCAGAAATGGGACATCGTAAAGGAAGTGCTGGCGGAGGCAATGGAGTCTTGCACTAGGAAGAAAAACAAGAAGGGAAGGGCAAAGAAACCCAGTTGGCTAACACAGGAGGTTATGGAAGGGGTGATGGCCAAGAGGGCAGCTTTTGAAAGTACAGGAAATTGGGGAGGGTGAAGATAAGGCTACGACGTGGAGAAGTCCAGGAGGGTACCAGACTGAACAGGGCGGCCAAGGCATCCAGGGAGCTGAGACTGGTGTAGGGAATCAAAAGTGGAGAAAAGACTTCTTCTGCTACATTGCAGAGAGAAGAAAGAGCAAGGATCAGCTGCTGAGAATTAAGAAGGATGGGGGGTGGAGAAAGGGGGAGCAGGCAGAGGCACTGAATGAATACTTCTGCTCTGTATTCACACAGGAGAAGGGGCAGATACCCCAGGCAAGAGGGGGAGGGTGGGGGGGAGATGAGAGATGTAGGCATTACAGAGAGTAGAGTACTAGATGGGTTGAGGGCATTATGGTGGACAAAGCACCTGGACCTGATGGCATTCACCCCAGGGTACTAAGGAGTTGGCAGAGGTCCTGGTGGGGCCACTGGCTGACCTGTTCAATACCTCCCTGACACGGGATGTGTACTACAGGACTGGAGAATGGCCCATGTGGTGCCCATCCACAATGGAGGCCCAAAGGATGAACCAGGAAACTACAGGCCCATGAGCCTCACATTGATCATAGGAAAGTACATGGAGACTATACTAAAAGAGAGGCTAGTGAGCTTTTAGAGGAAAATGGTCTCCAGGATGGACAACAGCATGGGTTTATAGTGGGCAGATCCTGCCAGACAAACCTTGTAGAGTACTACGACTGAGTGATGCGGAACTGGACAAGGGCCATGCAGTGGATGTTCTGTATTTGGACTTTAGCTACGCCTTTGATTCAGTGCCGCATAGGAGGTTGGGGGAAACTGAATATGTGGCGGCGGCCCAAAAATGGTGAAATGGATCACAAACTGGCTAAGGGGAAGGCAGCAAAGAGTAGTGGTGAGGGACCTCCATCACCAAGAGCGGTGACGAGGGGGTACCACAGGGATCAATACTGGAACCAGTGCTGTTTGGGATTTTATTGCAGATATTTCACAGGGGATCTGGGGCAAGATCAGTATGTTTGAAGACAATACCAAGATGGGAGCTGTGGTTGATGACACGGAGTGGTGGAAGGGGTTACAGGAGCACCTGATTAAGCTGCAGAGTGGGTGGAAACATGGCAGTTGGGGTTCAGCGGCAAGAAGTGCAAGGTTATGCACTTCAGAGCCAGGAATCAGGAGGGATTATCACTTGAATGGGGTACAGTTGGGGAGTTCCACAGAGGAGAAGGACCTAGGAGTGATCATTTGGGAGCATGAACAACTCTTCTCAGTGCAGGAAAGGGCGGCAAAAGCCAACAAAATGCTGGGTGTATTGCAAGAGGGATCTCCTCCAGAAGGAGGGAGATTATCCTGCCCTGTATAGGCAAGGCAAGCAATTTTATTTGTAGGGCACCCAATCCCAGAGGCTCTGGGTGCCTAACAATAGTTAAAATAAGACATGATAAAAACAGCACTAGTTGAAGTCTGCAGAGGGTCCCTCCCATGACCCCGAAATATACAGAGTTGCAGAAGTCCAGTCTGGAGGTCACAAAAGCATGCACTAGCATCGACAGGTCCTCAGACGGAATGAGGGACTCAATTCGGGCAATGTTCTGTAGATGATAGAAACCACTACTGACAACAGAGAACACCTGATCTTCAAAAGTCAGTCTGTTATCAAGGATCATGCCCAGATTTCACACCCTTGGGGCAGCCACTGATGAAGCAGAATACAGGAAAAGCCCTGAAGCAGCCCCCAGGTGGTGGCCCATCACATCCGTGACCAGGCTCGATCACCAGCACCTCCGCCTTAGCTGGGTTAAGTCTCAGCCAGCTGGAAGCCATCCAGTCATTGATTTTACCGGATAGTTGTTAAGCACATCAACCACTCCTGATGTTCCGGGGGCACAAGACAAGTACAGCTGGGTATCATCTGCATAACAGTGAAACTCCACGCTGTACTGTAGAATGATCTCACCGAGGGGTAGCATGTACACTGCGAACAGCATCCGCAACAAGATCGAGCCCTGTGGCACTCCACAAGACAAGGGCATTGGGGAGGAGGAGAAATTCACCATCACTACCCGCTGCACTCTGTTTGAGAGATAGGACTCAAACCACCGGATGACAGTACCGGCGAGTCCACAAAATTCACAGAGTCAATCAAGAAGCACAGTGTGGTCCACAGTGTCAAATGCTGAGGATAGATCAAGGAGAACAAGTGCTGACTTGTCTCCTGTATCTCTAGCCCTGAGCAGGTCATTATGCACCCTCACTAGAGCTGTTTCTGTGCTGTGTCTAGCCCGAAAACCTGACTGATAGGTCATTGGTCAGGCCCCACCTGGAGTACTGCATGCAGTACTGGTGCCCATTCCTGAAGAAGGACATCACATTGTTGGAGGGGTGCAGCGGAGCCACAAAGATGATCTAAGGATTGGAGAGCAAGCCCTACAAGGACAGGCTAAGAGAGTTGAATATGGATTCACTGCAGGAGAGGAGAGATAGGGGGATATGATCGAGACCTTTGGAATGAGATTGGAGGGGGAAGATTCAAGAGGAGATGAGTAGACATTTTTTTTGGAAAGAGCGGTGGACAAATGGAACACCTTACCAGGCGAGATAGTGTCCTGTAACATGGTGGGCAGTTTAAGAGGGGTTGGGATGGGGGAAGGGGAAGGTATACTGGGAAGGGGAAGGAGGGGCAGCTGCGTGATGAGGGGCTAGCTGCACACTGCAGACTCGATAAACCATGAGGCCTGTTGCTGCTGGCACTCTTATGTCCATGTTTAGCATTGATCTGGAGGCAAGAAGGTTGAACCCATTATCATGGCCATCTGATTTTAGGAAAAAGGGCTCGAGATACAGATAATATAAGGGGTTGGCAAACCATGGGCAATCATAAATACATACCTCTCATACTATGAATTCCACATAGCGCTATGATTTTTAAAACTCAAATTTAGCCCTGCTCTACAAGGTTTACTGATGTTCCTCATAATGTTGCAGCTATTTCTGGACACACAAACTATTAAAACGTTGACCTAACCAGACAGACCCATTCCTTAACACTGAACGTATGGAGCCCACTATTCTTTGACAAATATTCTGTAAAATAAGAAAGTGTTATACATTCTGGCAGTTTGCACTGAATTTTGAAAGCCAATGCTATGCATTTTAATGTTGAGAAATTGAGATGTATGCATAAATGGGGTATTACTAGGGCTTCCAAGGATAGTATCAGGTACATTAGTAAGACAAATAAATGCAAGAAGCCAGTCTGGTTTGACAGTCAGGTGAGGGGAGCAATCAGGAAAAAAGAGAGCTTTGACCTACATGGGAAGAAATTAGATCTCTACAGACGGGTATAAGAAAAGCTGAAAATTAGCAAACAACTAATTAGGAAGCTAAACGCCAACTTTGAACTAAGCATAGCGGAGGGGGTTAAAGAGAAAAATAAGACTTTATTTAGGTACTATATATCGGAGAAAAGCCATGGGCAAAGGAGAGCATAGAATGAGGATAAAGAATGGGCTGAGGGTGAAGGATGACATGGGGAAACCAAATGTTCTAAATGAGTACCTAAGCTGATTGTGGGGTTAAATGTGAGGGACCTAAGGGTCAGAACTTGGAGACAGGCATGGTATCCCAGTACAGGGTATTTAAGGGGTTGCAGAATCTAACAGTAAAAGCCCCAGGGCCAGATGAAGTTCACCCCTGGGTGCTCAGGGAGGATGAGACACAGGCAACACCCTGACAGCCCTCTTCAATAAGTTCCTGCTGATGGGCAAAGTGCCAAAGGACTGAGGTAGCAATTGTAGTACCTTGTAAAAAGTAGGAAAAGGAGTACTGGGAATTACAGATTGCTGAATCTTAGGTCCACTGAGAGTAACACCTGAAAACAACTCATAGAGGACAAGGGGATGACAGTCAAAAAACAGCATGGCTGCACAGGAGGCAGATCGTGTCAGATGAGCTTGATAGACATTTTCAGTGTGACACCATCTGGTGACTGGGACTAGGCAATTCATATTCTGTAGTATATCTGGACTTCAGTAAAGCCTTCTACCACACGGTAGACTAGTACAGAGGGTGGGTGACCTGGGTTTAGGGGAGGAATCATGAGATGGACTGGGAACTGGTAGTCAGGAAGGACACAGAAAATGATCCTCAACGGCAAATTCTCAGGGGTAAAGGAAGTGACCAGTGGTGTTACCCCAGGGGTCTGTCTTGGGACCAGTTCTTTTCAATATGTTTATTAGTGACATTGGGGTAGGGCTTCTGGGAAAGTTTTTTTCTGATGATGCTAAGCCATCAAGAAATTAATGGACACTAGAGGAATTCTAAAACTCTTGTCCTCCAAAGAAGCAGGCAGATCCATGGTGTACTCCTCTTGACAAACAAAAGCTCCAGTACTGGCACGCCTCACAAATGGTTCATGTTTCAAGATCTGAAACACTACTGCTAACCCCATGGCAACTGACTGAGCCCTGTGGGCTTCCCTTAGGTGACCTTCAGCTTTTGCTCATCAGATGCTGAAAGATGAGCACCCAGACACAAAATGCAATGCACCATTTTGTGATTCAGGCCTAAAGAATAAACGCAGGCACTGTGGCCATTGGTCAGAGACATTTGTACTACACAACATACACCTCTTGAACCCTTTCTTTTCTTCTGTTCCATGGCAGAGTGTGACAGTGACGCAAGAGCCACAGGGTCAGTGAGGAAACTGAGTCAAAGACTGAATGAAGACTTTAAGAAATAAACATGAAAAACACATAAAAAATAGTTATTTCCTCAATTACTAGCAAGAGGTGTGAGGGAGGAAACTGGTCCCTTCTAGCTAAAGAAAATATCTGAGGACAAAAGCAGCAGAGCCAGATGACCACATGGTTGGTTGATAGGAGAAGTCAAGATTGAAAACTTTTCTGGTGGCTGAGCATGCTCAGTGGAAGACTGCCTAGGTGTGGATAGTAATCTAGGTAGTTAGAGGTTGAGGAGGATGTTTAGAGGTACAGCAATAGTGGCAGAAGAGAGATGTAGGAGTTTAGGGTCCAAGCCATTGGGCCACGGTCTTTTAGCAGGGTTAACAGCATTTAGGGCAGGCATGGGGGCCCCCCACAGAGATAGGATCAAGGTAAAAGAGGCATAAGCAGGAGGCTGAAGACTAGGATGAGAGATAGGAGGGAGAGGACAGGAAGGGAAGGGAGGAGGGAGAGACTGCAAGAGGTGATGAACTTACTGAATGTATTTGCAATCTCAGGTGGATTACAGACACTGTAGGGATGCTTCCCAGCTTGAAGACATGGGAGGATGACAGGGCAAAGGAGGTCAAGGAAACAATGAATAACTTTCCAGAACTTTTCAGTTGAACTGAGGTTGTTCTGTAGTTTGGTGGCAAAATAATTTGACAAGACCCAGTCACAAAGGGAGTGGCTGGGGGAGTGGGGGTTAAGACAGGTGGGCTCAGAGATGTGCTGCTGGAGACCGAAGGATTGAATTGTATGAATAATATGTATAGCTGAGAGGGAAAGCCAAATCACATTTAGGTCCCCGAGGATCAGAAGCTCAACTGAAGCAGAGACGGTGGAGAGAGAGAAGAAGGAAAAGGAGGGAGTCAGTTATATCTTTAGGGATGAGTAGATGTCAGTGATAAAAATACACAGGAGGCTGGGAAGGATAGCTTACAAAGGGTGCACTCTCTGGAAGAGGGACTGTAGCCTGTGATGTACAGCGTGTATGTTATTCCCACACAGAATCAGACATACAGTATGTCTGTTACATCTAATTGTAGAATATATATTTAGGCTATTTCCATACAGAATCGGAAATTTAAATGAAGAAAACAATGGGCCAGAAAAAGAGTATACATGAAAAAGAAAACCAGTTTTCAGCTAAAACAAGGTGAAACACAAATAAAACAAAAAAGGAAGTGTGGCATATATAAAAAAAATCCCAATGGTCTGTAGTGGAATTACACATTTCTCCCCATCCATGAAAGGGTAGAAGGAAGTATGCCTAATAATAAGGATGTTCAAGATACTGTACAAATCAAGCTGTAACCTACTCAGCCCCAGCTGACTGAATCCATTTATTCACATTTAAGGGTGTTCTTTGTAAATATTGAAAGTAAATCAACAAAATCCAACAAACCCCCAATGCTGCCCCCAAAAGGCCTGTAATCAAGTATATATATATGTGTGTATATATATCAAACTCATTTCTTCAAACAGGTGTCCTTAGTTAACAAACAAACATCAGCTGAGATTTTAGACAGCCTAACCACCACTTAGTGACCCCTTTGGTCAGGTCCTATACTATGCCATATTCATTAGTATATTTACCTTGTTGGTAAGATTTGAGGTCCTGCTGTTTCATTACCTTTTCATGCACAGACCTCCTCCAGCTTCCTTGTCTCACATTTATAAAGTGTTCAACAAAGTGTAACAGGAATGCACTCCTTTTATGGCTGTTCTCAGAAGCCAACCATTTTGCAACACGGCACATTGCCTCAGGACTCAATGCCTAAATTATCCATTTATAAATGTAAGCTTCTAGTAACGTAACTGGCCTATCTTAATGCGCACTGCTGGTTACCCAGGCAACAACACAGCCAACATCATGAAACTGATAAAAGGAAGGGTACCAAAAAAAAAAATTCTCATTCAGTGAAAAGCATCATGACACAGAATTATTGTGTTTATCAGAGATCATTTTATACTCCAGATTTCATATAAAAACAGAATAATAGCCCATTTATTTCATATCCGCAGGCCGCTCAACTGAGAAGCATGGAGAAGGAACTAGTACAGTTAGTGCCTTTCAAAATTACAATAACTCTAGTCCATGAACTACAAAAAAACAACAGGGTCACTATTTAAATCCTAAAATGCCATCACTCATCTTGTATAGGAGGGTTCAGCAATTTAAAACTGTTGACTCTACAAGTCTCATGTTTTTTCCCCCAACCTTTAGCAAGAAGACACAGATGGAATCTTTGTACTTGCTGCTTTTTTGATCTACCAGGAGTTGTGCTTCAGCATGTGGTGCTCTTTGTAATTGAATCCATCTCTGGGTACTGACAGATCTTACATGGTGATCAAGTTATCTAATTATATAACTATTAACTTTACTTGGATACTGCTATTTTTCACACATAAACACTGAAACGGTTATAATGCTATACATTTCCTTACTGGAGCTGAAAACAGAAAAAGAGCCCCCCCCCCAAAAAAAAAACACCTCCCGAAAGTCTTTCAAATGCTCTTAAAGAAAGGAAGCACATTTTAGCAAGATATCTGTACAGCCTAGAGGTTAGAACAATGAGCTGTGAATCAGCTTGGTACCTCCAGCAGAGCTGGGTTTGATTCCCGCAGCCTACACTTGCATACAGTGTGACTCTGAATAAGTCACATAACACCCCAGTGCTCCTGGGTCACCCCTGAAAACAAGCACTTCTGCCTAGTGGGCCTTACCCAGTTACCAAAAGAATATCAATAATGAAATATATACTTTTTTATTTTAATGTTAAATTCTGTATAAATTTGAGGTGTTGGCAGCTTTATTATCAGCAGGCTTCCTTGACATTGCATATTATTGGCACCGTAGCTGACGTATATACCTATATCTATATATATATTTACAAAAAAAAAATTGGCACTTACTTGCATGCTCTGTCTCTCTCTGGCCTGCCTAGTTGTAGCACAAGTGTCAATCTACAGCACCAATCTATACTCTATAAATGTATGCATGTATGTATGTATAGCAGTTGCATGCAGTTCTCGGATATATGCTTTTAGCTGTCTATTACAAATGTGGTAACCAAGTAATACCTTTCTTTCCTGTGTAACTGTCAAACTGTTATTATGATAACCTGCATGCTATACTTCCCTTGTACCCTTCCCCCAGGTCGCACCGGGAGACAAGCATCGTTTTGCTCAGTGTGCCTTTCCTGGTGAATCAATTCAATAAATAAATAAATAAGTTCTGATGTAGGAAGCCACCGATAACAAGACTGTAAATGCTACTTCCTACATCATTGTAGCTTCAGTCACCAAAAGTGAAAATAAACCAGCACTGGAGCAAGCATTGGTAGACGCAACTGAAAAAAAAACATTTGATAAGTGTGATTGTTTTTTGTAAATTGTCTGTATGTTGATTTGTATTGTTATTGTTTGTGATGTTTGTATTTTTGCCATGCCGGCTTGAAAAAGGACTTGTTCCAGTGCCCTGTCCTGGTTAACAAAATAAAAATGAAATGAAAATAAATACACCCTTGGGGCAGCTAATTTGAGGAGTTAGTGCAGTGCTAACTAGGGTTGTCAGAACCACTAAAGGTCTAGGCTCTGGTTTTGAACTTTGCAAATAGTTCTGGGGTTCATATCTTCTTTAAAACTCAGACTCCCTTGTGCAGAGGACTGAAGAGAAAGAACAGATAAAGATAATGAGAATATAAAAAAACATAAATAAAAGTACTACCCACTCAGTACAGCAATAATATTGTTTCACTGCACATGCAGAAAAGAGAAACATGTTGGACTGGATCTTCAAAGCCTCTGAAATTCTCACAGCTGCAGGAAAAACTGGCGCAGTGGGTCTCACCTTCCGCAGCTGTGGCATTCTCAAAGGTGGAGTCCGCTACATCACGCCAATGATTTACAGTAACTCCTGCGCCGCTTGTTCCATTGCAGATGACAGAAATGTTACACCTGGGAGGACCAGGCGTAACATCCCCCGCAGCTATGCCGGTTGAAAATACAAACCCCCCGCAGGTGCGGAGATTTCGTCCTGCAGTGGTGGCTGCGGCATGGGACTTAGTCCACGACCGCTTTGAAAATCTAGCCCACTGTGTCTTTCAAAATGTAAATGAAAGTGTCACAGTTCCATACGTTTGACACACCTGCATATGAGCAGCACATTCTCATAGGGTGTGTGTGCATGCGTGCGTGTGTGTCTCGTGCTCTCTCTCCCTCTAAAACATTTTAGGATGCAATTTCCAATAATAAATTTGTTTTCCAAGCTGGCATCTCCTGTTTTTGAAATGTCTTAACAACAACAACAACAACAAAATTATATTTAGTATTTTGAGCCCGTAATACCTAGAACCCATGGGTGTTCTAATTCTAAATTAAAACTCGAACCCCTGGGTTCCAGAAGGGTTCAAATCTCTTTAGAACTAGTTCGGACAACCCTAATTTGGACCACACTAACTGTGCTTTGCCCTCAAGAGATGCCTCTGGTGCACGTGCCATACCAGACAGGTACAGTTAGCATGCCCCAAATTGTTAGCACTTGAACACTAAGGCACCTCAGGAATGTATGTTACTGAACGCAGATTCATGCATACAGGGTGCACTATCGAGATGAAGCTTTTGGAAACATTAAAGAGGGACTTAGGCCAACATTTTTGGCATCAATAAATTCAGAATTTGAATCAGCATATTCTCAATCCGCCTCATGCCAAAAATCAGATCTGTAAGTTAATTTGTTTAAAAGTTACAAGTCATTTTGTAACCCTTAATTCACTGTCTGTTCAAAAAAAGCCAGTTTCAGTGAATAGCTGATGATGATGTCATCTCCTGAACTCACAACCTAGTGCTCTCTGCAAGCTACCTTATGTGACTTATTTCTCCTATGTTACTTAAAACTGCACAATTTCAGAATGTGGTGGTGACAATTTCAGAATGCAGCACTGATGCACAATTTCAGAATGCAGCAGTGATGTACAGTTTCAGCATGCAGTGGTGATGCACAATTTCAGAATGCAGCAGTGATGCACAATTTCAGAATGCAATGGTGACACACAGGTTTGAAATGTGTCGGTGACACATACTCGAATGCGTGTGGTGTTGCACAGGTTGGGAATGTGGCAGTGATGCACAATTCTGGAATGCAGTGGTGATACACAATTTCAGAATGCGGTGGTGACACAGTTTCAGAATGCATCAGTGATGCACAATTTCAGAATGCAGCGGCGATGCACAATTTTGGAATGTGGTGATGATGCACAGTTTCAGAATGCAGCAGTGACACAAAGTTTCAGAATGTGGCGGTGACACATAATTTTGGAATGTGGTGGTGAAGCACAGGTTCAGAATGTGGCAGTGACTCACAATTTCAGAATGTGGCAGTGACACACAATTTTGGAATGCAGTGGTGACAAGCAATTTCAGAATGCAGTGGTGACTCAAAATTTCAGAACGTGGTGGTGACGTACAGGTTTAGAAATGCGAGGGTGACACACATTTCAGAATGCAGCAGTGATCCACAATTTTGGAATGCAGCAGTGATACACAATTTCAGAATGCAGTGGTGACACAGTTTTGGAATGTGGTGGTGATGCACAATTTAGGAATGCAGCGGAGATGTACAGTTTGGGAATGCAGCAGTGACACACAAATTTTGGAATGTAGTGATGACGACAATTTCGGAATGCAGCAGTGAAGCACAGTTTCAGAATGCAGCGATGATGCACAATTTTTGGAATGCAGCAGTGACACAATTTTGGAATGTGGCGGTGACACACAATTTCAGAATGTGGTGGTGACACACAGGTTTGGAATGTGGCAGTGATGCACAATTTAGGAATGTGGCAGTGACACACAGTTTCGGAATGTGGTGTTTACACACAGGTTCAGAATGCCGCAGTGACACACAGTTTTGGAATGTGGGGGGGATGCATAATTTCAGAATGCAACGGTGATGCACAATTTTGAAATGTGGAGGTGATGCACAATTTTGGAATGTGGCAGTGACAAAAATTTTGGAATGTGGCAGTGATTTACAATTTCAGAAGGTGGCAGTGGAGCACAGTTTCGAAATGTGGCGGAAGCACATAGTTTCAGAATGTGGTGGTGAGGATTAATATTTTGAATGAGGCAGTGATGCTCAATTTCAGAATGTGGCAGTGATGTTCAATTTTGGAATGTGATGGTGATGCATAATTTTGGAATGTGGCATGACACAATTTGGGAATGTAGCAGTGGCAATTTTGGAATGTGGCACTGAAATACAACTTGGCAGGGATGTGCAATTATGAAATTTGGTGGGGATGCACCATTTCAGAATGTGGCAGGGATGCACAATTTGGGAATGGGGAAGAGATATGCAATTTAGAATATAGCAGGGATGCATCATTTTAGAATGTGGCTGGGACATAATGTTGGAATGTGATGGGGATGTGATGCACAATTTTGAAATATGGTGGGTGTGTACAGTTCTGGAATGTGGCAGGAACAAGCAATTTCAGAATAAATGGTGTGTTTTGTCACATTCCACACGTAGCATTCCCCCACTATATTCCAAAATTGCCAGTCTCCACCAAATTCATCAATATGTATCCCTCTCGATTCTGAGACTGAATGGCTCTACATTTTGAGATGACATCCCTGTCACATTCTGAGATTGCATCTCCCCACAAAAATGTTTTAAAACTGTGCACCAACTTGACATTCTATGCCTTAGTTCAGTGCTGCATTCCAAAACCACCTTCAGACATGTTCTAAAATACAGTACCATGCATCTGAACATTCTGGAAACACAACCATTGCAGCCAACCCTATGTCATTTTTTTAAAGGATTACTATAGCTACAGTTTCCTAAGCTTTGGAGAAGAGAAACAGGTCCTATAAGGTTGCTGGTAAGGGGGACTAGATTGCGAGTTCAGGAGATGACATCTTCAATGACTCTTCACTGAAACTGGCTTATTTGAATACGTAGTGAAATCAGGGTTACAAAATAGCTCATAACTTTAAAACGAAGTAACGTAGAAACCTAATTTTGGCACGAGATTTATTAGGGTTATGCATATTCTAATTTTGCAATGTAGCACTTTTGGGAGTCCTCTTAATAGGCTGTTTGCACAGCACCAGTAATAAAAAGTGGAATGTTCAGAAAGTAAACATTTGGGAAATTTTATGAAACAGAGTTCTGCTTATGTTAAAGCGATCCAATCAATATGAGGAGTTTTGTTTCTTACACGATTAAACAGTGATTGCCAAGTCAGACTCTGTGTAAATATTCTCGAAATGCAGCAGCAATTAATTGTATCAGACATTGGTTCAGTGACTTCACCAGAATTACTGGAGATGATGAGTTTAGATGCCAAGAGAAAGACTGTGTTCTACATATTCACTGGGTATCAATTTTAAATCAATTTTACTAATAGAAGGCCACCACACGAATATAAGCACTGGCTCACTACCAAGGGCCTTGGTAATCTAACAGTGCCCATGTCTCATTAGCAAGTGGCCATCATGTTATTAAAAATTGATTTAAAAGTTGCCACCCATTGAATATATCGGGCACACCTCGGCTCTCACTGGCATCTCGCCATCATGCCAGTGAGCGGGGCGGAGCTGGGCGGCACACAACAAAACAGGAAGTCCTTGGGACCTGGTGTCTCATAATTTTATGAGTGAAATTACTTTTTAAAGGCTGCATTTCTTGGGGGAATATTTATATACGCAGAGTCCTGTGGCAGTAAGTCACTGTTTAATCAGTGGCAGGTGCAAAATCTGATGAAACTCTTTAACTATACATGTTTACTGGAAAACAGCAAATCACATTAAGCTCTGTGTATTTTTCAAAACTGTATTTTGCCAGAAAACATGTTTTTCTTACAAAATGTTGCCATTGGCTTTTTGTATAGTGACAGACACATGTGGGGGTTGCAGATTTCCTACTTACACTATTGATATACAATACAATATCATTTTTTTTATAGCACCTTTTATACAAAATTATCTCAAAACACTTTACACTGAGGAGAGATACAGTGAAGTCTGAAAGAAAATATGTGTGGATCATATATATATGAAAAATTAATACAAGGACAGCAAAGAGTGAAATCGGTAAAATAAATACTATTTATGCCACAAACAATAACATAGGGCAACTGGATGAATGAATAAATCCTAAGCACTTCTTTGGTAGTATTTTTGTCAGTAAACACTTTAAGGAACAAATGCACAGAAGAATCAGAGAAAACTGATTGGGGACAGAGAACTCCGATCAAGTGAAAGGAGGTGTATTTTAAGGTGGGATTTGAAGTGGCATCAGAGAGGTGTTGATACAGGGGGGCTGTTTACGACAGTAGGAACTGAACTACTAAAGGAGATTATAAAGCAGTCTCAGGGTTCCATCCAATCAGAGTGAAGAATCACTGTACATTTTATTGAGCATACAAATGCTGCCTCAGGTACCATGTGCAACTTTTAACATTCCTGCTGTCTCTGGTTATCAACTGCTACTCTCAGCTCGCTGCTTCCTCTTCAGTGCCCATTGGTTTTCAAAATTTTCTAAGAAAATAAAAGCTCCCAAAATGTTTTATTTTCTGTAAGAAAGTTTGCAGGAACTTTGTTTCACCAGCCACTGCCATGGCCGCTTTCAGGCGACATCGAACTGTACCACTTGTCACTATGAATTGTGGAGGACAGAAAACAATAAACAAAAATCCTTCAAAACATTACACTGACGAGTTTATGTTGAAGGAAAATCTCAGAGTGCTTATAATGTATTATACTATTTAGTTGATTGTGTGTCTTACAGCACAAGAACCTTATCTTGTGCTGTTTTGGGCTGACAGAACCACTCAGCTTCACTTACCAGTCCTTCACCCAAACAGCATAACATTCTATGCAGTAAGACACACAGTCAGCTAAATATATAATATATACTACTGCTCATGGGGAGGGGGAGCAGACTATGCATGGATCCCAGGTTGATGAGAAATATGTTTCTTAGCTGTTGCAGTGATTTTTTGTTTTGTTTTTATCAAAGCACTATAATTTTCATCTAGCTTGTCTAGATAGACAGTGACAGGCTGGATTGACACAACTGAGAAACAGAAAGATGGGGGTGTTGTACGCTGAAATTCTGTCCCTACAGTATCTGAGCTGGTTTATTGCAAAGTTTAGCTTTATTAAAGGACCCATGACATGTTAGGAGACATAACCCTTAGGCTGCTGGAAGATTTAGAACATACAGGTTTTAGGACAGGATATCCTGTCGAGGGCAACTAGGCCAGGACTGTAGCTTGCCCTTTGCCACAGGTAAGCCAGACACCAAGCCGATCAAGGCATCACTGGGGGTGGAGGAGGACCTAAGGGAGAAAATGGGGCAAATGTACCACAGAACCATCTATATCTCAGGCACTGCTCAGTGTATATCCCCACCAAATATATGTTTGAGGGGGCCAAATGACCGGCTGAGGGCATGCCGACAGCACAATAAAAGACCCAAAGAAAACAGTAGACAAGACAGCTCAGGGGTCCAAAAAGCAGGACTGAAGAAAAGATGAAAAAAAACATGAAATGTAAGCTAGAGTATATTTATGTTTTTTCAAAGTATCATTTGAGATGACAGAGGTGCTTTTAATTGAGAATCTCCTTTTAAGACTAGAGTACATCTCTTAACCCTTTAATGTAAACTTACTGAGAAGGACAAGCGAAAATGTTAAATCACTCATTAATATTCAGATCAACAGCTCTGACAAAGTTCATGTGGACTTTTTACTTTCAAATCATTCTTAATCACAGCAGAAGTATTATGGCTGTAACTGAGTAATATTCAATATTTTTAAGGCGTTTCATTAACAGCTACTACTAATGGGCACTTAGGATTGGTGAACTGCAACTTCATTTCAAACTGTTTGCATCCTTAAAAACAAACCTATTCTAGATCAGTCCCTTTATGTCTAGATAACATGTTCATGCTTTATTGTACTTGGTGGGTTAAAGTTTACAAAGCAGGTAGGGTTAATCAACCAACAGCCTTAATGGCAATATGCAAGCATGACATTCACAGCACATGCAAAATATATCATCACTTGAGGCAGCATTTCTGATCAATCGGAGCACTCCTGTCCACTACACTTGAAACACCCTTATTCTGTAAAGTGTCTTGTGCATGGGTACCCTGCAAACTGGCTCGTTTGGAGCAGGGTTTTTACACTTTTAAATATATGATTGATAGTGCTGTGTGGAATGTGGAATTCCAATGGCAGAATTAATACAGAATGACCTTTCCGATGCAGAATTTCTTCCAGAATTTCACTGGACCTTCTGCAGAATTCTGCCTGCTGTGATCTGCGTAATTCTATTCCATGGAATAGCATTCTTCCACAGAAAATCGTTCCATGACCAGTTCTATAGAAAATATTGAGATCTACAGAACAGAATTCCATGGAAATGTAGAGGAAAACCCATTCTGCATTTTTCTGCCATGGAATTCTACCATTCCACTTCCAATTAAATTCAGTGGAATTTTGTAAATTCAGCAAAATTCCATTCTGCTGTAATTTGAAAATTCTGCACACCACTAACAATTGATCCACCACACACAATTATATATATTAAAAAGCCACTGATGCCTGAAAAACATAACATATGGACAGAAAACAGCCTGTATTTGTCATGAGCTCTGTATTTCTTCTAGCCATTATTACTGAGGTCATGAGCATGACAACAGGATTTTTAATCAGTGCCTACTGCATTTTCCCAACCTAATGTCAGAATACTCTGCTTGTGACACCACATTTATACCCATGGCAACCAACTGTGATGTCACAACAGAGCATTATGATTTCAAGTAGGGAACATTCTGTAGGGCAGATGAACTCTAAGGGAGAACGATTCTATTCTTTGGGTACTTTGTTATTAAGAATTAGAAAATGGGCCTTTATTTGGAGGCATCTGATTGGCTGGTACCCATTCCACAGGGTACATTAAGTTTCAATAGATGCCCACCAAATAAAAAGTGCCAGCCTACAATGCCCTTCACCAATTCTACTATTCCTGTGCCCACTATGCTTCCTAATTGGCTAGAATCATAATATGAAATTCAAATTGCCACCATTTTTTTTCTTGCTTAGCGAGAGATCCTGCACCCTCCCACTGCCCAATTTAGTGCCAGCTACCACATGAACCCGCACCACACCTCCCTGGTACTCACGTCTGCCTACATGAAGAAAAAAAAACACGAATGAAGCAATAAAAAAAAAGCCGTTAGACCGATCAGCTTCTGACTGCGCTTTTCTTCTCCTGTGTCCCGATCTCATCTGCAACTGCTCTGCCCCCACCACATGTCCTTTCATCCCCGTCATCACACAGTGGCTTAGAAAACGTTTTTGTTTTACTTGCGGCTTGCCACTGCTGCTCTGTCTCTGTCTTTCCACTCACAAACACATTCCCTTCTGCTGGGCTCGCGTTCCTTTCCTTGCTTCGATTACCCGACCTACGGATGTCGCTGGCGACCCCGAAGACAAACTGAAGGCTTAGGCATCAGGGCGGCGACAGCGCAGCACATTACCAGCCACAAATATGCTGGTTGTTAACTTTAAAAGTATTCTTCATTTCTTTTGCGGGCTGTATTTTTACCGTACTGGCGACTTCAAGACAAACTGAAGGCTTGGGCATCAAGATGGCGACATAGCGCAGCACATTACCAGCTGCTGAATATGTTGGCTGTTAACTTTTTAAAAGTATTTTTCATTTCTTTTGCGGGCTGTATTTTTTACCGGACTGGCAGGGCTTTGACATGCTCGGTCTTCTGAGTCCACTGGGTTTTACCGACTGGCAGGGCTTTGACATGCTCGGTCTTCTGAATCCACTGGGAGCGACAATTTAAATAAAAGCACAGTACAATCAAACTGCATGTTTTCTCACTCTTCAGAGGGGCCCCAAAACCAAAAAACATCATTCTAATGCAGGCGAGGAACTATTTTTACAAAATGACTTTAAACTATTTTTTTATTAATTTTCTTTTTATTTAACTTATGTTTTTTACACCCATTTTCGCATGAATAATACCCTCGAGGGTGGGTGGTATGGCAATACCGGACCTTCCAGGGCTATAAGGCCCTCCGCCTGCGCGTCGGGCCTCATTACGCCCCTGGGCGGTCCGGTATTGCCCAATACCGCCCACCCTCTCGGGTATTATTGCTTAAATATGAGGGAGGAGTAATCTACAGAAGATAAATGACATACAAGCTGAAGCATTTCTAAATATTATGTTTTCTAACATTTTCCCAGGGATGCCAGCAGCTCTTTAATACTGCTACAGAGACCACTGTTATGGCTGTAGGAGTGGTCTCCCCAAGGGGCATCATTTAGGAGTGGCAAGGAATTGCAGCTGAGACCCTATCATTTCTTTGCAAACCTTATGATGTCTCTTGCAATCCCTAGAAACCCCTAAAACATGGTTTCCTAGCACTTATTTACAAAATGTGGTGGTGGAGGAGCTTTTCTACCCCATGATTCTGATGGAATGACACCACTGGTCTTACTTAACATTTTAGGATATTCAAACCAGTGTTCATGCCCGAGAATGCTGGTGAGTAATTTTTGCAATGCTAAGAGGGGCTCTATTTCCATAAAACAGAAGCAGACCAAACAGTCATTGGCATGCTCTTTATTAAAGCTTTTGTCAGAAAAGCATATTGAGCTGTGAGCAGCTCAATACCAGATGTGTCCTGGGTGAAGGGGACAAGAGAGCAATGAAACTAAAGTACAGAAGGTGCACGTGATTATTCAGTTTGTTTCAATATATACACAATCAGTGCAAGGGAGTAACACTATAGAAAATACACATGCAAGAACATAACAGAAGGCCTATAGTGACAACCGCAAAAATTATACATTGAAATAGTATAAAAATTGCACATATGTATGCAAAAATGCATATGGCAAAAGAGCTACAATATATCTAGATAAACAGCAAAAAATAAAATATATCCAGTATGCAACAATAATGAGCTCAACAGTCAAAAGGAGAGGTGCCATTAGCAGTGGAACATGAAGGAACGAGGCATGAGGTAAAAATACAAACAATGATGAGTGTGTGGGGGGGAATTAGGCCAGGTAGGAAGGGTGCAAGAGACGGAGAGGGTGGTGCAGAGAGGGAGAAAGAGAGGCACGAAGGAGATCTGGTACATGAGCAGACAGGGGAAGCCTGGTCATGGCAGTGAGCTGTCAGGGCAATGTAGGAGGAGGAATGGATGGCGGAGATGGCTAGACCAAAGGCGGGGGCAGGGTCTATAAGAAAAGGCAACAACACATACCATCGAACACGCTTTGAGAAGTCTTTGCTGCTGCCAGCCCAGGAGGGCCAGTCCCAACAGCACAGCAAAAGCAACACAAATAGGCAGCACACCAAATAAAAATGAACTTTAAAATAAACCCAAACAGGACACCAGTAGTAAGAAATACAGTCTTTATTTCATGCAGAATGCAGGTACTAACACCCCAGTGTTTGGCTTCATTCTGAGACTTTATCAGGGGCCCCATCATGGTGTTAGGCTTGTCTACTGTACACTTTTCATAAAATATAAACTTTATTTCTTTACTGCTGCAGCCCTGTTTGGTTTAATTTAAGCTCCTTAAGTTTGTTTGCAAAGCATGCAAGCATACTGGTATCAGTCTAAGCAGTGAGAAGGCTTTTGGGAACATGCCCTCCTCCACCTATCAAAGCTCCAGAATACTGAATCTCTTCTATTAACAAGGCCTACAGTAAGGGAAACAGGATGCTGGGGTGTATAGGAAGGGACTTGACAGCAGAAGGAAGGTGGTATTACTACCACTCTATAAATTACTAGTGAGGCCTCACCTACAGTACTGTGTCCAGTGGGTGGAATGGTACTGATGACTGGCAAGCAAGAATGAGACCAGAGGATACTCATATCTGATGACCTATAGGTGGTCAGGCAGTGCGACAAAGCAGTTGGGAAGGATATGGGATGCTGGGGTGCATAGGGATGGGATATCAACAGCAGAAAGAGGAGGTGATGTTGCCTCTGTACTGTGTCCAGGTTTGGAGACCACATCTCCGGAAGGATATAAACAGTGGAGGCAGTCCAGAGGAGGGTAACTAAAATGGGGCAAGGTCTGCATCAAAAACCCTATGAGGAGAGACTAAAGGACCTCAATTTGTACACCTTGGAGAGAGGATGGTGAAGGCAGATATGATAAAGACCTTAAAGACCTTAAATACCTCACAGGAGTAAATAAGGTATGAAAAGGAAGTACTTTTCAGAAAAAAGGTGCTCAAGAACAAGGAGACATGATATGAAGCTGGAGGGGGTAGATTCAGGAGAGATGTGAAGAAGTACTTCTTCACAGAACGACTGGTAGATTCCTGGAAAGCCCCACCCCCCCCAACACACACACACAAAAAAAAGACTGTTTCCCAGGATGGTGCTTTGGTGCTATAGTCTTGGGAGCTGCAATGCCAGGCGGCGGAAAGCCTTCACCTATTTCGGTGTCGACAAATTTCTTGCTGGGGTAAAAATTGTTGTCACACTGATATGGGTGAACCCCCTTTGTTATTTCACCTATTAGAGGATTAGAATACTGAATTTACTCCTTAATTCTGCCCAGTCTCTGCTTTTCTCCTCCTTTGCTTTGAAGTCCTTGTCCAATCAATGGCACACTTTATGACAATCTAAGAAAACAATGTTAGGTGTGATCCTCTTCATTTCCCAGTCATGGCAATTATACTATTATAACTCATGTTATTAATTTGTTCATTTCAAATGCTGCTTCATGTATGTTCAGCAACTGCAGAGCCCATACGAGCAACATTTATTTTGCTGCACTGCCTATTTTTGTTTTGTTTTTAATAAGAAAGGCAGCCTGCCACGCAGAGGTCTTTGTGCAGGGCGAGAGAGAAGAGGTGAAGGTTAATGTTTCCGACATGGTAGGAGGAGGAGGAGGAGAGGAAGGGACAGGACAAGAGGGAACTGAGGTTGTTTTGAGTAGGTAGGATAGCACTCAGTGATACTACATAGATTATATCAGTTAAGAAAATATTTCATAATACATCTAGAATTACAGCTGACAATTTTTCTTCTTAGACAGCTTTGTTCACAGAGTGGCAAAACCCAAATGAACGACTGCCTCCAGATGCAATGCAGTTTCATTAAATGTCCTCACATACATGAATAGTTTATTTACATGTTAATGAAATATTCTATTTTATAATTGTCTATACATCTTGTCCCGGGGAGACGTACCCCACCCTGGGGCTTCTCGCCCTTGTTCCTAATGTCCCTATCCCTGTTGTCCTATCCTTGTTGGACAGAGCACCTAAAATTAATAATGCCTTAAAGCAATGACTGCATTTAATGCATTTAAAAGGTTCTCCGTACAGATGGGGAACGGTCTGAAAGAATTACTAAAAGTCACAGAAGCAAAAATAAGAGCAAGTCTATTATATGCGTGTAGAAATTTGGGCTCCAGAGAAATTGGAAATTTACTAATACAACTAAATAAATTGTTCAGATATATACTGAAGGTCCCACAGGCAGTCCCTGCTTCGATTCTTAGAGCCAAATTAGGACAGCTACCACTTATAACATTTGTTATTGAAAGGAGAATAATATTTTTACTAAAACAATTTTTACTACAGGAATATAGAATACCTAGAATGTGTTTAGAGGAAGAAATTGATTACACAACAAGAGGGCCATGTTTCCAATGATGTCATCTATTGCCTCATATTTATATCCTTTGAGTTGGGCAATTTATTATCCCAAATATTTTATAGACCTTTCTAGCAGATAGTGCTTCAAGTCAAAAGTAGGGTCAAAGACATATCCATTTCAAGAGATATGGAATTATTACAAACATACAAACATTTTTATTGGTATAAAAGAATCAAAACTACTCACAGTTTAGAAACCTTTCTGGTGCTATTGGAGGATCTGGATGCAAGAAGGATAATTACCAGATTTAGACTAGAAATACACAATTGTAGATATGTTTACTATCAGCAGAAATGGAAAGACACTGATGAAGGGTTATGTAAATGTAGACTAAGAGTCTCGGATGACTTCAAGCATATTCTCCTAATATCTGACTACCTCTCCCTGGGCTAAGACACAGATATGGCACACTGATGAGTCCAAATGAGGACAAAACACGTGTATGTGTCTGCTGTTCTTAGCCTTTGCTGATTGCACTGTGAGGCCTTCTGGCACCATGCAATTCTGCTTAAAGTAGAGCCAGTCGAAATTCTCTCATGGGGACTTGTATATGTTTCCCATGATGCTTTCCATTACTGAGGTATGTGGCATTCTTGTTTCTCCTAATATGTTTTTGTATGAAAAACATAGAAGTTTTGGTTAGGGCCTATACTATCAAACTACGGTTTCCTGGACCAAATTTTAATTTACTTAACTAATACTCATGATAAAACCATTTTGCACAGGCTCAGTCGCTTTTTTATTGTGATTGGAATTGCAATATTATGTATTATATTTTATACAGAGATGGAAATAATTGATTTTATATTCTTTGTAATTTTATCTGATGTGTGCTTTTATGTATTTAAAGGACAGTAAACATTGCAGGGATTGCTAAAACTGTGAAAGCCCATGAAAGTTATGTTGAGTGAGGTATTTGGCCTTTGTAGGTGTCAAATGTCCAGAGATATGGAATCTTTAAATCAACTGAAAATCAAAACAAGGCAGCAGCCATTTCATGCATCATAACAGGAAGTGATGTCACTGAGGGCAAGCTGTAATTAGCTATATAGAGCTAGCTCCTCAGTGACATCACTTCCTGTTTTTAAACTGCATGAAATGGCTGTTGCTATGAGCTGATTTACACATTACTTAGCTATTCATGACTCAAGACTCTTGTCCCCTACAGGTAAACCCAATACCTCATTTGAAAAATCTTTCATGGGCTTTCACAATTTTGAGTGACCCTGCAATGTTCTAGTGTCCCTTGTTGATTGTAAAGACCTTTGTGTCGAGTAATAAAAGAAACTGAACTTGTAATTAATCAACTCTCTTAATTCTAAAAATAAAAACAAAAATGGTCTCCACGATGTTTGGCAGAAAGTAGAGACTCACGATACATGGTCTGGATGACTTCCCTTGAAGTCCCCCATTTCCACACCAATATCTTAGTGTGTGGCTGGATCGCAACCTTGACTTCTATCCCACATCGATGCCATCCATAAAAGCTCTTCCACATTTGGAGCTTTGTACAAAACAAATACTGCCTCCCAATGAAAGTTCACTCATGAGATTATCTTCCAGATAATCCTCTCAGTTTTAATTATCAGGATATGGTACAGTATACAGTTCTGCCTCCAAAGCTGCCCTGACCAAACTGAATCCCTATCATTTACTCCTTTTGCCGCTCTGCCCGAAACTACCCACCCAAACTAATCACTTCTCCTCAGTTTCAATATCTGTCTCCTTCTCTCACTCAAGGGCTGGCACCTTCCCACAGTCCTCATTTTATCAATATAATGGTCCAGCTCCTCCCCATAACCTCTCCTCCATTCTCTCCCATCCCTCCTACCACCCTCCACAGTTTGTTGCCACTTTTAGAAGCAGTTCCTGCTCCCATATACCTCCCCCCAACCATCCCAGCCTTTAGCAGCAGTTCCTGCTCCCATATACCTCCCCATCCATCTCTGCCTTTAGCAGTAGTTCATACTACCATATACCTTCCCCAACCATCCCTGCCTTTAGCAGCAGTTCCTACTCCCCTATACGCCCCAACCATCCCTGCAATTGGCAGCAGTTCCTACTCCCATATACCTCCCTTACCATCCCTGTTCTTTAGCAGCAGTTCCTACTTCCCTATACGCCCAACCATCCCTGCCTTTAGCAGCAGTTCCTACTCCCCCTATACGCCCAACCATCCCTGCCATTGGCAGCAGTTCCTACTCCCATATGCCTCCCGAAACCATCCCTGTCTTTAGCAGCAGTTCCTTACTCCCCTATACTTCCCTACTAATTCTGTCTTTAGCAGTTCCTACTTCCTACCTTCCTTCACTATCCCTGTTCTTAGCAGCAGTTCCTACTCCCATATACTGCCCCTTTCCATCCCTGCCTTTAGCAGTTCTTACTCCCATATGCCTCCCAAGAACCATCCCAGCCTTTAGCAGCAGTTCCTACTATACTCCTCTTACCATCCCTGTATTTAGCAACAGTTCCTACTCCCATATACCTCTCCAACCATCCCTACCTTTAGCAGCAGTTCCTACTCCCATATACCTCCCCATCCATCTCTGCCTTCAGCAGTAGTTCATACTACCACATACTTCCCTCAACCATCCCTGCCTTTAGCAGCAGTTCCTACTCCCATATACCTCCTTTAACCATAGCAGTAGTTTCTACTCCCATATACCCCCAACCATCCCTGCCTTTAGCAGCATATCCTGTGACCCTATTCCCCCTACCTTTAACATAAAATTCTGCTCCTGCATAACTCTCCCTGCCTTTAGCAGCATGTCCTACTCCCCTATAATTCTACCATCCTCCTGCCTTTAGCAGCATTTCCTGCTCCCCTATACCTCAACCTCCTTAGCAGCATTTCCTGCCTCTCCTATACCTCCCCACCCTCCCTGCCTTTAGTAGCATTTCATTCTCCTCATACCTCCTCCACCATCTCTGCCTTTAGCAGCATTTCCTGCTCCCTTATACCTCCCCACCATCCCTGCCTTTAGCAGCATTTACTGCTCCCCTATACCTCCCTGACCCTCCCTTTGGCAGCATTCCTTCTCCCCCATACTTCCCCACCCTCCTGCCTTTAGAAGCATTTTCTACTCCTAATACCTCCCCACCCTCCTGCCTTTAACAGCATTTCCTGCTACCCATTCCTGCACACCCTCCCTGCCTTTAGCAGCATTTCCTGCTACCCATACCTGCCACACCCTCCGTCTTTGCAGCATTTCCTGCTCCCCATCCCTCACCACCCTCTCTGCCTTTAGCAGCATTTCCTGCCCCATATATCTCCCACCTTCCCTGTTCCTTCTCCTTATACTTCCCCCACTACCCTGCCTTTAGTAGCACCTCTCCTGCCCCCTACCTCCCCATCCTCCCTGCCTTTAGCAGCATTTCGTTGCTCCCCATAACCTCTCCCATCCTCCTGCCTTTAGCAACAGTTCCTGCTCCCCTATACCTCCCACCCTCCTCACTGCTAGCAGCAATTCCTTCTTCTTTATATCTCACCCATTCTACCTGCCTTTAGCAGCAGTTCCTGGTCCCCATATCTCCCCACCCTCCCTGCCTTAGCAGCATTTCTTGCTCTACTATACCTCCCACCATCCCTGCCATTAACAGCATTTCCTTCTGCCCTATAACTCCCACCATCCCTGCCATTAACATAATTTCCTTTTCCCCAATACCTTCCACTGTCCCTGCCTTTAGCAGCATTTTCTGATCCCCATATCTCCCCACCCTCCCTGCCTTTAGCAGCAATTCCCACTCCCCCATAACTCCACCACCCTCCCTGCATTTAGCAGCAGTTCCTGGTCCCCTATATGTCCCCCTCCCTCCATGCCTTTAGCAGCAGTTCCTGGTCCCCTGTATCTCCCCAACCCTCCCTGCCTTTAGCAGCATTTCCTGCTCCACTATACCTTCCCACAATCCCTGCCATTAACAGCATTTTCTTCTCCCCATACCTTCCCACCATCCCTGCCTTTAGCAGCATTTCCTGATCCCCTACCTCCCTACCTCCTGACATTAGCAGCAGTTCCTGTACCATACCTCCCACCCCCTCCTGCCTTTAGCAGCATTTCCTGCTCCTCTATACCTCCCCACCTCCTGCCTTTAGCAGGATTTCCTGCCCCATACCCCTCACCCTCCCTACCTTTAGCAGAATTCCTTCTCCTTATACCTCCTCACCCTCCCTGCCTTTAGCAGCATTTCCTGCTCCCTTATACCTCCCCCACCCTCCTGCCTTTAGCAGCAGTTCCTGCTCCCCATACCTCCCTGCCACCTCCCACCCTCCCCTGCCTTAGCAGCATTTCCTACTCCCAATACCTCCCACACTCTCCCTGCCTTTAGCAGCATTTCCTGCCACCCTATAACTCCCCACTTTCCTGCCTTTAGCAGCATTTCCTTCTCCTTATACTTCCCACCCTCCCTGTCTTTAGTAGCATTTCCTGCTCCCCCATACCTCCCCAACATCCCTGTCTTTGTCAGCATTTTCTGCCCCCTATACCTCCCCACCCTTCCTGCCTTTAGCAGCATCTTCTGCTCCCTATATCTCCCCGCCGTCCCTGCCTTTAGCACCATTTCCTGCTACCCTATACCTCCCCAACCCTCCCTGCCTTTATCAGCATTTCTTGCTACCTATACATCCCCCATCCTCCCTGACTTTAACAGCATTTCCTGCTCCCTTATACTTCCCCATCCTCCCAGCCTTTAACAGCATTTCCTGCTCCATTATACCTCCCCACCCTCCCTGCCTTTAGCAGCATTTCCTGCTTCCCTATAGCTCCCCATCCTCCCTGTCTTTAGCAACAGTTCCTGCTACCCTATACCTCCCCTACCCTCCCTGCCTTTAGCAGCAATTCCTTCTCCCCATATCTCCCCCACTCTGCCTGTCTTTAGCAGCAATTCCTGCTCCCCTATAACTCCCGCACCGTCCCTGCCTTTAGGGTCAGTTCCTGGTCCCCTGTATCTCCCCCACCCTCATTCCTTTAGAAGCATTTCCTGCTTCACTATACCTCCTCATCATCCCTGCCATTAACAGCATTTCCTTCTCCCCAGTACCTCCTCACTGTCGCTGCCTCTTAGCAGCATTTCCTGATCCCCTATACCTCCCCCACCCTCCCTGTCTTTAGCAGCATTTCCTTCTCCCATATCTCCCCACCTCCCCACTTTAGCAGCATTTCTGCTTCTATACCTCCCCACTCTCCTGCCTTTAGCAGGATTTCCTGCTCCCATACCCCTCACCCTCCCTTTCCTTCTCCTTATACCTCCCCACCCACCCCGCTTTAGCAGAATTTCCTGCTCCCTTATACCTCCCCCACCCTCCCTGCCTTTAGCTGCAGTTCCTGCTCCCATACCTCCTGCCTTTACCAGCATTTCCTGCTCCACTAAACCTCCCCACCATCTCTGCATCTCTGCCTTTAGCAACAGTCCTGCTCCATATACTTCCCTCACCATCCTTGCTTTAGCAGCAGCTTCTGTTCCCTAAACTCCCCACCTCCCTACCTTGAGTAGTAGTTTCTACTCCCCATGCCTCCTCCACCATCCTTGCTTTCACAGCTGTTCCTCCTCCCAATCCACCTTCCATGCCTTTAGTAGCATTTCCTGCTCCCTTATACCTCCCACCCTCCCTGCCTGTAGCAGCATTTCCTGCTCCCCATGCCTCCCCACCCTCCCTGTCTTTAGCAGCATTTCCTGCTCCCCTACACCAATTAACATGTTACCTTTGATACAGTGGATGCCAAACCTTGGCACACACGGCAAAACAAACTCAGAATCTGAGTAAATAAGGGCAAATGCAGTTTATTGACTCACACCACAGCCAAAGACTCCAGCACTTTGGCGGTAGACCTTGACACCCTGGATGGATTCTGAGTTTGTTTTTGCTGTGTGCCAAGTTTTTGAATTTGTGTTTGTTTTTGAGCTGGCAGCTTCCTTGACACCTGCCCAGCACCATTGTTCGAAGTTTGAACCCTGGAACTGATACAACGGATGCAACAATTGGAAGACTCTGTGATTTGCATAAAATGACAAAGGACAGAACAGATATGACTCAAGATATGAATGAAATATAATGTGAAATACGTGCAACAAAAAGGCCTAAGGAAAAACAGCCATCAGCTCTGGTATACAGTATAGACTGCTGTGCCTGAAGGGTGTAAATAAACAAAATAAAAAGATACTATTTAACCAAATTTTCCTTCTTTCCTTAATTCCTTCCTTCCTCCATCAGTTTTGCTTCCTGCAGGGCAGTGACTACCCATCATACCAACTGTAACACCATCCCAGTTGTGGGCCTATTAGCTGTACCCTCCATTCTCCCCATGTTGGGCATGACCTCAAGTGGCAATCTAGGGGGTATAAAGGCCCCTTGGTGGGAATTGTACAGCAGGTCTGAAGTTCAGTTCTGAAACTGGAGGCTGACATCTGGAGGCCTGAGGGGCTTAATCTGTCTCATGGAATTGGCTTGATAGGCCAGTAAGGACCTCTTAGGCCCAGGGGGGTGACATCATGGGTCATGAGTCTGGGGTGTGGCATAGGACTCCCACTTGTTAGGTCTTCTGTTTTGGCCCTTGAAGGTGAAAGAATACAATGGCATGGGTGACAAGTGTGTCAAGGGAGATTCCTCCTCAAGGGGTTCACCCACATGGCTTCCTGCACATCCCAAGCGTATGCTATATGAAAAGTAAGGTTGGATGTTCAGATTGACCTGTGGCACATACAGTGATCAAACTACACTCTCTCCTAACCCAGAAACCTGTTTGCAGATATAAATGAGCAGAATTGAGCTTTCTGTTTGGGACAGCGAAGTTGGTGTCCTTCGAGTCACTCAGTCTCAGAAATGCTTGCCTGCCTAGTAAGCTGGAAGGATGAAAGCTTGATCAGACACCCTGGGTGAGAGGAATGTGTTAACCTGGGAGGTCAGCAAGTACTGGTGTTGGTGTGCCCACAAAATATACTCCACGGGAACTGGTTCATCCAGCTACCTGCCTGAATGGTGTGCAGGACATTGTTATTTATTTATTTATTTATTATTTAAAAGTTTCACTAGGAAATATATATACTGAGCAGATGTGTTCATTTTCAGACGCATCCTGGAGGAGCGGGAATAGGATACATAGCAATTCCAGCAGCAAATGTCAAATACAGTGAATAATGAAACATAGAATAAACATATAGCAGTAGGAACAAAATTAGATAATACATACATTAATAAACAACAATAATAACAAGAAAGGTACTAGGAAACTAAGAAACAGCACAATTAAATTACATATTTGGTATAGGGTAGGTATTCATCTGCAAAATTAGTGCAGAGGTTAAATATGGTAAGGGTAGAAATTAAAGAAATACAACTACAGGTAGGGGGGGAATGGACCTTGAGAAGGGAGTTGAGGATATGAGGCAGCATGATGGATGGGAGATGGAAGGTATTCCAGATTTTTGGGAAATGGTGTGAGAATGCAGTCTGACCAACTGAAGAAGTCTTGGGAGATAGATGTGGAGCTAGCTAAAGAGCTCTCATGGCGCTTTTCTGTAAAAGCTCTGTTTCTTACTTGGGCATGAGTAAACATAGAAACATAGACTATGATGGCAGATAAGGACCATTTGCCCAATCTAGTCTGCCCATTTCCTACCTACAGGATAAGCTGCAGATCCTAGTTAACCAACAATCTATTTCTCTTACCCCCACAAGAATTGCCTTTATGTCTGTCCCATGTATTATTGAATTCTCCCACAGTTTTAGGCCCCACAACCTCCTCAGGAAGGCTGTTCCATGCGTCCACCACCCTCTCTGTGAAAAAAAATACTTCCTCACATTGCCCCTGAACCACCCCTCCTCTATCTTTAAATTGTGTCCCCTTGTTCTTGCACATCTTTTACTGAAAGATGCTACCCTCTTGGACTTTGTTGATTCCACTGAGGTACTTAAAGTTTCTATCATGTCCCCCGCTTTCCTCAAGGGTATACATATTAAGCTCCTTTAGTCTCTCTTTGTATGGCTGCTCTTGCAGACCCTGCACCATTTTAGTTGCTCTCCTCTGGACTGCCTATATCCTATCTATGTCCCTGCGGAGATGGGGTCTCCAGAACTGGACACAGTACTCCAGATGGGATCTCACCAACTGTCTGTACAGAGGGATAACAACTTCCTGTTTTCTGCTGGCGATGCCTCTCCCTATACATCCCAGTACACCCCCAGCCCTCTCTACTGCCTTCTCACATTGCTTGCTAACCTTAAAGTCATCTGATATGATTACCCCCAGGTCCCTTTCCATTTTTATTGTTGTTACTACCCCCCATTGTGTAATCTTCCCCTGGGTTCTTGTTTCCCAGGTGCATTATTTTGCACTTCTTTGCACTGAATCCAAGTTGCCATACTTCTGACCATTCCCTCAACCTTGCCAAGTCCTTTCTCATCCTTTCCACATCTCCTTGTGTATCAGCCCTGTTGCAGATCTTTGTGTCATCTGCAAAGAGGCATACTTTTCCTTCAAGTCCCTCTGCAGGTCGCACCTGTAAAAAAGCTTTCAGCTTAGTGTGCTACTCCTGGTTAAACAACTTAATAAAAAAAAAACTGTCACTTATAAAGACATTAAAAAGGACTGGACCCAGTACTGAACCATGTGGTACCCCACTAGTAACCCCTCTTTCTTTAGAGTGGACTCCATTTACAATTACCTTCTGTGTCCTGTTGTCCAGCCAATGTTTTACCCAGGCTACCACCCTGGGACACACTCCAGGCTGGTTAATTTGACTATTAATCTTTCGTGTGGGACTGTGTCAAATGCCTTGCTAAAGTCTAGGTAGGCTATGTCCACAGCCCCTCCCTGGTCTACTACTTTGGTCACCCAGTCAAAGAAATCAATTAGATTCATCTGACATGATCTTCCCACTGTGAACCCATGCTGCCTTGGGTCCTGTGCCCCACTGGCCTCTAGGTACTCAACAGTTCTTTCCTTCAGAAGTGATTTCATCACTTTCCCTACCACAGAGGTCAAACTGACAGGTCTGTAGTTTCCTGCCTCTGTCTTGGTCCCACTTTTGTGAAGGGAATCGATCTGCCTTCCTCCAGTCCTCAGGTACCACACCATCCTCCCATGATTTGTTAAAAGAGGTAGTCAGTGGTTTCACTAGTTCTCCCTTAATTCTTTTAGAATTCTGGGTGAACTCCATCAGGTCCCATTGCTTTGTCCACCTTCAGTTTTAGGAGTTCTTTCTGAACCTCTTCATCTGTGAAAGGACTAGGATCGACCCCTATCAGGAGTGCTTCTGTTAATTGGATTAGGCACCTCCCTCTCCTCCTCCTCCTCTTTGTGAATACTGAGCAGAAACATTCGCTCAGTATCCCTGCTTTTTCACTGTCCCTCACTGCCCACCCACCGTCCATTCTATTCAGCCTCACTATCCTCCCTTTGTCTTTCTATGCTCCTGATGTACCTATAAAAGGTTTTATCCCCTTCTTAACCAAGTTGGCTATCTTTTCTCAGTTTGGGCCTTTGCTATTCTGACTTCCCTCCCTGCTTCCTTCTGCCTTAACTGGTACAGCTCTCTGTCCTGCTCCTTTTGTGTTTCCTTTTACTTCCTGAATACTATCTTTTTCTTCCTGACTTTCCCTGCCACCTCTTTTGAGAACCATATTGGCTTTTTCTTTCGTTTTGATTTGTTTATCTGCTTCACACAAAGGCTTGTTGCCTCTGTGATGGCAGTTCTGATGTTTCCCCATTATCGTTTCACCCCTCCTTCTAGCCTGTTTGCTAGTGCTTTTCTAAGGCACTCTCCCATCTTGCCAAAGTCAACCCTCCTGAAGTCCAGTACCCTCACTTTTGTATGGCTTGACTTCGTAGCTGAATTTATCGTGAACCACACTGTTTGATGGTCACTTGTTCCCACTTCTAGAGCTGAGATCCTCTCACTGTCCCCATTTGAGAGTATGAGGTCTAAGATTGCTCCCTCACGAGTGGGTTCCGAAACTAGCTGTCTGAGGCCTGCCACCTGTAGGGCATCGAGAATGGCTTTGCTCTTGGATGTGGCTGCAGCAAATGTGCTCCAGTTAACATCTGGCATATTCAGGTCTCATCAACAGTATATCCCCTTTCTCTGCCATTCTAAGAATGCCTTCTATCATATCCTTGTCCATTCCTCCCCTGACATGCGGTCTGTATACAACCCCTGTGAGGATTGTGGTGCCATTTCCAGTCTCTAAGGTGACCCACAGTGCCTCCTCCTCCCTGTTTACTCTTTTGTTCAGTTGCTTTATCTCTTCCTTTACATAGAGAGCTAATCCTCCCCTCTCTACTCTCCCTGTCTCTCCTGTAGGTTATGTACCCTGGTATGTTAACATCCCAGTCATGGTTCTCTGTGTACCATGTTTCTGTGATTACTACGATATCAAGGCATCCTCTTCCATCAAGGCCACCAGTTCAGGGAGCTAGCAGACCCATGTCAAAGAAAACAAAGAAATTCTTAGTGATGGAGCAGTAGAAGAGGAAGAAACCTTTTATTCCTCTGAAGTGGAACGCGTTAAGGAAAGGGCGATTGAATGCTTTACTACCGGCCTACCTGTTTCTGAGAACATGCAGACACCGCCTGGAGTTAGAGTTTACCCCAGGATTTGAGTAATTCTGCATATATCGTCTCGGGATCGAAGGACTGTGGGGAGCTTGAGGAGCTGCCTAAAATCCCTGTCCCTGGGTTGCAAGTTCAGGAAAAAGGATGAGGTTAGAGAAGTATTACATTCTGCGGCTGATGTGGAGTTGCTTTTGATAAATACTTTGCCAAAATCCCCAGCTGCAGGTCACTCCGGAGTTGTTGGTAAACAGGGAAAGTAAGTCTGTCGAGAGGGTTTGCTTACAGTGTCGCTACCTAACAAGGTAGAGATTAAATCTCGTAAGAACGCGTTGGCTTCAATGTCAAACTTATTCTCTTTTTTGAGTGTGTTTGATAAAAATCTTGATCTGCTGCTGGATAGATTAAATGTTTTGGAGAAAGAGGTGAAATCTATAAGTTTGGATGTAGAAGAGATCCAAAAATCACAAACTCAACACAAAAATGACTGACTGTGTTACAACAGAAGTCATTAACTAATGAAGCTCTATCCACTACTAACCTAAATACTATTCTTGTGTTGCAAAAAAACGAGATGGAAAATACAATTCAATATAAAAATCTAAGATTACTTGAGTCCCTGACCAGTATGACAAAGAATATAATTCAATTTGCAATCTTTACAAGACTTGTTTATTTCAGTTCATAAATTACGAGCGACTAATTTACCTTTGTGACAAGAACATTCAGGGTTCCTCAAGACATTGCAGAACTGCTTTCTCAAAGTATGCCTGAAAACCAGGAGGTGAGCGTTGGACTTCTATCACCCGATTCAGCTGAAGTTCTAAATAAGAGCAAATACTGGCAAATGTTTTAAATATACAGCGGTCCCAGAAGCACAATCACTTTTTTCTAACATTTGATACTGATCATGACTTAGTCTTAAATGCAGCTCGAAAATAGGTGCTCTGTCTTTTAAAGAAATTATCTGTCACATATTTCCAGATATTGCACCTGAAACACTTAAATGCAGGAAACAGTTTCTTCAGCATAAAGAATATATGCAAGAGATTGGAGCTAAATTTAAATTACTGTTCCCTGCAAAATGTTTACTTACTTGTGGGGAGATAAACGCTATTTTTTGAACCAGAGGACTTAAAAACTTATATAATGCAGAGAAAAGTACAAAGGGAAGAAGAAGAAGAAAAAAAATCAAACTCAAAGGAAACTAGAAGAAGAGATGTCTTCTTTAGATGGAGAAATTAATATTTTATTGCATAACATTACATATATACATATCTATCTGTATATAGTAACTTGCATCTTGGGATATGGAATTATTATTATTTCTTCTGGTTAAAAATTCTGTAAGCTTGTGGCTTACACACCTAGAACGATACTTGGATTTTGTTAAAATTATTGAAAGAGGGGTTCCTCCAATTGTGGACTTTAACTTAATTTATAATAGTTTGTGCATGTTACAGTCTTAAAATGTTCAATCCTATGTTTATTAGTGTCTTGGGTGGGGTTTCTTGTATATGTTTATGATATGAGATGGTAACATCTATGTGATGCTGAACATACCATCCAAATAATAATAATTAAAAAAAAAAAGGAGAAGAAGAAGACCTGGGCGGGATGGTTAAAGTGTGGTGGTTATGGTTTCTGAGTGAGTAAGAAGAAGACAGTTTGAGGGAAAAAAGAGGAGGAGAGATAGGGAGGGAGTGAAACCAGAACTTGGCAAGAAAGTTAGCACAGTGGATAAGGCGCCTGTAGGCTAAGGAAGGAAGAGAGAGATTGGTAGAGGGTGCAGTGATGGGTACGTGGAGGACAGTCAAGAGCAAAATGGCAGAAAGAGTGAAAAAGAGTTCAATCTAAGTAGGGAAACTTTGGGAGCAGCACTGTAGATGACATCACTGTAGTCAAAAACAGGTAAGATCATTTTCGGACATGGGCTTGGCAGAGGAATATAACCATGATTTCTATGTAAAGCACCCAGTTTTGGGTGCAGCTTTTTGAGAATAGCATCAATATGTTCAGAAAAGGTGAGCTGATCAAGCCATACACCAAGGTACCTGAAGGAGGAGTTGGCCTCAAGTAGTTTCCCATCTAAGGTGTGGTAAGATGGGAAGGACTTTAGCTACAGTTCTCTGCTAGTGCCAAAGCTAATGGAGCCTGTCTTCTTGGCACTTAAAAATAACTGGTTAGATCAAAACTAGTGTTGTACATTTTCAAAATCATGCTGAAGCTTTGAAGCTACAACAGAAGGTGAAGGGCCAGATGCAAATATTGTCATATACAGGGATACTGAAGTTAAATACTGCATTTAATAATATGCTTACAGAGCTGAAATTAAACAATTTGTCCATAGATGTAGGCATCGTCACTCTCCCTCTCAGGACTCAGGTGAGTCAGGGGATATTCTTCCTCCTCGTTTTTTGATGATTCCAGGGACTCTGACCTACCAGCAGAACCAGAGGAGCCCAAGGACACCCCACGGTCTCTTCCAGATGTCCCAACTTTTAAGGATGTGATGAGGCACATCCAGGCCCTTATGGGTGGGACACAGAGGAACTGGATCTCAAGCAATGCTGGCTAGCCATCTTCCTCCGTAAAAGGAATCTTTGCCCTTGGTTGTCCCAGCCCCTATTGACTCCTTCAAGGATGTCTTCAACAGGACTGCTTGGAAATGGTTCCATGGCAGAATATCGACAACAATGTCAACATCCTGCACAGTGACAGGAACAATGCCAACTGCCGGCAGTGTTCCTGTCAGGAAGAAGGGACTGTGCTCCCTAGCACCCCATCACTAATTAACCAATTCCAAGTTGGAATTGGTTTGAGGTGGGGGCGAAAACCAGGAGTCGCAGTGTCGGGCATATAGCGGACCACCATAGCGCACCAATCGCGACCTGGAGATTTGTTGCTGTGGTGGTGTTCGCTATAGAATTGTCATTGTGGTGGTGTGCTACCCTTGGAAATATCCTCTACTACACCGGCAATGTCCAAGAAGGCAGATCACCTGTATAATGCCCCGAGGGATGAACCTTTCTATAGGGCACATCCAGAGGCTGACTCAGTCATTATTAACACAGCCCATGACTGTTCTAACTGCCCAAGCACTTTGCAGTCAGCCCCCAACAAGGACTCCAAGCACATAGACCTTTTTGGTAAGAAGGTCTATTTCTCAGCCACCTGTGCTATCTATTCCCTAAACTTCCTAGCCCACATGATTCAATATCAGAATGCCCTGTGGGAGAAGGCTTTCAAGGTGACACAGGCTCAGCCTGATCTTCCTGGAAAGACTGAACTGTTATACCTTCTGATGTCAGGTTTGGATGTGGAGACTCATGTTCTTCAAGCCTCCTGTGACTCTGCAGACTCCACAGATAGGGCTACAGCTACAGGAGTTTGCTTTTGTCACTGCTCCTGGCTTAGAGTCTCAATTTTGTTCTGGATGTCCAGTCTAAGATCCTGGATGCTCCTTTCAGTGGCCTCGTTTTGTTTGGCGAGATTCTCAAAATATAATCACTCATCTCCAAGACTCGGGCAAGGCTATACATTCAGTTCATATACTGTACCGATCTCAGACCGAAATCATCCCAGAGGCAGTCCTTTCATCACACCTCCAAGCAGAAACCAGAGGCCAACAGTCCAGAAGTGCCTTTAAGAGGAAGGCTATTTCCCAAGCTACAGGAGGTTCTGCCCCAGAGTTCCAGAACCTCCCAGGCTGTGTTTTCTGTCCCCGACTCCTCTACCTGTCTCCTTTCCTGACCCCCCTTCCCCAGCCAAATCTCTGGGGGAAGTGTGGGGGGTCGTTTCTCTATCTACGGAGAGGGGTGGCACAGAATAATCTCAGATCAGTGGGTTCTGCAGTTAGTGGAACAGGGGCACACTTTAGAATATTTAGTGATTCCCCCAGAAAATTCTCTAGTCTCCTCCCATCATTCTCAGTCCCATCTCATCCTTATCCAGGAAGAGATCCAAGCACGCCTGTGAAAACAGGCCATAGAACCCATCCCACAAGTGCAAAAAGGGAAGAGGTTCAACTCATATTTCTTTCTGGTCCCAAAGAAAAAAGGAGACCTGCATCCCATCTTGGATGTCAACCACCTGAACCAGTTCACAGAATACAAGTGGTTCATGATGGTCACTCTTTTCGGCCTTTCCCCCCCATTACTTTATCAGGGGGATTGGCTCTGTTCCCTTGGACATGCATGACGTGTATCTTCACATCCTGGTGTTTCCACCCCACAGGAGGTTCCTTCACTTCCGCTTCCATGGAAACCACTAGCAGTTTTGAACTCTGCCATTCGGCCTGTCCTCGGCCCCTCGAGTCTTTACAAAATGCCTTGCAGTAGTGGCAGCGGCCTTAAGGAGGAGATATATGTCTTCCTTTACCTAGACAACTGGCTTCTGACAGCTCCCACCAAAGACTGGTTGCTTGGAACCATGGAGGCCACTTTCTCTCTATTTTGGGATCTGGAGATAACTCTCAACCTCCCAAATCCTCCCTTTGCCAAGCCAAAGACTTCAATACATAGGGGCAATCTTGGACACTGCCCAACACAAAGCTTTTCTTCCCCCGGACAGGGCAGAATGCCTTCAGGCACAGGCTCAACTGGTCTCCTCGTCTCGCCAAGTTCCAGCCAGAGAATTTCTCAGGCTATTGGGACACATGGCAGCGGTCATTGCAACAATGCCCCTGGCTCATCTCCACATGAGGGTAGCCCAATGGAACCTTTGGGTCCAGTGGGATCAGCACACAGATGATTTGGAACAACCCGTGTCGGTCTCTAACTCGGTGGGACAGTCCTTACGGTGGTGGTTGGACCCGTCAATCTCTCCAAGGGGTTCACTTCTGGTCAGAGTCACATCGACAGATCCTGACCACGGATGTGTCAGAACATGGTTGGGGCACCCACCTGGCAGACCACGGACTCAGAGGTCCTGGTCCCTCTGGAGCAGCATCTCCACAACAATGTTCTGAGATGCGGGTGATCCTATATGCTCTCAGGGCCTTTCAGGCAGAACCTACTCCTGGTTCCTCTCTTGATCCAGATGGACAACATGTCAGTGGTCTTTCACATGAACAAGCAGGGGTTACCCATTCTTACCCCTCTGCAGGGAGGCCATGAGAGTTTGGTAGGCCATACAGCATCACCTGGATCTAACTGCTGTGCATGTTCCAGATGTTCAGAACACCTTGGCTGACAGTCTAGGCTGTTCCCTGGTCCAAGAGCAGCAGGGGATCTTCTTCCCTCAGTGGTTTGAGATCTTTTAAACCAGTTAGGGCCATCCCGAGTTGGACCTCTTGAGTCCCCATCCACCTAAAAGCAGCCCCGTTCTGCCAGCTAGATCCAGGGCCTGGTGTTTTCTGGTGAGATGTGTTGTCTCTCCTGGACAGGGAGGTTTCGTACATCTTACCTCCTTTTCCATTACTGTAGAGGTGCTTCTCAAGTTGCAGTGAGAGGGGGCAGAGATGATTCTAATAGCTCCTTACTGGCCACGTCAGATATGGTTTCCACTCCTCCAGCAACTAGCAGTGGAACCTCCGATTCCCCTACCTTTGTGCTCCGATCTCCTGTCCCAGGAACAGGGCACTCTGGTCCACCCAGACCTCAAGTCACCGCACCTTCACGCATGGCTCCTGCAGACTCAGCAGTTGCCTGATTTGGGGTAGCTCCCCAGGTGACAGACATTCTAGTGCTGCCAGGAAGCCTTCCACTAGTGTCACTTATGCTATGAAGTGGAAGTGGTTATGGGCCACTGTTTGTCACCTAGATCCGTTTACTTGTCCGGAGAATCTCATTCTTGAGTACCTCCTTTCTCTGTTGGATTCAGGCTTGAGTTACTCCTCAGTTAAGGTGCACTTATCTGTCATTTCTGCGTACCATGTACCCATAGCAGGCAAGACTCTTGCCCAGCTAGATCTTTTTTTGGGGCATACTGCATCTAAATCCTCCCATCTGGGACCCTTTCCCCCCGGGATCTTTTGTTCATTTTAGAAAAGCTTACTTTGCCTCCGTTTGAGCCTGCCGCAAGCTGCGAGTTACGCTTTCTATCATGGAAAGTGTTATTTTTAGTTGCCATTACCTCTGCTAGAAGAATTTCTGAGCTTCAGGTTCTGATGTGCAAAGAGCCTTATTTAGTTTTCCACAAGGACAGGGTGTCCTTGAGAGACAATCCTAAGTTTCCTCCTAAGGTGGTGTCTGAGTTTACACTGAATCAGGATATCCACCTGCCTGTGTATTATCCGCAGTATTCGAATCAAGGGAGTTCCTATTGCATACTCTGGATGTCCACCGGTGCTTCGCTATTATTTGGACCCCCGAGCCCTCAGAAACACTGATCAGTTATTCATTTCATTCACCCTAGGGAAAGAAGGGCTCCTGTTTCAAAACAATGTTTGTCCAAATGGTTAGTTAATTGCATTGTTTATTGCTATTACGCAAATATGAAAAGCCTTTACCGGGACCGGTTAAAGGCCATTCTACCAGGGGTGTAGCTGCTTCATTTGCCTCCTTTAGATATGTGTCCATTGCCGACATTTGGGTAGCTGCCACTTGGACTTCTGTCCACACTTTCATCTGACATTATAGTAACTGGACATTGCATCTAGGCGCAGAGCAGGTTCTAGACTAGCAGTCCTGTAGGGCCTGCTCTTTTGAGAGCCTTACACTGACTTCTGCCTCCTCCTAGCTGATTGGGCTCAATCCTTTCAGGTCCTTTCACTGCTTGGGGCTCAGTCCTAACGGTGTAACCTGCTGCAAGAGCACCCTCAAAGTGAGATAGTACAGTTACGTAAGAACTTACCGTGAACAGTAGATCTCTGAGAGGAGCTCTTGCAGAAGGTGCTGTTTTTCCTCCCTCCATCCCCCGATGTCTGCTTCTCCATCACTGTTACTTTTCTTCCTCAATGTAGAGGAACCTCCTCTGTTCTCCAGTTTCAGTATATGCTGGGGTCTCCAGCGGGAGAACTGAGGTAGGGGCTGAGTGATCGCCTTTTATACCACAGGTGGATGTTGGGGCAGGCCGACGTCAGGGGTGGTCCCCGCTGTATACTGCTAGCTAGAAGTTTTGTGTGGGGACCTGGCACCTGCCAGCTTCAGTCCTAATGGTGTAATCTGCTGTAAGAGCTCCTCTCAAAGATTGACTGTTATGGTAAGTTCTTACGTAGGTGTACTATCCCAGGGTACTCACTGTATAGGAGGGACAGAGGAACAGGTGGGGGGGGGAGTAGCCATTTTTTTTGGAGGGTATCACGGTGGCAGAAGATGGGTGCATCAGAGGTAGTAATAGAGAGACTGAGTCACTGCGAGTGCAACTCACGGCAGCCTCAGGCAAGAAACTGCGTTTGGTTATGATCTACAGATCTCTGGGGCAAGAGGAACAGAGAGATAGAGAGCTCAAGGAAGAACCTGAAAGAGGGGTGGCAAAGGGGGAAGTAGTGGTGGTGGATGTTCTGAACCTGCCAGACATTGATTGGGATGTTCCAGTGGCCAGGAGCACTAGATGTCAAGCCTTGCTAGATGCCTTTCAGAACTGTCTGCTGGTACCCGTTAGTAAAGGAACTGCTAAGACAGACTGCAGTTCTTGATGTGGTGCTTACCTGGACAAACTCCATTTGGTTTAAACTTGCTCTTGGGTTCATAAAAACCCAATCAAGAGGTGAAGTCCTGGATTTCGGAAGGGCAGACTTCAACAGGCTGAGGGAGCTGGTCAGGGAAAAGTTAGTTGGGTGGACAACATGGGAGGGTGGAAGTTAAGGGAGACATTCTCGAGGCACCTAAGTTATGCACGAGAACGAGAACCAAAAAGAACAGGTCCAAGAGACTGTTACATTTATCAGCAAGAGTCCAGGAAATGGTGAGAGGAAAGAAAAAAGGCCTTCTACAAGCATAAAGAAAAGCAGGGGGAGGAAGAATGAGGAGAATACATACTGAAAAACAGGGAGGCAAAGAGGGCCATTAGGGAAACAAAAACAGACATGGAGCTTCGTATCGCAGAGGGGGTCAAGAGCAGAGAAAAACGGTTCTTCAGATATATTAGGGGAAAAAGGAAGAAAGGAGGGGGAATCGTAAGATTAGCAGATGGAGTAGGGTGACAGAGGAGGACAGATAAAAGGCCATCGTCCTTAATGATTACTTTAGCTCAGTTTTCACGGAGGAGAACAGTGGACCTTTGCCAGAGAGTTGCATCAAAGCAACTATTAAGGGCTCCCAGAGATAAGGCAATCAATATTTGCAAGTGAAAAGATCCAGAAAGGGCTGGCAGCACTGAAAAATAGATAAGGCCCTAGGACCAGATGGGTTGCATCTGAGGTTACTCAGAGCTGGTAGCGGAACTGGCTGAACCCCTGGTAGGTCTATTCAACAACTCTCTAAGGAAGGGGGTAGTTCAAAAGACTGGAGGGTGCGTGGCAGATGCAGTTCTGCTCCATGGGGGGGAGGGACAAGGAACATGCGGGGAGCTATAAACATGTTAGTCTTACCTCTATTGTAAGAAAGCTGATGGAGTCACTGCTCAGAGAAGACCTTGTGGACTACTTGTAGAGCAACAGGCTCCAGGATAGCAAACGGCCCAGATTTGTGGCAGGGAGGTCTTGTCTGACTAATCTGATAGTTTTCTTTGACTGGGTGAGGAGAGAATTGGAAAGGGGCCATGCTGTGGATTTGCTCCACTTTTACTTCAGCAAGATTTTCAACTCAGTACCTCACAGATGCTTGCAGAAGAAGATGCAGAATCTGGGTGTGGCTAAGGTTTACAGTAAACTGGGTAGGTAACTGGCTAAAGGGAAGGCAGCAAAGGGTTGTAGACATTGGGTCATGTCAGTAGAGAGGGAGGGAGGTCATGAGCAGGGTAACACAGGAATCTGTTCTGGAACTGGTCCTCTTAAATATGTTCATTAGCAACATTAATGAAGGTATCCGGGGCAGGCTGTGTCTCTTTGCGAATGACAATAACTTCTGTGGGAGGGTGGATAGTGACAAAGGCCTCAGGGAAAAGCATGATGTACAAAAGCTAGAGGGGTGGTCTAAGGTCTGGCATTTGAAATTCAACACTAGAAAGTGCAAGGTAATGCACATAGGAAACAAGAACCCCAGGACAGAGTACTGGATGGGTGGAGTGAGACTTAGCACTACAGCTGAGGAACAGGAACAAGGAGTTACCATCAGTGACTCCTTCAAATAATCGACTCAGTGCAACAAGGCATACAGCAAAGTAAGCAGAATGCTGAGATGTATCGAGTGGGTATAGATAGCAGAAGGAAGAGTAATACTTCCCTATACAGATACTTAGTGAGGCCACACCTGGAGTACTGCACTCAGTTCTGCAGTCCCCCCTCAGGAAGGACAGATAGGCTGCAGATGGTGCAGCACAGGGTAACAAAAATGATTCAGGGCCAACAGGGCAGGTCCTATCGTGACATCTCAAGGCACTGAACAAGTATTTGCTGGAAACCAGAAGCAAGAGGAGAGATATACACAGATATATAAGAAATGTGACGGCAGAGAAAGGCCTCACAGCCCATCTAGTCTGCCCAAACCCTACCTCCCCTTCTGTTATGCTCCACCCTCTTTTCCCAACCCCTTAAATCTATCCCAAGCCCTCATGAACCCTCCACCATTTCAGCTGCCACTACCTCCTCCGGCAGCTTGTTCCAGGCCTCCACCACCCTCTCCGTGAAAAACTGCCCCAACATTACCTCTGTATTGCCCACCTTCCAGTTTGAGGCTATGTCCCCTCGTGTTTGCTCCCTTCTTCAATTTAAACAAGCTATCACCCTCCACCTTATTTATTCCCTTCAGATACTTAAAGGTCTCAATCATGTCCCCCCTCACCCTCCTAGTCTCCAGAGGGTACAAATTTAGCCCTCTCAATCTTCTCTCATAGGGTACATCCTGCATCCCGTGTACCATTTTGGTTGCCCTTCTCTGTACCCTTTCCATCAACTCAACATCTATTCATAGGTGAGGCCTCCAGAACTGCACCCCATACTCCAGATGCGGCCTGACCATGGTTCTGTATAACATCATTAGCACCTCCCTCTTCCTGCTATTAAAACCCCTCACAATACAGGCCAACATTCCATTTGCCTTTCCCACCGCCCTGCTACACTGGCTGCCCACTTTGAGGTCACGCGATACCATAATCCCCAGGTCCCATTCCGTTTCCTTCTCCTTAATCACCACCCCCCTCCAAGGGAGTAAGTTTCCCTCCTATTCCTCCTCCCCAGGTCCATCAGCAAGCACTTTTGTGTATTAAACTTCAATTTCCAGGTATCAGACCACCTCTCCAGGTCCTGACTCATGGCTTGCACCCCACTAGGTGAATCCACCCTATTGCAGACCTTTGTATCATCTGCGAACAGGCACACCCACCCTCCAGACCCTCCGCTAGGTCACTAATATAGATGTAAAAAGTATTGGGCCTAGCACTGACCCATGTGGCACCTCACTGATCACCGCCTGTTCCCTGGAATGTGTCCCATTTACCACCACCATCTGACTCCTTCCCTTCAACCAGTTTTCCACCCACCTGGTATTCCTGAGGTCCACCCCTAGTCTGTCCAGTTTATGTACCATTCCACCATGCGGAACGGTGTCGAAGGCCTTATTGAAATCCAGATAGGCCATGTCCACCACTCCTCCCTGGTCAATTATCTGTGTCACCCCACTGAAAATCTCTATCAGGTTAGTCTGACAGGACCTTCCCTTGGTAAAGCCAATCTGCCTGTCATCCTGCATGCCATTCATCTCCAAGTATTCTATCAACCTGATCTTAAGTAGTGTTTCCATTACCTTCCCCACCACTGAGGTAAGACTAATGGGACGGTAGTTTATGACCTCATTCTTCCACCCCCTATGCAGTGTGACCACCTCTGTCCTCTTCCAGTCCATTGGCATCACCCCTGTGACCAAGGACAAGTTAAACAGCCTCACCAGATGCGGCACCAGTTCATCCTTACGCCTCCTTGAGAACCCCTTGAGTGTATTCCATCGACCCCATTGCCTTGTCCTCCTAAGTCTACCCAGCTCTTCCATTACTCCTTCAGCTGTGAATTCTGCCACACCTACCTGCCTGTGGCTGTCACCCTCCCAGCCTCCGGCCTGGTCCCTGCCTCTCTTTCTTCCGTGAAGATTGAGACAAAATAGCTATTTAATGCCTCTGCTTTTAAATCCCTTCCAGAAATTTCCACTTCCCCCACCCCTTATATGATAAGAGACCTTCAAGTTCCTAAAAGGAATTAGTAAGGAGAACTGCAGGGAAATATTTAGCTTGAATACTAGTTCACGGTCACGTAGACTCGACTGGGAACTGACAGGAGTGAGGCTCAGAAAAGACAAGAGGAAGTATTATTTTACAGAAAGGCTGGTGGAGCCATGGAACAGTCTGCCTGCTGAAGTGGTAGGTGCTAAAACTGTTGGTTGGTTCAAGCACAGTTGGAATAGAATGAAGGGTATAGTGGTTGCTCGGGGTGGCAGAAGCTGGAAGGGGAATTGGGGGAAGGATGGGGAGGGCTAAGACCCTGGAAGGACAATAGATCCCAGGGCTAAATAGGAAACTCATGCAGACTGGATGGACCATTGGTTTTTATCCGGCCGTCATTGTCTATGTTTCCTTGTATGTTGCTATTACTGAGTTTGACCAATTAAATCTATTGCTATAACATGGCTCATTATAGAGACAGGATACTGCTAAACAAAGTTGATCAAATTCCATCAATGATGTGTGATGGCATCCAAAACCTGTGCATGAAACTGCAAATAAACATGTTCCTGTTTCAGTACTGCAACCAGAAGGCTAGCGCACCCTGTTTGTATCTACCCAATGTGATAAACAGAGATGTTGAGGTGTGGAAATGATGCACTGAATCTCAAATGTAATTTTGGATAACTGTTGTGATGGGGCATTTTAAAGCCAGTTGCCATAGACACATAAAGTGTCCAGCTGTTAGGCAGGTACTGCCAGAGCAGAATAATGGAGACTCCGCCCTGGGGGATAGTGAACACCAGGTGCCACTGTACAACCTATGCATCTTTCGAAGCAAACAGCACTTCCAGGCAAGCTACAGCAAGAAGCTACCTCTGGTGACCACACAATGGGACAATTCAGCAATAAGGCATGACGATGCCTGTGTGTTGCTGTGAGATAATAGCACACTTTGGTAAGTGAGGCATGAGACAACACTGAGTGCCTAACACACAAGAAGTGCCATTATCACATAGTTTTCACACCCTGGAGTACCCTATTACGAATATAAAATGATTCCCCTAGTTTTTATTTTAAAAAACGAGTAATAAGGTTCAGGAAGTTAAGTATGTCTTACCTGTACCACTGTACTGGAATAAAACACAGTCATGTGATCACATCTGACCAATCACAGGACTTGTTTTCTCTTACCCAATTTATAATGACCCTAAACGAGTTCAGGGCAAGGACAAACCCTTTAAGCCCCTTGGCATACATTACTGTACTTGCTGGGGCTTAGCCAGCCAGCCGCTGTAGGCAGGGGTTACCAAACCATTACGTTTTATCAGGAGAGTGGACTTCTAAGAGGTATTATGCACCACTGAGTATAATGCAAAATGGCATAAGTACTCTGAGTCACAGCACTTCTCTAGTTGAGGCTGACTGTGCACAGAGACAGATGTAAGAAGAAACTGCTAGCTCATAATGGAACTCTGCCAGCGTCATTCAACGCCTACCAGCAGTACCCTGAAGCAGTATCAGAACAAGATGGGATGGAGCTGTGGAATATAATGCCACAGTGAGAGCTCATTGTGATATCCATGAATGCTCACAGACACGTAATATTTCAGTTCTGATGTTTCAGTATTTGAGCACCTAAGGATTGCTAAAATAACATGAAATGCAGGCCTACCTCTGGGTGCTGTTACTGCAGCTAAAGAATGAGGGACGTCAGAGCCGAAGCAACTGACTATGTTCCTTTAACAGTACAACTCTCATAATGCAAATATTTGTTTTATATCCCCCACCCCAGTATTTTTCCCCTTTTGTTTCCCCTGCCCCAGGAATTAAGGTCACCATGACCGCATCCTTCTTCCAGTTGTGAGGGGATGGACAGCTGCCTTCTCAGTCAAGTGCGCTTCTTGGTTGGTTGGCAAGGAGGGTGCACATATGTTAGGTGGCCCACATCCTCCATCTCTGGGAGCTGAGCACCTTTCCTCTGCAGTGCTCATACCCACAGCTGGCTCCAGACTCAGATTACGATGCTCACTTATAAATGCAACCCCTAGATGGCGCTATCCAGGGGCTACTACCCCTGCCTGATTTGCCACAACAGGTTGAGGGCCTGGATCCAATGGCGGGTGCCTCCACCCAGAGGTCAGGGTTTGCAATAGTTAAACTAACTTGGTCACAGCCCTCTGGGACACTGCAACCCCTTTCTTCCCACTAGTGGCCCACACAATATATCAGAATTACCTTCACAGTATACACTTACCCCAGGACTGGTTCCGGCACTGGGACCTCCTGTGAAATGAGATACAGTGCAACAATCACAGTACAGTACTTAACATAGACAAATACCTCAGGCAGTATAACTTTGCTGAAACAAGCAGCTCTGATTTATTTAGGGGATATAACAAGGACAGGGGAAATCAGGTTAATTAGCTTATCACTCTAATAATCTACCTATGGCTCTGTGCACAGGCCTATCCCTATCAGTTACTGTCCCTGGGTACCCAAGCCTAGTGGCTAGTCCAAACCGTGGCAGCTGGTGAGGCCCTTTCACAGAGAAAGGAAAAATTAAACAGTCAGCAGTACAGTAATTCCATTTGGATTTAATGTGGCAATTCAACAGGAAGCGACCCTGAATTAGTACTCACGACCTCCAAATAAGATAGGGTCCTTCAATGTCAGCAGGGCTCACTTGAGGTACACAAACCTCTTCACACATTTATATAAAAGAAAGCACTATACCAGGCAGGCTGCATCTGTATCCCGATCTAATTACTGCACAATACCGGAGAACACACAGCAGATTCAGTTCCTGACAGACCGAGTGCAATTTTCAGCAATTCTTCCAGTCTTCTACAGGGTGAGCCTGGTTTCTACTCTTCAGAGATCCTTTGATTCTTTTCACAGGACGGATTCAGTCCTAACAAGCTGCAGACCGGAACTCTGGGCCTTACACACGTTTTTTGACTAAAACTGCACACTGAAAAAGCACAGGGCTCCTTCCTTCTTCACTGCCAAAGCTCAACTGAAACTCCAACCGACAAACAGGCTCTTCCTTTGAGTTCCTCCCAGTTCTTGACTGGATTGGCTGTCACTCACAATAGACTGCTGCTGTTGGTCCAAAAGGCACTGAAGTCTAAACTACATCTCCCAGAGTCACTGCCCATACAATCCTCTTGTGGCTGGCTCAGATTATGAGTCCAAGTTCTGATTCGTCCAAGGCACCATTTTAGAGCTAGCTTACCCCACACTGATTGGTCCAGTTCAGCAGTTCAAAACTAGAATGGGGAACTAGCAGACACAGTTCTGACTGCAAAGAAAGCAGGTTAGACAAACTGTAATTTTATTATTACTCTAAATAATTTCTGGCAAACAGTTACATCTTTCAGATAGGTTCCCTTTGCACCCTAGTGACTGCAAAAATGAAGTGAATTGGCAGCAGCCTCGAGTGGTACTCAGAGAAGCACACAGTCCCCCATACAACTAATTATGTCTGCAAGCAGACAGCTCTTAAAGAGACAGTACCAGAGGCTCTAAAAACACTCACTGATAAATGGCTTAAATGCCAAACACCATTCAGGCTTGGAGCATTCAAGCAAGCTCCTGGAAGTCTTTTGGGAACCCCCATTTGCAGGGGGTTACACCCTTCCTGCCTGGAAAAGCTTGACGTCGCGTCAAGCAAGTACTCATAGTTTCAACTGCAACCATATACATTTGCATTAGGCTCGCATATGTAATCATCAGTCAATATATCATTTACCAAGAACACATTTCTGAAACATTGCAGTACGTCACACTTTACACAGTATTACATACACATTGTACCATAACTCAAGTTATTACCTCTTGTACATGAAACCTGAAGAGGGGGCCCTTCCTATCAGTTACCTTGGGGCTGGATGGGGCAAGGGCACCATACTAGAGGGCAACACAAGTAACTTGGAGTTAGCACTGATGCTCAGTTTGGGCAATGAGCTCGGGACACATACCTCCTTTATGGACAACATTGAGAGGCAAGTCCACAGGCCTCCCAAGTGAATCATAACTGAGGTGCACCACAGGCTTTACAGCTCGACCAGTCTTTCTAGGGGAACTGTTATAGTCTCTGCACTCTGAGCCTCATTTTCAGCATTGTCCTCACTTGTCAGGGAGTCTCTATGGGGTAGAGAGCTAGAACTTGGGGCACTTTCAGCTCCAGGAGTTACAGTTTCTGAGTCACAACATTTGGCTCGCATGGAGAGCTTTCGGACACTGGCAGTGGACTGTCAGGGCACTCAAAATACTCTTCTTGTTGGGTGTATCACCAGTCTGCCCCAATCTATCATTTCCTCCTGAAAGCTCAAACAGTTCAACCATGCACAATGATTCCATTTCATCTGATCTGATGCTTTGCACTTCACTTTCTGGGAGCATTGGCTCCAGGGATGAAGCTGGGGGCTTAGACAGTCCAGAAGGCCCAGCTTTGTCTCCAGTATTGACTAGGGGATTGCCCCGAAACAATTGACTCAGTTCGTAAGAAGGATAGTATTCAAAGTCACTCTCACTTTCTTCTGATATGGACTGACAGTCATGCTCAACTGGGACTTGTGGAGGGGAACACTTTAACTTTGCTTCTGTAGGTGCAGACTTTCTTGATCTTTTCTTAGCAGCAGCTCTAGTCACTGGTCCAGAGGGGGCATCTTCTGGGGGCTCAGACTCAATCAGGATTTGTCCAATGGGCAGTAAATGATTTCTATGCATTGTTTTTACATCTTTTGAATTATTCTCAGGCCTTACTTTGTACACTGGCAGATCATCTAGTTTGCCCACTACAATGTGAGGGAGATGGTGCCATCTGTCAGCAATCTTGTGCTTGCCATGCAGTCCCAGATTTCTTAGCAATACCGATCTCCTCCTGGAGTTCCTGTGCTTTCACCTTTTATCATACCTTTCTTTGTTGGCCAGATTTCTTTGGCAGCCATGGTTTGAGCCAGTTGGTACGCATGAGTTAGCTGGGCCTTTAACTTTGCACATACTGTAAATAGTTGTCAGCTTGAACCCCATCAGGAGAGACCCCAAACACACATCTACTGGTAGTCGAGCTTCTTCCAAACATCAGGCGGTAGGGGAGAATCCAGTGGCATCACTTTGGTGCAGTTATAAGCATGTACCAGGGTGCTAATTTGTTGCTCCATCTAGGCTTGTCCTTTGGGTGCAGGGTGCCTAGCATATCTAGCAAAGTCGCAGTTGAACGTTCAGGCTGTGGGTCCCCTAGGGTGGTAAGGAGTGGTTCTGGACTTCCGCACTCCCCACAGAAAGCATCTCTTTGATCAGGCGACTCTCAAAGTCTCTCCTTGATCAGAATGGATTCTTTGTGGAGCCCATAGTGAACAAAAGTTTTCTACAAGTACTTTGGCCAAGTGGATGCTTTCTGGTCTTTGGTGGGAAAGCTTGGGCATATCTCGTGAAATGGTCAGTGACCACCAGCACATTACTGATATTTCTTTGATCTGACTCCAAACTCAAGAAAATCAATACAGACCAGCTCCATGGGTGCACTGGTGGTGATGTTAACAAGGGGCAGCCCTCTGGGGCAAAGCTTTCCTCTGTAGCAGCGACTACAAGTTCGATGTGTTGCTCCACATCAGCCCCCATCTTAGGCCAATAGAATCTGGATCTCACCAAGTCAAGTGTTCTGTCTATACCAAGGTGCCCCATGTGGTTGTGCAAGGACCTCAGTACTGAGTCTCGAAGGCAGTGGGCAGCACTAGTTGTTGTTTGTCTACTTGTCCCCTCTGTCTACTGTTTCTCTGTATAACAGTTTATTGATCAGTTTCAACTTAGGACCTTCTTTGTATAACAGTGCAGTTCTCAAATCAGTGGAGCGTAATTTGGACACATCTTTTCCTGCATAGAGGGCTTCTAAAGCTGCTTTGATCATGGGATCGCGGGATTGAGCCCGCCCGAATACTGTCATTGTCCAGCTGAGGCAGTGCACCAATGTCTATTGCAGAAAAGTGGCAATAAGCAAGCAGGTATGCAATTCTCAGAGGCTCCAAGCAATCCACCATGCAGTCCACTCAAGGCCCGTGGACATTTGTTCCTCCCTGTCAAACTTCCGGCAGAGTGCCCGAATGTCAGGTTCTGCCAATCGGACCCAATCATTCTGGGGAACAGGCCTCCGGAGAGAGCATCAGCATCTATGTGGTTCAGACCTGCTCGGTATTCGAGAGCATAGTCATATGTAGATAATGCAGAAAGCCACCTATGGCCAGTGGCATCCAACTTAGCTGAGGTCTGCACATAGGTCAAAGGATTATTGTCAGTTTTACTAGTATTTTAGCCCCATACAAGTACTCATGGAATTGGTCAACAATAGCCCACTTCAAAGCTAGGAACTCTAACTTATGTACAGGATAGTTCTTTTCGGATGGGGTCAGGCTTCTACTGGCAAAGGCCACTGGTCTCAGGCCATTCTCGTGCTCTTGGTACAACACAGCCCCCAACCCTTGCAAGCTAGCATCAGTGTGCAGGACGTAAGGTTTTCTTGGATCAGCATAGGCCAGCACTGGAGCATGGGTAAGTTGATATATGATCTCATGAAAAGCAGTCTCACAATCAGAGTCCAGCAGACCCCAAATACTTCACTTGGATGAAAATACACTCTTTCAGTCTTGAGGACGCTGACTTTTGGTATTTTTGTGGGTTGGGGATACCCTTGAGTAAGGTTAAGTAAAGGCGGATCACTCTTGAATAGTCCTTGATGAAGCGCCGATATACCACAGAATCCCAGGAATCTTTGCAGTTCTTTTAGATTTTTGGGCTGTGGCCAGGTGGTCAAGGCCTCAACTTTACTTGGTCGGTCTCTATTCCTCGGTGGATACTATGTGTCCCACATACTTTACTGATGTTTGAAAGAATTGACACTTATCAATGGACAGTTTAAGGCCAAAGTCCTCCAGTCGGTCCAATACCTTAAATAATCTGCTTTCATGTTCCTCCAGTGAGCTGCCAAACACAATAACATCATCTAGGTATACCAGGCACTCTAGTAAGTTCATGTCCCCACTGCACGCTCCATCAATCGTTGAAAAGTGGCTGGGGCACCTGAAATCCTTGAGGCATCCTCATGAATTCATAGAATAGCCAGGACAGATAAAGGCAGTCTTCTCACGGTCCTCTGGGGCCATCGGGATCTGGTAGTACCCCTGCGGAGATCCAGCACAGAGAACCACTTGCTCCCGTTTAGGCAGTCCAAAGCATCCTGAATGCGGGCATTGTGTACTGATCAGGGATAGTCCGCGGTTTAAGGTGCGATAATCCACACACATCCTTACTGTTCCATTCTTTTCCTCACTACCACAATGGGGAAGCATAAGGGCTTCTGGATTCTTGTATTACACCAGCAGCTAACATCTCTTGCAGATGCCGTCTCACATCATCTATGTCAGCAGGTGCCAGGCGTCGAGACCTCTCACGAAATGGTCTTTCGTCATGCAGCGGATATTGTGCTCAGCTCCTTGCACGCATCCTACATCCCATTCCTTTAAAGAAAACACCTGGCTCTCTGGGCAAGCTTCTCACTGATCCTCACTTTCCATTCAGCTGGCAGCGGAGTCGCGAAATCAAACAAGTCAGGCGTTACTCTGTCATTCTTCCTTGAACTCTTGCTGCTGGGTAGCACTGCAGTGTCTGCACAATGCACATTAGCCAGGATGCAACCTCTGTTTACTCGATGTCTCTTCCAGACACATTATGAACTTGGACCATTACCCTTCTGGCATAAGCATGGGCTCTAGCGGGCAAAATACTAGGCTTGACCAGCAGTCCCTCTGGCAATTTTCCATCGCCTGGTGCATCCAACATTAATATTTTATTCTTAACATCCTTTCTGATACGGACCTCTCCTGTAAGGTACACTGGGCATTTGGCGCCAGGATCAGAGACTCAGGATCCTTCTTCCATACAATTCCGACCGGTTCCTCTGGTTCTGTTTTTCAGCATCTCTCTGTGCCTCATAGGCCTTCTTAATAAACCGGAACTCTTAAAGCTCTACTAGTCTTTGACCCTGTTTTTCATAACACAACTGTGCCAGCCTTCCGAACATATGAGCATTTGTTCCAATCAACAAAGGGACACCATCATACAGTCCAGTGGGGGGACACACTAAGGCTAGGGTCTCTACTTGTTCGGCCACTCCAGCCACGGAGGTGGGGAAAGACAGCCAAATTCGGATATACCCGGAATAGGGGTAGGCCTTCTCACTTAACCCCCATACATGCAGTCCTTCTAATGGTTGTAAGGGTACGTCTGACAAATGCTTCTGATACCAATCCTGGAACATAATTGTCACTTGGGAGCCACTGTCTAATACAGCTCTTGTAGACACTCCATTCACCTTTACAGTGGTCTCCATGGAGGGACCCACTATTCTGGACCAGTCTGGAGGCGGTAGTGGGGGCCTGGGCAACTGACCTTGCCACAAAGGGCGTGAATTAGCATTTTGGTGCCCTCACTGGGATCATGTCGTGCACCTCTTAACCACTGATTTCTTCTCAGAGCTCTCTTGTAGCCTATATGCAACTTTGTCAGTGTCTTTTGGGGACTGGCATTCCCTTTCATGTGCCCATCTTTCCCACAATTATAGCAAAACATACTTTCTGGAGTTTGAGCTGGCGGGCGCCACACTGGGAGCCAGGGCCGGGGTATTACTAACTGGAAACCTGGGTGCCATCTCTGTCTGCGTGATAAGCATTTGGAGACATCTAGTCAGTTTCTCCCTTCCATGGTCAAGGAATTGAGTTTGGAGCTGTTATCAGCAGGAGATACATGGGTGGGTACCCCACCCCATAGCAGATGCAGTCGGATATAGGTCAGGGCCCGTACTTGCAGGCGTGGCCTTCATAAAGGACTGTTTTGAATTCGGATCTCTCTCAACAGTTGCCCCATTGTGGCATATCTTTTTCCTTGTCAGAGCACTCATTGACTGTCAACCTCTGCCCTGAACTTCACTTGATGGGTCACCCTCAGTCACTCGGTCGTAGCCACAGCTGTTGGTGCAGGTACCTCCCGAGGTAGCCTTTCTCAACTCCTCAATTTCTCTCATTAACTCATCATAGGAGGTGGGGATTCCAGTCGATTGCCAGGCGTAACTGGAAGCAACAGCAGTTCTGAGAGGGGCAGACTTAAGATTCTGTCCAGTCTGGTTCGGTCCAGTTCAATCGCTGCAAACTACCCTTTCTGAGGCATTCTTGCAACAATTTTTCCAGCCGAGAGACATACACAGACAACAACTCCCTTGGTACTGTTGTGCATTTCTTACTCTCCACCATAGGTCCTCATCAGAATCTGGGCTCCCATACACATTCTCCAAGGCCTCAAGATAGGCCTGTGCAGTCGCTTCAGGGTTACTGGCCCGTTTAGCACGGATGGTAGCCAGGGCAGGACCTCGGGGCTCTCACTAACCCTCTTTAGCTTTTCGCCTTCGAGCATTGCCATTCTAGCACTTGGGGGCAACATAGTCTATCCAGGTCTCCCAGTCATCCTCCCTTGGGAGTGGGAGGGTGCCAGAGAAGATCCTCAACCCTTCGGTAAGAGTCGTGACTAATGGCAGGTGCAGAAATAGGAGTCTGCATTGGTTCAGCCACCATTACGGGCACTGGAGCAGGAGAGGGTGTTGGGGAGGAACACCCCAGGTGGCAAGAATAGTTTCTTCAAGTCCTCCACAGTTTCCCCTCTCCCAGCAACCATTCAGCAAATTTCTCCTCAAAGTTTCAGATAGTGGTGGGGCTGATTCCCCCGGTCTTTACTGTCCTTAGTTATCACTCTCCAAGCAGTGAGGGCTCCTCTGGGGTAATGGTCTGTGGCACTTTGGGAGCTATCTATGGGATCCTTAAACTCTACTAGGGCCAGGAAAGTGTGGGTGAGCAGATTGGCATGCCGACCCACCACCACAGGGTTTTGTAAACCTTCCACCTTGGAAAGTACTCCCTGCACAGTGTCGTATTGATACCTAGGGGATGTCCAGGATAAGCATAGCATTTGGGGTCGATCTCCTCCCAGTACACCACTCCACCAGCCGGTGCACAGCCACTTCTGTCGGGTACCCATTTTTTCTTAACAGTGGTTAGTAATATGGCCACTAGAGGACACACAATCCCAGCGGTGCCTCAAGATGTAACCCCTAGATGGCGCTATCCCAGGGGCTACTACCCTGCCTGATTTGCCACTAACAGGTTGAGGGGCCTGGATCCAATGGCGGGTGCCTCCACCCAGAGGTCAGGGTTGCAATAGTTAAACTAACTTGGTCACAGCCCTCTGGGACACTGCAACCCCTTTCTTCCCACTAGTGGCCCACACAATATATCAGAATTACCTTCACAGTATACACTTACCCCAGGACTGGTTCCGGCACTGGGACCTCCTGTGAAATGAGATACAGTGCAACAATCACAGTACAGTACTTTAACATAGACAAATACACTCAGGCAGTATAACTTTGCTGAAACAAGCAGCTCTGATTTATTTAGGGGATATAACAAGGACAGGGAAATCAGGTTAATTAGCTTATCACTCTAATAATCTACCTATGGCTCTGTGACAGGCCTATCCCTATCAGTTACTGTCCCTGGGTACCCAAGCCCTAGTGGCTAGTCCAAACCGTGGCAGCTGGTAGGGGCCCTTTCACACAGAGAAAGGAAAATTAAACAGTCAGCAGTACAGTAATTCCATTTGGATTTAATGTGGCAATTCAACAGGAAGCGACCCTGAATTAGTACTCACGACCTCCAAATAAGATAGGGTCCTTCAATGTCAGCAGGGCTCACTTGAGGTACACAAACCTCTTCACACATTTATATAAAAGAAAGCACTATACCAGGCAGGCTGCATCTGTATCCGATCGCAATTACTGCACAATACCGGAGAACACACAGCAGATTCAGTTCCTGACAGACCGAGTGCAATTTTCAGCAATTCTTCCAGTCTTCTACAGGGTGAGCCTGGTTTCTACTCTTCAGAGATCCTTTGATTCTTTTCACAGGACGGATTCAGTCCTAACAAGCTGCAGACCGGAACTCTGGGCCTTACACACGTTTTTTGACTAAAACTGCACACTGAAAAAGCACAGGGCTCCTTCCTTCTTCACTGCCAAAGCTCAACTGAAACTCCAACCGACAAAACCGGGCTCTTCCTTTGAGTTCCTCCCAGTTCTTGACTGGATTGGCTGTCACTCACAATAGACTGCTGCTGTTGGTCCAAAAAGGCACTGAAGTCTAAACTACATCTCCCAGAGTCACTGCCCATACAATCCTCTTGTGGCTGGCTCAGATTATGAGTCCAAGTTCTGATTCGTCCAAGGCACCATTTTAGAGCTAGCTTACCCCACACTGATTGGTCCAGTTCAGCAGTTCAAAACTAGAATGGGAACTAGCAGACACAGTTCTGACTGCAAAGAAAGCAGGTTAGACAAACTGTAATTTTATTATTACTCTAAATAATTTCTGGCAAACAGTTACATCTTTCAGATAGGTTCCCTTTGCACTCCTAGTGACTGCAAAATGAAGTGAATTGGCAGCAGCTCAGGTGGTACTCAGAAAGCACACAGTCCCCCATACAAACTAATTATGTCTGCAAGCAGACAGCTCTTAAAGAGACAGTACCAGAGGCTCTAAAACACTCACTGATAAATGGCTTAAATGCCAAAACACCATTCAGGCTTGGAGCATTCAAGCAAGCTCCTGGAAGTCTTTTGGGAACCCCCATTTGCAGGGGGTTACATAAACGCCAGTCTCCCAGGTGGTAGTCACCCTCTGCAACCATGCCAAATGGCCTGCCCTGATAAAACACACAAAGTAACACATTTCGACATGAAGCACCAGTTTTCCTTTTTTCATTTTGCTGTTCTCTGAATTTTCCAGAAATCATTTGAAGACTTTGTTTTCAGCACTGTCTTCCTAACTTTGTAAGGCTTTATCAATAATAATCCTCGTGGAGTGAGACTACTTGTATTCAGTATGCTGCTACAATGCCATTCTCTATGCACCTAGAGGCCTGCCAGCTGTGATTCTGCAAGACTGCACATATGCTGTCATATTTTCAGTCATTTACTTCTTTCTCCTACAGCAGAACTTTGTTTCCAAATATTTTCTCACTGTTTAGCCTAAAGAATCATACAGTTTAAACAATATACTTTAGTGTTTGTTATGCTAAATAAAACCACTATCTGTAGCAGATGATACCAACTAGCTAGATATATTTTTTTATCTCCACAGTAAGGTAGTCACAAAATTTATCTAGCTAGTTGGGTATGTCATAAGTATTTCATTCTGATACCTGTGCACCCAGATTTCTACGGCTGCGTGCTCCTGCCAGCACAAGCTACATGTTCAATCAGCACAACACTGTAACTTGGGAACTTGTCAATCACGGCTTCACTCAGCATTCTAAAAATAAACAGACTATGAAGATAGTAAACGTTTACGTTTTATTCAAACGTCACTAGGAAAAAACACTTCTGAATATTGTATAAACAGCACATGTGATGTGCGTTCATGAGTGGTATTTATCTTCATTCATGGTCATTGACCTCTTATGACCACACTTGTGGCTTTGCCACTCATGAATGTAAAGAGGTCACTGACCACTCATGAAGGTAAATACCGTATCTCATGAGTGCCCATCACATATCCCCTATATATCCTACACTTCTATATGGAGTGCAGGTGGCAGAAACACAACAAAGACAAGCTGTTACAAGAACAACACAACAGTTCATGACTAGTCCTTCATACAACAGGTTAGGACACCTGTGTACAGTACATCTCCAGGCAACTAACATCCCATCTCTCTTCTCCCTGTCCTATCAAAGCTACACAAGAAAATAATGCTTTCTCTATTAGGCTCCTTCCTTGACTATCTCCTGTCGTAGTTCTCTTCAGCCAGACTTTGGGAAAACCCACTTAACTGTCCCTCCTCCTCAGGGTCACCAACCACATCCTGAATGGGATGGATCAGGAACTTCTGACATCTACAGTCTTTGCCAATCTGACAAAAACCTTCAACACAGTGGCCCATCCCTGTTTGACATGAACCTTCAACATAGTGGCCTACCCGTTTCTAGTTAAGCTAGCTGGAAGCCTCTCAGACCTTTCAGTCAGCTGGTTCTCTCTATCTGACAGACTTCAGTCAGTTAGTATAGCAGCTCTCTCCCCTACCCACCCAACAGTCTGGTTCCCCAGGAGTGTCCCACAGGACTTTGTTCTGGGCCCATTATTATTCTCCACTTTTCTAGATGAACTCCTGCCAGTCTGTTTATCTACACAAATCCACATATACAGAATACTATGCTCCTCCTCACTGGTTTATCCCTCTGCCCCAGAGCTGGAAGCTGATCCACAATGTGACTTTAACAAGGTCTAGCAATGGTTTCAATCCACCAATCTCTCTGTAAGTGTTAAAAAAAAAAAAAAAAACAATCTCAAAGACATCTGGAAGCAGACAACAGTTTGTGAGGGCCCAACCATTCCTGTATTCAAGACTCAGGAAGGCTCTCTTCTGCAGGAAATCACCTACAGTTTTATTTATTTAGTTATTGAAAAGTTTCACCAGAAAAGCACACTGAACAATAGGGATTGCTCACCTCCTGGTGTGTCCTGGGGAAGGGTACAGTGGGAACAGCATACATAAACAATTGGCCATGTTGGCTACAAAAATCACAATACATTTGTTTAACTAACAATATAGATAAGTGCATCATATACAGGCAAGGGACGAACCAGCTGAACATTAAATATATTGACAAAAAACGTCGTAAGCACAGATAAGTGCTTTTTGTGGCTGAAGAGGAAGGAGAGGTAGAGAAGGTGGGGTTGGAGTACTGGCAATTTGTTTATGTACAGGTATAGTTAGAAGCAAAGAAATTTAGTAAGGAGGAAGAGAGGGATGGAGGGAGGAAGAGTGGCGAATTTGTGGAGTAGAAGTTCCAGAGTTTAGGGGACAGTGTAAGAAGGCAGACTGACCAATATTGAGTGGGCGAGGGACAGCAAAGGTGTGAGAATCAAGTGATCTGGGCGAGTGATGGGAGGGGTGGAGGTAGGGTAAGGGAGGAAGAGAGGTAGGAGGGAAGAGAGTGAAACCAGAATTTAGAGACAAATTTAGCACAGTGGGAGAGACAATGGTTATTTAGAGAAGGGAAGGCAAGAGAATGATAGAGGTCACAGTGGTGAGTGAGTGGGGGAGAGCCTAATGCAAAATGACAGAAGGAGTTAAAAAAGATATCTAGTTTGGCTAGGGAGGACTTGGGAACAGCACTGTAGACTACATCACAGTAGTCAAAGATAGATAGGATAATTTTCTGGACAAGTTCACACCGGGCCGCAAGAGGTAGACAATTTTGGTTCCTGTAAAGGCGCCAAGCTTGGCGCAGTTTTTCAGGATGGCATGCCACAAATGTTGAGGTGCTGATCTAGCCAGACACCAAGATACCTGAATGAGGATGTATCCTCAAGAGCAATCCCATCAAGGGTGTGGAAAGAGAGAAGTGAGGGAGCTTGGAGAGTCTCTGCCTAGTGCCAAAGGTCATGGAGTATTTAAAGCATTAAGGAAGAAATGGTGAGAGAGAGGCCAGTGTTGAACATTGATGAAGTCCTGTTGGAGTATGGCTGCTACATCAGCGGGGCAGTGTCAGAAGTGAACAGTACAGTGTCTTCTGCATACATGTGTATGGAGGAAGACAAGCAGACTGAAGGGAGGTAATTTAGGAAGATGGAAAATAAAAGCAGGCCAAGCATGGAGCCTTGCGGCACATCTGTGTTGATTTCGAGGAGGGTGGAAGTTGTTTCAGCTATCCTGACTGTGTCCCACCTGTAAGGTAAGAACAGAACCAGTCAGTGGCAGAGTCAGAAAGGCCAGCTGATGACAGATTGTGCAGTAGGAGGGAGTGGGAGACCATGTCAAAAGCCTTGGCAATGTCAACAAAAATGGCTGAAGTAATTATGCCACTGTCAACCCCTGTAAGGATAGAGTCAGTAAGTCTAAGGAGGGGGGTTGTGGTGGAGTGTTTTTTCCTAAAAACAGACTGGAAGGGAGTGAAGAAGGAGACGTCAGAGAGACAGAAAGAAATTTGAGATAGGACAAGGTGCTCCTGGAGTTTAGTCAGGACAGGTAGGAGTGAGACTGGGCAGCAGTTACAAGGTAAAGTGGCATCAACACCCTTTGATAGAGGGAGGACAGTAGCATGCTTCCAGGCAGTCAGGACAGATGAAAGGGAGAAGGAGAGGTTGAAAAGGTCAGATAATGGGGAGGAAATAGCAGACACAGAGAAATGGAGCAGTTTCGGGTCAAGGCCATCCAGAGACCCACCTCTGGTTGGGATGAGGGCGAAGAAAGCTTCTCAAACTTCAGTTGGGGAGACCAGGGAGAAGGAGAAACACCTTGATTGGAGATGTGTGGCATGAGTAGAAGCAACTGTAGTGCAGTTTTGGAGGTTGGGAGGAAGAGAAGATAACAAGGCAGAGGCACAGGATGTGAAACAGTTATTGAACTCTGCGGCTACAGTGGAGTGGTCAGAGATAAGGGAGTTGTTGACCTTTAGAAGTGGGATGGGAGGAGTTGATGGAGGGGAGAAAAGGGAGTGAACCATCTTCTAGAACTTGGAAGGATTGGCTATGTTTGTTTGAAAAGAGGAGCAGAAGTAATCAGCTTTTGCTAACCTAATGGCTCTGGTGCACGAGTTGCAGACAGCCCTGTATTTCTCATGGTCACTAGGTAGCTTGGATGTTTTGTGAGTTTCCCAAGCATGATCACGAGCTTGAGGGTAACCCATGGGAGGTGATTTCCCAAACCCTGGACTCTAGTGCGTTTACTGGGGCATGTTATTTCAGACCTTGAAAAAGTATCCTTGAAATAAAGTAATGCTTGATCGACAAATTAGCTCAAGATTTTTTATTTAGTTACTTGTTAACCAAGATAAAGGGGACCAGTAAGTTTGGACAGATCAATATGGAGGTTAGATGAAGGATTGAAATGATTGTCATCAATATTTTATGAGGAACATTTGGTTTGTGGACTTTGCGGACCAGAAAGATGGTGTGGTGATCACTTAAAGCATCTGGGAGAAGTCCGGACTGAATAATCCGGTGAGGGTGAGTGGTGAGGGCCCAATCGATTAGGGAGTGGTTTACGGTTTTATGATTGAGGCAGGTAGGTTCATGTATGTGATGTATGAGGTTAAGGGCACTTAGTTCATAGAAACATAGAAGTTGATGTCAGATAAAGACCGCAAGGCCCATCCAGTCTGCCCATTTTTTTCTTCCTTATTTCTTGTTTTTCCGAGTGAGGGGAACAACCTGTTAACATAGAAAACATAGAAACATAGAATTTGATGGCAGATAAGGACCGCTTGGCCCACCTAGTCTGCCCAGTTCCCTACCTAACAGATCAGCTGCAGATCCTAGTTAACCAACAGCCTACTCCCTCTTACCCCCCACTAGAATTGCCTTATGTCTGTCCCATGCATTCTTGAATTCCCCACTGTTTTTGACTCTCATGACCTCCTCAGGAAGGCTGTTCCATGTATCCACAACCCTCTCTGTGAGAAATACTTCCTCACATTGCCTCTGGCCGTCCCCTCTATCTTGAAATTGTGCCCCTTGTTTTGCACATCTCTTTTCTGAAAGATGCTACCCTCTTGGACTTTGTTGATTCCCTTGAGGTATTTGAAAGTTTCTATCATGTCCCTCCTCTCCCTCCTTTCCTCAAGGCTATACATCTTTAGTTCCTTTAGTCTTTCTTCATATGTCTTCTGATCAGACCCTGCATGATTTTTGTTGCCCTGCTCTGGACAGCCTCCACCCTGTCTATATCTTTACAGAGATGGGGTCTCAGAACTGCACAGTACTCCAGATGTGGTCTTACCAACTGTCTGTACAGAGGCCAACAACTTCCTGTTTTCTACTAGTGATGCCTCTCCCTATGCATCCCAGTATCCCCCCAGCCCTTCTTACTGCCTTCTCACATTGCTGGCCACCTTTAGGTCATCTGATATGACTACCCCCAGATCCCTTTCCATCTTTGTTGTTGTCAGTATCTCACCCCCCATTGTGTACTCTTCCCCTGGGTTTTTGTTTCCCAGGTGCATTACTTTGCACTTCTGTGCATTGAATCTAAGCTGCCATACATTTGACCATTCCTCTAACCTTGCCAAGTCGCTTTTCATCCTTTCCACCCCACCTTGTGTATCAACCCTGTTGCAGATCTTTGTGTCATCTGCAAAGAGACATACTTTCCCTTCCAGTCCCTCTGCAATGTCACTTATAAACATTAAAAAGGACCGACCCCAGTACTGAACACACTAGTAACCCTCCTTTCTTCACTGTTTACTCCATTTACTATTACCCACTGTGTCCTGTTGTCCAACCAGTGTTTTACCCAGGCTACCACCCTACAACCCACTCCCAGCTGGCTAATTTATTTGTTAATCTTTTGTGCGGGACTGTGTCAAATGCCTTGCTAAAGTCTAGGTAGGCCATGTCCACAGCCCCTCCCTGGTCTACTGCTTTGGTCACCCAGTCAAAAAGTCAATTAGATTTGTCTGACATGACCTTCCTGATGTGAATCCATGCTGTCTTGGGTCCTATGCCCACTGGCCTCTAGGTACTCAACAGTTCTTTCCTTCCAAGTGATTCCATAATTTTCCTTACCACTGAGATCAAACTGACAGGTCTGTAGTTTCCTGCCTCTGTCTTGCTCCCACTTTGTGAAGGAGAATCATATCCACCCTCCTCCAGTCCTCAGGTACACACCATCCTCCCATGATTTATTAAAAGGGCAGTCAGTGGTGCTACTAGTTCTTTTAAAATTCTGGGGTGAATCCCATCAGGCCCAATTGCTTTATCTACCTTCAGATTTAAGAGTTCTTTTAGAACCCTTTCTTCTGTGAACGGACTAATATCACCCCCATCCAAAGTGCCTCTATTGACTGGATTAGGTATTTCCTCCTGCTTTTCCATTGTGAATACTGAGCAGAAGTATTCATTCAGTATCCCTGCCTTTTCACATTCGCTCTCTGCCCAACCACCTTTCTCTTTGTTCAGCCTCAGTATCCCTGCCTTAGTCTTTCTTTGCTCCCTAATGTACCTATAAAAGTTTTATTCCCTTCTTAACCGACTTGGCTATCTTTTCTCGCTTGGGCGTTGCTATTCTGACTGCCTTACCGCTTCCTTCTGCTTTAACTGGTACAGTTCTCTGTCCTGCTCCTTCTGTGTTTCCTTAGGGATCCGTACATTTGCCCGGCATGATGTTTCCCGACATTTGGTTTCCCGACACTAATTTCCCGTCATTACTTTTCCCCAACTAAATTATTTACCGTTGACAGTTTCCTGACTATAAGCACAAACGAACCCTTCATCTCATGTTTTCTTTAACTGATGGCATTTTGCCAGTTCAAATGTCACACCTTCATTTTTTGAAAACTACTGTTATGGTTTTAATCAGTTCTTAGGTGTACTTCGGAGGGGGGGAGCCCTGTCTTCTAGGAGACCCTCGTCCCTTGCCAGAAATCAAATCAAATCAGATCTATTATGATTAGTTTCCTGTGCACTAACCGGCAGTGGAGAAACCCAGTCTTCCCCATCCACTGACCATATCCTTCCTGCAGCCACCAAAGCCGTTTCGTGCTCTGCTACCTTTGCAAAAAATCGCATCTGTCTTTCAGCAAGGTCCTGGCCCTCTTTATATTTAATTCAAACAGCAATTCATCACTTTATCGGTTCTTAGGTGTACTTCTGGGGGCTGTCTTCTAGGAGACCCTCGTCACGGACTAACCTGCCAGAAATCAAATCAAATCAGATCCAAACAGGCAAATCATTACCCTCTTTTCAGAAACTATAATATTGACTGACAAGTATGCTGGGAAACAGTGCCATAGTGTCCTGTGCACTAACCTGCAGTGGAGAAAGCCTTCCCCATCCACTAGCCCGTATCCTTCCTGCAGCCACCAAAGCCGTTTGTGCCCGCTGCCTTAGGATCAGAAGTGGTTACCAGATGCCTTCATTTTTCTCTTGCACTTGCAGGTGTGTGACTCAACCTACATGTTGTTACTCTCCTCCTAGTCAGCTGTATTTGAAATTAGCACTCCTTTTTTTTTTTTTATTTAGTTGTTTAACCAGGTGTAGCACACTAAGCTGAAAGCTTTTTTACAGGAGCGACCTGGGAGCACAAGGAGGTTAAGTGACTTGCTCAGGGTCACACAGTATTCAAGTGGAAGCTGTGGGATTCAAACGCAGGTCTGATCTGCTGGATGTCACCAAATTTGCAGCTCAGAGCCTTAGACCACTGCGCTATACTGCCTCTAGGCCTGTCAGCTGCAGCTCGTTGTTCTGTATCACTCTCAAAAAGTATTTCTTGTTCCTTTTCAGAACATGCTTGTTTGCCATGCCATGACTGAAACTACAGTTTTTCCTATTCACTTTGCTTGGGTTATGGCGCTTTTTGATCAAATGATATTAGGGAAAGATTGCGTCGGAAATCAGATGACGGGATATAGGTCACAGGAAATACACAGTCGGGAAAATGAATAGACGGCAATCATAGACCCTTTCCTTATACTTCCTAGAATACTATCTTTTTTCCTTACTTTCCCGCCACTTCTTTTTGAGAACCATACTGTTTTCTTTCATTTTGATTTATTTGCTTCACACAAAGACTTGTTGCGGTTTTGATGTTTCCCCATTGTTGCTCCACCCACCTTCTTGCCTGTTTGCTAGTGCTTTTCTGAGACACTCTCCCATTTTGACAAAATCAGCCCTCCTGAAGTCCAGTACCTTTGCTTTTGTGTGGCTTGACTCTACAGCTAAGTTTATCGTGAACCACACTGTTTGGTGGTCGCTTGGTCCAGATGGCTACCCACTTCAAGATCAGAGATCCTGTCTCCATCCCACTTGACAGTACCAGGTCTAAGTTTGCTCTCTCCCGAGTGGGTTCCAAAACTATCTGTCTGAGGCATGCCCCCTGTAGGGCATCGAGAATGGCCCTGCTCTTGGATGTGGCTGCAGCAAAGGTGCTCAGTCAACATCTGGCATATTCAGGTCCCCCATCAGCAATATCTCCCCTTTCTCTGCCATCCCAAGGATGCCTTCTATCATTTCCTTGTCCATTTCCTCCCTGAGATGGGGGTCTGTATACAACCCCTGTGCGGATTGTGGAGCCATTTCCAGTCTCCAGGGTGACCCACAGTGCCTCCTCCTCCCTGTTTACCCTTTAGTTCTGTTGCTTTATCCTTCCCTTACATGAGAGCTACTCCTCTTCCTCTTCTTCCTCCCTGTATCTCCTGCAGATTGTGTACCCTGGTATGTTGACATCCAGTCATGGTTCTCTGTGTGCCATGTTTCTGTGACTGCCACAATATCCAGGCACCCCTCTTCCATCAAGGCCACCATTTCAGGAGCTTTTTACCTAGACTACGGGCATTGGTACTCATTACCCTCCATTTTTTTAGCTTTATTTCTTTTGCCCCATCCCTGTCCCTACTGCCTTTGTGTTTCTCCATTTACCCTGCCCTTCTCCCCATCGACTGCTCTATTTGGGTGTTTACCTCACTAATTAAGGTTGAAATCACCTAGTAGGTAAAGTTCACCATCAGTAGCATGCAACATAATAATAGTAGTAATGAGCTGAATCACAGCTGCAGAGTTTAGGCCAGTTACCTGGGTGCTTGTTTAAACACTCACCTTGGTTTCTCTAGACACATTAGGGCCCTCCACTCTAAACGCCAAACTCCTTCTTAAACTGAGCATGCTTAATGAAAACAAATCCAGTATTCCCTTCCCAGCCTCTGTGAACTTATTTTCAAAATGATTCTCTCGATGTTTGACCATGGGGATGTAATTTATGGTGCTGCCTCTAAATCCACCCTAGCCCCGTTGGATCACCTCTCAAATTCTTATCAATGTTTTTGGCCTGGGTTGTCCCCCCACCTCCTGTGCCTACCACTGTTCTCTCTGTTCTGAACTTTCCATTTCCTCTGTTACAAGCAGGGGACTCTGTCACTCTGTTGTCCTTGTAGCCATGTTCTGGTTATTTCTCCTCCACTGTCTCTCCCCTTCACAGATCATACACCTCAGGAACTCTGACTCCTGTTTCTTGTTTCTCCCTTTCTTCAACAGTTCTGCTGATCAGGCCTCTTTCTCATACAGACTCTCTCTCTGGAACAACTTCCCAGTCTCACTTCACTTGGTCTCCTCTCTACTCTGTCTAAAACCTCTGCTCTGGGCCCAGACAGCCTATTCCTGTTCTTTCCCCTAACCCTGCAGACTGTGGATTATGCTATTAGTTGTTTACTGCTTGTGGTGGCACTCAGTGCTTGATTTATTTCCTACACACTGTTCTAGTTATTATACACATTTTGCACCATGTGTACCTATGCTGTGTGCTATACACTGTCTCATTATGCACATTTTGCACATTTTGTACCTATGCTGCGTGCTACACACTGTCTCATTATGTACAGTACATTGTGCACCTTTTGTGCCTATGTCGTATGCCACACTGTCTGATTATGCACATTTTGCACCTTTTGTACCTATGTCATATGCTGCACACTGTCTCATTATGCACATTCTACACTTTTTGTACCTATGTCATATGATGTACACTGTCTCATTAAGTGCATTTTGCACTTTGTGTACCTATGTTGTATGCTACACACTGATTCATTATGCACATCTGCACCTTGAGTACCTATGTTGTGTGCAACACACCGTATCATCATGCACTTGTACACCTCTTGTCCCTACTGGTATGTTGTATGCTGCACACTGACTCATTATGCACATTTGCACCTTGTGTACCTACGGGGATGTTGCATGCCACACACTAGCTCATTATGCACACTTGAACCTTGTGTACCTAACAGTATGCTACATGCTGCACTGACTCATGTGCACATTTACATCTTGTCATCTACTGGTATATTGTACCGCTCATTATGCACACTTACTTGTGTACACTATATTTGCTACACACTGTCTCATTACACACATTTACTGTGTTACACTACTAACTCATTATGCATACATTCAACTCATTATGCATACCTACTCCTGTATTCTAGGTGTGCTACACACTCTACATCACATTCAACTGTACCTGGCGAAGGTTTTGCTGATATTATTGCTGTTTGTTACTTTTTATCCCCCATTCACTTTCCCATGGAAACAAGCTTTGGCTCTGTGAGCCTTTCAAAGTCAACAAATTTTACTAAATAAAGGATAAGGACACAAAGACCCTCATCGATGGTCTGGCAAAATTATAACCCCATCTTCATGAGCTGTATAAAAGTAATCATTCATGTGAGAGGGTGCCCAGTCATAAACAGAAAGAAAAGTCAAACCGTAGAAGTGAGTACCAATAGAAAGGTATGTGTACAGCTTCCCAGGGCTCTTAGGTCCTTGATGTTGTGCTTCATGTCGCTGACTCAGGTACATCTTGAATAATAGCTTGGGTCCCAACAGTCACTGGGCCTTCCTTGGTGGGGGCTCTCCTCTTTCCCATTGCATGGGAGCCAAAAGCAATCAACACTCAGGATTAGGGTTCAGGGTGTGCTCCACCACTGATCAAGGATAGAGAGCCTTCTGTCGACTTCTCCGGATCTATCTCCTCACCATGTAGTGCAGTAAATCAATTTTCTTGCTGGGTGGTGTCCAAGCTTCCCAGTGAGGAGAGGGAACTTCTGCTCCAACTGTGGTTCCTAGTGCAAAACGGAACTGGGTGAAGCAGACCTCTCCCCACAGTGGTTTTTATCCTGGAGTTTCTTTCGGTGGTGAAGAAGCTATGACCAAGGCTCCTCCAAAAAGGTCCTGTGACTGCAAACATCCCCTGCTCCTCCTAAACTGTTGGCAGTAATTCTGGCTGGTAAGTGTCCATAGCAGTGGGCCCTTTTTTAGGTCTTTGTCTGGTCTGTTGCCAGACTCTCACAGGCTGGTATCATGCTCAGTGCAAAGAGGGTTCTGAAGCTGTTGGCAAGTCAAAGTTGTGCAATAATCCATTTGTGTTAAATCTCAGTATCGCTGTGAATTTCATTCCATATCAGGCCACTTATGCAAGCAGCTTTTGATGCACTTTGGTAAAGACCTTCCATCTGAAGTCCAACTCAGGTAAAAGTTCTGAAAAATTAGTATTTGGTGCCCTGTCATAGAGAGGCCCTCTCTTCGTGTCAGCAGTTAAATTCTTTCATTAACGTAAATCTCAGAAAGCAGGCAATAATGGGTATCGGTCATTCTCCTGGTGTGGAGGAGTCACTAACAAGCAATGTGTCTACTACACATCAACTAGGGACTCCCAACAGGTTTCTCATTAACATGGATGAAAGGTTTTGTAGAAAGGTAACTGGATCCTTGTTCTTGGCTCCTCTTAGAATCCTGTAAAGCGAACTCTTGCTCTTCTGATCGTGGTACTGTATGTCTTTGAATTGGGCCCACCGAAATTTTATCACTTGGCCCTGTTCATGCAGTTTTGTATTCTGGATTGCCTCCCAATCCTCTGGCATGCTGATGTGGGTCTCCACATTGTTCATGCCTCCCAATCCTCTGGCATGCTGATGTGGGTCTCCACATTGTTCACACAACATTTGAATGATGTCAACCACAAGATAGTACCCAGATGTGTTAATAAGGCTAGCAAACATAGCTTTTATTTGGGACAGTGCCATTGCATTCTTGATTCCTGCTGTGGCACTCATCTTGGAACATCACTGGCACATTTGGCAGAACTGGAAAAGCACTCACTGCAGCCTTTTATGGTTACCAATATCGATAATAAAGATCCCAGCATAAATCTCAGACTCTTACTGGTGTCACAGTTATAAAAGATTAGTTTTTTGGTATCCTAGTAGGATGGAAGATATATATTTTTTTGCAGTTAATTTGTCCTCCTGCAGAAGGGCCCCCATCAAGACTGACCCTCCCAAACCTGTCACCCAAGCATCCTATGTATTTACTGTCCAGTCTCAGTTGTCCCCACAGCCCCCCTTCCCCCACCAGGGCTGGCACGGTCTCAAAGGCCACATAACAGATCCTCAGGCGGGGGAGGTGCCATGTCGCTAGAGTGTGGCCTGCAGAGGGTCATGTCCTTCACCCAGCTGGCAGTTTTCTCCTCCTGGGTTCTCCCCAGGAGAAGCAGATGTCCAGTGCTACACAAGATGACTATGTGCATGCTTCCAGATGCAGACTGTAGGAAGACATTGCTCCTCTCATCCCCAACATTGCAATTTCTGGCTGTCTAACCTCAGCCAATGTTAGGAGACAGGCTTACGGTAGGCACTGCATCCCTTCCTCCCTGGAGGAGAGCAGTCCTGCCAACACGCGATCGTCCTCCCCTTGGCTGACCCTCTGATGTCCCGAGTTCGCTACCAAACACACGTTGTTGGTGCTGCAAGTGGTTGCGTTATCGCTGTGCTGGAAGGATGGACAGTACGGCAGAAGATTTTAGCAATAAAGCATGACAGGAAGTGCTTTGTCCTGGGATAATAGCACCACTTGGGTGAGTTGAAGCACGAGACCGACGGCAAAGTGCTTCAACTGCCCAAGAGATGCCATTATCCCAGCACAAAGCACACCCTGGAGTGCCTTATTCCGATTATGAACTGGGTCCATTAGAACTAATAAAATCATTTTTTAAAACATTTATTTTAAATTAAAATAAGTAAAAGTTAGAAGAAAAGGTAACAAAAGGAGAAAAAAAAAATCAGTCATATTGAGCCATTGTTATTTTGCTGTTTGGCCAGTAGTTGGCAAATGCAGTGTTGAAAAAAATATATAAGTTAGTGAATTGAGGTGTATTGATTTAGCTGTACCTGCCTAATGCAAACACATCAGTGATGTCACAGATTTTTCCTAGTACTGTTGTGCTGGGACGTCAGCTCTGGGTTCCAAGCTCCTTGACCCCTAGGCGGCAGACATACTCAGTGTACTTTGCTGAGTGCAGTAAAATGATGAGCCTGAGGCTGGGGCAACAAACACAAACAGAGATGGAGTAAAATAATAAAGCTGCCTTTTCCATTCTTGTGCCTGGGGGATTATGCAGCAGCCAGCGAGTACTCAGGTGAACTTGTGAGCGATCACAGTGAGTGGAGGTGGGGTGGCGGCTGTATGCCATGAGTAGGACCCCTTGCGGTTTGTTCCTTTAGACTTCTGTGAGGCTGGCTACCTTGATGTGGTACAGAGGCTTATCACAATGCATCCTAAATATTGTAACTAAAATTGAGCCAACTTCTGTCTGATTGGTAGTATGTGTTATAGATAAGATAAAATGTTGTGAATCTATTAGGACTATTGGCTTACTACATATTGTGGACCCAAATGTGGGGTGGGGCAATGTTTGTGTGGCAGGGCAGCACACCTTTTGGTTTGTGTTAGGTGGGAAGAACAACAGTTCCATTAACTCTCGAGCAGAAGTTTAAAATTCTGGCTACACACCGCTGCCTTGGCCAATCAGGGTTCTGGATTTTTGCATTTATTTATTTGTTCACTGGGTAGGTGCACTGGTCCCAGGGACTGTTTTCAGGCACAACGCTGAGCCATGAAGAAGGCATACAACAGTACAGGACAACTGCAATATGTACAGGTCAAAAGTTGGAAGCAAAGGCAACAAATAGGACATCTGTACAAAGCAATGAGAATTACATAGACAGCAAACAACAAGGCAAAAAGACTTGCATGTGTTAGATACACAGAATACAATTCATGACTGCAGAAGACACATACAATGCAAAAAATGCAGTGGTCAAGGTTGTACCCATTTCATAATACAGATTAAAAATTGGGGAGGTGAGAGCTGAAAACTCAGGTGGTCATCGTCCTCAGCGGCTCTCTAAAGCCTCCAAACAATGCTTTTTAAAAGATGGTTGCCAAGAAAGAGGAGCGGTTGGACCACAGTGGGCTCAGGGGGGGAGGGTGGTGGAACAGAGGCGCATCCCTCCAGTTGTACCTCGCCACAATTCCTATGCCATTCTGGCAAAGTGTGGTTCTTCTATGGAGGTACTCGCAGTGGAAACCAAGAAGGATGCTGGGAACCTTCACAAAGGAGACCCACAGGAGGGTGGCATGGGACCCCACAGGGAAGGAACAACTCCTCGTGGGGACTCCATTGTTAGGAAGGTAGAACTGGGGAGGAAGGGAGAGGGAGGTAGCCTGCCTGGCCATGGCTTGAGGGGACAGGGAGCGGAATCCTCAGGATTGCCTGAGCAGCTGCACAGGGAGGGAGCTGGATGTCACTGCCCACCTAGGGACAAATGACCTGGCTAAGAAAGGGATTAGAGCAATGCAGGAAGAGTTTGTGGAATTGGGGAGGGCCTTAGACAAGTACACATGACGGTAATCTTCTTGGAGGTGCTGCCCATCTATGGCTTAGGAGAGGCGAGGGTGTTCCGCACCATGGGATTCAATCAGTGGTTGAAAAACTGGTGCAGAACTCAGGGATTTGGCTTCATTGGGGACTGGGGGTCCACCTGGAGTGATGCAAGCCTATACTGGCATGATGGGCTGCATCTGTCCAGGAGGGGAACCAGGATCCTAGGTGATAGGTTTAAATGCTTCATTGGCAAGCATTTAAACTAGCCAAGGGAGGAGACACTGGAAAGGAGCAGGGAAATCCTAGCCCCCCAAAAAACTACTGTAAGCAGGTAAACACCAACATAGAGGTGTCAAAGGGAGAAGGGCAGGGGTAAATGGGGTAAGTGACAAGGGCAAGAAGGACAGGGATGGGGCAAAATGGAGTAAGACCATCAGGAAATGGAGGGTAATGAGTACCAATGCCCGTAGTCTGGGCAACAAGCTCCCTGAGCTGGTGGCCTTGATGGAAGAGGGATGCCTGGGTATCATAGCAGTCACAGAAATAATGGTACACAGAGAACCATGACTGGGATGTTAACATATCAGGGTACATAGCCTACAGGAGAGACAGGCAGGGGAGCAGAGGGGGAGGAGTAGCTCTCTATGTAAATGAAGGGATAAAAGCAACTGAACAAAAGAGTAAACAGGGAGGAGAGGAGGCATTGTGGGTCACCTTGGAGACTGGAAAGGGCACCACAATCTGCACAGGGGTTGTGTACAGACCCCTATGTCAGGGGGAAGGAATGGACAAGGATATGATGGAAGGCATTCTTAGGATGGCAGAGAAAGGGGAGATACTGTTGATGGGAGACCTGAATATGACAGATATTAACTGGAGCACATTTGCTGCAGCCACGTCCTAGAGCAGGGCCATTCTCGATGCCCTTCAGGTGGCAGGCCTCAGACAGCTAGTTTCGGAACCTACTCATGAGGGAGCAATCTTAGACCTCGTACTCAAATGGGCAGGAGAGGATCTCAGATCTAGAAGTGGGTGCCATCTGGGAACAAGTGACCATCAAACAGTGTGGTTCACGTTAAACTCAGGTTACAGAGTCAAGCCTACAAAAGTGAGGGTACTGGACTTCAGGATGGCTGACTTTGGCAAGATGGAGAGTGCCTCAGAAAAGCACTAGCAAACAGGCTAGAAGGAGGTGGAGCAACAATGGGGAATCATCAAAACTGCCATCACGGAGGCAACAAGCCTTTGTGTGAAGCAAATAAACAAATCAAAGCGAAAGAAAAAGCCACTATGGTTCTCAAAGGTGGCTGGGAAAGTCAGGGAGAAAAGATAGCATTCAGGAGTATAACGAAACACAGAAGGAGCAGGACAGAGAGCTGTACCAGTTAAGGCAGAAGGAAGCAGGAGGAAGTCAAATACTGAGGCCCAAACTGAGAAAAGATTGCCAACTCGGTTAAAGGGGAAAATCTTATATGAGGTACATCAGAGGCGTAGAAAGACAAAGGGAGGGATAGTGAGGCTGAATATGAGCGGTGGGTGGACAGAGGACAGTGAAAAGCAGGATACTGAATGAATATTTCTGCTCAGTATTCACCAAAGAGGAAGAAGTACTAATCAATTATCGAAGCACTCTTGATAGGAGGTTGATCCAAGTCCTTTCACAGAAGAAAGGGTTCTGCAAGAACTCCTAAAACTGAAAGTGGACAAAGCAATGGGGCCTGATGGAATTCACCCCAGAATTCTAAAAAGAATTAAGGGGTAACTAGTGAAACCACTGACTACTCTTTTAACAAATCATGGGAGGATGATGTGGTACCCGAGGACTGGAGGAAGGTGGATGTGATTCCCCTTCACAAAAGTGGGACCAAGACAGAGGCAATAAACTACAGACCTGTCAGTTTGACCTCTGTGGTAGGGAAAGTGACAGAGTCACTTCTGAAGGAAAGAATTGTTGAGTACCTAGAGGCCAGTGGGGCACAGGACCCAAGACAGCATGGGTTCACAGTGGGAAGGTCATGTCAGACAAATCTAAAAGATTTCTTTGACTGGGTGACCAAAGTAGTAGACCAGGGAGCTGCTGTGGACATGGCCTACCTAGACTTTAGCAAGGCATCTGACACAGTCCCACACAAAAGATTAATAGTCAAATTAACCAGCCTGGGAGTGGGTCCTAGGGTGGTAGCCTGGGTAAAACATTGGCTGGACAACAGGACACAGAAGGTAATTGTAAATGGAGTCCACTCTGAAGAAAGAGGGGTTACTAGTGGGGTACCGCAGGGTTCAGTACTGGGTCCAGTCCTTTTTAATGTCTTTATAAGTGACATTGCAGAGGGACTGGAAGGAAAAGTATGCCTCTTTGCAGATGACACAAAGATGTGCAACAGGGCTGATACACAAGGAGGCGTGGAAAGGATGAGAAGGGACTTGGCAAGGTTGGAGGAATGGTCAGAAGTATGGCAGCTAGGATTCAATGCAAAGAAGTGCAAAATAATGCACCTGGGAAACAAGAACCTAGGGGAAGATTACACAATGCGGGGAGGTAGTAACAACAACAAAAAAGGAAAGGGACCTGGGGGTAATCCTTTCAGATGACCTTAAGGTTAGCAAGCAATGTGAAAAGGCAGTATGGAGGGCTGAGGGTATACTGGGATGTATAGGGAGGCATCGCCAGCAGAAAACAGGAAGTTGTTATCCCTCTGTACAGACAGTTGGTGAGACCCCATCTGGAGTACTCGTCCAATTCTGGAGACCCCATCTCTGCAAGGACATAGACAGGATGGAGGCAGTCAGAGAAGGGCAACTAAAATGGTGTAGGGTCTGGAAGAAGCCGTATGAGGAGAGACTAAAGGAGCTTAATATGTATACCCTTGAGGAAAGAAGGGAGGGGGACATTATAGAAAATTTTAAGTACCTCAGTGGAATCAACAAAGTCCAGAGGATAGCATCTTTCAGAAAAGAGCGTGCAAGAACAAGGGACACAATTTAAAGATGGGAGGCGGTTCAGGGGCAATGTGAGGAAGTATTTTTTACAGAGAGGTAGTGGATGCATGGAACAGCCTTCCTGAGGAGTTTGTGGGGTCTAAAACTGTGGGAGAATTCAAGAATGCATGGGACAGACATAAGGCAATTCTTGTGGGGGGGGGGGGTAGGAAGAAATAGGCTGTTGGTTAACTAGGATCTGCGGCCTATCCTGTAGGTAGGGAAATGGGCAGACTAGGTGGGCCAAGTGGTCCTTATCTGCCATCAAAGTCTATGTTTCTATGTTTCTATGGTGGTTCCATGAGATGCAGTGTGCACTTGCTACACGTAGCTATAGCTACCATCTTCAGTGTTATCCTGTAAAGCCTCTGAATGAATTGTAGCATCTGGATAAACTGCTTCTGCCATCTGAGTCTTATCTAGGATATTGCAGAGACTAAGGTTTTTGATATTTCAGGTGAGCGATCCTAGTTCAGTATTATCACAAGAGATGTGATTTAACTATCAGCACTCCTTTCTTATTAGCCTCAAACAATAAGCTAAAAAAAAAAAAATCACACTAGGCATTTTAGTAGAAACAATTGTTTAAAAAATGAATAGTTCTTTAAATCTTTATATACTTTGGCGGGATATTCAAAGTGGGTTGCGCCATACACAACCCCCAATACGCTCGTGATATTCAAAGGGGTAAGTTGCGACATAACCCAGCGCTAGGTGCATTGGTAATACATGCGGCACAAATGCAGAGGGCGTGCTCATGCATATGCGTGACATCCCGATATTCAGCCCAGGATGTGCGCGATGGCGCTGGCGCAACCCCTACATGTGCCACACACTGGTGCTCAAAGCTGAGCCAAAAAAACAGGCTCAAACACTGGCTACCCACAGGTGGGCGGCTGTAGTGCAGGCACAACACAGCAGCAGCCAGCCTTGGGTAGCCACCCTCAACAGGAACACCGTCCACAAGTACCGGATCTCCTGGTAGTCTAAGTGGCCCCGTCCCATACACCCAATCGTGGGCATCTGTATATATTACAGTAATACCTGGTGGTCTAGTGGTCCCCCTGTATGCCCGATTGTGGGCTGTTCAAGTACATATTAAGGATTTACCTGGTGGTCAAGCGGTACCCCTCCCCGTCATGCCCGATCACGTGGCTGTTGTGAAATAAAGAATTACCTGGTAGTCAGTGGTACCTCCTCCCCACCCACCCACAGGGTTCCCAGCCACCCAGCACCCCGTCATCGAGCGGTGGCAGACCCCACCCGATACCTCCGGCCGCCCGGCTGAATGACAGCGCATAGTATGATCTGTACGCCTATTGGGCCACAGTGAGGACCAATGGGCTTGCAGACCATACTGCACTACACAACAACGGATATGGAATGAACATTTACAACAGCCAGCGATCGGGCGTATGGGGGATACTGCTAGACCACCAGGTAAATCATTAATATGTACAACAGCTCGCGATCGGGCATATAGGGAGGACTGCTAGACCACCAGGTATTACAGTAATGTATACAGATGCCCATGATCGAGGGTACAGGGAGCGGGGGCTGCAATAGCCACCAGGGTGTCATCCTCCGACGGCAGCAGCCTGACAGGCGCCAGACGTGATTCACCAGGACCCAGCGCATCGCATGCAAATGGGGCCATAATAAAATGCAAATGGCCCCATTTGCGCCTTGCATATATTATGGCATTTGCATGCCCCTGGCTGAATATCGTAGGTGATGCACCTAGCGCAACTGCACTAGCGCTGGCGCATCCTCATGCTCCCTTTTTGTGTCTTGCACTGGCGCAGTGCCACTGCACCATGCACACTGTGCAGTGTGTGCACCCTCTGTGCCATATTCAAGTGGTGTTGAGCCATGGCACATCACCACTGAATATCACCTGGTCCTGGCCCCAGTACAGCCCAGTTGCGCTGCACCCAGGCTTGTGCCACTGCCCAGCGCAGTCTGAATATCCGGCCCTTTGTGTGCATGTATGATTCAATGTGTCAGTGATGTCCACAGTGATGTATGAAAACTTATTGTAAGTTCAAAATAACATCTCTCAACCTACTGTCACTGAAATGTGTGACACTCATACTCAAAATATGTATGTATGTATGCATTATATACCTGCTAATTGTCCTATGTTGTATCTGACCCTATACCATTTGAAAATAGGCACAGCCTAAAGGGTTTATGTGAAATAAATAAATAAAATAAAATTTGAGGTGTTGGCTGTCAAATTGTGGGATCATCTTACATGGTGATACATGCTCTTAAACATTGTTGAAAGCAATGCCATTAGTTATGCACAGTTAAAATTTTCTTTGAGCACTATAATGCAACAAAGTTCTGCATAAAGTATTTGATTTACAGCACCTTCACGTTTAGGCATTATTTTTGCCATGTGGGACAGTTGAGGGCCTGAGTAATTCAGAGGGGAAATGAGGGACATCTCTCATAATGTGGGACAGTTGAAGAGGTACTGTATGTACTGTACAGAATGTATGTGTGTATGAGTGCACATTACTAGAAGATATTCCCAAACTATGTCATTCAGCAGTACAATTATGAATACATTATGTTATTGCAGAGTGAGTTCTGCGTATAGAAAGCTTTGACGTGATGCCTTCTTCAGCTTTGACCCCAAATAAATACTGGGTTAATATTTATAGTGGCATGGTAGCACCACTATAGTTGAGGTTGAGTAGGCTGTTTAATGTTAAACCAATAATTTTACACTTTAATAGCTTTGCCCCATTCAACAGAATTGTATGAAATTGTGCATGCGTGGTCAGGGGAAGGTCTCTTGATATACCAAGTTTCGTTCTGGTTGAATGTGCAGGTTCTGGGATCCAGACAGTGCATTTTTAGGAGAAAGCAAGGGTTTTCTTTGCTGTTTTTTGTCATCGCCTATCACCTGGATAGTTTTGGAATTTTGGTCTGAAATTTACAGGGCAAAGGGCTTGCCACAGAATTGGTATAGTGAAAACAAATATTAATCTGTTCCAGAGTTATAAGGATTTTAAATTTTGGTTCTGAGCATGCTTAGTAGGATCTTTTGAACAGCTGTTTCATACAAAGAAGAATTTGCCCATGTGAAAGAAGATTTCTCTTTCTTGAGGGGCTGATCTTCTTTCATGAGAGAAAAGTCTTCTTTCATACAGCAGCCAACTTGTTTCCATTTTTTTTTTCAAAAAGAAAAAAATACTTTAAAAACCTATAAAAATGATATCCTACAGAGAAACCAAGACATGTATCTTGTTAAACAGGACCCCACTTGCTGGATTCTGGGGTTAGTTTTTCCAAAAAGGACCCAGAAATGTGCTTTAAAAACATTTTAAAAGTCCTCTTCAGTGAGACGATTTTCTTCTTTCATATGGTCCATGAAAGAGAAACAGGGTAATTCGAAAGAAGATTAGATTCATATGAAAGAAGAAGCTGCACTTAATTTTTTTTTCACATTCTTTTTTCATATGAACCAATTCTCTTTCGTGAGCTCCCAAAAATCTCCCAAAAAGGGATTGGTTCATACGAAAGAAAAGGTTGGACTAAGTTTTCTTGCACATTTGACATTTAACAAGCCATAAGTCTGACAATACTTGGAGTTAAGGGACAATCTATATATCAAAAGAAACATCTCAATGAACACTACAAGACTTACACATAATACCCTCCAAAAACATTCAGGGGCCATATCAAAACATAAAAGGTATACAATGAAAATTTCCATAGAATAACATTGCATCTTTAACAAGGTGTAACTCCATCAATCTTTTGAGTTAAGGGACAAACCATATATCAAAAGAAATGTCTCAATGAGTACTACAGGACTAAGTCCGAAAGAAATACCAACTGAAAACAGACATGTAAAAACATAAAAATGAAAAAGTGAAAATTCCAATAGGATAACATTGCAACTTTAATAAGCCATAGCTCAGTCAGTGTTTGGAGTTAAGAGACAGTCTATATATCAAAACATAGGTCTCAATGAGTACTGCAATACTATCACATAATACCACCCCCAAAAAAATTCAGGGTCTTATAAAAATACAAAAATTAAAAATGAAAATTCCATAGGATAACATTGCAACTTCAACAAGCTGTAACTCCGTCAGTCTTTGAAGTTAAGGAACAATCTATATATCAAATGAAAAGTCTCAATGAGTATTACAAGACTAAGTCCCTAAGAAATACTGTACCATCTGAAAACAGACATATAAAAAAAATAAAAATTCAAAAATGAAAATTCTCACAGGATAATATTACATCTTTAACAAGTCATAACTCTATCAATATTTGCAGTTAAGGGACAATCTATACATCAACAACAAAAAAAAGGTTGCAATGACTACTACAAGACTAACACGTAATACCCCCCCAAAAAATTCACATGGTATGCACTGCACCCCAAAATTACCTGCAAATGTCACCATGATGCCAAATCCACAATTAAAGTTTGATCACCACCAAAAATGCATCAAACATGAATCTCATTTTGTACTAAAAGATAGCAACTTTCAGACCAAACCAACAAAAATGAATGACTAATGGCTAAAAAATACAAAAATAAATTTTTGCCCATACACAATCGACCGCCCGGTTGTTAAGAGGCACACCCAGATTTGGCACTGTAGGGCAGGTGTCTAGAAGGAGTCATGCTGAAGCAGATCTGGCTACACCTCTGCCTCTAGGGGCTTTGGAGTGGGCATCTGTGGAGGAGGTTGGGGCCAGCAAAGCTGACCCTTTTGCCTTTGCTCCATTGTCTGGCCACTGACCTGGGTCCATTTGTAACCCTGCAAAAGGGGACCCTCTGCCTGCTTCTCAGCTGCGTGTTCGCACTTTGGCTCCAAAGAGCTGAATCCTCTGAAAGGGGCATGCAGAATGGATAGCTGGGCATCACCAGAAAATTCTGACACCCTTAGCCAAGAATGGCTTATAGGGCAGATGCCAGCCACAGCTGCTCTGGCTGAGGCAGGCAAAATGTCGTAGGTATACCTTGAGAGGTGGTTACCACATCAGTCCCATTCTGGAGGGCCTTGAGCATTTTCTGCTTCTGGGTGCCCTCTGGGGAAGACTTGGCTGCTGCTTAGGCATTTTTCCAGAGGGCATTCTGTTACTTGACCACATGGGCCTGATAATTTGCTACACTGAGGACCAGTGTGGCAGAAGCAAAGATTCTCCTTCCCAGGAGATCCAGTTTTCTCGACTATCTGGGGAGAGAACTGAGATGCCTAGGCACCTTAGTACCTATCATGGGATGCATTTATCACAAATGAAGCAGCCCCAGGATGGCTCTGAAAAAGATCTTTCCTGAGGGACCTGGTACAGCTTGTCTGCCTTTCAGGGCATGGCAGAGATCAAGCTTGATCTGTGCCAGGTGGCCAGAGTGGCATTGTCTAGTGCAGCCCATACAGGAGGAAAGATAAAGGTGGAGATTTTCCTCAGATCGAACCCCATTGCAGCTTGGAATTGCTTCATCATAGTGATGAAGAAGGGTTCTTCAGGAGGGACCTCGAAGTATACAGTAAGAAGTCCTCACTCCTGGTGGAAATGGTGCAGACAGATCTCTCAGAGGCATGGGGTCATTATGTCATAAGATACAAAAGCGCAGCATTGTACCACGCTGTAAATACAGCAGACACATCCTGCCACTGAGACAAACTGCTGAAACACATTTTGGCTAAAGAAACTAGTGACTTCTTTGTTTTCTGAGGGGCTCTGCCCATATCCCTCATTAAGGGGCTGTGCCCTGAACCCTTCCCCCATCAATATAACCAACTCCTGGAGGGTCTCAACACTGAGATGGGGAGAAACACTGATGAGGGAGGAAAAAAAACACACACACACTGCGGTTTGAAAAAGTCTGGGACGGGATTCGAGCCGGTCCACAGACACATAGCAACCCTGCACTGCTGTGGCTCATCCCACTGAACCATAGTGGCAGCTGGCAGACCACCTCCTCAGCAGAGGTCTTGACCTCCACATTACTCCTCCTCCCCACCCATGTGCGACAAGATACAAAAATCGTGTGCAACATATGTGTCTTGTGGGGTTTTGTACCCTGTCACACTACTACACCAATGTTATTTGTTCCACGAGTATTCCATGTGCATTTCTGTCCATGCTATATACACCCAGTACCCCCTCTCAGATGGCTCCTTTCCATATCTTCTTCCTCTTTTTCCTCTTGTAAAGGAGGTCAGAGTTATTAATGATCCGCCAACAGACCCTGAAGGCCACAAGGAAGGAAGCAAAGACATCGATGCCTCTAGTGTAGAGTGTGTTGACTCAGCCATTGTCAATGTGGGGACTGGTCTGAGAGGCCCCATCATCACAGTGCCTGGTGTAGGAGGAGGAGGAGGAGGGGAGGTATATGGCACTGTATTATCTCTGTGAAGGAGGACAGCACTGTCTGGACGTCGATGGTGACTTGCACTGCAAGGACATCTTGTAACATCTTGTAACATCGATGGGGGCAGCAGTTGCTCCAACAGCAATGCACCTTTGCCGCCATAGTAGGTTCAGTGGAACTCACTGCCAGTCAACCTTGAGGGTTCTGAGGTCTGAGCGGAAGGACTTGCAACTTTGATTGGCGACTGCAGTCCCAATGTCGATGAGCCGTTGATGGTCATAACAGGTTTGGCAGAACTCACTGCCAGAATCAACCTTGTGGATTCTGAGGTCGGAGCTGCAGGAGACATTGCCGCCAAAGCAGTCAACAGTGTTGCAGAGGTGCCTTGCAATGTCGATGGGGAGGGGGGGTGCCCACAGCCCTGACATCGACAGACCTTCACCGACCATAGTTAGTCTGCCAGAACCCATTGCCAGAGCTGATCTTGTGGGTTTTAAGGTCTGGACAGCAGGAGGTGTCACCTTAAAGCTGTCAACGGTACTGTAGAGGCACCCTTTGATGTCAGTGGGGGTGTCTGCAGCCCATCGCCAACAGACCCTCACTGGTTGTGAGAGGTCTGGCAGAACTCACTGCCAGAGCCCACCTTGTGGGTAGTGATCTCCAGTGGCAGGAGGCATCGCCACTTAAGCGGTCAATGGTGCTGAAAGAAGATGCGACCAGGAGAGCAACAGGAGGGAATTTATCCAGACACAGCCCTCTCCCTGTGTTGAAGCCTGGAAATAGGCCAGCGACATGGTGGAGCCTCATTGCCTGGAGCTCTTCTCCATTCTGGCTACCTGCAGCTTGGAAAGCAAGGGGCAGGGTTAAAGATGGTGTTGGCCCAGCTTGCCAGCACAGTGGAAGCACTTCCATCTGCAACTCTGATGACCAGGGTTCAGGAACGGACCTTGGATGTCGGAGGTGGGCTGAGGGAGAGGAGGCTGGCGTCCCAGGACTGCTCACCTTCTCTGGAGAGGAAGGTGCTGGTACTCTGTACCACCACACCTTAGCATTGGTAGGAAGGCATGGCAGCCAGGATCACAGCGGATGTCCAGCGAGGCAGGACCACCTGACCTCTGCAAACTGGGATGGAAGCACCGTCAGGCACTGAGGTCATTGCATGACCGACCCCGACTTTGGCTGGCTTGGGAGGGGGATGTTTTAGCAAAAATTTCACATGAACTTCATGAAGTTGGTTCGGCAAGTACCACAACCAGCTGATATGGGGAGGGGGAGGCTCCCTCCAGCAGCGACTGTAGGACTGAAACACAGCATTCATTATAAAACCAAAAGAAGACGACATCACCAGGAAGATTGATTGAACCTCAGGCAGAGCTCACAGGCCTTAACGGTGCAGAGTAGATTTTTCACCACACCCGCAGTATTGGAAGAGTAAGTGGCATCATTCATCGACATACATGATGACAGGATTCACTTTCAAATAAAGTGATAACTACTAAAGTGAGAAAAAAAATAAAATTTAGAAAATCAAAGATTTAGCAGTTGACTGTAGTGAAGGCGTCTCCGTGGAGTATGGTTGATGGTGGGAAAAGAACCAAGGAGGGCGCAGGGCCCCCCACGTTTATATGGAGAGGACATCGATGTAAGATGTTGTCGTGGGAGGCCCCTAGTGGACTGCTATTTAAAAAGTTTCCATGTGGTCCTGGTGCCTGATGACTATAGTTCCATAGGTGTGGCCTGATGAAAGAGATATCCTTGAAGAAGATCTACTTTTGCAAGGATGTGTTAACATCCCTAAACCAAGCTTAGAATGAACTGCATAGGAGCTAACTATTGAGACGATTTGGTCTGAGGTGTTGGAGGGGGCTCACATAGAGGAAGTGGTTGAGTTATTATAAATTTTACAACTGTGAGCAAGGAATTAGCTTTTAACAGGTGCATAATCTTCCAAGAGTTCCACATCTTCAGCCAGTGGATGAGGAAGGCACTGGGAAGGGGACCTTTTGAACCTCATTACATCCAACCAGGACAATATCAGTGAAGTTAAGGTGGGGATCCCATACTGTAGGTCAGGGTGACTATAACTGTGAGATTCTCATTCTGCTTGTTGTGAGAGAGAAGGAGGTGAGTTTTGCTGTTGATTTGGGATTAGCTTAAATCTTTATTTGACTCTGTAACTGATTTTTTGTGAGTTTGCTGTTGGTTTGGGAGTGACTTAAGGCTTTCTTTAAACTCTGCAACTGATTTTCAGGAGGACTGTTGCTGGAAAGCCACTGAGGGTTGGGCTTGAAGGCTGTGAGGGAGGAGCTTGGGGAGCTGCAAACTGCCCACATGAACTAACTCCTAAAGCTAATAGTCAGATGGTGAAAAGTTCAGACACTCAAGCTTTTACTAGTTGGATTTTAGGGTTTAAAGTTGCAAGTTTGAACGTCAAACTGACAAGCTTGGGTTAAGGAAGGGTAACTGCATATTTTAAAGTTGAAAGTCTAAAGTTCAAACTGACAAGGTCATGTATAAATGTGTTAACTAGAGTTACTGAGCTAGCAAGCTGGGGACATTGGGGTAAAGAAGGACTTGGAAGCAAGCTAGGAGGGTCACATATGGTATCCGCTATTGCTGACAGACTGTGTGATAAGGAAAGGGGTTACATTTAAGTTAAGTGTGAATTATGGAGGGAAGGATAATGGGGCATTATGGGGGACTACACTGAGGGGTGGGGGCACAAATAAGGGTGGCAGGAGACATCAGAATAGTGGTTGGAACGGGGCACCAGGGAGTGAGGGGCAGGCACAGGAGGATAGTGGGTGCAATGGTTGTGGGGAGGCTGTTTGGATGAATATACTATGGAAACTAGGAGGTTGTCCAATTTGTTACAGGCTGAGGAGACTGAGAAAGGAGGTACAGGGGCTACAGGGAAGCTGGAGATGGTGAGGGAGGGTGGGGCAGGAGGGACCCCAGAGAGGAGTAGCTGGGAGAAGCACAGGAGGAACAGCAGGGCTAAATCCCATAAGAATGCAGGGAGGGGAGGTGAGGGTGAGGAGAGCAGAGCAGCAGTAAGTGGACGGAAGACTCAGGATAAGGGGAAGGAGGAGATGGGCACCACTGCAGGGGTAGCAAGTAATAGGTTTGCAGTGTTGGCATCAGAGGTGGTAATGGAGGTGTTGGGGATCGTGAGGGCAGGGGAGGAGAAGGTAGTGAATGCCCAGGAGTCAGAAGTCAGGCTGGGAAAGGAAGAAGGGGGAGAGGGGAAGAGTAGGGTAGAGGCAGAGGAGAGGTGGAAATGGGGAAAGATGTAGGAGTCGCTAATGGTGCAGATAGAGGTGATAAGGAGCAGGGCAGTGTGGACTCTGGAAATGTGGACAGTTAAAACAGGAGGAGGGGTTAGGGGACATGAAGATGGGGGTACTAGTGCTGGGGGATTCTATACTGAAAGGGCTCAGATGGAGTGGAAGGAGAAAGGCACAGTCACATCTAGGTCGAGACTTATCCGGGGCTGACTGTGGGCAGGGCGGAGCAAGCACTTTTCAAGTGCACATGGAGGGGGAGGGAGAAACCTCACATTGTGGGTACAAACGACTTGGTGGGTGAGACAGTAGAGCTGGTAAAGGGGAGGTTTGAGGAGTTGGGTAAGCAGTGTGAGGAGGTGGGGTGGTCAGTGGCGTTGTCTGAGGAACTCCTGGTACCATGTGCGAGTAAAGTAAGGAAGAAAAGGATAGAGGAGTTCAATGAGTGGCTGAGGGATTGGTGCCGTACCACAGAGTATGGATTAGTGTCAGACTGGGGCAGGACCTGGGGCAATAGCGACCTATACGAATGGGACAGGTTACATTTGAGCAGGGAGGAGAAGAAAGTACTAAAACGGGGAACAGAGGGGTATATATCAACAAAGGTGGATTTAAACTAGATGAGGAGGTGATGAGGGGACCAGTGATAGGAAAGGGGTCCAGAAAGGGAGCTTAGTGAGCTCACCCCTAGTTATGGGTAAGGCAGCAGGGAAGCAGTACAGGAGGAATAAAGGGGTGAAGAATAGAGGTAAGGAAGGGAGGGAGGAGACAGGCTGGAGGGTGGTCTCACTGAATGCAAGAAGTCTAAGGAATGGAACAGCGGAGTTACAAGCTCTCTTGGTGGTGGAGGGGGTGGACATTGTGGCCATCATGGAAACATGGGCCACCCAGTACCAGGACTGGGATATGATCATCCTGGAGTTTAGGTTATTCAAAAAGGATAGGGCTAAGGGGAATGGGGCGGAGAGTGGCAATCTATGTAAGGGAGGGGACAAAGTGTGTAAGGGGGGAAGGGGAGGAGGAGAGGGGAGGACAGAAGCACTACGAATGCAGTTCCATGATGCAAATAAAAGGACACTGAGGATGGGGGTGGTGTACAGGCCACCGGCTCAGGGGATTCACCTGGATAGAGAATTAGCTGAACAAATAAGGAGGGTCTACAGGAAGGGGAGCACAGTGGTGGTGGGGGACTTCGACCTACCGGGGGGTGGAGTGGGGCACCCCATCCACCACGAGTGCAAGGGAGGGGGTCCTGCTAGAAGCATTCCAAGACAGCTTTCTGACACAGCTGGTCCAGGGGCTGACTTGGTTAGAAAGGACTCTGGACCTTGTACTGGATAACAGGGAAGCTGTAAGGAATATGGAAGTGGAGGAACCATTGGCTGAAAGTGACCACTGTTCGGTGTGGTTCATGCTCAACATGGGGAGGAAACGGGGACACGGGTACAAGGGTGATTGAGTTTAGTGGGGTTGACATAAAGAAGATTGGGGAAATTCTGGGCAGGCATCTGGCAGGAATGCAACCATACATGGAAGCAGACCAGAAATGGGACATCGAAGGAAGTGCTGAGGGAGGCAATGGAGTCTTGCACTAGGAAGAAAACAAGAAGGGAAGGGCAAAGAAACCCAGTTGGCTAACACAGGAGGTTATGGAAGGGGTGATGGCCAAGAGGGCAGCTTTGAAAGTACAGGAAATTGGGGAGGGTGAAGATAAGGCTACGACGTGGAGAAGTCCAGGAGGGTACCAGACTGAACAGGCGGCCAAGGCATCCAGGAGCTGAGACTGGTGTAGGGAATCAAAAGTGGAGAAAAGACTTCTTCTGCTACATTGCAGAGAGAAGAAAGAGCAAGGATCAGCTGCTGAGAATTAAGAAGGATGGGGGGTGGAGAAAGGGGTGGAGCAGGCAGAGGCACTGAATGAATATTCTGCTCTGTATTCACACAGGAGAAGGGGCAGATACCCCAGGCAAGAGGGGAGGGTGGGGGGGAGATGAGAGATGTAGGCATTACAGAGAGTAGAGTACTAGATGGGTTGAGGGCATTAAGGGTGGACAAAGCACCTGGACCTGATGGCATTCACCCTAGGGTACTAAGGGAGTTGGCAGAGGTCCTGGTGGGGCCACTGGCTGACCTGTTCAATACCTCCCTGGACACGGGATGTGTACTACAGGACTGGAGAATGGCCCATGTGGTGCCCATCCACAATGGAGGCCCAAAGGATGAACCAGGAAACTACAGGCCCATGAGCCTCACATTGATCATAGGAAAGTACATGGAGACTATACTAAAAGAGAGGCTAGTGAGCTTCTTAGAGGAAAATGGTCTCCAGGATGGACAACAGCATGGGTTTATAGTGGGCAGATCCTGCCAGACAAACCTTGTAGAGTACTACGACTGAGTGATGCGGGAACTGGACAAGGGCCATGCAGTGGATGTTCTGTATTTGGACTTTAGCACGGCCTTTGATTCAGTGCCGCATAGGAGGTTGGGGGGGAAACTGGAATATGTGGCGGCGGGCCCAAAAATGGTGAAATGGATCACAAACTGGCTAAGGGGAAGGCAGCAAAGAGTAGTGGTGAGGGACCTCTCATCACCAAGAGCGGTGACGAGTGGGGTACCACAGGGATCAATACTGGAACCAGTGCTGTTTGGGATTTTTATTGCAGATATTTCACAGGGGATCTGGGGCAAGATCAGTATGTTTGAAGACAATACCAAGATGGGAGCTGTGGTTGATGACACGGAGTGGTGGAAGGGGTTACAGGAGCACCTGATTAAGCTGCAAGAGTGGGTGGAAACATGGCAGTTGGGGTTCAGCGGCAAGAAGTGCAAGGTTATGCACTTCAGAGCCAGGAATCAGGGGAGGGATTATCACTTGAATGGGGTACAGTTGGGGAGTTCCACAGAGGAGAAGGACCTAGGAGTGATCATTTCGGGGAGCATGAACAACTCTTCTCAGTGCAGGAAAGTGGCGGCAAAAGCCAACAAAATGCTGGGGTGTATTGCAAGAGGGATCTCCTCCAGAAGGAGGGAGATTATCCTGCCCCTGTATAGGCAAGGCAAGGCAATTTTATTTGTAGGGCACCCAATCCCAGAGGCTCTGGGTGCCTAACAATAGTTAAAATAAGACATGATAAAACAGCACTAGTTGAAGTCTGCAGAGGGTCCCTCCCATGACCCCGAAATATACAGAGTTGCAGAAGTCCAGTCTGGAGGTCAAAAGCATGCACTAGCATCGACAGGTCCTCAGACGGAATGAGGGACTCAATTCGGGCAATGTTCTGTAGATGATAGAAACCACTACTGACAACAGAGAACACCTGATCTTCAAAAGTCAGTCTGTTATCAAGGATCATGCCCAGATTTCACACCCTTGGGGCAGCCACTGATGAAGCAGAATACAGGAAAAGCCCTGAAGCAGCCCCAGGTGGTGGCCCATCACATCCGTGACCAGGCTCGATCACCAGCACCTCCGTCTTAGCTGGGTTAAGTCTCAGCCAGCTGGAAGCCATCCAGTCATTGATTTTAGCCGATAGTTGTTAAGCACATCAACCACTCCTGATGTTCTGGGGCAAGACAAGTACAGCTGGGTATCATCTGCATAACAGTGAAACTCCACGCTGTACTGTAGAATGATCTCACCGAGGGTAGCATGTACACTGCTAACAGCATCCCAACAAGATCGAGCCCTGTGGCACTCCACAAGACAAGGGGCATTGGGGAGGAGGAGAATTCACCATCACTACCCGCTGCACTCTGTTTGAGAGATAGGACTCAAACCACCGGATGACAGTACCAGCGAGTCCACAAAAATTCACAGAGTCAATCAAGAAGCACAGTGTGGTCCACAGTGTCAAATGCTGAGGATAGATCAAGGAGAACAAGTGCTGACTTGTCTCCTGTATCTCTAGCCCTGAGCAGGTCATTGTGCACCTCACCAGAGCTGTTTTGTGCTGTGTTCAGTCCAAAACCTGACTGATAGGTCATTGGTCAGGCCCCACCTGGAGTACTGCATGCAGTACTGGTGCCCATTCCTGAAGAAGGACATCACATTGTTGGAGGGTGCAGCGAAGAGCCACAAAGATGATCTAAGGATTGGAGAGCAAGCCCTACAAGGACAGGCTAAGAGAGTTGAATATGGATTCACTGCAGGAGAGGAGAGATAGGGGGATATGATCGAGACCTTTGGAATGAGATTGGAGGGGGAAGATTCAAGAGGAGATGAGTAGACATTTTTTTTGGAAAGAGCGGTGGACAAATTGAACACCTTACCAGGCGAGATAGTGTCCTGTAACATGGTGGGCAGTTTTAAGAGGGGTTGGGATGGGGGAAGGGGAAGGTATACTGGGAAGGGGGAAGGGAGGGGCAGCTGCGTGATGAGGGGCTAGCTGCACACTCGTGCAGACTCGATAAACCATGAGGCCTGTTGCTGCTGGCAATTTCGATGTCCATGTTTAGCATTGATCTGGAGGCAAGAAGGCTGAACCCCATTATCATGGCCATCTGATTTTAGGAAAAAAGGGCTCGAGATACAGATAATATAAGGGGGGTTGGCAAACCATGGGCAATCATAAATACATACCTCTCATACTATGAATTCCACATAGCGCTATGATTTTTTAAAACTCAAATTTAGCCCTGCTCTACAAGGTTTACTGATGTTCCTCATAATGTTGCAGCTATTTCTGGACACACAAACTATTAAACGTTGACCTAACCAGACAGACCCATTCCTTAACACTGAACGCATGGAGCCCACTATTCTTTGACAAATATTCTGTAAAATAAGAAAGTGTTATACATTCTGGCAGTTTGCACTGAATTTTGAAAGCCAATGCTATGCATTTTAATGTTGAGAAATTGAGATGTATGCATAAATGGGGTATTACTAGGGGCTTCCAAGGATAGTATCAGGTACATTAGTAAGACAAATAAATGCAAGAAGCCAGTCTGGTTTGACAGTCAGGTGAGGGGAGCAATCAGGGAAAAAAGAGAGCTTTTGGACCTACATGGGAAGAAATTAGATCTCTACAGACGGGTATAAGAAAAAGCTGAAAATTAGCAAACAACTAATTAGGAAGCTAAACGCCAACTTTGAACTAAGCATAGCGGAGGGGGTTAAAGAGAAAAATAAGACTTTATTTAGGTACTATATATCGGAGAAAAGCCATGGGCAAAGGAGAGCATAGAATGAGGATAAAGAATGGGCTGAGGGTGAAGGATGACATGGGAAACCAAATGTTCTAAATAAGAGTACCTAAGCTGATTGTGAGGTTAAATGTGAGGGACCTAAGGGTCAGAACTTGGAGACAGGCATGGTATCCCAGTACAGGGTATTTAAGGGTTGCAGAATCTAAATGTTAAAAAGCCCCAGGGCCAGATGAAGTTCACCCCTGGGTGCTCAGGGAGATGAGGAACGCACAGGCAACACCCCTGACAGCCCTCTTCAATAAGTTCCTGCTGATGGGCAAAGTGCCAAAGGACTGAAGGGTAGCAATTGTAGTACCTTGTAAAAAAGTAGGAAAAAGGAGTACTGGGAATTACAGATTGCTGAATCTTAGGTCCACTGAGAGTAACACCCTGAAAACAACTCATAGAGGACAAGGGGATGACAGTCAAAAAACAGCATGGCTGCACAGGAGGCAGATCGTGTCAGATGAGCTTGATAGACATTTTCAGTGTGACACCATCTGGTGACTGGGACTAGGCAATTCATATTCTGTAGTATATCTGGACTTCAGTAAAGCCTTCTACCACACGGTAGACTAGTACAGAGGGTGGGTGACCTGGGTTTAGGGGAGGAATCATGAGATGGACTGGGAACTGGTAGTCAGGAAGGACACAGAAAATGATCCTCAACGGCAAATTCTCAGGGGTAAAGGAAGTGACCAGTGGTGTTACCCCAGGGGTCTGTCTTGGGACCAGTTCTTTTCAATATGTTTATTAGTGACATTGGGGTAGGGCTTCTGGGGAAAGTTTTTTTTTCTGATGATGCTAAGCCATCGAAGAAATTAAGTGACACTAGAGGAATCTCTAAAACTCTTGTCCTCCAAAGAAGCAGGCAGATCCATGGTGTACTCCTCTTTGACAAACAAAAGCTCCAGTACTGGCACGTTCCCACCAAATGGTTCATGTTTCAAGATCTGAAACACTACTGCTAACCCCATGGCAACTGACTGAGCCCTGTGGGCTTCCCTTAGGTGACCTTCAGCTTTTGCTCATCAGATGCTGAAAGATGTATACCCAGACACAAAATGCAATGCACCATTTTGTGATTCAGGCCTAAAGAATAAACGCAGGCACTGTGGCCATTGGTCAGAGACATCTTGTACTACACAACATACACCTCTTGAACCCTTTCTTTTTCTTCTGTTCCATGGCAGAGTGTGACAGTGACGCAAGAGCCACAGGGTCAGTGAGGAAACTGAGTCAAAGACTGAATGAAGACTTTAAGAAATAAACATAAAAACACATAAAAATAGTTATTTCCTCAATTACTAGCAAGAGGTGTGAGGGAGGAAACTGGTCCTTCTAGCTAAAGAAAATATCTGAGGACAAAAGCAGCAGAGCCAGATGACCACATGGTTGGTTGATAGGAGAAGTCAAGATTGAAAACTTTTCTGGTGGCTGAGCATGCTCAGTGGAAGACTGCCTAGGTGTGGATAGTAATCTAGGTAGTTAGAGGTTGAGGAGGATGTTTGAGGTACAGCAATAGTGGCAGAAGAGAGATGTAGGAGTTTAGGGTCCAAGCCATTGGGCCAATGGCCTTTAGCAGGGTTAACAGCATTTAGGGCAGGCATGGGGCCCCCACAGAGATAGGATCAAGGTAAAAGAGGCATAAGCAGGAGGCTGAAGACTAGGATGAGAGATAGGAGGAGAGGACAGGAAGGAAGGGAGGAGAGACTGCAAGAGGTGATGAACTTACTGAATGTATTTGCAATCTCAGGTGGATTACAGACACTGTAGGGATGCTTCCCAGCTTGAAGACATGGGAGGATGACAGGGCAAAGGAGGTCAAGGAAACAATGAATAACTTTCCAGAACTTTTCAGTTGAACTGAGGTTGTTCTGTAGTTTGGTGGCAAATATTTGACAAGACCCAGTCACAAAGGGAGTGGCTGGGGGAGTGGGGGTTAAGACAGGTGGGCTCAGAGATGTGCTGCTGGAGACCGAAGGATTGAATTGTATGAATAATATGTATAGCTGAGAGGGAAAGCCAAATCACATTTAGGTCCCCGAGGATCAGAAGCTCAACTGAAGCAGAGACGGTGGAGAGAGAGAGAAGAAGGAAAAGGAGGGAGTCAGTTATATCTTTAGGGGATGAGTAGATGTCAGTGATAAAAATACACAGGGAGGCTGGGAAGGATAGCTTACAAAGGGTGCACTCTCTGGAAGAGGGACTGTAGCCTGTGATGTACGTGTATGTTATTCCACACAGAATCAGACATACAGTATGTCTGTTACATCTAATTGTAGAATATATATTTAGGCTATTTCCATACAGAATCGGAAATTTAAATGAAGAAAACAATGGGCCAGAAAAGAGTATACATGAAAAGAAAACCAGTTTTCAGCTAAAACAAGGTGAAACACAAATAAAACAAAAAGGAAGTGTGGCATATATAAAAAAATCCCAATGGTCTGTAGTGGAATTACATTTCTCCCCATCCATGAAAGGGTAGAAGAAGTATGCCTAATAATAAGGATGTTCAAGATACTGTACAAACCAAGCTGTAACCTACTCAGCCCCAGCTGACTGAATCCATTTATTCACATTTAAGGGTGTTCCTTGTAAATATTGAAAGTAAATCAACAAAATCCAACAAACCCCCAATGCTGCCCAAAAGGCCTGTAATCAAGTATATATATATGTGTGTGTATATATATCAAACTCATTTCTTCAAACAGGTGTCCTTAGTTAACAAACAAACATCAGCTGAGATTTTAGACAGCCTAACCACCACTTCAGTGACCCCCTTTGGTCAGGTCCTATACTATGCCATATTCATTAGTATATTTACCTTGCTGGTAAGATTTGAGGTCCTGCTGTTTCATTACCTTTTCATGCACAGACCTCCCTCCAGCTTCCTTGTCTCACATTTATAAAGTGTTCAACAAAGTGTAACAGGAAATGCACTCCTTTTATGGCTGTTCTCAGAAGCCAACCATTTTGCAACACGGCACATTGCCTCAGGACTCAATGCCTAAATTATCCATTTATAAATGTAAGCTTCTAGTAACGTAACTGGCCTATCTTAATGCGCACTGCTGGTTACCCAGGCAACAACACAGCCAACATCATGAAACTGATAAAAGGAAGGGTACCAAAAAAAAAAATTCTCATTCAGTGAAAAGCATCATGACACAGAATTATTGTGTTTATCAGAGATCATTTTTATACTCCAGATTTCATATAAAAAACAGAATAATAGCCCATTTATTTCATATCCGGCAGGCCGTTCAACTGAGAAGCATGGAGAAGGAACTAGTACAGTTAGTGCCTTTCAAAATTACAATAACTCTAGTCCATGAACTACAAAAAAACAACAGGGTCACTATTTAAATCCTAAAATGCCATCACTCATCTTGTATAGGAGGGTTCAGCAATTTAAAACTGTTGACTCTACAAGTCTCATGTTTTTTCCCCCAACCTTTAGCAAGAAGACACAGATGGAATCTTGTACTTGCTGCTTTTTGATCTACCAGGAGTTGTGCTTCAGCATGTGGTGCTCTTGTAATTGAATCCATCTCTGGGTACTGACAGATCTTACATGGTGATCAAGTTATCTAATTATATAACTATTAACTTTACTTGGATACTGCTATTTTTCACACATAAACACTGAAACGGTTATAATGCTATACATTTCCTTACTGAGAGCTGAAAACAGAAAAGAGCCCCCCCCAAAAAAAAAACACCTCCCGAAAGTCTTTCAAATGCTCTTAAAGAAAGGAAGCACATTTTAGCAAGATATCTGTACAGCCTAGAGGTTAGAACAATGAGCTGTGAATCAGCTTGGTACCTCCAGCAGAGCTGGGTTTGATTCCAGCCTACACTTGCATACAGTGTGACTCTGAATAGTCACATAACACCCCAGTGCTCCTGGGTCACCCTGAAAACAAGCACTTCTGCCTAGTGGGCCTTACCCAGTTACCAAAAGAATATCAATAATGAAATATATACTTTTTATTTTAATGTTAAATTCTGTATAAATTTGAGGTGTTGGCAGCTTTATTATCAGCAGGCTTCCTTGACATTGCATATTATTGGCACACGTGCTGACGATATACTATATCTATATATATATTTACAAAAAAAATTGGCACTTACTTGCATGCTCTGTCTCTCTGGCCTGCCTAGTTGTAGCACAAGTGTCAATCTACAGCACCAATCTATACTCTATAAATGTATGCATGTATGTATGTATAGCAGTTGCATGCAGTTCTCGGATATATGCTTTAGCTGTCTATTACAAATGTGGTAACCAAGTAATACCTTTCTTTCCTGTGTAACTGTCAAACTGTTATTATGATAACCCTGCATGCTATACTTCCTTGTACCTTCCCCCAGGTCGCACCGGGAGAAGCATCGTGTTTGCTCAGTGTGCCTTTCCTGGTGAATCAATTCAATAAATAAATAAATAAGTTCTGATGTAGGAAGCCACCGATAACAAGACTGTAAATGCTACTTCCTACATCATTGTAGCTTCAGTCACCAAAAGTGAAAATAAACCAGCACTGGAGCAAGCATTGGTAGACGGCAACTGAAAAAAAAAAAACATTTGATAAGTGTGATTGTTTTTTTGTAAATTGTCTGTATGTTGATTTGTATTGTTATTGTTTGTGATGTTTGTATTTTTGCCATGCCGGGCTTGAAAAAGGACTTGTTCCAGTGCCCTGTCCTGGTTAACAAAATAAAAATGAAATGAAAATAAATACACCCTTGGGGCAGCTAATTTGAGGAGTTAGTGCAGTGCTAACTAGGGTTGTCAGAACCACTAAAGGTCTAGGCTCTGGTTTTGAACTTTGCAAATAGTTCTGGGGTTCATATCTTCTTTAAAACTCAGACTCCCTTGTGCAGAGGACTGAAGAGAAAGAACAGATAAAGATAATGAGAATATAAAAAAAAAACATAAATAAAAGTACTACCCACTCAGTACAGCAATAATATTGTTTCACTGCACATGCAGAAAAGAGAAACATGTTGGACTGGATCTTCAAAGCCTCTGAAATTCTCACAGCTGCAGGAAAAAACTGGCGCAAGTGGGTCTCACCTTCCGCAGCTGTGGCATTCTCAAAGGTGGAGTCCGTTTACTGGCGCCACGATTTACAGTAACTTACGGCCGTTTGTTCCATTGCAGATGCACAGAAATGTTACACCTGGGAGGACCAGGCGTAACATCCCCCGCAGCTATGCCGGTTGAAAATACAAACCCCCCGCAGGTGCGGAGATTTCGTCCTGCAGTGGTGGCTGCGGCATGGGACTTAGTCCACGACCGCTTTGAAAATCTAGCCCACTGTGTCTTTCAAAATGTAAATGAAAGTGTCACAGTTCCATACGCTTGCACACCTGCATATGAGCAGCACATTCTCATAGGGTGTGTGTGCATGCGTGCGGGTAAGTCTCAGGCTCTCTCTCCTCTAAAACATTTTAGGATGCAATTTCCAATAATAAATTTGTTTTCCAAGCTGGCATCTCCTGTTTTTGAAATGTCTTAACAACAACAACAACAACAAAATTATATTTAGTATTTTGAGCCCGTAATACCTAGAACCCATGGGTGTTCTAATTCTAAATTAAAACTCGAACCCCTGGGTTCCAGAAGGGTTCAAATCTCTTTAGAACTAGTTCGGACAACCCTAATTTGGACCACACTAACTGTGCTTTGCCCCCTCAAGAGATGCCTCTGGTGCACGTGCCATACTGACAGGTACAGTTAGCATGCCCCAAATTGTTAGCACTTGAACACTAAGGCACCTCAGGAATGTATGTTACTGAACGGCAGATTCATGCATACAGGGTGCACTATCGTAGATGAAGCTTTTTGGAAACATTAAAGAGGGACTTAGGCCAACATTTTTGGCATCAATAAATTCAGAATTTGAATCAGCATATTCTCAATCCGCCTCATGCCAAAAATCAGATCTGTAAGTTAATTTGTTTAAAAGTTACAAGTCATTTTGTAACCCTTAATTCACTGTCTGTTCAAAAAAAGCCAGTTTCAGTGAATAGCTGATGATGATGTCATCTCCTGAACTCACAACCTAGTGCTCTCTGCAAGCTACCTTATGTGACTTATTTCTCCTATGTTACTTAAACTGCACAATTTCAGAATGTGGTGGTGACAATTTCAGAATGCAGCACTGATGCACAATTTCAGAATGCAGCAGTGATGTACAGTTTCAGCATGCAGTGGTGATGCACAATTTCAGAATGCAGCAGTGATGCACAATTTCAGAATGCAATGGTGACACACAGGTTTGGAATATGTCGGTGACACATAATCTCGGAATGCGGTGGTGTTGCACAGGTTGGGAATGTGGCAGTGATGCACAATTCTGGAATGCAGTGGTGATACACAATTTCAGAATGCGGTGGTGACACACAGTTTCAGAATGCATCAGTGATGCACAATTTCAGAATGCAGCGGCGATGCACAATTTTGGAATGTGGTGATGATGCACAGTTTCAGAATGCAGCAGTGACACAAAGTTTCAGAATGTGGCGGTGACACATAATTTTGGAATTGGTGGTGAAGCACAGGTTCAGAATGTGGCAGTGACTCACAATTTCAGAATGTGGCAGTGACACACAATTTTGGAATGCAGTGGTGACAAGCAATTTCAGAATGCAGTGGTGACTCAAAATTTCAGAACGTGGTGGTGACGTACAGGTTTAGAATGCGAGGGTGACACACAATTTCAGAATGCAGCAGTGATCCACAATTTTGGAATGCAGCAGTGATACACAATTTCAGAATGCAGTGGTGACACAGTTTTGGAATGGTGGTGATGCACAATTTAGGAATGCAGCGGAGATGTACAGTTTGGGAATGCAGCAGTGACACACAAATTTTGGAATGTAGTGATGACGTACAATTTCGGAATGCAGCAGTGAAGCACAGTTTCAGAATGCAGCGATGATGCACAATTTTGGAATGCAGCAGTGACACAATTTTGGAATGTGGCGGTGACACACAATTTCAGAATGTGGTGGTGACACACAGGTTTGGAATGTGGCAGTGATGCACAATTTAAGAATGTGGCAGTGACACAGTTTCGGAATGTGGTGTTTACACACAGGTTCAGAATGCCGTGTGACACACAGTTTTGGAATGTGGGGGATGCATAATTTCAGAATGCAACGGTGATGCACAATTTTGAAATGTGGAGGTGATGCACAATTTTGGAATGTGGCAGTGACAAAAATTTTGGAATGTGGCAGTGATTTACAATTTCAGAAGGTGGCAGTGGAGCACAGTTTCGAAATGTGGCGGAAGCACATAGTTTCAGAATGTGGTGGTGACGAATATTTTGGAATGAGGCAGTGATGCTCAATTTCAGAATGTGGCAGTGATGTTCAATTTTGGAATGTGATGGTGATGCATAATTTTGGAATGTGGCATGACACACAATTTGGGAATGTAGCAGTGGCAATTTTGGAATGTGGCACTGAAATACAACTTGGCAGGGATGTGCAATTATGAAATTTGGTGGGGATGCACCATTTCAGAATGTGGCAGGGATGCACAATTTGGGAATGGGGAAGAGATATGCAATTTCAGAATATAGCAGGGATGCATCATTTTAGAATGTGGCTGGGACACATAATGTTGGAATGTGATGGGGATGTGATGCACAATTTTGAAATATGGTGGGTGTGTACAGTTCTGGAATGTGGCAGGAACAAGCAATTTCAGAATAAATGGTGTGTTTTGTCACATTCCCACAGCGTGCATTCCCCCACTATATTCCAAAATTGCCAGTCTCCACCAAATTCATCAATATGTATCCCTCTCGCATTCTGAGACTGAATGGCCCTCACATTTTGAGATGACATATCCCTGTCACATTCTGAGATTGCATCTCCCCCACAAAAATGTTTTAAAACTGTGCACCAACTTGACATTCTATGCCTTAGTTCAGTGCTGCATTCCAAAACCACCTTCAGACATGTTCTAAAATACAGTACCATGCATCTGAACATTCTGGAAACACAACCATTGCAGCCAACCCTATGTCATTTTTTAAAGGATTACTATAGCTACAGTTTCCTAAGCTTTGGAGAAGAGAAACAGGTCCTATAAGGTTGCTGGTAAGGGGACTAGATTGCGAGTTCAGGAGATGACATCTTCAATGACTCTTCACTGAAACTGGCTTATTTGAATAGTAGTGAAATCAGAGGTTACAAAATAGCTCATAACTTTAAAAGCAGTAACGTAGAAACCTAATTTTGGCACGAGATTTATTAGAGGTTATGCATATTCTAATTTTGCAATGTAGCACTTTTGGTAGAGTCCCTCTTTAATAGGCTGTTTGCACAGCACCAGTAATAAAAAAGTGGAATGTTCAGAAAGTAAACATTTGGGGAAATTTTATGAAACAGAGTTCTGCTTATGTTAAAGCGATCCACCAATATGAGTGGTTTTGCCCCTGACACTGATTAAACAGTGACTTACTGCCACAGGACTCTGTGTATATAAATATTCCCCCAAGAAATGCAGCCTTTAAAAGTAATTTCACTCGAAAATTGTAGACACCAGGTCCCAAGGACTTCCTGTTTTGTTGTGTGCCGCCCAGCTCCACCTCCGTGTTCACTGGCATGATGACGAGATGCCAGTGAGAGCACGGGGGTGTGCCCCACTATATTCAATGGGCATCAACTTTTAAATCAATTTTTACTAACATGATGGCCACTTACTAATGAAATATGGGCACTGGTCGACTACCAAGGGCCTTGGTAATCGAACAGTGCCCATGTCGTTAGCAAGTGGCCATCATATTAAAAAATGATTTAAAGATTGCCACCAGTGAATATAATGGGAACACACCCGTGCTCTAACATCGATCATCATCTCAGTGACATGAGAAGCGAGCTGGTAGATCAGGATCCTAATCTAATTCGAGTGAAATGCACACAAACTGCATTTCTTGAGAATATTACTAACGCAAATCTATTGGCAATAAGAAATCACTGTTTAATCAGTATTGATGCAAAATCGAAACTCTTTAACTATACATGTTTACTGGAAAACAGCAAATCACATTAAGCTCTGTGTATTTTTCAAAACTGTATTTTGCCAGAAAACATGTTTTTCTTACAAAATGTTGCCATTGGCTTTTGTATAGTGACAGACACATGTGGGGTTGCAGATTTCCTACTTACACTATTGATATACAATACAATATCATTTTTTATAGCACCTTTTATACAAAATTATCTCAAAACACTTTACACTGAGGAGAGATACAGTGAAGTCTGAAAGAAAATATGTGTGGATCATATATATATGAAAAATTAATACAAGGACAGCAAAGAGTGAAATCGGTAAAATAAATACTATTTATGCCACAAACAATAACATAGGGCAACTGGATGAATGAATAAATCCTAAGCACTTCTTTGGTAGTATTTTGTCAAAACTTTAAAGAACAAATGCACAGAAGAATCAGAGAAACTGATTGGGGACAGAGAACTCCGATCAAGTGAAAGGAGGTGTATTTAAGGTGGGATTTGAAGTGGCATCAGAGAGGTGTTGATACAGGGGCTGTTTACACAGTAGGAACTGAACTACTAAAGGAGATTATAAAGCAGTCTCAGGGTTCCATCCAATCAGAGTGAAGAATCACTGTACATTTTATTGAGCATACAAATGCTGCCTCAGGTACCATGTGCAACTTTTAACATTCCTGCTGTCTCTGGTTATCAACTGCTACTCTCTGCGCTGCTTGCTTTCCTCTTCAGTGCCCATTGGTTTTCAAAATTTTCTAAGAAAATAAAAAGCTCCCAAAATGTTTTATTTTCTGTAAGAAAGTTTGCAGGAACTTTGTTTCACCAGCCACTGCCATGGCCGCTTTCAGAGCGACATCCGAACTGTACCACTTGTCACTATGAATTGTGGAGGACAGAAAACAATAAACAAAAAATCCTTCAAAACATTACACTGACGAGTTTATGTTGAAGGAAAATCTCAGAGTGCTTCATAATGTATTAATACATCTAGTTGACTGTGTGTCTTACAGCACAAGAACCTTATCTTGTGCTGTTTTGGGCTGACAGAACCACTCAGCTTCACTTACCAGTCCTCTCACCCAAACAGCATAACATTCTTATGCAGTAAGACACACAGTCAGCTAAATATATAAATATATACTACTGCTCATGGGGAGGGGAGCAGACTATGCATGGATCCCAGGTTGATGAGAAATATGTTTCTTAGCTGTTGCAGTGATTTTTTGTTTTGTTTTTATCAAAGCACTATAATTTTCATCTAGCTTGTCTAGATAGACAGTGACAGGCTGGATTGACACAACTGAGAAACAGAAAGATGGGGGTGTCTGTACGCTGAAATTCTGTCCCTACAGTATCTGAGCTGGTTTATTGCAAAGTTTAGCTTTATTAAAGGACCCATGACATGTTAGGAGACATAACCCTTAGGCTGCTGGAAGATTTAGAACATACAGGTTTTAGGACAGGATATCCTGTCGAGGGCAACTAGGCCAGGACTGTAGCTTGCCCTTTGCCACAGGTAAGCCAGACACCAAGCCGATCAAGGCATCACTGGGGGTGGAGGAGGACCTAAGGGAGAAAATGGGGCAAATGTACCACAGAACCATCTATATCTCAGGCACTGCTCAGTGTATATCCCCACCAAATATATGTTTGAGGGGGCCAAATGACCGGCTGAGGGCATGCCGACAGCACAATAAAAGACCCAAAGAAAACAGTAGACAAGACAGCTCAGGGTCCAAAAGCAGGACTGAAAAAAAGATGAAAAAAAACATGAAATGTAAGCTAGAGTATATTTATGTTTTTTCAAAGTATCATTTGAGATGACAGAGGTGCTTTTAATTGAGAATCTCCTTTTAAGACTAGAGTACATCTCTTAACCCTTTAATGTAAACTTACTGAGAAGGACAAGCGAAAATGTTAAATCACTCATTAATATTCAGATCAACAGCTCTGACAAAGTTCGTTGGTGGACTTTTTACTTTCAAATCATTCTTAATCACAGCAGAAGTATTATGGCTGTAACTGAGTAATATTCAATATTTTTTAAGGCCAAGCCATTAACAGCTACTACTAATGGGCACTTAGGATTGGTGAACTGCAACTTCATTTCAAACTGTTTGCATCCTTAAAAACAAACCTATTCTAGATCAGTCCCTTTATGTCTAGATAACATGTTCATGCTTTATTGTACTTGGTGGGTTAAAGTTTACAAAGCAGGTAGGGTTAATCAACCAACAGCCTTAATGGCAATATGCAAGCATGACATTCACAGCACATGCAAAATATATCATCACTTGAGGCAGCATTTCTGATCAATCGGAGCACTCCTGTCCACTACACTTGAAACACCCTTATTCTGTAAAGTGTCTTGTGCATGGGTACCCTGCAAACTGGCTCGTTTGGAGCAGGGTTTTTACACTTTTAAATATATGATTGATAGTGCTGTGTGGAATGTGGAATTCCAATGGCAGAATTAATACAGAATGACCTTTCCGATGCAGAATTTCTTCCAGAATTTCACTGGACCTTCTGCAGAATTCTGCCTGCTGTGATCTGCGTAATTCTATTCCATGGAATAGCATTCTTCCACAGAAAATCGTTCCATGACCAGTTCTATAGAAAATATTGAGATCTACAGAACAGAATTCCATGGAAATGTAGAGGAAAACCCATTCTGCATTTTTCTGCCATGGAATTCTACCATTCCACTTCAATTAAATTCAGTGGAATTTTGTAAATTCAGCAAAATTCCATTCTGCTGTAATTTGAAAAATTCTGCACACCACTAACAATTGATCCACCACACACAATTATATATATTAAAAGCCACTGATGCCTGAAAACATAACATATGGACAGAAAACAGCCTGTATTTGTCATGAGCTCTGTATTTCTTCTAGCCATTATTACTGAGGTCATGAGCATGACAACAGGATTTTTAATCAGTGCCTACTGCATTTTCCCAACCTAATGTCAGAATACTCTGCTTGTGACACCACATTTATACCCATGGCAACCAACTGTGATGTCACAACAGAGCATTATGATTTCAAGTAGGAACATTCTGTAGGGGCAGATGAACTCTAAGGAGAACGATTCTATTCTTTGGGTACTTTGTTATTAAGAATTAGAAAATGGGCCTTTTATTTGGAGGCATCTGATTGGCTGGTACCCATTCCACAGGGGTACATTAAGTTTCAATAGATGCCCACCAAATAAAAGTGCCAGCCTACAATGCCCTTCACCAATTCTACTATTCCTGTGCCCACTATGCTTCCCTAATTGGCTAGAATCATAATATGAAATTGAAATTGCCACCATTTTTCTCTTGCTTAGCGAGAGATCCTGCACCCTCCACTGCCCAATTTAGTGCCAGCTACCACATGAACCGCACCACACCTCCCTGGTACTCCGTCTGCCTACATGAAGAAAAAAAAACACGAATGAAGCAAAAAAAAAAAAAGCCGTTAGACCGATCAGCTTCTGACACGCTTTTCTTCTCCTGTGTCCCGATCTCATCTGCAACTGCTCTGCCCCCACCACATGTCCTTTCATCCCCTGTCATCACACAGTGGCTTAGAAAACGTTTTTGTTTTACTTGCGGCTTGCCACTGCTGCTCTGTCTCTGTCTTTCCACTCACAAACACATTCCCTTCTGCTGGGCTCGCGTTCCTTTCCTTGCTTCGATTACCCGACCTACGGATGTCGCTGGCGACCCCGAAGACAAACTGAAGGCTTAGGCATCAGGGCGGCGACAGCGCAGCACTTACCACACCCATAAATATGCTGGTTGTTAACTTTAAAAAGTATTCTTCATTTCTTTTGCGGGCTGTATTTTTTACCCGTACTGGCGACCCGAAGACAAACTGAAGCTTGGAGGCATCAAGAGCGGCGACAGCGCCAACACATTACCAGCCGCAAATATGCTGGCTGTTAACTTTTAAAAGTATTTTTCATTTCTTTTGCGGGCTGTATTTTTTACCGGACTGGCAGGGCTTTGACATGCTCGGTCTTCTGAGTCCACTGGGGTTTTACCGGACTGGCAGGGCTTTGACATGCTCGGTCTTCTGAATCCACTGGGGCGACACATTTAAATAAAAGCACAGTACAATCAAACTGCATGTTTTCTCACTCTTCAGAGGGGCCCCAAAAAACCAAAAAAACATCATTCTAATGCAGGCGGAGGAACTATTTTTTTTACAAAATGACTTTAAACTATTTTTTTATTAATTTTCTTTTTATTTAACTTATGTTTTTTACACTGCCCATTTTCTAAACGCAATAATACCCTCGAGGGTGGGCGGTATGGGCAATACCGGACCTTCCAGGGGCTATAAGGCCCTCCGCCCGCTGCGTCGGGCCTCATTACGCCCCTGGGCGGTCCGGTATTGCCCAATACCGCCCACCCTCTCGGGTATTATTGCTTAAATATGAGGGAGGAGTAATCTACAGAAGATAAATGACATACAAGCTGAAGCATTTCTAAATATTATGTTTTCTAACATTTTCCCAGGGATGCCAGCAGCTCTTTAATACTGCTACAGAGACCACTGTTATGGCTGTAGGAGTGGTCTCCCCAAGGGGCATCATTTAGGAGTGGCAAGGAATTGCAGCTGAGACCCCTATCATTTCTTTGCAAACCTTATGATGTCTCTTTCAATCCCTAGAAACCCCTAAAACATGGTTCCCTAGCACTTATTTACAAAATGTGGTGGGTGGAGGAGCTTTTCTACCCTATGATTCTGATGGAATGACACCACTGGTCTTACTTAACATTTTAGGATATTCAAACCAGTGTTCATGCCCGAGAATGCTCGTGAGTAATTTTGCAATGCTAAGAGGGCTCTATTTCCATAAAACAGAAGCAGACCAAACAGTCATTGGCATGCTCTTTATTAAAGCTTTTGTCAGAAAAGCATATTGAGCTGTGAGCAGCTCAATACCAGATGTGTCCTGGGTGAAGGGACAGAGAGCAATGAAACTAAAGTACAGAAGGTGCAGTGATTATTCAGTTTGTTTCAATATATACACAATCAGTGCAAGGAGTAACACTATAGAAAATACATGCAAGAACATAACAGAAGGCCTATAGTGACAACATAAAAATTATACATTGAAATAGTATAAAAATTGCACATATGTATGCAAAATGCATATGGCAAAAGAGCTACAATATATCTAGATAAACAGCAAAAATAAAATATATCCAGTATGCAACAATAATGAGCTCAACAGTCAAAAGGAGGTGCCATTAGCAGTGGAACATGAAGGAACGAGGCATGAGGTAAAAATACAAACAATGATGAGTGTGTGGGAATTAGGCCAGGTAGGAAGGGTGCAAGAGACGAGAGGGTGGTGCAGAGAGGAGAAGAGAGGCACGAAGGAGATCTGGTACATGAGCAGACAGGGAAGCCTGGTCATGGCAGTGAGCTGTCAGGGCAATGTAGGAGGAGGAATGGATGGCGGAGATGGCTAGACCAAAGGCGGGGGCAGGGTCTATAAGAAAAGGCAACAACACATACCATCGAACACGCTTTGAGAAGTCTTTGCTGCTGCCAGCCCAGGAGGGCCAGTCCCAACAGCACAGCAAAAGCAACACAAATAGGCAGCACACCAAAATAAAAATGAACTTTAAAATAAACCCAAACAGGACACCAGTAGTAAGAAATACAGTCTTTATTTCATGCAGAATGCAGGTACTAACACCCCAGTGTTTGGCTTCATTCTGAGACTTTATCAGGGGGCCCCATCATGGTGTTAGGCTTGTCTACTGTACACTTTTCATAAAATATAAACTTTATTTCTTTACTGCTGCAGCCCTGTTTGGTTTAATTTAAAGCTCCTTAAGTTTGTTTGCAAAGCATGCAAGCATACTGGTATCAGTCTAAGCAGTGAGAAGGCTTTTGGGAACATGCCTCTCCTCCACCTATCAAAGCTCCAGAATACTGAATCTCTCTCTTCTATTAACAAGGCCTACAGTAAGGGAAACAGGATGCTGGGGTGTATAGGAAGGACTTGATAGCAGAAGGAAGGTGGTATTACTACCACTCTATAAATTACTAGTGAGGCCTCACCTACAGTACTGTGTCCAGTGGGTGGAATGGTACTGATGACTGGCAAGCAAGAATGAGACCAGAGGATACTCATATCTGATGACCTATAGGTGGTCAGGCAGTGCGACAAAGCAGTTGGGAAGGATAGTGGGATGCTGGGGTGCATAGGGATGGGATATCAACAGCAGAGAGGGAGGTGATGTTGCCTCTGTACTGTGTCCAGGTTTGGAGACCACATCTCCGGAAGGATATAAACAGAGTGGAGGCAGTCCAGAGAGGGTAACTAAAATGGGGCAAGGTCTGCATCAAAACCCTATGAGGAGAGACTAAAGGACCTCAATTTGTACACCTTGGAAGAGGGATGGTGAAGGCAGATATGATAAAGACCTTAAAGACCTTAAATACCTCACAGGAGTAAATAAGGTATGAAAAGTACTTTTCAGAAAAAAAGGTGCTCAAGAACAAGGAGACATGATATGAAGCTGGAGAGGTAGATTCAGGAGAGATGTGAAGAAGTACTTCTTCACAGAACGACTGGTAGATTCCTGGAAAGCCCCACCCCCCCCAACACACACACACAAAAAAAAGACTGTTTCCCAGGATGGTGCTTTGGTGCTATAGTCTTGGGAGCTGCAATGCCAGGCGGCGGAAAGCCTTCACCTATTTCGGTGTCGACAAATTTCTTGCTGGGGTAAAAATTGTTGTCACACTGATATGGGTGAACCCCCTTTGTTATTTCACCTATTAGAGGATTAGAATACTGAATTTACTCCCTAATTCTGCCCAGTCTCTGCTTTTCTCCTCCTTTTTGCTTTGAAGTCCTTGTCCAATCACAAGGCACAATGTGACAATCTAAGAAAACAATGTTAGGTGTGATCCTCTTCATTTCCCAGTCATGGCAATTATACTATTATAACTCATGTTATTAATTTGTTCATTTCAAATGCTGCTTCATGTATGTTCAGCAACTGCAGAGCCATACGAGCAAGCACATTTATTTTGCTACACTACTCATTTTTGTTTTGTTTTTAATAAGAAAGGCAGCCTGCCACGCAGAGGTCTTTGTGCAGGGCAGAGAGAAGAGGTGAAGGTTAATGTTTCCGACATGGTAGGAGGAGGAGGAGGAGAGGAAGGACAGGACAAGAGGGAACTGAGGTTGTTTTGAGTAGGTAGGATAGCACTCAGTGATACTACATAGATTATATCAGTTAAGAAAATATTTCATAATACATCTAGAATTACAGCTGACAATTTTTCTTCTTAGACAGCTTTGTTCACAGAGTGGCAAACCCAAATGAACGACTGCTCCAGATGCAATGCAGTTTCATTAAATGTCCTCACATACATGAATAGTTTATTTACATGTTAATGAAATATTCTATTTTATAATTGTCTATACATCTTGTCCCGGGGAGACGTACCCCACCCTGGGGCTTCTCGCCCTTGTTCCTAATGTCCCTATCCCTGTTGTCCTATCCTTGTTGGACAGAGCACCTAAAATTAATACGTCTTAAAGCAATGACTGCATTTAATGCATTTAAAAGGTTCTCCGTACAGATGGGGAACGGGTCAGTAAAAGAATTACTAAAAGTCACAGAAGCAAAAATAAGAGCAAGTCTATTATATGCGGTAGAAATTTGGGCTCCAGAGAAATTGGAAATTCTACTAATACAACTAAATAAATTGTTCAGATATATACTGAAGGTCCCACAGGCAGTCCCTGCTTCGATTCTTAGAGCCAAATTAGGACAGCTACCACTTATAACATTTGTTATTGAAAGGAGAATAATATTTTTACTAAAACAATTTTTACTACAGGAATATAGAATACCTAGAATGTGTTTAGAGGAAGAAATTGATTACACAACAAGAGGGGCCATGTTTCCAATGATGTCATCTATTGCCTCATATTTATATCCTTTGGAGTTGGGCAATTTATTATCCCAAATATTTTATAGACCTTTCTAGCAGATAGTGCTTCAAGTCAAAAGTAGGGTCAAAGACATATCCATTTCAAGAGATATGGAATTATTACAAACATACAAACATTTTTATTGGTATAAAAGAATCAAAACTACTCACAGTTTAGAAACCTTTCTGGTGCTATTGGAGGATCTGGATGCAAGAAGGATAATTACCAGATTTAGACTAGAAATACACAATTGTAGATATGTTTACTATCAGCAGAAATGGAAAGACACTGATGAAGGGTTATGTAAATGTAGACTAAGAGTCTCGGATGACTTCAAGCATATTCTCCTAATATCTGACTACCTCTCCCTGGGCTAAGACACAGATATGGCACACTGATGAGTCCAAATGAGGACAAAACACGTGTATGTGTCTGCTGTTCTTAGCCTTTGCTGATTGCACTGTGAGGCCTTCTGGCACCATGCAATTCTGCTTAAAGTAGAGCCAGTCGAAATTCTCTCATGGGGACTTGTATATGTTTCCCATGATGCTTTCCATTACTGAGGTATGTGGCAATTCTGTTTCTCCTAATATGTTCTTGTATGAAAAACATAGAAGTTTTGGTTAGGGCCCATACTATCAAACTACGGTTTCCCCTGGACCAAATTTTAATTTACTTAACTAATACTCATGATAAAACCATTTTGCACAGGCTCAGTCGTTTTTTTATTGTGATTGGAATTGCAATATTATGTATTATATTTTATACAGAGATGGAAATAATTGATTTTTATATTCTTTTGTAATTTTTATCTGATGTGTTCTTTTATGTATTTAAAGGGACAGTAAACATTGCAGGGATTGCTAAAACTGTGAAAGCCCATGAAAAGTTATGCTGAGTGAGGTATTTGGCTTCCTTGTAGGTGTCAAATGTCCAGAGATATGAATCTTTAAATCAACTGAAAATCAAAACAAGGCAGCAGCCATTTCATGCACTCTTACAACAGGAAGTGATGTCACTGAGGGGCAAGCTGTAATTAGCAATATAGAGCTAGCTCCTCAGTGACATCACTTCCTGTTTTTAAAACTGCATGAAATGGCTGTTGCTATGAGCTGATTTACACATTACTTAGCTATTCATGACTCAAGACTCTTGTCCCCTACAGGTAAACCCAATACCTCATTTGAAAAATCTTTCATGGGCTTTCACAATTTGAGTGACCCTGCAATGTTCAGTGTCCCTTGTTGATTGTAAAGACCTTTGTGTCGAGTAATAAAAGAAACTGAACTTGTACTAATCAATCTCTCTTAATTCTAAAAATAAAAACAAAAATGGTCTCCACGATGTTTGGCAGAAAGTAGAGACTCACGATATCATGGTCTGGATGACTTCCCTTGAAGTCCCCCATTTCAAGTACACCAATATCTTAGTGTGTGGCTGGATCGCAACCTTGACTTCTAATCCCACATCGATGCCATCCATAAAAAGCTCTTCCACACATTTGGAGCTTTGTACAAAAACAAATACTGCCTCCCAATGAAAGTCCACCATGAGATTATCTTCCAGATAATCCTCTCAGTTTTTAATTATCAGGATATGGTACAGTATACAGTTCTGCCTCCAAAGCTGCCCTGACCAAACTGAATCCCTATCATTTACTCCTTTTGCCGTTCTGCCCGAAACTACCCACCCAAACTAATCACTTCTCCCTCAGTTTCAATATCTGTCTCCCTTCTCTCACTCAAGGGCTGGCACCTTTCCCACAGTCCCTCATTTTTATCAATATAATGGTCCAGCTCCTCCCCATAACCTCTCCTCCATTCTCTCCCATCCCTCCTACCACCCTCCACAGTTTGTTGCCACTTTTAGAAGCAGTTCCTGCTCCCATATACCTCCCCCCAACCATCCCAGCCTTTAGCAGCAGTTCCTGCTCCCATATACCTCCCCATCCATCTCTGCCTTTAGCAGTAGTTCATACTACCATATACCTCCCCCAACCATCCCTGCCTTTAGCAGCAGTTCCTACTCCCCTATACGCCCCAACCATCCCTGCAATTGGCAGCAGTTCCTACTCCCATATACCTCCCCTTACCATCCCTGTCTTTAGCAGCAGTTCCTACTTCCCTATACGCCCCAACCATCCCTGCCTTTAGCAGCAGTTCCTACTCCCCTATACGCCCCAACCATCCCTGCCATTGGCAGCAGTTCCTACTCCCATATGCCTCCCGCAAACCATCCCTGTCTTTAGCAGCAGTTCCTACTCCCCTATACTTCCCCTTACCACCCCTGTCTTTAGCAGCAGTTCCTACTTCCCTATACCTTCCCTTACCATCCCTGTCTTTAGCAGCAGTTCCTACTCCCATATACTGCCCCTTTCCATCCCTGCCTTTAGCAGTTCTTACTCCCATATGCCTCCCGCAAACCATCCCAGCCTTTAGCAGCAGTTCCTACTATACCTCTCTTACCATCCCTGTATTTAGCAACAGTTCCTACTCCCATATACCTCTCCAACCATCCCTACCTTTAGCAGCAGTTCCTACTCCCATATACCTCCCCATCCATCTCTGCCTTCAGCAGTAGTTCATACTACCACATACTTCCTCAACCATCCCTGCCTTTAGCAGCAGTTACTCCCATATACCTCCTTTAACCATAGCAGTAGTTTCTACTCCCATATACCCCCAACCATCCCTGCCTTTAGCAGCATATCCTATGACCCTATTCCCCCTACCTTTAACATAAAATTCTGCTCCTGCATAACTCTCCCTGCCTTTAGCAGCATGTCCTACTCCCCTATAATTCTACCATCCTCCCTGCCTTTAGCAGCATTTCCTGCTCCCCATACCTCAACCACCTTCCCTGCCTTTAGCAGCATTTCCTGCTCTCCTCATACCTCCCCACCCTCCCTGCCTTTGTAGCATTTCATTCTCCTCATACCTCCTCCACCATCTCTGCCTTTAGCAGCATTTCCTGCTCCCTTATACCTCCCCACCATCCCTGCCTTTAGCAGCATTTACTGCTCCCCTATACCTCCCTGACCCTCCCTTTGGCAGCATTTCCTTCTCCCCCATACTTCCCCCACCCTCCCTGCCTTTAGAAGCATTTTCTACTCCTAATACCTCCCACACCCTCCCTGCCTTTAACAGCATTTCCTGCTACCCATTCCTGCCACACCCTCCCTGCCTTTAGCAGCATTTCCTGCTACCCATACCTGCCACACCCTCCGTCTTTAGCAGCATTTCCTGCTCCCCATCCCTCCACCACCCTCTCTGCCTTTAGCAGCATTTCCTGCTCCCATATATCTCCCCCACCTTCCCTGTTCCTTCTCCCTTATACTTCCCCCACACTCCCTGCCTTTAGTAGCACTTCCTGCTCCCCTATACCTCCCCATCCTCCCTGCCTTTAGCAGCATTTCGTTGCTCCCCTATAACTCTCCCATCCTCCTGCCTTTAGCAACAGTTCCTGCTCCCCATACCTCCCACCCTCCTTACCGTTAGCAGCAATTCCTTCTTCTTTATATCTCACCCATTCTACCTGCCTTTAGCAGCAGTTCCTGGTCCCCTATATCTCCCCACCCTCCCTGCCTTAGCAGCATTTCTTGCTCTACTATACCTCCCACCATCCCTGCCATTAACAGCATTTCCTTCTGCCCTATAACTCCCACCATCCCTGCCATTAACATAATTTCCTTCTCCCCAATACCTTCCACTGTCCCTGCCTTTAGCAGCATTTTCTGATCCCCTATCTCCCCACCCTCCTGCCTTTAGCAGCAATTCCCACTCCCCATAACTCCACCACCCTCCTGCATTTAGCAGCAGTTCCTGGTCCCCTATATGTCCCCTCCTCCATGCCTTTAGCAGTTCCTGGTCCCTGTATCTCCCCAACCTCCTGCCTTTAGCAGCATTTCCTGCTCCACTATACCTTCCCACAATCCCTGCCATTAACAGCATTTTCTTCTCCCCATACCTTCCCACCATCCCTGCCTTTAGCAGCATTTCCTGATCCCCTATACCTCCCCACTCTCCCTGACATTAGCAGCAGTTCCTGGTACCTATACCTCCCCCACCCTCCCTGCCTTTAGCAGCATTTCCTGCTCCTCTATACCTCCCCACCCTCCCTGCCTTTAGCAGGATTTCCTGCTCCCCATACCCCCTCACCCTCCCTACCTTTAGCAGAATTCCTTCTCCCTTATACCTCCTCACCTCCCTGCCTTTAGCAGCATTTCCTGCTCCCTTATACCTCCCCCCCTCCCACCTTTAGCAGCAGTTCCTGCTCCCCATACCTCCCTGCCACCTCCCACCCTCCCTGCCTTAGCAGCATTTCCTACTCCCAATACCTCCCACACCTCCCTGCCTTTAGCAGCATTTCCTGCCACCCTATAACTCCCCACTTTCCTGCCTTAGCAGCATTTCCTTCTCCTTATACTTCCCACCCTCCCTGTCTTTAGTAGCATTTCCTGCTCCCCCATACCTCCCCAACATCCCTGTCTTTGTCAGCATTTTCTGCCCCCTATACCTCCCCCACCCTTCCTGCCTTAGCAGCATCTTCTGCTCCCCATATCTCCCCCGTCCCTGCCTTTAGCACCATTTCCTGCTACCCTATACCTCCCCAACCCTCCCTGCCTTTATCAGCATTTCTTGCTACCTATACATCCCCCATCCTCCCTGACTTTAACAGCATTTCCTGCTCCCTTATACTTCCCCATCCTCCCAGCCTTTAACAGCATTTCCTGCTCCATTATACCTCCCCACCCTCCTGCCTTTAGCAGCATTTCCTGCTTCCTATAGCTCCCCATCCTCCTGTCTTTAGCAACAGTTCCTGCTACCCTATACCTCCCTACCCTCCTGCCTTTGCTAGCAATTCCTTCTCCCCATCTCCCCCACTCTGCCTGTCTTCTAGCAGCAATTCCTGCTCCCCTATAACTCCCGGACCGTCCCTGCCTTTAGGGTCAGTTCCTGGTCCCCTGTATCTCCCCCACCCTCATTCCTTTAGAAGCATTTCCTGCTTCACTATACCTCCTCATCATCCCTGCCATTAACAGCATTTCCTTCTCCCCAGTACCTCCCCACTGTCGCTGCCTTTAGCAGCATTTCCTGATCCCCTATACCTCCCCCACCCTCCCTGTCTTTAGCAGCATTTCCTTCTCCCCATATCTCCCCAACCCTCCCCACCTTTAGCAGCATTTCCTGCTTCTCTATACCTCCCCACTCTCCCTGCCTTTAGCAGGATTTCCTGCTCCCATACCCCTCACCCTCCCTTTCCTTCTCCTTATACCTCCCCACCCACCCCGCTTTAGCAGAATTTCCTGCTCCCTTATACCTCCCCCACCCTCCCTGCCTTTAGCTGCAGTTCCTGCTCCCCATACCTCCCTGCCTTTACCAGCATTTCCTGCTCCACTAAACCTCCCCCACCATCTCTGCATCTCTGCCTTTAGCAACAGTTCCTGCTCCCATATACTTCCCCGCCATCCCTTGCTTTAGCAGCAGCTTCTGTTCCCCTAAAACTCCCCACTCTCCCTACCTTGAGTAGTAGTTTCTACTCCCCTATGCCTCCTCCACCATCCTTGCTTTTCACAGCTGTTCCTCCTCCCCAATCCACCTTCCATGCCTTTAGTAGCATTTCCTGCTCCCTTATACCTCCCCACCCTCCCTGCCTGTAGCAGCATTTCCTGCTCCCCTATGCCTCCCCACCCTCCCTGTCTTTAGCAGCATTTCCTGCTCCCCTACACCAATTAACATGTTACCTTTGATACAGTGGATGCCAAACCTTGGCACACACGGCAAAACAAACTCAGAATCTGAGTAAATAAGGGCAAATGCAGTTTATTGACTCACACCACAGCCAAAGACTCCAGCACTTTGGCGGTAGACCTTTGACACCCTGGATGGATTCTGAGTTTGTTTTGCTGTGTGTGCCAAGTTTTTGGATTTGTGTTTGTTTTTGAGCTGGCAGCCTTCCCTTGACACCTGCCCAGCACCATTGTTCGAAGTTTGAACCCTGGAACTGATACAACGGATGCAACAATTGGAAGACTCTGTGATTTGCATAAAATGACAAAGGACAGAACAGATATGACTCAAGATATGAATGAAATATAATGTGAAATACGTGCAACAAAAAGGCCTAAGGAAAAACAGCCATCAGCTCTGGTATACAGTATAGACTGCTGTGCCTGAAGGGTGTAAATAAACAAAATAAAAAGATACTATTTAACCAAATTTTCCTTCTTTCCTTAATTCCTTCCTTCCTCCATCAGTTTTGCTTCCTGCCAGGGGCAGTGACTACCCATCATACCAACTGTAACACCATCCCAGTTGTGGGCCTATTAGCTGTACCCTCCATTCTCCCCATGTTGGGCATGACCCCGAAGTGGTATAATCTAGGGGGTATAAAGGCCCTTGGTGGGAATTGTACAGCAGGTCTGAAGTTCAGTTCTGAAACTGGAGGCTGACATCTGGAGGCCTGAGGGGCTTAATCTGTCTCATGGAATTGGCTGTGATAGGCCAGTAAGGACCTCTTAGGCCCAGGGGTGACATCATGGGTCATGAGTCTGGGGTGTGGCATAGGACTCCACTTGTTAGGTCTTCTGTTTTGGCCCTTGAAGGTGAAAGAATACAATGGCATGGGTGACAAGTGTGTCAAGGGAGATTCCTCCTCAAGGGTTCACCCATGGCTTCCTGCACATCCCAAGCGTATAGCATTGAAAAGTAAGGTTGGATGTTCAGATTGACCTGTGGCACATACAGTGATCAAACTACACTCTCTCCTAACCCAGAAACCTGTTTGCAGATATAAATGAGCAGAATTGAGCTTTCTGTTTGGGACAGCGAGTTGGTGTCCTTCGGAGTCACTCAGTCTCAGAAATGCTTGCCTGCCTAGTAAGCTGGAAGGATGAAAGCTTGGATCAGACACCCTGGGGTGAGTGAATGTGTTAACCTGGGAGGTCAGCAAGTACTGGTGTTGGTGTGCCCACAAAATATACTCCACGTGGAACTGGGTTCATCCAGCTACCTGCCTGAATGGGTGTGCAGGACATTGTTATTTATTTATTTATTTATTATTTAAAAGTTTCACTAGGAAATATATATACTGAGCAGATGTGTTCATTTTCAGACGCATCCTGGAGGAGCGGGGAATAGGATACATAGCAATTCCAGCAGCAAATGTCAAATACAGTGAATAATGAAACATAGAATAAACATATAGCAGTAGGAACAAAATTAGATAATACATACATTAATAAACAACAATAATAACAAGAAAGGTACTAGGAAACTAAGAAACAGCACAATTAAATTACATATTTGGTATAGGGTAGGTATTCATCTGCAAAATTAGTGCAGAGGTTAAATATGGTAAGGGTAGAAATTAAAGAAATACAACTACAGGTAGGGGGGGAATGGACCTTGAGAAGGGAGTTGAGGATATGCGGGGAGGCAGCATGATGGATGGGAGATGGAAGGGTATTCCAGATTTTTGGGAAATGGTGTGAGAATGCAGTCTGACCAACTGAAGAAGTCTTGGGAGATAGATGTGGAGCTGCGCTAAAGAGCTCTGCGGTCGCTTTTCTGTAAAAGCTCTGTTTCTTACTTGGGCATGAGTAAACATAGAAACATAGACTATGATGGCAGATAAGGACCATTTGGCCCACCTAGTCTGCCCATTTCCCTACCTACAGGATAAGCTGCAGATCCTAGTTAACCAACAATCTATTTCCTCTTACCCCCCACAAGAATTGCCTTATGTCTGTCCCATGTATTATTGAATTCTCCCACAGTTTTAGGCCCCACAACCTCCTCAGGAAGGCTGTTCCATGCGTCCACCACCCTCTCTGTGAAAAAAAAAATACTTCCTCACATTGCCCTGGAACCACCCCCCTCCTCTATCTTTAAATTGTGCCCCCTTGTTCTTGCACATCTCTTTTACTGAACGATGCTACCCTCTTGGACTTTGTTGATTCCACTGAGGTACTTAAAGTTTCTATCATGTCCCCCGCTTTCCTCAAGGGTATACATATTAAGCTCCTTTAGTCTCTCTTTGTATGGCTGCTCTTGCAGACCCTGCACCATTTTAGTTGCTCTCCTCTGGACTGCCTATATCCTATCTATGTCCCTCTTGGAGATGGGGTCTCCAGAACTGGACACAGTACTCCAGATGGGATCTCACCAACTGTCTGTACAGAGGGATAACAACTTCCTGTTTTCTGCTGGCGATGCCTCTCCCTATACATCCCAGTACACCCCAGCCCTCTCTACTGCCTTCTCACATTGCTTGCTAACCTTAAAGTCATCTGATATGATTACCCCCAGGTCCCTTTCCATTTTTATTGTTGTTACTACCCCCCCCCCATTGTGTAATCTTCCCCTGGGTTCTTGTTTCCCAGGTGCATTATTTTGCACTTCTTTGCACTGAATCCAAGTTGCCATACTTCTGACCATTCCCTCAACCTTGCCAAGTCCTTTCTCATCCTTTCACATCTCCTTGTGTATCAGCCCGTTGCAGATCTTTGTGTCATCTGCAAAGAGGCATACTTTTCCTTCAAGTCCCTCTGCAGGTCGCACCTGTAAAAAGCTTTCAGCTAGTGTGCTACTCCTGGTTAAACAACTAATAAAAAAAACTGTCACTTATAAAGACATTAAAAAGGACTGGACCCAGTACTGAACCATGTGGTACCCCACTAGTAACCCCTCTTTCTTTAGAGTGGACTCCATTTACAATTACCTTCTGTGTCCTGTTGTCCAGCCAATGTTTTACCCAGGCTACCACCCTGGGACACACTCCAGGCTGGTTAATTTGACTATTAATCTTTCGTGTGGGACTGTGTCAAATGCCTTGCTAAAGTCTAGGTAGGCTATGTCCACAGCCCTCCCTGGTCTACTACTTTGGTCACCCAGTCAAAGAAATCAATTAGATTCATCTGACATGATCTTCCACTGTGAACCCATTGCCTTGGGTCCTGTGCCCCACTGGCCTCTAGGTACTCAACAGTTCTTTCCTTCAGAAGTGATTTCATCACTTTCCCTACCACAGAGGTCAAACTGACAGGTCTGTAGTTTCCTGCCTCTGTCTTGGTCCCACTTTTGTGAAGGGGAATCGCATCTGCCTTCCTCCAGTCCTCAGGTACCACACCATCCTCCCATGATTTGTTAAAAAGGGTAGTCAGTGGTTTCACTAGTTCTCCCCTTAATTCTTTTAGAATTCTGGGGTGAACTCCATCAGGTCCCATTGCTTTGTCCACCTTCAGTTTTAGGAGTTCTTTCTGAACCCTTTCATCTGTGAAAGGACTAGGATCGACCCCCCCTATCAGGAGTGCTTCTGTTAATTGGATTAGGCACCTCCCTCCTCCTCCTCCTCTTTTGTGAATACTGAGCAGAAACATTCGCTCAGTATCCCTGCTTTTCACTGTCCTCACTGCCCACCCACCGGTCCATTCTATTCAGCCTCACTATCCTCCCTTTGTCTTTCTATGCTCCCTGATGTACCTATAAAAGGTTTTATCCCCCTTCTTAACCAAGTTGGCTATCTTTTTCTCAGTTTGGGCCTTTGCTATTCTGACTTCCCTCCCTGCTTCCTTCTGCCTTAACTGGTACAGCTCTCTGTCCTGCTCCTTTTGTGTTTCCTTTTACTTCCTGAATACTATCTTTTTCTTCCTGACTTTCCCTGCCACCTCTTTTGAGAACCATATTGGCTTTTTCTTTCGTTTTGATTTGTTTATCTGCTTCACACAAAGGCTTGTTGCCTCTGTGATGGCAGTTCTGATGTTTCATTATCGTTTCACCCCTCCTTCTAGCCTGTTTGCTAGTGCTTTTCTAAGGCACTCTCCCATCTTGCCAAAGTCAACCCTCCTGAAGTCCAGTACCCTCACTTTTGTATGGCTTGACTTCGTAGCTGAATTTATCGTGAACCACACTGTTTGATGGTCACTTGTTCCCACTTCTAGAGCTGAGATCCTCTCACTGTCCCCATTTGAGAGTATGAGGTCTAAGATTGCTCCCTCACGAGTGGGTTCCGAAACTAGCTGTCTGAGGCCTGCCACCTGTAGGGCATCGAGAATGGCTTTGCTCTTGGATGTGGCTGCAGCAAATGTGCTCCAGTTAACATCTGGCATATTCAGGTCTCATCAACAGTATATCCTTTCTCTGCCATTCTAAGAATGCCTTCTATCATATCCTTGTCCATTCCTCCCCTGACATGGGTCTGTATACAACCCCTGTGAGGATTGTGGTGCCATTTCCAGTCTCTAAGGTGACCCACAGTGCCTCCTCCTCCCTGTTTACTCTTTTGTTCAGTTGCTTTTATCTCTTCCTTTACATAGAGAGCTAATCCTCCCTCTTCTACTCTCCCTGTCTCTCCTGTAGGTTATGTACCCTGGTATGTTAACATCCCAGTCATGGTTCTCTGTGTACCATGTTTCTGTGATTGCTCACGATATCAAGGCATCCTCTTCCATCAAGGCCACCAGTTCAGGGAGCTAGCAGACCCATGTCAAAGAAAACAAAGAAATTCTTAGTGATGGAGCAGTAGAAGAGGAAGAAAACCTTTTATTCCTCTGAAGTGGAAACGCCGTTAAGGAAAGGGCCGATTGAATGCTTTACTACCGGCCTACCTGTTTCTGAGAACATGCAGACACCGTCTGGAGTTAGGAGTTTACCCCAGGATTTGAGTAATTCTGCATATATCGTCTCGGGATCGAAGGACTGTGGGGAGCTTGAGGAGCTGCCTAAAATCCCTGTCCCTGGGTTGCAAGTTCAGGAAAAAGGATGAGGTTAGAGAAGTATTACATTCTGCGGCTGATGTGGAGTTGCTTTTGATAAATACTTTGCCAAAATCCCCAGCTGCAGGTCACTCCCGAGTTGTTGGTAAACAGGGAAAGTAAGTCTGTCGAGAGGGTTTGCTTACAGTGTCGCTACCTAACAAAGGTAGAGATTAAATCTCGTAAACAGCGTTGGCTTCAATGTCAAACTTATTCTCTTTTTTGAGTGTGTTTGATAAAAATCTTGATCTGCTGCTGGATAGATTAAATGTTTTGGAGAAAGAGGTGAAATCTATAAGTTTGGATGTAGAAGAGATCCAAAAATCACAAACTCAACACAAAAATGACTGACTGTGTTACAACAGAAGTCATTAACTAATGAAGCTCTATCCACTACTAACCTAAATACTATTCTTGTGTTGCAAAAAAAAAACGAAGCGATGGAAAATACAATTCAATATAAAAATCTAAGATTACTTGGAGTCCCTGACTCGTATGACAAAGAATATAATTCAATTTGCAATCTTTTACAAGACTTGTTTATTTCAGTTCATAAATTACGAGCGACTAATTTACCTTTTGTGACAAGAACATTCAGGGTTCCCTCAAGACATTGCAGAACTGCTTCTCAAAGTATGCCTGAAAACCAGGAGGTGAGCGTTGGACTTCTATCACCCGATTCAGCTGAAGTTCTAAATAAGGCAAATACTGGCAAATGTTTTAAATATACAGCCGGTCCCAGAAGCACAATCACTTTTCTCTAACATTTGATACTGATCATGACTTAGTCTTAAATGCAGCTCGGAAAATAGGTGCTCTGTCTTTTAAAGAAATTATCTGTCACATATTTCCAGATATTGCACCTGAAACACTTAAATGCAGGAAACAGTTTCTTCAGCATAAAGAATATATGCAAGAGATTGGAGCCAAATTTAAATTACTGTTCCCTGCAAAATGTTTACTTACTTGTGGGGGAGATAAACGCTTATTTTTTGAACCAGAGGACTTAAAAACTTATATAATGCAGAGAAAAGTACAAAGGGAAGAAGAAGAAGAAAAAAAATCAAACTCAAAGGAAACTAGAAGAAGAGATGTCTTCTTTAGATGGAGAAATTAATATTTTATTGCATAACATTACATATATACATATCTATCTGTATATAGTAACTTGCATCTTGGGATATGGAATTATTATTATTTCTTCTGGTTAAAAATTCTGTAAGCTTGTGGCTTACACACCTAGAAACGATACTTGGATTTTGTTAAAATTATTGAAAGAGGGGTTCCTCCAATTGTGGACTTTAACTTAATTTATAATAGTTTGTGCATGTTACAGTCTTAAAATGTTCAATCCTATGTTTATTAGTGTCTTGGGTGGGGTTTCTTGTATATGTTTATGATATGAGATGGTAACATCTATGTGATGCTGAACATACCATCCAAATAATAATAATTAAAAAAAAAGGAGAAGAAGAAGACCATGGGATGGTTAAAGTGTGGTGGTTATGGTTTCTGAGTGAGTAAGAAGAAGACAGTTTGAGGGAAAAAAGAGGAGGAGAGATAGGGAGGGAGTGAAACCAGAACTTGGCAAGAAAGTTAGCACAGTGGATAAGGCGCCTGTAGGCTAAGGAAGGAAGAGAGAGATTGGTAGAGGGTGCAGTGATGGGTACGTGGAGGACAGTCAAGAGCAAAATGGCAGAAAGAGTGAAAAAGAGTTCAATCTAAGTAGGGAAACTTTGGGAGCAGCACTGTAGATGACATCACTGTAGTCAAAAACAGGTAAGATCATTTTCCGGACATGGGCTTGGCAGAGGAATATAACCATGATTTCTATGTAAAGCACCCAGTTTTGGGTGCAGCTTTTTGAGAATAGCATCAATATGTTCAGAAAAGGTGAGCTGATCAAGCCATACACCAAGGTACCTGAAGGAGGAGTTGGCCTCAAGTAGTTTCCCATCTAAGGTGTGGTAAGATGGGAAGGACTTTAGCTTCAGTTCTCTGCTAGTGCCAAAGCTAATGGAGCCTGTCTTCTTGGCACTTAAAAATAACTGGTTAGATCAAAACTAGTGTTGTACATTTTCAAAATCATGCTGAAGCTTTGAAGCTACAACAGAAGGTGAAGGGCCAGATGCAAATATTGTCATATACAGGGATACTGAAGTTAAATACTGCATTTAATAATATGCTTACAGAGCTGAAATTAAACAATTTGTCCATAGATGTAGCATCGTCCTCTCCCTCTCAGGACTCAGGTGAGTCAGGATATTCTTCCTCCTCGTTTTGATGATTCCAGGGACTCTGACCTACCAGCAGAACCAGAGGACCAAGGACACCCGGTCTCTTCAGATGTCCCAACTTTTAAGGATGTGATGAGGCACATCCAGGCCCTTATGGGTGGGACACAGAGGAACTGGATCTCAAGCAATGCTGGCTAGCCATCTTCCTCCGTAAAAGGAATCTTTGCCCTTGGTTGTCCCAGCCCCTATTGACTCCTTCAAGGATGTCTTCAACAGGACTGCTTGGAAATGGTTCCATGGCAGAATATCGACAACAATGTCAACATCCTGCACAGTGACAGGAACAATGCCAACTGCCGGCAGTGTTCCTGTCAGGAAGAAGGGACTGTGCTCCCTAGCACCCCCCCATCACTAATTAACCAATTCCAAGTTGGAATTGGTTTGAGGTGGGGGCGAAACACCAGGAGTCGCAGTGTCGGCATATAGCGGACCACCATAGCGACCAATCGCGACCTGGCGAGATTTGTTGCTGTGGTGGTGTTCGCTATAGAATTGTCATTGTGGTGGTGTGCTACCCTTGGAAATATCCCTCTACTACACCGGCAATGTCCAAGAAGGCAGATCACCTGTATAATGCCCCGAGGGATGAACCTTTCTATAGGGCACATCCAGAGGCTGACTCAGTCATTATTAACACAGCCCATGACTGTTCTAACTGGCCCAAGCACTTTAGCAGTCAGCCCCCAACAAGGACTCCAAGCACATAGACCTTTTTGGTAAGAAGGTCTATTTCTCAGCCACCTGTGCTATCTATTCCCTAAACTTCCTAGCCCACATGATTCAATATCAGAATGCCCTGTGGGAGAAGGCTTTCAAGGTGACACAGGCTCAGCCTGATCTTCCTGGAAAGACTGAACTGTTATACCTTCTGATGTCAGGTTTGGATGTGGAGACTCATGTTCTTCAAGCCTCCTGTGACTCTGCAGACTCCACAGATAGGGCTACAGCTACAGGAGTTTGCTTTTGTCACTGCTCCTGGCTTAGAGTCTCCAATTTTGTTCTGGATGTCCAGTCTAAGATCCTGGATGCTCCTTTCAGTGGCCTCGTTTTGTTTGGCGAGGATTCTCAAAATATAATCACTCATCTCCAAGACTCGGGCAAGGCTATACATTCAGTTCATATACTGTACCGATCTCAGACGAAATCATCCCAGAGGCAGTCCTTTCATCACACCTCCAAGCAGAAACCCAGAGGCCAACAGTCCAGAAGTGCCTTTAAGAGGAAGGCTATTTCCCAAGCTACAGGAGGTTCTGCCCCCAGAGTTCCCAGAACCTCCCAGGCTGTGTTTTCTGTCCCCGACTCCTCTACCTGTCTCCTTTCCTGACCCCCCTCCCCCAGCCAAATCTCTGGGGGAAGTGTGGGGGGTCGTTTCTCTATCTACGGAGAGGGGTGGCACAGAATAATCTCAGATCAGTGGGTTCTGCAGTTAGTGGAACAGGGCACACTTTAGAATATTTAGTGATTCCCCAGAAAATTCTCTAGTCTCCTCCATCATTCTCAGTCCCATCTCATCCTTATCCAGGAAGAGATCCAAGCACGCCTGTGAAAACAGGCCATAGAACCCATCCCACAAGTGCAAAAAGGGAAGAGGTTCAACTCATATTTCTTTCTGGTCCCAAAGAAAAAAGGAGACCTGCATCCCATCTTGGATGTCAACCACCTGAACCAGTTCACAGAATACAAGTGGTTCATGATGGTCACTCTTTTCGGCCTTTCCCCCCCATTACTTTATCAGGGGGATTGGCTCTGTTCCCTTGGACATGCATGACGTGTATCTTCACATCCTGGTGTTTCCACCCACAGGAGGTTCCTTCCTTCACTTCCCATGGAAACCACTAGCAGTTTTGAACTCTGCCATTCGGCCTGTCCTCGGCCCCTCGAGTCCTTACAAAATGCCTTGCAGTAGTGCAGCGCCTTAAGAGGAAGCACATATGTCTTCCTTTACCTAGACAACTGGCTTCTGACAGCTCCCACCAAAGACTGGTTGCTTGGAACCATGGAGGCCACTTTCTCTCTATTTTGGGATCTGGAGATAACTCTCAACCTCCCCAAATCCTCCCCTTTGCCAAGCCAAAGACTTCAATACATAGGGGCAATCTTGGACACTGCCCAACACAAAGCTTTTCTTCCCCCGGACAGGGCAGAATGCCTTCAGGCACAGGCTCAACTGGTCTCCTCGTCTCGCCAAGTTCCAGCCAGAGAATTTCTCAGGCTATTGGGACATGGCAGCGGTCATTGCAACAATGCCCTGGCTCATCTCCACATGAGGGTAGCCCAATGGAACCTTTGGGTCCAGTGGGATCAGCACACAGATGATTTGGAACAACCCGTGTCGGTCTCTAACCGGTGGGGACAGTCCTTACGGTGGTGGTTGGACCCCGCCAATCTCTCCAAGGGGTTCACTCTGGTCAGAGTCACATCGACAGATCCTGACCACGGATGTGTCAGAACATGGTTGGGGCACCCACCTGGCAGACCACCGGACTCAGAGGTCCTGGTCCCCTCTGGAGCAGCATCTCCACAACAATGTTCTGGAGATGCGGGTGATCCTATATGCTCTCAGGGCCTTTCAGACGAACCTACTCCTGGTTCCTCTCTTGATCCAGATGGACAACATGTCAGTGGTCTTTCACATGAACAAGCAGGGGGTTACCCATTCTTACCCCCTCTGCAGGGAGGCCATGAGAGTTTGGTAGGGCCATACAGCATCACCTGGATCTAACTGCTGTGCATGTTCCAGATGTTCAGAACACCTTGGCTGACAGTCTAGGCTGTTCCCTGGTCCAAGGCACATGAGGGGGATCTTCTTCCCTCAGTGGTTGAAGATCTTTTCGACAGTTAGGGCCATCCCGAGTTGGACCTCTTCGAGTCCCCATCCACCACAAAACGGCCCCGTTTCTGCTCGCTAGATCCAGGGCCTGGTGTTTTCTGGTGAGATGTGTTGTCTCTCTCCTGGACAGGGAGGTTTCCGTACATCTTACCTCCTTTTCCATTACTGTAGAGGGTGCTTCTCAAGTTGCAGTGAGAGGGGGCAGAGATGATTCTAATAGCTCCTTACTGGCCACGTCAGATATGGTTTCCACTCCTCCAGCAACTAGCAGTGGAACCTCCGATTCCCCTACTTTGTGCTCCGATCTCCTGTCCCAGGAACAGGGCACTCTGTCCACCCAGACCTCAAGTCACCGCACCTTCACGCATGGCTCCTGCAGACTTAGCAGTTGCCTGATTTGGGGTAGCTCCCCAGGTGACAGACATTCTAGTGGCTGCCAGGAAGCCTTCCACTAGTGTCACTTATGCTATGAAGTGGAAGTGGTTATGGGCCACTGTTTGTCACCTAGATCCGTTTACTTGTCCGGAGAATCTCATTCTTGAGTACCTCCTTTCTCTGTTGGATTCAGGCTTGAGTTACTCCTCAGTTAAGGTGCACTTATCTGTCATTTCTGCGTACCATGTACCCATAGCAGGCAAGACTCTTGCCCAGCTAGATCTTTTTTTGGGGCATACTGCATCTAAATCCTCCCATCTGGGACCCTTTCCCCGGGATCTTTGTTCATTTAGAAAAGCTTACTTTGCCTCCGTTTGAGCCTGCATGAAACTGCTTGATTACGCTTTCTATCATGGAAGTGTTATTTTTAGTTGCCATTACCTCTGCTAGAAGAATTTCTGAGCTTCAGGTTCTGATGTGCAAAGAGCCTTATTTAGTTTTCCACAAGGACAGGGTGTCCTTGGAGACAATCCTAAGTTTCCTCCTAAGGTGGTGTCTGAGTTTACACTGAATCAGGATATCCACCTGCCTGTGTATTATCCGCAGTATTCAATCAAGGGAGTTCCTATTGCATACTCTGGATGTCCACGGTGTTCGCTATTATTTGGACCGCACCCGAGCCCTCAGAAACACTGATCAGTTATTCATTTCATTCACCCTAGGGAAAGAAGGGCTCCTGTTTCAAAACAATGTTTGTCCAAATGGTTAGTTAATTGCATTGTTTATTGCTATTAGCAAATATGACAAGCCTTTACGGACGGTTAAAAGCCATTCTACCAGGGTGTAGCTGCTTCATTTGCCTCCCTTTAGATATGTGTCCATTGCCGACATTTGGGTAGCTGCCACTTGGACTTCTGTCCACACTTTCATCTGACATTATAGTAACTGGACATTGCATCTAGGCGCAGAGCAGGTTCTAGACTAGCAGTCCTGTAGGGCCTGCTCTTTTGAGAGCCTTACACTGACTTCTGCCTCCTCCTAGCTGATTGGGCTCAATCCTTTCAGGTCCTTTCACTGCTTGGGGCTCAGTCCTAACGGTGTAACCTGCTGCAAGAGCACCCTCAAAGTGAGATAGTACAGTTACGTAAGAACTTACCGTAACAGTAGATCTCTGAGAGGAGCTCTTGCAGAAGGTGCTGTTTTTCCTCCCTCCATCCCCCCGATGTCTGCTTCTCCATCACTGTTACTTTTCTTCCTCAATGTAGAGGAACCTCCTCTGTTCTCCAGTTTCAGTATATGCTGGGGTCTCCAGCGGGAGAACTGAGGTAGGGCTGAGTGATCGCCCCTTTTATACCACAGGTGGATGTTGGGGGCAGGCCGACGTCAGGGGGTGGTCCCCCGCTGTATACTGCTAGCTAGAAGTTTTGTGTGGGGACCTGGCACCTGCCAGCTTCAGTCCTAATGGTGTAATCTGCTGTAAGAGCTCCTCTCAAAGATTGACTGTTATGGTAAGTTCTTACGTAGGTGTACTATCCCAGGGTACTCACTGTATAGGAGGGACAGAGGAACAGGTGGGGAGTAGCCATTTTTTTGGAGGGTATCACGGTGGCAGAAGATGGGTGCATCAGAGGTAGTAATAGAGACTGAGTCACTGGGTGCAACTCACGGCAGCCTCAGGCAAGAAACTGCGTTTGGTTATGATCTACAGATCTCTGGGGCAAGAGGAACAGAGATAGAGAGCTCAAGGAAGAACCTGAAGAGGGGTGGCAAAGGGAAGTAGTGGTGGTGGATGTTCTGAACCTGCCAGACATTGATTGGGATGTTCCAGTGGCCAGGAGCACTAGATGTCAAGCCTTGCTAGATGCCTTTCAGAACTGTCTGCTGGTACCGTTAGTAAAGGAACTCGCAAGACAGACTGCAGTTCTTGATGTGGTGCTTACCTGGACAAACTCCATTTGGTTTAAACTTGCTCTTGGGTTCATAAAAACCCAATCAAGAGGTGAAGTCCTGGATTTCGGAAGGGCAGACTTCAACAGGCTGAGGGAGCTGGTCAGGGAAAAGTTAGTTGGGTGGACAACATGGGAGGGTGGAAGTTAAGGGAGACATTCTCGAGGCACCTAAGTTATGCACGAGAACGAGAACCAAAAAGAACAGGTCCAAGAGACTGTTACATTTATCAGCAAGAGTCCAGGAAATGGTGAGAGGAAAGAAAAAAGGCCTTCTACAAGCATAAAGAAAAGCAGGGGGAGGAAGAATGAGGAGAATACATACTGAAAAACAGGGAGGCAAAGAGGGCCATTAGGGAAACAAAAACAGACATGGAGCTTTGTATGAGAAGGGGTCAAGAGCAGAGAAAAACGGTTCTTCAGATATATTAGGGAAAAAGGAAGAAAGGAGGGGAATCAAGATTAGCAGATGGAGTAGGGTGACAGAGGAGGACAGATAAAAGGCCATCGTCATAATGATTACTTTAGCTCAGTTTTCACGGAGGAGAACAGTGGACCTTTGCCAGAGAGTTGCATCAAAGCAACTATTAAGGGCTCCCAGAGATAAGGCAATCAATATTTGCAAGTGAAAAGATCCAGAAAGGGCTGGCAGCACTGAAAAATAGATAAGGCCCTAGGACCAGATGGGTTGCATCTGAGGTTACTCAGAGCTGGTAGCGAACTGGCTGAACCCTGGTAGGTCTATTCAACAACTCTCTAAGGAAGGGGTAGTTCAAAAGACTGGAGGTGCGTGGCAGATGCAGTTCTGCTCCATGGGGAGGGACAAGGAACATGCGGGAGCTATAAACATGTTAGTCTTACCTCTATTGTAAGAAAGCTGATGGAGTCACTGCTCAGAGAAGACCTTGTGGACTACTTGTAGAGCAACAGGCTCCAGGATAGCAAACGCCCAGATTTGTGGCAGGAGGTCTTGTCTGACTAATCTGATAGTTTTCTTTGACTGGGTGAGGAGAGAATGGAAAGGGCCATGCTGTGGATTTGCTCCACTTTTACTTCAGCAAGATTTTCAACTCAGTACCTCACAGATGCTTGCAGAAGAAGATGCAGAATCTGGGTGTGGCTAAGGTTTACAGTAAACTGGGTAGGTAACTGGCTAAAGGGAAGGCAGCAAAGGGTTGTAGACATTGGGTCATGTCAGTAGAGAGGAGGAGGTCATGAGCAGGGTAACACAGGAATCTGTTCTGGAACTGGTCCTCTTAAATATGTTCATTAGCAACATTAATGAAGGTATCCGGGGCAGGCTGTGTCTCTTTTGAATGACAATAACTTGTGGGAGGGTGGATAGTGACAAAGGCCTCAGGGAAAAGCATGATGTACAAAAGCTAGAGGGGTGGTCTAAGGTCTGGCATTTGAAATTCAACACTAGAAAGTGCAAGGTAATGCACATAGGAAACAAGAACCCCAGGACAGAGTACTGGATGGGTGGATGAGACTTAGCACTACAGCTGAGGAACAGGAACAAGGAGTTACCATCAGTGACTCCTTCAAATAATCGACTCAGTGCAACAAGGCATACAGCAAAGTAAGCAGAATGCTGAGATGTATCGAGTGGGTATAGATAGCAGAAGGGAAGAGGTAATACTTCCCCTATACAGATACTTAGTGAGGCCACACCTGGAGTACTGCACTCAGTTCTGCAGTCCTCCCCTCAGGAAGGACAGATAGGCTGCAGATGGTGCAGCACAGGGTAACAAAAATGATTCAGGGCCAACAGGGCAGGTCCTATGCGTGACATCTCAAGGCACTGAACAAGTATTTGCTGGAAACCAGAAGCAAGAGGAGAGATATACACAGATATATAAGAAATGTGACGGCAGAGAAAGGCCTCACAGCCCATCTAGTCTGCCCAAAACCCTACCTCCCCCCTTCTGTTATGCTGCCACCCTCTTTTCCCAACCCCTTAAATCTATCCCAAGCCCTCATGAACCCCTCCACCATTTCAGCTGCCACTACCTCCTCCGGCAGCTTGTTCCAGGCCTCCACCACCCTCTCCGTGAAAACTGCCCTAAGATTACCTCTGTATTGCCCACCTTCCAGTTTGAGGCTATGTCCCTCGTGTTTGCTCCTTCTTCAATTTAAACAAGCTATCACCCTCCACCTTATTTATTCCCTTCAGATACTTAAAGGTCTCAATCATGTCCCCCCTCACCCTCCTAGTCTCCAGAGGGTACAAATTTAGCCCTCTCAATCTTCTCTCATAGGGTACATCCTGCATCCCGTGTACCATTTTGGTTGCCCTTCTCTGTACCCTTTCCATCAACTCAACATCTATTCATAGGTGAGGCCTCCAGAACTGCACCCCATACTCCAGATGCGGCCTGACCATGGTTCTGTATAACATCATTAGCACCTCCCTCTTCCTGCTATTAAAACCCCTCACAATACAGGCCAACATTCCATTTGCCTTTCCCACCGCCCTGCTACACTGGCTGCCCACTTTGAGGTCACGCGATACCATAATCCCCAGGTCCCATTCCGCTTCCTTCTCCTTAATCACCACCCCTCCAAGGGAGTAAGTTTCCTCCTATTCCTCCTCCCCAGGTCCATCAGCAAGCACTTTTTGTATTAAACTTCAATTTCAGGTATCAGACCACCTCTCCAGGTCCTGACTCATGGCTTGCACCCACTAGGTGAATCCACCCTATTGCAGACCTTTGTATCATCTGCGAACAGGCACACCCACCCTCCAGACCCTCCGCTAGGTCACTAATATAGATGTAAAAAGTATTGGGCCTAGCACTGACCCATGTGGCACCTCACTGATCACCGCCTGTTCCCTGGAATGTGTCCCATTTACCACCACCATCTGACTCCTTCCCTTCAACCAGTTTTCCACCCACCTGGTATTCTGAGGTCCACCCTAGTCTGTCCAGTTTATGTACCATTCCACCATGCGGAGCGGTGTGAAGGCCTTATTGAAATCCAGATAGGCCATGTCCACCACTCCTCCTGGTCAATTATCTGTGTCACCCCACTGAAAATCTCTATCAGGTTAGTCTGACAGGACCTTCCCTTGGTAAACCAATCTGCCTGTCATCCTGCATGCCATTCATCTCAAGTATTCTATCAACCTGATCTTAAGTAGTGTTCCATTACCTTCCCCACCACTGAGGTAAGACTAATGGGACGGTAGTTTATGACCTCATTCTTCCACCCCCCCTTATGCAGTGTGACCACCTCTGCCCTCTTCCAGTCCATTGGCATCACCCCTGTGACCAAGGACAAGTTAAACAGCCTCACCAGATGCGGCACCAGTTCATCCTTCGCCTCCTTGAGAACCCTTGGGTGTATTCCATCAGGCCCCATTGCCTTGTCCTCCCTAAGTCTACCCAGCTCTTCCATTACTCCTTCAGCTGTGAATTCTGCCACACCTACCTGCCTGTGGCTGTCACCCTCCCCAGCCTCCGGCCTGGTCCCCTGCCCTCTCTTTCTTCCGTGAAGATTGAGACAAAATAGCTATTTAATGCCTCTGCTTTTCGAAATCCCCTTCCAGAAATTTCCACTTCCCCCCCACCCCCTTATATGATAAGAGACCTTCAAGTTCCTAAAAGGAATTAGTAAGGAGAACTGCAGGAAATATTTAGCTTGAATACTAGTTCACGGTCACGTAGACTCGACTGGGAACTGACAGGTGAGGCTCAGAAAAGACAAGAGGAAGTATTATTTTACAGAAAGGCTGGTGGAGCCATGGAACAGTCTGCCTGCTGAAGTGGTAGGTGCTAAAACTGTTGGTTGGTTCAAGCACAGTTGGAATAGAATGAAGGGTATAGTGGTTGCTCGGGTGGCAGAAGCTGGAAGGGGAATTGGGGAAGGATGGGGAGGGCTAAGACCCTGGAAGGACAATAGATCCCAGGGCTAAATAGGAAACTCATGCAGACTGGATGGACCATTGGTTTTATCGGCCGTCATTGTCTATGTTTCCTTGTATGTTGCTATTACTGAGTTTGACCAATTAAATCTATTGCTATAACATGGCTCATTATAGAGACAGGATACTGCTAAACAAAGTTGATCAAATTCCATCAATGATGTGTGATGGCATCCAAAACCTGTGCATGAAACTGCAAATAAACATGTTCCTGTTTCAGTACTGCAACCAGAAGAGCTAGCGCACCCTGTTTGTATCTACCCAATGTGATAAACAGAGATGTTGAGGTGTGGAAATGATGCACTGAATCTCAAATGTAATTTTGGATAACTGTTGTGATGGGGCATTTTAAAGCCAGTTGCCATAGACACATAAAGTGTCCAGCTGTTGGCAGGTACTGCCAGAGCAGAATAATGGAGACTCCGCCCTGGGGGATAGTGAACACCAGGTGCCACTGTACAACCTATGCATCTTCGAAGCAAACAGCACTTCCAGGCAAGCTACAGCAGAAGCTACCTCTGGTGACCACACAATGGGACAATTCAGCAATAAGGCATGACGATGCCTGTGTGCTGTGAGATAATAACACTTTGGTAAGTGAGGCATGAGACAACACTGAGTGCCTAACACACAAGAAGTGCCATTATCACATAGTTTTCACACCCTGGGTACCCTATTACGAATATAAAATGATTCCCCTAGTTTTATTTTTAAAAACGAGTAATAAGGTTCAGGAAGTTAAGTATGTCTTACCTGTACCACTGTACTGGAATAAAACACAGTCATGTGATCACATCTGACCAATCACAGGACTTGTTTTCTCTTACCATTTATATAATGACCCTAACGAGTTCAGGGCAAGGACAAACCCTTTAAGCCCTTGGCATACATTACTGTACTTGCTGGGCTTGCCAGTAACCGCTGTAGGCAGGGGTTACCAAACCATTACGTTTTATCAGGAGAGTGGACTTCTAAGAGGTATTATGCACCACTGAGTATAATGCAAATGGCATAAGTACTCTGAGTCACAGCACTTCTCTAGTTGAGGCTGACTGTGCACAGAGACAGATGTAAGAAGAAACTGCTAGCTCATAATGGAACTCTGCCAGCGTCATTCAACGCCTACCAGCAGTACCCTGAAAGCAGTATCAGAACAAGATGGGATGGAGCTGCGGGAATATAATGCCACAGTGAGAGCTCATTGTGATATCCATGAATGCTCACAGACACGTAATATTTCAGTTCTGATGTTTCAGTATTTGAGCACCTAAGGATTGCTAAAATAACATGAAATGCAGGCCTACCTCTGGGTGCTGTTACTGCAGCTAAAGAATGAGGGACGTCAGAGCCGAAGCAACTGACTATGTTCCTTTAACAGTACAACTCTCATAATGCAAATATTTGTTTTATTATCCCCCAACCCCCCAGTATTTTTTCCCCTTTTGTTCCCCCTGCCCCACACCCCAGGAATTAAGGTCACCATGACCGCATCCTTCTTCCAGTTGTGAGGGGGATGGACAGCTGCCTTCTCAGTCAAGTGACGCTTCTTGGTTGGTTGGCAAGGAGGGTGCACATATGTTAGGTGGCCCACATCCTCCATCTCTGGGAGCTGAGCACCTTTCCTCTGCAGTGCTCATACCCCACAGCTGGCTCCAGACTCAGATTACGATGCTCACTTATAAATGTAACCCCTAGATGGCGCTATCCCAGGGGCTACTACCCCTGCCTGATTTGCCACTAACAGGTTGAGGGGCCTGGATCCAATGGCGGGTGCCTCCACCCAGAGGTCAGGGTTTGCAATAGTTAAACTAACTTGGTCACAGCCCTCTGGGACACTGCAACCCCCCTTTCTTCCCACTAGTGGCCCACACAATATATCAGAATTACCTTCACAGTATACACTTACCCCAGGACTGGTTCCGGCACTGGGACCTCCTTGAAATGAGATACAGTGCAACAATCACAGTACAGTACTTTAACATAGACAAATACCTCAGGCAGTATAACTTTGCTGAAACAAGCAGCTCTGATTTATTTAGGGGATATAACAAGGACAGGGAAATCAGGTTAATTAGCTTATCACTCTAATAATCTACCTATGGCTCTGTGCACAGGCCTATCCCTATCAGTTACTGTCCCTGGGTACCCAAGCCCTAGTGGCTAGTCCAAACCGTGGCAGCTGGTGGGGCCCTTTCACAGAGAAAGGAAAAATTAAACAGTCAGCAGTACAGTAATTCCATTTGGATTTAATGTGGCAATTCAACAGGAGCGACCCTGAATTAGTACTCACGACCTCCAAATAAGATAGGGTCCTTCAATGTCAGCAGGGCTCACTTGAGGTACACAAACCTCTTCACACATTTATATAAAAGAAAGCACTATACCAGGCAGGCTGCATCTGTATCCCGATCGCAATTACTGCACAATACCGGAGAACACACAGCAGATTCAGTTCCTGACAGACCCGATGCAATTTTCAGCAATTCTTCCAGTCTTCTACAGGGTGAGCCTGGTTTCTACTCTTCAGAGATCCTTTGATTCTTTTCACAGGACGGATTCAGTCCTAACAAGCTGCAGACCGGAACTCTGGGCCTTACACGTTTTTACTAAAACTGCACACTGAAAAAGCACAGGGCTCCTTCCTTCTTCACTGCCAAAGCTCAACTGAAACTCCAACCGACAAAACCGGGCTCTTCCTTTGAGTTCCTCCCAGTTCTTGACTGGATTGGCTGTCACTCACAATAGACTGCTGCTGTTGGTCCAAAAGGCACTGAAGTCTAAACTACATCTCCCAGAGTCACTGCCCATACAATCCTCTTGTGGCTGGCTCAGATTATGAGTCCAAGTTCTGATTCGTCCAAGGCACCATTTTAGAGCTAGCTTACCCCACACTGATTGGTCCAGTTCAGCAGTTCAAACTAGAATGGGGAACTAGCAGACACAGTTCTGACTGCAAAGAAAGCAGGTTAGACAAACTGTAATTTTATTATTACTCTAAATAATTTCTGGCAAACAGTTACATCTTTCAGATAGGTTCCCTTTGCACTCTAGTGACTGCAAAAATGAAGTGAATTGGCAGCAGCTCAGTGGTACTCAGAGAAGCACACAGTCCCCCATACAAACTAATTATGTCTGCAAGCAGACAGCTCTTAAAGAGACAGTACCAGAGGCTCTAAAAACACTCACTGATAAATGGCTTAAATGCCAAACACCATTCAGGCTTGGAGCATTCAAGCAAGCTCCTGGAAGTCTTTTGGGAACCCCCATTTGCAGGGGGGTTACACCCTTCCTAGCCTGGGAAAGCTTGGCGTCGCGTCAAGCAAGTACTCTAAGTTTCAACTGCAACCATATACATTTGCATTAGGCTCGCATATGTAATCATCAGTCAATATATCATTTTACCAAGAACACATTTCTGAAACATTGCAGTACGTCACACTTTACACAGTATTACATACACATTGTACCATAACTCAAGTTATTACCTCTTGTACATGAAACCTGAAGAGAGGGGCCCTTCCTATCAGTTACCTTGGGGCTGGATGGGGCAGGGCACCATACTTAGAGGGCAACACAAGTAACTTGGAGTTAGCACTGATGCTCAGTTTGGGCAATGAGCTCGGGACACATACACTCCTTTATGGACAACATTGAGAGGCAAGTCCACAGGCCTCCCAAGTGAATCATAACTGAGGTGCACCACAGGCTTTACAGCTCGACCAGTCTTTCTAGGGGAACTGTTATAGTCTCTGCACTCTGAGCCTCATTTTCAGCATTGTCCTCACTTGTCAGGAGTCTCTATGGGGTAGAGGCTGAGAACTTGGGGCACTTTCAGCTCCAGGAGTTACAGTTTCTGAGTCACAACATTTGGCTCGCATGGAGAGCTTTGGGACACTGGCAGTGGACTGTCAGGGCACTCAAAATACTCTTCTTGTTCGGGTGTATCACCAGTCTGCCCCAATCTATCATTTTCCTCCTGAAAGCTCAAACAGTTCAACCATGCACAATGATTCCATTTCATCTGATCTGATGCTTTGCACTTCACTTTCTGGGAGCATTGGCTCCAGGGATGAAGCTGGGGGCTTAGACAGTCCAGAAGGCCCAGCTTTGTCTCCAGTATTGACTAGGGGATTGCCCAAACAATTGACTCAGTTCGTAAGAAGGATAGTATTCAAAGTCACTCTCACTTTCTTCTGATATGGACTGACAGTCATGCTCAACTGGGACTTGTGGAGGAACACTTTAACTTTGCTTCTGTAGGTGCAGACTTTCTTGATCTTTTCTTAGCAGCAGCTCTAGTCACTGGTCCAGAGGGGCATCTTCTGGGGCTCAGACTCAATCAGGATTTGTCCAATGGGCAGTAAATGATTTCTATGCATTGTTTTACATCTTTGAATTATTCTCAGGCCTTACTTTGTACACTGGCAGATCATCTAGTTTGCCCACTACAATGTGAGGGAGATGGTGCCATCTGTCAGCAATCTTGTGCTTGCCATGCAGTCCCAGATTTCTTAGCAATACCCGATCTCCTCCTGGAGTTCCTGTGCTTTCACCTTTTATCATACCTTTCTTTGTTGGCCAGATTTCTTTGGCAGCCATGGTTTGAGCCAGTTGGTACGCATGAGTTAGCTGGGCCTTTAACTTTGCACATACTGTAAATAGTTGTCAGCTTGAACCCCATCAGGAGAGACCCCAAACACACATCTACTGGTAGTCGAGCTTCTCTTCCAAACATCAGGCGGTAGGGGAGAATCCAGTGGCATCACTTTTGGTGCAGTTATAAGCATGTACCAGGGTGCTAATTTGTTGCTCCATCTAGGCTTGTCCTTTGGGTGCAGGGTGCCTAGCATATCTGTAAGTCTGCAGTTGAAACGTTCAGGCTGTGGGTCCCCTGGGGTGGTAAGGAGTGGTTCTGGACTTCGCTCCCCCCACAGAAAGCATCTTTGATCAGGCGACTCTCAAAGTCCTCCTTGATCAGAATGGATTCTTTGTGGAGCCCATAGTGAACAAAAGTTTTCTACAAGTACTTTGGCACAGTGGATGCTTTCTGGTCTTTGGTGGGAAAGCTTGGGCATATCTCGTGAAATGGTCAGTGACCACCAGCACATTACTGATATTTCTTTGATCTGACTCCAAACTCAGAAAATCAATACAGACCAACTCCATGGGTGCACTGGTGGTGATGTTAACAAGGGCAACCCTCTGGGGCAAAACTTTCCTCTGTAAGCAGCGACTACAAGTTCAAATGTGTTGCTCCACATCAGCCCCCATCTTAGGCCAATAGAATCTGGATCTCACCAAGTCAAGTGTTCTGTCTATACCAAGGTGCCCCATGTGGTTGTGCAAGGACCTCAGTACTGAGTCTCGAAGGCAGTGGGCAGCACTAGTTGTTGTTTGTCTACTTGTCCCCTCTGTCTACTGTTTCTCTGTATAACAGTTTATTGATCAGTTTCAACTTAGGACCTTCTTTGTATAACAGTGCAGTTCTCAAATCAGTGGGCGAATTTGACACATCTTTTCCTGCATAGAGGGCTTCTAAAGCTGCTTTGATCATGGGATCGCGGGATTGAGCCCGCCGAATACTGTCATTGTCCAGCTGAGGCAGTGCACCAATGTCTATTGCAGAAAAGTGGCAATAAGCAGCAGGTATGCAATTCTCAGAGGCTCCAAGCAATCCACCATGCAGTCCACTCAGTCCGTGGACATTGTTCCTCCCTGTCAAACTTCGGCAGAGTGCCCGAATGTCAGGTTCTGCCAATCGGACCCAATCATTCTGGGGAACAGGCCTCCGGAGAGAGCATCAGCATCTATGTGGTTCAGACCTGCTCGGGTATTCGAGAGCATAGTCATATGTAGATAATGCAGAAAGCCACCTATGGCCAGTGGCATCCAACTTAGCTGAGGTCTGCACATAGGTCAAAGGATTATTGTCAGTTTTTACTAGTATTTTAGCCCCATACAAGTACTCATGGAATTGGTCAACAATAGCCCACTTCAAAGCTAGGAACTCTAACTTATGTACAGGATAGTTCTTTTCGGATGGGGTCAGGCTTCTACTGGCAAAGGCCACTGGTCTCAGGCCATTCTCGTGCTCTTGGTACAACACAGCCCCCAACCCTTGCAAGCTAGCATCAGTGTGCAGGACGTAAGGTTTTCTTGGATCAGCATAGGCCAGCACTGGAGCATGGGTGAAGTTGATATATGATCTCATGAAAAGCAGTCTCACAATCAGAGTCCAGCAGACCCCAAATACTTCACTTGGATGAAAATACACTCTTTCAGTCTTGAGGGACGATGACTTTTGGTATTTTTGTGGGTTGGGGATACCCTTGAGTAAGGTTAAGTAAAGGCGGATCACTCTTGAATAGTCCTTGATGAAGCGCCGATAATAACCACAGAATCCCAGGAATCTTTGCAGTTCTTTTAGATTTTTGGGCTGTGGCCAGGTGGTCAAGGCCTCAACTTTACTTGGTCGGTCTCTATTCCCTCGGTGGATACTATGTGTCCCACATACTTTACTGATGTTTGAAAGAATTGACACTTATCAATGGACAGTTTAAGGCCAAAGTCCTCCAGTCGGTCCAATACCTTAAATAATCTGCTTTCATGTTCCTCCAGTGAGCTGCCAAACACAATAACATCATCTAGGTATACCAGGCACTCTAGTAAGTTCATGTCCCCACTGCACGCTCCATCAATCGTTGAAAAGTGGCTGGGGCACCTGAAATCCTTGAGGCATCCTCATGAATTCATAGAAATAGCCAGGACAGATAAAGGCAGTCTTCTCACGGTCCTCTGGGGCCATCGGGATCTGGTAGTACCCCTGCGGAGATCCAGCACAGAGAACCACTTGCTCCCGTTTAGGCAGTCCAAAGCATCCTGAATGCGGGCATTGTGTACTGATCAGGGATAGTCCGCGGTTTAAGTGCGATAATCCACACACATCCTTACTGTTCCATTCTTTTCCTCACTACCACAATGGGGAAGCATAAGGGCTTCTGGATTCTTGTATTACACCAGCAGCTAACATCTCTTGCAGATGCCGTCTCACATCATCTATGTCAGCAGGTGCCAGGCGTCGAGACCTCTCACGAAATGGTCTTTCGTCATGCAGCGGATATTGTGCTCAGCTCCTTGCACGCATCCTACATCCCATTCCTTTAAAGAAAACACCTGGTCTCTCTGGGCAAGCTTCTCACTGATCCTCACTTTCCATTCAGCTGGCAGCGGAGTCGCGAAATCAAACAAGTCAGGCGTTACTCTGTCATTCTTCCTTGAACTCTTGCTGCTGGGTAGCACTGCAGTGTCTGCACAATGCACATTAGCCAGGATGCAACCTCTGTTTACTCGAATGTCTCTTTCAGACACATTATGAACTTGGACCATTACCCTTCTGGCATAAGCATGGGCTCTAGCGGGCAAAATACTAGGCTTGACCAGCAGTCCCTCTGGCAATTTTCCATCGCCTGGTGCATCCAACATTAATATTTTATTCTTAACATCCTTTCTGATACGGACCTCTCCTGTAAGGTACACTGGGCATTTGGCGCCAGGATCAGAGACTCAGGATCCTTCTTCCATACAATTCCGACCGGTTCCTCTGGTTCTGTTTTTCAGCATCTCTGTGCCTCATAGGCCTTCTTAATTAAAGCCGGAACTCTTAAAGCTCTACTAGTCTTTGACCCTGTTTTTCATAACACAACTGTGCCAGCCTTCCGAACATATGAGCATTTGTTCCAATCAACAAAGGGACACCATCATACAGTCCAGTGGGGGACACACTAAGGCTAGGTCTCTACTTGTTCGGCCACTCCAGCCACGGAGGTGGGAAAGACAGCCAAATTCGGATATACCGGAATAGGGTAGGCCTTCTCACTTAACCCCCATACATGCAGTCCTTCTAATGGTTGTAGGAGTACGTCTGACAAATGCTTCTGATACCAATCCTGGAACATAATTGTCACTTGGGAGCCACTGTCTAATACAGCTCTTGTAGACACTCCATTCACCTTTACAGTGGTCTCCATGGAGGGACCCACTATTCTGGACCAGTCTGGAGAGGCGGTAGTGGGGGCCTGGGCAACTGACCTTGCCACAAAAGGACGTGAATTAGCATTTTTGGTGCCCTCACTGGGATCATGTCGTGCACCTCTTAACCACTGATTTCTTCTCCGAAGCTCTCCTTGTAGCCTATATGCAACTTTGTCAGTGTCTTTTGGGGACTGGCATTCCTTTTCATGTGCCCATCTTTCCCACAATTATAGCAAAACATACTTTCTGGAGTTTGAGCTGGCGTGGCGCCACACTGGGAGCCAGGGGCGGGGTATTACTAACTGGAAACCTGGGTGCCATCTCTGCTCTGCGTGATAAGCATTTGGAGACATCTAGTCAGTTTCTCCACTTCCATGGTCAAGGAATTGAGTTTGGAGCTGTTATCAGCAGGAGATACATGGTGGTACCCCACCCCATAGCAGATGCAGTCGGATATAGGTCAGGGCCCGTACTTGCAGGCATGGCCTTCATAAAGGACTGTTTTGAATTCCGGATCTCTCTCAACAGTTGCCCCATTGTGGCATATCTTTTTCCTTGTCAGAGCACTCATTGACTGTCAACCTCTGCCCTGAACTTCACTTGATGGGTCACCCTCAGTCACTCGGTCGTAGCCACAGCTGTTGGTGCAGGTACCTCCCGAGGTCGCCTTTTCTCAACTCCTCAATTTCTCTCATTAACTCATCATAGGAGGTGGGGATTCCAGTCGATTGCCAGGCGTAACTGGAAGCAACAGCAGTTCTGAGAGGGGCAGACTTAAGATTCTGTCCAGTCTGGTTCGGTCCAGTTCAATCGCTGGCAAACTACCCTTTCTGAGGCATTCTTGCAACAATTTTTCCAGCCGAGAGACATACACAGACAACAACTCCCTTGGTACTGTTGTGCATTTCTTACTCTCCACCATAGGTCCTCATCAGAATCTGGGCTCCCATACACATTCTCCAAGGCCTCAAGATAGGCCTGTGCAGTCGCTTCAGGGTTACTGGCCCGTTTAGCACGGATGGTAGCCAGGGCAGGACCTCGGAGGCTCTCACTAACCCTCTTTCGCTTTTCGCCTTCCGAGCATTGCCATTCTAGCACTTGGGGGGCAACATAGTCTATCCAGGTCTCCCAGTCATCCTCCCTTGGGGGTGGGGAGGGTGCCAGAGAAGATCCTCAACCTTCGGTAAGAGTCGTGACTAATGGCAGGTGCAGAAATAGGAGTCTGCATTGGTTCAGCCACCATTACGGGCACTGGAGCAGGAGAGGGTGTTGGGAGGAACACCCCAGGTGGCAAGAATAGTTTCTTCAAGTCCTCCACAGTTTTCCCTCTCCCAGCAACCATTCAGCAAATTTCTCCTCAAAGTTTCAGATAGTGGTGGGGCTGATTCCCCGGTCTTTACTGTCCTTAGTTATCACTCTCCAAGCAGTGAGGGCTCCTCTGGGGTAATGGTCTGTGGCACTTTGGGAGCTATCTATGGGATCTTAAACTCTACTAGGGCCAGGAAAGTGTGGGTGAGCAGATTGGCATGCCGACCCACCACCACAGGGGTTTTGTAAACCTTCCACCTTGGAAAGTACTCCCTGCACAGTGTCGTATTGATACCTAGGGGATGTCCAGGATAAGCATAGCATTTTGGGGTCCGATCTCCTCCCAGTACACCACTCCACCAGCCGGTGCACAGCCACTTCTGTCGGGTACCCATTTTTTCTTAACAGTGGTTAGTAATATGGCCACTAGAGGACACACAATCCCAGCGGTGCCTCCAAGATGTAACCCCTAGATGGCCTATCCCAGGGGCTACTACCCTGCCTGATTTGCCACTAACAGGTTGAGGGGCCTGGATCCAATGGCGGGTGCCTCCACCCAGAGGTCAGGGTTTGCAATAGTTAAACTAACTTGGTCACAGCCCTCTGGGACACTGCAACCCCTTTCTTCCCACTAGTGGCCCACACAATATATCAAATTACCTTCACAGTATACACTTACCCCAGGACTGGTTCCGGCACTGGGACCTCCTGTGAAATGAGATACAGTGCAACAATCACAGTACAGTACTTTAACATAGACAAATACCTCAGGCAGTATAACTTTGCTGAAACAAGCAGCTCTGATTTATTTAGGGGATATAACAAGGACAGGGAAATCAGGTTAATTAGCTTATCACTCTAATAATCTACCTATGGCTCTGTGCACAGGCCTATCCCTATCAGTTACTGTCCCTGGGTACCCAAGCCCTAGTGGCTAGTCCAAACCGTGGCAGCTGGTAGGGGCCCTTTCACACAGAGAAAGGAAAATTAAACAGTCAACAGTACAGTAATTCCATTTGGATTTAATGTGGCAATTCAACAGGAAGCGACCCTGAATTAGTACTCACGACCTCCAAATAAGATAGGGTCCTTCAATGTCAGCAGGGCTCACTTGAGGTACACAAACCTCTTCACACATTTATATAAAGAAAGCACTATACCAGGCAGGCTGCATCTGTATCCGATCGCAATTACTGCACAATACCGGAGAACACACAGCAGATTCAGTTCCTGACAGACCGAGTGCAATTTTCAGCAATTCTTCCAGTCTTCTACAGGGTGAGCCTGGTTTCTACTCTTCAGAGATCCTTTGATTCTTTTCATAGGACGGATTCAGTCCTAACAAGCTGCAGACCGGAACTCTGGGCCTTACACACGTTTTTGACTAAAACTGCACACTGAAAAGCACAGGGCTCCTTCCTTCTTCACTGCCAAAGCTCAACTGAAACTCCAACCGACAAAACGGGCTCTTCCTTTGAGTTCCTCCCAGTTCTTGACTGGATTGGCTGTCACTCACAATAGACTGCTGCTGTTGGTCCAAAAGGCACTGAAGTCTAAACTACATCTCCCAAGTCACTGCCCATACAATCCTCTTGTGGCTGGCTCAGATTATGAGTCCAAGTTCTGATTCGTCCAAGGCACCATTTTAGAGCTAGCTTACCCCACACTGATTGGTCCAGTTCAGCAGTTCAAAACTAGAATGGGAACTAGAGACACAGTTCTGACTGCAAAGAAAGCAGGTTAGACAAACTGTAATTTTATTATTACTCTAAATAATTTCTGGCAAACAGTTACATCTTTCAGATAGGTTCCTTTGCACTCCTAGTGACTGCAAAATGAAGTGAATTGGCAGCAGCTCGAGTGGTACTCAGAGAAGCACACAGTCCCCCCATACAAACTAATTATGTCTGCAAGCAGACAGCTCTTAAAGAGACAGTACCAGAGGCTCTAAAAACACTCACTGATAAATGGCTTAAATGCCAAACACCATTCAGGCTTGGAGCATTCAAGCAAGCTCCTGGAAGTCTTTTGGGAACCCCCATTTGCAGGGGGGTTACATAAACGCCAGTCTCCCAGGTGGTAGTCACACTCTGCAACCATGCCAAATGGCCTGCCCTGATAAAACACACAAAGTAACACATTTTCGACATGAAGCACCAGTTTTCCTTTTTTTTTTCATTTTGCTGTTCTCTGAATTTTCCAGAAATCATTTGAAGACTTTGTTTTCAGCACTGTCTTCCTAACTTTGTAAGGCTTTATCAATAATAATCCTCGTCGGAGTGAGACTACTTGTATTCAGTATGCTGCTACAATGCCATTCTCTATGCCCTAGAGGCCTGCCAGCTGTGATTCTGCAAGACTGCACATATGCTGTCATATTTTCAGTCATTTACTTCTTTCTCCTACAGCAGAACTTTGTTTCCAAATATTTTCTCACTGTTTAGCCTAAAGAATCATACAGTTTAAACAATATACTTTAGTGTTTGTTATGCTAAATAAAACCACTATCTGTAGCAGATGATACCAACTAGCTAGATATATTTTTTTATCTCCACAGTAAGGTAGTCACAAAATTTATCTAGCTAGTTGGGTATGTCTCAAGTATTTCATTCTGATACCTGTGCACCCAGATTTCTACGGCTGCGTGCTCCTGCCAGCACAAGCTACATGTTCAATCAGCACAACACTGTAACTTGGGAACTTGTCAATCACGGCTTCACTCAGCATTCTAAAAATAAACAGACTATGAAGATAGTAAACGTTTACGTTTTATTCAAACGTCACTAGGAAAAAACACTTCTGAATATTGTATAAACAGCACATGTGATGTCGTTCATGAGTGGTATTTATCTTCATTCATGGTCATTGACCTCTTATGACCACACTTGTGGCTTTGCCACCATGAATGTAAAGGGTCACTGACCACTCATGAAGGTAAATACCTGATCTCATGAGTGCCCATCACATATCCCCTATATATCCTACACTTCTATATGGAGTGCAGGTGAGAAACACAACAAAGACAAGCTGTTACAAGAACAACACAACAGTTCATGACTAGTCCTTCATACAACAGGTTAGGACACCTGTGTACAGTACATCTCCAGGCAACTAACATCCCATCTCTCTTCTCCCTGTCCTATCAAAGCTACACAAGAAAATAATGCTTTCTCTATTAGGCTCCTTCCTTGACTATCTCCTGTCGTAGTTCTCTTCAGCCAGACTTTGGGAAAACCCACTTAACTGTCCCTTCCCTCCTCAGGGTCACCAACCACATCCTGAATGGGATGGATCAGGAACTTCTGACATCTACAGTCTTTGCCAATCTGACAAAAACCTTCAACACAGTGGCCCATCCCTGTTTTGACATGAACCTTCAACATAGTGGCCTACCCACGTTTCTAGTTAAGCTAGCTGGTGAAGCCTCTCAGACCTTTCAGTCAGCTGGTTCTGCTCCTATCTGACAGACTTCAGTCAGTTAGTATAGGCAGCTCTCTCTCCCTACCCCACCCAACAGTCTGTGGTTTCCCCAGGAGTGTCCCACAGGACTTTGTTCTGGGCCCATTATTATTCTCCACTTTTCTAGATGAACTCCTGCCAGTCTGTTTATCTACACAAATCCACATATACCAAGAATACTATGCTCCTCCTCACTGGTTTATCCCTCTGCCCCAGAGCTGGAAGCTGATCCACAATGTGACTTTAACAAGGTCTAGCAATGGTTTCAATCCACCAATCTCTCTGTAAGTGTTAAAAAAAAAAAAAAAAAACAATCTCAAAGACATCTGGAAGCAGACAACAGTTTGTGAGGGGGCCCAACCATTCCTGTATTCAAGACTCAGGAAGGCTCTCTTCTGCAGGAAATCACCTACAGTTTTATTTATTTAGTTATTGAAAAGTTTCACCAGAAAAGCACACTGAACAATAGGGATTGCTCACCTCCTGGTGTGTCCTGGGGAAGGGGTACAGTGGGAACAGCATACATAAACAATTGGCCATGTTGGCTACAAAAATCACAATACATTTGTTTAACTAACAATATAGATAAGTGCATCATATACAGGCAAGGGACGAACCCGGCTGAACATTAAATATATTGACAAAAAACGTCGTAAGCACAGATAAGTGCTTTTTGTGGCTGAAGAGGGAAGGAGAGGTAGAGAAGGTGGGGTTGGAGTACTGGCAATTTGTTTATGTACAGGTATAGTTAGAAGCAAAGAAATTTAGTAAGGAGGAAGAGAGGGATGGAGGGGAGGAAGAGTGGCGAATTTGTGGAGGTAGCAAGTTCCAGAGTTTAGGGGGACAGTGTAAGAAGGCAGACTGACCAATATTAGTGGAGCGGCGAGGGACAGCAAAGGTGTGAGAATCAAGTGATCTGGGCGAGTGATGGGAGGGGTGGAGGTAGGGTAAGGGAGGAAGAGAGGTAGGAGGGAAGAGAGTGAAACCAGAATTTAGAGACAAATTTAGCACAGTGGGAGAGACAATGGTTATTTAGAGAAGGGAAGGCAAGAGAATGATAGAGGTCACAGTGGTGAGTGAGTGGGGGAGAGCCTAATGCAAAATGACAGAAGGAGTTAAAAAGATATCTAGTTTGGCTAGGGAGGACTTGGGAACAGCACTGTAGACTACATCACAGTAGTCAAAGATAGATAGGATAATTTTCTGGACAAGTTCACACCGGGCCGCAAGAGGTAGACAATTTTGGTTCCTGTAACGGGCGCCAAGCTTGGGTCGCAGTTTTTTCAGGATGGCACATGCCCAGAAATGTTGAGGTGCTGATCTAGCCAGACACCAAGATACCTGAATGAGGATGTGTCCTCAAGAGTAGTCCCATCAAGGGTGTGGAAAGAGGGAAGGGAGGGGAGCTTGGAGAGTCTCTGCCTAGTGCCAAAGGCCATGGAGACTGTTTTTTTTGTGTTAAGGAAGAGCTGGTGAGAGTGACGCTAGTGTTGAACATTGTTGAAGTCTGGCTGCTACATCAGTGAGGCAGTGTCTGGAAGTGAACAGTACAGTGTCTTCTGCATACATGTGTATGGAGGAAGACAAGCAGACTGAAGGGAGGTAATTTAGGAAGATGGAAAATAAAAGCAGGCCAAGCATGGAGCCTTGCGGCACATCTGTGTTGATTTCGAGGAGGGTGGAAGTTGTTTCAGCTATCCTGACTGTGTCCCACCTGTAAGGTAAGAACAGAACCAGTCAGTGGCAGAGTCAGAAGGCCAGCTGATGACAGATTGTGCAGTAGGAGGGAGTGGAGACCATGTCAAAAGCCTTGGCAATGTCAACAAAAATGGCTGAAGTAATTATGCCTCTGTCAACCCTGTAAGGATAGAGTCAGTAAGTCTAAGGAGGGGTTGTGGTGGGTGTTTTCCAAAAACAGACTGGAAGGGAGTGAAGAAGGAGGCGTCAGAGACAGAAAGAAATTTGAGATAGGACAAGGTGCTCCTGGAGTTTAGTCAGGACAGGTAGGAGTGAGACTGGGCAGCAGTTACAAGGTAAAGTGGCATCAACACCCTTTGATAGAGGAGGACAGTAGCATGCTTCCAGGCAGTCAGGACAGATGAAAGGGAGAAGGAGAGGTTGAAAAGGTCAGATAATGGGAGGAAATAGCAGACACAGAGAAATGGAGCAGTTTGGGTCAAGGCCATCAGAGACCCACCTCTGGTTGGGATGAAGCTGACTTCTCAAACTTCAGTTGGGAGACCAGGGAGAAGGAGAAACACTTGATTGGAGATGTGTGGCATGAGTAGAAGCAACTGTAGTGCAGTTTTGGAGGTTGGAGAAGAGAAGATAACAAGGCAGAGGCACAGGATGTGAAACAGTTATTGAACTCTGCGGCTACAGTGGAGTGGTCAGAGATAAGGAGTTGTTGACCTTTAGAAGTGGGATGGGAGGAGTTGATGGAGGGGAGAAAAGGGAGTGAACCATCTTCTAGAACTTGGAAGGATTGGCTATGTTTGTTTGAAAAGAGGAGCAGAAGTAATCAGCTTTTGCTAACCTAATGGCTCTGGTGCACGAGTTGCAGACAGCCCTGTATTTCTCATGGTCACTAGGTAGCTTGGATGTTTTGTGAGTTTCCCAAGCATGATCACGAGCTTGAGGGGTAACCCATGGGAGGTGATTTCCCCCAAACCCTGGACTCTGGTGCGTTTTAGTGGGGCATGGTTATTTCAGACCTTGAAAAAAGTATTCTTGAAATAAAGTAATGCTTGATCGACAGAGTCAGCTGACGATAAAGGGGACAAGTCAGTTTGGGATAGGTCAGTATGAATGGGGGGGGGGTTAGATCAATGGATTGAAATGATCGTGTCATCAATATTTTACATGGGACTTTTGGTCTGTGGACTTTGCGGACCAGAAAGATGGTGTGGTGATCACTTAAAGCATCTGGGAGAAGTCCGGACTGAATAATGCGGTGAGGGTGAGTGGTGAGGGCCCAATCGATTAGGGAGTGGTTTACGGTTTTATGATTGAGGCAGGTAGGTTCATGTATGTGATGTATGAGGTTAAGGGCACTTAGTTCATAGAAACATAGAAGTTGATGTCAGATAAAGACCGCAAGGCCCATCCAGTCTGCCCATTTTTTTCTTCCTTATTTCTTGTTTTTCCGAGTGAGGGGAACAACCTGTTAACATAGAAAACATAGAAACATAGAATTTGATGGCAGATAAGGACCGCTTGGCCCACCTAGTCTGCCCAGTTCCCTACCTAACAGATCAGCTGCAGATCCTAGTTAACCAACAGCCTACTCCCTCTACCCCCACTAGAATTGCCTTTATGTCTGTCCCATGCATTCTTGAATTCCCCCACTGTTTTTGACTCTATGACCTCCTCAGGAAGGCTGTTCCATGTATCCACAACCCTCTCTGTGAGGAAATACTTCCTCACATTGCCTCTGAGCCGTCCCCCCTCTATCTTGAAATTGTGCCCCCTTGTTTTTGCACATCTCTTTTTCTGAAAGATGCTACCCTCTTGGACTTTGTTGATTCCCTTGAGGTATTTGAAAGTTTCTATCATGTCCCTCCTCTCCCTCCTTTCCTCAAGGCTATACATCTTTAGTTCCTTTAGTCTTTCTTCATATGTCTTCTGATGCAGACCCTGCATGATTTTGGTTGCCCTGCTCTGGACAGCCTCCACCCTGTCTATATCTTTACAGAGATGGGGTCTCCAGAACTGTACACAGTACTCCAGATGTGGTCTTACCAACTGTCTGTACAGAGGGCCAACAACTTCCTGTTTTCTACTAGTGATGCCTCTCCCTATGCATCCCAGTATCCCCCCAGCCCTTCTTACTGCCTTCTCACATTGCTGGCCCACCTTTAGGTCATCTGATATGACTACCCCCAGATCCCTTTCCATCTTTGTTGTTGTCAGTATCTCACCCCCCATTGTGTACTCTTCCCCTGGGTTTTTGTTTCCCAGGTGCATTACTTTGCACTTCTGTGCATTGAATCTAAGCTGCCATACATTTGACCATTCCTCTAACCTTGCCAAGTCGCTTTTCATCCTTTCCACCCCACCTTGTGTATCAACCCTGTTGCAGATCTTTGTGTCATCTGCAAAGAGACATACTTTCCCTTCCAGTCCCTCTGCAATGTCACTTATAAACATTAAAAGGACCGACCCAGTACTGAACACACTAGTAACCCTCCTTTCTTACTGTTTACTCCATTTACTATTACCCACTGTGTCCTGTTGTCCAACCAGTGTTTTACCAGGCTACCACCCTACAACCCACTCCCAGCTGGCTAATTTATTTGTTAATCTTTAGTGCGGGACTGTGTCAAATGCCTTGCTAAAGTCTAGGTAGGCCATGTCCACAGCCCCTCCCTGGTCTACTGCTTTGGTCACCCAGTCAAAGAAGTCAATTAGATTTGTCTGACATGACCTTCCTGATGTGAATCCATGCTGTCTTGGGTCCTATGCCCCACTGGCCTCTAGGTACTCAACAGTTCTTTCCTTCAGAAGTGATTCCATAATTTTCCTTACCACTGAGATCAAACTGACAGGTCTGTAGTTTCCTGCCTCTGTCTTGCTCCCACTTTTGTGAAGGAGAATCATATCCACCCTCCTCCAGTCCTCAGGTACCACACCATCCTCCCATGATTTATTAAAAAGGGCAGTCAGTGGTGCTACTAGTTCTTTTAAAATTCTGGGGTGAATCCCATCAGGCCCAATTGCTTTATCTACCTTCAGATTTAAGAGTTCTTTTAGAACCCTTTCTTCTGTGAACGGACTAATATCACCCCCCCATCCAAAGTGCCTCTATTGACTGGATTAGGTATTTCCTCCTGCTTTTCCATTGTGAATACTGAGCAGAAGTATTCATTCAGTATCCCTGCCTTTTCACTGTCGCTCTCTGCCCAACCACCTTTCTCTTTGTTCAGCCTCAGTATCCCTGCCTTAGTCTTTCTTTGCTCCCTAATGTACCTATAAAAAGTTTTATTCCCCTTCTTAACCGACTTGGCTATCTTTTCCTCGGCTTGGGCCGTTGCTATTCTGACTGCCTTACCCGCTTCCTTCTGCTTTAACTGGTACAGTTCTCTGTCCTGCTCCTTCTGTGTTTCCTTAGGGATCCGTACATTTGCCCGGCATGATGTTTCCCGACATTTGGTTTCCCGACACTAATTTCCGTCATTACTTTCCCCAACTAAATTATTTACCGTTGACGGTTTCCTGACTATAAGCACCATGAGACCCTTCATCTCATGTTTTCTTTAACTGATGGCATTTTGCCAGTTCAAATGTCACACCTTCATTTTTGAAAACTACTGTTATGGTTTTAATCAGTTCTTAGGGTGTACTTGAGGAGGAGCCCTGTCTTCAGGAGACCCTCGTCCCTTGCCAGAAATCAAATCAAATCAGATCTATTATGATTAGTTTCCTGTGCACTAACCGGCAGTGGAGAAACCCAGTCTTCCCATCCACTGACCATATCCTTCCTGCAGCCACAAAGCGTTTAAATTGCTCTGCTACCTTTGCAAAATCGCATCCTGTCTTTCAGCAAGGTCCTGGCCCTCTTTATATTTAATTCAAACAGCAATTCATCACTTTATCGGTTCTTGAGGTGTACTTCTGGAGGCTGTCTTCTAGGAGACCCTCGTCACGGACTAACCTTGCCAGAAATCAAATCAAATCAGATCCAAACAGGCAAATCATTACCCTCTTTTCAGAAACTATAATATTGACTGACAAGTATGCTGGGGAAACAGTGCCATAGTGTCCTGTGCACTAACCTGCAGTGGAGAAACCCAGCCTTCCCCATCCACTGGCCGTATCCTTCCTGCAGCCACCAAAGCCGTTTCGTGCCCCGCTGCCTTAGGATCAGAAGTGGTTACCAGATGCCTTCTATTTTCTCTTTGCACCTTGCAGGTGTGTGACTCCAGCCTACATGTTGTTACTCTCCTCCTAGTCAGCTGTATTTGAAATTAGCACTCCTTTATTTTTTTTTTTTTATTTAGTTGTTTAACCAGGTGTAGCACACTAAGCTGAAAGCTTTTTACAGGAAGCGACCTGGGAGCACAAAGAGGTTAAGTGACTTGCTCAGGGTCCACAGTATTCAAGTGGAAGCTGTGGGATTCAGCCAGGTCTGATCTGCTGGATGTCACCAAATTTGCAGCTCAGAGCCTTAGACCACTGCGCTATACTGCCTCTAGGCCTGTCAGCTGCAGCTCGTTGTTCTGTATCACTCTCAAAAAGTATTTCTTGTTCCTTTTCAGAGCCATGCTTGTTTGCCATGCCATGACTGAAACTACAGTTTTTTTCCTATTCACTTTGCTTGGGTTATGACGCTTTTTGATCAAATGATATTCGGGGAAAGATTGCGTCAGGAAATCAGATGACGGGATATAGGTCACAGGAAATACACAGTCGGGAAAATGAATGACGGGCAATCATGCTAGACCCTTTCCTTATACTTCCTGAATGCTATCTTTTTTTCCCTTACTTTCCCCGCCACTTCTTTTGAGAACCATACTGTTTTTTTCTTTCATTTTGATTTATTTGCTTCACACAAAGACTTGTTGCCGGTTTTGATGTTTCCCCATTGTTGCTCCACCCCACCTTCTTGCCTGTTTGCTAGTGCTTTTCTGAGACACTCTCCCATTTTGACAAAATCAGCCCTCCTGAAGTCCAGTACCTTTGCTTTTGTGTGGCTTGACTCTACAGCTAAGTTTATCGTGAACCACACTGTTTGGTGGTCGCTTGTTCCCAGATGGCTACCCACTTCAAGATCAGAGATCCTGTCTCCATCCCCACTTGACAGTACCAGGTCTAAGTTTGCTCTCCCCCGAGTGGGTTCCAAAACTATCTGTCTGAGGCATGCCCCCTGTAGGGCATCGAGAATGGCCCTGCTCTTGGATGTGGCTGCAGCAAAGGTGCTCCAGTCAACATCTGGCATATTCAGGTCCCCCATCAGCAATATCTCCCCTTTCTCTGCCATCCCAAGGATGCCTTCTATCATTTCCTTGTCCATTCCCTCCCCCTGAGATGGGGGTCTGTATACAACCCCTGTGTGGATTGTGGAGCCATTTCCAGTCTCCAGGGTGACCCACAGTGCCTCCTCTCCTCCCTGTTTACCCTTTAGTTCTGTTGCTTTTATCCCTTCCCTTACATAGAGAGCTACTCCTCTTCCTCTTCTTCCCTCCCTGTATCTCCTGCAGATTGTGTACCCTGGTATGTTGACATCCCAGTCATGGTTCTCTGTGTGCCATGTTTCTGTGACTGCCACAATATCCAGGCACCCCTCTTCCATCAAGGCCACCATTTCAGGGAGCTTTTTACCTAGACTACGGGCATTGGTACTCATTACCCTCCATTTTTTTATGGCTTTATTTCTTTTTGCCCCATCCCTGTCCCTACTGCCTTTGTGTTTTTCTCCATTTACCCCTGCCCTTCTCCCCATCGACTGCTCTATTTCGGTGTTTACCTCACTAATTAAGGTTGAAATCACCTAGTAGGTAAAGTTCACCATCAGTAGCATGCAACATAATAGTAGTAATGAGCTGAATCACAGCTGCAGAGTTTAGGCCAGTTACCTGGGTGCTTGTTTAAACACTCACCTTGGTTTCTCTAGACACATTAGGGCCCTCCACTCTAAACGCCAAACTCCTTCTTAAACTGAGCATCTTAATGAAAACAAATCCAGTATTCCTTCCCAGCCTCTGTGAACTTATTTTCAAAATGATTCTCTCGATGTTTGACCATGGGGATGTAATTTATGGTGCTGCCTCTAAATCCACCTAGCCCCGTTGGATCACCTCTCAAATTCTTATCAATGTTTTTGGCCTGGGTTGTCCCCCCACCTCCTGTGCCCACCACTGTTCTCTCTGTTCTGAACTTTCCATTTCCTCTGTTACAAGCAGGGGGACTCTGTCACTCTGTTGTCCTTGTAGCCATGTTCTGGTTATTTCTCCTCCACTGTATCTCTCCCCCCTTCACCGATCATACACCCTCAGGAACTCTGACTCCTGTTTCTTCGTTCTCCCTTTCTTCAACAGTTCTGCTGATCAGGCCTCTTTCTCATACAGACTCCTCTCTCTGGAACAACTTCCCAGTCTCACTTCACTTGGTCTCCTCTCTACTCTGTCTAAAACCTCTGCTCTGGGCCCAGACAGCCTATTCCTGTTCTTTCCCCTAACCCTGCAGACTGTGGATTATGCTATTAGTTGTTTACTGCTTGTGGTGGCACTCAGTGCTTGATTTATTTCCTACACACTGTTCTAGTTATTATACATTTTGCACCATGTGTACCTATGCTGTGTGCTATACACTGTCTCATTATGCACATTTGCACATTTTGTACCTATGCTATTATACACACTGTCTCATTATGTACAGTACATTGTGCACCTTTTGTGCCTATGTGTATGCCACACTGTCTGATTATGCACATTTTGCACCTTTTGTACCTATGTCATATGCTGCACACTGTCTCATTATGCACATTCTACACTTTTTGTACCTATGTCATATGATGTACACTGTCTCATTAAGTGCATTTTGCACTTTGTGTACCTATGTTGTATGCTACACACTGATTCATTATGCACATCTGCACCTTGAGTACCTATGTTGTGTGCAACACACCGTATCATCATGCACTTGTACACCTCTTGTCCCTACTGGTATGTTGTATGCTGCACACTGACTCATTATGCACATTTGCACCTTGTGTACCTACGGGGATGTTGCATGCCACACACTAGCTCATTATGCACACTTGAACCTTGTGTACCTAACAGTATGCTACATGCTGCACACTGACTCACTGTGCACATTTACATCTTGTCTGTCTACTGGTATATTGTATGCTACACGCTCATTATGCACACTTGCACCTTGTGTACCTATGTTGTATGCTACACACTGTCTCATTACACACATTTGCACCTTGTGTACCTACTGATATGCTGTATGCCACACATTAACTCATTATGCACATTTGCACCTTGTATACCTACTGGTGTGTTGTATGCTACACACTGTCTCATTACTCACATTTGTACCTGGCGAAAGGTTTTGCTGATATTATTGCTGTTTGTTACTTTTTATCCCCCCCATTCACTTTCCCATGGAAACAAGCTTTGGCTCTGTGAGCCTTTCAAAGTCAACAAATTTTTACTAAATAAAGGATAAGGACACCAAAGACCCTCATCGATGGTCTGGCAAAATTATAACCCCATCTTCATGAGCTGTATAAAAGTAATCATTCATGTGAGAGGGTGCCCAGTCATAAACAGAAAGGAAAAAGTCAAACCGTAGAGGTAGGTACCAATGAAAGGTATGTGTACAGCTTCCCATGGCTCTTAGGTCCTTGATGTTGTGCTTCATGTCGCTGACTCAGGTACATCTTGAATAATAGCTTGGGTCCCAACAGTCACTGGGCCTTCCTTGGTGGGGGCTCTCCTCTTTCCCATTGCATGGGAGCCAAAAGCAATCAACACTCAGGATTAGGGTTCAGGGTGTGCTCCACCACTGATCAAGGATAGAGAGCCTTCTGTCGACTTCTCCGGATCTATCTCCTCACCATGTAGTGCAGTAAATCAATTTTCTTGCTGGGTGGTGTCCAAGCTTCCCAGTGAGGAGAGGAACTTCTGCTCCAACTGTGGTTCCTAGTGCAAAACGGAACTGGGTGAAGCAGACCTCTCCCCACAGTGGTTTTTATCCTGGAGTTTCTTTCGGTGGTGAAGAAGCTATGACCAAGGCTCCTCCAAAAAGGTCCTGTGACTGCAAACATCCCCTGCTCCTCCTAAACTGTTGGCAGTAATTCTGGCTGGTAAGTGTCCATAGCAGTGGGCCCTTTTTTAGGTCTTTGTCTGGTCTGTTGCCAGACTCTCACAGGCTGGTATCATGCTCAGTGCAAAGAGGGTTCTGAAGCTGTTGGCAAGTCAAAGTTGTGCAATAATCCATTTGTGTTAAATCTCAGTATCGCTGTGAATTTCATTCCATATCAGGCCACTTATGCAAGCAGCTTTTGATGCACTTTGGTAAAGACCTTCCATCTGAAGTCCAACTCAGGTAAAAAGTTCTGAAAAATTCGTATTTGGTGCCCCTGTCATAGGAGAGGCCCTCTCCTTCGTGTCAGCAGTTAAATTCTTTCATTAACCGTAAATCTCAGAAAGCAGGCAATAATGGGTATCGGTCATTCTCCTGGTGTGGAGGAGTCACTAACAAGCAATGTGTCTACTACACATCAACTAGGGACTCCCAACAGGTTTCTCATTAACATGGATGAAAGGTTTTGTAGAAAGGTAACTGGATCCTTGTTCTTGGCTCCCTCTTAGAATCCTGTAAAGCGGAACTCTTGCTCTTCTGATCGTGGTACTGTATGTCTTTGAATTGGGCCCACCGAAATTTTATCACTTGGCCCTGTTCATGCAGTTTTGTATTCTGGATTGCCTCCCAATCCTCTGGCATGCTGATGTGGGTCTCCACATTGTTCATGCCTCCCAATCCTCTGGCATGCTGATGTGGGTCTCCACATTGTTCACACAACATTTGAATGATGTCAACCACAAGATAGTACCAGATGTGTTAATAAGGCTAGCAAACATAGCTTTTATTTGGGACAGTGCCATTGCATTCTTGATTCCTGCTGTGGCACTCATCTTGGAACATCACTGGCACATTTGGCAGAACTGGAAAAGCACTCACTGCAGCCTTTATAGGTTACCAATATCGATAATAAAGATCCAGCATAAATCTCAGACTCTTACTGGTGTCACAGTTATAAAAGATTAGTTTTGGTATCCTAGTAGGATGGAAGATATAATTTTTGCAGTTAATTTGTCCTCCTGCAGAAGGGCCCCCATCAAGACTGACCCTCCAAACCTGTCACCCAAGCATCCTATGTATTTACTGTCCAGTCTCAGTTGTCCCACAGCCCCCTTCCCCCACCGGGCTGTGCAGTCTCAAAGGCCACATAACAGATCCTCAGGCGGGGGAGGTGCCATGTCGCTAGAGTGTGGCCTGCAGAGGGTCATGTCCTTCACCCAGCTGGCAGTTTTCTCCTCCTGGGTTCTCCCCAGGAGAAGCAGATGTCCAGTGCTACACAAGATGACTATGTGCATGCTTCCAGATGCAGACTGTAGGAAGACATTGCTCCTCTCATCCCCAACATTGCAATTTCTGGCTGTCTAACCCTCAGCCAATGTTAGGAGACAGGCTTACGGTAGGCACTGCATCCCTTCCTCCCTGGAGGAGAGCAGTCCTGCCAACACGCGATCGTCCTCCCCTTGGCTGACCCTCTGATGTCCCGAGTTCGCTACCAAACACACGTTGTTGGTGCTGCAAGTGGTTTGCGTTATCGCTGTGCTGGAAGGATGGACAGTACTGACAGAAGATTTTAGCAACAAAGCATGACAGGAAGTGCTTTGTCCTGGGATAATAGCACACCATTAGGTGAGTTGAAGCACGAGACCCGATGACAAAAGTGCTTCAACTGCCCAAGAGATGCCATTATCCCAGCACAAAGCACACCTTGAGTGCCTTTCGATTATGAACTGGGTCCATTAGAACTAATAAAATCATTTTTAAAACATTTATTTTAAATTAAAATAAGTAAAAGTTAGAAGAAAAGGTAACAAAAGGAGAAAAAAAAAATCAGTCATATTGAGCCATTGTTATTTTGCTGTTTGGCCAGTAGTTGGCAAATGCAGTGTTGAAAAAAATATATAAGTTAGTGAATTGAGGTGTATTGATTTAGCTGTACCTGCCTAATGCAAACACATCAGTGATGTCACAGATTTTTTCCTAGTACTGTTGTGCTGGGACGTCAGCTCTGGGTTCCAAGCTCCTTGACCCCTAGGCGGCAGACATACTCAGTGTACTTTGCTGAGTGCAGTAAAATGATGAGCCTGAGGCTGGGGCAACAAACACAAACAGAGATGGAGTAAAATAATAAAGCTGCCTTTTCCATTCTTGTGCCTGGGGGATTATGCAGCAGCCAGCGAGTACTCAGGTGAACTTGGCGATCACAGTGAGTGGAGGTGGGGTGGCGGCTGTATGCCATGAGTAGGACCCCTTGGGTTTGTCCTTTAGACTTCTGTGAGGCTGGCTACCTTGATGTGGTACAGAGGCTTATCTAAGCATCCTAAATATTGTAACTAAAATTGAGCCAACTTCTGTCTGATTGGTAGTATGTGTTATAGATAAGATAAAATGTTGTGAATCTATTAGGACTATTGGCTTACTACATATTGTGGACCCAAATGTGGGGTGGGGCAATGTTTGTGTGGCAGGGCAGCACACCTTTTGGTTTGTGTTAGGTGGGAAGAACAACAGTTCCATTAACTCTCGAGCAGAAGTTTAAAATTCCTGGCTACACCGCTGCCTTGGCCAATCAGGGTTCTGGATTTTTGCATTTATTTATTTGTTCACTGGGTAGGTGCACTGGTCCCAGGGACTGTTTTCAGGCACAACGCGAGCCATGAAGAAGGCATACAACAGTACAGGACAACTGCAATATGTACAGGTCAAAAGTTGGAAGCAAAGGCAACAAATAGGACATCTGTACAAAGCAATGAGAATTACATAGACAGCAAACAACAAGGCAAAAAGACTTGCATGTGTTAGATACACAGAATACAATTCATGACTGCAGAAGACACATACAATGCAAAAAATGCAGTGGTCAAGGTTGTACCCATTTCATAATACAGATTAAAATTGGGGGAGGTGAGAGCTGAAAACTCAGGTGGTCATCGTCCTCAGCGGCTCTCTAAAGCCTCCAAACAATGCTTTTTAAAAGATGGTTGCCAAGAAAGAGGAGCGGTTGGACCACAGTGGGCTCAGGAGGGGGAGGTGGTGGAACAGAGGCGCATCCCTCCAGTTGTACCTCGCCACACTTCCTATGCCATTCTGGCAAAGTGTGGTTCTTCTATGGAGGTACTCGCAGTGGAAACCAAGAAGGATGCTGGGAACCTTCACAAAGGAGACCCACAGGAGGGTGGCATGGGACCCCACAGGGGAAGGAAACAACTCCTCGTGGGGGACTCCATTGTTAGGAAGGTAGAACTGGGGGAGGAAGGGGAGAGGGAGGTAAGGTGCCTGCCTGGCGCCATGGCTTGGAGGGACAGGGAGCGAATCCTCAGGATTGCGGAGCAGCTGCACAGGGAGGGAGCTGGATGTCACTGCCCACCTAGGGACAAATGACCTGGCTAAGAAAGGGATTAGAGCAATGCAGGAAGAGTTTGTGGAATTGGGGAGGGCCTTGAACAAGTAACACGCATACGGTAATCTTCTTGGAGGTGCTGCCCATCTATGAGCTTAGGAGAGGCTAGGTGTTCCGCACCATGGGATTCAATCAGTGGTTGAAAAACTGGTGCAGAACTCAGGGATTTGGCTTCATTGGGGACTGGGGGTCCACCTGGAGTGATGCAAGCCTATACTGGCATGATGGGCTGCATCTGTCCAGGAGGGGAACCAGGATCCTAGGTGATAGGTTTAAATGCTTCATTGGCAAGCATTTAAACTAGCCAAGGGAGGAGACACTGGAAAGGAGCAGGGAAATCCTAGCCCCCCCCAAAAAAACTACGGTAGTAAGTGCGGTAAACACCAACATAGAGGTGTCAATAGGGAGAAGGGCAGGGGTAAATGGGGTAAGTGACAAGGGCAAGAAGGACAGGGATGGGGCAAAATGGAGTAAGACCATCAGGAAATGGAGGGTAATGAGTACCAATGCCCGTAGTCTGGGCAACAAGCTCCCTGAGCTGGTGGCCTTGATGGAAGAGGGATGCCTGGGTATCATAGCAGTCACAGAAATAATGGGCACAGAGAACCATGACTGGGATGTTAACATATCAGGGTACATAGCCTACAGGAGAGACAGGCAGGAGCAGAGGGGAGGAGTAGCTCTCATGTAAATGAAGGATAAAAGCAACTGAAAAAAGAGTAAACAGGGAGGAGAGGAGGCATTGTGGGTCACCTTGGAGACTGGAAAGGGCACCACAATCTGCACAGGGGTTGTGTACAGACCCCTATGTCAGGGGGAGGGAATGGACAAGGATATGATGGAAGGCATTCTTAGGATGGCAGAGAAAGGGGAGATACTGTTGATGGGAGACCTGAATATGACAGATATTAACTGGAGCACATTTGCTGCAGCCACGTCCTAGAGCAGGGCCATTCTCGATGCCCTACAGGTGGCAGGCCTCAGACAGCTAGTTTCGGAACCTACTCATGAGGGAGCAATCTTAGACCTCGTACTCTCAAATGGGGGCAGTGAGAGGATCTCAGATCTAGAAGTGGGGTGCCATCTGGGAACAAGTGACCATCAAACAGTGTGGTTCACGTTAAACTCAGGTTACAGAGTCAAGCCTACAAAAGTGAGGGTACTGGACTTCAGGATGGCTGACTTTGGCAAGATGGAGAGTGCCTCAGAAAAGCACTAGCAAACAGGCTAGAAGGAGGGTGGAGCAACAATGGGGAATCATCAAAACTGCCATCACGGAGGCAACAAGCCTTTGTGTGAAGCAAATAAACAAATCAAAACGAAAGAAAAAGCCACTATGGTTCTCAAAAGAGGTGGCTGGGAAAGTCAGGGAGAAAAAGATAGCATTCAGGAAGTATAACGAAACACAGAAGGAGCAGGACAGAGAGCTGTACCAGTTAAGGCAGAAGGAAGCAGGAAGGGAAGTCAGAATAGCAAAGGCCCAAACTGAGGAAAAGATTGCCAACTCGGTTAAGAAGGGGGATAAAATCTTTTATAGGTACATCAGAAGCGTAGAAAGACAAAGGGAGGGATAGTGAGGCTGAATAGCATGAGACGGTGGGTGGAGCGAGGGGACAGTGAAAAGCAGAGGATACTGAATGAATATTTCTGCTCAGTATTCACCAAAGAGGAGGGGGGAGTGCCTAATCCAATTAACAGAAGCACTCTTGATAGGGGGGTCGATCCAAGTCCTTTCACAGAAGAAAGGGTTCTGCAAGAACTCCTAAAACTGAAAGTGGACAAAGCAATGGGGCCTGATGGAATTCACCCCAGAATTCTAAAAGAATTAAGGGGGTAACTAGTGAAACCACTGACTACTCTTTTTAACAAATCATGGGAGGATGGTGTGGTACCCGAGGACTGGAGGAAGGTGGATGTGATTCCCCTTCACAAAAGTGGGACCAAGACAGAGGCAGGAAACTACAGACCTGTCAGTTTGACCTCTGTGGTGGAAAGTGACAAGTCACTTCTGAAGGAAAAGAATTGTTGAGTACCTAGAGGCCAGTGGGGCTGAGGACCCAAGACAGCATGGGTTCACAGTGGAAGGTCATGTCAGACAAATCTAAAAGATTTCTTTGACTGGGTGACCAAAGTAGTAGACCAGGGAGCTGCTGTGGACATGGCCTACCTAGACTTTAGCAAGGCATCTGACACAGTCCCACACAAAGATTAATAGTCAAATTAACCAGCCTGGGAGTGGGTCCTAGGGTGTAGCCTGGTAAAACATTGGCTGACAACAGGACACAGAAGGTAATTGTAAATGAGTCCACTCTGAAGAAAGAGGGGTTACTAGTGGGGTACCGAAGGGTTCAGTACTGGGTCCAGTCCTTTTTAATGTCTTTATAAGTGACATTGCAGAGGGACTGGAAGGAAAAGTATGCCTCTTTGCAGATGACACAAAGATGTGCAACAGGGCTGATACACAAGGAGGCGTGGAAAGGATGAGAAGGGACTTGGCAAGGTTGGAGGAATGGTCAGAAGTATGGCAGCTAGGATTCAATGCAAAGAAGTGCAAAATAATGCACCTGGGAAACAAGAACCTAGGGGAAGATTACACAATGCGGGGGAGGTAGTAACAACAACAAAAAAGGAAAGGGACCTGGGGGTAATCCTTTCAGATGACCTTAAGGTTAGCAAGCAATGTGAAAAGGCAGTATGGAGGGCTGAGGGTATACTGGGATGTATAGGGAGAGGCATCGCCAGCAGAAAACAGGAAGTTGTTATCCCTCTGTACAGACAGTTGGTGAGACCCCATCTGGAGTACTGCGTCCAATTCTGGAGACCCCATCTCTGCAAGGACATAGACAGGATGGAGGCAGTCCAGAGAAGGGCAACTAAAATGGTGTAGGGTCTGGAAGAGAAGCCGTATGAGGAGAGACTAAAGGAGCTTAATATGTATACCCTTGAGGAAAGAAGGGAGGGGGACATTATAGAAAATTTTAAGTACCTCAGTGGAATCAACAAAGTCAAGAGGATAGCATCTTTCAGAAAAGAGCGTGCAAGAACAAGGGGACACAATTTAAAGATGGGGGGCGGTTCAGGGGCAATGTGAGGAAGTATTTTTTACAGAGAGGTAGTGGATGCATGGAACAGCCTTCCTGAGGAGTTTGTGGGGTCTAAAACTGTGGGAGAATTCAAGAATGCATAGGACAGACATAAGGCAATTCTTGTGGGGTAGGAAGAAATAGGCTGTTGGTTAACTAGGATCTGCGGCCTATCCTGTAGGTAGAGAAATGGGCAGACTAGGTGGGCCAATGGTCCTTATCTGCCATCAAAGTCTATGTTTCTATGTTTCTATGGTGGTTCCATGAGATGCAGTGTGCACTTGCTACACGTAGCTATAGCTACCATCTTCAGTGTTATCCTGTAAAGCCTCTGAATGAATTGTAGCATCTGGATAAACTGCTTCTGCCATCTGAGTCTTATCTAGGATATTGCAGAGACTAAGGTTTTGATATTTCAGGTGGCGATCCTAGTTCAGTATTATCACAAGAGATGTGATTTAACTATCAGCACTCCTTTCTTATTAGCCTCAAACAATAAGCTAAAAAAAAAAAAAATCACACTAGGCATTTTAGTAGAAACAATTGTTTAAAAATGAATAGTTCTTTAAATCTTTATATACTTTGGCAGGATATTCAAAGTGGTTGCGCCATACACAACCCCCAATACGCACGTGATATTCAAAGGGGTAGATTTTGACACCAACCCGAAGCGCGAGTGCATTGGTAAAGCATGCGGCACAAATGCAGGGGGGGCGTGCCCATGCATATGCGGCACATCCCGATATTCAGCCCAGGATGTGCGGCGCATATGCTGGCGCAACCCCTACATGTGCCACACACTGGTGCTCAAAGCTGAGCCAAAAAAAACAGGCTCAAACACTGGCTACCCACAGGTGGGCGGCTGTAGTGCAAGGCACAACACAACAGCCGCCAGCCTTGGGTGGCCACCCGCCCAGCAGGAACACCGTCCACAAGTACCCGGATCTCCTGGTAGTCTCGTGGCCCCCCCGTCCCATACACCCAATCGTGGGCATCTGTATATATTACAGTAATACCTGGTGGTCTAGTGGTCCCCCCTGTATGCCCGATTGTGGGCTGTTGTACATATTAAGGATTTACCTGGTGGTCTAGCGGTAACCTCTCCGACATGCCCGATCACGGGCTGTTGTGGAAATAAAAGAATTACCTGGTAGTCAGTGGTACCTCCCTCCCCACCCACCCACAGAGGTTCCCAGCCACCCAGCACCCCGTCATCAGCGGGTGGCAGCACCCCACCCGCATACCTCCCGGCCGCCCGCTGAATGACAGCGTACAGTATGATCTGTACGCCTATTGGGCCACAGTGAGGACCAATGGGCTTGCAGACCATACTGCACTACACAGCAACGGATATGTGAATGAACATTTACAACAGCCCGCGATCGGGCGTATGGGGGGGGGGATACTGCTAGACCACCAGGTAAATCCTTAATATGTACAACAGCTCGCGATCGGGCATATGGGGAGGACTGCTAGACCACCAGGTATTACAGTAATGTATACAGATGCCCATGATCGGGGGTACAGGAGCGGGGGGCTGCAATGGCCACCAGGGTGTCATCCTCGACGTAACTGACAGGCGCCAGGCGTGATTCACCAGGACCCACGCGCGCCGCATACAAATGGGGCCATAATAAATGCAAATGGCCCATTGCGCCTTGCATATATTATGGCATTTGCATGCCCCTGGCTGAATATCGTAGGTGATGCACCTAAGCGCAACTGCACTAGCGCTGGCGCATCCTCATGCTCCTTTTTGTGTCTTGCACTGGCGCCAGTGCCACTGCACCATGCACACTGTGCGGTGTGTGCACCCTCTGTGCCATATTCAAGTGGTGTTGAGCCATGGCACATCACCACTGAATATCACCTGGTCCTGGCCCCAGTACAGCCCAGTTGCGCTGCACCCAGGCTTGTGCCACTGCCCAGCGCAGTCTGAATATCCGGCCCTTTGTGTGCATGTATGATTCAATGTGTCAGTGATGTCCACAGTGATGTATGAAAAACTTATTGTAAGTTCAAAATAACATCTCTCAACCTACTGTCACTGAAATGTGTGACACTCATACTCAAAATATGTATGTATGTATGCATTATATACCTGCTAATTGTCCTATGTTGTATCTGACCCTATACCATTTGAAAATAGGCACAGCCTAAAGGGTTTTATGTGAAATAAATAAATAAAATAAAATTTGAGGTGTTGGCTGTCAAATTGTGGGATCATCTTACATGGTGATACATGCTCTTAAACATTGTTGAAAGCAATGCCATTAGTTATGCACAGTTAAAATTTTCTTTGAGCACTATAATGCAACAAAGTTCTGCATAAAGTATTTGATTTACAGCACCTTCACGTTTAGGCATTATTTTTGCCATGTGGGACAGTTGTGGGCCTGAGTAATTCAGAGGGGAAATGAGGGACATCTCATAATGTGGGACAGTTGAAGAGGTACTGTATGTACTGTACAGAATGTATGTGTGTATGAGTGCACATTACTAGAAGATATTCCCAAACTATGTCATTCAGCAGTACAATTATGAATACATTATGTTATTGCAGAGTGAGTTCTACGTATAGAAAGCTTTGACGTGATGCCTTCTTCAGCTTTGACCCCAAATAAATACTGGGTTAATATTTATAGTGGCATGGTAGCACCACTATAGTTGAGGTTGAGTAGGCTGTTTAATGTTAAACCAATAATTTTACACTTTAATAGCTTTGCCCCATTCAACAGAATTGTATGAAATTGTGCATGCGTGGTCAGGGGGGAAGGTCTCTTGATATACCAAGTTTCGTTCTGGTTGAATGTGCAGGTTCTGGGATCCAGACAGTGCATTTTTAGGAGAAAGCAAGGGTTTTCTTTTGCTGTTTTTTTGTCATCGCCTATCACCTGGATAGTTTTGGAATTTTGGTCTGAAATTTACAGGGCAAAAAGGGCTTGCCACAGAATTGGTATAGTGAAAACAAATATTAATCTGTTCCAGAGTTATAAGGATTTTAAATTTTGGTTCTGAGCATGCTTAGTAGGATCTTTTGAACAGCTGTTTCATACAAAAGAAGAATTTGCCCATGTGAAAGAAGATTTCTCTTTCTTGAGGGGCTGATCTTCTTTCATGAGAGAAAAGTCTTCTTTCATACAGCAGCCAACTTGTTTCCATTTTTTTTCAAAAGAAAAAATACTTTAAAACCTATAAAATGATATCTCACAGAGAAACCAAGACATGTATCTTGTTAAACAGGACCCTTGCTGGATTCTGGGGTTAGTTTTCAAAAAGGACCAGAAATGTGCTTTAAAAACATTTTAAAAGTCCTCTTCAGTGAGACGATTTTCTTCTTTCATATGGTCCATGAAAGAGAAACAGGGTAATACGAAAGAAGATTAGATTCATATGAAAGAAGAAGCTGCACTTAATTTTTTTTTCACATTCTTTTTTCATATGAATCAATTCTCTTTCGTGAGCTCCCAAAAATCTCCCAAAAAGGGATTGGTTCATACGAAAGAAAAGGTTGGACTAAGTTTTCTTGCACATTTGACATTTAACAAGCCATAAGTCTGACAATACTTGGAGTTAAGGGACAATCTATATATCAAAAGAAACATCTCAATGAACACTACAAGACTTACACATAATACCCTCCAAAACATTCAGGGCCATATCAAAACATAAAAGGTATACAATGAAAATTTCCATAGAATAACATTGCATCTTTAACAAGGTGTAACTCCATCAATCTTTTGAGTTAAGGGACAAACCATATATCAAAAGAAATGTCTCAATGAGTACTACAGGACTAAGTCCGAAAGAAATACCAACTGAAAACAGACATGTAAAAACATAAAAATGAAAAAGTGAAAATTCCAATAGGATAACATTGCAACTTTAATAAGCCATAGCTCAGTCAGTGTTTGGAGTTAAGAGACAGTCTATATATCAAAACATAGGTCTCAATGAGTACTGCAATACTATCACATAATACCACCCCCCCAAAAAAAATTCAGGGGTCTTATAAAAATACTAAAAATTAAAAAATGAAAATTCCCATAGGATAACATTGCAACTTCAACAAGCTGTAACTCCGTCAGTCTTTGAAGTTAAGGAACAATCTATATATCAAATGAAAAGTCTCAATGAGTATTACAAGACTAAGTCCCTAAGAAATACTGTACCATCTGAAAACAGACATATAAAAAAATTAAAAATTCAAAAATGAAAATTCTCACAGGATAATATTACATCTTTAACAAGTCATAACTCTATCAATATTTGCAGTTAAGGGACAATCTATACATCAACAACAAAAAAAAGGTTGCAATGACTACTACAAGACTAACACTAATACCCCCAAAAAATTCACATGGTATGCACTGCACCCCAAAATTACCTGCAAATGTCACCATGATGCCAAATCCACAATTAAAGTTTGATCACCACCAAAAATGCATCAAACATGAATCTCATTTTGTACTAAAAGATAGCAACTTTCAGACCAAACCAACAAAAAATGAATGACTAATGGCTAAAAAAATACAAAAATAAATTTTTGCCCATACACAATCGACCGCCCGGTTGTTAAGAGGCACACTTGCTATATTTTTTCTTTTAAACGAGCCCCACAAAAAACAGTTACAATGAAGCACATTAATTGCCTTCCTGGAGGTGTGGAAGCACAGGGCCCAGAGGGCCCTGCCCTTCCACAGCCAGATGGATATGTGCATCTATGGAGGCAGCCAGATGGATGTGTTCACGCAGGTCACCTACGATTTTACTATCTCAAAGATAAAGGAAATTCTTTGCAAACAACTGCATTAATGCACCAGTTGGGGGTTCAGATTAAAGCAACAAAAGTAGGGGGATGTGGTGTCAGGGTTTTCAACCCTAACTCTCCACCCCATCCCCCCTAAGCAGCAAAAGGGAAAAAAATTACAGTTTTGGCTGTCCCGAGTCTTGGTGAGTCAGGGGTGGGGTCTACCTTGGGGTTCTCAACCCTGATGGTTACCCCATTCTCATATAACCTTCAAACATACAGAACTGTATCTCCCCACATTGCCAACAACCTGTGGGCCCTGCCTGAAAAAAAAAGATCACATCTGAACTTATTTGCCTAAGGAATGAGGCAAGCAATCGGGTTGAGAATCCCATGAAAGACCCCCATCCCTGATTCTTCAAGACTCAGGAGAACCAAAACCGTAATGTTTTTACTTTTTTGCTGATTGGGGTGGGGTGGGGAGTTAGGATTGGAAACACAGAAACACAGAATATGACGGTAGATAAGGGCCACTGGGCCCATCCAGTCTGCCCATAATATTCACTTTTTGCTGCAGACCCAACTTGATCTACGGCTCCATCTCTTCCCTTCCCTTACTTACTCCTGAGCTTCTTCTTCTGTGCCTGTCCCAGGCATTTTTGAACCCCACCATTGTTTTCACCCCCACTACCTCCACTGGAAAGCTGTTTCAGGCATTCATCACCCTTTCTGCGAAGAAGTATTTTCACATTCCTCCAGAATTTACCCCCACCAGCTTCACTGCATGACCCCTTGTTCTAGAGCACCTTTTTCTTTGACACATACCCCCCTCTTGTACCTTGTTAACCCCTGTGAGGTATTTAAAAGTTTCTATCACACACCCCTTTCCAGGGTGTACATATTTAGCTTCTTAAGCCTCTCTTCCTTGGAGCTTTTCTGCAGACCCTGCACCATTGTGGTAGCCCTCCTCTGGACCACCTCCACTCTATGTCCTTCCTGAGATGCGGGCTCCAGAACTGGACAAAGTACTCAAGGTGAGGTCTTACCAATGATCTACATAGGGGCAGCACCACCTCCCTCTTCCTGCTGATGATATCCCTTCCTATGCACTCCAGCATTCTACTAGCCCCTCTGACTACATTGTCAAACTGCCTGGCCACCTTTAGGTTATCCAATGCGATTACCCCAGGTCTCCTTTCTGCTGGAATTTGTCAGTACCACTTTGTCCATTTTGTACTCTGCTCCCAGGTTTGTATGGCCCAAGTGCATTATTTTTCACATTTTTTTGCATTAAAACCCAGCTGCCATACCCTTGACCACTTCTCTAGTCTTTTCAGATCCCTATTCATTCTCCCCCTCCCACCACATGCCCACGCTGTTGCAGATCTTGGTGACATCTGCAAAGAGGCAGACCTTTCTTCCAGTTCCACTGCAATGTTGCTTATAAAGACATTGAAGACAACCGGTCCCAGCACTGATCCCTGAGGAACCCCACTGGTCACCCTCCCTTCCTTGAAGTAAAGTCTGTTTACCACTACCCTCTGTTTTTTTTTTTTTTTTTTTTTACCAGGAGAGACACAATAAACTGAAAACTTGTTTACAGGTGTGACCTAGGAGCACAAGGAAGTTAAGTGACCTGCTTAGGGTCACACAGTATGCAAGTGGGGGCTGTGGGATTCAAACCCAGGTCTCCAGATTTGCAGCTCAGAGCCTTAAACCACTGCACTATACTGCCTCCTAACCTCCTGTGTCTTATCCTCTAACCAGTTTCTTACTCAGGTTATCACTTTATTTACAACCCCAAGTTCCCCAGCTTGCTTACCAGTCTCCTATGTGTAGCGGTGTCGAAAGCCTTCCCGAAATCTGCGTAGGCCACGTCCACCACCCCTCCCTTATCCAACACCTTGGTCATCCAGTTAAAGGCATATACCAAATTTCTTTGACATGACCTTCCTCCTGTGAAACCACGATGCATTGGATCCTGTGATCTGCTGGCTACAACATATTCCACAATCCTTTCCCTAGTACTGTTTCCATTAACTTACCCAACACTGATGTCAGGCTGACAGGTCTATAATTGCCCGCCTCTTACCTGCTACCACTTTTGTGAAGTGAGACTACCTCTGCCTTTCTCCAGTCCCCCTGGACCATGCTGGTCTCCAGTGATCTGTTAAAACAGGTCTGTCAGAGGTGCAGCCAGTACTTCCCTGAGCTCCCTCAGCACCACTGGTGTACCCCATCTGGCCCTATTGCTTTGTCCACCTTCAGGTTAAGAAGTGCTTTCTGGACTTTCTCCTCAAAAAACAGATTAATGTCCATTTCCCTTCCATCAAAGTTCCTGGTGCCTTTTCATGGTGCCTCCCCTTTCCCTTCTACTGTAAATACTGAACAGAAGTATTCGTTCAATATGTTTGCCTTACTTGATTCCCGTCCGTACAATCCCCCTCTTTTAACTGTACAATGCCTCCCGTTGGCCTCCTTTTCTCACTAACATATCTAAAGAATGTCTTGTCCCCTCTCAATACTCCTTGAGCTATTCTTTCCACAGTTTTTTCCCTTTGTGCTCCTTACTGCTTTGCATGCCTCCCACTGTTTTTCCAGATACCCTTCCCTATCCTCCTCCCTGAATGCTACTTTTTTAACTTTTGCCTTTTTCTGCTACCTCTTTTGAGAACCACAGTGGTTTCCTCTTTCTTTTACCTTTACTTACCTGCTTGCCACAGATGTTCGTAGCCTTCACAATGCGCTCTTTTAGTTCCCCCCCACCCCCCAGCCAGGTCATACCTGATGCATTCGCCATCTTGGTAAAATCAGATCTTCTGAAATCCAGGACTCGTGCCATTGTGTGGCTGTGTTCTGCAGCTGTTCTCATGGTAAACCATGATGTACGATGATCACTGGTCCCCAGATAACTTCCCACCTTGATGTCCCCAACACTTTCCCTGTTAGTAAGCACCAGATCCAGTACTGTCCCATCATGAATGGGTTCACTGACTAGTTGCCTGAGAAACACCCCCTGCAGGGAGTCCAGGATATTCCAGCTTCTAGCTGAAGCTGTCCCAGGGAGGCTCCAATCTACATTCAGCAGATTGAAATCCCCCACCAGCAACACTTCCCCCTTATCAACCATCTTACCAATTGCTTCAAACATTTCCTTATCTAAGTACTCCCCCTGTGCCAGAGGCCTGTAGATCACACCTATCTGAATAGTGGCTCCATTTCCCAATTCAAGGGTGACACACAGCACCTCTGCCTCCCCCTGAATTTCTGATGCATTTATGCTTTCTTTAACATAAAGCACCACTCCCTCCCGTTCCTTCCCACCCTGTCCCTCCTGAATAACATGTAACCAGGTATGAACATGTTCCAATCATTGCTGACAGTGCACAATGACTCAGTATTGGCCACAATATCTAGGCCGATTTCTTCCATGATGGCCTCTAGGTCTAGGAACTTATTTCTCAGATTTCTAGCATTAACATACGTGGCCTTCCAGATTTTGTTAGCTCTTTGCTTGTTGCTTCCCCCTTTTTCCTTTTGTGTTTCCTTCCTCCCTCTGTTTTTCTGATTGCTTCTTTTCCCCTTTCCTCCTTTGCTCATCCACTACTACCTTGATCTACTTGCTCCACTGGTGGGATTCTTGCCCCTCATGATCCTTCTATATACAGCAAAACCCTGCTTATCCGAACCTCAAAAATCTGAAACTCTCAGTTATCCAAAATAGTGTCTTGTCCCCCGCTAACACCTGCTTTCAACTCAGCTTTCTATTCTGTCACTGACCACGTCTCCAATTTCAACTGTATATGCCGGTACAGTATTTACAGTGAATTGACAGATCAGATTAACAGAACATTAACAGCAGCTTTACACTATTCACATTAACTGGCAGACTGGATTGTTTCCAGCATTTTATCTCAGATCACGTGAAGCGCTGCTATGACCAGCTTTACACTACTGTAGTCAGGTTAACTGTCAGACTGGATTGTTTTAACAGTTTGCTTTGTAATGTAAAATGGATGATGACTGAAATCATTCATACAAAAAAAAAGGTCATAGCAGCTGTTCAGAATCAGAGATAAAATGCTCTCTGAAATTGAATTAACACACAGGAAGCCAAGATCGGGCACACTCTATGCGTTGCAATTCTATGTGGAAGCAGAGGTACCATATCCACTCACTTCAAAACCCCTGCAATACTTTTTAATGATTTTTTTTTAAAATGAGGAGTACAGAACCAAGACCTGGGAAACAAGGCGACTATTTTATGCAACAGAGAATTCACACACATGACACTGAGATCGGGTACAGTGAGCTGACAAATTAAAACACTGTGACATCTGGCAAAAGTGCTATCCCTGCTAACTGATGCAGAGGCTGCAGAATCATAACTTTTTGTCAATATGGAACATAAAGTACATCAGTACAGGTTTCAGATAACTGACTCTGTTGTTTAGGAAACCACAGGTCTCCCTCTAAACTGTAATTCGCAGCATGAATTTCACTTGTTCATGACAATACAGTACATACTGTATTTTTCAATTACGATTTCACAGCCTCTGCATCAGTCAGCAGGGATAACATCATTTTTTGGCAGATGTTACAATGTTTTAATCTGTTAGCTTGCTGTACCCGATCTCGACATCATATGTGTGAATTCTGATTCTGAAAGCATTTTCTCTCCAATCGCTTGCACTCCATGCAGGGATTTTGAAGTAAGTGGATATGATACCTTTATAAAATGGGCAAAGGATTTCAAGCAATCTGATTGGTTGTTAGCCATGCATTAGATGTGTAATGTACAGCTAAAACTAGAACCCCCATTTCAAATACACAGGCCCATTTTATAAGCGCAATAAGCCACTCCGGGGGTGTGCATTAGACAGTTCTATTGCACGGCTAGGGGACTGGATGCACTCGGCCTGTGGCCTCGTGCCTCACTACGTCCCCCTAACCGTGCATTAGAACTGTCTAATGCACACCCCATCATGTCTTATTGCTTACTTATTTCCACACAGAACTGCCACACACAGTGCGTGCCAAATGTCAGCTTCCTGTGTGTGAATTCTAATTCTGAAAGCATTTTTATCTCTGATCACTTGAAGAGCTGCTATGACCATCAACCAGTGAACTCAGAGTGGCAAACACCATTAAAACAATGGTAAATGGTAATTACGTACTTACCGTAATTGTTGATCTTCTTGGACACAGTCTCCATCACCCATTCACACTAGTGGGATAGCGCGCCGGAGGCACTAGAACCAAATGGGAGCCAAACATTTTCTGAAGGGTCAGCGCCGAGACAGGATCACGCATGCGTGGCACCATGAGACTAGCTCGTGCCTGTGTAGGCTATCTCAGCGTCGACCCTCCAACCGCCTCAGTACTTTTTCGACCAAGGAGGTACAGCGTAACTAATGAAAATAATTTATCCTGACTTTCTGGGCTTGAGAAGGCCCAGATGGCCCTTGCAAGAAGGGTCAAAGAACAATGCCTTCACAGCCTGAACCATAGGACCATGAAGACTAGGAGAGAAAATAAGTGAGCCCAGGGGATGGTGGGTGGGTGTGTGAATGAGTGATGGAGACTGTATCGAAGAAGATCAACAATTACGGTAAGTACGTAATTTCCATATCTTCCTGGACTCAAGTCTCCATCACTCATTCACATTAGTGGGAGAGTACCGAGCTAAAACTAATAACCCTGAGTAGAGTGGTAGGAGATAGGGCTCACTCAGAAAGGATGGCCAAGGACTGTCTTGCTAATAAAAAGAGCTGTCTTGGAAAGAGCATCTAGAACATAGTGCTTACAAGATAAGCGCCTGAGTTCTACAGTAACTCACCACTTTGCAGAAGACTGCAATGGACACAAAAATGAAACTCTGCCAGGAGGCTGCAACCACTGCAGGAGAGCGGTGAGAACCTGGCCTCACAATTTGGTCTAGGACAAAAATTAATAGTGTCAAAGACATGTACTAATGTACCTCACGCTGCGCTGGCGACCGGGGTTCAGGAACTAGCTTGGGTCGGCGGGGGTCAGCAGGGAGAGGGAGGATTGAGCGTCCCAACAGATGCTCTCCTCCCTCTGGGGAGGGATACCAGGGGTGCCTAGTGTACCCGACATCCCCAAGAGAGCCGGTGGAAGCACGGGCTCTCTGGGGTTCTGGCAGCTCCGTTCACCAGAGTCGGGGAGGGGGGATGCTCTGGACATACATCCTTGCACTGGCGTCCCAAGAGGCTGGGACAGGGAACCACAGAAAATTGGAAAAATCTCTCAGTGGGACTAGATGACAGCCGCTCCAACGTCTTCCAGGTCCAGGACCTACAGGCAGATCCCCGCTGTGCAGGTGCTCCATGGAGGTGGCTGAGGTAAGGAGTAACTGGAGCACTCTAGGGGACAGACACCATATGTCAGGGAACTATGTGGGGGGATGAGCAATGCCTGAAGAGTGGACCACTGAGGGCATACAGGAGAGAGAGAGATAAAGTGGGTGCAACTGTACAAGTTAAAAAAAAAAAAAGACATGTACTAATCTAACGTAAAGGACCTCAGGAACTGAAAGAGCCAGAGGTAAAGTCTACTGGGTCAGGGTAGACCGAAAATCGCATATGGAAACCCCCACTACCAAGTATGGCTGACCTGTGAACAATGGGTCCAGGAGCACTTGAACCCCTTATTTGGTGAGCAAAAGGAGGTCCAGGTGGGGTTAGCCCATCAAGGAAAATGGTTTCCACTTAGTCACTGAAACCTAGGCCACAGCATGACTTAGAAGCCTTTTGTGGTGGTCTAGTAGAACCAGATCCTACCCACTTCACATTCCAAAAAAGGAATCATTCTGCCCGTGTGTGCCTACATCTGTAGTAGCAGTCTCTGAACTAAGGGAAGAGAGGGAAAGTGTACAGGAGGATGTGTCCACTGCGGAAAAACTTTCCAACAGAAAAAACAGGGTCTGGATTTCTAAGGCAAATAGAGGCAGATCTGCGTCGAGGGGGGATGCAGCAGGACCAAGTTCGGGCTAACCCATTCATTGAAAATGACTGAATAACAGCAGAAGTGACTCAATGTGGTGAGGCACGACTTGCTCCGGCCTTCCTGAAGGGAGTAAGAAAGGACTCTAGTTTGCTTGCTGATGAAAAACAAATATCACAGTTTCGTCACCCACTCGAAGTGGGCAACTTCATGGGCGACTGGCATGGAACCAGTGCACGTGAATCGAAGGTGTGAATATCGAGACGTCATCTCGTCATCTCAAAAAAAATACTTATGTGACCTACGATCAAGAAAGGAGCATGCCATCTGTTAACTTGAAGCAAGCAAGGATTAGGAACCTGATTTCTGACTCGCTGTGGAGTCACTTCTGTTGTGCTGAAGCTCTGATCAAGAAAAGAAAGCTTGATAAAAAAGGGTAATCAACAGACTGGGCAGCTGCCTAGGCCTAGGCCTAGGAAATATCTCTGAATAAGAGAAATCTCTCTTGGAGAAATGATGACCCATACCTCCGCTGGAACGGTCTTCCTCCAGGGGTAGAAGAAGTCAGGTACTCTTTACCATAGTTTAGAGATGACCACCTCAGGACTGAGGCAGAACCTGGCTGGATCCAAAAGAATGGTATTGGGTAATTTCGGGCCAGGCCCTGTGCTGTGATGATTTTCTCTCTAGTCCGAGCCTGACAAGGCTTTCAGGCTGCTATCTCGCAAGGATTGCCTGATACAAAAATGACGAAGATGTTATCCATCTGAGGGGCAGGAGGAGCCTGAGCGTCCATAACTGGAATCGTGACCGGACCAATAATCACAGCTGAAGAGATGTTAACCACCTGTTGCCAATGGAGCCACCGAAGGGGCAGTATCACAAGGGAGCTAAATACCCCTATCAAAGGAGCGGAAGCACCTGTACAGCTCCCGACCATTGAATTAAAATGTTCCACAGAGTGAAATTGTCCTGACAACTGAAAAGAGCCTAGACACAGAACGTTTGGTCCACAGATGCAGTCTGAAATACTATAGTGGACCCCACCACTGAGGAACAACTGAAAAGATCTTCCATCATGGACTCTGGTGATAGAGAAGGCTTGCCCTCCAGTCTATAAAATGAGTCATCCGCTGTATCACTGACAAGTAGGACAGGGATAGACTCATCCAGATGTTAGATCAGAGCAACGAGAGACTCCACCACCAGCATGGGTGTCGAGGAGCTCGGCACCACGTAAGGAGCCGAGAAAATGCTGAGCGGAATGAGGGATTCAACTGGCAGAACAACACAGAAGAGTTCCATCAGCAGAAAACCGCTGGATGTCACAAGATCCCACACAGACCGCCACTCACTAAGATCTGTGGAAAAATAATCTGCAGAACAGGACTTTATTCTGCGGAAAACATCTTGCCACAAGTTCCATGGAAGAAGAGGTCTGCAGTAGGAAAAATCCTCCACCAATACTGCGGGACAGCACTGACTGGCATCCCCATGGCACCAGCTTCACTTGTGGCACAGAAGGGCAACCAAGCAGTGTCTATGCCATCCTGAGCGACACCCGAGGGCACCCTCGGTGGTAGCCACTGGCACCCCTCACGCCCATGCAGCAATGGCAGCCATGGCACCCAAGGGCACCCATGGTGGCACCCGCAAGCATCCCTGGCACCCATGGCACCTGAGGGCACCCATGACACCCATGATACCCATGGCATCCATGGCACCAATGGCACTCATGTCACCCATGACACCCATGGTACCCATGGCACCACCCAAGGCACCCGCATCACTGCCCGCAGCACCTGCAGATGCTCACCACCCACGTGTGACAACAGCACCACTAGACATCCGTGGCACCGCCAGCAATGCCGGGAACCAGCAGCACCACCAACAGCACCCACATCACCACACGGCCCATGGTGCTGACACAAACATCAGCGGTGCCACCTATGGCACTGAGGCTAATTCCAGTGGTGCCACAATGGCGCCATATCTGTGGTGTCACCCATGGCATTGGCCGTGGCGCCAGAAGCAACACCACCATGGAGAATGCCAATGGAGAAATCCTGAGGAGAAGGGGAGAAGAAAAAGGTGGTGCCAGTGCTGGCCCCTGCATGGAAAGAGGGAGGGGGTAGGCACAAGGGGTCAACACGATGGCAAAGGCACCATGAGGGCACCACGCACATCCTGATCCAATCAACCCGGCCCTGGTTAAGTGGCTCTGAGGCCCAGAGGCCCTGAAATCGGGAACACTGACCAGGAAAATTAGACAGAAGTCGAACCCCCTGCTCCACAGGAGTGGCTCAGAGGTGAAACTGCTCAGCGGAACTCCATCAAGGACAGAGATGGAGTCCAGAGTTGAAGAACACATCCGTTAGGAGCGGGGCCAAGGGGAACCCACCAAAGTCAGTTCAGGCCTATCGCCCCTCCCAACCGACAATCCCCATGCAGATGTACCAGAGGGCAACCTCAGGCAGCACTAATTCTTCTTCCCCCAATGAGGAAGAAGAGCTCGAGGTTAAGTGGAGCTGGATCCCCGGAACTACCAGATTCATGCTTCAGTAGACTGTCCTCCCCCCTGAGCACAAGACTGTCCATAGTCGGACGCCCCCCCTTAGCAAAGGGCGGCAGACCAGACACAGCCCCTCTGCCATAACAACTTTCAAACAAAGTCTTCCTATCATCGCCACTACCGTCTAAGGACGACTCCACAGATGAGAATTTATTTTTCTTCTTCTTCATAATCTTCTTTTTCTTCTTCATAAAATAAGAAATACTACTAAAAATGTTAAATTAAACGAATACTAAATGACTAAAAGCTGCTGTCGTACAGACGAAAACTTTGACTCCGTCAGACGAGTGACGTCGACATCAAGTGCACTCAATGGCGGGAGAAAAGGAACTGAGGTGGTAGGAGGGTCGATGCTGAGATAGCCTACACAGGCACGAGCTAGTCTCACGGTGCCGCGCATGTGTGGTCCTGTCTCGGCGCCGACCCTTCAGAAAATCTTTGGCTCCCGTTTGGTCCTAGTGCCTCTGGTGCTATCCCACTAGTGTGAATGAGTGATAGAGACTTGAGTCCAGGAAGATCCACAAATATCTGAAACCCCATTTATCCAGATGTTTTTTATGTCCCCCAAGACGTTCTGATAAATGGGGTTTTACTGTATTATTTCAGCCTGTGGGGGGGAGGAGTTTCTGCCTCCCTTTCTGCTACCACTACCCCCTCCTTGGCTAGTTTAAATGCTCATTGAAGTAACATTTAAACCGTCCACTGAGAACTGTGGTTCCCCTCTCAGATGAATGTTGGCTGTCACCACTGTATAGGCTCTTATCCTACCACCACATTCCCCTACTTTTATTGTTTCAATCTGAACCTTAACTGGAGTATTACTATAGTTTTTTGCAAATAATTTCAAATACATACACTACTGCATGGAAGGCTGAACAGTTTGGCTGAATTTCATCTGTTTATTTCCATGACCAAGTAAGCATGCCTGCAATGCATTGCTGGTTCACAAAAGGAGAGTCACAGAATATTAATAGTACCTGTATCCAGAGGATACCCACACATAAAATGAAAGAAAAAGTCATTTGTGGGAGGAATAATCATAAATAAACCGACTGACTAAATTAAAAATGTGTAATATATAAGTGGTAAACAAACCTTTGGTGTGCAGTGCTGTTTGATGGCCGAAAGCCATGTGACAGTGTATACTGCAATATCTGAGTGCTTAATTGTATTTTAAAAGCAAAGAATAGCCATTGCTACTTACACACCGAACAGGATACTTGAAGGGAAGCAGGAAGGGTGGGATTTGTAGTCCTGGTAAGCCCCAGGAACAACAGAGAGTGAAGGGAAGGTGTGGTGGTGCTCCCTTTTAAACTTATTTTATTTACAAGTGCAGCACAATGTCTGTTGCCTAAGGAAAGCTGGAGTTATATTTTAAATATATTTCTTTTATTTTGGAAATTTGGGATGTAGCTGCTGGGTTGAGGTGATCCCTGAGTGAGTTTCCGGGTCACACACTATTTAACCAAATGCCCCCTGAGAGCTGGGTGAGTAGGGGTGGGGTGAGCATGCGGTGACGTGTGCAGAGACAATGCATTCTGTGCATGTCTGCTGTGTCTGCCAGGGACTATGGGGAATCAGACCACCACTCTGGATTGTTGCAGCAAGGTCAGTATATAGTTATATTCCTTACATTGTAACGCTAACAGCAGAAATCGCGACACGTAGATGACAAGATCCTAGTCCTATAGGATAAAAAAAAAAAAATTTAGATACAGTTTTTCCAAGGTATTGACCTGCTGATATTAAGGAATGGCAGACCCAAATGAGCAGTTGTTAGACATATTATGTAGCACTGGCTCAGCTTTTAAATGTAAAGGTTGTAACATGTATGCCTCAGAGGAAGTTGATATGAGGACTTCAGAGTCACAATGTTACAAGTGTCACGAGTTGGAATTACTAAAAACTGAGCTGGCCTCAATTAAAAAATTACTGGAAGGAAAGGAAACAGCCAATAGAATGCAGATGGACAAAAGACAGAAGCAAAGGGATGAATCAGATCTTACAGATCAGGAAATGGAAAATGAGTCCAGGAGCGAGGGGGAGTGGGCAGCAGTAAGCACAAATAAAACCAAAAAAGAAAGGCACTTGGCAGTATTGAAATAGGAAAGTCAAATAGGTACACAGTACTTTCAGATCTACAAGAAAACGAGGTATCCCACGATCTATTACATGGACCTATAAGCACAAGAAGTGGTCAGAAAGAAAAACACCCCAAAACCTGCTGCATTCTTGTTATGGGGGATTCTACCATTAGGGGGTGCGATTCCCTGATCTGTCCGTCCGATAAATATAACAGGGAGGTTAACTGTCTGCCAGGTGGCAGGATTAAAGATGTAAAAGGTTCCCTAAATAAGTTATTAACAAAGAAAGGTAAATTTTCAAAAATAGCAGTCCACATTAGAGTAAATGATGTTGGTAAGGAGCACGAGAAGGACACTGCAAGTGACAGTATAGAAATTGGCAATATAATAAAAAACAGTGGAGCAACTGCAATCACTTCTGGAATACTGCCCCTCAACAAATGTGCCCCCTGAAAAGAAATGTACGATCCAGAGGATAAACGCTTATTTATCATATAAATGTGAACAGGCAGGTTTGACCTTCCTGAATGCATGGGACTTGTTCTTTGGTAAAGCCCACTTTTATGTTTGGGACGGGTTACATCTAAACAAAGCTGCCAAGGATATCCTAGGAAAATTGCTAACAGAGGCATTACCAAGTAAGAAACCAGACCAGGTAAATGTAAACTGAATTGGTGGTGGTGGGGGGGGGGCGGATACCAGTATTAAACATAACTTAAGGGGCCAGAAGCCTAACCAGCAAAAAGGAAGACCTTGAAATTCTTCTAACATCAGAGGAAATACACCTATGCAGGATCATGGAAACCTGGTGGAACCAGGGTAGTTGGGGAAAAAATATTCCAGGGCACAAGGTTTATTATGCTGATTGTAGCATGGGAAGAGGAGGAGGGGTAGCCCTGTACATATGAAGCACAATAGACTCATGTGAAGTACGTAGTACTGATACCAACTCAGAAGATGCAGAACAGGTATGGGTTAACATCTACCCAAAAAATAGTAGAAAAATGTTTGTCTGTGTAGGCTACAGAGCACTAAATCTGTCAAGCGAGGATAATAATAAGTTCTTTGATAGACTGAAAGCCCAAGACCCTGGTATAAACACCCTAATAATGGGTTATTTTAATCCTTCCAACATAGCTTGGGATTTGCTTATATCTAGAACTACAAATGGGAAGAGATTTTTGGAGTTTTTGCAATTGAACAACATGCAGCAAATAATTAGAGAGCATACAAGGGGCCACAACACCTTGGGCTTAGTATGCAGCAATCCAAGTGAATACATTAGTAACTGCAAAGTCGGGGAACAATTAAGCCACAGTGACCACAATATGGTTCAGTTTAATATCAATATGAGTTGGAAACCTATGACAGGTATAACTAGAGTAAAGTGTTATGCAAGGGCAGACTTCAGCAAGATAAGGTGCCACCATCAGTAGGTGGAACTGGAGGGATGCTTTGGAAAATCAAAGCTTAGAAAGTAAATGGGAGAAGCTGACTTCCAAAGTAAACTACTGTATTGATATACTTATCCCAGAAAGAGTTAAATATAAAAAATAAGGGAAAGATACCCATTTAAGACACAAGTTTGGTGCAATTCCTTGCCATGAAGAATCAGTAGAACAGGCAAAGGCAGAAGTAAAAAGTGCCTGGCCAGTGTGGAAACAAAAGCACGAATACAGGGTACATATTCTCTATTACTGTATATTATTTTTGTAGAGTTTTAATTATAAGAGTGAACAAAGCACAGAGTATGTACTATAAGTAGCATGGGAAAGAAGCACAGTGGTAATGAAATATAATAGAAAATCTTAATAAAAGAATAATCAAAAGAAATGGAATCTAAAATGTAAGATTTATAAACAATATTTATCTATTATTCTTGCAGAATACATGAAAAGCCCTTTGAAAAAGCACAAGTGTGCGGAACGTCAGGGCAATTAACAAAAATAAATAAAGAACTTTGAGAAATTTTACAACAGCCCGAGTGGAGTATTTTTTGGTCCCCCTCCCATTTTTGAACATTAACACTGACTTAGTCCTACAAGGGGAACCATTCAACAAACTATCTTAACAGTATCCCATTACCCATGGAGTGAAGCATTATAGCTACACACCTTTCGCCAAAGAATACCCATTTGGCTTAATAAAGGTATCAAGAGGCTGATGATGCAGTGAAAAAAAGCCTATGTCAAATATAGGAAAAACTCTTCATCTGATAACTCAAAAAATATAAGGACGTATGCAAATTATTTAAAAAACAATCAGAAACACAAAAAAAAGATTATGAGTATAGGCTGGCATCAGATACTAAAAACAGCCAGAAATCCTTTTTAATTATGTAAATAGTGCAAGAAAAGGACAGTCGGCTGTCGGCCCTCAAGTAGAGGACAATAAAATTATAGCAGGAGGGCAAGAAATGGCTTCAGTACTAAATAAAATCATTGCTCGCATATATCAACCAAAGATGTCCAGCAATATAGCCACAACAGTAGAAAACAATGCAGTATTAGAGGTTCCCGAGCAAAAGGTTAAACATTTGTTTTTAAATTTAAATCCTAACAAATCCCCTGGACCTAATGGTATACACCCAGCTCTCTTAAATGAACTGGCAGATATTCTGGCTGGACCAATGGTGTCCATATTTAATAGCTCATTAGCAGAAGGAAAGGTTCCAAATGTTTGGAAAGGCACCAACGTGATACTTATCCACAGTAAGAGACCTCGGAGTGACAGCGGTAATTACAGACCAATTAACTTAACTTCTATAGTCAGCAAAATGGTGAAGGGGATTGTCAAAGGTTTGATAAACTAACACAAAACAAAAACAGGACTGACTGATATCTCACAACGTGGCTTAAGGGAGGGTAGGTCTTATTTGTCAAAGTAGTACACTGGACATGGGATTACCTGTGGATATTTTATATATAGATTTCTTGAAGGCATTTCACACCTTGCCCCATGTACCCCTGATCAAAAGACTACAGGACATTAAACTAGATAACAACATCATTCAGTGGGTTTCATCTTGATTAGATGGAAGAAGGCAGCGAGTATGTGTGGCAGGTGGATGGAGGAAGGCAGCGAGTATGTGTGGCAGGTCATTTTTCACCTTGGATTGAGATTACCAGTGGTGTGCCACAGGGGTCAAATTTAGGCCCCACCTTGTTTAATCTATACATCACATCATTACAGACTACCTCAGGTTGTTGGAGCTGTAAGTATGCAGACGATGTCAAAATTGATGCAATAGTAAATGATTATAAGTCTATAAGAATGTTACGAAGCGAAATTGACAAAATTGGGACCTGGGTGGAACAAAGTAAACTAAATCTAAACACTGAAAAATGCAAGGTAATGCACATGGGTAGAAGTAATAAGTGTGCAAATTACTCTTTATATGGAAACTACTTGCGGGTAACTGACGAAGAACGTGACCTGGGAGTCATAATAAGTGATACCGATCTCCAATCGAGCAATGCTAAACTGCAATTAGCAAAAGCAATAGAATACTAGGATGCATTCTAAGTAACATCACAAGTAGAAAAAGACTTGTGTTACTGCCATTGTACATATCCCTTGTAAGACCACACCTGGAGTATTGCAAGCAGTCCTGGCCACCCTACAATAAGAAAGTAATTAAAATGTTGGAAAAAAAAGAAAGACGTGCCACCAAAAAAATAAGGCAACTGACAGGGATGTCTTATAATGAGAGGCTGAGGGAATTGGGTCTCTACTCTATGCAATATAGAAGATTAGGAGGGAACTTATGCCTAACATATAGGGCTTTCAACAATGGCGACCTGTGGGAGTGTATAGGATACACAAGTAAGGAAGCAATGAGGGGAAGTAGGTTCCATGAGCTCCAACTCAAAGGTGAATTCTTTAAAACAAACAGATGGGCAAATTGGTTAAATCAGAGGGTCGTTAATACCTGGAATAGATTACCAAAGGAATTGATATCAAGTAGCACCCTGGATGGATACATGGATGACACCAGGTATTCTTTTTTGGGTTGATTGGTTGAGTCACAATGGCCATTTGGCTACAGACTCGTACGTTCCTATGTTCCTATCCAATGTTCCTATTTTTTTCTGAAAGGGAATTGGTAACATCAAAAAAACTCATAATATCATCTTTCTGACATCAGATCAATGGGGTATTAAGAGATACAATGTTCACAGAGTTCCATATATTACAAAAAAATAACAGATAGGAAACCTGCAGTAACTAGGTTTGTCATTCCATCTTGTGCTTCACTCTCATGGTTAATGATGTCACCATAATACCTCAATGGAATCATAACCTTGCTACTAGTGATTTCCTATCTGTTCTGTTTATATAGCAGAACATCCTACCACTAAAGTAAAGACGGGATAAAACTGCCATTAACACGAATCTCTCTGTAACAACTAGGCATGGGGGGAGGCTATGAAATAGCCTATCCTAAATGCTACCTGCAGGTACCTCTAAACTACCCTACATTACCCTAAAAATACTCCAATGAAAGGTAAGAACAGTGCTCCCTTGATTATCCGCCTTTTGATTATCCGCTCCCCTCCATTACCACCAGCTTCACCTCATGTTCCGTTTGTCCCTCGCTATAATTCCCTCGTTTATCCACCACCCTCTGTGCCTGCCAACCATCAGCACATTGTAATGATCTCCTCATACCAAGCCTTGTTGTAAACACCCTTGGACTTCCGCCATGTCCGTGTCACTCACTCTCATCACTGATGTGGTGCATCATGGTCCCAGTTTTCAAAAACAGAAAAACTCTAATGAATTTGCTTTATGATGTTTAAAACATATTTACATATAGTGTTAGGCCGTTTACTTTTGCATCTATGGTCGATTTTATTCCCCAGTGTCTGTTTGTTTATTCTGGTGCATTCTCTCCCCCACCGTCACTCATATTGCATCGTGGTCACTCTTCAAATCTTAAGAAATAAATGTTGTATAATACAGTATTATTTACTGTACTTTTATGTTCCTTTTTGTATAAAAAATCATTTGTACTGCCGTGTACAATTTGTTATAAAAGGGCATCGGTGGTGTGCAGTGTCATAGCGTGGTGGTGTGGCAACAACAGGACGTGGCAGTACACAGAAGCATTGCAGCAGCAGGCAGGGCAGAATCGGTGTCCAGCAAGAGGACATGGCTTGTCCTAATAGCTTCACAGAAAGCTCTGATTATGAAGTACACCGATGACAACCAAACTGCAAGCCAGCAGGATGTCACAAGACATTTCTCCACCCTGTGCACTGGGTTATGGCTCGCAGAACAGTCAGTGATATTCTGGCACAATGAGTTGAGTGGACTGGCAGGATCTTGGTGTCGACTTCCGGAAGGCAAAAAGGGCTCCGAAGCATGTTGATCTTGAGGAGGCACTGCTTCTGTGGTTCTCCAACACGAGGGCTCAAAACATACCGATCACTGATGAAATCCTGCATCATAAAGCTAAGTATTTTGGGGCACCGTTTAATGTTACTGAGTTTTCATATTCCAACGGTTGACTTCAAAAGTTTAAAAGCCGTAATGACATTGCCTGTCACATAATTTCGGGTGAAAGTGCTAGAGTTAAAAAAAGAGTTAATAAATGAAGGCATGATAAGTGCAAGGAGACTAGAAGAGCAGTGTGCTGCACGAGACTGCTTTAACATTGATGAAACAGGCTTGACATTTTTTTTTTTTTTTTAAATGCTGCCTGATCGGTCACTGACCACCAATGAGTTTAAAAATGGTGTAAAGAGATGGAAAGACCGTATAACAGTTGTACCGTGCGGTAATGCAGACAGTACTGAAAAGTTAAAGCCACTTGTGATTGAGAAATCAGCAAATCTCAGGTGCTTTCATACCTTCAGCTCAAAGCTTTATGTAGAATACAAAGCCAACAAGAAAGCTTGGATGGATTCTGCCATCTTTGCTCAGTGGTTGCAAGATCTAAACAGTGACATGAGAGAAAAAAAAAGAAAAATCTTTCTCTTGCTGGACAATGCACCAATACATGCTGTGCCAAAATCTTTGGCCAATGTAAAAATCCGCTTCCTCCAACCCCCACTAGTTATTTGCAGCCACTGGTTGCAGGCATAATTCAGTCATTTAAGGGCTACTATAGAAGGCAACACCTACAGCATCTGTTTGACTGCATAGACAGTGACAAGGAACAGGCATTGTTAACCAGTAATGCCATGAGGTTCATAAGAGTTGCCTGGGACTCATTCACAGCAGACACAAATAAAAACTGCTGGTGCCATACTGGTATCATACCTCAGTCTGGGGGTGTAACAACACCTGAACAGGATGGGCCAGTATCCAGAGATGATAGCGATAATAAATGAGTTACTATAAAAACAGCGACTCATTCATAGCACTGACATCATCAGCTACCCTGCAAAGGTTGCGATGGAATAGCGAAGAAAATGACCGGAAGGGGAGGAATACAGAGGTGAAAGGGAGGGTTTAGATAGGGAGGAGAGCCTACAGCAGCCGAGCCAGCCCTGTGGTGTGGTGGGTAGGATGGCTGGCTATGGTGCAGTAGGCACTGGGTTCGGAATGGACCGGGGGTGAATATTTTGCTGCTGCTTGCGACTGCCTTTTTGTTCCTGCGTCATGTTTTGCCCCCTCCTTGGCATGCACCCACCTGGAGTTAACAATCCAAAAGCAGGGGGGTGAAGGGGGCAAAGCCCCCCCAGGCAAAAACACTAAGTGACGCCGGAAGTGGGGCCACGAAGAACTGTATATTGCCAAAATGCTTTTCAGTGATATTACCACACCATAGTAGCGATCGCTTTTTTGTGATCACTATTATGATGTGGAACTGGATGGGCTGATTCCAAAGGAGCCCTTAGATCACTGCAAGTTGCAGCGATCTAGGGCTGTAGTGCACTCCAGGTACATCAGGGACCCTGTGCCAAGTTCTGTAAAATCGGGGTCCCTGCACCAAAAACCTGAGATTGCAGCACTCGCAGGCTAGCACCAAACAATAGGCGCACCTGCAGCACATGCCACAGAGATCAGACTCCCCCCCCCCCCCATTTGGTGCAACACAAAAAGGAATAGCAGGAGGGATCCAGGGGCAGAAGAGATATGGGGAATGCCATAAGGAGTGTTGGGGAGCAAGTGGGCATGCCACGGTGTGAACGGGCACCCAGAGGAGGTGGTGCCATTCATATAACTATTACGGTGATCACATGATCAGTTATAATAATGGCAACTTCACGGGTACCTGATCACCCCCAGCATGCCACCTGCTCCCCAATACTATGGCACTCCCTCTGTCCTTCTGCCCACATACCCACGCATAGAGCTCCTCCCCCCACCACTTCCCCACCTTGTGGGCAATGATGTTTGGGGTAGACCACCTCCTGGCTGGTCTAATTTGGTCCCCTTGCTACAGCCACAGTGAGGCTTTTAGAATCCCAAAAAAGGGAATGTTGCAGCCCCACCATAGCACAAGACCCCTTTCAGTCTGGCGTACCCTGATGTGGGTCGCAAGGGTGGCACAGTGCCCATTTGCTGCAGTGGCTTCCCATTCCGATGTAGCCTGTGTTTCGGAATAGGGATTGCCACAATTTCTGATGCAAGGTGCAGATTGTGTCATTTAAGTGTGAAGCAACCACCTTGCATCAGTCTAGTTACTTTCAGAATCCAGCCCGATGTCACTGAACCGAATGATCCAATCAAGACTGTTGCAGGTGCTTTTGCCATACAATCAGACATGCACATTTCTGCTGCAGAATATGTGTCTTTTGAAAATTTTATTTTTCATTTATTTATTAATGATTCAGATTACAACCTTTGAGCTAAGCAGCTCATTTACAAAAGCACCACATCAGTTCACAAAGAATATAGAGGTTCATTTACAAAGGTTCCACAACATTTCACAAAGGTTACAGAGGTATATGTTATATACAAAGGTTGCAGTGTTAAGCAATGCATAACAGCACACCAGTGGTCATGACAGGTAATACACCAACAGCAAAAAAGTTCTGCCCAGTTGGGCATTGCCACTAGAGCACATCATGCCTGGTTCATATACAGAAAGATAAAAAAAGTGGCCTATGTAGGCTTTGTCAAGAGGGCACGGCTAATGTGACTGATGATAAAATTGTCAGTATGGTTGCTAATTTAAAGGACAAAGAGGATCCTCTGGATGGCACTGATGAGGCCCCAACTGAGGACGATACCCCAGAGCAAAAAGCACCTTCAGTGCATGAGGCCAAGGAAGCTACAAACACTTCCCTCCGATTCCTTGAATCTTACAAGCCCACTGAGGAATCCGATATTGAAAACTGCTTGCTCCTTGACTGCAAGATTAAGCAGCTTGCATCTACTAGAGCAAAACAAATGGGCACCACTGATTATTTTAAATTGGTCTGATGTTCAGTGTAACATACTGCTCTGCTCTATCTGTAGTGCACTTTACTGTAATGTATTTATAATGTTATATGCAGTTTAACGGCATTTTAAAAGCTCTTCACAAATAAATCTTTTTACTTTTACACTGTACTAATAAACAATTGACCCAGTTAATAGTTATATGTCTTGTGTCATGTCATTTGTACAGTAATTGGTAATGCAGATACCAGCACAGCACCTCGACTGCATGTGTACAGCATCTATTGCATGTAGTAATTTGTAAGGGTAACACCAGCACAACACCTTGACTGCATGTGTGCAGCATCTATTGCATGTAGTAATTTACTTATTTTGTATAAATCGGATTTACAACCTTTGAGCCAGGGGCTCATTGTACAAAGGTACCTCGTCACAGAGAGGACAGACAGAACAACAAATTTACAGAATACAGGACAAGGAGCGACTTCGAATTACACAGACGATTTCATACACTGATCAATTTTGTAACATTTCAAGTGACACAGTTTGGCACATGCAGGTACCAACAGGGGGCAAGATGCTGGGGGGGAATTGGTGGGGGGAAATGAGGTGGGGGTTCAGCCCAGTGGGCGTTGTCTGGTGCAATGAGATAATGGCGAAGCACCATTTAGAGACAGGAGCAGTTGCGAGTGTTAAACAGTTGGCTCCGAAGGGCAGTTTTGAAGGTGGAGATTTTGGGGGCACTGGAGATGGTTGCAGGGAGAGAGTTAAAACAGGATGTGGCTCTGTAGCAGAAGGACCTCTGACCATGGGTGGTCCTGGTTCTGGGAACCAGTAGAGTGGTCTTGTTGGTGGTTTGGGTTGCGACAGTAGACGGGGTATGGTGGATGGAGGCAGTCACCCCGGGAGGGGAGAGCCCGAGCAGAGTTTTCTTTGTTAGGAGGCAGGTTTGGTAGCGGAGCTGTTCATCAAGGTTAAGGAGTTTGGCCCTGTCATAGAGTTGACATGTGTGTGTGAGCCTGGGGGCACCAGTAATCAGCCTGCAAGCCTTGTTTAGATTGTGGGCAGTGGTGTCAACAGCACCATATACTGGCAGGCCATAGTCCACAAGGGACAGTACTGAAGATGTAATGGCAAGTCAGAGAGGCATGGAGGAGAGCAGTCCTTGTGGTGGTAGAGGATGCCAAGCCGAGTGATAGTGGCGGATGCAAGGGCATTAATGTGGGTGTGAAAGGTGAGGGCTGAGTCGAAGGTGACCCCGAGGTATTTGTAGGAGTAGACTTGTTCAAGCGGTTGTAGGGTTCTAGGGAGGATAAGGAGTGGGTTGTTGCAAGCTTTGTTTGGGGGGGTGGGCGAAGAGCATTGTCTTTTTTTTTAAGGTTAATGATGAGTCTGCGCTCCTTACACCAGGCTTCAGCATCACCGAAGTAGTGTTGTAGAGAGTCCTGGAGGGAGGCGGGATTACGGTGGGTGGCAAAAATGACGGCATCGTTGGCATACATAAGAATTGGTAATGGCAACAGCAGCACAGTACCTTGACTGCATGTGTACAGTATCTATTGCATAACTGGTAATAACACCAGCACAGCACCTTGACTGCATGTGTACAGCATCTATTGCACATGTACAGTAATTGGTAATGGTAACACCAGCACAGCACCTTGACTGCATGTGTACAGCATCTATTGCATATGTACAGTAATTGGTAATGGTAACTCCAGCACAGCACCTTGACTGCATGTGTACAGCATCTATTGCACATGTACAGTAATTGGTAATGGTTACACCAGCACAGCACCTTGACTGCTTGTGTACAGCATCTATTGCACATGAACAGTAATTGGTAACAGTAACACCAGCACAGAACCTTGACTGCATGTGTACAGCATCTATTGCACATGTACAGCAATTGGTAACAGTAACACCAGCACAGCACCTTGACTGCATGTGTACAGCATCTATTGCACATGTACAGTAACTGGTAACGGTAACACCAGCACAGCACCTTGACTGCATGTGTACAGCATCTATTGCACATGAACAGTAATTGGTAACGGTAACACCAGCACAGCACTTTGACTGCATGTGTACAGCATCTATTGCACATGTACAGTAATTGGTAATGGTAACACCAGCACAGCACTTTGACTGCATGTGTACAGCATCTACTGCACCCATGCACCCTCTATTATTCGCCACTATCTATCATCCGCTAATTTCTGCTTGCACCAGAGTGGGCGGATAGTAGAGGGAGCATTGCAGTTTGTTAGGGTAGGGTAGTTACCCTGATCTTTCTTCTGCCCTATTACCCTAACCTAACCATAACAAAATGTGAAAGATTTTGTTTTTGACAACCCTAAACAGAGTAAACTGCTCACAAGGGTCTGTCTTGAGGCAGGTAGGATAGGCGCAGCTGCTCTCAGCAAGCCTGTTACTGTTTCCCAAAAAAATAAACTTTCGTTTCACAGCTGCATTAGGCATTTGTCTATAGGGCTATTGTGATATGCCCCAACTTTTGTTTATTTGATATTACCAGCCTGAATGTCTGCAGTAGTTAGTGAAACAGAGAGCCTTTTACGTTTAAATAAGTAGGGCCACTGTTAGATGCCTGGACATTTATTAATGCCATGTGACATAGCCAGTCAAAGTCAGACTGTGTCTTCCTAACACTTAGTGAAGTTTTACGGCTGTATAAGGCATTCACCTTAAGGCCACTGCATTATACACCCAGCTAAATGCTCCACAGCACATTGTGAAACAGCCTTTTATTCCAGGGTCACTCCTAGATGCTCCAGCACTCATTCATTTGGCATTGCCATAGTCAGCTAGATGCTGCACAGCACTTAGTGAAACAGACAGCCTTTATGGTTGTATAAGACATTCATCTTAGGGCCATGAAATCTGACTGGCTATGTCACATAAATAGACACTGGACGTTAACAGTGGCCCCAAGACAAAGGCAATTGCTTGTAGTAAATGCACACATACACATGCAGTTAAGCTGAGAGCTATACACACACCCTGCATCATGCAAACAAATTAAAGGATCCTTAAATATGCGTCTCAGGGGGCTGATACTTTGAACAAGTCCCTGAACAGAAAAATAAAATTAAATAATTTTTTACCAGCCCGTCAGCGCAGCAGTAGTGCTGCTGCTCGCTACGCAGGCGACCGGGTTCAGGAATGGACTTGGGTTGCTGGAGGGCCAGCCGGGGGCTGTAAATCCCATGTACTGCTTGGACTTCCTCCAGGGGCTGGGGAAACTTTGGTTCGGTGCATGTCCAATCTCTAGTGGCAGCTGGAAGTTCGGCATGCCCAAGCCATACAGAGGGGTGGAGCATGTCAGACGCCGGCATTAGCCTTGGCATCAAAGCACATGCCATGTCTCCGGGGGGGGGGCATACACCTGAAAATGCCCCGGTCCACCACAACACTGACTAGAGGGCTAGGTAGGCCCTCGCCACCAGCTGGAGTGGCTCAGAAGTGAGGACCCCGATGATAACTAAGGTACAAAACCGGGATGGGTGGCTTGAGGGCCCGGCTGCCCGCTCCCACTCCCACTCTGTCCCCACCCGGGGGGAGGGGTAAGCCATAGCTCCGTGGGGGGTCCCTCCGAGCTTGCACTGTGGTGGTTTGTCAGGTACGGTGTCAGGGTTCGAAGTGGGGACAAAACAGAAATTACAAAAAATAAACAAATAAAATGCATTTTATTTTTCTTAAATTTCTCCCTCTCTTGAGAAATGCTGAACTATTCACATGGGCTCAGAAAGAACTGGTGCAGTACACTGCAGTCAGTAAATAAGCTTGACATAGAAACATAGAATTTGATGGCAGATAAGGACCACTTGGCCCACCCAGTCTGCCCATTTCCCTACCTACTGGATAAGCTGCAGATCCTAGTTAACCAGCAGCCTACTTCTTCCTACCCCCACCCCCTAGAATGGCCTTATAACTGTCCCATGCATGCTTGAATTCCACCACTGTTTTTGACTCCACAACCTCCTCCGGAAGGCCATTCCATGCATCCACAACCCTCTCTGTGAAAAAATACTTCCTTAAATTACCTCTGAGCCTTCCATCTTCAAATTAAACATGTTCTTGCACCTCTTTTTGTAAAGATGCTACCCTTTGGACTTGTTGATTCCCTTGAGGTACTTGAACGTTTTATCATGTCCCCCCTTTCCTCGAGGCTATACATATTAAGCTCCTTTAGTCTCTTCATATGTCTTCGTGCAGATCCTGCACCATTTTAGTTGCCCTCCTCTGACTGCTTCCATCCTGTCTATGTCTCTTGGAGATTGGGTCTCCAGAACTGCACGCAGTACTCCAGATGGGGTCTGACCAGCTGTCTGTACAGAGGGATGATAACTTCCTGTTTTCTACTGGTGATGCCTCCCTATGCATCCCAGTATCCCCAGCCCTCCTTGCTGCCCTCTCACATTGCTTGCCCACCTTTAGGTCATCTGATATGACTACCCCCAGGTCCCTTCCATTTTGTTGTTGTTAGTATCTCACCCCCATTGTGTACTCTTCCTCTGGGTTTTGTTTCCAGGTGCATTACCTTGCACTTCTTAGCATTGAATCTAAGCTGCCATACATTTGACCATTCCTCTAACCTTGCCAAGTCCCTTCTCATCCTTTCCACTCCACCTTGTGCATCAACTCTGTTGCAGATCTTTGTGTCATCTGCAAAGAGACATACTTTTCCTTCCAGTCCCTCTGCAATGTAAGCATAAAGACATTGAAGAGGACCAGTCTAATACTGCACCTCATGCACACTAAGTAACCCTCCTCTTCTATGGACTCCATTTACTATTACTCTCTGTGTCCTATTCTCCAGCCAATTCTTACCCAGGCTGTCATATTGGGACCCACTCCCAGGCTGGCTAACTTGTATATTAATCTTTTGTGTGGGACTGAGTCAAATGCCTTGCTAAAGTCTAGGTAGACCATGTCCACAGCCCTCCCTGATCTACTACTTTGGTCACCCAGTCAAAGAAATCTATCAGATTCGGTCTGGCATGACCTTCCGCCTGTGAATCCATGCTGCCTAGGGTCCTGTGCCCCTCTGGCCTCTAGATACTGCACAGTTCTTTCCTTCAGAAGTGATTCCACCATTTCTCTATCACTGAGGTTAAACTAACAGGTCTGTAGTTTCCTGCTTCTGCCTTGCTCCCACTTTTGTGAAGGGGAATCACATCTGCCCTCCTCCAGTCCTCGGGTACCACCCCATCCTCCCATGATTTGTTAAAGAGGGTAGTCAGTGGTGTCACTAGTTCTACCCTTAGTTCTTTTAGAATTCTGGGATGAATCACATCAGGCCCCAATGCTCTGTCCACCTTCAGTTTTAAGAGTTCTTTCATAACCCTTTCTTCTGTAAATGGGCTGGTATCAACTTCTGTATCCAGAGTAGTTGATTGGACTAGATGCTTTACTCAACTCAAACTTAAAGGGAAACGTCCAACTGTAATCATAGGATTCATAGGATGTTTACAACTCCATTAGCATTAGCCATTGTGACTTGTTTTTGGTCTTAGACGTATCCCACTAATCCCCTTTCTTTCATAATTACACCTAGTGATTTCTTAAACTGATTTGGTAGACTGTTCCAAGTGGAAACGACTCTCAGGTTGATCCATGCTCCTCTTGTATTTCTTTAGTAGTTTTCTTCTTTCAATTATAAATCATGCCTCCTAATATTTCTACAGTTCTCTCTGGCAATCAGTCCCATACGTTTCCACAGATCAGTGTTACCTTGTGCTCTATAAACCAAACAAAGGCTCCCTCTCAATCTGCTATACTGCAAGGAGTACATCCTCTGCTCCCTCAATCTCTCCTCACAGGACATGTGTTTGAAACTGGAGACTAATTTAGTTGCTCTTTCCTGTAGCCCCCCAATCTTCTTATGTCTCCCTTCCTTTGTGGTGCCCAAAACTGCACACAGTTCTTCATATGAGGCCTCACTGGGGTAGAGAGGCATCAACACCTCTCTTTCCTTACTCTTAATACTTCTGCTTATGCAGCTAATTATTCTGTTCCCTTTGCTTACTGTGTTCTTACAATGAAGATCAAACTTCAGTTTATCTGCAACTAATACACTAAGGTCCTTTTCCACCTCGGAAGATATTATTTTGCTCCCATTCAGGAAATTATGGCTTTTATGTTCTTGGGACCTAAGTGCATAACCTTGCATTTATCCATATTAAATTTAAGTTTTTTACTCAAAGCCCAATTGGCTACAATATTTACTTCTTTTTGTAAGTTGATGGCATCTTCATTATTGTTCACAACTGCACCCATTTTGGCGTCATCAGCGAACATACAAAGCCATGTATTATTTGTGCAATTCATAGAGGAGATGAAAACGTACAATACAGGCCCCAAAACAGATTCCTGAGGGACTCTAGTAGTCACTTTGGCCCAGTTTGAATAGCATTCCCTTAAGCATACCCTCTGCCTTCTTTTCTCCAACCAATAACAAATCCAACTTGTAATATTTCTGTTAATTCCAATTTCAGTTAAGGTATTAATTAACTCAGAATATGAAACTGAGTTGAAAGCTTTGGCAAAATCCAAGTATATTACATCAGCTGGAATATTTAAGTCCAGAGCCAAGCTAACAGGTTCAAAGAAGTGCAGAAGGTTGGCCACGCAGTATCTATTCTTCCTAAATCCATGCTATAGAGGATCATTTTGACCTGTGTTTACCAGAAATTGTTCTAAGTTTTCTAATTAAAGATCCCAGTATCATCCCAATTGAAGAGGTTATACAATACTTACTGGTCCGGGATGGAAGACTAGATTTGCCGGCAAAGGCACCTATCTTCACCTGAGCTCTTTTCTTCTAGGTTTGCTTGTAATGACAGAGCAAGGAACAACATTATCAGAGCAAAGAAAAAGATTAAACCTTCTTTTGGCTAGGCAGATTTACTGTGTGTTACTATTTTCTTTTGTGCTCACAGGGTTTGTTACTGTTTTTTACTTACATTTTACTGCTGTAATCTTCTCAAATTCAAACTGCTGTTGCAGGCTATACTTTCTGCTGCACTCATAAAAGTGGTCACTCCCTTGACTTAGCCTTCCTCTTGGGGATCGAAACCTTTGATTTGGTGGTGAAACCTGTCGGATGGTCCAATCATTACACCGTGGGGTCCAGTTTTTGCGCCCCCTTTGTAGGCCTATCCCTATGGAGATGGTCAGGTACTGCCCTTTGCAAGATGTAAGCTCTGAGGGCCTGGCAGCAGCGCTTGACCTATCGGAGCTTCAGGGCATGAGCAATGATCCAGATGCCTTGGTCTTGGCCTATAATAAAGCCATCTCCTCGGCTCTGGATATCATTGCTCCAGTCCGTGTTCATCCTCTCCCCCTTCACTTTTGGTCCCCATGGTTTGATGGGACCTTGAGGGAGATGCGGCGACAAGGACGAAGATTAAAGCATTGCTGGCGGAGATCCGCCCTTGATGCCAACCATCTTAGATTGATGGAACATAACCAAGTCTATCATTCCACAATCTCCCGTAAGAAGGCAAAGTTCCTGTCCGGGGAGATTGCAGCTGCTCAGAACCAACCAGCTCAGCTCTTTCGAACTGTAGACAGACTGTGCAACCCAGCCTGCCTGCAGGTTCAAAGAGCCTTTTCACAAGTAGAATATGAAGAGCTTGCTCGCTTCTTTGTGGCTAAGGTGGCTGACATCAGGGCGTCACTCCAACCTGCATCCTCTATGGGAGAAGCGATGGATTGGCACCCGGTGGCTGCCTCTGGGCCCTCCTGGACTTCCTTTGACCGGCCCGAGTTCACTGATGTCATGCAGATTGTCCAGGGTATACACCCTACATGCTGTAGTTTGGATCTGGGCCCAATCTCCCTGATAAAGGGTTGTTGCAATGTTATCAGCCCGGTCCTAGTGCAGATAGTCTGGTGCTCCTTGGAGACAGGTGAGTTTCCTAGCTCCCTGAAGGAGGCGGTGGTAACGCCCCTCCTGAAGAAAGCTTCTTTGGACCCAGACTGCCATGCTAACTATAGACCAATCTCTAATCTTCCCTTTGTGGGGAAGTTGATTGAGAAAATAGTGGCCGTACAACTGGAGAACCATGTGACCATCCATGACATCTATGAACCACTCCAGTCTGGTTTTCAAAAGAGGTATAGTACCAAGACCGCGCTGGTTCGGGTGCTCAATGATCTCTTGATGGCAAGCGATTGAAAGAGCCATTCTGTCTTGGTTCTTCTCCATCTCTCCTCAGTGTTTGACACTGTGGACCATGGGGTACTTCTCGAATGCCTGAGGTTCATCTGTGGACTGTCTAGTACAGTCCTCAGGTGGTTCAGATCATTCCTCACTGGCAGAACTCAGAAGGTGGTGTCAGGGATAAATTCCTCTGGCTCATTCTTTCTGTCATGTGGGGTTCCTAAGGGTTCAGTGTTGTCCCCCATGTTGTTCGCAGTGTACATGCTGCCCCTCTGAGACATTGTAAGAAGGTATGGGCTGAGGTTTTGCTGCTATGCTGATGATAACCAGCTCTACCTATCTTTTGTGCCTGACCAGGATAGAGCTCTCTCAGTATTTAACAACTGCCTCACTGAAATCCAGAAATGGATGAATTTGAGCTGACTGAGGTTGAACTTGGGGAAGATGGACGTGATGGTTGTGGACCTGGGCCACAGGATAGAGGGGGTAGGAGCTGATTTGCCTTCAGGATTATTTCTGGGTGGCTCCCAGCTCCCAACCTCTTAAGAGGTGCGGAACCTGGGGGTCATTTTTGACGATGGGCTGACATTACGATCGCAGGTGTCAGCAGTCGTCAAATCATCCTTTTACCATCTGAGGAATATCTCCAGGATGAAGCACCTAGTTCTGTCTGGTGACCTGCCTACATTGGTCCATGCCTTTGTGACCTTGCGTCTTGATTATTGCAACTCCTTTTATCTAGGACTATCTGGAGTTCATATCCGCCACTTGCAGCTTGTGCAGAATGCTGCGGCCCAGTCATTGACGGGTACTCCTCATGCCTGTCATATTTCTCCAGTGCTGCACAAACTGCACTGGCTGCCAATACAGTGGCGGATTACCTTTAAAGTCAGTCTTCTGACTTATAAACCCACTCACGGACTCGGCCTGGTCTACTTGAAAGAGCTCCTGGTACCCTACTGCCCTAAGCGATTGAACCGCTCGGCGGACAAGGGTTTGCTAGAGATTCTGAGGGTTTCTTTGAAATCTTCAGGGGCCCGTGCTTTTATGTATGTGGTCCCAACCCTCTGGAATTTGTACCCCGTCCACTTTGGGAATGCACATCCGTGGAGTAATTTAAAAGGGCCTTAAAGACCCATTTGTGGTTGTCAGCATTTTCCTGATGATGATGCTTTAATACATTTTATGATTTCAGTATTAATGTATTTGTGTTTTATTTATTGTTTTAAGAAGCTTATTGTTAATGCACCTTGGTTTCAGAAAGGCGCAATATAAATAAAGTATATTATTATTATTATTATTACAGGGTGTGTCTATTGGTTGGCTACTGTTTTGGGCTCACAGATTACTGCTGTAATCTTCTCTGATTCAAAGTGTTTTTTGCAAGGTATATCTTCTGTTACTGTGTTATTTTTCTCTGTAGCAAAGTGTTTTTGCAGGATATATCTTCTGTGAAATTATTACAGGTGGTACTTTACAGGTTTTACAGTTTTATTTATCATTAGGCTAAGCTTTCAAGGCTACTGCATTTGTTGTTGGTTGATGGTTTCTGCTCCTACCTTCTTGTTTCTTTTGTCCGTGTTTTTTTTCTTTTTCGGCAGGGGAAGGGCCCAGCCACCCACCCCCATCCACCCCATGCTTGCTCCTTTTATAGGGTAGTGCAGTCATGACTTTTCCTGTAGCAAAGCAGAAAGGGGAGGATCAGAGGGGGTATCCACACAGTGACCTCACTTACAGGGGCACAAGTAATTTAACTTGTTATAACAAGTTATACAAAAACAAACAAACAAAACAAAAAATCAACCTTTTGCTTTCATTTTCCTCCTTCTAATTACTTGGACCAGATTATAAACCCAGCAACTCATCTGGAATGGACATTATTAACTGCAGTAACTGTGGGACACTTTTCCAAAGGGCAGTTATACAGGATTTAAGACACTGTCCTACATGCTAGACCAATAGAGATCTAAGGGCTCAGCTCTAGGCACCATGGGCAGAGACTGTGCGCCTCATATTCAGGAGGAAATATATTATAAGAACCGCCCACCATTTCCCCAACATCCAACTGAAGCACCTCGACCGCAGAGGGTAGTTGGTCTAGGAGGTTGGCAGGTGGTTAGGAGGAGCAAATCGGGTGCCCCATCACTCAATACTCTCCAACGTATCACCTCCACAAACCATATAAAAACTAAAAACAGGTATCTGCCTCTATCTCTGAAATCAAACAAAGGGGCAGAGGACACTGCAGAGCAGGACATGACAGCACAGCAGCTAGCGCAACAAAACCCACCCAAAACAGGGACCAAAACATAAGACGAAATCCAAAACACTTCTGATCATAGCAGACTCCATGATTCGGGGAGTTAATACCTACCCCCGGTTGGGGGTAATGGTCAGATGTCTCCCAGGTACATCAGCGTGGCGAGACACTGACCGAATTGCTAAAATCGTGCAGGAAGCAGAAAACATCAACATCCTGGTACACATAGGGACTAATGATCTCACCAGCCGGTCAGTTGTGGAGACCAAGGAACACCTGACCAGACTGGGAGACAAACTGTCATCCATTTCATCCGGCATTTCCTTCTCTGAGATTCTACTGGTCTGGGGGGGGGGGCAGATGGATGGAAGGTCAGAGAAGGGGAGATAGGGGAGCTAAACATGTGGCTCAAGGGCTGGTGCCAGGAAAAAGGACACAAATTTGTAGGTAACTGGCAACAGTTTTGGGAGCAAAAGTTCTTTAAATTCGATGGACTGCATGACTAAGGAGGGAGTCACTGCATTGGGGCAGAAGTTTGATGCCTTTGCAGAATATTTAAACTAGCAAATGGGGAGAGGGGTGCAGCACCCGATACATCGAACGGGAAGAACCTCCCCCCCCCAGCTGGAGATCAAACAGGAGTTCAGCATGTTTGTAGTTCATTTGCATCACCAGATAAGGAAAAAGGTCCGGCTCCCGATACGATGTGCAGGGGAAATGCCGGACCTCGCCCAACAACTAACACACCGAAACCTGGCCAATAGAAAATCATGTACACAAATGCCTGCAGTCTGGGAAACAAGATTCCAGACCTGCAGGCAACACTTACAGAGGCTAAATTGGACATAATAACCATTAGCGAGACATGGTTCCCCAGTAACCACACTTGGGAGACTTCAGTACCTGGCTATGTACTGTTCAGAAGAGACCAAGGTGCAAAGGGGGGGAGTGGCCCTTTGTGTCAATGAAAATATCAAAGCTACAGAAATTCAGAATACACATATGGAGCCAGAAGAACTGTGGGTCACCCTGGAAACAGGAAATGGGACAGCCATATGAACTGGGGTTGTCTACAGGCCTCCAGACCAGGGGGAGGACATAGACATATTAGTGTTAGAAGATATACAAAACATGACCACTAAAGGGGAGATTCTGGTAATGGGAGACTTCAACATGCCAGATACAGATTGGTCAATACCAGCAGGAACATCCACCAGAACTAGACACATATTGGATTCCCTGCAGGGGGAGGGCCTCAAACAACTGGTACAACAACCCACAAGAGACAGGGCTATCCTAGATCTAGTACTGACTAACGAGGAAAGTATCACAGATGTCCAGGTAGAAGGTCATCTGGGGGCCAGTGACCATCACATGGTATGGTTTAATTTGGCCACTAGAACTAAATCATCCCATTCCAAGGCAAAAATATGGGACTTCAGATTAGCTGGCTTTGTTAAGATGGCAAACAGAGTTAAGCTAGCCCTGGCAAGAAAAAATACAGGTGAGGGCGTACAGGCAAAGTGGACAAGCATTAAGGATGCAATACTTGAAGCAACATCATATTGTGTTAGACAGAAAAGCAAGTGCAAAAGAAGGAGGAAACCGCTTTGGTTCTCAAAAACAGTAGCAGAAAAGGTCAGAGCCAAAAGGCTGACCTTCAGGAAATATAAGGGAACGCAGCAGGACGAAGATAGGGAGGCATGCCAAACTTCCCTAAGGGAAGTAGGAGGCAGTACAGTGCAGCGGTCTAAGGCTCTAAGCTGCAAATCTGGTGTCATCCAGCAGACCAGACCTGGGTTTGAATCCCATAGCTTCCACTTGCATACTGTGTGACCCTGAGCAAGTCACTTAACCTCCTTGTGCTCCCAGGTTGCTCCTGTAAAAAAGCTTTCAGCTTAGTGTGCTACACCTGGTTAAACAACTAAATAAAAAAAAAAGTAGGGAAGGCAGTATGGCAGGCAAAGGCCCAAACCGAGGAAACACTCGCATGAACAGTAAAAGAAGGGGACAAGACTTTCTATAGATACATTAGTGAAAGGAGACAATCCAGAGGGGGTACTGCTAAGATCAAAGGATAAGGGGAGTGTGGAGGAGGACCAAGAAAAAGCATCTATCCTAAATAGATACTTCTGCTCAGTATTTACTGAGGAGAAGGTAGGGCAGGGCCCACAGCTCAGCACCATGGACACGGGGGGGGGTGCACTAGTCCCTTCTCAAAAGAAAGGGTCCTACAAAAGCTTGCTAAGCTCGGGGTGGACAAGGTAATGGGACCTGATGGCATACATCCCAGGGTACTAAAGGAGCTAAGGGTGGAACTAGCAAAGCCATTATCAGAACTGTTTAATGAGTCTCTGAGCACAGGAGAGGTCCCAGAAGACTGAAGAAGGGCTCATGTGATCCCACTCCACAAGAGTGGTGGCAGGAAGGAGGCAGGGAACTACAGACCAGTCAGTCTTACCTCCGTAGTGGGAAAGATTATGGAGACACTCCTTAAGGAAAGGATAGTGCAACACCTGGAATCCATAGGCGCACAGGATCCAAGACAGCATGGGTTTATAACAGGAAGGTCCTGTCAAACTACTCTCATAGATTTCTTTGACTGGGTAACTAGAGTGGTGGACTAAGGGGGTGCAGTTGATGTCACTTACCTTGATTTCAGCAAAGCTTTCAATACTGTTCCACATAGAAGATTAATAAGCTGGGTAGGCTCGGGGTGGGTCCGAAGTTGGTCAACTGGGTGGCAAACTGCTTGGCGGGCAGAAAACAGAGAGTGATGGTAAACGGTATACCGTCAGAAGAGATGCAAGTCACAAGGGGTTACCTCAGGGATCAGTCCTGGGGCCAGTCCTCTTCAATATCTTCACCAGTGACATTGCAGATGGACTGGAGGGTAAGGTTTGTCTGTTTGCAAATGACACCAAGATCTGCAACAGAGTAGATGATCCAGATGGGGTGGGCAAAATGAGAAGAGATCTGGATAAGCTGGCAAAATGGTTGGAAGAGTGGCAAATGGGGTTTAATGTGAAGAAGTGCAAGATCATGCACATAGGGAAGAGAAACCCTGAAGCCATCTATAAGTTGGGAGGGGAGTGGCTGGAAATCAAAAGGGAAGAAAGAGACTTGGGCATCATCATCATAGATGACCTGAAATCATCCAAGCAGACCACTGAAGCAGTAGGTAAGGCTAGAGGGATGTTTGGGTATATTAGTAGGGGTATCACAAGTCGTAAGAGGGAGATAATAATCCCTTGTTACAAAACACTGGTTAGGCCCCATCTGGAGTACTGCGTGCAGTACTGGAGGCTGCACCTGCACAAGGACATTAACAAAATGGAGGCAGCCCAGAGAAGGGCAACCAAAATGGTGCAGGGACTGCATCAGAAAACATATGAGGACAGATTAACGGAGCTCAATATGTATACCCTAGAGCAAAGGAGGGAGAGGTGATATGATCAAAACATTCAAACACCTTAAGGGCATTAACAAGGTTAAAGAGTCTAACATGTTTCAATATAAGAAAAATAGCAGGACAAGTGGACACAGCATGAGATTAGAGGGTGGCTGATTAAGGGTTAATGTGAGAAAGTTCTTTTCACAGAAAGGGTGGTGGATGCATGGATCGACCTACCTCAGGAAAGGGTGGATATGATTATAATGCAGGGCTTCAAACAGGCATGGGATAGGCATAAGGGAGCAATACGGATGAGTATGAATAGATAGGCCATTGACAGAGTACAGGCCTATGGCACATTCATAAGGCAGAAAAAAATGGGAAGACTGGATGGTCCTTGCGGTCCTTATCCGCTGACAGCTTCTATGTTTCTATGGTCTATAATTCCTATAATTTACCCTATCTCCCTTTTTATAAATGAAGGCAACATGCACCACTTTCCAGGCCTCCACCACCCTTTCTACTTTGAGTGATTTTTGAAGAACAGCTGCTATAGGTTCAGCTATTACTGCTGCTTTTTCCCTTAAAAACCTGGGGTGGAGCCCATCCAGGCCCGGTGACTTAGTTGGATCTAATTTCCTTAGTCTTTTCAAAACATCAGCGGGTGCTACTTTGTTATTGGTAGTATTTTTACATACTCACTGTATCTTGTTTATTTCCTCTTTATTTTGATGTACACGTGTGAACAAATTACTGAAAAGTTCTGCCATATCGCTACAGTTAGATTTGGAAGGCTTGGCCTGTAGTTCAATGGACAAGCAGCCAGCCACTCCCACTTTCTTGAGCTATATAAGCAGTTCCTCTCCGCCTCCTTCTGAAGCACTTTTTTCTTTGCTGGCCAGAGGCTCTGTCTATCCTCTTCTGCTGGCTGAGGCCTACCCTGGGGTCTGCACCCCCCCCCCACCTTGCTGCCTCTGTTTGTCTCTGCTGGACTTCTGCGTTTGTTTTCCTGCTTCTGGCTTGTATTTGCCTCTGGCTGTGTGCTTCCTTCTGTCATTACTCCTTGTTTTCTGTGTTTGTGTGTCTTTGTTTTGGGCCTTGTTCCTTGTTCTCAGTGTTTGTGTGTTTTGGTTTTGTCTTTTGGGGCTTTGTTTCTAAGGTCCTAGCATATTGCTACTCCAGAGCTCATATTACTTGCTCTCAGTTACTCACAACTCTCAAATTACTTGCAATGCAACTGCAACAATTATCTGTGTGTTTCAGCTCAACCATTGCTGCTCTCCATGCTGCACTTAATTGTTTTCACCTGATTCAGGCTCACTCTGAACCCTAGCTATGCAGCTCAATCATGCTCTCTCAACTCATTTTACTTACCTCATTGCTGCAGTTTCATTGCACTTCCAGGTGATAGGTGCTTCAGAGCATGGTGTCTCCTTTCTTTTTATGCTTATTGAAGTTTACAACACTCAGTGTATTCAATACAGATGCTGCTTCCATGTTTGTACACTCTGTTATACTCTGAGGTCAACTAAGCTACTGCTAATACTGTCAACTAGTTTCAATACCTGCATGTGGGGCTCGGCCCTTCCATCTCTTTCTTGTTTTTCTTATGGTGGGGACCTGGAGGTGTTTGGGGAGTAGTGGCCCTGTGTGGCCACTTATTACTTATGTTCTAAATCCTGTCTCCGCCGCCAACAAATCCTCAGAGTATGTGTCACCTTTATTGGCTTTTTGAATGCCTGGCTGGCTTGCCCCACTATTCACAGTGCTGCTTCATTGCTACTATGTTTTGCAGACCTACATGCAGGTCTGACTATTACTACACTGTTACTGACCTACGTGCAGGTCCACTCTTGCTTACGCAATCTTGCTTCATGCCTACCACCATCCCCTCAACTTCAGCCTCTGGGATGTCTGCTGTGCTCAGTACTGCATCCAACCTTTGTAAAGTCTCAGCACTTAACACTCATTCAGCTCCTTATCAGTTCTGGGGCAAGGCAGCCATACCGTTCTGGCGCAGGGTTTCCCCTGCAGCCGATGTTCTCGCTCTTCATTTTAAGTCCGCATCTTGAGCGTGCCCAACTTGGGGTGCGGTCCTTCTCACTTGGTCCATAGCTGGGAATGTCCTTGCTCTGGGCTTGGCTTTAGCTGTTCACTGATGCGACAGCAGCTCCTAGTGTAGAATTTAAGACTAGCTATGAAAGGTGGTTACGCCGATCTCCTTTGGCTCCAGTGGTTCCACTACAATGGTTATCCATTGGCTTTAGTGGTTTCCCTAGCAAGGCACCTTCACTGCATACTCCCTATGACTGCCTCTGGTTCACCTGGTTTGTGTTTAGGGTGAGTAGGCCAAGTGAGTGCCTCAGCAGTCGTTGCTCTCCTCCTTCTCCCACCTTGGTTGCCCCTGATGTTGTGGAGCACTCTCGCAACCTTCCACAGCATTCTCGCTAGGCTAGAGGGACTGAGCGAGACCTTTCCACCAAATTGGAATATTTTCCACCTCCCTTTAATTGGGTTTCCAAATTGCAGCTGCAGAGCCGTCATTAAATAAAATATCCCAGCCTGGAGGGAAGGCGACCTAGGCCTTGGATCCCCAGAGATTTCCTCTTCAAAGGGTTTTTTTCTCTCCTCCGTGCCTCAGGTCATAAAAGTTAGTTAACTGTAGTTAGTGTTTTCTAGTTCTATTAGGTAGGTTCCGCTGTTGGATGGAGGTGGATGGTGTCCCTACTTGCCATTCCCTTTCTCCTTAGGAGGTCCCTTCATTCTCCAGCACTACCCACCAGACTCATGTTATTGCTAACCTCTGCATCTCATTTATGTTATCAAGGCATCTCATTACATTATCAAGCTGCCTGATGCTTTATCTACTACTACGTCACAGCTACTGCTTGTTTATATGCTTCATACTACTTCATTCTTTTTGGGGATCCTTCCTAAAGTACCTTTAGCCACGGGAATTGTCCCATGGCACCTCTAGGGGTGGAACCCTCTTCAAGGGTTCCTTGCCTTTGGTACCCCTACAGGGTGGTAATTCCTCTGGAATAGAGAGTGTGAATGGCCCAAATCAAACTAACACAGTTGCACAAGCATAACACTATACTGGCTGCATAGGCCATTGAATTGGAAGGCTTAGCCTGTAGTTCAATGGACAAGCAGCTAGCCACTCCCACTTTCCTGAGCTATATAAGCAGTTCCTCTCAGCCTCCTTCTGAAGCACTTTTTTCTTTGCCCCTTCCCCCATCCTTCCCTCTGCCTCCTCCAGCGGCAGCACTTCTTTCGTTGGGATCCTTCCTAAGGTACCTTTAGCCATGGGAATTGTCCCACGGCACCGCTAGGGGTGGAACCCTCTTTGAGGGTTCCTTGCCTTTGGTACCCCTACAGGGTGGTAATTCCTCTGGAATAGAAGTGTGAATGGCCAAAACCAAACTAACACAGTTGCACAAGCATAACACTATACTGGCCATTGAAATTGTGTTATTATCTTCTGTTAATGGGTCCACCTGAACTTTTGTTTTTCTAGGGCTCCCTATATAATTATGGAAGTATTTTTTATCATCTTTTGTATTCAACACCAGTTTTCTCTCAAAATCACTTTTTGCCCTCTTTATTTGTTTTGTTTTTTACATTCTCTTACCTTTGTTTTGTAATTATCCCATGTGAACCCCTAGTTTTTGCTAGGTAGTATGCTCTTATTTTATTCCTTATGGCTTTTTTTAATTCTTCTGTGAACCGTACAATAATTTTACCCATTTTATTATACTTCCTCCTAAGCAGGATAAAGTCTTCCACACAAGTAGTCAACATTTCTTTCAGTGTTGCCCACTTCTCGTCCAGGTTTGGCCCCCTAAATTCTTATTTCCATTCACTTAGGTGGTGTATAATATCTTCATAACTGGCACTGCTGAAACACCTCATTGTAGTAATTCCCTGTTAATCTGATTTTTTGATATTTATTAAACAATGGACCACACAGTGGTCACTTCCCCGACAGAGGTTCCCTAATTTTGCAATCATATATATCATCTTCCATATTGTTCAAAACTAAGTGTAATATGTGCTCACTCTTAGTATTACCGTTAACATAGTTTTCTAGACATAAAGCATCCAGGATATTAAGAAACTTTGCTTCAGATGATGTACTGGCCATTTTGCTTTCCCATTTTATGCCCGGGAAGTTGAAGTCCCCAATTAGTACCATTTTATTACTTATATCCAGATTTTTTATTATACTTAGAAAGTCTGATATTTTTTCTGCTGTAAGGAAGGGAGACTTATAGCATACCCTTATAATTATTTTTTTCATTGAATGCTGGGGTTAATCTAATCCATATTTGTGCTTCTTCCTTAATATTGTGATTTTCCATAAGTGCAACGTCTATTCCATGCTCAATAAATATAGCAACCTCACCCCCTTTCTTGTTTTTTCTATCTTTATGAAACAGCTGGTATCCTTCCAGATGTAGTCCCCATGTTTCATTTTGCCACCATGTTTTGGTAATTGCACATAATGCTATATTTTTCTTATTAAGAATATATCCAAGCTCCTTTATTTTATTTCTTAAGTTCCTTGCATTTATTACCAGTGCCCTTCAGGTCTCCAAATTCTTACTGTTTCTATTCTTAGTTTTTTTTTCATTTACATTTTCTAAATCTCCTCCCTCTTTCCCCAGCCTATTTAGTTTAAACATTTACAAACTGCTTGATTTATTCATTCTGACGATACTCTTAATCCCAATCAATTTATGTGCAAACCATCAGCAGCATACAGATTAAACCCTTTTTAAAATCTTCTTCAAGTCTCAGCAAAGTAGAAACTCTCCCTGTAGCTCCGTCTTTTTAGCCATCCATTTAGTCCAATAGTCTTGATTGTTCTTGACCGACTAGCCTGAGGCACAGGAAGAATTTCTGAGATTACCACATCACAGTTCTTTTCCTTCAATACTTTGCTTACCTGCTCAAAACATCTCTGAACTTCAGGTGTCATTTTTCTACCCATGTCATTTGTGCCTATGTGTGTAGTACACCTAAGGGATCCCTGGTACTGCGTAACAGACCCTGGAGATTATTATCTAAGTCCTGAATACCTGCCCCAGATACACTACTTACAGTTGTGCTCACTTTGCTGTTTCGGCATATCATTCCATTGGTGTACATCAGTATAGCGTCTCCTATTACAATGATATTCCTATTTTTTCAAGTCCTGGTTGCATTAACTTTTTCTGCTTATCCTCTATTGTTTTTGAATTATTCTCAGTGGTTTGTGCATAGTTCCTATTTTTTAATATCCTGTTTGCATGCTTATGTGAGTGTCCCCTATCCTTGTCTGTCCCCCTCCAGTTTCTTGTGGTTATAATTTCTTCATCATTCTGTTCAGTTCCTGTGTGTACATTCTACCCTTCCTGACAATTTTTGTCTAAATTATTAAGTGGTTGATAAGTAGTATTTAGTGTAATTGGGGCAGAGTTCTCCCTTCTTTTTTTGGACCATTTTGTACCAAACACCATTCATTACCAGGTACAATCTCTTCATTTAGTTCAACATTCTCCCCCGATCTTGGCTTTCTTTTATCCCTACCTTTTTCTGCTATGATTTGTTTATCTCTACTGTCATCCTGATTTGAAAGTAACAGGTTTGTACTATGGACAAACTGCTCAATTTTCAATCATGTGACTTAATAATCGGGCTATGCCTCAGTGTGAGGCATGGGCCAATTAGCATTTTCACGACGTGGTATTATTTTTTTACTTACAACCTGTTGAGCAATGTATATTTTATCTGGTTGATCCTGTTGTCCCTTCTGCTGGCATTTTAAACTGAAGCACCCTTAGTGGCACACTCACAACCTCCTACGGCTGTCCCAAGAATGACGTATGAGCTGGGGAGCAGCCATGGGAGAGTGCATAGATGTCCTGTAGAGACAGAGCAAGAAGTAGCTCCAGTATGCAATTTATCTGTCTCGGTGCTATACTGAGACCAGGAAAACACCAGCAGTTGACTGCCAGTCTATACCCAGTCTTGGTATAGCATCGAGGCATATAAATTACAAACCAAAGCTAGTAATAGCTCCATCTATAAAGGACAGCCATGTATACTCCTGTGGCTGCTTCCCAACTCATAAGTCATTATCAGGACAGCCGCGGGAGGTTATGGGTGCACTGCTAGGGGCACTTCTGTCCAAAATACTGGTGGGAGGGAAGGCAGGATCAACCAAATAAAATATACATTACTCAACAGCCTGTAAGTAAAAAAAAATAATATCACATTGTGAAAATACTAATCAGCCACGCCTCACACTGAGGCATGGCCCAATTACAAGTGGATGTTTCCCTTAAGTTGCTATGCTAGTATGCTGTGCTGTCTGGAAAGTGACAGTAGCTGCTGAGTCTGTCTTTTGTGCTAGACTGCAGGTAAGCAGGAATAAAAAAAACATCTATAGGGCTAGCTGAGTTCCATTAATAGAGCCAAGCCAAGACTGCCTGGATTTATTATTTTAATTATTTTTTTTTTTTTGCTTCCCTTCCCTCACATGGCATGGTCAGATTGACTGCTCGTCTTTGAACTAAATCCCTCATGTAGGCAGCAGTAACTAACCTTGGGAAAAAATGTGCCTTTTTTTTATTTTTTTATTTCTCCAGCCCAATTCATTTCCCTTTCCTTTTTGATTTCCAAGTCCCTGGACTAGACCGTGGTAAACTGTTGGAGTCGGACTCAGATACCACTGGTGGCATAGCCTCCTGATTCACGTCCTGACTTGTGGCCATGTGAGTGGCCCTGCTGCACTCAGCAAGTGCTGAACTATGCACTCACCACTGCTGCATGCTCAGTCACTGTGCAGGGGATGGAGGCAGTTAGTCTGCAATCTGTATGGAATCAAAACAAAGGTTTCTTTTAAGTCAGAGTGCAGTTATGGCAGCACGCTGCATAGCCTGCCTGGCTGTTCAATCTCCAATCTCACTCTCTAGCTCCCTCTGCAGTGCTCACACACCATGGCTCATCCTTTATACCCCACATTATGTGCAATGTGATTGGAGGCTTGTGTCGGTGATCTAGCAGGCACTATGCATAAGGCGATGGGAGGGACATGGTTTAGCTGGTCAGCAATGGTTGTGGGTGAGTCACATGACTGTAGCAGGAGGCAGCACAGTCAGCAACATCATCAAGAAAGCAACTAGTAAAGTGCCTGACTTGTCATTTGCTCAACTACCCAACCCAAAAATATAGTTATAAAATGGGCAGTGACATCTTCCAATCCTGATTGGCTAAAACCAGTCGCATGACTCTGCATTAACCCAGTACTACCCACGGTCATCCTGGTAGTTAGCCTTATCACAAATCACTACGCAAACAGAATTTAAAAAAAGCTAGGGAACTATAATTTTCTCATTCACTGAACCGACAAACCCTAAACGGGGAAGTAACAAGTGGAAAAATCACCAGTATTGTGTTCCCTGCACAACTTCACCACACTAACACAGCCATGCCTACAACATCTACTCGGTACTTTGTATAATATTTTTGTTATGTTTTATTTATATTTATTTCTTTAACTGCTGACATGAACTATGGCCCATAACTCCACTTGGACCAGCGGCTGTCTTCAGATGTGTGTTGCCCCCCCACCACCACCACCACCACCCACTACTGGCTTCTGTTCATATGGTATTATTCACCAGAAATAGAAATAAACAGCATTTTTTAAGAGACACTTGCCAGGTTTCCATTAGTATCCCTCCTGATTCTGGCCACAACGCTCGTATCCCTTCCCCCCATCACACACACACATATTGTATTGTTCCCCAGAAATAGAAATAAACAGCAAATTTTTTTAAGAGACACTTGCTAAGTCTTCAACTGTCTCCCTCCCAATTCTGGCTGCAATGCTTGGTCCACCATTTTGGAATGCTCTGCTCACACAACAGAAAATGTAAACTGCAGAAGGGAGTGAGGGTAGTAGCGAGTGAGCAGTCGGGGAGCTGGTACAAATGAACAGGTGGGCAGGCAGTCAGTCAGAAACAAGTAGGCTGACTGGAATGAGCATATCGGCGATCTGGCAGGTGACAGAAGGGAACACCATAGAAATCGATCAGCATAGTCAGCAGCAACAGTTAACAGTAAAAAAACTACCAGACTAAAAAAAAAAAATACAGTACAACTATGGAATCTGCATTAGGTCAAAAGAGACCTAAAGTAAAGCAGTTAATTCAATGTAGTACCAGTAGGTGGAAGGACTATTTTAGGTAAAATACAAACAGTCAGTTACAGTTTTTCAAGTCTAACAATGTGTATCTTAATAAAAAACTTCTTGTAAAATAAAAGCCCATTTTATAAGCGCATTAAGACATGGCTGGGTGTTGGTAGTCCTGAGATACGTGCACACCCAGGGGTTGAAGGCACTCAGTCTCATTATGCCCCTGTGTGTACTGGTATCTCAGGACTTGCAACACCCAGCCATGTCTTGTTGCTTACTTATCATGACAGTAAGGCAGTACATTACCCTAACTACCCTACCTGGCTAAAAACAGCCGATAGCCAAACTACCTGATCTGGGTACCTGTTGGGTACGCCATGCCTAGTAGCAACATATTTTATCAATTGTAGTAGGAAAACCTTCCACACTTAGAACTTCTTGAAATTTAAATGGAGTCACTTTTTCTTGTTCTGCTCTCTGTTTGCTGTATTTCTATCCTCTTACCTCTTCCCAGTTGGCCCCTGTCCAGATCCTGCTGTTGGCTACCTTGCCCGGCCCTGTCATCCTCACAGCTCCTCCAGCATCCACATGAAACCTCATATGTAAGGGCCAGTGGGAGAAGGGAGCTATCACCACAGTAATCTGACTGCAAACTGAGGAAGCCATTTGTTTGTTGATCCATGAACAGCTGCTGCTAAGCCCATTATTATCCCTCTTAGATTCTCTCTGTGGCTGCTGACATGCATGGTCCAAGCACCCACATGTCACAGCGTACTGGGATGGGATGCAGCCAAGCAACCCTCCCACTGAGCTGCAGGGTCTCAGCTGCGCTGTCATGTGTGGTCTCTCAGGTAGCTGTAGCACAGGCCTCCCACCTCACCCCACTCCTCGGAGCACTGCATCCACTGGGTACCCTCTCCAAAGCAATGTTTCCCATTCTCTTTATATTCCATCTAGGACATCCACTGTTGGTCACGCTGTCTTCTCTAATCACTTCCTGAACCCTGGTCTACCCTTCCCCTGTCAACGAACTCTGCCTCCTCTCCCTTCTCTCTTAAGTCTCTTCTTCATGACTTTTCTACTCCCAGCTGCAACTGAGAACATGCACAAGTACAAACTGACAATAGGAACAACTGAAGCGAGTAGTGAGGGGTAGGCAAGGGAAATGTTTATAGGAGGGGAAAGAGCACATGAATACTGGGGTGGAGGGAAGAGGCAAAGTAGAGAAAACAGGAACAAAGGGAGGGCAGGGAGTAAAACATGGAAGTTCATGTTCACAAATGCCCGCAGTCTGGGAAATAAGGTTCCAGACCTGAAGCCTTGATGACGGATGCAGACCTTGACATAGCAGCAATAACAGAGACATGGTATTCTGTTAACCACAGCTGGGACATCAATGCACCAGGCTATTCACCGTTTAGAAGGGACAAAGAAGGTAAAAAGGGACGGGGGTGGCCCTGTATGTCAGAGAAGGCATAAAGGCTACAGAAGTACAGCGAAGGCAGGGGAAGGCAATGTGGGTCACTCTTGAACCAGAAAATGACACAGCAGTATGTACAGGGGTGATCTAAAGACCTCCAGCACAGAGGGAGGAAGTGGACATGGTACTAGTGGAGGAAATGCACGACATGGCAGCTAAAGGTGAAATCCTGTTAATGGGAGATTTCAGTATGCTAGATATGGATTGAACCACCCAGGTAGCTGCTTCAGACAGAAGCACGGCCATCCTGGAATCCTTGCAGGGCGTTGGACTCAGACAGCTGGTGCATGAGCCCATCAGGGATAAATCAATTCTAGATCTGGTATGGACCAATGGGAACAGAGTCAAAAGAATCCAGGTGGAAGGGCAGCTGGGATTCAACGACCACCACATGGTATGGTTTGACATGGAGGCAGGGACTCAATTAAGCCACACATGGGCAAAAGTATTAGATTTCAGGAGGGCGGATTTAAATGAAATGGGTAGATGTTTAAGAGCAGCTCTGGAGAAGGTAGAGGTAATGGAGAGGGTGGAGGAACAGTGGGGAAGACTAAAAGGAGCCATAATGGAGGTAACTAAGCAATGCATTAGGATAGTGGCCAAAGGAAAAAGAAGAAAGAAACCACTATGGTTCTCCAAAGAGGTGGGAGACAAAGTAAGGGCAAAAAGAGCAAATTTCAGGAATATAAGGGGACTCAAAGGGAGAAGGACAGAAAGGTGTACCTTGAGTGTCTAAGAGAGGCAGGGAAGGCTGTTAGGAAGGCCAAGGCACAGACAGAGGAGGGTTTAGCACAGCCTGTGAAAAAAGGGAACAAGACATTCTATAGGTACATCAGTGATTGAAGAAAAATCGGGGGATTGTGAGGCTCAAAGGGGAGGAGGGAGAGTGCAAGGGGGTAGATCTAGACCAGGCAGAAATACTAAACAAATAATTCTGTTCAGTATTCACTGATGAGGGAGAGGGTCAAGGACCACAGTTGGGGAGCAGAGGCAACGGGGGGGAGGGGGAGAAGTGGACACCAGTCCATTCACAGTGGAGAGAGTTCAGGAGGAACTCACAAAGCTGAAGGTGGATAAAGCCATGGGGCCAGATGACATACACCTGAGGATATTAAGGGAGCTGTGGAAGGAACTAGCAGCGCCTCTGGCCACCCTGTTCACAGAGTCACTCAACACAGGCATGGTTCCAGAGGACTGGTGGAGGCTGCATGTAGTCCCACTGCACAAAAGTGGTAGTAGGGTGCAAGCAGGGAACTACAGGCCAGTCAGCCTCACCTGAGTGGTGGGGAAGATCATAGAGACACTGCTGAAAGAAAGGATGGTGGTACACCTGGATCCATTGGTGCCCAGGATCTGAGGCAGCACGGATTTACATCAGGAAGGTCTTGTCAAATGAATCTGATAGATTTTTTTGATTGGGTGACTAGGAAAATGAATCAGGGAGAGGCCGTAGACGTCGCCTACCTGGATTTCAGCAAAGCCTTCGATACTGTCCCACACAGAAGGCTGGTTAACAAGATGAGTAGTCTGGGCATGGGGCATAAGGTGATACAGTGGGTTAGAAACTGGCTAATGGACAGAAGGCAGAGGGTGGTGGTAAATGAGATCCAATCCGGGGAGAGAGGGGTGACCAGCAGAGTGCCACAAGGATCAGTACTGGGATGGCCAGTCCTGTTCAATGTCTTCATTAGTGACATTGCAGAGGGGCTGGAAGGAAAGGTCTGCCTGTTTGCAGATGACACCAAGATCTGCAACAGGGTGGATACTCCAGAAGGGGTGCAGAAAATGAAGAGGGACCTAAAGAAGCTTGAAAGATGGTCGGAGGTGTGGCAACTGAGGATCAATGCGAAAAAGTGCAAGATAATGCACCTGGGTAGGGGGAACCCTGGGGAGAGCTACAGGATGGGGGGAGGTGCTTACCATCACCAAAGAGGAGAGGGACCTAGGGGTCATCATTTCTGGTGACCTTAAGGTATCAAAGCAGTGTGCAAAGGCTGCAGGGAAGGCCAGTGGCATGTTGGGGTTCATAGGCAGAGGTATTACTAGTAGGAGGCAGGAAGTGGTGATGCCATTGTATAAAACACTGGTAAGGTCTCACCTGGAGTGCTGTGTGCAGTACTGGAGACCACACATGTGTAAGGATATAAACACGGTGAAGGCTGTCCAGAGAAGGGCGACAAAGATGGTGCATGGTTTGCACCACAAAACATATTAGGAGAGATTAGGAGACCTCAATATGTACTCATTAGAGGAAAGGAGAGAAAGGGGTGACATGAGAGAAACTTTTAAGTACCTCAAGGGCATAAACAAGGTGCAGGTGGGAGATCTTTTCCAATGTAGAAAAGATACCAGAATGAGGGGGCATGATATGAAATTGGAGGGAGGGAGATTAAGAGGTAACGTGAGGACATTCTTTTACACAGAGAGGGTGGTGAATGCTTGGAATAGTCTACCATAAGAGGTGGTAGGGGCAAGCAAAGTGGAGGGGTTTAAACATGCCTGGGACAAGAACAGGGGAACCTTGGGCAGGAAGGGAGTGATGAAAAGCATTGATCATTTAGGGTGAGTAGATGCATACATGTATAGGGCTTACAGGCAGACTGGGTGAGCCTAGCAGCCCATATCTGCCGACAATTTATATTTTTCTGTGTTTCTATGTAACTGTCCATGTCCTCTTACGTTATCTGATCTCCTTTCCTCCTACTCATTTTTCTTTGGCCATACTACTCTCCCCCTCCGGCTATGCCTGTTGCGGTAAGTTCCCCTTCCTATCCAAACTCAGATTTTTATCTACCACATGTGCCTTGTTGTACTGCTTTGCCTTGCAATGTTTAGACATTATACTATTTTGACTATACTGTATTGCTTGTATAAGACTATTATTTTTTAAATGCTGTTAATTACTATGTTTTTGTCTTTGTACTATCTTCCATACCCCCACCCCAGGACACACCTGGAAATGAGCTGTTATCAGCTCAGTGTGTCTTTCCTAGTAAAACCTATGAAATAAATATATATAAAAATAAATATATAATAATTCCTCCCCACTGCCCTGTAACTTGCCTAGCTTGGGCCCAGTCTCGTGTTGCCAGTGTCACAAGCAGAAGCACTGCCACTGTTCCAACACGGCACCCCATTTTTGAATCCTTCACTGCATGAGATTATATAGAAAGCAAAATATAAAAATGAGGGAACTATATGGCTCAAACAATTTACTAGAGGCTATGCTAATTAAAAAAACAAAATGTTATTTAATTTTAACTCATACCCTCCTGCAGCATATATATGAGTCAAAATGTTATATGCTTAGTCTTGTTCAAAATGGCCACCTTGAGCTGATGAGTTAATGCAAATCATCACAACAATCTCTTCTTATTTTCTTACCTGTCAAGTCATAGTCTTTGACCAATCCAATTGAGTAATTTGTAGGGCTATTGGGAGAGCTAGTGCTGAAGGTGACGTAGCCTGCGGAGGAACTGACCTCAGAGTAATCACGACAGTGGTTTGGCCGATGAACCTCCAGGGAAGAGATTAAAGATGTACGCTGTTTGGGCTGGGAAAAGGAAACAATAACACTTTTTAAATCAGCAGCACTTAAAAAAGACATGCCAGATTCCTCCAATCCTGAAATTTTACTAGGATTTTTGTGTCTACTTAAGGTCTCCAGATAAGCATATCACAGCATCAGCTGAGTTCACTTTCACCTTACCCTGCCCTTTAATTTTTTCTGTTCCTTTATTTGTGGTATTATTTTTTTGCACCTCATTTTGTTTCCTGTTTGTCTAATGTACCCCCTTTTCCCTATCCCCTAAGGTCCTGTCCGGATAAAAACTGCTTGTAGCCCGGTGTGCTGTTCTGATGCAGATTTAAAAAAAATAATAAATAGGGCATACACAATGGCCTGAATCAGAATATGGGATTTCTCTTCATATGGTATTTATCTTCATGAGTGAGTGGGCAGGAGCATAACTTAGGTGTGGTGAAGCCACAAGTGAATTATGAAAGTCCTACCCCCTAACACATGCAGATAAATACCATATTCTGAATCAGGCCATTGTGTGTACAGTTCATGTAATTTTGTAATATACATCTTTCAAATCAGCTCTTTTTTTAGAGCTGAAATTGTTTACTGCATAAAACATTTTTATTGATTGTAAGATAAGTACAATAAATACATACACATTTAAGTAAAAACAGTTCATAGGTAGGTAAGAGATATACATTTTACTATACTGTGATAAAAGTACATGCGTCATAATTCAATGACTATAAAACATAATCTAATGATAGTTATATTATATAATATAACTAACATATAGTTTATGTTCATAAGCAGTGCCCACCTACTACTATATTGCCCTAAATTATGTTCTAGGCTTTGCAATATTTTATACAGATACAAATACTGCTGCATATTTCGTGCCATTAATTAATGATAAAATGTTGTAGAGTCACTTAATTTTTTAATAGCAGATTTTATCACCCATTATAATTAAATTAATATGATGTTTTTGATTTCTAGAGAGGTTTGAAAGAAAACAACCCAAGACACATGCCCTGTATCCAGAGAGAATGCACTGCTCAGGCCAAGGAGGGTCTGGTTTTCAGACAGCAGCATAGAATGTGTAATAAAGTACCTTTATTATCCTTACATCTAATACATCTGTTGTTATCAGCAAGCTTGTGCATGTATTTTTTAATTGGCACCCCGTAACATACTTAGCATTTTAAAATGCATAATAGTGCAGTGTGGAATTTACAAATTCTGAAAACGGAATTACAAGAAAGTCCAATTCTGCAGAACTGTCAGTAGCAGAATTCCAAAATTTCAAAAATGGAATGTTTTTTGTTTACATAGACTGTGGACTCCTTTTCTGCAATCTGCAATAAATTATTCCACTGTTTACATACTCTGCAGAAAGAAATTTTTCCGATTTGCACAGAAATGCATTTCTGAATTCCACAGACTTCAAACAGAAATTCTGAAAAGCATTTCAGAAGCAGAATTTCTATTCTGCACAAATTTCACTGGCAGAATGATGTTGTCCACACAGCTCTAATGAGTAAGTTTATGCATACTTAAGATATTTATATTCATAAGCATACGTACAAACCCATGTTGTTGTGCCCTTATTCATATAAAGTGCATTTTCCTACCTTCTTTATATATAACTTGGGAGTATTTTATATATTGCAAGAATTGTTTTACATAACAAACGTGCAGTATGATTCATTTTAGATATAGAAAAAAATAACTTAACCATGGAGATCCCATGCTATTTTTATGATCCCTTGGAAAGGCTTCAGCGCAGTTGATTTTAGTTGTACCTCTGTATGATACAGTATAAACCATACAACAGCACAAGAGTCCTAAACAAAATCAAATCATGACCAAGTCTGATTGTACTTTTTGATTACCACCTAGCAAAATGTAGCATAAGTTTCACAAATTAGATCAAATGATTTTTCCACAAAGGTTGCTGTTCATAAACCAATCAATTAACTACAAGAATGAATTGCAATGAATGGAATACAAAAACTGAGAATTCCAAAGGCAATTTTTTTTCTGTTCTATTGGTCAATTGTTTTCTTTGTGCAGTTTAGTAATGCCCTTAAAGCAACAATTTATTTTTCTTTTTTTTACAAGTATTCAAATTAATACTTAATCACATAGTTTTGTATTTATGCTACATAAAGTGTTCTTGTGGCAAATGCCATAATAGATATTGTGTAGCCTTCGAGGCATGATGATAAATACAGAACTCTGGGCAATTAAACCCACCTAATTTTTGGGGCGCCAACATCTTTCCATAGGATGTCATAGATGGCTTGACTTCCCTCATGAAAGATGGAATTTTACTATGAAGTTTATTACAGAATAATTCTGCACCATGCAATGAAAGCATGCTTTCAATAAAGTTAATATATGGAAGAACAGACATTCTATATCTCCGCACAGTGGAGTCGATAATTTGGCCATCTTTCCAAATCCATTTTATTTGAATTTCAGGTTGTGTCTAGATTAAGCTCACTGACCTCTACCGATTAAGCCCAGTCTTTAAACCCCTCAAAAGTTATCTTACTTTTTTTAAATTGCAACTTTGAGAAGTGATTTTTGAAAGTGAAGTTATTCATAGGTAATACAGAACACTTTTTCATGTTTAACATATAGCCATATACTATACTGTATTTTTCTAATAAAACAACAGATTCTAGAATAAATATTTCTAGTTTTGCTTAATGAAGTGGTAGGTCATTAGCATATAGTCTGGTCCTGTAAGATGCCCCTCTGATATTGATACATTCAACCCTACTATAATTTTTAAATCGGCGATACTAAAGGTTACAAATATAAAGATTAAAGAGTCGGAGGATAATGGACATCCCTGACAAGTGCTACAATTTTAGTGGCATTTTTGAGGAATTAAATCCATTAATAGTAATCAAGGCTAAATAATGGCTGTATAATGTTCTGATTGCATTGATAAAATTACCTGGAAGACCACAGCCCCATAAATCTGGAAATAGGAATGTCCAATTAATCATAGAAACACCTTCCCCTTGCATCAACAGTTGAAATGAATACAGATTCTGAGATTTGTTTGCTTGGCAAAGAATATCAAATTTTTTTTAATGTTATCAGATGGTAAGCTACCTAAATACCTTCAGTAGCTGTAACTGTAGCGTAATATATTGAACTGAATTTGATAAATTACACAAAAATAAAGGACACTAAGCATTACATACTGTAGGTAATTATATACATCAACAGACATAGTGATAACAATTACTTCAAGGAATTTTCTAAGACATATAGTTGGGCTTCATAGCCCATTACCTTAAGGCAGCACTAGGCCATTTTGGGCAAAAGCAGAATTTTTAAGCATGTCCTTTTCAGAGCCAAACTCATGCCCAGCTGATCCCTTCCACTTCATGGTCTGCCACACCCGCCCCTGCTCTCAGACATTTTGTGACATCTAAGCAGGGGCTGTGCGGGTTCCCATCCAAGTCTATGGGGATATTTTTGAATGCCTATTTATGCATGTTTAAGCAACTTTGGAGAAAAATGAAAGCCACCGCTCAACTAATAGGACAAAGGGACATACTTAAAAATTCTACTTTTGCCTGAAATGGGCTAGGGCTGCCTTAAGGTAATGAACTATAAAGCCCAAATAGATAAAAAAAAAAACGAAGCTTAGTTTAAAAATCTACAAGACAACACTGTGTTTACCAATAATTTCATTTATATAAAAAAAAGGAAAAGTCATTACCATAACTCTAGATCTTCAAGAATACTATATCTTCTCCATGGTGTACCTCCCATTGATCTTAGAGTTGAGGTGACAGGACCCCATGGGAACGAGAACGTTTAATGCCAGCAACACTGGTGCCTAGCATGCCCACAGGATATATGGTGCTGTTGGCCCCAGCTGCCTCAGTACTGTTTTTTTTACCAAGGATGAGTCCTAAACATATTTATGCTGCTATCCTAAGTGAGAAAACAAAAGAGCATAAGATAGCCCACAGGTCACTGAAAGAAGGAACAGTAAAACCAACAAGTGTCTTCACAGCCTGTATCCATTTCTATAGGGGATGAAGATAATACATGGTTAAAGTTTATTTGGGGGCTGGAGGGTTGGCTAGTCGGACTCTATGAGGAAGAAATTCTTGAAGATCTAGAGTCATGGTTAGTAACTTTCCTATCTTCCAAGAGTCAACCTCCTCCATAGAGTTACACTCTTTGGTCAAGCAGCAAGCTGTATAAAGTCCACCAGGCTAGGGCGGCTGGAGACCTAAGAGTCACAAGGAGAGCAGGCCCTGTAATACAGCTAACCTGAAACCTGTATGTTTCCTGGACTGAATATCCAGAGTGTAGTGTCTGTTGAAGATGTGAACACTACTGTACCTCACGGCCCTACAGTATGTATCTCAGAAATAGAGAGCAAATGGAACAAAGCCATTGCTCAGGTGGAATGAGCTATGACAAAGATTTCAAACTGTTGCCCTGCTAAGGAGTAGAAGTGCTGGATGCAACTGACATAAAATTCAACAGGTACTATTTGGAAATTGGAAATCTCTTTCAATTGGGGTCGAAAGTACCAAACAGCTGAGGAGCTTGTCTGTGGTCCTTGGTTCTGTCAAGATAGAAGTTGTGGATTTTTCTAATGTCAGAGAATGTAGCAACACTTCTCTGGGTTTTCAGGCTTATGGTGGAAAGTTGGAAGCACCGGTTACTGATTTACAGTGTATCATCCATTATCTACCCACTTTCATACAAATAAAACTGGGTGGAAAAATCAAAGGTGGTGGATAATCTAGGGCAGCGGATAACAAGGGGCAATAGAATAACAAACATTTTGTACAAACACATAGATGTAGATGTTACTCCAATATCACTTTTGCAGAAATTTTGGATGTGTTTGGAGTAACACCCTATCCTTATGAAAAACTGCATATGGAGGATCTGTCATTAAGGCCTGAAATTCAGAATATCTGCATAGAAAAATAGAAACATAGAATTTGACAGCAGATAAGGACCGCTTGGCCCACCCAGTCTGCCCATTTCCCTGCCTACCGGATAAGCTGCAGATCCTAGTTAACCAGCAGCCTACTTCTTTCTACACCCACCCCCTAGAATTGCCTTATGACTGTCCCATGCATGCTTGAATTCCACCACTGTTTTTGACTCCACAACCTCCTCCAGAAGGCCATTCCATGCATCCACAACCCTCTCTGTGAAAAAATACTTCCTTAAATTACCTCTGAACTGCCCCCCCTCTATCTTCAAATTGTGCCCCCTTGTTCTTGCACACTTTTTGAAAGATGCTACCTCTTGGACTTTGTTGATTCCCTTGAGGTACTTGAAAGTTTCTATCATGTCCCCTCCTCCTTTCCTCGAGGCTATATATATTAAGCTCCTTAAGTCTCTTCATATGTCTCTCCGCAGACCCTGCACCATTTTAGTTGCCCTCCTCTGACAACTTCCATTCTGTCTATGTCTTTGCGAAGACTGGGTCTCCAGAACTGCACACAGTACTCCAGATGGGGTCTCACCAGCTGTCTGTACAGAGGATAATAACTTCCTGTTTTCTACAGGTGATGCCTCCCTATGCATCCCAGTATCCCCCAGCCCTCCTTGCTGCCCTCTCACATTGCTTGCCCACCTTAGGTCATCTAATATGACTACCCCATGTCCCTTTCCATTTTGTTGTTGTTAGTATCTCACCCCCATTGTGTACTCTTCCCTGGGTTTTGTTTCCAGGTGCATTACCTTGCACTTCTTAGCATTGAATCTAAGCTGCCATACATTTGACCATTCCTTAACCTTGCAAGTCCTTTTCATCCTTTCCACCCCACCTTGTGCATCAACTCTGTTGCAGATCTTTGTGTCATCTGCAAAGAGACATACTTTTTTCAGTCCCTCTGCAATGTTGCTTATAAAGACATTGAAGAGGACCGGTCCTAATACTGAACCCTGTGGTACCCCACTAGTAACCCCCCTTTCTTCAGAGTGGACTCCATTTACTATTACTCTCTGTGTCCTATTCTCCAGCCAATGTTTTACCCAGGCTGTCATCTTGGGACCCACTCCCAGGCTAGCTAACTTGTATATTAATCTTTTGTGTGGGACTGTGTCAAATGCCTTGCTAAAGTCTAGGTAGGCCATGTCCACAGCCCCTCCTGATCTACTACTTTGGTCACCCAGTTAAAGAAATCTATCAGATTTATCTGGCATGACCTCCCGCTGTGAATCCATGCTGCCTTGGGTCCTGTGCCCTCTGGCCTCTAGATACCGAAATTCTTTCCTTCAGAAGTGATTCCATCATTTTCCTACCACTGAGGTTAAACTAACAGGTCTGTAGTTTCCTGCTTCTGCCTTGCTCCCACTTTTGTGAAGGGGAATCACATCTGCCCTCCTCCAGTCCTCGGGTACCACCCCATCCTCCCATGATTTGTTAAACAGGGTAGTCAGTGGTGTCACTAATTCCACCCTTAGTTCTTTTAGAATTCTGGGATGAATCCCATCAGACCCCATTGCTTTGTCCAGCTTCAGTTTTAAGAGTTCTTTCAGAATGTGGAAGTAATGGCCACATTTTCCAGGCCTGATATTTCATGTTACAAGTGGCCGCTGGTTCAAAAGCCTTAAGAGTGAGCATGTCCAAGACCAGACTGAGATCCCAGTTGACGACTGCCTTTTTTATGGGAAGTCTCAAATTCAGGTTCCTCTTAGGAAACAATGAAGCAGAAGAAACTGGGCTACAGGAAGGGTCCTGGCCTACTGGTGATATACTAAGAAGTGGACCTTTATGGAAGAGTCCTGAAGGCCAGACTCTGAAAGAAGTGGAAGATCATCTAGAATTTATTCTGGAGAACAGTGGATGAGATCTCTGGACTCTTTGGAACACCAGATAGAAAAGTACTTCCATTTTGCTCCATAGGGTTTTCTGACAGAGAGTTTCTGAGCCACCAAAAGGATGTGGGAGAAATGTTGTGATACTCAAAAGCTACCAACTTCTATCTCTTCAGAAACCATGCCTGGAGATTCAGATACTGTAGGTCTGGGTGCACTAGTTGGCCCTGGAACTGAATCAGTACATCTGTCCTTCAGGGAAGATCCCTTGGCTGCAGTATTGCCATGTGGTATAACAGGGGGTACCAGATCTTTAGGGGGAAACAAAGAAATATCAGGATTATTCTGCCCCCCATGTGACTCCAGCTTGAGCAACACTCTGAATGAGTGGCAGCGGCAGTACAGCATGAAGAACGTGAGCTGTCCACTGCAGCCTGAATGGATCTTGAGCAGTGGCGTAGATTATGGGGGGCAAGCTGCCCCCCCTGAGATGTGCAGAGCAATCAGAGCAGGACGTTTGGAGCACTGAATTTTTTTTTTTTTTATTTTGTATTGGGTCGAGTGCAGGAATCAGGACTTGCAACATGAGTTTCAGGAGGGAGGGAGGGAGGAACGATTCATTAAGAACATGCCTGTGTCAGCTGAGTCTGCAGTCCCCTCCTTTGTACTGTAGTTTTGAAATGTTCCTGCCTGGAATTATGAACACAGTGACTGCAGCCAATCAAGGGAAAATTTTCAGCCCAAAATATTCCCTTGGTTGGCTGCAGTCACAGTTCCTCTGTTCATCAGCCAACTGAAGCAGCCAATGGTAGTGGGTCAAGCTCGCACCCAAGCGGCAATAGTTGTTCAAGTCTGCCGTTAAGAAGCATGGAGGCTCCATGTTGTTTTTTTTTCTGTGTCTGACTCTGTTTGAGATCTGGGTCATCAGGACTGCATGTGTGTTGTGCCGCGCATCAATGTTAGGGCAGAAGTGTCTAATGGTCTGCAGCAGCTTGATACATTAACCTGGAACAGGTGGCAGTGAGTGGAAGGTGACAGTGAGTGGAAGTAACAACTCAAGGTAGATTGTTTTGTGGTCTTGTCTTGAGTGTTTAGGAGGGTCGGACTCAGTCAGCAGTTAAGTCTGCCCTCTGCCATTTTATTCCAAGCACCAAACTTTTATTCCTTTGTAAATGCTTTCACCCCACACATAGTGCCTCCTGTTCTGTTGCCCAACCACAATCGTGTGGGGTAATAAAAGGATGTAGTTGTCATGGAACCAAGGAGTTGTGAGAAGTGGGACACCATACTATTGAAATGGGATTCAGGAATTGGGAAGTATGCTGCTGGATAAATAAACATACAGTACTATGGGCTGCTTGATCCATACAGGACTAACTGAGGAGTCTGATTGGTCCATATTTTGTGATTGTGAAACTATTTGGACTTACAAAACTTAGATATATAAAAGTGATTTTTTTGGGGGATATTTTATCTGGTAGTGGAATCCTGTAATCTGGCAACATATATAACTTGTAATCTGTGGTTTGCCTCTGTAATCTATATGTACAGGTGACAGTGGGGTGTAGACCCCCATCACAAGTGATGATGTTTCAATTTAAAGTATAGGATCATGATGATCCAAAAAAGATGTAGAGTATGTTACACAGGGAAACATGACAAATGGAATGTGGCAGTGTAAAAACAATTGTTTGCTGATGTAACCCCCCTACAAATGAGGGTTCCCGAAAAGTCTTCCTCGAGCTTGCCTAAATGATCACTGCCAGGCTGGTGTTCTGCATTTAGCAGTTTAAATGTTATTGTCAAAGAGTGCCTGTGTAGCCTCTATGTACTGTTGCTTTAAGAGCTGCCCAGTTTGCAGTAATAGTAATCTGGAAGGGGGGACTGAGTGTTGTCATGCTTGAGTCCTGCCCAGTCTGCCAGAAAATGGCTCCATTTCTGCCATCTCTAATTGTGCAGAGGGAGCTCTGTTGAAGGATGTAACTATTTGCTGACATTAATTCAGAGTGCTAATGATAATGCAGTTTGTTCTAACCTGCCTCTTTGCAGCAAGGACTGTTCTGATCTTCCCCACCATTTTGGTCCTGAACTGCCGAATTGGACCAATCGGTACCTGAGGACTCTGAAATGGAGCCTGGCTGAAAGGACTATGTGGAGTGCAGGTTTGGGAATTGTAGTTCAAGACTGTTGGCACCTTTTTGTAACTGGAGGGGGATCTCTCGCTTGACTGACAGCTGACCTGACCAACCAAACCTTTGGATCTGAGGGAATTCCCTCGAGTTGTCTGCTGGCAAGCCAGATCTAAGTGGGGAGTTGAGAGAGAAACAGCTCGTGAGAGTCGAGCAAGCGTCTGTGTAGTTTGAGTGGGAGAGCTGTGGGAAGGCCTGATTTCTGGCCTGCACGTCTCTTTGCACTGCTCTGAGAAGGAGAGAAAGAGAGAAAGAGAGAGAGAGAGAGTCATTATTGGACTAAATCCGAGTCTGGAGAACCAAGTAAGCCACTGAAGGGTGATCAGGCTTTACCTGAGGAGGACCAAAGATTGTGCTGAATGCGATCGGCCTGCCAGAAATCCCTTTTCCCTCCAATGTTTCTGTGGGGTACACAGAACTTAGCAATTGTGACCAGGGAGTGCTGTGCCTGGTTCAGTAAGTTTCCCCTTACATATAAATGTGCTGTGAACTGGGAGGGAGTTGCAGTATGGTTCCCCTTGTGGTGAACAGTGTTCAGCTTCCTGGAAGTTGTATCCAGCACAAACTGACTGAATCCACTGTTAGCTCCATGTGGCTGGGCCTTGCCATGAGGGCCCCGCCATCCTACCCTGCTGCACAGAGAAGAGCCATCGATGAGAGACCTGCCCGAGGATCAGCCCCCTGCTCCACGCCTGAACAGGAATGATGTTGCAGCGAATCGTGTGGGACCTGCTTCTCCTGGCAATCCAGAGAATTCATCTGCTGTCTCAGTCTTCATCCATCCTGTGTCCAGTCTTGGGTATCGTGAGTAACCATCAGGGTAGCTCCCTGCAACTATCTTTTAATCTAAGTGTGTCATCTGATTGTTGTGTTGTTTCTTTCTTCCACGAACCTGAGCCATCTGGCTCCGGATTACAAAAGTGTGTTGTGCAAGTTGTTTTTTCCATCACAGAGCCCCGACCAGCTGCAACGCCAGCCTGTCCCGGGCAACGGTCCTGGCTAGCCCACCTTTCCATTCACCTGGGTACCCAGACGTGTGACTGTGTTAGGGAATCTGACTGCATGCACACCTGTGTGACTGAGAGAAATTAAGCTAATTAACCTGACTGACCCTCTTCCTTGTTCAAACCCCAAAAACAAATCAGATCTATTTTTTTCTGCATTTCAACCAGTCTGTGGAGCCTGTTTATTCTCGAAGTATTGTACTGTGCCATTTGCTCTGTCTAACCTTGTTTTACAGGGGGTCCCCAGGGTCGAACTGGAGAAACCAGCCCTGGTGGTAAGTGCAAACCATTTTGGTACTGGCAAAGCATAACAGGGGTATTGTGAAAGTAATTATAGTGTATTGTGTTGGTCACTAGCAGGGAAAGAGGGGGGTTACAGTGTCCCAGAGGGCTGTGCCCAGGCTAGTTTGACTACTACCATCCCTGACCTCTGGGTGGAGGCGCCCATATCAGAACTCAGGCCCCTTAACCTGTTACTAGCCCAGCAGGCAGGGGTAATAACCTTGGGACAGCACCACCTAGGGGTTACACTTGAGAGGATATACCATCTGAAATCCTTGACCTCTTCACTGACTGCATGGAACATGAGACAGCAGAGAAATCTGAAATACCAAATACAGGCAAAACTGTTTTTGTTATTAAAAAAAAAAGAAAAATAGACCTAAAACGTTGTAAGAAAAATAATCGGGGGGGACACTCTAGTTTGCAGCCTATTGTAGTACTAGGGTTTGCTGCAGAACAATCACTGACACTTTGAACAATAGCCTGTCTGCAGAGGCCTTCTGAATGCTCCTGTAGCAGTAGGCAGTCTGGTTGGGTGCCTTACAGGTAATTAATTCTGTAGCATTTTCTGTGGGGTCTGGTGGTTGGATATGGTAACCAGGGAATTGCAATTTCAAACCTCACTAGTGCACGAGACTTGCTGTGTGACCTTGAAAAACTTGCATAATCTCCCACAGTGCTCTGTCCCATCCACAAAGCTACTGCAGTAGAGTAGAAGCAGGACCCCACTGGAAGCTAGATGTTGCATCTCAGCTGGGCTCTATTGGGTAAATTGTGACTGAAAAATAAAGTGAGATAGCTAGTGCCCACCCAGTGGGTTTTTTATCCCCTAGGGTATTCTCTGCCTCTAGTTGGGGGGGGGGCAGCAACTCTTAGCGGCTGCATCCATTGTCCTTCAAGTGCCTATGCTCCAAATAAGGCTGCAGCATAATTTTAATGGTTTATGCCTAAACACGCACATGCACACTTACTTGTATTTAAACACGTAATTTTATTTTTTACACTGGAAACAGTTTGTAAGGGGAAAAAAAGATCCAGTCAAGAGCATTTCCTGGGCAATTAATGAATTGCTGAGCTGCTGATGTACTCGGACATTGATGAGTGCCTGAGCCTGACATTGCCTCAGGCACTTAGTTTTACAAGTGGGCCTAAATTATTCCTCAGGGAATGCCCAGGCTCTTGTAGTGTTCTTTGTGGTTTAAGAAATCTATTGTTAGGGACAGAAAATAATCTGATTTTTGACCAAATTCAGCCTGTGACAAAAAAATGCTTGTCCCTCACCTACTCAAACAGGGCAACATGGTGACAACTGTAGCCACAGGGAAGTTAATCATTTTGGTAGTGATATCTGTTGCTTGCAGCAAGTCAAAGAACACTTTAAAAGCAGCCAGAATGTTTCAAAATGACCCTCAAAATGCACCAGGATGCATCTTAAACCCGATTGCTTCTGTGAGGCCTAGGCGGCCCCCAGACCCCCGGCCTGCTGGTTTAGTCTTTAGCGGAAGGATCAGGATTTTTATCTGTCTTTGCCCCCCCCCCGTCAAAAAAGCAAACTACACCCCTGATCTTGAGAGAAAGTGCATCGCTCTCGCAGCTCTCTGGAGGAAAAGCGTGACAGTTTTGGGTTGTAGTGGGACACAAAAAGGTCCACTTCCAACCTGCCCAGTTATTGAACAGAGGCTAAACTAGGTCTGCCACAAAGGACTATTTGTGAGGATCTGCCTCTGTTCAGCTGAGACTGTCTGCCAAGTCACTGTCAACCCTTGGGAGATTGGTAGCCTGGAGAAGAATGTTGTGCTTCAGACATTACTCTCAGACTCTTGCTTCTTTGCACAGAGGGTAGGAGTGTGACTGTTGAGGCAGTACATGACAAATTTGTTGTTCGTCTGGAGATGTACCACCTTGTTGCAGACTAGGTCCAACAAGGCTTGCAGCCCATACAGAACAGCTCTCATTTCCAAGACATTCATATGAAGATGCTGCTTCCAGTCCACCTTAGTTCCTTGGGTCCAAAGAACTTGACAGTGTAGGTCTCATCACACTAAGGATGCATCTGTTGCCTCTATCACTTGTGACCCTTGTGGGAGAAAGGGGAACCCTTGGAGGAGATTCTCCTTCGACCACCACAGGAGAGAATGAGCCAGAGGTTTTGTCACCTGAATTGGATGATCCAAGGGCTGAGATTCTTGTGACCACTTGGTGCTGGGAGAACTGGGATGTCCTCAAATGCAGCCTTGCAAGGGACATGGTAAAAACTATGGCTGCCATCAGATCCAGCATCCTCTACATGGAATGCACTGTCACCTGATTTCTGTCCCTGATATAGCAGGCTATGTGCACAATTGACTCTACTCTGTCCTCTGGCAGGAAAGATTTTGCTTGTGTGGAGTCCAGGTCTACTCCTATGAACTCCTGCCTCTGGAGGGAAACTATCTGTGGTTTCTAAAGATTGAGCAGGACTCCCACTGACATCAGAAACTGACATGCTGAAGTTACTGCTAGCTCTGTTTCATGTCTATGGTTGGGCTTTTTATGCGCCAACTGTACACATGGGGAACACCTGTATTCCCATCTTTCTGAGATGTGCCATGAAGACTATGACGCACTTGGTGAAGACACATGGTGCTGATGCAAGCCTAAACAGCAAAACTGTGAAATGAGTGCTTGAGTCCCACACAGAACCTGAGGTACTTGTAGTGAAAGGCCATATCAGGAATATACTTATATGTATCCTGCAAGTCTGGGGATGCCAGTCATTCCTGGATCTTCAGATATGGAAGGAACAAGCCCAGAGATACAAGTCTAAAATTTCTGCATCTCATGTACTTATTCAGTGGCCTGAGATTCAAGATTGGGCACATGCCATCAGTGTTTTTGGAAATGAGAAAGTACCTAGAATAGAAGCCCTTGCCTTGCTCTGACTGTAGTACTCTCTCTCTCTCTCTCTCTCTCTCTACTGTCTGTTCCCAAGCAGCCCTGCAACCTCCATGGAAGGAAGCTCAGCCATAGGACCTTCTGCGAATAAACATGGAATTTAGTGGCAGAAGGAGACCAAAGACCCACTGAGTCTGTCCTAACAAAATTACCTCCCCCGCCTAACTACTGTCCTGGTGGGTAGTTCCTTCCCCCGCTATCTCACCCCTCAAACCCTTGCTGCCCCTCGTACCATCTCCCAATCATGTTTAAACCTGTTAAGAGTAGCTGCCCCACCACTTCTGCTGGCAGTCTATTCTACAGTTCCACCACCCTCTCAGTGAAGTAGAACTTCCTCAAGTTTCTCCTGGCCCACTAACCTCTAGTCATGCCTCCTAGTGACTGCATCCCTGTTTCTTACAAACCCATCCCTATACAACCCATCATCTTCGATGCCCTGTTGTATGCATTGTTGCATTGACTTGTTTGCATAAGGGAGTCATCCATTATGACCCCCAGATTTCTTTCCCCTGTTGAAGTGGCCAGTCTAACTCCTCCCATCCAGTATTTTATGTGCAGATTCCATCTGCCCGACTGTGTTTCTTTGCACTTTTTGATTCGAAACTGCTAGATGTTAGATAATTTCTCTAGTTTCTATAGGTCCTTCTGGAGTTCCTGCCTTCCAATTCACCATGCCAAATAGCTTTGTGTCATCAGTAGAGACACAGCATTCCCTGGATACCCTCCCTGATGTCACTTATCAATAGGACAGGTCCCAGGACTGATCCCTGTGGTACTCAGCTCATAATCTCCCTGTCCCCTGATTTAGCCCTGTTAACCACTACTCTCTGTTGCCTCCCTCTTAGTTACTTATCCACCCACCCAACTTCACCCCACTCCTCTTTCAAGTCCTCCAACTGCTTCAGCAGCCTCCTTCTAACTGACATAGCTGCCCTACAGGGTGATCACTAGAGGGTGATCTGGAGGTTGCTCTATCAGCTCTAGAAAGTGACATCTTGAATAATTGTCAAGACCCACCTGTCTGTGGGAATAGTCTTCAGTTGCTGGTAGAAAAGGGTCAATCTCATCCCCACACAAGAGAAGACTGAGCCATGTTGGGCAGTTGAGGGGGACGCATGACTAGCAAACCATCAGCGGTTGGCACTTGGGGCCTTCCCAGTTTGCGTCTTCTGCTGTAGCTTTTATTCTGCTGCTGCTGAAGGGTTAGGGTTTGGCCTGTTGCTGGAAGCCTCAATGGGTAGGCTTGCAACAAAATGGTTGTTGATAGCAGAAGAAGCCATGTCCTCCACTTCTTTTATGGATAAGCATGGATCTTCATATCCTTAAGGGTTGTTTTCTTCTCATAAAACTCCTTAATGGCCTCTTCTACCTGCTGTCCAAAGAGATATGATCCATTCGATGGAATGCTCATGATCTTTTGTTGGACATCGGAGGCAAAGTCTGCCATTCAGAGTCAGGAGTGCTTCCAGACACAAATCCACAAAGCAGCTGCATGGGCCGTTGCCTCAGAGGCATCCAGAGCAGCTTTCAGTGTGTGGCTATTTGATCTGCTAATAAGGTCTGTTTTGAAGTAGACTCTGGAAAGACTTTCAATGATATTTCTGAGCCTGTTTTATGATTCTGACTGCAGTGAAGTTGGCATCAGCCAAGTTAAGGCTCCACTGAGCAGAGTTTCCCCTGCTTTTCAACAGCATGTGTTAGATGCATGCATCATTTTATTTGCACAAACTGCAGCAATTGTAATAAAACGTTAGACAGCATTTCATGTAGTCTTCACTTTTTTGTCACAAATTTCACTATCATGCTAAACGGGTGCTGAAAATCTGGATGCCCCTTTGGTAATCCAGCACTGTATTTAGCCTTCTATTTTTCATATGTATGCAAATGACAACGAAATCAGAAAAAATGGAACCAACAGACTTTATCTACTGTAGATGTTTGTCTGTATGACAAGAACACTTTTGCCCTGTCATTTGGCAGCCTCCAGAGACAGGCCCAGGACGGCTGTGGAGATCCCAGGGAAGGGGCCTGGGTGCATTTACAGTAGATCACTGTTGATCCTGAAAAGTATTGCCAGTTGCTGCCAGTGGACAGACTGGAGTATGATCGGCCATGCTGTGGCTAGCACACCACAATGGGGGGGGGGGAGTACTAACAACAACAAAAATGGAAAGGGACCTGGAGGTAGTCATATCAGATTAACTAAAGGTAGGCAAGCAATGTGAGAAGGCAGTAAGGAGGGCTGGGGGGATACTGGGATGCATAGGGAGAGGCATCACCAGTAGAAAACAAGAAGTTGTTATCCCTCTGTACAGACAGTTGGTGAGACTAAATCTGGAGTACTGCGTGCAGTTCTAGAGACCCCATCTCCACAAGGACATAGACAGGATGGAGGCACTCCAGAGGAGGGCAACTAAAATGGTGCACGGGCTGCACTGGAAGCCATACGAAGAGAGACTAAAGGAGCTTAATATGTATACCCTCGAGGAAAGGGGGGGAGACGCGATAGTACCTTTCAAATACCCCAAGGGAATCATCAAAGTCCAAGAGGGATGCATCTTTGAGAAAAAGAGATGTGCAAGAACAAGGGGGCACAATTTGAAGATGGGGGGCAGCTCAGAGGCAATGTGAGTAAGTATTTTTTCATGGAGCGGGTGATGGACGCATGGAATGGCCTTCCTGAGGAGGTCGTGGGGTCAAAAACAGTGGGGGGAATTCAAGAATGCATGGGACAGACATAAAACAATTCTAGAGAGGGGGTAGGAGGAAGTAGGCTGTTAGTTAACTAGGACCTGCAGCTTATCCAATAGGTAGGGAAATGGGCAGACTGGGTAGGCTAAGCGGTCCTTATCTGCCGTCAAAGTCTATGTTTCTATGTTTCTATCTGGTGGATAGGATAAGCCGAGATGTGAGGCACCCAACACAAAAGGCTGACCTTAGGGTTACAGTGGGGAGACAGACCTGGCACAGAGAGGCTGCTTTCAGGACCAGGGGACCCATGGGTGCCTACCAGCGGTCCGAAGTCTGAGAGGTAATGCCCCTACAGCAGTGGATGTCTCCTGCACCTTTAGCTAACCAGGAAGGAATAGGAGGGGTCATGTGGCTCCTGTTGTGAGAGGGAGATACAACCTTTATCAAAGGACCCCAAGGTCCTCACACATGAGTATGTTCCCACCTTTAACTGCTTACTTGTTAGTAAAGTGTGACTACTGCTTAAAACACTGTGCTGTGTGAAGCTTCCTGTCAGAGCGGAGGCCTGATCTGTACTTGCCCCACAGCCTTGGACCCAGAAGTGTGCACTGATTTGGGATATTGTTGTAGAAGAGTCCTCTGGCCAGGACGCCATCTTACCCCTAGACACAGAGAGTTCCCCTGGGTCATTCCACCCCATAGCTGGCATCAAGACAGGATTATCATGTGATGCTAGTGAAGGACAAGAGAGTTACAATTTGGGAGCTCGTCCTGAGAAACAGGAGTTACAGGAGGTACGTAAAACACTTTTTTTGTGACTAAAAGCCTATTTTCTTTTTTTTAATTTGTTTTTATCCCCCACTCCTCCACTGGCCCCCATCGGTCCAGGCCCCTGCCCAGCCATGTCACCTGCCATTCCTGGGACTTACCTGTGCCTCGCTTGTTCCCCCATGTATGATCCCTGTGGGAAGAGCCACCGGGAGACCATCCTTTTAAACCCCCCCACAGTGTCTGCATAGTGGGATGGCAAGGTGGAGAGCCCAGTCACCGGTGCAGAGCCTACAATGAGCGGTATCCTACACAGTGGAAGGTTTTTTCTGTTTTCTTACCCTGGGAGGCTGGACATATAATAATGTCAGTGGTGTGCACGCCAATGTCTGCTCCGCCTCCAGCAGATATGAGTGCCGGCTGTTGGACCCCTGGTCTACACCTGGGGTTGGTTGAGCACCAGGAGCCCCCCCCAGAGGAGGAGGAGAGATGTCCATAAGACATTCAATTCTCCTCCCCCCCCTGACTGACCCTTCAACATCCAGGCTCGCTTCCGAACCCAGGTTGTTGGCGTTGTGAGCAGTAGTGCTACCACTGTGACGGTGGGCCGGCTCCTAAAAGCCTGCTTTCTGTTGCCTGCTGTTATTTGCTGAACTACTGGGATCCATACTAATTAGATAAACCTTGCATTAACTATGATTCAAAACAACAATACCCTCCACTGACACAATAAAAATGATAATAAAATACATAGCCACTGCTCTTTCATTCATAGCAGTGGCAGTATCCTCATAACTATTTGGGGCAATTTTCCCAGCAGCCTTTACTACTACTCGAGCAAACTCTCTCAGACTCCGTTTCAGCTTCCTGGTTCATCAATACACTGTACAGTAATGAAGCTATGACACAAACATTTTCTGAAAATGATGCCCTATCCATTTCTGAAGCTATCCCCACAGCCTTTTTAGGTATGTTACCTTGTCAGGCTGATTCCTGAAACTACTGCTGGTCACCTTTAAGTTTAAAGAGCCACTGATATCCCACAGGAAAGTCTATGAAAACATACCCTGCAGACATATTTTACCTGAAGAAGAACCTGTGGGGCCCTGAAAGCTTGTGTACTATACCATCTTTGAATAAGACATTTGTTAGTCCAATTAAAGGCATCAAACTGTCCAGTGACTCCAGCTTTTATTTCACAAGCTCTCCAGACTTGATTTTCAAAAGTGAAGGCACACACACAGTTCACGAGTTTGTGCTGTGCCTGCACCATCCGAAATGTGTCAAAATGTTTGTTATTTTCAAACTATTTGACACATTTGTGATGGTTTCCCTTCTTTATGACAGCTTGCATCAGGTACATGCATACTTTCATTTGCTCAAATTGCAGCAACTGTGACAGAAAGTTAGATCATGCTTGAGAACTAGCCCACGATGTCAGGGTCCAGACTGGGGATTGGGGGGTGGGGTGGTGGAGGAGGCTAGAGCTTCGCACAGGACACTCTCCTTCTCCAGGGAGGGACTGCAACCTTCTCTGCTGCAATACCACCACCTGGGTGACCACAGGTGCCAGTGCCGATGGAGAATTAGAAGGACTGAGGGCGCACCATGGCTCTGGAGTGCAGCCATGCTGTTACATGTACATTAACACTATGAAGCCCTCGACAGCTGTGTCCTTGAGGGCTGGGAGTCTCTAAGTGGAAAACCCCGGAGTGTCACAGAATGGTGCCTATATAGTAGGGCCGCCCCCCCAAAACTGTCCTCTGCACTTGCAGACCGGAGGTGGACACTTCCCAGCGAAGTCCCCTCGATGCAATCCACTATGGAACAGTGTGCCATGTTGACCCCTAAGAACAGGTAAGTGCCAGAGAAGGAGGTGGATGGGGCTGCATGGTCGCCAGGCAGACATGGGCAGCTCCAATGACCAGGGGATAAAAAAGTTAGACCACATTTTACGTGGTCTAACTTTCTGCTGCAAGTTACGCAATTGTGCTAAAAGGGTGCTGCAAATCCCCGATGCCCATTTGGTAAACCGGCCTTCTGTATTTAGCTTCCTCTTTTTCATAATTATGCAAATTACCAAGAAAACAGAAAAACTGCCCCCCCCCAACTTCATCAGCTCTGGCTGCTTGTCTACACCTGATACTATTATGCTCTGTGTATGACATCATAATTGGTTCTACAATAGATTGTGATGTCAGAAGCAGAGGATGATGATGATGTCCATGTAGAAAAACAGCCAGTGGCCTGTCAGCACAGCAGCAGCACTACTGCTTCTGATGCCAGTGACCTGGATTTGAGAATGATCCCCAGATGTCGGGGGTCAGTTGGAGGAGGAGGAGGATTACATGTCTCAGTGGACGTTCTCCTCCAGGAAGGAAGGGTTGCAACATCTGTCTCTGACACCGCTGCATGTAGGAGTACCAGCAGAAGTGCAGTAGCTGGGGTGTAGGGAAGGGGAGGATATTGCAGAATGCATGTCAGGGCACTCACATTCACGTGACATAGCCTAGAAACCATCCTTGTGCCAGTGTCTTCATAGGGAGGACAAATGGGGGTAAACTAAGGGGTAAATTCCCTTCATCAGCACACCATGATGGCTAATATGTCCAGAAAGAGTTACATCTCTTCGCTGGGTAGGGGAGAAAAAAAGAAAGAAGAGTTAAAAAAAAAGGCAGCCAGGGCAGTTGGGAGTTTAGGAGGCAATGATCCTGTTTTCATGTTAATGTGTACAGTTATAAACAAAAAGGGGAGGTCAAACACAGAAATTACGTGAAATATAAGCTGAAAGGTGTCTAAAAAATTATGTTGTTCAAAGCTTCCCCTTGGGACATCAGGGACTCTTTAAATGTCATTTTGTTCTTGCTCTGTTGTCTGGTTGCTATGGATATTTCTTTCCTTTCACTGAATGAAATTATCTGGAAGGCTAGAGATAAAAGTGATGGGGAAACATAGAGACAAAACAATTTGGTTAAGGCTATGCTGATGCAATCATTTTAATTTAATCTGAAGTATCAGAACAGTATTTGTATGCATATGCTACAACTGCCCCGATGGCAGGAGATGAACTATATGGAACGCTGATTTTTTTTTTCATCTTGTACAGTATTTCCTACGTCCCTACACTAGGGCTGTGCTAATACCTTTTCCCAAATATTCGAGTCCCCATTATATTCAGGTGGTCAGTATTCGTTATTCAGTTTGGGGGGGGGGAGTGGGGACTAAATATCAGGCTGCATAGCATCACTCTATGATGCTGCAGCTCCACACCCCTTGTGATGATGCACCTGCTCCATCATTTATTGACAGCAATACTGGTGCTACAGAGGTGTAGCAAGCTGGGGCAAGGGATGCAGCGGGTGGGGGGGGCAACTGACTAACCTTAAAATAGATGGACTGCCACTAATCCCCCCCCACATCAAGTTAAGGTATCAAGGAGGGGCTGAAAAAAATATAGGTTACTCACCTGTAACTGTAGTTCTATTAGAGGTATACAGTTCACATCTACAATCTGGCATTTCTGCTGAAGACAACTGAATCATCGGCAGTCTTCTAGCTAAGCTCCTCTCACCACCCAGATGGTATATTCTCTGGCTCTGCCCCATGACATCAGATCTTTTGAACACTATAGGCAGGGAACCAGGTGCCACTTGGCAGGGGAAGCTATGTGGGTTGTGTGGATGTGAACTGAATACCACTAGTATAACTATGGTTACAGGTGAGTAACCTATATTTATAACACTGTGGACACAGTTCACTATCCACACTCTAGCAAACTCCTAGCAGTCCTTTGGGAGGAGGGGGTAAGGCCCATTCCCCCTATTTGGTGAAAAAAGCATTATGTCAATGCTGTAATGGGAGATGAAGGTGTGCACTTTACTCCAGGTTGCAGCCCTGTGCATCTCCATAATGGGGATATACCTGGAAGCAGCCACCAAGATAACAGTATGTCTGGTGTAATGAGCCCTAAGCCCCTTGGGTGACTCTCTACCAGCCAACCTACTGCAGAGATCGATGCAAGATGTTATCCACCTGGCAATCATCTACTTTGCTGCCAGTCTGCCAGATGCAGCTTCAACGTGTGCTACAAACAGCTGGTGAGCCTCACCCCAAACTCCAGCTGTGCATTCTTTATCATAAGAGATCACCCTTCCCAGATTCAAAGTATGGAGCCTGTGATAGGCATCCGAGGTTGGATTAGTAAAGTATACCAGCAAGTTAATCAAGTGGTTAAAGTGAAACTCTGATACAACCTTTAGGAGGAACTCTGGGTTGGGGCGAAGGACAATCTTGTCCTTGTGGAAGACCAGATAAGGATACTCCACCAAGAGCGCTGGGAGCTCACTGAGCCTTCTGACAGATGTGATGTCCATCAGGAAGGCTGTCTTCCATGACAAATGTGACATCTCATGTTTGTGCACAGTCTCAAACAGCTTGCCCATGAGCACTGCCAACATGTGTAGTAGGTCCCATGGAGGTGGAGGCTCATGCATCAGAGGGGGCAAGTGGTCCAGGCCTTTGAAACAGCACCCAACCACCTTCTCCTGGGCCACTGTCAGCATACCAGCCCACACCCAGTAGGTAGAGATTCCAGGTGCACCTTAAGGGTTGTCACCCACAGTCCCCACTGAGATAGGGACCAGAGGTAGTTGAGGATGCTTGCCATGGGGCAGGTAAGGGGATCAAGCTCCTTACCCTGGCACCAGATCGAGGAACCTCTTCCACTCAAATGCATAGCATTTACGAGTTGATTCCTTATGAGACACCTCCAACACATGGAGGATATCTTCTGAAAGGCCCAGAGCCTGGAACTCTAGCAGCAAAGGAACTAGGCTGAGAGGTGCAAGGATTGAAGGTCCAGGTGCAGTACCTTCTCCTGTTGTCTGATTAGCAGATTGGGGCAGAGAGGCAACCTCCACTGAGGACTGCTGCTGAGGCTGAGAAGCATTAGATAGGAGAACTGCCTGTGCAGTCTGTAGCTATCAGAATCAATCGTGCATTGTCCTTCCAGGCCTTGATCACAGCCTTGTGAAACAAGGGGAAGGGAGGGAAAGAGTACAGAAGGCCTGTGGTTCAGGACCATGAGAAGGCATCCCTCAACAGTGTCTCGGATTGTGGGGGTGGGCACAGAACAGTCTCCTTTTTCTGTTCTCCCACGAGGCAAACAGATCCACTAGAGGGATGCCCCACTGGAAGAACAGGTGGTCTACCATCTCCTGATACAGAGACCACTCATGCGACATCTCTCCGACATGGCTAGGAGCATCTGCCAGCTGACTGTTTACCCCGCTAAATGAATTGCCAGGCAATCTGCATACAAGCAGTGCATGGGTGTCCAGGTGCAGGGGAGCCTGCTGACACAACAGAAAGAAGTGCACCATGCCCTGCCAGCTCAGGTAGAACATGTTTGTGGTGAATGACCTGACACAGAACCAGTAGAGCAAATTCTATCAGAGCCAAATACACTGCACAGAGTTCCAATAGGCTGATGTGGTGTTGGTTCTCCCGGGGTGACTAGAACCCATGGATTCAATGGTCTCCCAGGTGTACTCCCAACCCAACCAGAGACACATCCATTGTAAGCATGACGGATGGTTCTGGGTGGAATAAAGTGATTCCCTCCTTCAGGTTCTGTGGGGTCAGACACTACTGGATGGCATCTCACATCGGCTAAGTCACCACAACTGGCTAGTCCAGGTAACCTAGGCATTGGTCCACTGTCAGACCAACCCCCACTGTAGGGAGTGCATCATCCAGTGAGTCTAATGGAGTATGCTGGTGGAACACACCATGAACCCCATCAGCCACAGGAATTCCCAGGCAGGGCATAAGCACCCAACCTGAAATGACTGGGCAAAGGAGGTAAGGTCCAATGCCTGATCTGTTGAGAAATGGGCTTTGGCCCTCGGGAGTCAAGTTCTGCCCTGAAGAACTTTATCACATGCTGGGGACCAGCTCTGACTTGGCCAGGTTGACCAGAAGGTCCTGACTTGGCCGGGTTGACCAGAATACCCACATTCAGACAGGTCTGGACGGCCAGATCCCTGGACCTCTCCAAGGCCTCATTGGATGATCCAGCTAGCAGCCCTTCATTCAGGTAGGGCTATACCCTGATGTTCTTGTGCCTCAGGGAGGCCATCACCACTGCCATGCACTTGGTGAAGACCCTAGGCACGGACCAGAGGTAAAAGGGCATGACCTGAAACTGGTACAGGATCCCCTCTGCACAGACCTGAAGGTACTGGCTATGGACAGATGTGCTGGGATGTGGAAGAATGCGTCCTGGAGGTCCAGGGAGCAGAACCACATTCCCTATCCCAGAGATGGTATGATCTGATTCAGAGTGACCATCCAGTACTTGCACTTCTGCATGAACTGGTTCATATCAAGCTAGTTCACTATGGGTCACCAGGAACCCCCCCCCCATTCATTTCAGAAACAGGAAGCACAGGGACACATATCCCTGAGTGGCCAGGGTACCTGGAATATGGGCTGAGTGATGTCGGCTTGTAGCACGAGCAATGTGTCCTGTGATACCCTGAGCCTCAAAATCCAGAGTTAACCTCTGCTCAACACTTCCAGAACCCACTTGTCCGATGTAATGGCTGACCACTGTGGCAAGAAGTGGCACAACCAACATTCAACCAGGAGCTGGGACAGGAACTGAACAGGAGGGGGGATGATACCTCACAACCTGTCACTGCGCAGTCTTGGAAGAGGCTCCAGCCACAGAGAACACAGAGGCACCACCACCTCTGCCCTTCCCCTTTTTTTGCCGCTGGCCACCAAACTTGGGTCATGGATGCCAGTGTTGAAACTGCCCATGCTGCGGCTGCAGCTAAGGTTGTGATTGAAAAGACTGGAACTGAAAGGCATTTTTGTTAGACTTTTGTGCCTTTTGTTCCTTCTGGGATGAAGCCTCAGAATCAAGGATGGCACTGGACTTCTCAATTCATATGAAATGTCCTTCCACTCCAGGGATGAAGAGATCAGTGCCCTAGAGGGGGACACTGACCAGTTTATGTTGAGTGACTGTGCTTAAGGTCAACAGCCTTAGCCAGGCTCTGTGATGCATGGTGACAGCCGTAGCCACGGCAGGGGCACAGGAGTTGCCATGTCCAAGGCAATCTGAATCTGGTGCTTAGCCAGAGACTAACCTTGGTCTCTGATGCATCTGAATGGAAGCTATTCATCAACTGGAAGTAGTGAGAGGAGTTCCCCAGCACCATGAGAAGGGAATGGCCAAAATTTACCATCATGACAGAATAAATGCCTGACAGAGACCCAGTGATGTGGCGGTGTATACCTTTTAAGTCACATGGTTAGTCTTCTTGGAGTGTGGATAGTGAACTGTATCCATGTGGTTTAGACTGAAAATGCCTGTAGAAGAGAACAGGAGGAGTCGGGCTAGGGTGAGGAGAGAGCTTGAAAAGACACTGCCAAGAGCTGACAATTAACATTTTGGCCCCTGGCACTCTTTGTGGCATCAGGAAATGGGGTGCTGAGTGGGAGAAAATGTTTTAAACTTTATTTAAATACATTTGGGCCAAATACTGAATATCACAAATAGTGGGATATTCAGGAATTGTTCCCGAACATTTGGGAAGCCCATTATTCGTGGAAGCTGGGAAATGCTAGTCGGCCCATTGACAGCCCTACCCTATACTTACAGTGTGTCTGTATTCAACATAAAGGTACAATAGCTGTTTATTGTCCCTGGCACTAAACCTACTCTAAATGATTTATGAACTGTTACTAGATTGCTGTAAAAGCGACAGTAAGCATACCTGAAAGTTGTACAGCTAGTGTATTGGGGTTTTAAATTCCAAAATCTAGTGGGCCAAATGGGGCCACTGATGTATCATTTTCATTAATGGCTATTTCCTTCTGACCAAATCTTAATATCCTTTTCCCCAAATTTTTTCCCCAAAAGTGAGAGCACATTACTGTGGGATGTTTTTCACAAAAAGTTCAGCTCACAATGGGGTGAGGTGTGCACAAAAGCTGGTGTTAAGTGTAATTGATACATGCTGGATTAAAAGGTGAATTCCGTGGGGGGAAGGGTGTATCTGTTTTCATGGAGAATACTGTAGGTGGCCCAATCCCAGAGTGTGGTCACCAGAATGTACTGGTGGCCTCATGCTTTAGTTTTTCAATTCAGAACCCCATAACACAGTGGCCTGCTGGCACAAGTGGTAGTGCTACCGCTGCTTGCAGTGCAGACAACCCGGGTTTGGGAACAAGCTCGGAGCCTCAGGGGGGGCAGCCGGCGGGGGGAGATAAGCATCCAGAGGACTGCTCTCCTCTCCCAGGGTGAGTGGGTCATGGAGGTCCCAACATTTCGACTACTAGTGGAGGCCAGGAGTTGGTGTGCCTGACACCTTGTGCATATTCACGGTAGGGACTTGCCGAGTGTCAGAACATTTATGCATGGAAGAGGGCGTGATGTGCTTCTGACGCCATTGCTGGTCTGAGTCTCAGGGGAACAACCACAAAGATAATCCCTCTTGCCAGGCAGCAGCATGAAACTGGGACCCTGGACTGCCTCCACTCTGAAATAACCCCAGGCATAAGTCTTGGCCGGGGTTCATAGTGTCATGCTAGACTCTCTCTTTGGAAGCCCCACTCTGAGAGGCAAGTCAGGGTCTTCCCAGAGGGGGCAGCTGGGAGGGAAGTGCAGGGGTGGGGGATGGTTCCAGAGACCATAGGTTGATATGGGTACATCCCCACCCTGGCAGGAGTTCCAAAAAAAAAAAAAACAACAACAAATCTTTTTACATAGTATACAGTATTTTGCAGTGTCAATGGCTCCATATTAACAATGGAATTATACTCAAACACACTTTGAAAAGGCTCCTTATATAATATGCACTCTTGTATGCTGTCTCTTTAAACAGTTGATTTTTAGGAGATGATGCCTATGTTGGGCGACAGCCCCTGACTAAACATTGTACTGAGGCCACCATTGTCTGTACCTCTCGGTAGGCAGCCTTGGTCTATGACCATGTGATTACATTTACTGCATTATTTCTCTGACTTCATGTACTTCACAATAAACCACTGCCACCAGTTCTGAACCTGCTGACTCCTCTGTGTGCCCTGTATCTGTGCTTTACCTTTGGTTTTAATTTAAAACAGGAGCACACATTTTTCAGAGTATGCATAGTCTTTGTGCTCACTCTGGGGCTGGAAATTCAGAATGTCATGTGTCCTAGTCCCATACCTAGAACTTGGGCTAAATACTGACATTGCCCTAGTACTTCTACTTTCGTTCCTTAGCTTATTTGGTGACTTGGAATCCAACCCAGGCCCCGTCTCCCTCATACTCATCTCTTTACAGAATAGTACAATCTGAAGAGGCTTAACATTGCCCACCTTAATATTTGAAGTCAACTGATTAATCGAAACTTAAAAACCTGGGTGTCCCATTACAACTGTGATATTTTGGTTTTATTAAAACATGGTTTAAAGGTGCTGATTTCTATACATCTTCAGGGTAATGTGCAAAAAAATCACTTGGTTTTCCTCTACAACCCCCCTACTTGTGGAGTGGCTGGCCTTTCTGACCTTGTTAACCAGATCAGCACTAATCCGCGTAATAACGAGCAGATCTTGCTGGGTGAGTTTAATCTTGACCGGCTTGGCTGTAAATGTAGCCCTTTTGAGTCTCTGATCAATAAATTAAAACTATCCCTGTTTATCACTGAACCTACTAGACCATTACTAAAAGGTGCCCGCCACATTTTACTTTGTTTTATCTACTAGAAATGATAGATTCCTTAGTGCAGCTGTTTTTACTGATTCAATCAGTGATCACTCTCCCACCGTTTGTGTATGGAAGCCCTGCTCCTCTTCATATCCCCCAAGGTAATTACTTGTAGAGGTTTTTCCAGATCGAACCCAAGATACCTTTATGACTGAGTTGACCATGGTGGACTGGTCTCGTCTTATATCTTACATCTAATGTAACACTTGCCTTGTTTTATTTCGTATCTACCTTTCGTGCCATACAAGACAATCGTGTCCCAATGATAAAAAGGAGAGTGAGAGGCATATCCACAAGATGGATGGATAGTGATTTATGCTTGCTTCTCAAAGCCATAGATAAATACTGGGTCAAATTTAAGACGTCTGCTCTTGGCCGTGAATCAACTGAATATAGGAAACTGAGAAATGCCTGTAAAAAAGGTCAATCAACTAGCCAACAGTTGTTATTGCAAGGACTGTCTCCTATCCTTTACTATGACACACGTACATTTTGGAGCCACAATAAAGGTGTACTGGGAGATTGCTCTAACAACTCCATCAATTACATGGTTTTAGGAAGGTATTCATTGTATTAATTATGCTATGATTGCAAATGCCTTCTACCCACCATTCAGATATTCCAGCTTTTACCCACTCAGTTTATTTATTCTGCTAATCCTTCCCATTTCCCCAATTCTGACACTTCTAAGTTCTACCTATGTACTGTGTCTCTAAGGAAGTTCTCAAATTGTTTGTCCCCCTCTAACAGTGTAGGCTATGATGAAGTAGAACCCAGGCCACTTCAGTTAGCGTTCTCTTGCTTCCCCCACTGCTTCAATATATAAGCTATCTCTTGTCTCTGGGATTGTGCCTGACATCTGTAAAGCTGCTACGAATGTACCTGTATTCAACAAAGGTGACTCTAATGACATTGATAATTATTACCCCATTTGATAATTTATTGGTGATTAGTAAGCTACTTAAAAAACAAGTAGATTCCCAGGTTACTATTTACTAAAGTATAACTTGCTGTCACCACAACAGTATGACTTTCATAAAGGTTATAGTACCACTTATTTGCCAATGTTAGCAAATCTTGTATAGACAAGGGTCTACTAACTGGGGCAGTGTTTTCCTTGCAAAGGCTTTTGACTTTGTTGACTACAATCCTCTTTGCGCCAAAGTATTTGACCTTGGGGTTTCTTCTACTGTTGTTGCATTTTTCAGTAATCATCTATACACCAGGCACCAACCGGTCAAGGTTAATTGATTGGTCTTCTTCTGATATTAAATCCATTTGTATTAAAGCTCCACAAGGGGTCTATTTTAGGCCCATTGCTTTTCATTATTTATAGTAATCGTTTCCTGAAAGTACTCCTCACTACTGTACGCAGATGATCTTGTTCTATAGTTTAACACCAAAAACCTGACATAAACTATCATGTGAACCATGATTTCCACCATGTTCAAACCTGGCTTCTGCAGAACAAGTTAATCGCCAATGTAAATAAATCGCAGTTCATGTTGTTTGGGTCTAACACTAAACTATGGGCCTACACAGAGACCTTACCTGTGTCCTGTCTTGATGGATCTCGTTGAATCTCTCAAATATATAGGATTCCCCCTTGACCCCCCCAGACTCTTCACTACAAATCGCCACTGTCTGCAAGTCTGTTATCTCACTCCTCCGTCAGATCTCTGCTGCACCTACTTCCCTTCCCTAGCTGTTCCCATAACAACACATAAGTACTATTTGTACCTTGTAGTTCCTATAATTGCACTAGGATATTCCTCAACTACCCTGTACATTAACTTTTTGCGTTAGTCTGTCTGCTGTATTAGCTATTCATGATATGTTTTATTATGTTTTCTATTGTTTAACACTGTATTTGTATATTTTATCCCATGCTCCCTGTCCACTGGGTCGTACCTGGAACACGCCTTAGCTCAGTGTACCTTTCCCGGTCACCAAATATTTAAATAAAAAAAAAAAATCTCCAAACTAGGCCTTGCATACAGAGTTAGACATAACCTTACCCATAATGCCTGACTTGCTGTTGCACATGGTATTCTCTTGCCCTGTCAAGCAAAGGGTACTCTTGCTACTTCTGATCTAAGGTGTCACATATTTTAGGGAAATCCCAAGATGAACATACCAAAAAAGCACATATGTGTGGCACACAAGACCACTGAAAAATCCAAAATGAGATTAAAAAAATGAGAATGTTTTATTTAGAATAAAGTGCAAGATAATAAAAAAGACAAGTACTTACACCTCACAGCATGGAGACAAACTACACAGCTGTGACCATAACTCCAATGTTTCACCTCAAATCCGAGGCTGCCCCCCCACCTCAAATCTGAGGCTGCCCCCTGCCAAAGCCTCAGATTTGAGGTGAAGCATTGGGGTTTTGGTCATGGCCATCTGGTTTGTCTCCATGCTGTGAGGTGTAAGTCTTTCCTTTTTTATCTTGCACTTTATTCTACATAAAACATAATTTTTTCACCTCATTTGGGGTTTTTCAGTGGCTTGTGTGCTGTACATATTTGCTTTTTGGTATATTCCTGTGCCCTGCCTAAACAACGGTTTTCTATACTTTTTTTACTCATCCAAGAGCAGTTTGGCTAAATGGGATGCATTACCCAAAAAAATACTTGTCACTTTGCCCTGACTTCTAATTGCCCTACCCATCCTTGATTGCTGTACTCGGGATTGGGCTGGTTATCTCCCCTATCTAGGCATTCTTTTGCCCTTGGCTGTTTTATTGATAAGTTTCTTTGGTCCTCTACCCCTGCCTCCCTGGCTGTTTTACTGCATTATCCTCACCAGGCCAACCCCTTAGGTCAGTTGATAAGTCCTTGCTACATGTCTCTAAGTGTGCTATTAATGTGGGTGAAAAAGCCTACTCCTAATTTGCCCCAAAATGTTGTAAGTACCCACGATGGGACTTTATCACACCCCTTCTCATATGATCTTTGGATGTGAACCGCAAAGATATCTAATTGCCTTTTAATGTATGCAACTGTGCCTAATGCATTTACTGTTGCTACTTTTGAAGATTGTTTAAGTAATTTATATTATATTACCCTGCGTCATATTGCTGCTCACATATCTTTCTGTTTTTCTGGATTATCATACACTATTTTGGCTCTTTAGCCCTACTCTATTCCATCATGTTGTATCATATGTAATATTTTGTTCTAATATCTCACTGTAGTGTTCTATACTGTTTTTTTTTAATTTAGCTAGCTTCTTGTTCCCTGGTCACCACCATTTGCTTACTTCAGGTGTTCATCCAGCACCCCTGGCCCCATCCACCATTCCCCCTACCGGCTTGCTGGTGGAGATCCACCTGTGTTGTAAGACTCAATGGCACTGGTGCAGTCATTAAGGGTGACCAGTGCACATATATTTTTGAAGTTTTCTCCCTTTGCCTCCTCCTCCTTCCCCGGCATCCTGCCACAGGCGTGCTTCCCCACGCACAGCCCCTCGGACCAATGTAGCAATATCGTGCAGGGGAGACTAGCTCCCTTGGTCCACCACAGGAATCGCTATGTCAACAGAATCAGGATGCCTCTCTCCCCTAGCTGGGAGTACTAATATGTGGCAGCACTACCCCAGCCCGCCATCTCATGTTCACTCCCAAACCCGGGTCACCAGCACAGAAGCACATAGCGCTTCTGCTGAGCCATTGGGCAGCCCTATATATGGGGTTTTTGGACTTGTACTCTCCCAGGTCATGCCTTAATATAGGCATTTAAAGGGACACTGTCAGCTTTTTTTTTTTCATTTTTCATTTTCCTTTTTACAATATATGTTATCTGTGATCTTCGTTGAAAATACTTTGCCCACACAATTCAAGAACGTCAACAGTGTTGCATATGTGTACCCTTTAGCCATTATTTGGGCTAAAAATACCTTGCAAGCAACCCACCTGACCAACACTCTTGCACGTTCGTGATGAGATATGGCACTGAGCCACGTGGTACACTCATTCACGAACAAGTTAGGAAATATTTCAGGCATATCAGTAAATTACACTCCTCATTTCTATATCCTTGTCTGAATGCGGGAAAGTGATGTCCGTTTCAAAACAAGCACTCTAACCATTGTAAATTAGTGCTTGAAAATTCAAGCCATGACTCTGAGCATGTGCAGTAGCATCAACATTCATGAATGAGTGTACCCCATGGCTCTATGCAATATCTCACCGCAGACACAAATGAGCATCGGCCAGGCAGGTCATCAGGTCAGGACAAAATGTATTTTTTGCCCAAATAATGTATACATTTTACAGTTTTGTTACTGTATCAACATTTTTGAATTTTTTGGGCAAGGTATTTTCAATGAAGATCACAGATAACACATTGTAAAAAAACTGAAAATTATTTTAAAAAAAGCTGACAGTGACCCATTATTGTCTAGTGTACTTATCTGGTTAACAAAACCTAAATAAATAAATGTGGGTCAGCTCTGATTCTAATGCAGATTCTCCCCAAGGCATGTGGACTCGGGTTGGTCCAGAGATCTTGGCCACAATCCAAGCCAAGTCACAGCCACCTCCACATCAAAAAAGCTTGGAGATCGCACAATGTTGTTCTGGTGGTCATGTGCTGCTTCAGCTGAGAATCCCTGTTGTATAGCATTAGTGCCATGTTGTCTCTTACTGACAGATGTCTGAAATCATCATCTGATTATGTAGCTGATTGATCATTTAATTACTAGTCAACACCTGGTTTAACAGCTCTTTCATGTTTCTCCTTCAGATGACAAGCATTAAAAGTTCATGTCTGCGAAAAAATCAGTACAGGAAAACACAAAAGTTTTAAGAGCTTTTAAAGTGTATTACAGACTAAAGACATCTGCACATGTAAGCAACTCGGTATAAACAAAATGTCCAACATGCACAGTTAAAATGCAGCTGACTCGTCTCAGAAAACTGAAAAATATAATATTTAGACATAATTTCTCTTACACACTTGGAGTAGTGTGAGCATTTCTAGAGCCCACATTTGAGGAAGGACAGAGATAGGCTGGAAACCATAAAGAGAATGGAAATGAAAATTATCCCGGGGCAGCAGGGTAAGTTCCATGAGAGTCTCGATATGTACTCTCTAGAGGACAGAAGGGAGGCATGATAGACACATTCCAACACATACAGTAGTATAAAACTCCACAGAATTATTCAGCTTAAAGGGACACTGTCAATCATTTTTGCATTATATTATTTCTAGTTAAAACCCCACATTTTATGATTGCTTACCTTCCCTAAAATTCATTGATGTTGCTGGTTTTATTTGCTTCCTTTCTTAGTACAGCTGAAATGCATAGTAATGTTTTTTTTTTTTTTTTGTATTTTTGGGCTAGCCTTCCTCAGGTCCCGTCCTTTCGCCACCCCTGTGCCCAGGCTTACCCCCCTGGGCAGGGCCACCAAGGGGGCTTCCCACTTCCTTATGGACATTGTGGGCAAGCCCCTGATTACCCCCGGGCTGGGGCCATGAGAGCGGGACCCTCCCCCAGCAGGCATTAATGCCAGTGGGTGGCAGAACAGGATGGCCATCATGCTGGGGGCCAGCATTTTTTGTTTTTTTTTCTGGAGGCAGGGATGCTCAATGATGGCCAGCATCTGCCCCACCCCCCTGAACATTCTGGCGCTGGTTGCTGTGATACTCCAGGCCTCTGCCAGGGGTCCGCCCAGTGATGGACAACTCCCCCAGAGAAGGAAGCAGTCTTCAGGATGCTCCATCCTTCTCCCCCAAGCTGGCCCTCCAATGCCCCAGGTCCATTCCTGAATCTGGGTTGCCAGCATCACAAGCAGAAATACAACCGCTGCACCAATGGGCCAGTTGCATAGTAATGGTATAATTATATCTAACTTAGTTTTGATTCAGATCCTTAAACTAACCAAATCCTTAAACTATTTCTCTTGCATACTTATGAACATTACAAACACACTCAAACAGTGCAGCCATTCATGATGCAATGGTCTCCTCTCATCCCACTGCATCATGAGTGGCTAGACTGTGTGTGTGTGGGGGGGTATCTTCGAGGCACAGGTCAGGAAGCATAGGAAAACCAGGAGCAGTTTCAAAATTCACAAATAGTGTTTTATTTTTCTCAATAACAGCACAATAAAAAATACAAAATGTGTCCGGTATAACTATATACAAAGGCAGAACAAACAGAGAAAACCAAGTCCTTGTTCTGAGGATATCTCTTAATTCTAAGTTTCTGTCTCTCAGTCTCTCACTCTCCTTGTCTCTCTAGCAAAAGCATAGCTGCTCTTTCTGACTCAGTGCATACTATTGTCCTCTCTCACACCCTCCCTTGTCATTTCCTAGCCTCTGCTAGCTGAGCTGATTCCGGCCTGATCACAAACTCTGCCCCTGCCTAGCTCCAAATCCCTCGCAAGGGATCCCTAAGTATCTCAAAGTGTCCCAGGTTAAACTGCTTTTTTGTATTTGTGCCTCTAAATTAATTGTACCTTCCTTTGTTATGCATTATGCATATTTCCACACTTTACTTTGTGTATGTACTTATATTTATATAAATGTGTACACTTTTTGTAATAAGTTTTACTGTAAATTCATTCTACCACTGTATTACTTTGTACCCAGGTCGCACCTCGAAATGAGCTTCAGCTCAGTGTGCCTTTGCTGGTCACCAATTTTAAATAAATAAATACATTTAAAAGTATTTGTCTGGGAACTCGTTAAGAGAGCCTACTTCTCACAGAATGTTCTTGTCAGTTTTGTTCCTTGCAGGTGCAGCAAAAAGAACACAGTGACCCAGAACTGACCTGTTGTTTACAGCTCTGCAAAAGGCTTAAAATGTGCATCTCAGGTTAACCCCTTGAGTTTCAAATAGCTTTGCAATCATTTCAACAGTACAATTATATACAGTTTTAAACAAAGGGATCCCAGTATCAGTGACATTTCCACATAATGATTCACATATATTTTTTATACCCACAGATATGCAAGGGGAAGAAAAGACAGAAATAGCAAGGGAAGGCAGAGTGATGGCGAGAGGTGTAGAACTGCGAAACCATCAGAGTGATCAGTTCCTAGGTCTCACAAGAAAATTTGGTTGCGCACAACAACACAGGATTGGAATATTAGAGAGTCATCATATCGTTCTACTGACTTAACAGAAATCTTTACAATCTACGACATTTTGGAGACAGCTAAGGGTGACTTTATTGCTGCTATTTATCCCTTCTGGCTTTCCTCTCATATATTTAATTTCTCGTTTTATAGACAACTCTATCCTTTCTCACCATCTTCTTTCTTCTATAAATAATGGTGAGGGTGGATTGGGTGGATTTCACTTAGACTTAGAACCAGTCTCAAAGAGTAAAAATTGCAGATGTCCTCTCTGATACCAGGCCTGTTTGCTCAGGTGCCCCTCAGGGATCCATTCTGGGCCCCCTACTATTCAACTTGTTCCTGAACTCCCTTCCAAATTCTTGCTCCAAAACAATCATCCTCTATGCAGATGATGCTGTAATTCTTGCCTCCCACAAGGATCCTAAGCCTCTATAATACAACCTTCAGCTTGGCTTCATATCTGTTGAAAATTGGTTCTCAAATCACAATCTGGTCCTCAATAATAAGAAACAAAGTCTGTGATGTTCAGTAGCTCTCAGAACAAGCATAAGCTGCACCCCCTATCCATCAAAACCAGTCATGGAGTCACCCTAGAACAGGTTCACGCCTTTAAGTACCTTGGGATCACTCTAGACCCTCATCTAACTTGCAATGCCCACACTGACTCTGTAGCCAAAGCAGCAAATACTCGCCTTGGCCTTCTCTTCTGGCATAGGCAACATCTTAACCCAGAAGCCCTGACTGTTGCCGTTCAGAGCTCTGTTGTTTCCATTATTGACTATGGGCTTATCATCTATGGCTTTGCCCCCACTACCACTCTTAGGTGCATATCCACCTCCCTCAATAAGGCCTGCCGACTTCTCACTGGATCCCACCACCTCACACATACGTGCGACCTCTATGCACAAACTAGATGGCTGCAACTCACCAATCTGATAAAGTACCTAACCTGCACCATGGTGAAGAAAGGAACTATGGGCCTTGCGCCCCCTGGAGTGTGTGCACGCCTGCACCCTAGCAATAGCCCACGCTCAACCAGGGGGTCTGAGTCACAACTCCTGCAGGTTCCACATTGTCTTACCTCACAAGGTCAAAGATCTTTTGCCTACAGGGTGCCCAGCAGGCTAAATGGTCTAAACAGTTACATCTCCTCCACTCCTACCCTTGGTGCATTTAAATCAAGGCTACACCTCTCTCTCTCACTGCCTCTAGCTCCTGTGACTGCCTCCACTAGCTGACCCCATGAATATTTCCCTAACCTTATGCAGTTCTCTCTCCTTTTAGCATTTGGTTACCCCTTAGCAGGCACTTCACCATGTTACGTCTACGATAATGCCTCTGGCTGTGCTCCTCCTCTATAGCTCTCCGCCCCCTCTACTCTTCCTCTCTCTTGTCCTCTATCCTCTCTGCACCTCATCCGCTATCTCCTTGTAACCTAACCTCCAAAACTTGTTTTGTTTCTCAAATGCTTTGTAACTCTGTTTAGCTTACACTTTTGTAAACTTGTCCTATGTATTGAATTTGTAATCTGACTTACATGTCTTGTGTTTTGAATTGTAACCTGATGTGGAACCTTTGTAAAAGAGCCCTGGCTCAAAGGTATTGTAATCCTAGACCTAATAAATAAATAAATAAAAATAAAGGGTTAGATTAGCTGTGAAGGCAGTCTTAAGGACTGGGGGTAGGTTTTGTATATACTTTAGTTATTTCTTATTCCTTTCCCTCTTTTCTCTCTTTTTTTGATTTCTTATGGGATTAATATTTTCTAGGGTTAAGGGGGGGTGAACACCCCGGCTGCAAGAACAGATGTATACACCAGCCAAGTCCGTCTAAAAAGAGTAACTACATTTATTTTCTTCAGTAAGTTATGAGTGCTGTCAATATAAAAATAGCTTCATGGAATGTAAAAGGAATGCGATCGAAAGGAAAAAGAACTCAGATTCTTAACTATCTAAAAGTCTTGGGATATAATGTAATCCTTCTTCAAGAAACTCACATGTTGAGCACAGAGATAGATTGTCTTTAAAGGTTCAGTTTTAAGTATGGCCATGGGGTAGGGAAATATACAAATAAAGTGAGGGTGACCATTTTGATGGATTATGCGGTGGACTTTAACCTTACAAAGACAATTATAGATCCTGAGGGTAGATTTATATTTCTCATAGGGAAACTAGCATCCACTGAGTGTGTAGTGGGCTCTATTTATGGTCCTAATACAAATGCAACACCCTTTTTTATCTCTTTAATCTCTCAACTATCTCCTTATTTAATAAGCATGGTAATCTTAGGAGGCGATTAGAATACTCCCTTGGATCCTTTGCAGGACAGAACACATCCGCCTAATGAGACTATAATGGCACAGAATAAGGCAATTCAGGATCTTTTAAAAATATGTAATTTCATAGACCCCTGGAGAACTGTAAACCCCAATTCAAAAGCTTTTACCTTTTATTTGCATGTTCACAATTCATATTCTAGAATTGATTACGTTTTAGTTTCTAAATACTATGTAAATAGGATAGTAAATCCTGAAATAAGGTCCAGAACTCTATCAGATCATTCTTCGATTCATTTAACTTTAACTCTTACAGTAGCCAATACTAAGCAATTTTCATGGAGACTAAATAATAACCTTCTGAGGCAGTAATATATTGTTAGGAGTATTAATAAAGTCATCACAGATTTTTGGGAACAAAATGTCAACTCTATAGAAAAAATAGACAAAATATAGGCTTCGTGTAAATGCTTTCTTTGGGGTGAATTTATTAGGTTTGGGGCTAAACCTAAAAAAAAAAAAAATCAGAGAAGATGCAAATTATTTCTAACAGGTTAAACCAACTGGAAGCACTTAATCCAGCTAATCTGACCCTTCATAATATTCAGGAGATACAGGAACTCAAAGAGGAACTGGCAAGCTTAACTTCAGAGCAAGCTGAATTTATGTTAATTAGAACAAGGACTAATTATGCAGACTTGGGCAATAAACCAAGCAAATTATTGCCAACAGACTAAAGAAATTAAAATTAACAAACCATATTACATCCCATAATTTCAGACAACTATAACAGAGTCCTTACTAACTATAATGATATTTTAGGGGAGTTCCTAAACTTTTATTCAAACCTCTATGGTCCAATCCAAAATCCGCCCTCACCACAAAGAATAGAAGATTTTCTAAATGGACTTTCCTGCCCATGTTTGGTTGAAACACAGGGTTGTAACTTGATAGTATCCATTTCAATACAAGAAATAAAAGAAGCAATTAATAGCTTTTCTATTAACAAGGCCCCGGGCCCAGATGGTCTGACAGCTAATTTCTATAAAACCTTTTGCGATGCCCTCTGCCCCATTTTATAAACTGTTTATACATTTATCTTATCCAGCGGGATCTCAGATCCTTCTCTCCTAGAACCTACAATAATCCTACTCCCCAAGTCTAATAAACCTAGAGACAAAGTTTCAAACTATAGACCAATATCATGAATCAATTTTGACATTAAAATATTGACCCACATTACAGCTCAAAGAATAAAAAGCATATGGCAGCCACTTATCGGTAGAAAGCAAGCAGGCTTTATATCTAAAAGACAAGCTGCAGACCAACTGAGAAAATTGTCTCATGTCTTCTCTGCGTCCAGGGAGTCCGAGCATCTAATGGTGCTGGTCTCCCTGGATGCAGAGAAGGCCTTTAATAGGGTTAATTTGGATTTTTTATTTGCCACATTAGCAAAGTATGGCTTCCCAGGCAATTTTATTAACTGGATTAGAATACTGTACTTGTGTCCCTCAGCCAGAGTGTGCTGTAACAAAACGTTCTCCTCTCCTTCTAGATTATTCCAAGGCACTCACCAGGGTTGTCCCCTCTCCCCAATCCTCTTTAACTTTTATCTAGAACCACTGTTGTTTTATTTAAATAATAATACTTCTATCTCAGGTATCCCAATACTAAAGCAAAATATCAAGCTTTCAGCTTTTGCTGATGATAGTCTTTTACATCTTTCAAATCCAGTCTCCTCAATTAAAGCTGCTTTAAGGACTATTGAGAGTTTTAGTTCAGTTTCCAATTACAAACTGAATAAGGAAAAAATTGAGGTGATGCCACTAAATAAGATTCACATAAAAAAGGAAATTATCGAGCTTGGTCTCCTCTGGAAATCTACAGGACTTAAATACCTAGGTATATACCTCTGTACCAATGAACAGGATTTAATTAAGCGAAACTTAGAGGAGGTGATTTGCAACATATCTCAACACCTTAAAAGATGGAACTCCTTACCCTTTTTTGGCAGAATCAGTGTTATTAAAATGAATATTTTTCCCCAAATTGTTTTCCCTCTCAATATGTTAAATATATGTTTACCCCTTTCCTGGTTTAATAGAGTTAATTCAATTATAAATAAATTCATATGGGCAGACAAATCTCGGAGGATAGCCTTAAATAAACTAATGCTACCAAAATCACAAGGGGGTTTAAAATGTCCTAACTTGGTTTTGTATTATATGGTGCCACAAGCTAATAAATATTTAAAATGGTTTGACAATGAGAATTCCTCCAAGCAGTACTATCCCATCTGGACCCAGATAGAACAGGAAATGTTTAAAAAACATAAAATATCTCCAAACATGGTTTTCTATGCTAAATTTAAAGATCTACCCAAAAACCTAAACAATACCCCTACGGGAACCTCTTTAAAAATACATATTCAAACATATAGGTACTTGAATATTACCCTAGAGGTCAGCATTAATCAATCATTAATAATACAAATCTCAGAGTACATAATACACATTTTACCTCTCAGCAAATACCATGTGATTTAAATAGTAAAGTAGCAGACTTGTTAATTGATGGTTCCCTACCTTCTGTATTAAAGATTTGCATCATTTTATCAATAAGCAAAACATTCTTGCAAAATATCTTTATGTTAACTTTGGCCATGAAATCTCACTTTGGTCCCTACCCATGGCTGGGTGACAAAGATAATATTATATTAAGGCTTAAGGAGTTAAGTTTCAAAAAACACCCAATATCCAACCTATATCGTTACCTCCCTAAGATCAAGGACAGAGAGATACTATACCAATATTCCTCTTGGAATAAAACTCTCAACACCAAATATTTAAACTGGACAAACATATGGCATACTATAGACAAACTCCTTACTTTAGATAATTTAAAATCCGTACTATTCAAAACCTTTCACAATGCATACTTAACTCCTTATAGGCTATTTAAAATGGGTTTGAGAGAAAGTGACACATGTTCAAAATGTTCAGGGATAAGGGGTTCCTTAGATCATATATTTTGGTATTGTTCACACACTCAAAACTTATGGCAATTAATTAAAATCAAAGTAATCGACTACATCATTAAAAAGTATCAATGGAATCTGAAAGTATTAGTTTTGGTCGATTATCCTAAAGATATATGATTATCAGATAAATATATACTGGTGCTAATTAGCACTTTGGTTAAACTATTCTGAAGCACTGGTAGGATACAAGTCCCCCCTCCTTTATGGAATGGCTAGGGCAAATTCAACAAAATCTACTACTTATTAAGGTAATTAACATGTTTAAGGGCAAGTCAAGTTTGAATGAAAAGGTTTGGAACAGATTATCAGCTATAGTACTTGAAACCTAACTAAGAGATTACATTCCTTCAAATCTTGATGTCATATGTTATATGAATTATCTATGCATCCATTATAGACACTTTAAGTTTACCGATCAAGATCATTATTACTATTATAGTATTGATGTACTTTTATTCAAAGCATGGAATTATTTGTATTATTGAAAATTTCCAAGAAGCATTTTTTGGGGGGCATGTAGATGGACTTCATTCTTTTAGACAGCTGGCTATGGATAAATTGCAAAATCCCAAATTATGTTTTTGTGGGTGGAGGGTTATAAGGGTAAAGGGAGCTGTACTTTGAACTTGACATCAATATATTAACCTCTAATAATGTTGATAAGTGTGTTGGTGGTATTATGTCTTCTTTCTGTTGTTATGCATGATTTATGAAAACTTAATAAACAAGCATTTGTCAATGCCAAATGTTTGCTTGCTGGCATTAGCATTGAAAGTGCAGGAGTTACACAGATGCAGAATAGGAATGGCAGTGAAGTATTGAACTGACACCAACCTCACCCCCACCCTGCAGAGATGGACAGGCATTGGGGTGTGCCTTTGGGTTGTCTTCGGGTCCCGGCTGGGGGAGAGAGACTTGCATGTCCAATGGATAGCTCTCCTCCTTCGGGGAGGAGAGACAGTGCATACCATTGCTTGGTCACTACCTAGAGGAGGCTAGGTGGTAAAGCAGTGGTTGTCATATTCAGAGGGCCTGCAGTGGACGCTAATAGTGTGCTGTGCGACAGCAGATGTGCCTGCATCACTGCACCTGACACAAACGTTGTCTAGGGAGGAAATACCCCCAACAAACAGGATGACAATGGCAACTCTGCAGGCTCTGCACTACCAGCCACGGCACCCACCTGCCACATTAATGGTCCTGGATAAGAGATGGGGTAAGTCTTGCAGAAGGTAGGTGATGGGGACACCATCTGAAAGCGGACAGTCGAGGCAGTCCATCAGAGAAATTCACGATGACAAAAAGGACATTGTTATGCTGGTTCAGTGGCAGGAGGCACCATACTGTTGTCATCTTAAAGACTGGAACTCATAAGTGAGCCCCGGAGTCCCACATTGGGACCTACTGGGGACCAAGAACATTACTGTGGTCAGGCACAAAATTATGGGGCTGTGGTTTGCAAACACCAAAACAATGGAATTTTCTATTTTTTTTAAATATAGCTTTTTATTTTATTTTGAGATAGAGTATCACATACATAATCACATTGTATGCAAGATATCAATTGCTGAGATTCCTTGTTACAGCATCTACAGGCAATTAATTTACAGGCACTTAATTTATACACATAGGACTGTTTAACATATCCCTGAAATAGCATCCTACTATCTTTCTCTGTTTGGTAAATAGACCAGAATAAGATCTTATAGACTGTAGTCTTAAATAAATAATATTCCCTAGCTTCCCCCTCCCATATTTTCCAGATCAACCTCCACCTCGGTCTGGGTCCACTCCCTTTAGCACCAAAGACTCCAAGATAATATACGACCCCAACTATGAGTAACTTGGGAATCGTAAGATATTCACCCTTTTGTTTCATGGTACAAAATCCAGATAGGTCTCTAACTGATATGCAACCCACAGTCCCCATCTAGTATTGAAGGTGTTTATCCTGTTGTTTATCTTATATGAGAGACGTTCCAAGTTATATACTTCATAGGTGAGGTTTCTCCAAGAGGCTTTATCTGGGGCCGCTTTAGTGAGCCATAATCTGGTAATAACTTTTTTAGCTATTAAGATTAAAAGTGTGACAAGTTTATATTGAGACCAGTTAATCTGGATGTCCTGTGGTGGTGTCGCCATCAGGACAAATCCTGGGGTAAGTAGATCAGGAGTGCCAAATATATTGTTAAGTTCCGCTTGGATATCCCTCCAGTAATCAAATAGGAGGGGACAAGACCATAATATGTGTTCTTGGCCTGCTGGGGAATATCCACATCCTCTCCAGCAAAGACTCCCATCTGGTGCCCCCAACTTTACTTGGATATCTGGATTTCTAAAAAATCTAACCCTGGTCTTCCAGGCAAATTCCCTCCAATAAGACGTTGATGAATTCTTAGAATAAAAGTAGGTGGATTGTAACCATCTATCTGGGTCTAATTCTAATTTAAGTTCCCTTACCCATCTAGCTCTCACTTGGTCATGTTCCAGTGCGGTCATAGGGCGCATTGCCTGGTGTATATTACTAATAATATGTTCCTGTGATCCACCTTCTATGGCCTGGATAATCAATTGTATCCTTTTGGATGGGGCTTTTGCTATTCCAGTTAAAGAGTCAACCATCCCAAGCAGAGCAACATGTAGTGCCCTATAAGTTGGTAGCTCTCCCTGGGGTAATCCATATAAGGATTGTAAATATGGGAATGGATGAATTCCCAAAGGGCCCACCAGTTGGAACACATATCTGATGGAGTAGTGCTCCCATCTTAGTAGCTCTGTCTCCAGCGAGGATGGGTAAAGATCTTTATTACAAGCTAAGGCATTTAAAAAGTATTTCTCCTGAGAGGTTAACCTAAATCAAGTCACATAAAGCCAGTTTTTTAAAAACTCTGCAGTCATTTTCAGAAACCGGGACAGGGGATAGCACCAGGTGAGGTCTCCCAATAGGTACGCTGGTAAAGATTCCAGTCCATTTAAGGTTACTTCTATTGTTTTCCAGTGTGCCTTGTAAGAGGGGTTAATGAGTAATAGGGCTGTACGGGTTTGAGTTGCTCTGGAATATTCTTTCAGGTTGGGTAATTTTAGCCCTCTCTGTGTCCTAGGCAATTGTAATATGATGTATTTTACCCTTGGGGATTTTCCTCCCCAGATAAACCTAGAAATAAGCTTATCCCAGGATTGGAAATAAAAGTCCGAGGGAACAGTTGGCAACGTTTGTAGAAAAAATAATAAGCAAGGGAAAATATTTTGTTGGAGTGTTTCCACTCGGTTGATTAAACCAAGGGGTAATTGTGTCCACCTAGACATATCTGAAGTGATTTGCTGTGTGATTGGTTCCATATTCACCATTTCAAGGCGTATTGACTTGGCTGGAATTTTTATCCCTAGGTACCTCATCTCAAGTCTGTGCCAGTGGAAGAGAAATTCCAGTTTCATTCGTCTAGAGGGGGAGAAGGAAAAAATAAGTACTTCGGTTTTTAAACAATTTATTTTATAGCCAGATAAGGTGCTAAAAAGCTGAAGTTGTTCCCATACCACCGGGACAGATGTCTCTGGGGAAGTCAGGGTCAACAAAATATCGTCTGCGAAAAGGGATAGTTTGAACATTTTGCCTCCTAGCGGAATCCCCTGAACGTTACCGTTCTCCCTTAATTTGGTGGCTAGGGGTTCCAAATAAAGTGCAAAAAGAAGTGGGGAAAAGTCGTGTACCTCTATATAAAGTAAATGGTGAAGAAATCGAGCTATCTAATTTCAGATAAGCCACTGGAGAGTGGTACATGGCCTGGATTTGGGATATAAACTTTTCAGGGAAATCAAATTGTTTAAGGGTAGCCCATAAGAAGGTCCACGACACCCTATCAAAAGCTTTCTCAGCATCGAGCCCGAGTAAAATTAAAGGAATTTTTCTTTGAGTGGCATGTTCAACTAATAGTAGAACCCTTCGTACTGCATCATGGGCTTGGCGCTTCATGATAAATCCCACTTGATCTCTATCGATTAGCTGAGGTAGAAATCTGTCTAATCTATGGGCCAGGATAGACAGAAAAACGTTATAGTCACAATTTAATTTAGATATGGGACAATAGGAAGCAGCCAGGGTAGGGTCCTTTCCAGGTTTTGGAATAGCTGTAATTTCAGCATACCGCCAGGATGGAGGAGGAGGACCTCCCTCCTGGATTTCCCTGAAAGCCGGTAACATAATGGGTTTAAGTAATTTCTGAAATTGTTTAAGAAACTCATTCGGGTATCCATCTGGTCCTGGGGCCTTTTGTGTCTTGGTCAACTTAAGGGTAGCTATAATTTCTTGGTCTATAATAGGACATGTCAGGGACTCAGCTTGGTGAACATTTAGACGTGGTAATTTAATGCTCAGGAGATATGTGGCCAGTTGATGTGGGTTCAGGGAAATATCTTCAGTATATAAAAGTTTGTAGAAATCAGCCATAGCTCGTCTGATGGCAGAGGGATGGGACAATAACTGATTAGTTTGCGGATGCCGAAGTTTGGCAACTGCAGCCCTGCCTCTGGACCCTCGAAGATGTCTCGCCAAGTTCCTGGCTCCCTGGGGACCCCCTTCCACTGAATTAAGCTTCAAATATGGCAGTTGTTGTTCTAGTTTTTGGTCAGTTATTTTTTGAAGTTTTTGCTTAATTATTAACATCTCAGGTTTGACAGAGTTATCACCCTGACACAACTTAGCCTGTAGCCTCGATAGTCTCTTGCAATTCCTGTTCCCTTTTTTCTCTACCTCTTTTTTTAAAAGAAGAGTATTTGATAATATCGCCCCTGAGCACTGTTTTGAGGGTGTCCCACTTAATAGTAGCTGTTCTATCAGGCGAGGCATTATCTGCCTGGATAATCGGTATGCGGGACTTAACCAGCTGAATGAATTCTGGGTCCTGTAAGTGGGTTATATTAAACCTCCAAAAGTTTTGTTTTTTAGGTCTCTCCACATCTATTTTTAAGAAAACAAGAGTGTGATCTGATAGAAGAGATGTCCCTATATATATATGTCCCTAACATACTTAAGGTGTTCAATCGAGGTTAGAAAATAATCTAGTCGTGCTGAGGTATTAGTTTTGGGCGAGTAATGCATATATGCCCTTACTGAGGGGGGAAGAAGTGGCCCCAGGTATCTATGAGCCCCAATTCAGGGAGGGTTTGTCTTAAATATTTTTGGATAGCTGACTGTCGATGCTTAGTGGGATTAGATAAATCTATCTTAACATTCAGGGTGATATTTAAATCCCCTCCAATAACACACATGCCTTGGATGGCTGGCAATAAGGTATCCAGAAATCTTTGCGTCGTCACCTTGCTTCCCGGGGGAAGGTAGAGCGAGGCTAATGTGATCTGCCTCTAGTAAAGTTGACCCAATTTACATAATTTCCATCTGTGTCTATAATCTGTTTCTGCATCTGGAACTGCGTACCATGTGGAATTAGGATTGCAGTACCTTGCCTCCGTCCCAGAGGCATGAGCTGAGGCCACCACTTTATCCAACACCCATGCCCCTAATTTTGAATGTTCCAACTGAGAGAGGTGAGTCTCTTGAAGCATAATCGCATCCGGCTTACTTTGTTTAAAATAACGTAGTAATCTTCTATGTTTTACCGGATTGTGAATGTCATTTACATTAAAGGACATAATAAGAGCAGTTAGCCATAGTTACTTATAAAGAAAATAATCTTTTTCTGAAAAGGGACTCCCCCTCTTTGTCTCTCCAGCCCTAACAGGGATCCACAGTCCTGTCTATTCTGATGTGTATAAGGCCTAGGTCTAAATCTCCCAAAAGTTGTTTTTTTATAACATCGATTGGCCCCTATCAATTTCTTTTTAAGCAGGAGCTGTGTTGCATATCGTTGAACCTTAAGCCATAACTCGCATGCCAACAGGGCATGATTAAACATCAAGAAACTCATTAACCCTAAAAAAAAAAAAAAAACCTTTTAGTATGGTCATTATTATTAGGGCTTTCATAGACTGATCAAAAGTAGTTATCTCTTTTGACATATTTCTTGCAAATAATTTGAAAATAAAAAATATAAAGGCTTCCAAGGTAGGGGAAACTATTACCCATTTCCCTTTTAGTACTGGGTGTATATTGGTGTAGTAAAACTTAAACCCAGTGGAAGGGTTAAGGTCGGGGCATATTTTGCCTTGGGCCCTCCGTTAGCTGTTAAGGCCCACAGATAAAAAGAGGGACAGAATGTGTAATAACCAATCAAAAAAAAGAGTAAACACTATGTCCCAAATTATAAAAATTGGTTGATGGTTGTCCCATAAGGATGTTGTACAAAGTTGCACAACGTCCACCTCTCACACACCAATCCCCCTCCTGCATGAATTGTCCATGTAAGAAAGTCGATGTACTTCGGGTCTTCATGTTCTAGTCCCAATCTCTTAAAGTACTCCTAGTTTGTTTTCAAGCAAGCTTTTGCCCGAGACAGTTAGTTAAGAAGTCCGATAAGTAAGTATGGATATGGGCATAATTCAGCCATAGGGAGAGAGGAAGGATTAGGCCAGTTCCAGGTGGTAACCTTAATTTGTGCCTCCCCTCGAAGCTGCATGGTATCCCCATATCCCTGACAAGTGTCCAAATGTCACCCAGATTTAGAGGGCCAAACATTAGGAGCTAGAGTCAAGGGCAGCCACCGGGCCTAGTTCGGATGTGTCCGAATTAGCTCCCACCCCCTCCCCCCGAGCCACTCACGACTAATCGCGGATAATGCCTCCAAAAGTACCTTTAAAAAATTTCAGGCTTCTTTCTCAGGAATAGTGGTGGTATCCTGAACAAATTTTGCCAACTGCTGTCTGGGGTCCCTCATATTTATCTGGTTTCTCTTTTCTTCTGTGGCAGTCGGTTTTGGTTGTGCTGTTTGCCAGCAAGACGGCTGTGTGGAGCGGGACATACCAGGCTGCGGCCTTTCTGGGAACATCAGACCTTTCGCCATCAGTAGCTCACGGGCCTCCCTAGCATTAGAGAACTCCATCTTTCCCTCTGGCATGAAGACAACGAGCTTCGCTGGATCAGGGGTCTGAAACTTGATGCCCCGGTTTTCATCGTGGGGGTAATGGGAGGTAGGCCCTTCGTTGTTTCATTGTCCAGGGTGCATAATCATGATCCACATAGAATCTGGTTTGTCCATAAAAGATCTTTTGTTTGCACCAAGCTGTCAGCAGAACATATTCTTTCACTGCATATTTACTGAACTTGGTAATTATGGATCTGGGTGCAGCAGTGGTCATGGAGGGTTTTGGAGTCAGAGCTCTATGAACTCTCTCAAAATCAAATTGGTAGTCCTCAGGGAGGTCTAAAGCTGAGCGGAGTAGGCCAGATATGAATTCTTTTATTTTACAGCCCTCACTTCCCTCCGGAATACAATAGAGACGAATATTTTTACGACGTGCTCTGTTCTCAGCGTGCTTCTAAGAGGCCTTGTTGTTCCTGTATTTGTTGCATTGCATTTTCCAAGTCATCTACTCGGTTCTCTGTTGCTGTAATTTGGCACTCCGAATCATCTGCTCGCTGTTCCAATTGCTGCACAACTCTGCAAATTTCTGAGTACAGCTGTTTAATGTCCGCCATGAATGCACATAATTCATGGTATATCATATCTAGCTTAATTTTTTTTTGTTCTGTTCTTTGGTGTGTGATATTCCAACTGGGTAGCCTTAGCAGACGATGGCACATTTTGTGGCTGAACCGATTTGGATTCTGAGATCTCGGACTCCAATCTGACATCATCCTCCACGACATCATCCATTTTCTTTAACTTTGTAGATGCAGGACCTTTGTTCCCCCTCTTGTGCATGTTGTATTCATATTATTTTAAGGATTCTGAATGTAAGAGGGAAGATTATCTCGGAATGGGGATCGGAGCAGTTCTCTTAGGCTACCATCACCATCGGGGGGTGGAACCGGAAGTCCAACAATGGAATTTTCATGGGAAATGCCAAAAATCAGGTGGCTGTCATGAGCTGTCATGAACAATTCCAGAAGCTTGGTAGTTTTCATAGAAAAGGGAACAATCATGGTATCCATGACAAAGATACAGCGCTAGTTTATTGTACAGTAGCCAATCGCACGTGATGAAAAATGGCTGAGTCAGTCCATCGTGTGTCCAGTTTATACCACACATTTTTTTTAAATGTAAATTGTTTAAATTTGGACTTATTGAGCCTATTTTTATTTCCGTTATTTTGTTAGAATCAGGTATAGCTTCACTGCAATGTCAAGCAAATCCCTCTCAGGGGGTCATTTTGTATAATGGTTGAGCAATGGAATGGTCAGATTTCTAAATGAGTTATTGGAAGGGATGAGCTAATCTGCTGTCACACTGGTTAATGCAGCAGCGCAATGAAATTGTGCAAAAAACAAAAAAAAGTGGCCTTACCTTTTTTTCACTATTAAAGATTCCAGGATTTTTCCAGTTTTATTTGGTGGTAATATTTTCTACTTCCACCAAAATTTGAGTATTTTATGGTACACACTATAAAAGGTACTTAGACAGTAGATTTGAAGGTATGCCAATATTTTTATTAACTGTACCTGAAACTAGCTTTTTGAGAAAATACTGTTCATTGCACTGCTGCTTTAAGTACAGCATTATGGCATACTGTAGCTAACATTAGTTTTGTTTGTGACATCCCTAACATCACATTATCTTGATGTTCAGTACGTCACTCATGTCATAAGCAAACACCATTATCAGTTGACGTTTATCCTCACTGCTGCGGTATAAAGCAAAAGACACACTAGGTTGCTAGTTATTGATCTTTAAACTGAAGTTTGCTCTAAACTAAAGTTTATTCTTCAGAAACTGAAAACGTTTCACAGCAACACGTACTGCATAGTTCAACTTGTTTTAGCCTGGCATTCATTTATTATTATTATTTTTTTTTCATCTGAATGAAACACAGCCGGAAGAGTGGTAGGCGGATAGTGGGAGTTTGGTAGGCTGTATGCCCTTGAACGATTCAACTGCAGGTACAGAAAAGCCTATCTGCAATTCCCTGGAGTGAAAAAAAGTCCAGTGAATGCCTGAGCAAGGGATTGTGGCTTCAAACTAAAGCAGCCATTTCAGTGGTTGAAATATTGTGTCATTCTTCTATATAGGGTTAACATTTATTTTTTTTTCCCCTCTTGATGAACACGAAGCTGCTAACATAGTTCTTAACCATTCAAGTATGAAAAGTCTGGGACTTTGAAAACAAGACTGTCTTGGTTACATTAGCATGTGCTCTAATTGAAGATAATGTGCTCCTGTGCTTTGCAGTTCATCTACTGCTATGGCTCTAACAGCAGGGTACAACAATTCCCAGGTGTCCATCTGTCCAGGCTTGCTGAGGGCATGCAGCTTAAACTAGCACCTGCTTTACTGCGGCAGGAAAATGACAATGGCAGCACTGGGAGAAAAATACAACTACGAATAAATCAATTATACTGTAGTCAGTGTTTTTTTTTATTCCAGCTAGAAAGGCACGCAGATGCAGCCTTGCAAGATATCCAGCTTATGGGAAACAGGGAAAAGCTATAAGATTTTCCACAGTTCCTTGGTACTAGTTTCATCATTACAGTACTATCAATTCAATCTCAGTTCAGACATAAGACAATACCTATCATAATAATAAACTCACAGAACAGCCTATCAGAGGAGACATAGAAACCCAGAATTTGATGGAAGATATGGACCACGTGGCCCACCTAGTCTGCCCATTTTCCCTACCTATAGTGTCACCACAAACTGGTTCTACGTGATAACGGCGATCGCAGAAAAGCGATTGCTGTTAGGGCGAGTGTACATTGGTGAAAATTGATTTTGGTGATGTACATCAGGCAAGACACCAAAAGGGGTGCTGAAAACAGGGTTTTTGTTTAAGTAGGGGCTGTGTTTTTGTAAGCACCCCCAACTAAAGGACTGTCAACTCCAGGGAGGGTGCATGTCGGGGGTGAAAAAAAAACAACAAAATCCCGAACCAGTGCAAAAATATCGATGCACTCAGCATCGAACCCAGCACCCTCCCAACCCTAGCCTGCCATGAACCCACCACACCACACAGCCAGCTCAGCAGCCCACCACTGTGCTACACTTCACAAACCCTCCCTCCCCTGCCACCCATCACATAGCGTGCTTGCTCCCCCCACTCGCATACATGTAACCCCCCTGCAAATGGGGGTTCCCAAAAGACTTCCAGGAGCTTGCTTGAATGCTCCAAGCCTGAATGGTGTTTGGCATTTAAGCCATTTATCAGTGAGTGTTTTTAGAACCTCTGGTACTGTCTCTTTAAGAGCTGTCTACTTGCAGACATAATTAGTTTGTATGGGGGACTGTGTGTTTCTTTGATTGAGTACCACTCAAGCTGCTGCCAATTCACTTCATTTTGCAGTCACTAGGAGTGCAAAGGGAACCTATCTGAAAGATGTAACTGTTTGCCAGGAAATTATTTAGAGTAATAATGAAATTACAGTTTGTCTAACCTGCTTTCTTTGCAGTCAGAACTGTGTCTGCTAGTTCCCCATTCTAGTTTTGAACTGCTGAACTGGACCAATCAGTGTGGGGTAAGCTAGCTCTAAAATGGTGCCTTGGACGAATCAGAACTTGACTCATAATCTGAGCCAGCCACAAGAGGATTGTATGGGCAGTGCCTCTGGGAGATGTAGTTTAGACTTCAGTGCCTTTTGGACCAACAGCAGCAGTCTATTGTGAGTGACAGCCAATCCAGTCAAGAACTGGGAGGAACTCAAAGGAAGTGCCCGGTTTTGTCGGTTGGAGTTTCAGTTGAGCTTTGGCAGTGAAGAAGGAAGGAGCCCTGTGTTTTTTCAGTGTGCAGTTTTAGTCAAAAAACGTGTGTAAGGCCCAGAGTTCCGGTCTGCAGCTTGTTAGGACTGAATCCGTCCTGTGAAGAGAATCAAAGGATATCTGAAGAGTAGAAACCATGCTCACCCTGTAGAAGACTGGAGGAATTGCTGAAAATTGCACTCGGTCTGTCAGGAACTGAATCTGCTGTGTGTTCTCCCGGGTATTGTGCAGTAATTGCTATCGGGATACAGATGCAGCCTGCCTGGTATAGTGCTTTCTTTTATATAATGTGTGAAGAGGTTTGTGTACCTCAAGTGAGCCCTGCTGACATTGAAGGACCCTATCTTATTTGGAGGTCGTGAGTACTAATTCAGGGTCGCTCCTGTTGAATTGCCACATTAAATCCAAATGGAATTACTGTACTGCTGACTGTTTAATTTTCCTTTTCTCTGTGTGAAAGGGCCCCTACCAGCTGCCACGGTTTGGACTAGCCACTAGGGCTTGGGTACCCAGGGACAGTAACTGATAGGGATAGGCCTGTGCACAGAGCCATAGGTAGATGATTAGAGTGATAAGCTAATTAACCTGATTTCCCCCTGTCCTTGTTATATCCCTCTAAATAAATCAGAGCTGCTTGTTTCAGCAAAGTTATACTGCCTGAGGTATTTGTCTATGTTAAAGTACTGTACTGTGATTGTTGCACTGTATCTCATTTCACAGGAGGTCCCAGTGCCGGAACGAGTCCTGGGGGTAAGTGTATACTGTGAAGGTAATTCTGATATATTGTGTGGGCCACTAGTGGGAAGAAAGGGGGGTTGCAGTGTCCCAGAGGGCTGTGACCAAGTTAGTTTAACTACTGCAAACCCTGACCTCTGGGTGGAGGCACCCGCCATTGGATCCAGGCCCCTCAACCTGTTACTGGCAAATCAGGCAGGGGTAGTAGCTCCTGGGATAGCGCCATCTAGGGGTTACATCTTGGAGGCTCACCGCTGGGATTGTGTGTCCTCTAGTGGCCATATTCACGAACCACTGTTAAGAAAAATGGGTACCCGACAGAAGTGGCTGTGCACCGGCTGGTGGAGTGGTGTACTGGGAGGAGATCGACCCCAAAATGCTATGCTTATCCTGGACATCCCCTGGGTATCAATACGGACACTGTGCAGGAGTACTTTCCAAGGTGGAAGGTTTACAAAACCCTGTGGTGGTGGGTCGGCATGCTAATCTGCTCACCCACACTTTCCTGGCCCTAGTAGAGTTTAAGGATCCCATAGATAGCTCCAAAGTGCCACAGACCATTACCCCAGAGGGAGCCCTCACTGCTTGGAGAGTGATAACTAAGGACAGTAAAGACCCGGGGGAGAATCAGCCCCCACCACTATCTGAAACTTTTGAGGAGAAATTTGCTAAATGGTTGCTGGGAGAAGGGAAAACTGTGGAGGACTTGAAGAAACTATTCTTGCCACCTGGGGGTGTTCCTCCCCCAACACCCTCTCCCGCTCCAGTGACCGTAATGGTGGCTGAACCAATGCAGACTCCTACTTCTGCACCTGCCATTAGTCACGACTCTTACCGAAGGTTGAGGATCTTCTCTGGCACCCTCCCAACCCCCCAAGGGGAGGATGACTGGGAGACCTGGATAGACTATGTTGCCCCCCAAGTGCTAGAATGGCAATGCTCGGAAGCCGAAAAGCGAAAGAGGGTTAGTGAGAGCCTCCGAGGTCCTGTCCTGGCTACCATTCGTGCTAAACGGGCCAGTAACCCTGAAGTGACTGCACAGGCCTATCTTGAGGCCCTGGAGAATGTGTATGGGAGCCCAGATTCTGATGAGGACCTATGGTGGAGAGTAGAGATGCACAACAGTACCAAGGAGTTGTTGTCTGTGTATGTATCTCGGCTGGAAAATGTTTGCAAGAATGCCTCAGAAAAGGTAGTTTGCCAGCGATTGAACTGGACCAACCAGGCTGGACAGGATCCTTAAGTCTGCCCCTTCTCAGAACTGCTGTTGCTTCAGTTCGCCTGGCAGATCGACTGGAATCCCCACCTCCTATGATGAGTTAATGAGAAATTAGAGAGTTGAGAAAGACGACCTCGGAGGGACCTGCACCAATAGCTGCAGCTATGACCCGAGTGACTGAGGGTGACCCATCAAGGAAGTTCAGGGCAGAGGTTGGCAGTAAATGAGTGCTCTGACAAGGAAAAGATATGTCACAATGGGGCGAACTGTTGAGAGAGATCAGAATTCAAAAACAGTCCCTTTATGAAGGCCACTGCAAGTACGGGCCCTGACCTATATCCGACTGCATCTGCTATGGGGGTGGGGGTACCCACCCATGTATCTCCTGCTGATAACAGCCCGAACTCGATTCCTTGACCATGGAAGTGGAGAAACTGACGAGATGTCTCCAAATGCTTATCAGCTGCAGAACAGAGATGGCACCAAGGTTTCCAGTTAGTAATACCCCGCCCTGGCTCCCAGTGTGGTGCCTCGGCCAGCTCAAACTCCAGAAAGTATGTTTTGCTATAATTGTGGGAAAGATGGGCACATGAAAGGGAATGCCGGTCCCCAAAAGACACTGACAAAGTTGCATATAGGCTACAAGGAGAGCTTGAGAACAAATCAGTGGTTAAGAGGTGCACGAAATGATCCCAGTGAGGGCACCAAAATGCTAACTCATGTCCTTTTTGTGGCAAGGTCAGTTGCCCAGGCCCCACTATTGCCTCTCCAGACTGGTCCAGAATAGTGGGTCCCTCCATGGAGACCACTGTAAAGGTGAATGGAGTGTCTACAAGAGCTGTATTAGACAGTGGCTCCCAAGTGACAATTATGTTCCAGGATTGGTATCAGAAGCATTTGTCAGGCGTACCTTACAACCATTAGAAGGACTGCATGTATGGGGGTTAAGTGAGAAGGCCTACCCTATTCCGGGTATATCCAATTTGGCTGTCTTTCCCCACCTCCGTGGCTGGAGTGGCGAACAAGTAGAGACCCTAGCCTTAGTGTGTCCCCCACTGGACTGTATGATGGTGTCCTTTGTTGATTGGAACAAATGCTCATATGTTCGGAAGGCTGGCACAGTTGTGTTATGAAAAACAGGGTCAAAGACTAGTAGAGCTTTAAGAGTTCGGCTTTAATTAAGAAGGCCTATGAGGCACAGAGAGATGCTGAAAAACAGAACCAGAGGAACCGTCGGAATTGTATGGAAGAAGGATCCTGAGTCTCTGATCCTGGCGCCAAATGCCCAGTGTACCTTACAGGAGAGGTCCGTATCAGAAAGGATGTTAAGAATAAAATATTAATGTTGGATGCACCAGGCGATGGAAAATTGCCAGAGGGACTGCTGGTCAAGCCTAGTATTTTGCCCGCTAGAGCCCATGCTTATGCCAGAAGGGTAATGGTCCAAGTTCATAATGTGTCTGAAAGAGACATTCGAGTAAACAGAGGTTGCATCCTGGCTAATGTGCATTGTGCAGACACTGCAGTGCTACCCAGCAGCAAGAGTTCAAGGAAGAATGACAGAGTAACGCCTGACTTGTTTGATTTCGGCGACTCCCCGCTGCCAGCTGAATGGAAAGTGAGGATCAGTGAGAAGCTTGCCCAGAGAGACCAGGTGTTTTCTTTAAAGGAATGGGATGTAGGATGCGTACAAGGAGCTGAGCACAATATCCGGCTGCATGACGAAAGACCATTTCGTGAGAGGTCTCGACGCCTGGCACCTGCTGACATAGATGATGTGAGACGGCATCTGCAAGAGATGTTAGCTGCTGGTGTAATACAAGAATCCAGAAGCCCTTATGCTTCCCCCATTGTGGTAGTGAGGAAAAGAATGGAACAGTATGGATGTGTGGATTATCGCACCTTAAACCGGCGGACTATCCTGATCAGTACACAATGCCCGCATTCAGGATGCTTTGGACTGCCTAAGCGGGAGCAAGTGGTTCTCTGTGCTGGATCTCCGCAGTGGGTACTACCAGATCCCGATGGCCCCAGAGGACCGTGAGAAGACAGCCTTTATCTGTCCGCTTGCTTTATGAATTCATGAGGATGCCTCAAGGATTTCAGGTGCCCCAGCCACTTTTCAACGATTGATGGAGTGTGCAGTGGGGACATGAACTTACTAGAGTGCCTGGTATACCTAGATGATGTTATTGTGTTTGGCAGCTCACTGGAGGAACATGAGAGCAGATTATTTAAGGTATTGGACCGACTGAGGACTTTGGCCTTAAACTGTCCATTGATAAGTGTCAATTCTTTCAAACATCAGTAAAGTATGTGGGACACATAGTATCCACCGAGGAATAGAGACCGACCCAAGTAAAGTTGAGGCCTTGACCACCTGGCCACAGCCCAAAATCTAAAAGAACTGCAAAGATTCCTGGATTCTGTGGTTATTATCGGCGCTCATCAAGGACTATTCAAGAGTGATCCGCCTTTACTTAACCTTACTCAAGGGTATCCCCAACCCACAAAAATACCAAAGGCAGCATCCTCAAGACTGAAAGAGTGTATTTTCATCCGAGTGAAGTATTTGGGGCCGCTGGACTCTGATTGTGAGACTGCTTTTCATGAGATCATATATCAACTTACCCATGCTCCAGTGCTGGCCTATGCCGATCCAAGAAAACCTTACGTCCTGCACACTGATGCTAGCTTGCAAGGGTTGGGGGCTGTGTTGTACCAAGAGCACGAGAATGGCCTGAGACCAGTGGCCTTTGCCAGTAGAAGCCTGACCCCATCCGAAAAGAACTATCCTGTACATAAGTTAGAGTTCTAGCTTTGAAGTGGGCTATTGTTGACCAATTCCATGAGTACTTGTATGGGGCTAAAATACTAGTAAAACTGACAATAATCCTTTGACCTATGTGCAGACCTCAGCTAAGTTGGATGCCACTGGCCATAGGTGGCTTTCTGCATTATCTACATATGACTATGCTCGAATACCGAGCAGGTCTGAACCACATAGATGCTGATGCTCTCTCCGTGGGCCTGTTCCCCAGAATGATTGGGTCCGATTGGCAGAACCTGACATTGGGCACTCTGCCGGAAGTTTGACAGGGAAGAACAAATGTCCACGGACGCAGTGGACTGCATGGTGGATTGCTTGGGACCTCTGAGAATTGCATACCTGCTGCTTATTGCCACTTTTCTGCATAGACATTGGTGCACTGCCTCAGCTGGACAATGACAGTATTCGGCGGGCTCAATCCCGCGATCCCATGATCAAAGCAGCTTTGGAAGCCCTCTATGCAGGAAAAGATGTGTCCAAATTACGCTCCACTGATTTGAGAACTGCACTGTTTATACAAAGAAGGTCCTAAGTTGAAACTGATCAATAAACTGTTATACAGAGAAACAGTAGACAGAGGGAAACAAGTAGACAAACAACAACTAGTGCTGCCCACTGCCTTTCGAGACTCAGTATTGAGGTCCTTGCACAACCACATGGGGCACCTTGGTATAGACAGAACACTTGACTTGGTGAGATCCAAATTCTATTGGCCTAAGATGGGGGCTGATGTAGAGCAACACATTCGAACTTGTAGTCGCTGCTTACAGAGGAAAGCTTTGCCCCAGAGGGCTGCCCCCCTTGTTAACATCACCACCAGTGCACCCATGGAGCTGGTCTGTATTGATTTTCTGAGTTTGGAGTCAGATCAAAGAAATATCAGTAATGTGCTGGTGGTCACTGACCATTTCACGAGATATGCCCAAGCTTTCCCACCAAAGACCAGAAAGCGTCCACTGTGGCCAAAGTACTTGTAGAAAACTTTTTGTTCACTATGGGCTCCACAAAGAATCCATTCTGATCAAGGAGAGACTTTGAGAGTCGTCTGATCAAAGAGATGCTTTCTCTGTGGGAGTACGAAAGTCAGAACCACTCTTACCACCCCAGAGGGACCCACAGCCTGAGCGTTTCAACCGCATTTGCTAGATATGCTAGGCACCCTGCACCCAAAGGACAAGCCTAGATGGAGCCAACAAATTAGCACCCTGGTACATGCTATAACTGCACCAAAAGTGATGCCACTGGATTCTCCCCTACCACCTGATGTTTGGAAGAGAAGCTCGACTACCAGTAGATGTGTGTTTGGGGTCTCTCTGATGGGGTTCAAGCTGACAACTATTTACAGTATGTGCAAAGTTAAAGGTCCAGCTAACTCATCTGTACTCAACTGGCTCAAACCATGGCTGCCAAAAGAAATCTGGCCAACAAAGAAAGGTATGATAAAAGGTGAAGCTTACAGGAACTCCAGGAGGAGATCGGTATTGCTAAGAAATCTGGGACTGCATGGCAAGCACAAGATTGCTGACAGATGGCACCATCTCCCTCACATTGTAGTGGCAAACTAGATGATCTGCCAGTGTACAAAGTAAGGCCTGAGAATAATTCAAAAGATGTAAAACAATGCATAGAAATCATTTACTGCCATTGGACAAATCTTAATTGAGTCTGAGCCCCTAGAAGATGCCCCTCTGGACCAGTGACTAGAGCTGCTGCTAAGAAAAGATCAAGAAAGTCTGCACCTACAGAAGCAAAGTTAAAGTGTTCCTCCACAAGTCCCAGTTGAGCATGACTGTCAGTCCATATCGGAAGAAAGTGAGAGTGACTTTGAATACTATCCTTCTACGAACTGAGTCAATTATTTCGGGCAATCCTCTAGTCAATACTGGAGACGAAGCTGGGCCTTCTGGACTGTCTAAGCCCTCAGCTTCATCCGTGGAGCCAATGCCCCAGAAAGTGAAGTGCAAAGCATCAGATCAGATGAAATGGAATCATTGTGCATGGTTGAACTGTTTGAGCTTTCAGGAGGAAAATGATAGATTGGGCAGACTGGTGATACACCGAACAAGAAGAGTATTATGAGTGCCTGACAGTCCACTGCCAGTGTCCGAAAGCTCTCCATGCGAGCCAAATGTTGTGGACTCAGAAACTGTAACTCCTGGAGCTGAAAGTGCCCATGTTCTAGCCTCTACCCCATGGAGACCCCTGACAAGTGAGGACAATGCTGAAAATGAGGCTCAGAGTGCAGAGACTGTAACAGTTCCCCTAGAAAGACTGGTCGAGCTGTAAAGCCTGTGGTGCACCTCAGTTATGATTCACTTGGGAGGCCTGTGGACTTGCTCTCAATGTTGTCCATAAAGGAGTGTATATGTCCCCGAGCTCATTGCCCAAACTGAGCATCAGTGCTAACTCCAAGTTACTGGTGTTGCCCTCTAAGTATGGTGCCTTGCCCCGTCCAGCCCCAAGGTAACTGATAGGAAGGGCACCTCTTCAGGTTTCATGTACAAGAGGTAATAACTTGAGTTATGGTACAATTGTGTGTAATACTGTGTAAAGAGTGACGTATGCAATGTTTCAGAAATGTGTTCTTGGTAAAATGATATACTGACTGATGATTACATGTGTGAGCCTAATGCAATGTATATGGTTGCAGTTAAAGCTTATGGGGTACTTGCTTGATGCGGACGTCTAGCTTTCCCAGGCTAGGAAGGGTGTAACCCCCTGCAAATGGGGGTTCCCAAAAGACTTCAGGAGCTTGCTTGAATGCTCCAAGCCTGAATGGTGTTTGGCATTTAAGCCATTTATCAGTGAGTGTTTTAGAACCTCTGGTACTGTCTCTTAAGAGCTGTCTGCTTGCAGACATAATTAGTTTGTTATGGGAGACGTGTGTTTCTTTGATTGAGTACCACTCAAGCTGCTGCAATTCACTTCATTTTGCAGTCACTAGGAGTGCAAAGGGAACCTATCTGAAAGATGTAACTGTTTGCCAGAAATTATTTGGAGTAATAATGAAATTACAGTTTGTCTAACCTGCTTTCTTTGCAGTCAGAACTGTGTCTGCTAGTTCCCATTCTGGTTTTGAACTGCTGAACTGGACCAATCAGTGTGGGGTAAGCTAGCTCTAAAATGGTGCCTTGGACGAATCAGAACTTGGACTCATAATCTGAGCCAGCCACAAGAGGATTGTATGGGCAGTGCCTCTGGAGATGTAGTTTAGACTTCAGTGCCTTTTGGACCAACAGCAGCAGTCTATTGTGAGTGACAGCTAATCCAGTCAAGAACTGGGAGGAACTCAAAGGAAGTGCCGGTTTTGTCGGTTGGAGTTTCAGTTGAGCTTTGGCAGAAGAAGGAAGGAGCCCTGTGTTTTTCAGTGTGCAGTTTTAGTCAAAACGTGTGTAAGGCCCAGAGTTCCGGTCTGCAGCTTGTTAGGACTGAATCCGTCCTGTGAAGAGAATCAAAGGATATCTGAAGAGTAGAAACCAGGCTCACCCTGTAGAAGACTGGAGGAATTGCTGAAAATTGCACTCGGTCTGTCAGGAACTGAATCTGCTGTGTGTTCTCCCGGTATTGTGCAGTAATTGCGATCGGATACAGATGCAGCCTGCCTGGTATAGTGCTTTCTTTATATAAATGTGTGAAGAGGTTTGTGTACCTCAAGTGAGCCCTGCTGACATTGAAGGACCCTATCTTATTTGGAGGTCGTGAGTACTAATTCAGGGTCGCTCCTGTTGAATTGCCACATTAAATCCAAATGGAATTACTGTACTGCTGACTGTTTAATTTTCCTTTTCTCTGTGTGAAAGGGCCCTACCAGCTGCCACGGTTTGGACTAGCCACTAGGGCTTGGGTACCCAGGGACAGTAACTGATAGGGATAGGCTGTGCACAGAGCCATAGGTAGATGATTAGAGTGATAAGCTAATTAACCTGATTTCCGGTCCTTGTTATATCCTCTAAATAAATCAGAGCTGCTTGTTTCAGCAAAGTTATACTGCCTGAGGTATTTGTCTATGTTAAAGCATCGTACTGTGATTGTTGCACTGTATCTCATTTCCAGGAGGTCCCAGTGCGGAGCGAGTCCTGGGGGTAAGTGTATACTGTGAAGGTAATTCTGATATATTGTGTGGGCCACTAGTGGGAAGAAAGGGGGGTTGCAGTGTCCCAGAGGGCTGTGACCAAGTTAGTTTAACTATTGCAAACCCTGACCTCTGGGTGGAGGCACCCGCCATTGGATCCAGGCCCCTCAACCTGTTACTGGCAAATCAGGCAGGGGTAGTAGCCCCTGGGATAGCGCCATCTAGGGGTTACATACACATATAACGATAGGATGTCGCTATAGCCGTATTTGCCCCCATGTCCAGTAGCCCTGTGAACAGGCACCGCTATTGAGTCACCCTTTTTGTAAGCACTCAATAGAGGATGCCCTTGTCACAGGATGCCCCGCAAACCCTACTTGATCTCCAGCTCTTTCTCTCCCCTTCCTTTTCAATAAGATTTCCTTATGCCTCTCCCATTCTTTCTTGAACCCCACCACTGTTTTCACCCCCACCACCTCTGCTGGAAGACTGTTCCAAGCGTCCACAACTCTTTCTGTCAAGAAGTACATACTCACATCTCTCTTGAATCTACCCTCCTCCAGCTTCCTTGCATGTCCTCTTGTTCTTGAGCATCTTTTCTTCTGAGAAATACTTCCCTCCTGTACCTTTTTTAATCCTGTGAGGTATTTAAAGGTCTCTATCATACCCCCCCCCTTCCAGGGTGTATATATTGAGGTTCTTTAGTCTCTACTGATAGGGCTTCTGATGCAGACCTTGCAACATTTTAGTTGCCCTGCTATGGACAGCCTCCACTCTATATCCGTTCGGAGATGTGGTCTCCAGAACTGTACACAGTATTTTAGGAGGGTCTTACCAGTGATCTTTCTAGAGGCTACTCTATCTCCTGCTTTCTGCTGGGGATACCCCTCCCTATGCACCCCAGTATCTCACTAACCCTCCCAACTGCTTTGTTGCACTGTCTGTCCACCTTTATGTAATCAGATATGATTAATTGCAGGTCTGTTTCCTGTTTAGTGCTCATCAATACCTCTCCACCCATTTAGTACTCCATCCTTGGGTTTCTGTGCCCCAAGTGCACGATTCTGTACTAGCTCACATTGAAACCCAGCTGCCATGCCCTTGACCAATCTTTGAGTTTTCTTAAGTCTCTGCTCATTCTTTCCACCTCCCCCAGAGTGTCCATCCTATTACAGATTTTGGTGTCATCCACAAAGAGGCAGACCTTCCCCTCCAGCTCCTCTGCAATGTCACTTATAACGACATTAAAGAGGACCAGTCCCAGTACTGATCCCTGCTGCACTACATTGGTTCCCTTCCCCTCTCCAGAGTGAACTCCATTTATCACCACCCTCTGTCACCTATCCCCCTAACCAATTTCTTACCCAGTTTGCCACCTTTGGACTCACCCCTAAGCTGCCCAGCTTCCTTATGAGTCTCCTACATGGAACAGTGTTGAAAGCCATACTGAAATCTAGGTAGGTCATGTCCACCACTCCACCCTGATCTAATTCCCTGGTCACCCAGTCAAAGAAATCTATCAGACTCATTTGACATGACCTCCCCCCTGTGAAACCATGCTGCCTTGCATCTTGTAACCCATTGGATTCAAGATATTCCACAATCCTTTCCTTCAGTAGTGATTCCATCAACTTCCCCTCTACAGATGTCAGGCTGACTGACCTACAGTTGCCAGCCTCCTCCTTACTACCACTTTCGTGAAGTGAGACTACATCTGATCTCCTCCAGTCCTCTAGAACCACTCCTGTTTCCAGTGAGTTGTTAAATAGGACTGTCAGAGGTATAGCCAGTACCTCCCTGAGCTCCCTCAATATCTCTGGATGCACCTTGTATGTCCCCATCACTCTGTCCACATTCAAACTTGTGAGTCCCTTCAGGACTCTGTTCTCTGAAAAAGTACCAGTGCCCATCTTCCTCTAAAGCTCCTGTTACTTTTTTGTGCCCCCCCCCCCTTCCTCTGCGAACACTGAACAAAAGTATTTGTTCAAGATGTCTGCCTTTTCCTGGTCCCCTTCTGCACAGTCCTCCCACCTTCCCTTCTTAACCTTACAATTTATTCCTGGTCTCCCTTCTTTTACTTACATACTTAAAAAATGTCTTGTCCCCTTCTGTTACCTCCTGGGCTGTTCTCTCCTCAGTTTCTGCCTTCGCACTGCTTACTACTTTCCCTTCCTCCCACTATTTCCACTGATACACCTCCCTATCCTCCACCCTATGCATCTCCTTATACCTTCTGAATGCTACCCTTTTAGCCTTTGCCTGATCAGCCACCTGTTTCAAGAACCATAGCAGTCACTTTCCCCTTGCTTTTGCTCACTTGCTCAATGCAGATGTTTGCTACCTTCACTATGCTCTCTTTTAGGTTTGCCCACTGTTCCTCCACCCCACCCAGGTTCCCCCTGCCAGGTCATCTCTGATGCATTCACCAATCATTTTAAAATCTGCCTTCTTGAAATCTAGGACCCTCACCCTTGTGTGGTTTGATTCTGCAGCCATTCTTATGTTGAACCACACTGTACAGTGCTCACTGGTCCTGAGGTTGCCTACCACCTTGATGTCTGAAACACTGTCCCTGTTGGTGAGTATCAGGTCCAGTACTGACCCATCACAAGTATTCTCCCTGTCAAGTTGTCTTAAGAATGCCCCCTGCATGGAGTCCAGTGTGTCCCTGCTTCTAGCTAAAGCTGCAGCTGGCAAGCTCCAATCTACATTCGTCAGATTGAAGTCCCCCATCAGCAGCACCTCCCCCTTTTCCATTATGTTGCCAAAGGCTTCCATCAGTACCTCATCTAAACCCTGTCTCAGTGCTGGAAGTCTGCAGATCATGCCAGCGTGAATAGTGGCCCTGTTTCCTGGGTGACCCAACGTCCATGTGCCTCCCCCATATTCCCTGTACCGTATTTCCATGTCTTTTATATCTTCCCTCACAAAAAGCACCCCCCCTCTTTTCTTCCCATCCTGTCCTTCCCAAACAGAATGCAGCCTTGTATGGCCATGCCCCCATCATGGTTCAGTGCACCATAACTTTGTAATGGCCACAATATCCAGGCCAGCCTCTTGCCATGATGGCCTCTAAGTCCGGAATTGTATTTCCTAGACTGCTAGTATTCGCATACATGGCCATCCAGATTTTGCTACCACTCTGCTTGGTAACCCCATTTTTTCCTTTTGCCCTCCCTCCTTCCCTTCTCTCTTTTTAATGTTCTTGTTCCCATCCCCTCTTCATTTCTACCACCCTGCTTCTTTTATTAATAGGCACCCTGGGGGACGCAACTCACCTCAGACCCTCCCTACCCTCTCTGATTCAAACATTTCCAATAAAAGCTGCCTTTCATTCAAGTTATAGCTCCTCGCCTGATGATACCTCCTGTGTGTACCCCCACCCAATGCTCGTACTCAAAACTGTTGTGGAAAGATGGTGTTCGCCACAAAATGGCAGAAAGAGAGAGAGAGAGAGAGATAGTCCCTTTACCTTTGGGATCTCTAGAAGCTTCGGTCCAGTTGGCTGCTGATCACACAACTGGAGGCACAGGTGCGCTTGCTTAAGCGACTGAAAGTGCACTCTGTGGGTAACATCCTGGGACTTTTAAATCCCCTCCTTCACTGTCCGCTCCTCCTGCTGTGCCCTAGATTTGCCCCCCAGTTGTCACGTGATCCTCCTCTGCACTTTACTCTGACCAGGAGAGACAGAGAGTGCGTGAGGCAGCTGGTGTTCTAAAACAAACAAAAAGATCACTTGGAAGATGTTTACTTTTCTGCTCATTTTGTTATTTTCAATCCTGCCTGCCATTTAGCCCCTTTCCCTATTTAGGGTTTACCTTGCTGTATTACAAAGTCTCTCCCAACTGTTTAAATTTCATTCTTTTTGTCTCGGTTTTAGCTTGCATTAACTCCCCCGACCAACTGCTGTTCCTGGTGTGAGGCTGGTTTACTATAATTCAATTAATCCCAGCATTTACCAATACACTCAGTTTACTTCCTCCTCCCAACTACCTTTCCCTGATACATGGCAGAGTCAAACAATTCCAATCAAAGTTGCCCTTTCACTAAAGTTATAGCACATGGCCAATGTTACTTCCTGTGTGCACTCCCACCCAATGCTCATACTCGAAGCTGTTGCAGCAGGATGCATTCACCAAAAAAAGCACTGAGAGAGAGAGTCCCTTTACCTTCAGGCTCTCTAAGGGCTCAGTCAGTTTGCTGTCGGTTACTGTGGGAGGAGGTAAACTTTCGCAAAGACACCTGAAAGTGCCCAAAAGAGACAGCGGACATGAAGATAAGGCAGGCCTTCAAGGTAAGCCTGGACAAACATCTGTTTACCAAGGAAATTAGAAGGTTCTCTTAGTAGCAGGGTAGGCGGAAAATCCCTATAAATTAGTACATTTGCACATTATTCTCGTTGGTCCCTGCTTATTAGACAGAAGATGGTGTGACTTTCATGTCATTTCATTTTTATTTTTTATACTTGTAAGCAGGATGAGCAAAAGCTGCCCGTTTTCACCAGCGACAACTCACAAAACATATTTAAACATCCATAACATTACGTACAAGCATAAAAAGAATTAAAAAATACATAAAGGACATAACACAAAAAACAACAAGTATTTAACATATACATGTGCAAGTGTCATTATCCAACAACCAGTATTTCAATCTGGTTTTAATAGACCACACTGTCCTAGATTCTGTGATATCAGCAGGCAATGATTTAAAAAATAAAGGTACCCTATAAAGATTTGATCTCTGTCCAAAAGCAATTCGAAACAACGGAGTTTCGTAGGTGAATTTAGTCTGAGACCTGGTACCATTAGAATTAAGAAATCTAGGAAACAAAACTGAGACTATTGGAGATATAAGACCAATCTTTACCTTAAATAACAAGGTACCCACTTTATACAGAATCCTATTTTTAAGAGATAGACTAGAAGTATGTTTAAGCAAAAGACAATGACGTGTTCAAAGAGGCACATTGAGCATAAATTATACAATAGCAAGAAAAAATCCTGGTCTCTGATTGGTCAGTCTTGGTCTAGACCCATGATGTTATCCCAGTACAACATCACGGGTCTAGTTTCAGCCTCACTGTGAACCTGCACATGATTTTTTGCTTTTATTATGTGCTGATGATGTGCTTGTTTCATCTTCTTTTAAAAAACAAAAATATTTTTCCACACAAAAACATCTTTAAAATGATTTTTTTTATTCTGTATAACAACGAGCCATTGTATAATAGCAATAATGCCCTCCAGGGTGTGTGTCATTTGGGATAACGTCACGCCTCAGTTATTGGACGCACTCAGCCTGCATCCTCGTGCCCAACCACCTGAGGCGTGAAGTTATCCCAGCACGACACACACGCTGTCGGGCATTATTGCTTAAACATAGTATGGAATTATAAGTTACCCTAAGTTTATTGAATAGGTGATCAGAAAAAGAGGAATAAATAATAATACCATAATCCAAAACACTCATTAGGAAATTATGGGCAAGTAGAAACCTTGAATCTCTGGTCAAAAACTGTTTAACTCTAAAGAGAGATCCCAATCTCTGATGTAGAATTTTCCTTAGTTTATTTAAATGGGGTTCAAAAGTAAATTTCATGTCGAAAATTATCCCCAAATACTTAAAATTATCCACTAACTCAATCACCTTTCCATCCTGGGTAACAATACATTGAAGGCTAATATACTCAATGGTCTTACTCGAAAACAGCATAACTTTTGTTTTACTAGGATTGAGCACCATGAAATTCAAGAACAACCATTTCTGAAAAGAATCGAAATCAGACTGAACCTCAGCCAGTGCAACATTAGGAGTTGAACCAATACTATAAATAACTGCATTGTCAGCATAGAGTATTAATGATGAATGAGAACACACCAGAAAAGCAGAATTCAAGTAAAGTGAAAAAAATCAAGCAGCCAAGAATAGACCCTTGAGGTACCCCATATTTTATAATACTAGAAGAAGAAATGCTATCCCCTATTTGGGTACAATGTGATCTATCAGTGAGGTAATCATGATACCACAAAATAACATTGTCAGAAAAATGAAAACTAGTTAGAATACCATTTAATAAATCATGTTCAACCAAGTCGAAGGCCTTGGTGAGGTCCACGAAAAGTGCTGCAACAGTATGTCCTTCATCAAGGGCACCCTGAATGGCACCCGTGAACCCCACCAAGGCCGTCTCAGTGTTGTGACATTGCTTAAACCCATGCTGACAATCAGTAAGCAGATTATATTTTTGTAAATGCTCTAAGGTTTGATCCAAATTGACTCGTTCTAGAATTTTAGATAAAGAAGATAATAAAGAAATTGGACGATAATTAGACAATATGGTGGGATCACCAGATTTTAAAATTGGGGTAACTATGGCGGTTTTCCACAAACTAGGGAAAACACCCAGAGGTCATGGAAAGATTGAACAAAACAGAAAGAGGATAAGAACAGGAATAAATTCCCAATTTAATCATTCAGAAATCCAATCCATCACGAGAAATGTAAGTCCAAGGATTCATGTTTAATACATAGTCCCTGACTAAATCAGGGGATACATGTACAAAACGGAATTTAGGAGGGACAAACACATTTTCAGAAATTATAGCACTGGTAGAATCATTAGGAGAAGAATTTCCTTGTGGAGGGATTCTATAGTTATCTAAATAGCCAAAGAACTTATTAAAGGCTTCAGAGACAAGGGAGGTATCACTAATTAAATGAGCCCCAATTAGAATAGAAATATCATGACATTTTTTATCCCTCCCCATCAGACTATTCACTATGTCCCAAGTTTTTTTAGGATTTCCAATGGCTTTGTTTTGCTCTGAAGAAAAAATGTTGTTTTAGCCTTGTGAATTTCAGATTTACATAAATTCCTTAAGGATTTATACTTCAATAAAAGAGAAGGCTCTAAACTATGCTTATACAGTTTCCAGCTTTTATCCCGTGATCACGTAAGGTGGAGCAAATCAGAAGAAATCCATTTATGTTTAGAAGCCTTAATTCTCATTCTCCTCAAAGGTGCAAGCTTGTTAATCACCCTAAGATAGCAAGAGACAAAAACATCTAACATAACATCTAGGTCCTTAATAGACTCAAACCCAGTCCAATCAACTTCATGGACCTAGAGTCCCTTCCAACCTTAAATTACTATGTTACTATGTAACGTAGTAATTTAAGCCTCCGGTATTGGGTGCTTGATAAATACAATTTGCCTTGCCTACAAACATGCAAGAGTGTTACATGTACACAAAAACTGCATCTAGGAAACCTAGCTTGAAATGGTATGACTGGAATCTGTAAAATTACATTCCCAATAGCTTAAGAAATGGCTTTAGGACCACCACCACCCTCACAACCCCTTTAGTGATGAAAATGGTTGTTCAATGGGCAAGTGTCGAAGGGAGGGGGTAGTATGAACGCTTTCATCCAAGTTTGGTGAAAAAAGCTTGGACTTCAGTAGAGTTTATGGTGCAAGAAGGCAAGTTGTTGAAAATAAACAAAGTCTACAAGCATGGGCAGTAGCACTTGATATGGACTTAGTTAATTTTCAAACCGCAAGTCCTGAATAGCGCTGCATAGCAATACAGGACTTGTTTAGGGCAGATGGTAGCCAGCCAGGGAAGTGAATGGAGCGTACATGCTGGTCACTGTTGGGAGGTGGGGGTGAGCAGGAGGCTATGGGTGGGACCACTGGACACAAGGGAATGATTTCTGAACAGCAATAGGGATTAGGTGAGGGGGGATCCACTAGATGCCCAGTAATGGTTTCTTAACATCATTCAGGAGCGGGTGAGGGAGTAGGGGATCACTGGATGCCAGGTAAGGGTTTTTTTTTCATTTCATGGGAAGTGGGTGAGGAAGAAGGACCACTGGATGCCAGATCATTTTTTGTATTTCACTGGGGATTGGGCAAGGGAGGAGAACACACCACTGGAGAACAAGCAGGTTTCTGAACTTCAGTGAGAACTGAGTGAGGAAGGGGACATTACTGCATGCCAGGAATAAAACTGTACTGTGAACGGGAGGGTTAGTGGACTGCAAAGTACTCTTATTTCTCACCCAATGGTGGGGGAAATTGGACGAGGGTGGCGGATGCTTCGCACTCTGTTAACAGGGTCTTTTCGCATGCATTAATTAATGCTGCTTAGGCAAGCTATATGTGCATGAAAAAGACTTCCACTATCCCAGTGGGGAGATACTGAAAAGATTCCATCTCATTTACACATGTGCCTGGGGTGCTTTTGTGCTCCTACATAAACAACTTTGTGCTGTGCACATGGGACTTCCAATATGAGAACTACAGTGTGCACATGGGCAAATCTCACTGTGCATAGGCAAACCTTGTTTGCACAGCACAAAAACTTAGAATATGCTGCCCTAAGTTTACAAATAAGGCTGTAATGACATATCCGGGTTCTGGGGACAAATAAACACTCATGGTTTATAAATGTCACCAGAACCCCTCAATGTTTTTATAGCCTTATTTGTACACTTAGGATGTAATTTATTAATTGATGTTTCAGTGGTTTAACTTATAGATATCTAATAGTACTTAAGTGCCATATAATCATCCAATTAACCACTATCACTTAATTACCAACTTGCAAACACCTTAATAACACATTAATGCCTGACGAACACATGATGAAGCACTTTATTACAACCTTATTAACACATGAAACAATCACCTTATTAACAGGGTGATAACACATGCAACAAACACCTTAATAACACATGAAAAACATCCCTAATGCACATTATTAAAAAAAAACACAGCCATTGTAATTAAGCCCTCCACATAAAAACTACCAAATGCACACCAAAAAACAAACTCAAATATCTAAAGTCCTGCACCGTTCCCATGTAAAAACACCCACTCCCATGTCCCCCTAATACACAGCACCACAAATAACACAAGTGCTGACCACTCAGATCTGACACAACCCAAACAGTAAAGCCAATACACCCTTTACAACAAACCAAGAACAAACATCATCATTGAAAACACAAACAAAAATGTTAGATCCCTGCAAAAAAACCAGTATAAAAACATTTACCAACCTAGATTCTTACCGTGCTGCTCACATGCTGTTCTCATTAACAACGGAAATACCTAAAGGACCATTCATGACTCCTGTTGCTGCTTTTATGGCCATGCTCGCAATGTTCTCCTCAGTGGCTGGGCACACAATAATGCACATCTCCTCAAACACATGCATCAGCATGTGTGCATGCGTGTATCCTCAAGCACATGGACACCCACACATATGTGTACGAATCATAACCCAGCCTGCAACAAACCTCAAATCATCTTCCCTCATTATCATCTTAATGTAATATATAATATAACATATAGTATGTCTGCTAGAAAAGTAGTGTACACTCGTGAAGTATTACCATTGCTGGGCCTAACGATCCCACAAAGGTCACTTGTCCTTCAGGTTGTGGCTTTATGATCTCACTAGGCCCTTGATGGTAATATTTCATAGTATACAACACTTTGCTAGCAGATATTCAATATTTAAACAATATAAATTAGCGCTTTTTTTATAATTAAAATTTATTGATTTTATAACAGTGTTACCACAAACAGTTAACAGAACAAACAACATAAAACGGTTACAGTCAGCAGAAAATAATACATATGTATCATACATTTATTACCATGGAATGTTGGGGGTAGGGAACCATCCATGCATCAATACTGTAGAAGAGATCTCTCCCTCACCCAAAGTATTCTGTACACATCCAAATAACCAAAGAGGAAGTAAATTAGGGTACAAACTATGGATCCTTTGACATGACAAATATGAGGCAACTATTCCACCTATTCCAGCCTTTGTCAGCCTTCTGACACAGGGCATAAGTCAGTGTTTCTAACTATTATACTGTATATATTGTTTACCAGAGTGATCCAGTCCTCCAGGGTGGGGATCACTGGGGTAAGTCAGCATTTAGCAATGCATTTTTTAGTGGTCACTAACAAGATTCCTAGTAAATACTTACTGGTGGGATCCCATAGAACCTGTCAGAACAGTGTGAAAAGAAATAAGTTTACTGTCAAATGCAACCCAGGATTTAAAAATTCCTTGAGGGCCTCCCTCACAGCCTGGATAAAACAGGACATATTTCAACAAGCCCACATAATATGGAAGTGTGCCACCTTACTGTCTCCACATTGTCTCCAGCAGTAGGACATGGGGGCTGTCTTCCTGAGAACCTATTGCACTGGAGTTAGAAAATAAGTGAAACATCTCCAATTAAATTCCTTCCATATCATCAAGGAAGAAACTTGTGTGTATAAAGATCTTAAGATCTTCCACTGGTCTGGATCAATAGTTTGCCCTAGTTCTTGGTTCCGCATCTCAAAAGTTTTAAGGAGAGGTACCTGCTTCAAAGAGTGTAGGGTTGAGCAAAGCTGAGAAATACGATGTGAAGTCTGGGTGCCAATTAGGGGTGCAATGACCAGAAGTATAAGGGGATTTCCTGAGTAAAGTACTGTGCCTTACCTTATCCATCTGGATAAGAACATACGGGCCTGAAAACTGCAGAATAGTTCAGCTTGAGGAAGATCCAGACTATCCTTCACCCTCTGGAAAGTTTTCCCTTTCTGCCCCTGGAGCAGCTGAAATGGATATTGGTGTCAAGCCTCGCAACTTCAAAATATGAATTCAAGTGCTGGGGTAATAACCATAACAACGGCTCTTTCAGGTGACAATGAGTGTGCCAATTCTTCCAGGCTCAGAGAGAAGTGAGAACAAAAGGGGAAGAGCAAGAAGAATGTGCAAGAAAGGTGTGTGAGTTGAGGAGTCCTTTCTCTGGGGAATGGGAGGTTATGGCTGCACACTCAAGCTCTACCCCATAGTGTAAAGGTGCATTTCAAAGCCAATAGATAACTGGCTGCCGCTGTGCACTTTATAGTATAGCTGGAGAGCTGGGAGTGCAAGACCTCCCTAATCTTTAGGCTTGCAATGCACAGCATAGCTAATCTGTGAGAGTGGGATTACCCTGCCACAGAAACCTGTATATCATCTTATTCCAGGTGGCCTAAGACTGAACTGGGATGGGAAGTACTAAAGACTGGAAGAAATGGAGAAATTTGGGTAGGACCATCATTTTGAAACCAACCACCCGACCAGGTCATGCTGCAGTTGAATTTGGAGTGGGGAGAAGGTGGTCGAGAAAAGATGAGGTACTGAGCACATCAACTTAACCACTGGGTATTTCAGTTGTGGATGAGTCCCACTGGGAAGGATACTGAGTTTTAAGGGCAGAGGAAGGAATATAATTGATTGCCATGGCTTCCATTTTACCCTCATTAAGTTTATACAATCTCAGTAAATCCCATTAAGACCATAGCAGTGCCCAGAGAGCTGAGAGGTCAGTATCTGGGGAAAATAAGTGCAGCATGAAAATCATCTATGTATAATGCAATGCAGTGCTCTGTGCTGCTAGATGCCTGAAATCCCGTATACTGGCACGCTGTCTTATTATCTGAGCTAAAGGTTCAATATAGATAGCGAATAACAGAGGAGAGAGTGGGCAACCCTGATGGGTATCCCTAGACAGCTCAAAATAAGAAGCGAGATGACCATTTGCTTGGATTTGCGCCCTTGGAATATATATATATATATATATATATATATACACACACACGTTATATCTATCTATCTATCTATCTATCTATACATACATATATGTAACACCAATTCTATGAAGGGAGGAGGGAATCTAAATCAAAGTAATGTGGCACAAATAAAGGTCCAGAACACACAGATGAACACTTTCTCCATGTAAAGACTAAGTTTAAGAAGAGGGTGCCTAGTATGAGATGCATGATGAATAATGGATAGGGTCTCTTAATACTATGCATTGTTTGTCTAGTTCTAACAAAACCCATCTGGTCCGAATGGATAAATGCGTGAGAGGAGTGCATCTAAATGTCTGACAAAGATGGACATAAAACGTTTATAGTCAGTGTTAAGCACCGAGATTGGTCTATATGACTCACAACATTCCACTGATTTTCCAGGTTTAGGGGTGACTGAAATAACTGCATACAGTAATTCTAGGAAATTGGGGGAGATGCACTACAGAGGAAAGAATTAGAGACCCAATGGAAGACAGGAGAGAGTATAGAGGAAAATATTTTGAGAAACTCTGCCAGGTAACCATCAGGACCTGGACATTTGTCCAGTTTGAGACAGCTAAGAGCCTCTTGACATTCAGACCTGACAATTGGGGACAGCAATGCTTCCTTAGCAGAATCACCTAAGTACGGGAGCCAACTATGGCACATGTTAACTACATGTACTGGTGTCAAAGACCTTTGGAGATGAATTTTTTCATTTTTTGGAGAAGTTCTGGGCTGAGATTTCCCGTTCCATCCAGGAATTGCTATGTTTGGATGGAGGCCAGAAGCGGAACCATATGATGGCCACATAATTTTAATCAATATGGGATTGTTAGTTGCTAGGAAGACACTTCTTCAGCATTAGAAGGACGTAAAGGCACCAGAGTTTATAGAATGGTTACATTTGATGTTTGTTTTGAGTAGGGTAGAAAGGGCATTTTATAAATTAGAGAATGAACCCACCAAGTTTGAGGAGGTTTGGCTTCTGTTTATTAGGGCTTTATGATTGGACAGATTAGATTAAAAAGGACAGGGGGACAGGATGATAGGATTTAGATATACTGATAGTGATGAGAGTATGGGGTCATGAGTATATATAATTACAGAAACACCCACACTCTGAGCCAATAAAATTAAAAGAAAAAAAAGAAAGAAAAAAAATACGTGAGCCAGAGGGTAGTCAGTAAAAGTACAGTTACGTAAGAACTTACTGTAACAGTAGATCTTCGAGAGAGGCTTTTGCAGTAGGCAACACCATAAGGACTGAGCCGCCAGGCGATAGGACCACACGGAAAAGTTAGTTAGCAGTGTCTAGCAGGAGACCGCCCACCTGGCGTCATGTGACCGATGTTGGTCTGGCGCTATATAGTTTGCAGTCCTCCACGCCCACCTCCAGTTCTCCCGCTGGAGACCTGAAGTAGGTACGACAGGAGAAGGAGAAAACTCCTGGAGCCACTAGAAGGCTAAAAGAAGCAGCAGCAGGGGGAAGGAGAGAGGGAAAACCTTACCTACTGCAAGAGCCTCTCTGGAAGATCTACTGTTATGGTAAGTTCTTACATAACTGTACCATCTTACTTCGAGAGGGCTCTTACAGTAGGCAACACCATAAGGACTGAGTCCCAAGCAGTACAAGTCAGGCAAAGACTGACCACGGGAGGCAGGAAAGTCTGAAGAAGGCAGGGAATTTAGAACAAAAGGCCTTGAAGGACTGCCAGTCCAAAGCTAGCCCTGTGCCTAGAGGCAATGTCCAGACTATAATGTTTAGTTAAAACTGTGGACAGAATTCCAAGTAGCTGCCGCAAAGATCTCTGTGGCAGAGACATTTCTGAAACAAGCAGTGCATGCCACCATGCCTCTGGTTAAGTGTCCTTTGACTTCCCCCAGAAGGGGTTTGTTATACTCCTGATAACAAAACAGAATGCAGTTAAATCATTTGGATAAACACGGTTTCGAAACTGCAGCGCCCTCTCTTTTGGGTGCAAAGGAAACAAAAAGTTGATCCGTTTTTCGGACTGACTTCGTCTGATTTGTGTAATAATGCAAAATTCTGTGCATATCTAGAGTGTGCAGAATTGCCTCCCCTTGATTAGAGTGCTCAGAGTGATACACTGGCAAGTGTATAGTTTGATTCAAAGTAAACTCAGAAACGACCTTTGGCAAAAACGTAGGATTTGTACACAGAGCCACCCGGTCTCTGTGGAAAATCAAATAGGGCTTCTTGCACATCAGGGCCTGAAGCTTGGAAATCCTTCAAGCAGAAGTAATTGCAACTAAAAACAAATAGAACAGGTCGCAAGTCGCGGCCGGTTCAAAGGGAGGCAAAGTGAGTTTCTCAAGGATAAAGTTCAGATCCCACAGTGGAACAGGATTCCTAACCAGGGGTTTCAAGTGGAGTATTCCCTTCAGAAAGGTATGGAAAACCTCCAACTGAGCCAAAGTTTTGCCTTCCAGTGGAGTGTGGTAGGCGGATATGGCAGACAGGTGAACCTTCAGTGAGGAATAGCCAAGTCCCAGGTTAGAAAGGTGCAGTAGGTACTCCAAGACCTGAGGAACAGGGCATGAGAAAGGATCCCAACACTTGGAGGCTGCCCAGAAAGAGAATCTTTTCCATTCTATTTCATTGCATAAGTGGTTCATGTAGATGGCTTTCTGGCCTCTACAAGGACATCAGCAACTCTGGAGGAGACCCCAAAGTGAGAGACGGCTATGACTGAAGGTGCCACACATGCAGGGTGAAGGGACTTGAGGTCCGGATTAGCCAGCCTGCCCTGATTCTGAGTCAGAAGATTCTGGCAGAGGGGAAGAGGAACTGTAGGCTCCACAGCTAGCAGCTTGAGTAGAGGGAACCAAATTTGGCGAGGCCAAAATGGAGTGATGAGAATCATCTGAGCTCCCTCCACTTGCAGTTTGATGAGAACCCTCTGCAAAAGCAGGAAGGGAGGAAAGGCATACAGGAACCTCCCCATCCAGCAAAGAGACAGTGCATCTTACCAAAAGACACCAGGCCTGTGAACGAGCAAACAAAAATTGGGTAGTTTTGCATTGTATGGGAAGGCGCACAGATCAAGATCTGGATGACCCCAAAGGTGGAAGATGTCCTCAACCACCGACTGATACAGCTCCCACTTGTGAGCCCTTGCCTGGGTGCAGCTGAGACTGCCAGCCAGAGCATTCTGGATTCCCGGGACATGAACTGCCATTAACTGGAGCTGGTGCTGAACCGCCCAGTACCACCGTCACATTGCCTCCCTGCCAAGGGGTACGACCGAGTGCCTCCCTGTTTGTTTATGTACCAGACAATGCACATGTTGTCAACCTGGATCAGGAGTGGTTTCGGGAGGAGAAGAGACTGGAAGGCTTGGAGGGCATACAGCAAGGCACACATCTCGAGCACATTTATGTGCAGTGAGAGCTCATGCTGAGACCAGGATCCCTGGGTCCTGTCATCTCCCAGATGAGCTCCCCAGCCCTGACCAGATGCATCTGTCTTCAGGGTCTGAACTGGAGGGGGTGGCTGGAAGGGGACTCCCCGGCAGAAACTGTTCAGATCCTGCCACCAGAGGAGGTCCTTTTGCATAGGACTGGACACCAGAACCCTGTGATCCAGGTTGTCTGACCTCTGATCCCACTGTATGTGGACAGTCCACTGCATAACTCGCATGTGAAGCCTGACCAAGGTTACTGTGGGACTGGCCACCACAATGAGACCAACCTAGGAGGTGGAGAACCACTCTGACCATAGTCCAATGGCTGAAGGCCATAAGCCGAGCTTACCTCTGTAGTGTTTCCGCTCTGTCTAAAGGGAGGAAGACCTGACCCTGTGTAGTATGTAGTACTGCCCCAATAAATTGGAGGCACTGAGAAGGAGTATGGTGAGACTGGGGTAATTCAACGTGACCCCCCACCCTATGGAACAGGTCCAATGTAGCCGCAAGAGAGGCCTCCAGGCCATCCCTTGATGGAGTAGACAGAAGCCAATCATCGAGGTACGAGAACACATAGTGGCCCTGACGTCACAAGGCTACTACCACTACCACTAGGCACTTGGTGAACACCCTGGGTGCCAACGAGAGGCCAAAGGGGAGGGTTCTGAATTGGAAATGCTCCCCTGGACAGTAAACTGAAGGAAGTGGCAGTGGGCAGGCAAAAAAAGGATATGCAGGTAAGCATCCTGCATCTCCAGAGTGCAGAGCCAGTGTCCCTAGTGGAGCAGTGGCAACAATCCTGAGAGTCAGCATGCGAAACCTCTTGTACTCTATGTACAGGCTGAATGTATGGAGGTTCAATATCAGCCAAAGGTCTCCTGTCTTTCTTGGGACCAGGAAGAAATGAGAGTAATACCCCCTTCCTGCTTGCCCCTGAGGAACAGACTCTATGGAGGACTTTCGCAACAGAGCCGCAATCTCTTCTCTTCTCTGACGAGCGGAATGTGACCTTGCAGGTAATGAGAGTGACCTGGAGAATTTTCTGGAGGTCGCTGTATGAACTCTAGCATGTGACCTTGAGCTACTAGCTGAAGGGCCCAAGTGTTTGTTGTGATAACCTCCCATCTGGACAGGTGACTGGCAAATCTGCCCCCGACTGGCTCCTCCGGAACTGTTGGTGGGGGGGGGGTGGCAGGCTGTGAGTCATGAGGCAGAGGGAGGGTTGAGGAGCACTGCCCCAGAAATTCTGTGTAACTTGGTGGGGGGAAGGCAGATAAAGGAGCCCAACATTTTCCCTGACATCTGGCGGGCTGCTGCCTTGTCTGGCACCTTTTCTGATGGCAAAAAGGCTGCCTGCAGTATAGGGAGTGCACTGAATGCAGGGCCTTCCCTCGCTACTGCAGATTGGTCATAATGTCCTTAACATCCCCCCTAAACAGCACTGAGCCCCTGAAGGGGGCATCCAGGATAGAGGCTTGCACATCCTGGGCAAAACCAGACACCCGCAGGCATGAGTGTCTATGCAGACAGATCGCCGTCGCAGTGCTTCTGGCAGAGGTGTCGATGGTGTCGTAAGACGCTTGTAAGATGTAGCGGCAGGTGATCTCTGCCATCTTGACCATCTGCTGAATCTTAGCCTTGGCTTCAGAATCCGGCAAGGCCTCAAAGTCAGCTTTCAATTAGCTCAGAATGGACTTCTGGTAGCAAACCATGTGGGCTACATAATTCAGAGCCTGCATGGCTAAGGTAGAGGGCAAATAGACCAAATTGGTCAAGTTGCCTCGACTCCTTGCCAGGAGTGGAGATACTCATGTACTTAGGCTTAGTGGAGTGGTCATGAGTCACATTGATAACCACTGAAAACACTTTGGGGTGGTTAACAAAGTGGTCTTTCCCCTCTGGGGCATGGTATAATCTGTCCTTCTTCTTGGAAGTGGCGGAGACAGATGATGGTTGTTGCCATATAGTAGTGGCCAAATCATTGTGAGGCCCCGTCCAGGGGGGACTAAGAAGAGGGGTCAACTCTGGGAGGTCAAGGTGCTCTGCCAACCTCCGTCATTGGGGATCCTGCTCCTCTGTCTTCCAGCTGTTGGCCTCCTGAATTTTCCAGAGGATGTCCATGAAGGAGGGGTCCACTGGAGGAGACATAGGGGTCTCCTAAGGCCTTGGTTCCTCTGGCGTAGGTGACTCAGAGCCTGAGGAAGAAGAGGAAGAGTCTGATTCAGAACCTGGTGAAGGGCTCTTATCTGGAGACATAGACCTTTGACGGGGGTACTCCTTTTGAGGTTCAGCCCGCCCATGACCCTGGTCCTCTACCACGGAGGCACCCAGTGTGTGTGTGCCCAGAAGTGGATGGGTGTGTTCCCACCGGGGAAAGGGACCGAGGAGTGGGGACTGGCCGGACCGACATTGGAGGCATGGCTGTCTGGCACCAGTCCAACTCCAAAACAAGCTGGTGCTTAGTCCTGTTCCACCAGGAATCAAAGAGAGCCTCCTAATCCACCTGTGGTTGTGGAGGGGGCGGTGGAGGAGGCTAGTAAACTGACATCAGATACCCTGGTGGTGGGTAACCTGGTGTGGGGTACCCCGTTGAAGGGTATACCAGTGTTGGATACCCTGGCATTGGATAAGCCAGTGTGTGGAACCCCAGCATTGGATAGCTTGGCGTAAGATACGCTGGCATAGGTAACCCGGCGTGTGGTAGCCCGGTGTTGGGTAGCCTAGAAAATGACCTGAAGGTGGAGCTGAAGGGCCTGGCTGGGGTCCTCAAGGAGGGACAGAAGGTCCTGGCCGATCTGGCTGCGGGTCTGCTGGGAGATCTGGCATTGGCCAGCATGGGGTGATGGGTCCTCCAGAGTCTGGGGAGGTGGAGGAGGCCCAGATGGAGGGACAGTAAGTGTCCAGTGGGAACATCCCCAGGGGTGTCCGATGCAGGCCACTCTGGTGCTGGCTCGATGATAGGGTCAGCCGGCGGCGGATCCTTCGGCTCCCTGTGGGAAGGGGAAGCACAGCACACCCTAGGAAGTGAAGGGGTGTCTAGAGAGTGGGATTCCTCTTGAGATGGCTGCAGCTGAAGCAGCAGTGGGTGCTGGTCAGAAAGACCAGTGTCAGACCTTGTGTCGGGGTCTAACATGAGTGTCAGGGCTGTGCATTTGTTGGCGGAGCCGACGCCCGACTTACCAGCCAAACCACCCAACATAGTCTCTGAGTGAATTTTGAAGTGCCTAATGGTGAAAGTAGCCTCCAAATCCCTGGAGACCCCCACCAGAACCGTGACCAGCTCAGGCAGGGGGCCAAAGGCTGCTCCGAGGCAGGAGGAGCAGGTCTGGCCAGAGCAGTAATCTCTGTGCTGGTAGAGGGCTGCTCTATAGCCACAGGGCCTGGAGGGAGACGGATCCCAGTCACGGGTCTTCTCCTTGTTCCACTTGTGCTTTTTCTTGGAGGAGTGGGAGCCAGAAGAGCCCCTGGGAGATAAAGAAGTGCTCTGCACCTGCTGCAGCTCCTTCTCCATGGAAGCAAATTTTTTAAGAAAAATAAAGAAATTTCTAAAGATATACTTATCGAAAATGGTGGTCGACTGTAGCAGCATTCCGTGAGGTCTAACGTACGCAGGTCGACGGCGGGAAAGAACTGGAGGTAGGCATGGGGGACAGCCCACTATATAGCGCCAGACTGATGTCAGTCATGTGATGCTGGGTGGGCGGTCCCCCACCAGACACTGCTAGCTAAGTTTTCCATGTGGTCCTAGCACCTAGCGGCTCAGTTCTTATGGTGTTGCCTACTGCAAGAGCCCTCTTGAAGTAAGATCAAGAGAGTTCAGTGGGTTCTGGCGAGGGATCCCTGGCATAAAAATGGCTCTCCCCACCTACTGGAACAAGCTGCATATCACACTGAAACTTAGTTCCTCGGCCAGTCTTAGCTCCTTCAAGAAGCTGCTTGATAGTGATTGTGCAGACGTGTGAGTGTCAGTAATTATACCTAGTTGTAACTACTGAATTATTCGACTGTCAATAATTATGTGTAGTTTTAACTACTGAATTATCTATACTTGCACTTGTACTTGTTCACTACCTCTTAACTCTTCTATAAGACTTGTATTATTTATACCTTTCGGATTGCTCTGATGTATATTATATCTATGATTTCTGTATGCCTGTCACATGTTTGTACCATATATGTGTGCGGGATGATTTTCTAACTGCATTACTCTGTATTTTCTGACTGTCCTCCTAACCAGGAGGATGCAGGGCCATCTTACAAATGACCATTACTTAATGGGTCTTTTTCCTGGTAAAACCAATAAATGAAATGAAAATAGAAAAAAAAGGAAAACAGAAAATACAAAAATACTTTCCTTCTATCCCACTCTATTTCATCCTCTCCTTGGACGCAGTAGTGCATTCTGGTGCTGTGGTGGGTTGGTTGCCATACTGCCAAAGGGACCTGCGTGTTGAAGCACTGTGACCGGGCACTTCCATTTTTGTGTCACATAAAAACTGGGGCCAGTGTGAGCGTTGGGGAGCACTGGCAGAGGCAACACCTGCAGAGGTTAGTGTCTGCCAGTTTAGCCTGGGGTGGCCAGGTTGCCAGAAGAGGCTGTGAAACAAAGTTATAGTAACAAATCCCTTAGACTCACATCTAAAAACTGGTTTGAGAGCTCAAATATGGCAACTAAAAATTTGCTTCTGGAAAAAAAAAGCTGACAGTGCATTGATTGTTAAGATGTTTGATTACTCTGACCAAGGCAAACTAAAAACCACTTTCATGTGTCAATGTTGTCTTGTTAGTGAACCAATGACAAAAGAAATATTAGGACTGAAAGAGGAAGTTAGTAGGCTATGAGCTACGACAGACCTGGAAGTATATCATGAGGACAGGGGAAGTGGCTACTCAGGCAAAGTATTTACAGCTAAATGACAAGGGACAACATAGACTCGGGCGGGGGGGCATTAGAAAATGTGGCGCAGGATGAGGATGAAGAAGGTGATGACTGCAGACTGGTACGATACTTGAAGAGAAAAAAAAGGGGATGCATGCAGAAGCTTTACCAATGCCTGACCTCACTATCACAAATACCATAGGTTTGATTGTCTCGGAGGAAACAACACTCACACACAGGAGGGAAAAAATGACAGCCAGGATATTAGTGAAGCATGTGAATCCAGCCGATAGACAGGTTGTTACTGGGGGCTATATACTGATTCTGTGATCTGCAGTAGCGACAAACAGAATACTACGGTAACATACTAAGGATCATACGAAGGATAACAAAGAGCAAAAAAAGCTAATTGCCCATCAAGCTCCTAGAATTATATATAGGAGGTCAAGGATTTGTTTGTTCTTAAAAAATCATCCAGCCGATTTTTAAATGTATTTTTATTCTGACTGATAATGGGAGGGCTAAAGCCTGAGGTTCAATGGGCGGAGCAACAACATCACTCCCCCATCGGGATTAAAAGGTCATTCATCCTGGGTACCTCCAGGATTCATTTTTAGTTGGCAGCCGGAGGCTATCTCCGTCAGTCTCCTGCCCTCAGCTTTCACCTCCCTCTGCCCCATTCCTACCTGTGCTGAATATCTGTCTCTTTGGCGCCTCGGGCTGCCGGTTTCTTCTCCTTCATTCTGCGCCCTCCCCCTTCTCCTCACTGTGCTCCGTTGCTATGGGTTTCCACAGCTCATTCCTGTGCACCTCTCCTGCCTTGCTTTTTGGCCTCCTGTTGTCTGGGGCTGTCCCTTGCTCACCCTCACTCTGCCGGCTCCAGAGCTCTGCTCCTTTCCTATGCGCTGGCCTGCCCTGCTGGATTTTTTGTCTTGCTCTCTGGGGGCTGCTAGCATGTTCCATTTTCCTGCCCTGAGTTTCCTCTCTGGCTCCCAACGCTGTCTCCAGCTCTGCACCCGCCTGTCCCTTGCCATGCATACTCGCCTTTTGGCTTCCATCGCTCCCAGTCTCCTTCATTTTCAGTGCTCCGTCCGGATGGTGCTGGCGCGCCTCCGCTACTGTTGCTCCTCATTTTCCACTGCTCGCTTGCATCGCTGTTCTCTCGCCTTGGTACTGCCCAGTGCCTCGCCCAGCTGCCAGCGACACTGTACCTCTTCGTTGTTACAACCCTCGGTTCCGCCTGTCTCTGTCTGGAGTGCTGCTGTCCTTGGTCTTTGCTTCTGCTTGACTCCCATATCTACGGGGATTCCAGTTTTTCCCAAGTCATAATCGATTTCGGCTTGTGCCTCATCTGTTCTGGATTTCCATATTGACTTTACCCACTGCTATTCAGCTGCACAGCAACAGGGGAGGCAAACAATGGGACATGTTGCTAACGGGGACATCGATGATATGCCTCAGAGGGGATGTTCCCTGTTTTGTCCTAGCACATTTTTTTTGTAGGTGTACAACTACCATGCTTCTTGCTGATCTGCTATTCATAACTTAGCCCTGTCCGGCATTCAAATACCTTTCTGCTGTTTATTAGCTGCTATGAATGTAACTTAACTGGAAGTCGCTGCTAACCATTGCTTCCTTCCTTCCTTGTCTTTCCACTGATTGTTCCTCTGCACACTGCAGATTATGCTGTGCTCCCGCATTTCTCCGCTAGATGGCACCACATATTCGATTGCATGGTCTTTCTCAGTATGCATGCCCTGTTGTTCTGCAGTTCGTGCTGTGTCTGGCACCCTAGCCCTGCATTTCAGCAGCACCACTGTGTGGCTCACTGCTGCTTCCCCTGCACTTTGTCCCCCTATTCATCCTCATGTCTGTGCCCCCTCCTTCCACCTTTAGCTTTGCGTGCTGCACTCCGGTTGCTGGCAGTTTCCCTCTCCTGTCTCTTCTTTTTGGGGTTCTGCTACCCTGCTGTCATTGAATCCTCGCTTATCCGACCTCTAAATGGGTCCACTCTGTCACATCAACTACTCGAGCATAGCCCTCTCAGGTCCACAATACCTCATCTCGACCTGCTCGTATATTTCAATCGCTCACTCTGTCTGCCTCGGCTGACTCCGTCTGGCTTTTGATCGCTCATCCTGAGCATATCCTCTGGTTTGCCTACCCTCTGGTTCTAGTCATGCCTTCTTGGCATCGAGTCCACCTCCTTTCAAGGAACCTCTTTACTCGCATCGCTCTATCGAGCATCCTATCTTCGTACAAGTTCATTTTCAAGTTCATACCTTCGTTCAATTTCAAGTTCATTTCCAGTCTCCTTTTCCCCGATCTGCTCATGTTGAACCACTGCACTTCCGCGGCAATCATCATTATCATTGCATAATTCCTATCTCCTCTTCTTCCAATTCTGTACCAGCCATCCAGGATTCGCTCCACTCGTGGCCTGCTATCGATATTCTTTTTGGGCGTACCTATCATGACTCCTATGCCACCTTAATAACCCTCGGCCATCCTGCCGCATGTATCGAGTTCATAACTCCAGTCATCATTCACTCATCCTTGCCTCAAGGTTTATCTATTTACATCATTTACTCGAGCATTCCATCATTGAATCCGATGCTACTCATCAACCACAACACCAGGATCTAATTGTTCACATCACATAATCATGCCTTATCGGCATCAGCGTCTACTTACTCGCCTCACTCAATCAATCATACCTCTCATTGGATCTTCTGCTACCTCATCGACCTGCCGCCCTCCTGCAGTGATCATCACCATCAGTATTCGTTATCGTCTCATGTTCCTTCTTTGATCTGCGTGCAGCCTCATGTTCCCTCTTCGATCTGTGCTTTCTTTTGGGGATTTTCCCTATTCCATCATCATCCTCCCTAATCATATCCCTCTCGTTACTGAACCCTTCTTTTTAACGACATACATCCTCAAATCAAACATCGTCAGCCTGGAGGGAAGGCGACCTAGGCCTTGGATCCCCCAGAGGTTTCCTCCTCAAAGGGGGTTTTTCCTCTCCTCCATGCCAGTGGTCATAATATTAGTTAGAGTTAGTGCTATCCTTGGTTAATTAGTTAGGATCTGCTGTTGGATGGAGGCAGATGGTGGCTCCGGCTTTCCCCTCTCTCATTAGGAAGCCAGCCCTTATCATCTTCTCAGAATTCATTCATTCTTCATCCTCGCCTCTTTGATGCTCGACACCTTTAAGTATTCTTTTTGGGCTTCTTCCTAACCTACCTTTAGCTGACGCAATCATTCCCGTGGCACCTGTAGGGAGGAACTCTCCTCTAGGGTTCCTTGCGTCGTACCCCTACAGGGTGATATATCCCACGGATAGAGAGGTGGAAAGCCACAAAGCAAATCAAGTTACACAAGCATTATCTCATCTCATCTCATCCAATTGCGTAAGCACATTGAATAACTGATATAGGCAATTTATTCCACAAACTGACAGTTCTTTGTGAGAAAGAGTAGGCCCTATCCAGAGCAAAAATTCATGATGTAAATAGACTTTCTGAGAACATACTACTTTAATGCTCTGAGCTGCAAACCTGGAGACCTGGGTTTGAATCCCATAGCCCCCACTTGCATTCTGTGTAACCCTGAGCAAGTCACTTAACTTCCTTGTGCTTCCAGGTCACACCTGTAAACAAGCTTCAGCTTAGTGTGTCTCTCCTGGTTAAAAAAATATATATATATTATATATTCACATACTAAAAAACGCTAGCTCCAGTCCAGTAGTCATCACACATGCAGGCAACAACGACATCAGGAAATAGCTTGATGATGATGTTAAAAGGGATTTTGAAAAACTAGGAAGTAAACTAAAAAATAGGCAGTACAGTGATTGTATCAGAAATTCTACCCTAGAGATTCGAGAAGTAGAGAATCTGCAATCAAACTGATGAATGCCTGGATCAGAAAATGGGCTGAAAAGAGAAATTCATTTTTCTTAGAACTTGAATGTGTACTAAAATAGGCAATGCTTATTTGCAAGAGATGGCTTACATCAAAACAGGAAGGGCTCTGCAATTTTGGGAGAATGAATTAAATCAACCATCTTGACCCATTTAAACTAACTAATGAGGGGAAAAAGGGTGAAAGGGAAGTCAAGCCAACCTCAATAATTCAAATGGGTCCCCAAAAAATTACAAATGTGCCATCTAGTAATTACCAGAGCAAAAAGAGGTACTCCTGCTTATATCTAAATGCAAGGAGCACAGATTCAAAAACAGATGAGTTAAACTCTCTAATTACACAGAAACCCAATAATATTATTAGTATCACTGAAACATGGTGAGATGAGAATCTAACATGAGGAAGACCAGAGACCACTAACAAGAAGTCTCCTTTCAGTGCTAGAAATGGAAAGAATTTGCTGAGAGAACCCATCACTGGATCTAGTGCCGAACATATCTGACAGGGGTCTGATCATAATTTTTTCTTTATTATACAGTACAGTATGTTTTTTTTTTTTTTTTTTACATTATTTAGTGAGTTATGCCTTTAGGGATGTACATCTTACTTAGAAGCAGTCCTTTCTCATTTTACTCTTGGAACTGAGCCAGACTTTTATTATTACTCCTAGAACTAAGTTCTCCTGGGTTCCCTCCCATTTCCACCACTGTCTGCTTTAAGCTTCAGTTAGCAGCCTCAACATGTGGCAGAGGGATGGTATTAGGGTCCAGTGGTAAGATCACAGGCTTGGGAACCAGCAAGTTCAGGTTCAACTCCCTCCAGAGCCACTTACTCACTGTGACCCAAGCAAGCTGCGGTAGCTCTAAGTGTAAGAGCAAGGTTCATGAGATAGCATAAATTAGTATGGTATTTTGCATCAGGTTAAACTGATTTTGCTCTGCTTCTATTGTTTTTTCATCTATTCTGATGCAACGCAGTTTAATTACTTGTATTACGGTCTTGAATTGGTACTCTTTCTTGATATGAATGGCATGCTGCAATCACAATTGTAACTGACAAGTCTAATAGTAAAGATTTTAGTTTACATTGTCACTCTCTGCATACCTAAGTAAACTGGAGCCAGTGGTGCTTGTCTCATTCTTGCCACCATTTGTCTGTTCTCTCAGTACAGATATGGAGACAAAACAAATGGTTCTGCAATGCCGGATCTACATTAGTCAATGATAGAATTGTTCTTCAGTCACTGACACTCGCCCCTGCTATAGAAACATAGACCATGACAGCAGAAAAAGACCAGAGGTCCATCCAGTCTGCGCATATTCCCTATAATCTCTGGAACCTTCCCTGAAACCTATTGTTCCTCCAGCGTACTAACCCTCCCTGTCCTATCCCCATTCTCCTCCCTGGTCTTGTCACCCTGGGCGACCACTATTCCCTTCATTCTGTCCCATGCCTGCCTGCCTGAATCCTCTAACTGTGTTTACACCCACCACCTCAGCTGACAAACTGTTCCAAGGTTCCACCACCCTTTCTGTAAAGAAGTACTTCCTCACATCCCTCCTGAACCTCCCTCTTGTTAATTTCCACTCTTGACCATGTGACCTTGAGTTGGTATTCAGGGTAAATAATTCTGTGCAGTTTACCTTGTTAATCCCTTTAAGGAATTTGAAGGCCTCTATCACATCTCCCCTCTTCCTTCTGGTTTCCATTAAGTTTATATTTAACACCTTGAGGCATTCCTCAAAGGATCTGCCCTGCTGGCCCTGAATCCTTTTGGTTACCCTGTACTGCACTGTTTCCAACTTATCCCTGTCCTTTCTGAGGTGAGAGCTCCAGAACTGGATGCAGTACTCCAGGTGAGGCCTCTCCAGGGATCTGTATAGGGGAAGTATTACCTCTTTGCCTCTCCTATCAGTACCACTCCCAATACATCCCAGCATCCCGTTAGCCTTGCTATGGGCCTTGTTGTACTAACTCATTTGTTTAAGGCAGTTACTGAGGATAACTCCTAGATCCCGTTCCTCTTCTGTAGTGCTCAGTCTTACCTCACCCATCCAGTACTCTGTCTTGGGGTTCCTTTTCCCTAGGTGCATTACCTTGCACTTATTGACTTTGAATTTTAATTGCCAGACCTTTGACCACCCTTCTAAATTTTGTAGGTCCCTCTGCACATCCCTTATTCCCTTATCACTATCCACCTTCCTACATTGTTTTGTGTCATCTGTGAAGAGACACAGCCTGCCCTGGATTCCCTCACCACTGTCACCAATGAACATGTTGAAGAGGACCAGATCCAGGACAGATCTCTGTGGAACCCCACTCGTAACCTCCCTTTCCTCTGATTTAACCCTGTTGACCACCACCTTCTGCTGCCTCCCTCCTAGCCAGCTACCCACCCAGTTCACTACGATTTTAGCCATGGTATCCCGTGATTTGGGCGAATGCAAAAGAGCGAGCCCAAATTATGGCAAACGGAAAATGGCAAGTACCAGAATGGCGAAACCAGTATTCCCTTTCCCTGAGGTGCTACGACCTCAGAGTTAGATATTAAAGACTGGGTGGTGCGGGGGGCAAAGCCCCCTGCAAGGGGGTGTGCAGGAGGTGAAGCCCCCTGCAGAAAAAGCACGTTCACCATTTCGGTCCTTGCTGTTATCCATTCGCTGATATGGGCTCACTCTTTTGCTTTTGCCCATATCACATGGAACCTTTAGACACACCCAGGTCTTTCATCTTTTTGAGCAACCTTTTGTGTGGTACCAAATCAAAAGCTTTGCTGAAGTCAAAGTACAGCAGATCCACAGCATGGCCCTTGCCTACTTCCTTGGCCACCCAGTCAAAGAAAAAAAATCAGGTTAGTCTAACAAGATCTTCCCACCACAAAACCATGTTGTTTACTATCCTGGAACCCGTTGCTCTTTAGGCAGTCCACTAGGTCCCCTTTGATTAGTGATTCCATCAGCTTCCCCAGGATGGAGGTCAGATTGACAGGCCTGTAGTTCGCTGGTTGCTTTTTATCCCCTTCCCCTTATGAAGCGGTACAGTGTCTGCCATTCTTCAATCCCTTGTAACTTCCCTGAACCTAAGTGAGCTGTTGAACAGCCCAGCAAGTGGTTCAGCCAGTTCTGCTGTTAATTTCCTGAGTATCCTGGGTTGCAACCCATCTGATCCTGGGGCCTTATCTATCTCAAAGAGCTGCTGACACCTTTAGGAGAACTTTACAAAAACATAACATTCAGATGCAGTCCAGCTTGTATCTCCCATTAGTTCTGTATTCCTCCTCCCAATAATTTATTAGTGAGGTCATTTGCATGAAAACAGGATCTTTGCTCCTGAATAGTTAATCCATTCCTGTTGCTGTCTCCCTACCTGCGGTCATAATGCATGCCTTGTGACATCACATAAGTTCCCATGGCAACAGACTGTGATGCCACAGCAGAGGATTATGACTTGAAGTAGGGAGTCAGCTATAGAGGCAGATGAACCCTGAGGTATAAAGATCATGCATTCATGCAAATGTCCTTAGTAATAAATACTGGGGAGGAGGAATCTTTAGAATATATATGGAATGGAAGTAGAATTGCACCTAATTATTGTGTTTTTCAAGTGTTTTTTAAGGTGTCAGCAGCTCTTTAAGGGCTGCCAGACCTTTCAGGACCCTCTCGCTAGCAAGCATTGGCTGCCTCATTTCTGGGACTCCCTCAGTGGCTGCTTTGATGCTGCTTTCTGGGATGAACTCACAGTCCTCCTTAGTGAATACTGAGCAAAAGTAGTCACTCAGGATGGCGGTCTTTTGCTCATCCTCCTCTATCTTTCTACTCCCCTCAACTAGCTGTGTGATGCCTATCTTTTTTCCCCTTTTCCACTGATATATCTATAAAACTGGTTTTCACTGTTCTTGACCCCCTCTGTGATACGCAGCTCCATGTCTGCTTTCCCCTCCATGATGGCTCTCTTTGCCTCCCTATTTTTCAGTAGACAATCCTCACATTCTGACTCCAATTGCTTTTCCTTGTATTTATAGGAGCCCTTCTTTTTGGCCCTAACCACTTCCCTGACCCTAGCTGAGAACCACAGTGGTCTCTTAAACCTGTTTTTTAGATACTGTTCTTATGCTTGGCTGTGATGCCTCAAGAATGGCTCCCTTTATTGCCGCCCATCTCTCCTCTACCCCTTATTTCCTCCATTCCTACTAACTTATTCCTGACCAGTTCCCTCAACCTATCGAAATCCACCCTTCTAAAGTCAAGGACTTTGGTTCTTGATTGTGAGTTGCCTGCCCCGAGGGCCAATTCAAACCACACGGAGATACGAACATACGAACATATGAAGAAGCCAGCAGAAGAAGGCCATTTGGTCTCTCAAGTCTGTTCGTATTGCAGGGTCCATAGCTTGAGCTAATGTCCCTGCCCTCCCTCCCCACTCCTCCATCCTCGTACCATGATCCTTACTTTCCCATGCCTATCCCAGCCTCTCTAAAGCTGCCCACCATCTTCAACAAGATGATCTCTTCTGGCAGTGCATTCCAAGTGTCCGCTACCCTCTCTGTGAAGAAATGCTTCCTAACCTCCCTCCTAAACCTCCCACCCTCCAGCTTAACACTGTGCCCTCTAGTGTTATGGTTGCCACTCAGCTTAAAGAGCCTCTCCTTATCAACCTTATTTATCCCTTTCAAGTACTTGAAGGTCCTAATCATGTCCCCTCTCTCTCTCTCTCTCCTGTCTTCCAGGAAATACATGTTCAGTGCCCTCAACCTCTCCTTGTATGCCTTACCCTGTGATGTGGTGATGTGGTTGCTGTTCTCTAGCTGCTCCCTTACTCCCACAGCACCCACCATCTCTGAGTTGGCAAGCACTATGTCAAGGATTATATTCTGCCTGGTAGGTTCTTTAACAAGCTTCACCAGTAGAAAGTCTTGGGAAGTGTCCAGTAATGTCTGACTCCTGGCACTCTTGGCCACCAAGACCGCCCAGTCAATATCAGGCAAGTTCAGGTCACCCACTACCACTACATCCCTCTTAGCTGTCCCTCTAGAGCCCCCTTCTATGTTAAGAATTGTGTGTAGTCAGCAGTATTCTTCCAGCTGCAGAGATGGCACAGAAAACAGAAAAAAGTACCACAACTATAGATTCATGAATAAAGTAGGTCTGGTAGGAGGAAGGGAAGGGGGATGGGAGCACAGAGAGGCACAGAAGTGGGGGAATCTCATGTATACCAATGATGTGTTGCAATACCACTGTGGAAGTAGAAGGTAATATGCATCAGTTTCTGTTCCTGTCTGCCCTGCTCCCTCTTGTCTTGTTAACAATACATTGCATAGTTCTCACTATGTGGCCATTATAAAAAACACCAACAGCTTTACCTGGTTCAAGATCAATCAGTGGTTCCTGTATCCACCCCCTTTCCCACCCTAGGGACAAGGCTGAAACCAGGAAAATATTTCCCAGCTCTCTTGCCCTGGCCAACAAAAAAATATATATATTACATGTATTCTACTACAGTATAGTTCCTCCTTTGCTTTTTGGCTTGTTGCCAATTTTGCAACTGTATTTTGCCTGAACTACAGTACATTCTCATGATGTTAATGTTTCACATTTTATAACCCATGCCCCTTTCCCCCAGGTCGTACCTAGAAATGAACCCCTGCTCAGTGTACTTTTCCTGACCAATAATTCTTTCTTTTTCATAGAACTTTTTTCTCCCTCCACCATGTACATCAGGGATACACCCTGGTCCCAGGGATACACCCAGCTCTGGCCTGCTGCTCCCCCATTTCCCTTCCAGGTCCCCATGACCACTCACAGTGACTCCCATAGCTTCCCCCTCTGTGGGTAGAGGCTATGGGGTGGTGGCTATCCCCCTAATCCAAGGCAGTCTACTGGGCTGAATAGGATCCAAAGTTGGCGGTCAATAGGAACAGTATTCGTAATACAGATGGCACATATGTTTTTCTCCCCTTGGTTTTCTCCCGTGTCCTCCCTCCTCCCCTGGTATGAATGGAGCCTGCGGACAGCATCGGCCGCATACAGTAATATCCTGCAGAAGAAGTAAGCTGCCTTGGCTCACTATTGGGGTCGCTTTGGCACCAGGTGCTCGACGCCATCCCTCATGACAGCAATGCACTGCCAAGCGGCAGCTGCTGTAGTCAGACCAGCCTCTCAGCACGGCATCCTAATCTTGGTTCTAAACTCAAGTGGCATGTACAGCAGCAGGACACACCGCCACTCGGCAATCAGGGTGGCCCTGGCAATATTTATTAATGAATAAATACATTACAATCCCTATCCAAACAGAATTGTTGATTTTGCCTTCCAGAACTTCTCAACACTCTTTCCACTACAAACAACAGTGTCTCATATCATTCTTTTGATGTGGCAGCGAAGCCTCTTCTGTTCTGACTCTATATTCAGTGATCAGAAACCCCACTAGCTCAATTACTTTGATTATTTCTTAGCTCAATATTGCATGTTTCACTGGAAGAAGGGTTGCATATGGTTTCTGCTTAATCTTTAACAGGCTTCTCATTATTAAGAATTCACAGCACCCAGCTGTTCCTTCTTGGTTATGTAACATTTCTTGTTATGTGACATTACAACATAGCCTGTTTACAATGCCTGAAGAGCCATTAAGCTGTCAACAAATTTTAGAGACTGGATGGTACAGTAGATAATAAATGATCTCTCCACCACTAGATACTGGTTTTGAATGATGGTTAGGGTGCTAAGGTATACAAGTCCGATACTCACTGCTCCGTTTCATGTTGCAAGACTAAAGTAACAATATACCCACAAATATATGATGTACATATGCACTGATATGATTGGCTGTCATTGTTCAAGATGCCTCCACCTGATAAAATGAACACAGAGATTGAAGAAGCAAGGGGGAAATGCATTTAATCTTATGATTGCCACCCGCCCAGCTTTGCACCAGATATCCAATTTTAAAAGGACACATTCATGCCCAGTGGACATAATAGTTTAAAAACCCATGTTAACTCTTTCAAAAGAGTTATCGGGGTCATCTGTAGCTGGAAGCAGTCCAGAGATATAGACAATGGAGTCGGTATGTCTGTATGTTAATATAGTTGGCGTTGCGCATTCTTAGGGTATGAGACCGCAAATCAAAGGCTAGCAGTTTTGATACCCTAAGGATATGAGACCACTCTTACAACTGTAAGAGTGGTCTCAGCAACTGTATTAATATGGTATTGATCAAAACTGAGCAATAATATATTAAAAGAAAAAGAAAAAAAACCCAAACATGCCAGCTTTTAGGGCTGCTGCATGTGAGACACTCTTCACATAATAAGACTGTCTCGTGCAGAGCAAAGGAGCACTCCAATTGGCTAGGAGCACTCCCTCGATCTATAATGTTCATCATTAATACTACATTGTAGCCATTTTCAGAACACTGTGATGTCATTGAGGAACAAGCTACGCACGGTGTTCCACAAATGTCTGCAATGTAGTATTAATATTGAGTTACTGCTATACAAAAAGTGAAGTGTAAAAAACATGATGTTAACTCCCGATGAAACAGTTGTGAAACCGGTCTGGGTTTCTGTCATCCAGATTTTGTTGGTGGTATGTTTTTTGCACTTTTTGTATAACAATAAAGCATTTTTGTAGAATAGCAAGTGGAATGTGGTGCTGGTTCTGTTGCCTGCTCTAGTTTTGTTTACCGGGCACACATGTGCAGCAGAACTAGACCTGCTGGTGGCAAATTTTAACACTGAACAGACTCAGTCATCTATATCTCTGGAATGCTTCCAGCTACAGGTGAGCTCAATACATTTGAAAGATCTTCTCATGGTTTTTAAACTGTGTCAGCCACTGTACATGAGTGTGTTCCCTTAAGGTCCAAATTAGGTCCTCCGGTTTTCCGCAGATGCATGCCAGTTTTCAAAATTTTGTGTGCAGTAGTCAACTGGTCACATGCTGTTAAAGCAGATACTGCCCAGTCATCCATTGCTTTGGCCAAACTTCTGGGCTGCACTCCAACATTATGTATGCTGCCATTCAGACATCTGCTGGCAAAATCAATCAAATTGGTGAACAGTGTGGCTGTAAAGACCTTTTTCAACTCCACATCTTCATTAATGTTGTTTACTGCTACATGAATGGTGCCTCTAACATAACAAATGGCACTAGAGGAGCTGCAATGCAATCATCAACTGCGAAAAGGGGTAGGGCGGCTAACCCAGTGGCTCAGTCACACTACCAAGCCGGAATAGCAAAGCTCCAGAATGGCTACTAAACAAGCATCCAAACTGATTAGAGAGTACCTTCTAATGCTCGCCCTCCTGCTACTTCTGGTATCAGGTAACATCCATCCCAACCTCGGACCAGCGCGCCTTATTACAAAGGATAATCACTGGAAACAGGGAACTCTTCACTTGGCCTCTATTAACATTTGCAGCCTCCTGTGCAAAATCAACCTCCTTAAAGCCTGGGTCTTGCTAAACAACCCTGACATACTCTCTGTCGTTGCAACTTGGCTATCGCCCAAAATACCAGCTGCAGCGGTTGCCACGCCTGGCTACACTACCTCCAGATTGGACAGATTGACTAAGTACGGTGGTGGTTGTGCTATCTAAAAGACACTCTAAAAGGACCGGTCTTGCCTGTTGCTGACCTTGGGTGCCCCACCCAGGTACTAGCGATTAAAGTGCTACTGGGGGCCCACCACAAGACTTTCACAATCCTATCAGTTTACATACCTCCCACCGACCCTACCACTGGTCTTCATAAAGTTCTGGACTACCTGAGGGCCCAAAATCACATTGGTGAGACAATATTACTTGGTGGCTTCAACATAAACTGGCTGTCTGCCTCCAGTGGCCCCATAAAGGATACACTGGCAGCTCTCCACCTTACTCAGCTGGTCAGCTCTCCCACTAGAATTAACTATAAGACTGGGACAAGCAAAACTCTTGACTGGGTAATCTCTAATCACCCTGACCGTGTCGCCAACATAAGTGTGCACCCTGACTCACTCAGTGACCACTCCCCTGTTACTTGCAATTGGACCAACAAATTCCATGCCCCACCGCCTCTAACTATAGAAACATAGATTTTGACAGCAGATAAGGACCGCTTGGCCCACCCAGTCTGCCCATTTCCCTACCTAATGGATACGCTGCAGATCCTAGTTAACCAGCAGCCTACTTCTTCCTAACCCCACGCCCTAGAATTGCCTTATGACTGTCCCATGCATGCTTGAATTCCAGCACTGTTTTTGACGCCACAACCTCCTCCGGAAGGCCGTTCCATGCATCCACAACCCTCTCTGTGAAAAAATACTTCCTTAAATTACCTCTGAGCCGCCCCCCTTCTATCTTCAAATTGTGCCCCCTTGTTCTTGCACACCTCTTTTTTTGAAAGATGCTACCCTCTTGGACTTTGTTGATTCCTTGAGGTGCTTGAAAGTTTCTATCATGTCCCCCTCTCCCTCCTTTCCTCATGACTATACATATTTAGCTCCTTAAGTCTCTCTTCATATGTCTTCCGGTGCAGACCCTGCACCATTTTAGTTGCTCTCCTCTGGACAGCTTCCATCCTGTCTATGTCTTTCTTGGATTGGGTCTCCAGAACTGCACAGAGTACTCAGATGGGGTCTCACCAACTGTCTGTACAGAGGGATAATAACTTCCTGTTTTCTACTGGTGATGCCTCTCCCTATGCATCCCAGTATCCCCAGCCCTCCTGCTGCCCTCTCACATTGCTTGCCCACCTTAGGTCATCTGATATGACTACCCCAGGTCCCTTTCCATTTTGTTGTTGTGGTATCTCACCCCCCATTGTGTACTCTACCCCTGGGTTTTTGTTTCCTAGGTGCATTACCTTGCACTTCTTAGCATTGAATCTAAGCTGCCATACATTTGACCATTTCTCTAACCTTGCCAAGTCCCTTCTCATCCTTTCCACCCCACCTTGTGCATCAACTCTATTGCAGATCTTTGTGTCATCTGCAAAGAGACATACTTATCTACAACAGAGTGCTAAGACATGGCCACCTGGAACTCCTAAAACAACACCCACGCTGTTAGGACTATTCACTACTTGACTCCTCTACAGACATTAATGTATCACTCCAACATTTTATCACTATGTTCAATGCTGCCTGTGATGGTCACGCACCCCTCAGGAAAATGAAGGTGCATGGCACTGTTCATCCCTGGATTACTCCTGGGCTGATAGACAGCATGAAATGGAGGGACCACCTCTGGTACTATGCTAAATCTTCTGGCAAGCTACAGGACTGGCAAGTCTATAAAGCTGCAAGAAACTCCTGCACTCGAGAAATCCGTAAAGCAAGAAGCAATCACCACAAGGAGCAACTTACCAATACCTGGGGTGACAGCAGGAAATACTGGGCAAATATCAATGATGTTCTGGGGAAATACCCAAAAAGGCTCCCGTGATGTTAAACCTTGACGGTACCCCTATACTCTGACCCCTCACAATAGCGAATACCTTTAATGATGCCTTCACTGACCTAAGTAGTGTGCTACCACAAGACTTCTTTGACGATACCACCTTAACGGCAGCACATCATCCTGAGACCAAGACAAATCATCACCTCCCCCCCCTACTTTAAATGTGTCTCAGTGGCCCAGGTCAGGAAATTACTAAACAATGTGCTGGGCAAGTCCAGGCATAGTGGTGACTCTTTAGACCTCAAGCTAATCACACTCACCACGGAGGAAGTACTTCCACCTATTACTAAATTACTTAACCACTCTCTAACCCTCTCGCAATTCCCACAGGTATGGAAAACAGCCATTGTTACCCTAGTTCACAAATCTATAGGCCTATATTAATCCTCCCACCCCTCTCTAAAATACTCGAACGTATTGTTGCCAACCAACTTGTGGACTACCTTGATAGATACTCCCTACTGTGTGAACAACAGCATGGCTTTCGGAAAGGGCACAGCACCACCACCGCACTCTTAGAATTCATCAGCTACGTCCAGCAATCTATTGACCAAGGCAGTCTTGTGGGTGCAGTCTTTATAGACTTAACCAAGGCCGTTGACACAGTTAATCACCAACTCCTCCTTAAACAACTCTCACAAACTGGTCTCTCCCCTGATACACTGCCCTGGTTTAGAAGCTATCTTGGGGACAGATCTCAATGCATGAAGATTTCCAATGCTATCTCTGACCAGAAGCCTGTTTGGTCTGGGATACCCCAGGGCTCAATCCTGGGTATACTCCTTTTCAACATCTTCCTTAACAATCTACCAGCTGTCTGCCACCAGCGAACACTGCTCTATGCAGACAATGCTGTCATTTTTGCAAGCCACCCTGACCCTTACCTCCTTGAAAGTAACCTTCAAAAGGGCTTCACAGAAGCTGAGCACTGGTTCCGCAACCATAAACTAGTACTAAACTACAAGAAGACAAAAGTCCTGTTGTTTTCCTCAGCCCGCAGTCGACATAAAGAGCATGCTCTTATCATCCAAAATTCCCAAGGTGACCCCCTTGAACAAATACAACACTTCAAGTACCTAGGGGTTACCCTTGATAGACACCTCACCTATTCACTGCTCATTGAAAATGTTGCCAGAGCCGTCAATACCAGGATTGGGCTCCTCTATCACTGAGAAAGTCTCTAACTCCTGAAGCCCTAAATCTTGCTGTCCACAGCTCGGTTCTCTCCTTAATTGATTATGGCCTTGTCATTTTCGGAACTGCTTCCGCCACTGCACTCAAAAGGCTCACTGTGGCACTGAACAAGGCCTGTAGACTCCTAATTGGCGCACCACGCCTCACCCACACTTGCGATGTCTATCAGCAGGCTGGGTGGCTCAGCTTGCATGGGAGAATTAAATACCACACCTGCTTACTTGACAAAAAGATTCCCCTTGGACTTATGCCTTCGGGATTAGGATGCTTATTTCACAAATTCCCCAAGACCCAACATATGTGCACCTCATCTTCCGCACTCCTACTAGTCCCGATGTGCCGGACCGCCCAATACCAATGCTCCTTTTGTATCAAAGCACCATACTGGTTAAATGGCCTCCACAATGGTTCGGCTAACCTTACTAGTCTCGGTGAATTTAAACTCAAACTTCGTTAGCACATCCTAACTGAAAACTCACTGTGATTGCACAGCTTCACATCCTTGTCCCTCTTCCCAGGACCTCACCCCATCATTCTTCTACTGTTCTCTCTTGTCTTGCCCTCTCTCTCCTCTCCCTTCCTGCTCCCATCTCCCCTCTTTTCTCCCCCACTTTCTTCCTTTCTTTTCGTCCCTTACTATCCTAACTGCTACTTGACAATGCCACCTGGTTGTTCGCCCCTTCCCTGATCTGGCTCCCCTCCTAATTCCCTCCTCTTCTCACTCCCTGCCTTCAATCACGTGCTAAACTAATGTGTATTCATTTGCTGTTCTCTTATTCTGTATTTTGTAATATAAATTGCTTAATCGTTTGTGAAACCAGTCTGTTTTCCATTATGGATCTGTGTACCCCCCAATTCCCATTTGAACCTTTGTAAATGAGCTGTTTGGCACTCAAAGGTATTTTGTAATCCTAGATTGAATAAATAAATAAATAAATAAAATAAAAACTCACAGTGTGCATTTTGAGTGGGAGGACTGTGACAGATGTCACAGTTTTCGGTTTTGACCCACCTTTTCTTCTCTCTTGGGAATAAGCTGGCTAGCTGTACTAATCATTTCCCACTGTTGCTTTAAGAATATGGGCTTGGTTAAACATTCTGACCCAATATTTTTTTCACTGAACCCTTACCTTTTATGCCCAGTGGGTCAGTGCCCGCATAGGCAAATATCTGAAATGAACCCTGGACTCAGGTTCATAAGCAGACCCAGGAAGCTAGGCTTGGGTGGCTGACTGGGAGGAATAACTGCCTATGACAGTACATCCAAGAAGGTTTGGCATCACGCTCCCTACTACTGCAACTCCTAACATTTGGCCAAGGGGCATGCTCCTTCATCAAAGGCTTGGTATGAATGTACAAGACAACGGGTGAGCACATCCACACAGGGAGGAAATGGGGTCAGAGGGTGCACTCTTGTTGCCCCTCCCCCGATTATGTGGCAGCTGTTAAGGAAGCTGCTTTACTACTCCTGCCATGGTGAGCAAGCCAAGAAGGACCTTTGCAGATGAGATGTAAGCAACGCTGCTGGCACTAGCTGAAGTGAGCCTAAATAGGGGCATCTGGCCGCAGGATAAACTACTGATTGAAAAAAGGGGTAGGGCTAAGGTGGACGTTTGGGTAAGGTTTATTATCCATTATTAGCTTCATCCAAAGGCAGCAGCCCAATAAAAGGACAGATTTAAGATATTAATTTCTGGTGCTAGTGTCTGCCTAGCAAAGAGGGAGTCAGTGAAACTATGATACTGTATGTTTACAGGTACATTTACTAAGTGGTTATAAGAGTGCCTCCTTGTGTTCTTTGGGAGCATTGCAACGGAAGTAATGATTCCCAAGATTAAAGCTATTATTAAGAAATACCTTCCAATTTAGAACATGCATATTTGCAAGCAATAATACCTGACAGGGTGGGCGGTACTGGGCAATACCGGACCGCCCAGGGGCGTAATGAGGCCCGACGCCACAGGCAGAGGGCCTTCTAGCCACTGGAAGGTCCGGTATTGCCCATACCACCCACGCTGGAGGGTATTATTGCGCTTAGAAAATGGGCACAGTGCCATTTTTTTTTATAGGATTAGGGAAAAAAAGTTAATTTTATAAAAAATGACTGCAAATCAATTGCCACTTTGTGGTAAAGTAGTCCCTTTGCTACTGGCAGTAGAGGGCGCTGATATGTTTGTTACTGTGGTGCTCCCCCAAGACACGCACACACACACATTAATGTGTCTCGTTGTTTGTTTTATCTTTTCACCACATTGATGGAATTTATTTATTTTTGTGAAGTGCTTTTAGTGGAAGTGAGCTGTGAGAGGGGAATGTTGTTGAATAGAATAAGGAAACAGATTAATGGAGCGCCTGATCTCGACCGTGGTAAGCTGTGCACAAGGTTTTCGGGTGTTGGCAGTTCAGTACATAGAGGCACTTTAGATAGGTTTTGTCAGTTGTTTTATGTGTTTCTCGGAGGTAGGGAGTATTAAAGTACGGCGAGACAATGAGGATTTTCTAGTTAAGCTGCTGTGAGGAGTCTCGCGCTGCACTTTTCTAAACACGGTGACAGGAGGGGGTTCTGTGAGCCGCAGTTGGGGGGAGCAGTTTTCTCGCTGCTGGTGTGCTGGTGGTGGTGGGGGCAGTCTTCATATTTCATCTGGCTGCCATGACTACTAGGCAGTTTCAGTAGTGAGCGGGCAGGATGCCGGCTGGAGGATGAAGGAGAGATAGCGTGGTCAGCTGTCAGATAGAAAAGGTGCTGTATTAAAGGAAAACTAAATAAAGAAATGCTAGAAATGAGGTCAACTGAAGTTCTCTATGCAAACTGAATAGGCAGCTGGCATTAGCAGTGTGGCAGTATGGTTGGGGAGTGCTATCTCTCTCTCTTAGCAAGATGAAAAAAATGGTGGCAATTTTAAATTGAATTGGCAGGTTTGAGCCACTTAGGAAGCAGGGTTGGCACAGGGATGTCTGAGGGAGTGAAGGGGCACTGGGGATGGCACTTTTTATTTCCTGGTCGTCTACTGAAAGTTAATGTACCCCCCTGGCAGGGGTACCAGCCAATCAGAGATCAGGAAATAAAAAGCCCATTTTCTAATAGGTAATAACTGTGTGCAAAAGAATGTCTTCTGAAGTCCTTTGTGTGCCAGAACTGCTCAGTTTCACTTCACACTTCTTTACAGAAAGAACTCAATCAATCAACTTTATTGGGCATACAGCAATAAACCATGGCCAACAGTTAACATTTCCCTGTGCAAAATCTTATGTGCAGTGTGTTTTGCAGTGATTTATCAATCAGTATGTATCTGGAGACATATACTTGGCAATTCCTCACATCTTCATTTAAGGAAAGTCTAGTTTATATGAATTGTTAGTATGCAATGGATGGTTATTTATAAATTATGTTAACTAAAATATGAAGGGAAATGCATGTGTCTATGCATATACAGTATGATTGTTAAATGCTGGCTGTTTTACTGCTAGAATGCCTAGTCAAGGTGACTGATGGAGTTCTTTGGGTGGGAGAACTGTGAAATGAAGCTGTGCATTTCTGGCTCACAAAAGACTCGAGAAAACATTAATAACAACAAGGGACACTAAGTAACTACACATAAGCCCTCGATGGATCCAGAATCTCAGTCGTTGAATCATTTAAATGCCTGGGAGTCTGGCTTGACCTGAAACTGGACTTTTCCCTGCACCTTGACTCAATCCACAACAAGCTCTGCCCCAAACCTGGCATGCTTTATAGACACAAGGACTGCCTCTTCTCCCACATTAGGAGGGAGATAATCACCAAGCTTATCCTTCCCACTTTTGGCTACGCGGATGTGGTCTATAGCTCTGCACCACAATCATCCCTAGCCAAGCTCGACCCCTTGTTCCATGCTTTCTGCAGATTTGTCTCCAACCTCTCATACTGCACTCATCACTGCCTCTTATACCACTCGGTCTCCTTGCTGTCACTTGCTAATCGTCCAGCCCATTGTGCCTCCTTTATCGCTAAGTTCTGGTTCAACACCCTCCCTTCCAACCTTTCCTCCTTACTTGCCCCATCCCCCAGTACTGGGTACTCTCTATGCTCCCGCAACCACCGCTCATTTGCAATGGCCACACCTCACTCTCAGTCTGGGTCACTAGCCTTTGCCTACTGGCTCCCCGCTCTCTGGAATGTACTCTCCACCAACGTGCGCAGCTTGCCTACAGTGCTGTCCATGAAAAGGCACTTTCAGCACCTCTTACCCCCTCCTTGCCAATGTGTCCACCCCCATAGTTGACAGGTCCTCCCTACAAGGTCGGCCTTGAACTCCTTCCGCTGACCTATCCCAAATTCAACTTCCCGCCATTACAGTGCCCACTCTGTTAACTACAGTGTCAGCATTAATGCAGTGCCTCTCATTATGCAACCCCGGCATCAGCACAACTAGCCTTGTTCGTGAATCCAAACTGCACTGCACCTATAGAAACTCTATGCATGTCACATCCTCCAGCACAAGTTCCTCCTCTGCTTATATATGCAAAGCTCATGTATATTAATTGTACATTGTATATTATATTGCTCTATGTATGTATTTGTATAGGTATGAATGTATGAAGCAGCTATCATTGTATTCTGTATCCTCACCCTCTACCCCGGGTCACGCCTGGTTGGAATCCTAAAGTCCGGGGGGGCACAGCCCCCCACAGAAAATACCCATTTAACAGGTGGCACAATACCTGCGTCGGTATTGTGCCATCGCTGTGGGGAAGGTCGGCATTGCCGCTGATGAGAAAACTTGGTGCTTCCGACTGTGACATAACAGAGGTGACTCATCTTGCTGTAGGTGACTGGCTTTTCTAAGTGAGTTGCAATGTCACAGTCAGTGAGGTCACGATGCTGAGACGAGGTATGAAAGGGAACGGAATTAGACATGTCAGCCTCCAAGTACAGCACTGTTTCACAGATCACAGCTAGTACAGTCACACAGAACATTTTCTAATAAGCAGAAGTAGTAAAAAAGAATCAACCTGGGCTATTTTGGGGGGCACTCAGTTCATTTCATGTAAGGTAAAATGATTTTGTACACTTGAAAAAGTAATGCATTGCTTACTTAAAATGAAAGTTCTTGTTGCTGACAGTAAGTAAGTAGGTTAAACTTTATTTTTATGGTGCCCAATCCCAGTGGCTCTGGGCGCCTTAAAGGAGGTATAAGACAGGGAGAGTTATAGAAAACAATACATACATGATCATCAGTTATCACTCAAACAGAATAATTTAAAATCATAGGAACTAAATAACAATAATAAATAACACTAAAACCAGCTGCAGTTAATCGGGAAAAGCTTCTTTAAAAAGATGGGCTTTCAGACCTCTCTTAAAAGCCACCATCGATAGGGCCTCCTTCAGGGATCTAGGAAGTGAGTTCCAGAGGACGGGGCTGATTACCTCAAAAGCATGATCTCCTGAGGTTTTCAGCCTGGACCTCGGAACCGCTAGGAGGCCCTCGGTGGAGGATCGAAGGGAGTGCATTGGATGGGCAGGGGTAAGGAAGTCACCCAGGTAGCCAAGGCCCGATCCAAATAGGGCCTTACAGGTGAGCAAGCCCACCTTAAAAATTATCCTTCATCTGACAGGTAGCAATTGCAGATTTCGCAGGACCGGGGTCACACGACAAGACCTGGGTAGGCCTGTCAGCAACCTGGCCGCCATGTTCTGCACCAGCTGTAGTTAACGGAGATTCCCTCCACTGACTCCGAAGTATAGAGCATTGCAGTAATCCAGCCTCGATGTAACAAAGGCATGCACCAGTGCGGGCAGGTCCTCAGGAGGAATTAGGGGTTTAAACCAGGCAACATTTCTTAAGTGGTAAAAATCACTTTGGAAGATGGAGGACACCTGTGCATCAAGCATCAGCCGGTCATCCAGGAAGATGCCCACATTCTTCACCCTAGTAGACGCCATCAAGGGGGAAGAACCAGGGAACAACCCTGGTACCACCCCAGAGGCATCCACATCACGCCTGCGACCAGGCTCGATCACCATCCACCAGCACCTCTGTCTCATCACGGTTCAGTCTCAGCCAGTTAGAGGACATCCAATCTTGGATCTCAGACAGGCAGTTGTTCAGCACTTCCACTGTGCCATTCATCCTGGGGGTATGGCTATCATCTGCATGACAGTGAAAACCCAGACTGTAGCATCTAATGAGCTCAACCAGGGGCAGCATGTACACCACGAACAACATCAGCGACAAGATCGAACCTTGAGGGACTCCACATGGCAGGAGCTTTGGACCGGAGGAGAAATTCCCCATTACTACCCATTGTATCCTGACCAAGAGATAGGACTCATGCCAGTTGATGACGGTACTGGCAAGTCCACAATATTCTCTAAGGTGATCCAGAAGCACAATGTGGTCCATGGTGTCAAATGCTAAGGACAGATCTAGGAGAATGAGAACTGTCTGGTCTCCTCTATCCCTCGCCCTGAGGAGGTCATTTTGCACCCTGACCAGTGCCTTTTGGTGCTATGCCTAGCCCTAAATCCAGACTGTAATGGCTCATAGATGTCAAAGGTCACAAGATTTTCCTTGAGCTGCACAGCCACTACTTTCTCGACAACCTTTGCCAAGAATGGGAGGTTGGAGATTGGTTGATAACTCGCCAAGACATCAGGGTTGAGTGTTGGTTTCTTCAGAAGGGGCTTCACCAGTGCCTCCTTCAAGGCATTGGGAAAGAACCCCTCTGAGAGCAAACACTAGACAATCTCGGCAAACACTGGACCAACGGACTCGACGCATCCCACTAGGAAATAAGTTGGGCCCAGGTTCAATTCACAAAGGTGGGGGGCAGCTACAAGATTCCTTCAACAACCTCAGCCACCCCCTCTTGCCAAAACTCCCTCCAGACAATAGGAGTGCCTCTGTTTCCACAAGAACTGTCACTGCAGGACTGGTCTAGCACCACTGGGGAGATCCTGGACCAAATAGAGGACACACTGTTAGAGAAGAACTGAGAAAACTCTACACACAAGGTGACTGAAAATACTCTTTTTGGCTCTAGACAGGTAGGATGAAGTAACCTATCCACAGTCTGAAAGAGCTGAGCTGGTCTGTTCCTCCCTGCAGCAATTTTCCTGGACAGGAACTCTGCCTTCTTATGGTTGATTGCCCTTTGATAGTCACCGCAGTGAGCTTTCAAAGCCAGCTTATCCTACTTGGACCTGGTCCTCCGCCAGCAATGCTCCAATTTCCATCCCTTGTTCTTCATCTCCTTGAGAGCCTCATCAAACCATGGGGGTCTCAAGCGAGAAGACCTGGGTCATATGCAGACCAGTGCAATGGCACTGAGCGCCTTGGAGACAGCCCTATTATAGGCTGCCACCATCTCGTCCGTGCCACCCACATATGCAGTACTCACACTAGAAAAGTCCACCACTGCCAAAAGTCCCTCAGAATAGGTCCCTTCTGTAACTTTTAATGATTTTTTGCAGCTGTAATTTAATAGGAACAGATCATAATCTGGCACCAACAAGCTAGCCAACCGATCCCTTCCACTTCCATATTGATCACCACGCCCACGCACTATGACGTGCAACAAGGGAGAGAGCGGGGGTGAGCCCATTGAAATAAATGGGGTATTTTTTAATTACTATTTTATGCATTATGGTGTGAGCTGGAGATTATGGAGGCCACCGCTCAACTAACAAGCCTTGATAGTCGAGCGGTGGCCTCCATTAACTCAACTTCCATTACATCAATGCATAAATAGTAATTAAAAAAAATATTCATTTCAATGGGGCGCGTCTCTACAGTCTCTCTTACTGCACATCATAACGCGGGGGTGTGGTGATCAATATAGAAGTGGAAGGGATCGATTGGCCACCTTGTTGGGGCCAAATTACAATCCCTTCCTGTTATACTACGCATGCAAAAAATCATTAAAAGTTACAGAAGGGGACTATCACCAGCATGAGCTTTCATTATGTTGCTTGCACGCATGTGCAAGAAACATAGTGCCATCATCCGAGTTTTCGGAGGTGTGGCACCCTCTCTTCCAATTCAGTCAGTGTGTTTGCAGGCACGGTCGCAGTTCACCAATCACTGCTGCTGCTGTCTATGACAAGCTGAAAATGCAGTGGCATACAGTTGAAAAGGAGAGCTCCGCTTCAGGGAGCAGAGCTCTCCCCACAACCTGCACGCAAGCACGCATATTGCATGCTGATGCTCCCTCCCAAGCACACACTGCGGCTGACGGGGTGCTCAATCCCTGTTGGCTCCACGCCTCCCACAAAAGCTGTCCAGGTGCCACGCTGGAGCCCACCCCAGTGGCAAAAACTGTCATAGCCAACGGGTGCCCAATCCCCGCCGGCTCCACAGCTGCACACCCTCCCAAAGCTTTCTGGTGCCACGCTGGGGCCCACCCCAGTGTGGCAAAGCTTGTTATAGGCCGACGGAGGTGCCCAATCCCCGCCGCTCCAGCCCCCAAATAGCCTTTCAGCTGCAGAGAATGTCCCTCATCGCCTTAGTGAAAAAAAAAAACCTGCAAATAAACAACTGTCCCTCAGCGCCTCCCTGCCCCTCCCACAACCCGCACCCACCCACTCGCACCTGCCTCCCCACACCCTCACCCTATACTTTTACCTCCCGACCTCAGCACGACAGTCTTCGTGGACCGGGAACACGCCTGCACTCTTCAAAGCCGACCGCGAACTGAGGAAATGCCGTAAGCTGTATAATGGGATAGATAGGGTTTTTCAACTTTGCTGCATATCTCAGGCATTTTTTGGAATTTTGGCACCAAATTTACCAACATAGGGGTTTTGGGACCTCTCCTCCATGAATTCTGTCACTGTCATGGCGTTAATCAGGCCCGAAGGGTGATTTCGCAGTCACTGCGTGAAATCACCTTTCAGGACTGATTAACGTAAACGACAGTGCCAGTGTTCATGAGGTGAGCTCTCAAAAATCCTATGTTGCAAATTTCAGGAAAAAATTCAAAAATGACTGTTTTTGAAGTCGTTGTTGCAGTTCCTCGCGAGGGCTCGTAAGTGCCCAAGAAATTTTAATATTTGCACTCCGGATTTTCAACATTGCCATTTACCACACCTCCTTATGAGCAGTATGGCTGTCATTTTTCATCATGCCCAAAATGTGCTTCCGGCATATGGCGCTAATAGCGCGGAGGCGGATTATGCGAAATCAATGTATGGGACACATTAAGAAAATCACCGATGACACTGTTCATGGGCAGAGGTCTTGAAATGTCTATATTGAAATTTGGTGGGAATTCTAAAAATGACTGTTTTACGAGCGTGCATTGCACAGTTCCTACGCACGCTTGTAAGTTCACGAATTTTTAATATTTTCACTCCAGATTTTCAACATTGCCATTTTACCACACCTCCTTATGAGCAGTACAGCTGTCATTTTTCACATGTCACCCAAAATGTCTTTCCATGCATGTAGCGCACAATGGCGCAGTCGGTATGCGCAATCAATGTTTGGGACAGATTAAAAAAATCGTAGTGACACTGTTCATGAGCAGAGGTCTTAAAATGGCTATGTTGAAAATTTGGTGAGAAAATTCCCTTCAGACGTTCTGCAATGTTACTAATAAAGACATTGAACAGGACTGGCCCCAGGACCGATCCCTGTAGCACCCCACTGGTCACCCCCTCTCCCTAGACTGCACACCATTTACCACCACTCTCTGCCTCCTGTCTGTTAGCCAGTTTCTAACCCAGTTTACCACCCTTTCCCCCATACCCAGCCTACCCAGCTAGTTTATCAGCCTCCTATATGGGATGGTGTCAAAGGCTTTGCTGAAATCACAGGTAAGCGTTGTCCACTGCCCCACCCTGATTCACTTCCTTTGTCACCCAGTCAAAGAAATCAACCAGATTTGTCTGACATGATGTCACCACTGTGAATCCATGTTGTCTATGGTCCTGGGCTCTGATGGCTTCTAGATGCCCCACCATCCTTTCTTTAAGCAATGTCTCCATGATCTTCCCCACTACTGAGGTGATGCTGAACGGCCTATTGTTCCCTGCCTCCTCCCTGCTGCCGGACTTGTGTAGAGGGATCACATGTGCCCTCCTCCAATTCACTCATGTTGAATGACTCAGTGAACATGGCTGCCAGAGGTACTGCTATCTCCTTCGCAGTTCTCTTAATATCCTTGAGGCTGATGCCATCTGGTTCCATCGCTTTGTCCACCTTCAATTTAGTGACCTCCTGCAGGACTCTTTTGCCTTTGAATGGACTATTGTCCACCTCTTCACCCCCTTGGCAACTGCTGTGCTGCTGTGGCCCTTGCCCCTCCCACTCTTCTGTGAATACTGAACGGAAAGACACCATGGATGTCTTGGGAGGAAGGCATGGAACTATCACTTCCAAATACCTAAACAGCACATACAAGCAAGCAACATTCGGCATTGACAAATGCTTGTTTTAAGTAAGCAATGCATTTACTTTTTCAAGTGTACAAAATCACTTTTTTTTTTTTTTACTTAGCCTGCTGCTCCCTGATTACCCTTCCAGCCTGCTGGCAATGGGGTAGACATGGTATTTCTGTTTTCTCCCCTTGTTACAGGGACCCTGGATTGCAGTCACGCATGCATGAGGAGGCGCGCATGCACTCCGTGGCTCCAGTGACAGTCCCATCCTCCCTCCCAGTCCAGTGCCAGGTTCCCCCCTGGCTTGGCACTGCCACCGTGCCTCCATCAGGTGGCTGCCAAGAGCTATGGAAACCTCAGATCCTCCTGGCGGCTGCTCAATCTGACTCCTCCCCCTCCCCCGCCAGCCAACCTCTGGCAGCCCGAGCTCGCTCCCAAACCTGGGTCGCTGGCATGGTACAAGGTGTGGCATCCAGCACCTCAACCCTCAGCGTCACTGGCCTGGACGTGTACAAAATCACTTTAAAGTGGTATGTGATTTGAACTGAAAAGTAGAGGCGTTTGATTAGTGATTGACAGTAGTGGAAAATATGGTTAAGGCATTGGCAGTGGAGATGAAGGATACCAAAGATATGGCAGGCTGGACAATGACCACTTCAGAAGAGGAGCGGTAAGGCCCACCAGTTGGAGCAGAAGTAGTGCTACCACTTGCAATACTAATGGCCCAGGCTCAGAAGTGAGCCAGAGTTGTCAGGAGCCGGCCGGTGAAGGAGGATGGAGCATCCCATAAGACATTGTCCTCCAGGGAGAAAGTAATATTTGCTACCACCACCTGGGTGACCACAGTTGGTGGTGCAACCTGGAGCCACAAGTGGGTGGCAGCTCCTGACTGTGATGTGAACATGTTTGTATGCTCACATCTGTTGCAGTCCCGGTCCATGAGGCACGCTGAGGCTTGGAAGAAAATGGAGAAAATACTGCTGGTTGAGCGGGATGAAGTGGAATCCTTCTGCAGGACCCACACCGCCTACTGGGCTCCCTGACACAACCAAACTAAACTCCCTTTAGGGCCTGGGGAACCTGGGAGTGCTCTGCCCTAGGGGGCAAACTGTGAGACCCTGAATGGCAGGTGAATAAGCCCCAAAGATGGGGGTGATGAGGCTGGGGAGGACACCGGTGATGGGGGCCAACCAGGCAGAGGGGGAGTATTAAAAAAAAACAGTAGTAGTAAGAAAGAATAAACATTTGAGCCTTTGACTGGAACATTCTTAAAATACCCATGCAGCTAATATCGGCCTCCTTGTACTACCAGAAAATACTGAAACTGATGATCTGGTCACATATTTTATCAGCTTTCTTCAGTCTTTCCTTAGCATGGACATTGCCCCTCGACTATGTAAAGCATACTGCATATGCCCTTGCAAGAGATCAATGCACGGAAATGCACCAAGAACCCTGTTAATCATAACCTCTGGGTGTGGGGATAAAGGAAAGACATGTAAATTGGTGAAGCAAAGATAACCTTCATACAGTCCTGGAAACGAATCTCCAGCTATTCCATGGGAAATGAATTCTTTAATTCACAGGCTGCTTCCCCTGGTATGTTCAGTAACCAGCCAAGTTTTCTCTATGAGAATGGGGTTGGGAGGGGCGCAATGAAGAAATGGACAGAGTCCCTGTATAGGATTCATACATTGTTTTTATTCATTTTATTCCTCATACGGCCTATGTTCTCATCGTTTCACCTGATTTCAGGCTTCATGAGGAGAATGGCCTTTTTGATTCCTAGTAAAAAATATATACATATATGTGTCACCGTCCGTAAATACATTCATGTTTTATAACATTTGGAAGCTCAATCAATAGATCAAAATTGTGACTCACTTTCTTTATACTGCTAGCTGAAGCAGAGACAACATCTGAACTTTGAGGAAGAAACACTGCCCTATGTGTTTTTAGATCTATGTTATGCTACATATGGGAGATGCAAAGCTTTTGATGCTGTGTGAGAGGCTTTTTTTTTTTTTGCAATTATTATTTATATTCTCCCCTCCCCTTTGGAGTCACCTCTTCGGGAGATGCCAATGAAGCCTGTCCCTACCTCCGCCTTACCTGACCGAACAAGGTTCTCCATCATGGTGCGGTTTAGCCCCCACCCAGGTTCAGGGTGGGACCACTCCCAAACCTTTGAATCTCGTCAGGCCCCTCATTTAAGGCAGGCAGGCGGCGGCATATGGAACTCCGTCTACCCGACTCTGGAGGGGCATGTTCCGTTTTTCCTCCAGACTGCGTGCCCCAGAATCAAGGTGAAGGTGCCGACACTCACAAAGTCCCACCCCCAAGTTCCTGTCCCCAAAGCTGGTTGGTCCATGGCCTACACCTCCAACCAATTGCGCCTCAGTGACTCCAGCGGCTGCCATTGCCCCCTGCCTCCGCCAGGGAGTCACCGCTTGTCAGTGTAAGAACCCACCCTCTCCCCCAGAAAAGGCAGGCTGTCGTCGGATGCTTGAGCCTTCTCCTCCCCCCTGGCCAGCCCCAGTGGCCCGGGTTGCTCCCAGACTCAGGTCGCAAGGCAGCGGCGGGGTATGCCCAGCACCTCAACCCTCAGCGCCACCGGGCCGCCGTATGTGAGAGCCTTTTTAATGAAGCTGGGGTCTCACACAGTCTCCTAATGCCAGAAAAATTGCCTGTCTCTTATGGGGGGGAAGAGTTTTATGTTTGATGACCCAGAAGAGGCAGGTGTCTTTGGAAACAAAGTAAAATAAGAATCTGAAGTTTGACAGGAGACGAGTGAATCTGGCTAGGAGGTCTGAATGCCATGCAGAAAGTTTGGATGCTGTCAACTGGGACACAGGAGGTACTTGTGATGATTAAGTGGGAGTACTGTTTGCATGTAACTGACAACCTGAGTTTATTTTGTCTGGATGTTTCTTGGATTACTGGGCTAAGCTGCTTCATTAGCAAATTTGCCATGTGGACAAAATAGTGGATGACTGTTTTTTTTTTGTGTGTGTGAGAGAGTTTTTGCAAGGATGGTTGGTTTCCCATGCTAGATCTTCTTCTTCTACCACTGGCATTTATTTAGCTTTTGTTGACCAGGTGAGTACACTAGACAAGACATTTGCCTATTTTCAGGTATGACCCGGGAGAGTACAATGAATAACATCAATGCATGCAGCATAAATGGATGATTCTAAGTTAACTGCTAAATAAACATAAATTAGACACAGCCACAGAACCTGTGTGATAGCTGTCCCATTCATGATATAGTAGATGAGTTTTATTTTTACAACATACATTTTTATTGAAACATTTGGAAAATAATACAGTTATCAAAGCAGATACAGAATTAACAAAAAATAAACAAAGAAGTAACTGTAAATCTGTCATGAACAAGTATAGATATAGGGCCTGTCAATTACAGACAAGGGTTAGAACACTGAATAGAGCTAATGTCAATAACATTCCAGCCCATTAACACAGTATAATCCATTTATCAGAATGTCTTGGGGAGATGTACAAATTTCAGATAAACAGGGAACATCAAATCTGTAAACAAAAAACTGGAAATTCATGAATTTGAGCCAGCACGATGACGCTGAGGGTTGAGGCGCTGGATGCCACACATCGCTCCACGCTGGTGACCCAGGTTCGCGAACGGACTCCAGTCACTGGGGGCCGGCAGGGGCAGAGAGGGATTGAGCATCCAAAGGACTGCTCTTCCTCTCTGAGGGAGGGGGGTTTCAGTGGTCGTCGCGTTGGTGCCCCTAGTGGAGGCCGGGGGGCAATGCACTGATGCTGTGCTTCGGGGAGTGAGTTGGGGCTGGCGCTGGGAGAGGCGCATGTGGATGCGTCGCCTCCCCCATGGCATCATTGCATGCCCCACTCCACGCAAGCCACCAGTAAAGAGGAAAAATGGCGAACGATCGCGGCGGCTTGATGGCCATCTACAGGACGCCCGACCTCGGAAGCACTGCTGCAGATGCTGGATCCGGTCTCAGTGGGGAGTGAGGGGGACTCTCTGCCGCCCCACCGTGGGGGGAATGCCGTGGGGGTAATTGGCAGCTGGGGTTCTACATGGGGCTGAAGCGAATCGGACAGTGGCCGGATGAATTTTTATTTATTTTTTATTTATTTATTCTAGGATTACAAGTACCTTTGAGCCAAGGCTCTTTTACAAAGGTTCCATGTCAGAAATAACAAACAACAAGGAAGCAACAGTGAAATAACAGTAAATAATTCATGTACAACAGTGCTATTAAAAGGGGTCAATTATAGGAAGAGTAAGGGGTAGAGGATGAGGAGAAGTGTAGGTAGTTAACAGAGGCAGCTATAGTAAGATGGTGAACACAGCTAGGATGCATATGCACACAAGGAATGGGTAGGGTCAGGCACCTGGGGGTAGCAGAGAAACAGGGATGAGAGGAGAGAGGGAGGATGAAGATGCAGCCAGAGGCATTTGTCAAAAAATAAATGGGAAGGAGTGATAGAAGAGAAAAAGGGGTCAGGTTGGGGGGATAAGTGCTGTAATGGGGCAAGAAGAGACTAATGAGGTGGTATGAAGACCTGAGATTTGAAGTGGCGCCTCAGGAGCTGGTGGGATGGGGATGGGACTGGGGGCCTGGGGTTAAGCAGTATATAAGTTAGGATTTAAGCTGTGTAGGTCATCATCTAGGAGAGGCAGTCTCAGGAGCTAGAGGCAATGAGATGGGGCCGGAGTCTGGTTTTGAACAGACCTAGTGTTGAGGCAGAGGAGATGGTGTGGCTGAGACCATTCATCCATAGAGGAGCCCTATAGGCGAAGGAGTGTTGGCCCAGCGTGGTTTGACAATGAGGAACTTGTAGAATCTGGGTCGTTGAGCTCCTGGTGTTCTGTCAGTTGGTGTTTTGATGTAACAAGGCAGTAACACCGGGGGGTGTGAGGCCAAGGTTGATTTTTCCCGCCATAGCACATGTGAGATACTTTATATGGTTGGAGAGTTGGCGCCATCCGGATTTTTCATAAAGGGCACAGGTGTGGGTGAGGCGGTGGGCACCACTTGTGAGTCAGCATGCTTTGTTAAGAGCAGTTGTTATACGTCGGAGAGCGGATGTCATGGTGGAGCTGTAGATAACGAGGCCATAATCAATAATTGACATCACAGAGCTCTGGATGGCAATCTTTAGGGCCTCTGAGGTGAGGTGCTGCCTGTGCTTGTAGAGTAATCCAAAGCATGTGCTGGCAGCTTTAGCCACGCTGTCAATGTGAGCCGTATAGGAGAGATTGGGGTCAAGCAGAAACCCTAGGTATTTGAAAGAGTAAACTTGTTCGATGACAGTCCCCCTGCTTGGTGGAGATGGCAAGGGGGTGTTGCTTGTAATGGTTATGTGAACTGCATAATAGCAAGGACTTGGTTTTCTTGTGATTGAGGACAAGTTTGTGATTGGAGAACCATGTTTCAACGGCACTGAATCCGAGTTGGAGGCTGTGCTGTAGTGGTGAAAGGTCCTTGTGCGTAGAAAAGACAACAGCATCATCTGCATACAGGATGATTTGTTCTGATTTCTGATGGGATGCCAGGACATGTAGGGTAGATCGGGAGCCACAGGTAAAAAGTACTAACAAAAAAAAAAAAGAAATTAAAGAATTTGGGACTCAGATCCCAGATTCTTCTTGGTTAGCTGTGCGGGGAAAATACCTTGGCAGTAGGGGAAGCAAGGGGTAGCATACCCCAATTGAAAATTTTGCATAATTTTTATTACTCTCCTTTAAGGGTAAAGGAAATGAATCACTGTGTAAGTGATAGCTAAAAGGAGTGTAATAAAAATTATGCAAATTGAGCAAATGGCACTCCAAATTTTACCAATCCCAGGGCAGAACAAACACAAGTGACTGAGATTAGCAAATTCTGTTTTCCCAATTAGCTTAAGACAAGGCTGTGCAAGAGTTGTCACAATCTAAAATAAGTTTGTAAATTAAGCTAGTGCCTTTCCTGAATTGAACAACTTTTAATAACTGGACCCATCCTGAGTTTTATGCCGAGTTCAAAGTTTCATTAAGGAGTACATCTCTAATTTAGAGGAAATGCTATAAATGGTATTAAACTGAATTTTTTTTAAAGTTCTTCAAAGCATAGTAGACTATTATCCTCGGGGTTTAAGGGGGAACAGTCAGCACTAAGAGCAGCACACCTAAACATGGCTTTGGTTCCAATTTGCACTTTGTGTGCATTTGTGTGCAAAACCTTTTTTTTTTACTTAGCTGTTTACTGCAGCATAGTGGATTCTATCAGACTGTTTCTGTCAACTTGCAAGCTGTCATTGTATCTACAAATCCCAGAATCCCCTGCTGCTGACATCAGAGGAGGGTTGCAGCAGCAGGAGATTCAACAGTCTGTAGTGCAAATTAGTGTTTATATAAGCTCTTATCTTTTGTTTGCAGGTCCCACTATCCTCCCAGGGCTATGTACAGTCCCAGAGGACTGTACTTAGCCCCAGGAAAACAACAAGATTGGTAGACATCTGAACAGATGTTATAAAAGCTCTAACATGCACTGTAGATTATTGAATCTCCTATTGCTGAAGCCCTCCTTTGATGTTAGCTGCATTGGATTCTGGGATTTGTAGTTGCAGAGAAAGTCAGCTTGCAAGTCAGTAGAAATAGTCTGATACAGTTTTCTGCATTACAGTAGATTGTAAGCAAAAAAATATGTATTTCTGCACAGAAAATGCAAATTGGGACCAGCCCCACACTTGGGTGTGGGGCTCTCAGTGCTGACTGTTCCCTTTAAGTAAGTCAAGTACCCTTCTGATGCTAAGCTTTCTCCAGCCTATGTCCTTTAGCAGTTTACCCTTGAAAGTAATGGCAGGATTATTTCAGATAGGCATGAACCCGGATTACACCTGGAAACGAGCCCTGGCTCTGTGTGCCTTTCCTACTTATTAATTTTCAAGAAATAAACAAACAAACTGGAGTTGGAGAGAGAGAGAGAGAAGTTTCAACAGGTTTATTACTTTCTTTGTGTAACTGGATTGTGTATGGGATGGTGGGATGATTTTAAGTGTTTTTTGAGGGGTACGAATATACGGTCCAAGGTTTGTATTGGTTTAAGTAGTTGGTTTTCCATAAACAAAAACTTAGAAACATAGAATGTGTTGCAGATAATGACCGCAGGGCCCACCCAGTCTCCCTATTTTTTTTTTTAAACCTTTATTTTTTGTTGCACCACAAGCAGTAATTTGGACTACTGAGTGATTGAAACCAGACTGCTGCTTGTTTCAAGAGAAAAGTCCAGTGGTACCCTGCCAACAAGGCAAAACAAATCCCCTCCCACTTTTCTTGAGGTTCTCAATTTCTTTATATTTAGGTAAGGAGTTTTGTTATCCCATAAAAATTTAGAGATGTATACGTTCAATTTTTTTGAACAAAGTTACCTTCATATGGATGGGGAAGTTACTTAAGGCAAGGAATATTTTGGAAGCCAGAATCATCTTAACAGAGCTGAATCTTCTCCAGCGACAGTTTCAGTTTTGACCACATTTCAATATCTTTTCTGGTTTCTACAAGTAAGGGTGCCAAATGGGATTCAGTAATTTTGTTTTGTTACGTACAGATATCCCTAAACAAGTTATGCATTTTAGTAGCTAGGTTTGCATAAAAATACTTCTACATGTAATAACTGGCTAATGTTGAGGGTATGGTTACATGATTGTATATGACATATGGTCTGTTGTTTAAGTTTTATTATTGCACCTTTACACTGTACTGTAATATGCCTGTTGCTGTAGCTTATTTATTCTAATGAAGAAACAATCTCAGGACTTGGGCACTAATTGGGCTAGATTTCCCAACATTTTCTACACAGCGATTATATCTGCAGTCTGGGTCATGCGACTACATAGTGGCTTCACATAATCAAGGTGTATGCTATATTTAGTAGTTACCGGTAAACCTCCAAAGTTAGATTGTCATGTTATGTCCTACTCTGATGGTTTCATCCCGTTACCGTCTCTAGTTATTATATAGAGAATAATGTGTGGGGACCACAGGCATGCTCAGGGGGGCTGACCTTGGCCACCCCCCCACCCACACACACATTCAGTACCTGATGTCCAGTGTTCTAAATCCGTCAATATCAGGTGGCAGGCCACTGCACTCACTACCGTGTCAGTGAATGTGATTACAAGGTGACAGAGCGTCTCACTTCTGGATTGTGGATGGGAGTGATGCTTGCACCATGCCTAGAGTGCATTTTGGAATTGTCTGCAGACTTTCATAACCATGGGATTTCTTTTACAGCGCAGACACTGGTGGCATGGCTGGAAATGGTTCTCTGAGGCCCATTCTACCTGTCTTGGTAAACCAAAAATATGATTTTGCACAAGATTATATTCATGTGATTAGGCAAGGTAGACTTGGCTGGCATCCGGGTAGCAGTGACATGAAGACGCTAAAACAGCTTAATCTGGTTCAAGGTCAGTTGGCATTCATCTGTATCCCCCTCCCCTGGGTCGTGTCTGAAAATAGGCAGGATTTGTCTAGTGCACTTACTCAGTCAACAAAAATAAATAAATAAAAAGTAGTAGTACTCAACAGATGCACTTATGCTATGAAATGTAATCAAATTCAGATTTATTCTTGGCAATGGCCTTTCTTGCTCACTTTATTCCAGTGTGTCTCCACACTTCCAGCACTAACCCCAGGCAGCAGTGGCACGAATGCAGAGCCAGTCCTGGATCCAGTTTCCACAGAGCAGCATCTCTGCCTCTTCTTGCAGCAATGGTAAGCAGCAGAAGTTAGTTTTTGGCAGTGTGATAGCGATGCAAAGCTATGAAGACTGATGCTCTTGCTTGGCATGGCAGTTTTTTGGTGTGAGCAGGTTCGTTTTTTTTCTTAGCTGAAAATCAAAACAGGCTTGAAGTAAAGGGGTTAGATTAAAAGTTAAATGAAAAATTAGCTTTTTTTGAAAGGAGAGACTGGCAACATTATTGGACTTTTAAAATGTATGAAAACATACTATTTACAATGCATTTTTTCCCTGTGGAACCATGCCACAAGACCCTCTAGAATGGAAAACTCTGGCCCCCATATTCAGAGCCAACGAATAGCTCTGTGCAGCCTGTAGCACTGTGCTACAAACAGTGCACAGCTTGCTCTGACCTATATTCAAACAGTTACCATCCTCTAATAGAGTGCTAACTGACTGACTATGGGGCCATGCTGGCACAGGGCAACGTGGATATCTGTGCTGCGCTGACACAGCCCACAGCTGCATATGGCCCACAGGGATAGCATGCCCAAAATGGGATAGCACCAGGTCCCCTGTGGGCCATATTCAGCCCTGGCATGCAAATGAGTCCATTTGGCATGCACGACACTAAGGGGCCATTTGCATGCCCATTATGGGCTCATTTGCATGCACAAAGCAGCCCCCTAGCACCAATGCAGAGTAGGAGAAGGAAGAAATCCTTGGCATCTAGTAGATCCTTGATCGCCCATGTAGTAGTGATAAAACACTTTCTCTGGTAATCTAACAGTACCCTCCCTCCCCCATCCGATCATCCAGGTGTGCTACATATATGGCACCCCTGGTGGCTAGCCCTTCCTAACCATGTGCCATCCCCCATCCATGTGACAGTTTCCACCAGATAAGGATCCATGACCCACCCTTCCCTTCATCCTGACAGTGACCAGCACAGCCCTCCATGCACCTCCATGGCCAACCACCGTCTGAACTGCACTGAGCATGCTCACAAATACTGCACTTGAAATCATGCTCAGTACAGGTCATATGGCCATCAGTCGTGGAGCAGAGTGCAGGGCTGTGCCGGTCGTGGTCAGTGACCGCAGAACCAGTGACTGGGGTGACGGGGGCTGTGGGACAGAGATTCCTCAGCAGAAGGGCAAATGGAGGTTGTCACATGGACAGAGGTGTGGCACTTGGTCGGGGGAGGGCTGCTAGCCCATCAGAGATGCCATATATGTATTACACCTGGGCAATCAGGGAGTGGGGGTACTGCTAGACTAACAGAGAACACATTTTACCAGTACTACATGGATGCTCGATGGAGGGGGCACCACTACACTACCAGGGAAAGCATCTTACCACTACTACATGGGCAATCAGGGAAGGGGAGTCCAACAGACAACCAGGGAAAGGGTTTTGTTTAATACATGGGCAGGCAGGGTGCTGGCCACAGGACTACCAGGGAGGGATATGCCAGGAGTGTTTAGTGCACTAAATTGGTGATCCTGGGGGTTGGGGGTACCACTGGACACCAGGGATTACACATGCAGTACACCCACCCTGTGTTCGGTGGGGAGGTGGAGGCATAGCCTTAGCACACAGTTAAGGCCAAGTTTCAGCAATGGTAAACAGCATCTATTTTGCACTACTGAAACCTCTGAATACACATCTGTACCATTATGCATGAGGGATCCCTCATTTGCATGGGTGCAGTGGTACATTTTGCATGATCACATGGCCGCATTTCAGCGGTGCTCTGAGGGCCTCTAAATATGGCTGCCCCTGGAGTGCTAGCACTAATACAGGTTAGTGGTGCACTAGCCTTTTGAATATGGGGGACATGTGAAGTCCTCCCTGTCATCTTGCTGTGCGACGCCTCGCCCTGGACTCTTAGCTCCAGTGTGAATTGCCATCCCTACAGTTCATCCCCAGATGAGTTTGTTTTATAATATTTATGCTGGGGGTGAACTTTTACACTGGGGGTGAACTGTCCAGGGACGAATTGTGCAGGGTGCTGATTCAAGCCGGAGCTAGGAATCTGGGACGAGTTGTTGCACAGTGACAAGACCAGCATGACTTGTCATGTAGCCTTGAATATGGGGGCCTCTAGCCTTTGTGTTATTGGTCAACCTTTGTTTATGGACTCTGTGCACACCTCCAAAGGGGGCTGCTACCCAGGCTTTCTTGCGGGGCTTGCTGCTGATTGGAGGTGTTGCTGGAACTAGCTGCAATATTCCTATTAGACTCTCCCATACTGCTTTCAGTTTTGTATCAATCTGCTCTAGTAAGTCCAAGGAAACTGAACCCATCAAGCGATCTTGCAAAAAGCCAGTTTAGAAGAAGTGAAAGTTAGCATCCAAAGTTTATTTTTGATGAACTACTGTAATGTGAATCACATCTGCTTCAATGCCTGCCTTTCTAGTGCCTCCCCCAAGTAATCATTATGTTTGTTTGCATGCATGTGCAAGAAACATAGTGCCAGCATACGAGTTTTCGCAGGTGTGGCAGCCCCACTTCCAATGCCCTGATCATTTTTGCAGGTATGGCAGTGGGGCACCAATAAATGTCTGAGTTGTCTATGACAGCAGTTCAGATGCAGTGGCGTACAGCTGAAAGAGAAAGACCGCTATAATCAGCTGTGGTAACGTGTAGGCAATTTGCATACTGCCATGCCATCAGCAGTATGCAAATTGCCTACACGTCACCACCTTAGCTGCCGTTCTCTTTCAGCTGTATGTCACTGCATCTCCCAGCATGATGCACCCCCGCCCCATTTGTTGTGTGCTGACCGGGTGCCCAATCCCCCTTGGCACATGCACGATCCCCCCCAAGCACACTCTATGTCCAGCGGGGTGCCCAATCCCCGTTGGCTCCAGTGCCCCCCAAATAGCAAACTTCAAGGTGGCACACTGGGAGCCTACCGCAGAGTGGCAAAAGTCCCACGTCATCATGTGCTCCCCCACACACTGTGTGGCCAACAGAGGTGCCCAATCCCCCATTGGCTCCACTGACCCCCCCAATAAACTTCCAGGTGCCACGCTGGGAGCCCACCCCAGTGTGGCAAAAGTCCTGAGTCATCTTTTTAAAAAAAAACCTTGTAAAAGAAAACGGTCCCTCATTGACTCTCTTGACCCCAACCCACGCCCTACCCTCTCGCACCCCACCTCCCCACACCCCCCCTTAACCCCATGCTTACCTCCAGAGGCAGGCTCAATGATCTTCAGTGGACCAGGAACACATCTATACTCTTCAAAGCTGACCGCGAACTGAAGAAATGCCAGTAAACTGTATAATGACATAAATAGGGTGTTTTCAACTTTGGTTCATATCTCGGTCATTTTTTTAATGTTTGCACCAGATTTTCAACATGGGGTTTTTGGGACCCGATCTCATGAATTCAGTCACTGTCATCTGGTTTTTCAGTCCCGAAAGGTGATTTCACAGTCACTGTGTGGAAACACCTTTCGATACTGATTAATGAAACAACAGTGTCACAGTTCATGAGGTAGCCCCCCAAAAACCCTATGTTGAAAATTTGGTGAAGAAATTCCCCAAAATGACTGTTTTACGAGAGTGCATTGCGCAGTTCCTACGCACGCTCCTAACTTCATGAACTTTTAATATTTTCACTCCAGATTTTCAACATTGCCATTTTACCACACCTCCTTATGAACAATACAGCTGTCATTGTTCACATCTTGCCCAAAATGTGTTTTCGCACATGTAGCGCACAATGGCGGGGTCAGTGTGTGAAATCAATGTTTGTGACAGATTAAGAAAATCACAGACACTGTTCATGAGCAGAGGTCTTAAAATGGCCATGCTGAAAATCTGGTGACAAAAGTCCATAAATGACTGTGTTACAAGCATGCATTGTGCAGTTTACACGCACCCTCGTAAGTTCACGAATTTGTAATATTTTCAGTCCAGATTTTCAACATTGGCATTTTTCCACACCTCCTTATGAACAGTACAGCTGTCATTTTTCACACCCTGACTGAAATGTGTTTTTGCATTTCCGGTGCAGAATAGCACGGTCGCTGTGGGAAATCAGTGTTTGGGATACAGTAAGAAAATCACAGTGACACTGTTCATGAGCGAAGGTTCCAAAATGCATGTGTTGAAAATCTGCTGTAAAAAATCCCCAAACTAATTACATTATGGGTGTACGTTGTGCAGTTTCTACACACGCTTGTGCCTTCACCAGTTTTTTTATATTTTCACTCCAGATTTTCAACATTGCCATTTTTTACACCTCCTCATTAACAGTACAGCTGTTATTTTTCACATCCTGTCTGAAATGTGTTTTCACACCTGAGGCGCCAAATGGCGCAGTCGCTGTGCAAAATCACCTTTCGGCTAATGAACTGATAGTGTCACTGTTCATGCAGTGGGGTCACAAAAAGCCCATGCTGAAAACTTGGAGTAAAAATACCAAGAAACACCCAGGGCGTTAGGGTTTTTGACCATAATGCCCTACCCTGTAGGGACTGACAGGCATCAGGGGTGTGACTTGGGATTGTCGACAGTAATGCTCATGCCATTCCACCCCCATCCCCATCCTGTAGCCAGTGACATGCACTGAGGTGCGCCTTGGACCCTTTGGCCCCAGAGTTCACCCCATTTTCCTATACTGCATCCATTTCAGCGTGTTCCCTTATGAAATGAGGGGAATATAAAGCCCAAATACCCCAAGGCACACCTTGACACTTGTCAGTGTCTGCATGGTAGGGTGAGGTGAAATGTCATGACAGTCATGGGCGATGACCCAAAGCCACGCCCCGATGCCTGTCCATCTCTGCAGGGTGGGGGTGGAGTTGGCATCACTTCAGTACTTCACTGCCATTCCTATACAGCATCCAACTCCTGCACTTCCACTGCTAATGCCAGCAAGCAAACATTCAGCATTGACAAATGCTTGTTTCATAATTGTATTGGTGTTTCTGTACAGGGGATAGTAAGTTGGTCTGGTGGCAAGGTGACAGCTGTAAGACCCATTTCTGAGATCAAAACTAGGTTATCAGCAGCTACTGAGAGTGTAAGGGTAGGGGAATGGGTTGCCCACCACAACGCAGCACTGCTTTCTGTCGCAGGGGCTCTTGGCTCGAAAAAAAAATTGGTCCTAGCTAGTACAGGTGTCCCTTAGAAACTGAGACTAGATAGAAGATATAAAATGGAGTATACTGCCAGTTCATCGGCAAGCCATCAATTCATCTTTTGCACACTGGAAGAAAACAGAGTTGAAGCAGTAGTACTTTTTCTCTCAAAGCTGCCTAGCGTCTCTAGAAGTTTGTTGGTGACTATCGGGAAGCATGCACTGTACAATTTACAGCACTCTCATTCAGAAAAGGCTGGCAGGTAATGACGCACATTGGTAAACTGTGAAACTCAATTAATTCTTGTCTAGGCTTACGCAAGAAGGTGATGTTGATTTAACGGAGCAAATGAAATGTACCAAAATAAAGTGAAAACTATTAAACAAGGTTTTACCGCCTACTAATCGGAAATGATACTGTAATTTGTAGCTATCTTCTCAGCCTGTTGTAAAAGGGTGCTAGGTTTGATATGGATGCTACAGTATATCTCTGTCTTAAAATTTCATTTTGCCACTACATATAATGACAATATGAAAAGGAAACCATCATGCATTGCAACATTTTTTTTTCCATTTAAAACATATTAGCAGAGTGTGAGTTTAATACAAATAACTTCACAAATTCATAATCAGACATAGCATAATTAAAATGTCCACAGTGCAAAGAGATTTAACAGTTCTTCCACATACCCAAATATATATGTTACAAAAGTAAGCAGAGTGCATCAGTGAGGATGGATGAGGATATAATTCAAAATACATTTAGTAGACAAAACTGAGTGGTGTGTCTTAAAAAGGAGGACAGACCGCTCACACCAAAAAAAAAAAACCACAGCTGGCAGCAGCAGGATTCATAACACATACATTATGTTTATAAGTCTACTTGTGTGCGTCTCTTACCGAATATAAACATCATCACATGCTGTTTGAGTGAGAGGACTGTAAAGTAAAGCTATTAAGTTCTGTCAGCCCAAACAGCATGAGATAACATTTTTATTTAGTATCACACACACACACACACACACACACACACACTCTTAGCCATATAAATATAATAACTGGTCAGCACATTTTTCTATGGGCTCAACTGGTTATTTGCCATAACTAGACACTTATAGTGTCTAGTTATGGCAAATAACTCTAGTCAACCCAGAACTCAAGGTGCAGCACACCCATAGCTCTGACAAACCTCTCCTCTCAGTGCCCAGTTTCCGAACCTCCCTATTTCAAAGGTCCTTCAACTATAGGGCCCCTCGGTGGATGAACAGCCTCCCCACCTCGTTAGCAAATGAACCTAGACTTGGGCCGTTCAAAACCCACCTTAGGGAACACCTCCTGAACTCAAGTACCTGTGACTGCCCTTGAGCTGATAATTACCTCTGATGATGGCTCTTTGCCTGAAACTACCTTACCCCTCGCCTGCTCCTCAGCCCAAGCTGGTACTGCCAATATTTTGTCTCCTATCTGTTTTTCTGTTATATAGAGCCTTATTTAAGTTATTCCCTTGTACTTGTTTGTGTTAATTCTCACTGAACGATTGCCTACTTCTCATTGTAAGTAACTAAACTCTATACACTGATCTATTGTTAATTATGTATGCCTGTACCTTATTCTCTGTGACATGGATCCTTTGTAAATGAGTCTTTGATTCAAAGGTGTTTCCGAATTACTAATAAACAATAAACAAATTAGGAATGGGAAATTATTTAACCAGGAAAGGCACACTAAGCTGGAGCTTGTTTCCAGGTGTGACCTGGGAGCACAAGGAAGTTAAGTGACTTGCTCAGAGTCACACAGTATGCAAGTGGGGGCTGTGGGATTCAAACTCGGGTCTCCAGGTTTGCGACTCAGTGCTCTTAACCGCCACGTTATACTGCCTCCCCTAAAGGGAGAGGGGAATGTATTTTGGCAGACACATGCCAAAACTATCTGTTTTCAGTGCGAGCCATTTCCTCTCAGATGTACAGGTGCTGCAAATAAAGTGTTTGCACTGCTGCTGACAGAAAGTTCATACCGGACCAGAAGAAAAAAACAGAAAAGAAAAATGAGCTTTTTCTGACATTTTAAATATATTTTTTAAGCTCTTGTTGCAAAAGTTGAAATAACAGAGACACATTACAGCCAAGTTTACTGAAGAGACCTTACTCTAAAGTTGTAAAAAATGCCATTTGCGAGCAATACTGTCTAGTGATTTCACCATTACTTGCCATGCCTTTATTCTAGTAATTCCGTTTGCTAAGAATTCCATTTTGTTGCTGTCTTCAACAAAGGTATTTGTCTTAATAAATTCATTTCTTCAGCTTACTACAAAACTTCTTCAAGTTCAAGTTTATTGTGAAGAGATAGTATCTATTGAGCAAGCTCATTTGCAAGGAAGTCCCTTCTACAAATCAACATGAAGGAATACCAGATCAACAAAGTACAGAGTGTTACATGGTATGGTCATATTAAGAATAAAAACAGGGTAACAAGTGATACAGATGCAAGGATATGGTACAACAATTACAGTATGTACAATATGTACAATATATTTACAAACACATTCACAAGGGCTCAACATATGAAGAATGGTGCACACATTCCAAACATGTGGATGTTGGTAGCATCCGATACTCATTCACAAAAATTGGACGCTGGTCAGGGGGGGATCCCCACATTTGTCAGACCTGGGGAGAAGATAATCACAGACAGATCACAAAAATACGTGGTCAGCTTGAGATCATATAGAGGATAACTCCAAAATGAGAAGAGGCAGATAACAAAAAGGTTAGGGGCAGCGAAAATGGAGGTTTAAAGGCAGTGGCAATTCTTAGTGTAATTTTTAATTAGGTTTTTGAAAGCATTAAGTGTGATCAGGGTGCGGAGATTTAGCATTGTTTGAATTTTTTTCCATGATGAGGGGAGCACATAACTGATAGCAGCTTTACCATAACGAGTACATACTTTCGGTGTCTCTAGGGAGATGTAGTCACACTTCCTTAAGGCATAAAGGCTATGCATCCGTCGAAGCAGAGCAGTGATGTAAGAAGGCAATTTATTTAATAGGGATTTGTATGTCCATATGTATATGTGCGCTAGTCTCCTGTTTGCCAGTGAGGTACAGTTCACTTCCTTGTAGAGACTCTTATTTTAAAAACAGTGTTCTGAAGGAAAAAGCAACAGTTCTGTTTTATTTGTGAAAATCTGGTGGGAAAAAAATCATAAGGGTGGAGTGCAAAACTCAAATTTAATACTCACCTTTAGTGTCTAATGCTGATTTAGACTCCTCAAGCTTTCCTCTCAGGGTTTATGTGGCATTCCACACCAAGGGTGTGTACTAAATTCCTGTAATGCACACTGCCCAATGCATTATTCTCTACATAATTACTGGTCCAGGCCCCCCCTTTGTGGCACCAACCACCCACCTTGCCAACCCCCCTTTACCTGGATCGTCAGAGCACGGGAGCCCATACAGTGAGTGGCACAGCCTTCCCTCACACCCCTCCCGCGGGCAGCTGCCATATACAAATCCAGAGAGTTTGCATCCTACATTACATTACATAGGACATGCATTCTCTGGATTTACATGTCTTGGATGGTCGCAAAGGTGTGAGGAGGGCTGTGCCAGTGGCAGTATGGGCCCCAGCACCGAAGGATCCAGGTAAGGAGGGATGGCAGGGTGGTGGCCAGTGCCACAGTGGGGGCTAGACACCAGGCAGTACCCTCAGTGACAGGGGTGGTATGAACATTGGGGTGGGGGGATACCATGGAACACCAGGGAATATATTGCTTTGGGTTTTGCACTGCACAATAAAGTCTAGTCACACTACTCGTACTAACAGGACAGGGTGATATCTGTGTTACAGGGCCGGGAATCGGAGACTGGGGGGGCACTGCCAATCAGGGAGTCTGTTGCTCTTACAGGCCACAATCAGGTACCAGGGGTGACCACTAGGCACCAGGGTGTAGTACTTAGTATAAGGGCAGGTGATCAGAGAGTGGGCGGGCACCACTAGGCACCAGGACATGCATTCGATACAGTTGGGCTGGTGATCGGAGAGTGAAGGGGACCACTAGGCACCAGGGCATGTCTTTGACACAGTTGAGCAGGTGTTCAGAGGGTGGGGGGGCACTAGGCACCAGGGTATGCCTTTGACATAAGCAGGTGATATGAGGGTGGGGGGAACACTAGGCAACATTACATGCCTTTGACACAGTCAGGCTGGTGATCGAAGGATAGGTGGGGACCACAAGGCACCAGAGACTTCTCTTTCATGCAAGGGACCAGGCTATCGGGGGGGGGGACAGGCAGTACAAACCTATAACTGCTTCCCATGCAAATGAGCCCATAATTGGGCATGTAAATGGCCCCTTAGCACTTTGCATGCTCAATGGGTTCATTTGCATGGCTCCATCTGAATATCGTACCTAGCATTCCAGTGCTATTGGGTCTGGTGGTGCTATTCCCTGAACAGCAGGGATCTGTGTCGGAGCAGTGCTACATGACTTAGTGCTGCATTCACATGCCCCTGTATTCACTACTGGAGTGAATATAGCATCCTTGGACTCCAGGGGAAGGGTACAAAACTTTGCGCTCAGATTTGCCCAGTTTTGAACATCGGGCCCCTGATGTAATACACCTACTGGCAGTTCTCTGCGAGGGGTGTGCTTGGGAATTACCAAAACACATGTTATTTAGTAATCAAAACATATACAACATTTTTAATATATCAGAGTCACGTTTTAAAGAGAAAACACTACTGCTGAATTTGAAGTAAAGGATCATCGCTTATGGAGACGCCAAGGACACCCACTGTGATGGACCCTGAAGCTGCACAAGATCACAGCTGTACTGAGAATAGGAGGTACAGCCAATCTGTGCTCTGACTGACTGGGACTGCGATGATTCAGCCACCCGATCTTCTGTAAGGCTCTACAGGACTCACTGTATCTTCCTGGCCCATGCTCCTGCTAGAAACCTCAGGACTAGCTCCCTAGCACTGTTGTCCTTTCCACTCAGTTTCTCTAATGTATACTATATTTTATACTAAATGTTATTGTACTCTGTATTTTTGTACCTGCACATGCAACTTTGATATTACTGATTTTTCCTTATGTCCTGTACTGTGTTTCATTTTTATCACGCACATTTTTCAACTGCAACTGATTACTGTATTTTCTGTTTGCACTGCTGCTTGTTTCATGATGTCTGATAATTGTAATCCCTTGATAACATTGCCCTCGGTTTATGTATACTGTTTGCTGTACATTTTCCTGCTGTTTAGTCTGTACTTCACCTAGGTCTTGCCTGAAAATAGGCATATGTGTGCCTGGTGTATCTTACCTGGTAACAAAATACAAACACACAAATAAATAAATGTAAAAGGAAGGCCTATACACAGACACCAATGGTGGCAGCACAACATCACAGTGCAAACAGGCTCTCTATTGTGCCACCACAGAGTCCTGGCCTCGTAGCTGGGGACAAGAGTCTGCATGGCAACACTAGCAACTAAGTCACAGTGCAAATCACTTGGCCAGATGTTGATAAGTGCAGTTGTGATGCACTCATCACATGTGCAAATGTGGTACCCCCTTACGGCAGCTAGGCCTGTCTTTCTGTTTTGGGATTCTGCTAACATTAAAACACTTTACCAGATCAGCCAGCACACAGTAAGTGTGATCCTACCACAGCGAGGTCGGATCACACTCACCCACCCACCTGATATTTGAACCTACACTAAAAATGCAGCGCTTATGAAGAACCTACACATCCACATGTAGCCGCATATAACCTCCTGTAATATAGCTGAACCCCTTGATGGGCACCATTTGAAATTGGTGACCCCTGGTTTGGTGAAGAAAACACACCTATGCATGCAGGGTGGTGTAAGAAACCTGCCAATTATTGTGTAGGTTTATAATCAGTTGGCCTTTAACCTAATTTAAACTTGGTATTTATAGCTAGTGACCATCTAGGAAAACAAACATGAGCTCTACAAGAGGCACCACAGGAAATGAGGACCCAGGGGCAGGATTTTCAAAAGTCTTAGATCGCCTCAAGCCCTGGTGTGCCAACGATATGGCACATGGGGCTTGCAGCAATCTAACAGGATTTGCAATCCCGTGCGGCAATTGCCAGAAGTTAGACCAACATTTTCTGGTCTAACTTGCGGCAATCCTGGGGGCCATTTTTGATGAGCTTGCACCAGATATTTGGTGCAAGCTGCCGTAAGTCATGGAAAGTGTCGCAACTGTGCCCAAGATTGTAAAATTGGGTGCAGCTGTGATGAAAGGTTTGCCGCACTGCCAGAACCTAAGTGTCATGGCATAGAACTGGACACAGGCCCTGCGCCACTCTTTGAAAATCCTATTTCCTGTGCTTGGTGCGGGAACCACTTTGTATTCAGAGATTTCAAGTCAGTAACATCACCATAAACAAACAAGTCAGACCAAATTCACTACATTATTTTCAGTTCTGCAAACAGTTTTTGGGCCCAAGGCTAAGTGTGGGGTAGACTGACCAGTCAGGTCTGGGAAGGGGTCCTGTTATGGCATTCCTTTTAGAGCTATTATGAGTTATTAGTGTTTTTATTACACTTCCCAGTGTTTGCTGTGTAATCAGCCACTGCCAATTTCAATATATAAATTGGATTGCTGTCTAAGAGACTCCTTGTGCCATTGTGTATTGTGTGTCACAGAACCCACTGAGCGTCAAGACCACTTGTGGCTTGACTTTGGAGTGCCCTCAGCGCTCATCATTGGGGCTCAGGTAAACTGGCTATTAATGGTTTATCAGAGTGATGGCAGAGCCACTGTGGGTGGCCCAGGGCATACAGGGAGACCTGCAGGGCAAGTCACAGTACAGCCAACCCCCTAGATGGGGACCACTGGAATGGGAGACCCTTAGTTTGGCGAGGGAACATGCCTATGAATGTGGGGTGTTGTAAAGAACCTGCACCTTACAATGCAGGTGTGCAATCTGACTGCCAGGCAACCTCATTTAATACCGTGTTGGCATTTATACTGTACCTAGTGACCCTCTAGCATAAAACAGATGAGACTCTCGACAGGCATCTTAGGAATTAGGGACCCTGGGTTTGGAGGGGGAGCCACTTTATGTACAGACAGCTAAAGTCAATAACCTCACTACAAATAACGAAGTCAGACCAAATTTGCTACATTATTTTTGGTGCTTCCTCGGAAACTTTACAATGCAGGTCCCCACATCAACTGTTTAATTCAAGTCCACAGTATCCACTCATGTCTGTCACATGGCACACTCATGCTACTATATTGTCTAGGGCACAAACACTCTTATTGCCAACTGCACACCCTGAAGGCAAAAGAAAAAAAAAGTCTAGTAAAGACTAGCTAGCTGAATTATTTACCCTTTTTCATGGGGTAAACCCTATGTTCACAACACTGGGGATTTCAGGCTCATATAGCAACACAATTACAGCAATAAGAAGGCTGGAGCTACAGTAACAACCAGAAACAAAACAATAATTCATCTATTGAGAAATTTGGGAAACATGATTTAATTGTGGAGACACAGTGGATTTCATTCCCTTAGAATATGACTTGGCATAAGACGGTTCATACTGGGGATAAATCAAAGTTATATACCATAATTCATAAGACCAGAGGGCATCCCTTGTTTTTCGTTTGTCTTTGTAATAATTTATACCAGTTTTCTTTTAAGTATTATCAATTAATATAGGGTAATAAACAACTTAGGAGGCCTAAACTCTAAAGCAGGGGTGTCCAACCTTTTTGAGGGTGGGAGCAACATTTTAATTTCTGAGTCAAGGCAAGAGCAACAACGACATGTGGCGCATGCCGGGCCCCACACGCGCCACACACAATGTTCCATAATTACACATATTTGCACATATTTACAATGATTTTTTAGTTAAAATAATGAAGATAGTACTCAATATTGATTGAGTAATCAGATTTTAAGTATTTTTCAAAATTTATTTTCACTTTAAAGTCTTTATTCCTGAATGTTTATTCGTTTCTACTCTAGTGGGAGCTCTGGCATTGCATATTATCAGACAACGTTATGTAGTCCAGTGTGTAGTGTACATTTTAATGGGCAAATCTGCAAAAAAAAAAAAAAACATTTTAAACTTCTTCCTTAAATGTGATGAGCCCCCCCCCCCCATTTTTTAACAGCCTGCAAAACTAGCTATGAAACATTTCTACACACAAATATTGTACTCACATCGTAATTCTACAAGTTGTAGAGATGAAACTCAGGCAATTTGTCAAAGCACAGCAGGTCCAGTGATACAGCCAGCCATACCAGTATTTTAAGTCGAAAACCAGAGTTTGCCTGACCGTCAGTGAGACCACTGATCTAACTTTATTAAGTAGTCAGTTCAGACTGCAATTTGGACATTGTTAAGTGGTTTGCAATTTACGCTCTGATAATTACTGCCGATAATTACTGCCATCAACGCCTACTTGAGCAGTCAGGGAGCCACAGAGACAGGCGAAACAGACAAAATTCGGTAGCGAAATTCAGTGGCGAAATTCAATCTGACCGCAAAATGGAAAAAGTGAAGCTGACAAGCACAAATTTGGCACAAAAATGGTAATTTGTTCCTGAGCCTTCGCGAGCTACATAAAATGGCTTGACAAGCTACATGTTGCTCGAGAGCCATGCATTGGACAGCCCTGCTCTAAAGAATAGTGAGAATGCTGAACCATGGGTTTCCATGTCACTGTGATCAGATACTCAAGTGTGCAGAGAAATGGCGTCAGCTGTTTTATCAAGACAGCAATGCAATAGATTCCACAGAAAAGTAGAGAAACATTTGCAACCAACTTTTATAGTATGCACTTTCATTAATTCACAATATTTGACCAGGAAAGGTACAGAGAGCTGTGACAGCTCATTTCCAAGAGTGTCCCTGGTGGTAGTGGGGGTTACGTGAGACCTGCTTTATTTATTGGTAATCAGTGACCAGGAAAGGCACACCGAGATGCGACTGCTCATTTCAGCTTCTGTCTTTGTTAAAGTCTGTCCCCTCTATTTGGGTAGACACAGCTCTAGCCCTCAGTGGGAATCAAACCTGGGACCCTGAGTCCCAAAGGCAGCAGCTCAAACGATGTACTAAAAGGAAACTCCCACTAGCAGAAAGGTTAGAGAGCTCCTTTTCCCTTCATACTAGCTATGCCATGGACCACCACTACAGGTCTCTATTTGCTGTTACCAGTAGGTAGCACTGGTTTTGACCATTACAGCTTTACCACTAGATGGCAATGCTTTGTACAGGCTGCCTTTTCACATGCAGTAGTAGTAGATCAGTTTTTATTCATAAGAATAATGGAATACATTCAATTAAGTGAGCTAATTTTCAATGAAGTTCCAGGCTAAGTAAAAAAAAAAACATACAGTTACACATAAACACATCTCATACAAACACACACTATAAGACAATTACATTACAACAATGAACAAAGCAGCAATAGAATCAGCACGTCAATTCAGTAATTAAAGTGCATTACAAGTATTGCAGGTTATGGTATTGTTGGATATATACTTGTTATGTATTCCTTTGTCGTCCCCCCCCCACCGTGTCCCCTTCCCCCCAGGACGCACCAGGAGATGAGTAATTGCATTTGCTCAGTGTGCCTTTCCTGGTGAAACATTTCAATAAATAAATAAATATACAACAAGTACTATCTATGACGAGCAGATGTCACAACAATATATACGGGTACAGGACATAGTAATTTAAGGTCAGAAGGGACCCTAGGGCTATCAACTCCCTTCCCCCACCCCTGCATAACAACAATTTTACTGTGTAAACAAGTACTAAATTTATAGAGATTTCCCATCCACCCTAGATTGGTAGCAAAATAAGGAGCCTTTTCCCTGTAAGTCACTGGTTTAAATCCTGCCCACATCTGTAGTGACTGAAAGCCATTATCACTTGAGGACTGTTCAGTTGCCTATGTGAAATGAGTTGAAATGGTTTCAGTCCAGTTCCCAGAGGGCAGGTCTCCACATCACAAAACCACCAACGCAATTGACACTAATTGGCACCCTTGTTGGCAGTCTCACATCAGAGGCCAATGACTGAATGCCCATGGAGTCTGAACTAACCTCTCATCTATGTGGTGGTCCCGCCATGTCGAGACTGAGGCAGACACTGGCGAGGCAGTGAGGGGAAGCTTGCACTGTGATCGCACATGCTGTATCTGTCAAGTGGATTAACAGAGGGCTTTAGCTTTCAGTGCTGTTAATCCAGCACCTTTCACGAGCACTAAAACTCACACACACAAAATGAAACACTATAAGTACATAAATAAACGAAAGAAATATATGAAAAAGAGATCTCCCAAACATGCTGCTACACAGGGTGTTCATGGATTCATTTGTTAAGACGGAATTTGTCCAGGCTTATTGTAAAGAACTGTACTGTCTTGCGCTCAGGACCTTGAGTAATTCATCTGCAGTATGTAAGCAATAAGCAAAGACAAGGTGTGTATTAAAGGATTTTAATGCACACCCCAGGGGAGGGTTCTTACACCCGTGGGAGTGCATTCATATCATGTTAAGTCTCACTTTGTAGTGGCTTAACATTCCTATAAAATGGCTCACTACTATTTTGCACTATATGCAAAGCAAAACATTTTTAATATGAATTTTTTTTACAGTACTCATTTGTTTCAATACATTTTAAATAATAAAATACATACAGTATGTGAAATAGTCCCTGATTTTGTAGGCAATGAGGATTTTTTGCCTTGTTAATGAGATCCGGCACCCGACCATGCAGTGCTAGGAATTTAATGCACAGTCAGGTGATGTCTCTTAGCCAGTGACGAGTCTAAAAAAATGTTCTTGTCACTTTATAATAGTATTTATATTTTTCTTGATAGCTGTTGAGAGTTTAAAAAATAATCCCTTAAAGAGATACTGTCAACCCTCAGGCCTCCTTTTGTCTTTAGTTTATAAATACATTCAAGTCGAAACCTCTGAAGATTTTAATCAGAAGTTTCCTCAACATTATTAATTAGACGGTCAATATTATTAAAAATAAACTCTACCAGATAATATTCTTCAAATTGTTTTGTATCTCAAGTATCCCCTTAGAAAGGTGCCAAGACAGCTGCTTGGAAGTCCTTCTGGTTTTACTATAGTCTGGACTGAAATGAAAGTTATGTACTTACCATACCCATTGATCATCAGAATATGTTCACTATTGATTATCAGCGTGACTCAGTTAGTAACATATCCACCTCTGGACCAGAAGGTCATGGGTTCTTGTCCCACACTGGGATTGGACTCGTATCTAAAACACTGGCACCTGAGTGCAGTATTGGAGGGGTGCTGCACTGCTGGCGTGTGCCGCCCTTTAGATGAGACGTTAAACTGAGGTCCCTTCTACCCATCCTGGTGGGTGTCCAGGTGGAAGTAAAAGAACCCAGGGCATTCTTCACAAAAAGTAGGGGACATTCATGGTATTCTGGCCAACATTCCCCTTCCCATAAAAATGGTTCATGTAATTGTCCAGACTGTGTGTGGGTGCTGATGTGCGATATGGCCGTCACTTCACTACCAGCCTAGCATTGCTTGTAAAGCAATTTGGGATACACTGTGCATGAAAATCGCTATATAAATGCTGATTCTTCTTCTACCACTTATGGGTCTGGAGTGGAGGCTCTAAGACCCTGCATGAGCAAAGCATTTGCCAGGAGGCTAATCACAGCAATTAGGCATGGCACCTGCGCACCTCCCACGTGGTGCCACGCAGCCACTAATAACCGTTGCTGGCTCCCTCACTAACCTCAGTTTTGTTTGCCAGGTAAGAAACAAAGTCAGGAAAAATAAAACTGGGTAAGAATTTTCCTAGCCCAAAGTGATACGGAAATGATATAGGAAATATAAAGAGACAACAAAATAAAACTTGGTTACCAATCTTAGAGTAAAGGAGAAGGGCACACTAGGTGGCCAAGGGGTAGTTGTGTATGGAACCACAGCCTCAAAGCAATAGTCAGACAGGAGATGGATAGAGATCTTAGAAGGCAGCAGCCCTCAAGCATGTGGCTCTGGCAGAAAAGCAAGAGGGGCTGTCCAGAATAGGGACTGCCTTGCAACTGAGATGGCACAATGTACCAAAAAGGTAATGTATCCCTTACACTCTTGAAAAAACAAATCCTATGCTACCCTGATGGAGGAAGGCCTGACTGAAACTATTAAAGAAATAAAAAAAATACAGGGTTCCTTACATCCTGAAGGGGTCTCCAGAGACACAACTCTTCCCCTTCCCCTCACCTCAACCTTCCCTCTCCTTTCCCCCTTTTCTTTCATGTAAGCACTTATTTACTTATTAACCTGCCACTTATTATTGTCCCCTCTTTCTACCTATTATGCACAACACTGTTGTAACACTGTTTGTAACACCTATCTTACAATTGCACATTAATACTGATCTTGTAACTTGAATGTTTAATGTCTCATTCCTATTGTAACCCCCCCCCAAGGTTGCACCAGGAGATGAGTGAAGAGTCGCTCAGTGTGCCTTCCTAGTGAAACATTTCAATAAATAAATACATGTTCAATTTTCCTCATCAGGGAAAAGGGAAAAAATCTACATGTGGAACATTGATGTTGAACAGCCCAAAGAAGTTGAAATGTTTTTGTCTCCTCAGTCACCCCTTAGGGTAGTAACAGCCCTGCGGGTATAAGAGAAGAAGAGGGGCAAACCAACCAAAAAATAGTCTGGCATAGCAAGAAGAAAAACCATCATAGAAAAAGATTTCTGGACCAGCATTCCTATGGAGGTGGTGGGGTGAAGATGGTAGGGGGTTATAAGAATGCATGGGATAGGCATTAGGGTATCTTACTGGAAAGTAAGAGGAAGGGGAGAAAGAGAAAGATTGTGGCAACCCACCTCTCCCTCTGGGCTGAAACAGCTTTTAGAGAGGTGTCTGTCCTCGGGTATTTGCTGCCACCAGCTGGACTGTCTCCAGCGCCAACCTTCAAGCTTACAAACTTAAATAATCAAACGTACAATTGCACCAGTTAAAGTCTCTCTTGGGTGGCCGGATGCTACACAGAGTTTACCTCAGCCAGTGGAAACCAAATATTACCTTAGAAAAATGACATCACAGTCACAACTGTTGAGCAAATAAATAGCAAATAAATAGCTTTTTACTTAACAGAAAGTGCAATGAGCATTTACAGGATATATATTTACAACACAAGAGAATAACACTCATATAGGAAAAATAAACAAATGTTTTTAAATAACAGATGGCAAAAGAAGAAGACTTTGACTGAAATATGCTATCACTAAACTTACCCTTTCCTGTCCTTCTAAGAGACACTGGACCCTATTCTAACTGCCAGCTCCTATGGACATAGCTACAAGGTAGGCTCCAAATTTATGTTTCCCCTTCCATCTTCCCAAAGCAAGAGAGAGCCTTCTCTGCCTTTCAGAAGGTTATATACTCTGTGGAGAATAGGTCATTCCTATTCTCCCTTTGAATGCACCAACCAACTAACATGTATGTATTTAATTGTCCCAATCAGAGTGAACACCTATCAGTGACCAATTATATTCCCTTTTCACCTTAAGTTTATATTTGAATGATCCAATACATTCAAACTGCCCTGTGTACGTGTCTGCAGGTCTGTGTGTGTGTGGAGATGTCCACTCGAGATTTATGACCCAGCTCTTATCTAGCAGCTAGGAATTCCACAAGCTGGATGCTGCTGGACAGAAGATTTTAGCCTGAGTGTATTTTTTTAAAACTCCTAAAAAAATAAACACCTAAAGAATCCAAACCATTAACTCTTTCCTTCCCATTTCTATCACACAGATATCGATTACAGTCTGCAGTGATACTGTAGGTGGGGAAAAATCAGCAGACTGAGTGGGCCAAGCGGTCCTTATCTGCTGTCAAATTCTATGTTTCTGTTTCTAAGACCTGCTTCTCCTGCAACAAAAGGGATGTACCTTATGTAGGAGCTAGTGTAACTTAATCCAGCCAAGTACACAGCACTGTTCCACAGACAGTGCCACTGTCAAGTGGAGTTAGATCAGAGCACATTTAGCAACTAATAGGGATATACTCCAGGAAAGGGATATACCCAGGGCAGGGAGAAGGAGTACACGAAAAAGAGGAGGAAGGGAGCTGTCTTCTTTTTTTTTTAAACCAGGAGAGACACACTAAGCTGAAAGCTTGTTTACAGGTGCGACCTGGGAGCACAAGGAAGTTAAGTGACTTGTTCAGGGTCACACAGTATGCAAATGGGGGCTGTGGTATTCAAACCCAGGTTTGCAGCTCAGAGCCTTATACCACTGTGCTATACTGCCTTCTCTCACTTATTTATTTTTTGGAGGTTGGTATGAGGGCCCTAAAAGAAATCATCACCCCAGTTTTGAGGGGGGTTTTGGAGGGAGTGGGAACCCAGCAATGGGTCTCAAACCCTTTTTTTAACAACTATTTCCACAGGGAGTCTAACTGGGAAGATGCCATGGCACTAGATCCATGGTGCCGGCCAACACTGTAAGGGTGAGCTGCCCAGAAGCCGTGGCTCTACTAGAGCGGGGGATGGTGGGCAGGTGCGGTAATGCATGGTGAAGATATTCTGGAACATAAACAGTTATGGTAAGTATGTAACTTTCATATCTTCCAAGAATCAATCTTCACAATTGATTTCCTCTTATGGGTCCAAGTACCAAGCTCTCCTTTCTTTTCTGAGGGAGGAGCCATGCTGTCCACCTGATGCAGAATGCAGTTTCTGCTAACCTGGAGGCCACCTGATTGGCATTGTAAGATGCCCTTGACTAGTGCTAAGCTACCTCCAGGCCCTAGGCAGAAGGGTCAATGATCTGCCTGCCTGTCTCGCTCTGTGGCAGTGTAGTTAAGTGTGTGCTCAGCTGCATCCATAGTTGACGGTTATAGGTCACCATACATGCCTGGTGTGCAGAAATTCACATTAGGGCATGTGCTCAGGAAAAGACCTTCCTGCCAAGGGCATCCACCATAACAAAATCCACATATGGAGGAAGGTCATGCGTGAGGCGCCATGGCCCCAACAGTGTCTGTAGTACTTCACGCCCTGTGAAGGGGTGAAGTAGCTCACCTACAGACCCAGTGGGTGTGCAGTATCATGTGAGGAAGTCCCTGGGGATGGCTGGATTGGAGAAGGGATGCCTCCACACTGCTCTGGATGACTCTTCAAAGGCTCTAGGCCATGGAGGACTGATAGTAGTATTGAGATTTGAGACTCCAAGGCATCCCAATGGCAGGGCTGCCAGACCGTGGCTTATGAAAGCATGTAAGTCAAGTACCTGGAGCATCTCCACCATGAATCGCAGGTGCAGGATGTACTCAGCAGCTGAAGGAAGGTGAATAGATGATTCGTTGTCTTCTGAGGAGGATGTTGATGGAGACAAGGCACCGACACCGGGAACCCTTGGCTCTGGAAGATGGGCATGTGTTGGGCCCCGTCAGACTCCCTATGCCAACTCTCTCAGGCACCAACGAAATCCCAGTGTTGCTCCCATGTTAACAGCACTTATGTTTCTATGTAAGGGAAGCACTGAACATTGATCACTTTGCTCAGTTTGGTCAGTTTCAGTAATTTCTATTATTTGGTTCTAAAATTCTGTATTCTAACTTGCTCCAAATAAAAATCCGGAAATGTGTTAAGTGGATCTATTTTCTTTGCTTTCTCAACATGTAAAAGCCAGATCATCAGCCACCGTTTGTCTAAGCACTTCTTTTTCCAACCATGCAAACCACAGCTTTGGCACTACTTTAATAAGTAGTGTGTTCTACGCAATTAATATGGATAGAAACACTGAAGCAAAATTTTACAGATACAAAAAAAACATAGGTCCATGCAGACTGTCTAGTCCCTACCTTGGTCAGACTGCTAGATTAGGTCAAAACTGTCAGCGATCTAGACAATACCCACTTCCTCAAGTGTTATCCCCTGTCTTCTCTAGCCCCCCCCCACCCCGATGCTCTCCTGAGTCCCATGGATGATATTCCGAGGGCTCCAGCTGAAAACCCTAATGTGTATTACACCAGGATGTGCATGCGTTCTGCATACTGAGGCACTCTGATGATCATTTTCATGGTTTCCAAAGTATTACATTTTTAACTTTCAAATGCAATTAATTCTCACTCATGTTGGGGGCTGGCTTATTGTTAGCCAGTTTTAAACATTCAGTCTAAAAGGAGACCAACACTGAACCATCACATAGTTTCTTCTGTAGGAGCTGTTTTTGAAATACTTGTTCCAGATCTGTTGTTCCCCTCTCTGTGGGCCTTTTAGTAAACTTGGTGTGTATTTCTAATTTGCAAACTGGTGGGAAGGGCCAATTTGGAACAGGATTCTAGTGTGAAACATGGATGCATTGCAGCTAGGAGCACCAAAAATTGCAAGCAGAAAATGGTAATAATTTTTCAAAATATTTTGTAAGTATTTTTTTTCTCCATTTGCTCATTCGAAGGTTTTCTATCTGACAGTATTAGGCATAATATAACAAGCAGAGGCACAATATAACAAGCAGGGGACAGATGTTCAAACAGCTCCCTTTTCAATGTACATGTGGAAAAACCATGTGGGTCTGCAAGGTTTTTCCGCATGTGCTGCATTTTCCATCGTGGAGCCATTTTGGTTCCTTGATTTACATAGAGACATAGACTTTGATGGCAGATAAGGACCATTTGGCCCACCCAGTCTGCCCATTTCCCTACCTATTGGATAAACTGCAGATTCTAGTTAACCAACAGCTTACTTCCTGCAACCCCCCACTATAATTGCCTTATGTCTGTCCCATGCATGTTTGAATTCCCCCACTATTTTAGACCCCACAACCTCTCCAGGAAGGCGGCTCCATCGTCCCACCCTCTCTCCATGAAAATAATTTCCTACATTACCCTGAGCTGTCCCCCTCTAACTTTAAATTGTGCCCTTGTTCTACACATCTCTTTTTCTGAAATATGCTACCCTCCTGGACTTTGTTGATTCCCTGAGGTACTTAAACATTTCTATCATGTCCCCTGTCCCTCCTTTTCATCAAGGGTATACATATTAAGCTCTCTCAGTCTCTCTTCATATGGTTTCTGATGTAGACCCTGCACCATTTAGTTGCCCTCCTCTGGACTGCTTCCATCCTGTCTATGTCCTTGCATAGATGAGGTCTCCAAAACTGCATGCAGTACTCCAGATGGGGTCTCACCAACTGTCTGTACAGAGGGATAACCACTTCCCTTTTTCTACTTGTGATGCCCCTCCCTATGCATCCCAGTATCCCCCTGGCTCTCCTTACTGACTTCTCACATTGCTTACCCACCTTTAGGTCATCTGATATGACTACACCCAGATCCCTTTCCATTATTGTTGTCGTTAGTACCTCACCTGCTATTGTGTACTCTTCTCCTGGATTTTTATTTCCCAGGTGCATTACTTTGAACTTCTTTGCATTGAATCTAAGTTGCCATATGTCTGACCATTCCTCCAACCTTGCCAAGTCCCTTCTCATCTTTTCTACCCCCCCTTGTGTATCAACTCTGTTACAGATCTTTGTGTCATCCGCAAAGAGGCATACCGTTCCTTCCAGACCCTCCGTAATGTCACCTATAAAGACGTTAAAGAGGACTGGACCCAGTACTGAGCCCTGAGGTACTCGACTGGTAACCCCCCTTTCTTCAGAATGTGTTCCATTCACTATTACCTTCTGTGTCCTGTTGTGCAGCCAGTTTGCTACCCAGGCTACCACCCTGTGACCCACTCCCAGGCTGGCTAACTTGATTATTAATCTTTTGTGCGGGACTGTGTCAAATGCCTTGCTAAAGTCTAGGTAGGCCATATCCACAGCCCTCCCTGGTCTATTACTTTGGTCACCCAGTCAAAGAAATCGATTAGATTCATCTGACATGACCTTCCTGCTGTGAATCCATGCTGCTTTGGGTCCTGTGCCCTCTGGCCTCTAGGTACTCAACAATTCTTTCTTTCAGAGTGATTCCATCATTTTCCCCACCACTGAGGTCAAACTAACAGGTCTATAGTTTCCTGCTTCTGCCTTGCTCCCACTTTTGTGAAGGAGAATCACATCTGCCCTCCTCCAGTCCTCAGGTACCACCCATCTTCCCATGATTTGTTAAAAGTGTGGTTAGTGGTGTCACTAGGTCCTCCTTAGCTCTTTTAGGATTCTAGGGTGAATCCATGAGCCCCATTGCTTTGTCCACCTTGAGTTTTAGGAGTTCTTTCAGTATTCTTTCTTCTGTAATTAGACTGGTGTCAACCCCCCACCCAGAGTGCTTCTACTGTTTGGTTTAGGTAACTCCTCCTCTTCTTCTTTGTGAATACTGAGCAAAAGTATTCATTCAGTATCTCTGCCTTTTCACTGTCTCCCTCTGCCTACCTCCCTCTCCTTTATTAATCTTCACTATCCCTCCCTTAACCTTTCTATGCTCCTAATGTACCTATAAAAGGTGTTATCCCCCTTCTTAACTGAGTTGGCTATCTTTTCCTCGGTTTGGGCCTTTGCTTTTCTGACTGCCTTCCCCACTTCTTTCTGCTTTAATTGATACAGTTCCCTGTCGTGCGCCATCTGTGATTCCTTATACTTTCTGAATGCAGCCTTTTTCTCCTTAACCTTCCCTGACACCTCTTTTGAGAGCCATAGTGTTTTTTAATTCCACTTTGTTTTCTTTATTTGTTTCACACAAAGCTACAAGCGGCCATGGTTTGGCACAATTGCACCCAAAAATGCTGTGCTTGGCAGTACCAGGTGTAGCATCTCCTGCAAGATGTGAGTATGTTCTGGGGGTGCTGACAACCACCACAATTGGACTCCACCATAGCCCGGTAGGACCCCCTTGCACATCCAAATGGCTACTCTTGTGTGTTTCAAACAAACTGATATTGGGAGAGGGAGGATGGTCCAACTCGAGCTTATTTGAGCCCCTGCAGCTGCACCAGCCACTTGTGCAGAAAATCACAAATACTGCCAGTGCAGAGATTTTTTTCTTGCACCGGCAGCTGCAGCATGGGACTTAGACCCTGACAGTTTTGAAAATCCGGCCCCTGTAGACTGACATACAGTATTTAGTTTTATTCCTCTTCATACCTCATCAGCGTTGTGATCTCACCTACTAAGACATCAGAAGTGACCAGTCTTGCAGCAGATAATTAGCTTTTCTTGGTCAGTTGTGATGTCACAGACATTAAGGTCAGAGGACTGATGATGTATGAGCAAGAACAGAACTAACTATGTCAGCCTAATGTCCAGTAATAGCTGCTGTTTTCTCTGATGTTGGGTTAAAGGTGTGCAGCTTGTCAGCCTCCACAGAGGGCAAATCCCATTATGTTATGTTTCCCCAAGTATTGCACTCGAGATCTCCTTGTGCCATAGACTGGGAACCGAAAAGAAAAAAACTGCTTCAGATATAAGAAGTAACAGTTCACTACTTCTGAAAGTTAATATTAATTTAAGGCAGTACACTAGCTCTTTAAGAGCTCAGCAAGGACAAAAAAAGATCACACAGTTCTGAAAAGGTATTTAGCAGCACTGTTCCATACTACCTATTTAAAGAACTACATTGAACCCAAGCAAAGCACCTACCGAATTTTTGAAAAGTGCAGTAAAGATGGCACATTGACAGAATGTGAACCAGTATTTGAAAAAAATAGCTTTTACAGAAAATCCAGGCTTGCACGTTGAATGAAGTTCACCTTTAAAGGAGAACTGTGCTGAACTTGCAAGTCATTTTCCAATGTAGAAGCTGTGTTTTAAATGCTGATTCCAATTGTGTTATCTTTCCATCTCTATGGGCTATTAAGTTATCCTAGTGTTAAGTGACATTTTAGAACTATAGGGTGTAGTTTATGCCCCTCTCAACCACATAGTTCTAGAATAGAACGTGTGTGTACTGTACCAGCAGTGGAAGAGCTGAACTGGGGACATAAACTACATCACACAGTTCTAAAACAGTACTTACCTGCACTATGTAAATCAGAAAAACCTTTACCTGCAGTATGTAAATCAGAAACACCCATTAGGATAATTAAAAAGCCAGTAGAGACTAATCAACAACAGAACTGGAACTAGTATTTAAAAATCAGCTTCTAGAGAGGAAACAGCTTACAGGTTCAGCACAGTTCTCCTTTAAGGAGATACAGTAGTACTGACAGCTGACCAATTGACTGTGCACGAAGCTGCTACCCAGGAAACTGAGGTTTGCCTGTGAACCCCAGAATTACACACAGGAATCCGTCTGGAACTGAGCATGTTGCAGAGGGAAGGGGCACCACATCTGGGAAGGGGTGGGGGGGGGTTGCCGACATTACAAAATGGGTGTAAAAAATCCAGAAACCTAATTAGCTGAGGAGCTTGGAATACGGTGCTGTTAACCCAGCACAACAGCACTGGAAACAGATTTGTGACCTCACTGACCTGTTTACATTAGGCAGATACAGCAGTATCAATACTCCTCAATTCACTTACATTACTTGTATTTAAAACAAACAAACAAAAAAAAAATGCAGCATCTGCCATCTACTGGCAAAACAGTAAAATTACAATGGCGCAATAGTGCTATTTTTTTCCTTTTCTCCTTTTGTTACCTTTTTTCTTATTTTTACTTATTTAAATATTTTTTTTTTAAAGATCACATATTTACTAATCATAATGGACTGATTTCATAATCACAATAAGGCACTGCAGGGTGTGCTTGTATTGGGATAATGGCACTTCCCAGGTGGTGGAAGCTCTCAGCCACTGGCCTTGTGATTCAACTGACCTGAGGTGTGCCATTATACTAGCACAAAGCACACCCTGTCATGCCTTATTGCTTAATTTGCACACACGCTGCTGGCAGAGCAAGGAGTGGCATGCCGCACTGGTGACTGAGAACACTGGAGTGAGGAATATGGAAAGAACAGGAATGCCTCCAAAAACCCTCTTTCTAAGCTTTAGCAGCAATGGCATGGCACCAGCGAGGGAGTGGCAAAGTACCCTTACAGAGACTGCAGAGCAGCCACAAAGGACACGGGGGATGCCCAGGCATCATGTGTCCAAGTCACTCCCCTTTTCCATTCTCTGCCCATCCATACTCATATCGGATAGATATAAAATCCCTATCAACTATCAACCTCCGAATGGACTACCTGATTTATTGGTGGCACTGCACTTCCTGAAGCACTGGGGGGCAGTGCTTTAGTGAAGGCTCTGTCCACTCCACACTGAGAAGGAAAGCATCATGGGATGCTCGACATTCCTCTCCCTCTCAGCCCGCTGCATTATTCTTAGCTCAGAGTGCAAACCTGGAATCCTACCCCCAGATGGTGCACTACTGCATTGTTGAGGTTGCTTTGGTGTCAGGTCACTTGCCATGTTTAAGTTTTTTTTTTTTTCTCAAAAAAGGGGGGTGGTAACATCAACCCATAAAGTGTATGTATTAGTGATGGCTTCGTGCTGGATGACTTACACTGGTAACAGCTGTAAGGCATAGTTAAATTTAAGTTCACCTTACCCAGGAGGGGTGGATTGGCCAACTGGTTTGGCCCTGCACCAAGGTCCAGTCCTGTGAGCAGTCTCCCTGTGGGCTTTGAAGGGAGCTGCATGGTTGAGATAGCTCTCTTTCCTTCACATGCCAGATCCTGAGACTTTTATCACAGGACCTGAACATAAACTGGTTCATTTGCCACCAGTGACAAATAGCTAGTATTACTGACCAGCAATTGGAAAGCAAGTCTGGGTTCTGGATGATTATCCATACGAAAAAGCAGTGCAAAGTGCCAAGATATGTGTACCAATAATGAAGAGCGGAACAGTTTCAGGACACTAAAGCAGTAACAGTTCTACTGAAATAACACAGTAGCGATAATGTAACAAGCAGCATCCTGACCTCTCCTGCAAAATGTCTGGACTGTCCAGAGCAATTATAAAAAGGTGCTTACTCAAAGCGAATTCCTCTGGGGAAGCTTCCATTTCTGTAGGAACAGAAATCCATTCTTAACAATATGTGCCTAATAAGCTGGTGCAGCTATGCACAGGCATGGAATGTATCCATCCATTTTCCGCAGCAGTGAACCCTGGCTCACTGTCATAATGCTTGACAATTTCAGTGAAGCCCATTATCTTCTCTGAAGCCTGGTAACATGCAACTCTTGATCTACAGTAACGCTAAGGAACTGGGAAACAATCTTTTATATGTGCTACTTTTAAAAACCTTTCTGTTTAGCTTAGTAGTGGGTCCAAAGGTGATACACAGGGTAAAAAATTGGTTAGGGAATAGGCTACAGGGTGTGGTGGTACATGGAGTTCACTCCGAGGAGGGGAGAGTGACCAGTGGGGTGTCTCAGGGATCCGTGCTGGGATCAGTCCTCTTTAATGCCTTTTGAGGTGACATTGCAGATGAGCTGCGGGAGAAGGTCTGCCTCTTTGCAGATGACACCAACATCTGCAATAGGGTGGGCACTCGGGGAAGGGGTGGAAAGAATAAGCAGAGACCTGAGAAAACTTGAGGACTAGTCAAGGGTATGGCAGCTGGATTTCTATGCAAAACAAGTGCAACATAATGCATTTGAGTCTCAGAAACCCAGAGGCAGAGTACAAAGTGGGGGGAATGTTATTGATGACCACCAAGCAGGAGAGGGACCTGGGGATAATCCAAGCAGGAGAGAGACCTGGAGGTAATCCAAGCAGGAGAGAGACCTGGGGGAAATCCAAGCAGGAGAGAGACCTGGGGATAATCCAAGCAGGGGAGAGAGAGACCTGGGAGTAATCCTATTTGATGACCTAAAGGTGGCCAGGCATAGTGACAAGGCAGTTGGGAGGGCTAGTGGGATGCTGGGGTGCATAGGGAGGGGCATCACCAACAGAAGGAGTGAGGTGGTGCTGCCACTGTACAGATTGCTGGTAAGACCTCAACATTTCTGGAGGGACACAGACAGAGTGGAGGTGGTCCACAGAAGGGCAACTAAAATGGTGTCCGCATCAAAAGCCCTTTGAGGAGAGGCTAAAGGAACTCTGTGCACTCTGGAAGAGTGGTGGGACATGGGGGGGGGAGTATGACACAGCCTTTAAATACCTCAAGGGGTAAATATGTTATACGAGGGAAGTATTTTTCAGAAATAAAGCACACAAGAACAAGGAGTAAATGCTATGAAGTTAGAGAGGTGTAGATTCAGGAGAGATGTGAGGAAGTACGTCTTCACAGCAAGAGTTGTGGATTCCTGGAACAGCCTACCAGCTGATATGGATGGAGCAATAACAGTGGTGGGGTTCAAGAATGCATGGGACAGACGTAAGGGAGTCTTAGAGGAAAGGAGAAAGAACCATAGATCAGGTAGGGTCTACGGTGACACTGTAGGTTGGTAAAAAATGGACTGACTGTGTACGCCTGCGGTCTTTATCTGGTGACATATCTGTTTCAATGTTTTTTTCTGCCCTTCCACTCTTTGAATATTCTTTCAGTGTTATTATGTTGTTGTTAACCACATGACATTTACCTCGTTTTACTGCTACTGAGTCTGTCTCTTAATCCACCTCTGCACTGTTTACTGCTATGTTTTGATAGGTTTCTTGGACATTTCGTGTGAGTCAATCTGCAGTGCATACAGGTGGAATTGACATCATAGACTACCCAAGAAACAAAACATTCAGCAAAAGATGGAGCCATAATACAGCACGGATACAGTCCCTTCCAGTGCTTTTACAGTTGTAAGAGTAGTCTTATGTACAATGTTAGGCTGTAAGAACTGCAAACCAAATGTGATTTGTTCTGGCACCCTAAGGGTACAATCCACAAATGGATCCTCACCCACAGAGGGGTGTCTACATGGGCCAGAAGTATGCAGAGGTCCCGATCTACATATGTGGAGACCTCCATGCATCCCCAGCCCTTACTGCATGCCCCACTCTGCACCTGAGCTCGGGCTGTGCACATTGCTATGTACCTGGACAGGTTGGCATAGGGAAAGGGGAGTTGGTCATGCATGCAGCCAATCCTGGATTCCACCTCTGCACTGTAGAAGGCCAGTAGACAGGGCAGAGGCTACACAGCAAGCCCCACTATGGAGCCCAATCAGCCCCTCTCCACCTACCCCCAGTCCTCTGTGTAGGCTGAAAGGGATGGGGATTTGACTGGCAATGGGCGGAAAACCCAGTGAAGAACTTTGCTGACCCAATGAGCAAATGGCAGTCCATGAGGACTGATATATCCCATGGTTCCTTGCTCTGTGCAGATGGGGGATCCACCATACTGCCAACCTGGGCATCTGCTTGGATGCCCTCTGTCCTGTGCAGCACAACCCCACCCCCGTGCTTCCCCCTGCCCCTGTGTGGGACTCTGCACATGCAGGGTGCAGGGAGATGGGCTGTGGATGCCAACCATCATGGACTGGCATTGAGACGAACAGATGCACAGTTGGGATACATTCATTTTGAGAGTATCCCAGCCATCTTTGTGGATCAAGCTCTTGGACTGCAAGTGGGACTACTCTTATAACCTTATCAGGTACTGTCAAGTTCAGGGACTTACAAGTATAAGGAGACCAACATTTTTTTTATTTAAAAAAAAAACTATAAAAGACCCCCAAAACCAGCAGTTTTACATGGCAACTGTGCGTCGTAAGGCACTCTAAGTCTAAAGTGCATGGGGACGGAACATTCCAATCAGTCCAGAGCACACCCTTGATGTATAAATAGGGGATGTATACATGGCCCTCCCTACCAGTGTGCAAATCAGGAACATCCACTCTGTTCGTTAATAAGCTAGTTACAATGGAACCATAACAGAACAGGAACCAGCGTTTAAAAATAGCTTCCATGGAAAAAATGACTTACAGATTCAGCACACTTCTCCTTTAAAAGGAACAAACAAGAGCATTATAAGGGATTTAAAATTGCTTCCTATCATTACAGGAGCAATCAAGTTGGCACCACCAATGCGCGAATCATTAAACTGCTCTCACTGGTCGGTAAATAAAAATGCTGCCAGTCTATGAGCACTACTGGTTCTTTTTGCCATCCAGCTGTCTGCACTGGTATCCGACTGATGCGCTGTTTACATCCCATAATCACCCGTATAAAAAGGATGCTGCAAATACACTTTCTCCACTAGGGAAGGGCGAACTGTTTCTAGTTCAGGAGCATTTCCATATAAAATCAAACCAAAAAGTTTTGAAATGATTCTTGTGTTCAAACTGGCTTGCAGCCATTTTTTTTCCAAAGATTGTTTTTTTTTAAATAACAGTTTGGATTTAAGACCCCCACAACCAATGTCCAAGCCTGCTACAATCCCAAATACACCCCCACTCAAAAATCACAACTTCCCAACACAAACATGCACAGTCGCCCATCTGCTCTGGTCCAGTACCCACCTAGCTCTGGGAGCGCTTATCCTGTCTTACAGTAGAATTTAATGTGTGGAGGATGACAACAGTAAAGCTGACATACTGAACAGATGTTTCTGCTCAGTCTTTACTGAGGAAGAGGAGGGTAATAGGCCTGAGGGGAGTACAAGGGGTGGGAATGGCACAGAAATGGACACAAGTCCCTTTACATGGGAAAGGGTCCTAAAGGAACTGGAAGGCTTAAGAATTGATAAAGCAATGAGGCCAGATGGGGTGCACCCCAGGGTCCTAACGGAACTAAGAGAGGTGGTGGCTGAACCTCTGGCAATCCTGTTTAACTGATCACTGGAAACAGGGGAGGTACCCAAAGACTGCAGGACAGCAGATGTAGTCCCCTTATACAAAAGCAGAAACAAAGAGGAAGCAGAGAACTACAGACCAGTCAGCCTGACCTCAGTAGTGGGGAAGATCATGGAAACACTACTTGAAGGAGAGACTGGTAGAATATTTGGTTGCCAACGGACTACAGGACCCAAGGCATCATAGTTTCACCAGGGGAGGAGGTCATGACAGACCAACCTCATTGAATTTTGTGACTGGGTGACAAGGGAGGTGGATCAGGGGAGGGCAGTGGACATGGCCTATCTGGACTTCAGCAAGGCCTTTGACACTGTGCCACATAGAAGACTATTACACAAACTGGGGCATATGGGAGTGGGCAGGACAGTAGTGCAGTGGGTGGGTAATTGGCTGGGTGGAAGGACACAGAGGGTGGTGGTAAATGGCTGTCACTCCACAGAGGGAAAAGTGACCAGTGACATACACAGGGATAAGTGTTGGGACAGGTATTATTCAACATCTTCATCAGTGACACTGGGCAGGACCTAGAAGGCAGAATTTCCCTGTTCGCTGATGACACAAAGCTCTGTAACAGAGTGGACATGCCAGAGGGTGTAGACAGAATGAGGAGGGACAAGCAGAAGCTTGAAGAATGGTCAAGGGTTTGGTAGTTGAACGTCAATGCAAAGAAGTGCAAGATAATGCATATGGGGCACCAAAGCCCTGGAACAACATATCAGTTGGGGGGGTGAGGGTATAGCATGCACCAAGCAGGAAAGGGACCTTGGGGTTATCATCCCTGATGATCTCAAGGTAGGGAAACAGTGCAACAAGGCAGCAGGTAAAGCAAATAGGATGCTGGGATGCATAGGCAGGGGCATCACCAGCAGGAAAAGGAAGGTCATAATTGCACTATCCAAGACACTAGTGAGGCCCCACCTGGAGTATAGTGTACAGTTCTGAAGACCTTACCTACAGTATGTAAGGACATAGACAGGGCAGAGAAGGTTCAGAAGAGGGCAACAAAGATGGTACAGGGATTGCACCACAAGTCCTATGAGGACAGGCTAAAGGACTCGAATATGCACTCCTTGGAGGAGAGGGGAGGAGGTAGAGAAGGATATGACAGAGACATACAAGTACCTTACAGGGGAGGAATAGGATGCAGGAATACTCTATCTTTCAGCGAAAAAGATGTTCCAGGACTAGAGGGCATGGGATGAAGTTGGAGGGAGGGTGATTCATAGGAAAAATGAGGAAGAATTGCTTCACAGAAAGGGTGGTGGACAAGTGGAACACCCTGCAAGAGGAAGGGGTGGGGGCTGAAACAATCATGGGATTTAAGAATGCATGGGATAGACATATGGGAATTCTGGAGGTCATGGATAAGGGGCAACAGACTTCTAGAAAAACGTAAAGAGAACTTACAAGTTCAAATGGGCAGACTGTGTGGGCCATAGGCCTTTGGCTGCCAACAGTGTCTCTGTATCTATGTAATGTTGGAGAAATTCTTATCTTCAGCACTTCTGAGCCAGGTAAATCTTCTGGCAGTGACAGCTCTGCACCTCCATTTGCTAAGCAGTATGGGGTGTTTATTAAGCCCTAAAGGTAGACTTTTCTGAACCTCAATGCACCCACCTACTGTTGTTCCTGTACTTTGGGGGATGCCATGGGAAAGGGATGGGGAAGCACGTCTCACTGCTGGAAGACTTACCTTGCTCAGAAGGGCTGAAATGAGGAAGCCCACAGTGATTAGCATGAGTGGGGGTTACATGATGGGGGTGACAGAATGTGATTGGAGGGTTCAAGTTTGGGGGCCATATTGGTATTGGGGAATCAGGAAGCACTGTGGTCACCATTTGGGACTGGGCAGGCACCAGGACACTAGACCTGCCAAGGAGTGGAACAAAATTTTTTTTTTCGCACTTTCACCACTCCTTACTCCCGTTTCTCAGCTGAGCAATCTGCATTCTCCAATTCACTTCCCACACTCTAGAACCTGCTTCCCTCCTCCATCCACCTCACCAACCTCCCCCAACTCCCTCAGGCACCAACTGAACCCCCCCACCTGCTCCTGTTACCCATCCTCCTGATGCCTTCCTGGCTTGGAGCCCATCATCCTTGAGTTGGGCCTTCAACTGAGTCTCCCCTACCTGCTTATTGGTTTAATTTCCTTACTACCACTGTACTTTCTTGCCCCGTGGAAGTAAGCATGCACCCACCTAACAGGCCTCTCCTCTGTTATAGTATTGTTTTTTTTGCATTCTATGCTTTGCCACTGTTTTACATTGCACTTGTACAGATGTTCCATTTTGTACCATGACCACACTTTATTTTTTGTTTCCATCATAAATTTTTATTGATATTGTTTTATATAGATAGACATTAAAATAATATCAGAAAAACATCCAATGGTATCATGCAAGATTACCAACATATTATTATTATAATTATAATAAATACAATAACAATTCACAGTTAATTATTATCAGATTTAGGTGTACCTAAGAAGAAGAAAAAAAATGCATCTAGATTTTCATATAACGTTAAACATATAAGAAGAACATACAGTAAAAAAAAAGCAAAGGACGTAATAGCAACTCAAAGAGTGCTGTAATTTGTGACTATAACTATAACTATATCCCTTGAAGAGGAGTCTTAACCTATTAGGGTTAGAAAAGGGGTCCATATTTTATAAAATAGATCAAGTTTGTCCATAGTACTGTAACTAATACGCTCATTGTTAGCTAAAAGTGGAGTGTTTTGAGATTTCCAGTTACCACACTTTATTTTTGTACCAATCGTTACACCAACGACCACCTCTAACTGCAGTATTCTATGCAGTTAATGGTTTGGCCACTTCATTTGCTGTTACAACTGTATTTTTTGTATCCACACTGTGGAAATGAGCTCAGCTCAGTGTGCCTTTCCTGGTTACCAGTTGTTTTTTTTTATTAGTCTTTATCGCCTTCTGCGGACTCCACGGGGCTATGACCCCCTCCCTCAGTGGGAGTATATCCTCCAACCTGAACCCCAGCTTGTCTGCCCTCGAGGTTCCCCCGGGGATTCACCCTCTGCGGCAGGGCCATGTGGAGAGGTACCGTCCGTCCTCCGCCACCCGATACTGCAAATCAGGTGGCGGGAGGCAGACTTCGCCGGAGCGGTCGGGTCATCACGGGTCCGTGGAGCCCCGGTCTTTTTCCATTTTCTCCCTCCCTCCCCGCCGACATAAGCACATCGGCTTCTGAGCCTCTCGACCCATACTATCCTCCAGCCACCAGTAGAGGGTAGTCAGCAGGCAGGATGACTAGTCCCCTTCCCCAGAGAGAGAAAAGCACCCCGGAGAGAGGAGAGCAGTCCTCTGGATACTCAATCCTCTCTCCGCCTGCTGACCCCCAGTAGCCCAGGCTCGTTCCCAAACTCGGGTCGCTGGCATGGTGCAAGGTGTGGCGTCCAGCACCTCAACCCTCAGTGCCACCGGGCTGGCTGTTGCTCTGTATTGTATTTCTATTTTCTCCTGTTTCCTTCCCCTGGGTCACACCTGGAATGAGCCCTGGCTCAGTGTGCCTTTCCTGGTTACCAATTTTCAAATAACTAACTAAATTAACAAAATGGGGGGAAGAAAAAGTAGTAGTCACTGGGGACTCAACTGTCAGGGCAGTGGATGAGGTGGTAGTGGCATTGCTGGAGCAGGATGGTAGTTCAGACAAAGTGTTTTGCCTGCCTGGAGCAAGGGTCAAGCAATTACAAGCTAAGACCAAGCAAATAAGCTGGACAGAGGAAACAGAAAAGATAGTCGTTCCACCACAGAGAACAATAATGGTGCTGCCACTAAAATGTGAATAGCAAAACTCAGCTATACATTTGCAACTTATCTTCATTTTATTCTTTCATCATAGTAAAAAAAAAAAAAATGAACTACATACATTCATGCTGAACCATAGATGAGACACACACAACAGAGAGAAGTTTACAAGGTGTTGCAGTCCTTGTTCTGAAACAAATTGCCACTGAGGGTGGCAACTGAAACTACTGACGTTTTGCCCAGTCTAGGCAGGGCATCTTCAGTGTAGGTTGTAATGGACATATGGTACTGCTTTTATACTGATCCACACACATTAGTTGCCATGGACACCATAATTAAAGTATTCGTGCAGACATAATTAAGTTTTATAAAAGCAAAGTGCTATCACTTAAAGTGCAGTAACATAATTAATTCCTTAAAATGCACAAGTAGAATCCTGCAAACCCAGTTTCTAAAATATCCAAATAATCATATGGCATGTATTCACTATTTGCAGAAATATCATTATTGTATATTAATAGGGATAGAAGAGTGAAACACATTAAAGTACTATTGGAAATTTTATCACATGGTGCAAGTAGAGTTCCAGTCCATTCAAAATACGTGACTGTTATCGTATAATCTGTAGCTTTTAAAGGCATAGATCATTCTTGAAGCAATGACATCTCACTGTAATGTTTACTTCTGGACCATATCTGGAGATCCATTTTTCAGGGATAAAAATGGCTACACACACCTAATGTGTATCCAGCAACCAAAGCCTGTTATAACTAAGCAATACAAGTCCATTTGGATTGGGGACTCAGTTGTCAGGGCAGTGGATGAGGTGGAGGGGACATTGCTGGACCAGGATGGTAGTTTGGGAAAAGTGGTGTGCCTGCCTGGAGCATGGGTCAAGAGAGTGCTATCTAAGACCAAGCAATGCAGCTGAGTAGAGGAGAAGACTGTCAGGAAACACTGCAGGAACAATATCCAGTGGTGAGCACAAGTCCTAAGGATATAAGGATGCCATTCATGGAACTAGGCATGTTCCTGAAGGGACAGGAACTCAGATTGATCTTTGTTGAGATGCTTCCAATCCTGCAGACTAGTGAGGAGGGATAGAGGGCTAGTAGGCAGGCTAATGCTTGGCTAATGGTCTAGTGCACAACAGTTTTGTTTTTCTGGCCAACTGGAGGCTCTTCTGGGGCAAGGGATGCCTGTCTACCCAGGATTGGCTGCACCTGCATTAGGTAGGGGTGCTCACCAGAAACTGAGACAGGGCGATCAGGGTAACATAATCTAGAGGATAGTGGGAAGGGGGATCAGGCAGGGGATCACCAAGAGCAGGAATCAGATGCAGGGAAACAAGGCAGGTAGGACAGCAGAGCTGAGGAATCCTACAAAAAGAGACCACACTGGGAAGCAAGGAAGTATAGACAGTCAACTTGTCTCACTTGCATGCAGGCCAGTAAAAATGGATGAGCTCAAGAATCTAGTGCACTTCGAAGACCAAGGCATGGTGACACTCACAGAGACCTGGGGAGGGGACAACTGGAACACCATAATAGAGGGATGCAGACTATTCGAGTGGGATAGGCCTAACAGGAAAGGGGGTGGGGTGACTCTCTTCAAAAGGAAGGAGTCACTGTGGAGGAAACTGAAAACATCAGGGAGGAGCAAACAGCGTCAGAGTTCATCTGGGTCAAGAGAGGAGAAAAGGAAAGTAAAAAGTCACCTTGGAGGTGTGCCAAAGGCTCCAAAACAGCTGCTGGAGAAATTAAAGAGGAACAGTCACCAGCAAGGGCCCTACACTCAAGTGTGGGGCTGGTCCCAAAGTGCACTTTATGTGCACAAACATTCTGCTTTACTTACTGTTTACTGTAGTGTAGTAGATTATATCAGATTAATTTTATTTAGTTCTAAGCTGACATCTTCTCTTACTACAAATCCCAGAATCCCCTGCAGTTGACATCAAAGCACTAGGCAGCAGTGAGAGATTCAATAGCCTACAGTGCATGTTAGAGTTTCTATAATCTCTGATCTTTTATTTGCTGGTTCCGCTGCCCTCCCTGGACTTTGCACAGTCATAAAGGACTGTACTTACCCCCTGGAGAAAGGCAGACCTGAAAAACATCTGATTGGAGATCATAAAATCTCTAACATGCAGTGCAGACTATTGAATCTCCCAATGCTTCCTACTGATCTGATGTCAGCTGCAGGGGATTCTGGAATATGTGGTAAAAGAAGATCTCAGCCTAGAATTAAGCAAAAGTAGTCTGATACGATCTTTTATACTACAGTAAACAGCAAGTAAACCAAAATGTTTTTGCACACAAAGTTCACACTGGGACCGGCCCCACTCTTGAGTGTGGGGCTCTTGGTGCTGACTATTCCCCTTTAAGGAGTCATATCAAATGCAGTGGTGATCCTGGGGAAATTCAATCTCCTGGGCATAGAGTGGCATCTTGAAAAGGGCTAATGGCAGGGCTGAGACAGCCCTGTCCACCTTCAAGGACTGCTTCCTAGAACAGCCCATCAAACAGGTATGAAGGCTACCCTTAACCTCATTCTCAGCAGTGGAGACGGGACAGTCTTTAGTGTGCCGCTCGGCAAAATTCACCAAAGTTCATACTTGTGAAAAATTATGGACTAGTGGAACGCTGGTCCTCAAGTTGTGGACTTAGCATTTTTTTTCTAAATCAAAGTCGGCAGCTTGTGAAAAGTGCCCGACTGTAAACTTGAAATTTGTTTTCGCATTTTAAGAAACATGCAGATGCAAAGATTGATAAGTTTGCCTAGTCCCCTACTGATTACTCTAAGCAGCCCCCCAAAAGCTCCCAACAGTCTTACCTTTTTTAAGTCACTTCACCATCGACATTATAAAGGCAGTGAAAAATAGCAAAATTTGTTTAACAAAAATCTGGTTTACTGCTTGTGCAGATCGAGTAATGGGAAAATATCCTAAACTTTTTTTTTCAGCAGAAGAAAGACTGCAGTTAGCCTACAGCTTCAAGTAAGAACATCATGCACTCTGGACACATAGAAATATTGCAGAAGCAAATTAAAAAATCTGCTAAAATGATAAATGATTATGAAACTAGACATTTGTTTTTGTGAACAAAAAGGAACATTTTCCCCATGGCAGACTGTGTGTGACATATTGCCTCCTGTCTCAAAGTCTAAATTCCACATGCTGCCTTACACTCCCATCCAAAGCAGTTTAAACCCTGGTACATATACTGCACAGATGGTGAAGTGAGACTTAAAAAAAATGACTCACCTTTATTTGCAGTAGCCAGGACTGCCCCATTTAATCAGCAATCCATGTTGGGCCTTTTGGTGGAAAACTTTACTTACCCTCTCCCAGTAAAAATGTGTTGTTTCTTCAAACTAGACTTACTGTTAACTTTTTTTAGATGAAAAAGGATATTTATCAGGGAGTTTCCCCCAGCAGTCAGTATTAGGAGTCTTACTGTTCAGTATTTTTAGTTATGACCTGGAATCTGAGGTCTCAAACAAAGTAATTAAATTTTGCAGATGCCAGAAAGATAACGTGGGTGGCAGATTCTAGGGAAGAATAATGCATCGTGTACTGGGGAAGAGGGCCAGCAAGTGGCAAATTAAGCAGTAAGTCATGACAGGGTGTGCTCTGTGCTGGGATAATGGTACACCGTGGGTGGGCTGAAGCACAAGGCCATAGGTTGAGTGCTTCCACCACCAAAAGAGGACCATAATCCCAGCAGGAAGCACACCCTTAAGTGCCTTATTGCAGTTATGAAATGGGTCCATATGATTAGTAAAAAATATATTTTTTGTATTTTAAGAAGTAAAAATTAGAAGAAAATGTAAAAAAAAGAAAAAGAAAAAAAAGCAGTCCTACTGAGCCATTGTAATTTTGCTGTTTGGTCAATAAGTGGCATATTTTTTTTTCCAAAAAATACAAATAAGCACATTGAGGTGTATTGACAAAGCTGTGCCTGCTTAATGTAATATACAGTATATCATAAGAAACACTGCCTAGTATATGTACTAATATATTATGAAGCACTCTCACTTTGTTGCAAAAAACAAATCACAGATGGAAGTTGTGCGATTCATTGTTTTATTTTAATTTTTTCTTGGGTCCCTCCTCTGCCAACAGTCAACTGATTTGTCCTGGTAGTGTCCCTTAGATGCGGTTCGAAATGGCAGTTGAAACAGGAGTACACCAAACAAGTGCATACAAAGATTTTTTTTTAAATTAGAGCCACAAAACGTAGTTAAACCATGATTCTCTACATGATGTCTGGTTGGTCTGTGAGGTGACAGTTCTTGTCAGAAGTGAGCGGCAGGGCAGCACGGTGAGAATCAGCTGAGCGAGTACACACGTGGACATCTATATGGCCGATAAGAGGTAAGTAATTCCGTGCTTCTGATTAGTCAGCAAAGTGCAAGTGCTTTATAATGGGAAGAACAGTGGTCACTGGGGTTTGTACGGAAGGGACAAATAATGGCAAACTGGCACAAAGCATGGTAGAGGGGAGCCAGTCTCCCAAAAGGTCTTGCAGGCTGCTCTACAGACAATGCTGACATTGTCAACGATGTGGAGGATTATTTTCTTAACTATCTAACATCTGGCAGCAGCAGGGAGAGACACTTTATTTCTGTGAAGAGCACGAGGCTTGGGCAGAAGTTTGACAGAGTCTAAATGAGTAAAGATGTCCAGGGACTGGTCTAACCAGACACCAAGGTATTTGAAAGATGTGACTTGGTCTGGTAAAGAACCATCACAAGTTTTGAACAGTGGGAACAAGGACTGCCAGTTTGGGTTAAGAATCAAAGGTCATGGCAATTGTTTTCTTGGCACTCGGGGTTTATTTTATTTATTTAGAAATTGGTAACCAGGAGAGGCATATAGTGCCAGGCTCATTTCCAGGTGCATCTCAGGGGAGGGTGGAGGATCGGGCATAGTGGTAAAGAATGTACATGGAAAGCACAGTGTTACACAGCAGTAGCATGCCATCTATACATTTGAGGAATAACAATAAAAAATTAAAACTACAAAGTGGAACGTCAACAAAAAAGTAGCTGTGAAGACTCAAGAATTTGAATTATGGAGGAATCAACAAACTGTAGTGAAGTTTAAACTGGAGAAACCATGTCTGTAGACATCCCCAGAAGAGAAGTCCACAAGGGATTTAGACGAGGGTTACAGCAAATACAGAACAGGTACAGGAGCAGACTGGGGTGTGGTGAGTTCTGAAGAACTGTTTGAGAGAAGGGTTGGAGGAGGAGTGGCAGACAGCGCGAGGAAGGGAGTTTCAGAGGGAGCGCGACTGCACTTAGAGGACATATAGACCAGTTTAGATGTTGTAATAAAGAATGCTCAAAGAATGAGAGTCTGAGGATGAGCGTGAATAGCAAGAAAAAATACTGTGTCAGAGAAGGTCAGAAAGGTAAGAGGGGAGTGAGGCAAGCCCATATTTTGAAAGTATTGTGGCACAGTGAGAGAATTTCCAAGATTTGAGAATAGGGATATAGACATTCCGCTAGGGAGAACAGGTGTGAAAGCATGTATGGGAGTCACTAGCAAAATGACAGAAGGAATGGAGGAGGTGATCTAGTACAGCCAGGCTGGACATGGGGGCATCTCCATAGAACATGTCCACATAGTGAAACACCCATAGGGTCATCTTTAGGAGGATCTCTTGACAGACCAAAATTGACAGGCTGGACAAATTCTCATATAAGGTGCAGAGCTTCGGATACAGTTTTTGATGGATGACATTATTTATTTATTTATTTGTACATCGGTTTACAACCTTTGAGCCAGAGGCTCGTTTCCAAAGGTACTTCGTCACAAAGAAGACAAATACAGTACAACATTCAGTTACATCATTGTAAATACAGCTTATTACATCATTGCAGACACAGTTTTGGAAGATACTGTATATGCAGTAATTTCTATGTTACAACATGAGTATTACAGGTTTGGTATTCACAGGTTATTACAGTTATTTGGATAAGATCGAGAGATAAGCATACATTGGTTAAGTAGACAATTAGCCTAGCACAGATACTGTTAGAGGTTGATAACAACAGGTGGCTATGGGACAAGGTAGGTGAATAAGTTTGGGAGGCGAGCCACTCAGGGAGTTTTGTCAGTTTTGTGGAGGAGCTACTCAGAGAGTTTTGTCTGACACTGACACTGGCAGAGAACTCCAGACTGTTATCCAGCCATACACTCAAGGACTTAAAGTGGGCAACCACTTCAAGTGATGCACCATAAAAAATTGAAAGACTGGGAAGTGACTGAGCCTGGCAAACTATTGCCTGATCCCAAAAGACAAAAACTGTCTTAGGTGCCAAAATACATAAAAATTGTCTTACTGGAGTTTAAGGTGAGATGATTCAAGTGGAACCAGCACTGGACGCAGTCAGATTCATGCTGTTGTGACATTTCCAGCTCTGGGACTGAGGCACGAGGCACAAACAGGACTGTGTCACCTGCATATGAGCATATTAGAGGAGACACAGGCAGAGGGAGGTCACTGAAGAACAGTGAGAATAGGATGATCCCAAGATGGAGCTTTGTGGCATGCTAGAGGTGACGGGGAGTTAGTGCCACCAAACTGTTGTCGGTCAGTGAGGTACGACTGGAACCATCCTACAGTACTGTAGAATCAGACAGTCCTGCAGAACTCAGCTTATACAGGAGAGTAGGGTAACCCACAGTATCAAAGGTCTTGGGTAGGTATATTAATACGGCGGCAGTAACCTGGTCCTGATCCATCCCCTTTAAAGTGGTATCAGTCACAGAGGAGGAAGGAAACAGTAGAGTGGGCCTTCTAAAAGCCTAACCAGAAGGATGAGAGATGGGAGGATGACTCAAGGAAGACAGGGAGTTCAGAAAGAACCAGTTTCTCCCGCAGTGCAGCCAGAGCATGGAGAAGGGAGATAGGGTAGTCATTACCAATAGAGGGGGAGTCACCCTCCCTTGTGCAGGGGGAGGGCTTTAGACTGTTTCCGAGTATGGGGAAACAGCCTTGAGGAGGCAATAGCTAGAGCACAGAGATGAAGGTGTTTAGGTTCAAGACCATCAGGGCTATGATAATTGGAGGGATTAAGCAAGCACAGAGCAGATAGAGCAGCAGCTGGACTGATATGGGAGAAGGAGAAGAAACATGTGGAGGGAGGAGGGGGTAGGAATTAAGAGACAGGAACCTGACTCTCATTTGGGAGGATATGGTGTGTGGTGGCCTGTCATTTACCGTGAGGCTTTTAGTTTGGGACACCTTCAGGAGCCGTACCTCACCTACTGTACTGTAAAACCATGGTTAAAAAAACTCACTGTGAAGGTAGTGATCCTTGGGGATACACTAAATGACTCCAACCGGTGAACATTTTGTGGAATGCTCGATTCAAAGCCTGCTACAGAGACTGTCGAATCACCACAGTATTGAATAAATCCTGCTCAGGAAGGCATTCATAAATTCTTTTGTGCTCTTCAGTAATTCTGGATTTTACCAAGGTACAGCAGCAAACTGCAGACACAGCTACAAATAGCAGGTGGCCTTTACTAACAACACTGAAAATAGCTTTGACTTCAGTTTGAGGGTGGCGACAACTCAGGGGAGGCTATAATTCAGTGAAATACAATACATTATTACCAAAACAAAATCAATATGTGGATAATGGGAACACATCAATTCATCCCAGTCATTTCGCTCTGCAGCAACTCACCCCGGACTATTAGCTCCGGCGTCAATTGACTCCCACGTCAGTTTGTCCCCAGACAAATCACTCCCACTACATATCGTATTGTACTCCAACAACAATTATTTCTATAACGCTCAAGCACGTTGTCTCTTCTGGAGGGAGAATTGCACCCACCTGGAGTTTATTTTATAATATTTATGCTGGGATCAAATTGTCAAGGGACGAATTGATGTGGGAGCCAATTGACGGCGGAGCTAATAGTCCAGAGCGAGTTGTCGCAGAGCGAAATGACTGGGACAAACTGTGATGTAGCCGTGGATGACCAACAAATACAGGTACTTTACTGTGCACAGTTATGATAAAAAAGATGATGCTAAACATGGAAAATATATGATAAATAAGCAATAAATTATATTTTGCAAAGTTTTTCTGGTGACATCATAGATTCTTTAAAGAAGATGTTCCTCTTTGTTCTGAATTTTAGAACCAGACAGAGTTCAGGTTTTTTTTTTGGAGCTGGATCTGCTGATTCTTAGTAAAGGTTCAAGGCTCTGAACATACACTTGCTGGAGACCAGACGGGAGAGGGGCGATATGATAGAAACCTTCAAGTTTCTGAAAGGAACGAATAAGGTAGACTGCGAGGAAAAATTCAGTAGGAATGGCAAATCAGAAACATAGGGACATGAGCAGAAGCTGGTAGTAGGGCTTGGGATTCAGGAGAGACATAAGAACATTTTATTTTACTGAGAAAGTGGCTGAGCCATGGCACAGTCTACCGGCCAAGGTGGTGGGTGCCAGAACCATTAATGTTATTGAACCTGGCTGGGACAAAATAAAAGGCGTAACGATTACTTAAGAGGATATCAGTAGGGCAGGGGCAAGGTTGGGAAGCAAAAACAAAACCCTGGACTAGACAGTAGGTCCTAGGATAGGATAGGGCAGAACAGGGTAGACTGGAAGGATCAATGGTCATTTTCTGCTGCCATTTTCTCTGTTTCTATGTAAAGAGACTCTTGAGTGGTAGTACTGTACTTCTTGCAGCAGAGTAGAGAGGCACAGCAGTACACCGCAAGTCACAGCTGTTAAGCACTTATGTCAAGGGCTTATGCCATAGTGCATATGATGCATACACTGAATGTGTGAAATGACATGAGAAATGCGTCTTAAACTGTGTGAAGAGAGACTGTAAGTGGTAGGGTGCGTGTGAAGTCAGGCTTGGGAAAGGATGGTTCAGATATTTGATTTTTGCCTCGTTTTAGGATTCAAGAAAAAAGTTGAACTGTAGGAAGCCTGAAATTGAAAGATTGTGCACTGTAAAGAACACTTTGATGGATCATCTTCAACTCTGCATAAAGTCAAAATAATTATAATACTGTGCAAATGGAGAAAAGGGTGCTGACACACTCCCTCAGTCCTACCACTGTAACTGTCAGATGCTGTGGTTTTCATTTATTTCAGAGAAGTGTAATTCTTCTTACAGTTATTTTTGGCTGTACTTATTTATTATTTATTATAGCCAATCCTATTTTTCTATAGCTATTTTCCATAGATATTTGCAAAATAGGTATGGAAAATCAAGACTGGTTAACCAGATTTTAAGACTTATTTTTTTGCACAACTTCAGTGCTATGCACTATAACCTTGTTATCTTAATCAAAAAAAACAGTTCTGACATTTTATATGAGTGATAACACACCCCAGGGTGTGTAGTCATTACAGAATAAACACATTTTTTTCAGTACTTTAGTGGCACTTGACTGTGCCTCGTGCCAAGCAGCCACCTGAGGTGCATGTTTATTCTGCACGATCGCACACCCTCTCATATGTTATCACTCACATTTACTACACTTAGTGGATTAAGTGTTTTATCATGATGCTTAATTATAGGAATTTATTTACAATTTTTCTGCATTCAAAACATAACTCATCCATTGGTGAGTTTAATCTCATAGGATAACACACCTCACTTTCCCTCATGGCTTGCTGCCCCTCTTTCATGATGGGGCAAGCTAGGGAGGGCAACAAGAGAGCAACTGAATCCAGTCATAAGGAGGGCTCATGCAGTACACAGAAGCCCTCATTCTGTCTCACTCCCTTTATTCCTCATCAGTTAGGTATGGGCTGCAATTACAGATGTGTGACGGAAAAGTTCACTTCCCAAAGTGCTTTCGCAATGTGAAGTCCAACTTTGTGAAGTCACAAACTTTGCATGTGAAATTGGCAACTGCTTAAGTGGTAAAGAGTGAAATTAGGCAAAGTGAACTCTGCCAGCGAAGTTCCAGGTGAAGTTCCAAAGTTGCAGATGAAGTTCCTTGAGGACTAGAGCAATTTCGTGAAATGCTTTGTGAACATGAAGTTGGTGACTTTGCTGGAACATCCTCTCTAGCTGCTAGGTTACTTGTAGACCTAATGCAGCATGCTAACCATCTATGCATGTCAATATCCTTGTGCATCCACAGCACCCCTTCCCCCATGGGGTTGCGATGAGGGTTTTTTAATACTTGCATTTGAGATCAACTGTGGTCTAACATGGGTGTTTCTACAACAGAAACATAGAATTTGTTGGCAGAAAAGGACTGCTTCACCCATCCAGTCTGCCCAGATGTTCCATGACTAATCTGTCTCCACAGACCCTAACTGGTCTCTGGCGACTCCCCCTCCTCTCTTCCTATTTACTACTATAGCCTTATGTCTATCCCATACATGCTTGAAGACCCCCACTGTTTCTGCCTCCACCACTTCTGTTGGCAGTCTTTTTCAGGTGTCTACCACCCTTTCAGTGAAGTAGTACTTCCTCACATCCCTCTTAACCCCCCCCCCCTTTTATTGCATGCCCCCTGGGCCTGGTGCTCTTTCTCCTTTGAGTGAGATTCCACTCTCCTGCACCATGTTCACCCCTGGGAGGTACCTGTACATCTCCATCATGTCACCTGTTGCTCTCCTCTCTTCCAGCACGTACATTTATTTATTTATTGAAATGTTTCACCAGGAAGGCACACTGAGCGACAAGTCGCACGTCTCCCGGTGCAACCTGGGGGGAAGGGGTACAATAGGAGTGAAAGTTACAAGATCAACATTAACATACGGTTTTGAGGCAGGTGTTACAAGCACTGGTACAACAGTGTCGTGCACAATAGGTAGAAAGAGTGGTCAGTAATAAGTGCCGGGTTAATAAGTAAACAAGTGCTTACATAAAAGTAAAGAAAAGGGGTCAGTAAAGCAGGGGAGGGGAAAGAGTCATGTTCAAGTTACACTCAGGTTACAAGATCAACATTAACATACAGTTGCAAAGCAGGTGTTACAAACAGTGTTAAAACAGAGTTGTGCATAATATGTAGAAAAAGTGAATCAATAATAAGTGCCAGGTTAGTAAGTAACTAGTGCTTACATGTAAGAAAAGGGTGAAAGGAGAGGGAGGGGTGAGGTGGAGGGATGTAGAGGGAGGAGAGTAGATGAGGGATACAAGCTCTTGGGGGTAGGAGAGGGACTCATAGAGAGCATTTGGCGTCCCTTACATTCTGTGAGAGATCAAGTGAGCCCAGTAAGGGGGAGCAGTTTAGAGGAAGGAGAGGAGAGATAGAAATTAGTTAGGTGATGGTGGGGGAGGTACGTGTTTATACAGGGCTTATAGGAGGAATTAGGGAGTGACATGGCAGGAATAGCTAGGGCGCAAGGTAATTCTTGAGGGCAGAGCTGATGGAGCAGGCAGAGAATGAGTGCGGATCTGAGGAGGAGTGAATTCCATATTTTTGGAGGCGGTGAGAGTAAGTGGATTGGCCGATTAGGGTGGATTTGTGGGGGACTACCAGGGTTCGGGAGTCGGTTGATCTAAGGGAATGGGAGGATGGGGGGGTTGTTATAAAAGGAGGAAGTTAGGTAGGAAGGGAGCTCACCCAGCCAGTGCTTGGAGGTGAATTTAGCACAGTGGGAGAGTCGCCTATTTGTAAGAGAGGGGAAGGATAGGGCACAATAAAGATCGCAGTGGTGGGTACATGTTGAGATCCGTCAGTCTTTTCTCACAGGGCTTGTCGTGCAGCCTCTGCACTATTTCAGTTTCCATCCTTTGGACTGCTTCCATCCTGTCTATGTCCTTTCTGAGGTGTGGCCTCCAAAACCGGACACAGTACGCCAAGTGCCAGTGGGGTCTCACCAGAGAGCGATACAGTGGCAAGACCACCTCCCTCCTGCTTGAGATACCCTCCCTATGCGTCCCCAGCATCCCACTAGCCCTGCCAATCTGAGATAATCAGTTATGATAACTCCAAGGTCCCATTCCTGCTTAGTGACTGTCAGTACTTCTCCTCATCCTATACTCAGCTCCAGGGTTCCTATGCCCTAGGTGCACGATTTTCCACTTTTTGGCACCAAACCCCAACTGCCATGCTCTTGATCACTCCTCGAGTTTCCCAAGATACCTGTGTGTTCTCTCCACTCCCCCACCGAGTATCTACCCTATTGCAGATTTTGATATCATATTCAAAAAGGTATACTTTCCCTTCCAGGTCTGTTGTGATGTCACTTACAAGGACACAAAAGAAGACTGATCCCACTACTCAGCCTTGCAGCACTCCGCTGATCACTCTCCCATCATTACAGTGAGTGCTATTAACCACCACCTGCTATCACCTATCTGTTAACCAGTTTCTAACCCAATTCACCATTTTAGATCCCACCTCTAGGCAGCTCAATTTCTTAATCAGTCTCCTGTGTGGTACAGTGTCTAAGACCTTGCCACTATCCAGACAGATCACATCCACTGCCCTCCCCCAATGTATTTTCCTGGTCATCCAGTCAAAGAAATCAATCAGATTCATCTGGCATGACCTCCCGCTGATCAATCCATGCTGCCTGTGGTCTTGCAGTCCACTGGATTCAAAATGCTCTACAAATCTTTGTTCTAGAAGGGTTCCCATCAATTTCCCTACCACTGAAGAGAGACAGACTGGCCTATAGAGACATCAGAAAGCAACAGGCAGCACTCAAAGAACTGAAAATGCAAAAAATACTCATATAAAGTGTGTAAACATAGCCAAAACCAAAAGTACGTCCCCCAGTGAGATGCGAAGTGCCAGGGCTTAGTGCCAGGCATGTCCATGAGGAATAAACTTTTGGTTTTGGCTACATTTATACACTTCATGTGAGTATGTTTTGCATAATCACTGCTTTGAGTGCTGCGTGTTGCTTTCCACCTTCCAGTGCCTGTTTTCTCAGGTCAGCACCAGTTCCGTCTGTAAATGCATGTGTTTGTTTGTTTACTAGCCTATGAAAAAGTATGACAACTCCTTCCTCTCAAAGAAAGACAACACGGCCCATAGCAGCATATCTGTCCAATTGCTGTACAACACTTAACGGACTCATTACTGATTCTAGGTTGCATGCACGGTAACGTATAGTGTAACTAACTGCTGGACCATTAGGGTGATCCAACTCCCTGGTATTGTTTTTTTATTATAGTCATATTTTATTGAATATTTCATTTGTACACGAAAGGACAAAAACAACAATTAACAACAGAAACAAACCCAGCTGTCAGTAAGTACAGTAGTCATGTGCCACATGAAGTCAATCCACTACTGTATAATACTGCCACGGGGTTCCAGCTCCTACAACCAGCACACATACCACCCAATAAACCCATAAGGTCCCGAGAGAAAAGATCCTGCTTTGGATATGGCCAGGCTTCTCCTTCCAATAAGACACACTAACTCTTCCAAAATCAGATCTACCTCCCTCCCTCCCTTACTTAGTACTGTATCGCATTTTTTAACTGCTGCTTGAAACTGAATCTGATTACCATGGGCAGTGAAGTCAATCATTTATTACACTGCAGCACCAGACAGCACTATATTGCATATGCACATGTACATGACATGTATGTATACAGCGTACTAGTGACGTCAAGGCATCATGGTTTTATGGCATAATATGGTGTCAGAGGTCATGGGGTTGATACTGTGGACAATTTCAAGTACCATAATAACTGTGATTCATGATATATCATGGTATTCAGGGCTTTAAAATGATTTTTCTGGGTTTGTAAAGGCAACTGTCTCATCGTCAGTTTGACGTCAGTGGTGGGGAAGGTAGCGGACAGCATACTTAAGGAAAGGCTGGGGGTTTCTTGGAGGAGATGGGTTACCTGGATGACCGGCAGCATGGGGCTGTGCCAGGTAGATCATGTCAAACAAACCTTGTAGAGTTCTATGAGTGGGTGACATCAGCACTCGACAGGGGGAGACCAGTGGATATACTGTTCCTGGACTTCAGCAAGGCGTTTGATTCGGTCCCTCACATTGGCCTAAGGGAGAAACTTTGGGGGATGGGGATAGGCCCATTGACAGTTAGGTGGATTGGAAATTGGCTTTCAGGTCGCACTCAGTGGGCGGTGGGTGGAGGAGAGGTCTCATCTCCTAGGGAGGTCATAAGTGGGGTCCCACAGGGATCAGTCCTGGGGCCACTTCTGTTTAATTTCTACAATATCAGGGAAGCAATCGGATGTGAAATGAGTCTCTTTGTGGACGACTCTAAGCTGGGGGCAATGGGGGAGGTGGGGAGATTGGCCCTGCTAGGGGGATCTGGATACTCTGAAAATTGAAATTTAACTCCTCTAAGTGCAAGGTGCTACACCTAGGGCAGGAAAATCCCAACTATGTGTACACCATGGGGGGGGGATGAGTTGCAGGCCATGGCAGGGCAAAGAGACCTAGGAGTCTTGGTGGATGTTAACATGAATAATTCAGAGCAGTGCAGGAGGGCTGTGGTCAGGGCAAATAGGATGCTGCCATGCATCGCTAAGGGGATTACCTCAAGGAACAGGGAGGTGATTTTGCCACTGTACAACAGCCTGGTTAGACCACATCTTGAGTACTGTGTGCAGTTCTGGAGACTGCACCTAAGGAGGGACATCCAACTCCTGGAGAGGGTTCAGAGGAGAGCAACCAGAATGATCTGGGGCCTGGGGGATATGACATATGAGGAACGACTAGGGGAGCTCAACCTGTTCTCACTGGAGGGACCGGGGGGACATGATTGAGGTCTTCAAGTATCTCAGGGGAGTAAATAAGGTAGGCTGAGATAGGATCTTTCAGTTGAAGGAAGGTGGAATCACCAAAGGACACAGTTGGAAGACTGAGGGTGGTAGGATTAAAGGTGAAAGGAGGAAGAGGTACTTCACTGAGAGAGTGGTGGAACCGTGGAATGCGCTGTCCGGGGAGCTGGTACAGGCAGCTACTGTGGAGGGATTCAAGAGAAGGTGGGACAGGTATAGGCAAGGGGTGAAGCAGAGGCTGGTTTGCCCGGGGGCAGGTGGGTGGGACTGGGGGATGGAGTAACAATGGAAGGAGACAGATAGAGGGCTGTGGTACCCAATCAGAGTGCTGAAGCACAAGCAGACTTGATAGAACAATAGGCCTACTCTGCTGGCATGTAGTATGTTAGTATCTGTTCCAGTTTTTCACAACACATGTTTGAGGAGACTTCTTTCTACACAAAAATGACTACTTCGGTAATACAAATGTTTACTGTGATAACCACACCACTATATGTAACAGTTATCATACGGTCACATTTTCATACTGTGACGTCACTAGTATGTATGTATGTATGTATAGCATATGGTTAGAGCTTATTGTGCATGGAATTCAGTTACTCTCTAAAAGCTGCTGTGGGACAGTTCAAAGGTCACATAAAGTTGTTGGATTATATGATTGAGACATACCAGTACCTTACAGGGAGGAACAGGGTGCAGGAATACACTATTTTCCAGCAAAAAAAAGATGATCCAGGGCTAGAGGGCATGGGATGAAGCTGGAGGGAGGGAAATTCAGGGGAAACGTGAGGAGGAATTTCTTCACAGAAGGGGTGGTGAACAAGTGGAACACCTTGCCAGAGGAAGTGGTGGTGGCTGAAACAATCACAGGATTTAAGAATGCATGGGATAGACATAAGAGAATTCCAGAGGTCAGGCGTAAGGGGCAACAGACTTCTAGAAAAACATAAAGGGAACTTACAAGTTCAAATGGGCAGACTGGGTGGGCCATAGGCCCTTATCTGCCAACAGTGTCTATGTACAGTATCTATGTATCTAATCCTATGCTGCTTCATATCTCCGCTCCTGCCATAACGCCTCCCCTGACTCATTTACTCAAACTCTCCTCCTGCCTCAGTGCTATCCCTCAATCCTAGAAGTTAGCCAAAGTTCTTCCACTCCATGAAGGGGGAGACCCTTCTTATGAGGGTGACTTCTTTGGCCAATCTCCCTCCTCTCTTCCCTTGCTAAGCTGTAAGAAAAGCTTGTGTACAACAGACTCTCCGATTTCCTATCCTTCACCAATTTTCTCTCCCTGTTCCAGTCTGTTTTCCAGAAGCACTGCACCACCATCTCCTCCCTGCTTTGCGTAACTGATTCTGTTTTCTCAGGGATAGTTCATAAGCATATCACAGCTGACTCCATCTGCAGGCCTTAAACTACTGAACCACTTATCCCACCTTCTGGACTCTCTCTCAACGGAGGTCATCATCATGGGAGACTTCAACCTTAACTGGTTCTCCGAATACTCCAAACCCATAAAGGTACTCAGCGACTCACTTGGGCTCACACAACTAGTTGTGGAAGCCACCCATCCTAACACAAAGACTGCTGAACACAGTAGTTTACTTGATCTCATCTTAGTAAACACACCCCACCTTTTCACCCACTCAGGCATGCTACTAAATGACCTAAGTGATCACTGCCCGGTTGCCTGTGTGAGGTCTGCTCCCAAACCCTCATCTACCTCTAGATTTACCCTCAAAAGAAGTCACCGAAATCTAGACCACCATGCTTTCATCTCCGATCTGCAGCACGCGTGCTGGCAAGATTTCTACTTAGCCTCAACAGTGTCCGAAGCCTATAAGGCCTTCCACAGTATTATCCTCAATACCACAGACAGGCCCTGATCAAAGTGCGCACAAAGAGAAAATCATGTCCATGGTTCTCCCCTGACCTGAAGACTGCCCTACTTCGTAGGGACAAGCCTTGGAAAAAAGCCCGCACACACCAGCCTTCCTGAAGGAAGTGGAAGACCTTCTACTGAAATTGAACACTAAAAAAAGCACTGGTACGGACCTTATTGACCCTTTCTTTCTGAAACTAGGCTACCACATCTTGGTGGTACCCATAATGCACCTTTTTAATATGTCTCTAGCCCAGGGTGCTCTCCCTGCCATCTGGAAAATGGACCATGTCATACCTCTCTTCAAATCTGGTGACCTCATTGATGTAAACAACTACAGGACTATTTCTCTACTCCCCACCCTCTCCAAACGCCTCGAAAAATAGTTAACACTCTGCTAAGAGAATATCTCGAATCCGCTAATCTACTATCACCATTACAGTCTGGTTTTAGACCAGCACACAGTAATGTTATAGCACTAGCCAAAGTCTCCAATGATTGGCTTACAGCCTGTGACAGGAAGCTCCAGCCACTCTTGAGGACCAATCTTTTCTTAAATCTGTTGCAACATTTCTTCTATTTCTTAGCCTACTCTATCCTTTACAATTTCTAGTCCATAAGGTTGGCCACCTATGGGCACCTCCCTCCCCTTTCTTGACTATGCTTTCGTGTCCTCTTTAATTTTCCTTTTCCCTCTCAGGTCCTCATACAGGGAGATTATTGTGGTGACTTCCGAGCGTATGTAAAACAGCTTGTGTTTATTGCTGTTGGATTTAGTATGTAATAGCACTATGTCATAAAATACCTTGATGTATATACCTTATGTTTATGAAACCTGTAAATGTTGAAAATACCATAGCACTAGGTGATTTTGATAAGGTGATTTTGATAATGGCAAAAAGCACTAGGTGACTATTATAGAAATTAAGTTTGTTGTGCTATTTAAAATGCTTGTAAATTGCTGTAAACTGAACAAGACTGAAATTCCATGGAGATCTGAATATATCCCACGATGTTTTGCATTATGGAATTATGTATGAAGTTGTATTTCTTTGAAACTTGATTTGTTGCCAATGCCCTTTGGGGTAACTCTTTTTTCAGTGATTCTGCATTGAGGTTTTTTGTCTATAGCTTTTTTTTGGGGGGGGGGCCCCCGCTACCCAAGTAAACGGGGCCCACATAGGGGTGGATGTTGCATCTCAACTGGTAAGTTAGATCAGAGATCAGTGTCAATAGGTGCTGGTTAAGTGCAGAAAAAAGGACATACATAGTCTGTTGCTGCAAACTGATGTACTGAAGTAGGAATATGGCATTGCAGAAGCTTATTTTCTGTATTTGAATAAACATCACACAGAGACTGTGTGTTGACCCTGATGTTCGGTGTCTGGTCCATCTGTTATCCCACAACCCCTCCACACAGCCCTGGACAACAAAAAACATGTGTGTGCCTTGTTCCTTGATCTGAGCGAAGCATTTGACACAGTGGATCATCTCTTACTACTGGACATCCTCAGGAACTTTGTTCTGGACCATGTTGCCTTGAAATGGTTTGATAGCTATCTCATTGGTCGTCTCCAGCAGATAAAAGCAGACGGTTATCTCTCCCCCCTTGAACACCCTTCCGAGAGGTGTCCCACGGGGATCAATCTTGGGCCCTCTCTTCTTTGCAATCTATATTAGTAATATCAACACTGGCATAAAATCAGCCAACAGTCAACTATTTGCGGATGACACTGTCATCTATATAGACAGACCTTCCCCTAACCTGGCATGCGGGGATCTGCAAAGAGACTTTGATAAACTGCAAACGAACCTTCTACACCTCAAATTGTTATTGAATGCTAAGAAAACAAAGGCTATGTTTTCTCACATGTAACTAGACCAGCGCAAACACCTAGCCTTGACTCCCTATCCCAAATCACTACCTTAGTAGTCGAGCAGATAGAATTTGTAGCTAAATTTAAATACTTGGGTGTGTGGGTTGACCATAAGCTTACCTTCACGGAACATATAGAGGAACTTGCAAAGGAGCTAAAACAGAGACTCAGACTTTTCTATAGAATCAGGCACTTACTCTCTAAAGAAGCGAGAACCAGGCTAGTGCAAGCCACTTTTCTTCTACTCTTAGATTATGCAGACATTCTGTATGCACAAAGCACTAGTGCTGCCCTATCCAAACTAGAAGTCTTCTACCACCACGCACTATGCTTTATAACTGGTGTTCCCTACTCAACCCACCACTGTACCCTCTACTCCCTTTTAGGATGGACCTCACTCTCATTCTGGTGGCAAAAAAATGCAGCCATATGGACATTCAAAGCCATTACCAATAGGCTCCCCCAATATATTTTGGATTGTTTGCCCATCTGAGTGCCAGGCAAGTATGGACTGAGATGTCTTTCCTATATTACTCTTATCATTGTGAAATTCAATACTAGGTTTGGTAGCTCATCCATAGGTTATGCTCTGCCTTCACTATGGAACAAACTCCAAAAAGTATTGAAACTGGCCATCCCTGTTAAACTATCAACCTTCAAGACCATATTTAATCAATCCATTAAGGAGTCCTGCAAGTGCAGTCGATGAGGATTAGCCTCTGCCTGTCGTACTCACCACCCTTTCAATTAATCCACCAAGCACCACCCTTCCTGGCTCCTTCCTCTCCCTTTTCTTTGTCTCCCCTTCTTTCAACCTCTAGGCTAGACTGCTACCTAGTGATTTCACTCAAGCCACCATACTGAATAATTTAATTACTACTGCTAACTGCCTTTCCCTTCCCTTTGTCGCCCCCTCTCTAATTACCAGGTAGGTTGATCCCTAGTGGCTCACCTCCTTAAATTTTGGATCCAGCTTGGCCAAGATCATTGTACCAAATACTGATATTTAAACCTTCACTTCCTTATGATGTGTAACTACTGTATACCCTGTGCGCTTTACTGTTTAGATTAATGTCTGACTATACTCCCACTGACATGTTTATACTGTCTATCATGTTATTATGTCTATGCAAACAATGGCTGAACTAAACTAAGTCACACAAACTCTATTCCTTTGTAACTTACCTTGCCAAGATCCACCTATATCTAGGTATAATGTACTGTATCTAATGCTCAAACTTGCTGTGAATTGTACATATCATGTTCCTATATGCTACTTTTGATGTATAAAATTAATGTCAACTGTTTTTATACCTGCCCAGGTCCACCTTGAAAATAAGCTCTTCTTGGGAGGCAGTATAGCACAGAGGTCTTAGGCTCCGAGCTGTAAATCTGGAGACCTGGGTCTGAATCCCACAGCCCCCACTTGCATATTGTGTGACCCTGAGCAAGCCACTTAACTTCCCTGTGCTCCCAGGTCGCACCTGTAAACAAGCTTTCAGCTTAGTGTGCCACTCCTGGTTAAACAATTGGGGGGAAAAAAACCAACAAAAAAAACAAAGGTGTTTCACCTGGTTAAATAAAGATTTGAACTGAATTTAATTTTCATTGATCTGGCCAAGGCCTTTGACTCAGTAGCCCACCCACTCCTCCTGGATAACCTGGGTTCTGCTGGCCTCTCCGCTCTTGCTGTTGACTGGTTCCTTTCTTGTCTTGCTGGTCATCAGCAGTCAGTACAGGTTGGTAGCACCCTGTCACATCCACTTTCCATCCAGGCAGGGGTCCCACAGGGCTCCATCACAGGGCCCATCCTATTATCCATCTCCTTAAATGACCTCCCCTTGGTTTGTGCCAACTCCTAAATCCATATGTTTGAAGATGACACAGTCATCTACACCTCCAGTACCCCACTACAGCCATGGAAGGTCTGCTCAAGCAAGACTTCCACAATGTCTTGTGCTGGTTCCAATCAAACCAACTCTGAGTTAACACCAAAAAAAGTCTCCATTAAGTTTGGGACCAGCCAGAAATTGGCCAGACATCCAACTTTGCCTGTCTTCTCCACCTTAGATGGCACCCCTCTAGAAGAGGTTCAATCCTTCAAATAACTTGGTGTGTGGCTAGACAGTAAACTTGACTTCTCTGCCCACATTGATGCCAAGCTCCACCCCAAACTTGTTGCCTTATACTGCAACAAAGACTGACTGTCTGTCTCTGCAGGTCCACCATAAGCTTATCACCAACATGGTGCTCCTGATCATTGACTATAAGGACATGTTCTACGTTACTGCTCCCTCTACCTCCCAGGTCACACTGGACACACGGTCTGCAACTCCTTCTGCTGCTTTGTTACCAAGTATCCCTCTTGTACTCATCACTGCTCACTTTATTCTTCCTTATCCATTCTTCCTCTACTCTCACTTCACCAGAAACACTGTGCCTCATTCCATTTCCTCTTACTTCTCATCACTCCTCTCCCTCATCCCCTCTGACTTCTGCTTCCTTCTCTCCAGGGATCTTTGAACTTTTGCCATTCCTCATCTTTGCTCCTCTGCTGGGCAATCAGCCTTTTTCTTATCACCTTCCATCAATTTGGAACCAACTCTCCTCCTCCTCCCTCTGCTTCACTGCCTCCTCTGGCCCCCTCAGCTATCAGCTGAAACTCCTCCGCACCCCCCTTCTGTTTTCCCCCTACCTGACTGCTCCCCTTGTGTTTGCCTCCTACCACGGTGTAGGTGTAGCTGAAACACCTTATTTTATTGCTTGCTCATTCTGCAATTACTTCTGTTTTGTTGTGTTCTCTGACTGCACTTTCTTGTACCAGTGAACTGTGCTTGTGCTATGTATTTTGCATCCCCTGTTCCCCTCCCCTGAGTCACATGTGGAAATGAGCCTTGGCTCAGTGTGCCTTTTCCCAGTCACCAATTTTCAAATAAATCAACAAATAAAGTATGTTTAAAGGAGGCCGGCTCCGGATTCGGGAATGAGCCTGAGTTGTCAAAGGGCCAACAGGAGTGGGAGGATCAAGTGCCCCACAGGACACGCTCCTTCTCTGGGGAGGGACCGCAGCAGTCCCCGCTACCACACTGCCACTGGGATGACAACAGGTTATAATGCAGCAGAGGACGCTTCTGCTGGAGGGGGTGATTGCTGGCCAAGTGTTGTGCAGTGGCACGCAATAGTATGCTCTCACTTGATGCTCCTCAAGTGCTCGCTTCCATAAGGGAGAGGAACCTGAAACAAGGAAAACACCCTAGGCTAGCAGGATGGTGAGGCATGCTTGGGCCCAGGCTCTGGCAACTGGACATCTCCTCTCCCACCTTGAAGGTCCCTAAATAGAGGGACCAGTACTTCTCTGGCCCTAGCACTGATCGTGGGACCACCTCCAGGTTAAACCTGGGGGTTTAAGGGGAGAAGTTATAAGCACCAGAGAAGCTGAAGTACAGGACTGAGCTGAAGACACTGATGTGTGTAGCCCTGGAGAGGTGGGCATGTAAAAAATACATTATATAAAAAGCATCTTTAAAGGAGAATGTCAATTAATCTGCAAGCTTGTGTTTTCTGTGAAGGTTGTTTTAAAAACTAGTTTGCATTCTGTTACTGTTTTATCTTTTCTGGCCTTCAGTAAATTCGGTGAGTGTTCCTGATTCACATGCTAGCTGTAAGAACCATTTTCAGAAACTACAAGGAGACCCAAATGGAGGCAAACAGGGAGGTATTTCTAAAGGAACAAATGGAGGCAGGGAGGAGGGTAAAGAAAGCAAAGGCTCAAACTGAGGAAAGTATCGCCCAGGAGGTCAAGAATGGGGATAAGACTTTCTTCAGGTACGTGAGCATGAAGAGGAAGACAAGGGGAGGTATAGTGAAAATTAGGAGACTTGGAGGTGGTGACTGTGCAGAAAAAGACCAGGAAAAAGCTAACATTTTAAACAAATACTTCTGTTCAGTATTCCAGTGGAGGGCCCAAATATACTGGCAGACACCAGGGTAAGGTGGGGGGTGGACACAAGTCCGGAAGACAAAACCCTAATGGAAACAAGGTGGTTGGGGCTGGATGGGAATGCAACCAAGGGTACTTAAGGGACTAAGCACAGTGCTAGCTGCCCCTCTGGCAACACAATTTAGCACCTCATTGGAGACAGGGGTGGTTCCAAAAGAATGGAGGAGGGCCAGTGTGGTTCTTCTGCACAACAGTGTCAGCAGACAGGAGGCCAGCAATTACAGACCAGTCAGTCTCCTAGCAGTACTGGGGAAGTTAATGAAGTCCATACTGAATGAGAGACTGATGGACTGGCCCATCGATACAGCGGTAGGTCTACCACTTGTGATGCCGGCAACCCAAGTTTGGTAGCAATCTCGGGGCATCAGAGGGCCGGCTTGGGGGACAGAGATTCTGGAGGACCGCTCTCCTCCTCCAGGGGATGTGGGGGGGGGGTTGTTCAGAGCCCGGTGTTCACCTGGCCCCTTGTGGAACAGCCTCCCGGAACTGCTTAGATAGGGGTAGGAGAGGTGTGGCAGATGCCAATGTGCAGTTCACGGGAGTGTTCACTGAACATTCTGGCATCACTGCATGCCACACCTCTCCAGGGGAGAAAATGCAGAAATCAATCTTTGGTGGCAGGATGGCACTCAGACCCTCACAGACTCCACACCCGACTAGCTGGACTCGCCAGCCCAGTTACGGGATTTTTCTCTAGCCAGCAGGGATGGGGGAACCCCACCGACCCCATCGGGGGGAGGCCCTGACACTGACCCCACCAAGGGGGGGGCAAGCCATGGGGGTACTGGCTGGCAGGTAAGCCTTGGTGGACATCAGGAGACAGAGCTGGGGGATCTGAGCAGATGGGGGCTGACCAGAGGAGTAGGGGTAAAAACAGAAACAAAAAGAGGAAAAGAAAGAGAGACTGATGGAGCACCTGGAGAGATATAGGCTGCAGGATCACCGGCAGCACAGCTTCACAGTGGAGAGGTTATGTCAAACAAATCTCATAGATTTATTTGACTAGGTAACTACGGAAGTGAATTAGGGAGGGCCAGTGGGTGTGGCTATTTGGACTTCAGTAAGACCTTTGACACTGTACCATGCAGGAGGCTAGTAAAGAAACTTAGCAGCCTAAGGGTGGGTGAGAAGGTGGTGTGCTGGGTATTTAACTGGTTGAAAACAGGAGGGAGAGGGTGGTGGTAAATGGTTGCCACTCAGATGAGGGCAGAGTGACCAGTGGAGTACACCAGGGATTAGTACTGAGCCCTGTCTCCTTCAATGTCTTCATAAGTGACATTGCTGAGGAACTAAAGGGGAAGGTGTGTCTCTTTGCAGATGACACAAAAATTTGCAACAGGGTGGATGCCCAGCAAGAAGTGGAGAGAACACAAAGGGATCTGGAGAAGCTAGAGGAGTGGTCTAGAAAGTGGCAACTGGGTTTTAATGCCAAAAGGTGCAAGGTCAAGCACTTGGCATGGGGTAACCTGGGGACTGTTAATAAGATGGGGGGAGAGGTACTTACAGTTAGCAAGCAAGAGAACAACCTTGGGGTGATAATATCTGATGATCTCAAAGTTGCAGGGCTGTGTGATAGGGAATTAAGCAAGGTGAGCCGGATGCTGTGATGCATAGGAAGGGGGATTTCCAGCAGGAGAAGGGAGGTGGTGTTGAGTCTATCATTCGCTGGTAAGACTTCACCTGGAGTACTGCATCCAGTTCTGGAGGCTGCACCTCTGAAAGGATACTGACAGGGTGGAGGGGGTCCAAAGAAGGGCTACTAAATTTGTGTGGTGTTTGCATGAGAAACCATATGAGGGGAGGCTGCGGGAGCTCGGCATGTACTCCTGGAAAAGAGGAGAGTGAGAGGAGACACGATTGAGACCTATAAGTAGCTCACAGGGGTGAAAAATTGGGGGGGAGCCTCTTTCAGAGATGGATGAGTGCCAGTGCATAGGGGCATGCTATGACTCTTGAGGGGGGAGTTTAAGAGGGATGTGAGGAAATACTTCTTCACAAAAAGGGTGATAAATGCTGGGAACAGCCTGCCAGATAATATGACAGAGGCAAAGACAGTGGGGAGCTTCAAACATGCGTGAGATAGGTACAATACCTGTTGTGCCTAGCACCAGTGCTACGGTGCCTGGGAACTCAGACGGAGCACCATGGTGCAGGAGCAGAGCATAAATGTTCTGGTTACTGCAAAGTAATCCATTTTTACTAACATTTAAAAAAATGTTTTGTCAGAGCATAGAGGGCCTATAAGGCCAGCACAGACTGAACTACAACAGAGTTGAATCCAATATAAAAAAAACAGCTTCTACAGGAAAAAGTAATTTTAGTTCAGCACCGTTCTCTTTTAAGCAACCCTTTCTCCTTCATACCCACTTATTCTCACAGTTTAAACACAAAGTGCAATCACAATCTTGTGTTTGTGACACCGTGATCAATTTCAGAACAGACTGTGACATCACAAACATGTGAATATGATGCCACTGCATGCCCAAAGAGTAAGAAGGACTCTGCCTAAGAAAGAGTCACGCTTAGACACAAATGGGATAATCAGCAATAATGAGAGGGAAAATGAATAAAAGTAAATGAGTTTTTAGTAAAATATTTTGTTTCATCAAGGCAGTCCATGCATGAAAGCCCCCTTTAAGTCAAGCTATACTAACTCTGCACCCCCAAAATAAATGGCATGTCAAAATATGGAATTGTTTCATTTTAAAACAGTCTCATACCACTTAGCCTCTAAATTATTTGCAGATTTCTTAGCAGGCATATGCATATGCTCAGAAAAATCAGTAAATAACAATCCAGATCTAATTAGAAACACGTCTTAATATACTGGTGACTTCAGGCAGCACCATGTTCATTATGGGTTCATTTAATACTCGAGCAGTTATTTAACCACCATAAGCAGCACTGATAATTAAAAGAGCTGTCTAAGTGACCTAGATGCAGGGCTTGCAAATATTAATTTATTTAGTTCCATTACCAGGATAGTCACATTTGGGGGTAGGACTGAATTTCCAACAGGGCTGGGGTGTGTGTGGGGGCAGCAAATAACACTAAGTTACATAAAATATAATATTTCCTGATAGGTCAAAAAGCATTTTAACAAAAGATGACAAGATGGTGCACTTATGTAAGTAAGCTACAGTATGTAAGGGATAAGACACAAAAATAAGTTACTCACCCATAACTGTAGTTCTAGGAGTGGTATATGGTTCACATCCACACTAATGGCAGTCTCCCTTTGAGAGCTGTTCTTGCTGGACAGTCATCAAGCTAAATTCCTCCCACCATCAGGGTGATATATTCTTCAGTTCTGCACCATGACATCAGATCTTGCACATTGGAGGCAGGGATCTGTATCCCACTTGCCAGGGGAGGTTGTGTGGGTTGTGTGGCTGTGAACCATATATCACTCCTAGAACTACGGTTATAGGTGAGTAACCTATTTTTCTAGGAACATGGATATGGTGCACTTATCCACATTCATGGCAGACTTCCAACAGTTCTCCAGGAGGAGGGGCCAAGGTGCACATCCCTATTTGGCGAACAAAGATTGGAAAACAGAGGTCCCAGAAGCAGCATCCCAGTGTGATTCAAGGTCAATGCTGTAATGGGACATGAAGATGTAGGTTGACTTCCAGGTAGTCACCCTATAGATCTCCTGTATGGGGACGTCCTTGAAAGCAGACACTGAGGCAGTGGTATGTCTGGTGGAATGAGCCCTAAGCCCTACAGAAGGCTCCCTACCAGTCAACCTATAACAGAGGTTGATGCAAGAGACAATCCACCTGCCAATCACCCAGTATGCTGCTGGTCTGCCAGGTGCAGCTTTAGCATATGTGAGAAAGAGCTGCTGAGTCTACCCTGAACCCCAGCCATATGCTGTCTATAATGACAATTCTCATCGCAGCTCCAAAGCATGGAGCCTACAGTCAGTCTCAGAAGATGGGTTGGTAAAGTGTACCTGTAAGTTATTCACTTGGGTAAGTTGAAAGTCTGATACAATCTTTGGGAGGAACCTCGGGTGTGGGTGAAGGATGACCTTGTCACTGTTGAAAACCAAGTAAGAAGACTCTACCAAGAGTGCCTGGAGCTCATCAGTCTTCCTGGCAGAGGTGATAGCCACCAAGAAAGTGGTTTTCCAAGACAAGTATGACATCTCACACCTGTGCTCAAAAGGTTTGCCCATGAGCAGTGTCAAAACCAGCAACAGATCCCATGGTGGTGGTGGTTCATGCACTGGTGGGTTCAAATGGTCAAGGCCCTTAAAGAAGCACTCGACCACCTTCTCCTGTGCCACTGTTGGCATACCAGCCCCCGCCGGTATGCAGAGATGCCTGCCAGGTGCACCTTGAGGGGCATCAATCTCAGCTCTAGCTGGAAGAGGGACCATAGACAGTCCAGGATGCTAGCCATGGGGCAGGCAAAGGAATCAAGTTTCTTGCCCTGGCACCAAATGGAAAATCTTTTCCATTTAAAACCGCAGCATCAATGAGTTGACTTTTTTTGGGATGCCTCCACAATGTGGAGCACATTGCTGAAAGTCCCAAAGCCTGGAACTCTACCTCAGGAACCAGGCTGTGAGGTGCAGGGACTGAAGATCCAGGTGTAGGATCTCCCTCTGATGACAGAGCAGCAGAACTGGGCACAGGGACAACTGCCCCAGAGATCTGCTGCTGTGGCTGAGGAGGTCTGTGAACCAAAACTAGTGAGGCCAGTCCAGTGCAATGCAATTAGGACCATCCATGCCTTGTCCCTCCACACCTTGACTACCACCTTGTGGATCAAGGGAAAGGAAGGGAAGGTGTACAGGAGGCCTGGGTTCCAGGGCTTTGTAAAGGCATCCTCCAACATTGTACCAGACTGAGGGGGGTGGGCACAAAACAGCCTCAGTTTTGCATTTTCCTGAAGGAAGAGAGGTCCACCAGAGGAGTACCTCATGGGGAGAACAGGAGGTTCTCCACTTCCTGATGCAGAGACCACTCATGCAACATCTTGCCCACCCGGTTGTGGGTGTCTGCCAGCTGGCTGTCAGCTCCTATGACACGAAACACCACAAGATCCACACCCAAGCTGTACAAGAGGGTCCAGGTGTGAAGGGCCTCCTGGCACAAGGGAATGAAGTGCGTGCTGTCATGCTTGTTCAGGTAGAACATGCTCGTGGTGTTGTCCATCTGGACTTGCACGCCCCAATCCCAGACAAAAAGAACAAATTCTGTCAGAGCTAGGTGCACTGCATGGAGCTTCACGGATCCATGATGCTACATCGACAATTTTATGTCGACGCGACATTACCCTGACACCACTACATCAACCGCAATTGCGATCAGGAAGGTGCCAGTGTGTGCAGTCTTCTTGTTTTGCAGGGGCTGCGCCCCCCACCCTCCCCATGCAGGGGCTGTGCCCTGCACCCCCTTTTAGTTTCTCAACTCTGAGATGGAGCTGAGTCGGGGAAGGGGTGCAGAACCTTGGGGAAAGGTGCTCGGATCCCAGGCAAACTTTACAGCAACATGGTGATGTTGTAGTATCGACCATGTTACTGTAAAGTTGTTGATGTAGTGATGGTGTACTGAGCTCCAGCAGGATGATGTGGTGATGGGACTCCCGAGCCTGTGGGCTCTGTTGCCCCCACGTAGGCTCCCCATTCCGCCAGAGATGCAAGGCAAGTTTATTTATACAGTGCCCAATCCCTGAGGCTTTGGGCACCTTACATAAGACAGGTGAGGTAGAACAAGTAAATACATAGCACATGCAAAATACAAATATTTTGCCGGCCCGGTGGTGCTGAGGGTTGAGATGCTGGATGCCACACCTCACACCACAACAGCAACATGGGTTCGGGAGTGGATTCGGGCCATCGGGGGTTGGTGGGGAGGAGAAGAGCGAGCATCCAGAGGACTGCTCTCCTCTCCTCTCCTGGGGTGGGATCCAAGGGTTTCCCCACCTTGCAGTGGCCTATTGTGGCGATTGGTGGCACTGCATTAGGTGGGGACGTACAAGTTGGGGGAGGTGGCGGCGGACATCTGTGGGAGGGGCGGTCCATTCCCTCACCGCACTGATGTCACTGCATGTCCGCCACCTCTGGGGCAACCAAGATGAAAAAAAAAACCCTCCAGCACCAGGAGGTAGAAGGTGGTCCCCAGGGGCAGACACACACGTCCATTGTCGGTCCCTACCCGGTCGACTCTCCTGGGTCCTCTCCTCTCTCCAGGGCCTCAGAGGGGAGGACTCTGTCCTCAGTTCCTCAACAGGTGAGGATTCAGGCAGGACAGTAGTGTCCATCGAGTGGGTCATGCTCGAAGGGGCCCTGGTGTATTGTGTAAATAAAGAAAGTAAAAAAAAAAAAATTTCCACATTTAAAAAAAAAAAAAAAATTACATACTAACACTATCTAAAATTAACTAGTATCTTAAAGTTAAACTAATTCTGGTCAATCACCTTCATCAGGGAAGGCCAAACAAAATAAATGAGCCTTTAGCCCCTTTTTAAAACTCTCAACCGTCTGGGCCTCCCTGACATAGGCTGTAAGGGAGTTCCACAGGGCTGGACCAGCGACACTAAAAGCATAGTCGCTGGATGTTTTTAATCTGGCTCTGGGAACTGCAAGGAGGCCCCTGGTTGAGGAGCAGAGGGACTGGGCAGAGGTAGCAGGTGTCAGGAGATCAGCCAGGTAGCTAGCACCCAGTCCATATAGGGGCCTTGTAGGTGAGCAAGCCCATCATGAAGATGATCCTACACCTGACAGGCAGCCAGTGCAGAGCTTGCAGGACTGGGGTCACATGACTAGACCTAGATAGGCTAGTCAGCAACCTGGCTTCTGTGTTCTGCACCATCTGTAGTCGGCGAAGGGTTCCTCCAGTGACCCCAAAGTATAGAGCATTACAGTAATCAAGCCTGGAAGTTACAAAGTCATGTACCAGTTATGGCAGAACTTCAGGCGGAACTAGGGGTCTAATCCCAGTGATATTCCTCAAGTGGTAAAAACCACTTTGGACAACAGATGACACCTGCACTTCAAGTGTCAATCTGTAATCCAGGATAACACCAAGATTCTGCACCCTAGGAGAGGCCATCAATGGAGCAAATCCCAGGAACAATCCTGAAATCACTCTGGAGGCACCCCCATCACACCCTCGACCTGGTTCAATCATCAGGATCTCTGTTTTGTCAGGGTTTAGTCGCAACCAGCTGGAGGACATCCAGCCATTGATTTCAGCCAGGCAGTTGTTAAGCACTTCCATGGTGTCCTGTGTTTCAGGGGCAAATGACATATACAGTTGGACATCATCTGTATAGCAGTGAAAATCCACACTGTAACCCTAATAAGCTCTGCTAGGGGCAGCATGTACATCGCGAATAACATCGGGAACAAGATTGAGTCCTGAGGCACACCACATGGCAGGAGCTTCGGGGAGGAGGAGAAATTCCCCATCACTACCCACTGCTTCGTGCCAGAGAGAGAGAGAGAGAGAGATAGGACTCAAACAGGTTGATGACAGTAACAGTAAGTCCACAATACTCTTGAAGGCAATCAAGAAGCATGACGTGATCCATGGTGTTAAAAGCTGAAGAAAGAGATCAAGGAGCACAAGGACTGACCTGTCTCCTCTATCTCTAGCCCTGAGGAAGTCACTTTGCACCCTAACTAACGCTGTTTCGATGCTGTGCCTGGCCCTGAAACCCGACTGGAATGGCTCATAGATATCAAAGGTCAAGAAATGATCCTCGAGCTGCTGCACCACTATTTTCTCAACAACCTTTCCTAAAATGGAAGGTTGGAGACTGGACAGTAATTCGCCAGAATATCAGGGTTGAGAAATGGCTTCTTCAAGGGGGCCTCACCAGAGCCTCTTTCAAGACATCCAGACAGACTCCCTCCAACAACAAACACTGGGCAATCCCAGCGAACACCAGACCAATGGACCTGACACATCTCTTCAAGAAACAGGAAGGATCTGTCAAACTAATCTCATAGAGTTCTTTGACTAGGTAACCAGAGTGGTGGACCAAAGGGGAGCAGTTGATGTTGCCTACCTTGACTTCAGCAAAGCTTTTGATGCTGTTCCACATAGAAGATTGATTAATAAGCTGGGTAGGCTCGGGGTGGGTCAGAAGTTGGTCAACTGGGTGGCAAGCCGGTTGATGGGCAGAAAACAGAGAGTAGTGGTAAATGGTATACAGTCAGAAGAGATGCAAGTCACAAGTGGGGTACCTCAGGGATCAATTCTGGGGCCAATTCTCTTCAATATCTTCAACAGTGACATTGCAGATGGACTGGAGGGTAAGGTTTGTCTGTTTGCGGATGACACCAAGATCTGCAACAGAGCAGATGATCCAGATGGGGTGGGCAGAATAAGAAGAGATCTGGATAAACTGGCAAAATGGTCGGAAGAGTGGTAAATGGGGTTTAACGTGAAGAAGTGCAAGATCATGAACATAGGGAAGAGAAACCCTGAAGCCACCTATAGGTTGGGAGGGGAGTGGCTGGCAATCACAAGGGAAGAAAGAGACTTGGGTATCATCATTACAGATGACCTGCAATCATCCATGCAGACCATTAAAGCAGTAGGTAAGAGTAGAGGGATGTTGGGGTGTATTAGTAAGGGCATCGCAAGTCATAAGAGGGAGGTAATAATCCCTCTTTACAAGACACTGGTTAGGCCCCCTCTGGAGTACTGTGTGCAGTACTGGAGGCCACACCTGCACAAGAGCATTAACACAACAGAGGCAGTCCAGAGATGAGCAACCAAAATGGTGCAGGGACTGCATCAGAAAACATACGAGGACAGATTAACTGAACTCAATATGTATACCCTAGAGCAAAGGAGGGAGAGAGGTGATATGATCAAAACATTCAAACACCTTAAGGGCATTGACAAGGTGAAAGAGTCTAACATGTTTAAATATAAGAAAAATAGCAGGACAAGAGGACACAGCATGAGATTAGAGGGAGGCCGACTAAGGGGGAATATGAGGAAGTTCTTTTTCACAGAAAGGGTGGTGGATGCATGGAACGGCCTACCTCAGGAAGTGGTGGATATGAATACAGTGCAGGGCTTCAAACAGGCATGGGATAGGCATAAGGGAGCAATAAAGATGGAGTATGAATAGATAGGCCATTGACAGAGTACATGCTTATGACACATTCATAAGGTAAAAAAAATGGGCAAACTGGATGGGCCTTGTGGTCCTTATCTGCTGTCAACGTCTGTGTTTCTATGTTTTTATGAAACTAGTCGGGGCTGGGTCCAGTTCACAATAAGTGTACTTGAGTTTCAAGATCACCTCGATGACCTCAGCCACCTCCACTGGCTTAAACTCACCCCTGACAGATGGAGTGCCAGTGCTCCACCCAGGCTGATCACTGTGAGGCAAAACTTGCCTCACTGATGGGATCCACAGCTGGATAGAGGACACCCTGTCAGAGAAGAGCTGAGCAAACTCATCACACAGTACAATTGAAAGGGCTTTTTCAGCTGTAGACAGACTGGATGCAAGAGTCTGTCCATAGTCAAAACTGCTGAGATGGTTTGTCCTTCCCACAGCAATCTCTTTGAACAGGAACTCTGCCTTCTTATGATTGATTGCCCCTTGGTACTCATAATAATAAGCACACAAGGCCATTTTGTTCTCCTCTGACCGGGTCTTCTGCCAGCAACGTTCCAACTTGCAACTGCTGATCTTCATGGCCTTGAGATCCCCATCAAACCAAGGAGATCTCAAGTAAGAAGATATGGGTTGCATACAGACTGGTGCAATAGCATCGAGTGCCTCGGAAGCCACCCTATTATAGGGGCCACAGCCTCGCCCATGCCAACCGCACATGCAGCTTCTACACTAGATAAATCAGCTACTGCCAGAAGTCCCTCTGGGGACACTCCCCTTAAAGGGTGATAGCTGATCACCTCAACAGAGAAGGGACTTTCAGGGGGGGCCCCAAACAAGAACTTCACTGTGCAATGATCAGACCATATGATCTGATCAGTCCTGAGGTTTGTCACCTCAAGCCCCAGTGAGAACACCAGGTCCACATGTGGCCATCGTGATGTGTCTGTAGTTAGAATGACTGATGGCTCTGGGTGGATAAACAGGACTCCTTCCTCCAGATGTTGTGGGACAAGCCACCACTGGATGGCACCCCACAACATCTGGGTCTCTGCAACTGGCTGGTCCAAGTGACCTAGGTGCTGAGAACACTGACAGTCCAGTTCCCACTGAAGGTGATGCATTGGCAAGTAGGCCCACCAGACCACAGCAGTGCAGGACGCCATGTACTCCAGCAGCTGCAGGAAGTCCCGGGTAGGGGGCCAGCGCCCAACCTGAAATGATCGGGCAAATGAGGTAAGATCCAGGGCTCGTTCCACAGGGAGATGGGCTTTGGTTTGAAGGGAGTCTAGCTGTGCCCTGAGGAAGTAAATGCGAGGGGTTGAGTTCAGACTTGGCCAGATTGACCAGAAGGCCCAAGTCTCTGCAGGTCTGCAGTGCCAGGCCCCTGGACCACTCCACATCCTCCTTGGATAGCCTGGCTATCAGCCAGTTGTCCAGGTAGGGGGTACATCCTGGCCCACTGGCACCACTGGAAGGCTGCCACCACTGCCATGCACTTGGTGAAGACCCTGCATGCTGAGAAGAAGCTGAAAGGCATGACCTGGAACTGGTAAAGAACCCCTTCTGCGCAGACACTGCCAGTGGAATGGACAGACTGGAATGTGAAAGTGTGAAAGAATGCATCCTGGAGGTCCATGGAGCAGAGTCACATGCAAAAGTCAACAATACCTGCACTTACAGAGAAATGGACACTCCACTTTCTAGCAAATAAAATTAAGATTCTTTATTAGAAAATGAACAAACAAAGGGAGTGAGCAGACGGAGCTACAAAGCTACTAAACAACTGCTAGCAGTTATTTAGCAGCTCTGTCTGCGCACTCACTTTGTTCATTTTCTAATAAAGAATCTTAATTTTATTTGCTACAAAGTGGAGTGCGCGTTCCTCTACGAGTGCAGGTATTGTTGACTTTCGCATTTTGCTATTGAACTGGCTGCCTGTTTTACCTGCACCAGCCACTCTGTGCAGTTTGTTGGTCTTGCATTGGATTTTGTAGCAGAACCACATGCCTTGCTCCAGAGATGGCATTATCTGGTTCAGTGTGACAGTCCTGAACTTGTGCTTCCGGAGGTACTGATTTCAGTCGTGAAGATCCAGTATGGGGCACCAACCCCCCAACTGTTTCAGGACCAGGCAGTACCTGGACACGAAACCCTCATCTGCCATGCAGAGTGGGACATAGGCTATGGCTCCTTTCTCTAGGAGTTGAGCAACAGCATCCCTGAGGGTGGAGAGTGTGTCCTGCGACACCACTGACTTCCCTGGCATGTGGAGTAGGTAAGGTGAGAAAGTCTCAAAACCGAGAGGCAACCCTCCACCTGCCACCTCTAGGACCCACTTGACTCTGGTAACTATGGACCAAGTATGCCAGAAGTAGTGCAGTGGACCCCCCAAAGGGAGCTGGGGCAGGGACTGGGGGGGGTGGGAGGTAGACACCCCAAACCAGTCAGCAGACAGTTTTGGAGGGGGCAGCGGGGCCTGCTGCTGGAGGGGCACCACTAACCCTACCCTACATTTTTGGGGCCCTGACCAGGAAACTTGGTTTTGGGATACCAAGCCTGTGAAAGCTCCTGCTGGGGCTGCTGCTGTCTAGACTGCTGTGATGGAAAGGGACAAAACTGAAAAGGCTTTTTGTTCAGCCCCTACCCTTTCTGCTCCTTCTGTGTGGTGGTCAGAGAATCTAGGGTGGCATTGGACTTCTCAATCCTGGTGAGGTGTCCTTCCACCCCAGGGCCAAAGAGGTCAGTGCCCAAGAAGAAGATATCGGCCAACTTATGCTAGGTGTCCACTGTGAAAAGAAATCCTCAGCCAGGCCCTGCAATGCATCGCAACAGCCGACACCATGGTACAGGTGAAAGAATCACCCACATCCAAGGCCATCTGAAGCTGGTGTTTAGCCAGCACTTGACCCTGGTCTTGGACCACTTTCACTCCCATCTGCTTGTCGGCAGGGAGGTGAGGGAGGACACGGTCTTGGATTTCCATCAGGGAGCGACCAAAGTGGGCCATCATCACGGCATAGCTCACTTGACGGAGACCAAATGAGGATGCAGCACAGGCCTTTTTAACTGTGTGGTCAAGTTTTTTGGACTCCTTATCTGGAGGCTTGTCCATGTCCCCAGTATTACCAGATCTGTAGAAGACCACATTGGCAACCAGACCCTCTGCCAAGGGATGGTCTAAAAATCCAGATAAGGTGCCTGTAGGGACTGCATACTTGTGGACCATATGAGAAGAGGGTGCTGGGCAGGAAGCTGAATACTGCCAAAGCTCCAGGGCCAGTCCTTGGATGGCACTGGCCACTGGGAAGGCAATCCCAGTGGATTTGTCCCAGTCCAGTGTCTCCGTGAAGGGATACTTAGCCCTTTTCTGGACCGGCTCCAAGGGAACCTCCATTGACTCAGACATATGTCTGAGAAGAGCCCCCAAAAGACACTGGCCCATGCCCAGTAGTCAGTTCTTCAACCAATTCCCGGTTGAAGGCATGAGCCCTCGAAGATTGCATAAAAGACCCTATGGAGTCAGACGAGGAATCCTCGAATATGAACCTCAGCTGATAGCTGCTATGCACCACTCGAGGTTTGGTCAAGTGTATGATCTCCACCGACAACCAGTCTGGCAAGCCAGTAGCCAGATGAGAGTTCTTGGAGGGGGCTCCCTGCACAGGCTGTTGTGGAGGCAGCTCCACCAGTATCAGTAGTGAGACTCGTGTCAAAGACAGCTGTCTCAGTAGGACTGGTATGGCCTGAATTGGCATTTGCCAGGTGACTGCATGGGTCGAGGTTAGAGCTCTACCCTGACCAACCAAGGCCCATTGCTGCCAGAAGAGCTTCTCATAGTGCTGCTGCATATGGTGATGGAGCTTCATGTCGTCCAAAGACAAAGAGGAACAGTAGCACTAATGGCAGCACCTCCCAGTCTAACAAGACTGAGCATGAGGAATCCCTCAACCTCGACCTTGAGCATCGACTGGATTGGTAACACCAAAGAGATACGGCCAGAGGGGCAGTATAGACTGCCTGCACAGGCTTTGACCAATCAACCCTAGAGGCAACTTCTGAGAGGAGACAGCAGGGTCCAACTGCTCCTAGACCTCTTGGTTGAGGTCTAAAAGTACTGGGGTCCTGGAGATCAAGTCATCATCGATCCCCTTTGATGACAGGTCAACAGGGTTGAGAAAAGTCTCGACCACCTGCTCAGCCTGAGTCATGACCAACAAGCTCAACTGGGGCACCATGGAGTTAGTGTACTTGCCCTTGACCAAAGGTTTGGCTGAAGTTGAATGTTTGACAGCTGTCAAGCGGGCAAGGAAGTCGAGAGAGCAGCAAGAGCGCACTCTTTCCCAATCCCATGACTGACAGCAGGACTTTTTGGATTATTTGCCCTTATCATGATGGACAGGGATCACCCCGAAGGTCTGGAGGGTTTTGCACATCTCTCTGAAGTTACCGGTAAAAACTGGGCCCACACTAACCCCCAACGGGAGCAGTGTGGTGACCAATGAGGTACCCACTGTGGGCTTAGCTGCTGTTTCCTGTATGACTGCCAGCTGGGCTGTGGACCCCATAATCATTGGAGCCATCTTATGTGCTGCTTCAGCTATACCAGAGGGTCCTTCCAGGGAGGAAAGAAACATAGCCTGGCTCAGACCACAGGCAGCACCATCGTGCTGTTCACCAAGGCAGTAGATGCACAACATGTGCAAAACTGTCTGAGACAGTGTCTGGTTGCACTGGACACACTGCTTACAACTGGGAACCGGCTTAGTACCCCTGCGATCCACTATGTTGACATCGGAGAAAGAGATGTAGCCAAGGATATATTTTGTAGAAGTTAGAAGAAAAAATCAAATGGCATACTTGAAAACAATATTCTGGCCTACACTGTGCACAGAGTTGTGAAGGAGACCTGATTCTTCCAGTAGAAAGGAATATCTGATGTCACAGGAGGGATATACCACCCGGGTAGTGGGAAGAGCCTAGCTTGAAGACTGTCTGGCAAGAACAGCTCTTAAAGGGAGATTGCCATGAGTGTGCATAAGTGAACCATATCCACGTCCTTAGAACAGGCTGTGCGGTCATACTGAGGTATACAGGATGCATACCTTGGGTGCTCTGGCACAAGGCTAAAGGCTGAGTGCCATTGGCACCTCAGACGTGCTTATATATCAATAACTTCACATCCTGGAATGTCTTTTCTGATTTATAAAATGAATATCTTTTGTAGCAAAATCAAGAAACATCACATTTAATAAGTGTTAAAACATAGTTTGTGCTGTTCGTTAAACTGTTTCAGTTCAAATTTGTTTATTTTGAGCAGCACAGAGCTGGACTGTAATGTTAATCAAGCATTGTTTAAACTGCCTTGACATTGGTTAGTGACAAGAAAATTATGTAAGAGAGCGAAGTGTGTGGTTGCAAGGGATTATACTGTCTTCTGGAATACTATTAGACAATCACATCACTAACGTCACTGTACATTCCAGGAACCAGTTTTTTTAAAAAACTTGCATATTATTTTTTTTTTGAAGAAAACAATGAATATACATTTTGAAAATTCAAGATACATAGGGAATATCCCATGAGGTCGCTTCAAATATGCGTGCTATTTGGTTTGGAATGCTGGTGTTATTGCACAGCAGCTGTGTCTTCTGTGAAAATAACAGCTTTTATAAAACGGGCAAACAAATTGCTGAAACCTGATTGGCTAAAACAAGGTTTCAGCCGTGTCCTTATCAGGACATATTATTGCAACCGGCACTAATTGTGCGAAGCTAAATGCAGCACTTGTAAAAATCACTGCGTGGCATCCTTCTCCCGCTGCAGCTTGTCAACGAGAATCCAAGGGAAGCGGGAGAGTGGTGGCACAGAAATGTTTTGGGCGGTTCCCCAGGTAACAAGCACTGAAACACACTGAATTTTAAATGCCAGTCTGACCTTCATTTTTCTTTTCTACATGAAACTTCCTGTTATCCAGCTGATCCGTAGCTGCTACTGTCAACTCAGCAGCTTGACGACAAATAACCACTCCATTCCTTGACTTCTCCCGGGTTACTGGTGCATTCCTCGACAACAGCGTAACCGCCCCTCGCCGAAACGTAATGCAGGGTCGCTTGTTTCCACCATGTGTAGTTATTGTGCCCAATCTCTTCCCAGGTGCTAAAGGCACTCGGCGCAAGTGCCTTGTGCCTCATAACGCACCTGGGGTGTGCTCTTATCAGGCCATAACCCACACCTCGTTGTGTCTTATTGCTGGCATAATTACTGGTGACCCCCTTTATCAACCTGAATTCAGACACTCATCAAATACTATAATAACCCCAAATCAGGTTATTGCAGCGTTTGAGTACCTCAAATTCACTGTCACTATCCTCGAGCGGGATTCAGCGCTCAAGACAGCTTAAGTGCTAACTAACAGGTTTTCTCCCGCAAAGCTCTGCTCCTCACCACTGCCCAGGTCCTTAAGTCCATACAGAAAGAATCTTCAAAGCATCTGTTTTTAAAGAAAAGAAGAAAAAAAAATAGAGAAGTACACAAAGGTCTCCACAGCAACTGGAAGACCTACGTCGCCATAGCAACATTTCCTGATCATCGTGCAACAAACAGACAGCAAGATATTACTAAAATTAGAAATATTTTGAACCTTCCACTATTTTAAACAAGTTCTTCAAAGTTGTACTGTCTTTGCCTTGTTTGCCATTTACCTAGCTCCCAATCTCGACCGGACTTCTACAACTATCGGTACTGGACTTCTACAACGGAACTCTGACTTCTGGTATTTAAAAATTTTGCAGTGCGCATTTTAAGAAAAAAAAAAACTTAATTTCTTCAAGTGTTCTCTGTTGTTTATCAAGTTAAAAGCACATCCCAACTTCAGTTTAATAAATCCTGTTGTGTTGAATCAATTCTGAATAAAAAAGTATTTTTTGCCATATATTTAAAGTGCTGGCTAAGACTCTGCATCAGTAATTATAAAAAAATAACAGATAGGCAAATGTGTACCTATGAATATTTTTTTCACACACTTGGTGTGTGATGACCACATAAACCTCTCGAGCTTCGCTCAAGAGGTTTATGGATCATCACACAGATTGGGTGTGAAAATAATAATCATAACACACACTTACCTATCTGTTATTCTCTATTTATCTTCCAAATGAATTTGCACTCCCATGGTAAATGTATAAGCCATACATATGAATATATTAAAGGGCACCTATCAGTTATTTTTGCTTCATAGCAACCTAGAGTGGCATCAGTATATGTATACCATGGGAGTACAAACACATTTGGAAGATAAAAGCTGTTATTTTCACTGAAGACAAAGCTGCTGTGCAAATAACACTAGAAATCATGTTATTTGCACAGTAGCTATGTTATTTGCACAGTAGCTATGTTATTTGCATAGTAGCCACAACCTGTGCTTTTCACATGAACTGGCTCCCAAAACCAGACTGCCAATCCATGGGGCTAGCTCAAACCACCCACTTCCTTGACACAATACTGTGTGACATCGGGCTACCCACCCTGGTACCATGAAACCTCAAGCTGACACTAGGGTGCCCAATCCCCAGTGTCAGTACCTGTAAAGAAAAACAATCCTTCATTGTCTTTTCTTTTTAACTCTGTAACAAAAAAAAAAACTTCCATCGATATCTGTAATGCCACCGGTCTCTGTTTCCCTCCCTCACCCTCCCCATCCAACCTCCCACATAGCACCATGACCCTTCACATAAGGAACTCGAAACAGAGTCAGGAATGACCGACAGAGTCCAGTTAAGTAATTATTTCTAGGGACATGTATATGGTGCACTATCCACACTTCTAGCAGGCAGTCTTCCTTTCCCTTTAAATCTTAATGGAAGATCTTCAAGCTAAGCTCCTCCCACCCACCCAGGTGGTATCCTCCTTAGCTCCATCCCGTGACAACAGATCTTCCTTTCTGCTGGAAGCATCAGGCCTTCTCCTTCACAGCTTCTTTACATGGTGTAGGCCCATTTTGGTCTGTTTTTCAGGTGGCTTTCTCCTTTGTTCTCCATGTTAGTGGAATGGAGCACAACGACAAGAAGGCTGGACCTGGGTTGAAGCAGTGCACCTGTGACAGGGAGCTCCTGCCACTCTTGAGGACTGACTTTTCTTAAATCTGTTGCAATAGTTCTTCTATTTCTTAGCCTAATCTATCCTTTACAATTTCTAGTCCATAAGGTTGGCCACCTATGGTCAGCTCCTTCCCTTTCTTGACTATGCTATAGTGTCCTCTTTAATTTTCCTTTTCCCTCTCAGGTCCTCATGCAAGGAGGTTATTGTGGTGACCTCCAAGCATATGTAAAACAGGTTGTGTTTATCATTGTTGGTTTTAGTATGTAATAGCACTATGTCAGAAAATACCTTGGTGTATATACCTTATGTTTATGAGACTTGTAATTGTTGAAAATACCATGGCACTAGGTGTTTTTGATAATGATAAAAAGTACTAGGTGACTATTACAGAAATTAAGTTAGTTGTGCTATGTAAAATTGCTGTAAGTTGAACAAGTCTGAAATGTCATGATGATTTAAATATATCCCATGATGCCTTGCATTAAGGAAGTATGTGTGATGTCGTGTTTCTTTGAAACTTGGCTTATTGTCAATGCCCTTTGGGGTAACCCATGTTTCAGTGCTTCTACACTGAGGTTCTTTGCCTTTAGCTTTTTTTTTTTTTTTTTATTATTTGAGCCCCCAACTCAGCCAGGTCAGAACTCCACCCCTCACAGGTGATCCACTTCATTGGGGAAGAGCTTGACTCCCTGGTACCCAGATCTTCTTAGCCTCAGCAACAGATCTCCGTGGCACTTGCCCCTCTGCACCAACCTGCTCTCTTGCCACCAGGAGAAGGTCTTGCACCTGAACCTTCAATCCCTGTTCCTGACAGCCTGGTTCCTGAGCAGCTAGAGTACCATGCTTTGGGTCTCTCTGACAAGGTCCTCCATACTGTAGAGGCCTCTAGGAAGAAATTGACTTGCTAGTGCTATGCCTTCAAATGTAAGCACTTTTCCTGCCCTGTGGCTAACATCCTAGATTACCTGTGGTCCCCTCTCTCAGTTGGCTCTGTGGTCGATGATCTTCAAGGTACACCTGGCAGTCATCTCTGCATACTGGGCATAGGCTGGTATGCCAGCAGTGGCACAGGAGAAGGTGGATGGGTGCTTTTTCAAGGGCCTAGACCGCCTGTGCCTGCCAATGCATGAACCTCCACCTCCTTAGGACTTATTGCTGGTACTGGCAGTGCTCATGTGCACGCCATTGAAAACGATGCACAGGTATGACATCTTTCACCTGTCATGGAAGACCACCTTCTTGGTGGCTATCACCTTTGCCAGAAGGATCAGCAAGCTCCAGGCACTCTTGGTGGAGTCTCCATACTTGGTTTTCCACAGGGACACGGTTGTCCTCCACCCCAACCTGAAGTTTCTCCCAAAGGTTGTATCAGGGTTTCACCTAAACCAGTTGATCAACCCCCCAGTGTGCTTCATCAGCCCAGCCTCAGAGGCTGAGCACAGGCTCCATACATTGGACCTGAGGTGAGCACTCACTTGCCACACAGAGTGCATGGCTGGAGTTTGAGGAGAGGTTCGCAAGCTCTTTCTTACCTATCCTGAATACGTGTGTGGCTCCTACAGGCCTCAGTTCCCTGCTGGTGACCAGCTCATGAAGCAGGACTCTGAAGGGAACCAAGGAGGCTGGAGGTACCCTTTCTTACAGTCATGAAGATGTTTAAGAAGATTGTTCTCCCCGAGAAGGAGGGGGATAGACGGAGGGAACGTGACCTGCTGCAAGAGATCTCTTGATCTCTCTTGAAGATTTACCATTACACTAAGTACAAAACTGTACTATGTTCTTCAAGGGAATCTCTTACAGCAGGTCATACTCTTGGGATGATTCCCAAGCAGTGAACCAGGAAGGAGGCCAGTTAAGAAAGGAGGCCTTGCAGGACGACACAGCCGAGAGCGGTGCAGCGCCGAGAGGCTAAGTTGATGCCATAGTGCTTCATGAAGGTATGCACAGTAGACCAGGTGGCAGCGTCACAGATGTCTGTGATGGAAATTCCTCAAAAGCATGCTGCGGTAGTAGAGAGAGCCCATGTGGAGTGAGTGTGGACAGCTCCTGGTAGTGTTTTTTTATATTTAGAGTAGCATTAGGTTATGTAATGTGCCAGCCAATTGCATAAGGTTTGTTTGGTTACTAGGAGACCTTCCTTGCCAGGGGCAAAGGCGACAAAGAGCTGTTTGGATTTTTGAGTGGGCCTAGTGCATGCAAAATAGTAACGTAGGATACAGTGCACATCCAAGGTATGTAGTAGAGAGTCACCTGGATTGGAGTGATCCGGATAGAAAACGGGCAATTGGATGGATTGGTTGAACATGAATTCTGAAATTACCTTTGGAAGAAAGACCGGATTGATACAAAAGGAGACCCTGTCTTTGTAGAAAACTAGGTAGGGCTCAGAGCACATAAGGGGGCCTGGAGCTCCGAAATTCGGCAAGCCGAGGTAATACTAGCTACTAGAAACAATGTTTTTCATGCCAAGAAGCATATGTCACAAGTTGCAGCTGGCTCGAAAGGTTCCAAGGTCGGTTTTTCTATGATAAAATTGAGATCCCAGGGAGGCACCGGCCTCTGAACAGGAGGTTTGAGATGTAAAATGCCCTTAAGAAACATACAGGCAAGGTCCTGTTGAGCGATTTGACGATCCCCAATGGGCTCATGAAAGGTGTGAATTGACGATAAATGTACCTTGATAGAGGAGTAGCTCAAACCCTGTGAGGAAAGGGTTGACAAGTAGTCTAGCATAGAGGGAAGAGGGCAGGAAAAGGGATCAAGGGTGTTAGCAGCGGCCCAAGTAGCAAAACATTTCCATTTTGCTTGGTAATTTTTTCTCGTGGAAGTTTTTCTGGAAGCCAACAGAATGGCAGCAACTGAGGCAGAGACTTTCTGTCTGTTTATAAAAATGTCTTCGGGAGCCAAGCATGAAGATGCAGGGAGAGAAGGCTGGGGTGAACGAGAGACCCATGACACTGCGTGAGTAGGTCGGGCTGGAGGGGGAGGGAAAGGGAATCGGTGACCGACAATTGCTGGAGAAGAGGGAACCGGATTTACCCGGGCCAAAAGAGCGCTATCAGTATCATGGAGGCAGGTTTGAGTTGTGATTTGAGGAGGACACGGGGGGAGGCATATAAAAGATTGCCCCTGCAAAGAAAGGGACAGAGCATCGATAGTGTGTCCCTTGTTGTCTGGTATAATGGAGCAGTATCGTTGAAGATGATGATTGTCCAGGCAAGCAAACATGTCCACCTCCGGGTTCCCCAGAGATGAAAGATGGCTTGGAGGACTGCCGCGTGCAAGGTCCTCTCGTGACCTGGTATGTGGCAACTGAGGTGATCGGCTAGGATATTTTGAGCTCCCAGCACATGAACTGCTACCAGGTGAATTTGTTGTGTTAGAGCTTGTCTCTAAACTCTGACTCCCTCCAGGCACAGGTTGTGGAATCTTGTACCTCCTTGTTTGTTTAGGTAATAGACAACACAGGTATTGTCCATTTGTACTAGAAGGGGTCCTGAGAACAGATATGGCTGGAATGCCTGTAGTGCAAGGCAGACTGCCTGCATCTCTGGAAGATTTATATGAAGAGAAGTGGTGTCCAGGCCTCAAAGACCCTGCATCTGATGAGGACTGAGGTGGGCACCCCAGCCAAGGGTGGAGGCATCCATGGTTAACATCTGGGATGGTGGAGGAATTTGGAAGGGGAACTCCCTTGTTTAAACTAGCTGGATCTGTCCACCAAGTCAGGGCTTGTCTGAGGGTTGGGGTAACAGTGATCCTGTCCTTGAAATCCCCGGTCTTCTGGTGCCATTGGTGCCTCAAGATCCACTGAACCGGTCGCATGTGTAATCAAGCGTGTGAGGCACTGCAGAGATGGCAATGGCCATATGACCCAGAAGGCACATGTACTGATAGGTCGTTAGGTGGGAAGTGGACTGACAATGTTTGGCAAGAGAGATGAGGTTTCTTGCATCTGTCGTCTGGGAGGAAGGCATGACCGAGCTGTGTGTCGAGGATGGCTCCCATGTATTGGAGACATTGTAAGGACTCCATATGTGATTTTGGAAGACTGACAGTAATGCTGACCTCTTGAAACAGTTGGAGGATGGCATTGAGAGACTGGAATAACCTGTCTTTGGTTGAGGCTTTGATGAGCTAATTGTCCAGGTACAGGAAGACATTGTGCCCCTGACATCGTAGGGCAGCGGCCACCACCGCCAGGCATTTTGTGAAGACCCTTGATGCAGAAGAGGACAGCCTGAAGGGTGGGGCATGGAACTGGTAATAATAATCTAGGAGCTGAAATTTGAGGTAACGGTGATGCGAGAGATAGATTTGTATATGAAGGTAAGCATCCTTCATGTCTAGGGCACAATGCCAATCTCCTCAGTTTAAAAGAGGAAGGACAGTGGCCAGGATCACCATTCTGAAGTGTTTGTACTGATGGTACCAATTTAGGTCTCTGAGAACCAGAATAGGGTGCAGATCCCCTGTGTGTTTGGGTACCAGAAAGAAATGGGAGTAAAAAACCCTGCCACCATTCTGCCGGGGGGACAGGTTGAACTGCATGTTTCTGGATGAGTGACAGTAATTCTTCACGGAGAACTGGAACATGTTCCATTGGATAAGTCACTGATCACTGGGGATGGGCCAGTTCCAATGTGTGGCCAGTCTTTATAATCTGTAGGACCCAGTCATCTGTCGTGATCTTTTGCCAAGCCTCTAAATGAAGAGAGAATCTGCCCCCCACAGCCTCTGTGGCTGGCTGAAGGATGTTGGGGAGGGTGAGGAGTGAGTCAAAAAGACTGAGGGGCACTGACTGCCACTGGGAGGGATGGCCCAGGTGCCTTTAGAGACAGTGGCACAGGTTTGGCCTACAGTCTAGGGTTGTTGCTGGCCCGTAGTGGATTGTCAGCCAGTGCTGCACTGAAAGGCAGCCCTGCAGAATTGGAAGGGCTGCTAATATTTCTGCTGAGCCATAGGTTGCAAAGTGTGGCACATACTATGTACTGTTCTGAGGGTATGGCCAGAAGCCTGAAGGTCATTCAGGATGGTTTCAGTGTCTGAACTGAAGAGCTTGTGCTCACTGAAGGGGCATTCAGTATTGACTGTTGCACATCAGGAGTAAAACCTGAGACCCTTAACCAGGCATGTTTATGAAGGGCCACAACCATGGCCAAAGCCCGGGCAGATGTGGTGACAGCATCCTATTCCACGTGAAGAAGATGGTGGGAGACACTGGTGCCAGTCTTGAAAGTGGCAAGCAGTTGATCCATCTCCATTGATTGGGGGAAGCCTGTTAGCCACCTCTGAAGCAGTAGTCCAGAGTGTTTTCTGGTATTTAAGCATGTGGCCAATGTAATTAAGTATGCGCATGTTTAAAATGGCAGCCTGGTATACTCGCCTGCTCATCAAATCTAATCTCCTGGACTCTCTGTCCGGTGGGAGGGAGCTCAGGTGTTTAGGATGTTTTGTCTTATCATGGGCTGTATTATAGACCACAAAGTCGACTTGTGGTGCAGCAGCAAAAAAAGGATGGTCCGTTGGTGGCTGACAGAGGCAAATCAGCCTTTTTAGGGACAGGTGGAACAGTTGAAGGGCAGTGCTACGCCGTCTTGACAGCGTCTTGGTAAGCCTGTATCAACAGAGGGACTACATGGCAGGGTCCTCTGGTAGGTCCAAGTAATCTGCTAGATTTCGGCAATGCTTATCTTGTTATGTGGTACTGAACCCCATCACTTGTTGAATCTGTGCCATGATGTTCATAAAAGTAGGATCATCAGGAGATGAACATGGGGTGTAAAGACCTGAGTCCTCCTCTACAGAGGACACATTAGATGCACGGGAAGGAGAGGGAAGGCCATCACTCATATCCAGGTCTTCTTCATAGTCTTCCTCATAATCTGAGAGGTACTCTTCTTCCAAAGAATGAAAGGAAGGTGCAGGAGAAGGATCTCTGCGAGTGGTGGGAAACAGGTCCTAGCGAGGCCTCTTAGGTGGAGGTGGCGAGGGATAAGAAGAAGGCTGAGGTCGAGTGTGAGGCTGTGTCTGTTGCATGCCTTTCATTACCTCAAGGACAGCTTGTACCACAGTAGCCACATCGACAGAAGGAACTGTCGATGGGACAGCAAAAGGGTGTGGCTGAGGTCCTGGAATACCTTTACTGAGAGAAGGCAACACAAAAGGCTTGGGGCACAGCTGTGGAGGAGGCCAAGAGCCTGAACCATGAGGGGCACTGTCTCATGCCGCATCTACCTGGGCTCGATAGGTAACTGCCTGAGAAGGAGGCAGTAACTTTGGTAGGACCATCACAGAAAACCCCATTTCAATAATATTATACCCCTTGTCCATGCTGGAGGACTTCGTCGATGGGGTCTGAAAAGGCGAAGTTGTGGACTGTTGGAAAGTGGCAGTCAGCGACGAACTACCCTGATCCATGCTGGAGGACCAGGTTGTCGACGACGAGTGACCCATCAAGGAAGAAGGAGCAGACATGGTCACAACCGACAAGGCCTGAGTCAAAGTTGTCAATGACAGGATCGCCAGATCCGCTGTCGGAGAAGGCCTAGGCTTTTCAGAATGGACTTTTTCTGAAATTGCCAAAGAAGCGGATGCTGTTGACTGGCTGCCAGAAGCGGGAATCATCATTTGACGGGAAGTCTAGAGTCGAAGATCTGTCTTTATCTCTATGTTTATGTTTTGATGAATGTTTCGAATGTGATGCCTTGGAGGTCTGAGAGATCATCGACTGTGGGAAGGAATGTACCTCCTGCTCGAGGAGAGCAGCCGTCTGTTCCATGAGGTAAGCCTCAAGGTCATGCAGTTGTCGATGACAGGTAGTCTGATTAAAGTCCTGGCAGTGGGCACAGGATAGAATGTTATGGGCAGCCCCATACAACGAACGTGGACCCAAAGGTAAATTTTTCGGCCACAAGGGCATTTCTGAAATAACGATTCCGAAGAAGACATATGTTAGGTGAGGAAAAAAATAAAATGAACCGTGATGCATTTTATCGTCGATTTCCACATCGTTGATGATGTTGACACACTTGTGGCGAGAGCTACACGTGCAGTGAGCTGGGATACGGCAGGTAAAGAACTGAGGCCACTAGGGGCCGCCAACGTATTTATAGACCTAAACATAGTGACGTCATTGTGGGCGGTCCTCAGTCAACATTGCTGGTGAAAGCTACCATCGATGAGAGCATCCTCTAGTAGATACCCAAGAGTGTGACTTGTTGCAAGAGATTCCCTCAAAGAAGATCTAAAGTTACAGGCGAGTAACCCTCATTTTTTGTTTCACCTGTTTTTCACCTGTGGCTTTTTTAATGAATTTATGCTTACCACAGAACAATGGAAACAGTTATTATTTAATGGAAGAGATGATACTGTTTTCATCTAAGGGCAGAGTTAGGTTTACGTCACCCATAGTACAATAGGTTATTAGTTTCATCTTAATGCACCTTGGATAATAATCTGATGACTAAAGAGCGAACTAGTAGCATAACAACCCACTTAACTTTGGCTTTATTTATTTATTTGTTTTCTCTTTGATCAATATATATAGGTCTCGTAGTGTGACATTTTTTAACATTGTCTGTATTTACCAATCATAAGAAATGGTTCTAGTTTTAAGGGATTTGTAATATAGAGTTTTTCATTCTTTCCACAAGGGACCACAGAAGTTTAGTTAGCTTTTTAGAAAATATAAGTTTACTGATACTTTTACATATATCCAGAGTTCTCCTTTTTGTCTTTTTACAATATAGGAATGCTACCTTCATTTTTGGGTCACCTGTTTTTTCACTGTTTTTTTTATAAATTTATGCTTAGCACAGAACAATGGCAACAGTTATTATTTCATAGATGAGCTGATACTGTTTTCATCTAAGGGCAGAGTCAGGTTTACATCACCCACAGTTCAAACAGTTCAATAGGTTATTAGTTTTATCTTAACGCACCTTGGATAATAATACGGTGACTAAAGGGCGATTTAGCAGCATAACAACCTACTTATGTATAGTTTATTTATTTTATTTTCTTTCTTCCTTTTTTTTTTTCTATGATCAATAGATATAGGTTTTGTAGCGTGACATTTTTTAACATTGTCTGTATTTACCAATCATAAGAAATGGTTCTTGTTTTAAGGGATTTGTAATATAGCATTTCATTCTTTCCACAAGGGGCCATAGAAGTTTAGTTAGCTTTTAGAAATATAATAGCTACTTCCCCATTTAGGGAAACACCTGTCGTGCCTCCGGGTGCCTCCGCTGTTTCCTAGAGTCCGTCCAGTTGCCGGCTCTCTGCCACTCCTCCCAGGTCTCCCTGTTAAATGAGCCATACAGGGCTAGCTGAGCAACTTGCGAGCGTGTGGCATATTGCACAGCCACTGCTCACATGATCGAGAAGGTGCCCCGCGCGCTAAGACCGTAGTTGCAGTCAAAACTGATTCTGTGCCACTTCACCAGTTCCTGGTGCCATAGCTGAATTAAAAGGCACCAGGGACACAAGCTAAAGAGGGGGGAAATGTGTTTTAAAATAAATGAATCAGCAGCCACCGTGAGCGCTGCCTCCAGGGCACCAGATAACGTCAAGTGGCAAATGTCAGGGCAATAGTGCCCTCATAAATATTCATGAGCTGCTGTGTGTTTCTGGGGCAGTGTGTAATGGGAGCAGTGACTCCATAGGGGAGCAGCTGAGTTAGTTAAAAGTGGACTTGTTTAAAAAGGAACAGTTGGGGCTATAGCACAGTGGGCAATTTAAATAAATCTGAAGTTAATCCTGGCTGCACCAGAACTTTGTGTGTAAGAACACTGTTTAGACTGCATAAAGACTGTATTAACAGCCACCATTTTAGCAGTCAACAGCCAATGAGGAGTCAGCCTTTAACAAAGGGGGCACCTCGGAAATTCCAGAGACTTGTGGGTGATTTACTGGGACAATTTCTAGGTGCCAAAGCACAAGCCAATTAAGATCTGGGGACTGTTCCAGATAGATCTAGCAACCAGTAAAATCCCTGGAACTCTGCCCCATATAAAAGGGGGCAACTGCTGGAAAAGGTCAGATTTTGAAGAGACAGCCCAAGTGCTAGCATGTATTCCTCTGGGGAGCACGCCAGCTCTCAGCAGTTAGGCCTGCCTGGCCTAGACTTGTTTCGGTTGTCAGTCTGCGGGTCCGAATTGTTCCAGCCTGGGTAGCTGCTGCCTGCAGCTGCAGGTAATCTGATTCCATAAGCCTGAGAAGAGAAGACCAGCCTGCATCCTGCCTGAAAGGACCAGAAAGGGCTGAGTTTATGTTACACATAAATGTATATGAGTTGTGCAAAGTGCTGCACGACCGAGTAATTCGAAAACGTTCAAGTTGCATGTTTTCCTTAGCCTGATTTACATTATGTTACCAGCCTGAGGACCAGTATCGTCGACGAGGACCACGAGGGAGCTCACCTTCATCTGTATCCAACTGTGTCTACAGGTCTTATTTCATTGGAGGGTCGCCTGGTCTGTGGGTAGCGTGAGTACACTTCAGGGTAGCTCCCTGCAACAAAGTTCAATTATCCTTGGTGTGTCATCTGATTTAAATTTGGATTGCTAATTATCTTGTACTGAGTCATCCAGTTCCGGATTACAAACTGTGGGTAAACTGCAGGTTGTGTTTTCTTCCCAAGGGCCCCAACAACAGCTGCAACGATGGCCTACCCCAGGCAACACTTTAGGCTAGCATGCAGTAACAACTGGGTACCCAAAGTGTGTGTGTGACTGTGCTAGAGGGACTCTTGAGTGCATGCCTTAGAACCTGACTAAATCGGATCCTGAATCAATTACCAGATTACTGCCCCTCCCTTGTTCATGTCCCCCTAATAAATCAGATCTAAATTTTTTTGCATCTAAACTGGTTGTGGTATATCTCTGTGGGGGAATACTATATTGCTGTTTCAGGCCTTACTTTACAGGGGGTTTCCAGGGCTATTGCAACTGATCCAGCCCTGGTGGTAAGTGTATCAAGTGTGGGGTTAACATTGCATTCCTGTGATAACTGTGATTGTGTATTTACTGACCAGTACAGGCCACCAGAGGGGAAAGAGGGGGGTATCAGTGTCCCTGAGGGCTGTACCCAGAGCAATTATGCCACCATTGACCCTGTCTTCTGGGTGAAGGCACCCATTTCACAAGCTCAGGCCCCTCAACCTGCATCCAGTCACGCAGGCAGAGGTAGTATTCTTTAGGATAACGCCACCTAGGGGTTACAATAAGTTTACTGATACAGTTTTATATATATATATATATATATATATATCCAGAGTTCTCCTTTTTGTCTTTTCTTACAATATAAGAATGTTACCTTACAAGATAGTTTCATGGAATGTTAAAGGCCTAGGTTGGCCTATTTTTTTTTCCAATAATTTTTATGCACTGTTGGTCTGAGGCATCTCTTAGAGGTGCCTACTCGACTCAGCCCTGCTACTCCCCACCGAGACTCCTCCCAGTGATCCCCTCCTACAGAGATTTCCCAGCCCCCCCATCACCCCCCCCCCGGAGGAGGGCCAACCACTCCTACCTTGGCAGCATCTTTCTGTAATTACAGGGTCCATCTCTGGTAGGTGGCACCTGGGGATCACTGGAATGGCATTCCAGCATTGGGGATGTGTGGGCTGGTCCCTGAGGCCCTCATCACCTCCTCAGTCCTCCAGGGATTTTTCTTATGTTGTCCTCATGAGCTCGGACAGGCCATGATGTTGTGGCACAGCGTGCTGATGTCTGCCTATGCTCCTCCTCTGCAATTGCAGTGCCACATCCCTGCTGTGCTCCTGAGCTCCCCCAGGAGCCGCTAGAGTTCGGGGCAAATCCCTGTCCCTCCCAGGGAAGGGAGAGCTGTCCTATGGACGCTCAATCCCTTCTTTCCCCTGCTGACCCAGAATGGCCTGGGTTCATTCCTGAATCCAGGTCACCGGCGTGGCATAAGGTGTGGTGTCCAGCGCCTCAACCCTCAGCGCCACCGGGCCGGCACAGGTTGGCCTATTAAACAGAAGAAAGTGCTATGCTATTTAAAAGGAAAGAAAGTTGACTTCGCTTTCATACAAAAAAAACTCATTTACAATCAAAAGAGGCAGAAAAACTACAGAGCAAATAGGTGGCTGAAGCAGAGTACAGCTACTTTAATAACAAAAAACAGGTTACAGCAATACTAATCAGAAAGGGGATTCATTTTACAAAGCACACACACATCTTTCTGACCCTGATGGAAGATTCCAAATATTGTCAGGCTCATTAGATAGACATTATGTCATTTTTTTTTTAACATTTATGCTGCCAGTAAGAAACAGGAACATTTTTTTAATATGCTAACAACAGAGCTCAGCAAGTTTAATGGCTATGACCTAATACTAGGGGTGACTTTAATGAAGTCCTTGACCCAGCCCTAGATCGAGCCTCCTGAAGTCTTTCTATATCTGAAACCAAACACAGAATGTCTCTTTAGAAAATGATGGAAGACGAAGGTCTTAACTGATACATGGGGCTCAATTCAGAGACGTGCTGGGAATGGCGCAAGCCCCGGGTAGGCCGAACATATGGCACATGGGGTTTGTAGCATTCCCTAGTCAGCAATCGGGATTCGTGATCCCATGCACCACTTGCCATGAATTAGACCACCTTTTTGCTGGTCTAACTTTGTGGCAAACACGGGACCTTTTTACGGGTTTTGCATCAAACAGTTGGCGCAAGCCGCCATAAAGTGAGAAAAGTGTTGCACATGTGTGCAGTCTTTCTGAAATGGGCACAAGCTGCGTCAATGTGTTTGCTGCAGTTGTGGGTGTGATGCAGGACTTGACACAAGCCCCGTGTCAACCTTTCTGAATTGAGCCCATGGCATATAGTGTATCCCGAAGAGAAAGACTATACTTTTTTCAATAGACATTCATCCTACAGCAGAATTAACTACCTGTTCGTTTCTAAACAGCTTACTAACCATTTACTGGAAGCTGTAATAGTACATTCTTATCAGATCATGAGCTTATAAGCATTAACCGGTCTATTGGAGAGGCACATGTGAAATCCTTTAGATGGAGATTTAGTTCAAGTTTATTGCAGGAAAAAAACTCCATTGAGCAAGCTCTTTCACAAGGAGGTCCTGGTAGACAATAACAGCAATATAAATAACACACTATGCAAGCTGTAATACACAGCAAGAAGATACACAATTGTCGTATGATACCATCATATGAAAGTAGCATAATATACAACCATGTTACAGGGCAAGAACAAACAGTTCAGTAAAATGGGATTAAAACAAGGAAATATGACATCGGAACAATACAATCAGTAGACTTAACATTTGACACATAACCAAATTAAACTACCATCAGACAGTACTGGTGTAAAAGGGGGGAGGGGGGCTCAGGGATAATCATGGAACTAAGGGCTTAGGTGCTTATCTGGAATAAGACAAGGCGAATACTGAGCTGGCCGTTCTGACAACAGCAAGTATCTCTGAAAGTTGTGTTGGCCAATGATTTAAAGAAGTTCAAAGAGACAAGTTCAGGAAGCCTGAGCACAGACTGGATTGTATTCTAAACCGATGGGATGGTAAAGATAATAGCACCTCTGCCATGAGAAATGTGCACTCTGGGCACGTCTAAAAGGACAGAGATTGATTCTCTTAATGAGTAGGTACTGTGTGACCTATGAATGAGTGAGGAGATATACTGAGGCAGATTGTTCCACAAGATTTTCAACATCCAAGTACCAACATGGATCATCCATCTTGTGGTAAGAGATGTCCAACCTACTGACCGATAGAGGTCACAGTGGTGCGTCCTATGAGGTGCAGTTGTTATAAAAAGTACAGTGCGGTGAAAAAGAACATCAAGTTTGTGCAAGTTAGCCACTGTGCTAGAGTTATATATGATGTCCCCATAGTCCAACAATGGGAGGAAGGTGGCTTGCACCAGTCTACGTCGTATGTCCATTGGGAAAAGGGATTTGTTTCTGTAAAAAAAAGCCTAGCCTTGCTTTTAGTTTATTAGTAAGACAGTCAACGTGGATGCCAAAAGTCAATTTGCTGTCTAGCCAGATTCCCAAATACTTAAATTTATCAACAACCTCCAGAGTCCCCAAAGATAGTTGTGATGGGAGCTGGTACGATCCGACTGCGTAGGGTTGCTGAGGGATGGGTGGGCATAAAACACATCACCTTGGTTTTCTTTGCATTTAGTAATAATTTAGAGCTAATTAGATTGTGTTGCAGCTGGTTAAACTCTGACTGCAGCTCAGCACGTGCTTCAAACAGAGAAGGTTTGAATGTGTACAACACGGTGTCATCCACAAAAAAAGTGAAGCTGAGATCTGTAGATATTATTACCCAGTGAGTTGATATAAATGGAGAACAACAGGGGTCCTAATATAGACCCTTGAGGGACTCCACTTGTAATCAACAGGGGACTGGAAATGAGCCCATCGGCTTTAACCTTTTGCAGTCTGCCCATTAGGTAACTGGATAACCAGTTGACAGAGGGGCCATCCAGACTGAGGTTCCTATGACTGAGGAGAAGGAGATTGTGGTCCACTATGTCGAATGCCTTACTTAAGTCTAGGAAGACGGCACCTGTGGGTTTCTTGGAATCTAGCGCAGTAAACCAGTCATTGGTAACTTTGGCCAGCACTGAAACAATGCTATGGTTCTAAAGCCAGACTGCAGTGCATTGAGTAAACTAGAGTATACCAGATACTCCTTTAGTTGATTATTTATTATTTTTTCAAGAAGTTTGGACAGGACTGGTAGAATGGAAATGAGTCTGTAGTAGTTAAGGTCACTTAGGTCACCTGACTTAAATAAGGGCATAATGAAAGCTGTTTTCCAACAAGAGGGAACCATGGAGGAAGAAATAAACAAGTTAAAGAAGTGCAGGACTGGTTCAGTTAACAGGTGACTCCCTAGTTTTAAAAATGTGGGCTCAACCCCGTTGACACTGGCACTCTTCTTTGGGTCTAAGCTATTCAAGAGATCTTCTGCTTGCTTATAGGTTACCTGGTAAATTTGGAAGGAGTCTTGGGGCCCCAGGTTCTGGGGGGCATCCGTAAGTGTGGAGGTGCCACCCAAACCAACGGCTGGCGAGGAGTCAATTTAATGCAACTCTACTTCAGGAAATAATTTATTAATAAAGTGACACAAAAATACTTTAAAGCCAATAGCAATGGAGAAGTCTCTCAGACATGTATATTGGAAGCAAGCCTCCCTACAGACAGGGTGCATGCCTCAGGACTGGAGAATGGCACATGTGGTGCGTCTCCACAAGAGTGGACCCAGGGATGAACCAGGTAACTACAGACCAGTCAGCCTTACCTCCATTGCAGGAAAATTAATGGAGACAATACTAATGGAGAGACTAGTGGACTTTCTGGCAGTTAATGGTCTCCAGGATGAGCGGCAATGTGGGTTTGTTTTAGGAAGATCCTGCCAGACCAACCTGATAGACTTTTTGACTGGGTCACAGAGTTGATGTCCTATATCTAGACTTCAGCAAGGCCTTCAACTCTGTCCCACATAGGAGACTGCTCAGTAAGTTGCAGGACCTGTGAGTTGGGAAGAAGTTGGCAGGGTGCGTCAAGAGCTGGCTACAAGACAAAAACCAGAGGGTAGTAGTGGGGGGCGGGGACTCTTGAAACCTAGGCCTTTAACTAGTGGGGACCCACAGGGCTCAGTGCTTGGACCAGTGTTGTTTAATATCTTTATTAGTGACATAGCAGATGGGATCAAAAGTAAAGTCTGCCTATTTGCAGATGACACTAAGCTCTGTGGGAGAAGAGACACAGAGGAGGAGAGACAGGAGGTTAGGGAGGACCTGGCTAGGCTCAAAAAGTGGTCGGGTATCTGGCAACTGGGGTTCAGTTCCAAGAAGTGCAAAGTCATGCACCTGGGAGCTAAGAACCCAGGGGCCAGTTACTGGTTGGGAGAGGTACAAGTGTCCAATTCTGAGGAGGAAAAGGACCTTGGGGTAATCAACACCAGGGACCTGAGGTGCTCTGGAATGAAATGCTGGAGGAGGTGGCATCATCAAAAACAGGGGACGGCTTTAAAAGGGGTCTGGACAGAGTGAAAGGGAGAGCCATAATGGATGGGAAGAAAGGTAGGGGGGATGAGATGGGGAGGGAAGAAGACTCTATGCGGAAAAGGGAGAAGGTCTGCTCCAGTAAATTTGTCTGCAAGCTGCACACTTGAGCAGAGTAGATAAAACTGAAATGGCCTGTTTCTGCTGGCATTTTTGTATGTTCGTATGTTTGTATTATAAAGCTTTCACTCAAGGCAGAATAATTAGGTTTTCCACTAACCAAAAAAGATATAGGATGAAAGACCTGAAGGCTAAAGAAGCAGAAGCAGAAGTTAAAAACCTAGAAAAACAAGTAAAGAATACAGGGTTATTAAATGCTGACTCCAGAGACAAGTTTGCAAGATTGAAATTTGAAATAAGATCTTTTCTGATAAAGCGCCTAATGCAGAGGAAAGGAAAGGAAAGGAAAGGAAAAGGGAAATTGTTTAACCAGGAAAGGCACACTAAGCTGAAGCTTGTTTCCAGGTGTGACCTTGTAGCACAAGGAAGTTAAGTGACTTGTTCAAGGTCACATAGTATGCAGGTAGGGGCTGATGGGATTCAGACCCAGGTCCCCAGGTCTGCAGCTCAGTGCTTTAAACCACAACGCTATACTGCCTCCCAGTAGAGATACTGGGAGGCTGGGGGGAAAAAAAACAGGAAAACTCCTAGCATTCATGCTCAAGAAAATGTAGAACCAAAGCACAACCCCACGTATACGTAATAGGAAAGACACATTGCTAACAAATAGACTATACATCAATAAAGAGTTCAACAATTTCTATGAAAACATTTGCTTTGATGATAAAATCCCTAAGGGCGACTAATACATTTTTAAATCCCTAAAACTTCCCTGCTTGCAGGCATAAGAAAGAGAACATCTTTAACGAAAACATTTCTTTAGAAGAAAGCCAACACCTAGAAGTCTTCCCCCTGGAAAAATACCTTGGGCCAAATGGATTTCCAATTGAATTTTACAAAACCTTTTCCCACAATGTGCTCCCCATTTGTTTGAAACCATTCAAGAAATCTGGAAATCTAAAGCCTTGCCAGCGACAATGAATGATGCATCTGTCACTTTGATACATAAAAAGGCAAAGACTTACCATGGGATGAATCAGGGAACTACAGGCCGATTAGTTTAACGTCAGTTGTGGGTAAACTAATGAAGACTATTCCTGAAGGAGAAAATACAAGAACATTTGGAGGAAAATGGTCTCCTAGATGATCAGCAGCATGGGTTCACACACAGATCTTGTCAGACCAACCTTGTGGATTTCTGTGATTGGGTGACTAGGGCCTGGATGAAGGCAAGGAGATGGATGTTCTGTACTTGGACTTCAGCAAGGCCTTTGACTCTGTGCCACACAGGGGACTGTTAGGCAAGCTGAAGGATCTGGGGATAGGAAATAGGGTGATCAAATGGATTGGGAGCTGGCTGGAGAACAGGCAGCAGAGGGTGGTGGTAAGGGGTGAAATATCATCACTTAGGGCAGTCTTCAGTGGGGTACCACAGGCTCTGTGCTGGGGCCGATGTTATTTAACATCTACGTAGCAGATATGGCAGATGGTGTTCAGAGTAGGATAAGTATATTTGCTGATGACACCAAACTGGGTGCAGTGGCGGATGGGGTGGGGGGGTGCTGCATAGAGACCTAGAAACATTGGAGAGATGGTCAGACACCTTGCAGTTGGGTTTCAATGCAAATAAGTGCAGGATTATGCACTTTGGGAATAGGAATCCTGAGTTCAGTTATCAGCTAGGAGGTGTGCAGTTATCAGTATCTGTTGAGGAAAAAGATCTAGCTGTGCTAGTCACAGGTCATATGAATCACTCTGTACAATGTCCAAAAGTGGCAGCAAAAGCCAATAAGATGCTGAAGTGCATAGCAAGGGGAAAGCACATCAAGGAGTGAGCAGGTCAACCTGCCACTCTATAGCACATTGGTGAGGTCTCATTTGAAGTACTGCATGCAGTTTTGGTCACCTTTTTATGGCTGTGGGCGGAGCCTACAGCCATCCTGCTTTCACTTGAAAAAAAGGTGTTTACATAGAACACATCTTTTAGGAGTTTTCCGTGTAGCCTTCCAGTCTGCAAATCTCCATGGCAGTTAAAGAAATACTCCCTTCTTTCTGTTTAATTAGAATGATGGACACAGAACTCCAAGCTGCTTTTCTCTGACAGCAAATGTGCACACCTTCCAAACAAATCTAAATACCTTTAAAATTATTCAATGTGAACAAAAACAACCAGTGTAAAAGTTGTTCAGAGTAAAAAGACCTTTCTCATGAGGGTAGTCACTAATCTGAAATCATTAGATTGTTTTAAATACAGCCATCCAAAAGGTTAAAATTGTGATGAAAAATGAAAATTCAGGTAATCAGATGGCCATAGTTTAAAAAATGTAATAGTGCAGCTCAATGAATAGGCTTATTTGAAATGTCTTGTCGTCCTGAACAACTTTCATACAAGTTTATTATCTGTAAGTTGTATACTTTTAGAGATATTTACATTTGTTTAGTATAACTCCGATTGTACTAAACAGCATTAGCTTTGCAAATTATTGCTCCAAGACAGAATTAGTTCTATCAAAAGAAAGCTATCCCAAGGTCAAATTTCACTGACTTGAATGTTCACTCCCTGATACAAGCTATAAATCAACTGAAGTTTCATTTTAAAACCCTCTATGTCTGTGCTAGTATTAGTAAATGACAATGATTAAAAGCACAAGGAAAAAGCTTAAAGAGCAGCGGACACCTTCAGACACCTTCAAGAGAACTTTAACAAAACATAATATTTAGATAAAATTCAGCTTGTATTTCACATTAGTTCTTTATTCCTCCTCCCCCATTATTTATTGCTGAGGTCATTTGCATGAAAACAGGTTTTTTGCTCCTGAAGAGTTCATCTATTTTTGTTGCTGTCTCCCTACCTGAGGTCATAATACACTGCTTGTGACATCACAGTTACTGTCATGGCAACAGATTGTGATGTCATAACAGAATGTTATGACTTGAAGAAGGGAGTAAGCTATAGAGGCAGATTAACTTTAAAGTAACTGCAAGGGGTAAAAAATCATGTGTTCATGGACATTTTCTCAGTAATAAATAATGGGGAGGAGAAATCTAGAATATATATGGAATACAAACAGAATTTTACCTAATTATTATGTTTTTCAAAGTTTTCTTTCTGGCATCAGTAGCTCTTTAAAAGCAATACATAGTAAATTATGTTAAAAGTCTTAAGAAATATAAAAATATATGTTATAAGTAAAAAATAGGTTAGAAGACAACCTGCCCTACTGTAAGTTAAGCATTCACCAGCTGTTTCACACAGTGGTGTCAATCAAATTTTTACACAACGTACTGGTCAGATACATTTTTCTTAAACTCTGTGTACAATAAGTCCATATTACTCATGGTCAAACTTATACTATCTTATATCTGCAATTCTGTAAGAAGTGACTAGTGTATGTGTACATTCAAAACCCAAACCTAACACAGACCCCCTTGCAATTGAGATACTGTTATCCTAACATGTCCATGTATCAACACGTGTCCATGTGTACCTAATCTGATGTTGTATTAAATAACAGTTCTATAAATCTAAAACCAAAACAAAACACAACTAACAGCTTCAGTTTTTATTCAGGCACAGTTAAAATAGGGATCCTTTAGAGGTATGAATATAATTTATAAAACTAGAGACATTTCAAACAGCTGCACACAAGTAATAAATTTCTGTCCCCTTTAACTCAAGGAGACATTTCTAAAATGTGCAGACAAGCATGGGGACCACTTTTTTCAGATCATGCCACCACTGGCAGTAACCACTTCAAGACTGCTACTACCTTCTAATAATACAATCAGGGGAAAACCAGAAGTAGTCCACCAGCACTGAGATCAATATGATTAAGGCACATTTACCAGAAATTACTGCTTAGAAGAGAATGAGAAAGTGACTTTGATGATGAGCAAATCTGAGATCAGATCTCTAATTTGTTAATCATCTCCTCCTGAGTCTGATTTTTATGGTTGTGTGGGTCAAGCTCCACAGATGTTATGCCAGCATCAGATTTGTAAAAGACCACTGTGGAAGCATGTAACTAGACCCGTCCGATGTTCTGCCCCAGTGCTCCAGCATAGCTTCCAGTTATTCTGTTTATGCAGCCCTTCCCCTCTGCAGGCCACATAAACATACCCACTTCTTGGCACACTACTTTTCCTTTCTGCAAGTGCGGACATGATAGCCACTGTGTGCAACATGATGGAGCAGACTTAAACTGTGCATGCACGAGTATCGTGCATGTGTATGTATTCCCCACACCACCTTTGGCTAGCTGGCACCCGCCTTAAAATAACTACTGACAACTACATGGCAAACAATTTTCTTTTGGCAGAGCTACACTCATGGTACCATCCCTAGCATTGGAGTGTATACCAGGCTCATTATGTAGTGGATGGTGGGTGGAGGTATATACTAAAATGGACTTTTTTATTTACAACCAGCCAAGGGGAAAGGATGCTAGGCATATGTTAGACTTAACTGCTGAGAAGCCTCAAAAATGTTCACACTAGAAGCAATAAGTGGAATGTCCAAAGCAGTAACTGGGATTTTGCAGTATGGCTTTATTTACAGATGTTACTTAAAGCAAGGGTGGTCCCCCAAATGTTTATCATTGCAATACAGGCACACTCTCTTTTGCAGGACACTTTGCTAAGCAGTACTGTTTTCCACAAAAAACATCTTTATCTCTCTTCCAAAGTGTATATCTGTGGGATGTGCCACACACTTTAAAATCCTCCTTATGCATGGTCAGTGCCCAGGGAACACTGGTGCCCATCCACAAACCACTTAGCCCTGCCTGAAACTCCAGATGGCATTCCTCACCCTTTGTCCCAAACAGCCTCTGCCATTCCTTCAGGGTTACACCAAATGAGTCTCCAATCCCCAATGAACTGCTAAAGATTCCCAACTTTAACTTTAAATTCAGCACAGTTGTGTTGAAAGGGGTCCTGACCAGTGTGATCTAGGCTTATCTAGGGCACATACACCTCAGACAACTCCCTCAGAGGACAGTATCAAATTCTGTACTCACAGATTAGTTGTTCCTTCCTCCTAGTCATGAAAAGAACAAAAAGCACCTTTCTTTCTCTGGTAGCTGTCAGATTCTACTCAGTGTTTTTCTGTAAGGTAGCTGTGAACTGCAGGAACTTCAGGAGATTGCCCCTTGGATCCACAAGAACTGCAGTCCCTCTCATTCCCCCTGGAGTGAAACTAAAGAGTCCTTCAGGCAAACTGAAGATCTTACCAAACTAGGGTGAGAAATACCAGGGCTCCCTTTGACAAAGCCCCAATGGCAGACCTCCTGCCAGTCTAACTGCCACACTTGAACTTACTGATGAACATTCTAAGCTCCCCAAGAGCAGCTGACTCTAAAATGGTTATGCTGCTGTGAGAGTTCTAAATGACATAATCATTCTTCTCTCAGGCTACCTGAGTAAACAATGATGTCATTATGTAGAAAGCCCCTAATGACCTCCCCACCAGCTGTCTTTTCCTACCTGCCCAAGACTAGTACTCAGACTCCACAGTACTCCAAATACTTATACACAAGTGATGAAGATGGTGCACTAGTATGAGCAGCCAGCCCAAAACACAGCACAATGCAAACTCCAGGGGGCTGGAAGGCTTGTAGCCGAAGTGCTACAAGCTCTGCACTTAGCGGAAAATTAAATCTCAACAATAGTTGAATTACTGACTGCTGAATTTCTTTTGGAGCGCTTTTCTTGGAGTTTGCTAAGACTAGTACTAATGGGATTCTAGTAACCCGAGGGTACTGGGTTGTTACACGTAGTTATATCAGCACCGCCATGTTGAGCAAGGCTGACTCTGGGGCAAACTGCATAAGTGCGAGTATCACGCATGCACAGTACTGTAATCACTGCAGTATTAAGACTGACTCCTGTGCATTGAGAGCACAGCATATTCTGTCCACTGCTCTTGCCGCTCCTAAAAGCTCTGCACAGCCATATTGGCTCTGACCAGAGTTTGTTAAAAAGGGACATCAGACTGTTGGAGGGGGTGCAGAGGACAGCTACCAAAATGCTGAGTGGGATAAGGGAAAAGCCCTATGAGGTTAGGTTAAGGTGCTCAATATGTACTCGCTAGAGGATAGAAGGGACAGGAAAGATATGACTGAAACCTTCAAATACTTAAAGAGTATAAATAGGGGTAGTCATGATGGCCTGTTTAAATTCAAAAGAGTGGGAATCACAAGAGGGCATAGCATGAAGTTGGGGGGAGGTTCAGAAGGGAGAAGATGAGGCATTTTTTTCACAGAGAGGGTGTTGACAGCATGAAATGCTCTGCCTGAGGAACTGGTTGTGCAAACTTCAGCTGGAGGATTTAACGGGGAGTGGGACAGACTGATTGGCCACATTAGAATGGGGGGAGGTTGGAGTACTTAGTGGGGTGGGAGAGAAGGGGGTGGGGTCATATAGAAGAATGTAAAGCAGTTGAAGAAATCGATGGGGAGGGGAAGGAGTGGCAGCATCAGTGCCCAGCACTGAGAGCTACACATTCAAGCAGACATGATGGACCATTAGGCCTTTATCTGCTGGCTTCATCATATGTTTGTATGTAAGGATTCATCTGATTGTACCAGCTACCGGCCAATAACACTAATGAATAGTGACTGCGAAATCTTAACCAAAGTGTTAGCCACCAGAATACAAGTAGTAATAACAAAATTAGTGGTAAATGACCAGGTATATTTTATTAAGAATAGGTCAGGGGTTGGTTCAGTCAGGCACTTCATATATTTAATCTGGTTTGATAATAAGAAAAAAGGACCCTTACATAATAACACTTCCTTGATATTTTCAAAGTCTTTGATTTGGTTAAATTGGAGCATATGTTTCAGGAACTACTAGAATGTAGCTGTGGAGATGAGCTCACTAGATGGGCAGTAATGATATATAATAATCCAACCTCACATATTATAACAAATGGAACCTTTTTTACCCATTTAATTTGATATATGGCACTAGGCAAGGGTGTCCCTCATCCCCCTACCTTTTCATTCTGGCTTTTGAGCCTCTAATTAGAGCAGTGTATTCACACTAGGAAATCAGTGGCTTACAGGTTAGTAGGCAGGAATGTATGATACTTGCTTTTGCAGATCATATTTTACTAATGCTTAGTAAGCCAATACAATCCTGTAAAAATCTGCAAATGATGCTAACTGAATTTGAGGAATTTCTAGGACTTTAAATAAATTGCAACCAAACACAAAATTCTGCTAGGTAACATGTCAACTATTATCAGGAACAGCCTCAAAGAAATAATTCATGATGATTGCTTTAAAGAAGGAATTACCTATCTCAGGTTAAATATCAGAACCAAACTAGATAAAATATTTGAATTAAACATAAATCCCCTACTTAATGACACAGAAATAGAGTGGTGGAGAATGCTTAACCTTTCTCTTTGGGTCAGGTTCATGCAATAATTAATGATAACTTCCCCAAAATATCCTACATATTTAAAAACATACCAATACGTGGTGGGAAAAATGCCTTAAAACACTAGAAATGATTGTCAGAATTTTCCTTTGGGATGGAAAGCTCTCAAGAATCAGTGTTACCAAACTCAGAGTTCCCTATGAGTTGGGGGCTTGGCCCTTTCAGACTGGGAGAAATACCAATATGCATTTTTACTTAAATTAAACTGATTTTTCTGCACCTATAGTTTGATAACACACTAAACACCCTCCACCCCACCCCCATTGGCTCTCTATAGAAAAAGTACTCATTAACCCCATAATATGTCAGACTTTATGTTTACAATGCCCACAACAGAGTTTAAAGACAACCCATGTATCAACAGTTCTGTTAGGATACTTAAAAAAACAGATTCTCTTATTAACCCACAAAAAAAGTCCATTATGCCTTTGTAGTCTAACCCATTGCTTTGCTACAGAAATAACGTGTTCTCCAATTCAGACTGACATAAAGCAGACATTAAAAGAATTTTAGGATATTATAAACCAAGAGAGCGGACAGTTACTGACCTTTAACGAAATTAAAGAAAAATTAGGAATACACACATTTAAGTTTTATGAATACTTACAAATCAGAGATATACTTAACCAAGACATACTCTCAGCCAGATACACTACGCCAGTGAGTGATGCATGGAATCAGATGCTGAAACTCAGTGTTCTGAAAAAAGGAGGAAGTCTAATCTACAAAATATTTTCTAACAATAATCTGTCTGCATCCCTAACTACTGAAACAAAAGAAAAATTGAAAGATGAACTTCAAACAAAAATATCTCTGAATGAACAGGAAAACTCCTGGGTTATAGCATTCTGTAGTTGTAAAAAACTACAAGGTAAGCTCATCCAGTTTAAAATTCTGCGTAGGTATTATAAAAAAGATGTTCCGCATAGGTTACAGTTCTATTAATAAATGGTGGAGATGTAATCACCATAGAGCAGACCTAGTACACATGTTATGGTATTGTCCCAGAATCAAACACCTGTGGACTAATGTTCAACGTGTTTGTGAAACAGTGACTGGAGGAAAGATACCTACATGCTCACTGTAACTCATTCTAGGAATCTTCCCATCAAACATACATCTTAGTGCACACAATAAAAAAAAGGATTTCCCTCAAATCAATAAGCCTTAATTAAAAGAATATCGAGAAAATGGAAAAAGCCACAAACTCCCACATAACGGGAGTGGTTTGATCAAATGGGTTTCATAGCTAATATTGAAATAATAGGCTATCTAATTAATAATAAATGAAATATTTGACAAAATATGGTTCTCTTTTTTTGAATTTAGGAAAAGAAAAATGAATGCTTAAGAAATTAGACTTTTAAAATCTTTAGTCTTCAACTTTTAATCTTTTACTAATGTAATTAGTACTTCCTTAATTATTACTGTGTTAGAACCATCTTTCTAGATAATTTTCTTATGCTGCTAACAATCCTTTGTTCATTTAAAGTTATATGAAATAAGTTAAGAATGCTTAAACCTATAAGCTATTTTGCTAATTTATTAGAATATATGTATCTTTTTTATTTCATGATTGTTTATTCGTATGTTGGTATGTTTAGGAATTTCGTTTTGATCAATAACATTTATTATGGAGGTAAACAATGGTCTGCCTGAAATATACAATTCCTCTTCTAGTGTTAGAGGGCAAGACCATAGATGTCCTGCTTCCTTCAAGTGAGGACAAACTGTACATTCTGAGTCAGACAATTGTGTATTCAGTTTATACAACATCAGTTTACTAATTATAACTTTTTTTTTCTATTATTTGTTTATGCTTCTCCGGAGCCTGGCAGGCGGCAGTGACCCCCCCTCAGAGGAACTCATCCTCTGGCCCGAGCATCCCCCGTTCATGCTGACCCCTGTAATTCCCCTGTGGCTTATCCCCCATGGTGGGGCCAGGAAGGAGAGTGCTGGCTTTTCTCCCCCCACCCCCTCCGAGCACAATTCAGAAGCCAGGAGCAGCACAGGGATGCAATGGGCCATCATGGAGCCTGCCAACTCCCTTTTCACATTTTTTTCTGTCCCCCCTCCCCACTGATGTGAGGACGCCAGTACGTGCCTCCCAACCTGTACTACCCTCCAGCCACCACCGGAGGACAGTCAACGAATGGGAAGACAGAAACCCTCCCCCCGAGAGTGGAGGAGAGCAGTCCTCCAGAAGCTCAATCCTCTCTCACCCCTGCTGACCCCTGGTGGTCCCGGCTAGTTCTTGAACCTGGGCTGTCGGCGCGTGGTGCGAGGTGTAGCGACCAGCGCCTCAACCTCCAGCACCACCAGGCCAGCACTAATTATAGGTTTTAAATCAGCTGTTTGTATGAATAAGTAACTGTTACTCTTTTATATTTAAGCAGAAAGGTACACTGGGACTTTGGTTGTGCTAGGTTTACCCCACGGTCAAGGGCATAGTAAGGCATAAGGTAAAACTGAGTGCCTTCAGCCCCTGACCATGGGGTAAACATAGCACAACCAATGCCCCTGGACTGCCTTACTGCTTATATAAAATGGGCTTGTCAAAAACTAAATACAGTAAAACAAACTTGCTACATAATATCTAACATTACATTTTTCTGTAGACAAGATATGTAAAATAGTCCCTCCGCCTGTTGGTTGGTAAGGTAATTTAGCAGTAATAGACCTGGCACTTGTGCAAGTTAATAAAACACCTCATTATAAATAAATGTGTTACTTATACTGTTGTTATGACTAACGTGCCTGTCTATTTGTCACATCAACCCATCCACCCTGCATCCATCAAACAACTTCAATCACCGCCTGAGCATGACAGTGCCAGTACTTTCTTGAGTGTCCCCCCGCAGATGGAGTCACGCTGATGGGACAAGTTTGGAGATGGCACCAGTTGCAACTACATGCTCTAGTAAGCAAAGCAAACAGTGAATGGCAGGTGGATGAGCGGAAAGATACTTTCACTTCCTTTTTTTAGTGGCGGGTGTAGAGGCTTGAATGACTGAGACTATAGAACACTTATATTTTCCTCAGTTTTGTTTCTATTTAACTGGCCAAAGTGAATTAATTGTTGAGGTATTACGAGCAGGCAGATCATGTGGAGCTGGCAGGGGAGCATAGGCGAGGAAGCTCAGTGCAAGTGATCGTGACTACAGACGGGGGAAGGCTGGTATGTAAACAACACAAAAGCAAAGTAAACTGCAGGAGACAGTCTGTGGTATTACATAATTAAAAAAGCAGAGCCTAGGAGTGCACAGAGGAGGCAGATCTTGCAGGTATGTTAAATAACATTTAATCTACAGTTGCTGTCATGTGAGGAGGAAAAAATGACTCACATTTGAAAGATGAACATTCTATAGTGTACAAAAGTATGGGATGTGCTGTGCCCTGGTTGGCCGGGACTTGTTTTTAGCCATTGGTAGTGTTATCTAAATGAAATAGCTAGAAACAGGTCTTGACCAATCAGGAAGCAGGGATTTCCTTGCCCATTTTATATGAATGCACAGGGCTACTGTGATATCACTGGCATTGTGAAAGCTGCTCTCTAATTGGTAGTCAGTTGTGATGCACCCAGCCTTCAAGTCAGTGATATAGAGAATAATGGATGGGAAGGGTTTGATATGATAATTTAATGCACACCCGAGTTGTGGGATGCTAAATAAACCCGAGGGGCGGTAGCTATCCAGCGAAAAGGTGTGCATTAAATTCTCATATGAAAAACCCTCCCCATCTTTTATTAGTTATAATAACAGACCAGCAATTTTTCTCCAGCAGTTTGTGAGACTGTTTGGCCCTGCCCACATACAGAATGTTGGCCAATAAGGCAGCAGCATAGTTTGACTGGCATGGCTCATGAATGTCATAACAACCAGCTGGTTGTTATGGAAAATATCAACCTGGTCAGTACATTGAGAGAAATTGCTGACCAGTTATTATAGTGACATACCCAACTTGCAAGATAACATCTTATGTTGCAAGTCGACCACCAAGATAACACGATTATCTTATATAATTTATTTTAGCACCTCTTGTATGAAAATTGGTATGAAAGATGCTGTATAAAATACAAATGCATTGTGTAATTGTATTATATATATGCTGACTCAAGGTTTTGTATATTCCCATGTGACTATGTTTAAAGTGAGTTTGGCATTTTCGGGATTATTTTAAAAAAACATAATATTTAGGCACAATTCAGTTCATACCTGATATATTTTATGTTTCTATTTGTTTTATCTTTTAATTCTAGGTTCATTTATATGGAAAAGGTATCCTTGTCCCCTGCTGTTGATCCATTTCTGCTGCTTAACCATTTACTAAAGCCGCAATCCATCTTTTGCTTATGATATCATAATCATGTCCACAGCAACAAACTGATGTCACAAATAGAAGATCACAATTGCCGCCAAAGATTAGGCAACAGAAGCAGATGAACTCTTGAGGACAAGGATTCAATTCATATGCAAATTAACACAGAAACATAGAACTTGACAGCAGATACGGACTGCCTGGCCCACCCAGTCTGCCCATTGTACCCTACCCACAATATCACTGCAAACCCTACTTAATCTCCGGCTCTTTCTCCCTCCCCCTTCCTTTCCTTTAAGATACTCTTATGTCTATCCCCTGCATTCTTGAATTCCACCCTCCCACTGTCTTAGCCCCCACCACCTCTGCTGGAAGGCTGTTCCAAGAATTTACACTTTTTTTGTGAAGAAGTACTTCCTCACATCTCTCCTGAATCTACCTCATTCCAGCTTCATAGCATGTCCCCTTGCTCTTGAGCTCCTTTTCTTTCGGGAGGGGGGTACTTTCTGTACCTCGTTCTCCCCCACAGTGGCCCCTAGCTGATCGACAGCCCCCCTCCAGCCCCATCACTAGGTTCCTCAGTGGTCTTACCTTAGCAACATTATGGCCATGGGATCGGCCTGCCTGGTCACTGGTGCAGAGCCTGTGGAGGGTCAATCTTCATCCTTCCGCTGTGAGACATTTTCCTCTGTTTTCTCCCACTTCTACCCTATTGCTGGGGCATGAAACATCAGCGCACATATGTGGGGACATATGCACACTGCAGAGTCCTGCAGCATCCACCCTTTCATTGCTGCCACCATCCCATCCTATCCTCAGGCCTCCACCTGGGGGCAGTCATGCAGCAGTTCGGCACCCAAGTCTCCCTCCCTGGGAGAGGAGAGCAGTCCTTTGCATACTTGATCCTCTCCTTCCCCAGCTGACCTCCAGCAACCAGGTCACACTGCAAACATGGCATGGCAGGAGGTAAGGCACGGATGCCTCAGCCCTCCATGCCACTGGGCCGGCTTTAGCTCCTTTTTTTCTGAAAAATACTTCGGTCCTGTACCTTATTTATCCCCATGAGGTATTTAAAGGTCTTTGTCATATCCCCACTCTCCCATCTCTCTTCTAGCGTGTACATATTGAGGTCCTTTAGTCTCTCCTCACAGGCCTTTTCATCCAGACCCTGCACCATCTCAGTCACCCTCCTCTGGACCACCTCCGCCCTATGTCCTTCTGGAAATGTGGTCTTCAGAATTGGGCACCGTACCCCCCATGAATCCGTGCTGCCTCAGGTCTTGTAACTCATTGGATTCAAGATATTCCACAATCCTTTCCTTCAACAGTGACTCCATTAAATTTCCCATAACCAATGTCAGGCTGACTGGCCTATAATTGCCAGCCTCCTCCCTGCTACCAATTTTGTGAAGTGGGACACATTCTTCCAGTCCCCTGGAATCACTCCAGTCAACTCCAATTTCCACTGACCTGTTAAACAGGACTGTCAGAGGTGCAGACAGTACCTCCCTAAGCTCTCTCAACACCCTTGGATGCACCACATCTGGCCCCACTGCTTTGTCCCCTTTCAGATTAGCAAGTCCCTTCAGGACTCTCTCCTCTGAAAAAGACCGGTGTCCACCTCTCCCCCTTCAAGGCTCCTGTTACTTTTTTGCAATCTCTCACCTTCCCCTTCCTCTGTGAACACTGAGCAGAAGTATATGTTCAAGATGTCTGACTTTTATTGGTCCCTCTCTGCACAGTCCCCACAATTTCCTTTTTAACCTTATAATCCCACACCTGGTCTTTGTCTTTTCACATATATACCTAAAAAAATCTTGTCTCTTTTTGTTACCACCTGGGTTATTCGCTCTTCAGTTTGTACCTTCATGCTACTCATTGCTTTCCCCACTTCCCTCTCTTTCCCTTGATACACCTCCTTCCTGCATCTCCTTGTACCTCCTGAATGCAACCCTTTTAGCCTTTACCTTTCCTGACATCTCTTCTGAGAACCATAGCAGTCTCTTTTTCCCCTTGCTTTTGGTCACCTCCTTGATGCAGAGGTTTGTTGCCTTCACTGTGCCCCCTTTTAGCTTTGCCCACTGTTCCTCTACCCCCATCACCTGCCAAGTCACCCCTGAGACATTCATCCATCTTTATAAAATCTACCTTCCGGAAGTCCAGAACCCTCACCCATGTGTGGCATGATTTCAAAGCTGCCCTTACATTGCACCATACTGTACAGTGATCACTGGTCCCCAGGTGACCTCCCACCTTGATGTCTGCAACACTGTCCCTCTGCTCCTGTTAGTGAGTACCAGGTCCTGTACTGCCCCATCATGAGTTGGTTCACTGACTAGTTGCCTGAGGAACACCCCCCTGCAGGGAATCTAGATGTCCTTGCTTCTGGCTGAAGCTGCAGCTGGGAGGTTACAATCTGCACCTGGCAGGCTGAAGTCCCATACCAGCAGCACTGCCCCCTTTGCTGCCATTTTGTCAATGGCTTCCATCAGCACCTTATCTAAGTCTTCTGCCTGTGCCAAAGGTCTGTGGATCACACCAGTGCAAATAGTGGCTCCATTTCCTAACTCTATGGTGACCCACAGTCATAGGTGCCAGAATGGGGGGGGGGCACTGTGGCCAAATGACCTGGCTAGGGAGCAGCCCAAAACAGTTCAGGAGGAGTTAAGAAAATTGGGAAGGGGTCGTAGGCAATTAGCACAATCTCTTACATTCTCAGGGGAGCTACTAGTCTATGACAAGGAGGAGGACAGGAGTCTCCGCACTAGGAACTTCAATGTATGGTTGAGAAAATGGTGCAGAGAAGAGTGATTCAGATTCATTGGGGACTGGGGCTCCACCTGGAGGCATAGAGGCCTGTACAGGGGCGATGGCATGCATCCATCCAGGAGGGGAACAGTGATCCTCAGTGAAAAGTTTAAATGCTACATTGGGAAACATTTAAAGTAGCTGGGGGGGCGGGATAAGGCAGGAAGACACAGACTACTCCCCCTCACATGCTTATAGGGTCAGCAGTAGGAATCCTGAGGGTGACTAATCCCAAAAGGAACAAATAAGAATCCAGGAAGGAGGGGAAAGGGGACAGAGGAAAGAAAATACTGGAGAAAATAGGGGAGGGCAAAAGGGCATGATGAGGGGAGGTGGCAGTACAATATGGACAGCCATGTGTACAAATGCTCGAAGTCTGGGCAACAAGACTGCAGACCTAGAGGCCACCATTGCAGTAGCGGACCTGGACATAGTAGCAATTACAGAGACCTGGTGCAATCAAATCCAGGACTGGGATGTAGCCATACTAGCATATGCTCTACTCAGAAGGGACAGGGTAGGAAAAAAGGAAGGACTGGCTGTTTATGTGAGAGAAAACATAAAAGCCACGGAAATACAGTGGGAACAGGGAGAAGCGCAGGTACTGTAGGTCACCCTGGAGACACGGAAGGGGGCTGCTATTCAAACAGGGGTGATCTACTGACCTCCAGTGCAGGGGAAGACATGGATAAGAATATGACTGAAGAAATCTTAAGGATGACTAACAAAGGGGAGGTATTGCTGATAGGGGACTTCAGTCTACCAGATGTGGATTGGAGCCTCCTAGTTGCAGCAACAGTTAGAAGTAGGGACATCCTAGATTCCCTGCAGGGGGTGTTCCTCAGGCAACTAGTTAAGGAACCCACTCATGGAGGGTGATACTGGACTGGGTACTATCAAACAGGGATAGTATAGCTGACATCACAGTGGGGAGCCACCTGGGGACCAGTGATTATCATATGGTGTGGTTCAATACAAGAACTGGGCTAGACCACACTAAAACGAGGGTCCTGGACTTCAGGAGGGACAATTTCAAGAAAATGAGAGACTGCCTCAGGGAAGCCATGACAGGGATAGGGAAAATAGGTGGGTAGAGGAACAGCGGGCAAAAATAAAGAAGGCCATTGAGAAGGCAACAAACCTCAGTGTCAAGCAGGTTAAAGAGAGCAAGAGAAAAAAGCAGCTCGCTATGGTTCTCCAAGGAAGTAGCAGAGAAAGTAAGGGCAAAGAAGTGAGAATTTAAATGGTACAAGTCAACACAAAAGGAAGAGGATAAGGGAGGCTTATCATGAAAAACAAAGAGAGGCAGGGAAAGCAGTTAGGAGTGCAAAGGCACAAATGGAAGAGAACATTGCCAAGTCAGTAAAAAAGGGGTAAAACATTCTTTAGGTATATAAGCAAAAAGAGGAAGAACAAGTCAGAGATAGTAAGACTAAAAGGGGAAGGAGGAGTTTGTGTGGAAGAGGACAAGAAGAAAGCAGACATGCTGAATAAGTACTTTTATTCAGTATTTACCAAGGAAGGGGTAGATGACAGGCCTCATACAGGGGAAAGGGCATTAAAGGAAGGGAGGTGGACACCAGCCCTTTTACGGAGGAGACAGTCCCCAAGGAACTGATGCAGGTAAAAGTCCACAAGGCAATGCGGCCGGATGGGGTTCACCTCAGGATACTGAGGAAACTTAAGGAGGAGCTGACTGCACTTCTGACAGCCCTGTTTAACCTATCACTGGCTACGGGGGAAGTTCTGGGGGACTGCAGGAGGGTGGATGTGGTCCCACTTCACAAAAGTGGAAATAGGGAGGAGGCAGGAAGCTACAGACCTATAAGCCTGCTTTCGGTGGTGGGGCAAAGTATTGGAAACACTACTAAAGGAAAGGACTGGAGAATATCTTGTGAACAGTAGATTACAGAATCCAAGGCAGCATGGGTTCACACAAGGGGGAGCTCTTGCCCCTTTGACTGGGTGACTAGGGAAGTGAATCAGGGAGAAGTGGAGGATGCTGCCTACCTGGAATTCAATAAGATCTTCGACACTGTCCCACACAGAAGACTGGTAAAAGAGTTGGGCAGCCTGGGAGTGGGTCCAAAAGTAGCAACATGGGTACAAAGTTGGCTAAGTAACAGGAGTCAGAGGGTGGTGGTAAATGGGTTCACTCAAAAGGCACGATAACCAACGTGGTGCCACAGGGGCCAGTACTGAGACCGGTTCTCTTCAATGTCTTTATTAGCAACATCACAGAGGGTCTGGAAGGGAAAGTACAGTATGCCTGTTTGCGGATGACACAAAAATCTGCAACAGAGTGGATACGCCCTGGGGGGGGGGGCGATCTGAAAAAGCTGGAAGACTGGTCAAGGGTTTGGCAACTGGGCTTCAATGCCAAAAAGTGCAAAATTATGTAAATGGGGCACAGAAATGCAAGGAAAACATACCAATTGGAAAGGGGGGAGGTGGTGACTACCACAAAACAGGAAAGGGACCTCGGAGTTATTATATCTGATGACCTGAAGGTAACAAAGCAATGTGAGAAGGAAGTGGGAAAATCTAGTAGAATGCTTGGGTGCATAGGGAGGGGTATCACCAGCAGAAAGAGGGTGGTAGTTGTACCTCTGTATAGACTGATGGTGAGGTCCCACCTGGAGTACTGTGTCCCGTACTGGAGGCTCAATCTCCTGAAAGACATAGATCAAGTGAAGGCAATACAGAGGAGGGCAACCAAAATGGGGCATAGCCTGCATCAGAAGCCCTACGAGGAAAGACTCAAGGAATTAAATATGTATTCTCTAGCGAAAAGGAGGGAAAGTGGGGAGCATGATAGAAACATTTTAATATGCAAAGGTATTAATAAGGTACAGGAGGGGGGCATGTTACGTAGCAAGAGATGCACAAGGACAAGGGGGCATGATATGACGCTGGAAGAGGGAAGGCTCAGAGGTACCTTACCTTAGTCAACTAGCAGATTCTCCCACTTCTCCGCTTTCTTTTGTGGACACCTGCCGATACCTAAGATGCCAGTCTCAAACCTGTGCCACTCCTTTGCTGTTCCACTCATGTGCTGGGACACAAATGTGTGTGATGGTACATTAGTATTGCCTGCTTACATCCTCCAAGTAGGGTCTTTCTCAGGCAGGACTTCACGCCTAGCCCCTCTTGGACACTACCCATCACGTAACACTACTCAGCTCCAACCCCCAACCTAGAGGTAGTAATGTTACAAGAGAAAGCTCATAGCAGAAACAAACAGGTTAGTTTAAATCTATGTACTTTAGCTCCCTTGCTGAATTAACAGGTTAAAATAATTCTGGTTGTACTACAAGCCCCGATTTACTGGTTAGTTAACAACACTTTACTTTAGCTCCCCTGCTTAATTAACAGTTTAAAAGAATTTATATGAGCTCCCTTGCTAAGTTGTCAATCTGAATAATCATTCCTGTTTGTCCTACAAGCCCTGATCTACCTGCACCTGTGCTGCAGTTTTGGAAAAGCGCACCAAATGCTGTCCTTTTAAACCGGCAATCCTCCTTGTCTTTTAATTCCCTTAAAGCAACTCAAATGTGCTGTGGTTCCCTGTAATCTTTTGTATAATCCTTTAGTCCCTTCTTCCTCTTTTAAAACTGTAGTCTCATCCTTCCCAAAGAGCCTGACTGACCACTTAATTTTTTTTAACCAGGAGAGACACACTAAGTCGAAGCTTGTTTACAGATGCAACCTGGGAGCACAAGGAAGTTAACTGACTTACTCAGGGTCACACAGTATACAAGTGGGGGCTGTGGGATTCAAACCCAGGTCTCTAGGTTTGCAGCTCACAGCCTTAAACCACTGCGCTATACTGCCTCCCTGTACTCCCTATACTGTGAATTTGCATGTGTGTTGTTTTGTTTTTCCACTTACCCAGCCCGAATAAATGAAGGATGCAGATGGCACATAAAATATAAACTAAGGTAGTAACAAATATTATGTTTTTAACTGGTTTCTCAAACATGGCATTCTCACATTGTGTTCTCATATAGTCTAGCAAAGGCAGCAGCAGCAGTAGTCCAAACAAGAAGCGTGTGTTCATGTGTTAGTACTCTAAACCATAATGCTGGTACAGTTAACTTATGGAAGGGGAAGGGGGGTGTAAACCCCAATTGTTTCCCATGTAATTCCAAGATTGGAAAAGTGAAACTTGCAATGAAACAGCAGCTCTGTCTTTGGCACACAGATTAAATTTCTCTCCCTCAACAGGAACTGAAAGACAATTTAGCCTAGATCAATAGTTCTCAGACTTTGTCACAGTGGGCCTCCCCAAATCCATGAGAAAGATTTTGAGCCTCCCCAAAAAACTGAAATAATCTTGGGCCTCCCCAAAGAAAAATAACATACTGTACTTTGCGCAGTACCCCATGAATACATCGAAACCCATTTGAGTACTTGGCTCACATTCAGTTCTTTGTCTTATACTGATGTGGAACCTTTGAAAAAGAGTTCCTGTGCTCAAATGTGTTATCTGAACAAGAAAGAAATAAAATAAATATTATTATTCAACTTATTGCAACCCCACAGGCCAGCCTACTTGCTCTGCTATTTTCATTCTTGAACCAGTATTACCCCTTGTTGCAGTACCTTCATAGGGTCAGACTACTTTGTCTGTTTCCTCTCTATATGAAATAACCTTCCTACATACTTTACCTCACCCCCTCCTTCCCTGCTTCTATGCAACTTCTCAGGGATTACTTTGCTCCTTCCTGCTATTGCTCTTAGCACTTCTATGCTCAACCTTTGTAGTTGGGCTGTTCTGCCATCAGTCTACATATTGATCAATTACCACCATTCATTATTAGTTTATTGTTCATATTTGTTTGCACTATTGTTCATTGTATATTTCTTGATTGTTTTGCAGTTACCTTTTGAAATGTATTCATTCCCTACCCTTCCCCGGGGTGCACCTGAAATGAGCCTTGGCTCATTCACCTTCCCTTGTCACCTATTAGTAAATAAATACATACAATTCACCTACTATTATTCTCTTTCAGTTTGCTTCATCTCTTCACATAAAATATATAAAACTCAAAATTTAAATACAATACTTTTTCAGACTTGCTTGAGCCTCCCCTGAAAGAGGTTGGGGCCTCCCCAGGGAGGCTGGCCTCACCATTTGAGAACCGCTGGCCTAGATAGATCAAATGACAGCAGGTAAGCAAACAATCATTCTCACTGCTCTCTTATCAGGAGGACATGACAGGATCAAAACCCTGATCTGCAGCTCCGTATTAATCATTCATCTGACTTCAGGACCAGGAACAATACATGCAATTTAAAAACAACTTTTACCCTCCTAAACTATACCCAACATGATGAAGCCCTATCATCTTGCCAAATAGAAAAATTAACAGTAGGAGCTATCTCAATCTAAAAGCTTTCTGTTTGAGAAGTATGCAGATGAGTTTCAACGGGCACTAGACCGGTTCCTTGAAAGTGTTTTACACTAACATGATTACAAATCGCTCCCATGAAGTGAATTGTGTTTAGAAATGGTAATGTGCATTGCAAATTCAATCCAGTCTGTCTAAAAAGTAATACTAATACCAAATAATAGTTACCCTTTCTAATGACTGCAGTTTGAATTGGGGAAATTTTCCAAAGAAACACATATTACTTTGGACAGAACATTCCGTTTACATTCATATCATTCCTGCCAAGTCTTCATACGTGGTTTTGAAATCTTGTAGTATATGATTCATGCTCTATGACTCTGCCAGTCTCACTAACATGGTGTCCGAAATCCCTTGTGTTAATCATACAAACAGAATACATGATGTACTCCACACAGAGCAAGGGAGATACACCATACAGTATGCAAAGAAACTTAACTCTTGTGCCTTTCGATTGTGGGTTATGAAGACCTGCTTCAGAAGCACTGCATCTGTCATATACTGCAGGTTTCCATGATGTATATGTAATACTCCATACTCTGAATACTCTGTGTACTTTCTTGTTATCAAAAGGCAGAAGGGCAACCATAGTGCAAACTGGTCCAGAGTATTTTTTTGATCAGAAAATATGTATGATGTACAACCAGTACTAGGATGTGATTAAAAAAATCACATTATCAGTCTCATTCTAGGAGGTGAAACAAAGTCATAATACTGTACGTTTGTAAAAAAAAAAAAAGATGCAGACATGGCTTCAATTAGCTCCATTTCGGAAGTGTCTGACTTTCAAAAATAAGGTTAAAAACTTTCAAAACAAATGCAGAGGAAGTGTCTGACTCCCAAATATATAAACAAAGAAAATTAGATGACTTCCAATTTTTGCAGGCACAGAAATAAAAGTGACTGGTATTCCTGAAAGAAAGGGTATTAAACCAGTAATATTTATATTAAATGCCCTACATTTGACTTTTTTAGTGTTGGGTCTTTGAGAGATTTTAGAGATTATAAAAATGGTCACTTAGGTTGTTTATCAGAATTTTTCCTACAGCTAAATGAGCTTTGGAACGTTTGGTAGTTTTCCCATCCCATTCCTGTATCCAGTCTTGCTGCGGTGCTTGTCTTGCAGCTAAGAAATATCAGTCTTTATGCTAAAAGTGATTAGAGAGCAGCTATAACTGAAGATGCTGTTCTCTGTACATAGTTCTGGTAACGTTTGGCCATAATAAAATAATTATACTTTAGTGAGAACATATTACGGCTGTAATTCATACACAACAGTATTTGATGATCAGGTGGCACAGAATCCAGAGAAGAAAAGTGGTGTGTAGTTAAACTTGAGATTTTATTAAAGGAGTAGTACAGTCAGAATCTGCAAAAACATATGTTGTGTAGAGTGTTTTAATTTGTATGTGTAGTCCTAGTGTGTCCTTCCCTCTGCCTGCTGTTAGGAGTTTTTTTGTGAATTAGCCTGCTAGTTTTACAGTAGTTTTATGGCCCCTGGGGATCTTCATCTCAGCAAGATGTATTGCTCTTCTTGTTCCTACCATGCCTCCTGTCCCATGTGACAGTGATGTATCTGGGACCGTGGATTCAGCAAGCACTGGTTTACAGTCAATTTACCACAGCAGAACTGTGATATTAAGTAACTTTCCTTATCCAGTGAGCAATAATTGCTATATTTACAGTTTAGCAAACACCTGAGGGCTAATTGAGTGGATTATTCTGTAACAAAACAGCTAGGTTTGTGTGCTTTTTATGGCTGTGTGTAATTTGATGAAATGAAAAGTTTTGAAACAAAACATTTACTCCTGCTGGATAGACCTGACACACACACACAGAAAACAAAACTATTGAATTAGAGCTATTCATTGAAGGCCAGAACAGCAGGCTCCTGTGTCTAGTACTTGCTGAATCAGTGGTCACGGATGCATCACTGTTACATGGGATAGGATGCACTGTATGAAAAAGAAGAGCTATAAACCTTGCTGAGATGGTGATCCCCAGGGGCCATAAAACTACCATGTAACTAGCAGGTTAATTTAGAAAAAAAACTCCTAATAGCAAACAAAGGGAAGGACACACCAGGACTACATATAGAAATCAAAACACTCTGCATATATTTTTACAAATTGTGACTGTACCCTGTAGAAGTGATTTAGTAAATACTACTTCTAGTGGTGCTTAGACAGTATCAAACCAAGTCGAACACCATCATATAGTGACCAAAATGTCCTATTTTGGATGTCATTGAATAATGATGACATCCCAGAATGGATCTGACCATCTTGGCTCCCACCCATGGAGCCTAAAGATCCAATCAGAATACTTCAATCCACTGGATCAGATAGTCAGCTCCATGGATCTGAGGGTCAGCTCCATGGATCCAACCTATGGATCTAATTGCAGATCCAAGGAATCTAGCCTTGGATTCTAAATTTGACCTCAGATCCAAAATCCAAATTTGTGCAAATTCAGAGATGGATATCAGCACTATACATTGGGGGATAGTCCAGCCTGGTTCTTGAATACACTATCTGAGTTAAGCACCATTAACTGGTTCCAATAATGTCACTGTACCATCTTTACTGGCCTTTTAGATAATTCAGTGGGCTCTTCTGTTAGACCCACTGGTGGTAATGACCATTTTAGAACTGTTTGATGTAGTTTGTGTCCCTTCCAACCACAGAGTCATATTGTAGAATACTAATGCAAGGGGACAGAAATGGAAGAGCTCAGTAAGGACATGACGTACATCACTGCAGTTGTAAAATAATCCTTACTCGCACAGCATTTATCAGAAACGTTCACTGAATTTTATAAAAGGCTAGTAAAGATGGACAAATGAATAACTTGGAGCTGCAGATATTTAATAAAACAGCCTCTACAGGAAAAAATGTCCTAGAGGTTCAGCTAAATTCTTTATTATGTTAGAAAGAGCATCTCAAAATATGAGAAAGATCAGTGCAATTTCTGGAAGCAAACAACATTAAGGATGTTTGCTTCCAGGATCTTTTAATTGGCTTTCTTCCCACCCCTTCCAATAAGGTCCTGCCCTGCCAGCTTAACAAACATTGGGTGGAGGAGCTAATTATTGGCTATTACGGGGATACAAACAGCATGGTGTAAGTAAGGTTGAAACTCTGATGCTTGAGTCGGAGGTCAGATCATATCTGAGTTTGTTACAGGTTAATATTTAGGAATTAACTGTGTATATCTCCAGGACTTCCAGGATCTTTCAATGGACCTTCTTCCCATCCCTTCCCATAAGGTCCCGTCCTAATAGCTTAACAAACATTGGGGAAAGAAGCTAATCATTGGATCTTAAAGGGACACAAACAGCATGGTGTAAGTTAGATTGAAACTCTGATGCTTGAGTCACAGGTCGAATCATATTTAAGTTTGTTACAAATTAATATTTAGAAATGAATTGTGTTTACTTAAGTTAAAGGGATACAATTCAAACTGTCTGTTGAATTCTAAAGTAATAATGTTGCTGTTCAAACTGTTTGAAATAGTCACACGTATAATTATAGAGTTCTTATTGTTAAAAAAAAAAATAACACAAAATATTAAGTAACAGATACATAGACACTGTCGGCAGATAAGGGCCTATGGCCCACCCAGTCTGCCCATTTGAGCTTGTAAGTTCCCGTTACGTTTTTCTAGAAGTCTGTTGCCCCTTACTCATAGAAACATAGAAACATAGAATTTGACGGCAGATAAGGACTGCTTGGCCCACCCAGTCTGCCCATTTCCCTACCTGCTGGATAAGCTGCAGATCCTAGTTAACCAGCAGCCTACTTCTTCTTACCCCCACCCCAGAATTGCCTTATGACTGTCCCATGCATGCTTGAATTCCACCACTGATTTTGACTCCACAACCTCCTCGGAAGCCGCTTCCATGCATCCACAACCCTCTCTGTGAAAAAATACTCCTTAAATTACCACTGAGCCGCCCCCCCCATCTTCAAATTCTGCCCTCTTGTTCTTGCACACCTCTTTTTTTGAAAGATGCTAACCTCTTGGACTTTGTTGATTCCCTTGAGGTACTTGAAAGGTACTCCTGACCTCCAGAATTCCCTTATGTCTATCTCATGCATTCTTAAATCCCATGATTGTTTCAGCCCCCACCACTTCCTCTGGCAGGGTGTTTCATTTGTCCACCAGCCTTTCTGTGAAGAAATTCTTCCTCACATTTCCTCTGAATTGTCCTTCTTCCAACTTCATCCCATGCCCACTAGTCCTGGAACATCTTTTTCACTGGAAAATAGTGTATTCCTGCACCCTGTTCCTCCCTGTAAGGTACTTGTATGTCTCTGTCATATCCCCTGTCTCCCTCCTCTCCTCCAGGGAGTACATATTCAAGTCCTTTAGCCTGTCCTCAAAGGACTTGTGATGTAATCCCTGTACCATCTTTTGGGATGCTGTTCAAACTGTCTGAAAAAAGTCACACTGTCTAATTTTAGAAAGTTCTTTGTTGTTTGGAAAAATATCAGGGTTGTGTTTTATATCTGAATTCTGAAGAAAAAAAACAGGGATGGTACATTCTGAATACTTGGTATAATCAAGGTCGCTCGAACAAATATTAGCAAGATCAAGGTTGGTTGGGTGAAAATATCAGGGTTATATTTAAAGTGTACACTCTAAATATTTGGTATTGGCAAAGTCACCTGGTCAATTTTGATAGGTCTAGGTTGCGGTCTTGTCTAGTCTAAAGAGTTAGCAAAAAGGGTAGTAGGACCGGGCACTCAAGCACAATGTGGCATACAATGGGAGGGTTTGAAAGGACAAGAATGGAATATCCTGGAAATGGGTGGTGGAGGGGGAGTGGGGGTCATAGGGGGCAGGAGGAATATAGAGGACCAGCAAGAAGGGGGAGAACTGTGAGTTGCAATGGCTGTGGGGCGGCGGTTTTTATGGGCATGCTATGGAGAAATGGGGGATGCCCAATCTGTCAAAGAATGGGACAGCTCTAGGCTGAAATATGTTGGCTAAGTAGGGAGGTGGAGAGGGGATTAGGAAGAAGGAGGGAGGAGAAAGGGGGCGAAGGAGGTGGCAGCACAGACATAGCTATAGGCTGGGGAAGTGAGAGAGAGGACAGGGGAAAAAAGGGAGATGTGTAGAAGGATGGGAGATGGATCAAGATGCAAGCAGGAAAATAGATGGGAAAGAGGTGGGGAGAAAGGGGAAGGGGGACAAGATAAAGGTCACGGACACAGGACAGGGGCATTACACAAGGGTACAGACAGGCATGCACAGGAGGAAATATTGAAATGTCAAACAGATTCTCACTTTGGTTAGAATGCTTGAAAAAGGGGAACAAGAGGACAGAGTAGAAAATGAGGATCCAGATTTGGGACACAGGAGTAAGAGTGGGACAGGGAAGAGAGTGGAGCAAGGGCAAGGGAAGAGAGGAGAAAGGAAGACTCCGACAGACTGCGGAAGGTAAAGAGGGGTAGGGGGCAGCCAGCGGGTGGTAAGGGAGGGAGAGGAAAGTAAGCAAAGCATTGAAAGGCAGAGGGAGGTAAGGAGAAGTGAGACTCTATCAGGAGGAAAAAAGGAAGGAGAAAGGAAAGAACTGGCACAAATGGGAAGCGTTGGGGACAGTGGGATGAAAAAGGAAAAGGACAAAAATATTGGGGAGCAAATAGGCAGGAAGGGGTCAGGAGATTGAGAAAGAGAATAAGAAAGCCAGGGAAGGGGCACTGTGGAACATGCAAGGACGGAGAGGACAAAAATGGCTATGGTCTTTGGGGACTCCATCATTAAGAGAAACCACTGGCTGAGAAAGGGAGTAGCCTATGAAAGGAGGTTGGTCTTCTGCGAGCCAGGGATGGAGGCAGGAAGGGTGTTACCAAAACTAAGAGAGCATATTAGGTTGCTGGGGGACAAGCCGCACCTAGTCCTGCACCTAGAGACAAATGACCTGGCAGAAGATAATGTTGAGGAGGTACAAAGAAGGTTCAGGGAGCTAGCTATGGGATGTAGGGAGGAGGCTAGCTCTCTGGCTTTCTTGGAGGGCTTGCCTGTTCCCTGCGCTAGCACCACTAGACAGTTGAGAATAAAGGAGTTCAATCACTGGCTAAGGGATTGGTGCACAGGGCAGGTGGATTCAGCTGCTTAGGGGAATGGGGTGACACTTGGGCAGGGAGAGTCTATACACAAGGGACAGGCTACATATAAATGATGGGGGCGCTAGGGTGTTAAGAGGGAAGTTGCAGGGTTATATAGATGTGGTCCTGGGAAAGGATTTAAACTAGGAGAGGGGGAGTACAGAACTAGGACAGGGTTGGAGGAAGAAGCTGGAGGGTGTGGCCTAGTTGGCTCTCCCCCTCAAGAGGGGCCAGGAGATATAGGGAAAAAAAGATTTAGAATGGGAGAAATATCTGGAGGGGTATGCTAGTAAACACTAGAAGTACGGGAAATAAATTTGGGGACCTAGAGGCCATGATGGTGGAGGAGGGACTGGACCTGGTCACCGTAACGAAGACATGGTGGATGGAAAATCACGATTGGGAAGTGGTTATCCCAGGGTACAGCCTTTCAAGAAAGGATAGGACAAGGAAAAAAGGGCAGAGGGGTGGTGCTATATATAAAAAATGGGATAAAGGTGACAGAGAGGCAGGATAGTCTGGGATCAGTGGAGATCCTCTGGGTCACGTTAGTCAAGAGGACTGGAGAGGCAATATGCCTGGAGTGGCTTACAGGTCACTGAATCAAGGGGAGGAAGTGGATGAGAAGTTAATGAAGGCGGTGCAAAGAATGGTAAGCAAGGGGGAACTTTTGCTGGTAGGGGATTTTAATCTTCCAGATGTGGACTGGGAGATTCAAACAGCAGCATCAGCAAAGAGTAGGACGATACTGGAAGCCATGCAGGAAGCACTCCTGCAGCAGATGGTCAGAGAACTGACTAGGGGTGGAGCTACACTGGACTTAATTCTTGCTAATGGGGATAGTGTAGCAGAGGTCTCAGTGGGGAACATTTGGGGCATGCAACCACAGAGTAATTAGGTTTAGTCTTAGAATGGGGTGGCAGGGAACTGAACCACCACTACGGTGCTGGACTTCCAGCGTGTGGATTTTGACAACATGAGGGAATTTTTCAGGGTTGAAATGAAGGGCAAGGAAAAGCTGGGGGATGTGGCAGAACTGTTGGGGGGGGTGATAAAGGGAGGAATTTTGAGGGCCACTGAGAGGTACAGTACATTAGAAAGGTGGGGAAGAGCAAATGAGGAAGGAGGCCACTTTGGTTCACTAAAGAGGTGGTAAGGGTAATACGGGGGAAAAGAGGGCTTTCAGGGCATAAAAAAGAACACAAAGAAGATAGGAAAGGGAGGAATACATGGAAAAGCTTAAGGTGTCAGGACAAACAATCAGGAGGGCGAAGACAAAGGAGAAGACAGCAAAAGAGGCCAGAAGGGGAGACAAAAAGTTCTTCAGATACATAAGCAAGAGAAGAAAACATAAGAAGGGTATACTGAGACTTAAAGGGAAGGGGGGAGTACTAGTTGAGAGGGACGAGGAAGCAGTCTTACTAAACAGGTACTTCTGCTCAGTTTTCACAGTTGAAAAAGAGAGGAGGGGTCCAGAATTGCGGGGGATGGGCACAGAAACTAGGGAGGTGGACAATAGTCTTTTCATAGAGAGCAGAGTATTGAAACATCGAAACATAGACTTTGATGGCAGATAAGGACCGATTGGCCCATCTAGTCTGCCCATTTCCCTACCTACAGGATAGGCCGCAGATCCTAGTTAACCAACAGCCTATTTCTTCCTACCCCCCACCAAGAATTGCCTTATGTCTGTCCCATGCATTCTTGTATTCTCCCCCAGTTTTAGACCCCACAACCTCCTCAGGAAGGCTGTTCCATGCATCCACTACCCTCTCTGTGAAATAATACTTCCTCACATTGCCCCTGAGTATGGGGTACAGTTCTGGAGACCTCACCTACAAAAGGACATAGATAGGGTGGAGAGAGATCAGAGGAGGGTGACCAAAATGGTGCAGGGCGTGCATGAGAGGACATATGAAGAGAGGATGGAGGAGCTCAACTTGTATTCCCTGGAGACAAGGAGGGAGAGAGGAGATATGATCGAAACTTTCAAATACCTGAAGGGAATAAATAAGGTGAAGGAAGGGAGCATCTTCAAGAGGAAAGAAAATCCAAAAAACTAGGTGACATAGCTTAAAACTGGAGGGGGAAAATACAAAGGAAATACAAGGGGGCACTACTTTACAGAGAGAGCAGTGGGCCCATGGAATAAGCTACCAGAGGGGGTGGTGGGAGCAAAATCAGTTGGGGGAGTTCCAAGAGTGCATGGGACATGGGACTAAGCAACAAGGGGAGGAACAAGTCCAGGGGCGGGGAGTAGGGTAAATAGATCGAGGATACATATGGGGAGGGGATGGGGCAGACTAGATGGGCCGATGGAGTCCTTTTCTGATGACACATATCTATGTTTCTATGAATGTAAAAGAGACATTTTCCTACTGGTGGCTGGAATAAAAATTTTTCCTAATAAGGGATTGTTTCATCTCCTAAAAACAAGACAAGACAGCATTTCCAGAGTTTCTCGCAATCTTGAGACACTATTATCTGCCAAGAACAAATGTGCTAGGTGAAAGGTTTCAGCTCTGCAGCCAAAAGCAGCAATCAGGTGTAGCTATTGCAGAGTAATGTAATATGCAGCATGTTTTACTGTTGAAGAAGACGGCTTCCTCATGCAAATTGGGAACCAGTAACTTAGATCAATTTGTACCTGGCATGATTAGGAGTTTTACACTTACAGAGGAAAAAATGCAGGCCATCACTCAGTCCCCTAATCCAACAACTTTAACTGAACTGAGATAATTTCTAGAACTGCTACGTATTTATGGGAGGTTATATACTTAGCGGTACTCCTAAAAAGCCACAATTTAACTGCTATAGGATGATCATTCATTCATGCATGTTTCTTATTAAAGGAAGACTATTACAAGGCTATTGAGACGATGCTCTATTTTAATGGTGTCCATTTGAGAAATAATACAGTCACAAAATGTTGTACAGTTAAATTAAAATACGGCCTCCAACAGTTATGAATTGGTGACAAAGCAGCTCTCTACAGTCGCTATGTAATTTATTTATGTAACTGTAATATTCATCCAGGAACAGTGTACTGAGCTAAATTAGTTTGTTTTCAGATGCCTCCTGGGGGATGGGGTACAGTGCAAGTAAACTCAAAATTTACAATCGTAAAGTAGTGCTTGTGAGTTGTGATGCTCTGTTGTCTGTAATTGTGGCCTGCAATGCCTCACTCATCAGTCAGTGCTGTAATTTCTCATATGCCAAATGGTAGTGTAAGCCCCCCCCCCCCCAATCTGGGGGTTTACCTGACTGCCTCTGTGGGTACCAGAATCTTGTCTTCACCCTTTGGTCCCCTAGGACCACTGTATGTGGGGACTGGCAGGGCACCTGCAACTGTAGCCAGCAGCCCTGGTGGGACTTAAGCCATGGCTCTACTTCCTGAATCCATCGTCATCACCGCCAGTTCCCCTCTGACCTTGGACCCCTTCAGTGTCCCTGGGCCGAGGCTGGGGCAGAAACCCAGAGCAGCAGAGTTGTGTGTGCATTCCCTGTACCCAGAAGTCAAAGAGTGCTGCTGGGGAATGGGAGGCAGAATGGCACAGCAGCAAGTCAGGCTGCACTGCTGTGCAGGCACAGTGATGCATTTTCCAGGGCTGCAGCTCCAGTAGCAAAATCAGGCAGTGCGTCCGTGTCAAGAGAGGATCCAGGCTCCAAATATGTAAACAGCTGGGATTGAACATACAATGTGCCGGTCGGCGCAATTCAAAGGATTCCTGGCCCAGGGCAGGCAGCAGGTTGGGAACCGACAAGAGAGACTGTGTACATGTGCACCGAGTGGGAGAGCGGCAAAGCTCCCAACTCTGAAATGTGCTAAATGCCCAGTTAAAAGAAAACACATCCCTGGCCCCAGAACAGTAAGCAGGGCCAGAACATGACGAAAACAACTCTGGGGCACTTTAACTAAAGCTACTGGGAGCTGCTGAAGTTGGGAACTAAGTGCAAACAAAGATGGGTGCCCCCATGATTGAAGAGCCTGCTGTGCACAATGCGAAGGGGTCATGTGCCAGGTCCAACTTTGTTTGCGAATCTTGATGAATCAGAAAGCAGCTCGTGCCAGAGACAGTTTGCCCGTGAACAAGCCTGCCCAGTTCATGTGTCAAGTTTTAGCCTGTATAAAATGGGGTGGTTTTCAAAATTTGTGGCAGTCCAGTCAGACAGCTGATGGAACGACTGTGTGTCGAGGTGTGGGCCAGTGGGCCAGTGTGTGCCACTGTCTGTTCAGGCACTGTGGTCCTGGCAGACTGAAAGGACTGGTATCCCAAAGTAAAGTGTTTGAGTGAAGATAAGAAGTTTTCAGCAAAAATACAGTTTTAAATGCAAGTTGCAGCTGATGTTTTCCAGACCCACCACAGACTTTTCCCCTCCAGGGAGGCAGGACTGTATGGGCAGTTTACGAACTATTCTGTGGGGGTGATAGCCTCGTCGTGTTTCAGCAGCCCCTTACCCTATATTGTCACTTCAGGTGGTGGCACAGTGCCATGCTAGGCCAGTGTAGCACATCCTTAAGTAACCAGGCTGGCCTCCTCAGGAGGTGTGGAAAGGTGAACCCTGAGGGCACCAGTATGGTAGCCACTACAGTAGAAACCTATAGCCTATACATCATGTACCCTTGACTAATACATAACAAGGGTATGCAAAAAATGAAAGGGGGTCTTTTAAGATAGGTTTTGGGGGAGGTTATGAACTTTCACAAATACCATTAAATTATAAAATTGACCCTGATTACAGACCCTAGGCCCATACTTAAAACCCTAGGGTGCTCACAGAGTGGTTAGGTAATAAAAATCTAAATTCATACTCTTCATTAAGTCACTGCTGCCCAAAATAGTCCTACTGTTTGTTGTTATCCTGGTCTGAAAAGGAGGGTTTAGTTTCTAGATTTCGGACTGAAGTGTGGGTGAGTGTGGCTGCCACTGTTAAAGGCAGCTCACCATGAGCCCCATCCCTGCATTGCTTTTTATTTTAATCTGCTATAATGAGCTGAACTGAGTGGAGGCGGTCACTCTTGTGTTTCTCGTGCCAGACAACTCTCAAAGCTAGATTTGGTCTTAAACTGATACTTTAGTTCCGCTGATGAGGCACCTCGGGAAACCAGGAAGCATGTCAGATGGAGAAGGCCACGCCTCCGCCCTCTCCCTAATTACTAAAAAATCCAGACTGTAACATGCTCTAACCAGCACATTTCAAATATAAGTATTTTAGTTTATTTCAATATTTTTACAAGTGTCTACAAAGTGGCTAGTCAATAAAAAACATAATTCAGCACTCCTCATCAAGTCACTGCTTCCCCTGCAAACTCCTGACGCTAACAGTCAGTTTATACCAGCTAAGATTCCATGTCAGAAAATCTGAAAAAAGGTTTATTTATCCCTAGGGCCAAGCATTCCATAGGAAAATGGTCTTTCTTCTACTGTGTACCCTCTAAATGGAACACAGTCCCTGAAAATGTAAAAGTTGCCCAATCACTGCCCCAATAACCATAAAGCAAGGCTTTATAATCACCTCAGCGTGCCCTGTATCTCCCATGTATAATGAATTTACATTTTATACATCAGTGTGTTAATTCATTCTCTTAATTTTCTGCTTAATTTACCTTTTGTCATCTTTATTGTACAGTATATATAACCCCTTTGCAGGTTACAGTGCCTTTAAGACCCCTTTGCTTGCTGGAGAGCATCAAAGGCGTCAAAGTTAGCACCTTTCAAGCTTTCAAAGCAGGGCTAGACAGATTCCTGCTGAGAATAACTTTGAGGGTTGCACAGCATAAATATGGGTAGCATTCTGGAAGTTAAGCTTGGGTGTGTGTCAGTTCTAAAACTGGAGTATTACGGCCGGTGTGCAACAGACTGGGCAGACAAGACGGACCCTTACTCTTTTCTGCCATTATAATAATGTGCTCCTATTTTTAAACATGCAGTACAGTAATAACATTGAGCCTCTAGTTTCCATTCCGGCATAAGGCTGGATTTGGATACCAGTTACGGCCTGATTTGAACTTGATGCCCTTGGGAGGGGTTCGCTTTGCCCCACATGAGTAAGAAGTGAACTATGTCTTAACTGAAAAGCAGAATCAGTTGCCAAGCTTCTAAAACAATGGAACCACTGAGCAAAATCTTTCCGTTTGGTGACCATGTGGTTGTCAAATTGGGTTACACTTTTCACCTTCTGTATCCAGTTGTAGACTGGATAATGTGTCTGCATTTACCATGAGGGTTTAAAGCTTTGTACTGAATATCATGCTGATATACAGCCAGATTTCTTGACCATCCCTGTAACCTAGCTGCTCTGATGAAGGTCCCAGGATGACCCCAACACCATCGAACAGCAGTGGCTGCAGGTTGCAGGATGCAAATGGTAGATGGTAATGGTCCTCAGGCACCACAACAGTCCCCTGGTACCCGACCCCCTGCATGAAGGCCGGTTGCTGCCCACTGATGGTGTTGGGATCACTGGCACCTATGGGGCAGGTACCAGGGCTGTGTCCCTCTGAGGCTGGGTCCTGGGCCCTTCCTGCCAAACCCCCTGTAACTAGGCCAACCTGCTGTTTCACTAGTGTAGGGCATCTCCATAGGATGCAACCTCATCACCCTCCCGTTTGTCGCCATGCCCCCATTGCTCCCTAGGCCACCCCTTATGCTCCTTCTGCCCCAAGTCCCTTCCTGGCAGGCATATTCACCCCCCCCCCCCAAACCTTCGCAGCCTGGTGTCTGTGTATGGGTGAAAAAACACTTCCTTGAGGGTGAAAAAAACACTTCCTTGAGGGAGCCTGGTACAATTTGTCTGCCTTTCTTGGCATTACAGGGATCATATATGGCCTGTACCAGGCAGCCACAGCAGCATTCTCTAATGCTTCCAGAAAGGGAGAAATAATTAGAGGGGGAGAATTTGGCAATTCTAAATATTCAGCCAGCTTTCTCCTGGTAATATCCTGCTCCTCAGCATCAAACCCCATAGCTGTTTGCAGCTGCTTCATCACTGAGATGAAGAAGGAGTCATCAGGGAGGGACCTCGGAGTATATTTGGAGAAGTCCTTGCCCTGTGAGGAAACAGTGGAAGTAGACCTGAAGGGACTCCTAACCCCCTCCTCCTCCTCCTCCTCCTAGTCATGCGGTAGGAGGTCAGGATAGTTCTTGCAATGTCGATGACCAAGAGCGAGCAGGGCGCATTGACATGGAAGGTGTCACTGTGGGAGCTAGCCTCAGAGGCCCCGGTATTCACGGAGCAGAAGCAAGGTGGTGCATGAACTCCCAAAAAGAAGAGAACATAGTCTGGACATCGAAGGTGATCAGTGTCACAGAAGTGCCTTACAGAGCCAATGGGGGAATGGATCCCCGGCGTCGACAGTATGGTCTGAAGCATCGACGAGAAGGGCTGCGATACCAGCATAAACTTGATGGCTTGAGGTGTCAATGGAGGAGGCTGAATCCCCGGCATTGATGAAACGGCCAAGAAACCCCAACATCAATGTGCCTACGCCAGACAAAGCAGGTCCAGCAGAACTCCCTGTCCATTGCCCCTGAGAAAGAATAGGTCTGAATGCTGGGGGTTGATATGTTGGCAGGGCCATTAGGAGGCCCGACATCGATAAGCCATCACTGGCCAAGGAAGGACCAGTGGCAAGCACTGCCAAGGCTGAACCTGTGGAAGAGAGAGTGTGAGCAGCAGTGGGGATCATCTCAGCCAGCGCTCAAAGTGGTGACCAAGAGTAAACCGGAGAGGATTTTTACCTACTCCTGTCCTCCCAGTGTTTGTGTTTACCAACTGATTTGTCCCAGGCCTTGGAAGAGTGGGAGCCCCAGGACAGAGCTGGTAAAGCATAGGAGCTTCTTGACTGGAGCGCCTTCTCTATTCTGGCGACCTTCTGTTCCAAGAGGAAGGACTCGAGGACCTTCTGGTGACACCGCCATGTAGCCTGGTTGAATCCATGGCAGATCTTACAGGCCTTAACATTGTGGCTCATGCTGAGACAGCAGACACAGGCACTGTGATCATCTTTGTCGTAGATCTTCTTACTGCACCCGCAGTATCCGAAGAGTTTCTTGGGGTCAGTTGGCATAAATGAAAGCTAAAATCAGTTTAAAAAAATAAAGTGATTAGCTAACTAGGGTGAGAAAAGAAAAAAGAAAGAAATGGAAAAAAATCGAAGATTTTGGTGGTCAACTGAAGCGACGGTGTCTCCGTGAAGTCTGACGTGCAATGACTGACAGTGGAAAAAGAACTGAGGAGGACGCAGGGCCGCCCACGCTTATATGGGAGGGACATCAGTGGCTGACATCGTTGTGGGCGGCCCATAGTAGACTGCTAGTTTAAAAGTTTCTAGGTGGTCCTAGTGCCTGGCGACTATAGTTCCATAGATGTGGCCTGCTGCAAGAGATACCCTCGATGAAGATCTTGTCATACAGTGTTCCCTTGCTACAACAAACAGAAGGGGATCCATGACATGTGTTTGTTATAGCTCTCTGTTCGTTATATCGAGGGATGCTGAAAAGCACTCGGGTACTTGGTGTCTGTTTGTTGTATTGACAGCCGCTCTAGTCCCAGGTCCCAAAGCACTGATTCTTTTAACTTTGCTTTTGTTTTTATGTTAAAAGATTGCTTAGATAGAGTACATTACTGAAGTCTAGCCTAATCAAATACTGAACATGTATATTGTCTTTTCCGTTCTGTTTCCGTTCCATTTTTTCACCCACCTGACTCCCCCACTGCAACGTCCACTCTGGCTGAGATATTTCCTATACCTGATGGTAGTTTATTTGCAATATATTTTTTTTTTAGCTAAACGTCTGCCATTCATGGTTATTTCTTTGCTTTCCTTGTGCTCCGCATGTTCAGGTTGTTCGTCTCGCCAACTGACTTCTGGGTGTACCATGATTCCTGTTGATGTGACAGTACAGATGGTAAAAAAAACAATGAAAGGAAAGGATTAATAAATAAGCATTTTAACTACAAACTGTGGCCAGTAAAGGGGATGTACAGTGGGGTTGGGAAGTATACTGTATCTCAGTCACAGACCTGAAGACACGGGCAGTCACAGTTGGGGGAAGGCAGGCAGGTGAAGGAGAAAAGGCTTTGTAAACTGAAGTTCAGTACTATATATACAATGAGTACTCACTGTATACAGTGCCATAACATCAAAAAACATTTAAACATGTTAAACAACAAAAATAAATAATGCTGTTATACTGTTTTCTGACTGAACATGAAAGCACGGTCAAAGGAGTAGAGCGAGCAGTGATACGGCAGCAGGAACAGCTGATTGCGGTCGGGAGCCACACTCAGCATTCGTAATGGCCGTGGATTTGCTATACCAGGGTTCGGTATAGTGAGGGAGCATTGTATCTGGTAATTGAATCCTTATGATAAATAGCCTGTTATTTGTGGTGTTTGAGAAATAGTATTTATCACTGTCATACCCCTAGCAGGCAGACTCAGAAATACAGATATTCTGCCCAATAAGTAGGACATGATCAATAGTTTTCTTCCTAAGCTGCAGTGTGGTCCTCCTGAAAATTCAAGCAAATTTTACTGGAAGAGGTCTGTTCCAAGACTTTGGCAATATCAAAATAATTCTCGTCTCGGATGTGACACAAATCACCCCCGTAAGCTGGCCCGGTGGTGATGAGGGTTGAGGCGCTGAGCGCCACACCGGCAACCCAGGTTCGGGAACAGAACTGGGCCACCAGGGGTTAGCAGGGGAGAGGGAGGATTGAGCGTCCCACGACTGCTCTCCTTCCTCTGGGCCGGGTGGGGGAACTGCATCACTCTGCAGCGGCAAATGGAGGAGGCCAGAAGCACTACAGATAGCGTGCATAGTCGAGGAATGGAGTGCAGCGGACGCCACAAGATTAATACCGTATGGCCAGCTCAAGGGTAGAAAATGGTGGAAATTGCGGGGCAACAGTGCCCTGCACCCACGGACATGAGAGGTGCGCCCCTCAGGTATCAGGTTCAAAGTCCCCATGGGGGGGGGCTCTGCGCACCAGCCTGTTGTGGGGACAGCGTGTCACTGGCCAGACCTGGTCCAGGGGCGAAGGTGCCGGTGGCTGGATGACAAGCCACCCGCTCCGCAGTGAAGGAATGTAAACAAAGTAGTGATAAAAAAAAAAACCTCACCCCTGTAAAATATACAATTCAAGTAGACTTCATTCCAAATAACATATTCTTTCTTATTTCATACTGCAAATACTCTAATTTCTTTTATCTATTTTCAAAATTTCACAACTATTTATTTATGTTGGTTTAGCAGGATAATCTGATAATTTGTCATTTAAATTATTCTAATGAAGCAGCCCAAATAAATGGTAGTGAAATGTTGAAAAAAGATAAAAGAAATAAGAAGAGAACATATGAAATAATCAAGCAGTAAGGCACAATGAGGCGGGGTTGTGCTGGATTTTCTGCATACCCGGGGCATTATAAGTCATGAGGTCACAGGCCAAGTGCCTTAAACCCTTTGGTGTGCAATAAACCCCCTGCAACCCAAGCGCTGGAGTGTCTTGTTGCTTATATAAAATGGGTATTTGCTGAAATAAAAACTAAATAAAAAAAAAATTGAAATATATGAAAAATGTAATTGCTGCACATGCTGTAAAAAAAGTACAATAGTGTCTTCAACTGTTTGCTGACACTAGGGGTCACTATACTTTCTACTGCCCAGTTATTGCTTAAATATTTTAAATAAGTAGTCATAAGACATTTGTGTCTCTTTATTGTCTAAATCTGTTTATAGATTTTTTGGGGGGCTACAACTTTATTGATTCAGAACCACAAGAGGACGAATATATACCGCATCAGGTACAGGGAGTAGAACACCATCAGGTTAATGAGGAAAGAGGTGCTGACTCTCCTAAAGCAGCTACAAGCAAAACGGTCAGAGTGGTTTGATAAACTAGAATCTAAGCTGCTCAAACTAGCTGCTCCAGCAGTTGCCTCCCCTGTTGCAATACTGTTCAACAGGTCTCTTATAGTGTAAGGTTGAACACTGTTCCGCATGGAAATCCATGTCTGGAACAGCCTTGTTGTGCTGCAGTAGAGATGTCATGATGTTGTTGAGCTGCACTGAAGATGTCACTACTGCAGCACAACAACATCAAATGTCATCGCACGGTCACCTCATTCAAACTGTGGCTCAGATTGCTGATGCAAAACAGCTTTGGCACTCATGAAAGCCATGTTTTTTTTTGCGGCAGCCGTGTGACCAACAGCTGCGGCGGTGAGAGTGACACATCCAGGTGGGTGCCCATACACTATAAAACATTGTCTATGGTCACTCATACACAGAGAATTCTGTGTCTGACTTTCGAGGTTGTTTTGGCAACCAGTGGACCGCTGACCCTGCTCTCTCAAGGTCTCTGGTTGCCATGGCAACCTCTCGAGTCATACACAGGCTTGTTGTGTATGGGTGACCATACAAAATCCTCTATATTGAGGGGAGAATTCCTGATAGTTGGAAGATTGCCCTTGTGGTACCTGTACACAAGGGTGGTCCTAAACAGCCTATAGAAAATTACCACCCCACCTCCTTAATTTGGTCCCTTGATAAAATTCAAGAAAGATTAATATACAACTAGCTCCAAGACTATCTTGAACAGCATCGCCTTTTGACTGATTGGCAGCATGGGTTCAGAAAATGTCATGGAACTGACACCACCCGGGTTAGACTGACTACGGATATCCTGGGTGCCATGGACAGGAGGCACATGACTGGAAATGCAGCGAAGTTAGACTCTGTTGGTGAAGTTGCTGCAAAGTTGCCAAACTTCAACTTTGTGAAGCTTCGCAAAGTTCCTATTGGCATCACCAACTTCAACTTCACAGCAGTTTTCCAGGTGAAGTTGCCCTTTTTTCTGCAAAGTCGACGCTCCGAACTTCGTGAATTTGGCCAACTTTGTGATGTTCTGTAGAAGCGAACTTTTCTCAGCTTCACACATCTTGGTGTGATCTTTGTGGATCTCTCCAAAGCATTTGATCTTGTTAATCGTAGCCTCCTAGTAAAAAAGCTCAGGAGGTTTGGCCTTGAGAGTTTGTCGTGCCGGTGGTTCACTCACTATTTGACAAACAGGCCTCAGAAAGTGAAATGGAAAGGCATGTAATCCACATTAAGGTCCATTGCTGACAGTGTCCCTCAAGAGTCCATCCTGGGTCCTATGCTCGATTCCCTATTCATTACTGATATGCTTGGTCATTGCTGTAGGGCTAGCATACAGCTTGATGATGCGGTACTCTACAGAAGCTCCAGTGAAATCAGCCTCATTAACAGTCTTCTTGCGGAGGACTTCCTGGCACTTGAAAAGTGGTTCTTCTCCAATAAATTGGTACTCACTGCTAAGAAGACTAAAGCAATTTGTTTGGCCCTAGCTATCTGGTTGTAGCTAGGCAGCACCTGCTAGACCTATCCACATCAAGGGGAACCCATAGATAAATAGATAGATAGGCAGACAGGCAGACAGATACTTTATTTATTTTTATAGTGTCTCATTCCGGAGACTCAGAGCACTTCACATTAACAATAAAAAAAAAACACAGTATAAACACACACTGTAATAATCAAGAACCACAAACACATTCAGTAGGAGCTAGTAGCAATAAACTTAAAATCTGTCTATTATTATACTTTAAAATGAATTGCTAAAATATATTTATAAATTAAAAGCCTGGTTGAATAAGAACATCTTTAAAACCTTTTTAAAGGTTTCCACAGAGGGTGACTCCTGAAGATGGTTAGGCACTGAGTTCCACAGGGTAGGCGTGGCAACAGAAAATGCCGCTGTGCTGCTTATTAGTGGGAACACCCCCTCTACTCCATTAGACCCCCCACCCACTGAGGCACCCATACCCAACCCCGCTCCCTCGTCCCAGCAGTGGCCAATGAAGCTGGTGGGCAGCAAAACCTACCCGCACACCTCCACGATTGCCTGCCGACTGAGCTGTCACAGAATGACAGCTTACAGTATGCACTACAATACCATTGGTTGACACTGTCGACCAATGGGCTTGCAGTGTGTACTGAAAGCTTTCATTCAAAATGAAAACTTACAGTACACACTGCAAGCCCATTGGTCGACAGTGTTGACCAGTGGTATTGTAGTGCATACTGTATGCTGTCATTCTGTGACAGCTCAGTCAGTGGGCAGCCGTGGAGGTGTGTGAGTGGGTTTTGCTGCCCACTGGCTTCATTGGCCATGCTGGGATGGGGGAGCGGGGTGAAGTGTGGGTGCCTCAGTGGGTGGGGGAGAGTCCACTGGACTGCCAGGGAAATATTGGTATTAATGTTTCTGTTACGATCGAGGCTGGGAGGGGGGTATCACTTGACTACCAGAGAAGGTCATAACGTTATGTTATACTATGGATGGGGTTCGGAGCTGTGGGGGGGGGGCACTAGACTACCAGGGAAATATGTGGATACTATTTTATTTTACAATCAGGGATGGGAGGGGTCTGCTTGACTACCAGGGATGTTTGGGATTTAATATTTTATATGGATGGGGTTCGGGGATGGGAGGGGGTACCAATGGACTACCAGGGAAGTGTTTAGTGAAACTTGTGTTTTACGATTGGACTTCAGGTGGAAGGAGAGCTACTAGGCTACCAGGGAGATATGGAGTGTTCTGTTTTTAACACGGTAATTGCAGGGCACCAGGCACATTCAGCCGGGCGCAGCCATGCTAATGGGCTCGTAATGAGCAAGCATGGTGCCCCTTTGTGCCATGCATGCCCAATGAGCTCATTAGCATTTTCCAGCTGAATATCGCACTTGGGGTCATGGTGCCTCCCGGTTGTGCCACACATAGCTCACAGGTAGTATGCAGCACAGTCCCTGGTTGCGCTGCGCAGGACTCAGCAGCCGTCCTCTATGGGCTGCACATCCAAGGTGGATATTCAGACAGTGTGTGTGATTAGTACCAATTGTGCATACTGTTTGAATATACCCTCAGAGCCGGCCGGAGCATCTATTCTGTGCAGCGCATATTTGCGCCCGCACAACCGGCCAGCTCGGAATATGTCCCACCAGATTTACACCAACTATGTTTTAACTTTATTGTTTTCTATTTATTTTTTTTACCTTCCTCTGCTGGTGAGCCACTAAATATTGTAGCTAATGTAGCAATTATTTGACTGAGTCTTTCAAAATACATCTGAATCTCCCCTACTAAACACACACTTGCTGTTTGTGACATCACAGTGTGTTGTCATGATGAGCACCATGATGTCATAAATAAAGGCACTGCGAGGTAAATAGGGTGGAGTCAAATGTCTTCTATACAGACTTTTTACATGGACTACCAAAATGTGCTGTAAATCTTGGAAAAAAACACTGAAAATAAAAAAAAGTGTTCTCTAGTAAACGTAACAGCTGAAACATCTTCTTTATGAAAGCACATGCTGAAGTACAGAGTTGCTGTTTAAGTACACATGCAGAGTTGCTGTTTAAGTACAGAAGTAATCTCCAGTTACCAAAAAGAACATATTGTCAGGAGGCAACCTTTCTATGCTAATTGCCTCGTCTAATTAGGTTAGCAAATTACTAAATGTGACAAAAGTGTTACAAACTTGTGTTAATTGTACAGATTGCGATTAGTCTCATAATTCTGAGTCAGTACAACAGCACTGCTGTGCTCTATGCGGGTAAAGGCAAGGCATGCACAGTATAAATAAACCCACATCTGGCTGTATTACCCAGACTCTATTATTTGAGTATATAAAGAGGACAGGGAATTATTTCTGATTTGCAGCTGTATGAAAGGGTCTTATTTTAGAAATGCTATACACACCACCACATGACCCGTTATTTAACTTTACTTAAATAAAGAGTCATGTGAAAAACAGTATTTCTGTTGTGTTCTTTGCATGGGCAATGTTCTTTACAGTTTTGTTAAAGGAACCAGTAATTTGGAGTTTTGACTATGTTACGGTTTGTGTACAGAACTCTGAGCAGTACTCCAATAGGGCAAGAGCTCATGTGTAGTATTCTGTATACAAACTGTGACACTGAGAACTCCAAATTACTGGCTCATTGAGAAGAACTGCAGAGAATGTTCTCCATGAAAAGAAGTGACACAAAGCTCAGTTTTCCACATCAGCTGTTACTCAGTACTGTTTAATGTGTGTCATTTGGAGAAGGAATAAATATTGTTTTTGGAAACAGAAAAACAAGACAAGCTTCTGACAGTCTGCACAAACTTCCTGTCTCCTTTAAAATGCAAGGCTGGGGTATTCAAAAAGGGCAGACATGCACACATATGCATGATCCTCCTGCATCTATCCGATTACGCAAAAACTACAGCATCTTATTTTTAAAAGGCCCCAAGCTTTTGCAACACTTCCTATAATTCGAGGCAGCTTGAGGGGAAAAAAGGATGCATCCATCATTTCTTTTGGCACGTGCCCCACTGGTTTGAACATTTTGTTTTTATCGTACTTTGATTTTTGCATCCTGCTGCAGCGCTTCGGCAGGGGCATCCAGTCGTCAGCCCCCACTGACCCGGAGGACAGCAGGCTCACTCAATACGTGAGGGTCCGGCATGGCCATTACTGGACCCCCTGACGCGATTCTGCAACAGGCCTCCAGGTCGGCGGGAGTGTGGTCATCAAGCTGCATGGTTGTGCCCAGCCCTTTTCCACCTTAGTTTGTCCCAGGAGTCGGCAGTGCAATGACACACAGCGCGTATGTAGGCGTCTTGCTGAACTGCTCCCATACTGGTGCCATGCCTTGTGCCACCCCCTGTCGTCACCAGGGACCACCCAAGTGTGACGCAACCCTACAAGCCCACCCCAGAAGAGGGAGAGCAGTCCTAGGATGCTCAATCCAACCTCTCCCCTGCCAGCCCCCGGAGGACTGAGTCCGTTCCCGAACCCGGGTCGCCTGAGACAGGTTTCCAAAATGTGGTATAAACCCTGGGAAGAAAATCAGAAAACAAAACAAAAAAATGATGCATTCTTTTATAAATTATAATAGCTGAAACCTTATGAAAGTACACATTGAAGTGCTGAGGTGCTCTTTAAGTACTTGATTCATTCTATTGATATTGTTCCCTTTTTCAAGGCTCAATGCACAAAACATTAAGACTGATTGGTGCAGTTCAAAACAGCTTCACAGGGCAGTGGGAAATTTCACAAGGGTTTTCCAAAATATGACCAAAAATGTTAACATGAAATTTGTCAGGATGAAAAAATCTGCACGCACTCCTGAAAGTCAACAAGAACCCCCAAAATCTGCAGCAATAAATTTTTTTTTCTTTCTTTTTTTCACCTCCATTATTTGTGAAAGAATTAAGAAACCATGAGAAGAAGATATTAAGGTTTGCAAGGAGACATTTTCCCACAAGAAATAGTCATTTCACAAAATGTAATGATAATATCCAGGGGCAATCGTATGCTATGGACAATCAAAAGAAACTTTACAAGTAGAAGAACTGAGGTGATAATGCCACTTTAGAGGGCATATGTGCAGCCTATCCTAGACTATGGGAGCAACATTTGGAACCCCTCTTTTATAAGAGAGAGAGAGATTGATAAAACTGAGAGAGTACAACGATGGGTACCAATCTAATAACAAACATAAAAAACCTAATTCATCTGGATCGACTCTCTCACTTCAATTTAATGTCCCTAGAAATACAAAGGATAAGGGGGGACCTACTGAAATGCTACAATATAATGCAGGACGAGTACCTGATTAGTGAGCTTAATCTAGAATTTAAAAATAATAAACTAGGCACCAAGGGGCACCCTTTACAACTCAAACCAAAAATATTCCATACAGTACTAACAAAAGGAATGGATACTTTATGCAGCGCATTGTTAACCCGTGGAATAAATTACCTATAGATATAATCATTAGCAAGGATAAGAGAGTTTTCAAACCCAGATTAGACAAACACATACACATGGGACAGGAACCTTGCTATTATGGGTAATGAGAAGGAGCACATATGGGCAAACAGGCTCCTCCGCTCCAAAATTTGAGTATGAACTTTAGTATGATTTCACTGAAAGTCTGCATGTGAAAACATAACCACAGACAGTACTGCCGGCAGAGTGGCTAGGGACTTGGATGTTGGCTGGCTCTGCATGAGCGTCCCTCTGTGCACGAGCCGCGGAGCTCTTGCAGTCGACATCGTAGGGGAGGGAGGAAAACCGGGAAACGGCAGGGCAGCTGGATGAAGCTAGCAGTACTCTTGGGTCCTGTTGCACCACCTGTCCCCAAGTGGAGCACTGGATCTGACCTATGGAGGGACTTGGAGGCTTCAAAAATCTAAAGGACAGTGCACTTCAGGAGAGCTGTGCTGGTGCTTTCCCCTAGACTGCCAAGTCACAAACTAATACCCGACAATCTTGTTACACACGGATACACAAAAAACGGTTTCAACTATAAGTTGACTTTTTTCAAGATAAAGTTTGACAAGGGCAAAAACTTTGTCAGATAACTTTTTTAATTTTCTAACAATTAGAGGTGACTATTGTGTGCGAGGGAGGGTTAGTATGACTTACACAATACATTTTTCTTTAAAAAATTAACAGTAGTTAGTTATGTTTGATTAAAAATGAAAATCTTCGCAAAGGAATCCTTGAATTTTTTTTCTGTAAAATCTGAGTGAAGCAGAAGGTCTTCATGAGGTTATGAATTTCATGACAATTTTCATACTTCGTGAGTTTTCAATTCTTAAAATATTCATGTTTCACATTATTGTGCTTTTTGACTTTTTTTAATATTCAGTACTTAAATGTTAAGGATGATATTTTGCTCTCTCTGATTTAGGGGTTTACTACAGACACAATGGGGCATATGCATCAGCGGCGTCTGTATGCACCCCAAAGAGTATGTACCAACATGTCAAAGTGCGCACCATGCACCTGCTACCAACTGGACATGCAGGGCTGGGATTTACTATCCATGGTTGGACTGATGCATGCCTCTCTACTTCTGCACAATGTGTGGTGCCACCTGGTGGGGGGGGGGCTGACCTCAGCTAGACTATCGGCTTTCAGTTCAAAGGGCGAAATGGTTTCATGGCCCATCAGAGCAGGGAATTATGGTACATAACAATCCATGGAAAAACTTCTTCCCCCTCAGCAGAAGGTCATAGACCAGAAAGGGTCCTGCGAAAAGCATATTATGAGTCACCTCCTGCTTTGCATAGGGTTTCAAATCTCATGAGTAAATGAAGTTGCTACTCAAATTTCTTAAAAAAGTAAGGACATGTATTGCAATTTATTGCAAAAAACTATGTTAATGCTCATTAGGGTTGCTACCACACAAAACGCAAACCACACAAAGGTTGGAAATAACCTATTAGGGCTGTAAACAAAATGCCCACAATGTCTGGAAATATACTATTAAGGTTCCTATGTCTAACTCCCACCTACCCTACCCCATCCCATACCCTAATGACCCAAGAACACTCTTAATGTACAGGGCCATACATCAACGGTATGGCACCTCATGCAGGGTCAACATTTAAAAAACTGGTATATAGCGACCCTAATCCCCGTCCTCCTCCTTAATTTTCTTTCCCATAACAGACCAGCACTCAGGTTGCCATAGGCACCCTCCCAGCCTTGTCTCAGTCACCTGACTCTCATCCTCCTCAGTTTACCTCCTATGGTGGGATCCTCAGACTGGGGGTGTCACCCCCCAGTAGGCTCACATCCAGTGCAGAGGAGAGGCTAAGCGCGGCCTCAGCATACCAGTACCACTGTCATCCTGGTGAGGTAGGGAGGGTTTTGCTCCCCTTTTATGTTGCATAGATTCCATGCAACAGTACACCAGAGATCCTGTCAACCTTTTCAATGCCACATGGTGTCCTCAGGAAGGCCACACTCACTACATACTCTGGCCCAAGGTGTTTCCCCTTGCCAGAGACAGCAGGCTCCACACAGCATCTGTGAAGTGGCAATGGCGGCATGGGCATTGGTGTCCACCTCCCCCGCCACCCGAGCAGGGATGCACTCTGGCCATCCTGACACTAGCTTCTGAGTTTGCTCTCTAACCTGGGTCATCTATGGCAAGTCAATGCAACTTTTATTTATATGATACTTATTCCCGTAGGCTCTGGGCGCCTAACAGCAAGAAGGTACAAGTCATAAAAACACAAATTAAAAAGGCTAAGATTCAGAATCACACACAAAAGAAAGTTATATATAAATAATCACAGTCTTAAAAATGCAATATCAGCAAAGCTCATGCAGTCGAACGGAGGAGATTATTCTTGAAAGGCCAGGTGGAAAAGGTGGGCCTTTAGCCTCTGCTTAAACACCTCAATTGAGGGGGCCTCCCAAATTACAGGTGGAAGTGAGTTCCACAGGGTCGGCCCAGCCACACTAAAAGCATGATCACCAGATGTTTTGAGCCGAAGCCTGGGAACTTCCAGGAGGCCCCTTGATGAGGAGTGGAGGGAGCGGACAGAAGTTGCAGGTGTCAGGAGCTCAGTCAGGTAGCTAGGACCCAGTCCATATAGGGCCTTAAAGGTGAGGAAGCCCTCCTTAAAAAAGAACCTTCCACCTGACCGGCAGCCAGTGCAGTGCACGCAGGACCAGGGTCACATGACTGGACCTGAGCAGGCCCATCAGTAACCAGGATGCTGCATTCTGCACCAGCTGCAGTCTGCGGAGGGTCCCTCCCGTGTCTCTGAAGTATAGAGCATTACAGTAGTTGAGCCTAGAGGTAACAAAGGCATGTACTAGAGCTGGTAGGTCTTCGGACGGAATAAGGGGCTTGATCCTGGTGATATTCCTCAAGTGATAAAAAACACTTTTGACCACAGACGATACTTGATCTTCAAGCATCTGTCTGCTATCAAGGATTACACCAAGACTGCGCACCCTCGGGGAGGCCATCAACGGAGCAGACCCCAGGAAAAGACCTGTGTCCACGCTAGGTAGCAACCATCATGCCCATGACCCGGCTCGACTACCAGCACCTCCGTCTTATCCGGGTTCAGTTGAACCAGCTGGAGGACATCCAGTCATTGATTTTAGCCAGACAGATGTTATGCACATCTACAGCACTGGATGTTCTGGGCACAAATGACAAATACAGCTGGGTATCATCTGCATAGCAGTGAAACTCCACACTGAATTGCCAGACAATCTCAATCAGGGGCAGCATGTACACTGTGAACAGCATCAGTGACAAAAGATCGAATCCTGCAGTACTCCACATGACAGTAGTATTGGGGAGGGGGAGAAATTCCCCATCACCACCTGCTGCATCCTGTCAGAGAGATGGGATTAAAACCATTTGATGACAACACCAGTGAGTCCACAATACTCACAGAGCCAATCAAGCAGTACAACATGATTCACAGTGTTAAAGGGTGAAGAGAGATCGAGGAGAACAAAAACTGACTTATCTCCTCTGTCTCTAGCCCTGAGTAGATCATTATGCACCCTAACTAACACTGTTTACATGCTATGAGTGGCCCAAACACCTGACTGAAATGGCTTATAGATCTCAAAGGGCATGAGGTGATCCTCAAGCTGTTATGCCATGGGTTTCTCAACAACCTTGCTCAAAAAAGGCAGATTGGAGATAGGACGGTAATTCACCAGGATGTCAGGGACGAGAGATTGTTTCTTCAGGAGGGGTCTCACCAGTACTTCTTTCAAAGACACTGGGACAACCCATTCTGCCATCGAACACCAGGCAACCCTGGTGAACACCAGGCCAACGTTCCCGACGCATCTCATTAAGAAATGTGTCTGGGCCAGGTCTAGCTCACAATAGGTGTGCTTCAGCTCTGAGATCACCCCAATGACCTCTGCCACCTCCACTGGTTTAAACTCCTCCCAGATTGATGGAGTGACTCTGTTCCTCCCAGTCCGACTAGTGCGAAGCATAGAATGCCTCACTGACAGAATCCCTGACCGGATGAATGATACTCTGTTAGAGAAAAACAGAGCAAACTCTTCACATAAAGTGGATGAAAAAGCTTTCTTCGGCTGTAGACAGGCTGGATGTAATAGCCCGTCCACAGTCCAAAAAAGCTGAGAAGGTCTGTTTCTCCTTGCAGCAATCTCCCTGGACAGGAATTCTGCCTCCTTACAGGAGATTGCCTCCTGGTATTCACCATAGTGAGCACGCAGGACCAGTTTGTCAGCCTCCAGCCCGGACTTCCACCAGCAATGCTCCAACTTCTGACCCTTGATCTTTATCACCTTGATATCCCCATCAAGCCAAGGGGATCTCAAATGAAAGGATCTGGGTCATACACAAACTGGAGTGATGATGTCCAGTGCCTCGGAAACCACCCTATTATAGGTGGCCACCGTCTCACTGATGTCAGCTGCACAAGCTGCGTCCACTTTAGACTGGTCAGCTAGTGCCAATAGTCCCTCTGGGCACAAGCCCCTATGCACTACCACTTAGCTTCATGAAGTGTTAGGAGGTCTCATAGGTAGGTAGGACCCAGCCAGCTGAGAGTCTTGTGCATCATAAGAACCTTGCATAGATTCAAAGATGTCAGAGTCAAAGAGCTGAGCACTCCTCTGTGTGTGTGTGTGTGTGTAGTATAACACACCACAAAAGTGGGCTCAACAGTGCAGTTACCTTTATTGATGAACTCCTTGAGAAAGCGCCTGATTAGAAACATGAAACATTGGTGGTGGATGAGTCATCCTGTCTGTACTGCAGTGTTCAGTGTTTACTGGAATCACCAGCGAAGGTAACTGCGCTATTGAACCCCCTTGTATCGTGCTTTATTCCATGCTCATGAGTGATCGACTCTTTGACTATGCTTGCATATGCAGAAGGCACTGTGGCCCAGATTCTGAGTGGCCTTGTTAGTCTGTTCAGAGACGCAAAGATATGAATGATGAATGAAATCAAAAGTCAGCCCTGTCTGCCCTGTTTTTCCTACCAAGGATTATTCAATCTGTTCAGCACTCCCAGAGCTTCTTTCATCCTCTTGCATGTTTCTAATTTTCTCTTTGCAGAGATCCCACTGAGTTTTGAACCCCAAGACTGTGATAGCATTTATCACGTCTCTGAGTATTCTGTTCCATTAATCCAAAACCCTTTCCTTAAATTGGCAAGACAAGGCAGATAAATAATATTTCCTCAGATCTTTCTTGAAATCCTACCCCACATAAACACACACTCACACACACACACTAATTTGAGGTTGTGACCCCCGGTGGTTTTATCACTTTTTCTCCTAAATAAATCTGTGGTCCCTACGTTTGTGTCATGTCCCTTCTGTCTCTCTCCTGTCCTCAAATGAGTACATTTTAATCCTCACCAGCCTCTCCTGATAGGTCTTCCATTGCTGGTACTGAATTATTTTTGTTGCCCATTTGTAACTATTTTCTAGCCTCTCCTTATCCTTTTTTCAGATGAGGGATCCAAGTGGCTCAACTACAGACATGTACAGTGACAAGATCACTTCTTGGTTTTAGCTAGTGAAGCCCTGCCTGGTGCACCCCAGTATCTTATTTACATTTCAATATGCTTGCTTACACTATGTGCTACTGAGGCAAGGGAATGGGATGTCCAGTCCCCATCCCTACCAATACAGCTCACAGTCTCTGCCATCCTCCTTCCTACCCTATCTGTCCCTGCCAACTGCTCCTTCCCCAGGCCTGGTGCCCATATCAGTAGCCTACTCTCCCCCCATCCTCCTCAGCTGCCTGCTCATCTTCCTGCACCCCTGTGGTGCCTCCAACTGCAGTCTGGCAATGCACCGCTCAAGAGCGTCAACCACACCACAGTAATCACAGATGTATCCCCCCTACCCTCCAGAAGCACAGTGGTGAACACTACGCAGCCCTGACAGCACAGTAGATTAGCCTCCCTCCTAGTGTCCTGGATTCTAGCCTCCAACCATCATTCCTACTCTCCCCTCAAAGTCCTCCTCACCTTCCAACCCACATCCCCGTGTCCCCATGGCACAGTCACTTGTTTTTCCAAACTGGTAACATGCCTCTCCAGAGCAGTGATAAGCTCGCAGAAGCTGCAGATGTCTCCCCCATAGCCATTTGCAGGCAGGATGTCATATCTTGCAACCCTGGCAGTGCTCCAACTTTTCTGCCATCATCCTTGGTAACCTACACTGTTAGAAAAGAACAGTTATGTCCTTACTGTAACAGTAGGTCTTCAAGAAGAAAAAATTACTCACCTTAGTAATGTTGTTTCTTCTAATGGAGTCTTGCTATATTATGACAAGTTGCAGTTTGTCCCACCACTAGAACTGCTCCGGAGGTGAAATAGTTAAATCCATTCCATGAATGGAACTTTGAGCACGAGCTCTACGATAGAAGCTCTGTCTGTGTAGTTTCAAACCTGAACTGTCAGATCTTTACGAGCAAAAACTCACTAAGGTCTGTGTGGAAGCTGTAACCTACACTAGCCAACTGGCTACCTAAATAATAACACCCATTGCTGGTCCCAACACCAAAGACTCAAGTCAGGGGACCAGAATTAATAATATAATTTAACAATATGAGAAATAACACAAGAGAATAATAAACACCACACCAAACCCCAAAGGGGTGAAACGCCTAAAAGGGCATAAAATAGCGCCCACACTAGGTTGCCCATACCATACCCAAGTAGAAGTTCTGAGAGGGCAGGCTGGGGAGGTATAATATAGCAAGACTCCATTAGAAGAAACAACATTACTAAGGTGAGTAATTTTTCTTCAAACAACATAAAGTCTTGATATATTATGAACAAGTTACCAGACTACACAGCAGTACCTCCATGGAGGAGGGACAGAACCTACTTAGGAATAGGCTCTGAAGCACAGCTGTGCCAGGCCGAGCATCTCTCCTAGCCTGGACATCCAGGGAGTAATGCTTGTGAAAGTGTGTACCGTTTTCCAAGTAGCAGCCTGGCATATCTCCCATATAGGGATGTCTCTGGCAGCAGCTAGAGCCGAGCTGCTATACCTCTGGTAGAATGAGCCCTCAAGCCAGAGGGGGGATCTCTGCCCAGTTTCTGATAACAAAATTGGATACAAGAGACAATCCACCTGGCAATTGATCTCTTAGTGGCAGGTTTCCCTTTCCCAACCTCACCATAAGTGAGGAAAAGTTGGAGGGATTCGAACCTGTGACCCTTGGTACGTTCTAAATAGTAACTAAGGCCCTCTTAACATCCAAACTGTGCAATCTCCTCTCACCAGAAGAGGAGTGTTCAGTGAAGAATACTGGAAGGGAGATAGATTGGTTAAGATGGAAATCTAAACCACCTTAGTAAAAAAACTTCTCGTTAGTCCTGAGGACTACCTTATCCCTGTGGAAAGAAATAAAGTCAGTTTCTACATGACAAGGCTTACAAACTCACTTATGCATCTAGCATAAGTGATAGCCACTAGGAAAACAGTTTTCCAAGTTAGATACTTCAGCTCTGCAGAAAACAGAGGTTCAAAGGGGTTGCATTAACTGGGCAATACAAGCATTAAGGTCTCAGGCAGGGGCTGGATCGAAGGTGGAGATTAGTATGGGTAATCCCTTAAAAACTTGGAAAACACAGGGTGAGCAGAAAGAGTGGATGACTTTCCTGCTCGAAACAAAAGCAGAGACAGCTGCCAAATGAACTCTCAGGGTAGCTGGTCTGAGGCCCAAGGAATTAAGATGGACCATGTAATCTAACACAATGGGCAAATCAGCAGATTCTGGGAAATATGCTTTAGAACACCAAATGGAAAACCTTTTCCATTTAGAATTATAAGTAGCCCTAGTGGAGGCTTCCAAAGCCTTTAGAATTTCAAGAACACCCTGAGAGAGGTGTAAGTCAGCAATTCTAACTCCTCAAGAGCCAGGCCTTGAGGTTGAGGGTTTGAGGTTCGAATACAAAACTCTCCCTGGGCACAGGATAATAGGTTGTGATTCCTGGGAGACACAGGGAAGATTGACTGTCAGGGACAGAAGGAGTGGTACCAGGGCTGCCTGGCCCAATCGGGGCAATCAGAATCACCCTGCAAGGCTGGGATCTGATTTTGACTAACACTTTGAATAGGAGAGGGAAGGGGGGAAAAGCATAAAGAAACTTCCCTTCCCAATCCAGAAGGAGGGCGTCCAGGGGGACTGAGCCCAACACTGGAGGCCTGCAGCAGAACAGTGGAAGTTGGTGATTGTCTGGGGCTGCAAAAAGATCTATCTGAGGGGTGCCCCATCTGGCAAAGACTATCCCAGTACTTGAGGATCCAGGGACCATTCGGTGATGGCCCTGAGAAATCCTGCTGAGAGCATCTGCTAGAACATTGTCCTTTCCTGGAAGGTGAACTGCTATGAAGGAAGTGTTCAGGGAATAGGCCAGAGACCACAACTTCATTGCCTCGGAGCACAAGGCCGAAGACCGAGTGCCCCCTTGCTTGTTGATGTACCACATTGTTGTGGAGTTGTCTGTTCTGACTTGTACCACTTTGTTCTGAACAGATGCAGAAAACACTTGAAGTGCTAAAAAGACAGCTCTGAGTTCCAGCAAATTGATGTGGAACAGAGATTCCTGGGGAGACCACACTCCTTGAGTGGAGAGGTCGCCCATGTGGGCTCCCCAGGAGGGAAGCATCTGTAGTGAGAGTCAGCGTGTGAGCAGGGGAATGAAGGGACCCCAATCTTAAATTGCTCTGATCCTGCCACCACTGAAGGGCCTGGATCAGGTTCGAGTCACTGGGACCAACTTGGAAAGGGGTCTCTTCTCTGAGACCAATAGGTTCTCAAGTGAAACTGAATGTCTCTCATCTGAAATCTTGCTCCCTGCACTACAGCTGTGGATGCAGCCATGTGCCCCAGGAGCTGCAAAGTGTCTTGCTGGTCGAGAGACCCAGAGTGAAGGAGGAGGCCAGAGCCACCATGTTCCTTACCCTTTCTAAGGAAGAAAAGCTCTGGCCCGGTTTGTGTCAATTCTGCACCTATAAAGGAGGTACCTGGACTGGTTCCAGAACCAACTTTGGTAGATTTAGCAGGAAGCCCAGGGGAGAGAGCTGCTGGGTGACTTGCAGGTGAGATTTTACCTGTTCTGGGGACTGACCTACAATGAGCCAGTCGTCTAGATAGGGAAAAACAGCAATCCTTTGCCTCCTTAAGTGAGCCACTGCTACTGCCAGACATTTTGTGAATACCTTGTGGGCAGAGGTCAAGCCAAGGGCATTGCTCTGAACTGGTAATGACCTGAGGGCAGTCTGAATCTGAGGTACTTCTGTGGGAGCCTCTGATTAGGGACGTGAAAATAGGCATCCTTGAGGTCCAGGGAAGCTAGCCAGTCCCTGGCCTTAGAAAGGTAAAATCATTGCCAGAGTTACCATTCTGAACTTTGGTTTCAAAGATGCTTGTTCAGATATCTGAGGTCTAAGATGGGCCGCCATTCTCCTGTCTTTTTGGGGTAAGGAAGTATCTGGAATACAGACCCTGCCCTGGTGTGGGAGGAACCCTTTCTACTGCTCTGAGAGCCAACAGGGTTGAGACCTCTGCTTCTAAAGCAAGGGTCTCTAAAGAACTTGCAGGTAGAAAAAAGCCTGGCTCTCATCCTGGGAACTTTTGAAGCTGGAGAACCAGACCCTGGCTTACTACTTCTAGAACCCACTTGTCTGAGGTTAAAGACACCCAGTTCTGACTGAAGTAAGCCAACCTGCCCCTACTGTCAAAGGAGACCGGCCCTGGGCACCCTATCAGGGTGCCTGCTTGGCAGGTGCTTTAGGCTGAGGGGTGGAGCAGGCCTGCCCACACCCCCTGCCTGCCTCTGCCTCTGAAGAACCCCTGAGCATAAGCAGAGAGGCCTGAGTTTGGTAGAAAGGCCTGTGGAAAGACCTACCCCTACCCTGGGGGTGTTGTCCTCTGGGGAGTGGCTTGCTGCTCCTTAGCTTGAGCACTTTTGGAAAGTAGTACTATATTCATCCATCTTTTCATATAATTCTCTGTCTGCTCCCCAAACAGAGAATTTCCCACTAGGAAAAATCCATAGCCTTAATCTGGGTATCCTGTGAGGAGGCTAGTACACCTGAGCCAGGCCAACCTACGAAAAGCTACAGATGTGTGCCATGACTCTAGAGGAGACATCATTAACATCCACAGCAGCATGAAACTGCACCTTAGAAGCCTCAATGCCATCGGCAGCCACCTGTTCCAGCTCACTAGCAAGCTGGCCATGGGCTTGTTTTGGCTAATTCCATAACAGTATCCCATCTAGATTTCTGATACCTTGCTACATAAGCCATATAATTTGCTTGCCTGAGTCCCAAGGACGCTGCCATGTACTGTTTTTGCCATGGCATCAATCTTCCTGGAATCCTTGTCAGGAGGATGTGAAGCCAGGGAATATTAGCTTTATCAGAAGCTGCAGCCTGAACTACCCCTAACATGACTGCATTGCTGAGAAAGGAATTCTGTATCAGGACCTGACAATGTGTACCTTCTGTCCATCTTTTTATCTACAGGAGGCACAGAATTAGGAGTTTTAAGATTTTATTGTTTGTTTCCTAAAAGACTTATGCAAAGGAATAGACAATCTCCTAGACTCTGGAATATCCATCATTTCTACAAAATCAGGCTCCTCTTGCTCATCCACAGCTTCTTCCAAAGGAAGCTGGAGGGTTTCATCAACTTTTTGTAAAACATAAAATGAGAGGGGACTCAGAAAGCATAGGGGAGATTCTAAAGGTCTGTCTGGGGAAATGTCAGTTCAATAGGCACACCAGACCCTCCCAGCCACATTCATACTGTTCATAATCATCTCCCCCTCCTCTGGTTCATAAAACTCCTCAACATCATATTCTTGAACCCGATGGAACCGGACGTGAACCGACCTTTTACCAGATAGTGGCGGTTCGGATGGGACCGAAGACAGTGACTGGACAATTTGAATAGCTCTTGCTATCTCTGCAGCAGTTGGAGAAGGGATTTTGGACTCCAAACCTGCTGACTTCCTTGTTCTCTTTACTGAACTGGTTCCTCTGAACCAGCTTTTCTTTTGCCCGAGGAAGTCTCGCCCTGGTCAGAGGGCACTCCCTCCGATTCGGTTGGCACCGAACCGGGCTGGCCATCCGGGTCAGCGGACTTTTTGGCCTCTCGTTCCCTGAGCCTGCCCAATCTCTTTTTCCAGGGTGGCTGCAGGAAATTTACAAATCTGGCAGTCTGACTGGGTGGTCAAACCCCAGACAATAAACACATGTGGTGTGTGAGTCAGCCTTGGCAAAGACTTCCCACAGACATCACAGTGTTGAAACCCAGTGGGCCCGGTTTTTCTTTTGGGTTTCTCAGACATAATGCCAGCCTAACCAGAAAAACTTGCCCTTTGAACGGCAGTGCCAGGCAAGACACCCTTATCGGTTCCTAACCGTGTCACGGGTATTGGAAAACCGTAATAAATCCGTTTTTTTTAGAACCGATAAGAACCGGGAACTGCACTCTAAAATGACAAGCTTTAAAATTTTTAAGCTTTTAACCCAGCTGATCGGTTCAAAACCGAACCGATAAACTTACAAGTTCCACACAGAAAATACAGTTTTAAATTACTTACGATACCACAGACAGAGCTTGAACCGAACGGTTTTGCGGTTAAAATAAAACTATTCTCGGTTGAATCGAACCGAAAAACACTGTTTAAACCAAGAAATGAACCGAGCAGTAGGAGAAATCTCCGGAGCGACTGTTCAGTGAGGCGGAGTAAAGAATCTGACAGTTCAGGTTTGAAACTACACAGACAGAGCTTCTATCTTAGAGCTCGTGCTCAAAGTTCCATTCATGGAATGGATTTAACTATTTCATCTCCGGAGCAGTTCTAGTGGTGGGACAAACTGCAACTTGTCATAATATAGCAAGACTTCATGTTGTTTGAAAATCATTTTCATCAGGCCACACCTTAGGAACTACAGATGCCAGGCACTAGGGCCACACAGAAACTTCTGCAAGCAGTCAGGAAGGGGCTGCCCACGATGATGTCAGATATCAGCATATACATAAACATGCATGGCCCCTCCTTTCCTCAGTTCCCCTTCAGAGATCATGCTTAGGGGACCTCCCTGCAGGGAACCAGGAGAGACCCAGCACTCCACATACCAGGTGAGACAGAGTGCTGGAAAAGCGAGCAATGGAGACAGCAGCGCAAATGTCCTTTGCCGCAACCACTAAAGGGGAAAGAGGGTGGGATGGCCTGATGAAAAAGAGTCTCTTGTCAGATCTACTGTTATGGTAAGTCCGCAACTGTCTCTTTTATCAGGCCATACCTTTGGAATGAGTCCTAAGCAGTATCAAAAGCAAACAGTCTGGGTGGCTGGAACCTATAGGCTTATGATAGTCAGCCTTGTAGCACGGCTAGCAGGCCAGACTCAGCTCATCTACGAGAGACAATGTCCAGAGTGTAGTGCTTAGTGATGTGTGGACAGTACTCCACATAACAGCTGCATGGATCTCTACAGTGGACACATTCCGAAAACAAGCTACAGAAGTGGCCATGCCTCTTGTGGAAGGACCATGAACCACACCAGGAGGTTCCTTACCATACTTCCTGTAACATAATATAATACAATGTGCTATCAACTTGGACAAATACTATGATTACTTAGATTATAGAGAAATAGAAAATGGTGGCTATAAGCTTGATTTTTCCACAGGTCCGACGAGTCTGACAGCGGGACAAGAACTGAGGAGAGGAGGGGCTGCCCATGTTTATGTATATACTGACATCTGACATTGTTGTGGGTGGCTCCTGGTTGACTGCTTGCAAAAAGTTTCCATGTGGTCCTACTGCCTGGCAGCTATAGTTCCAAAGGTGTGGCCTAATGAAGAAGATCTGTTATTAGTCCCCTGGTCTACTCACCTTCAGTTCATTCCCCACTTCAGCCTCCTCCCAATTCAGCCAAGTCCCACTTCAACCCACTCTCATGACAGCCAACTCTGTTTGCCCTGTGACCACTCATCCTTGGGACTACTTGCCATACATCCATATAGTGTCTGATTTATAAGGCAGTGAGCCTCCAGTTAATGCCTTGTTAAAAACAGTTCTCTCAGCTCAACAGCCCTGGCTTCAAACAATTGGTTTCAGCTGGTAATGTAATCCTGGGCTATTTTACACACACTTGACTTGACTGCCCCTAAAGTTCTTGAGACCTTAAATTTAAAAACGAATCACCTGGCCTCTTAGATTTAATTAGACCCCCTCTACCCCTAAAGGATGACACTTTAGCTTAGATCATAAGTCTAATTATCCCTCACTCTCCCTCTTGCTGCCTTTCCACAAATTACAAATCTGTTATTCCACAAATTACACACCACTCACTTCTCCCACAGTAGGGTGAGTTAAACCCTTCTTTGCAGGAAATCTTACAGTACACTCACTGGTGGACACCGATGCTTTCTCAATCGAGGCCTTCCCTTGTGGCTCACTTGCACGGTGATCTTCAAGCCCCAAATCCTGCTGGCCTACAAGTTCAGCCACCCAAACTTACTGGTAGCCTCAGTCCATATTTTTTCCACCTCAGACCCCCTGATATAACAAGCTTCTTGTCATACAGTATGCAATAAATCGAACCCCTGGTAAATTTTCACTTAAAATATCTCCCATGTTTTATAGGTAAAGCAATTGCCATTCCATTACCTTTGTAATCTGGGCTTTAAAGAGCTTTGTGGCCACAGAAAATTGTGCCGTGGCCACATGCAGCCACAGTGGCCTCAGCTGAGAAGCACTGCACTAGCAATAAGTCTTTGCTAGGAGAGCCGTTGTTATTTAGCTATGAGAAGTACATCAAAGCTCCTATTCCCAACCTTTCACAAGTGCCGGCCAATAAATGATATTCATTCCTTGTCCATAGCAAGCAAGCATCCACCACTGTAACTAACTGGGGTGCAGCCGCAGTCAAGAGCATGGAACACCACAGATGAGTAAAGCAGCTACTTACACTAATCTGTGATGACCAAGTGGACGAAATATTGTCCCACTGCTATGTTAATCTTTTTTAAACAATTGTTACCACCTACCTGACAACCTGGGGGGAGACCTCCTTAAGACCAGTAATTTCATTCATTCATTCATTCACTTTATTGATTGACTGATTGATTGATTGACTGATGTATGTATGTGTGTAGAATTATATCTAAAATGGAGAAATGGCAGCTGCAGTTAAAGTAAATTTCTAACATATTTTATTTAGGTTTGGGGCTTTATGTAAGCTATAACCCACAACAAGGCACAGGTGTATACTGGGCATAATGCACACCCCAGGTGCATTGTGAAGCATGAGGTTGAAAACCAACTGACCTTCAACCACCTGGAGAGTGCATTAATGCCCAGTACACCCATGCCCTGGAGTAGGCTATTGCACTTATAAAATGGGTTATTTGTTTGTTTGTTTTTTAAATAAAAGAGAAAGTTTTTTGGGGGGTGTTAATAGGAAAAATTGAAGTGTATCCTGCTGCTTTCAAAAGTAGTCTGGGATAATAGATGCATATTTCCTTTGTTTGATAATAAGATAAATATGGCAGTAAACTGATTTGTGATGTTTGAGTTTCATAATACAAATTCTAAAACTTGAGAAACTGCTTTACTTTGTTCCCCCACACCCCACCCTCAGGAGCCGATTCCGAAAGTTTGACTGTAGCATGTTGCACTGCAAGGCAGCAGTATGCTTTTCACTTTACACTCATGATCAACTGCAATTAAAAAGATGACTCACATTGAAGGTACATTTTTAAAACATCTTAGAGCTACACTACTCTGCATACATTGCTAATTTCATGGGGAAATGGTTAAAACTGCCCCCGTATCCAACTGATCATCAGCATCATCAACACTCACCCTGTTACATTCCAACACACTTTCCCACTCCTATATGTCTTTCTCTGTCTCGGCTCCAGAGCACACTTACCCGGCTCCTATGTCCCTCAGTTCTCTCTCTCTCTCTCTCTGTGTCTGCTATGAAATACATTTCAACTATGTTGTGTTTGGAGGATGCAGTGAGATTTCTATCTGTCACTACCTCCCCTCACTCTCTCCTGGCTCTTCATCTGCTCAGAGGAGGCAGGCAGTGAACCTGGAGCAAGTGGAACAGTCGGGTGCCAGAACTGAATGAACGACCAGGAACACAGGCAGGCATTACATTGTATGAAGCACAACCAGTATTATAAAATGGGTTCAGAAGGTCCAGGCACAGAATTAGGGGTTTCCAGGGACACGTCTCTTCCCCCTCTCCCCACCTCACCCTTTCCTCTCCTTTTCACCCTTTTCTTTCACATAAGCACTTGTTTACTTATTAACCTGGCACTTATTATTGTCCACTCTTTCTACATATTATGTGCAACACTGTTTTAACACTGTTTGTAACACCTGCCTTACAACTGTATGTTAATGTTCATCTTGTAACTTGAATGTAACATGAACACAACTCTTCCCCTTCCCCCCACTTCACCCTTTCCTCTCCTTTCCCTTCATGTAAGCACTTGTTTACTTATAAATCCGCCACTTATTACTGTCCACTCTTCCTACCTATTATGTGCAAGACCGTTGTAATACTGCTTGTAACACCTGCCTTACAACTGCATGTTAATGTTCATCTTGTAACTTGAATGTTTAATGTCTCACTCCTATTGCACCCCTTCTTCCCAGGTCGCACCAGGAGATGAGCGACTTGTCGCTCAGTGTGCCTTCCTGGTGAAACATTTAAATAAATAAATAAATAAAATTTGAACTTGCACCAAGGGTGTTTCTGGGTAGAATACTTGAAATTGGTAACCAAGTGTGTGTTTACCAAGGCATTAATCAACGGTTAGGTGACTGCTTTTAACCAATGAAAATACCAGTATTGCCTTGACTTTCCCTACCCATTTTATAAAGCCTGTTACCTTATATTAGTGATAGTTCATCCACATTTATCTTAGAACTTTTCTCGCACTCCTGTTTGGGAAGGAAAGGATCATAATTTGAGTCAAACTGATGGCCAGGTGACCCCTTCCACTTACTGGTTCTCCAGTCCCATCCCTGGGGTCAAACGTTCTTATAACATCTAACCAGGGAGAGCTCGGGGGTGTATCCCATTGTAGTCTGTGGGGGTACTTTTCAAAATGATTTTAAAACTGTTACAGCATTCTTTGATTTAAATGAAAGCCACTGCTCGATTAAAAGGGGCCCAGTAGCTGAGCAGTGACATTCATTTAAATCAAATGACGCTGCAACAGTTTTAATATAATTTCAAACATTACCCTCATAGACTACAGTGGGGCACATCCCTGTGCTCTCCCTGGTTAGACAGCATAAAACATCTGAGCATAGGGCAGGGACCGAAGAACCAGGAAGTGGAAAGGATTGCCTGACCATCAGTTTGGCCCAAACTCTGATCCCTTCCCTCCCGAACTGGGGTGCTGGAAAAATTCTAAAATAGATGTGGATGGACAATCATTGATTTTAGGTAATGGGGCAATAAAGCCCAATACTTAAAAGTTGGAAAGTTCCTTTAATAATAATTATCAGTCAAAATAATATTGGATTACATGAATAGGGTGTGGCATAGTTTTCCCTTTACAGTTTATTCCTGAAGAAACCCTCCAGTTCAACAAGAGCGTTTCAGGCTTTATTTTCATTGTTTTTTAACATTCCTGTTGTTCTAAGAGATATTTTCATTGTGCTTAATGTAGTATGGTGTGTAAATAAATAACTACCTCTATGAAAGAAAGTCAGCTGTTGTTTACCTGCACATCAAGAAAGTAATGCACAATCACCGAACAGGCCAATAGCTTTAAATACCTTAGATTATCCACCCCCCCCCTTTTACAAGAAATATGTAGACTTCAGTGTTTGACACTTTATCCATGGATAGGTAAAGTAATGCAAAGAATTGAAATGTGTCTTAGTGAATCTGCCAGAAAATAGATCCCCCACAGTATCTTCTCCCAGTACTAGACTATGGGGACCTAGTTGATCACAGTTAATAAATCTGTCTTATATGTTTAGTAATTTAAGGCTGTAAAGGACTCAAAGTCCATGAGGTCAGACCCTCTGCTTCACAAGCAGTGATTAATAAGTGTGCAGTACGCATGTGCACCAATTTATAGGGATTCACCCCCCCCACACACACCCCCACACCCCCACACTACTTAGGGTATCCTGTAATTCCCTTGGTAAGCATAAATTTGTCCAGGCTTACCTTAAAGCCTTACTGTCTTTTTTTTCATCAAGCCATTTGTTCCCATACCACCACCTTCTCTTGTCATCTGGCCCTTGTGCTGGTGACCTCCCAACCCCATCTGTTGCTTCCCCCTTTGTCAGAGCCAGTGGGGATCCACAGACTGTGGGGCCCATGAATACCAGTAACTGTCATACAGATGACCCAGAAGACAAGGGATTTTCTTTTTTTCTCCCTTTTCCCTAAGTCTTCCCATATCCCCTATGCTGGCTGGTGCCTCGTCAGGCCATGCATTTGTGCAGTAACATTGCTGTGGAGGAGACAAGCTCCCCGATCCACTTCAGGGGTTGCTGTGGTGAAAGAACCATAGCGCCATCCCTCCCTGGCTGCTAGCACTGCCATACAGCAGTCCGCTACCCGGAAGTATGGTGGACTATTGGCCGGCTCCATTAACTGTAAAGGTGCGGCACGGCACCATGCACTTCAATACAAATGCTGCACTTTTACAGTTAATGGAGCCACCCGATAGTACTCCATACTTCCAGGTAGCAGACTTTTCATTCTTAAATTAAATTACTTTCCTGGACAGAAAAAAAGGCGCTTTTCTCAAAAAAGCTTAACCGGAGGGTAAGGTTCGCGGGGGTGGGAGCCCCTGCAAATGACAACTTTCCTTTACGGGACTCCATTCTCTTCCCACAGCTTTTCTCTTCCATACCCCCTGATCATTTTGGTGATCCTACCTTTTATTATCTTGGCTGCCTCAATGTCTTTTTTGAATAACAGGTGATATGGACATCACTGCTTCATCCAGCTCTGAAACTCAAAGAAGCATTTGCTAATGCCGAATGTTTGCTTGCTTGTGTTTGCTGTGTAGGTGCTTGGCATTGATAGTGCAGAGGAAATAATTAACAATAATTAACAAAGTAATAACAGAAGTTATAGTGAAATTGTCATGACTGGGAAATTAAGAGGTTCACACATAATGTTGTTGACTTTGAATTTTCAAAATACTAGTTTTTTATTGGCAGCATATGAACATGACAGGTGTACTTTATGAAATGCGACCAGACACACTGTTTTGTGAAATAACTGCAAAAACAGGTTTTGGAGGTGGATTTAACAATGACACCTGCCATGGTTATTTGATGGGGTTAAAAACATGACTATGTTGAAAACTAGGGGTTCAAAAAGTAAAAATATTGCAACATTACGAGTAAACACTGAAAAATGTCAAACTTTGTTCATGACTTTGTTGTTTTAGTCAGTTTTGACCCAGATGTTCAGCACAGTCTCTGTTTTATACCACCTTGTGAACATGAGAGGTCTCATCTACGAACTCCTGTCCAAAATGTCATTTTTTGGCACAAATGTGAAAAGATATTTTGGGCGAGATTTGAAAAATGACATCATGTTCATGAGGTGGGGTACAAAAGTGTCTATGTTGAAAATGTGGGAACACAATCTGGCAACATAGCAAAGCTAGGAGAAGAATTTCAACATTTCTCTTCACTTCGTCATTTTTTTTGAAATTTTTACCCCAAAATTTCAACATATCACCCCACCTTATGATCAACACAGGTAAAATGTTTTAAATCCTATCCAAAAGGTGATTTCGTAGAGCAACTGCGAAAAGATGTTTCGGAGGTGAGTTAAAAAAAAATGACACCTGCTTTGTTCATGAGGTGTGGTAAACAAAAGTCTATGTTGAACATTTGGGGTGAAAATTTGGAAATATAGCACAGTTATCAGTCAATGTTGAAGAGCTGCACTGGACGCTAGACTGCCACACCTCTGCAGCTGTTACTCTCCCAAGAAGCCACAACATGTTTGCTTTATACCTGCATGCAAGCAAACATAAAAAAGGACAAATTCAGGTCACTGGTACATACAGTACCCCAGCAGTCAGGCTCTGATAGTGTCTCTTCCCAAAGTCAGAACCCTGACTTCTACCCAAATACCGCTAGAACCCAGAATGGTTATTTTGACTTGGTATGTTTAAAGGCTATTCCCACCTTAATGGAGACCGCCATGAGAAGAGCTTCCAATAAGCTGACACAATGTTTTACGTGGAATAGTCAGCGCAAGTTACCAGCAGACTGTTCATTCTGCACAAAGCTCATCTGATTTTGTGAAAAACGTTCACAAGAGACCTTCCAGCCCAGCTACCAGAACTTTGGTTAGGACTTTGAAATTAACATGAAAAAGAGAGACTGGCATGTGGTGGCCTATGTGAAAAGAGCTCTGATTATCTCAATCCAGTTTCAAGTTGAATTCATCAACATCAGAAAAAACACATCAACACCGGCCCATCGGTGCAGCAGTAACGCTACTGCCCCTGACACTGGTGACCCAGGTTCAGGATCGATCCTGGGTCATTAGGGGCTGACAAGGGGAAGGAGGTTTGAGCATCCCAGGAGACACTCTCCTCCTCTGGAAGGGGAGGAACAAAGGGATGCTTTTGCACTCTGAAACCAGTACTGCCACCAGTGAAAGCACAGAAGGCAGTCTCGGACTCTCTGAGTCGGGAGGGAAGGACGCCGTTAGGTGCTTGGCTGCAGTGTGCGTCAGCACGTTGCCAGCCTGGACTTACATCTTTTGGGCTGGTGCTCTCTAGGGTTGAGGACTAAGGGGTAACAAAAACTAGCAAAAAATCCTTGGCATGGAGCTACATGACACCAGGATCCCAGTATGCCAGGAAACCAGCAGTGAGTGCTGGGGGATCCTGGTATGCCGGGATCCATCCAAGAAATCAGGGGGTATATCCAGATTCCCCGAGCCGCCGATCAGAGAAAGTAAAAAAAAAAAAAAAAAGAAGAAAAAACATATCACAAATGGCACTTACCCTATATACTCACACATAAGTTGAGTTTTCAGCACACAAAAAGGCACTTCAGAAAGGGGGCTTGACCTACACGCAAGGTAGACTTGTACACTTAGCTTCCATGGTTCTGTAAACATTACTTTTGCCAGCATGTTTTCAGTCAGTGGCTCCACTGGACCACTACACTGACTCACCACACACAGATGCATCTGAAATGCACGTACTGGCAGCTCATCTTGGCATGAGTGCCAACCTTTATCCATATTCCTGCTGGGAGCAGTCAGTGCCACGTCAAGCAGGAGGAGCGGATTGAATTTTTGTAGAGTGAAAACTGGAAGTGGCATACAACAACACACACTAGTTGGAAGCAGACCCATGGTTGTGGACTGGGGGTAGAATTTAGTGGCGGCACCTGTTGTGTAATGGCATTATATTGGTGGAATGGTGGTAGAGATGTTTCGGAGCACAGGACTGCTTGCGCTTGGAGCTGACAGATACATTTAAAGACACCAGTTCCCACATTCTACAATTAAAGGGGGGGATTAGCCGCACACAAAAAGAGAGCAATGTGGTTCTCACAGAGGCGTGAGTCCCTTTGGAATGGCCTACCGGTTGAGATAAGAACATATGAAGCTGCCAGCAGAAACAGACCACCCAGTCTATCAATGTCTGCCTGAGTGTGCAACTAGCCCCTAAGATTGCAGCTGCCCCAACCTGCTCCCCATCTGTCATTCCCATGATGGCCTCAGCCCCCTCCACCCAGACCCTCCCTCGTGCTCTGTCCCACGCTGTCTTAAAACTTCCTCCTGTCTTATATGGTACCACCCCCTCTGGTAGAGCATTCCATTTGGACACCACCCTCTCTGTGAAGTAGTGCCTCCTCATCTCCCTCCTAAATCTTCAGCCCTCTAATCTTAGTCCGTGCCCCCTTGTGTCCCTACCCTTCCTCAGTTTAAACACCCTTTCAGTGCTAGCTTTGTTTATCCTCCTCAAATACTTGAACATTTCAATCATATCCAACCTATCCTTCCTCTCCTCCAGCATGTACATATTTAGCTAATTCAGCCTGTCCTCACAGGCCTTGCCCTCCATCCCCTGTAACCTTTTTGTTGCCCTCCGTTGCACACCTTCCAGTAAATTAATATCCCTCTTTAGATATGGCCACCAGTACTGCACACAGTACTCCAAGTGTGGCCTGATCAAAGACCTGTAGAGGGACAGGTCACCTCCCTATGCCTGGATGAGAAACCCCTTGTGATACAGCCCAGCATCCTGTTCACCTTAGCTGCTGCTTTCCTGCATTGGGCAGAGCTGTTCATGCTCCCTGTTACCAACACCCCTAAGTCCTTCTCTTCCTCAGTAATCCCCAGCCTCTCCCTTCCCAACCAATAATCCCTCATTGGGTTCTTTGCTCCGAAGTGCATAACCTTGCACTTTTTCGCATTGAATCTCAGCTGCCACTTCTTTGACCATACTTCCAGTTTGGTTAGGTCCCCTTGTAGTTGTTTCCATCCATTCTCTTTGTCCACTACTGCCCCCATTTTGGTATCATCTGCAAACAGACTAACCCTGCTCTAAACTCCATGTGCAATATTTGAGATAAAGAGCCCAAACAGCACTGGGCCCAGCACCGAGCCCTGTGGCACACCGCTCGTCATGAATATGGATGAATTCAAGATGAGATTGGATGAATATTGCACTATCAATAATATAGATATACCCTTTGAGTTAAAAGGGCAATCAGAAAAAGGGCATCATTGCCTTCTATGCTTGTAATAAACCAATGAAACTGATTATGGGGGTTGACATATACAAGAGGCATATCTATAAATGTACTAAAATTCAGATGAAAAAAGAAGACTCAATTTATACATGAGTGTATATACAGTATTGGCACCTTTGTTCATTGTCTCATGTGGCAGGCCAGGGAATAAATGGGCAGGGAGTCTGTTCTGACCTCTCACACATTAGATGTTTGCCAGGGAATAAATGGGCAGGGAGTCTGTACTAACCTCTCATGCATAAAATGTTGCCAGGGAATAAATGGGCAGGGAGTCTGTACTAACCTCGCAAACATTAGACATTGACCAGGGAATAAGTGAGCAGGGAGTCAGTACTAACCTCTCACACATAAGATGTTAAGCCAGGAAATAAATGGGCAGGGAGTCTGTACTGATCTCTCAAATATTAAACACTTACCAAGGAATATTTTATTTTTATTTTATTTATTTATTTATTCAATCTAGGATTACAAGTACCTTTGAGCCAAGCAGCTCATTTACAAAGTTCCGTCAATGGGGGTACAGATCCATAATGGAAAACAGACTTGTTTCACAAACAATTAAGCAATATATATTACAAAATACAGAATATGAGAACAGCAAATAAATACACACTAGTTTAGCACGTGATTCAAGGCAGGGAGTGAGAAGAGGAGGGAATTAGGAGGGGAGCCAGATCAGGGAAGGGGAGAGCAACAAGGCAGCACTGTCAAGTAGCAGCTAGGATAGTAAGGGATGAAAAGCAAGAAAGATGGGGGGGGAGAAAAAGAGGGGGAGATGGGAGGGCAGGAAGGGAGAGGAGAGTGAGAGGGCAAGACAAGTAGAAAGAACAGTGGAAGAACGATGTGGGGGGGGGGAATAAATGGCCAGGAAGTCTGTACTAACTTTTCGCACATTAGATGTTGGCCAAGGAATAAATGGGCAGAGAGTCTGCATAACCTCTCACACATTAGACGTTGGCCAGAGAATAAATGAACAGGGAGTCTGTACTAACCTCTCACCCATTAGATGTTGTTCCTCCATGGCAGGGTTAAGGCATATTGGCAGGGTACTGTGAAGAAGCTTGCACTGTGGCTGTCCTTACTGTACCTGCCAATGTGTATTGGGGGCTTCAATCTCCAGTGTTTCTAGTCTGGCAACTAACTAGAGCACAAAAGTTTGCTACAAAATCAAAAATGGGGAGATGGGTAAGCTGCAATACGCCTCAGGAAGACAGGGAGCACTAGAACCCTGTTGAGGTGATACGTAGGGGTGTACACTTTTGTCTGTGTGTTGCAGATTGGTTAATTAAAGCGGTTTGTTAGAACCCATTTGATGCGTAGGCCATTTCTTTCATTTTTGTTTTTCACGTTAAGTTTCTTGAGTGACAGCACCTTAAGGGGAAGAGGCTGTGCGCTTTACCTCCATACAATTGATTTGAGACAAGGAGCACAAGAAACCTAGAAATAAGCCTTCCACCTAGGGGAGGGAAGGGATGTTGTTACATTGCAATGATTATGGCCTTCCTTAACTGTACTAGATAATATTGCTGCCTGAACTTCCTTTCATTCACCTTCTCATTCTAGACTTCACTTTGTTTCCTCACTAACATCAACTGCATTAGAGAGGCTGAAACACAATTCTCCACTGCTCCCTGGGGAGGCCAGACTTCTGAGGAACATAACAAAGCATACAGTGAGTCAAAGTAATCTGGGAAGAACAGCGGGTTGCATGTGAACATGCAAACAAGAAGACATGACAGGAGGGGCATTATGCTGAGATAACTGCCTGCCCAGAGGCGTAGTCAGGGCTGATGCCACAGACAGAGGACCTTACCACCCCTGGAAGGGCAGTCATATCAGCATATTGCCCACCCTGGAGTGCCTTACTATGCTTATAAAATGGATGATAGGTAGTAAGATGTGAAAACACACTCATACCTGTGTATAAGGATCACAGAAACATACTTTCTTAAGGAAAGGCTCCTAGTTTATTGTAGCCATCAACTTTTGTAAAGCAAACACCAAAACCATCAATCAATCAATCAATCAAATCTTTATTTATCCAGGCGATCACCATTGAGCAAGCTCATTTACAAGGTGGACCTGCTGTTGGCAGGGAAAATTGTACAGTTACATATAAATATACATGATACAAAAGGAACAACATGTTTACAATACTGATAGGAGCAGAGTATTTACATTCCAAGTCACATGTACAAGAAAGATATACATAACACAACCTGAACATAATATATATATATATATATATATATATACACACATACAGTTCCCACAGGAGCAGGACATGTATGGATGTCATATACAAACCACAGAAGAAAAAAAAGAAAGATTATTTGTATTCCTGTCCAGCAGAAACACGTTACAGCCCTGGATGGAAATTCCTAAGCTATGGAGGTGCGCATAACAGTGTGTAAGCCTTAGGTAAATGCGGCAGAAGCGGGGTGGTGAATAAGAGGGATGCAGAGGAGGGGGAAGTAGTAGTGGCAAGGGCTGATTTGGATAAGCAGCTGGGACTAGTGTTGAAGAAGAGAGGAACAATAGTCAAGCTGCTAGGAGCGATAGAAGCAATTACAGATTTCAGCAAATGTTTTGTCATAGATGGTCTTAAAGAAGGCAGGACTGACAGGTGAGCTAAGTCTCAACGATTTTTGTATCCTATTCCAGAGAGCAGGCAGGGCATAGCTTATGGTGGCCCTTCCAAAGTGAGTGTTGGCCCTTGGGACATTCAAAGAAATCTGCGATTGACTTCTTAAGGCATAGTTCCTAATAGGACTAAGGGGGGGGACAGTCAACAACGTATTGTGGGAGTTTGTTGGTAAGGGCTTGGAGTGTCCATAGGGCTGCATTTCTATATCGCCTGTATTGAAGGGTGGGCCACCCTACGGCTGCATAGAAACAGCAGTGATGTGTGGAGTATGGGAGGCCAGTTATAAATCTCAGTGCTCTATGATATAGTACATCCAGTTTTGCAAGATATGAGGCAGGGCACTGGCCATAAATGAAGTCAGCGTAGTCAATTAATGAAAGAAACGTAGATTGGACAAGCTGTCTTTTTGCATCTGTGGTCAAGGGGCGTTTAATTCTGAAAAAAAGACCAAGTCTCTGCCTCAGTTTTTTCAGCAGTTCTTCTGTGTGTTCCACAAAAGAGAGTTTCTTGTCTAGCCAAATACCAAGGTATTTGAATTTAGTCACAAATTCAAGATTTTCTCCTAATAAAGTAGAGATTGATGGTAATGGAACCAAATGCCCTTGGTTTTGGTGTTTGCTTTACAAAAGTTGATGGCTGCAAAAACTAGGAGCCTTTCCTTAAGACGCTGCATTTCTGTGATCCTTATACACAGGGGTAAGTGTGTTTCCCACATCTTACTACATGTCACAGCGTGAGGGAATAAACTTCGCAAATTTACAGGTTTAAAACACACCTTGGTGTGATATTTATTTTTCAAAAGTTCGAAAAATAATAAATAAAAACAAAAAAATTGCAAAGAAAATCAGTACTTAACATCAGTAGTTTCTCACACAATACAGTCCTGGATTCTAGAGTTCCTAAGACCCTTCTCATCTGCATTCAACGGCTTGTCTGCAGTAGTACCTCTCTCCTTCACTCTCAAGACTGAACTCTACCAGACTGAACTGAAGTAAACTCTGTGCAAAGGTTTTTATATCTTTTTGGTAGGGGTCATCTGACTGAGCCCTTACATGTCTGGACATGTGTCAAAACCAAGGGGGAAGGGATTGTGTCAGAGGATTTCCTGGTTCAGCTAAAGGTACAGTGTGTATATCCACATATATTGACTTTCTATATCTCTGATCCACAGTGACTAACCTCTTTTATACATAGAACCTTATACAGTAACAGGTTTATAGTGTGAATTTATGAAAATACCTTAAGGATTCCTTATAACTGTTTTAATCATGAAATTATTATTGTTTTATATAGCTTCTGTGTCCTTTTTTCTTTAAAAAGGTTTTATTAATTGCATTCATTCCTGCTATCACAAAAAGTCTTCATGCTTTTTTGTTTACAAAATGCACTTATGTACTTTACACAACACCTCTCTGGGTGTTTGGCACCATTCAAGGGAATGGATGGATGGAAGTGGAAAAAGAATGAAAGGAAATAACTAGTAGGAAGTTTAGTAGGGACAGTAAAGAGCTATGCTAGGTGGTCAACCTGGTGGGGGGGAGAAGAAAAGCAAAGAGAAAAGCATTAACTGTTGCGCAACAGAAGTTTTGGTAGCTAGGAAATAAGGAGATAGAAAAGTGGTCCATCAGTCACAGCTGAGGGTGTAGCCTAACTCTGCCACACACCTCTCTCCTGAAGAAAAAAACAGTTCTCAAAACTTTACTGTTTTTTCAAGAACACCCTCTCAGTCATAAATATGCTACCAAAACAGTAGAATGGGGGTTGGTTGAAACTTTCTCTCCCTCATTATAAAAGCTTCACCCTAGGGTCCCTTAATTCAGCTATTTTTAGTATTGTTCACCATACCAAGTTACTGTAATACAACAATACTTTCACAACATTACCCTGGGGTTGTCATACAGCTCAGCACAGTACCCATCTATGCTTTCAGAGGACTTCAGTCTGTAGTGACTGTCTACCCCCTATTTCACTCTGGTTACTACAACTCAGACATTTCATATGTAATATCAGGCACCCATCAATAAGCATTGTTTCAGCACCCATCACATAACATCGTTTCAGAACCGTGTGCACCAACTATTGTACCTTCATCAGTACATTAAAAAAAGTACGTAATACACAGCAGTTTTGTGGCAACTTTGAGCTTCCTCCACACCCATCACTTGGTTTCGTTTCAGAACCCATCCATTGGCATTGTTTCAGAACCTTGTGCACCCACTATCGTACCTTCATCAGTACATTAAAAAAGAGGAAGTAATACACAGCAGTTTTGTGCTGACTTTGCGCTTCCTCCATACCCATCACTTGGTATAGTTTCAGAACCCATCACTTGACATTGTTTCAGAACCTTGTGCACCCACTATCATACCTTCATCAGTAGATTAAAAAGGAGGAAGTAATACACAGCAGTTTTATGCTGACTTGGAGCTTCCTCCATACCCATCACTTGGCATTGTTTCAGCCCTGTGCACCCACTATCGTACAGTATAGACATTTCTTTTATATTATACATTTCTCGTAATCATTTCATTTATCCATTTCCCTTTCATATATTTTCTGATAGACAAGGAACCTTCTCAAGCTGAACCATCAACCAGCCAGTTCCTAACTCCAAAACCTTTGGGGTTTCCTTTTAACCCTTATTTTTAACATACAAGGGGTTTCCTTTCAACCCTTACACCATTCTGGTACCCTCAACTGACTGTATTCAGCACCAGCCTTAATGCTATATTCATTTTATACATTACATGTTTCATACATTTCATACCATATCACAGGGGGTTCAAAACATGGGAAAGTCCATTCAACCACCATGGTATCTTCCCTGTTGCTTGTAGTCTTAACCCCAGTATGCAAATGTCTTGAAACAGTATTACCTGAAAACTTCATCTCATCATCCTCCAAGTAGCAGCAGCCAAGAAAAATGAGCAACAACGGGATCTCAAAAGTGGCTGGCAACAAAAGTTCCATCAGAGGGTCCTCCTCCTCCTCCTCTAGAACCCATGGATCCTGGTCCTCTGCCTTGGCCACGAAATCCTCTGGTCAGGAACCCTCCATCAGCACCTGGCGGGGGTACTCTGCCTCTCTCCGGCACTGGTCCGCCTCCACGTTCCATCGAACTCCAATCCAGTTCTTCTCACCTGGGCTCTGGTATGCACACCGGGAAACCCCTCCTCCTTCAACACATCCTTGGCATCCACGAGATCCTGAAGGTACGCTATCCCGCTCTTTGCCCCCTATGTCTGGATACCGGGGCTGGTATATGGGTACTGGTCTCCCTCTTGTTTCTCTGGACAACCAGTACTATCCCATCTCTAACACCAAGTTTGTCACAGTGTGAGGGAATAAACTTCAGACAAGGCAAATGTATAGGTTTAAAACACACCTTGGTGTGATATTTATTTTTCAAAAGTTTGAAAAATAATAAATGAAAACAAAAAAATTGCAGTAGCACCCGTCTCCTTCACTCTCAAGACTGAACTCTACTAGACTGAACTGAAGTAAACTCTGTGCAAAGGTTTTTATATCTTTTTGGTAGAGTCACCTGGCTGAGCCCTTACATATCTGGACATGTTTCAAAACCAAGGGGAAGGGGATTGTGTCAGAGGATTTCCTGGTTCAGTTAAAGGTACAGTGTATATATCCACAGATATTGACTTTCTATATCTCTGATCCACAGTGACTAAACTCTTTTATACATAGAACCTTATACAGTAACAGGTTTATAGTGTGAATTTATGAAAATACCTTAAGGATTTCTTATAACTGTATTAAGCATGAAATTATTATTGTTTTATATAGCTTCTGAGTCCTTTTTTCTTTAAAAAGGTTTTTATTAATTGTATTCATTCCTGCTATAATAAATAGCCTTCATGCTTTTTTGTACACAAATGCACTTATGCACTTTACACAACACCTCTCTGGGTGTTTGGCACCATTCCAGGGACTAGATGGATGGAAATGGAAAAAGAATGAAATGAGAGAACTAGTAGGAAGCTTAGTAGGGACAGTAAAGAACTATGCTAGGTGGCCAACCTAGAGTAGGGGAAAAAGAAGAAAAGCAAAGAGAAAAGCGTTAACTATTGCGCAACAGAAGTTTTGATAGCTAGGAAATAAGGAGATAGAAAAGTGGTCCATCAGTCATGACTGAGGGTGTAGCCTAACTCCGCCACACTACATATGAACTTTTTTTTTATCTGTTTCTATCCCCAGGCCCCCCTGTCTGGTTCCCATCTCCTGCCACCCATCCAGCCCCATACCCTGATATCAGGCAGCATCCCTTCTTTCCCCACAGATTACCCCCCATGGCGGGGCGGCAAAGAGTCCCCTTAAGCTTGACTCACCTCGAATTGGATCCAGTTCAGGGAGCACCATTCAGGGTTGGAGCATGCGGTGGGTGGCTGCTTTATACTGCTTGACCGGTGGGACCATTTTTCTCGTTTGCTCCCCTTACACGAGAGAGGTGTGCAAGGACGCCAGTGGAGGGAGAGTGCACGTGTCTGCACGCACTCCTCCTGGTGCCTCTCCCATCCCTACCACCCCTTATTACACAGTGTGGGCGCCCTGTCCCCCAGCCTCTGCTAGGGGCCAGAAGCACGCCAACCACTGGAGTTCCCCCTTCCCGGAGAGGGAGAGCAGTCCCTCAGACACTCACTTCCTCTCCTCCCCTGCCTACCCCCAGCGGCCTGTGATCGTTCCTAAATAAGGGTCACCAGTGTAGCACAAGGTAAGGCGTCCAGTGCCTCAGCCCTCAAAGCAGCACCACCATCCATGTGCACCCACCCTCTGACTGCAAAATGGATGATAGGTATTTTTATTTAAAAAAATAGGAAAATTAAAAAGAAAACAAGGAAATAAATAAAAGGTGATTTTCACAAGTAAAATTGTTCCTCTGCTAGCTGTCACTAGAGGGAGCTGTTATGTCCTGTTACAACGCTGTTTCCTGCAAACCTAGCAAAGGTGCCACAAATTGTTCCTGTCAGGGAGTTTTCCTCTCAGGACAGCTGTGTGGACTTAGAGTTTCTGCCATCTAAGTCCCTTTTCCCATATAGATTTACTATTACTAATTCCATGCCGCCATGGATCACCACTCAAGGGAAATTCTTGAAAAAGAAAAATAAGGGGATATTATGTGGATTCAAACACACAACCTCTTGCTTATGAGGCTGTAGACCTTTCCACTATACTACACAGCTGGCACAGTGATGAACCTGAGCTCTTCAGCTATGAGGTTAAAACCATGCCGGGTGGGTCCTTAAAGGACAACACTTTCCTGACAAAACAAATGTCATCCCTGACAGGACAATTTGCTGACAGGAAAATCTCATTCCTGAGAGGACAATTTCCTGACACTAAAAGTCTGTGGCACCATAGGTGTAGATTGTGGGGGGGCAGAGGGGCAAGCTGCCCCCCCTGAGAAATTAGACCAGGACTTTTTTAGGAGCCCAGCCATCGTTCTCCAGTTATCATTTTTTTTTTTAATATTGAATGGGCTCAGAGCTATGCCCAGACTGCCTGCACCTCTCGGGGGAGGGGGGGGGTGGTGGCGCGGCACCATGTCTCTTAAACAAAAACTATCCCCTTTTCCGATTGGCTGCAAGCCTGCAACCATAGTAGCCTGCATGTTACAGCCAATCAGAGAGTGCTGCAAGCTGGTGCCATCGCGTGAGCAGTACTCCGTTAGTGGTACCATTTAGTTGTCTGTGCGCCTTCCATGAAGGAGCAGCAGCAGCAGCATCTATATAGCGTAGGGCTGAGGAGAGATATCTATTCGAGGATGTCGAGCAGCAGTCGTTGGTTGTCTGTCAGGTGTCACCAGTGTCTCAGTCAGTCTAGTGTTCCTACCCTCCTCCTGTCCTGAACAGCCCAGTTTAAATATACCTCACCTGAGTCCTCTGACTACCTACTCTCTGTTTCTCAGTGCAGCCAGCTGTGCTCTGGGCTCTCCCACTGCCACCTGAGCCTCCCATCCCTGAGACTCTAGGAGGCCTGCAGCCACAAGGCCTCTACCACCAGACAGACCAGGTGGAGGAGCGAGTAGTACAATTACAGTGAGTCTGAGGCACAGCCAGGCTTGCCTGCACACCCAGCTCCTGTGTCCAGCAGGCCAGAAAAAGATTTACCGTGTTGTCGGTGAGTTCCACACCACGCACGTTGCCCACCAGTTCCACGGTCCACCGAGAGGGATTATTCAGGTCAGTGAACAGCCAAGCCCAGAACAGTGAAGAAGCTGGCGGTCATGCAGGCTATAGCAGACCCATAATGCGGCACGTTCATCTGGTGTCAGAAAAAATGAGTTACTGTCTCATCAGGGGATTAATCGGGAGAGGAACGGGACTGTTGGGAGAGACTCGGCTACCTGACCTGCCTTCTTGGCCTTGCTGTGCCCTGCTGCATGCTGCCCTGTCTGTGCCCTTACTGATTTGGTGAGTAACTGTGCTGCAAGCTGGTTGATGGAAATTAATACCATTCACATCCCAGAAATGTGTCTTTCGGGGGTTGTCTTAGCCACTGACCATGTGTCTGGGGTAGGTGGAAGGTTTGCTGTCAGTTTGTGTTTCTTTTGGGTGGGAGGGATTGCTGACTGTTGATGCTGTACATGTTGGTGGGGTGGGTGGGGGGCCTATTTGTTTGGTATGAGTGCGGACACTGGTCATGTTGGTGGGCTGGGGACACTCCAGTTACTGTGCTACTGGTGTGGTGGGGTTTGTTGGGGAAACTCACTGGATGGTCTATGTTTGGTGGGGTTGGGGGGATGGTCTGTTTTGTGGGGTTGGGGTCGGGGGAGACAGTCTGTGTGTTTTGGGGCTGACTCACTGAGAGGATGGTCAGTGTTTGGTGCTGGCGGAGGGCCTGCGTTTGGTGGGGCTGGGGGGGACAATCAGTGTTTGGGGCTGGGGTGGTTAGTGTTTGGGACTGGGAGGGTGGTCAGTGTTTGGTGGGGCTGGGGGGACAGTCTGTTTTCTATTCTGGGGTCTGGTGGGGTGGAGACACAGGCCATGGTGATGTGGGGACACTGGCTGTTATGGTAGGGTGGTGACACTAGCCATTGTTTGGTGGACTTGGCTGGCCATTTGTCTGGGGGGGACTGTCCATGATGGTGGAAAAGGGGGACTGTCCATGTTTGCCTGCCGGGTGTCTTGTGGGGAGGGGAGGACTATTTGCTGGTCGGGTGTCTGGGGGGATCTTTCCATGTTGGCTTATGGGGGAGGGGTGAATGTCGGTGATTGCTGATCAGGTGTCTAGGACGGAATATCAATGTTGTTGGGGAGGGAACTCTCCGTGTTTGCTAGCCAGGTGTTTGGGGATTGTTCATGTTGGTGGGGCGGGGAAATTCTGTGTTTGCTAGCTGTGTGTCGGGGGTGGGGACTGTCCTTTGTGGGATATGAGGGACCGTCCATGTTTGCTGGGTGTCTGGTGGGACTGCCCTTGTCGGTTGAGGGGCATTCTATGCTCGCTGGCCTGGTGTCTGGTGGGGAAGGGGGGACTGTTCGGGTGTCTGGGGGGACTGTCCTTGTAGGTGGGGTAAAGGGGGAGACTGTCCATGTTTGCTGACTGGGTTTCTGGTGAACTGTCCATGTTGGTTAGGAGGGGGGACATTCTGTGCTTGCTGACTGGGTGTTAGCATATAAACATAAGTAAATGTTAAAACGTAATTTCCACCTCATCCTTTACCTGCCGAGGAATGTATCTCACTGATCTGTGCCCGCAGCTAGCATATGAACATTACTAAATTTTGAAACATTATTTCCCCCTCGTCCTTTACCTGGCTGTAAAAGTAATCTTTCACTTTTTTTGATTTCTCCGATCATCCACTGTGGAGGGCTGAAACAGACAAATTCCTTGGCCTTGCTGTCTCAGTCTTCATTGCCTGGCAAACACAACCAAAGGGGTAGCTTTTTGTGTTCTCCCCCATACAGTGTTACAAGACTAGCAAAAAAAAATCTTGCACTAAAACATGCACCCTAAAGAAATGATTATACTACTACCTGGCTATTGTTATAGCGACTACTGACTGGCCATGATTTTTTTGGGGGGGGTTGGAACACTGGTCGCGTGTGTGGGTGGGGTTGCGGACACTGCTGGTTGTGTGTGTGTGTGTGTGTGTGTGTGTGTGTGTGTATGGTTGGGGACACTGCTGGTCGTGTGTGTGTTGGGGGTTGGGGACACTGCTGGTCATATGTGTGTGTGTGTGTGTGTGTGTGTGGTGTTGCGGACACTGGTCATTTGTGTGGGTGGGGTTGGGGATACAGGCATTGTGTGGGTGTGGTGGGGGCACTGTTGTGTGGGTGGGTGGAGGCACTGGCATTGTGTCGGTGGGGCAGGGTTGTAATTGTATACCAGGCAAACTGTACTGACCAGTAGCTCAACATCTCTCTTTCCAGACAAAGAAAGAAACATAAACAAAATGCAGTATAAAATGTGGTTTTATTTATTTTTGTGTGCCTGTGATGGGGAGACACAGATCTGGATGCCTGGAGAGGATACCAGATAAATGGAGCTGGAAATGGTGTTGGTTGGGTGGGGTGGGGAGAGTGGCTGTGCTGCTGCAGTGGGGAGAGTGGCTGTGCTGGTGGGGTGGACACAGAGTGTGGAGAGTGGCTGTGCAAGTCCATCAGGGTGCAGAGAGTAGCTGAGCTGGCCAGTCTGGGTGGAGATAGTGGCCTTGCAGGTCTGGGGTGGGGAGAGTGGGCTGTAGCTTTTTGCATGGACATTTAATTCACTGTTGCTTGCTGTGTCTTCTGCTGCTCTGCCAGCTTTGTGCTGCTGTGCGGACTGGTATACATGCTGAAAAAAATGGTTCTGGCCACTGGTGATGGAGGAGGAAGGGGTGGACGGGCATACTGGCACAGAAATATTTTTTTCAACATGTATGCCAGTCTGCTGGGTCCATGCCATGCTTACCTCCCTCATACAAGGGGTTTCTGAGCACTAAAGATATGTTTCTGTGTCAAAATTAGGAACTGTTGTAAAGTATGAAATCCTACAGTATAAAAATTGGGCATGTTTATGTAGTTTCACCTTACTGTGTGGTTCGACAAGATGTTCTGTGGTCTCTCCTCCTCATTTAGCACCCTGACCTGTGACCTAGCCATCCCCGGACAGGGGGAAAGTCCGTTGTTTTGTGGTCTTTTGGTGGTTTGTTGGGCATTGTAAAATGCATTGTTTCGTTTACTGTGTTGTACTGCCTGGACCTGCTTTACCCTGTCTCTATCCTGAATGTAAACATGGTATAAAAAAAGTTCATTTTTTGGTGGTGTGTGTGTTTGTCTGTGTCTGTGTGTAGAAGAATAGAGACACACGCTCGGACAAAAAAAACTGTATTAAACCACATCAAACTGAAGCAACCATGTTTCATTTGTGCCCTTCAAAACTGTCAGATGAGACAATTTTGAAGTAGTCTGTTGGGGGAAGCATCCACGGCAACCTGGGCTACCACAACTGGCCCACCACACACTGTCATAGGTGATGCTAATAAAAACCACCAACCAAGTACTTACCTTTCAGGGTGGGTCCTGCGAGGCTGTGCACAGGTATCTGGAGTCGTTGTTCCAGCAAACTTCCTGTGGCGTCTGTTCTCTTAGGTTATGCGATGTGACCACTTTTGTGCCAGGGTAGTCCGTGTTTGCTTGAATGGGGCTGTGTAACCCTGGGCATGGACAGAGATGCATATTCCTTAGGATCCCATGGAGAGGAGAGTGGTAGGGGTTGCGGTGTGACCACACCATGCCCATGATCATCTTGAACAATTAGGGGATTTACATTGTTCTGTTGCACTGTCCAAGGTACATCAGCATGCTTGTTAAGAGCACCGCCCGAGGGATATCAGCAAGTCCCATGCTTATGTATGCAATGCTTGCTTGCTTGAGGAGAGCATTATCCTCTTCACTTACCTTACCTAAGCGGATTCAGGCATGTGACATTGAATAATATGGAATGGGATGGGGATGAGAGACTAATGAATTAACTTGGTTATAACAAAGAAAAGTGTTAACACTGGGTGCAAGAAAGCAATAATGCCCGACAGGGCATGTGTCATGCTGGGATAACGTCACGCCTCAGGTGGTTGGGCACGACTGCATCCAATACATAAGGCATGATGTTATCCTACCATGACACACACCCTGGAGGGCATTATTGCTATTATACAATGTGTTGTTATACAGAATTAAAAAACAATAATTTTAAAGATGTTTTATTTGGTGTGGAAAAATATTTTTAAAAGAAGATACAAAGAAACACACTAATGCTAACAATCATCAAGCGGTTCACGGAGAGGCTGAGACTAGACATGTGATGAATCGGATGTACTGGGATAACATTCATGGGTCTAGCCCAAGACTGACCAATCAGGGGCCAGCATTCATTCTTGTCATTGTATAATTGCATTTTTTTATGTAATCTGTGTAAATAAGGGCTCATGCTGTGAGGATGCACATGCTGGGATGTTTCCCATACCATCCATGTTTATAGGTATACTGAGGTGGCACAGTCATTTGCTGCACTTCCTTGAAACATGCTTTTTGCACTCCTCAAGGGTGGGAGGGCTAGCTCAAGCAGACATTTCAAGAAGTTTAGGATCCACTATAAGGGCTGGACTTGGAAGGGTTATGTAAGCAGCAAAGGGGGGGTGACAGACTAGTGAGCTATCCACCTGGAGGTTCAGGTGGGGGCAAAATTAGGTCAAGACTGATTAGAATTGAAGCTGAGGGGAGGTCCTGTCCTCTTGAGAAGGAAATTAAGTTCCTTACATATTTTCAACTTTACAAGTAGTCCTCACTCCCAAGGCAAAAGAACGAAGAACTGAATACAAAACAGATCTCAGTCAGTTTTTCAACTCTGGTCTCAGGAGGAGCTGGGCCGAGAGCAGGCTGCAGTAAAACTGGTGGGGTGGGGAAGTGCTCTGACTTGGCCTGGGCTGGTCCCTCCCAGGAGTTATTCAGCTGTAGTCTTAAATGTTTTTTTGGCATTATTTGATGCTGGTTGGTTTGTTTGCATTACGTGAAGCCACCACCCTCTTCACTGTCGGATACGCTTTAAATCAGAACTTTTGGTTACTTTGCTCTAAAATAATAAAATCTACACCCCTGTGTGACACCTTTATTGTCCTTGCGCTGTTTCCCTGTCCTTGCTGCCTGTTTTGAGGACAGGGAATAAGTGACAGACTCTGTCTGTTCATTTTAATTTTCTTCTCTTGTTGTAGCTTCCAGCCATTTTGGGTTCTTAATTCCCCATCCTCGCTGCCTGCTCTGAGAACGGGGAGTGACTGTACGTGCATCCCTCGCTGTGGCTTCCGGCCATTTTGTACTGTTTATTCCTGGTCCTCATTGCCTGCTCTGAGGACCAGGAATGAGGGACAGACTTTGTCTGTTTTATTTATTTTAATTTTTTTTCATCCCTCATTGCTGTTTCTGGACATTTTAGGTTCTTAATTCCCAGTCCTTGCTGCCTGCTCTGAGGACCAGGAGTGACTGTGCATGCATCCCTCATTACGGCTTCCAGACATTTTGTACTGTTGATTCCCGGTCATTGTTGCCTCTTCTGAGGACCAGGAGTTACCATGTGCATTTTTCTTGTTTGTTTTGGTTGTTTTTAATAATGACCCTCGCTGTGGCATCCTCCATCCTGGTTTGCCATTTTCCCAGTCCATGCTGCCAACTCTGATGACCAGGTAGCATGTGTTTCATTGGACAAGTAGTTAGTGCCATCGAGCGAGGCAGGGAGAAGTTTTTGAAACTTATTACAGTTGCTGAACAGTGCTTTGGAGTAGGAGTCAAACAGAAAATGAATGAGTCCAGCAGCAAAAAAACAGTAAGTGACTGAGGACTGCTAAGTGAAGGAAGAAAACCATGGTTGATCTTTAAAAAATGAAGATTCTAAATCTCTGCCAACTGATATCTTTGGGGTGCTGGCAGGCTGGCACCAGTTTTTTTTTCATATATGGGCATTATGCTGAGGTAAATGTATGGATGCCAGCCTGCCTCAGCCAATCAGAAACCAGAATTGTCCCTGTTATAAGCCCACTCTGGTGGGGCAGGAATTCCCTGGGCTATAGTGAATCCCCTTGTGATCAGGGTTAGGGATACCCCTCCTCTGTCCTTTAAGCAGGCTCACTTTTTCACAACTGAACGTAAGCCACAGGATCCTTCTCCCTCTCTTCGTGTGAGGGGGTGAAAATACAGTCTCTAGTCTGTGTTCCTGGAATAGAACCCTCTTGGCCACTGCACCACGCACCAGAAAAACCACAGGCATGTATAGGCCTTCGGGGATTGCCCTATACACCCTACATGTGTGTCTTTCCCCAGAAATGCACAGACCAGTTCAAACCCCCACAGACCCCTTCTTGAGACCTTTCATATTCTTCCTCTCCTTTTGTCCACAGAGTCCCTTGTGGTACTTTACTTCGGCAGTTTTTGACCCTTAAAGAGCTGGTGACACGTTCAGGAGAACTTTAACAAAACAATATTTAGACACAGTACAGCTTGTATTTTCCCATTAGTGCTACATTCCTCCTCCCCATTATTTGAGGTCATTTGTATGAAAACAGGATCTTTACTCCAGAAGAGTTTATCTATTCTTGCGGCTTTCTCCCCCACCTGAAATCATAGAACACCGCTTGTGGTATCACAGTTACTCCCATAGCAACAGACTGTGATGTCACAACAGAGGATTATGACTTGAAGTAGGGAGTAAGCTACAGAGGCAGATGGACTCTAAAGGAACCGCAAGGGATAAAGATCATATATTCATGCAAATTTCCTTAGTAATAAATAATGGGGAGAAGAAATTTACAAAACAGAAATGGAATGCAGGCAGAATTGTACCTAATTATTATGCTTTTTAAAGGTTTCTTTGATACGTCAGTAGCTCTCTGAGCGGTCACACAGGCGTAGTATCGTTTGAACAACCCTTCCCAAAACAACACACACAAAAGACACTGGCAGAATTACCTTAAAGTAAGCAAAAAGCTTTTACTAATTAATTACTTGATACAGTAGATAACTTATAGACAGATACTTTTAGACATTGGTTACTGGATATGGAAAAGAAAATGGAAATATACAATAAAACCTAAACTGTGAAATTCTGGTTTGAAAATTCTACCTCAAGTCCTTGGTTGCCGAATTTGAAGTGCAAAGTGTCCTTAGAAAAGAAGCTGAAATCTTGGTTCTTGTGGTCCAGGAGAATTTATTGAAAAAGAAAATGTCTCTGCTCTCTCAGCAGGGCAGGGTCCCAGGTGCAGTCTCTTTCACCAAAAGGCAAAAGATCCTACACCCCTGTTTTATGGGGTTCTCAAAGGGCAGGTCCAGTGGATGCTGGCTTGCCCTGTGGTTGGCTAGCATTCCATCGCCATGGCTATGCAACCAATCAGGTTTAAATATTTTATTACAAAAAACAAATGTTCAGTTCTGAGCATGAGTGTTGTTTTTTTTCTTCAAGCTAGTCTGAACCAGCCTTGGGCTAGCATTAGCCTTCCTTTAATGACTATAATTAAGCTAAACCCAGTACAGCAATTTACCTAAATGCTAGTCCATTCAGCTGTAACTAGATTAACTCAGGGTAAATCTCTCAGGACAAAAGGTCCTCAGACATATTGGCTCCTTTCGAGGCCTGGGCCTTTCACAAGCAAACTGGGATACCTGGCCTCCCAGCTATGCTTAATTAGCCCTTTTGTTTCTTTTAAATGGTTTAATCAAACTCTAGTCCCTGGCTAAGCAGCTAACAGTTTCTGCCCAGCAGCATGGGATTGCATCAGTCCAAGGGCCCATGTTTCTTTGTACACATGACCCCTTGCAAGTTAGCTTGGGCCACCATGGGCCTCCCTGATGCATTATATACATAAAATAACATGAACTATGATTAGAAACATAGATGTTGATGGCAGAAGGAGACCGCTAGGTCCATCAAGTCTGTCCATTTGCTTTAGACCTATTTTGACACTCTAGTTGCCCTTTGTAGTCAGGGCTCCCTTTTGTCTACCCCATGCATTCTTGAATCCCACCACAGTGTTGACCCCCACAACCTCTTGGGACAGGCTGTTCCAGGTGTCCACCACTCTTTCTGTGAAGAAAAACTTCCTGGTGTTGGTAGAGAACCTTCCTCCTTGCAGCCTGAGGTCATGTCCCGTAGTCCTGAAGCCCTTCTAGAAGTGAAAAAGTTCCTGTGCCTGTACCTTATTAATGCCTTTTATGTACTTGAATGTTTCAATCATGTCCCCTCTTTCCCATCTTTGCTCAATAAGGCATGGCTTTATCCTGCCACAGTCCTTATGCATTTTATATTAACAATTTACTGTGGTAAATGATATATATTGTTTTCCTGATACAATACCTGTTTTGTTATTCCCAAATTTAAACCAAGCAGATATTCTGAGAGTGCTTATCCCTATGGGAAAATTGGCATTTTAAACCCTTAGAGTCCTGAACATGTTTGGAACATATTTAGATTCTGGATGTATGGCAGAGCTTAATATTCATTTTTACTGATAAAAATTGTCTTATCTGTAATATGTCCTTGTTTTATACACTGTTCACAATGCTGAACATGAAAAATGCATATTTACTAGTTCAAGTCAGGAAATCAAGGCTGCCGTGAACAAGTGCAATACAATTCAACTTAGAGACAGAACTCAGCAAGTACCATCTCTTGTTTTCAGTTGATGGGGGTGATTAATGATCCAGGAAAATGTGGGCCAGCCCAGTAGAGGCAACAATCCATGCCACCATCTGGGAGACCTAGGTTCTCAAACAGGCTTGGGTGTCCAACTCTGGGACTAACAAAGTGGCAGGCAGAGAAGAGATAGAAAGGGGAAGGGATAGTTAAACTTAAAGATGGGGACAGGATCATGGAAGAAGACAAACAGAAGGCCATCGCTGTGAACAAATACTTTTGTTCAGTTTTCACAGAGGAACACAGTGGCCCAATGTCTGACAGTGGCATTACAGCGCATGGCAGGGGTGTCCCACATATGGAAATGCCAATTATTACCACAAGCAGGATTAGGTAGGTGCTCAAGTGTATAAAACAAGACAACTCTCCTGGATCGATGGACTATATCCAAGGATACTAAAAGAGTTGGCAGGTGAGTTAGCGGACCCCTTGGTGCATCTGATTAACCGTTCGATTCAGACGGGAGTTGTGCCAAGGGACTGGAAGAGGGCTGATGTGGTGCCTCTATATAAGGGTGAAAGCAGGGAGAGAGATGGTAACTACAGACCAGTTAGCCTCACATCAGTGTTAGGAAAGCAAATGGAGGTCCTGATTAACAAGACCTAATGGAACACCTGAGTAAGAATGGCCTTCAGGATGACAAACAACATAGTTCTGTGGCGAGCAGGTCATGCCAAATGAACCTGATAAGAAGAAGAAGAAGAAGAAGAATCAGCATTTATATAGCACTTTTCATACATCCAAAGTGCTTTACAAGCAATGCTAGACTGGTAGTGAAGTGACTGAATGTGTGGTGGCGGCCATATCGCACATCATCACATCACCCACACACAGCCTGGATAATTGCATGAACCGGTTTATGGAAAGGGGAATGTTGGCCAGGACACCGGGAATGTTCCCTACTCTTTGCGAAGAGTGCAATGGGTTCTTTTACTTCCACCTGGACACCCACCAGGACGGGCAGAAGGGACCTCGGTTTAACGTCTCATCCGAAGGACAGCACACCCCAGCAGTGCAGCACCCCCCAATACTGCACTCGGATGCCAGTGATTTTTAGGTGCAAGTCCAATCCCGGTGTGGGATGAGAACCCACGACCTTCTGGTCCACAAGCGGATGTGCTATCAACTGAGCCACGCTGACACGCTGATAACATTCTTTCATGGGTAACTAGGAAAATGGATAGGGGCCATCCAGTGGACCTCCTATATTTCGACTTCAGCAAGGCCTGCTGAAGAATCTAGAGGATTTGGGCACAGCAAACTGCATTGTTAAGTAGGTGGGTAATAGTAAACTGGCTGGGGGGCAGGAAGCAGAGAGTAGCTGTCAATGGGGAGCAGTCAGAGGAGGGCGAGGTGATGAGTGGGGTCCCTCACTGCTTGGTCTTAGGACCAGTCCTGTTTAATGTGTTCCTCAGCGACATAGGAGTGGGTATCCAGGGCAAGATTATGCTGTTTGTGGATAACACTAAGCTAGGTGGTAGGATGGACAGCAAGGAAGCAGCTGGGAACCTACAGAAAGATCTGAAAAAGTTGGAAACTGATCTAGTGTCTGGTAGCTGAAGTTCAACACCAAAAAGTGTAAATTGATGCATCTAGGCAAGAATAACCTGAGAACAGCCTATGGGCTCAACGAGGTCAAGCTCAGTGCCTCACAAGAGGAAAGGGATCTAGGAGTTATCATATGTGACACCCTTAAACAAGCCAGCCAATGCAACACAGCATACAGTAGGGCCAACAAAATGTTGGGTGTATAGAGAGAGGATTCGACAGTAGGCATCAGGAGATGATACTGCCACTGTACAGATCCCTGGTGAGACCCCACCTGGAAAAAAGTGTCCAATTTTGGAGCCCACACTTTAAAAAGGACAGGGACAGGCTAGAAACCATGCAGAGAAGGGTGACCAAAATGATACAAGGGCTCCAGGGGCCACTGTATGAAGGGCACCTTGAGGCGTTAAACATGAACTCACTGGAGACAAGGAGGAAAGGGGGGATATTACCTTCAAGTACATTCGGGGAATTAATGCAGTGCCCTACTCTGAACTATTCACCAGGGCATCCAGCTCAAATCCAAGGGGGCATGGATGGAAGCTGAGGGGTGGGAAATTCAAAAGGGATTTTAGGAAACACTGTTTCTCAGAAAGGATAGTGGAGCCATGGAACAGGCTACCCACGGATGTAGTGGGAGCTAAGAACGTATCAGCCTTCAAATGGGGTTGGGATAAACAGTATGTTCAAATGAAATCCGCGGGTAAAAGTATGGGCTAGGTCCCGGGATCTCCTAGGGACTTGGGAACTCACGGGCAGACTTGATGGACCTTTGGTCTCCTTCTGCCATCACCTTTCTATGTTTCTGTGTTTCTAAGGCTGTGCTCCATGGATCCAGGAGGCACCAGGTGAATTCACTGTATGCTTAATAGCAAAGTCAAAACCGAACACTGAATATAGCACTGGGAACTACAATTACAGGATACAAAACCCCGTAAGGCACAAATGTAGCAACTGTGGTTTTGTACCATGTCGCACATGGCTGGTGAGGAGAAGTGAAGCAGAGGTCAAGACCTCTGTTGGGGAGGTGGTCCACCGAGAAGCCACTGTGGCTCAGAGGGATGAGCCACAGCAGTGCAGGGCAGCTATGCATCTGTGGACTGGGGCTTGAATCCCGGTCCCAGACTTTTGCAACCACAATGTGCATTTTTTTGTTTTACCAAACACTCCACCAGTGTTTCTCCTCATCCCCAGGTTGACCTCCCCCAGAGTTGATTGTATTAATAGGGAAAGGGTTCAGGAGGCATAGCCCCCTGTAATGGGGGATGCAGGGGGCAGAGCCCCCCACAGAAAACCAAGCAGTCCGTTGCATTGTACGCCAATTTTGCTGTCAGCATTCTGTTTAAACACTGACAATGTATCCATTGTATTTACAGTGCAGTACATTGCTACGCTGTTTTTGTATACGGTGACGTGACCCCGTGCTGACCCAGGAAAGCCCCCATTTACTTTGGGAAGGGGGCAACACATTCCCCAACATCTGTTGGCAGAATTCTTCATGGTGGGGAAAAGAACTGCAGTGGCCCAGGCAGACTTCAGAATATTTGGGCTTGTATCATAAACAAATATGCCCCACAGGGCAAAGGTCACAGCTGAAGTACCATTCAGTCATCATCAAATTAAAACAAAGTTTCAGAAATTCATTTTATCAAATATTCTCTGCAATGTTCCATTCAGTTTGGTGCAGCTTTAAGCCTCTCTCGTTAGTACCCTCTCAACCTATGTCTAAAGCAATGGATCTCCTGATTGGCTCACTTGACACACGTCTCCAGAGGACGAAGTCTTGCACCTCGAAGCACCGGGGCCTATTGTATGCTGGTCACTAGGATTCACTAGGAAAAGAAAAAAAGCAAGAAGGCGAAGTCCATATATTGCCTCTGTCATTCACCCATAGTAATCTAGTCTGTTTTTAAAGCTCAGCTTGGATTCACTTACAACTACCTCGAACGGCAGTTTGTTCCAAGGACAGATAATTCTTTGGGAATAGAAGTAAGCACGTTTATTTGTTACAGATTGATGACGAGTCCATTGCAGAGGATGCCCTCTTGTGTTTACATTGATTTGTTTGAACTCTAGACGCATCTCAAGCATACGATAAGTGTCACTGATGACCTCTCTAGCTAGTAGCAAGTTGCCCCGTAACCTCCTAGTTTTTAAGGACATCAAGGTAAATTTATTCAACCTTTCTTCATATGAGAGGGCATTGGCACCTTTAACCTGTTTGGTTATTTTACGCTGAATTTTTTCTAATTGAGCAGTATCTTTCTTGGTATGAGGGCACCACAGTTCTGAGGAATAGTCCAGAAGAGGACATACATACGCTCTATATAAAGGCAGGAGAACAGATTTGTCTTGTGATTTGAAGTTACGCTTAACTGACCACCAAACCCTGTTGGCGCTGGCTAATTTGTCTGAAATTTGTTTATCAAAAGAGAAATCATTGGAGATGTATACCCCCAAGTCTTTTTCACAAAATGATTTTTGTAGAATGAGACTGTTAAGAGTGTAACTATATTCCTGATTTTTGGGGCCCAGGTGCATAACCCAGCATTTCTTTATATTGAAGGAGAGACCCCAGAGATTAGACCAGGCAGATAAAATGTCCAGGTCTTTTTGGAGAAGTGCACTTTCTTCTAGGGTATTACAGGGCCTACCAGTTTTGCAGTCATCAGCGTATTTAGTAGACCAGGGGCCAGATATTCAAAACTATGTGCTGGGCGGAAACCGTTTGCACAGGGTTAGTGCCGGGTTTGCGTGGGTCCGCTATATTCAAAAGGTCAAATAGCATGGGCAAGCTGCATTAGTGCCAGACAAAAGTATAATGTATGCAAGGGGCAAACAGAGGGGGCGTGTACATGAATACAGGTGCAATGCTATATTCAGTGCATTAGCGCCACGCAAAGTGTTTTTGCACGACTTAGCGCAACACTTTGCATGGTGCAAATTACCGCCCAGGAAAACGTAGTCTTAACTCTGGGCACACCAGCTTTGCATGACTTTGTGGCTTTGCGCAACTTTTGCACAGCTTTCTGTGACCCTAACCACTAAATATTAAACATAAAAAGAAACCAGACATGGAAGAAACATGCTGCACACAGATGGCACCTCCTTTGATGCCATCATCTGCTACTGGTCCCAGCCATGCCAGGCAGTAAATGGTGACCCGGCACCCAGTGGACACAATGGCAGTGTGTCCATACAGCACACACCTGCAGACCACCCTTCGGTGGACCCCAACAGAATTTAGCACACACATATGCAGCACTGGGAGCGTGGAGGGTGTTGAGGGGAGGGTTTACAGGTGGCCAGTCTGCACCACATACTGGGTGCTGCCATAAGGCTGGGACAAGCCACGCAGTACAAATGGTCCAGTGTTGGGAATACCCTAACACCAGTGTGCCTATCTGATGGTATGTGCCCCCCCAGCCACATACCGCACATCTGTACAGACACCACAGCACACATAGCCAGCCATGTATTTGTCACTGTGAGTATCCCATGCCAGTGGTGCAGCATCTGTGGGTCGCACAACAGCATAACAGTAATGTCCTCTGTCAGTACACACCTGCAAGTTGGGCCTGTCACTGTGTAGAGTGCAGCAGTCATTGACGCCCCACACACCATAGGCATTGCTGTGTCCCTCACACTACTGGCCCCCTTGTTAATGTAGTGTCTGCTGTGAACTGTAGCAAGAACTATAGTTTGACAATTGCATGAAGCACCACCACCTGTGCCTGTGCTGTGCAGTCCCCTGGGGCACAATATTCTATGTGGTTCTGTACAACTGTAGCCTGCAGCTACCACCATGCACTTCCAGACTGACCTACAGGTGCAGCTGTGGGCAGATCCAGCCAGCCCCTGTACTTCCAGACTGATCTACCGGTGGAGCTGTGGGACCCTGCAATAGCGCTGGGCAAACTGCATGCAAATCAGGACATAATGAGATGCTAATCTGGATGTTTGCCCACAGACTGCCTAAGTAGGCTCATTTGTATATCACTTTAGAATATAATTATTTATTTATTTATTTGGAATTCGGAAAATATCTTTGAGTCAGAGACTCATTTACAAAGGTTCCACGTCACATAGAAGGGTACAACACACTGATACAGTACAGGAAACTGGACAGGCTAGATACAAGGTAATGATACAATATAATACAGTTAAAGATTCACAAGAAGTACCAATCAAGCTAAGTCCAGAATGAGCCTGCAGGCACTTATATAGAGAGATGCAACACAATTGCCGTGAAGGGGATGAGAGGGTTGGGGGGTAGATAGCATATTTTTGCCCCGGAGAAATGTGGTAGCACCAGCCAAACAGCTTAGCTCCATGCAAAACGTGTGTAAAACCTGTGCAAACGTGTCTGCGCCGCACAAACATTTCAGAAACATGGTACATTGCTGCAGAATTATACATGCGCTGGTGCTTGCAGCTTTAATGAATCCACTCCTTTGCTAGCACACACATTGGCCACATAGTTCTCCTTTACCTTCCTTCACTTTGCTGTGCACTGGGCTGCTGTTGCGGTTTGCACTTCCTGGTTGCTATATTCAGAGCTGTCTTATTTTCTGGGCTATTTTTGCACTGCACTCCCAGCCCAGTTTGCCCGGCTTCCTTAGCACGCTATATTCATCAGGTTTAGCACCAGGGCTATTGTTTCGAATATAGCGGACTTTTGGGTCTGGGCTAAGTTAGTTCGCCGGGCAGTGCTAATTTAACCCCGGGGCAAAGTTTTGAATATCAGGCCCCAGCTATTTATGTTTTGGGTTAGGTCAGCAATAAAAATTTGAAAAATAATTGGAGCCAGAACTGCACCCTGGGGTACACCACTGGTTACTGCTAGCCAGGCAAAGGTGTGGCCATCTATGATTACTCTTTGAAAATGGCAGTGCAGCCAGTTTTGGACCCATCTAATTAACCACGGGTGTATAGACAGAGAGACCAGTTTTTTGATTAGTGCCCAATGTGGGACAGAGTCAAATGTTTTCTTTTTAAGTCTAAAAAGACAATGTCACAAGGTATTGTCTTGTCCAAGTTGAGACTAATTTTTTCATAAAAACAGAGTAAGCTGATTATGCAAGAGTGGCCTTTAGAGAAACCGTGTTGACTGGAATCAAAGTTTCCTAGTATATCTGTCATTCTATGTTTTATAATGCCTTCCATAATTTTGCAGATGACCGAGGTTAAACTGATTGGTCTGTAATTATCCATACCCCCCTTGTTGCCTTTTTTGAAAAGAGGTATTACGTTTCCAATTTTCCAATTAAGTGGTATGTGTCCTGTTTGGATACTCTGAGAAAACAAAATTTGAAGCAGTAAAATAAGGTGTTTTTGCATTAGTTTAATAATCATGTCTGTTGTAATACCATCAGGGCCAGGTGAAGAACCTGTTTTTAAAGTCTACAATTTCTATGATTTCTTCTTTGGTAAACATGATGTTTTCAGGAAGTTGAGAATTCATGGGGTCAGGAGATGCGGTGTTGGGAATGAGGGCTTTACAGAAGTGGCTCTTTAAAGAAGAGGCCATTTCCACAGGGGAATTTATAGTCTGAGTTGAAACTATGAGTAGACCTACTTTGCAATTCTGTTTTTTTAATGACTTTATATAACTATAGAATAGCCTACTATTCCCTTTATTAGCTTGTTTAGCTAGCGTTTGTTCAGCATATGTTTTCACTTTTCTAATCTCATGTTTGCAAGCTTTTTGTGTTTTTTTAAAAGCTTCCCATTGCAGGCCAGATTTATTTGTTTGACACTTTTTATATATCTTTTTTGTTGATAAGCTTTTTTATTTTTTATTCATCCACTTGGGATTAAAATTAGATCAGTTTTTATTGTTTTTTATTATTGTGGGTATGCAAAGTTTGGCTATATTAAGGATTGTTGCTTTCAATCTTGACCATATTTCTTCTACGGAACTATATTTCAACATATTTTGCCAGTCAATATCTGCTAGAAAGCTGACCCGTTGGCACTGAGGGTTGAGGCGCTGGACGCCACACCTCGTGCCACGCTGGCGATCCGGGTTTGTACGTGAGCCTGGGCTGTCAGGGGTCGCCGGGGGGGGGGATAGGATTGAGCATCTGGAGGACTGTTCTCCTATCCCTGGGGAGGGATACAATGTGCCACCACTCTGTAGCGGCCCCTGGTGATGACCAGGGCACTGCTAGAGTTGAAGCAAGCAGTATGGAGTGCAGCAGACGTCAGCATGTATGTGTCCTGATGTCACTGCACGCTCGCACTCCTGGGGCTAGAAAAACTGGCAGCACAGACCACAGCAGCTTGATGGCCGCTACTCCATCAGCTGACGATGCCTGGACGGCATGTGCCGGTATTGGTTCCTTGCCTGGCGCGAGGGCAATAGGGGGTGCCCCTTTCAAAGGTATAGTTGCATATGCCAGCTGGGCATGCAACTTCAGGGTCAGAGGTGGAGCTGGAGCGGTGGCTGGAAGAAGGCAGGTCAGTGGCTGCAGGGGTGAAAATTGTGACATGATAAAACAAAAATATCTGGTAGAAGATTATCAATTTAGGAGATATTTGCCTTTTTATAGATATATATTTCAGATTTTTTAACAGACGATTCAAACAGTTTTGATTTCAAAATTAACCGTATTGTGGTCATGATACTGCACTATGCACTTTGGTAACTACTGAATAAATCAGCTTTAACCCTTAGGCTGCCAACAGAATTAGAAAGTATGGGAATTCTGGACTGCTATGTCAGTCCATGGCACAGCAAGGGTTAAATACACAGTAGTGCTTTCCTAATGTTATTCACTGGACTTTGTTATTTGCTAAGCACCCAGTCCAAGCTGAGAGTGCTGCCTTGTCCTGCTCTGCACTGACTCACTTATTAAGAATTATGACCTGCTCACCAAGACCTTTTGGTGAGTATATGCTACCCAGATTAATAGTTTAATATACCAAAGTCCTAGATTTTTAGCAATCCTCCCACATTTCCATCTGCCCACCACTTGCTCTCAGCCATAGTCAATTAACTTCTCACCTAGGTCTATGCAGAACTACATCATGTCCATGTTCCAGGTGATTTTAGTCCTCAGACAGCATTTTGATCCTCACTGACTGAAACCATACTACTATGATTTTGAAACAGGTGTCATCTGGCAATATAGAACATTTTCTTAAAGGAGAACTGTGCTAAATCTGAAAGTCATTTTCCCTATAGAAGCTGTTTTTTTTTTTGGTTTTTTTTTATGCTGGTTCAGTTCTGTTATTTATTTCATCTATACTTGCCTATCAGTAACTCCTCGGTGGTCGTGTCTGAGTAACACTCTGGTGTTTACATGCTACTTTAGAACTGCATGATGCAATTTGGCCAAGAGGTGTGGCAGGCTGAGGTACTGCTGCCTCACCACCTGCTACACTGGTGACCCGGGTTCAGAAATGGACCTTGGTTGCAAGGAGGCTGTCCGTTGGGGGGGGGGATTGAGCATCTGTAGGACAGCTAGAATACCTGTTCCATGATTCAACTGCCACGCAGTGCAATCTAGCTGGTGGCAATAAGGGACAGCAAGGGAGAGAGGCCCCATGCCAGGAGGCCCTGGGCATCTCTGTGGAGGGGGAGTACTTACATGCATCACTGCATGCACGTGGGGCACCAATGGGAGAAAATGGAGGAGAAAACCCTCTGATCATAGCACAGTGATAACCCGGTCCCTCACAGGCCCTGCATCAAAGACTGGGCACCTCTGGCTAGGTCCTGTGGCAGGATGACCACGGAGAAAGCAAGTCTCATAGATGTCAGGTGACAGGGCCGGGGAGACTGGTCCAGCTGGGGGCTGGTCAGAGTGACCAAGGCAAGAAAAACAAGGTGGGGGAAAAAAAGAACTGCATGATGTCACTTATGTTCCTCAACCACGGAGTATTATAGTAGAACATGGATGCACTGTGCCAACAATGGAAAAGCTGAACCAGCCTGGTGGAGTGGAAGGCTGAGACACTGGACACCTTACCTTCTGCCATGCTGGTGACCCCAGATTCGGGAAAGAGGCAGGGTTGCTAGGGGGACGGCCAGGAGAATGAGAATCGAGTGTCCATGGATGGCTCTCATCCTTCAGGGAGAGGGCAAGCACATGCCACTGCTTGACTGCCACCCAGTGGAGGCTGGGAGACACAGCACATGGCTGTGTTTCTGAGCATCTTCACATCACAAGCCCATGCCAGTGCACGTGTGCCAACCTTGCGCTGACCACCTGACCCGTGCCATTGCCCCAGGACCCTGCCAAGCTGGATCTGGACTCTGAGGGGGGGGTCCTCCATCTCCTGGCCCTGTCATGGGGGAAAAAGCCATGGAGGAACAAGGTAGGCAGGTCCTGGCATGGCATGGTGGCCGGTTGCAGAGGTGGGTAGGACCTGAAGAGCCAAGCCAGCACCCCAAAATCAAGAAAAAAGTTCTATGGGAAAAGAAAAGAAAAAAGAAATGGAAGTGCTGAGCAAGGGACATAGACTACATCATGCAGTTCAAAAATGGTCCTTAATGCCTGCTTGTGAATCAGAAACACCCACTGTATGCAGCTGTTGGCTGGTTGTCGCTTGCTATTAGGCGCTTCATGTTGGCATCTGGACTCTTAAAATCCTCCTGAACAAACTACCGAACTACATAACATCCTTTATCCACATCTCCCACAGTCTGTATTCCCTTAGGAAGTCTGACTTTATCTTCTTAGATGTGCCTAGGACTCGTACCTCCTTTGGCAAACGTGCCATTTCATATGCACTTCCAGCTATCTGGAACCAGCTCAAGACTATAATGAAACTCTCTAGCACTGCTTCTGTCAAGCTCTTTAAAACCTTTGCTGCTGCGACTAAACTAAAATATACCTGCAGCTGTTTCTAGTCCCTACTTGTCCTTTGACCTTTTTAATCAACAACTCACTTCCCTCCCCGACTCCCTTTACTTCTCTATTCCTACTTACCTCACCTTTTCCTTCTCTTCCTTCCCCTCCCCTAATTCTTCACTTCTGTCATCCTTGCTTTCGATAATCCTCCTCACTTTTCCTTCTTTTTCCTCCCTCTCTTTTCCTCCTCTTCCTCCCCCTTGAACCAATCTTATACTCTCCCTTCCCCTTATGCTTCCTATTACTCCTGTCCTAACTACTTTGGCTGTACTTCCTCTACTTACAATAATTGTCCTAACTACTTTGGCTGTACTTCCTCTACTTACAATAATTGTCCTAACTACTTTGGTTGTACTTCCTCTACTTACAATAATTTCTCCAGGTTTATGTTTATAATTATTACCTTTTTATGTTTTAATTGAGCACTATGTACCACATGTACCATATATATGTCGCCTCACCTTGGGCTGTGACCGTCTAACTCACACATGCTCTCTATATAATGAGACCAACTGGCTGAAACTTGACAACAGGATTAAGTTCCACACCTGTCTCATGGCAAAAAAAATAGCTCTTGGCCTCTGCCCAATAGGACTCACACCACTAATAAGGCCGGCCCTGACACTCAAGCACACTCGTAGCTTTGGTAAGCAACTCCTCTCTGTCCCCCACTGCCGCATTTCCCAGTACCAAAGGTCTTTCAGCTTCAGAGCCCCTTCCTGGATGAGTGGTCTGCCCACACCACTTACAAAAGACAGCAGAATCGGCCTGTTCAAAACTGCCCTCAGAAACCTACTACAGTCCTCGAATCACTGTGATTGCCACTGAAATACCTTACACTATTCTGACCGACGTAGGCTGTGGCCGGACTCCCATCACTCCCTGCCTCAACCTGTGCCCCCTTAGTCTAGTTCTACACATGTTGGCTATCTGCTTAGTATGTTTGGACTAACTTTTCCCTAATTATTATTGCTTACACTGTTAGCCTCACAACTGCTACTGTAACTACCTGACTATGTACTGCTGTACTGCTATATAACCTGTCTTTCTCTGTTTGTAATACTTGTGACATGGAACCTTTGTAAAGGAGTCTCTGACTCAAAGGTATTTCCAAATCTCCAATAAATAAATAAAAATATATTTTTATGATTTCATGCATGTAATTTCCTTTGTCAGTATACTTGTCGGAGGACCTCCTTGTGAATGAGCTTGCTCAATGGAGTTTTCCTGCAATAAACTTGAATTTGAACTAGGATAACAGACTAGCCGGCAGAGCTGAAACAGCAACAGGATTCAAACTAGCATTTAAAATCAGCTTCTACAGTGACTTTCAGGTTCAGCACAGTTCTTCCAGAAAGCTTTTTCTCAGGTAATTTGGTGCACCCCTCCTTTTCCTGATGGCACCCCCCGCCGTCAGCCCCATAACCTATTTTCTCATGGACTTACAACTAAGCCACCACTTATCCAGGACTATCATGTGGTGAGTGGGGCACAATATTGTCTCCAGACAGACTAGGGGCTTTGCTACTGGGGTCCCCTCCCCTTGTTTGCTGTGCGGCCGCTGTGCTGCCACAGGTCTTCCACCAGGTGGCAGACAGGTAGGCGGAGACAGCGTCCCTGCTCCCTGAGGAAAGGTAAGTATCTCCGGGCACTTAAATCTTCCTTTCCTGGCATGCTGCCAAATAATCCAAGCCCATCCCTAAACTGCAGTTACAGGCATAGCAAACTGTAGCGCTATCACTGCATTATTGGGCTGATCAGAACTTTTGGGATTTCTTTATGGACTGAAAAGGCAATCAGTAGATCTGCAAGATGATTTAACCCTACCAAAACCACTGCTTCTAAAAAACAACCCCACACGCTGTTAAAGAACTAGATCTGGCATGCCCAATGTTTTTTAAATTAAAAGCAATTCGAACAGGAAGCTTGCATTCAAAAGAAAATGACAGGCTTTTCTACGGAACACTACTCAAGAGAATTAAGTCTTCTGCCTCTTATATCATATCTGCCCATTTTCATCTTGTGTGAAAGGGGAAAAAAGCAAACAGCAGAAATTAATTTAGGTTTCACCATCTCCCCTTCAGTACAGCTATAAGGCTCATTATAATTCTGAATGCAGTTGCCTAGGGAACAAGCAACACAAAAATAGACAGACAGTGCGGCGCTTATTGCAATAACTGCAAAATTATTACATTCGTTGTTCTCAGCTGAAATCCATAATTAAAAGAGGAGTCAGTGTTGGAACATTCATATTCTAATGAATCAAGGCGCAGTGCTGAATTCCTGGGAGGCATAGAAACACGTCTCATCTTCCTCCTTGGCTACTTGTATCTATAGCACTGAGGAATCAGACCAAACATAATCAACCCAAGCTATGTGACGCTGATCATCTGTAATGACTTTATGAAATATTATGCACTCTTTCCAGGTGTTCAATACTCTATGGCAATTAATAACCCTTTCTGCAGTTACATTTTTATTTTAATGTAGCACGGTTCCACTTTGCTCTCCAAAGTGTTTGGGTTAGTATACTTCTGCTTATACATAGAATACACTGGTTTCACAATTTGTTTTTATATTACACAGTCCTAATTCATCACTGTATGGCAATTATGTTTAATGCAAAGTGCCTTGCAACTTCCAGACTCCCAAGATTCACTTAGAACTGAGCAGTTAGCCGCTCTGTGTCTTTCCAGGTCAGATATTATAATTAACTATTTAGTTAATTAATTTATTATAAATAAATAAATGTGTGATTTTTAATGGGCTGCACTGGAATAACACGTTTAAGTCAACTTGTAACATGGCTCTAAACAAGACACTGAAATAACTAACATGGATTGAATAAACAGCAACAGCTGACCATTAAGCAACCATGGATTAATTCCACAGTAGAACCATGGTTGCTTGTGTAATACCAGTATGAACCACAATAAAGTACATAGCACAGTTCTCGAATAACCCATGCTTGCTCCAGCAATTCTTTGCTTAAGTGCAGTTCCCATGGCAGCCCAAAAGATGGCTGTCAAACAGTGCTGTGTTGTGCTGCTAGCATCATTTCACAGCCATCGTAAAACTGCAGAATTCCCTAATTTACCCACCCACACACCCAGCGGATCACCATTCACAAGTTAAGCACAGAAGGAGAGCAATGCCTAATTTTAATGTCAACTTTTGTGTGTGTGGAGTAGTGGGCATCACTACCTTGGTAAATACACACGATGGTAAAGATGAGCCAGCACCTTCTATAACAGAAAGCAAAAATAACAAAGACAGTGCGATAAACAAAGCAAGATCAAAGAAAGAGGCTATGTCAATGGGCGAAAAGAAAAATAAAGAAAGTGAGAAAAACAAAAGGAAATCAAAGAAAGAGACTAACAATACTAGTCAAAACAAGTATTTGAAAGGTAAGAGCAGTAAGTGTCATGTTGTTCTATCTCCTGCTGATCTAGATAATTTAGAGAGGAAAAAAGTAAAGTTAATACTCAGAAAAATAGTACTTGGTCTATGAAAGTTTTTTTCAGATTGGCTCAATTCAGAACATTTAGAAATTGATCTAAAAATTGCTGTAAAACAGTGCTGTGCTGTTAGCATTGTTTCACTGCCATCTGTTGACCTGCCAAGGGAACTGCATGAAGATATACCCTAGCATGATCCCATCATGCAGTGCAACCCATATCTTGTAATACACACAGATGAAAATAGAAGAATCTGGCATAGAAAGTTAACTGCAAGTTTTTGAAAAGTTTTAAAATATGTTTCAACGTTAAAAAGCTTAAAACTTGTAATGAAAGATGTTTTTTGCAAAAGTTATATGGCAGCCACGATATTTCCAATAGGTGTGTTCCAATTATTTTGTACTGTGTATATACTATGTTTAACAGCTCAGCATAAAGCATTCCAAAACTAAATCAGTCTGTCTGTTCCCATTTATTCAGAGAATATAAGTCATACAATCATTGCCATGTTGCAAGAGGATTAAGCCACTGAAAAGGATGAGTCTACTATGGAATTAATTCATGGTTGGGTCGTTGGAGGCACTTGGCCTTCAGCCTCATGCCTCCCAACCATGGATTAATTCCACAGTAGACCCATCCTTTCCCATGGCTTAATCCTTAATAGTAAGGGGTAAGATCCATAACTCACAAGTGGCAAAACCACTAGTTAATTATTATGGTTTCAGCTGATAATATTGGGGGAATAACATCACCGCAATAATATCATGGCTCACTACATTGTGCAGTATTACAGTGATGGGGCATTACATCGTTACAATGTGCCACCTACCCGGTTCCACTAAGCTGGTTCGACAAGAAATTTGTCGAAGTCCGTCACAACGACAGGATTTTGCCGATGGCAATCACATCGCCTGGCAAATCCATCGACGGATGGCTGCAGCACTCAAGCAACGGGTCATTTTTATTGTTTGCAGGGGCCTCTAAATATCTAGCTCGGGCGGATTCATGAAGTGGGTGGCCAAACTCAGAGTCGAATATGTTCATCGCTCTGACAACCCATTTGACACTGCGGGTGTCGAACAGGTTGTGTCGCTGTGGGGGGTTCATTGTTACAGCATCACTGTAACAGTGATATATGCACCTACCCCTGTCACTATATGTGTGGGTGAGGAGGGGGAAGCAGCACTGGAGGAGGGATAAGGGAGCAGGAGTTGTGGTGCTTGGCTAAGCTGCTCCTGTGGTGGAGTAGCAAGGCATCTGGCTCCTGCAGCAGGGAAGACCTGGAGACCAGGGTTTGGTTCCCCATTTCCCAACACTGACTCAATCAATCAATCAAAATCTTTATTTAACCAGGCGATCACCATTGAGCAAAGCTCATTTGAGAGATGGACCTGGGCAAGTTACAATACACATCATACAACACAATGAATACAATAATGTCAAAAAAGAAAAATAAATAAATACCCACTTAGACCAGAAGCAAAAATACAATGTACAGGGTAACAACAATGGCAAGGCCTTGATAACTATACATACACATGAATAGGTCATTTTGGGATATAATTAATAGTTAGACAAAATGAAGTCTAAGGAAAACAGGTGTAAATCAGGAAGCAAGGGCAGGGCAAGGTTAAGATGAGGGAGCTGTAGGGCAAATGGCAGGTGGGGGAAAGGTAAGAAAAGGAGGAAGCAGAAAAGGAAGGGGAACCCAAGAAGGTCCCAGAGTATGGTGATGATGTTGTGGGGCAGGCTCCAAATCGAGGAAGTAAGGAGGGACATTCGGTAAAGTGCAGACACCAGGGAGCAATCCGAACAAGGGGTAATTATACTAATTAATGCTGCTGTCACCTAAGCAGGGGAGCCAACTAAATGAGGAAAGAATGGATGGCTAAAAAGAGGTTGGGGGGTTGAAGGACACGGGGGTGACCGGCAAGCCACTAGGAGGTAAGGTGGTGATCAGGAATAACCGTTGCAGGATTCTTTTCAAGAATGAGCATAGAGTGTTTTACATGCTGTTACGTTGATGGGGTGGGCCAATTTCAAAGTTTATTTTTGATTTTTTTTTTAAATTGTTTCTCCTTAGCAACTTTCTCCCTGTCCCCGAAGTCCACACCCCCTCAGAGTTGATTATAAAAATTTCAAGAGGCGTGTCAGGGGATGTTGGGGTAGGAGCCTCCCACAAAAAAAATAAATCCTGCCATTGTTTTTATCTATTTTTAGTGTTAGTGTAGTATCTGTGAAGCCGGTGCTTTTACCGACTTTGAAATTGACCGGCGATGTAATGGTTGCGGCGTATTGTGCTGCAATGTTTTTGTTGGTGATGTTGTCGCCTAGATCTTTTATGACGGTCTTACAACTCATGCAGAGATAAATGGGTAATTCCAGTACAAGCTATTCTGTAAATATATTTATATTATATATATATATATATATATATATATATATATATATATCACATTATTTTTTTTTATTAATGTTTACCCTGTTATAGCTTCAAACTGCCTTTCTGAGTCTTACCTATGCAAACCTTCTATTTGGCCCATTATTCACTCTGTTAGAATGTCCAGTTCAAAGTGGAAATAACATGTTCTGAGTGGGAATAATGTATTCCAAGGGAAGATACATTGTTATTACCACTGTTTGAAGAATAACATGATTTATTTACCATATTTATTCACCACTGGTGTGGTATATATTAGATAAAGGTTGCTATGCCTGCCCAAACAGATTACAGTAGACAGTTACAGGTGGGGTAAAAAAACATGTCTGTAGACTGAGTGTAAAACTGTGGTCTCACATAGCCTGTTGGGCTGTTCCATCCTCTGCCATGGAAAGGGGGGATGCAAGTAATCGGATATACTGTTTTAAATACAATGTTTTGCTTATAGGATAAAAGGTGATTATAGTATATGCCTCAGTGTTGTTTTGTATGGAAATCAATACAGTGGCAGATGATGAAAAAAAAAAAAAAAAAAAAAAACTATTGTTAAAGAGTGTTGCTGACTGTATCGCTTTGCCTGCAACTTGCCTGTGCCTTATTGCTGTACTGTATTTCTGATTGTCTCATGTATATATGTAGTTCTGTTTTTCTTCCGACGAGGTACCTTTATAAATGAGCCTCTGGCTCAAAGGTTTTAAACTGATGTTAAAATAAATAAAATAAATAAATGCTGTACCACAGTAGTGATGTTGGAATTAGACATGTTAAAAGTTGACAAAACGTTGCTTCAATAGAACTTGGCAATGTTGTGCAACTTATTACATTAGAAGTGTCGACTTCACAACTTTTGCCAGAGCAAAGGTACTTTTCCTGCAAAGTGGCGTAGCATCTGCAGGAAAAGTGACACTTCACCTGAAAAACCATTGCGAAGTCGGCGAACTCAAAGTTGGTGTTGCCAATAGGAACTTTGCAAAGTTCTGCAACTTTGCCAATGAAGTTTAACTTTGCTGTATCTCTAGTTGGAACATTGCTGTGCCACAGTAGCTGTGTCTCCACTGTGGTACAATAGCATATAATCCTGTGCCTACTAAGATTCCTCATGCTTGCCTACATTGTAGATTCCTCATAATGAAGATATCAGCAATGTTGAAAATACCCCAAGTGAACCATTTTGTTAAAAGATGAACTACTAGAAATGTTGCCAGCTCATGTAGATTTTCCTTAAATCTCATTAAATGTTTTTGTAACATGACTCTAAATAAGAGACTAAAATAAGTAACACAGATTGGATAAAGAGCAACAGGTGACCAAAGCAGCCATGGATTAATTTCACAGTAGAACCATGGTTGCTTGTGTAATATCATTATCGACCACAACACCATACATATCCGTAGCAGAAGTCCCTGTGCAGTAGCAGGAGTGTGCTCAAAAGTGTGAAGAGTGAGAGAGAGACACTGAGGACAGCATGAGATAGAGAGTGAGAGACAGACAACAGTAGCGAATGTCTGCAGGAGTGAGCTGCGTGACTGGATTGATGTGTGAGTCTCTGTATCTCTCTCCCTGTCACAAAGCAGAAAGCAGAGGGCAGTACAGAGGTGGCATACAGTTGTATCGTGCTCCCGATAACAGTGTTGTTACTAGTTGTGCTGTGTCTCTCCTGAAGCTGAACAGGAGAATCTGTGCTCTGTTTCTTGCTGTCATGAATGGCGTTATTGTTATTTTGAATTCTGTTCCTTCCACCACCCACCCCCATGGACCTCCATGAACCAAGCAGTCAGTGTGTTGCTATCAACAGTAGTCCCCAAAGTTTCAAAGAACACTTGCAAGCAGCACAGTATTTTCAAAGTAAGTTCCCGAGGTCACAATAGTAAAGGAATAGTACACCCAATTCTGCTTCCATACCTTAATGTGATGTTTTGACCCGGTCTTTGTAGAGACACTTCAGGAAATGCCAGAAAACAGAAAGTACAGGAAAACTTCACCTGTAAAATGTTCACTAAATCCCATATTTGGAACTGCAAAGTAGCCTAAAATCTTAAGTTTGTTAAGCAGTAGTTATATATCTGTAGTGGAGTTAATTACATGCCATAGTTCAGTGCATCATTGGATGCAGTTTTCAAGTTGTGCATCTATGCAAATCTTCATACTTTACCCATACTGCAGTACTGAATGGGAAGAAAAACCAAATGCGACAAGGTTACAAAACAGTGTTTTTTTATGAATGGAGGTAAAATGTTTTTGCCTTTCTCTCTGTTACTGTACAAAACATAACGCTGCAAACTGTTTTGAAAGTGCACTCATAGCATTAATGTATACAGAATATTCAATGTGCAGGCGTACAGTTGCACAGCTATGTAGCCTGTAAAAAGTTTACAGTTGGGCACCATAAACAGGTTTGTTAAGCAATATTTGCAGTTTCTCTTTATTTGTGTACCACACTGCACCTACAGTCTATCTCACAATGCATGTGCCCCCCAGGAAAAACCTGATAGACTCTCCCACTACCACCGTTAAACCCAGCACCGAAACCGTGACTATTGAACTGCCTAATGCGCTGAACCTGTATGACTGTATCTTTCTGTTGTCTGTAACCTCTGTATTTGTGCTAATCCTGAAACAACTGTATATGATCTGAAATCTGTATTTACTGTACTGGTGTTTCTGTATCATTAGTCCTCCCTGATGTGGAACCTTTGTAACTGAACATGTTCCGAAACCTGTAACCACTGTATTTGTGTTTTGCTATGTTTGTCCACCCTGACGTGGAACCTTTGTAAAAGAGCTCACGCTCAAAGGTTTTTCTGAATATTCATAAATAAATAAACACTTACTTGACTGAAAACAGTGTTTGGCTTGCACTTGCCATGCTACAAGTGCATTAAACCACTCCAGAGCATGGTTCTACTGTGGAACTAATCCATGGTTGGGCGGATGGAGGCACTCGGCCTGCAGCTTCATGCCCCAACCCCCCCAACCATGAATTAATTCCACAGTAGAACCATGTTCTGTCGTAGTTTAATGCTTACTTAATCATATCCTCTTGTTTGCTGTTTTCTGATTATTTGACCACAGTTTAAGACAGTTAGAAAGAAGGAAACTTACCAGTAATTAAAACAATCATATACTATGAAAAATAATGTACAGGCAACCATACAAAACAAGGCTGATGTTTCCATCTCTGAGATGACATCATAGGGACCTCTCAAGCTTCACTCTTGTGGTCTATGATGTCATCTCATCCTTCGATGGAAACAGCCTGGTGTATGGTTGCCCATGCATTAGTCTCTGTATTTCCTTTTTATGATTATCTGTGATTTATAATTTAATAGTAAAAACAAAGAAACATAGACAATGATGGCCAAAAAAAGACCAAAGGGTCCATCTAATATGCCTGTTGTTCTGTATCAGCCCAGGGACCTACTGTCCCTAGAAACACAGAAACATAGAACAATAGAATCTGATGGCAGATAAGGACTGCCTGGCCCACGTAGTTTGCCCATCTCCCTACCTAATGGATAAGCTGCAGATCCTAGTTAACCAACAGCATACTTCATCCTACCCCCCACTAGAATTGCCTTATGTCTGTCCCATGCATTCTTGAATTCCCCCACTGTTTTTGACTCCACAACCTCCTCAGGAAGGCTGTTCCATGCATCCCCAACCCTCTCCGTGAAAACATACTTCCTCACATTACCTCTGTGCCATCCCCCCCTCTATCTTCAAATTGTGCCCCCTTGTTCTTGCACATCTTTTTTTCTGAAAGATGCTACCCTCTTGGATTTTGTTGATTCCCTTCAGGTACATGAAAGTTTCTATCATGTCCCCCCCTCTCCCTCCTTTCCTCGAGGGTATACATACTAAGCTAATTTAGTCTCGCTTCATATGTCTTCTGGTGCAGACCCTGTACCATTTTGATTGCCCTCCTCTGGACAGCCACCACCCTGTCTATGTCTTTGCGGAGATGGGGTCTCTAGAACTGCATGCAGTACTCCAGACGGGGACTCACTAACTGTCTGTACAGAGGGATAACAACTTCCTGTTTTCTATTGGTGATGCCTCTCCCTATGCATCCCAGTATCCCCCCAGCCCTTCTTACTGCCTTCTCACATTGCTTGCCCACCTTTAGGTCATCTGACATAATTACCCCCAGGTCCCTTTCCATTTCTGTTGTTGTCAGTATCTCACCCCCCCCACTGGGTTTTTGTTTCCCAGGTGCATTACTTTGCACTTCTTTGCATTGAATCTAAACTGCCATACATTTGACCATTCCTCCAACCTTGCCAAGTCCCTTCTCATTCTTTCCACCCCACCTTGTGTATCAACCCTGTTGCAGATCTTTTGTGTCTGCAAAGAGACATACTTTTCCTTCCAGTCCCTCTGCAATGCCACTTATAAAGACATTAAAAAGGACCGGACCCAGTACTGAGCCCTGCAGTACACCACTAGTAATCCCCCCTTCTTCACTGTGGACTCCATTTAATATTACCCTCTGCGTCCTGTTGTCCAGCCAATGTTTTACCCAGGCTACCACCCTGGGACCCACTCCCAGGCTGGCTAATTTGTTTATTAATCTTTTGTGGGGGGCTGTGTCACATGCCTTGCTAAAGTCTAGGTAGGCCATGTCCACAGCTCCTCCCTGGTCTACTACTTTGGTCACCCAGTCAAAGAAATCAATTAGATTCATCTGACATGACCTTCCCGCTGGAAACCATGCTGCCTTAGGTCCTGTGCCCCACTGGCCTCTAGGTACTCAACAATTCTTTCCTTTAGAAGTGATTCCATCATGTTCCCTACCACTGAGGTCAAACTGACAGGTCTGTAGTTTCCTACCTCTGTCTTGCTCCCACTTTTGTGAAGGGGAATCACATCCGCCTTCCTCCAGTCCTCAGGTACCACACCATCCTCCCATGATTTGTTAAAAAGGGTAGTCAGTGGTGTTACTAGTTCTCCTCTTAGTTCTTTTAGAGTTCTGGGGTGAATCCCATCAGGCCCCATTGCTCTGTCCACCTTCAGCCCTTCAGTCCATGTAGGGTTCTATCTCTTCCAAGCCCCCTGCTCCCCTCCGTACCATTACTGAGCTGAGTAACCACCAAACCTTTCACATTGTCAAGCCATGCTTGAAATCATTTACGGTCTTGGCACCCATCACATCTGCTGGCAGACTGTTCCACAGTTCCACAACCCTTTCCATAAAATAGAACTTCCCCACATCCCTCTTAACCCCCCAGGTTCCACTCATAACCTCAGGTTCTTGAATCTGTACTCCTGCTAAACAGCTCTTCGCAGTTCACCTTGTTTCTTCCCTTCAGGAACCTGAAGGTTTCTATCATATCTCCCCTCTCTGTGGCACTGCTGTCCATCTCTTATGGTATAGCAGGCCCCATCTTCTGCAAGTCTGGGCAGCCAGAACCACTTAGGGTGATGGCATCCCCATACTATAAGAGAACAATTTCAATGCCTATGACATCTATGGACCAGTATACCAAAATTCTCCTTATATTTCACATATTTTCTGTGTTTATCTTCCTCTCTGTCTTTTCTGCCAAGGACAGCTGCTTGAAAATGAGATCCCTCAAACTTTATCTGCTCCTGCTTTCTACATGTGATGTCATAATCCTTGGTTTATTAAGCCCAGTTGGCCGCAATGGAAATTATTATGATGTCACAAGGAGGAGATCATGGCATCCTGTATAGGCCAGTAACAAAAGGAAATGAAGTCCAAAGGGCAATGATCCTGTCTCCATACTAATTTCCCTAATAACTAGACTGTAACTGGCCAAAAACTGAGGTGATTAATCAAACTCAGAAGCTGCTTATTCTGAGTATACTCCAGCTAACTGAATGGCATAACTACTAGCCAGCTCAGAGTTTTGAAATCATGATTTTAAAAGCTTTGTGGTAGTTGAAGAGGAGAGTGCCGGTGACTCAGTGATGACATTTTTTTTCTTTCTTTCTGTAGAATAGATGTGGCTAAACTATCATGGCTGTGTCTAAAATGTGGCTAAACTATCGTGGGTATGTCTCAAATGTGGATAAACTATCATGGGTATGTCTCAAATGTGGATAAACTATTGTGATGTGTCTCAAATGTGGATAAACTATTGTGGGTGTGTCTGAACTATGGATATGCTACTGTGGGCATGTATCAAATATGGAGTACTGTGGGATGTCTAAAATGTGAGTCATCCACTCAGAGAGTGGTTGTAGTAGTTTGTGGCTTATTAAGTGATGGTTTACCTCTATTCAGATTGGCTAATAACAGACACCTGTTGTATAATATGAATTATGCACTGGACAGGCAAAATCTTTAAATCTGACTGGCTGGCAGCAATCCATGCCCATACTTATATTCCTTCATAAAGGAGTGGGTGAAAGCAAGAGCCCTGAGCAGAGTTTGTTTACATACATCAATATTCCTATACCCTGCCAAAACCCTTCATCATACAAGCCACTCACCTTCGAGCACCACAAGTAATTCCTGCCTTCAGGAACTTCACTCAGGAGCTGCAGTTACACTTACAAGCTGCCAACCACACTGTCCATCTCCGTGCCGATGACGAAACATAGCCTCAGACCAAGAACTATAGACAGGAATCACAATTCCTGCAGAGCGATTCCCTGACTGACACTGAGGGAAACCCAGTGGAGAAACAGGATGACGTTTCCATTCAGACTGCTACTAATGCTGACATTGCCTAACACTTTGCAATTCAGAGACAATAACCACTGTTCACTTGCATTGACTTGCAGTAGTTAGCATTAACTGAGCATTCAAAAAAGTATAGTTTATCGTATTTATTGAAGTTAAATTACCTCAGCTGCTTGTTCTGTGTTATTTATTTAATATTTATAGAAACATAGAATTTGACGGCAGATAAGGACCGCTTGGCCCACCCAGTCTGCCCATTTCCCTATCTGATGGATAAGCTGCAGATTCTAGTTAATCAACAGCTTACTTCCTCCTGCCCCCCACTAGAATTGCCTTATGCCTGTCCCATGCATTCTTGAATTCTCCCACTGTTCCTGACTCCACAACCTCCTCAGGAAGGCTGTTCCATGCATCCACAACTCTCTCTGTGAAAAAATACTTTCTAACATTACCTCTAAGCTGTCCCCCCTCTATCTTAAAATTGTGCCCCCTTGTTCTTGCACATCTCTTCTTCTGAAAGATACTACCCTCTTGCACCTTGTTAATTCCCTTGAGATACTTGAAAGTTTCTATCATGTCCCCCCTCTCCCTCCTTTCCTCAAGAGTATACATATTAAGCAGCTTTAGTCTCTCCTTGTATGTATTCTGGTGCAGACCTTGCACCATTTTGGTTGCCCTCCTCTGAACAGCCTCCATTCTGTCTATGTCTTTGTGGAGATGGGGTCTCCAGAATTGCACACAGTACTCCAGATGGGGTCTCACTAACTGTCTGTAGAGAAGGATAACAACTTACTGCTTTCTACTGTTGATGCCTCTCCCTATGCATCCCAGTATCCCCCCATTTATTGTTAACAAGTTAAAGTTTATTACAGTTAACCTGATTAATGAGCCTAACACTGGACTATTTTATATACTAATGTACTTCTGGAGTTTAAAAACAGTAAAAACAGTAAAAACAGTTATTGTTAAACCTGTCTTTGTGTCTTTTTTTTACTTTACTGTGTGGGTACAGTGCATAATCACAATCATAAACTCCAGAGCATGCTTTATCATAGGATATCGCCACTTCTCAGATGCACAAGGCACTTGGCTTCACCTCATGCCTCATAACACACACACACACACACACACAAGGCATGCTGATATCCTATGATAATGCATGTCCTGTCATGTATTAGTGCCTAATTAAGAAATGGGTAGGAAAAATCTAGAGAGATGATTGACTCAGACCTCAGAACCCCATGCTGTTATCTCAGCAAAACAGCATGGGAAGAAGATTTGTCATCCCACCAGCCTGAGCACTAAAGAAATCCCTCAGCTACAGAGTGCAGTTTGATTTTTTTTTTGGTACCCTCTCCCTGACTTTGATCACATTTATATTTCTTCACATTAAACTTCACTCCTGTTTTCTGACTCCACAGACCACCACGATCCCAACACAGCTCATATTTTAAAAACAAATTAACTGCATGGCTGCATCCCATAATGACAGCATCTGCCAAAGCTACCATAATGACAGTTCCTGCTGCCTGGCTCATAATATGACACCATAAACAGAACTGCTCCCAACGCTCCTGAAGCTGCTTGATCTTGACTGCCATGCTCACAGCTCCCGACGCTCCTGTACAGTAGCCAGCACTGAAGCTCCAAAAGGCTGCGAGTGGGCCACAGGTCACATGGATATGCTAAAGATGCCCCTTTCCTTGTCTTTGACCTGAGTGCTGCCCTTACTCCACCAAGGCAACATGTCATGCAGCGTAGGTGCCATATGCCGTCCAATGTAAAACACAGCAACAGTTGAAAATGGACTACTTTTTATTTAGCTATTTTTTCCTTCATTCTTTTTTCACCAATTGTAATCTACAAAAAAACTAATAAAATAAAATAGCTTATTGAATTATGTAAAACGACACGTTTCATAATCATAATAAGGCACTTCAGGGGGTGTGTTGTGCTGGAATAATGGCACTTCTTGGGTGGCAGAATTCAACCCACCAGAGGCTTGCCGTTATCCCAGCACAATGCACCCCCGTCATGCTTTATTGGTTAATGAAAGGGAACAGTCAAACAAGAAATACAGGAAACACAACTAGAGCTCGGTTTGATTTCTACAGTTTCCAATAGGCATCACACGCTCTCTAACTTATAGGCAAACTGCAATTCATTAGTACCTGGAACATTCCCACCTTTTCACAGATGCAACAAGCAAAGACCTTAGAGCCTTGACATTAAAGCTCCCTTTTGTTTCCAATCATAACCCCTTAATCTTCCGGACTGCCTTGTCCTTATTACCTCTTTGCTTGATTCCTTAGGCACAGACACCCAGAGAGAGCCAGAGACACAGGGCTCTCACACTGCTGCTGTGGCTTCCAGCCCCACTTCCAGCTGAAGGTACTGGCAGATTTTGGTCAGCAGAGCTCTGTTAGCCCACTGTCGCTATCGCGGTGGCTGCCCCACCCAACCCTCACCCTCCCACCCTGGGCGGGCACTTCCTATATAGGTAGGGATGCTCATGTGACTAAGTCACATGTGTGAACTAACACCCCAAATTCCCTCTAGCACCCTATACTGCCAAGCCACTAGGTGGCGCTGCACTCCCCTTGCAGCCTCTACTCAGTTTTAAACAGAATTTTTTAGGACCTAAGCCATCAGCCTATACTACCTCTCTTCCACTATCAGTCATGTAGCCAGTATTTGGGGGTGGTCCCAACCACCCTCCTTTTGTAACGTCTCACTCCCTCTGTGGGACTTGAAGCCTTCGCTGTGGTGCACAGACCATACCAAAGCCTGCAACATGATCCACTAGACCACACAGCCTACTAGTATTTCCCACATAGTCTGTTCCCCTAGTACCTTAGATCCCCCCAAACACATTTGGTTTAGTCCCCCCCCCACTTACCTGGTATGTTCCACCTAGCCTACTCAATCTCTTCCACAGAGCTCATTGGAACAACCCTACTGCTGTCCTTCTGAACCATGCCACTACGTAACCACCCCTGCCCTCTCAATCATAATAATGGCTCCCCACAAAAAGGAGTTTTTTACAGCTTTCCTCCTAATTATCTTATCTCTCAAGTGCTCTAATAAGCATACCCAGGTATGCACCAGTTCAGTCAATGCCCCCATATCACTGTCACACAGACCTGGCACAAGAAGTGATTTTGCAGACACTCATGCTGGACCAAGCCCCTCTGCTGGCCACCTGCACATAGACTACTGTAAAATGACCATACTCCTCTTACCCCACCCCAATGTCCTGCCGCACACAATAAAAAAGGCAGGAGCTAGTAGACACAAGTGTACTACAAACTAAAAAAGACTAAAAACCTTCCTGTTACAGATCACAGCTCATTTCAGGCTCATTTCAGGCAACATCTACCCTAATCCTGGCCCGCCTCAACAGCCTCTGAGCAGCGGGAACAACCCTGGGACACTAAAACTGGTGGCAATTAACATCGGCAGCCTGTTGGCTAAATTGAACCAACTTCAAGTGTGAGTAATCCAGCATAATCCAGACGTCCTCTCCTTAGTGGAAACCTGGCTCTCACCAAAGATCCCGGACACATCCCTAACATTAAATGGGTATACCCTCTTCAGATGTAACAGGATGAGGTAAAAGGGGTGGGGGTTGTGCTATCTATCTTAGGGTTAACATATGGTGTCATGCCCTCCCCCAAAAATACACTGAAAATACTGCACAAAGCCCTTGCTGTCAGACTACTGTTGGGTGCACATAGCAAATTATTTATTGAAGAGTTTCACCAGAAAAAGCATGCTGAGCAACAAGTTGCTCGTCTCACGGTGCATCCTGGGGGAGAGAGAAGAGGGTAACATAGGCAATACAGTACAGATAAATGGTATGTACATTATCAATTACAGTTTGGTATGACTATATATACATAGCAAAACAGTGCAGATAAAACAAATACACATATACAAAAATGGTTGAATAAGACATAAACATAGGTAGAAATGAAACAAATACATTTACAAGGTTATACAAATTCTACAACAACGCAAAATATGCTTGAAGTGCAAAAAACATTGTGAAATACAGCAGAATCTTCATTGACAAGTGCAGTTTGAGGAGTAAATGTTGTGTAGGGCCTGGGAGATAGAAGAGGGGATGAAGAGTGTTGGATGGGCATAGGTAGTGAGTTCCAGAGTGTTGGGAAGCGATAAGAGAAGCTCCTTGGCCGCTTGCAGTAGTACGTCATTGAATAGCCAGAGTGCGAGAGTCAGTGGATCTGAGAGAATGGTGTGGGGAAGGCAGAATGGAAAGGGAGGAGGATAGGTAAGAGGGGAGAGAACCAAACCAGAATTTAGAGGTAAATTTCACGCAGTGCAAGAGTCATCTACACTCCAGGGAGGGGAAAGCAAGGGAGCAGTGGTGGCGGGGCCGGGGGGGAGAGTCAAGAGAAAAGTGACAAAAAGCATTGAAAAGGGAATCCAGTCTGGATAGGGAAGACTTAGAAGCAGCACAATACATTATGTCTCAATAGTCGAAAATAGGGAGAATCATTTTCTGAACACGGTCACACACAGCCGACAGAGGTAAGCAGCTGCGGTTCCTATGGTGTGCACCAAGCTTGGAGCGCAGTTTCTTCAGGATGGTGTCGACATGTTCTGAAAAGTTTAGGTGTCAGTCAAGCCAAACACCTAAATATCTGAAAGAGGTGGTATCCTCAAGTGTGGTCCCTTCCAGGGTGTGGAAGGTCAGTAGGGAGGGAAGCCTAGAGAGTCTCTGCCTTGTGCCAAAGGTCATGGAGACTGTTTTCTTGGCTTTCAGGAAAAGCTGATGTGACTTAAACCAGCGCTGAACATTATTGAAGTTGAGCTGGAGGCTGGTGGATACATCAGAGGGAAAGTGGCCAGAAGTGAACAAGGCTGTGTCATCAGTGTACATATGGATAGAGGAGGAGGAACATACTGATGGCAGGTCATTTAGGAAAATAGAGAATAAAAGTGGGCTAAGTATAGAGCCATGAGGCACACCATTTGAGATGGGCAGTGGCGATGACGAGGAATCAGCTATTTTAACTGATTGAGTTCTTCCTACTAGGTAGGCTTTAAACCAGTTACAGGCCGAGTGGGATAGGCCAGCTGAGGATACGGTCTCAAGAAGGGGGGTGTGGGATAGGGTCTCAAGAAGGGGAGTGTGGGGTTGACAAAGATGGCAGATGTGATATGACCACTATCCATGGCAGAAAGGACAGAGTGAGTAAGCCTAAGTAGGGAGGTGGTGGTGGAGTGGTTTTTCTGAAACCCAGACTGGAATGGAGGGAAAAAGGAGGAGTCATCCAGGAAAGAAGATAGCTGAGAGAAAACCAGATGTTCCTGACGTTTGGGCAGGGTAGGTAGAAGTGAGATGGGGCGATAGTTCCCTGGAGCAGAGGGATCACCACCTTTAGGTAGAGGAAGAACAATGGCATGCTTCCAGGCATTAGGGACAGTGGTAGTGAGGAAAGATAAGTTGAGTAGATCAGTTAGGGGGATGGAGACAGGAGGGGCAGAAAGGTATAGTAGCTTGGGGTCCAGGCCGTCAGGCGAGTTGCCTTTTGTAAGGTTTAGAGAGAGAAATGCATGTAGGGTGTTGTGGAGAGACATGAGAAAAGGAGAAACTCATGGCTGGCAGTTGTGGGAGGCGGGCTTGGGTAGGTGTAGCCAGGGAGTATGTGTCAAGGATAGGGAGGTTAGCATAGCTGAGGCACAGGTTGTAAAATAAGAATTAAATTCTGCCGCTACAGCAGGGTGTTCGACTATGAGGTGGTTGTTCATTTTAATGACAGGAGGTGGTGGTTTATTTTAGGGGCAGAAGAGGGAATGGACCACCTTCCAGAACTTAGAGGGGTTAGTTATATTTGAGCTGAAAGTGGATTTGAAATATTCTGCTTTGGCAAGCCGAATGGCTTTAGTGCAGGAGTTTCTGAGCGAGTGGTAGAGAGATCTCAAGGACGTTTGGTGGATTTGTGGGTCTTCCAGGCTTAGTCTTGAGCATGCTGGCAGGCCAGTAGCTCCGGGGTAATCTGGGGAGGTGAGAACCCCGTACTCTCACTTGCCTTAACGGAGCACATTTGTTCCAAATACAGAGGAGGGAGTCTTTGAAATATGCTAAACCATGATCTATGGACTGGGCAGAGGCTATCGGAGTCCAATTAGCATGGGTGAGGTCATGGTGGAGTGCAGCAAGGTCCACGGAGTTGTATAATTGGATAGTAAGGAGTTTGTGGGGGCCTTAGATCTATGGACTTTTCTAACTAGGTAGATCATGTGATGATCACTGACTGCATCCAATAATAAGCCCGATTGGACAATCCTGTAGGGTGGGAGGTGAGGGCCCAGTCTATGAGAGTGTGGTTTAGTGTTTTGTGATTTAAACGGGTGGGTTCAGTAAATAATTGTGACAAGTTGAGGGCAGTAATGTCCGCATGTGGTTTACCAAGGGAGGGTGACAGCCAGTTCAGGTTGAGGTCACCTAACAAATAAAGCTCACCAGAAGAAGAAAGGGACCTTACTGTGCTAACTAGGTCAGTGGCTGTGGAGTGGTGTAAACCTGGCCGGCAATAAACCCCAGCTATAACAATCGGCGCAGAAAAGGGGAGGCATAGTTAAAAGATGAGTCCTTCATAGGCACCTGGGACTGAAGTGGACAGAACCGTCGAGATTTGAAGTTGGGAGGAGGAGTAGATAGCTATACCCTCTCCCCTGCCAACTCGATCTTGGCGGGTAATAGAGTACCCAGGTATTATTAAAGATGCGTCAGAGACATTGTTTCTTAGCCAGGTCTCTAATAAATCTTCTTGGACTGTGTAGTGTTATGTAGGGAATTGCAGAAAAACAGACTGTGCAGATGAGTTCTTGCTCCTTAAGGTTCAGGAGAAAGTAGTGTTCGAGGGACGCCACTAATGGGGGAATCTTGCAACAAACAAGTGGTGTTTAAGCATCTAGAATATAGAGGGGAAGTGCTAGGCAAGGTGGAGATGGGGTGAAAGTTCAATGACAGCAAAAGCATGAAAAGAGTAACACTGTTAGGATGGCCAAGAGGAAAGAGCAACAGCTGGCAGTGAGTCAGAGCTTTGGAGGGGCATCGGTTCAAGACTGGCAGGGGGTTAGTGAAAGGATTGCTAAAAGGAAGATAGGGAATTACTAAGGGCTGCAGGAAGAGCTTGCTGAGAGAGTTTGTAGGTGGGAAACAATAACAGAAGGTCAACTTATGTTAATGACAGGGATGGAAGGTGTCCTGAGCTTAACAGCGCCACCTGGTGGAAACATAGAAACATACAATTTGACGGCAGATAAGGGCAGCTTGGCCCACCTAGTCTGCCCATTTCCCTACCTGATGGATAAGCTGCAGATTCTAGTTAATCAACAGCTTACTTCCTCCTACCCCCCACTAGAATTGCCTTATGCCTGTCCCATGCAGTCTTTAATTCTCCCACTGTTCCTGACTCCACAACCTCCTCAGACAGGATGTTCCATGCATCCACAACCCACTCTGTGAAAAAATACTTTCTAACATTACCTCTGAGCCATCTCCCCTCTATCTTCAAATTGTGCCCCCTTGTTCTTGCACATCTCTTCTGAAAAATACTACCCTCTTGTACTTTGTTAATTCCCTTGAGATGCTTGAAAGTTTCTATCATGTCCCCCCTCTCCCTGCTTTCCTCAAGGGTATACATATTAAGCTGCTTTAGTCTCTCCTTGTGTGTCTTCTGGTGCAGACCCTGCACCATTTTGGTTGCCCTCCTCTGAACAGCCTCCACTCTATGTTTTTGCAGAGATGGGGTCTCCAGAATTACACGCAGTACTCCAGATGGGGTCTCACTAACTGTCTTTACAGAGGGACAACAACTTCCTGTTTTCTACTGTTGACACCTCTCCCTATGCATCCCAGTATCCCCCCAGCCCTCCTTACTGCTTCTCACATTGCTTGCCCATCTTTAAGCCACCTGATATAATTACTCCCAGGTCTCTTTTGATTTTTGCTGTTATTAGCTCACCCCCCATTGTGTACTCTTCCCCTGGGTTTTTGTTTCCCGGATGCATTACCTTGCACTTCTTTGCACTGAATCTGAGCTGCCACATATTTGACCATTCCTCCAACCTTGCCAAGTCCCTTTTCATTCTTTTCACCCCACCTTATGTATCAACCCTGTTGCAGGTCTTTGTGTCATCTGCAAAGAGACATGCCTTTCCTTTCAGGTGCTCTCCAATGCCACTTATAAAGACATTAAAGAGGACCAGTCCCAGTACCGAACCCTGCGGTACCCCGCTACTTACCCTCCTTTCTTCACTGTGGACTCCGTTTACTATTACCCTTTGCGTCCTGTTATCCAGCCAGTTTTTTATCCAGGCTACCACCTTGGGACCCACTCCAAGGCTGGCTAACTTGTATATTAATCTTTTGTGTGAGACTGTGTCAAATGCCTTGCTAAAATCTAGGTATGCCATATCCACAGCCCCTCCCTGGTCTACTACTTTGGTCATCCAGTCAAAGAAATCTATTAGGTTCATCTGAAATGACCTTCCCGCTGTGAAACCATGCTGCCTTAGGTCCTGTGCCCCATTGGTCTCTAGGTACTTAACAATTATTTCCTTCAGAAGTGATTCCATCATTTTCCCTACCACTGAAGTCAAACTAACTGGTCTGTAGTTTCCTGCCTCTGCCCTGCTCCCACTTTTGTGAAGTGGAATCACATTTGCCCTCCTCCAGTCCTCAGGTACCACCCCATCCTCCCATGATTTATTAAAGAGAGTAGTCAGTGGTGTTACTAGTTCTACCCTTAGTTCTTTTAGAATTCTTGGGTGAATCCCATCAGGCCCCATTGCTTTGTCCACCTTCAGTTTCAAGAGTTCTTTCAAAACCCTTTCTTCTGTGAATGGACTGGTATCGACCCCCAAGCTGTATGAGGAGCAGATGGGAAACTGTTCTGATTGGTTAAACAGTTAATAAAGCCAGCACCAATCCAGGGGGTGGGGAGCTAAGCTACTGCAAGTCTGCAAATGAATAACGTTGGAGGAAGGACCTCTATAGCAGCTTCTTGTAGCAGGTTCCGAGCTGTGGTGCAGTAGGTGGGGATGTATGTAAGCTAGCAGCTGAGGAATGACTATCTCTAACAGTAGTCTCAGTCTACATTCCCCCAAGAGAACAATATACTGGATTCTGCAAGATCATTGACTAGTTCAAAGGCTTGAGACAAAACTGGGAAGCGGTAGCCCTAGGGGATTTCAATGTAAACTGGTTGTCATATGATCCAGCCCAATACAAAGACTCCTTGCTGTGTGTCAACGTCTCTCAGATGGTCGAATCCCCCACCAGTATCAACTACCACACTGGGTCCAGTACACCGCTTGACTGAATCCTTACAAACCACCCTGAGTGGATCTCCGAAACCACAGTCCTCACAGATTCACTAAGCGATCACTCCCCTGTCATATGCCTCTGGGCCAATAAAGCCCTTAATCCCTTCCCCCCATAACCTTAACAAGTTGTGTCCTTAAATGAGAACAACTAAAAGTGCTCAGGACCTACCTTAAACAAATTGACTGGTTCACCCTCGACTCCCTAAGTGATGTGGACCAGGCATTGGATTGCTTCATTGCTAAATTTAATGAAGCTTGTGACATCTATGCTCCAATCTATGAACGCAAAATAGTCTGCACAGAATAAATATTATTATACGATGATGATGCTGTTATTTTTTTCCAAAAGTCGTGAACCATGCCTCTTAGAAACACAACTCTAAAAGGACTTCTCCGCTGTTGCGGACTGGTTCTCTAAAAACAAGCTCCTCATGAATTATAAAAAAAACAAGGTCATGGTATTCGCAAACCCCCACAGTAAACACAAGGCATATCAAATAACAATACTAAACAGCGTACAAACTCCCCTAGAGCAACTGTATACCTTTAAATACATGGGTGCAACCCTGGACAGCTCTTTGTCCTTTGCACAGCACGTCGACCATATTGTTAAGGCTGTCAGTATCAGAATAGGCCTCCTCTACAGGCATCGCCATAACATGACCCCTGATGCGCTGTCACTTGCTGTCTAAAGTTCCAGCCTTTCCATCATAGACTATGGGCTTGTGGTGTATGGGGCAGTCTCCGACACAACCCTAAAAAGAATTAGTGTGGCCTTAAATAAATCCTGCAGTCTAGTACTAGGTGCACATAGACTTACCCACACCTGTGACCTCTACGCGCAAACCAGCTGGCTTACCATCCAGGGCAGGGTAGGTTACTAAGTCTGTCTGCTTATGAAAAAAACTTGCCTCGGTTTTACCCCACCTGCTGTCCAGAACCTCCTAAACTCAGCGTCCAACCCTCACTGGACAAGAGGTATGTCCAGACAATCTCTGCAAGTCCCTTTCTTCAGAACATCACAAGCACAGTGGTCCTTTGCCTACCGTGCTCCTAAATAGCTTAATGATCTCCCCCCCCCGACATAACTAATGAACCTAAACTAGGGCCATTTAAAAGAAAACTCCTCCAACACCTGACTTCTCTGGGCAGCTGCAACTGCTAACCCTAATGTTATCCTCCCTGCTGCCTCGCTCCTCCCCCCCTCATCTGCTTACTCATCCCTACTCTCATCTTCCTGCCCCGCTTCCCCTCACCTATTCAGTTCCCCCCCTTACATCTCACCCTTTTCCACCTTCCTCACCCTCTTCCCTCTCATCCCCCTCCCTCTACCACTTCAGAAAAAGCTAATCACCTGGCTGCCTCCTTTGTTGCTGTCCATCATGTATTTGCCCGAATGTTTAATTCATACTCTGTAACTGTGCACTTTTATTGTTCCAATGTTCCCTTGTTCTGTAACTCTGCACTTATATTGTACTTTTGTTCCCTTGTTACTTTACAGTTGTGTTACTGTTTTTGCATGTATGCCATGGAACCTTTGTAAATAAGTTTCCAGCTCAAAGTTAATATTCCAAGAAACTAATAAATAAATAAAAGAAACACATTCATTTTAAGGTGTGAGAAGTTTCTAGTTTTATACACAAGGGAGTAAGTTCTAGTAAGTCGCTTTTGAGCAGATCCAGACAAATAAAAATAAAAATCAAAAATAAATACACGTTTAGAAGATTCTTTGTTCATAATCTATGCAGCATAAGCTCGAGGCAATAAAAAGATGCTATTCTACTCACAAGAGGGGAACACCTTTTGGAGCTGTTTTTCATCATCCTCTGTTGTCGCAGAGAGCCTCCAACACTCCGCCTCATTTAGACTTACAGAAAAAAAAATCACTTTTTTAAAAATAAGAGTACTGATATAATTCTGATAAACATAACATACAGAATCCTTAGAGTTTGTCTTACTGATAGCAGTGAGTTGGGCTAAAGAATTATAAATCATGACATCAAGGATGCTGGGGTGTATAGGAAGGGGTTTGGACCGTAGGAGAAGCGAGGTGATTCTGCCACTGTACAGATCCCTGGTGAGGCCTCACCTAGAGTACTGTACCCACTTCTGGAGTCCCCAGCTGAGGAACGACATTGATAGATTAGAGGTGGTGCAGCAAAGGATCACCGTCCAGGATGATCCATGGCCAGCAAGGCAGATCCTCTGAGGATTAGCTGGAGGCCCTAAATATGTATTCCCTGGAGGCCAGGCAGGAGCCAAGGGGGGGGGGGCAAAACTGAAACATATATGTTTGTTTCTCAGGGGCATAAACAAAGTGCATATCGAGGGCCTATTTGCAAGAAATAGGGATGCAGTCACTAGGGGACATGGCTGGAGATTGGTGGGCGACGTTCAAGAGAAACATGAAGCAGGTCTACTTCGTTGAGAGGGTGGAGAAACTATGGAACAGACTGCCAGAAGAAGTGGCGGACATTGTGGGAGCAGCTACCCTTAATGGGTTTAAACACTGCCTGGACAGGACATGGGAACTCATAGTCCCCAAGGGGGGGCAGCATGGGTTTGAGGGGTGAGGGAGTGGGGAGGAGGTTAACAGATCACCAGTACAGTATGTCGGAGTGGTCAGATAATAAGAGCAGATTTGAGAGACCTTTAGTCTCCTTGTGTCATTAAATTCCATGTTTCTAAGTCCATTTCATTCATGATCACAGTATGAAGGGGCTGCCCCATGGCCAAGCAGTAATGTGTTGATCTACCAAGCCAGTGACCTGGACTGGAGAGTGAGCTGGCTCTCTGCCATCATGTGATCTCATGGGCTTCAGGTATTGTGGTACCGGCAACCTCTGTGGTGAGCTCATACCACTGAGCTGCTGCCACCATAAGCATCATAGTGGGAGTGCCACAAGGATGGCAGTAAAAACAGATTATAGAAAACCTCACAACTAGTAGAATGGTGGCAGTCAGTATTCCCAAGCCCAGCAACTGAACTGTGACCACGTAGTGGCTGTTTTTCTTATTTTGCTGCCATTCTATTTTCTCCCCCTTGCTCCACGGTGGCCCCTATCCATTTGGAGGACCTCTCAGTCCCATATGTGCCTTCTCTGCCACTTACCTCACTTCCTCCTTTGGGGGGGGGGTTCTGTGGAGAGCTGGCACTGACTCCCTACAGAAATTATCAGTTCCTGGAGTCAGAGGACAGTCTACACATCAGATCCAAGTGTACCGAACGTGTCTCATACACCTGCAGGGTTTTCCTTGTTACCCCCAGCCCCAGAGATAGTGATGCCAAGGTGACATGCATGCTCTCTCTACTGTGTGACTACGCCCATTGCAGCCAATCAGCATCACCCCCCCCCCCGCATAAAGTTCCAGCTGCACCACCACTCACGGTCACCCAAGTTGAGGAAGAGCAGTGGAGTCTGTAAACCCTCTCCCCAGGAGGAGGACAGTATTCTCTGGGATGCTTGAGCCACTTCTCTCAGCCAGTCCTCTGATGTCCCAACCTCCTTCCTGAAGATGGGTCACTGACAACATAAACAGCAACCCTGCTGCTGCGCCTATGGGACTGCTTTTGCGCGATGGTTGGTAGTGGCTTAGAGATTGCCCATTTTTCGCTTGATTGGGGGGGGACAGTCATGGAGAACAAACATCTATACGAAAATAAAAGGATCACAAAATGTGAGTCATCCTACCTGCTAATAACATGTTTCTCTGGCCACCGATATGGCCTAGTATCGCAGCTAACCATGCTAATGACTTTGAATTAGCATAGGAACATAGACAGTACTGTCAGATGAAGACCACTGGTTCATTCAGTCTGTGTGGTCCCTTATCCCGAACTCAGGACATCACATCTTAGGTTGCAGAAGCAGAGCTAAGTGTCAGTTTCTGATGCCTCCTGCCTCGGGGGCAAGAAGTAGCATCTACAATTACACAACCGGAACAGAGCTGTGTGGGCAGGAGTACATGACCCCTGACAGGGGAGTGGAATCCTGCAGCAGTGTGACAAAGGACACAGACAGGGTGTGGTGTATTCTGTCCTCTGCTGAATAGTGTGAGTCAGAGTGTGGTGAATAGATCTGTTCCACCCTGCTGCTGACTACTGGCTAGAAATCCCTCCTGTCTCATGCCATACCCCTGTGTGTGCATTGGTGGAGGAGGGACATAGGAAGGGGAAAATGGAGAAACAATTGTCTGTTTTGGGATGCCTACTTTTGTCATTATTTATAAATAAAATTCTATCTTCAAATGACCATATTAAATTTCCAAAGGAAGTACAATTGTGTAAAACTGTCATGGTCGCTGTTTTTACCTGAGGTGCCATATCTGAGGTTGTGAGTACTTATTACGTGTTATTGATCACTTTGGACATTTAATAATGGTATTTAATTTAACACATCTGGACTTTCTGGTACCATGCTATTTTGATTTTCTGATGTGATTTTTTACAGAGTACAGTGTGGGTCAGAGTAGCTTCTGTTTTGGTTTTATCTTTAACTAACCAAGTATATTTTCAGTTACAGTATATGCTGATGGCACAGTTCTACACTATAATGGTAAAACTGTCACTGATGTTCAAACAAAACTTCAGTCTGGCTTTGATGCTCTGCAAAACTGACTTTGGGAAAGTAGGTTGCTCTTAAATGAAAGCAAGTCTAAATCCATGATCACTAGCACTCAGTGAAAACGGATTCCTAAGCAGAAGAATGTCCATTATTTGAAGTGATGAGGTGACGGCTCTCCCATCAGGCGGAAGCAGTACAGCGCAGGGCACCCAAGATGGTCCATGGACTAGGGAGCAAGACATACAAGAACAGGTTGCAGGACCTAAATATGTACATCCTTGAAAATTGGGGGAAAAGGGTGACATGATTGAGACATACAAATACCTGCACAGCATAAACAGGGTGGAAGTCAAGGAACTTTTCTCTTTGACTTCAACTGCATCAACGATAGGGAAGGAACTCACTTAAACACGCAGGGGAGATTCAGAAGGGACGTCTGTAAGCACGTTTTCACAGAAAGAGTGGTGGACTAATGAGATAAGCTGCCGGAGAAAGTGGTACAGGTCAAATCAGTGAACAGCTTCAAACAGAGATGAGACAGGGATTTGGGGTTAGTTAGAAGTGTGTGTGGGAGGGGGAGCAAAATCTAAGGGGAGGGATGGCCACTCGGGCCAGTGCAGAGTAGTTAAATAGGGTGGGCAGACTGAATGGGCCAACTTTTTATTTTTTTGCCATCACTGTCTACGTATCTGTGGTAACCAACTGGACAAAGTCTCAAACTGCACATATTCTGGGGTCCTGCTGAACCCGCCACGAGTGACCATATTTCTAAACTGGTCACCACAGCCTAGACATAAAAAGTGAAGAAATTATGTAATTAAGGTGCAACCTGGGTGCTGACGCACATAAACAAGTTTCTGTTGTTGTTGCTGCTTGCACTTCACAAAAAAACCTTAACGATGACACCAAAATCTGACATAAATGCACTTTACTTTTTAAACTGTCCAACAACATGGTATAATACAGTAAACAGAAAAATTATTTAAAGTGCTAGTGGATGTGGTTTACATTTTATTATTGGGAGGTTCTGCAGCACATTTATCCACATGAACTGCAGCATAATTTCTTCACTTTTTAATGTTAGGCTCTCTGGCTTCTTCATGTCGGCGCGGGAGCCTTGCTGTTTTTTTATTCTGGTTGATTTTTCCTGATTGCCTTATGCTTCAGTTGATGTTTAATTCCCTTGACTGCAAACTCGTAGTATAAATGAAGCTCTCTAGGAGCCATGCGCCCCTCCATGAAGAAATGCCAGAGCATCATAAAGCACCGGGAATCATTTTGGCTCTCGATGTGAGCCTTCGTTATTGAAATTAAGTGTTTTGTTTATTAGCGACAAGATACCAAATCGAAGCTGTGACCTCTGTTAAGTTGGTTTGAGAAATGTTCTGGTTACTGACTCTCTGTGCAACTCATAAATTTCTCTGCCGTTTAAATTGTTCTCCTGGGACCCCCCTGAAAATGTAGTGTACAGCACCAGAAACCTCAGGGATGTCTACACTATAACGAGGAGGCCAGCTAGGTTTCTTTTTTCACTGATCTTATAGTGTCCATAGGAGGAAAGAATGTATGGGAACTTTGTGAACAAGAGCAGATATTAAGGCTAAGAGTACTCTTTTTTTACCCAGTTCCCTTTGACCTACGGTTCTCTCACCTAGATCCCAGCAATTCTCATCCCTTGGCAGAACAGGACACAGACACACACAAGCCTTGTAAAATTTAATAGCATGTTGCCTCTTATTCTACATGGCACTAATAAAACTGTCAGTGATGGGATCTGAAACCCAGATCAGCACATTGCTCATTCTGCAACACAATGAACAAAGACACCAAATGTGCTGGGCATCAGACATATAGCACACTTAGTAATGATAGCATCACTTGCAAAGCTAGTACGAAAAAGTCTGAAGAGTCCTGGCCATTTGGGAACCTATTATCAGACAAACGTTACAAACATGTGTGCACTTATTTCCACTGTGTTCTGAGATTCAAATGTCATGTTTGATGATGTGTCACATTTTGCCTATTTGTCACACCTTCTGGTGATGAAAGGTTGAAAGATGGTTCTCCTTTCATTACAGACTAGTCAGTAAACTTGAAATCCTATACACATTATTTACTAAATACCCCCCTTCTCACTACCAAGGGAGCCATTAACATTTTACAATCCATTTCTCTCTTGGACAAGCAGAGTTTCATGCCTTCATTGGCTTCTTTCTACTTGGCCACTGCTGTGCTGCATTCTCAGAGCCTTTGTTCGAGCACCACTCCCTGTCTCCTTCTGCACTGAGCCTGCCTTAGTTAGCACTCCAGATTGGAGTTCTGCCCCTTCGTAGGAGCATGGAAAAAGAATATGTTGCTGTCCCAACTGGGATCCAACTGAGAACTGACTCTTTTCTCCCTCGTGTGCCTCTCCCTTTTAGGGCTGTTCACTCGGACTCTGTCACCCAGGCAGGAGAGTACGCTCACAGCCCTGTGGCTCTTTGCCAAGTGGCAGTCATCACTCTTTCCAACTGTCCTGACTTGTCCTTCCCTTGAAGTAGGAGAGGTCCACACTACACCCGGACCTGGTGCCCCTTGCTATACCCCGGGCCCAGCAGACCCTCCTGCTAAATTGGTGCCCCACACTTAAGTGAATTGCTTCTTGTGTCTGTGCTTAGGGAGATCACATCACTGCCTATCACCCTGCTTATCCCATGTTGGAATGTATATCTTTCAATCATATCCCCCTCTCCCTTCTAGTCTTCCGGTTGTACATATTAAGGTCCCTTAATCTTTCCTCATATGTCTTCTTACCCATCCCCTGGATTAGTTTGCTTGCCCTTCTCTGTACAGCCTCTGCCCTTTTAAAGTTCTTTCACAGATATGTGTTCCAAAACTTGGTACGGTACTCCAGATGTAGGCGTACCAGGTATCTTTACAGGGGAAGGATTATCTCCCTGTCTCTACTGCTCATCCCCTTCCTAAGCATCCTAGATCCTGTTTGCCTTTCCCACTGTGTCGTAGATTTCAGGATATCTGACATTATCACCCCCAAATCCTTATCCTCTGCTATACGCTCTATCATTACTCCCCCCCCCCCCCAATCAGGTTATGACATGTAACATGATGGCACTGTCTGTCCAGTCCTATATCAGTGAACATCATTTAGTGTGATTAGTGTACCTGGTCCTCTTTTACTTCTCATTTACCACAAAAGACACCTATCTTGAGATGCATGCCAGTGGGGAGGAAGTGGAACACAGGGGTATGAAGAGCAGGGAGAAACAACGGTTGTGCTCAAGTGATAATGCCACTAATTTTTTCCCCATTTTGATGTGGGACCTGGACCACTGGGTCTCCTCCCCCACTCCACACTCTCTTTATTTGGGAAAGTTCCAGACAGGTTTATTCCCAGTCAAGTAGCCCCACCTGGAGATATATATCCAGGGCATTATTGGAGAGGAGAGGAGAGGAGAAGAAGATGGTATCTGAGAGCCAGTGACGATTGGACAGTAGGTGTTGGTTTAAAGGGCTTGTGGATATCCTGAAGGAGATCCTGACCCAACAGAAAAGGGGGAAAGTGCATGTGTAAAACATTTGGGAACCAGGTGACCTAGTTCAAATCCCGCCACAGCTACTTACTCACTGTATGATGCTTATCAAGTTGCTTAACCTCTTTGCACATCAGTCCATCCAGCTGTGGAAGTTAAGAGACAAGGCCAAAGGGGAGGAGATAAGCTTGTTGTGCTGCACTGCTGCCTTCTAGTATTAGGGGGAAGAAGTAGGTGGTGACAGTGTAGTAACAACAGGCATGGCACGACATGGGGGACATCCTGCACTTGCAGAAATGTACTAATTGTATTTATTTAAAATTTGATGACCTGGAAAGGCACACAGAACCGAGGCTCGTTTCCAAGTGCAATCCGGGTACAGTTTGTACAGAGAGGAGTAGTAGTAGTAGATACAAGATACAGGCAATTTGTACAACATTTTTCAACATTTGGATACACTGAATCAGTCGTTAAAACAGTTAAACAATTTCAAGTCGAGAGGGAGAAAGGAGTGAAATCAGCTAGTTCTAAGTGGTTGGGATAGGTGGGTGGGTGGGTGATGGGTGGTGCTTCAGTATCGTTTTGGGACCATTTGAACATTTAGGGCATTGCGGGGCGGGTTGGTGCTTGATGAGTCGAGTGAAAACTAACCAGGAAGGGGCCGGTGGAAGGTTTGGAAGGAGGTTATTCCAGAGAAGGGGGAGGCGGTACGAGAAGGTAGCTTGGCCGGTTTGCGAGTGAGGACGAGGGAGGTGGAAGGTACGGGTGTCCCTCTGTTAGAGAGGGTAGCTTAGGGAGGAGTTTGGAGTGAGGAGGGAGGTGAGGTGGGGGGAGGGACTCATACCAGTATTTGGCTATGAAGGAGGCTCCGTGAATGGTACGGCTGTGGGAGAGCGGAGCTAGGGATAGGGGAGCATAGAGCCGGCAATGGTGAGTGAGAGGGTGTGAGGTGGTAACGAAGCGGCATAAGGAATTTAGGAGTATGTCGAGTCTGGAGAGAGAGGAGGCTGGGGTCGTACCATAGACTATGTTGGCACAGTCAATAACTGGTAGGATAGTTTTATGAACCAGTTCGCACCGGGTGGGGATTGGAAGGCACTCTTTGTGGCGATAGAGAATGGTGAGTTTGGGCCGGAGCTTTGTGCAGAGTGCCTTAATGTGAGTTGAGAAACTGAGGTGGCTGTCCAGCCAAACTCCTAGGTATTTGAAAGCTGAAACTTGTTCCGGGGAGACCGTGTCTGGTGGTGATAGCAGGGGCTGGGAGGGAGGCCAGCTTCTGTCTCGAGCCAAAGACCATTGTGACCATTTTTTTTGCATTTAGTGCAAGCAGGTTGTCCAGGAACCAGGATTGGACTCTGTCAAAATCATCTTGGAAAGTGGAGAGGACACTGTCGAAGGAGGGTCCGGAGGCAAAGATGATTGTGTCATCTGCATAAAGATGCATGTTAGAGGTTATGCAGGAGGAGGGAAGGTTATTAATAAAGAGAGAGAAGAGGAGAGGGCCAAGTATGGATCCTTGGGGGATGCCAGATAAGATGTAATGAGGAGAAGAGGGAGTGTCACACATTTGGACTGGTTGTTGTCTTTTGTGGAGTTACGAGTGGAACCAGGCGATGGCAGGCTGGGCAATGCCGAAAGAGCTAAGTTTACTAACTAGAAGCGGGTGGGAGACAGAGTTGAATGCTTTAGCCAGGTCAATGAAAATGGCTGCAGTGATGTGGCTACTGTCCGTGGCTGTGAGGATGGAGTCAGTTACACTATGAAGGGTGGTGATGGTGGAGTGGTGTTTTCGAAAGCCAGATTGAATTGGTGATATGTAGTTGTTGGTAGAGAAATAGTTGGTTAGTTTGGCCAGTATGAGGGACTCCTGGACTTTTGCAAGTGAGGGGAGGAGCGAGGCAGGCTTATAGTTTCCTGGCTGGGAAGGGTCGCCTTTGTGGAGAGGGATGATTTTAGTAGATTTCCAAGCATTTGGAACTGTGGCTGTGTTAATAGATAGGTTCAGAATGTGTGTCAGTGGAGCTACAATGGCTGCTGCAGAAATATGGAGCATTTTGGGGTGGATTCTGTCAGGGCTAGATTTGGATGAGTTAAGGGAGATGAGTGTGTTGTAGACCTCCTGCGGTGTGATGGGAGGAAAGAGGAAGCCGGGGTCAGGGAGGATAGACAGCCCAGGTTGGGGGTGGGGGTGGAGTTGGGCAAGGTGCAGGAGATAAAAAACTTGTTGAGTAGCTCAGCCATGGAGGCAGGATCCAAGATGGTTATGTCGTCTAAAGTAAGGGTCGGGCAGGCCTGATTAGTGGGGGGGGGTCAAGGAGGGAGTTGATCATCTTCCAGAAGGGTGCTTTGGTGTTCTGAGCTTGAGAGAACTGGACTTTGAAGTAGGAAGATTTTGAGTTTCCAATGGCCTTGGTGCATTTATTTCTGAGCTGCTCATAGGAAAGAAGGTTGCTGGCTGTATGGGAGGTTTTATAAAGTCACCATGCTTTGTCGCTGGAGCGACAAAAGGTGATTAGGTCGGCTGTGATCCGGGGTAGTGGTGGCATTTTACCCTAACTTTCTTTAGAGGAGCGTACATGTCCCAGATTCTCAGAAGAGTACTGCAGAATTGAGCTAGGGCAATGTCCACGTTGGATGCGGACAAGACGGGAAGCCAGTCTGCATGAGATAGGTCTTCGAGTAGAGCAGGGATGAAGAGGTTTCGAAAGCTGCGGAACCAGATGAATTTTGGGGGTGAGAAAGGAAAGTGGATTTTGCAGATGCAGTAGGTAATGCAGTGGTCACTAAGGGCATCAGAAAGAACACCTGAGGCAGCGATTCGGTGGGGATGGGAAGATAGAATTAGGCGAGTGGGTTCTAGGATTAGCTGAGAGAGATTTAGGGATTCGATCTTTAGGATGGAGGGTTTATTTGAGGGGGAGAGCCAGTCAAGATTTAAATCGCCAAGTAGCATGAGCCCGCCATTGGACGTCTAGGATGAGATGGAGGAGATGGCCTTGATGACAGAATCAGGCGAGGACTTAGGCGGGTCATATATGGCCCCTATATAGAGGGGGCAGAGGAGGGGAAGGAGAGGAGAGCCACAATAGATTCATGGGAAGCTGGGCAGGATTTGCTGGGGATGATGGAACACGAGTAGGACTGTCTAACATATAGTGCCACACCCCCTCCGTGCTTGCCACGATGCTGACGGAATAAGTTGTAGTCAGGAATGGTGAAGGAGGAGTTAGGGATCCTGGAAGTTAACCAGGATTCCGTAATGCAGAGTATGTCAGGGTCATGCTGGTGACCCAGACTACTAGTGAATCCATTTTAGGGAGAAGACTCTTGGCATTAAGATGGAAAATGTGGAGGCACTTGGGGAGAGAGTTTTGGGCAAGGGAAGGAGAGGGGTCTGGTACAGTAGGAGAAGGAGGATGAGATGGAGGAAGGCCTGGGTCTGGGAGGGCCTGGGTTGGGGTATATGTCACCCGCTAGAAGTAAGAGGATTGAGTAGATGTGAAGCGGGGAGTGTTTGGTCGTTCCCAAACAGTGCTTAGATGGAGGCATGCAGGTTAAGGGATCAGTTTAGTGCCTCCAGGTTGAAGAGGTAGGGAGTGGAGCAGAGAAGGGTGGCAGGGAGGGAGGGAAGAAGGGATGGATTGTGGGGAGGGTAGCGGGGCGAGAGTAACAGGAGAAGCTTTGGGATGTGGTGCAAGGATAGGAGTGAGTGGGTCCTGGTGTAAGTGGTGGGGGGAGGGATTTTTTGGGGGTATAGGGTGATCAGTAGAGTGGGGGTGAGTGAGATGGGGAGGTGGGAGTGGGAGAGACACAGCCAGAAGGAGAAAGCAGCATAGCAGAGGCTTCTGCATTTTGAAGTGGGGGTGCTAGAGAGGGACAGAGATTGCAAGGAGCAGTAATGCAGGATTGCTGGCCACTAGAGGGGAGACTGAGTACTTAGCTGGATTATTTGAGCTTTACAGTCGGAGCTAGGATTGAGAGACAGGTGGCCTCTAGAGGCACAAGCAGATAACCTGCAGATGGAAAAGTAGGCTGATTGCTTTTTTTTTCTTCAGCTGTCACGTGCATGATAGTATAAAGGGCAGCGTCGACCAAGGGTGGTGGGGGGGGCGGTGGGACAGCCGGCATGGAGCGCCGGTGGAGTTACTCGCATGCCGACACAACAGCGTTTGAAAATGGCGCCAATCCTTCTCTCCGTCCCAAGTAAGCTGCTGTGAGATTCGTACCTGTTGCTGTGGGGGACACACAGTTCACCAACCCTCTCGACCCTCGGGGCTCACAGGGAGCCGAACTGACCCTCTGCAGGAAAGGAGGCAATAATGTTGATGCTCAGTGTGGTGGGAAGATGGAAAATCACTGTACCTGCACTCAAAAACAACCATCGCAAACAACTCTTTTATCAGATTCCAAATGCCTTAATGCCAACATAAACAGCAAGAGAAAGTGCACAGACACATCCACTGCCACTATGCCTTGGCGCTTCAGGTCAAAAACCCCTTGTCAGGGGGCGTCCCTAAGGGAGCAAATTTTTTTGCCGGGAGGGAGTGTGACAGGGTTGAATTAGGCCCTGCCCCATTTGTTATGTAGAAAGAGTTTAAATGCAAGGGTCTGTTCTATTCCCTTCTTTTCTGTCTCTTGTCTGTCTGGTTGCGCAACCAAATTTTCTTGTGAGACCTAGGAACTGATCATTCCAACAGTTTTGCAATTCTTCGCCTCTCGCTTTCTCTCTGTTTTCCCTTGCTGTTCCGTCTTTTCTCCCCCCTTGCATATCTACGGGTATAAAAATATATGTAAATCTTTATGTGGGAATGTCACTGATATTGGGATCCCGTTGTTTAAAACTGTATATAGTTATAGTGTAGAAATGATTGCAAAAAGCTACTTGGAACTCAAGGGGTTAACCCGATATGCAGTTTTTAAGCCTTTTGCAGAGCTGTAAACAAGAGGTCAGTTTTGGGTCACTGTGTACTGTTTTGCTGCACCTGCAAGGAACAAAACTGACAAGAACATTCTGTAAACTTACAAGAACATTCTGTGAGAAGCAGGCTCTCTTAACGAGTTCCCAGACAAAGACTTATAAAAACAGCAGCAATGTTTTTGCTAGAGAGACAAGGAGAGTGAGAGACTGAAACCTGGAATTAAGAGATACCCTCAGAAGAAGAACTTAGTTTCTGTTTGTACTGCCTTTGTAAATAGTTATACTGAATAATTTTTATTTTTTATTTTGCTGTTATTGAGAAAAATAAAATGCTATTTGCGAATTTCGAAGCTGCTCCTGGTTTTCCTATGCTTCCTGACCTGTGGCTCGATGACAGGTAGCCAGCGTTGGCTACTTACGGTGCCTGAACACCTGATGTCATGCCGAGTGTGCCAGGCAATACCTGTTGCCAGCTCTCTCATGTACCTCAGTTCTGTTCACCAAGAAAGAAAGTGGAGAGAAGTCAAGAGAGGGCTAGATGCTTAATAGCCCAAAGGGATAGGGAAATGGTCTAGGAAACAAAATAAAACCTGAGTACCAATTTCAAAATAAGAAGAGGGCATACACTAGGTGGCACAAGGGGCAGTAGGGTCTACAGTGCCACACCCTCACACCATTTACCAGACAGAAGTTGGATAGTGGCCTAAAAATAGGTCAGCAGCACTGAGCAGGTAGATCTAGCAGAATCACAAGGAGGTTACCCATGAATGGGACCCTCTAGTAAATGAGATGGCATAATGCGCCAAAAACAAAAGGGACACATTGACTTCTGGAGGTAATTCCATGCTATCAGACAGAGAATAGACATAACTCGTAAGTTAACCATGCCCCCTTTCTTACATGGGAGAAGCAAAGGGGGAACCTAGGTGCATTTGGAGATGCACAACTGTCTTCATCTCCCCAGACACCCCTACAGGTAGTGGGCTAAGGGGCTAAATACATAAAGACGAAAGGGCATACCAATCAAAATAGTCTGACATAGTCAAAGGAAAGAGTCCATTAAAAAATGACCTGCTTCTCCTACAACCACAGTGATGCAGCCTGCGTAAGAGCTAGTGTAGTTGATACAAAAAGGTGTAAATACCCCCCACATGCAGTGGAGCTGCCAAGTGGGGTTAGACTGGATATACATTGCATATATCAACTAATAGGGATATACCCACAGAAGGGATAATCCACCGTCAGGAAGAAGGAGGACAAGAAATAACAAGCATTTGTCAATGCCGAATGTTTGCTTGCTGGCATTGGCATTGGTAGTGCATGAGTTACAGAGATGCATAGTAGGAATAGCATTAAAGTATTGAACTAATGCTGACCCCCACCCCCACCCTGCAGAGACTGACAGGCACCGGGGATGTGCCTTTGTGTCATCAATCATAACGCTCATGTCATTCCAGCTCACTCTATCCTGCAGACACCGACAGGTGTCACGGTGTGCCTTGGGGTCTTCTGCCCTTACGCTCACCTCATTCCATAAGGAAATAAGCTGAGACGGGTGCAGTATAGAAGAATGGGGTGAACGTTAGGGATGAAGACCCCAAGGCACACCTCAATGCCTGTCACTGGCTGCAGGGTGGGGGTGGAAAGGTGTGAGCATTACAGCCGATGACCCCAAGTCTCACCCCCTATGCCTGTCAGTCTCTACAGGGTGGGGCACTATGGTTGGAAACCCTAACGCCCCAGGCATTTGTTGGTATTTTCACTCCAAATTTCAACATGGGCTTTTTGGGACCTCACCTCATGAACAGTGGCATTATCATTTTGTTACTCAATCCCGAAAGGTGATTTTTGCAAAGCGACTACGCCATTCTGCGCCACAGGTGGGAAAACACATTGCAGGCTGGATGTGAAAAATGACAGCTGTACTATTCATGAGGAGGTGTGAAAAAATGGCAATGTTGAAAATTTGGAGTGAAAATATGAAAAATTGGTGAAGTTATGAGCGTGCTTAGAAACTGCGCAACACATGCCCATAAAGCAATCATTTTTTTGGAAGTTTTTCACCAAATTTTCAACATTGGCATTTTGGGACCTCCTCTCATGAACAGTGGTACTGTGATTTTGTTAATCTGTTCTGAAAGTCGATTTCCCACAGCGATCGCGCCATTCTGTGCCACAGGTGAGACAACACATTTCAGGAAGGATGTGAAAAATGACAGCTATACTGTTCATAAGGAAGTGTGAAAAAATGGCAATATTGAAAATCTGGAGTGAAAATATTACAAATTGTCGGAGTTACGAGTGTGCATAAAAACTGCGCAACACACGCCGCATCAAGAAGTCATTTCTTGAATTTTTCACTAAATTTGCAACATGGGAATTTTATAGGACCCCACCTCATGAAAAGTGGCACTGTTGTTTCATTAATCGGTCCCAAAAGGTGATTACATGCAGCGACTGTGAAATCACCTTTCGGGATCGAGTAACGAAATGACAGTGACATGTTCATGAGTTGGGGTCCAAGAACCCAATGTTGAAAATTTGGGGCCACAATTCCTAAAAAAGGCTGATATATCAACCTAAGTTGAAACCCCCCACTGACTCCCATTATACAGCGCTTACCCGATTCCTTAGTTCGCAGTTCGGCTTTGAAGAGTGCAGACGTGTCTCGGTCCAGAGAACATTGCTGCTTCCACTCTCTGGAGGGTAAGTATGGGTGAGGGGTGTGGGAGGTGGGTGCTTAGTGGGAGGCAGGGGAGGGGAACTGGGAGACAATGGTGGACCGTTTCTTTTACAGGTAAATAAAAACAAAAGATGCGGAGGCATGGTTTCTTTCTTTACAGGTTTAAAAAGAAACAATTTCGCCACACACTGGGTGGGCTCCCAGTGTGCCAAAACAGTGAGTGGTGGTGGTGGGGGGCATGCTGACACAGGGATTAGGCACCTCGATGTCAGTAGACTACAGACAGGTTTTTTTGGGGGGGAGGGGGCACATCTGACATCCCGGGGTCAGAAACATTTTGGCACACTGGGGTGGTCTCCCAGTGTGCCACATTACTAGAGGGATGGGGGATACATGCCGACACAGGGATTGGGCACCCCAATGTCAGCTTTCCTTGGAGTGTGTGGTGGGCGGCAGGAACCACAACTCATTACTTGTTTCACCAGGAAAGGCACACAGAACAAACAAGTTGCTGGTGGAGGAAGGGCCAGGGACAGAGTGCTGGGCGGCAGGAGCCAACAAGGTTGCAAGGGAGGGGAGAGGTGCTTCTGCAGTGATGAAACTGTTTGTGACTGCAGCAGCAGCAGATTTGTTTCAACTCCTTGGCTCTCTTTAAAGCTGCTGTCATCAGCAGCTTCCCCCTTGTTTGACGGCTGAGGGATGTGCCCAGCAAAACGTCCGCTGCATTGGCCACAACACTGACACACCTCTGAAATGTGGTACTGTTGCAAGATGTTTCTTGCACATGCACTGTGTGCATGCGCGCAAGCAATCATAAAAAGGAAGGAAGGAGTCACCTTCCACAAACACTCTTTTTATTTGATTATTTTTTGGGTGGTGGGTGGTGTGAGGTTCCCCAGGGACCCTCATCCCAGTTTTTTATTTTTTTTAATCTTTTTTTTTTAATTTGGTTAGAGGGGGCACCCAGAGTAGTGCCCAGCTTCCTTTTTATGAGGTAGAATTTTTGTGGTGTTGCCAGCACCAGCAGGGTGAACATGCCCGGAGGCTTTGGCTCTGTCTTAGTGGGGGATGGTGGGCAGGGTGTGGTAATTAATAGTGAAGATATTCTGGAAGATCAACAATTACTTTAAGTATGTAATTTTCATATCTTCCTGGAATCAGTCTTTACTAATGATTCCCACTTATGGGTCAGAGGACCAGTTTTTCCATTTTTTTCGGAGGTAGTAGCCATCTCACCCTGAGGGTAACAAGTTCCCTCAGCCCTCTGCAAGGAGGAGAACACTTGAGAGCAGGGGCACCTCATGGTTGTGGCAGGACCTGAGACTGGTCAGGGTCAGGTGGAGGCTCCTGTGGCACAGGAGCAGGAGGGTGGCTGGACAACTCTCACCTGGCCCTGGGGAAAAAGAAACGAATCCCCTGGAACTCCAAAGGTGCCAGTCAAGAGAGGCAAAGTCATGCCATACATCTGAGGCAGACTGCAGTTCCTGCAGACCTAAATTGGGGCTGCAGCACAAGAGAAGAGACATCTTCATACTACCCTTGATACCTCCTTGAGGTCTCTAGGTAATGAAGTGATGACAGTAGTGCCATCATTGGGAATCCCTAGGAGTCCCAACAGGAGAGTTGCCAGATCATGGGCTGTATAGGACCCAGTGTCAAGTGCCTCCAGCATGTCCACTAGGAGTCACTGGTGCAGAGTACTTAGCAGCCTAGGACAGGTACATGGAAGATTTATTGTCCTCTGAAGAGGAAGCTGATCGATAGGAGATGCTGGCCCCAGAGGCTGATGGTGCCATGGAGAAGGGCCAGAACTGAGCCCCATCAGAGTCCCTATGGAAGGTATCTAGGGCACCAATAAACTCTCTCTGCTGTTCCAGCATCAGTGAACCCTCAGGGCCTGTGAATACAGCAGAACCTGTAGGAGTCAGGGAGGCTCGGGAAGGAAACAAGAATCAGGACTCAAGGGTCTCTACCTGGGCTGCAGAGGTGCATAGGGGGCCTCACTTGAGGGGAGGACCTGGCAAAATCATCAGAACAGGGTCTTTCTACATCAGAGGATCAATCCAGTCGGTGCCAATGGGGAATTCCCCCAGGTTATGACAGTGGAGTTGTACAGTTCCCATAGGGTGGCCACGGTCATCACCAGTGACAGTGTCAGCCAGTGGGTCCAGAAAAAGCACCACCTCTTCCACTGGTGCCAGGCTCAGGGTCCACAATGGGCCTGCAGATGGGTTCACCCCGTTGCTGTGACCATTGCATCTTTGCTGCCAAGCTCGGTGTTGGCCATGGTGCCAACTCCAGAGTCATCTCCAACCCCAGCATCATGAGTAGCACCAGAGCCAGGGACAACCTCAGGGTTTACACTGTCATTGATGTTGCAATCACTGCCAGATCCAGGATCCACACCATGGCCAGCACCACATCCATCATTTGGGGCAGCACTGTCCTCCCCCTTGGGGCTGCTAGTGGCACCAGAGGAAAAAACAGCCTCCACAACTGGACATAGCATGGCCCCAGTGTCAGTCCCTCCTGTGACACTACTGTGAATGTTGACAGGAGCTGGGGTGGCACCAGGACAGGATACTGAGGTGTCAACCAAGGGAGACTGAGCGTATAGCTTTGGCCTCGCCACCAAGACATCTGTTGCTCATGGCAGGTAGATTGTGGGGGGTTTGCAGCCAGCCACCCAAAAGGAGCCAGCTGTCCACTAGACCCACTGACCAGGGCCTCCGACGCCTCAGTAGAGTGAGGTCTAGGAGGACCCTGTACTTCCACAGAACCAGAGCCCCACAGCAGGGGCCTAAGGGAAAGGCCCAGTGACCACACCTTGATCGCTTGAGTGTAATGCCTGCCACCAAAGGTAGGGGTCGAGCGACCCCACTTCATCGCATGCATCTTGAAGGTAAGGTGGTCCATGGAGATGTAGGCATCAAGCTCATCTATGTTGTGCTTAAGACCAAGGAAGGCCATACAAAATTGATGCCAGTCCATCGCAGCTATCTGCCTCCCACAGGGGCAATGACACATGATAGGGAGGCTGCCGGGTATACTTGCTCTTCTTAGCCCTCTTCTTCTCGAACTTCGACATTGCAAAAACTGACTAATAATAAAGGAGAAAGGCACCACAAAAGACTTTCAGCGGTGATGCAGGTCGAGATTCGGTAGCAACAAGGAACTGAGGTGCTGTCGCTCCCATGGTGTGCACTCTATAGAGGAAAGAATAGAACTGAGTTGCATGTGGGAGCCAGCGATGGTTATTGGCTTGCACATGTGGCACTATGTAAGGTATGCAAGTACCAGCAGTTGTTGATGTCGGCTCCATCTCTGAAAAAAATATGCTGCCACAGGTTCCTAGCCCCCTCGGACCCCAGACCCAGAAGTGGAATCAATAGCATACATGTGATGTCTCCCGTTTTGGCCAGGAGTGTCCCATTTTTTTAATTAAACTCCTGCCTCCCCGCATGGGAAAGCAAATCTACCAGTTTAGACAGTGGCAAAAAAAAAAAAAAAATCTGTATGTGTGGTCCATTCCGTGCCTGACACCACTCGCTCGTCCCTCTTTTTTTTTTTGAATTTAAGTTTATTAACAACCAGCGGGTACAATTAATACATATCTGCCAAACAAGTTCTATATAGTAATACAGGATAGCCATATAATGTACATAGTCTTCACATTCCCCTTATGATACATTCTTTTCTTTATTTAAAGACTAAGTCCAATGGATATGAATCTCCAGGCCGGTTCCAGTAAAGCCCCCACTCACTCCTCCCATCCTTCAGTAAGATGGAGCCTCCTCCCACCAGCTCATCCCTCTTGACTTCATCTCTCTCTCCTGGGTCTCTCAGGTGTTCTTCTGCTCTGCTCCCTGTCTTCCTATCGCTGCATTGTTCGGGGGGCGGGGGGTCAGCAACGGGAGTGCTGCACTAAACAGCAACCTGCGCTTTGCTTCAGTGGGCTGAACAGTCCGGGCGCTTTGCTGCAGGTGGTGCAACCTGTCCTGTGCACTTCAGCAAGTGGAAGTCATCATGGGACTGTGCGACTGCATCGCCCTAGGGATTGACACTTGTTACAGATGCTCTCAGACAGAGGAGAGAGCACAAAACGTGCATGTTGCAATGCACGCTATATCTGTCTTTCTCTCTCTGTCACTCTGTGTCTGTGACCTACCCAGGTGCTGCACACCGCAACTGTTTGGGAGAGGAGGGGAGGGGGACGGGCACCCAATGGAAGACAGCAGCAAACATGCCTGTGTGGGGAACAATAGAAATCTGCGGGGTGGGTCGGTGGAGAGCCATTAATGGTTGTGCGGGGAAATGTAGCACATCCATGAGGCAGGTGGCTGGGTACTTTCTCCCTCCTAAAAAGCCAATCTCCCCCCTAACTTCACAAAACCTCCCTCCTTCACAGATTTATATCATCACAACTATTGAATAGTGATGATTGACTCCTGGAAGATTTGCATATTTTAGTGACCTGATAGGACTGGTAATAATAGCGTGCCTGGAGAGCTGATAGGGGCTGTAACTGGGCGGTAGGAGCATAACAAAACAAACAAAAAAAAGAGCCTGGGAAATGCACAGACTGCCCAGAGATCCACAGAGGAGACAGACTGAGTAGGGGACATTGACACACCTGAAGGAGAGACCCATGAGAAGGTCACAGTAAAGCAAACAGACAAACAAAAAAAGCACAGAAGTACTTCTCTTACCATGTTGAAAAAATATTAGGTGCTGGATCAAGCCCAAGACACTGGAGGGATGGTGAGGGAGGAGATATGAACATCCCAAAACATGCTCGCCAGTTCAGGGAGAGGGGCTGTCTGGTCCTGCTGCAACAGCACCACCTGGGGGCCCACAAGTGGAGCCAGTCAGTCAGTCAGTCATGATGGCATGGGATAGGGAAATCCTCTGCTTCAGCATGCCACTTGTGCTCATCGCATACTTGAAACATGCGCTGACAGTCAGAGTCTCGGGGTGAGAGAGAAAAACAAAGTACCCTGGCTCAGCAAGATAAAGCATCAGTACATTTGGGGCCCAAACCGCCTATCCGTGAAGGGTCCCTGCCGCCATCTTTGGGCTGTTCCAAGGCGGACATCTGCCACCCCCTGAAGGCCCTACCATAGAAGGAAACCCATGGGGCAGGAAATGGACCCCCTGGGATGCAGCATTAGGTGATGCAGTGGGACAGTTTTATTTATTTTACTTTAGAAATTTGTTAAATCAGATAGGAAGTTCTTGCTAAGAACCAAAGGACATAAGAACCCATTTTCAAGGCAACCGCCATACAAAAAGACAACATGACTTGTAAAACCAAAATTAATAACATTTACAGTCAGATAAAGACAATAAATGATGTCTACATAGTAGTGAAACAAGCAAGAGACGGTGCACACTGCAGTTGCATTGTACTGTAATTGCAGTCATGTATTTATGTACAGTCGCCTATGAAAACGGGCAATTCTGCCTATAGGCCTTCATTTAAACACACTAATAAATGAAAAAGGAAACTGAAAAGGCAAAGAATCGCACATTTTGGAGGCCTGATAGGACTAATCATAATAATTTGCTGATAATAACTTGCCAGAGTGCTGATGGGGACTGCAGTTGGGCAGTTGGAGCAAGAAAGGAAGGAAGGAAGCCTGGGAAGTGTCCAGACCACTCAAAGATGCACAGAGGAGGCTGGCTGAATTGGAATACTGATGGACCTTAATAAGAAACACACAAAGGGGGTCACAGTAAAGTGACAAGATAAAAAAAAAAATAATTAAAACTTGTTTTCTTAAATTAATTTAACCACAAAACGTTCTATATATTCACATGTAGTTAGCTAATGAAGAACTCTGGGGAGCTGCCAGACAGAGGTTTGTAATCGACTATTGGCTGATGGTAACAATTCAAGTTTAATTTCCTAGCTAACAGATTTATCAACCTGGCAGTGTTGCACAGATGTAATGGTTCGTGACCCAGTATCTACAGCATGGAGTTAAACCCTGAAATGTTTTCAAGCAGAAATTTGCTACTGGGGAGTGGAGATATCAATAACTCGTCCTCCAGTGCCAAGTTTTTTAAATTCTTCACAACAGATATAGGATATAAAAATTAATTCGCCATACAGTCAAGCTGGAGCAAAGATAATCTGTCATTGATTTTTCAATATTAAAACACTCAGCACCTTGATAGTAAACATAACAGCAGAGAGGCATGCTATGCAGGCATTTAAAGATTAATGAGGGTTTTACAAGCAAGCATATCAGCACTAAAGGTGTTGATCTTGGTGCATTGATTTTTTGTCAGTTTTTTAAGCAAAGGGAGTTGTATTTTCTCATCTTATGGAAGCCATAGACATTAAGAAATTAGACCGCTAATGTTTTCACACTCTGTGCTGGATAGCAATGTCTCAAAAAGAACCAGATATACTGTATTTCCTAATAATGCAGTTATTCATTTATTATTTATTTGAATTGTAAATCAAGCAGATGGTAGGGAGACCCCATGGCATACAGCATGTCATTTTGTATAGGGTCCCTTGGTACAGCTGGGTACAGAAGTGCTTAGGGCATAATCCACAAAGGGGGCTAGGGCAGAATCGAATTCAGTGGCCTCCATGACCCCTCCCTGCTGCACTGCATTAGTGTGGATCTGGCATGGGAGCATGTGGTGGTGGTGCGGGGAGGTGAAGCCAATCTAGACTACTGGCATCCAATTGGATGTCCTGTTGTGCTGCCAGTGGGTCCCCGCCTCCAGAGTCAACAGGGGATGACAGGAAACAGCCATCCTCCAAGGCCTGCCACATCCCTGTCAGCATGCCAGAATGGTTGTAAACACTGTACTGCCCCCAGCCACTGTGGAGGCTCTGAAGGCTGGGGGCTGGTGGGGGGGGGGAGCTATTGGGCCCCAAGTCTACAGTTGTGGCCAAGGGGAGAGGGGCACGTAGCTGCTACTGCAACCCCTAAGGCTGTGTAGTCTCTGCCCCCTCTTCCATCATTCCATACCACAGACAATGACTTCTGTACATGGTGCATGCCCACCCCCTGGCCTGCCCCATCCAGCCCCCACCCTTTTAGCCAGGTGTGGAAGAGGCCAGCTACCCGAGTTTCCGGATGTGTAAAGTTCCCTGCATGTGCAAAGTGGTCCCTCTGTATACCACATGCCCACCAGAAACACCTCTCCACAGGTGTGCAAGAGGGTGCAGGCCCTTCATGCTCTGGGCCTTTAGTGTTTCATGCAGTATAATAGGGTACCACTAGTCCTACTTCCAAAAAGGATACACAAATATAAGTTACATACAGTACAAGAAAAGTCATGGTAACTGTGGGAAACAAGCAATAAGGCACGACAGGGTGCGTGTTATTTTGTAATAACATCATGCCTTGGGTGGTTGAAGCACAAGGACGCAGGCCGAGGGCGTTCAACACCCAATAAGTGACTCTATTACATACTAATAGTGCTGTGCGGAATTAGTACAGAAAGGCCGTTCTGCCGGCAAAATTTCCACCAGAATTTCACTGGTTCTTCAGCGAAATTCCACCTACTGTGATCCACGGAATAATATTCCACGTAAAAAAGCAATTTTTCTGCAGAAAATTATTCTGCAACAATTTCCACAGAAAATGTTGAGATCTATGTGTAACCCCCCTGCAAATGGGCATTCCCAAAAGACTTCCAGGAGCTTGCTTGAATGCTCCGAGCCTGAATGGTGTTTGGCGTTTAAGCCATTTATCTGTGAGTGTTTTTAGAGCCTCTGGCACTGTCTCTTTAAGAGCTGTCTGCTTGCAGACATAATTAGTTTGTATGGGGGGGGACTGTGTGTTTCTCTGCTTGAGTCCCACTCGAGCTGCTGCCAATTCACTCCGTTTTTGCAGTCACTAGGAGTACAAAGGGAACCTATCTGAAAGATGTAACTGTTTGCCAGAAATCATTTAGAGTAATAATGAAAATATAGTTTGTCTAACCTGCTTTTCTTTGCAATCAGAACTGTGTTTCCTAGTTCCCCATTCTAGTTTTGAACTGCTGAACTGGACCAATCAGTGTGGGTTAAGGTAGCTCTAAAACGGTGCCTGTGGACGAATCAGAACTTGGACTCATAATCTGAGCCAGCCACAAGAGGATTGTATGGGCAGTGACTCTGGGAAATGTAGTTTGGACTTTGGCGCCTTTTTGCACCAACAGGGGGAGGCTATTGTGAGTGACAGCCAATCCAGCCAAGAACTGGGAGGAACTCAAAGAAAGTGCCCGGTTTTGTCTACTGGAGTCTCAGTTTAGCTCTGGCAGTGAAGAGGAAGGAGCCCTGTGCTCCTTCGGTCTTTGATTTAGTCGGAGAAAGCAGCGTGTAAGGCCCCAAGTTTCGGTCTGCAGCTTGTGCAAGTGCTTGTTTGGACTGAATCTAACCTGTGATGAGAATCAAGGAGATCTGAAAAGTAGAAACCAGGCTCACCCTGTAGAAGACTGGAGAAATTGCTGAATCGCGCTCGGTCTGTCAGGAACTGAATCTGCTGTGTGTTCTCCCGGGTAATGTGCAGTGATTGCGATAGGGATAGAGAAGCAGCCTGCCTGGTATAGTACTTTCTTTTTCCATATAAATGTGTGTAGTGCTAGTGGGGACTCACGTTTCAAATCCCCTGTACAGTGGATTGAGTGCATGAAGCTGCAAGTAAACCCCAGCTTAATCCAGACTACATCCATTTGCTCTGAACTGCCTTGGGGTCCAGTCACAAGGACCTTGTCCACATGGTCTGCTCCGCCTGGCAATCCAGGACAATCTGCCTTCCATTCAGTTTTAGCATTGAATTTGTGAGTACAAATCAGGGTAGCTCCCTGCCATCATCTAATTGCAAGTGTTCCATCTGATTACTTTTCCTTTCTTTGTCCACGAACTGAGCCTACCGGCTCCGGATTACAATTTGGGTATTGTGCATGCATTTTCCATCTTCAGGGCCCCAACCAGCTGCACCAAATAGGCTAGTCTCTTATTGCCTGGGTACCCAGTAAGAGTGACATTAGGGACATTTGGGATTCTGAAATATGTGCACAGTACTGTGATTATTAATGTGCTTAAACTAATTAACCTGATTTCCCCGTCCTTGTTATATCCCCCTAAATAAATCATATCTGTTTGTTTCAGCAAAGTTACACTGCCTGAGGTATTCGTCTATGTTAAAGTATTGTACTGTGGTTTTTGCACTGTATCATCTTATTTTACAGGGAGTCCCAGGAGTCACACTGCCCGAACCAGTCCTGGGGGTAAGTGTATACTGTGACGGTAAATTCTGATATATTGTGTGGGCCACTAGTGGGAAGAAAAGGGGGTCGCAGTGTCCCAGAGGGCTGAGACCAAGTTAGTTTAACTATTGCAAACCCTGACCTCTGGGTGGAGGCACCCGCCATCAGATCCAGGCCCCTCAACCTGTTAGTGGCAAATCAGGCAGGGGTAGTAGCCCTTGGGATAGCGCCATCTAGGGGTTACATATGGAATAATATTCCATGGAACAGCATTTTTTCTGCAGAAAATCAATCTGAAACTATTTTCTACCATGGAATTTCACCATTTGGTGGAATTTCGAAAATTCCACAGAATTCCGTTTCGTTGGAATTTGAAAATTCAGCACAGCACTACACAATAACACACATCCCAGGAGTACCTTATTGCTATGATACAATGGCTTGCTTCTAAAGACAAAACATTTTAAAAAAATCATGTTTAAATGTTTTTTTCCTTAATTTTTGGTGTGTGTAGGTATGTGTTTTGGAAAAAAAAAGTCCACATTTTCTAGTTTTGCCCACTTGATGATGCTGTGATTCTATACTGCCTTCTGTCTTGGTCCCTGATGCTTTCCTTCTGTCCTGTGTGTCATACTGCCATCTTATCTGCTGGCTCCTCCTGTCCCTTACTGTAACATTTTATTTTTGGGTTTTGTTCTTCTGTTAGGAATGGAGCTCCTTACTGTGGATGTCGTAAGTGATCAAAGGAGCATCAGCTGAACGACCAGTGCAGGTACTGAGCGTGAGCCAATCGGCAAGTGCAGATACCGGGGCTCTGTTGTGGAGGAGAAAGCCGATTATACGTATGGCTTTCTTTTACTTGTCATGTATTTTATTTTACTTTGTTTGTGTTTGTTGTAGTGACAAAGGCATCTTTGCGTGGTGACTGACAGGTGGAGTGAGCGTGGTGCTGTTGTGCGCACACAGTACAACGGCCGCTCTTCTGTAATACCAGAGTTGCTTGGCTACACTGTAACAAAATAAAAAAAGATTTTTACTACAACGTCAAAAGGAAAAAAAAGTCAGATTTTGTGCTTTGGGACAGTCTGTGATGTGGTGGGTAGAAGGTTTTTGTACATCCTCGGGTGGGGGAGCTGCTGCAGTTGTTTACAGTGGTGGCCCGGAGCGATGGTAACTTCCAGCCAGAAGGCATGACTTCATATTCTGTCATGTGGTCAAGTGTGTGCCTGGACTTCATACAGTGATGTTACTGTGTAATAACATCACTGTTCCAGGCATCCACTGACCAATCAGAGACCAGGAAATGTATATGCCATTGTATAATTAAGCAATAAATCATGACAGTTTGAGCTTTATTGTGGGATAATTGCACACTTCAGGAAGTGATGCACGAGGCAATGCACAATTACACACACCCTGGAGTGTCTTATTGAGATTATAAAATGATACCTCAGGCTTTTACTTTAAGAAATGAGTAATGATGTTCAAACAGTTAAGTATTTCTGGTCTGTGTTGCTGTGCTGTAATAATACACAGCCATGTGATTGCATCTGACCAACCACATACCTTGGTTTCTTTTACCTACTTAGGTAGGGGGCAATAGTCCCTGATGTTCAGAGTTGTCCCGTCAAACATTCAGGTAATACTTGGAGTTTGGTCTTCATATTTTATACAATTAGCAAATATTGGGGGAGGGTACAAGTAGAGGGGCATCTACATAGATCTTTGAATTTGTCAGGTAGCAGCTATTGGGATGTGGGCTGGTTATCAGGTTTTTCTTGAGCGGTGTGTTGGTAGACTGTTCCAAGCTGTAGGGTCTAAGAAGGAGAAGGCTCATCAGCTGATTTTTTTTTTTCCCCAACATAGATTTTTATATCCCATGCCAGCTGTAGTCAATTTCAGGGATATGTGTTTTAGAAATGTACCGTGTTCAGGCCACACCTTCATATGGATGGCAGCTGGGGTTCTCTTCCTGGTAAGTCTCCTGTGTCTCCCTCTACCCCATGACATAGGTCAGCCACCCTTTGTGGCTTTGGTTGACACAGCATGGACAATGTGTGTGTGCAAAACCCCTTGCATTGGAGCAGTCTTCCTGGCCCACTGCAAGGGGCTGCTGCACCACTGTGCACCTTCCATCCTGACCCTGAGCTGCCTGGTGCTGCCAGCAGTAGCACTCCCAAGCCCTGGCCACAAGAATTCAGACTCCTCCAGTTTGGTCCTGGTGCCGGGTTGCCAGCACAAAAACACATGGCATCTCTGCTGGGCCACTGGGTGGCCCTGCTGCGCTCTTTTTAGAATTTGGTACTGTTCAGCTAGCTGCGTTGGTTGATCATTGAGAACAGGGAGTAGGGACTGGCATTTAGGTCTTCCCACCTTAAATTTGAGGGTACCATTGAGAACTAAAAACTACCCCTTCAGCCTCATAATCTCCTCCCTCTAAAGTAGTATTGTGGTAACAAGGGGAGTTAAACTTGGTTGGTATACTGACATTGCAGCGATCCCCCCCCACCATGGAGACCATCACAGTGACAAGAAGTAGGCAAATCCCGCATGTCACTGTGATGGTCTGTACAGCACCTGAGACTGCCTCACAGGGCGTATCGCCCCCTCCCGGTCCAACTCCGACTCGGGGTTGGAATCCTAGAGACTGGGAGGGGTGGCAGGCGCAGCCCCCGCATGGGGGGTTCGGGGGTGCAGCCCTTCTATAGAAACATGGAGGCATCCCCGACACTGCAATGCTGACAGTCGGCACTGCGGCTGTCGGGGATGTCTCCGTGTTCACTGTCGCGGAGGCATGGTAAAAACAACTTGGTCTCCTGCTTCACATGTCTATTCTAGAACCCTTATGCTACAGTAGACTGTATGTATAATGTCAATTAATAAATCAATAAGGTAAAATACGGTGTGGGATGTCATAGGAATATAACAAAAAGAAACATTGCTCTCAAAATAGGTTGGAAAATTCTGTTCTTTCATTGGTGGAATCTGGTCACACGGCCATGTGTTATTCCAGCACAGGTCAGAAATGTTTAACTTTTTGAACCTCGTTAAATGGTTCTAAAATTAAAAAGCAGGGAGGCTATTTTATAATCACAATAATGCCCTCTAGGCTGTGTGTATTGTGCAATAATGGCACTCTATGGGTGCATAAGGCATATGGCTTCACCTTGTACCTCACTCACAAGGTGGGCAGTTATTCCACAAAAACACGTACCTGTTATGCAATATCACTTCATTAAAGCAAGATCAACAACTGAACAGAAGGCAAGGACAAGGGAAGATGCTGAGATGTACTCACAAGTTCTTATCCTGAACCAATCAGACTAATTTGCCAAATTGCTACCTCTGCCTTTTTTGCATATTATACCTGTTTGAACTACTGTACATTAGTACTAAGCTTTCATTCTATTGCACTTTTGATATTATATCATTCTCCCATGTAGCCCCCCTCCAACCTGGGTTGTACCTGGAAACAAGCCTCAGTTCAGTGCACCTTTCCCAGTCACCAATTTGTAAATAGACTGCAAAATGCAAATGAATCTGTACAATTAGTTAGGGTCAGCTGCACTGTCTCAGCTAAGATGGTGTTACTGTTAAAACAAACAGTACAAGCACAAAACAAAACAATGCACCCACCTCTCGGAGTCAGAAGACCAGTAGAAGAACTGCAGGATATCACTAATCCTTGCTTGAATCTCAACTTTTCATTTTCCACAAGACCTTTATCACAGTTTAAAATCAGCAGTGCGTGAGCATATAACTCCATGCAATTAAAAAAATAAATCAGACACCGCATAGTGCATTTCAAACTGCAATAAAGGCCTTGTGGAAAATGACAAGTTGAGACTCTTGTAATTAGTGTAATTAGTGATATCCGGCAGTTCTTTTACCGTTCTTCCAATACCGAGAGGTGACTCCATCATTTTCTAGAATGCAAATGAACCATTTTGTAATCTAATTTAATTGACCTAATTAGATCCTGTAGTCACATGTCTAATCTTGATCTATATGCTGATGCAAATGTTTGATGGATGTATACAAGCTGAAATATGAAACAAAAATGAAACAATAGCCCCCCCCACCACCACTCGATAAATGCATCCACCACCAATAGTCCATTGCTCCCCCCCACCAACCCCAGCGCTGACTGCCCAGTTCTGGTAGTCGCCAGTTAGTTTTTCTTTGTTGACCAGTAAAGGAGGACTAGACAAATCTGCCTATTTTCAGCCTCATCCTGGGGCAGGGGGATATACATGGATGCCAACTGACACTGAACCAGCTTAAGCTGTTGGTGGTATTTTTAGTGAATGGGGGAATTTTGGCCAGGACACTGAGGAAAATTCCCTGCTCTTTCGAGTGGTGGCACTGTTGGCCAGCCTGATGGAAGCATCACACTTACCAGAGCAGACAATGGAGCAGCAGGCTGGAGATGAATCTTCCGCTCAAGCCGTAGTAGCAAAGGAAAATGGCAAGGAAATGTTTTTGGCAACCAGCAACTTGCCATTGGAGATGTCTTCAGGAGAACAGGAGACAGATGGGAAGCATGGACTCCTGGAAATAGAAGACGTGGAGGAGGTGACAGTTGGGACAACACAGGAGGACACTGCGTTAGCTGAAGCGCAACTGCAACGGGAGCTGGATGAATGGCGGACAGTGCTGTTTATGCTCCTGGCAGATGATGAAGAAAGGTATTCCAAATGGAAGATGGGGTTAAAGCAAAAGGCAGTCACAGACATGGAACTGGGTAGTGAGGCTGCACTGAGAGAAAAGTTCCAAAGGCAAAATTCCTGCGCTCATACAACAAGAAGAGTTCGCTACTAAGGTTGAAACCTTAAAAACTCCAATATCTCTCTGAAAAAGTAGTGCTCATCAACAACAAGAAAACGGCAATTCAAATACAACTGTTGTGCTTTATTTCCACCAATGTGAGAACCCCTAGTGCCTCAGCAGAGTGCCTTCAAGGGGGTATATGCACTGAGAGATCCTTCCCAGCTGGAATCAGAGGCACAGGAAGTGGCAGGCGGGAACAGACTAACTACGGAGACGGATTGCGTACCGCCATTGATGGAAGTGGAATTAATACAGAAGGCCTATCATACCATGGAACCTGCATAGACAACTCAATGGTCACCAAAGCGAGTATTGAAGGATGCAGGGGTGGAGTCGGACGTCATAAGGAAAGTGGCTACCGGAGGATGATTTATTTTTTTGGGAATCCCAAGGGCTAAGGGAACCACTGCCTTCTACATCAGGGGTGGCCTTTGGTGAGACCAGGAGGAAATGGGACATTCAACACAGGGGCAACAGGCCCCTCAGGTAGGAGGGGGATCAAAAGGTGAAAAAAATATGGGAGGGGAAAAGGTTTACAAAAGCTTCACTGCCTACAAGCAAGAACTTGGGCTCTCCTGTCCACTTGATGGGGCCGGAGGTAGATGTAACAGAGGAGATATTACAGGTCTTAGCAACAAGGTCTAGCCCCATAAGGGGGTCTAATGAACGTGAACATCAGGTTAATTCACCGAAGTTGCTTTCAGGTTGGGGGGGGCACGGGGATGGGACTTTGACAAGCCCTAGACATCAGTCTGAGAGAGTCCCCCGGACTGATAAATCACATTTTTCAGATCTTTTTACTGGAGCTGCACCTGCTCAAAGATGGAATGCAGTTCATATTCAATACAAAGGTGGGATGGACGCCCACCCAGATAGATATTTTGTGGGCCATACTCTTATTAAGGACTCCCTAAGATTCATGGCATCCGAAGTGTATGCCCTAATACATGTGTGTGGGGAGGACACGTTAGATCTTAGCTTTAGATCCCCACAGTCTTTGGATAGATTTTGGACAAAATACACTCATGTTAGGTTTTCTCCCCTATGGTCCCCCTTTGTTTGTATTCCCCTGTCCAAACCCACCATTAAACTGATTATGATTATGTTTCAGAATGAAGTGGTTCACGTTATTGATATCACTTACTGGTTGCAAGACAGATGTGAATTACTGAGTGCCCCTGAACCAGTGCTAGACACTGAGAATTTCTGGACCAGGGCATGGATCTTTAAAATAAAACTAAAGCAATCTAATGAAGGCCCAATACACCTGCCAAACAGTTTTTCACCTAGGGCGAGATCAGGGAGTCTGTAACTATACAGGTCAACCGAAAGTGGGCCATAAATGTGGGGCTAAAACACATTTGGGAAGTGTGTGCGATCAACTGAGATGTGGAATATGTGATGAACTGGGGCATATTAGCCACCAATGTGTGACTTTTGCAAAGTGTAATCTGTGTGGGAACTGGGGCATGTTTTTTCAAGCTGCCCTTGTGCTGCACACAATAAAGCTCACACCATGAATCCAGATGAGCTTTTTAGGAAGGCACAGACAAAGCAGCAGCCCTCATCGACAAGAACGGCTGCTGCTGCATAAGAATCTCAAACCTCCCCAACACACTCAGATAGACTGCAGGCACAGCAAACACCGGTGCCAGCAGTACACAGAGCATCTGAAAGGACTCCTCCGGGGGCATTACAGCCCCCTCCTAAAGAAGTGGTATCAGAGGTGATTGAGCTGGGCCTGAACAAAGTGACCACTGAAATGGACACTGAACCCACCCCTACGGGAAGGGGTTCTGAGTATACGGGCCCCCCAAGAGGAGCCAACTACCTTGCAGAGGGAGGAAGAGAGTGATACTCCCCAGCCTTCACCGGAATGGAAAGCCTCCCTGCCTAGATGGAGAGGTCTCCGTTCACAAGAAACAGTGGAGGCAGAAGTAGACTTATTCAACCCTTTTGAGACTTTAGCTAAGTCAAGCAGTGGAGGGTCAGGGATGGGGGACTTGGACTCAGATGTATCCTCTTCCCTGCACTCTTCCAAGCAAAATGCTGGTGGAGGCCTGGAAGGAAAGAAGGAGAAGAAAAAGAAAAACAAGAAAACGCTGAAAGAGCAACTTAAAGCATGTTGTTTTCCATAGCTACCCTAAATGTTCACAGTATAGTCGCAGGTGTAAAACGAAGAGGTGTATTTTCCTTGTTAAAAGATTCCAAAATGGATATTTTTTTTTTTTTTTGCAAGAAACATGGTTTTACTCTACCCACTTGATCGCACAAGCTAAAAGAGAGTGGGTGTGGGGACCATCATATTGGTCCTTTGGAGAGGACACTGCGGATGGTATGGGTATACTTTTTATGGGAAGTAGATTTAAATTCCAGAATTTAGTGGATATTCTCCCTGGTAGAGTTATTCTTTCAGATGGCATTTGGCAGTGTCAGAGATGCAGACTTATCGGGATCTATGCACCCCAAAGTAAGGCTGCTCGAGTTAAGTTAATAGAACAAATACAGCCATATCTAGCAACAGCTAGACAAATCATTTTTGCAGGTGATTTCAACTGTAGTTTAGAGGTTGTCTGCAGAAGGACACAAGGTTTAAAAATATATTGTGACTCGGTGGCCTTGAGATCATGTATTACAACAGCAGACCTACAGGAGTTCAGTACTGATGTAATACCAAAAATTGTGTATACGTATGTTCGAAGTAAATTTAAGACAAAAATTGGTTATATTCTAATTTCCAAAACAATATAGGTTTTGTCTTGCCATATAACATCAGTGGAATTTTCAGATCATGTCCTTTTGTATTGCATTCTAACCTATGATCCAAATTATAACCCCCCCCCCATTTCAAGGTGGAAGCTAAATAAGGAGAATTTGCATAATCCAGAAATAAAGCAGGGAATCTCAGATGTTTTAATAGCATGGATGTCAGTTTTAGGATTATATAACAGTGTTATTCAATGGTGGTTACAAATTAAATCAGACGTGGATATTTGGATACAGAAACATGGGAAAGGGGTGGTAAACAGAAAATAAGTATGTTCTTTAACTCTGAGGGAGCAGTTATTTAAACTATTATCACTGGTGGGCACAGGAGATAATGATTTTGCAGATCAGATTACTATAATAAAACAGGAAATGCAGGTACTGCAATATGACAGAGCTACTACTTTACAGGCAGAATTACAATACGGTACACAAAAAACTCAGTATTCAGACCCTTGTATAGCTTGTAAAGAGCATAGACAGAAGGCACAATTTTCAGTTTTACAGGGTCACAGAGAGGTTTTGTATTTGGATTCCTCTGGAATCCAGAACGTGGTGAATACCCATCTTGCTGACCTAATGACACCGGTCAAGATTGATAATGCAACAATGTTAGATTATCTAAAATATGTGATACCGGTACCCCTATCGCAGGAATAAATAGGGGCTCAAGAGGCAGAGATTACAGTGCTAGAAATTCTAGAGGTGATATGTAAATTAAAGTTTTAAGGATGCCCTGAAAACCTACCTTTTTTAGCCTAGCATTTCCTGATTTTTAATGCCGCTGCTGTATTTATTTATTATTAGTTTTAATCTCTTTTGTTTGTTTATTTATTGATGTGTTTTAATTAGATGTTGTACGGGTGCCTTGGTTTTAGAAAGGTGTCTTTTTATAATTAATGATTTGATTTGATTTGATAAAATTGGGCTCTACCCCTGGGGAGGATGGCCTTCTTAATGAACTATATAAAACATTCCCAGAGACTTTTGCTAAAATTCTTTTAAAAGTATATACAATAGATATTTGGTAACAATGTCAGAATGGCCGGAAGACTTCACGAGGGGTCTGATTACGTATTTATATAAAGACAGAGCTAGAACTAAACAGGAGAACTGGCATTCAATTAGTCTATTAAACTCAGATTTTAAAATATTAACAATACTATTACAAGCTAGGTTAAAACAGGTTACAACAACCCCAATCCATCCTGCCCAGACATGTGCCATACCGGGGCATAAGATCCAGACAAATCTGTGTCTCATTTGAGATGTTATAGAATATTGTAAAGGGACAAAGGGACAAGGGTTATTATCATCTTTGGATCAATGGAAAGCTTTTGACCTGGTACATCATGGATTTTTGCTACAGGTTCTGCAACATTATGGAATACTACCAGGATTTATGATATGGATTAAGTTGCTGTTTAAGAATGCGGTGATCTGTTCAGTATTACAACAAAAAGCAGGGGTACAATATAGAGTAGGTCGGGGAGTCAGACAGGGTTGTCCCCTCAGCCCGTTATTGTATATATTATATCCATTAATTCAATGAATTTCATCCCTTCCAAATATTCAGGGTATTAAAGGATCATAGCAGGAGGATGAGGCATGCATATTAGCATATGCAGATGATATATGCATTTTTATGGCTACACGGGACTCAGTCCCGATCATGTTATAAGAAATAAGGAAGTATGGTTCGGTGTCAGGTTCACACCTTAATTTAGAGAAATGTAAGGATATACACTTAGACTCTGAGGTACGACAGAGTGCTGGGTGGAAGGGCTAGCCATGGATGAAGGCACCATTAAAATTTTAGGGGTGAGTTATGGGGATGAAAACAGTGTGTTGGAAAATTGGTAGAAGGTGTTAAGCAAAGGAGAGCAGAAAGTGAGTAGGTGGAAGGGATGGAATTTTTCTAAATTAAAGAGGGTGCATGTAATAAAGAGTTTTCTTTTGCATTATTTTTGTACATCAGTGCTGTCTTCCCACCCCCGATTAGTATAGAAATAAGATTGTATAGACTGTTTTTTCAAATGTTTTGGGGAAGTAGGTTGAACCCCATTAAACGGGAACTCACTTATTTACCAAATAATCAGGGAGGAGTAGGTATGGTTAACCCCATAATGTATATTTTGGCTAAACAATTTGAAACCTGCACTTTTGTTGAGACCAACTGTATCACAGAAATGGTTGAAGCACTCATTTGAGAATGTCTTTAGCATCTGGAATAACTTATCAATAAGACTCCAGAGTAATTGTAGAATTGCGCCTCATTTTAAATGTACTCTTTTGAAATTATGGAAATGGGGAATTTCAAAGCACATGATTGTGCAGGATTCTAGAGAAAATCTATATCAAGCAGCGTTAAATGCCATAGAACCAAGTGAACCCACATTTAAGCACTGTAATAAAAGAGATAATTCGACACTGTTTAAACAACTGATGAATACCCGGGTTCCTAAGAAAATGTGGTACATTTTGTGGTTGGGTGTCCACGGGAGGATAAACGTTAGGGGAAATCACAAGCACAAGGCTCTAGAAGAGAGATCTTGTTTATATCTGGATTGTCAAGGGATAATAGAAACACAAGAGCATTTCTTTTTACAGTGTTCTTATGTGAAGCGCCTTTGGAAATATTTAGGTAAAAGATGGAAGATGCGGTGGCTGGAATATATAAATTAAATAGAATTTGTCCTGGGATGTTTTCCTGAAAGACTGGCTAAATATCATGAAGATATTTTAATTGATTTTTTGCTATTATTAAATATTATTTATGGCAAAGTAAATGCCAATATGTATATCAGCAAAAGATAAGAATTTATCCAACTTTTGGAGATATATGTGAACAGGCTTTAGGGCAACTGTATAGAAATGAAGTGACGTTGTATCCAAGAGCACAGGTGATGATTTGGTGGAGGAGTTTTACTTTTTTAATAAAATATGCATAGTGTGGTGGTGAAGGGTTATGGGTGGAGTCACAGGTTTGAGAGAGTTGGGGTCTAAAGAAAAGTCATGTGGTTTGAATTTTTGGTTTGGTTTTTCTCTCAGTTAATAATTGTTTTTGTATAATGATTTTCTGTTTCGATTTCTTCATTTGATCAGTTGTTTTGTTATGTATTGATATAATAAAAACTCCCCTACTCACCTGTAGGGGAATTGCTGGCCGTCAGCAAGATGGCTACTCAGGGTGTTGCAGAGGAGGAGATGGACATGCTGGAGGCTGAGGAACAGGTCTCTCCCCTGGCCTTGACATCTGCGGAGACAAAAATGAATGATGGTTTGGATTTTTCACCTAATTTAAGTATGGACTGTTGCCCAGATTCGAACCTGGCTAACAAGGGGAAAGAACCAAGTGAGCTTGATGATGTGGATGTTGGTCTACATGTGGAACTGACCTTAGGAACCAAAGAAGACTCAGAAACGATGGATGGAGACTATGCTTTACCGCGGGAGAACTTTGATATTCCTGAGGAAGGGAAAAAGGATTCTGCGAAGGTCATGGAGAAACTCAGACTGGCGCTGGAAGACAAATGACAACTGTTGCTCCAGCAAATTACTGATGAGGAAGAAAAGTTTCGAGTGGCATCTCAAATGTTGTAGCAGCCCACGAAAAAGGATATAGAAAAAATGCTGGAAAAAGGATGCAACGTGGCATCTGCAGCAACTGCACCTAGTCAGGTCTCGAAAGGCTCAGAAGAAGCAGAAACAAAACACACTACAGCAGAAGATACTAGCAGTCGGTCTGTTAGAAAATCTCTTGGGACTGCTGCTCACTTCACTAAAGGGAAGGGAAAACTTGTACAAAAAGAAAAAGAAAGCACTCACAATCCTTTGGATGAGTGGACGCCAGCCAAAGCTTTGCAGAACGCAGACTGGGTGGAGGAACCAGAAGGTGGTTGGTCATCAAACCCTGCAGACCAGGCTGTGGCACAATACAAGGACATGTACATTACTGCTACAGGTAAAATGATTCATTCCCCTAAACAGGAAGATTTATTATGTATTGAACCAAAGGGAAAGGAAACAAATGCATGCCACACTGTGGATGAACTAAAAGAAGTGGTCCTATAAGGGAAAGAAAAGCAGGGTAAACAACATAAGGATTTTCTTACAGTTCAGCATGGAAGAATCAGTGGGGAGACAATAGGACGGTCTTTGAATGCTAATGAACTATCTCACAATGTGACAGTAGCTTCAACTTCTACAGTCTTTCTGTCAGGGGGCCAGCATCCACTAAACCATTGGATGACGGGTCTACCATGGTACAGGATGGCTTACACAGAGCCCAGGACAAAGATGATACTTTACCTGTGGGCACAGGGGTCAAAAACTTACAGGAACCAGAGCAAAGGAAATTTTTTAAACTGATGTTAAGGATGTCGGATCTCTTTAAAAATAAGGGAGAACCTGCCCCTTGAAGCAATGCCATTAGACTGCTGTATAAGGGTGACTTAGAGAACCTGCTGGAAAGAGAATATGTGGGTAGAACCCTGCTGAAAAATTCCTTAAAGTTTTATGCATCTGAAGTATTTGTGCTTATCCACACGGATGAGCACAACTATGACATCTGCTTCAAGACTGTAGAATATTTAGATACATTCTGGACAAAGTATAATGCCGTGAAAAATATTCCTTTGTGGTCACTTTTTTTTGCAGTACCGATAACGAAACCAGCTGTCAGAACTTTAACCATTCTCTTTAAAAATGCTGGGGTTATTATCTCAGACATACTGTTTTGGTTAAAAAAACATGAGGTGTTGGAACATCCTACTCCTATAACTGATTCCAAACTGATTTGGACAGGATGCTGGAAAGTAAAATGCAAACTGATTATGGGAAATAATGGCATAGTTCATCTGCCAAGATGCTTTTATTTGAGAAGAGATAGAGGGTCACTTTTTTACTCAGGGCAGCTAAAGTCTTGCCACAAATGTGAATCCCGCTTACTTCTCAGCAACGCATGTGACACACCTAGGTGAACACATTGTTTGGAATTGGGGCATATGGCAACATGGTGTGTGAATACTTTCCAGTGCAATTTATGTGAGGAAAAAGGCCATTCATATGTCAAATGTCCATGGGCCTTCCACAACAATGAAGAAGGGGCCTCCCATGAAGCTTTAATCATCCAGGCACATCCAGGCACAAAACAAAGGTTGTGCTCATGCATCTGAAAAGAGAATGCAGGCCATATGGCATGAACAAGGAAGAGCTAAACAAATGGAAACTGAGGAAAAGGAAAAGGCTTCAAAGCATGAGGTATCAACAGAGGGAACAAATGATACAGAGAAAAAAACAGAACAAGAACAAATCAGTGCTACTGTTGTTCCAGTTGTGGTTGAGCACACAGTACAAGTCAAACAAAGCACAGACCCAGGTCAGGACATTACAGAGGGCCAGGCCCCCCCCCCCCAACCCCCACACACATACACATATACCCACTTTCATCTACTGAAACAAATAAAGATGACAGAGATGGGCAAGATCAAATGGAACTTGCTCCCATACCTAAGGAGGACATGGTAGAGATGGATATAAAGGACACAGATCAAACTATGAAGCCCCCAGCCCCACCAAAATCTCAGGAGGTGACCTTCAAAACTGTCACATACAAGAAACGGCCTAGAGCTAAACTAAGCAACAAAAACTGAACCAAAAGGGAAAGAACGGAAGGTAACAAAAGGTAAAGGAAAAGTTATAACATTTAACAAATACAAAGTGTTGCAGGCAGAAAAGAACTGAGGAGATTCAGAGGAAGATGATGAGTCAGACTCTTCATCTATATCATCTTCAACTATGGAACATTCATCTGAGAAAGAAGATGGAGAAAAGGAGATACCGTAAAGAAAAAGTGGAATATAAGACCTAAGTGATCATGAAGTTTTGGGATAGGTACCTCTTCTTTTTCTATACGACGTCCTTACATTTGCTATCTATCAATGTCAACAGTATTAAGAATGGGAAACAACATCCAACCATCCTTTCAGAATTACAAACCAGCAAGGTGGACATCATATGTGTACAAGATACATGAATTAAAGCATTTTTTTGAAACAGCACAAGCATCCAGGTTATGGGGTAAAGGGGCTACATTTTGGTCACAAGGGACTGACGTACAGTATACGATGGGGTAGGGATTTTATTTAACAACCTGCAGCTCAAAGTGACAAGGTTGACAGAGCTAGATCCTGAGAGTGCTTTAATTTTAGATACTCAATATGAAGCTACACGTTTCAGGCTAATAAATAGCTATGCTATACAGGTTAAGACACACAGAATAGATTTGTTTCATAAAATTCTGCCATACTTACATACCTCTAGGATTGTGGTATGGGGGATGATTTTAATTGTGCCATGCAAGCGGCAGACAGGGTGTTAATAACAAACAAAATGTATTGCGATTCAAATGCATTAAAGGATGTAGTGAACACAACACAGCTACAGGATGCATACAGGGCTAAACACAGCACTGGGAGAAATACATATTTCCGGGGTCCTCTTTCAACCAGGATCAATTATTTTTTTGTATCCAAATTTATAGTCATAAAAAAACATCCAAACGCAATGCTTTGATTTTTCAGATCATAGAGGTCTGTTGATGACAATTTCATGGAAGGAAGGTCCAACATGTGAGAAAGGTCCATGGCATTTAAATATAACACTACTGGAGTCTGAGCACATAAATAAAGCATGGGAAAGCTTATGGGTTGCTAGAATGTCAGTACAATGTATGAACGACACTTGGTCAGACTGGTGGGAGGACTCTAAAAAACCTACTGAAGGATCTATTTCAAAGAATGGCGGGCAAGCAGGCCCTAAACTCCTATCTTGATTACTTACAGCTAAGAAAACAACTTCAGGCTCTCATTTCTAAAACGGAAACTTTAAAAATGGATTTCAGTAAACAAATTGCTGTTATAAAGAAAGAAATGTATCAAAAACAATATAACAGGGCAAAGACCTTACAGCAGAAAATGAGATTTGGGACAGAATGTAAAAAACAGACCTTTAATATTTTAAAGATTGCCAAAAGAGCACAGAGAAAAAAACATTTTAAACTTAACCAATGATATGGGGCACAACTAAATCAGATATTATGCACATAATCCATCAGCATGTGAGGGATAGTTTTGGTAAACCTCCTAACGTACAAATACAGTGTGAATATCTAGAACAGTTACATTATCCCTAAGTTATTGGCTTCCCAATGCGACACTCTAATAAAGAATATTGAGAAAGAAGAGGTGAGACAAGCGATAGGCACTTTAAAAAATGGAACCTACCCTGGTAGGAATGGCATTACTGTAGAGTTTTATAAAAAATTTTCTGAATGTTTAATCCCAGAATTTACATCCTTGTATAATGAAATCTTAGAATCTGAGGTTTTACCAAAATCTATGACAGAAGCAGATCAGATTTTTTTTGTACTAAAAAGGCAAAAAAGAGGACATAAAGAATTGGCGACCCACAAGTCTGCTGAATGTGGACTTCAAGATTTTGGCTAAGGTTCTTGCAAAAAGATTAGCAAAGGTCTCTGACATGGTTATTAGTGAAGCACAGACTTGTGCAATACCCAAGATGGGTATCCATGACAATTTGATAATTTTGAGGGAGTTATTCCAGAAAGGTATAATGGGGATAGAAGAAGGGTATATCCTAAGTTTGGATCAGCAAAAAGCCTTCGATTCCATATCACATACCTTTCTGTTTTCAGTGTTACAACATTATGTAATACCACATATTTTTGTATGGTGGGTTAAAAGTATGTATCAGAAAGCCACAGTCACTCCCAGGATAAACGGGTGGACTGGGGAAATCATAAGTTTACAGAGAGAAGTTAGACAGTGCTGCCCCTCAGTCCTTTATTGTATATTTACTGTATTGACTTGTTTTTAAGGTCCATAGAAAGTTCAGCTTTAATCGAAGGCATAGCCTTGACACAGTTGGGAACTCCAATAAAAGCCTTGCTTATGCTGATGATGTAGCAGTAGTGGTGTATAAAACAACTGATGAGGAAGAAATTAAACTACAAATTACAGATTTTTCTAATCATTCTGGATCCAGAATTAATTTTGGGTAAAGTGTAGGATAGAAGACAGGAAAAAGCACGGACACATCTAACAAGACTTTTGCGGATATTAGATTCCCAGAAGAACCAATTTCAGTACTTGGTATTTTTTTGTGCGAAAGGAGATCGTGACCATTTAAATTGGGAAAATTAGATAAAGAAAGCTGAAGGGATCTCACTGAATTGGAAACAGCAACAGATTTCAACAAGCATTTGTCAATGCCGAACGTTCGCTTGCAGGTATTTGCAGTGGTGTTTGGCATGTATGGTGCTTTACCCTAATGCCCTGTGCGATTGCTGGTATTTGCACAATAAATTGTCAACATGACCTTTTTGTTATCCCCATTGTGCGCTACATAGGCGGAAACACGCTTTGGGCAGGACGTGAAAAATGACAGCTGTACTGCTCATAAGGAAGTGTGGTAAAATGGCAATGTTGAAAATCTGGAGTGGAAATATTGAAAATTCGCAAACCTAGGAGCGTACGTGGGAACTGTGCAATGCACACTCATAAAACAGTCATTGTTAGGAATTTTTTCACCAAATTGTCAACATTGGCATTTTAAAACCTCTGCTAATGAACAGCGTCACTGTGATTGTCTTACTGTGTGCCATACATTGATTTTGCACACCGACTGCGCCATTGTGCACTACATGGGTGGAAACACATTTTGGGCAGGATGTGAAAAATGACAGCTGTACTGCTCATGAGGAGGTGTGGTAAAATGGCAATGTTGAAAATCTGGAGTGAAAATATTGAAAATGAACTACTGAGCGTGCATAGGAACTGCGCAATGCACGCTCGTAAAACAGTCATTTTTAGGAATTTTTTGACCAAATTTTCAACATAGCCATTTTAAGACCTCTGCTCATGAACAGTGTCACTGTGATTTTCTTAATGTGTCCCATACATTGATTTCGCACACCGACTGCGCCATTGTGCGCTACATGGGCGGAAACACATTTTGGGTGAGATGTGAAAAATGACAGCTGTACTACTCATAAGAAGGTGTGATAAAATGGCAATGTTGAAAATCTGCAGTGAAAATAATGAAAGGTCGTGAACTTACGAGCCTGCGTGGGAATTTCATAGCATAGCAGCTCGTAAAACAGTCATTACAAATTTTACATATTTTAATGTGTTTTTGGGACCTGATAACATTAAATACTGTCATAGAGTTCGAGCCTCGAAGGGTGATTTCATGCAGTGACTGCGCAGTGCCTGCGAAATCACCCTTCGGGCCCGAATAACGCCATGACAGTGACATCATTCATGAGAAGGGGTCCCAAAAACCCCATGTTGAAAATTTGGTGCAAAAATTCCAAAAAATGACTGAGATATGCAATAAAGTTGAAACCCACCTATCTAGCCCATTATACAGCTTACCGGCATTTCCTCAGTTCGCGGTCGCTTTGAAGAGTGCAGACGTGTTCCCGGTCCACCGAAGATCATCGCGCCAGAGTCCAGAGGTAAGTATGGGGTGAGGGGGGATGGGGAGGCTGGGTGCGCAGTGGATGGGTGCGAGTTGTGGAGGGGGCTGGGACGTGGACGCGGGACAGTTTTTATTTTACAGGTTTTAAGAACAAAAACAATGACGACATTTGCCACACTGGGGTGGGCTCCCAGCATGGCAGAAGATGGCTGTGGGGGACGAGGCCGGCGGGGATTGGGCACTCCCGTCCGGGCAAACTACATGAGGGCGAGAGCCGATGGGGATTGGGCACCCTTACCGGCAAAACAAAGGGGAACGCTTACACGCTGGCGGTGGGCTCCCCAGCATGGCAGCAGGATGGCTTGGGGCCGTGGAGCTGACGGGGATAAGGGCACCCCCATCGGGTAATACGCTTGCCACGCTGGGGTGACTCCAGCGTGACACCAAAGCTTTGGGCAGCGTGACGCGGCGCTGGGGAGCACGTGATACGAAGGGGGATGGCGCATGCGGTGTTCAGTATGGCAGCGGTGCTTTCCTTTGAAGCAGAGGAACACCGCTGTCATACAGAGCTCCTGCACCCATTGATGCAGGACCGCCACGCCTGCTCAAGGGAGCAGTGCACTGGATGGGAGAGGCACACCTCCAAAGTGTGCTACTCTCCCAAAACGTTCCTTGAGCATGCGCATAAGCGAACATAAAAAGGAAGAGAGTATTGTTGATAAAAAATATTTTGTTACCAATTTTTATTTATATTAGTTATGTTCCCCACCCCAGCTAAAAACAATATTATATAGTGTTTTTTCCAGGCCCTGTGGGGAAGCAGGTTAAACCCTATTAAACGAGAGACTACATATAGGACAATAAAAGGTGGTCTAGATATGATAGGACCTGTGATGTTTTATTATAATATCTTTATACACTATAATATGTTTCCCAGACTTAATGTGGCAAGAAAACCATGGGAAGAGGCTGTTATGGAATGGGTTGGAATCTGCAAACATGCATCGGAACAGAGAAAAGGTAGAATACTATCTTCCACTACTGTGCTCCCTGGGTATGTGAAGCCTATGGTTCAGGATATGATCAAGCTGAAAATACCAGTTCAAAACATGATGTCTAGCACAAGACAGGTGATTTATAACAAAATAATTACTGCAGAGAAGAAATACCCAACTGCCCACCAACACAGATAACAAATACTTTAACGCAATTGACTAACACAAGGATTCCGTCTTTCACATGGGATATGTTGTGGCTCAGTATCCGTGGGAGTTTGAACATTAAGAACAATAACAAGCATAAACAGCTCACAGAGAGATATTGTCCAAGGGCCTCCTGTACACAAATTATGGAAACACATGAAGATTTATTCTTAGAGTGCCAGTTTGCTGAAGAGTTTTGAGACAGTGTGAACAGGATATGGAAGACTGACTTATTTTGTAACTTAACCAGTGCTGAAGTGGTTCTCACCATTTATCCAAAAAAATGGGATAAATTCCATAAAGGGACATTACAAGTTATTTTTGCTTTCCTAAAATATTTTTAATGGCAGGCTCGATGTAAATGCGTGCTGCAACTATAGGTGATGTTGCCTGAGATAATTTTGAAGAACATGGTTATTTCACTCCAACAGGTATATGAGAGTGGCAGGGGAAAAATGTCTATGAAAAAGTTGAAAGGATTATGGAAGCATTGTACTTCTAAGATGATCATATACAGAAGATATGACTGTGAAACACACTATATATATATATATATATATATATATATGTATATAAACCTTAGCTTGATGTATAGGTGGTGGTAGGACACGAACATGTTTGACAATCCTTCACGGGAGTTTTCAGAAGAGGAAAAACAAAAAAAGGAAAACAGAAAAAAAAAAGGATTGTAAGAGAGTGATATGGACGTGGTGGTCTGGGAAAAAAAGGGACAAAGGAAAGCAAAGAAAATGAATGGAATACTTACAGACAAGGTCTGGTGCTAAGATTATTTAAGAAAAAGAACTTAGTATGACAGGATGCGGTACTACTAGAATATACAAGATTGTATGTACAGGTTTTCAGATTTTGAATTTTACACCCTCTTTCCCCCCAAAATTCCCCTACTCTTATTGTAGGGGGAGCTGCCATCCAGTTCAGAATGGCCAGTTCTGGTGGATCTCCAGAGCGGATGGACGTCTGGGAGGCTGGGGAGCGGGTCTCTTCCCCGGCTTCGGCTTTGCTCAAGACCCAAAAAATTGTTGATGTCAATGGATCAGAGGATTTACCTTCAATATCTGAGGAAAACTGAGATAAAGATCCCTTACAAATGGACACCGAAGTAAGTGTCCCAACGATTTCTGAAAATATTGCCAAGCATGCTAATCAGGTTTTACCCAGCTCAAAACTTCAGGAAGAATTGCAACAGGAGGAAAAATGTCTGCAAGCCAGACAGAATGAAACTAAGGCTGCTCTTTTGAGAATTTGTTCTACAGATGAATGCAGTAAAATGGACCCACTGACTACACAAGCCTGCAATTCCAGTACTTCTGCATATGACAGCCCTGAACCCACTACCACAAAGTCACAAACTATTTTTCAGACTAACCCAGCTGACCAAACTTCAGCAACAGTTTTTTCATTTTTGAGGAGATCCACTGGTCTCAAAACAACAGCGAAAGATGGCACCAACTATAAAAGGACAACCCTCACCTTAACAAACAGGAATAGCCCTTCAAATCTCCCGTCCTCCAGTGAGGACTCTGTTGATGAAGCTTCCGCTGGAATGGCAAAGGATCTCCAAGAATAGCTGCCAGCTGCAGCAGATGTAAAGACTGCATTTGCACTTCCTCTGGAATGGCAGTAGACCATGAACAGTGGTTGCCAGAGCAGGCTCTTCGTAGTGCTGGCTGGGCACGAACAGACTGGAGAATGGATTCCCAATCCCAAATGGGATAAAAGCTTACCGTCTCAGGCTTCTCCAGAATGGCGCCTGATGAATTTAAATCAGGTACCTGCACCAATTTCTTCTCAAACCAGGACTGTTGCTGTAGCAGTAAATGAGGGGAAGGGGGGAATGGGGAAAATCCCGCTGAAAGAAATCTAGCGTTACCCTCAGTAGGCATTCAGCTGAATCCTACTACAGAACCTGCCTCAAAGGCACATACTAACTCTACAACATCTACAGAGCCAGGCACTGGATTAAAAACTAACTATATCCCAGACAAAAATGATGGGTCTCCTGCTGCTAAGAGCACAGTAGCCAAGAAAACTAGTGAGAAGGAGCAGTCTTTGGACCCTCCCTTGGAGGATGCACCCCCACCAAGAGACCTCTCCTATCAGAATTATTTCAAAAGAGTAAAAAAGAAGCAGTTCCTAGAAGGAATGCGGTTCGGATCTGGTATGAAGGCGGTCTGGAAATAAAACCTGACTGGCATTATGTGGGAAAAACACTGCTCAAGGATTCATTACACTTTTCCCAGCAGAAGTTTTTGCTTTTATAAATGTGTCTGGGGAACACAATCTTGACGTGATCATCTGGTCTCCTAATGCTCCTGAGCTATTTTTGGCAAAGTTATAACCAAGTAAAACTTTCTCCACTTTGGTCCCCCTTCTTGGTTATTCCCCTCACCAAACCCTTTATCAAATTTGTGAGTATCATGTTTCGCAATGAGGGAGTCCATGTGGAGGACATAATCTACTGGCTTAATCAGAAATGCAATGTTCTTAGTGCTGCAGAGGCCATCCTTGATTCAGAAATGGGTGGAAATTTAAAGTAAAGCTCCACCAAAATGAAACGAGGATTTGTCATATTCCCAACTCCTTTCTGCTGTGAAGGGATCAATGTGTCTGTTTTTATGCAGGGCAACCACACGCCTGTTACAAATGTGGGGCCCGCACACACCTCTCTAGTGTGTGCAACAAACTGAGATGTGACAACTGTGTGGAAGTTGAGCACATAAGTCACCAATGTGCAAACCACACCAGATGTGACCCTTGAGGAATATGGTCGCACTTTTTCCTGAGTGCTCATGGGCTGCAAAAAAATAAATCAAACTTAATTAACCCCAATTCATTAATCCAGAAAGCTCAGCATGCTGCTACATCTCCTGAGCAAAACTTATCTGAACCACAGCCACAGGTACTTGATCACCCCACTGCTCAAGAAATACTGGCAGATCCAGCTCCAGACAATACTTCCCATAGGACAGATAACACCCCTAGGCCAGAGGTTGCCATCCTCGGCAATACATCAGTGTTAGACCTTCAACCTATCTGCTATGAAGACACCCCTTCCCCTGCTCCTACAGTGGTATGCCAACAGGGGACCTCAGCAGCTATGCTCCCACGAAGCTCTGTGCCTGCTCCCATTGGTACGAGAAGAGTGACTCAGAATTTGAAAACTGAACCCGATCCACCTGTGGAGGACATGACAAACCCTTTTAGACTTCTGGCTCCCAGCAATTGGGGAGACTCTGACATGGAGGTGGGAGAATCTGACACTGCATCCCAAAACTCGAGAAATCCTAATCCACGTACAGAGACTGCAGGATACAAAGGAAAAAAAAGAGCACTTGAACAACACTGACTTTGTGAATGCACGGCCTGATTTCAGTCAATACCTGTAGTATTCTGCACTATAAAAAGAGACAGGCTGTGTTCCAGTATCTGAATGATCACAAATTTGGTGTTAGTTTTTTTTACAAGAAACTTGGATGTCATCCTTAGAACATTTAGGCTGTTTCAGGCTGAGTGGTGTTGGGGGCCCTCCTATGGGTCCTTCAGGTTGGATAGCGTGGATGGGGTGGACATTCTGTTCCAGAATTCTTCGTTTTGCCTTTCTAAATTGATAGATTTAATTCCAGGATGGCTATTAATACTGGATGGTATTTGGGAACAAACCCCCTGTAGATTTATTACGGTTTATGGCCCTCAATCTAAAGCTGAAAGAGTTGCCCTTTTGACTTCCCTCCAACCCTATTTAATAACATCAAAAAATATTTTTTAGGAGGAGATTTTAATGTTGGGTTTTTAGGTACAGACCCACAGACAAGAGGGAAAAAGCAATACTGTGATTCTCGCGCTTTGGAAAAATGTATTAAAACAGCAGATCTTATTAATTGTGCTGACTTTCAGGATTTAGGCCCAAGGTTTACATATAAAAGAGGTAGACTTACAACCAATATAGACCATTTTTTTGTTTCCAGGAACATACAGCTTGGTTCACTTGAGGTCCGTCCATCTGAGTTCTCAGAGCACATGCTTCTAAAACTTAAAATTCATGGCCCCCATTCTAACTCAGTTAAACAAACCAGGTAGAAATTAAACACCTCTGGCCTGTCGGATCCCCTTGTTCAGTCAGGAATTAACAACTTATAATGGGCTAGAACATCAGTTTTTGAACTGTCTGATGATGTGGGTTCATGGTGGGCTGATACAAAAGATGATATAAAAACAGGGTTTCAAAGCTATGGTGGTAATAAGGAACACATCAAATTCTTTACTTAATTAAAACTTAGTACACAACTTCAGTACCTTTATTCTCTAGTTTCTATCTCTAGATATGATTATTCAACTCAGATTGACAATCTGAAACAGCAAATGAACTATTTTAATATGACTGGGCCAGGACTATAAGGGCTGAATCAGAATATGAGACTCAAAGAAAAGTCTGTTGGTGACCCCTTTGAGGTATGTAAAGTCAGAAAAGACACTACTTCTTGTTCTTGTTTAAGAAATGAGAAGAGTAACTTGGTTTACCCAAAAAATATGCTTTATGAAATTGTTTCCAAACATTTACAATCTTTTAGTACAGACCTGTCTCCATCTGATTCAGAAATAACTGCTTATTTACAAAACGTTACCCAAAAGGTCTCACCAGAGGATGCCACAAACTTTGAATCCCCTATTTCAGCTCCAGAAATAGCGGCAGTAATAAAGTCTTAAAACCCAGGGTTCTCTCCAGGACAGGATGGCTTGTTCTATGAGTTTTATAAAAAATCTTCTAACAAATTAGTTGTCTGCTTGGAGCATACGCTTCATGCTTGTCCTCTGTCCAAAAAAAATAAGACAGCCATTTTCTCCTGGGATTGCTGCCAGTACCCTCTGGCTTATCTTTTAAAAATGACAACCCTTACATATGCTCTTCCTTCACAAAGGTTCATTAAGACCATGGCTTATTTTATTTTATTTTTTTGTCCAGTAACACCCACATGTGATTCCCATGCCAAGCAAGGCGATCAGGTGGGGAAACATGGCTTTTCTAACACCCAGCATCCATAACAAGCCGCTTACTTTGACAGCTCACAGGAAACAGAAAGCAAAGTCACTTGCTATGCAGCTCTAACTGCTAAACGGAAAAATATTAGAACTATGTTTTTTTTTTTTTTTATTCGTTTACCTACTGTGCCCATAACATACTCCGGGGGGGGGGGCATATAATCTCAGAATTACATCCAGGATCAATAGGGAGATTCTCCTAATCACTTTGGCTTGTTTTAACACTTTTTGTTACAGGTATGGTGTGACTCATTTAACATGTAAATACAACGTACAGGACTTTGTATGACTCAGCTAAGACTGTTTTTGCACATTAAAACCGAGAGAAAAAGGGACTCCTTGTTATCTCTGCTTTGTTTGCTTTTATTTGAATTTTAGGAATCCAGTAAGGTGTGGCTGATAACCACAGCATCATCTACTCTGCCAATGGCGCAGTTGGTAGAGGTAACTAAAGGCATACATCAGTATAAGGCTAGTACAACAGCATTCTAAAAATCGATGCTAATCAATCGCAGAGAAAGCGATCTACAAGAACCTGCCTGCTCTTTCTGTGCGTTTGTTTTTCTCCTCCTTCTCTCTCGGAAAAAAAAGAGGATCCCTATGACCAGGGACTAAATCATCAAAAGAAAAGACCCACCCCTCTTGGGGGGGGGGCAACAACACTCAATACCCTACAAACCACCTCTGGTAACGTATGTAGGCTACTTTAAAATGTAATGCTGTTAAAAGTTCAAAAAAACCTTGGGATACTCTAGGGCCACCCCATCAGTATCTATTCTGCATGCACCTTTTAAGGTGCCGACTGGTTGGCAACTAAAGTTTGCCAAAACACTTGTGGTTAGATGTCCACACCCCTACTGTCAATAGGGTGTCATCTGACATCTGTGCAAAACTTACAGGTACATTTAGTGGGAATTTACTAATTTGTTATCTGGCCTCTGCTCCAGCATTGGCCGACCCACACAGAACCCTTCCATTACTACAATAACTGAGCTGCCTCTTTCACCAAAGAAGGAGCTCGGTGGGGGTGGGGGAGGTAGAAACCATGCCCCCTTCCAGTGCAACACCTATGGTGGCTGCAAACAACAAAACAAAAGTCCCTCTGGACCTGACTGAGCCATAGCTGGCAGATCCAGAAATAAAGGAAGTATATCTCTCCACAGCCACAGCAAAAAAATGTCTACAAATAATCCATTTTTATTTACAGTTTGTCTTTTTCAGACACACACAAGCTCCACCTAATGGTACCCTGTCTATACACCAGGCCCAAGCACAACACACAGATTTATACAAACACACTGCACTCATCATAACCTGTCTGCAGTTCTGAAGACCTTTTTCACAAATGGAGTGCGATGAGCTTGCTCGGTTCTTTGAGAATAAGGTGGCCAACATCAGGTCAGAGATCATTCTGACTCGCTTTATGGGGGACACTGTTGATCAGTGCTTGGTCGCCTCACCTCATGTTTCCTGGAGCTCTTTGATCTGCCAGAGTTCGCAGGTGTCATGCGGATTATCCAGAGTATGCACCCTACATGCTGTAGTTTGGATCTGGGCCCCACCTCCCTGATTATGGGATGTTGTGATATCATCAGCCTGGTCCTGGTTCAGACAGTCCGGTGCTCCCTTGATTCGGGTGAGTTTCCAAGGTCCCTGAAGGAGGCAGTGGTAACACCTCCCCGAAGAAAGTTTCTTTGGACCCCGACTCTCTGGCTAAATACAGACCGATCTCTAACCTCCCTTTTATAGGGAAGGTAATTGAGAAAGTAGGGGCGGTACAACTGGGGAATCACCTGACCATCCATGACGTATGAATCTCTCCAGTCCGGTTTTCGAAAGAGGCATAGTACCGAGACTGCGCTGGTTCGGGTGCTTAATGATCTCCTTATGGCGAGAGATCGGAGAAGCCGTTCCATTCTGGTGCTCCTTGATCTCTCTTCAGCCTTTGACACTGTGTACCAAGGGGTATTGCTTGGGTGCCTGGAGTCCATCTGTGGCCTGACACATACGGTCTTCAGGTAGTTTTCATCTTTTCTCACTGGCAGAACCCAGAGAGTGGTGTCTGGGGTCTTTTCCTCGGACCCATTTTCGCTGTCATGTGGGGTACCTCAGGGCTCAGTGCTTTCCCCCATGTTGTTTGCAGTGTGTATGCTGCCCCTCGGAGACACTGTAAGATGGTATGGGCTGAGGTTTCACTGCTATGCTGATGATACCCAGCTCTACTTGTCTTTCGCACCCGACCAGGATAGTGCTCTCTCAGTATTTAGTAACTGCCTTGTTGAAATCCAGGACTGGATGAATTCGAGCTGGCTAAAGTTGAATGCAGGAAAGACTGAGGTGATGGTTATGGAGTTGGGTCGCCGCATAGAGGGGTTGAGGACTGGCCAGCCCTCTGGAATTTATCTAGGGGGTGCCAGCTCCTTACCTCTGAATGGGTGCGAGACCTGGGGGTGGTGCTTGACGATGGGCTGACCTTATGATCTCAAGTGTCAGCTGTCGTCAAGTCTTCCTTTTACCATCTCAGGAACATCACCAGGATTAAGCATCTTGTTCCATCCGGAGACCTTCCTACACTTGTCCACGCCTTCATTACCTCTCACCTTGATTACTGCAACTCCCTGTACTTGGGGCTTCCTGGGGTTGCTATCCACCACTTGCAGCTAGTGCAGAACGTGGCAGCACGATTGCTGATGGGGGTCTCTCGAACATCTCATATTACCCCTGTTCTGCGCAGTCTGCATTGGCTGCCAATTCAGTGGCAGATCACATTTAAAGTTGGTTTACTGACTTATAAAGCCCTACATGGACTTGGCCCTGACTACCTGAAAGAGCTTCTGGTTCCCTATCACCCAAAGAGACAGCTCCGTTCAGCCAACGAGGGGTTGCTAGAGATCCTGAGGGTGTCTTTGAAATCTTCCGGGGCCCATGCTTTTATGTACGTCACCCCTACCCTCTGGAATTCTCTACCCTGTCAGCTTCTGAAGTGCACGACAGTGGGAGGCTTTAAACAAGCATTAAAAACTTTTCTATGGTCCCAGGCTTTTAATGGCATTTAGGGAACTGAACCCTGTGGGTTATTGCTTTGTTTTATACCGTATTTATCATTCTTATTATTCTTACGTCAATCTTTTTGTAAAGCGCCTTGATAATTTGAAAGGCGCTTTTGAGAAATAAAGTTATTATTATTACAAACCCACATTTTTGTGCTCAGTTTCAAAATGGTACTACTAGACAGCATTGGGCACTTCATTCCATTGCTAGCACTGTCATGTGTCCAACTGTTGTTCCCCCAACAGAGGAAGAACCCACCCAATGTCCAGTGCAGAAACACAGACCAACTAGTGGTCTGGTTGCATTATCACTCCTAGGTACTGTACTTTTGTAAATAATATGCAATTTATGCACGTCCCTGTGATTTTAAATCTCACCAATTATAATACGGCAGAATTTAGATTCTGCTCCAGTACCAACACTTCTAGGATTCATAGTGCCATGTTACTGAACTTACTTGCAGCATACCAGATACGTACTCAAGACCCAGTAGCAGGGCCCCATACTACTGAATACCTAGGAGCATTTAAGCCAAAAAAAAAACACAGCCAACTGAGAAATGGTGCCATGCAAATCAGTTGAAGCTGTTTAACGGTTTTTAAGTATACAACTATTTGACCCCTTCCCCAATGTATTTTTAACAGATGGCCTGTTTTCTGTATTTAGATATAAGAAATAATAAATGCCAAAATCCATGAAAGGAAGGTAATCCTGGATAGGCCTGTTCCAGGCCTACCTACTTATGACTCTGTTGCCATGCTTAGGTCAAGGAGGTCCAATCCAAAAACCTGACCAGAGGGAGATGTCTGTTCCTGTGATGACGAGACCATCCCCAAATGACTACATCTTAAAAGGAGACCTCGACCAAAAAATACAGTTCCACCCCTGGAACCAAAACCAAGACCTGGTCCATTTCCAGTTCCTGTCCAGGTGAAGTCAATCCCAGGCCCAGTCCCTAATCTAAATGCTCCAGAGAAAGTCCCAGATGATCCTAAACATAAAAGAAGTTTGTCCTGCTCCATCTTTTTGGTTGACCCCTTGACCTTCTGACCACCCATCTTATGCCCCCTTTCAGGTTTAGGTTCCCAAATTTTTTTTACATAACACATAAAGGTTCTGATATCAGTCTACAAGTCAATGTGAATGCTCTTAACCCCCTTGTTTTGCAGCTGGACATTATGTGGGCATTTGCTGACTTTAATGTACTTTTAAATAGTAAATCTCTTAAATTGGCCCGCCTTCGCGAAGGAATTTTTAAAGGTTGGCCAAACACTCAAATCGATTCTAATAAAACTTTAACAATCCAAAACGTACACTTACAACAAGCTGGACTCTGAAACATTACCGTTACGGCAAATTCCAATTTTTGCCTTTATTTTCACAACATCTTAATAAAGAGACTTTGCCAGCTGAACACTATTCTTACTAAATCTATTTACGTTACTGTAATTTCTAAAACTGTTTCTAAAAATTATAAAAACTGCCCTGTACTAAAACCCGGCCCAAAAAGTGGCCTAACTGCTATTTCTTTTCCAGCTGTATTAATTAATAATGTAAATTACATGCATGTGCCTGCAATTTTAAATTTATCTAACTGGAACATGGCCGAATTCAGTCATTGTTCCGAAACAAACAGTTCTAAATTCCATACAGCAATGTTGACATCATGGCAACATTTCAAACACAAGCTCAGGACCCTGTAGCAGGAAAGTATTCTATAGAACACCATGGGGTGATCAGACCTAAATGTGGGAAAAGAGGGTTAGGTCTTCCTGGTGTGACAGGCATTTTAGGGTCTGCCACAGGTATTTTTGGGATTAAATGATCTATTTAAAATGAGGCCAATTTGGCAAAAATTAGGAGGTATGCTAAATTATTTAATAGTAAATTAAACCAGAATGTAATACAGCCTATGCTACACAGTATTTCCAGTCTTACACAAAAAGAAAAGCTGATTTTATATATAACAGGCACTTTATTGCTAAAATTTTCAATCAGACCAGACACAAGTTAACACAGTTAATACACTTTAATAATAGGGAGGCTAGACAACACCACATAGGTTGGGAAATCCTTTGCTCTGCTTATGGGAGTGAAAGTTCTTTAAATTTGATGGACTGCATCTGACTAAGGAGAGAGTCAGTGCATTGGGGCAGAAGTTTGACGTCTTTGCAGAATATTTAAACTAGCAAATGGGGAGAGGGGTGCAGCACCCGGTACGTCGAATGGGAAGAACACCCCCTCCCTCCAAGCTAGTGGTCAAACAGGAGTTCAGCATGTTTGTAGTTCATTTGTATCACCAGGTAAGGAAAAAGGTCCGGCTCCCCATACAACACACAGGGGAAATGCCAGACCTCGCCCAACAACTAACATGCTGAAATCTGGCCAATGGAAAATCATGTACACAAATGCTTGCAGTCTGGGAAACAAGATCCCAGACCTGCAGGCAATAATGACATAGGCTAAACTGGATATAGTAGCCATTAGCGAGACATGGTTTACCAGTAACCACACTTGGGAGACTTCAATACCTGGCTATGTACTGTTCAGAAGAGACTGAGGTACAAAAAGGAAGGGGGGTGGAGTTGCCCATTATGTCAATGAAAATATCAAAGCTACAGAAATTCAGAATACACATCAGGAGCCAGAAGAACTGTGGGTCACCCTGGAAACAGGAAATGGGACAGCCATACGAACTGGGGTTGTCTACAGGCCTCCAGACCAGGGGGAGGACATAGACACATTGCTGTTAGAAGATATACAAAACATGACAGCTAAAGGGGAGGTTCTGATAATGGGAGACTTCAACATGCCAAATACAGATTGGTCAATACCAGCAGGAACATCCATCAGAACTAGACACATAGTGGATTCCCTGCAGGGGGTGGGCCTCAAACAACTGGTACAACAACCCACAAGAGACAGGGCTATCCTATGTCTAGTACTGACTAACAGGGAAAGATCACAGATCTCCAGGTAGAAGGTCGCCTGGGTGCCAGTGACCATCACATGGTATGGTTCAATTTAGCCACTAGAACCAAATTATTCCTTTCCAAGGCAAAAATATGGAACTTCAGAGGAGCTGACTTTGATAAGATGGCCAACACAGTTAAGCTAGCCCTGGCAAAAAAGAAATACAGGTGAGGGGGTAAAGGCAAAGTGGGCAAGCATTAAGGATGCAATACTAGAAGAAACATCCCATTGTGTTGGAGAGAAAAGGAAGTGCAAAAGAAGACGGAAACTACTTTGGTTCTCAAAAACAGTAGCAGAAAAGATCAGAGCCAAAAGGCTGGCCTTTAGGAAATATAAGGGAACGCAGCGGGATGAAGATAGGGAGGCATACCAAACTTCCCTAAGGGAATCAGGGAAGGCAGTAAGGCAGGCAAAGGCCCAAACCAAGGAAACACTAGCACAAACAGTAAAAGAAGGTGACAAGACTTTCTATAGATACATTAGTGAAAGGAGAAAGTCCAGAGGGAGTATTGCTAAGATCAAAGGGGATAAGGGGGAGTGTGAGGAGGAGGAGGACCATGTAAAAGCATCTATCCTAAATAGATACTTCTGCTCAGTATTTACTGAAGAGAAGGTAGGGCAGGGCCCACAGTTCAGCACCATGGACATGGGGGAGGGAGGTGTGCACTAGTCCCTTCACAAAAGAAAGGGTCCTACAAGAGCTCGATAAGCTCAGGGTGGACAAGGCAATGGGACCTGATGGCATACATCCCAGAGTACTAAAGGAGCTAAGGGTGGAACTAGCAAAGCCATTATCAGAACTGTTTAGTGAGTTTCTGAGCACAGGAGAGGTCCCAGAAGACTGGAGAAGGGCTCATGTGATCCCGCTCCACAAGAGTGGTAGCAGGGAAGAGGCAGAGAACTACAGGCCAGTCAGTCTTACCTCAGTAGTGGGCAAGATTATGGAGGCACTCCTTAAGGAAAGGATAGTGCAACACCTGGAATCCATAGGAGCAAGACAGCATGGGTTTACAACAGGAAGGTCCTGTCAAACTAATCTCATAGATTTCTTTGACTGGGTAACCAGAGTGGTGGACCAAGGGGGAGCAGTTGATGTTGCCTACCTTGACTTCAGCAAAGCTTTCGATACTGTTCCACATAGAAGATTGATTAACTTACTAATGACATTTATGCTGCCACAGATTCTGGTCTCTTGACAGGTGCCATCTTCATCGATCTAACCAAAGCATTTGACCTGGTTAACCATACCTTTCTCCTTATAAAACTCATCTCCCTTGGTTTTTCAGCTGAATCAGTGAACTGGTTCTACAGCTATCTGTCCAATCGACAGCAGCCTGTAGTTTTTAACTCGGCAATGTCTGATCTGTCGTCCATACATGTTGGCCTCCCACAGGGATCCATACTTGGCCCCCTACTTTTCACAATTTTCATAAATGACCTTCCATCCCGGGCACCTACCTGCTCTGCCTTGCTCTATGTGGATGACCTTGTCCTCTACCACAGTGCCTGTAATGTATCTGACATAAACAACTCCCTATCTTCAGACTTCCTAAACATACAATCCTGGCTAACTGTAAATCACCTTGTTCTTAATGTAAGTAAAACTCATTCTATGCTCTTTGGCTCTGCAGCTAGACTAAAAGTAAATTGAAACTCCCTCAAAATATCCTGTGCTGATAATTCCCTGTTAGTTAGCACTAGTTCCTTCAAATACCTGGGTATTCTTCTTGGAGAATCCTTGGAGTTTGATCTCCACATCACTGCTACTTGCAAATCTGTTAATGCAAAAATCAGAGGAGCCTACCGCACTAGCTATGCCCTCACTCCATCAGCCAGGGTTGCTGTGGCACAAGGCTTTCTGCTCTCATCATTGGCTTATGGCTCAGTCACCTACCTAAGTGCAACTAACACCTCCCTCCATACATGGGACACTACCTATAAGAACATTTGCCATTATGCTTCTGCCTCTCCTCGGTACAAACATCACGGTCAGCTCTATGCTGATCTAAAATGGCCTAGTCCTGCTGCTCACCGCCTCCTATCCTATGGCACTTTAATAGACTGTATAACAAAATCAGGCCTCCCTCAATCTCTCGCCTCATTACTACACTCTCAAACCCCTTCCTATGGGCTACGTTCAAATGACCAAACCCCTCTTTACATCCCTAGGCGCAAAACCTCAATGGGTGCACAAGCCTTCTCCTATGCTGCCCCTAAGTATTGGAATACTATCCCTCAAGCTATTCATCTTGCCCCTACACATGCTGGCTTTAAGAAGCTCCACCGTGAACATCTACTTGCATCAAGTCCTTGTACCTGCTTCCATCCACCTTAAGCTCATCTCTCACTTTTGTTCTATCTTACTCTACGTCCACCCTTCCTGTACACACTCTTACCTACCTCTCCTTCCTCTATCCCCTCCCTTCCTCCTCCTCCTCCTCTTTATTTTTCTACCAGGTTTATTTGCCTTGCTAATGGCACCTACTGTACACTGTCTTTAACACTGACTGGTACCAATTTCTGTACTTGTGTTGTACTTGTCTCATTTTCTGAAGATCCCTGTATTTTGTTCATATTATTTACTTTGTCTGACCCTGTATTATATAGTCTTGCAAATTGTTTGTATTTTTCTGACTACCTTTGCATTGTATGACCTATTCTATGTGCTGCATCACATTGTTGTTTATTGTTCTTGTATTTGACTTGTATCCTCCTGGGTCGTGCCTGAAAATAGGCATTTCTATGCCTAGTGCACCCACCCAGTTACCAAAAGCAAATAAATAAATAAATAATAAGCTGGGTAGGCTCGGGGTGGGTCAGAAGTTGGTCAACTGGGTGGCAAACTGGTTGACGGGCAGAAAACAGAAAGTGGTGGTAAACGGTATACAGTCAGAAGAGATGCAAGTCACAAGTGGGGTACTTTTAGGGATCGTCTTGAATAGTCCTCTTCAATGTCTTCATCAGTGACATTGCAGATGGACTGGAAGGTAAGGCTTGTCTGTTTGCAGATGACACCAAGATCTGAAACAGAGTAGATGATCCAGATGGGGCGGGCAGAATGAGAAGAGATCTGGATAAACTGGCAAAATGGTCGGAAGAGTGGCAACTTGGGTTTAATGCAAAGAAGTGCAAGATCATGCACATAGGGACGAGAAACCCTGAAGCCACCTATAGACTGGGAGAGGAGTTGCTGGCAGTCACAAGGGAAGAAAGAGACTTGGGCATCATCACAGATGACCTGAAATCATCCAAGCAGACCACTAAAGCAGTAGGTAAGGCTAGGGGATGTTGGGGTGTATTAGTAGGGGTATCACAAGTTGTAAGAGGGAGGTAATAATCCCTCTTTACAAGACACTGGTTAGGCCCCATCTGGAGTACTGCGTGCAGTACTGGAGGCCACACCTTCACAAGGACATTAACCAAATTGGGGCAGTCCAGAGAATGGCAACCAAAATGGTGCAGGGACTGCATCAGAAAACATATGAGGACAGATTAATGGAGCTCAATATGTATACCTTAGAGCAAAGGAGGGAGGCAGAGAGGTGATATGATTGAAACATTCAAACACCTTACGGGCATTAACAACGTGAAAGAGTCTAACATATTTCAATATAAGAAAAATAGCAGGACAAGAGGACACAGCATGAGGTTAGAGGGAGGCCAATTAAGGGGTAATGTGAGGAAGTTCTTTTTCACCGAAATGGTGGTGGATGCATGGAACAGCCTACCTCAGGAAGTGGTGGATATGAATACAGTGCAGGGCTTCAAACAGGCATGGGATAGGCATAAGGGAGAATTACAGATGGGTATGAATAGATAGGCCATTCACAAAGCAAAGGCTGATGGCACATTCACAAGGTAGAAAAAGAAATGGGCAGACTGGATGGCCTTGTGGTCCTTATCTGCCATCAACTTCTATGATTCTATGTTTCTATGTTATAAAAGCTTTGCACTCATCCCATTACAAATTTCTTATGAGATTTAGAAACTGGTAAGATCCCAGATCTCATTAATGACAGACATATGGCCAAGTGGTATTGTCCCCATTGGGACAATACAGAATGTACTACGAAGTGCATGGATCATACGGTCACATTTGCCATTGCCACTGCTACAAGCCTTGATTATGTTACAGTGCACCCCAACCAGGGCCCCTGCTATAACAAACATGACTGTGATATAAAAGATACAATGTTTGTCACCTATACTATTTCATCACCTATATTTGATAAAAATACTGCAGTATTTAACCCTTGCAGGGCCACGGACTGATATATTAGTCCAAGATTCCTATACATTCTAATTCTGTTGGCAGCGTAAGGGTTAATAAACAGGTACAGGTACAATCACCTGGGCACTCGGAAGAAGACATCTTTTGAGAATGGATAAAGCTGCCAGATCTCCTTGTTCATCACCATCACCTGAATGCCTGGGTAGCCCCCCCCATACAAACTGCTGCACCAGGAAGGGCTACCACTACCTGTGCAGGTGTGATGTCTTTACCATGGTCGCACCTGCGTGCAAATATAAACAAGGCTTCGGAGAAGGGTCATCCTTTGACCAAGCCAATATAAACTTTAATACAACTAATGGAAAACAGCACACTGCTTCCTCGCCCGCCAGCACTAGTACCCACAACAATGCTAATACATGAAGGCAAGCCTGAGGAAGGGGCAATCCCTGACTTCAGCAAAAAAAAAAGAACTACTTCAAACATCTCTTCAATCAAGACTTAAATCAACACTACAATCAAGCACAGCAGCAAGGCTTTCATCAAGGCTACTAAAATTCCATTTGCCGCTAAACTCACCAACTCCTCGATTCTGTGCCCCATCAGACTTACCAAATGGCTTGTACCTAAAGTTCGAGTTACATACAATTCTAAAGGTTTATACTGTGTGGTTACTAATCATAAGTCTTATGTTTATAATGATATGGTTTGTAATGAGACAACACCCGATTTCTGCTTTGCATCCCATAAACCCACTGTCATAGGCCATATAGTCATTACCCCAGTGCCCCTCCATAACCAAGATTCTATAGATACTAAACCCACCCATTTAAAAGATATAAGCCAATGCTTACCAGTTTTTAATATTCATATAAATCAGTTGCACTCTAGTGTTAAAAGGTTAATGAAAAGGAAAGACACACACATTATTTAAATCAAAAATAGTGTTCCGAACACAAAAAATTCATTAAAAACTATGTTTCCTAATGGAGACACAAACACACACTGCACTTATCAACACATGGTTAAAATTCACATTTAAAAGATTTGTTATTGTTCAGGTTTTTCTTATTTTCATACTTATTACTACTTTTTGCCTCTGTAAAACTCTCAACTTTTATAAATTTCAAGTCAAGTTTCTCTATGCTACCCAATCTATCCACTCTCCTGTTCACTAATTCTTTCTTTCTTCTTTCTGTGTTAGCTGTATGCTCATAGGTAACAAGGGGGGGAATTGTAAGAATATGCTCACCCACAAGCACATGACGTACGCAAGGTACGCCATGACTACAAGCTTACCCACACACACATCACATGCACAAGGCATGTCATGATTACTTGTGTGCTCATGCCATGCAGATGATACACAAGTACATAACCCACAGCCATAAGTGGGATAGTCTTACACACACACAAGCCCACATCTATAAGTGGGGATACTTACACACACACCCACGTCTAATAAGAGGGAGTACTAACATCCACGCAATACCCACATCTATAAGTGGGGCATCTCACACACAAACAGACATAAAGTGGTAATGTCTCACACGGATGTATCAGTTACACCACAGAGCTGGGGACACACACACACACACACACACACACATATATAGAGCTAGGAACACATACATGGGGGGTTCACACAGTAATTAGTATAGGTTTTACATACATATAAGGTTAGGCAATTCATTTTCCTTTTACATATAACATATCCAAGCTATGCAACACACTGTTTCTGAAAGCACAACCTTTACCCTACATACGACTCTGCAGGGTAGAGAACAAAACCATCACAAATGATTTTCTAGTTTAGACTTGCACTGCTATCTGCTGCCATAAGGTCTAATAATTGCAAAAGAAGTCCTGGAGCCCCCCTTTACAGCTTAAGGTGTCGTGCAACCACAGCAATAATTTATGAATGGACCTTTCAGACAGCATGATGATACATTATACATAAATAAAATATATAAAAAAGGCTATTTCTAAGACCAGAGCAAGCAGTGATACTATTGACCTTAAACTACTGTCCCTTAACCTAGAAGAGGTGCTGCTCCCACTCACCAAAATTTTCAGTCTCTCCCTCTGCCTCAGTCAATTCCCCAGCAAATGGAAATCTGCAATAGTTACTCCAGTGTTCAAAAGTGCTGACAAGTCCCTACCTGGTAACTATCGACCTATATCAATACTCTCACCCCTCTCCAAGGCCCTTGAACGTATTGTGTCGGACCAACTCTCAGACTACCTGCAAAAGTACAACATCCTCTGTGCACAGCAACACGGCTTCAGGAAAGGACACAGTACATCGACCGCCCTCCTGGAATTTTCAGGAGCAATCCACAATGCTATGGACAAAGGATACCAAACCGGAGCTGTTTTCATTGACCTAACAAAGGCATTTGACACTGTTCACCATGGCTTACTTGTCAAACAGCTACAGGCTATTGGGATCTCTCAGGGTCCTGGTGCCTGGTTAAAAAGTTACCTCGCCCAACGTTCTCAAACAGTAAAAATCTCAGGAGTTCTCTCAGACTCAAATTTTGTTCTCTCAGGTGTTCCCCAGGGATCCATCTTAGGCCCTCTTCTTTTCAGCCTTTTCCTTAACTCTCTCCCCCAATCCTGCCCAGAACAAATAATCCTATATGAGGATGATGCCATGATTCTCTCCTCTCATAAGGATCCGAAATCCTTACTCCATAGCCTGCAACTTGCTTTCTCCAAGGTTGAGAATTGGTTCCTTGATCACAAACTGGTCCTAAACCACAAAAACACAAAATCCATGCTCTTCTCAAGCCTGCAAAACAAGAAAAGGCAAATTCCACTTGCTATCAATACATACCCAGGAAATACCCTCGAACAAGTGACAACATTTAAATATCTTGGAATCACCTTTGATCAAGGCCTAACCTTTGCGACCCACATTGATAGTACAGCGAAAACTGTGAATCAACGCATTGGCATCCTGTACTGAAACAGACAGTTTCTTACCCGATCTGCGCTGAGGATTGCTATCCAAAGCTCTGTCATCTCTATCATAGACTATGGCCTAATTATCTATGGCTCTGCCTCAACTACCGCACTTAGGCGCATTACAACCTCCCTAAACAAGGCCTGTCGACTGCTCACTGGAGCTCAAAGACGCACTCATACATGTGAGCTTTACACTGAAACAGGATGGTTACAGCTCTCAAATCGCATAAAGTACCTTACCAGCTTGATGGCAAAAAAATCTAGCATGGGCCTCACTCCACCATGTAGCCAAGACCTGCTATGCCCAAATACCAGCATCCGCTTCACCATAAGTTTGGAACATCAGCTTCTCCAGGTCCCCCAGTGCCTCACCACTCAGGGCCAAAGATCCTTTGCCTATCACGCCCCCAGCTGGTACAATGCCCTCAGCACTCTCATCACCTCCTCCACCTCCCTAGGAGTTTTCAAATCTAGGCTACATTCTCAGCTCACAGCCTCCAGCTCCTGTGACTGCCTCGATTAAATTTTTCCCCACTGGCTGTTCTCTTGTTTCATCTACCACCTCTGTTTCATTTCTTGACAAAGGCATCTCAGTAACTCTAATCTCTCTATGTCTTCATCCCCTTTTCTCCTCTTACCCCTTTTATTGTTCATTCTCTAATGTATTCCTCTAATCAGCTTGTACTGTGTATGCTAAAGCATTTTTTTGTTCGAAGTTTGACATTATTGTACTGCATTATACTGGCTTATGCCACTTCATAACTTGTTTGTCATCCTATGTAACTTGACTTGTTTGTACACAAACGACGTGGAACCTTTGTAAAAGAGCCATGGCTCAAAGGTAATAATTTCTAGAACAATAAACTAAAAAAACTAAATAAACATTACAAAATGTTTCATCCATAAGAACATGTCATTGACATAAGCATATTCTTATAACTAGAATGGTACAAACTGTAGCATTCAAATGGGCAATTAAGTTAATACTCTGCTGTCCCCCAAACTGACCGATAAAAGTAATAAATAAGTGTGATCATCACACACACACATAAGCTGGCTATCTATCACCAGACTAGATGTTATCAGGGTATAAAAATCTGTGCACCCCATAACCTCTCCAAGGAAAATGTAGGAAGACCCTGCATGACACTGCAGTGTTTAAGAGCTCCAGACTCCCAGGTGTGTATGTTACATAATTAGTATGCAATGTATAATGACTGTCCTATAAGGCAAGCTGGTAGGATAATAAATGTGTCTTATGCAACTTTTATGATGACTTCTGCTTCTTTTATTGTCCTTTCTTTAGTCCTAGAATCTGTAAGAGGGGTATTGTATGTTTTGTTATGGTATAGTGATCTCCTGACATTCCCCAAAGGGTTACTGTTCCATGAAGGTAACCAAGGATTTATTAGATCATAATAACTATGTCAGAGGGTGTCCAACAGAGCTAAGCAAAATACCCAACACTTTTATCACTCGATCAAAGCAAAGCCTTTGATCGGGTTAATAACTAATTTTTGTTTTCTACTCTGCAGACATATGGAATTCCACCTCTCTTTATAGAATGGTTACATCTTTTATATTCTGCAGCTACAGTTAAACCCATTATTCAGGGATATACTACCTCAGCTTTAAAGCAAACGGTAGGAGTTAGACAGGGGTGTTCCCTCAGACCCCTTTTATATATCTTTTCCTTAGACCCCTTTCTCAGAAGGTTGGCTAACACTCAAACATGGCAAGGTCTAACAGGGAGCGGTAGTCATGACGAAGTTAAAGTATTGGCTTATGCAGATGATGTATGTCTGTTTTTCTCTGAACCAACAGATATCCCTATCTTTTTACAAGAAATGGTGTTATATGCTAATGTCTCTAATGCTCATTTAAACATAAATAAATGTAAAGGTATCCACAGAGGGATACCAGGACCTTTATCATCCAGTATAGAAGGTACAGTATCCCCTTTTTTCCTGGGCCTATTAGAATTCTAGGAATTCAGTTTGGTTCACAAAATTTACCTCTCCAAAATTGGGAATCAGTTTTGAGTTCATGTAAAGGTAAGGTACAGAGTTGGAAAGGGTGGAAACTATCAAAATTAAAAAGGACACAAATCATAAAACAGTTTCTAATTCCATGTATGCTTTATGTAGCTATGATTTTTCCTCCGCCTCCATCTTTGGAAGCAAGGCTCTAGAGATGTTTTTTTCAAATGTTGTGGGGCAGTAGGTTAAATTCTATGAAGAGAGATTTTACTTATTTACCCCAAATTAAAGGTAGTTTAGGAATGGTAGACTCCATTGTTTTTTTATACCCTCTTTATTACTCAGACACTGAAGATAGGTTTAACACCTACAGATAGCCTACCACATAAATGGATAAGGAATAATTTGGCCAACTATTTCCACTCATGGGAGGACTCCCCCTAAAGGTAACTCCACGCTTTCGAATCCCTGACGATTTAAAATCTGTAACCCAAAAAAATCTTTAAATGGGGCTTATTTTAATCCCAGATTGTTCAATACTCTGGTCTTCTCTTATACAATTTAGTTATGAGGAAAACTAACCCTACAGAACCTGAATTTAAAAAACTGCTCCCCTTTCCAGAAGAAGAGAGTTCTTGTACAATTAAATAATACCAGAACTCCCCGCCCCCCCATATGTGGGAAATTATATTTATTGAAATGTTTCACCCACCATGAAGGCACACTGACTGACAAGTTGCTTGTCTCCCAGTGCGACCTGGGGGGAAGGGGTACAATAGGAATGAGACATTAAACATTCAAGTTACAAGATCAACATTAACATGCAGTTATAAGGCAGGTATTACAAACAGTGTTACAACAGTGTTGCACATAATAGGTAGAAACAGTGGACAATAATAAGTGCCAGGCTAATAAGTAAACAAGTGCTTACATGAAAGAAAAGGAGGAAAGGAGAGGGAGGGGTGAGGTGAGGGGAGGGGGAAGAGTTGTGTCAATGGAGACCCCTTCAGGATGCGAGGAACCCTGCAAGGGGACTAGGTGGACTAGAGATAAGGGGATAAGGCAGTGTCCCAGTGAGACCACTTCAGGAAATTCTATGGCTCTCTTCCTATATGGGAGATTGAATGTAAATGGGAATAGCAAACACAAGGCACAGGAAGAGAGATATTGTCCCTACAGTTCCTGCTGGGCTCAGGAAGAGACAATGGAACATTTTCTTCTAAACTGTTCCCATGTAAAACCCTTGCGGCAATATCTTGCTAACAAGTGGAAATTAGTATGGTTAACCAAGCCATTTTATGATGTACTAGTCCTGGGGGATTATTTTACATTACTAAAGACTTTTCAGAAAGGGACCCTAGCTGTTTTCTTTCGTTGTTTGAAGTTTTACCTCTGGCAAGCCAGATGTCAATGGGTACTGCAGCAATGCATTATGTCAGAAAAAAACTTTCAGTGAATTATGTGAAATAGCAATGAGTTCAGTTTTCAGAACAGATGTGTCTCTTTATTCCTCAGATAAAGTAAATAAGTGATGGAAGGGATCTTCTATTTTTATGAATTATAAATAGATAGGGATTAGTTGCAGCAATGCACCGAGTTACATTAATTAATTCCAGAAGCCCAGAAAATTTATTTTCAAATTTCTTTTCAAGTTATAAGCTAAACAAAGCTGGCTGTGGGCTTCCTTGAGGCATTTATTGGTTTACTGTTAATAATTACAGGAGTCTGTATACAGATTATTCACTTTTGTAACATGTGATGTTACATGTGGTTTGAAGTGTTATTTTTGTTTCAGCACTATACATAGCCCCCTCCCTCCCTGTTTTTCTTTATCCTTGTTTCAGTTTTTTTATTTTTCTTTTATCAAACGTTTATTTTGCTAATTATTTAAGTGTTGAAAAGTTATTATATGTGTATATTTTGTTGTTTTTTTTACAATAAAATTCACCTACTCTTACCTACATAATTCCAACAGTGTATAAGGAAATGGAAATTATAGGTCATCCCAAAACAAATGTTGCTAAATCAGACAAGGAAGGAAATGTATGGACACATCATGAACTCCTTTTTCTTGGAAAATCCTTCTTTTTATACTACACAACCATCACAGTTAGAACACACTAGGAATATGTTAACAAATTATAGGGTCCCAGAATACATGTGGGATGTTTTATGGTTATGTTCACATGATAGTTTAAATGTGAAAAATAATTTAAAACATAAAGACATTAAAGAAAGGGTTTGCCCCAGAACAGACACATACCCAGAGATTTTTGAGACTATGCAGCACTTATATTTTGAATGTCTATACATAACATCTTTTTGGGTTATTGTTTTTAGAAACTGGAAAACAGTACCATTTCGGACACTTACAGCTAACATCTTGTTTTTAGGCAGACTTCCTAAAGCTTGAATAAGATATTGCCCAAGCGCGATGCAACTTTTTTTTAGTATTTTTTAAATACTGCATATAGCAAACTAGATGTCAACTGACATTAAGACAAAAATGGATATCCCTGAACAACTTTTTTTGAATGTTCATGAAGCAATCTGTAACTTCAAAAGAAAAGAGAAAAAGGTGTTCTCTTCAGAAATATTTAAGAAATGGTGGGGGAATATAGATTGGCTAGAATTAAGAAATGTACTAAACAAAAGTGTTAAGCTTTACCATTTAATTTATATATATGAATGCACTCTTGATCTCTTTTTTTTTCTCTTCCCAGTTCAAATTAGTTATAATAACCTTTCTCTTTGACAGGCAAGATAAATGTTATTAATTTATTTTGGAGAATTTAGCTATAAAGCAGAATTTTTGATGGTAGAAATGAGAACTGGATACACATGTTTAAGGAATGATCCTCTTTTGGAACTATAAAAGGGAGGACTGACTTAGAGAAAAGACTCCCCCCACCTGGGGGGGGGCGGGTTGTTTGCAAATTGTATTTTTCTTTATTATTTCTTCACTATTCGCTTAAACACCGACAGTAGGGGATAGTGTGGATAAATACTTATTTGGTTTATCTTATGACTTCTTCATTTTCTGGAAACAACAAAGATTGTATGTCATTATGAATTTCTTATTGAAGTGGAAAAAATAATTCCTCTAGTCTTGTGTTTTATAGCAGAAAGGTTTAGATCCAGATTTAGTTTATTGGACAGTATGAAGTTAATACTGTTTTGTTTTTCTTTACTGTCTTTAAAACATGAACAGAATGTTTCCTTTTATGTTTCATTTTTTTACAAACATCAGTTGGTAGAGGGAAAAATTATTCAGTATGAAATAATTTTGAATATGATTCACATGGTATTAATGTGTTCTCTTTTATGATTTATTGTTGAAGTATTACTAGAAATTCCCCTACTCTTGGGTAGGGGGAGCCCTTGGCCATTTGTCTGTTTGCCAAGATGGCCACCAGAGGAGGAGAGAGGGTGGAGGTGGTGGAAGCCAGGGAGATTGTCTCCTCCCTTGTTTCATCTCAGCAAGAGGCAGCGCTGGAAGAAATAGAGTTGGAGAATTTGTTTTCTCCTGAAATAGAGTCAGAAACATATATGGCTATGAAAGCTGTGGAATGGATGGCTGGAAACACTGAACAGCAGGTGCAGATTGGTATGGATGCACAGGACAACAGAGAGTTACTATGGAGTTAGAGGTAAAAAAGAAACAACTATTGCAACTGCTAACTGAAATGGAAAATGCGATTTGCAGAAAAAAAACAGCAACAGGAGTTGGGAGCAGAACAGAGGCAGTCCCTGAATATGTGGCATACTCAAAATGCAGGCCTGACAGCTGAACAGCTGCAAATGACAAGAAATGACACAAGAGCATCAAAGGATCCTGCCACTGAACTGCCAAGGCCTTAGTGAGCGAAACGCCGAGCTTGAGCACTGTGGTGGAAAATAATAGCACTAGGACAGAACAAAGCAACAAAAAAAATGGGTGAGAACATTGCAATATCTGAGAATGCTAGTAATTTAACTACTTATACAGAAACAGAAATAAATGCCACCCAAATAACAATGGTGGATGTACCATTGTTAAAACCAGTAGCATATGTCGAAGGAACAGAACTATCTAGCAAAAAACATGCTAGGAAAAAAACCTTGGGGATAAGGAGGTCTAACATACCTAAAGCAGAAAATGTTGGAGACTGGTCACCTGAAAGAGCTCTAAAAGGGACAAGATGGGTTCAAACTGAAAAGGGAACATGGGAACCAGATGAGAATGACCCCAAAGTGATTCAGTATAGAAAAGAAGTAGTCGGTAAAGTGGAAACGCTGGACCAAGAGCCAGAAAGAACTGAGCAAGACATGAATGATGCAATTGTTTCTACATCAGCGGGGCCCCTGCATCTATAAATAGAGACAATACTAAAAACCAGCAAAATCCTGGTGAAGGGATAAAAGAGAAGAATGAATCAAAAGAGCAGGAACATACAGCAGAACATAGAGGATTTGCTGATATGTTTATGCCTAGGGGAGAGCCGGCTCCTAGGAGAAATGCGGTGATAATGATTTATAAAGGAGGCCTCGAGCATACACAGGACAGAATCTACATTGTTCGGACTATATTAAAAGACTCTATGAGATTTTTTGCCTCGGTGATATATGCCTTATTTCACATAGGAGATGCTAACTAACATATTAGCTTCATGACTATAGCAGGCCTGGACAGATTTTGGACAAAAGATAATGAAAAGTATAGAACCCCATTGTGGAGCCTGTTTTTAGCAGTACAACTCATGAAGTCCATGTTAAGGATAATAACAATACTGTTTAAAAATAAGGGGGTTAATATATCAGATATACTCTTTTGGTTACATCAGCAATGTGAAGTCATGGATACCCCAACACCTATTTTAGACTCAGAGCAAATTTGGACAAGGGGGTGGAAGATTAGAGTTAAGTTAAAAGAAACTGACATGGGGTGATGCATTTACCTGGCAGTTTTTTTATGCTGGGATAAAGAGTCTTTGTTTTATATGGGGCAACCAAAGTCATGCTTTAAGTGTGGGTCCAGAGGGTATTTAGGTAGTGCTTGTGATAGTTCCAAATGCAACCATTGTTTTGAATATGGGCACATTTCAATGGAATGCCAAAATTCCTTCAAGTGTAATCTTTATGAAAGAAGAGGACATTCGTATGCTAAATGTCCATGGGCCTCTCATAATGGAGGAGAAAGTCTCTCTCCTGAGACACTGGTGTCACAGGCACAACAAAAAGGGTAACTTCAAGTCTCAGAAAAAAGGCAGGAGTCAATGTTAAATAACGCTGTTGCAAAGGAGGTTGACACTGGTGAACAGTCGGAAAAAAATGGGAGAGGAACATGAAATTCCCTCATTAGAAAAGGAAATAGAAATGGAGCAACCAGAGCAGGCAGGAGAAATGGTTACAGAACCAGCAAAGGCAGTAGTGGAATCTGAAGCAGTAGCTGATTTACTAAACATAGAAACAGAGGATAACCCAGAAGATCCAAAACAAATCATACTGGGAGTCATAGTGGGAGTTATTGGACAACAGAGGGCACAGGCACATATAAGCTGTCCCCACTATTCAGTGGAGGCAACCAAGATTGCCAACAGAAATATATTTATCCAACCTGGTCCTAAAACTAATAAAACTTGGTGCTCCCACAACATCTTGAGGCAGCCTATTCCATTGCCTGATTGTTCTTGGTTTAAAGCTATGCCTCCATAAATCCATCCTGGATTTAGGTTCAACTATCTGCAAATCATGTCTCCTAAGACTATAATTATGTTTCTTATATTTCAGGTCCAGCTCTTCCCTAAGTGCTTCCTGGTGGAGAATTTTATATAATAGTAACAGATCCCCCAACCCCCGTTTAACTTCCATTGGCCATAATTGAAGTTTCTTTAACCTATCCTCATATGGCACATGTCTGAGACCTGATATTAATTTTGTAAAATACCATTGTGGTTCCTCAACTAACACCTTATCCTTCTTTAGAATGGACTCCAACTAGGAGAGCAATAGTCCAACAGTGGCCTTATGTATGTTTTATATAATAGTAATAATACTCCTATATCATGTGAGAAAAAGCTCCTACGAATACAATACACAAGATTCACTGCCCTTTTTGCAACAATTCCACTATGCACCCCACTTTTCAAGTTATCTGTAATATGTACCCCCAGGTCTTTTTCCTTAGAGGATTGTCGTAACCTGCTTCCCTGTAAATAATAATCTTGCTGGATGTTATTTCTTCCAATGTGCATAACTATGCATTTATCCAGACTAAACTCCATTCTATTCCTTTCTGCCCATTCATCAATTGTTAGTATATCCTGTCCAAATATGAGTCTCTCCTCGAATGTATCTACCACTCCCCCAAGTTTAACATCATCTGCAAACTTATTTATTTTATTTAGACTACTGATGTTTAGGTCACTTATAAAAACGTTGAACAACAAAGGCCCCAGGACGGACCCTGTGGCACCCCAATAGTCACCCCCATCTCTCCAGACAGGTAACCATTCACTCTTATCACCTGCGTCCGATCTGTCAGCCAATGTCTAATCTAGCCAATTATAGTACTATCAATCCCCAATTTTACTAATTTTGAAATCAGGATTCCATGTGGTACTTTACCAAAAGCTCTGCTAAAGTCCAATATAATCATATCCACAGCTTTCCTCTGATCCAATTTCCTACCAACATAGCCATAGAAACTAATCAAATTGGTATTGCACAATTTGTTTTTAACAAATCAGTGCTACAACCCATCTTGCAGTTTATTTTCCTCCAAATAGTTACTGATTTCATCTGTTATTATCCCTTTGATTAGTTTACAAACCACTGAGGTTAAGCTAACTGGTCTCTAGTTAGCTGCCTCGGCCCTAACACTCTTCTTAAAAATGGGGACCACAATAGCTGATCTCTAGTCCTTAGGTACATAACCATCAGACATGGATCTGTGGCCAATGTCTGCAATAACTGGGGTTAGTTCTTCTAACTCCCTAATAAATCTAGGGTGCAGACCATCAGACCCAGCCGACTTATCTGTTTTAAGCTTCTTTATCTTATTAAAAACTTTATCTGGTGTAATTAAATCCTTTTGTCTATTGTCCTCAACCTAAGGCAATTCATTTATCTGGCACGACTCATCATTAGTGAACACTTTACTAAAAAAAAGTATTGGATTCCCTAGCCATATCATCTGATTTGGAAAAAACTACTCCCTCTATATTAAGTGGGCCACCATTTCTTTTATCTTTCTTATTATAAATATATGAGAAAAAACCTTTAGAATCCTTTTTAAACATGGCTAGTCATAAGTGCCACTTTCTTCTTTGCTTTCTTAATTTCCTGTTTTAAAAGATGCACTATTTTCCTGTATTTGTTTCTATTTTCACTTGTTTGAGAATTTTTCACTTTCCTATATTGTGTTTTTTTCTCGTTGCTTAAACCAATAATCCTTTTGCTAAACCATGGTGGCTTTTTACCTCTATTACCAAAACATAAGATGTCACCAGATCGTTAATTATTTGCACAAACAAATTCCAACTCGCCTCAGTTGACAGGCCCTTTGTTATATTGGTCCAGTTAATTTTAATTAGTTCTTCCCTAATAGCTGAGTAGTTGGCCTTATTATATAATATCGGGGTTGTAATTCCATTGGTGTTATTTCTCTCCCTATCAATCTGAAATGTGATTTCATCATCGTCACTTGGCCCAAGTGGAGCCACAGTCTTAATATTGATAATGTCATCTGTTATGTTTGTCAAAACAATGTCCAATATATTTCCCCCTCTGGTGGCCTCGTGGACACATTGCTGTACTCCAGCCGATGTTAATTTGTTATACACTTTGACTGCCATTGAATTATTATTTACATTTGATCCTCCCCAATTAATGTCAGGGATGTTCAAATCCCTCGTAAGTACTATATCCTCCACCTCGGCCATAGTGATTACATGTTTAATGAATGAATCTGTGTCATTAATATTTGTATTTGGTGGCCTATAAAAGACCAACAGCTTGATTTTTTTACCTGTTAGTTCAAGGATATCAATCCAAATGTCCTCTGTGTTACTATAACTGTTGCCCATGTCCATGAAACAACACTCAATTTCTTCCTTTATATATATGGCAAACCCCCACCTCTTTTATCTTCTCTATCTTTATTTATCAAGCGGTATCCAGCTATATTCTTGTTCTTACCCCAGGAGTCCTTTAACATCAGTAACTTTTTTGCACTTAGCTGGCTAGGTGCAACTCCCCCAGAGGTGTGTCTTTAAGAAATATTTAAATGAGCTTAGGGCCAAGCCAATCAAAAGACAGGAGGGAGGGTGATCTGAGTGAGAGTTGTTGCAGGCTTCAGAATTTTTTCTCCGCTGGACTGAGCAATATTGCCTTTGAGATGTCTCCCAACTTTCCTTGTTGACAGCCTCCTAGTGTTTATCTGGGTAAAGTTTTCCCCATAAATTATTTCCTTTAGTGTGCTGAGAGAAAGTTTTACTTTTTCATTAGCGCCATGCACATTTTTTATTATTTGTGTGACTGTGCTATTCTGACTTTATTTTTACCACAACTATTTAGTTTAAAGCTTAATTTTACTGCGGGTGCTTATTTTTGATGGTTTCCTTCATTTTTGGGCAAATTCTCGTGAGAACCATCAAATTAGGGACAACTGCCTTGTTTTTTACCTCAGACCTCACGGGGTTTACTGCGAGGCACCTGCACTGGATTTCAAATTTAAACAGTGCCTGGGGGGTTTCTCTCTAGATTGGCAATTATGAGGAAACCTTTTTTGTTATATTACTGGACCTTGGTATCATCTGTGTCGGGACTGTCCATAAGGGTCCAACAGCCACCTGTGTGCAGTTGAGTATTACTGGGTTTCTATTAAGATTGGCACTGGTACAGATCCCAGTTCTACAACAAGTAAAAAAACAAAAAAGGCACTAGTAACAGACAGAGTTTATTAACTGGGGCAGGACTGGCCAGTGGCATTTCCACAGAAACCTGCACTCAGTTCGTAGGTCCAGGACTGGTTTGATTTGCTTAAATTGGCAAACATAGCAGGCAAACCTTTGATTATTATGGCTGAGGATAAATCAAAGGCTTCCAATGAGGAGTCATCCAAAAGTACTAATAATAAAAGCAGAGGTGCTGAGGAACCCCCCAGATCCCATCCAAAAAATAAATCTTCCTAAGATGAAGTTCCTCACAAATTGAAAAATAATAAGAGTGACAAAAAAAGGAAGCTTGATCAAGCCTCTGATGAAGTGGCTTAAAAGAAACTCTGTCAAGACAAATATGCTCCCTTTGCTCCTGGGAAAAACAATAGCGAGACAACAGGCAGCTTAAAGCATACAGAAAAAACAAAACACTTACAAAATGCGCAGGTTCTTCAGTCAGTACAAGATATGGAAAAAGCATGGCAACTATTTCAGACCCTTCAAAAGAAGGGTCCTCGATTTACTGGAGCTGGCAAGCACTCTTCCATAGTTCTCTCTTCTGTAGACTGTGAGGGTGATGCAGATGATGATCAATTTTATGATGCCCCTGACTTTGATGCTGAGGGCCTTGAGCCCCAGGAGTCCCCGGACCCTCATCTTGGGGATCCTCGGGTGACCACGAGAATCCTTCTTCTATGTTTACATTTATATAAAATATGCTGGATACCCTGGACCTCCCTACGCAGGAGCCCAACCAGGATGTCGATAAAGATGAAGGTTATAGGGAGATGAAGGGTCTTTCATCCTCAAAGACTCTGGTCGTCCCTATCTATAATGCATTTAGAAAAAATACCATGAAGGTGATTCAACACCCCACTTCAGTATCGGGGTTGATAAGTGGCTTGAGAGAAAATATAAATTGTCTATAAATGGTACCGAGTTCCTGTCTGCACATCCTAGCCACGAGAGTATAATGCAGCAGGCAGCTTATGAGAAAGCTGAAGTCTCCTTGTACCCCTCTCCCCCTGACAAGGATTCCAAGAAAATTGACTTTATAGCAAAGAAAATGTGTGCCACAGCTTCCCTGATTCTCAAGACTTTCTTCTTAGATGGCATTCACAGCCAAATATCAGAAAGCCCTTTTGAAATCTGTCCAGGCTATCACCCGCAACGGATCAGATTCTATGGTGCAGGAGCTATTGGCTATAGCAAAAACTGTCCTGGAAGCTACTATGTACCAATTCCATATGGCAGACAACAACAATGATGCAGCCTCTAGGGCAATGGCCCATGCCATCTCTATGAGATGTTTTGCCTGGCTTAGAACAACCAGTCTGACCACAGACACTCATAACAAGGCCAAGGATTTTCTCTTTGATCAAAATATGTTGTTTGATTACGGAACCACTGACTACATGAAAAAAGTCGAGTACAAGGCCTCCTGGAAGAGCCACTCATCCAAGCATAAGCCGGCCACCCCCAGAGATCCTGTTCCGAGGCGTTAGGGGCAGAAGTTTTGTTCCCAGGCCTTACAATCCCTATCCCCAATCTGACTTCGGCCAGTACAGGGGGTCTTTCAGAGGCATGGGCAGAAGGGGCCAAAGAAGAGCCACCTCTACCCAGGCATCTGCCTCTCAGTCTAAGTCCTGATGTGAGTGTCCAGGTCACCTCCACACTTTCAGTTAGAGGCAGACTCTACCACTATCTTCAGCACTGGTCCCTCATCACATCGGACAAGTGGGTGCTGGAGAAAGTGGAGAAGTGTCTGTCATTACAGTTCAAGCAGCTGCCAGACCTCAAGTGTACCCAGGTGTCAAGACCTCTGTCCCCAACACAGATACTGTACCACTGTTGGAAATGGAGGTACAAAACCTTCTGGCTTTATGAGCAGTGGAGAGGGTCCCCGCCCAAGAGAAGGGCAAGGGCCTCTTCTCTAGGTATTTTCTGACTAAAAAGAAAACTGAGGAGTGGCAACCTATCTGAGATCTCAGATATTTAAACAAACATCTGAAAAAAAACAAATTCAAAATGGTCACTCTGTCACTGGTTATATAGTACAGTACAGTCCTTGCAGCAGGGAGACTGGCTTGTTTCCCTAGACTTAAAGGATGCCTACTTCCACATACCCATAAGGAGATCTCACAGGAAGTTTCTTAGGTTCAAACTTCCTTCGGGTTGCTATCAGTTCTCCACAATGCTCTTCAGTCTGTCCTCGGGCCCAAGAGTCTTTATCAAGTGTCTCGCAGTGGCAGCAGCACATCTCAGGAGACTGGGTGTTGCTCTGTACCCCTATCTGGACGACTGGCTCATAGCAGCAAAGTCTCCTTGCCAGGTCAAGGAATGTCTTTCCCTCACAGAATGCACTCTGGAGTCTCTGGGTTTCCTGGTAAATCTAAAAAAATCTCACCCAGAACCCACACAGCTGCTCACCTTCACAGGGGCCCAGCTGGACACTCAGAAAGGATATGCTTCCCTCCCACAGGAAAGAATTCAGTTTCCTTTCAGTGGCAGATTCTTTCACCCAGGGACAGCCAAGACCAGCCAGACATTTCCTCAAACTTCTGGGACATTTGGCCTCTATGACTGCAACAGTCCCAAGGGGTCAGGTACAGGATGATACTCCTGCAAGCCCACCTCAAAGCTCACTGGTCTCAGAGAAGCAAAACATTTTCAAAGTTGATACCTGTGTCGGAGCAGTTCCTCCAAAACTTGCTGTGGTGGAAGAACCCTGCAAATTTGCAGGCAGGGGTTCCCTTTCAAGCTCCTCTTTCCACAAAGGTGATCACCACAGATGCCTCCCTTTTGGGCTGGGGAGCTCATTTGGACAGTGCCTCAGTAAGCGGCAACTGGACTCCCGAAGAGTCACAGTTGCACATAAATATTTAAATCTTTTGGAACTCAGAGCAGTCTTACTAGCTCTCAAAGCTTTCACTCCCAGCGTAGAAGGGCAGGCAGTTCAAATTCAAATGGACAACACCACTGCACGGTTCTACATAAACAAGCAGGGTGGTACCAGATCAGGAATACTCTGTTTGGAAGCTCTGAAGCTCTGGTCTCTAGCATTCTCCCTGGGAGTCAGCCTCTCAGCTATTCACCTCCCAGGCAAACTCAAAACTCTGGTGGATGCTCTAAGCCACAATAGTCAAGGTCACAGTGAATGGACACTGAATAAGCAAGCACTAACCACAGTGTTCAGGTGGTGTAGCACACCAGACGTGGATCTATTTGTCTCTCCTCTCAATTTTCAGCTTCCTCAGTACTGTTGCAAGCGCCCAGTTCCAGGAACACTTCATCTGGATGCCCTGATCCTGGATTGGTCAGGGAGGTTCCTATACGCATTTCCTCCCTTTCCCCTGATACAGTATTCAGTGTTTTGCTGAAACTCAGACAGCAGCCTGAATTGATGGTCCTATTGGCTCCACACTGACCCAGGCAAGCCTGGTACCCTCTCCTTCTCTCAAAGTCCTGCAAAAGGCCCATTAACCTGCCTTCAACTCACTCCCTGCTGACCCTTCCTCAGATGGGAGTGCAGTACCCAGACATACACTCTCTTCACCTCAAGGCTTGGTTCTTGAGGAGTTACAGTTTCCATCCTCACAGTACTCTGAAAAGGTCCTTAAGATACTGAGGATGGCTAAAAAAACCAAACACTAAGAAGACTTATGCAGCCAAATGGAAAAGGTTTTCCCTCTGGTGCAAGAGCGAAAAGGTCAAACCCCTATCAGCTTCAGACCCTCAGCTGCTAGACTACCTGGTACACCTACAGGCGTCAGGCTTGAAACCATCTTCACTCAAGCTACACCTGGCGGCAATTTTGGCCTACCTTTCGGTGGGAAAGAAGAAATTAGTTTTTTCCCATGACATTTTTAAACAATTTTTCAAAGGCCTCTTGCACCTCCTTTCTCCAACCAGGGAGCCCATTCCTCCTTGGAGCCTGAACCTTTGCATAGATGGACTCATGAATCCACCCTTCCAGCCTATGTCCATGGCCCACATCAAGTTTGTAACTTGGAAGACTGTCTTCCTGGTAGCCATTATGTCTGTCAGGAGGATTTCAGGGCTACAGGCCCTGTGCACTAAGGCAAATTGCATCATCCCTCACAATGATAAAGTTGAGCTCAGGACAAATAGGAAATCTCTGCCAAAGTGGTTTCAGAGTTTCACTTGAACCAGTCCATTACTCTGCCTGTCTTCTTTACTGAGTCATCCACTCCTGCGAGCAAAAGTTCCACAGCTTGGATGTCAAAAGAGCCATCTTTCACTAGCTAGAGCATACTAGACAGTCCAGAGGCTCTTCCACTCAGTTGTTCCTCACCTACGGGGATGTAGACAGAGGAAGACCAGCTACGAAGAGAACTATTTCTCGTTGGTTGGTCTCTTATATTAGATTCTGCTATGAGAAAGCTGGTCAACAACCTCTAGTGGGGCTCAGGGCCAACTCCACCAGGGGTACTGCAGTATCCCTTGCAGCAGCAAGGGACAGTCCCCTACTGGATGATGGCAAATTAGCTATCTGAAAATCTGTGCACACCTTTGTGAAACACTACAGATTGGAGGTGCAGACCAGATCTGATGCCAGATTTGGCAGGGTGGTTCTGCAGAGCCTCTTTCCTAAGTAGATGCTCTGCCCACCTCCCACTTGGTACTGCTCAGTAGTCTGCAAAAAAGTTACTGATGCTAAAGGACTTCTGGGGTAAGAAGAAAAAATTAATCACCACAGTAATCTTCTTTCTTCCAAGGGCTCCCACCCTTCCTCCCCGGTTCACCTGTCAGAGAAGGGCTCTTTATCTTACCTTTTACCAAATTTGTAGTTTCTTATTGATAAGTTTTTAGCTTGTGTTGCTGTTGTTTCTATTTCCACTTTTGTGGACATCTGCATCTTTTTTGAATCCTGTTGATTCTTTTTCAGGGCATTTGCCCTAGTTTTTCCTCGAAAAAATTCTGAAGCCTTCAACAGCTGTCACTCAGCTAACACCCCCTCCTGTCTTTTGATTGGCTTGGCTCTAAGCTCATTTAAATATCTCTTAAAGGCACACCTCTGGGGCAGTTGCACCAATCAGCTAAGTGCAAAAAAGTTACTGATGCTAAAGGACCCCTTGGAAGAAAGAAGATTACTGCGGTAAGTAATTTTTTCTTCCTGTTGATATCCTCACTCCACCATGTTTCTGCAACCCCAACAATCTCATAGTTTTCCTTACTTAATATAATTTCCAACTTGGCCATTTTTTCATTATTTAAGCTCCTGGCATTAAAAAACATCATGTTTACCTTATTATGTTTCTTAAAGATCCTACATGGCCTACTAGATTTGCTAGCAGATTTTTGGTGTGATATAATGCTCTTCATCCCCCATCCTAGTAGTTTAAGCAAGCCTTGATCTCAGCTTTTATTCCTGTCCCCAAGATTCTGCTACCCCTGAAACTTAGATGGAGTCCATCTTTGCAGTACAGGTTTTGCTTACCTTGAAAAGTATCCAAATGCTTAATAAAGTGATACTCATTCTCCTGTGTCCACTTACTTAGTCATGCATTTGCTAATATAATCCTCTTTTGTTTGTATGTTGATGCCCTGGGCTCTAGGAGTATCTCAGAAAACATTATTTCCGTAATCCTTCTCTTTTAACTTATCTTCCAGTTTAATAAAATCCTGTTGTATTAATGATAATGGCTTACTGCTCATCATTTATGCCCACATGTACTATGGCAACAGGCCTTGTTCCTGTCCCTTTAAAGATATCGTCTATCATATTATATAGATCCTGAGCTCCAGCCCCCAAGAAGCTGCTAACCATAACATTGGCATCGTCAACCCTGCAAATATACTCATCGGTATATTTTAAGATAGAGTCCTCGATCACCACTACCTGTCTTTTGTCCTGTATAGGTGGATGAGCTTGGGGTATCCTAGCCTCTTCTATTCCCATAATATCATCCTGTAGGTGGGTTGGTTGTGCCAGTATGTGATTGCTATTGGTCAGTTGTATATCATTTGATTCCGAGGATATTATCCTCAAAGGGCTTCTGCCTCTTTTTTCTTTTCACTGAGGTTAACTTCTCACTACTCACTGTCCCCATTTTTATTTGTGATATTACTGTCATGGTCTATCTTCTGCTTACCACCTCCTTGAGCTAATACTTGAAAATCCCCGCATATGCCCTCTTTATTTAAACTAGATCGAACCTTCAGTTTATTGGTCATGTCTTTCTGACTATTTTCCAAAAGTTCTAGTCATGCAACAAATAGGTTGAGGTTTTTCTGTAAATCCTGATTTTGAACACATTTGTCACACTCAAATTTATCATAATTTGAGCCCTCATCCACCATTTTGTACATACAGCAGTTCAAACATTTAATACACAGGTCTCCGTTCGTGGTTAAACTAGACACGCTCATTGTGCTCTATTAGGGGGACTACTCTACTCCTATGTACACCTCCAAATGATTTGTACTTTGTATCTATATATTTACCCACTTACTTGCTTGGTATGCTATTTATTTTAACCACTGTACTGCTCCTACTTCCCATTCACCCGTTAACACACTAACACACATGCAGAGTCGCGCGTGTCTCTAAATGTGTCTCCACATGCACCGCTCTCCCGAGCTTGTGGTGCTCGCTCCCACACCTCCTTATGTGTGCCATGACCCAGAAGTGCAGTCGGGGTCACTCACACACCACCAGGGACAATTACCTTCCTAAATACAGAAATGTGTTTAAAATCTCCACTGTTGGCTCCCTAGGCATTTTTGCCCCAATTACAGGCAGCTCCAGCTGTTTAAAAAGACTTTTAAAGGCGTCCCCTTGTTCATGTAGTTCCCCTGCTGTCCTCCGGGAACTACACTACCCAAATAACTTCCTGTCTCTGCCTCTACTACCACAAGCAATACCTCGAGGCAGAGACAATAACAGAAAATACCAGCGGTGCAATACAGCGATGTGAGCAGTGCAAACAAGAAGCCCACTCCTCCTGTCACTCAGATTTTGGCTGACACACAAGTTAGAGCAGGCTTGGAATCTACACTGGCACTTATTCCCACACCTCCTTATGTGTACCACAACCCGGAAGTGCAGTCGGGGTCACTTGCACACCACCAGGGACAATTACCTTCCTAAATGCAGAAATGTGTTTAAAATCTCCACTGTTGGCTCCCTAGGCATTTCTGCCCCAATTACAGGCAGTCCCAGCTATTTAAAAAGACTTTTAAAGGCATCCCCTTGTTCATGTAGTGCCCCTGCTGTCCTTTGGGAACTACACTACCCAAATAATTTCCTGTCTCTGCCTCTACTACCACAAGCAATACCTCGAGGCAGAGACAATAACAGAAAATAGCAGCGGTGCAATACAGCGATCTGAGCAGTGCAAACAAGACTTCCAGTCCTCCTGTCACTCCACTTTTGGCTGACACACAGGTCAGAGCAGGCTTGAAATGCCCCCCCCACCAAAGAGGATGACTTTAAGACAGTAAAAAATAGGAAAGGAAAAAGAAGAGGCCAAGAGAAGGAAGGAGGCCTTTGATAAAAGGGCAAAAAGTAAAAAAGAAAAAAAACAGCAGGTCTAATGTATAAAAATAGATTCAGTGCTCCATCCAAACAAAATTATTGGGGAGACACAAATACAGAGGGAGAAGACTCATCATCCCAGAAGGATGCCCTCTCTGATCAGGAAGAGCATACCCCGGACCTACACACTCAGGGAGTAGGATGGAGGACCAGATCCCAGAATAAGGTAAACCCCCTAAAGGAGCCCCCCCCCCAAAACTGTTACATACTCATGACTTCTTTGGACATAGCAATCATTAATGTGAATAGTATTATGGGGCACAGAAAGTTGCTACCTGTACTGACCAGTCTATCTGCCCTGAATAGTCAAATACTGTTCCTGCAGGATATTAGGTTAAAAACTAAATTTGAAATAAATCAGGCTACTAGGTTGTGGACAAAAGGTACATCCTTTTGGTCCATTGGGCTTGGCAGATGTGATGGTGTGGGGATACCGTTTAAAGAACCAAATTTAAAGGTAACTAAACTAATCAAAATAATGTCCAGCAGAGCCTTGGCATTAGATATATTATATAGCACTCAAAGAATACGGATAATAACAATGTATGCACCCTAAACTAAGGTAGCAAGGGTAAGTTTATTCAATGACATACAGCCTTACTTCCATAAATCCAGAACAATAATATGGGCAGGCGACTTTAAATGTGGAACAGTAATACATGACAGAGGTCTAAAAACACAAAAATGATATAGTGACACTAATAGTTTGAATGAGATCACTAAAACTGTTAAATTAAAGGATACTTATAGGCAAGTACATCCATCTGGAAGACACATATTCAGAGGGTCACTTATGTCACGAATCGATTATATATTTGTCTTAGATAACGTAAAAGTAGTATATAGCCAAATGCAAGGTTATGAATTCACAGATCACAGAATGATACACTGTACCTTACAGTGGGGCCAAACTCCAACCCATGGTAAAGGAGTATGGCGTATAAATAATAGCATGTTAAATGAAGAACAGCTAATTAAACAGTGGGATAAATTATGGGAAGCAAGAGTATCTGTATTATGTTTTTATGACAGGATAGAAACATGATGGGAGGACAGAAAAAGATATAAGAAAACTATGTAGCAGATGTACTGGAAACAAAGCAAGCAATGAATACATGAAATATTTACAACTGAGAAATCAGTTACAAATTCTAATTTTCAGGACAGAAACTGAGAGATTAGATTATAGTTCACAGATTAGTAATATACAAAAAACAATGAAGGAATTATAATATGATGGGGCACAATATCTCTACCAAGAAATGAGGTTTGGAATACAGTGCCAAAAGAAGACCTTTGACTCATATAAAGACTGTAGCATTAGAACTGAAAAAAGGTCAATACAAGCAGTCTATGGCACAGATGGGCACCTCATAACAACTAAAACAGGCATAATAAAAACAATTGATAATTATGTACAACAACAGTTTGGAACTATCCCAAATATAAAGAATACTGAAACATTCCTTAAAGAACTAAATATACCTAAATTGTCAAAAGTGGAACAGAGTAGTCTAATTGCTCCTATCACTATCTCAGAAATATTACATGGTATAGGTAAACTCAAACATAATACGGCACCAGGAAAAGATGGGCTTAGTGCAGAATTTTATAAAAAAAATTAAAGAACAACTGGCCCCGGTCCTAGCGGAACTGTACAACAGTAGTCTGGCAGAAGGACAACTAACACCAACTCAGTATAAGGCACTTCTGATTTTAATTCATAAAAAGGGAGATATGGCAGACTTTGGAAATTGGAGGCCTTCAAGTTTATTAAATACTGATTATAACATTTTAGCTAACATTTTACAGGACAGACTAGCAGGTGTAGTAGGAAAACTATTAAGTCCATATAAGACATGCTCTATAAAAAAACAGATTAGTCCAGGATAATTTGCTATGCCTAAGAGAGCTATTCATTAAAGGAAATCAGGAGAAATAAGAAGGGTACCTATTAAGTATTGATCAGGAGAAAGCCTTCGACAGGCTCTCGCATGAATACCTGTTTACTGTATTAGAAAGCTACAATATTCCTCCTATATATGTAGGTTGGGTGAAAAGTCTATACTATGATGATACCATAACACCCTACATAAACAGATGGGTAGGAAGGAAGACTAGTTTCAAAAGGGGGGGTAAGACAAGGCTGCCCGCGTAGCCTTATATTATATGTATTTGGGCTGGCTGGATCCATTGTTAAGATTAATTTATAATCAGGAACTGATTATAGGTATACTGCTTAATGCCCACATCCCAGCAGTCAAAGCCCTTGTATATGCGGATGATGTGGTAATTGCTATACAGAGAAGTACAGAGGGAGCAGTACTTGTATAAGTACTGGAACAGTTTGCAGAGGCATCTGGATCCAAAATTAATTATAATAAAAGTGCTGATTACTATATAGGAGATGTAGATAATCTACCAATAAACAGTATTGCAAGCATTCCCATATATGATCAGGATATTCAAATATTGGCAATAAGTTATTCCAAATAACATATGGGAAACAGCAAATGACGGAGAAAAATTGGGAATCCTGCCTGCTTACAGCAGGCAAAAAAGAGAACCAACGGAAAAATAACAGAATTTCAAAATTAAAGTATTTTCCAGTACCACAGGCATTAGACACAAAACTAATTAATGTCCTCTTTCAAGGTTTTTTGGGGAGTAGGTTGAACCCAGTCAAAAGGAACATAACATATAGAGACAAAAAGGAGGGGTGTATGTAAGCATGATTAACCCAATAGCATTCTTTTATAGTATATTCATAACTTATAATATTGGTATAGCTCTTCGACTGAATGGGAAATTATGGACACCAGGAGTTAAAGAATGGCTAGAGCCATAGTTGACAAACTGGTAGGCAGACAAGGCAAAAAAAAAAAGCAAAGAGACACTCCAGAGTACATGAATGAAGTAATTAAAAAGGTTAAGCAACGGAAGCTTACAATACAGACAGTTATGGTATCTAATAGAAAAATGTTGCACCAAGAAATACAGGTAACTAGTTTTCAAGACCCACTAGAGATACCACAGTGCCCTGAGCAAGATACAGATCAGATGAGATATGTGAATAATGCCAGAATACCTGCTTTTGTCTGGGATATTCACTGGCTAAGTATACATGGGAGGTTAGGTTTGCGCAACTCACACAAACATAAACAGGTAAATGGACGATGCTGCCTAAGAAATAGCTGTACACAACAGTTAGAAACGCAAGAACATCTGTATGCTCAATGCCCTTTTGTTATAAATTTTTGGAAATTCTTAGCAAAACAATGGAAATAACCCCTATACCAAATGATAGCTTACAAAGAAATAATACTAGGTTTATATGACCAGAGATGGGGGAAATACGATATAGACACAATACACCTCATAGGGCTATATTGAAGTATTTTATATATGGCAGGCTAGATGTGTCTGAATATTCAAACAAAGCATACCACAAATGAAGAGCTGGTGAAAACTATAGAAATAGAAATGCAGAAAATTTATTGCCAAGAGCAGAAAATTGTCCTAATGCATATACACAGGAAAAGATGGAAACAAATTAATTTTCTGGAGACAGGTTAATTGAAGCGTATAAGCAGGATTTAATAAATTTGGTTTAATGACTTTTGAGAAATTCAAGGAATGAACTGAATACTTCTTGTTCAGAATAACTCAGAATTTCTTCTTTTGTTTGTTTTTCTTTATGATTTTGTTGAACTGTTTTGTTTGACTATTTTGAATGACTGTATAATGTAATGTCTGTAATAATCAATAACAATTCCCCAACTCTTGTGGTAGGGGTTGCTGCTGAGCACTTCACTGGTGGTCAGCTGTCCCGGCCAACATGGAGGAGGATGAGGAGGATGGAGGAGCTCCCTCCTATTCACCGCTCTCAGGCTCTTATTTTTCTTCAGAGCCTAGTGTGCACACTGAACTGATGGACATCTCACACGAAGTGGATGTCACAACTGAAAAAGAAGAAATAATACTAGAATTGACTTCAGCTACTTTGGCTACTTCAAAGGAATTGACTCCAGATACTTCAAAGGACGAGGAACGAACTCATGCATCGGAAGAAAAGATGGATTTATGAGTGGCACCTCAAACAGTCTGTACCCTGCTATCAGATATCGTAGGTGAGCAGGAAAGACTTTTATAAAAAGCTCTTAAGGAGTAAAAATGCCACCTTCTTCTTCAGACTGAGGAGGAAGAAGAAGAAGAGCAGTTTAGAAAAGCTACTGCGCTCTTCAAAGAACAGCAGCCTGCAGCTGCCACAACACCTTTAACAGCTGGCTTAGTTTCTTTACCAACGCACCTTGCAATGAAACCTGTTGTAGACAGCTTTCCGCATAAAAAGTCTCTCAGTTTATGAAATATGGGGAAGAAACTCTCTGGGTCTACACAGGTCAACAAAACAGAGAAGGTATTTCTGGCTAAACAGTCCTCTTGGTTGGTTCCTACGGCATCCACTGGAGCTGGATGGGTGCAAGACTACTCGGACACTTGGATACCTGACCCGCCTGACCCCATAATACAGAGTTTTCACAATGAGGCACAGTGCATTACACAGCATTTACTGGACCCAAAATTAACATTAGAAGCAGCTGGAGTCCCTAATGTTGCACTGGGACTTACAACCGCTACGGCACTCCTAGAACCTGTGAGTAATGAAAACAGTAGTGCAGATTCTAATATTCCACAGCTTCAAGAACCCAATACTGTCATAAATACAGAAGTAATGTCAGAGAAAGTACGTGATTTAGACACTGCTACAACTGGAAAAAATTTTGTGTTTTATCATGGGCCCCTGCTTCTCCTCTAGAATGTACCTCTTCATGCTCCGAAAGAACTGGCCAGTCCTTGTCAGATAATGCAGATTTGACTTTACTGGTGGGGTTTGGTATGCATAATCTACAAGACCCTGTTGAAATAATTTTTTTCGACCCCCTTCTACAGATGTTTGATTTGTTTAAAAATTAATGTGAACCAGCACCCAGGAGAAATGCAATCAGACTTTTGTATAAAGGAGGCCTCAAAACACTGCCAGACAGGATATATGTAAGGGCAAAAGCACAGATGGAAGAGAAAATAGCACAGTGTGTTAAGGAGGGAGACATAACCTTCTATAGATACATAAGAGAAAAAAGAAAAACTAAGGGAGGAATAGTCTAACTAGCAACCAAGGAAGGTAAGATGGCAGAGAGTGGCGAGGACAAGGCAGAAATGCTAAATGAGTACTTTTGCTCTGTCTTCACCATAGAAGACAGTGGCAAAGGTCCCACACTGAGCAGAACAAAGGAAAATACCAAGGGAGCAGATACTAGCCCCTTCACAAAAGAGAGGGTCCCAAAAGTGTTTAATAAACTGAAAGTGTAAAAAGCCATGGGACCGAACGGCATACACCCTAGGATATTGAAGGAGCTCCAAGAGGAACTGGCCGCACCGCTGGCTGAGTTCTTCAACAAGTCACTAGACAGTGGGAAAATACCTCAGGACTGGAAATAGGCAATGGTTGTGCTGTTACACAAGAGTGGAAACAAGGAAGAGGCAGGAAATTACTGTCCTGTCAGTTTGACCTCAGTTGTGGGGAAAATGATGGAGTCACTACTAAAAGACAGGACAGTGGCGTACCTAACAGATATTGGAAAAATGGACCCAAAGCAACATGGCTTCACAGCAGGATGCTCTTGTCAAACTAACCTGATCGCCTTCTTTGACTGGGTCACCAGACCATTAGATCAGGGAGGGGCGGTGGACGTTGTATACCTAGATTAGAGCAAGGTCTTTGACATCATCCCTCACAGAAGGCGAACCAACAAGCTGGAATACAGAGGAGTTGGACAGAAGACAGTCAGCTGGATCAGTACTGGCTGAATGATAGGATCCAGGGAGTGCTAGTCAATGGATCATTGTCAAGGGACGGTAGGGTGACCAGTGGCATCCCGCAGGGATCGGTACTGGAACCAATCCTATTTAACATATTTATAGCAGACATAGCGAATGGACTAACAGGGAAGGTTTACCTGTTTGCAGATGATACAAAACTCTGCAACAGAGTGGATACAAGGGAAGGAGCAGACAACATGGAAGCTGACCTTAGAAGGTTAGAGGATTGGTCCAGGGACTGGCAGTTACAATTTAACGCCAAAAAGTGTAAGGTAATGCACTTGGGAAAGATGAACCCTGTAAAAAAGTACACACTGGGAGGACATCAACTTGAGAAGACACAAATGGAGTGAGATTTCGGCATAATCATCACTGATGAATTAAAGGTAGGAAAACAATGTGAGAAAGCAGCACAGAAAGTGGGTGGCATCCTCAAATGTATAAGTAGGGGTATTTCTAGTAGAAAGAGGGAGGTTATCATGCCCCTCTACAGGTCCTTAGTGAGGCCACACTTGGAGTACTGCATTCAGTTCTGAAGCCCTCACCTCAAGACGGACACTGACTGTCTGGAAACAATGCAGAGAAGGGCTACTAAGATGGTGCATGGACTGCATCTCACAGGTCATATGAAGCAAGACTCTGGGAGCTGAACGTATATTTCCTTGAGCAGAGAAGAAACAGAGGGGACACGATTGAAACATTTAAGTACGTGAGGGGATTTAACACAGCTCAGATAGGCAATCTATTTCAACAGAACATGGCAGCACGTACGAGAGGGCATGATATGAGACTGGTAGGAGGAAGGTTCAAAAGCAACCTCAGGAAGTACTTCTTCACAGAGAGAGTGATAGACCCATGGAACAGCCTGCTCCAGGAGGTGGTGGCATCAAAGACAATCAGGGAGTTCAAACTTGCATGGGACAGACATAAAGGAAAAGTTAGGATGAAGGCTGCATAGGGAGGGGATAGTTTCTAGGGCAGACTAGATGGATCGCACAGTCCCCATCTGCCAACACTTTTCTTATGTTCTTATGTTCTAGGACTCTGTTGAAAAACTTGTTACAATTTTTTGTATCTGAGGTTTTTTGTTCTTATTCACACTGATGAACATAATTATGATATTAGCTTTAAGACAGTCAACTGTTTAGATTTTGGTTAAAGTACAGTTCCTTAAAAGACAGCCCCCTTTGGACACCATTTTTAGCAATCCCTATCACTAAGCCTGCAGTAAGAACCATTGCTATTCTTTTCAAAAACGAAGGTGTTAATGTTTCTGATATTCTTTTTTGGTTAAAGAAAAGTTGCGAGGTTTTAGAACACCCTAACCCTGTTACAGATTCTGAACAGATTTGGACAGGAGGGTGGAAGGTCAAGGTCAAGCTGATCACATCCAATAATGGTATAGTCCATGTACCAAGCTGTTTTTACCTAGGTCATGATAGAGGATCCTTATTTTACCCTGGCCAGCCAAAATCTTGCCACAAGTGTGGATCAAGAATATAGCTCAGTAATGCGTGACACCCCTCGGTACACACATTGTTTGGAATTGGGACACTTGGCAGCCTCCTGTGTGAACCTATTTAGTTGTAACCTGTGTGAGGAGCGAGGACACTCATATGTTAGATGTCCTTGGGCCTCGTACAATAGCAAGACAAGTGTGTCCCATGAACCACTCATTACCCAAGCCCAGAAAAAGGGTTCAGCCCAGGCCTCTGAACGCCATATGGCTGCTATTTTGAAAGAAAAGAAACTAGCTCAGTTGAATGAGGTAGATCCCCCTCCCAAGACGAAGACCAATCAAAAGAGGTTGTCCCTCCCCTATCCAACCATATTATAGAAATGGGACAGGGAGAACGCCGCAACATAGAGCCTTCAGAATTACCAGACCAGAACAGTAGCTTACCTAACACTCAGGATTCCCCATGCACACAGGTAGTTTCTTTGTCAGAACAGAATGAGATGCCCCCACCCCCACTGCTCCAGAGAACATGGTATTTAAAGTGGCTGAGCAGAAAAAATTACCCAGGCATACCAAGGATACCAGCAAAGTACCGAAAGGGAAGGAAAGAAAACTATCTAAGGGCAAATCTTCCCTTATTAAGAGTAAAACTTCACTCCCTTCTTCAAATAGGTATACCAGTTTACTCTCTGCTAAGCAATGGAGGGATACAGATGAAGAAGAGGAGTCTGACTTCTCCTCTATTGCATCTTCTACTAAGGATCGACTCTCGGGAATGAAGGATGAGGGAGGTGGGGATACAGTAAGGAAAAAATATCAGACAAGGTTGCAAGTTTCTTGAATCAAATCATTTCATTCTTACGCCCCTATGACATCTTTAACTATTTTTACCCTTAATGTCACCAGCATAAAAAATAGCAAAAGAATGTTGACAGTGTTGACTGAACTACAAAGCTGTAAGAGCGACATTATTTGTCTACAGGACACAAGAATCAAGACTCTATATAACGTCTCCCAAACTAATAGGTTGTGGAGCCTTGGGTCCACCTTCTGGTCTTTAGGAGAAAATACTTACGATGGCCTAGGGATTCTGTTCACTAATTCTAACCTAAAAGTTACAAGACTACTGAAAATTCATCTGGTAGGGCTTTGATGTTGGATATACAATTTGGAACATCCAGGCTATGACTAATAACTACTTATGCCCCACAAACCAAAGCACATGGGATAGAATTGTTTAAACTTATACAACCCTATTTGCATACCTCATGCCTTGTGATTTGGGGAGGAGATTTTAATTGTGGTTTGCATTTGACCGATAGGGGAACCAAACAAAGAAGTCGTTTTGTGACACTAATGCTTTGAAAGATATTCTTACTACATCACAGTTAAAAGATACATATCATGGCAGGTATCCCACAGGGGGTAACACATATATCAGAGGCATATATGCCACTCGAATTGATTTCTTTTTTATATCACAGGCATTACAAGTTTGTAGTGCACAAACTTTAGACATTGCCTTTTCAGACCATAGAGCATGGGGAGAAAACCCAGAATGCCAAAAAGGCCCTTGGCGACTTAATTCTGAATGACTCCAAAATGCATACATTAAATTAAAATGGAAAAAATTAAGGACAGCCCGTAAGTCTGTCCTGTGCATGTATGACACAGTCCAGGAATGGTGGGATGACTCTAAAGCACTGTTTAAAACTCTTTTCCAAAAATTAGCTGGAAAACAGGTCAAAACAATACTTAGACTATTTACAACTCAGGAAAGAACTTAATTCCTTGATTTCTAAAACAGAAACTTTAAAACTTAATTATAGCCCACAAATTAGTAAAATCAAGCAAGAGATGTTTAAGCTTCAATATAATAGGGCAAAAACATTAAACCAAGAAAAGAAGTTTGGCACACAGAGCAGAAAACAAACACTTGATCCCTTTAAGGAATGTAACCAATGAACTGAACACAGGATATTCTCTGCTTTAACAGATGATGTTGCTAGTTCATATACAAGTAAACAAGGAATTATGGACACAGAGGCCACTTTCGTTACTTCCACTTCTGGGACTTATAGTATGACTAATGATGATGATAATGATGCCTTTTTTGATAGTCTATCATTCCTACCTTGACAGAGTCCCAAGTTAATAGTTTGATGCATGCAATTACTGCAGATGAAATCAGAACTGACATTAGTGCTTTAAAGCAAGATGTAGCACCTGCGATAGATGGGCTCATTAAAGAATTTTATAAAACTTTTTGGAGGAACTTGTTCCTGAATTAGTTTTATTATATAATACTATCTCGGATTCTAACTCTTTACCTGGCTCAATGACAACAGCTAATTTAATATTTCTATTTAAGAAAGGCAATAAGCAGTTTGTAACAAATTGGAGGCCCATAAGTCTGTTAAACATGGATCTCAAAATTTTAGGGAAGATTCTGGCCAAACGACTGGCTTTGGTCACTGATGTCTTAATTTTTAATGCCCAAACTTGTTCAATATCAAAGAGATGCATCCAGGACAATCTAATTTTATTAAGGGAACTATTCCACAACTATCAGCATGAAAATGAGGAAGGTACAGTATTAAGTTTAGATCAGGAAAAGGCATTTGACTCCATATCACACAAGTATTTATTCATGGTTTTGGACAAATACGGACTGCCTGACCAATTAATCCAATGGACTAAATGTGTGTACACATCAGTGAAAATCCAACCTGTGGCTAATGGATGGATAGGACACCCAGTTTTTCTACATAAAGGTGTTAGACAGGGCTGCCCTTTGAATCCGTTGCTTCATGTTTTTTGCATTGACCCCATTTTAAGAAATTTTCTTATGGATAAGGATATGATAGGCATTCCCATGACACAGACTGAATACCAATTGAAAGCCTTCACTTATGCGGACGATGTCGTGCTAACAATTCACAAAAATATGAAAGAAACTAAAGTGACCAAACAATTACAGGCCTTTTCTACTATTTCAGGCTCAAAAATTAATTTAGATAAAAATAATGGAATATTGTCAGGAAATGCTGAACAGTCCTCAAAAATGGTTTATGCTAATAGCTAATAATAATAATAATAATAAAACTTTATTTTTATGGTGCCTGTCAAGAACCAAGGCACCTTACAATTAATTAAAACATATCATAATACACAACACATAAATATTATTAAACAGGAAGTGCAGATAAATTACATCCATCATCAATGCTTGTTGCCAAAGGTATGTTTTTAACGCTTGTTTGAATCCCTCCATGGTCGCACAATCCCATAACTGATGGGGTGGAGAATTCCAATGGGATGGGGCCGCATGCATAAATGCTCATGCCCCAGAAGATTTTAAACACACCCTTGGAATCTCTAGCAACACCTTGTCAGCTGAGCAGAGCAATCGCCCGGGGCAATAAGGTACCAAAAGCTCTTTCAGGTAATCCAGGCCCTGTCCCTGTAGGACTTTATAGGTCAAAAGACTGATTTTAAAGGTAATCCACCACTGTACTGGCAGCCAGTAAGACAGCATAGTACCAGGGAAATATGACAGGACCAGGGGGTTCCCATCAAAAGCTGGGCCAAAACATTCTGCACTAGCTGCAAGTGTCAGATTTCCACCCCAGATAACCCTAGGTACAGATAGTTGCAGTAGTCCAGATGTGAGGACACAAAGGCGTTGACCAACAGGGGAAGATCACAAGACGGAACAAGGTGTTTAACCCTGGAGATATTCCTCAGATACCTGTGAATGAAGTGTCAGACCCTCGTCAAAAATTACCCCCAGGTTTCGCACCCGTTCAGAGGTTGGGAGTGATAGGCCCCCCAAGAAAAAGACCCGAGGGCAAACCTACGCCCGGCCCCCTATCCGGCGTCCCGGGTCCACAACCAGCACCTCAGTCTTCTCCGAGTTCAACTTCAACCAACTCAAATCCGTCCAGTTCTGGATCCCTGTGAGGCAGTTATTAAAGACTGAGACAGCTCTATCCTGGTTGGGTGCAAAAGAAAGGTGGAGCTAGGTACCATCAGCATAGCAGTGAAACCTCAGCCCATACCTTCTTACAATCGCTATAAAAGATGGGACTATACCAATTTTAGGAATTCAGTTTGGTGCTGGAAATCTGGCTCTTACAAATTGGGAGAAATGTATACAAAAGGCAGAAGGTTTAATGACTCAATGGAAATTTAAACAAATTTCCAAGCAAAAGCGTGGTTTTTTTTTTTTTTTTATTAAAACATTATTACTCCTTGTATTCTTCTATGTTAGCTAGCTGTTTCCACCACCTATACAATTTGAAACCAGACTCTTTAGTATATTTTTCCAGGCCCTATGGAGCAGCCGACTGAACCCCATTAAATGAGAAACAACATATAGATCAGTAAAGGAAGGAGGTTTGGGATGATAAACCCAATCGCATTTTATTACAATATTTTCATACACTATAATATCTTTGCCTTAGGGACTCTTGTAATGAAACCTTGGGCAGAGGCAGTTATGGAAGGTAGCACACGAATATAGTGAACCAAACTCAGCAATTCAGAAATGAGCACTTCAGTTTGGTCGCTTTCAGGATCAGCGATAAGGAGTGGAGTGTGAGGGGATGGAATAGCAACGGAGGATGGGAAAAATGGCGAGGAGAGAGAATAGCAATGGAAGGGGGAGGAAGAGGGATGAGCTAAATATGGACATGAAGCATGATGCCGCTGAGCTACCCGCCTAGTATAGCGGGTAGGGACACTGTCTGCAGTGCTGGTGGTCCTAGGTTCAGGATTGCATATAAGTACATTTTTTGTCTTTTGCAGGTGTTTTTTTTTTCTAAACTTGTTGCTGTCATCGGTCCCTCTTCTTTTCTCCAGTGTCTGCTCCCCCTCAGAGATGATTATATAAGTTTGGGGGGTGCGGGGGGTTTGTCCCCTGTAAAGGGGGGGTGCAGGGACATAGCCCCTCTGCATTAAACCATATTTTACATGTGCACCGACTTCGTGTTCAGCATTTACTGTGATGTGCCGAATTGGTTTTCAGCAGGGTGTACTCGCTGTTTTGTGAGTCGCCAAAAAATATTCGCTGTTATGACACAGAGCCTTATGGAATGGGCAAACATTTGTAAACAGGCCTGGCAACATGGCAGCTTGGTGGCAATGGGGACTGAGGTGCTGGACGCCTTACCTCGTGCCACACTGGTGACCCATGTTCGAGAACGAGCACGGGTTGCCGGGGGTTGGCAGGGAAGGAGAAGGATAGAGCATCTGAGAGACTGCTCTCCTTCTCCGGGAAGGGGGGTTGCCAATATTCAGCACAGGACTGGCCCCTGGCAGTGGCTGGGGGGCAGTGCACCAATGGTTTAGATAAGGGGGTGGAGAGGGAGCAGATGTTTGGAGGAGCGTGTGCACACTTCTTCTGCTGGTGTCCTGCACACCTCCTCTCTGCAAGAGGAGAAAATCAGGGAAAAAGGCCCTGGTTGTGCAGCTTGATGGCCGTTCATCAACCATGCACCTCCAAGAACATCGCTGCACATACTGAATCTGGTCCTGGTGGTGAAGATGAGTGGCTCCCTGCCACCCCGCCACAGGGGGTAAGCCATGGGGGTAAGTGGCGATGGTCCATAATGTGGAGGTGTGGGGATGAACGGCGGCCGAAGACAAGGTTGCCTAGAAGACTCAGCCAACCAGGGGCCAGGGAGAAAAATTACTAACAAAATTAAAAAAAAAAAAAAAACAGGCCTGGCAACAATACAAGTTTAGATTGATATCTCAAGTTCATACAGTTCCAGAATTTGTGAAGCCTATGTTTCAAAAAATCTTTAAAAGAAGAATTCCATATCCAACCAATTTTGTTAATACAAAACAGGGCATGTATTCTACTATTTAAGGGTTTTTATGCAATTCAGTTTTATCAATTTCAGTGTACTGCTATAAAAATGAGGTAGCTTTATCTCAATTAAGTAACACTAGAATTCCAAAATTTGCATGGGACGTGCTTTGGCTGAGCATACACGGGAGATTAAATGTGCGGAACAACAATAAGCATAAACAGATTACAGACCATTATTGCCTTAGACCAGAATGTATCACAATTCTGGAAACACAGGAACATCTATTTTTAACTTGTGTTTATACAACTTCATTGTGGAAATTGTTAGGACAATGCTGGCATACATCTGAATTCCCCCACCGTACATATGAATCCTTATTGTTAGGACTTTATCCACCTATGGCTGTAGTAAAAGTCTATATTTGGCAAGCTCAACGTAAATGGATGCTACAGCAGCAAATAGCAACTCCTGCAGTTTTGCTTAGAAATGGGACAATTTTCTTGCAACAAGTTTATGAGATAGATGCCAAAAGGTGTTCAAGAACACAGCTATTGGCACTTTGGAAATCATTTTTCTACATTCTTAGTGAAAAATGTATGGATTATGGTTCATTTGCCCTCCCCCATTTTTGCCTTTTTTGTTTACTTTAATCCCCCTTTCAGGCTGAACTCATCTTAATCTAGCATATAGCAATGTAAATAGGTTTGATCTGTGTAACTGATGTTTCTTTTTGTTTGTTTATTGTACATACTGGTTAAACGAAAATGTAGTCATTTACATTTTACTACCCCTTTTCCCCCAATAAAATTCCCCTACTCTTGGCAAGGGGGTGCTGTTGGCTCCCAAACCAAGATGGATGACTCAGAGTAGGCTAAGGAGGAGGGTGTGCAGCAAGCTGGGGAGCGGTTCTCCCTCTCAGCTGAAGCAGCTGAGGAGAACACCATATTTCATGGAGAAAGGAGAAAGGAAAACAGCAACATGAATATTATGGAAGAGTGCCAGGCTGAGGAACTGGCATCCATTGGTTCCGATAAGAAGACAGGACAAGAGGAGTTTCACTCGGCCCAGGAAACTGTGAATGCCACAGCGGGCATTATGGATGCAGTCTTCATGGCTGGATTATCGAGACAAATAAGAATGTCGGGGGGGAAATAGGAAAAGAATTTAAAACATGGAGACCGAACCAGAAAGAAGGGCAACAGGGTACATTGTTGTCTGGTATGGGGAAGAAAACCTACAGTGGACTGCAACAGCACCAAATGACACGGGACCATCTGAAGGAGGCTTCTGGCATGGCGACCCAAGGGACTTTGGAGCCAACATGGACACCAGAGAATGCATTGCGTGATGCAAGCTGGAAACAGGACGATGCTGGGCAATGGATACCAGACCCAGACTTTGATACACAAGGTAACAGTACGCTGAAAGAAGAAAGTGGTTGTGGTATTGTGACTACAGGTAGGATGGGCTTAGCCAGTATGCAGCAAAATGTTTTACCTGAGGTTGATTCCCAAAAAAACAGGGTCAAATGCCATTCTCAATATGGAGAGCAGCAATGTGAAGTAAGGAAGGAAAAATTGTTCACTGCAGCAATCTTCTTTCCTCCAAGGGGTCCTTTAGCATCAGTAATTTTTGCACTTAGCTGGCTAGGTGCAACTGTCCCAGAGGTGTGCCTTTAAGAGATGTTTAAATGAGTTTAGGGCCAAGCCAATCAGAAGACAGGAAGGGGGGTGAGCTGAGTGAGAGCTGTTGAAGGCTTCAGAATTTTTTCGAGGAAAAACTAGGGCAATTGCCCGGAAAAAGAATCAACAGGATTCAAAAACATGCAAATGTTCACAAAAAGTGAAAATAGAAACAACAGCAACACTAGCTAAAAACTCATCAATAAGAAACTCCAAATTTGGTAACAGATGAGATAAAGAGCCCTTCTCCGACAGGTGAACCGGGGAGGAAGGGTGGGAGCTTACTGATGCTAAAGGACCCCAAGGAAGATAGAAGATTACTGCGGTGAGTACTGCGGTGAGTAATCTTTTCTTCTTCCCCAGGAGTCCTTTAGCATCAGTAACTTTTGCGGACTACCGAGCAGTACCAATTGGGAGGTGGGCAGAGAACCTACTTAGGAAAGAGGCTCTGCAGAACCACCTGCCAAATTTGGCATCAGATCCTGTCTGCACATCCATACTGTAGTGTTTCATAAAGGTGTGCACAGATTTCCAGGTAGCTGCTTTGCAGACATCCAGTAGGGGATTGTCCCTTGCTGCTGCAAGCGAGGCTGTGGTGCCCCTGGTGGAGTGGGCCCTGCGCCCCACTGGAGGTTGGTGACCAGCTTTTTCATAGCAGAAACTAATACAAGAGACAATCCAGTGGGAAATGGTTCTCTTGGTAGCTGGTCTTCCCCTGCCTACATCCCCACAGATGAGGAACAACTGAGTGGAGGAGCCTCTGGACTGCCTAGTATGCTCTAAGTAGTAGAAGATGGCTCTTTTGACATCCAAGCTGTGGAGTTTTTGCTTGCCAGGCGTGGATTTCTCAGTAAAGACAGGCAGAGTAATGAACTGGTTTAAGTGGAACTCTGAAACCACTTTTGGCAGAAATTTCCTATTTGTCCTGAGCGCAACTTTATTGTTGTGAGGAATGATGTAATTGGGCTCAGTGCACAGGGCCTATAGCTCTGAAATCCTCCTGTCAGAGGTAACGGCCACCAGAAAGACTGTCTTCCAGGTCACGAATTTGATATGAGCAGTGGACGTAGGCTCAAAGGGTAGCTTCATGAGCTTGTCTATGCAGAGGCTCAGGCTCCAAGGGGGAACCGGCTCCCTGACTGGAGGCTGAAGGTGCAAGAAGCCTTTGAAAAACTGTTTGAAAATGGCATGGGAAAAGGTAGATTTTTTTCTTTCCCACCAGAAGGTAGGCTGAAATTGCCACCAGCTGAAACTTGAGAGAAGCTGGTTTCAAGCCTGATGCCTGTAAGTGTACTAGGTAGTCTAGCAGCTGAGGGTCTGAAGCTGGTAGGGGTTCAACCTTTTGGCTCTTGCACCAAAAGGAAAACCTTTTCCATTTGGCTGCATAAATCTTCTTAGTGTTTGGTTTTTTAGCCATCCTCAGTATCTTAAGGACCTGTTCAGAGTACTGAGAGGATGGAAACTCTACTCCTCAAGAACCAAGCCTTGAGGTGAAGAGGGTGTATGTCTGGGTATTGCACTCCTGTCTGAGGAAGGGTCAGCAGGGAGTGAGTTGGAGGCAGGTGAATGGGCCTGCTGCAAGACATTGAGAGAAGGACAGCCTACCAGGCTACATGGGCCAGTCCAGAGCCACTAGGATCATCGACGCAGGCTGCTGTCTGAGTTTCAGCAAAACCCCGAATATCAGGGGAAAGGGAGGAAATGCGTATAGGAACCTCCCTGACCAGTCCAGGATCAGGGTATCCAGAGGAAGTGTTCCCGGGACTGAGAACCTGCAACAGTACTAAGGAAGCTGAAAATTGAGGGGAGAGGCAAACAGATCCATGTCTGGTGTGCCCCACCACCTAAACACTGTGGCTAGTACTTGCTTGTTCAGTGTCCATTCGCTCTGGCCTTGACTGATGCGACTTAGGGTCTCCGCCAGAGCATTGAGTTTACCTGGGAGGTGACTAGCTGAGAAGCTGACTCCCAGGGAGAATGCTAGAGACCAGAGCTTCAGAGCTTCCAAACAGAGTATTCCTGATCTGGTACATCCTACTTGTTTACATAAAACATTGCAATGGTATTGTCCAATCAAATTTGAACCACCTGCCTTCTACGCTGGGAGCGAAAGCTTAGAGAGCTAGAAAGACTGCTCTGAGTTCCAAAAGATTTATGTGCAAGTGTGACTCTGGGAATCCAGTTGCCACTTACTGAGGCACTGTCCAGATGAGCTCCCCAGCCCAAAAGAGAGGCATCTGTGGTGATCATCTTTGTGGGAAGAGGAGCTTGAAAGGGAATCCCTGCCTGCAAATTTGCAGGCTTCTTCCACCACACCAGGTTTGGGAGGAACTGCTCCGACACAGGTTTCAACTTTGAAAATTTGTTGCTTCTCTGAGACCAGCGAGCTCTGAGGTAGGCTTGTAGGAGTCACATCCTGTACATGACCCCTGGGACTACTGCAGTCATAGAGGCCATATGTCCCAGAAGTTTGAGGAAATGTCTGATGGTCCTGGCTGTCCCCAGATGAAAGAATCTGCCACTGAAAGGAAACTCTGAATTCTTTCCTACAGGAGGAAAGCATGTCACTTGTGAGTGTCCAGCTGGGCCACTATGAAGGTGAGCAGCTAGGTGGGCTCCGGGTGAGATTTCTTTAGATTTACCAGGAAACCCAGAGACTCCAGAGTGCGTTCTGTGAGGGAAAGAGATTCCGTGACCTGGCAAGGAGTCTTTGCTACTAAGAGCCAGTCATCCATATAGGGGTAGAGAGTGACACCCAGTCTCCTGAGATGTGCTGCTACCACTGTGAGACACTTGGTAAAGACTCTTGGGGCTGAGGACAGACTGAAGAGCATTGTGGAGAACTGATACTGACCCGAAGGAAGTTTGAACCTGAGAAACGTCCTGTGAGATCTCCTTATGGGTATGTGGAAGTAGGCATACTTTAAGTCTAGGGAGGCTAGCCAGGACTGTATGACCAGTGGCAGAGTGACCATTTTGAATTTGTTTTTTTCAGATGTTTGTTTAAATAACTGAGATCTAAGATAGGTTGCCACTCCCTAGTTTTCTTTTGTGTCAGAAAATATCTGGAGTAGAGGCCCTTGCCCTTCTCGTGGGTGGGGACCCTCTCCACTGCTCATAAAGCCAGAACGTTTTGTACCTACATTTCCAACAGTGGTGTCTGTGTTGGAGACAGAGGTCTTGACACCTTGGTAAGCTTGAGGTCTGGCATCTGCTTGAACTGTAGTGGCAGACCCTTCTCCACTATCTCCAGCACCCACTTGTACGATGTGATGAGAGACCAGTGCTGAAGATACTGGGAGAGTCTGCCTTCCACCGGAAGTGGAGAGGTGACCTGGACACTCACATCAGGACTTAGACTGAGAGGCAGATGGCTAAGTAGATGTGGCTTTTCTTTGGCCCCTTCTGCCCCTGCCTCTGAAAGAGCCCCTGTACTGACTGAAGTCAGATTGGGGATAGGAATTGTAAGGCCTGGGAACAAAACTTCTGCCCCTACTGCCCCTGGGATGGGATCTCTGAGGGGTGGTAGGCTTAGGTTTGGATGAGTGGCTCTGCCAGGAGGCCTTGTACTCATCAACCTTTTTCACGTAGTCAGTGGTTCTGTAATCAAACGACATATTTTGATCAAAGGGAAAATCCATGGCCTTGTTTTGAGTGTCTGTGGTTAAACTGGTTGTTCTAAGTCAGTCGAAGCATCTCAGAGAGATGGCATGGGCCATTGCCCTAGAGGCTGCATCATTGTTGTTGTCTGCCATATGGAATTGGTACATAGCAGCTTCCAGGGCAGTTTTTGATATATCCACCACAGAATCTGATCCATTGTGGGCGATAGCCAGGACAGATTTCCAAAGAGCTTTCTGATATTTGACCGTGAACGCCATGTAAGATGAAAATCTGAGAAGCAGGGACTCCTGGGGCTCAAGGCCCTCAAAATTCATATCAGGGGCATCATAAAATTGTTCTCCATCATCTACATCACCCTCACAGTCTACAGAAGAGAGAACTGTGGAAGAGTGCTTGCTAGTCCCAGTAAACAGAGGACCCATCCTTAGAAGGGTCTGAAACAGTTGCCATGCCATGCTTTTTCCATATCTTACACTGACGGAAGAATCTGAGCAGACTTGGTTTGTAAGTGTTTTGTTTTTTCTGTATGCTTTAAGCTGCCTGTTGTCTCGCTATTGGCTTTCCCAGGTGTAACGGGAGCATTTTTGTCTTGACAGAGTTTCTTTTTAGCCACTTCAACAGAGGCTTGATCAAGCTTCCTTTTTTCATCACTTCAATTATTTTTTAATTTGTGAGGAACTTCATTTTTGGAAGCTTTAATTTTTGGCTGGGAGCTAGAGGGTTCCTCAGCACCTCTGCTTTTATTATTAGTACTTTTGGATGGCCCTCGTTGGAAGCCTTTGATTTATCCTCAGCCGTAATAATCAAAGGTTTGTCTGCTATGTTTGCCAAATTAAGCAAAGAAAACCAGTCCTGGAGCTACGAACTGAGTGCAGGTTTCTCTGAAAATTCCACCGGCCAGTCCTGCCCCAGTTAATGAACTCTGTCTATTACTAGTGCCTTTTTTTGTTTGGGTTGTAGAACTGGGTAATAGAAATCCAGTAGTAGACTTCCGGTTCCGCCTCCATGTTGAATAGCTGCCGAATAGCGTAGCTCCATCCCCTGGCGAGTAAATACAAATACACCGCTCCCAGCACCAGAAACCATACCAGAGCAAGTCAGATACTCAACGCAGCTTACCTGTTTCGTGATGCCTCCTAAATCAAGGGCGAAGGACACGTTGATGGAATTTCTGAAGCCGCCAACTGCTCCTGGCTCAGGCGACCCTAAGGCCCACAGCAAAACTAAACCTGCAGCTGCTTTACAGCAGACTTCAAATCCGGCAAAGGAGCCCCTGGAGGAAGAATTTACCATTACCTCACGGAGACTCTTTTTAGAGTTGGCAAAATTAAATGACACACTAGGATCTATCCAACATGCAACGGCCGAAAATAAAAAGAATACTGCTGAGGTGGAGAAGCGCACTGCAGACCTCGAGGAAGGCCTGACTAGCACAGACAGAATAGTCGATCGCCATGAGGGTATGCTGCGGTCTCCCTTGCGTCGAGAGGAGCTAACTGACAAACTTGATGATCTTGAGCTCCGTTCTAGAAAAGATAACTTAAGGATCTATGGGGTACCAGAGGACACTGAGCAGGGTAAGATGGAGGACTTTCTGAACTCATTTCTAAAAGAACTGTTATATCTCCCAGCCAACCTCCCCCTGAACATAGTCCGGGCACATAGGGCTCTAGCTAAAAAAAACAGTGGCCCTAATGCTATGCCCAAGTCAATTGTTCTTAAATTTCTGCACTATAGAATTAAAAACAGAATATTACAAGCGGCGGGGGCAAAAAAAGAAGTGCTATTTGGGGATAGGAGGCTGTACTTTGACAACGATTACACCTCTATTACCCAGCAGAACGGAGAGTTCTTCTAGAGATCAAAAAGAGTTTAGCGACAAAGAACATTTGGATGCATTTGATTGCCCCTGCTCAGCTTAAGATTTTCTTACCAGAGGGTCCTCAATTTTTTCGGTCTCTGGGGAAGGCCAGGCACACCCTTTTGAATCTGGGTATTTCACAGGCTCTTTTGTCGAGACCAACGGTTGCTGATAAAGGCTTTGGGAGCTGGACAACAGCTACAGGCACTAGGAAGCGAGGGAGATCGTCTTTGGCAGATCCCCCCGGTAACAGGGTAAAGAATGGCTCATCCGGAAAAGATCCCCAAGAAGAAATGGAAGACCAACGCTGATAAGTCAGGGTTTTAAATAATTGATTAGCAGTTTTTTCCTTGGGACAATGCTAACTGTACAGAAAGTATTTATATAGGTTTTCTAGAAGTGTTACGTTTGTTAAACACAGTGAGGCAAGTGCTATGCAATTTCACAATGTTTTAGAACTTTTATGAGCAAAATGCTAATCAATTTTTACAGTTAAATAAAACTCTGTAAGTGTATCTATTGGATTGGGTGAAACTTTGATTGCTCAAATGCTCAGGGCCTACTGAATGGGCGCTTCTGACCAGAATACTGATTCCTCCTGACTCTCAAGTTTAACTTTGATTTTGCTAGGCTAGATGGCTCGGAAAGCACGGGTCTGGCCTAATCGGAAAAGTTGGTTAAGATAACAGGAAAGGGGAAGAAGTGGAATCAGTGCTAGGAAGTGGGATAGTTGGTTATTTCTCTTTGCCTCTTGTAAGGGAAGGGGGGGATTCTTTTACCAGGTGGGACAGACGGAGGTAGATTCTGGCCTCTCAATTTATCTTTATAGGAGTGTCTCATCTACCTATGGTCTCCAGCTTACACGAAATTAATGGAGTTGAGGTGTACTGGCTTCCTCTCAGGGGAAGGATGCCTGCTGAAGGGCACTGGGGAGCGGCCTTGGACCTCCCTCTGGAGGGGAGGGAGTGGGAGGTGTGCCTTGGTTCCGTTCTGGATGGTTCACAGTATTTGCCTTCTGTTTTGGGCAGGAGAATGAGGCACATCTCTAATAAGATGGGTTCTCGAGGAGATGAAGAGAGCATGAGCAAATGGCCCTCGACAGGGCAGGGGTCACCTGGGTCTTTTTTTTTTTTTTGCGCCTCCCCTTCCTCCTGGCTGCCCTCTCCTTTGGGTCTCTATTGCCCCTCCTGACTGCCTGCCCCGACTCCCACACCGGCTGCCAACCTCATATGGCAGTCCCCCGGTAACCCAGCGTCATCCTTCGCCGGGCGGGTCCTCTCTCCGAGGGGAAGGGCAACGGGGTGGCCAACACACTACCATTCGGCCCGGTACTGCTGAGGTGCGGGCCGGTCCTGGGATCGCAGCAGCCGAGGACAGAGAGACCATCATCTGGCCAGCCAGGAAGTATTTTCCTGGTTTTTCTGTGGGGAGTGACGTCCTGACGTCAAGGCATACGCCGACGTCTGTCACTCCTCCTTAAGCAATGAACCCGGACGTTACAGCTGTGCTCCCAGCCTCCGCTAGGAGTCAGCATGCGCCGGTGCGCATCCCAACCCTCCCCCCGGAGAAGGAGAGCTGTCCCTGGATGCTCCATCCTTCTCCCCCCGGCCGGCCCTCCAGCGACTGAGTCTGTTCCCGAACCCGGGTCGCCGGCGTCGCAGACGGAAATCCAACCGCTGCGCTGATGGGCCAGCACCTGGGTCTTTTTGAATCCCTCAGCTGGCTAAACAGATGGGTCCCGCCCACCTCGCCCACATATTACTCCACCAAGGGTGGACAATCAGGAAAAGCGTAGTCAGTGAGTTTTGACATAAGGCTTTGTACAGAGGGTTAGATGTCAGCGACAAGCTTCGTCACCCATATGCGCGAGTTTAGTGCTGGGCACCTAAGTAGGTGCCTCGTCCAGTTGGTACAGGGACATCTAGAATATCAACTGGATGTTTTCCAGTTCACCTTGGAAGTTATGTTTATGTTAATCAGTTCTCAATGTTTTTATACTGTACTGTTTATAGTGGTTCTGTCTAGATTAAGGAAAAGGAAACCATGCCGCCTGCTTTTGGGAATAGACAGGAGGGTAATGGGGAAGTATGGCTGAGGGATCAGTTGCTTCATACAATGTCAGGGGATTAGGGAACCCAATTAAGAGGAAAAGGGTCCTGAATGAATTGCAAAAAGCCAAAATCGAAATAGCACTGCCTTCAAAAGACCCACCCGAATTCAAAGGAAAGTGCTAAGCTTAAGCGCTCTTGGGTCAGCCAGGCCTATTACGCCACATACACAGCCCACCCCCATCGAAGGGGGCTAACAACACTTATTCATAAGAACTGCCCCTTCCAGTTAATAAGTAAACAAGAGGACCCAGAGGGGAGATTCCTCCTACTTAAGGGTAGATACAGAGAAACGCTGTGCTCTATCCTTAACTTATATGAGCCAAACCAAGACATAGAAAACAGTGTCTTCCTTAGAGATGTGCTCCTAAGAATGGCCCCACCTCCTGTGAGTTGTTTATAGTAGGAGGGGACTTTAACACTGTTCTAAACCCTGTTTTGGACAGGGCGGGCACCCGAGGGGGCACCCATCCCTCGAGGGCCGCTCGAACATTGACAAGGATGGGCAAGGAGCTGGGGTTAGTAGAGGTCTGGAGGCATCAACACCCTAAGGTGAGAGATTATACCTGTTGGTCGGCCCCACACGCGGCCTATTCCAGGCTGGACATGTTGTGGATTTTGACAGACTGGCTTCATAGGGTGAAAGTGTCGAAGATTTACCCCAGAACCTTGTCCGATCATGGTATGCTCACCACAAGATTATGGCCAGATCCCAGGGTCAAGAACTCCTCCTGGAGGTTAAATGTCTCCCTCCTTAATAGGGAAGAATATAAAGAACTCCTGAAGGAAACCCTGAGAAAGTTTCAGGTAGATAACCCACCCCAGGACTCCATGGCAACAATTCGGTGGGATAGCTTAAAGGCGGTCATTATAGGAGTTACCATAGGGTATGCCTCTAAGCTGAAAAGGGTACAACAGAGGGAGATTTTGGATCTGGAGAACAAACTATTTAATCTGGAAGCAGAGCATAAAATTGTCCTTAATGCTGAAGTGAGGGAGAAATTGGAAGACACTCGGAGGAGGCTCAATAAAATTCTAGATGACAAGATAGAGGAAGGTATTCCCGTCAAAGGTTTTTTGAGGCGGGGAATAGAGCAGGGAGGCTGCTAGTCTGGCAACTCAGGAAAGAAGCTGTCAACAGAACAGTTGTCCGCTTGAAAAAACAGGGAGGAGCTGGTAAATATGTAACTGATCCCATGGAAATAGCAGCACATTTCCGGAAATTCTACATAAAGCTGTATAGCCAAGAGGAAGTGGGGGACTACCAGGAGAAGTTGGGTGCCTTTTTCCATAAGGTCCAGTTACCCACTCTCTCGGCAGAGAATAGCAAGAAACTGGAAGCCCCATTGTCGGATGAAGAGCTCCAACGAAGCTTTAGGGAACTGAAAATGGGGAAGGCTCCTGGGCCAGATGGGATTGTGGGGGAGCTTTATAAGGCTCTTGAAGCGGAGTTAGTTACCTGGCTGGGTAAAGCAGGTCAGGGTATTCGGAAGAGGAAGGGCACCCCCGGAGCTGGCAATATGCTCAGATTGCCATTATCCCCAAGGAAGGCAAGGATCGGGAGGTCTGTGGCTCATATAGGCCCATCTCACTTCTGAATGTGGACCAGAAAATATATACTATGACTTTGGCCCGCAGGGTGCAGGAGTGTGTGGGGACCCTAGTCCACCTGAATCAAACAGGCTTTATTAAAGGGAGGCTAATACATGATAACATCAGGCGTCTGCTCAACATTGTCTCTAGCCAGCAGGCCTCAAGGGAACCAACCTTAGAATTATTCATGGACACAGAGAAGGCCTTTGATTGGGTGGACTGGAGGTTCCTGCACAGGACCTTAGAGGAGATGGGTATGGGCCCAAAGTTCAGGATGGGGATCAAAGCTTTGTACGCAGCACCACAAGCTACGGTTAGAGTGAATGGATTTATAACGGAGAGGTTTCATTTGTCTAGAAGAACCAGACAGGGGTGTCCACTCTCCCCTTTACTTTTTGCTCTTTGCATAGAACCGCTTGCCAGGGCAATTAGGGTAAATAATAATAATATTAAGGGGGGGGTCCAAGTGGGAGGTAGAGAACATAAAATTTCCTTATATGCAGACAATACCCTTTTTTTGTGACCTCTCCCAGATCCTCGCTCCCAGTGCTGATAGGGGAATTGCAGGAATACGGACAGGTCTCCGGCTATAAAATTAACTGGAACAAATTGGAAGCAATCAGGTTTGGGGGCACACTCCCCAGAGATATAAAACAAAGCTTCCCTTTCAAATGGGCGGATGCAAATACGGTCCGATACCTGGGGGTTAAAATCCCACCCCAACTCTCAAAACTGTTTAAACTGAATTATGGTAAGTTGTGGGGGGAAATAAAGGCTGACCAGCTGAGGTGGAACCTGCTCCCCTTATCACTGGTAGGTAGGACAGAGATGATCAAAATGAACATTCTCCCCAGGCTATTGTTCTTATTTCAAGCCCTCCCAATAAACATTCCCAACTCATTTTTTAACCTAGTAAACTCGACCCTCTCAACATTCATCTGGCAAGGGGGCAGGAAGCGAATTAGCAACAGCCTTCTAACAGCCCAAATGTAGGGGTGGTTTAGCACTCCCTGATCTTAAATTATATTATCTGGTGGCACAGTTAGCCCCGGTGGTAACATGGGTTAAACAAAAGAGCGACACCGGAAGAAGGGAGATAGAGGTGCAACAGATGCAACTTATCTCCCTGGTGTCCTTGCTGTGTGCCTCCCTAATCCCTGAAGTGTGGAAGGCCATACAGAACCCCTGGACAAAACATACTCTGAGGGTGTTGGTGTGGGCCAAGAAAATAACCCACACTGCAGAGGGTGTGGGTCCTCTTACATCCATTGTGGGTGACCCTCACTTTACTCCCCCTCGTTCAGACACTAGATTCCAAAATTGGAACAGGCAGGCGCTCACCCGGTTCCAGAATTTCCTACACAATGATAGAATGGCATCCTTGGAATCTCTTCAGACCAGATACCCACTGACAAAAGTAGACTTTCATAGATATCTACAAGCCAGACACTATATAACGTCAAACAACTTGATTCCAAAAATTCATAGGGAACTAACGGCACTAGAGCACTTCCTATATTGGGTAGTTCGTTTGGCAACTAAGAGTAAACTCGTATCGGCTGCATCCAAGGTTCTCCAGAGGGAAGACAGTGCACACTTTGAAATGTTAAGACAAAACTGGGAACGTGAGAGTGGTCTCATGATCCCTGGAGAGCAGTGGACCGAAGCATGGGAGAAGGGCTGGAGAACTACTGCATCTCCTGGGTGGCGAGAGTTTCGCTGGAAGTGTCTATCTCATTTTTTTCCACACACCCTCAATAACAAAATATTTTGGTGGGAGTCAGTCAGACTTGTGTTGGAGGGGTTGTGGACAGGTAGGCACTCATTACCACATCTTTTGGGACTGCCCGAAGATACGGGATTACTGGAAGGAAATCCATGGGGTGCTACAGAGGGGTTGGGGGCGCAGGTCCCTCTGAGTTTCCAGGTGTTGGTAGTGGGATGCAGACATCGGGCTTTAGCAATGCACAACACAGAAAGCTGTTCGGCACACTCTGCCTCACAGCTTTGAAGGAGATTACAGGGAGATGGTTGAGGTCCCCCCAGAGTTAGGGGCTTGGAAGAGTAGAGTGGAAAATATCAGGAGAATGGAGGAGATTACAGCCAGGCTCAGACTCTCCTTGGACAGGTACATGGAGCAATGGCAAGTGGGATTCTCTTTGGGTATAAAATAAAAGTCGAGATGGGAGGTTGGGGGAGATTGGTGGTATAAAGGGAGACTGTCTCTTCCTGCTCTTTCTCCACTGTCCACTCCCCTGATGGCTCCCTATCTATTTCTCTGGTTTTATTAATTCCAAACAGAACTTTTAGAAAGGTGGCATGGTTTCCTAGTAGTGGTTTGAAATAAACTTGACTCCAGTTGAGTCACTTGTAGTACAGAGATGTACATGTTAGCACCTGGGAGGGATATATCCCTCTAGCTTCACCAATTTGAAATAGCTACCACTTATTTAATAAGTTAATCTGCTGGTAGTAGGCCACCACTGTGTAGACCAGGGTGGAAAGCTGCAGACAATATAATATCATTTGATGGTAGTGTAATATCAGTTTATTAATTTTATGTTCTTATTCTGAATCAAGAAGACATTGGTGGATCTTCATACAGTTAAGGCAACATTTCGATTATGGACATATGATGAAGCCAGTAACCAGGAAAATAACTTCTGGGATGATAGTTGGACTTTTAAATAAGAGACCTATGTTGGTTATGGGACATGGCCTAAATATCTTTATGTCTGTATATTGTCTTGGCACAACAATAAAGCTGAGTTTTAAAAAAAAAAGAAACCCAGTAGTACTGGTCAACTGCACACAGGTGGCTGCTGGACCCTTACGGACAGTCCTGTGACAGATGATAGCAAGGTCCAGTAATATAATAAAAAAGGTTCCTTGTAATTGCCAATCTAGAGAGAAACACCCAGATGCTGTTTAAATTTGAAATCCACTGCAGGTGCCTCGCGGTAAGCCCCGTGAGGTCTGAGGTGAAAAACAAGGCAACTGTCCCTAATTTGATGATTCCCACAAGAATTTGCCCAAAAATGAAGGGAACCATCAAACAAAAGCACCTGTGATAAAATTAGGGTTTAAGATTAATAGTCGCGGTAAAAATAAAGTCAAAATAGCACAGTCATGCTAAAAATAAAAAATGAGCACGGCACTAATGAAATACTAAAACTTTCACTCAGCTCACTATTAGAAATAAAATATGAGGAAAACTTTACCAAGATAAGTACTCGGAGGCTGTCAACAAGGAAAGTTGAGAGACACCTCAGGGACAATGTTGCTCAGTCCAGTGGAGAACAAATTCTGAAGCCTTCAACAGCTCTCACTCAGCTCACCCCCCCACTTCCTGTCTTCTGATTGGCTTGGCCCTAAGCTCATTAAAATGTCTGTTAAAGGCACACTTCCGGGGCAGTTGCATCTAGCCAGCTAAGTGCAAAAGTTACTGATGCTAAAGGACTCCTGGGGTAAGAATGGACTGTTTCAATGCAGAACAGGTTATACAAATTGGTGGTACACATAATGAGACAGAGCTACCCAGCAAAAGTAAAATGGTGTCTGAGTCACGCAAAAGCAGTGGGAAACAGACGAATGAGATAGAGATGGGGGATGAGCTGGAAAACAAGTCTGGTGTACACAGGGGAAAAAAATAACTCATAGACAAGCACAGAAATGAAGCTTGTGGGGGACCAGATGCAACAAGGTGAAGAGGAACAGGGAACTGCAGGTAGGGCTTTGAATGACACTCAAAGGAACCTGAATGGAGATACAGAACAGTGACAGGATGAAAGACCAGGAGGATGAGGGGGAGCAACAGCAAAAGCACAGAGGAGAGGAAGCTGACAGACAAGGGGCAACCAGATACTCCGTATAACAAAGCAATAATTACCAATAGCATGATGCAGAAGGAAATAGGGGGCAATGGGCACAACCACAGCCCAGGTTCTCGGATCTCTTTGACCACTTGGCACCAATTCCGAGGAGCAATACTGTGTACATCAGATACAAAGGAGGGTTAGATATACACCCCAACAGAGCACATGTGGGGAAATAATTGATAAAAGGATCACTGCGCTTCATACAGGCTGATGTGCATGCTTTCTCCGGAGAGGATAACTTTGACCTACGTTTTCATACCCCTGATGGACCTGAGAAGTTTTGGACAAAGTATAACCAGATCAGATTTTCATCATTGTGGACACCTGTCATGGTAATCCTGTTAACTAAACCTGTGGTCAAAAGAATAACGGTTATGTTTCAGAGAGAAGGAGTTAATGTGGGTGACATTCACCATTGGTTGCAACAGCGGTGTGATTCAGAATCCTTCTGGACTGGAGGATGACATTTTAAAGGCAAAATGCAACTGGAATTCTGCACCTTCCCAAAATCTTTTTTATTGGGAAGGAAAAATGGGTATGTTTCTACACGGGACAGCCAAAGGCATGTCACAAGTGTGGTGAAAGAATGCACTTGGCCAGTACCTGCGATAAATTGAAATGCATGATCTGTGGTGAATACAATCGCATTAGTACAGCCTGTAAAAACATTGCAAGATGTAACCTATGTGATATGCCAGGACAAGTGTTCCAAAAATGTCCCTGGGCAGCCCATAACAGAGAGGACACAGTGAATCAGGATGTTTTGATTTGACAAGCACAAAGAAAGAATGTGGACAAGCAAAGAGAAGAGCCTAGTCCCCCTGTATCATCCGCGACAGCAGAGCAAGTGAAAGGCAATCTGAAGCCGGAAATGGATACTGACCCAGGACAATCCACAGCACAGGATGCTACAGAAGGAAAACACCAGGAAAGGATGATTGGTAGCAAGGTGCAAAGAAAGGAATCTCAGCCCAAAACTACAGAGGAAGCACGACCAGAGGCTGACAGAAGACCACCCCCATGACAGTCACAGAATGAGACAATGACAATGCACCCCCCCCCCGAATGGAAAACAATGGGACCACAGCAGAGTTCTAGACTGAAATTACTCACACAGCCTGAAGTGCCATTCAGGAATAGATCTGCAGCACTGGAATGCCAGAAAAACTGGGCTGGGACAGAGTTAGAATGCACAGAGTCAGACAATTCAACTCATTCCTTGCCACTTTTGAGAAAAAAGTGGGAGGGGGAATAAAAGGAAAAATAAATATACTGCACAGAGAAGGGAGAGAACGAAGACAAACAGTATGGACGTGGATAGGGCTCTCTCTCGGTAATAACTGGTTATGTATCAGCTGAAAACAGCCACTTTAAATGTCTGCAGCATTAAGAATGCAGTCAAGAGAAAAGCTGTATTTTCCCTGTTAGAGCAGCTCCAGCTAGATACAGTTTTTTTTGCAGGAAACATGGATGGCAGATACTTGGTCATTGGCACAACATAAAAAACATGGGTTTGAGGGCCATCATATTGGTCCTTTGGAACTGAGAAGGCAGAAGGACTAGGTATTCTATTTAAGGGAATGCAATTTAAATGATAGAAATTGATAGATGTAGTACTGGGAGGGCCTTGATATTAGATGGGATATGAGAAGGACAGGCATGTCGGTTGATTAATGTATATGCCTCTCAAATCAAATTGGAAAGGGTAGACTTAATAGGGAAAATACAGCCCTCTATGGCCACAGCTGGGCAGGTTTTCATTGGGGGATTTTAACTGTACTATGCATGTAGATATTCGACTAACAGCTGGGAAAACATTTATTGTGATACACATGCAATGCAGAGAATGTTACAGAATATAGGATTGCAGGATGTATATGTCATGACGGGGACAGATAAGGAGGCAACATACATCAGAGGTACGATTAAAACCAGAATCAATTTTTGGTTTCTTTCACCTAATGTATCAGTACAACAAGTGTGAACAATACCAATAGAATTTTCTGACCATTCTATGTTAGTAATAATGGTTAGGAAGGTTAATCACACTAGGCAGCAGAGTAGCAGATGGCGGTTGAATACAGCGATATTACAGGACAAGATAGTACAGGTTGGAATCAAAGAGGTATTAATGGCTAGAAAGATGGTTTATTGTCTTTATGACACAGCAGGAGAGTGGTGGCAGGACACCAAAAAGTATATTCAACAGTGGTTTAGAAAATATGGAATGAGGACACAAAACAAAAAAATTTTGAAATATTTACAGTTGAGAAGTCAACTACAGCAGGCATATACTTTTGTGAATACATCGACTGGGGATTACACAGAGCAGATTAAAAAATCTAACAAATTATATGAAGCTTTATCAGTATGATAGGATTGATAGGGTGGCTACATTAGAGGCAGAGTTCACTTATGGGACATCCAAAACACCATCAGGAGACCCATGTGCCGCATGTAAGGTCAGGACAGACAATATATCTATAACGGCATTACAAAATGAAGACGGGAAGATCATGACTGAACCTGAGGAAATAGAAAACATTATACAATGACATACAATGGAGATGCTGGGTCCAAGACACAGCAGTAAAATGTGTCAGGATTATTTAGATCCTATCAAGCTCACTTTATCTGAGGTAGACAAGAAAAGGATGGGCCAAGCGGTCAAAAAAGAAGAACTAGAAGAGTGCATAAAAAGCTTGAGGAAAAATGTGTCACCAGGCATGGATGGGTTGCTTGCAGAATTTTATCAAGTTTTTTGTACAGACCTGATAGATATGTTGTATCTGGTGTTTCAAGAAATTACAGAAGAGAGTAAGGTGGAGGTGAATTTTGCACAGGGCACATTAAAATTTGTTTATAAATCAGGGGATAGGACGTTATTAAAAAATTAGAGGCCAATCTGTCTCTTAAACTCTGGTTGGAAACTATTGGGGAAAATTATTAATAAAAGATTGCAAAGAAATTTAGGAACTATATAATACATAACTCAAACACAAGGGATACCAGGGAAAAGGATATAACATAATTTAATGTTGATTAGATATTGTTTTGATTATTGTCAAACACATCAGATTGCAGGCCTTCTGATATTCTTGAATCAAAGTAAGGCCTTTGACAGGGTCTCAAAAGACTATCTGTATCAAGTTCTAAGTCATTATGACATTCCAGAGAAGGTTATTAAATGGATCAGCACGTTATATAATAAAGCATCAGTGGTGAGAGGTGGGGTGTGCTCGAGTTCAACAATACCAATCCGGGCTGGAGTAAGACAAGGATGTCCACTATGCCCCTTGTTATATGTAATTTCATTAGACCCATGTATTAGTCATATAGCTCTTAATAGGGACATAAGAGGGATTAGGCACCCAGGAGAGGGAGGAGGGAGGGTGAAAATCTCGGCCTATGCTTATGATATTTGTTTATTTGTTCAGACAGAGGACTGCATACAGATGGCATTGAGGGAATTAGATCTTCAGCTGTGTCAGGAGCTCAATTAAACAGAGAGAAAAGTATGGGTATCACTTTAGGGAATATAGGGATACAGGGAGGGTAGCTGGGATATGTATAGTAAATGAACCAATTAAGGCTTTGGGGATTTATGTGGGACAGGGCTGCAATATATCAATAAAAAACTTTAAATATTTTCATCTACCAAGAAGTCGTGTCTGTTTTTGAGTGGTTGTTTTCTACTTTGCTCTGGACAAGGAGATATGGCACACAAAAAATGGACAGCAGCTATCCAACAGTGCGAATGGAGAGTAGATAAATGGAAAAAGATTGATGCTATCAAAAAGGAAGAGAGTGTTTCTCATTAAACAATTTTTACATCCCTTATTGTTGTGTGTGAGTTGGGTGTACCGCCTACCTGGGAACTTATAGAGGCAAAAATATATACTGTTTTTTCAATTATTATGGGGGAGAAGACTGAACCCCATAAAACGTGATTACACGTATTTATCTAAGAAAAATGGTGGGGTGGGAATGATACATCCTATAGTGTTCTTTCATACATTGTTTTGGTCTGGGACACTTCACATGGTGTTATGCCAGGAGGCAGATGAAGGGATGGTATGATCACAGGGGGTGCTGGATCAGTACTTAACTGAGTGGCAGGAAGAACCACTGAAGGTGCTCCCAAGGCTCAGAGTTCCAGACTATTTAAAATCTTCCCTACAGAAGTTAGTTATATGGCATATAAATAAGTCCCAGATTATGGGATCGACGAGGAAGCAACTGTATGAATGTGTGCTACAAAAAAATAGGGCCAGAATGGCCAGAGTTTAAATTCTGTGAGCCACATAAGCAGAAGTGGGCATTACAACAATGAAATAATGACAGAATTCTGGAACGGATGTGGGATAACTTATATCTAAGCACTTATGGGAGAGTGAATGTCAGAGGAAATCAAAAGCATAAGCCCATTATGGAAAGGTCATGCCCTTACTCAGAGGGTAACCCCCTTATAAGAAACAACATTTTATGTTAGGATGTGTCTGTACAATTCATTTGTGGGAGTTTTTGGCTAGGAGATGGACTTTACCCTGGCTGCAAAGATTGACTTATCAGCAATTGGTGCCAGGAGAATATACTAGTAGACTGCAAAGCTATGAGGCAAGTACTGTAGGAGTGATATTTGCATGCATGAAATTGTATTTGTGGCAAGCAAGAAGTAGTTACATAATTCAGCAACAAAGGATGTCCTATTTAGCAGTGGGGAAACTCTGTGAATTGGCCTTTAAAGGGGTATATGTACAACACGCACAGAAAGTATCTAGGTTTACATTGCAAAAACTTTGAAAAGGTTTTTAACACATTGCAGAATAAATCATAACAGGTTGTTAATGTATAAGTGTAGGTTTTCTGTTCCAAGTAAGGAAACTTAACAATATATAGCTATAGAGTATGGTAGAATGTTGTTAACCTTAGGAAATCACCATTTCCTAAGGTTGTTAACCATCATCTGTCCGCTCCCAATGTTATTAACCTATCAATGCTACATCACATCGATAGGTTAACAACAGGGATCACTTTGCACATGTGCCACTACAAGACTGAGCCTTCCAGAAACGGCCGCAGCGGTGAAAGCATAACCCGGAATGGCTGCGACGGTGCCTAAATGTAAACAGTAAGGAGCCTGTTTAATTTTCCAAATTGAAATGTATAGCCATACATTATAAAATATAATGTATGGTCATACATCGGCAACCAGTTTGAATAACCGGCTCGAGGTTGCCATGGCAACATAAACCTCTCGAGCTTCGCTCTCGAGGTTTACATGGTCGCCATGGCAACCTCTCGCTGGTTAACAAACCGGTAACCGATGCATGCCCATACATTATCCTCTATGTGGCTTAATAAGATATGTTTACTTTGGAGAAAGGAAACTGCTGATAACATAAAGTTAAGGTACATTGAGGAAGGGAGAGGTTTTTCCTTTGAGACAGTCAGGATGTCAGGGATGGTAATGTGGGGTTTATGGGTTTCTTTTTTTTGGTTGGGATTTTAGCTCAGAATTAATACTATTTTTTGTTGATTCTGTTTTATAATTTCTGTATGATTTCAGTATTGTATTTCTTGTAATAAAAATGCTCCAACTCTTTTCGAGAAGTGCCATGGGATCTTTAATATCCACTTGAACTACCACCAGAGCAGGCAGATGAACCTCGGTTTCACGTCTCATCCGAAAGACAGAAACTCAGGAGTGCAGCAGCCCCTCATGCTGCACTACAGTGTCAGTATTGGGATTTAACCCAAGTGCCTGGTGTGAGGATAGAACCCACAGCCTTATGATCTTCCGGCCTCGCAGGCGAGTGTGCAACCTGTTGAGCCACTGGAAGGAGGAGGTGTGCACCCAACACTTGCAAATGCCAGTATTGGTTAACAGGGTGCAGGGAAGGAGCACTACTTACTCACTGCCTCCACTACCTGACCCCATGAATATTTCCCTAACCTTATGCAGTTCTGTCTTCTATTAACACTTGGTTACCCCTTAGCACGCATTTCCCCATGTTATGTCTATGACAATGCCTCTGGCTGCGCTTCTCCTCCTCCTCTATAGCACTCTGCCCCCTCTACTCTTCCTCTCTCTTGTCCTCTATCCTCTCTGCACCTCATCCACTATCGCCTTGTAACCTAGCCTCCAAAACTTGTTTTGTTTCTCAGATGCTTTGTAACCCTGTTTGGCTCACACTTTTGTAACCTTGTCCTATGTATTGAATTTGTAATCTGACATACATGTCTTATGTTTTGAATTGTAACCGGATGTGGAACCTTTGTTAAAGAGCCTTGGCTCAAAGGTATTGCAATCCTAGACCTAATACATAAATAAATGGTGTATGCATTCATTATGGGGCCTTATAACATGGGCTACACAGAGCTATACAGATGATCGGTAGAAAGGCATCACCTGACAGTGCATTAAACCACCCTTATTGGCACACTCACAGTCAAGGTGAAACGGTCTTGGTGAGATGTATGGGCAAACCTGGACTTGTTCAGTACTAGTAGAGAATTTTGTAAGAGCAGCCATTTGTATTCTCACTAACCGGGTGGCAGAATCAGTGAATAATGTAGAACTGAATTTGTCAAGTCTGTTATTGTACACATAAAAAGTGTAGTTGTACACATGTGACAAAGTGGCTTTATTTTGTCTCTAATCTTATTTTGTTTACCTTATGTTATTTGTTACTTTCACCACTTAGCTGCCAAGCGGAACACCTCAACTGCAACAAAATGTGAAACTGCTGTGTCGGTTGCTAAGGTAAGTGTCTGATAGCACACATAGCTGGAACAGCACATCACAATAGTAGGGGTCATCTGCATATCAGCATAGAAAGGCAGAGATAGTAACAAGAGACAGAGAGGTGGAGTATGTGTGATGGCATAATGTTTTGATACAGGCATGAATTATGTGGTGTGCTCAAGTGAGGGCTGTGAACAGTGAAGTAGATTAGCGAGAGAGAGACAGACAGAGATGTGCGGCAAATGGACAGAGACAACGAGGGAGCGAGTGGAAAATGTGAAATTGTCTGTCTCTGTCTATCTGTATTAAGTTCTATTGCCTTGATGAAGATATAATGTAAAACTTGTGTTAGTGGCCACTGTCATCCCCCACCCTGCACCCTACACATGGAAGAAAAGGTGCATGATGGGTATCGCAAGTCTACGCAGGGAGTGGTGAACACAGGAATGGAGTGGTTCCCCTATACGTGCGTCATCAATGTGGGCTGCCAATGTTTAAGTAAGTCTGACTATACCAGTTAGTGTGTTGTAAATTGCTTCCTCGCAAAATGTCTCTGCAGAACAAGTTAGTGAGATCCACAGAGTGGAGGAATGTAGACGCAGACAGCTTTAAAAACCACAGCACACTGATCAAACAGTGAGGTGATGGGAAATATCAATGTGTTCAGTGTGAGTGTGTGTGTGTTTGTGTGTGTGTATGTGTGTGTGTGTGCGTGCGCGCGCACGTGTGTGTGTGTGTGCGTGCATGCGAACGTGCGTGTGTGTAATTGAGTGTGTGTGTGTGTGTGTCTGTGTGTCTGAGTGCGTGTGTCTGTGTCTGTCTGTGAAAACCAGTGATTGTCGGAAATGATAAGCATAGCAAATAACATAAGTAAGGAATCAGAACAGAGGACCAGGCAGGCAGCAGTAGGCAACTGGTTAATCAGAGGTCAGAGTTCAGGTCATCAGTCAGTAGGTTCTCATTTCTCCAGTCAGTCATGATATAGCGTTAGTGTACAGAAGTTCTGTCAGTAACTGCAAGATAAGAAGAGAAACAAATACCATAGCAAAAAGTTGATGGCAGCTAATAAGGAGGTGTCTTTTTATTTATTTGGGAATCTCACAATAAATGAGTGGCTGAAGTGCCGTTTTCCTGGAGGAGTAGCTGAGACTGATAATAGTGACACACAGGAAAGGAACGCTTCTGGGCTTGTGAAACGTCTGTGGTTTGAAATACAACTTGGTTTGGCAAGACGAGGAAAAGAGGGTGTACGACAAATGAAACAAGACTCTTCTCAAGTGAAGAACGATGATGGCAGAAAAGAGCAAGAACCACTCCAATGTGCATGAACAGAACAAAGAAAGTGTGTGTGGCTGTCTCTTTGCTGATCCTAGTAACCCCAATTGCCCTGTTGCTCTGTATAAAAAATATGTGCGTCATTGTCCACCCAATGCTCCAGCAGTATATCTGCACCCGAAGAAAGTCATACACCCACTAGACACCCAGTGGTACACACTGCAGCCAATGGGTGTAAATTATCTGGGCACACTGATGAGTAGTACTGCTATTCAAATACTCTCAAATTCAGGCCTGTCATCTCGTGAAATAATGAGTGTGATGGGTCACCACTGCAAAACAAGTTTATGAAACTATTGGACAGCACCCACAAGTGATCGTGAAAAATGGAGTCACCTGCTGTCATCCAATATGCAACCACAGTGTTCAAGTGTAAGTATGAGCAAGACACCACTGGCAGCAAAACAGATTCGTACTATAGAAGCAGAGGTCCACACAGCGCAATCAGTACCACAAGACCGGGAAAGTGTGTGCCAGGGCACACTATTTCCATCTGTATGTCAGAGAAGTAGCAGTACTGGACAAGTACAGTGTCTTACAAAGAAAACTGTATCAGACTGCATCACACCTTAAGATGCAGAAATAGTCCCCAGTATTTCAAGTGGTAGCACAATGGATATGGACAGTGACATATTGATTCCGGGATTTTGTGTAACCCATTTTACCAGTCATGGCACTGTGAACATGCATTATCACACAAAGTAAGTGACTGCATCTAGCAGAAATCTGCAGTCAGTACCATACGATAGTTAAAGAAGTGAAACATATGTTGGATGTGTTTTGCATTTGTTTTTCTTGTGATAAAGATATTACATCTCAAGAAGGTTTGTGTTACTCATAAAACCATTGTATAATTGTTACGCAGTAGAGTAGAGTCACAAAGTTACATTTGTTAGTTAACTGAGTAGTCTAGCATTGCTGAATAGGAAGATGTACAATATGTCGTTTTTGTTATAATCCAGATATTGTCACATTATGCATCTGTTCATATTCATTACAGTCACACAAGATATGTGAAGTATTAATCTGTGTAATATTGCAGAGATTGTAACATTATGCATGTGCTGTTAGTCATAGAAGTGACAGAGATATGGAAGCCCATATGTGAAATATAGATTTTAGTTATGAGAAAAGCACTGTTTGATTATGTATTGATAAAGGCCCTGTTTAATTAGGCATCAGTGACAAAAAAGTGCCACCAGATATATCAAGTGTTTATGTTTGTTACAATAAAAGCATTATTTCCTTATATATGAACATACGAAATCACCAGCAGAAAAAGGCCTAACGGTCTATCGAGTCTGCCCGATTGTGCAGCTAGCCCCTCAACTTGCAGCTCCCCCACCCTCCTTCCCTCCCTCCCACTACTCTTAATTACCCCTCCCTTCAGGGTGTTTTTTTATGCAGGTTAGACAGAAATAGCATGACACATGTAAAGAATATTTTTTTGTTGCAAGTAATGCATTGCTGCATTGTGCATGTGTTGATATTCATACAACTGATAGATATTGCAGAAGATATCTGTAATGGTTATTTTTGTTACAATAAAAGCAGTATTGTGTGATATAGGCATTGTTATTAACAGAGCAGTGGGGTGGCAAAAGTCACAGAAGTGCATTTGGCACATGTATAAAAAGTATCACTCTTTAAATAGGACAATATGTTGCTTCACAGGAGGGACCATTTAACAAGGCAGCAGGATACATCCATTTTCTACATTTTTAACACACTATAATCAATATTTAAACCATTTAGCATTGTTTGTCTGTGTAGCCCATGTTATAAGTGCAATAACACACTCCAGGGTGTGCCATTATTGGGGATTAATGCACACCCGGGTGCTGTGAGGATACTCAGCCTGCGGCCTTGTGCCTCACAACGCACCTGGGTGTGGGTTAATCCACAATAATGACACACTCTGTCATGTGTTCCTGCTTACTTAATGATTATTACTGGGACTAAAGGTGGGTGCTGGCTGGCACTGCTGGGTGGGATTCAAGACAGAAGGAGGTGGTGGGGGGCAGAGAGGCCATTTTCTTTTTAAGAGGATGAGTTCAGCACAGGACCATACAGCATAACCTGTCCTATCCATCCTTAATAGTCATATGATATGATATCAGCTGATGTTATCTTGCATTCTAAACAAGAGGCAGTGTAGCCTAGTAGTTAGAGAACAGAAGGCAGATTTTCAAAGGGCCAGAGATGGCCCAGGGACTAAGTCCCATGTCATTTATTTTTATTTAAACTTTTATTTGCCGGGTAAGCAGTATGAGCCAAGGCCCATTTTCAAATGTGACCCAGGACCGTAATACAGTACAGTACAGTCAAGTTGTTAAATACAAACAAACACAATACAATACAATCATATTATTAATACAAACAGTTACAATACAACATATAATGACAATACAATAATATAATTAATAACAATCACATTTCAACATACCTAGAAAATACTGTTCAGCAGACAATTTAAAAGTTTCCTGACTAACTACTTGCTGCAAGGGAGAGGGTAATTTATTTCAACATACTGGTCCATAATTAGAAAATGCGTGCATTCCCAGTTTTAATTTGGTCTTAGGAGGAACCAACCTTATAGATTTTGCAGAACGCAAGTTCCTGTCCGAGGTCATTTAATCCAGTAAATCAGATAAAGGAGAGACTGGACCCAGAGCCAGAATATTATGAATTAAACAGATTAAACTATATTGTGAATGTAAGTCAGGCAGGAACCAAACTGTCAAAGAATAGAGATTACAATGGTGTGCCTGAAACGGGACTTTTAAAGCAAATCTACAGATTGCATGGAAGGTAGTTGTAAGGAGAGTAGTCTCGGACTTTGCCAGATTTGAAAACAGAAGTGAGTTGTAGTTTAATATCGGCAACATCACACTTCTGGCATCCCTAGACAGCAGGTTCTGTAGTTTAAATAGGGCACCCAATCTTTGGTTAACACTTCTACAGATCGTTCTTACATGCGAGGTGTACAATAAACCGGGATCCAATAAGATTCCTAAGTATCTAAATTGGAATACTTGCTCCAATAATAGTCCCCCCAGCTAACAATTTCAAGAGCTTTACACTTATTTAATCTGTTTTTAGAACCAAAAAGCATACTCTTGTTTTTTTTTTGTTCAAGAGTAAACTGTGTTTTTTTAACCAATAGTCCAATGCCTGAAAATCAACAGTTAAATTTAACTCTATCTCTTCCATTGAGGGTGAGCTATGAAAGAGTATGATGTCGTCAGTGTACATCGAAACTTCTGTATGGTCAAATGAGACAGTAACGTATCTATATATAAGGAAAATAGAAGGGGCCCCCAAAATGGATCTCTGTGGTACTCCAATTTCCAGCTTCGTACTAGTGGACATAACTCCTTGGTAGCAAACCCACAGGGATCTGTTAGTCAAATAGTTGTGAAACCACCTCAGTGGTAAGCTTCCAACTCCAATGGTCTCCAACCCCCCGAGCAGCAATTGATGGTCAACGAGATCAAAGGCCTTGGACAGGCCCAAGTACACAACACCGGTGAGCTTTCCACCATCCATTGCTCTACCAATGTGATCCATGAGCCTAAACAAGGCCGTTCCCGTTCCATGATGTTACATAGAATTTGACAGCAGATAAGGACCACTTGGCCCACCCAGTCAGCCCATTTCCCTACCTGATGGATAAGCTGCAGATTCTAGTTAATCAACAGCTTACTTCCTCCTGCCCCCCACTAGAACTGCCTTATGCCTGTCCCATGCATTCTTGAATTCTCCCACTGTTCCTGACTCCACAACCTCCTCAGAAGGCTGTTCTATGCATCCACAACTCTCTCTGTGAAAAATACTTTCTAACATTACCTCTGAGCCATCCCCCCTCTATCTTCAAATTGTGCCCCCTTGTTCTTGCACACCTCTTCTTCGAAAGATACTACCTCGTGTACCTTGTTAATTCCTTGAGATACTTGAAAGTTTCTATCATGTCCCCCTCTCCTCCTTTCCTCAAGGGTATACATATTAAGCTGCTTTAATCTCTCCTCGTGATGTCTTCTGGTGTAGACCTTGCACCATTTTGGTTGCCCTCCTCTGAACAGCCTCCACCCGTGTATGTCCTATGGAGATGGGGTCTCCAGAATTGCACGAGTACTCAAATGGGGTCTCACTAACTGTCTGTAGAGAGGGATAACAACTTCCTGTTTTCTACTGTTGATGCCTCTCCTATGCATCCCAGTATCCCCAGCCTCCTTACTTCCTTCTCACATTGCTTGCCCACCTTTAGGTCATCTGATATAATTACTCCTAGGTCTCTTTTGATTTTTGTTGTTGTTATTAACACACCCCCCATTGTGTACTCTTCCCCTGGGTTTTTGTTTCCCAGATGTATTACCTTGCACTTCTTTGCATTGAATCTGAGTTGCCACGTATTTGGCCATTCCTCCAACCTTGCCAGGTCTCTTTTCATTCTTTCCACCCCACCTTTTGTATCAACCCTGTTGCAGATCTTTGTGGCATCTGCAAAGAGGCATACCTTTCCTTCCAGGTGCTCTCCAATGTCACTTATAAAGATATTAAAGAGGACTGGTCCCAGTACCGAATGTTTACGAAAACCATGCTGCTCAGGGGATCGGAGGCCACCGGAGTCAAGAAACTCAACCATCTGTTGATGAACAGCTTTTTTTCATAAATCAGAAGTGCAAAAAAAATCTCTGCTCTGGTGGACATTACAATCTTCAGCATGTGGTACTCAGGGGTAGCGGGTGCAGCTGTACAGGATGTTATGCCTGGTCCTACCAGGCATAGCATTTCATTGCAGCTGTGCAAGGAAAATGGCCACAAGCTGCCGTAAATCACGAAGCTTGTCACAAACCACCTCTGTGTACAAAACACTGCACATGCGGCAAAACCTGCAGGTGCGCAAGGGAAGCCCCTCCTTGTGCACAGCTTTTGCTGCCCAAGCACGATTTTTTGGGCTGGTTTGAAAATCCGGCCCCAAAGCTGTTAATCTAAAGACCAGGTTTGCATCCCACCACCAACACTTACAGTACTCACTGTGTGTCCTTGAGCAAGTCACTTCACCTCTCTGTGCTTAATTCTCCCTCTCTCTTTCCTTCTGTCCTCAACCTCACTGTGCTCTTCCTTACTTCACCTCAATTTCACTTCCTCCCTGCATTCATCTAATTGCTGCAGCTCTTCACTGCTTGTAAAACACTTTGGGATACAGTATGTATGACAGCAGCTATACAAAACTAAATTCCTTCCCTTCCCTTCGTTTCTCCCTTCCCATAAAATATCAGAACATTTTTGTGAACTTCTGACGGAAAAATGGAGGATGCAGAGCATCCTTCTGACCTAACACGTCTGACGTCCCTGCAGTTACCTTTGCTAATACTTGTGTATTTTATCATGTGCGGGTGTAAAGCACAGAAGTATCACTAGTACATCATACCTTTGCCATGGAAATACGGCACCAGCATACTGTAGGTTTCACATTCTGTGAACTAGCACTGTATGGCAAGTACAAAACAGAAAAAAATAGAGTCTTATAAATTACTTTAATTAAGCAAAAATACAAATCTTCCTAGTTCCCAGTTAATTACAATTCAAGTGTTGTATATCCCCAGCCAACTCTCAGTTCAAACTACAGACACCAGCAGAATTAATTAAAGATGAAAGTGTCTGATTAGTTCTCAAAATCTCGCTGGATGCTGCTAACCTGGATGCAGACCTTCCAACTGTGCCGTTCTGGCAATGAGCAATAGGTAGTAATTAGAATTAGCATGAAGAGTTCTTTTGCAGCAAACGGGGTGTAGCAGTGGGGTTCAGAACCCCCTCAGAGTTTTGGATGTACACAATGAAGGCAGGATAAATGATAATACTAATCTATCAACTCCTTGTTTCTGAGGCGCAGCAGTAATAACAACTTACACAGTATATATACATGAACATAGTTTCCATTCTAACATCTTATGATGTCAGTCTTTTGCCTTGGCTTATAATGTCAGTTTTTGCTTCTCTGTTACCTGTTGTCACTTTAACTTTATTTTCCCATCTTTGAACTACACAGAACCCCTTTGATCTACAATTCACATAACCACCTCCTTCTAGAAGGGTCGGACAGAGACCACAGAACTCTTGTGGCACTCAGCTCTTTCTTTTTACTCCCAGAGCTCACCCCCTTCAGAGAGGCAACTCTGGGCTGCAGCAAAAGGGACCTGAAATGTTTCTATGTAAAGCCACTAGGCAGGGGGAGGAGAAGAAGGACACATGGTGAGGCCTGATGTCTCAAAGGGCACCTTCTGTCGCCAGTGACTTGCATGGTGGATGATGTCATCCTCCGACTCTTCTTGCTCTTGATGTCCCTGCCAGAGCATCCAAGTGCCCTGTCATATTTATCAGCGTCTTGGTCCTCTGTAATGGAGGAGGTGAACGTCAATTCTTCTCCTGATGGTGCACTGCAACATTCTGTATCCAGGACACAAATCCAGATAACCAACATGGCAAGCAGCTCTTCTAACCATTGTACAACTGAGTTTGTCCTCTTGTTGTTTTTTTTTTTATATCTGAAATATAGCTATTCATTGCAATTTTAACAATTATTCAACCTTGAGATGAGATGATTAAGAAGGGACACGATCCGGGTGTGCCACATACTGAAGGGTATAGACAGGGTGAAGTGTACAGATGTTTGAGCTGGTGAGTGACAGCTGAGTCACAATATGACTCAAGCCACACAACAGGAGGCAGGATAAGGAAATGGGAAACATTGGACAGTATTACTTCAGGTGGGCCCAGTAATACATTTTAATAAATCAAAGTGACCGCTCGACTAACAGGGATCCTGTTAGTTGAGCGGTCACTTGATTTATTAAAATGCAGCCTCAATGTTAATAAAATGTATAAAAAATTGGCCCCTATCAGTCAATGGAGCGACATATCACAGAGTGTTCATTTTGTGACATCACAAATTGGGGCTGCGTCTGCCTGCATGGGGGCATGTCTGTTTTTGGCTGAGATGTGCATAGTAAAAATGATGAGGGATATCACTTTTCATAAGCACAGAAATAAAAGGAATTATTTATGGAAATTAACTCTGGGCCTGGTGAGCTACAATATATGTTTGGTAGAGCCACTAGTACGACACTATGAAGCTTCTGTTTAAGAAAACTGGAGTAGCCGGCCCACCAGCGCAGTGATTGTATTTCCGCTTGTGACGCCAGTGACCCGGGTTCGGGAATGGATCCAGGTTATTGGAGGGTCAGCCGGAGGGAGAAGGATCAAGCATCCCTAGGACTGCTCTCCTTCTCCAGGGGGGAGGGTGGTGTGACTTCAGCAAAGCTTTTGACACTGTTCCACATAGAAGATTGATAAATAAGCTGGGTAGGCTCGGGGTGGGTCAGAAGTTGGTCAACTGGGTGGCAAACTGGTTGACGGGCAGAAAACAGAGAGTAGTGGTAAATGGTATACAGTCAGAAGAGATGCAAGTCACAAGTGGGGTACCTCAGGGATCAGTCCTGGGGCCAGTCCTCTTCAACATCTTCATTAGTGACCTTGCAGATGGACTAGAGGGTAAGGCTCATCTGTTTGCAGATGACACCAAGATCTGCAACAGAGTAGATTATCCAGATGGGGTGGGCAGAATGAGAAGAGATCTGGATAAACTAGCAAAATGGTCAGAAGAGTGGCAACTGGGATTTAATGCAAAGAAGTGCAAAATCATGCACATAGGGAAGAAAACCTGAAGCCACCTATAGGCTGGGAGGGAGTTGCTAGCAGTCACAAAGGAAAGAAAGAGACTTGGGCATCATCATCACTGATGACCTGGAAATCATCCAAGCAGACCTCTAAAGCAGTAGGTAAGGCTAGGGGGTGTTAGTGGATTAGTAGGGGTATCACAAGTCGTAAGAGGGAGGTAATAATCCCTCTTTACAAGACACTGGTTAGGCCCCATCTGGAGTACTGCGTGCAGTATTGGAGACCACACCTTGACAAGGAACTTAACCAAATTGAGGCAGCCCAGAGAAGGGCAACCAAAATGGTGCAGGGACTGCATCAGAAGACATATGAGGACAGATTAACAGAGCTCAATATGTATAACCTTTGAGCAAAGGAGGGAGAGAGGTGATATGATCGAGGCATTCAAACACCTTAAGGGCATTAACAAGGTGAAAGAGTCTAACATGTTTAAATATAAGAAAATAGCAGGACAAGAGGACACAGCATGAGACTAGTAGAGGCCGATTAAGGGGAATGTGAGAAATTCTTTTTCACAGAAAGGGTGGTGGATGCATGGAATGGCTTACCACAAGAAGTGGTGGCTATGAATACAGTGCAGGGCTTCAAACAGGCATGGGATAGGCATAAGGGAGCAATACAAATGACTATGAATAGATAGGCCACTGACAGAGCAAAGGCCGATGGCACATTTATAAGGTAGAAAAAGAAATGGTCAGACTGGATGGGCCTTGCAGTCCTTATCTGCCGTCAACTTCTATGTTTCTATGTTTGGTGCAGGAGCGACACCTGGCGGAGGCCGGGCTTGTTGCCTTGCACCAATGCAGGAAGCAACTCTGGGGTGGGACAGATGCAGGATGTTATTGCATGTCCCAGCCCCAACCTACAGGGAAAAAATACTGCAACCTGCCGTCTCCATGAAGCCCTGCCCCTGCGCTTCGATTAGCCACCTAAGCCGGCTCTCCCAACCAGTTACCAGGTTCACGGTACTGGTGGACCATATGGTGCTGTGACCCCGCCCTCTAGGGGGTAAGCCAGGGGTGATCGGGAGAGCGCGGGCAGATATAGGTGGTGGAAGTACGAGGGGCGCTGTAACCAGGGCAGAGACCCGATGGCCAGAAGCAGGAAAAAAGCAAAGTAAATTAAAAAAAAAAAAAAGAAAACTGGAGTAATGGTTCTGATTAATAGTTCTGAGTTCACGGCCTGAGAGATAGTCCCCAAACTAGTTAATAACATCATTGGAAAAGGTACAATATGACAATGATTGTAACAGCAGACTATGGTTAACTAGGTTGAACGCCTTGGTGAGGTCCACGAACACATAGAAACATAGAATCTGACAGCAGATAGTGGCTGCTTGGCCCACCCAATCTGACCAATTTATTATTTAGTTATTTACTTATTTATGTGTTTTTCTTTTCTACCTTCATTTTTGCTGTAGACCCACTTGATCTACGTTGTTGGCTCTCCTCCCCACCTCCCTTCTTTACCCCTATGATTCCCTTTTGCCTATCCAAGGCATTTTTAAACCCTCCCACTGTTTCCCCCCTACCTCAGCTGGAAGGCTGTTCCAGGAATCCACCACTCTTTCCATGAAGAAATATTTCCTCACATCTCTCTTGAACCTACCACCCTCCAGCTTCATAGCATGTCCCCTTAGAGGCCCACACAGGTCACAAGAGTCCCAGAATTCTTGACCTGATGAACATAGTTGTGAACCTCATCAAGGCAGTCTGTGCTATGTAACACAGAAAATTAGTTATGTTGCCGTATTGGTCCTTGTGACAAAAGATACAGAAAAAAAGAGATGATTTGATACCTTTTGTTGGACCAACTTAGATGTTACAAAAAAAATAGGAGCTTGAGCTTTCGAATTATATAGAATTCTTCATCAGATAAATAACAGTTGGTTTGAAAGAGTACGCTTTCTTAAAGTCCAGATCATGCATAAATAAACAGATAAAAATTGTTAAAATCCCATTGGCTTAAACTGCTTTTTAAAAATCAGCATAGATGGAACAACAGAGTACCATCACAAGAAAGGTACGTCAAGGTCAAATGTACTGAAGTGATACGTTTCTTCCCTGAGAAAAGCCATGAAACATGCAGATGAATTAAGCTGAAGAAATGCATAGTATATAATGTTAAAAGTCTTCTTAATAAGAAAATAATTTTGTGTTAGGCAAACATGTGGGTTTAAAGACGGCCTGTTCTAAACTCTTGGCATTTTGTACATGACACAATGGGGTTAAGTGGTGGCCACTTGTTCACTTACAAAATGGTTATATGATTCCGTTTGACCAGTTATCAATATATTGCTCTTCCCGGTTGGTTTTGTTTCAGATTTCTAGGACTGTTACCATATATACAGCAGTTTGATTATATACTGGCACATTATAAAACTAACATATTATGATACAGGATCTCAATTACTAGGGAGTCTTTGTTAAGTTTGATTTTAATAATACATTAATACTTGGCCGGGGGGTTGATTCCCTCAGTTTTTGATTTGGAGTGATAGAACTGTTATTTAATAGTACAGAATATTAGGTATGTATGGACACATGTTGCTACATGGACATATTAGAACAGCATCTCAGTTACAAGGGGGTCTGGGTTAGGTTTGAGTGTTGAATGTGCAGAAACTCTAATCACTTGTTACAGAGTTACAGATCATGTTTAAACAATATAAGTTTAAATATTCATGAATAATATTGACTTAGTGTACATTGTTTTTAAGTCAAACATATATGAATAGTACTTACACTGTATAAATAGGGGAAACAGCTGGTTAATGCTTAATTTACACTAGCTGTCTTTAAACACACGTTTGCCTAACACAAATACAGTATATTTTCTTATTTAGAAGACTTTTAACATAATATACTATATATTTCTTTAGCTTAATTCATCTGTATGTTTCTTGGCTTTTCTCAGGGAAGAAACTTATCACTTCAATACATTTGACCTTGATGTACCTTTCTTGTGATGGTACTCTGCTGTTTCATCTGTGCAGATTTTTAAAAAGCAGTTTAAGCCAATGGGATTTTAACAATTTTTTTATCTGTTTATTGATGCATGATCTGGACTTTAAGAAAGTGTGCTCTTTCAAACCAACTGTTATTTTTCTGATGAAGAATTCTATGTGATTCGAAAGCTCAAGCTCCTATTTTCTTTTGTAACATCTATGTTGGTCCAATAAAAGGTATCAAATCTTTTTTTTTCTGGATCTGTGTCATGTAAAGCATTCAAACCATGCTGAACATGAGTCCACGAGCAACATTTTGACAAAGACTCAACTATTTGCTCCATTGCTATGCGCTGACGAAGTGTTGACATGGGGGCTAGCAAAGAAATAAGCCTATAGCTAGAAAACATCTGTTTAGGGCCAGATTTATGTAAGGGATGCATTGTGGCATGTTTCCAAATTGTAGGATATACTCCTTGGCAAAGCAAAAAGTTCAGCAGTTTAGTAAGGGGAAAACAATACTGTCTTTTGCCATTTTGATAATCTTAAATTCCCAGAACATTAATACTGTACGATGAACATGGATTTAATTTGTCCAGATAACTCAAAACGAAATCAAGTATAAGTATCTTGAAGAAGAATTGCGGGTGGGGTAACCAATTCAAAACTCTGTTGTCATTGTCTTTGGGGGCATGATTGTCTACCTATGTTCTGTAACAAGAGAGAACAATTCATTGAACTGCTTGGCTGTGACAGTAGGGTCACTTATGATCTCACCACTCAAGCAAATCAAGGAAGGCTCATCCTCCTTTCCATGACCAGTGAGATCAACACGCGTCTGCCAAAAATTACGGGGATCATGGGCAGTATTCAAGTGTTTTGCCTTATAATGTTCCAGTTTTGCATTACAAATAAAGCTTTTGCAACAGTTTTTAGCTTGCTTAGAATTCAGCAAGGCCAAATGGTCCAGAGGTTTCTATAGTTTCCTATAGTGGGCTTATTTCCTGTCGCACTCTCACAAACATTTTAATAAATCAAGAGATAACCACTCACTCCTCCTAGCACAGATTTTTCTTAACAGAGCCAGTAAGTCACACATACCATTGAAAACTTTCATAGGCAATGTTTATGTCAAACTGAATCTAAAAATGACCAATACATTGCAAGAATAGCTGCATTTAACTTACTGACTTTGAGTTTCCTGAGAGTTCTGCAGGTGATATACACACAGGCTAAGACCTACTCAGTTTAACAGACCAATTGCAGTAGACTGGGCTGTGCTTGTTTAATCCATCTGGTTATATGCCACATTTTTTAACTCTATTCACAATCCAATCTAGTGTAGCTTGGTAGCCTGTCCTATAATTAACTCTGGTGGTGTCTTCAATAATCTGATGTATGTATCCCCCCAATTTGGGGGCTTACCTTGTGCCCGTTCTCCCATTTCTGCTCCTCCTGTAGCACCTCCCGGCTGCCTGCCGTTTCTTTGTGTCCCCCAGTCCTGTTGTGCCCTTGGTGCCCAAAACACAGCCCCAGTGTGTAAATCCAGCCCATTTTGGGCTCATGAAACTTAAGCCACACATTCTCGCTGTTCACTTCAGTACTCCAGTGCTGTAGAGATCGTGCATGCGCAATGCTGCACCTTTGATCTCCCAACCGCTCAATTTGCAGTCAAGTGGGAGAGTGTTCAGCAGCCCTGGTCCCTGCAATGGCCAAAGTGGGGACCAGTGACCAAAACAAGGGTCAAGAGAGCCCTCTCCTTAAAATAAATAAAGAGATCCACAGAGTGTTAGTGATCGGGGTTCATGAATATTAATGAGCCACAGCCCTGGGCCTTATGAATATTGATGAGGGTCTGTCTGCCCTCAGGGAAGCTGTATGTTTTGGTGGCTGCTGCAGGAAAACTGTTTGTAAATAAATGATAGCAGCAGGTGCCGTTTGGACATTTGGGGGTTATTGGGAGAGGGGAAACATGTTAAATAAATACTCCGAGCTACACCAGTGTAACGTTGGGACTCAGATAACAGCCGACCTGCTGCAAATGGTGGCTCTAAAATATTGGCAGCAGTGACAGGCTAAGGACTGAATGCACAAGGTTAAGCTGGGCAGCGACTATAAGGACACACCTGTGGTTACTGAACTGTGGGGCAGTTGGACAGAAATAATAATTATTCTGGCTATACCAGGACTTTATCTGGGACTGTGTTAAATCTGCTTAAGGGACTGTGTGTTTAGCAGCCATTACAGAGCAGGAACAGCCAATTGGAAAGCTGGATTTATAAGCCAGGACTTGTGGGACTTTTGCCAAAGCTCATGGGAAACTTTCAAGTTCTTCTGGGGAACTGCAGGGACCTAAATTCAGATGCCAAAATAGCAAACCAACTGTGCATTGAGGAGGCTTCTTGAATAATTCAGTTTTGTGATTGACAAGCCTTCCGGCCAATCACAGCCAAAGCAACCAATAGCCTCAGCCAATAGGGAGCCTCAGCACAGCCCCATAAAGGACCGTGTTTCAGCAGATTTTTCAGATTCAAGTGGGAGCTCCCACAGAGGTGGGGGCTCAGGCCCCCAGCAAACTAATTGGGCCTAGAGATCCAGTGCAAGCCCTCCACAGAGGAGGGGGGCATTTTACTCTACCAAAAGGGAAAATCAATGGTAGACTAAAGCAAAACCTGTTAGCCTGGGGTTGCCAGAAAATGTTCTCCAGGGGCTAGCTCAGCCTTTCCACATTTAGGGAACATGCGGGTCCTGCAACTTGATGCCAAACCACCTGTGAGAGAGCTGAACCTACCTCAGTAGTGAGAGTGTTGGTGTCTTCAGATACGTCAGATGAAGGAGAACCATTCCTGTGAGGATGCCTGAGTGAGTAAACTTGTACCTGCATGAACAGTAAAGCTTAATGGGGCAATGAAGCCCTAGAGAACTGTTTGGAACTGTTTGCTGTCTGCACCTTAAGTTTAACCAACGCATAGAAAGGGTGGACATCTGCCGTATGACCAGAGACCTGTTAAAATGATATAAATGTGTCTGATCTGATTAGTGCCTACAGGACTGAAGGAAGAGTACTCAAAGCTGGGGCTCTTTCTGACTTTGCCTGGGAGGTCCAGTATTTTGTATGTGGGAGCTGCAAGAGCCAGCAGAAAGCCACAAGGGATTGCTTGTTATATCTGAGCTTAGAAAGTTACCAAAACGGTTTGCTGCCGAGTTCAAATTTGTATTAAACATTCCCAGGAAGCTACAGGGAACCTTTATTGCCAAGAGCCAGGTTTGCATCAAAAGGGGCTACTGTATCTGTTTGATAGCCAGCCAAGTCTGGAAGATGGTAGTGGGTTTTGCCATAGCCTAGTCAAGATTCAAGATTCTTAATTGGTAGTGAGCCTAGCCTTAAGCTTGAATCTATTGTGGTCATAAAATGTTGCACCTTAAGCTCCGGCTCTATCCAGCCCGGGAAAAGAAAGATGTCCTAGGACTGAATAAATGTGCTGAATGGGTACCAAACAAGATATAAATGTGCTGAATGTGACTATGGCAAAATATAAATGTGCTGGATGTGGACTTAACAAAGTATAAATGTGCTAAACGGAATTTAACTGGCCTGTTCATATCACAAGTGTTCTCAGTCTAGAAAAGGGGCACAGTCTTCCAAAGTTAAAGTGTTGTTTCCATTGTCAAGTGTTAAAATCTTTGCAATCAGTTTAGGTGGGAACTGGCTGGTTGGCTTGCCTGCAGTTTAACTTTCAGGGATTGTGCCCGCTAGCTAAGAACACTTAATCTCAACCTGTTTACAGAGGATCCTACTGTGAATAAATGCAGGGTCTTCCCTGCACCAAATCTAAAGAGACTGTACATAGTTCAAGTGTTCAATGTTTCAAGCTCAGGTATAATCCTTAATCTTCCTAATTAGCCGGCCAACGTACAGCTGCACCAGCTATCAGGCCTGCACTTCTTATGGACTCTGGTTACTGGGTACCCAGGTTAAGGTTGGGATTGCGGGGTCTCGTACCAAATATGGGGACTGGTACCAGTGTGAGTGTTAATAAATATTTGTGTTAACTGATTTATTGCAGCTAGTCAGATAGCCAGGGTGCTGGTTATTCATAGAGGTTGGTGGGTAATGTGAACAAAATGTAGTTTAACATGTAAACTGTTGATCTTAACCAAACCATTCAAACCAAATGTAAATACTGTAAATGCATAACCTCTGTTCCTCTTTTCACCTATCCTAACCCCTCCCCATGTAAATAAACTTGGCTATTGTTGTTTTGCAGATACCTGTATCATGAGCAAATTATTAGTATTCGGCCTCTAAATGGTAAAATGCAAGAAATGTGGGGAAATGTTATCTGGTCATGTTTGGGGTGGCCGGTTGGTATTGTGGGTGGGTACAGCATCCCAGAGGGTTGTACCAATTTAAAGCTAGCCAACTTAAAGCTATACTCTGGGTGGAGGCACTGTGCAATGTAATATCTTGGGTAAGAACCAGTTTAATGTCAATATTGGGAACCCAGGGCCAACCTACATCATAGGTAATAGGCAGGGATAGTAGCCCTTGGGAGTAGCTCTGCCTAGGGGGTTACATGTAGTTCAAGTAAAAATAATAATTCTCGAAAGGCATCAGATACTTTGTCTTTCTCAATTTGCATGAAATCACAATGAGGATCCACTCGTGACACTTCGGGAGTGGATTTCCAAAGTCTAAAATCAATTCCTTACCAGTTTCTGTAGAACCTGGACGAATATAAATAACTCTGATGGTAATGATCTTATTACACCCCAGTATGATATTTAGGGATATGAAATCACAAGGACCACCATATTTACATGTTGTTAATTCATCCACTGCAAACTTGTCTGAGATGTAAAACAGACATCCTTCACCCTTTCTACCAATTCTGTCCCTTTAATAGATTTTATAACCTATCAAAACCTGGCCAGCAGATCCTGGTAACCTCAAGCTCACTTCCGAACCCGGGCTGCCAGCATAGAAGTGCAATGTGATTCCACTGAGTCATCAAGAGGTCCCTTCTTTTGTAACTTTTAACAATTTGTATTGCAAAACCATCTAAACACTCTTTGTATAAATCATATAGGACATGGCCTGGGTTAAGATATCATTCTTATCTTCATATGAGGGCATTGCTTTACTGTTGTCTCACTAGTGGCTTCATTACTTATGAGATATCAACAGACAAATACCTCTCATGAGGATAAAAAATAGGTAACACTTTAAGTTTCCTTAACTACACTGTAGTTACAGTTTAACTGCCTTGTAACTACAGTGTGATTACCCCGTTGCATGTAATTATTATTATACAATGGCAAGAAAATTTCCTGGTCTCTGATTGGTCAGTCTTGGTCTGGACCCATGCTGTTATCCCAGCACAACATCATGGGTCTAGTCTCAGCCTCACTGTGAACCTGTAGATGAGCTATATGATGAGCTAGATGACCTCTTTTTTTTTTGCATCTCCTCTTAAGAAACAAAAATATTTTTCCACATTAAAAAATATTCTTTAAAATTATTTTTTTATTTTATATATAACAACGAGCCATTGTATAATAGCAATAATGCCCTCCAGGGTGTGTGTCGTTTGGGATAACGTCTTGCCTCAGTTGTTGGATGCACATGGCCTGAGGCCTCGTGCCCAACCACCTGAGGCATGACGTTATCCCAGCACGACACACACCCTGTCGAGCATTATTGCTTAAATTACCTACCTCACAGTTACAATAAAACTGACACTTCAAATAAAGAGTGACTAAAAATGATATCTTAAGTCAGTCCATGTCATATCCCCTATGTATTAAACATAGAAACATAGAAAGTGACAGCAGAAGGGGACCGCATGGTCCATCTAGTCTGCCCATAAGCCTAGTCCCCCCTCCCTTAACTGCTATTCAGTGTTATAATACCTTTGTGCCTATCCCATGCCTTCTTGAATGATCCAACTGACATAGTCTCCACAACCTCTGGTGGAAGGCCATTCCAAGTATCCACCACCCTCTCGGTAAAGGAGAACTTTCTTGTGTTACTCTTGAACTTGCCTCCTTCCAGCTTCATGCCATGTCCACTTGTTCTTGCATGAGTCTTGGTGTGAAATAGGTCCTGAACCTGGACCTTGTTTATTCCCTTCAAGTACTTGAAGGTTTCAATCATGTCCCCCCGCATTGTTCCAGGGAGTATATGTTTAGGTCATGCAGACATTCCTTGTATGTCTTGTTGTGGAGTCCAAGTATAATATTTGTAGCTCTCCTTTGCACTGTCTCTGTCCTTTCTGAGGTAAGGTCTCCAGAACTGCATACTGTACTCCAGGCAAGGCCTTACCACTGATCTGCACATTGGCATAATCACCTTCCTCTTTCTACTTGTAATTCCTCTTCCCATGTAGCCTAACATACTGTTCACAGGTTGGAGCTGTGAAGTTTGGGGCCTCAGACAAGTCACTTGAAATGGGCCCCTGTTTCCCAAACCAGCTAATGCCAGGGGTAATGCCAGCTCCTCAGGTGGGCCCCTTCTGAGCTCGGGCCCCCGGACAACATCCCCACTTTTCTCCCCATTACTGGGGCCCTGACTGTTCATCTTTAATGCTGCTTTTTCACACTGCTTGGATGTTTTCAGGTCATCTGTTATAATCACCCCCAGATCCCTTTCCTGCTTCGTGGCTTCCAATTTCACACCATACAGGAGGTATTCCTCACAAGGATTTTTCCTCCCTAGGTGCATGACCTAGCACTTTTTGGTGTTGAAATTGAATTGCCAAGTTTTTGTCCACCTTTCTAGTCTTTGAAGATTAGCCCTCATCCTTTCCACTCCATCCGGAGTGTCTTCCCTATTACATATCTTTGTGTCATCTGCAAATAGACACACCTTGCCTTCTAAGCCCACAGATATGTCACTGATAAAAATATTGAAGAGGATAGGCCCCAGCACCGATCCCTGTGGCACACCACTAGTTACCTCTCTCTCCTCTGATAGTTGGCCATTTACCAGAACCCTCTGAGTCCTTCCACTAAGCCTGCTCCATACCCAGTTTACCACTTTATGCCCAACTCTTGTACTGGCAAGTTTGTTCAATAGTCTTCTATGTGGGACTGAGTCAAAGGCTTTGCTGAAGTCTAGGTATATTACATCCACAGCACTGCCCTGATCTACTGTCTTTGTTACCCAACTAAAGAAATCTATTACTTTTGTCTGGCATGATCTTCCTGTGGTGAAGCCATGCTGTCTTGGGTCCATTATATCATTTTCTTTGAGAAAGGATATAATTCTTTCCTTAATTAGGGTTTCCATCATTTTGCTGACAACTGAGGTCAGGCTTCCTGGGTGGTAATTGCCAGCACTTTCCCTACTGCCATTTTTATGAAGAGGGACAACTGTGGCCTTCCTCCAGTCATAGAAACATAGACTTTGACAGCAGATAAGGACCGCTAGGCCCATCTAGTCTGCCCATGTCCCTACCTACAGGATAGGCCGCAGATCCTAGTTAACCAACAGCCTATTTCTTCCTACCCCCCCACAAGAATTGCCTTATGTCTGTCCCATGCATTCTTGAATTCTCCCACAGTTTTAGACCCCACAACCTCCTCAGGAAGGCTGTGCCATGCATCCACTACCCTCTCTGTGAAATAATACTTCCTCACATTGCCCCTGAAATGCCCTCCTTCTATCTTTAAATTGTGTCCCCTTGTTCTTGCAAGTCTCTTTTTCTGAAAGATGCTACCCTCTTGGACTTTGTTGATTCCACTGAGGTACTTAAAAGTTTCTATCATGTCCCCCCTCTCCCTTCTTTCCTCAAGGGTACACATCCACAGGAACTTCCCTATCCTCAAGTAAGAGGTTGAACAGTTCACTCAGTGGTGCTGCCAGGTCTTCTCTAAGTTCCTTCAGTATCCTGGGGTGTATTTCATCAGGATCCATGGCCTTGTCAACCCTTAGTTTTTCTAGCTCCTTCAGGACACTATCCCTTGTGAAAGTTGCCAAATTCATGTTGCTGCTGTCTGCACTTTTTTCTGTCAAGGTGGGACCACAACCTTCTTCTTCCTTAGTAAATACTGACCGAAAGTATCTGTTAAGAATTTCTGCTTTGTCCTTGTCATTCTCTCTGCATTCCCCATCTTCCCCTTTAAGTCTGACTGTACCTCCACTGGTTTTCCTTTTCTCTTTGATATATCTAAAGAAGGTCTTGTTTCCCTTTTTGACCTCCAAGGCGATCCTTTCTTCTGTTTGCGCCTCAGCTGCCCTGATTTGCTTTCCTGCTTCCTTCTGTTTCTCCTTGCATGTGTCTTGGTCTTTTTCACATCCTGTTTGCTTGTATCTTTTGAAGGCCATCCATTTCTCCCTGACCTTGGCGGCCACTTCCTTGGAGATCCATAGGGTTTTACTTCTCTCCTTGGCTTTACTCATACATTTCATACATTGTTTTGATGCTCCTTTGATAGCTTCCTTTAGAGATGCCCAAAACTTATCTACTTCCTCTGTCTGTGTTAATTTAGCCAGGCTAAGCCTGAGCTTTTCCCTCATTTTATCAAAATCTGCGCGTCTGAAGTCCAAGATTTTAGTTTTAGTGTGCTTGATTTCTTTTTCTGTTTTAACCTGGAACCACACCAACTGGTGGTTGCTAGATCCTAGGTTGCTCTCAACTTCTACACTGATATGATGTCACTGTTGGAGAGTAGCAGGTTCAAGGATGGCTTCCCCCCTGTGGGTTCCTTGACAAGCTGTCTTAGGCCCAATAAGTGCAGAGTGTCAAGGAAGTCTTTGCTTCTTCTTGTAGTAGCAGAATGGTTTCCCCAATCATTTACGTCTGGTAAACTGAAGTTGCCCACCAATACTACATCACCTTTAATACTCATATTGTAAATGGATTCTAGTATCTCCTTGTCCCCCTGCAAGCTGATTGCTGGGTGTCTGTACAATACTCCTACTCTAGTAACTGCACCTGTTCCGGCTTCGAGAGTAACCCAAAGAGCCTCGGCTTCAGTGTGAGTGTCCTGGGCCATGATAGCTTTTATTCCCTCCCTAACATACATTGCCACCCCACTCCCTTTTCTTCCATGTCTGTCCCTTTGAAAAAGGCAGTACCCTGGAATAGTTACCCCCCCAGTCATGGCTGTCCTTACACCATGTCTTCATGCTGGCAACCTAGTCCGGATCAACCTGTGCAACAATAGCTGTAAGGTCAGACATTTTGTTTGCTAGGCTACGTGCATTTGTGTACGTGGCTTTCCAGGCCTGGTTTCCCCCCTTTTGGGACCCTGGTGCAATACTGAGCCTTTTTCAGTATTGTTCCCTGAACGCACCCTATCCCATTTCCTGCTCCATTCTTTGTCTGTTCCCTCTGATAGGGCAAATTTATGACGAGGGGTAATGAATTGTGTTTGTGTTTCTACCCCTTCCCCAGTGCCTAGTTTAAATGGTCCATGAAGACGTCGACTTTCTGCCCTAGAACTCTAACACCTTTCTTGGTCAGGTACAGGCCGTTGTAACAGAAGACACTCCTGTCCCAGAAGTCCCTCCAGTTCCCAATGAAGAGGTATCCTTTTTCCAGGCACAAGTTTTGGAGCCAAATGTTCAGCTGCCTGATTTCCTCTTTACTGATTTCCTGCATGCTGCCTCCTCTGTCCCATACTGGTAGGACCTCTGAGAAGGCTATGATCGGCAATTGTGATGATAATTTTTCCCTTAGATGAGATAAATGGTTTTCGGTCTCCTCAACTTGACCAATTTGCCAGGTCGTTTGTGCCTAGGTGGACAAAAATGCCAGCGCACTTTCCTTCTCTGCGTATGAGACGGTCAATACAGTTGGTATGTCTCTTTGCAGATGCCCCGGGTAGGCACCTGGTAGTTACTTGAGTATCAGGGTGCTGAGTTAGGTGGGATTCCACTCCTCAAATCACGGAATCCCCGACGATAACAATTTTACTATTTTTCCTGATGTTTTGCTCCTTTGGGGTGCCTCCAGTGCTTACTTTTTGTTTCAAACTTGTTCGTTGGTTAACTGGACTAGGTTTGCCCCTCCTTGTTAATTGCACTGGCCAAGGGTGCAAATCTGCTCGACATTGGGATGCATATATCCTGATTTGGGGATTGCTGCTGAGACCTATGGAACCTGCCCCTGTTCCTTCTTACCACCTGCTGTTCTCCAGTAACAGATGTCCAAGGACAGTGTGGGCTACTTCCCTGGTGGAGGTGGTGTGGTGAATGGGGGCCAGTGGGTTGTCTGCTCCTTAAGAGGTGATGGAGATATGTTATGTGGTTCCAGGCCTCTGTGAGCTGGTTTTTTAGTTCCTCTAATGTCCAGCATGTTGGACAGTGCCCTAGTGCCAGTATATGTGCTTTCTGGAAGGAAGAGCTGCACCACTGGCAATTTATGATACTCATATTCCTTGAGGGCTGAGGTGTGGATGAAAGAGAAAAAAAAAACAGACAAACAAATATATCAGCTTTTTATGTTCTTGTACTTTGCAGGAGGAGTGGACAGATGGTCCCTCCTTTGAAAGAGGTGTGGACGAAAGGAAAGTAATTTTTTTTTTAAACAGATCCTCTATCTGCTTTGGGGCAGGAAGTGTTGGTGATGGAGAGGTGTGGTACTGTGCAATCACGAGTGCCGCAGGAAGGTGCTGTGCCCTAGAAAGTAGCACTTTTTTTTGTGCTTCCCAACCTACAGGGAGTAAAAAAGGAAAAAACAATCAGTTCAGCCTGCGATGCTCCTCATAAGTGCCACCGATGCGGAGGTTCTGGGCCATTCCCCTGAGACTTTCAACTGCTCCCGGAACAAGCGCTGAAGTCGCCGCCAAGAAGGTAGGAGTGTGTGGCTTCTAGCAGAGTTTGGAGCATGGGCGTCAGTGTCTGCTAGTCTGTGCCTTTCTCAAGCATGGTGGACAGGGGATCTCAATTTAAATCCCCTTGTCCTTTGATGTGCTTGGCACTCTTTCCGTGGAATTTCCCAATTGGGCAATCTGGTGGACGTCATCACTTGATGACAGCCCTTGTACCCCTTGCCGAGACCAGAGATTCTGTGCTTCCCCACCTACGGGAGTAAAAAAACCCAAAACAATCAGTTCAACCTGCAATGCTCCTCACAAGCGCCGCCAATGCGTAGGTTCTGGGACGCTCCCCTGATACTGTCAACTGCGCCCAGAATGAGCACCGAAGTCGCTGCTGAGATGGTAGGAGTGTGCAGCTTCCAGCAGAGTTCAGAGTGTCAGCAGCAGTGTCTCTAAGAGAGAGAGACAGAACAGGTACCCTAGTCTGAGCCCTTCTCCCTTCTCTGCTGTCTATTCATTTACTAACGGGCCTTTTCACAAAATACCTATGAATAAGAATACAGTATGCCCTTTGTTTAGAGTTATTACATTTTACATCATAACTTAATGTTTGACCTAAATGCTGGAAACAGTTGACTTAGGGAAACTACATCTTGGAAAACTCTTATGTTTAAAATTAAATCTGTACTTAAAAAATATAATATGCTTCCTATTGGAACCTTATTCATTTCGATATGGGAAGAATAACCAGACAAACTGATTACTCTGCTATTCAAATTAGCCTGCTATCCAAGGTAATTTGTAATCACAACATAAAAGTGTCATACAGCCTTCTGCATGTTAGCTCTATGTAGGGGGTGAGGTTGCCTCCATCTGGCTCAATAACCACTTCAGAAATGTAGCTGTTAAAGATAGAATTCTGGTAAGCCCTTCTATGACAGACACATTTATTAATAACATTTAGTATTGTCTATTCACTAATGTGACAGGGAGATGTTTTCCAGTGACATAATTACTGCAGTAGAATGAAATCCTCCCAGGCAAGAACATATAAAAATATGTTATCTTCATTCACAAGCACATACTGTGTGCACACTGCTCCTTCGCCATTTATTATGATGAAATAACCACATAGGATAAAATATGTAAGAGCTTCCAAGTGCATCACATCTCCCAAGCATCACTGCAAGAGTCTCCCTTTCTAGCTAGTGTGGTATAGTAATGTGCAGTCGCACAATCGCCCCCGTGTCATGCCTTATTCTTACTTAACCTGTCTTCAGTCCCAGTGCAGCCTTCATACAAACTCTTACACTATGAGCTGTGCTCCAGCTGAAGCTGGTTCTGTTTATTAGGTTGCACACCTGGTCCTACTGCCACTGAGACCGCAGGGTGACACACGCCTACCAATAACTGTTGCTGGCCCCCCTCATCTGCCTGTGTTCTATTCACCAGGAGAGTGAGAAAAGTGCGGGAAAGCTCTGCTTCCAGGACAGACAAAGATAAAGATATAGAAAAAGGATGTAGGAAGAAAAGAAGCAACTAAACACAACTTGATATCAACCTATAGCGGAAGAGAGATGAGAAAGAGTTCTCATATACATATACATATATAATAGGCACGGGGTCATAACATCGCAGGACATTATGCCGCATGGCAAAATCATGCCCCACACCACCCATTACAGGGGGCTGTGCCCTCCGAACCCCCAAATATAGATTTTCAACTCCAGGGGGGTTCAAGTCAGGGAGTGCACAAAATAAAAAATAAAAAAGTTTCTGGGACTGGGAATCAAACCCAGTCCCAGAAGCACTGCCTGGGTTCTCTGTTGCCTAGGTTCAGTCTGTTGAGCCACAGCAGCTGGTCAGCAGAACCCACTCCCAGCAGAGGTCTTATCCTCTGCCTGGGGGAGTGTGAATGGTGCAATACTGCATACAGCAGTACTGCACCATTCGCTCACTGGTGCAGCGCTGCACCGGGTTAACCATAATGTCATACGCTATTAAGCGTGCGACATTATGACCCAGTAGGTATATAATATATACTTATATGCCCCCTGCTGGGGACTATAGGTAGTTAGGTAAGCACAAACTGAGCCACAGCCATTGAAAACACAGCTACCCACCTTACAAAAAGAGCAGTTTTGTTCACCTAGTATGTGGGAGAAAAGGTGAAAACATGGCAGCAGCCCCAGAGTGGTGCCAGCCAAGCATCAAGCAAGGTGTGAAATGTGAATTTTTAAGAGAACAAAAGCTGTCTCAGAGAAAGGCTCATCATTTCAGGGCAAGGTAACTTTATTCCCACATGATACAAAGCTCAGTGGGAGGGCTGACAGTGAAGGAGTTAACATTGTGAGACAGGATACAAGAAGACTGGCGAAATGGGGCAGTATATGGCAGCTGAAATACAATGCAAAAGTGCAAGGCGATGCACATATGGGTGAAGAATCCAGGAACAGGTTATTATATTGATGGTACACAAGCAGAGAGCATGGAGACAGAGGAGACGAGTGGTGCTGATAAGAAATAACTTAAAACCATTTTCTCAGAGATGCTGGGGTGCATAGAAAGAGGGATTACTAACAAAAGGAGGGAGATGATACTGCCCATGTAAAAACCACTGGTCAGGCCACACCTGGAGCACTGTGTGTAGTTCTAGGGTCTGTATTACATCTAAGAAAGGACACAGATAGAGACAATGTACAGAACTGCAACAAAGATGATACATGGACAACAAAGTAAAATGCATGAGGAAAGGTTTTAACACGCGCTCAGTAAAGTGGATGCAGTGAGTTAATTATTTTTTTTTAACATATCATACTTTTTCTCCACCTTGGTCAGAGTGTCCCTTCCCCGACCTCCAGCCACCGGCACCCGCACCCCTGGAGTCGGTCAGGCATGTGAATTTAGATGCCACATCGCACTTGTCTGACTGATGGCAGCCCCTCCCCCAACAGAGACCTGCGGCACGGAACTGTCGAAGATGCCACGTGACTCCAGGGGCGCAGGGCTGGTCACCAGCCGCTGAGGTCACCCCACCATTTTTTCCTCCATTTTTCTCCCACTTGAGGAGCCGGTCGTGCCATGACATCAGTGCACGTACATGCAGACATCCACCGTGCTCCCCCCCCCCAAGTATGCCTGCATCTGCGGAGCACCTAGCCTCCGCTAGGCATCGCAACAGCGCAGTGCATGTCCCACACCCACCCTGAGGGAAGGAAAGCAGTCACAGGACACTCAATCCTTTCCTCCCCCTGCCAGCCCCTGGTGGTCTGAGTCCATTTCCGAACCTGGGTCACTGGCATGGCGCGAGGTGTGGCGTCCACTGCCTCAACCCTGAGTGCCACCGGGCCGGCTGCAGCAAGTTAATTTTATTTGAGAAACAGAATATCCATGAGCTGTCATGTGCTTAAACTGGAAGTGGGATCATAAAAGATATTAGAAAGTACTATTTCATAGAAGGGTTGGTGGATGGGTGGAACACGCTTCCAGACATGGCTCTGAAGGCAGAGACAATATCAGGGTTCAGAAAAAACTGGGATGCATTGAAGGGAATTGTAAGACTGGACAATGTGGAAATGAGAGGGGAGTATGAGTGAAATAATTAAGCAATAAGGTGTGACAGGTTGTGCGTTGTTGTGGGATAATGGTACATCTCAGGAAATGAAGCCCGAGGCGAAGCCAAGGATTTTACACACCTGAGAAGTGCCATTATCACTCAATTATGCGCATGTTGGAATGCCTTATTGCGATTATAAAACGTCTTACCTGATTTTTTTTATTTTAGGACTAAGTAATGAGGTTCAGAAAGTTTTGCATTTCTGACCTGTGCTGGGATTTCATATGACTCAATTCCACCAATCACAATACAGTATTTCTCTTACCCACTTTATAATTAAATGTTAGCAAGATTCCAAGCAGGGAATCCTGGGACAGACTAAATGGCAAGTTTAGATCTTTTCAGTTTTTCTCTTTTCTGTTTCTGTTCCTTTTAAATGATACAAAGTGGAAGAGTGCTTCCACCCATCTCTATACCTTCCAGTATTCAAATCCAGTTGTTTAAACTACTCTGTGTAGGAAGTATAGCAATGCTATATAAAGTTCATCTTCTGGCCTCAAAAGGCATTGCTTTGTCAAAGGAAGACAGTCTATTTTTAATAAGGACTGCTTAATGAAATGTGATAAGAACAGAGGTAAGTGTGAGATATTTTTAAATAGCTTGTAGTGAAAAAAATAGCAGACAGAAAGCATTATTAATTTTTAAAAATAGCCGCTTGTTTCTTTTTTATTTCTGAAGTATTTTTTTTCATTTGCTCATTAGAAGGTTTTCTATCCAACAGTACTGTATTAGTTAAGCAATACGACATGACGGAGTGTGGGTTGTGCTGGTTTACCACATGCCCAGGGGCGTTGAGGCACGATTACACAGACAGAGTGCCTTCAATCCCTGAGCGTGCAGTAAACCCAGCACAATCCACATCCAGAAGTGTCTTACTGCTTATATAAAATTGGTTCCTAATAAAATTAAAGAAAAAGTTAAAATGATTTAAATACTTAAAAATTAGGTAAAATAGTTCCTCCACCTATTAGTGTGTGGTTTGCTGTGTGCCAGATGATGAAAAATGGGTCACCTTAATTACTGCATCACATTTCCAAGATAAAACATTTGTAAAATCTGTTTGTTTTTCTGATTTGTGCCATTTTTGGTGGTCTGTTAAATGTGGGGGTAAGAGTGATTGGCAGGTATATGAGCTGAGTTCACTGACTGAAATAGCACTATTTTAAAAACCACAAACGGAGCAGAGTCTGTCTTTGGCAGATCTATTTTCTTCTTTTTTAAGGTACAGGTTTCTGACATCTATAGTGTCAGACTGTCAGTTATAAATGCCAGGGGAGTGAGCAGCAGAACAGAGTAGGTGGGAGCGAGTGGAGTTAGCAGTACAAATGGGCAGGTGGGATGAGTGATCGAGCAGCCAGCAGGAGAACAGCAGTATTTTCTTGTTTGCTACTCCCACAGATGGAGGAGCGCTGTCGGCTACAGTGTGTTGAGGAAGCAGGCGGTCAGCCTAGAAAGGACAACTGATCAGAACGGTGGTGTTGCCAGCGAGCGAGCACAAACTACAGAAAATACAGAAATACAACAAAAAACATTTTTTTCAATTGTTTAACCAGGAGTGGCACACTAAGTTGAAAGCTTGTTTACAGGTGTGACCTGGGAGCACAGGGAAGGTAAGTGACTTGCTCAGGGCCACACAGTATGCAAGTGGAGGCTGTGGGATTCAAACCCAGGTCCCCAGATTTGCAGCTCAGAGCCTTAAACCACTGTGCTATACTGCCTCCCTGTAGCCACATTTGTAGCCATGCCAGGAGAGGAACAGGATGTCCAGGGACTTGCCATGTGAGTTTGGAGTGATTGAGCAGTAGCAGGGAAGTCCATGATTGTCCAGAGAGATGAATAAATTGATGTCTGGAGTGCCCCACAGAACGAATATGTTGTGGAGAATGTCCAGCTCCAAGGCCCACTTGTGGCCCTGTGGGTGACAGCTGAGGTGATCTGCAATGATGTTCTGGGCTCCCGGAACATGTACTGCCACTAGATGAAGTTGGAGAGCTACAGCCTGATTCCAAACGTTCATGGCTTCTTGATGCAGAGCTCATGATTTCATGCCCCCTTGTTTGTTGATGTAGTATACTACATAGGTATTGTCTGTTTGGACCAGTGGAGGTCCAGGAACAAGGAATGGTTGGAAGGCCTGAAGGGTCAGACAGACGGCCTGCATCTCCGGAAGGTTCATGTGGAGAGACAAGGCAGCTGACTCCAGAGTCCCAGTGTTTGATGTGGACTGAGATGGGCACCCCAACCCAGGGCAGAGGCATCCGTGGTGAGGGTCTGGGTTGGGGGTGTGGAGCGAAAGAGCACGTCGAGCTGCAGGTGCATTGGATCGAGCCACCAAGAGAGGGCCCGCTTGAGGGCAGTGGTCACTTGGATGGAGTCATTGAAGTCCCCTGTCTTTTGGTGCTATTGGTGGCTCACGGCCCACTGGACTGGGAGCATGTGTAAGTGAGCATATGGCATGGTGGAAATGGCCACAGCCATGTGACCAAAGAGGCGCATGTACTGGTGCATGGTGATCTGGTGAGCCATGCAACATTGCCGAGCCAGGGAGGTGAGCATTTGACACCCGTATTCTGGCAGAAAGGCCTGGCCTCAGACAGTATCCAAGATGGCACCGATGTACTGGAGGCATTAGAATGGCTCCATGTGGGACTTGGCAACATTTACGATGATGCCAACATCCTGGAAGAGCTTGAGGGTGCATGCAAGGGAGTGTAGCAACCCTTCTCGAGATGAAGCTTTGGTAAGTCAATCGTCCAAGTATAGGAACACTTAGTGACCCTGGTGATGAAGGGGGGCAGCCATGACTGCCAGGCACTTTGTGAAGACCCAAAATGTTGAGGATAGTCCGAAGGGCAGAGTGCAGAATTGTTAATGGAAGCCCAGGAGCTGGAACCAGAGGTACTGGCAATGGGCCGGATGGATCTGGATATGAAGGTAGGCATCCTTTATGTCAAGAGTGCAGAGCCACTCCCCTTGATTTAGAAGAGGGAGGACTGTTATTAAGGTGACCATATGAAATCTTTTGTATTGGATGAACCAGTTGAGGTCTCAGAGGTCCAGGACAGGGTGAAGATCGTTCGTGCGTTTGGGCACCAGAAAGAAATGGGAGTAGAAGCCCTGGCCCAGATCATCAGGAGGCACAGGCTGGACTGCCTGTTTCCAAATCAAAGAAAGGAGTTCCTCCAGCAGCACAAGAATGTGGGCCTGAGGATAGGACAGGAGCTGCAGTGGGTTTGGAGCGGCGGTGGTAGTCAGGTCCAGAGTATGGCTCGGACAGATAATCTGTAGGACCCATTCTTCTGATGTGATCTGCTGCCAGGCCTCCAAATGTAGAGATAAGTGACTGCCCACTTCTTCCAAGGCCTGCAGAGGAGGGCAGGGGAGCCTGCCTGAGGAGTCAGTAGGATGGAGGGGCGGCAGTAGCTGCAGCAGGGGCAGCCCAGGCATCCTTGGAGGCGGAGGCAGAGGTACGACACAGAGGTTGGGCCTGTTGACGGCCTCTTGCAGCCTGACAGGCTGCTACCCTGCTGGTGAGAAGCTTTCCATTATTGACAGGACTGGTAAGGCCTGCTCTGTGAGGTAGGCTGTGGAATATGGTACATCGTGTGTACTGTATGAAGCATGCCGCCTGAGGCCTGTAAGTCATTTAGAATAGTTTCTGTGTCTGAACCAAACAGTTTGTGCCCATTAAAGGGAGCATTCATGATGATCTGTTGCACATCTGGGGTAAAGCCGGAAACACGGAGCCAAGCATGGTGGTGAAGGATAATACCCATCGCTGAGATATGGGCAGAGGTATCCACAGCATCATAACCTACATGGAGGAGATGCCTAGAAAGACCAGTACTCGTCTTAAGGGTAGCTAGCAATTGGTCTGTTTCAGTGGACTGGGGAAGCTTGGCTGCCATTTCTGAAGCGGCGGTCCAAAGTTTTTTTTCGTACTTTAGCATATGCCTCATATAATTTAGAATATGCATAACAAGGGCGGATAAGGCATAGACACTTTTCCCCATCAGATCCACTTTTCTAGATTTTCTGTCTGGAGTCAAAGAGCTCAAGTGATTCGGATGCTTGGTCCTAGTGTGTGCAGCATTGATGACCACTGAATCCTGCCTGTGGAGCCGAGGCAAAAAAGGGGTGGTCAGTGGGAGCCTGGTAGAGGTGATCCACCTTCTTAGGAACTGGAGAGACCAAAGAAGGGCGGTGCCAAGTCGCAAAGACAGCATCCTGGTAGGCCTGGATGAGGGTAGGAACCACAGTGGTAGGGTCCTCCTTTAAATTCAAATAGTCTACCAAGTTTTGGTGGTTCCTGTCCTGATCAGTGGTGGTGAACCCCATGACCTGTTGCAATTGGGCCATAATGTCCAGGAAACTAGGGTCATCGAGAGGACAGCAAGGGGTATAGAGCCCTGGTTCCTCAACCACTGAAGACAAAGTAGAGTCACTAGAAAGGGGGGGGTGCACCCCATCACCATATTCAATCAGATCCTCATCTTACATCTCCTCAAAATCTTCTAGAGCCCCCTCTCCCAGTGGCTGAAAACAGGGGAGAGGAGGAAGCTCTGGGCACTCCCACTTGCAAGGCGAGGGTGAGGGAGAGGAAGGAGGTTGCAGAGGAGGTTGTTGCATGGCTTTCAAGACTTCCAAGATAGTTTGGACCACAGAGGCCACATTGATGACAGGAATCGTCAATGAGGGCATGGAAGGCAGAGGAGGTGTTTCATAGACCCTATGCTGGGGGGGCAGGATAGAGGGCTTGGGCTGTGGTTGTAGCCGAGAGCCCGAAGTGTAAGAATCCATGTTCGAGTCCTGACCCACGAGCCCCTGTAAGAGACGGGCTTGGATGGTGGCAGTAAAGCTGTCAACGTGAACCCTTGATCCATGCTGGAGGATTGTTTAGTAGGGGTTGAAATAGGTGATGTTGACGAATGCTTAAAAGCAGTAGTCATCAAAGTAGAACCTGAGCCCATGCTGGAGGGATGGGTCATCAACGAAGAGTGAGCAGTCGTCAACGAAGGGTCCTGAGTAGTAGTTAGGGCAGACAAAGCCTGAGTTAAAGTCATTGACGACATGACCGGCAAAGCAGTCGTTGATGGAGTTGTAGCTTGGTCGATGCGGGAGGCCTTCATACTCTGGGCCAGGGCCGCAAGGACCATTTGTTTTTTCTGAATCAGAGTGGGAGAGGCCGAGCTGTCAATGAGCGACCCAAAGTGGAAGTCATCGACAGGTGAGGGTCCTTACTGGTTCCACTCGAGGTCTTGTCCTTGTCTCGGTGCTTGTACTTTGATGAATGATGCTGCAACTGAGAGGTCTGGAAGCTCGTGATGGTGGCCGAGATGAGGCGCGGGACTGCATTTCCTTTTTGAGGAGAGCTACCTTCTGCTCCATTAGGTAGGATACCAATTCCTAGAGTCATTGACAATATGTAGATTGGTTAAATTCCTGGTAACGAGCACAGGAGCAGACGTTGTGGACAGCCCCCAGACTGCGGATGCAGAGAGAATGGCTGTCGTAACAGTAAATCTTCCTTCCACAATGGCATTTGTGGAAAAGGGAGTCGGAACTGGACATAGGGAAAAAATAAAAATTTTGAATTTTCCTCGTCGATGATAGCATCGACACACTAGCGGCGAAAGTGGCATGTGAAGTGAGCTGGTAGATGGTAGGGAAAGGACCTGAGGCCACTAGGGGCCACTCACAATACATATGCATGACGTGACGTCACAGTGGGAAGCACCCATTCAACACTGCTGGTGAAAGCTACTGTTGACGCGAGCGCCGTCTGGCGGATACCCAAGTGTATGATCTGCTGCAAGAGATACCCGCAAAGAAGAACAAGTTTTCCTGGCCATCCCAATCAGAATCATGCTCCCACTATGGAGCATCACAGAAGCGTGAGTTGAGCCAACCCCAACCCAAATTCAAAAATCGGCAGTAAAAATAACAGCTATTCATACGTAAACTGTTCATGATATAATTACCAGTCTGTCAAAGAGTGATGATGATGTGTTGTAAAACATGCTTAAAGGGGAATCCTCAACTCCCGTACCTTAATACTGCAGGACCAATTAAGCAAGCCACTGAAAGAAATAATTTAAGGTGTGACACGTTAGCTTTCTACACTTTTTATCTGGTTGATCCTGTCTCCCTCTGCCCACCATGCTGCTGAACTAACTCTTCCACTGTCCCACGCGGCCAGCCCTGTGATGACATGAGCAACAGGCTAAGCCACAGGGAATGTCTATGTGTCAGCACTTAGTAAAGTAAGTTAATACCTGGCAACTGCTTATTTTCATGCTTAGCCTGCCAGTACCGATTATGCAGACTCAGCCCGTTCAGTACCGGTAGACTCAGCGTGAAAATGCACTGTTGCAAGATTAACTTACTTTGCTAAGTCCTGGCACAAAGACATCCCCTGTGGCTTAGCCCATTGCTCACATCATCACAGGGCTAGCCATGGAGAACAGAGGGAGAGTTAGTTTGATAGCATGGCTGGCGGAGGGATACAGAATCAACCCGATAAAAAGTAAATAATCGAATGTGTCACACTTTAAAAAAATGATTTCATTTGGTGGTTTACTTAATTGGGCCCTCTATGTCCTATAGTATTAAGGTCAGGGGAGCTGAGGATTCCCCTTTAAACTATATTACATAAAATAACCCCCCCCACCCCCGTGTTAAGAATGAGCAGATTCTCACATATACAGTGGGGGAATTCAAGAATGCATGGGACAGACATAAGGCAATTCTAGTGGGGGGGTAGGAGGAAGTAGGCTGTTGGTTAACTAGGATCTACAGCTTATCCATTAGGTAGGGAAATGGGCAGACTAGGTGGGCCAAGCGGTCCTTATCTGCCTTCAAATTCTATGTTTCGACCTCATTAGATCAGTGACATCAGAAGGCACTCGAGCTTCACTCTCATGCCACTGATATCAACAATCTGACCTGGTGTCGAGAATCTGCTTGTTCTTAACATAGAGGGGTTAATTAATTTACATGTGTGTGCAGTGGGGAAAAGATGGCTGACATTTAAGAAATGAACACTCCACATGCATGGCACATGGATACGAAATGCTCTACATGCAGAATGGCAGGGACTTATTTTTAGCCATGGATGGTGCTCTCTCAAGCCATGGCTAGAACCAAGTTTCAGCCAGTCAGAACACAGGGGCTCCCTACCTCATTTTACATGTGCGATATGAAGAGCACTACTTTACCTGATAAATGAATGACTTTGTTCGATTCCACTTCATGCCTCATCAGAACTGTGACCTCACTCACTATGACATCACAAGTGACTGATCTGGTAGCAGATGACTGGTACTTCTAGGTGAGCTATGACGTCCCAGCCAGTGAGGCTGCAATGCTGACGCAGTATGAAGAAAATAAAACTAGATATGTCATCCTGCATGTAGAGTACAATTCCACATATCACACCTAGTACTGTCAGGTACAAAAATCTTTCAATAAACAGGAAAAATGGAAAAGAAGTACTTCAGATATAAAGAAACATCTGGCTCCTTATGAAAATTATTATTAATTTCAGGTAGGGTACTAGCTCTTTACATTTCATGAAGCAAAAGGTATAGTTCAGTTATAATTCCTAAGAGGAAAAATATGAGTTAAACGGCACTGCAAAACACAGAACTGAGCTTCGGTCAAGACATGTGATGTAATCTGTAACCACTATTGTATGGGAGAGACAGGATTAAAATTAAGGTTTTTCATTCTAATTTAGGAAAAATATTAATAAGAACATAGGTTCATAGACAGACAGGACAAAGAAAGCAAGCAGACACTAAAGTTTAGTTTTAATACTTTAACAGATTCTTTACCAACCGTACATATGCACATCCGTAGGGGTTTTACTTCCTTTTTATTCTTTTACAATGGTCATCTGTACGTTGGTCTGAAGAGTTAGTTACTGTACCTAGCAACATTATTCACTGGACTGTGAGTCACTGCTAGGTATGCTAACACTCTTCAGCAACATGAAGTTACAAAACAACAGCACTGCAGTTGGATTTATACTATGGTCTTGGACACCAATATTCACAAGATTTGCATATTTATCTATTTATTTATTTATTGAAATCTCGGATTAAGACCTTTGAGCAGAAGCTCTTTACATAGGTTCCACGTCAGAAGTTCACGCAAACAGGATAACAATTATAAATGAATCAAATACATTGCAAGTGTCACCAGGCCTAAGTACATATAGTCGAGTACAGCAAATAGAGCGTAAATTCAAGGGATAAAATACTGACAGTGTGGCTAGGATAATGCATAAAACGGAAACAAAGACAGAGACAAGGGCAACATGTGAGACAAGCACATAGCAGAGGCACTGAGCAATGTACGCCTGAGTCAAGTTATTTCTAGCAAATATAAATAGGCAGAAGGCCATAGGAGAGGTAGAAGGTGGGGATGGGGTGTGTGTGGTAGGGGGGCATGGCAAGGTTGGAATGAGGATTTAGTTGCTGATACTAATTTTAAAACACTGTTCCTTGCAGAACAAATGCTATTGCTGAATTGTCAAGGACATCCCCAGAATTTATTATTGTAAATTCAGGGTAGGTTTTCTCTCTCTCTTTTTTCTTCACCTGTGGTCAGATAAATATTAAGTTAAATGTGTATATTTGGCTAAGGCCAGTAACAAAGACAATGATTCAAACCTCGTAATTCATACTAAATCTCATAATTCACTGTGAATTACAACATTTACCCATCCTAACTAAAACTTCACGCATTAACCTTACCACCTGCACTGTTCTCAGTCTCAAAAAAAAAAAACAACCATGGCTCACCAGGCTGTTTCGTAATGCTTGAGCGTGCATAGTATTTACCCCAGACCCTGGGTAGAGTCCAGGCGTAAGAGGCATCATAAGTACAACCCCAAACTGCAGACACAGCCATTGAGACAACCACATCTGCGGCTGTTTGTCAATACTCCAAGTGGGCACACATATCCATTACTGAACTACACAAAGCCGCCGAGGAATCTGCTCACACAGCACAAATGAAAGTTTCCGGTTCACAACAGTGAAACTGGCAGCTGTCACAACAGTGGATCCTCCCCCATGTTTGTGTAACAATATTTGTCACACAATATATAAAATAAAAATAAGATACTAAAACTATGAGTCACAAGGGAACAAATCCATCTCTGGGTTTATGGATCGTGTAAACCATTCAAGTTTCGCTCTCATGATTTGTCAGGTTCCATAAACCTCTTGACTGAAACCCTTGAAACTCACAGTTGCCTATCATTTATCTTATATACTGTATTCATTTTGATGTTGCTGTGATCGTAAACTACAAAGAGAAACATTTATCTTGATGTTGGGCATGTCACATTCAATATTTTGGTGGTTGCCAGCCCCGGGTTTACTCACGGTTCCTGAATCAGAGGATCACCCAGTGTGCAGGGGATTGATAGCGCAGTTTGCAGTGATCCCACTCTGGCTGGTGTCCAGTCACTCTCATCTATTATTGTCATTCCTGTCTGGGATAGCATTGCTGTCTCTGGGCTTCAGCTGTCCTCTGATGCAGCTTAGGCCTCTCCTGCTCCTGGCTTCAGCGATCTGTGGTTCACAGGGTTGCTTCTCCTGTGTCAGTCCTCATTAATCCAGCCCATCCTACAAGTCGCGGCAACCAGTCCTGCAGGGGTCTTAATGACCAACACCTGTTTGTGGTTCTGAACAGGTGGATACAGACGCAGTTCGGGCTGCTGTGCTGCAAAAGTCTCTATTAGAGCTTTGCTTCAGTTCCAAATCCAGCTGGGCACAGCATGTGATTACCTCTCTTTTTAAGCAGGGGATCTGTTTCTCACTTCTCCATTCATTTTCAGACACCCCGACCGTCTCTGCAACACCAGCTGTCAGCAGCACTCAGCTCCCTGTCTGCTCAGCAGAGACACGCAGACAGACAAGCTCCTCTGGCCAGACCCAGACAGACTGGTTGAGGTCTTAAACAGCTTCTGATCATAGAATCGTAGAAACATAGAAGCTTGACAGCAGAAAAGGACCATATCGGCCCATCTAGTCTGCCCTTTTTTTCCCCCTACACCTCCCTTCCCTGCCAGCCCCCGCCCTCCCCCAGTACATGCTTGTGCCTTGCCCTCTTGAATTCTTCCACCGATTTAGCCCCCACCACTCTGTCTGGTAATCTGTTCCAGGGCTCCACCACCCTCTCCATAAAGAAACACCCTCTCACATTGCCCCCATATCTTTTTCCTTGCAGTCTGAGGCTATGCCCTCTAGTTTTGAGCCCCTCCTTCCTCTTAAGTAAACTCTCTTCTCCCACTTTATGGAGCCCCTTTACAGATTTAAAAGTTTCAATCATGTCTCTCCTTTCCCTCCTTGTCTCCAGCATTCACTGTTATGTTCACTGAAGAACTGGCAGTTCAGATTGGTCGGCAGAGTTGTCAATCAAGCGTAACCCTGGCGCCGGGTATCTGAAGGGCTACACTACCCCTGCCTTGTGGGCCCAGAACAAGGTTGAGGGGCCTGGGTCCTTACTTTAACTTTAAACTGGTTCTTTCCCAAGATAACACATTGTGCAGTGCCTCTACCCAGAGTATACTTTCAGTGGGCTAGATTAATACCTGGTACAACTAACTCTCTGGGATGCTGTATCCACCCACATTACAATAGTGCCACCGCAAACATGACCCAATAATCAACCCCCCACATTTCAGACATTTCAGGAATTATTGGCTCTCTCTCTAATAATATGCTCACACACCCGGATTATGCAAAAACAACAATTTATTTACATGGGGAAGGGTTAGGATAGGTGAATTGGAGTAGAGGTCAGATATTTACAGTTAATTTACATTCTCGGATTGATTGGTTTTGGTTTGCCTAAAATCACAATAATCATTTTGTATTTAGATTTAATCCGTAATCAAAGTGGCACCCACCAGCCTCTGAGGTATTTAGTTTCTTTCTGGCTGTCTAGCTGGCTAGCTGCATTAAACATTTAGGCAACACATGCACCATACCCACACTAGTACCAGTCCCAGACCACTACAGAACCCCTCAATTCTATGTATTCAACCTGGGTACCCAATATTTAAAGTCTTAAAGGTGCAGGCCTGTTAACGATGCAGCTGTGATGGCCGGCTGAGTTGGGGCCCTTGAAGAAAATAAGCAGATTAACTTTACTTGTAATTCTAAGACACATTCCTGACTGTAGATTACAGAACCTAAAGCTGGTTGATTCAACAAGACTTTACTCTAGTTGCTGAACTTAGCTTGGCAACAACATTAAACTATGTACAAGTCTCTCCAGATTTGAACAGGGCATGGACCCTGTGTACTCACGGTTTGGTAGTCATCACAGGCAAAGTCAAAATCAGGCTGTACAAGGTAGATTTGGGTGATTGCAGCAGGCGGGCTCTGACTTTGGAGGTTATGATGCTGGGCAAAGGCTTACGGCCAGGGACCCTCTCACTAACTGCAGGATCTTACTGCTTTTGCAGGTGGAAAGTGTCTCTAGCTTCTTTCGTAGTGCCCCTCTCTGGGCTGAAATCACCTTCTGGACAGACCAGGCTGGGACTGGGGCCAGCACTCTTCAAACCCCATATCTAGGTTATGCCCCTCAGGGGAAGCGCATATGGCAGTGCCCTAGGCGGCATACTACTAGGCCGTCTCCCAGGCCGATCTGAGATTGTTGCATTGCACTCAGCACATTAGTAGCGCATTTATACTTTAGTCCACAGAAGTTGCCATCGATTCAGTCATGTGCCAGCGTGGCCACCATGATGCTCTCAAGCTTGCAGACACAAGTTTTAACTGAAGGGTACTTCTTCCCTAAGGCAAGGGTGACCCAGACTCTCACTGTCCATGCAGTGTAACTTGAATCCTTAACATCATCACATAGAGTTTGAGGCTTGGCTCGCCACCATTGATAGCCTTACTTTACAAAAACAACTGGTCATGTGCAGCTTCTCTTAAGCTTAACACACAATCAGCCCAATCTTTTGTGTCGTTATCAGCTCCAACTTGGGCATTTAGACATTTACTGGCATCCCGGGCACTGTTGGGTCAGCTCTGTGTGGCTAGGGAACTTTCCTTTCAGTCCTGTAACATTTTATACAGTCACATTCAGCACATACAAATACTGGACCCTTCCTTGGTCACTTTTTAACAGAGGTCCACCCTCTCTTGAGCATTGGTTAATGCAGGGTGAAGACAAAAGATAAGCACTTCTGGACTTTCTGGGCTTCTTGACCCCAAGCAGAGTCTCATGTCTTTCAATTGCATGCCATAGTGCATGTCAAAAAAAATGTCATGACAATGTAAGTGGACGTTTACTCGTCACTCAGATTTAAATGTTGTTTTTTCCTGGAAATTGCAGGTTTCTTCAGCACTCTCACTGCTGAGGCAGAAGCATTTCTTGCAGCTCTCTCATAACTGCAGGTGGATGCTGACTTCTCTTCCATGTTTTCCTAATGTGGCAAGGATCTGCTAGCCCTGGAGGACATTCTCTGGCAACCCCCAGGCTAATGACTGTTACTGCTGACAGCCGCTCTCTGGCAGAGGTAGAAGCCCTCTCCCCTGTGGAGGGGTTCCTGCTCGAACTCTGAACTAGGTCCATTTTCTGGTGCAGAGGGCCTGAGCCCCCCCTCCTTGTGGGGGCCTGCGTAGGAACTCAGTTCAGCCTGAAAAACCCTGTCTTTTATGGAGTCTTTCTGGGGCTCCCTATTGGCTGAGTCCTCTGGTGTGTCCCACAATGACTGGCTGAAGTCACATGTCAGTCCACAGAATGAATATTCATTAGCCTCCTTCAATGCCTGATAGGCATCCTGTTTTGGTGCCTGAATTAAGTCCCTGTATTTTCCCTACAAGCCTTTTGCTAAGTCCCATAACTGTCTGGTACTGTCCCAACAATCCTTGCTCTGTAATCCTGGCTTTCTGATTGGCTGCTGCTGCACAAACATGGCTGCTGAAACACACAGTCCCAATGCAGATCATCACAGTCCCAAGAATAAAGTTCTGGTGCAGCCAGATAAAATACTGAATTCACTTCTTTGTCCCTCTGTTCAATAACCATAACTGTGCCCTCGTAAATGCTGCCCATAGTAAACACTTTGCTTCAGTCTCTTGCCTGTCGCTGCTGCCAAAATACAGTGCCCCATGCAGCAGACAGGCAGTTTATCCAAGTCCCAATGTTCACGGTCTGGGCAACCAGAATATTTTATTTATATTGTTGCCCCACTAATCCTTAGCCCCTTTAGTGTCCTTGTCAGTGCTGCTGTTATTTTACATTTTATTTTATTTATTTATTTAGAAAAGTTTCACCAGGAAAGACATCATGAGCTGTAAACAGCTTGTTTCCAGACGCGTCCTGGGGGGAAGGGGTTACATGAAGGGGAAGAGCCAAAAAAACAACAATGCAGAACAAACTGTACAAAATCAGAAACAGAAATAGTGCATTACAGTCCAAGACACAATGTAACAGTGACAGAGAAAGGATATTAATAATGTCAGCACATAATTTTTGGACTTATACATACTTATGAGATACTAACAGAAACATACCAAATTGTTCATTGCTCAGAACTCAAGAGTGCAAACATGTAGCCAGGTATTTTGGCCATATGCAGCACAAGTGCATTTATTTACAGATTTATTTACATTTATTTACAGATTTGTCCCTGCAGTAACTGCCAAAACTTGCAGCCCCTGGTAAAAGAGCAGACCAGCTCATGAATATTAATATCCCTTCATTAATATTCATGAAGCCATGCCAGGATCTTCAGCATGCATGGTGCTCTATTTACAATTTTTAGTGTCTCCCTCCAGTTCAACCCAAGCCACCGGCCCCCATCCTGCACCTTACAGGGACCGGAACCACTGGAGGCACCACCTTTGATCGCGATTGCAGTCCGAAACCAGGGCTCACGTTTGCACATGTGTGACCTTGCCAGTCAGCCCAAGAAATGCTGGTGGCTTCCGATTATTCTCTGTGAGCCCGAGATGGGCTGAAGAAGGCACAGAGGCAACCCAGGGAACCTGGGGCACATTAACGGGACCTGCGCCAGTGGCAGCGAGACAGGGACATCATCGGGGACACCAGCAGGCATCAGGCGGCAGGCAACAGATGCTCCAGCACTGGCAGAAAACCAGGAAAATGGGCAATAAGGTAAGCCCCTGTTTGGGGGGTGTCGTTACACAAGGCAGGTAGTTCTGGAGATCTGTCACTGGACAGGTGATCGTTGGATGGAAAGACGCGTGAATTATGTCCATCACAAGTACAGGAGCCCTTGTGGCTCTCTTAGTAGGCAACATTACCAGACTGAGTAGCCAGTCACTATTGGACCGTGCCACCATAGCAGAGTGGGTCAGAAGTCACAAAAATGGCTACCAATTTATAGTGCAAAGGCTGTTTTCCATACAAGTTCACATTTAAAAATTCTTTGCAGTTTGAGCACAAATCTACACCTTAAACCAGTCCTGCACAAGTGCAAGCTCATGTATAATTCAGTCAATGCAATGGCTGGGCAATTCATTGTCTGGTTTCATGCACTGTGTGGTCAGCTCCGTCAGCAGTGGCAAAATGACATTGATGTGCAAGTAGCAAAGGAGTCTTAAAGGTATAGTAATCCAAGGGGGTTACAACTGTGCTACATGAGCAGAGCATATAGTAGGCCTACAAAGGTTGTGCACCATATAGATTGCATGACAAGTGTCTGGGGAGTACAGTATCCTTATGGCTATAGAGCACAGTCCTGGTAGCACAATTACTGGTGTCCCACAGTGCTGATCTGATCACAAGATATATGGAGAAGCCAGTATTTCTTGGCACTGTGTGACCTTGGGAGGGTTCAATCTCATATAAGACACATTTCAAATATATAAAAATGGCATGTTCTTGTTGGATTCCCTTTGCTAACACCTTTATTGAGCAGGGACACTCTTCCAGAGAAATTGACGGGACAACAGAACGTGCAACACAAGTACCAAGACAACAACTACTTCAATATAAAGAAAAGACAGCTACAGACAGAATACCCTTAGTAATCACATATCATCCAAATCTTGAACATCTGCATAAGATTATTAAAGACCTCCAACCAATATTTAGTGAGAATGAGACCCTTAATTGTATTTTTAAGGAACTACCACTACTATCTTTTAAACAACCACCAAACTTAGCCAGCCTGATTATTAGGAGCAAACTTTCACCAGAACAGAATACCATGACACAAAATGGCACGTGACCCTGCAATCAGGAGTGTAGCCAGAAATTTCCATTTTGTACACGATCTCCAACAGTTACACCCCGCTAATTAAAAAATGTACACATCCTTTCCAAATGGCACCCCCTTCCAAACAAGTCAGATTGTTGTCAGATGACTCCTCTACTCTCTAAAGAGGTTATACATGTATTGGACACTCCTCAGTGGCCTACACTAACCCAAATACTACAGATTAGAATGATAATATTAACAGAGTTGCTTCTGGTTTGTGACAGGCACTTAACAAAACTGTACACAAATGTGTACAGTGAGTATGCCTGTCTACACCCTTGCCTGCAATCAAAACACCTGTAAGACTTGTGAGCTCATTTCCACTTCAGACTGTGTGGTTACATCACAAAACAGACAATTCAAGGTACATGGGAATAATACAAGTACATCACAACATGTTGTTTATTTCATTCCGTGCAAGAGATGTCCATAAACAGGTTATGTTGAGGAGACAAGCCAACAGCTCCGCACTAGGATGAACTAGCACAGACATCCTATTAAAACGAAGAAGACTGAAAAAACAGTGGGGCAACACCTCTCAGCCTTGACCACTCAATTTCAGATATGTCAGTAATGGTCTTAAAAGGAAATCTCAAAAGCACACAACAGAGACGAGTTTTTGAGATTAAACTTATTTTACATCTTAATATGGTAGCAGATGGGATGAACATAGATTTGGGTTACATGGGACATTACAGGATTTAATATCCACAGACCTTTTCTTCTTCAAACTGCCATATTATAGGACTTCAGCACTTGTGGTGTGTGTGTGTGTGTGTGTGTGCGTGTGTTTTTTGGGAGGTATGTGAATATAGCAGGTGTAGGGCTTGCTGTCACATTGAGGTAGGCTTCTATTTAGATAAATGGAGTCACAGTGTGTTATTACTCTTACTTCACACACATAATGAATATTAATTCCTTCTTACTATTTACCTTCACCCGGGAGTGGGGTTGATTCCATTGCACCATATTCAGATTCCCTAGCCTGTTACTGTACATATAGTAGTGTTATTATAGACTGTCACATTTTTTAACTCTGAACATATTGGGGTGCACAATCTCATTTGCATAGGGCTCCTGGACAGATCTATTTACATTAGGCTAATATTGCAGTGATTTGTGGAAATGTAGGTATGTTAGGACTCTTCTCTTACACACATACTTTATATTTACTTCTAGTTACCTTACCCTGGGGAGGGTGGAAGTTTTATTTCATTGTGGTTCTATCCAGAATCCTTGGAGATCTTACTGCGCAGATAGGAGTAAGGTTAAATAGTGTCACATTTTTACTCTGTAGATATTAGGATACATGATCCCTTTCACTTGGGATTTCATGACAAGTTGAATTCCTTTGGGTAACAATTGCAGTGACTGATGTGAATGAAGGTACATTAGCAGTGTGTGTGTGTGTGTGTGTGTGTGTGTGTCTCCTTAAAACTAGTTACCCCCCCACATTATGGGTGGGGGGTGGGGTGGGGTATGTGTGGAGTGGAGGAGATAATTAAATTTTTATTTCTTATTCAGATTCCTTAGACATTTTCGGTACATCAAGTTGTTATGTTACACACTGAGAATTTAGTGACACCAGTACATATCAGGCTGCATTGTCTTAATTCCTTGGTGGTCCTTGACAAGTAGTTTTTTGTTGGACACTTATACTGTCAATTTATATTTATATTATTAGTTATAAAGTCCTGTTACTACACTATAGGCTTTTGAAGTTTATGGGGCATAATATCTAGCTGGAGAGTATAGCTGGGTAATGGGTCCAGCTAAGTTTTACACATCATACAGTGTGTAACTACTGATCTTTTTAAGAAAGCTTTACTGGTTACTCTTTGTCTGTTATATATACATAGATGCTTCTTGTAGTCCTAAGACAATTTTAATATGTCTTTAATCTGAGTGGGAGTAGTTTTTAAGTAATTGCATTCTTTTTTTTTTTTAACCTTAAGTTTATCCACCAACTAGCACCGTCCTTCCACTCATTCAGAACTCCTCAATTCGCCGTTCCGACATCCCGTGGTGCCCCCAATAGTCTGCTCCTAGAGTATCCATCCACTCAGAGAGACCCTCAGGTAGCCCAGTATACCCCCCAGGTGGTGCGGGGGAAGGTAACCCCAAGCCTTCCTCCTACTAACGGCAGAGCAAGTGGGACACAGTGGAGTCTGCCCCCAGTGAGCACTGGTGACGCGGTCTGGCTGTGGAGGAGTCATCACCTAGGAGTGACGGGCTCCATTTTCTCCTGTTCTGGTCCCTATCCCCTGCAGTTACCGGCACACTAGGAGAGCCAATGAGGAGGCACGCATAAACGCTGCTCCTCCCTGGGCTCTCGGCCAGCACTGCCCTTCCCGTTGTGCATCCCGATCCGCATCACCATTCCTGGGTTCACCCAGGAGGTGGCGATATAGCGGCAGGACAGACCTGTAACCCTCCCCAGAGAGGGACAGCCGCCGCCTCTGGGCACTAGATCCCTCTCTTCCCCTGCTGACCCCTGATGGCCCGGGCTCGTTCCCGAACCCGGGATGCCGGCGTGGAGTGAGGTGTGGCGTCCAGCACCTCAACCCTCAGCGCCACCGGGCCAGCCAGTAATTGCATTCTTATACACATTGTGACACTCATAATTTGATTTAAGAGCCATCTGCTGAAGTAGTTGTTATCTCATATGTTAGTTAAGCAATAAGGCATGACAAGGTGTGTGTTGTCATGTAATAACGTCACTCCTGGGGTGAGTTAAAGCACGAGGCAAAGCCGAGTGCTTCCACCACCCCAGGAGTGATGTTATTACACAATAACACACACCTTGGAGTGCCTTATTGCAATTATACAATGGCTCAATGTTATGCAAAATAAAAAAAAAAAATATTTAAAAAAGGTTTCAGTAGATTTTTAGTGTGGCAATATATCTTTGTTTCTGAAAAAAAATTAATCAATATCCTAGAGCAAATCCATACAGTGATGTTATTGTGTAATAACATCACTGTCTCAAGGACACACTGACCAATCACAGTCCAGGAAATTTCCTTGCCATTGTATAATTTAATTTATATGCAGTAGAGCTCTTTGTATGTCTTCTGCACTAAGCACCTTTGACCCTGAGACTCTCCCAGCTGAAGGTGACATGGTAGTGTTAAGCTTCTTTGATATCATCTTGTTTTTTTTTTAAATGAGTATTTTAAACCAACAGGGATTTTTTCTGTTTTTTTCTGCATGATCTTGGTGTTAAAAGTATTGTTTTTTCTATATAACTGTCATTACGCTTCTGACGAAGGACTTGTTGGTTTGAAAGCGAGAGCACTTTTTTCTTGTTGTTACATCTATGTTGGTCCATTAAAAGGTATCAAATCATTTGCTTCAGGAGCTTTGCTAAGAGTGTAATAAAATGTGTGCACTGACTCAGTGGGAGCTGACATAAAGCTTCAAAATGCAGTTGCCAAGCATAAAGCATATCAATTTATATCAGGACCAGTAAGTTCAGTAAGCAGTTAATTTAATGTTAGTTATAACAGTATACTGAAACATAGGCACTGTCAGTGAGATGGCTCAGAGGTCTACCATTGTTCTGTGAATTCACAATAATCTTGCACTGTCTCCTCTAAATGATGCATTACATGGACTATGACTCACATCTCCTTGAATGAGTGCATGCATTCCAGATTTTTATAAGCATTTCCCTGGAAACAAGATGTATTTGACAAAATGAAATAAAAAGTTTTTAAAAAATCACACTCTTGGTGTTGCCACTTATCTGTTGTGGGGCTTATACTTGCCTGTAGAGATAAATGTGGTTATCCCACAGTAACCCATTACATATCTCTCCTTTATTTATCCCTCCTGATAAGAACTGACTCCCACCCTGGGCCATCAGGAGCATTCCCATACCCCATTTCAACAGCTAACTATGTCTGTAGGTTACCCCTCTACCCCCACAGCAGGGCATAACTGCAGAGGGCCTTGAATGGGAAAATATAACCAGTTTCTGGGCAGCAGGATCCCAAGCTAACACAACCTTTTCTAACATTCCGAGGAAGATAATTTATTTGGCTTATGTCACCCTACTTGAAGACCAAGCCACACTCCCACACTGAGAACACATGCGGAAGCTCCACATGTGTTCATACTAACTCTGCCACCATGATTCTTTTGACTAGGTGCTGGCATAGTGACACTTGCAGCCTGTCCTCCCTCCTTATGGTGACTACATCATGTGTCACGCCTATAGATCCTCCCATCCTGGAAAGGAGTCTGGATCAAGCCGCCCCACCAAAGCTGTCCCAAGAAACGGTGATAAGTTACTGTTTTTTTCACCCCCTCAGTGTACAGTGGTGCCAGCCAGGATGCAATGCAGTACTGCTGCAGTATATCACACAGTGCTGCATTATACTGCAGGGAACAGTGTAATTCAATGGCAATTAAGCCCTTTTTTAGGGCTGCATGGCCGGAGCTCCACAGACTTTTATGCGATCAATCATTATGTCTTACTAGCACTGTGGAAGCATGTGACTGGATTACCAGGCAGTGTGCTTCTACAGTGCTGTGGCATACCTTTCAGTGGTTGTGTTTATGCGGCGCGTCCCCCCCGTCGGCCGCATAAACACACCCACTTTGCCGCGCACTTCCTTTCATTCCACAACTGTGGAAATGATGGGTGCCGTGCACAAGATGGTCGCTGACTCAGACTGCGCATGCGTGAGTATCGCGCATGCACAGTTCTGTGTTTGCAACCATCTTGTGTATGGCAAACATCGGTGCTGCTCAGCAGCACTACTAACACCACTACCTCATTTTTGTTTAGCGCTGACTTGTGGTTCTCCATCCTCACTTCCCTCAGTCCCCACAGCAACACAGTAAGTTGATTCAGTCTTTTTATTGCCACACTCAGTTTCCTAAACAGCATTGTGGTGGGGCTTTTAAGCCTAAAATACAAACAGGCAATGTAACTGAAAAACTGTTCTTTTGAATCCCAAAATGGAGTGGCTGCCTGAAATTTACAAACGCTACACTACAAGCTGCTCAGCTTTCGGGACAGAAATACCACATGCATTCCAAACATTCTGTTACAGGTGGCAGGTACTTTCTAGGGCTCTTAAGCCCAAATACTAAACATATAAGCCACCACATTCATTTTACGAGGGGTAGGGCAGTTTTCTGGAATGGAGCAGCTGTTTGCATTACAAACATGTGAATTTCAAAGCCGTTCCCTTTTCTGCAGTCCGATGTTCTGTTACAGAGCCGTAGGGCTCATTTCGGACTGCCTGTTGACTAGACATTAAACAAAGTACACTACACTATTTTCCCCATGAAATGAGAAAGAAAACATTTCTTTTTAACTTAAAACAGAAGCCTGCAGGGAACACCATATAATGTTTCCTGCCAGTGCTTCAACCGCGTGGAAACTTTTTGGTTTCAAACTGTAAGTGGCTGCTTTCCTGTCAGCCCACGAAGTACATAGCATGTAACATTTTTTTTAAGTATTCTGGCAAACCATCATGCTTTTAACATTAAATAGTCAAGTAAAAGCTCTGAGCAGCCGTATCGGCTCTGACTAGTGTTTGTTTACTGCAGCATTTTGTGACATATCATTCACAGCAAGCTACTGTGTTGCATCGTAACTGGCTCCGCTGTATGTTCATTGCACCTTTAAAACAGCCGCATCTTTATACAATAAATTAAGTGATAATGACTTTTCGTTGTATGACATATCACTCTAAGTTTTTCCTTGGTGCCCATGGTTCATTTTGAAGATTAAAACTGGGTTGTAAAACCTGCAAAAGTAATTAAATTCCATTCACAAATCATATAAATACACGGTCCCTATTCTCTCCTTTTTAATAGCAGTGTTTACATGAGACCTTCTGTTCAACAGAATTAAATTAATTAAATGATACTAGACAAAAAGGCCCGAAATAAAACCTGCCTCAGATAATTTTTTATTTATTTATTTTTAATTTTTGTAAAGAGTTTGATGTATTGGTTAATTCTTCTTTGAAGTGTGAGCTTTGAAGGCAGGGGAACTCAGCATTGCTTTGATTTTCTCTGCTGTGGCTTATAAATTGTCTTCAGCCTTTGCACAAAACCAGACTATGTCATTAGTATACTTTTGTTTATACAAGCTTTCGAGACCTCTCAGGTCCCGCAGAGGACCTAAGAGGTCTCAAAAGCTTGTGTAAAACTTCTTTAGTTGGTCTAATAAAATGTATTACGACTGATCCATATTATTAGCTTAATGTTACCTTTGTTCACTCAGCACTACATAGGGGTGGCATGAACCACTGAGCAGGGGATGTTGTGGTGCATGGGGTTATGTTGCTTCTTTTGTCTGCAGCAGAAATCACCATGTGAAGAACTATATGTATTACACAGTTAAGCAATAATACATGAAGGAGTGTAATACACCATCAGATATTGTCACAGCCTGGGAGCACTGTAAAAGCCAAGTGCTTGCAACAACTTAAAGAAGTAGTTCACCCAGAATGTGAAAAAACATATGTTATGTAGAGTGTTTTGATATGTATGTTAAATCCTAGTGTCTCCTTCCCTCTGTCTGCTATTTGGAGTTTTTCCTAAATTGCCTGCTAGCTGTATGGTAGTTTTACGACCCCTGAGGAACTCCATAACAAATAGTTTTATTGGCTTTCTTTCTCCCAGGATGCCCTGTCTCATGTAACAGTGATGTAGCCATGCCCTTAGATTTAGCATGCATATTGCTTTAAAATTAGTTTAGCAACAGCAGAGCCTTGTAACTTCTTATCCAGGGAGCACAAATGACAACAGTTCGTTTAGCAGATACCTGAGGGTAAGCTAACTGGAGTTTCTGTAAGACAACAGCTACTAAATAGCTCTGATTCACTATTTTTGTTTTCTCTGTGCATCAGGTCTAGCTAGCAGGAGTGTTTTAACATCAAAAACACAAATAATGAATTAGAGCTATTTAGTAGCTGTTGTCTTACAGAAACCCCAGTTAGCTTGCTCTCAGGTATCTGCTAAACTAGCTGTTGCCAATTGTGCTCCCTGAATAAGAAGTTACAAGGCTCTGCTGTTGCTAAACTAATTTTAAAGCAATACACATGCTAAATCTAAGGGCATGGCTACATCACTGTTACATGAGACAGGGGGCATCCTGGGAGAAAGAAAGCCAATAAAACTATTTGTTATGGAGATCCCCAGGGGTCATAAAACTACCATACAGCTAGCAGGCAATTTAGGAAAAACTCCAAATAGCAGACAGAGGGAAGGACACATTAGGAGTTAACATACATATCAAAACACTCTACATAACATATGTTTTTTGCACATTCTGGGTGGACTACTCCTTTAAGAAGTAATGGTATCCCAGATATACTACACCCTGGAGTATATAATTAAATAATGTTTAAAGACAGGTTTCTATTATATATCTATTATAAGTCAATCAGAATGGATGGAGGGAAACTGTTATTTAATACCACACAAACTACTACATCCTCTTCCTTAGGTGATTAACTACATTTTGGAAATTCCCACAATAGTTTATTCACATTTATAATATAGGTATGAAACATCTGTGAAAATCCAGTCTCCTGATTGGAAGAAACACACCACATGATTGCTCATTATTCTGCAACAACCACATGCCTGCACTTCTTTTCGTCACTCAGTCAAGCCTTTTGGGCATTTTGTAAGACAGATAATCCACTACAGGGCACGCGGACCAAAGAAAAAGAGGAAAAAGGGCGCCTTCCTACTCAACTATCACAGAGCTTTTAAGATCCTGGTTTTAAAACTCTTGGTCATATAACAGTAATCAATCAATCAACCAATCAGCTTTATTTATAAAAAGCGCCTGTCAAAAACCAAGGAGCTTGTACAAAGTTCATTAAAATAAATCAAAAAATTTATTAAAACCATAATAAACAACTTAAGACCCATGGCTGCAACATTAAAAATCAAGCATATGCCAGACTAAAAAGAAATGTCTTCAATGCTGTTTTAAAACTTTGGACAGTCTGGCAATCTCGCACCTGATGAGGTAGAGAATTCCACAGGGTTGGGGCCACAAAACTAAAAGACCTGGCCCCGGATGTCTTTAAATGAACCCTGGGAATCTCTAGCAATCCCTCATCAGTGGATCAGAGAGAGCAGGAGGGACAGGTAGGGATGAAGGAGATCTTGAAGGTAACCAGGTCCCTGGTCGTGTAGGGCCCTATAGGTCAGCAAACCAACCTGAAGGTGATCCACCACCGTACTGGCAGCCAATGCAGTCCATGAAGCACAGGCGTTATATGACTGATCCTAAATGAACCAGTCAATAGCCTGGCTGCCATATTCTGCACGAGCTGCTGGTGGCGGATATCAACCTCCGGTAACCCAAGGTAAAGGGAGTTGCAATAGTCAAGGCAGGAGATAACAAAGGTGTGGACCAGAGTTGGAAGATCGTCGGAAGGAACCAGGTGCTTCACCCAAGCGATATTTCTCAGATGGTAAAAAGAGGTTTTGACAACTGCCGACACCTGCAATTTAAGTGTCAGATAGTCATCAAACATAATGCCCAGGTTCCGCACCCGGTCTAAGGTAGTTAGCTGCACACCCCGAAGCCATAAACCTGAAGGTGATCCCGCCAACAAACCCACCTCCCGATGACCTGGGCCCACAACCAACACCTCAGTTTTTTGGGGGTTTAACTGCAGCCAACTCCCATTCATCCAATCCTGGATTTTGGTGAGACAGTTGTTAAAAACTGAAACAGCAGCATCCTGACCAGGCACAAAGGACATGTGTAGCTGAGTGTCATCGCATAGCAGTGAAAACACAAGCCATACCACCTAATAATTGCTCCCAATGGCAGCATATACACCTCAAACAACACGGGTGCCAAAATGGAACCCTGTGGCACCCCACAGGATAGGAAGAGTAATGCTGAGGAAAAAATCCCAGACACCACCCTTTGAGTCCTACTCTCTAGGAAAGATCAAAACCATCTGAGGACCATACCAGACAGTCCACAGATGAACCACAGGCTCTCCAATAGCACACCATGGTCTACGGTGTAAAATGTCACAGAGAGAGAGATCAAGAAGGACCAAGATGGAGTGGGTCCTTCGATCTCTCGCTATTAGGAGGTCATTAAATACTCGGACAAGAGCTGTCTCAATACTATGTCTCTTCCTAAATCCGGACTGGATAGAATCATAGACATTGTGGCTGGTCAAATGATTATTCAGCTGCAACACAACCATCTTCTCAATAACCTTACCCCATATTCTTCACAGCTTAACATTCAGTTAGCTGGAGTATACTCAAAATAACCAGCTTCTGCAGTTGATGAAATGCCTCAGCCTTTGGCTGCAGACATTTAATCATCCACACCAGCCGGAGTAGGTTACTCCTTCGTATACTTCAGCTAACTGAATGTTATAATTTAAATACATTCCAGAATGCAGTATATAATAGAATATACTCATGCCTTGGGTGCACTGTTTTGTCTCGTGCCTTCAATCACCCAAGAATTGAGTGTATTCCATGACATACTATATCCCTGGAGTGTTTTACTGCTATTATAACATGGGTTTGTGTTGAGAAAAAAGTGAAACAGGCAAGCAAATAGAAAGGAGTTCTGAACCACAGGTATATCATGGGGAATTACCATGGTGATTTTATCAGATCCACCAATTACCCATCCTATTGATTTCATAATTATATTTCTATTTACTAGGGGCTGTTTCAAAGACTGCAATACAGAAACATAGAAACATGCTGTAGATTGTGTCAGCAGAAAAAGAACCAATGGTGCGTCCCTTCTGATCATTTCCCTACCTAGCTCCATGTTGGGCCTAATACTGGGCAGGATTTTAAGATCTGATAGCCCCAGTTGCTGACTGTCACCCCCATCCCATAGGTATCCATTTCACTCTTCTGCCTGGGGCTTCCAGTTCTTCCTTATGTCTGTGCTACCTAAGCTTAAACCCTGTCACATTCTTGACTTCAATCACCTCTCTCTCTCTCTCAGCAGTTTATTTGATTTGTCCACTACCCGCGCCATGAAAAAGAACTTTCGAACATCCCTCCTGAGTCTCCCACCCACCAGCGTCCTCTAGTCACTGTGCCCTTGTTCCTCATGAATGAGCCTTTACAGGGTACTCTGTTTATTCCTCTTATGAACTTCAATGTCTCAGTCATATCTCCACTATCACTCTCCTGTATACATGTTAAGATCTGCTAATCTTTCCTTGTATGACCTTCCCTTGATAATCTTTGTGGCTCTGCTTTTATGGTCTCTGTGTGGTCCCTGTCTGTCTTGAGTTGTGAACTCCAAAACTACTTGCAGTACTCTACGATGGCCTTACTAGGAACCTGTACAGGGGCAATATCATTAGACAGTATATAGAGAGGGTTTGTTCTGCATGGATTTCCATACCAGCTGAAACCTGATTGTGCCACAGTTCAAAGGCATGACAAGCAGCTGTACCCTTCTGTGGTTCCAACAGACTGGAAATCCTCGAGGCAGGTGGTGTTTTTCATAGTGCTGTCACACGCACAGCAATCACTTCAAGTTCTGAACTGAAACTGCCAGCACAATCACAGCTGGAATGGGAGTGTTGTGAAAACATTTCACTACAGAAAAAAAAAATACACTATAAAACGTATTGGTTAGGCAACCACATACCCAACCAGCCTGTGCCATCGCCTTGGGCTTCTGATAACGCTGGACTTCTTGAGCTTCACTCTCGAGGTCTGATGTAATCAGAACCCCTCTATGGCAGCATAGGCTAGTTGTGCATGGTTGCCCAACCAGTGTTCTCTATTTAGTATCAAGTGCATGAAATAGCATAAAAGTGCATGAAATTGGCACAGTCTCATGAAAAGTGCATGAAATTTATTTTTTTTTTATTTTGTCCAGCACTACTTCAGAACTGTGTGCAGTACTCCAGATGCAGCCCTTACCAGGGACCTGTGCAGGGGCAGTATCACCATCTTTCTCCTACTATCAAATTCCATTCCTATACATCCCAGCATCCTGTCTGCCCGCCTGTATGCCTTGAGGCACTGAGCTGTGGACTTGAGACTGTCACTAATGATTACCCCGCGGTTTCTCTGCCCCGTCGTCTGCACCACCCTTATTCTCACCATCAAGTCAGACATTTTAGGGTCCTGTCTACCAGTGTGCATCACTCTGCCCTTTTTTTGTGTTGAACTTTAGCTGCCATAAACTGGAGAATATTCCACTATTTCCAGGTCCCTTTTCATTTCTCTAACGTCTTCCTCAGTGTCCACCCTGCCACAGATCTTAGTGCCATCAGCGAAGAGGATACTTTATTGTGGATTCCCTCTCCTATATTCCAAATGAAGATATTGAAGAGCACCAGTCCCAGAACTCATCCCTATTATGCCAAGCTCGTGACTCCTCTGGGCCCTGGGTGTGCCCCACTGATTATCACTACCCCGTATACCCAGGCTGACCAGCTTTTTTGTGTGTCTTCTGTGTGGAACAGAACTGAAGACCTTGCTAAAGTCAATGTACAACACATCCACTGCTTGACCCCTGTGTTTTTTATAATTGTTATTTCAGTTTTTCAGAGCAGAGTACAGCAAATAATAGAACTCAAATGAGACAGCTCAAAAAACTGAATGTGACATCCAAGACAGAGTGCAGCTGAATATACGATATGTGAAATAATCCCAACATGCCCCATAGACAGACAGACTAAAACGAAGTCCACTTTACATTTAACTATATAATCTATGGAAAAAAGTATCATCTGCTGACATCATATAGCTAACCCATCCCTGCCAGCATTGATGGAATTGGATGAGATGGTTGAGATGGTTCTGGCAATAAGCTGCAATCTACTCCAATGTGTAAATCTCAGTCAAGGTCGCTCTCCAGCTCTCAGCAGTCAGAAACTGGGGCTTCATCCACAACCAAGTAATCATTTTCTTAGCAGCTAGGATAGAAACATAAACCAGGGAACAGGGATGTAGCCTAATTAGTGGTGGACGGATGGACAGCAGGACCATAACAGGGGAGAGTGGATCTGGTGAGAGTGACAAGTCTATGTTAAAAGATGTGGCCATGCATTGCCAAAGCATTTTATTTTATTTATTTATTTGAGATATTCAGAAAGACCTTTGAGTCAAAGACTCATTTACAAAGGTTCCACATCATACATAAAGTTCAGAGAACAAAACATGTTTTACAGGTTGTTAGCACATAACAAAGATCATACACAGTAATGATGATTTTTTTTTTTTTTACACATGGTGACACATTTGTTTCAGAGGGTGAGCTACCCTTCTAGGGTAGGTATGACTTAACACGAGAGTCGCACAGCCATACAGGAGCAGAGAGGTTCCAAAGTGGCTGCTTGTCAAAAGTACACAGCTTCACCAAAAACACCTATAATGAGAGGGCAGAAATGTGGCTAAGATTTTCAGATTGCAGAAAAAATGTGAGCGGCATTTCCAAGAACCCCCCCACACACACACACACACACACACACACACACTATATTGAGGAAGTAACCTTCAGAGCTGGAAGTGTGTATTTTAGCCATTGGTCATATTATATAGGGATGAAGATCCTCAGCTCATCTGTCCAATGCAAATTTACTGGAGTCACCCAGCAGTTCCTGCAGCCCTTTGTAAAGGTGGCTGGTCATATGTCCCTACATATTCCCTTTTAGAGTATCTAAGTACAGCAGCAACAAAAGACATTTAGGTTCAGGGAGGGATGAGTGCCTAGACATCTTGTAAAGCAGGCAAGTCCTCACCTGGAGATATCAGAAATGCTCACAACCAGTAAGGCCATACTCCTGCTGAAGAAGCTCAAAAGGGAGCACCCCTTCATCATCCAGAAACTGAAGTACATATGTGAGGCCTAACTGTAACCATCTCCAACATGTGTGATCTGTATGTGTGAGAAAAAAGTCTGCATTGGAGGCTAGTACTCTGCAGAAATAGTAAACAAGTGATAACTGTGACATGTCTTTAAGCTTAAAACACAACATCAAAATGTGGGCTGTAAATCCTGTGAAATCATGGAAAGGAAAATGAGTACCTCTATTTGTGAATATTAGAGGGCCTGTGTTAAACATATCATTTAGGGTAAACTCTGTTTTCCAGAGTGACATAAGAGGGACTTAACCAGTGGCAGATAATTCGCAGGTGTGAGACCCGAGAGTAATTAAGTAAATTGGGTAAGCTGAATGGAAGCTGTAACAGCAAACATCGAATTCGTGGTTGAGTCCCGTCTCAGAGAAATCTGGAAATTGGTTTATTCCAAGAATTAAAGTAATACGTAGAAGGGAACAGAGGCAAAGTCTGGAGAAAGTAAAGGATTCTGGTTAGAGAAGAAAGGGAGAGAAAGATGACTCTAGTGGGTAAGATCTTCTATTAGAACTTAAGTAATGAGGCTCCTAATTCAGCAATTCCATGTTACTGAGATCTCTTGGGATCTGAATTCCTAAATATTTAAATTGTGTGCCCCTCCATTTTAATGGTAATTCTTGCCGAAGAGATGAGGATTGGAAGTAATGGAATAAAAGAACTTCTGCCTTTTGAAGGTTATAACCAAAGTGATCTCCAAATGTTTGAAGTACAGCCCATGCGGCAAGGATGGATGATTCCAAGTTCAAGAGGGGGAGTAGTAAGTCATCTGCATATAACGCTGTTCTATATGTGGCACCACCTAAAGGAATGCTTTCCATCACCTCTGAGTTGGCCCGTCATCTGCCTTTATAACCCATAAAAAAAGTCAGTCAGGTTAGACAAGACCTTCCTTCCTTCTATGAGACAATGCTGTATTCTGTTCTGTAATCCATTTACTTCTAAGAATTCAGCTAGTCCTTAAAGGTGGTAGGAGACAGCTTTTCTATATTTAGGCACCCTCCTGTTTTCCTTTTAGTAATGATCCCTACATTCTGATATGTTGACCTTTTTATTTAATTAGTTCTCAAGTTTTCAATTGCCTTTGTAATTACTTTGAATTCCTGCCTCAGCGGCTACTGCTTTCTCATCTCACAGTGCCTGAATATTCTAGGACATCAGTTACACCATTCTGCGCCAGTCAGATGTATAGCATGGAATGATGCACCTGATATAATGGAATGTCTTAGAAATGTGAAAAGAAAGAGCAGTAGCTGCCGAGGAGAGGGAAGTGCAATGTAGGTTTGAGGGCACTGCAACACAAACTAATTATGGTAACTTGCCATGAGCAGTACGGTATGTCAGAATACGTAGCCGAAATGGGACAGAAAACAGGAGGGCATTTAATAAGTAAAAAATAATTTCCTATCACACTTAGTGATGGTTTCCAGCAGCTTGTCCAGAATCGAAGTCAGACTGACCAGTCAGTAGTTTCTTGGGCCATTCTTGTCCCCACTGTTGTGAAGCGGCACCACAAATGGCTACCCATCAATTTTTCTGGAACAACCCCTGTCTCTAGGGAACTTTCAAATAGATCTGTCAGCATTGCTTGTAAGTATCCCCAGCTCTTTCGGCACTTGGAGGTGCAACCCATCAGAACTAGCTGCTTTTTCCATCTTAAGGTATCTGAGATCCCCAAGTACCCTTTCCTTTGAGATTGGCCTTACTGCCATTCACTCACCCTCCTCTCTTTGGACTGCAACTCACACTCTGGTAATTGTCCCCCCCATTGGTGAACAAGGAACGGATGCATTCACTCAGTATATCAGCCTTTTTCCCATCCTCCTGCTCCCATGCCCCTTCCTTATTTACTCTGAAAGCACCCTCCTCAGTTTTCCTTTTTTTCCCCCAATTCATCTAAAGATGGCAGCACAAAGCACTCTGGAGAGTAGCTACTTTTTTTGCATGCTCCTTGCTCCACTTGGCACCTGGCCCCCACTCCAACCCCCACTGCATCACAGCCCCATAATCTCATCTTCTCTGGGGTCTCACCCTGCTTCCACATTGCTCCTGTGGTTCCCCGCTCAGGATGGGGCTAGGTCCCTTGGATGCACATTATACAGCCATCAGAACAGTGCCCTGGTTGGTGAGTGCATGGCCTGCAGATGCAGTAGGGCATCATTCTGCATGGGGTAGTTCCCCTTTTTACCTGTTCCGCCCCTCAAGATTCAGGTGCTGTGGGTGCACATGCCCATGCACCTGAACGTGCATAGCCTGGCACTAGCCTGCATCTTCCTTTCCCCTAGTCACTCCAGTTGCACTGCTACCCGTGGTCATCCAAGTGGCAGTATAGCAGCAGAGTTGGCTGCCCTCCCTCGCTCCCCAGAGGAGGACAACATCATCTGGGATACTTGATCCTCACCATAATGTCTGGCCCTCAATGACCCTTACTCGTTTCTGAAGAATAATGGCTTTTTGTATATCATGCCTACCTTGTTATGTAGCAGGCTTCTCTTTATTTGCATGTATAGCGTCTCTCAGCTCCAGCACAGATAGCTTTGCAACACTGCTTACATTCTGAATATGAAAAACAAATCCCCAGCTGTGTTAGTCCATGTGCAGGAGGGGCCAGGCATGCATGTCCCCATATGGTATGCATCCCCCTCAGGGAACCCCTACAGCGACATACGTCGCTACCGAAAACAGTGACATGTCACTGTAGGAGTTGCACCTGGGACCTGGCAACACTTTTCCCCGTTCTGCACCCTTTCCCCAAACCAACTCTGACTTGGAGTTGGTATCCTTAGGTACGAGGGTGCAGGGGGAAAAGCCCTCCATATGGGGGGGTTTGGCGGCAAAGCCCCTGAAGAAAAAATAGATCATGGTGTGCGCGGCTCCCTGCCGACTGCAAATTGCAGTTGACAGAGAGCCTGGCGCTGTGATGCCGGTCGACAAGTTTGTTGTCAACTCGGCATCATAGAGCCCCTCACATGCACACATACTGCTAACGTTTCGGCCATGCCCACTTCAGAGCTGGCTAGTACACCCCACATCTTTGCTTAAATATGCAGGACCCAAGACTCTTCAAGGCTGTCATATATGGTGATGAGGAAAATATTTTTCAGTTTTCTCCTCATTACGCCCCGGGGCCTCAGCGATACAATATTTATTTATTTGAATTTTGGTAATTGGGTAAGACCACTGAGACAATTACAGTTCCTTTTTCAGGGTCAACCCGGGCATGACAGCACGTATATACTATGTAATTACAGCAAATTTCAGGTAGAGGAGATTACATACAAGGATTATATGTACATAAATGGTGCGACACAAAGGCAAAAATTATTTACAAGTTAAGTATGCAAACCTGGGTACAAACTGATGACAACCTTGTCAGACAAGGTGAGTATACGTAACTGTACCTATCATGATATAGCAGTGGAGAGCTAATTATTCTTAGGGACATATACAATGCAGAGGAATGTACAAAAAAGTTAAGCGCCATCAGCAACCAATAACAAGTGACAGGTAAGTAAGTTGGGAGAAAAAAGTAATTGAACAGGAAGTTAGTAGGTGCAAGGGTAGTGAGAGAGAAAGGGCAGAGGAGGAGATAAGAAGAAAAAGAAACCAAACAAAAATTAAGAATAAATATAAAAGGAGGGGATGATGGAATGGTGGGCACTAATGAGTTTTCTGGCAACAGATTTAGAAATGGACGTAGCAAATGCACATGGAGTGTGTACGTGCTCTGGAACCAGCAACCTCACTCCACTCACCCCCGCTTCTAGCACCAGCCCCCATTTGCTCAATGATACCATCGCTTCTCCGCTTGTTGGCAGCCAAGAGCCAGAAAGGCTTATCTCCCAATTTGAGAGAGACATCTGCCAAGTGGCTGCTCAGTCCTTCCCAGCCCCCGGTCAACCCTCAGCAACTTGAGCTCGTTCCCTAACTCGGTCACGGGCATGTAAGAGGTAAGGAACTTTTGCACTTCTGACTTTACAGCACTGTGCTAGAAAGAAACGTTCGTTTTCATGATGTGCAGCTGTGTTCTGGGCATTATTAGTGAATATAGGTTCTGAAATGTTTGCTCTCTGAGAGAGAGAACAGGATCGGATATGTTTGCTTACTCTTTTTGTGGCAGCATACTAAGTGTGAAGCTATACATGTAACAAGGCATAAAATAAGCGGGTTCACATCGCAATTTGTGAATCAAAAACCGGTAGTTGCGAATCAATTTCGGTTTTGATTTGCGGTAGGTGCTAATCGATTTTCTCCAGGACCGCAGGACTTGGAATGTGCAAATGGCACTATTTTTCACAATTTTTAGCCATCTCCCCCACATTCTGGCCCCCCCACTGCTAATCAACTTTGACCATTTGCTAATCATTTTTCATTTTGATTAGCAAAGGCCGCTGATCAAGTCTCCGACATTAATTTATGCCTTGATGTAAGTAGCACCCTGGGTAAAGCGCTTGTGGTACATTTTATATTAGCACTGCTGGGATGATGCATTTAATTATGGTTCATGGCAAACTGAAATGGTTGTTGTATTTCCTTTTGCAGCATTAGCAAAGGATGTTACAAATTCTAGAAATCTGAAGAGCGTTTGCTAATAACTTAATAATAACTGGGGAGCGTTTGCTCCCATAGGGAAATACCTTTATAATTCGCCATTATAACTTGCAGGTTATAAAGGCAAACACACACACTGGGTTTCTCTCACTCCACGCATGTGCCTGCCTCTGCTCTCCCCTCTCATAGCACCGGACACTTCACCATCACCATCACTTGCCATCGGTCGGTGGTAAGTAAATAAAAAAACACAACAACTTGCCTTGCAGCAATTGACCTCCTGGAGTAACTCCTCCAGTTCTACTTGGATAAATCTTTTAAAAAAGGAAAAGGGGTTAGCAGCTACTCAGCTGCCGACTGCAGATAGCGCCTCAACCATGGGCTTCAACCCGACCAGATCGTGTCAGTTTTACTTTATATAATTGCTGTGGTGAGAAAACGCTCCCCAGCAATTATATAAAATAAAATATGGGTGGTGTGTGAACGATTTTACGCGACATATCTTTTCTTCGTGTTGGATGCTAAATAAACCCCTAGAGCTTCAATTTCGGGGTTTAGGTAGCATCCAACACCTTAGGATCAGGATGTGTGTAAAATCTCGTTAAACACACCACCCCATGCTTTACTCTTTATGTTATGGCAGAATTACATGGTGACTATTACAGGTATACAGCAGCATGATCAGAAGCCTCAGCTGCTACTTATTGCCTGATTTAGACTTACAAACGTGAACACAAGCAGAAGGTATGACTTCATTATTTTATTTAGCACTTTATGGTGGTATGTTGGTGGGTGTTTTGTAAATAATTTTCATGAACATGGTACCTATATACATATGTACATATGTCTTCACTTATATATGCCTGCCACCCTGAGGAAGGGTTATTCTTACACCCCGAAACATTGGTGGGTTTGGGTGACATTATTAGCTTGTGTGTCATAACTAATCTACCTTTTGTTACACAGACAGACCCAACATGTGAATGGATACTTTTTCCTTTTCTAGGATATGACACGACACTCACGGGAGCTAACTACTCCCTGATACGAGTTTATTTTCTGCCTAGGGAGGATTCATATACCCCCTGTCTGATATAGATATAGATAGACAGTAGATATAGATACAGATATAGATATATACATATAGATACATATATGGAGCAGCAACTGTCCTTGGTAAGGCAGCTGGCTGGATCCCCCCCCCCCAACCTGCCATCTGGTTTCACTTATTGACTTCCTCTGTTTCTCCTGTCATTATGAGGGGTTTAACTATAGCGGTGTGACATCCACTTCACCAACATCCCCGACAGTGACAGTCGCAATGCCGAGTGTCGGCACTGCACTGTCGGGGATGTCTCAGTGTTTTTATCGGGGGGCTGTGCTCCCCAACCCCCCGGTCTCTAGGGATACAACTCTGAGTCGGAGTTGTCTCACGGGAGGGGGCAAAACAACAGGCGAGGCAGTCCCGGTGCCAGCAGAGACTATCACAGCAACTTGAGGTATTTGCTCAATTCCTGTCTCTGTGATGGTCTTCGCACTAGCGGTTTCGCGCTACCATTGGCACATCATTATGAGGCCAGGCAATAACTCTTCCTGCGGGTCACTCACCTGTTGTAATTATTGTCTTGCTCACCCGTGTGTAATGCTGCCACTTCTACATTTGCACTTATATAGATGTTTCTTATTTAGCTATGACTGCACTTCATTCTGTGTACGTACAATGTTTGTATTTATTCCAATTTGAACCAGGTTTTATCGAATGTTGTTCAACTGACTTATTATGTATTGTACTTCTGTTCCTCTGTTCCCCTCCACCGAGTAGCACATGGAAACTAACCTTGGCTCACTGTGCCTCTCCCGGTTACCAATTTATAAATAAAATTAATAAACCTGCCCCTGTGGCATAGCATATGTTGGCCAAACAAAGCAAAGTTTGAAACAACAGATTTCAGAACATAGAAACACAATGAAGACCTGAGAATCTCACCTATGCAATGGCAAGACGCTTCAAGGTAGCTGGAGATGGCTCTATCGGTACTTTAAGATTTACTGCAATCAAGAAGGTAGAAAGAAGCAGAAGAGGTGGAGACTTCATCAAGAAACAGGGAGTGCAGCTTGGCTGCCGCACTCAGCACAATTGTTGTGGGGGGGCAGGTCACGTGACAGGAGCCAGCCAATCGCATAGTTGCAGTCTCCTATAAATTCCCAGAGGTCTAAGTGACCCCAAAATGTGAGCAACCCTGAAGTGTGAGTGCCACAAAGCAGGAGTGTGGTGTCTGACTCAGTGGTGTCTGAGGGCATCAGCAAGAGGAAGCAGAGAAGTGGGGGACTCTGCCAGTCGATTGAGGTAGGACACCTTTTCATATCCAGTTGTCTTCACTCACTGCTGAGAAGGGCAGGAAATAAATGTTAGACCCAAACTGGGAATAGCAATAACACCCTATCTAGGGCAAGGGTAAAAGCTGAACAGCAAACAACAAATAAGGTACTGGTAATAAATCCTCATCAGGGGTAAGGGGTTACACAAGGGTCAAGTAAAAGAATAGAAATATGCCAACACAATGACTGGGGGCAGCAACCTATCTAGGGGAAAGTATGCAGGGGGGTCTAACACACAACATAAGGGGAAGGATTTCCAAGTAACATGGAGAGAAGGAATAGAGAATGTTGGGAGTGGTGCAGTGCAGTGGCTGTGGGGTGGCAGTTTTCAGAGAGAGACCTTCTGGAGGCTGCGGTGCTACCACATCTGTATGAGCTTCTCTGGGTTGATGGAGAGGGTCACTAGAGAAGAAGCCAAGCTGATGGGGAGTCAGGGGACCTTCTCCCCCACCCAGAGACCACCAAGTCCAAAACCATTACCCCAGATGATGCCAGGTAAGAGGAATGGCTGGGCTCTGGAATGTTGTTGGTGGTGGTGGGTTCTGGAAGGCTGGAGTGGGGGGGAGGTAGCAGGCACACTCCTCAACTGGTGCTGCTCTGGTGAGGCAGGGCTGCCAGGAAGAGGCATCCATGGTAGTAGCCAAGGAAGCTGTGAGGGCCCTCCATAGTGGAAACCCCAAGGGGGGGGACGTTAGAGAAGGAGGAAACAACTTCTGGTGGGGGACTCAATTGTCATGGGCTTGATCTAGGAATAGGAGAAGGAACACAGAGGGAACACAGGTGCCCACATAGTGCACTGGCCCAGAGGGAGAGGACGCATATCCTAGCAATCGCTAGGGCAGCGGGAAGGAAGGAAGGGAGAGGTAGATGTCATTGTCCACGTACAGACAAATATCTGGTTAGGCATGGAACTGGGTTAGTCAAGGGGGAGTTCAGGGAACTGGCAAGTGGACCTAGACAGGTAGCATGCTCAGTAGCTTTTGCAGAGAAGCTGCCTGCCTACAACAGGGGGAAGGAGAGGGATCTCCGCACCACATCCTTCAGCTCATAGTTGAGGGAATGGTGCAGACAGGAGGTATATGGTGACATAGGGAACTAGGGCCCAACTCAGAGGATAAAAGCCTATACAGGGGCAATGGTCTTCATCCATCCATAAGAGGAACCGCAGTCTTAAAGGGATGGTTTAAATGTTACTTCAGTGAACATTTAAACTGGCCAAGGGGATGGCAGAAGAAATCAGGAAGACAATAGCTGTCCCTCCCACAAGCTGATGTAGAGAGTAGAGTGATCCCCAAGGGTGAAAGTTAATCAAATCAGTAGGATAATAGAAACAGGGAGGGGGGGAAGCATTCAAAAGGGTGCAGGAAAGGAGGAGGACAAAAAGAAAAAAGGGGGCAACAAGCAAAGTGATAAAAAAATCTGGAAGGCCATGTGTGTGAATACTAGAAGTCTATGAAACAAGATTCCAAACCTAGAAGCCATCATGGCAGAGTCAGAGGCCTACCCATATATCGTGATCATAACCAAGTCATGGTGCACTGACAACCACGACTGGGACATGGCCATACCAGTCTTACACTCTGCTCAGGAAAGACAGGGTGGGAAGGAAAGGAGGAGGTGTAGTGCTTTATGTGAAGGAAAGCATAAAAGCGACAGAGATACAGGGGATTTGGGGGGCAGAGGTGCTGTAGGTCACCCCTGAGTCACGGAATTGACCCATATTCACACAGGTGTGCTCTACAGACCTCTGGCACAGGGGGAGGAGTTAGATTCAGAAGTGTTGGAATAGGCAAAATGGCTAAAAAGGGAGAGGTGCTGCTGGTGGGAGACTGCCATCTGGCAGTGTAGACTGAAACTGCAGCATTAGCTAGAAGAAGAGACTTCTTAGACTCCCTGCAGGGGACATTGCTCAGGCAACTAGTCACTGAACCCACTCGTGATGGGGAATTACTGAACCTGGTTCTCACTAACAGGGACAGTGTTGCAGTCGTCAGGGTGGAAGGCCATCTGAGGACCAGTGATCACCGTACAATGTGGTTCAACATAAGGATGACTGCGGAATCAAACCACACACAGGTGAGGGTCCTGGACTTCAGAAAGGTAGGTTTTATAAAAATGGGTGCCCCAGGGATGACCTGGCGGGGAGGTGTGGTGGGGGGAGAAGTATTGGGCCAAACTAAAAGAGGGAATAGTGAAAGCAACAAACCTCTGCATCAAGCAAGTGAGCAAAAGCTTCTGGAGCCCACATCTCCAAAAGAACATAGACAGAGTGGAGGCAGTCCAGAGGAGGGCAACTAAAATGGTGCAGGGTCTGCATCAAAAGCCCTATGAGGAGAGTCTAAAGGACCTCAATATGTACACCCTGGCAAAGAGGAGGGAGAGGTGGGTTATGATAGATACCTTTAAATACCTTGTGGGGGTAAATATGGTACAGGAGGGAAGTTTTTATCAGAAAAAAAGATACTCTTGAACAAGGGGACATGCTATGAAGCTGAAAGGTGATTAGATTCAGGATAGATGGGAGGAAATAACTTGTTCACTGACAGAGTAGTGGATTCCTGGAACAGCCTTCCAGTGGAGGTGCTGGGGATGAAAACAGTGGTGGTGTTCAAAAATACTGGGAATGGGCACAAGCGAATTGTAGAGGTAAGGGGTGGGGAGGAAGTACAGTTATGTAAGAACTTACCATAACAGTAGATCTTCAAGAGAAGCTCTTGCAGTATGCCACACTGATAGAACTAAGACAACAGGGGCCAGGACCACACAGAAAACTTCTAGCTAGCAGTCTACCACGGGGGACCGCCCACCGCTAACATCAGTCAGCTGACATCAGCCTAGCCTATATAGGTGGGTGGTCCTTCCACACATAACTCAGTTCTCCTGCCAGAGACCCCGTATGGGCAGCTAAAGAAGAACCAAGGATGACTTCCGAGAGCCATGAGATAGGCAGAAGTAGTGCAAGAGAAAAGAGTAGCAGGGAGAAGGAGGGAGGGAAAGCAAAGCCTGCTGCAAGAGCTGCTTTTGAAGATCTACTGTTATGGTAAGCTCTTATGTAATTGCTAACTTACTTCAAGGAAGGCTCTTGCAGCAGGCCACACTGATAGGACTGAGTCCCAAGCAGTACTGAGCAACACCAGGGTGACACCACTGGGAGGAGGAGGACAAGTCAGCAGCCAAGAACTCATGACAGAAGGCCCTGAAGAACTGCCAGGCCAAAGCTGGCTCTACACCTAGAGGCAATCTTCAGACTGTAATGCTTGCTGAAGGTGTGGGCAGAACTCCAGCTGGCAGCAGCACAGATGTCAGCAGCAGACAAATTTCTGACGTAGGTTGTAGAGGCAGCCATATCCCCGGTGGAATGGCCCTTGTCTACCCCTGAAATGGGTTTGTTGTCCTTGCAGTAGCAATAAACAATGCAACTGGCAAACCACTCAAACAAACACTGTTTGGAAACAGCAGCGCCCTCAGTCTTGGGGGAAAACGAAACAAACAACTGGTCAATTTTACATAAGATTTGGTGCGGTTTGTGTAATACCGCAACATTCTGTGAACATCCAAAGTATGGAGCATGCCTCCCCCTGATTAGAATATTCTGGAAAATAAATGGGCAAGTGGATGGATTGATTCAAACTAAACTCAGACACCACCTTAGGTAAAAACTTAGGATTAGTACACAAAGACACTCTGTCTTTGTGAAAAACTAAACAAGGCTCCTTACACATAAGAGCCTGTAACTTGGAAATCCTTCGAGCAGAAGTAACAGCAACGAAAAAGAACACTTTCCATGATAGAAAGAGCAGCTCGCAACTCATAACTGGCTCAAAGGGAGGTAAAGTGAGTTTCTCCAACAAAAGGGTTGAGGTCCCATGGAGGGATCGGATCCTGAATGGGAGGTTTCAGATGCAAAACACCCCACAGGAAAGTGTGTGATACCTCAAGCTGAACAACAGCTTTGCCCTCTATAGGTGCATGATATGCAGAGATGACAGAAAAGTGCACCTTAAGGGAGGAGTACCCCAGGCCTGAATCCAAAAGGGAAAAGAGGTACTCCAACACCTGATTCACCAGGCAGGTGAAAGGATCCAAATGGTGAGCAGCGGCACAAATGGAGAAGTGCTTCCATTTCATAGCATAAGTGACCCTGGTAGAGGGCTTCCTGGCTGCCACCAGGACATCAGTGACCCTAGAGGATACTCTGAAGTGGGTAATAGCTAGGTCCACAGGAGCCACGCATGGAGATGCAGGGACTTGAGGTCCGGATGGACCAGGGTGCCCTGGTCTGGGAAGAGCAAGCCGGTGCACTGGGGCAAGGGCACCAAAGGTTCCACTGCTAGCTGTTGCAGCAGGGGAAAACAAATCTGGCATGGCCAGAAGGGAGCTATGAAAACCATCTCTGCTCCTTCCAACTGGAGTTTGAGGAGAACCCACTGCAAGAGTGGGAAGGGAGGAAAGGCATACAGAAACCTCCCCTTCCAAGAGAGGGACAATGCATCTTGCCAGAAAACTCCAGGACTGGGATCGAGCAAGCAAGAAAGTGGCAGTTTTGTGCTGAGTGGGGATGCAAAGAGGTCCCACTCTGGACAACCTAACCTGTTGAAGAGATCTTTGATCCCAGAGGTTAGAAGTTCCCACTCGTGATCCCGCGACCTGGAGTGACTGAGACTGTCGGCCAAGATGTTTTGAATGCCTGGTACATGCACAACCACGAGTTTCAGACTGTGCATGAAGGCCCAGAACCAGACTTTCATTGCCTCCCAACACAGGGGTTAAGAATGCATCCCCATATTGCTGATGTAGTACATCACACACATGTTGTCCGTCTGCACCAGCAGCCAACCAGGAAGGAGATGAGTCTGAAAGGCCTGCAGGGCATAAAGAACCACCTGCATCTCTAGGACTTTGATGTGAAGACCCTGCTCCACTGCTATCCAGGTACCCTGGGGTTGATAATTGGCAAGATGGGCACCCCAGTCCAGGCCGGATGTGTCTGTCGTGAGAACCTGTCAGGGGGTCGGGAGCTGAAAGGAGACTCCCTGAAGGAGGTTGGCCAGGTCCAGCCACCATGACAGAGTCCTCCAGACCAGGTTGGAGACCAGAACCAATTGGTCCAGAGAGTCAGAGCGTTGGTCCCACTGGACCCTTAAGGTCCACTGAGGAACCCACCATATGTAACCAGGCCAAGGGAACCACGGCAATTGCTGCAGTCATGTGGCCCAGATAGCATAGGAAGACCCTGGCTGGGATCTGCCGACTGGAGGAAACCAGACAGGCCCGTGCAATCAGTCGCTCTGCTCTGTCCAAGAGCAGAAAGGCCTTGCCCAGACTGGTGCCCCGGACTGCCCCTATGTACTGGAGGTTCTGGCAGGGAAAGAGGCAGGACTTTGGCAGATTTATGGTGATCCCCAAAGCCTGGAAAAGACTGACGGTCGATGCCAGGGTTTGAACCAAATGTTCCCTGGAGGGGGGCTGCAAGCAGCCAGTTGTCTAAGTAGGGGAACACATAGAAGCCATCTCTTCAATGTGGCAGCCACCACTGCCAGGCATTTGGTAAATACCCAGGGGGGAGCCGAGGAAAGGCCAAAAGGGAGCCTAAAACTGATAATGGGCTCCCTGAAAGTGGAAGCAGAGGAAGCGACAATGGGCAGGAATTTCCTCCCAAACTAGAGACAGGTGTTCGGGGAGGTTATGTGAAGGGAACTGGAGTTTTTTTTGGTGGCTACTCTAGGAATTCCAGAGTGTGACCATGTGCTATGATCTGGAGCACCCAGTTGTCTATGGTGACCCCCTGCCATCCTTCCAGGTGTAGGGAGAACTGACCCCCAACCACCTCCTTTAGGGTCTCAGCTGGAGTGGAGGGGTTGGCCAAGGAGTTAGGAGGTGGGGGCGGGCATGAGCAGGGGGGCCGCATGGGCCCTGGAGACCCTGATGGCAGCAGCAACAGGGGCCACTGGGGCATTACATTTCTGTTGACCCTTGGCAGGCTGGGTCAGAGACTGCTTGCAGGAGGACCTGCGAAAGGGCTGACACTGGCTTGCTCTAGGTTGTTTGTGATAGAGCAAGTGGACAGACTTGAGGGCCCCGACCAAAATCCTGCAAGGTAGAGATGATGTCCTGGACATCTCCATTGAAAAGGACCATCCCTCAGAAGGGGTGTCCAAAAGGCTGGTTTGCATATCTGAGGTGAAGCCAGAAACCAGGAGCCAAGAATGGCGCTGGAGACAAACCCCAGCAGCTGCCCTGCACCCAGAGGCACCTACTGCATCATAAGCGACTCAAAGGACATGGCTACCAACATCTGAGCCCGACTACATCAGTTGGGCAAGTTGCATCTTGGTGGGATCCTCAGGAAGAGTTTGCATCAAATACCTGACTTGGTCCCAAAGAACATTCTGATATCGGACAATGTGGACCAGATAGTTGATTGCCCCGAATAACCAGGGTGGTAGAAGCAAAGACCCATTTGCCAAGGTGATCCAACTCTTTGAACTCACGGTCAGTGGGGAAGTACTAAGATGTTTAGGCTTCTTAGTATGGTCATGCTCTGCGTAAATAACCACGGAATCCGCCTTTGGGGGAGACCTCAGAAACAACTTGCTCGCTGTGGCATGGTAAAGACAGTCTGCCTTTTTGGGCAAAGGAGTGCTGGTGGAGGGGTGGTTACATGCCGCCCTGGTGACATACTTATAGGATTCAATCAAGGGGGGGCACCACCACAGAAGGGCATCACACTGGTGGAGGTACTGGGCCAACTGGCGGCTCTCCGGGTCCTGCTCCTTCATCTCCCAGCCCATAATGGACTGGATACAGTGCATAACATCCATAAAGGATGGATTGTTTGGGGGGAGGACTTGGGCACCTCTTTAGGTTGGTCCTCCCCTTCAGAAGAATCCCCAGGAGAGGAGGAAGACCCTGAAGATTCAGAGTCATCCTCTAAAGTATCCATTTCTGGGACCGGCACAGGCTGCCGGCATCCATCCCTTTTGGAACCCGACCCAATGCCAGGTTGATCCTCTGATGACCCAGATGTACGTGGGTTACTAGGACCAGCCCTGCCTGGATCCTGGGTCTGAAGGTCCAGGGGAGGATGGTGGGAAGAAGTTGCCAGTGGCCCTTGAGGGGCGGGGTTCTGATGCTGCATAAAGGACCATCACACCGAAAAAGGGCATTGTAATCCACCTGAGGTACAGTATTATACACCAGCAAGAAGAGCAACAAGGGTAGCAATGGCTGAGGAGCTGGCGAAGGGTACCCTATCGAAGGACTGCCCAGCGTCAATTGAGGATCCGGCGTTGGTTGTACAGGCATCGGTTTTGGCAAAGGTAGCGGTAGGGGCTGCGATGGAGTTGGGCCCACTGGCGGGGACTGTGGCAGCACCAGAGGCAGCCTCACAGGTGATGGCCTGCAGCATTCAGGAGACTGAGCCCTTGACACTGGTCCAGCTGGAGAAGCTGGCACCTGAGGGGATGGAGATCCCTGAGGCAGAGATGACACTGGTGTGGAGGAGACAGTGAGTGTCTGCTGCGGGTGTTGCCTATTAGGACTAACGTCGGTCCCAGTAGTGGCAGGCTTCAGTGTTTGTGGCTGGGGCCTAGACTGAACAGACATGCAGAGCGGGCGTCCTTCTAGTGATCTGTTTGTCTCAGGCAAACTTTGTGGAATGGCTGGAAGATGAGACTGGTGGAGAAGACATAAACTCATTGAAGAAAACACAGAAAATTCGATGTTTAAGTGAATTAGAACTGAAAGAAATGAAAAATAAAAAAGCACCGCAAGCACGGGTAATGGCGGTCGACTGTAGCTGCAGCATCTGCTAAGGTCTGATGTGCGCGGGTCGACAGTGGGAAAAGAACTGAGGTAGGTGTGGAGGACTGCCCACCTATATAGGCTAGGCTGACGTCAGCTTAGTGACAGTGGTGGGCAGTTCCCCATGGTAGACTGCTAGCTAGAAATTTTCTGTGTGGTCCTGGCGCCTGTCAGCTTAGTCCTATTGGTGTGGCCTGCTGCAAGAGCCTTCCTCAAAGTAAGATCTGTAGATTAAATAGGGTCTACAACAAGAATGAAGGCAAAAATAAAATTGGGCAGACTAGGTGGGCCAAGAGGCCCTTATCTGCTGTCAGATTCTATGTTTCTATGTACATTGCCACAGACAAAAGCATTCTGGATTTTCACCCTGGATATGGTTAAACCTTATGGACTCTACAATGACCTGTCCTTACATTGCTTTCTATAAATAAGTATTGAATTACTTGTTTCTCCCTTTCCCAAACCCTAGTGTTACTTTCCCAGCCCTCCCACTTTCCTTTTTTTCCCCCTAATTACCCCCTTTTTTCTCCCCCCAATACTCCCATTTTATTTTGTGCTTTGTATCTTGTGAATGTTTAGATATTGTACAACTGAGGATTTGATATACCTGTAGTGTATTTTGGGTTATAGTTTTAAGCACCATTACTTTTTATGAGCACCTTATAGCTGCACTATAAGCACTTAGTTTAGTCTTGTAATTTGCACATTTACACAGCACAAGCACTTGGGTCGCGAGGCCTCCAGGAGTAATCGCCAGCCCTCCCCTGCACTCGCCCGACCTCGGCCTCCCACCCCCCGAAGCACCAGAAGCCTGCATAGGGGTCGTGAGGGCTCCAGAAGTAATCGCTAGCCCTCCCCTGCACTCACCCGACCTCGGCCCCCCACCCTCGAAGCACCAGGTACGGGATAAATGGCAGCAGAGCGCAAATTCAGGTGCCAAATTCAAACTGTTAACTGCAGATTTCTTTGTGAAAAACTATTGCAGCTTGTCCATTGCTGCTTCTCTGTGCTTGTGTGTGCTTTAAGATATATTAATTGTCGTCACAGGTGTGCTGATAGTTTTTGTAATCCAAATTTTTGCCTGTTTCACCCTGCTGATAGAACTGTTTGTATAGGTGCTTTAAGTAATCCTACTGTTTCCCCATTGAATTGCATAGTATCGTATGGAGCCTTAAGGACTGTTGGTTTTCCCCTGGTAATCGGGGTACAGTGGCGTTAAGGCAACAGGGGCATACTAGCATCACAATTAGGGCTCTCAGCCCTTAATTGTACAGCCTGCAAGTATTTCTTCTAACCTGTGACGAGATCGCATACTGCACCACGCCGCCACCGCCCCCACCACCCCCCTTGGTCAGCTCCTCCTTTTATAGGCTGTACAGGCAGTAGTCACATGACGGTAAAACCTATCATCACATGACGGTAAAACCTATCAGCCCACTTTTCCATTTGCAGCTTATCAGCTGCCTCCACTAGAGGGCACCTTCCAATTTTTCTCACAGCTAATTTAATATACCTGCCCAGGATGCTGTTTCTCACTAAATTCCTTTGCCTCTCTATGGCGTCACAAACCTCCTTACCACTCACTACCCTCCCAATGAGGGAACCCCCACTGGTCCTGCCCCCTCGGTGCACCCCTCAGCCACACCTTGATGCCTCCCCTCACTCGCCGGTACTGAACTTGGTTCATGTCCACTACGGCATTATATATGCTTCAATCCTGCCACCCTCTTTTCACATTGGGCTCTCGTTTTTAAAATCCTCAACCCTCCATCACCCAACAGCTTCCTCCCTTCGCTGCAACACCAACGCTTACAAAACCTATCCCAGGACAAAAATGATGCATCTCTATGCCCTTCTCCTGCTCCGGTCAGGGGACATAGAGGTAAACCCAGGTCCTAACCCAACCATCACCCCCACCCCTTTCTCTCTCCCCAAAGGCCTACGCATACTCCACCTAAATGTGACAAGGTATCTTTGTAAATGAGCCTATGGCTCAAAGATTTTCCAAACTGCTGTTGAAATAAAATAAAAAATAAAAATAAAAATAAAAAAATAAATACCTGCAGCCTGCTATCCAAAATCTCGCTACTACAACCAATCGCCTTATCACTACACCCCGACATATTGACCATCTCCGAAACTTGGCTAAAACCACATCACACGGATGCCGAAGTCTCCATCCCAGGATACACAATTATAAGGCATGACAGGCGAGGGGAAAAGAAAGTGGAGGCACGGCTATGTATATCTCAAATAGTCGGCATTTCACTACTGTGGCGATCCCCTCTCTCCCCGCAAATATAGACTCCACACTAATTAAACTGTCACTTCCTTATACCTCCCCCATATACGTGGCAAGCACATACTGCCCCCCCTGCACACCCACTGATGATATCCTCTCCCATCTAACCACGTTACAGTCCCTAGCTAAAGGAGGTGAGCTCCATGCCACAAGGGATTATAATGCCAATTGGTTAGGTGCAGACAAAGCCCACCTGAAGACTAAAATAAAGGCCCAAAACCTCATGTAACTTATAAAAGAGCCTACCAGGCTCAACCACAAGACAAAAAATCACTCCCTACTGGACTGGGCCCTCACCTCGCACCCACATAGAATCCGTCAAGCAGGCCTACTTCCTGACTCTATAAGCGATCATCACATGATTTACCTGATCAGAAAGGTTCATAGCCCTCAGCCCCCCCCCCAAGACACTGCGCACCAGGTCTTACAACTCCCTAGACCTAGCATCTCTCCTGGCGGACCTGGGAAGGGTAAACTGGTCCTGCATCACCGAGGCATCTTCCACTGATGATGCCTTTAATGCATTTAAATACAGATTCCTAAAAGTATGGGACAAGCACGCCCCACTGTGCACAAAAAGAATTAGAGGAGCGCATCTCCCCTGGATCATGGCTGACATAATCAAAATTTGCCGCACCAGGGACCATGCCTGGAAAGCTTATAAGAAACTGGGCTCCCAGGCCTCCCTTACTACCTACAGAGCCCTTCGAAATGCTTGCACAAATAGCATTCGCCAAGCAAAAAAGTCCTACTTCCAATCTTCCTTTAGCAAAAATTCTAACCACCCTATGGACTTCTGGAAATCCCTCAAATCCCTGCTCTCTCCCCCAACCCAACCACCTCCCCCAACACTTTTAGTAAATGGCAGACTCATCTCCGACCCCATCTGTGTTGCTAAAGCTTTCAACACCCATTTCTCCAGTTGCGCCGACAACCTTCTATCCTCCCTCCAGAACATGCACACCCCGGCCCACCCCCACTGTACCCACACCCCTAGCACTCAACCCCCAGTCCTACCTTTCGTATTCCAACCAGTTTCCCCCGCAGAAGTCCTCCACTCCCTATGGACACTGAACCACAATAAAGACAAATGCCCGTCGTCTCTGGATGCCAAGATGCTCTTCTTGACAGCCCCTGCCATAGCCACCCCACTGTCCGCACTCTTCAACCTCTCTTTCTCACTGGTTAAGGTACCAACATCATGGAAATTGGCCACTGTCATACCCCTCCCTAAAGGCGGTGACCCCTCCTCCCCAGGCAACTATAGACCTATCTCCCTACTCCCAATTCTGGCCAAACTTCAGGAGCGGCTGGTCTTGTCCCAACTATTCCAGTACTTGGACGCCTCCTCCTTTTTCACTCCTTTCCAATCTGGCTTCCGCAAATCCCATTCTACCATCACCTCCCTTCTATGAGTCACCGGGGACATCCTCACAGGCATCGACAAAGGACACATCACCACGGCCATTTTTATAGATCTAGCAAAGGTTTTCGATACAGTCTCGCATTCCCTACTTATCTCCAAACTCACTGATGCAGGCCTAGCTCACCCAGCTACAGACTGGTTCCAAGACTATCTAGTGGGTAGGATGCAAGCGGTCAGACTGGCCTCTCACACATCAGACCCCCTTCCAGTCACTTCAGGAGTTCCCCAAGGATCTGTCCTAGGACCAATACTCTTCTCCATTTTTCTAAATGGCCTCCCCTCTGTATGCTCCCACTCTTCCATCCAAATGTACGCAGATGATACAGTTCTGTACGCATCCGGCCCCTCAACAAGCAGTGTGGCATCTCTCCTTCAGGAGGATTTCTCAGCCATCCAGCTGGTTCATGACAAACCAGTTATCTCTTAACCCCAAAAACTGTGTCACTTACATTTGGCTCCCAACAAAGACTCTCCCGCCAAACCCCTTGTCCCCCGTTCACAACCCTGGAAGGGGCACTCCTTGAGCAATGCACTAGCTATAGATATCTAGGCATCTGGCTCGACCAACACCTAGATTTCGCCCCTCACATAGACTCCCTGCATAAGAGGCTGCTCCCAAAACTGGGGGCACTCTATCGAAACAAAAGCTGTCTCCCCAAGCAAACGAGGCACGCCATAGTACAAAAACGATACTCCCTGTTCTGGATTATGGCGACATAGTGTACTCTATCGCCCCTGCATCCACCCTGGCAAGCCTAGACACCCTATTCCACTCCTTCTGTCATTTCATCCTCGACTCCCCACAATCCACTCACCACTGTATTTTATACAGCTCCCTAGCCCTACCATCTCTCCATGACCGCAGATTAATAAACTGGGCTAGGTTTGCTGCTAAATTCTGGACCCTCTCCCTCCCTTCCTTCCTACCTTGAATCTACTTTATCCCAACAACCTCCCCCTGTGTACTCCTTAAGAGGCACAGACCCCAGACTTCTACATGTCCCACTTATGCGCACTACCAAAGGTCAGTCAGCTTTTAAATTCAGAATCCCACAGTTCTGGAACGGCCTCCCCGCCCCCATCAGACACGCACAAAATGCCGGTCACCGTACCAGACTACTCCAAGCACACTTCTCCTCCAGCTGCTCCTGCTAATGTTATAAGTTATAGCTCTCTACAAATTAAATATTGAACAGTAGTACTCCTGTTATGTGTATATTCTGTCTGTAGACTCCCATATTATGGTTGCCAGGAGTATACGTTATACCGATACCCTATGTACTTCGTACTCGAAAATGTATTATAATGAATAAATCATATGCTATGTTCTGTATTTGCAATCACTGTACTTGTAATTGTTCTTATATATGCTATATACTGGACCTAGGCCCCCAGGACGCATCTGGAATCGAGCACGTTGCTCAGTATGCCTTCCCGATAAATCTCATAAATAAATTAATAAATAAACTCCATAGTGCCCCATGGTGACGTGTGTGTGTGTGTGCGTGCGTGTGCGTGTGACTTAGTGTCGGCACACCCATGTCACGAATATGGACTTGACAAAGTAGTTAAGCAGAGACATGGGACATGTTGGACAACTCTGAAGGAGGCGTGGCAGAAACGTTAGCGGTGCGTGCAGTGCACGCATGAGTATGTGCATAGCTGGTACCCCCTGCACATGGAGTGACACCCACATTGGGTGATACTTTTCATGATCGGGATGTAAGCAGTGACAAAAAGTTATCTGTGCCAGAGTTTAGAGATGCTGTATCTGCAAATAAAGAGGAGCCTGCTATATAATAAAGTAGGCACAATCTACAAAAAGCAGTTACTGTTCACACTGTTTCCTGCCACACTTGTGCATTTTGTGGACTACACAGTTCATTGCAGTGTGAGCACCAGATTCAAACCATTAGCGAGAGCACCGCATTGTTTTGGGTTGCTGGTACCTAAAGAACTTTTTCTCCCCCTCCTTGACCATGCCATTATTTTCTGCTCCATCTCTACTTTTTCTAACATGATTCTTACCTCTTTTAGCTTTTGCAAATAATACTCCAGGTTCGCCTCGCTCTGTTCCCCCTTGTATTTTCAGAATGCCACCCTTTTTATCCTCACTGCTTCTCCCACACCTCTGGAAAAACAGATCTGCTTCTTGTGCTTTTTGTTCCTACTGGCCTGTCTCATGCGTTACGCCGTCACCTCCTTTACACCACTTTTCATCCCATTTGGCTTTTGTTCCTTCCACTTCCTCTACCTCTACTAGCTTTTCCTTCAGCATTTTCCCAGTCTTGTTGTAGTCTGCCCTTCTGAAGTCCAGGACCACGGTTCTTGAACTGGAGTGATGTGTTCTTTTGGTTATGTTGAGGCACACTGTATTGTGGTTACTGGACCCCAGTGGTTCCCTCACCTCTACCTCTCTTACTATGTTAGCGTTTTCTAGAACCAGATCCCCAGTGGCCCATTCTCTAGTTGGTTCTCTGATTCACTGTTGAAGACAGCAGTCTTGCACCACATCCACCAGCACCTGACCTCATGTACTGCTGGCTGCTGGGAATCCCCAGTCCATATCTGACATATTTAGACTCCCACCAGCACCCGCTTCTCCTTTAGCTCATGACTTCCTGATCTCCTACCCCAGTTCCCTGTCCCCTTTCTCCTTCTGGTTTGGTGGTCTGTACATCATTCTGACCTTGATATTTTCCCCGTTCCATTTGCAGTTATACCAAAACCGTTTCTATTCCATACCCTCCCAAGTTGTATCCTCGAAGGCCTCTATGCCTTCCTTAATATACAGTACCACCCCTTCCCCTGCATTTTTGTCTCTCCTTCCTGTAGAGGAAGTAGCCTGGTACCTCAAGTTCCCAGTCATCGCTACCTGTTGCCCATGTTTCCATTATGACTAACAGGTTCATCTTAGCCTCTGCTACCACTGCTTGGAGCTCACAAATTTTGTTCCTGAGGCTTCTTGTATTAAAGCGGACCACCCTTCAGGACCCCAGACTGCTATCTTTACCCTATTCACTGACCAGACCAACAGTACTTATTCTGTATGTTGTTCTACCTTTGTTACCTCCCCATCTGATGTGGTCCTTGATCCCTGACATATGCTCTTTTTGCCATCCTTATGTAGATTGCTCCTGTGCCCCTGTTTGCCCCCATGAGTTGACGCAATGATAGCTGGGCCTCTTTCCCCTGAGTTTTCCAAGCAGATGTCCCTAGCCCCAGCCTTCCCAATGCTTGTTTAAATGCCCTGAAATGTATGACTCCAACCTCTGCCCTAATACCTTTGTCCTCCATTAGGATGAAGACCATTCAGTTTAAATATGCCTTTATTCCACCAAAAGTACCCCAGTCTCTATTGACACAAAACATCTCCTCAGTGCACCACTTCTTCAACAAATTATTAAATTGAAATATGTAAACTTCCTTACCTCCCCTCTGCCTGTGCACTGTGAGAACATCTGAGAAGGCAACTGTACGAGCCAACCACTTTAGCCTGGAACTCAGCATCCTACAGCTTGCCTTCAGGGCTCATAGTGGCCTTTCCACCAGATTGTTTGTCCCAAGATGGGCAGTGACACCTGGCCTCCCTTCCACTCCCGTAACCAGCCCGTCTACCCCAAAGAGTACTCAGTCTGCTGTCACCCCTGGGACACAGTGCACCACAATTTCCTCCTGGTCTGAAGTAAAGACCACAGTCTTGGCACCCCAGGTCAAAAATCCTAGTCTCATTTCGTATCAGTAACACTGTGGAAAGCAATCATGGAAATACAAATCAGAGCTGCTATAATTTACTTATTTATTCAACCGTCAGCTAATTGATGAAGTACTGATGCTTATGTTTACCTGATTAACGCAAAAGTACCATCAAGGAATGTGCAGAGGCAAGCACTTGATCAGGATACAGCAACATTATGAGCTTAACACCATGCCGTCTTCTCCTCAATGACTTCTCAAGACTCCTTGAGGCAGAAGTGGAAGCCTGAAAAGCCTTTCTGACATTTAAACCTCAGAGAGGCTATCTTATAATCAACATTATGTCAGCTGCTACTTAACAGCAACTGATGATGGATGTGCAGCACCAAAAGGTCTAAATGTCCTGAGTCTTATCCTTTTCCACTTATGGGCAGGGTTTCAGTTAACTCTATTTTGGAAGTATCTGACTTCCAAAAATACAATAAAAATGTCCAGCATTAAGGGGAGGAAGTACTGACTTCCAAATGATGAAAAAGAAAATTAAGTGACTTTCAATTTTGGAGACACGGAAGTCAAAAACAATAGATTTATCCTGAACAAAAGCTTATTTTACTAGTAATGTTTTACATGGCCTTCTAAAACGTTGTTTGACAACTTTGACTTCGAAAATGTGGAAACTGCAAAGTATTCTGACTTCCAGAAAACTGAAATGACTTGTAATGCTGGAACCATAGAAGATTTTGACTTATGGGTCTTTGTTCACAGTATGTTTCAGGTATAGGGCGTCTGGTGGTCTCAGTTCAGCCTCTGAAAAACAGCAGACTGCACTGTGAACTTTCCTATGAAACATAACTTATGGAACCCCCCCCCACGCACCATGCATTCAGAAAATGACATTTTCCATACATGAAAAAAATGTATTTCACATAAACTGTTCCAGTAAATGCGTCCTTTGTAGTATAATTAGAATATATGATATAGTGGAAAAATATGTGACACGTGTGAACATCCAAACTTAGGAAAGAAAGATCCCCAGCTGATCAAGTTCTTTTCTCTGCCAACTCAGTTTGAACACGTTGTCACCCCATTTCTTCACGATACTGGTCTAGTTTAAGTTATGGAGTATAAGCTGCACTGCACTGTACTCCACTTCCCTGCCCCCTCCCAGGATGCATCTGGAAACAAGCTGTTATTAGCTCAGTATGTCCTTCCTGGTAAACCTTATGAAATAAATAAACAAGATAAAGTAGAAACAGTGTCATCTGACACCACTTGTATTGAAAGTCTGTTTAAATGGGGCTGGCAGTGTAGCCTACAGATTACAGTAACCAGCTGTGAATGAGCTTGGTACAACCAGCAGTCCTGGGTTTAATTTTCTTAAACTCCACTTGCATCCCGTGTGACCCTGAGCAAGTCATTTAACCTCCTCAGGGCTCCCATAAAAACAAGCACTGTGTCTAGTGGGCCTTACCTGGTTACCAAAGAACGAAAAAAATTGTCCAAGTGTCCACTGCTCATCCTGTGTTGTAGTTCTTATTTCCATTATGTCTTCCTCCTTTCAATGACACTGAGTGCCCCCTTGTCCTCTCATCCTTGTACAGCCAGAAGAGTTGTTTTTAGTCTGATAGTGTTATCCATTTCAGACATTTGAATACTGTAATCATGTCACCCTAAAGTCTCCTCTTTCCCATGGAAAACAGTCTTAATTCTGCCCGGTGATCCTCATAGCCCACGCTTTCCAAACTTTCAACCAACTTGGTTGCTCTCTTCTGCTCCGTCTTAATTCTGCTAATATCTTTCCTCAGGTATGGGGACCAAAACAGTACATTATACTCAAGATGGGGGTCTGACCACTAATCTGTAAGTATTTATGACCAGTACAGGGATAATACATTCTCAATATAAATAGAATAACATATGGTAAGCCATCTGTTACGGCACTGTAACACCATTGAGGGGTTCCATGATGTCATCCACCTTGAGAGCAAAGCTCGAGAGATGCTTGACATCATGGAACCCCGAGTTGGTGTTTTGGCATAATAAAAGATTATCATACACTATTTTTCATAATACATGGTTCTTAAATACTTTCTGTGCAGTTGCCTTTGTCTATTTATTTTTTGTAAATCTCACTCACCACCATGACAAAAACACCTGCCGTTTTCATCAGTCAGTATCAGTCAGGGTCAGGATTTCATCATCTGACTACAGTTGTATGCGCTAGTGTTTATAAAGTTCTCAGTCATAATAGCAGCAATCTGACATCAGACCGATGGATAATACAGTTTGGAACCTTACAAACCAGCACTGTTACAAGTTTTCAGCCGCTGAGATTCTCTATGGGAAGAAATGCTAACCATATATTACAAAAAGAGTCACATGCATGTTTCCCATATCATCCATATATGCATGTGTCACATAAGCTTAATCTGTTTTCCCAATACTAGGGTTCATTCTAAGGTAATAAGGAGCAAGGAAGACATTAGCCCATATTAGCTCCAATGTATTATGAATAATACTGTAGCTGTGTTCCACTAAGAATATAGTTGCTAATCTTACTTTAAACTCAGTTTTATTTTTACTCAGTATAATATCTAAAGGCAGTTTATTGCATGGGTTTATGACTCGCTGAATGTAATAATAGTTTATATTATTTCTATTCAATTTCTGTCGGACAAATTGTAAAGTAGGAATTTGGGTTCCCTTGCTGTTATTTTTAAATTCTAATTGTGGCTCATATATTAGATCCGATTCTCTGCAGATGTCATAAATAAGTAAGCTGTCTCCTATCAGTCTTCTTGTTTCAAGGGACATAAGGTGCAGCTTTTTTAGCCGATTCTCATAGGATTCATTTTTCTGTTTTTTTTTTCTTTTCTCATTCTGTTACATTGTCTTATTAAAATTACCTGTTCTTTACCCAAGTGATAGTCTAAAATGTGATATATTGTTATACAATGGGAAGAGCAAATCGTGCATCCTGATTGGTCATTAGCTGTGTATTAGCAGTGTCTAATATCATGGCTATTTATACTCTTCCCTTCTGTTTTTTTGTTCTTTGTGTGGATGTGTTTAAAAATATTTACAGGCTATTTTTCTTGAGTTCTGTTGACCAAATTTGAGGCAGACTAGTAGTCCTTATCTGCTGACAATTTCTGTGTTTGTATGTTTCTTTTGCTTTTTGGTTTAATGCACTACTATATAATACTTGATATACTGTCTTCACTGTTGTCGACAACAGTGTATTCTTAAGTTTTCAGTAGGCTGTTATAATTTTCTATAGCACACTAAATATGCACAATGTTTAGGTTGCTTTTGCCAGTGGCAACTAACATACATCTACTAACTTGTGAGGCTTTGTTTAGTAAGTAAGCACCTATTTTTTCATCTATTGTTTGACTACTCTGCCTAAAAGACTTGCATTGAACCAGTTATGAAAGTATGATAGTTTTGAAATTTTTCTTTGTGGACTTTTGATAATGTAATTTGTGTAGTCGTTGGTAATTAATGGATAAGTAAGGCTGATAGCTCAGCTTTCTGAGCTAAACTGCTGTATTACATAGATACAAATAAATACAGGTTACTCACCTGTAACAGGAGTTCTAGGAATGGTATATTTTGTTCATCCACACTTATTTGCAGGTTCCTTGCCTCTTTAAATCTTGCCGGAAGGTCTTCAAGCTGGCTCCTCCCACCCACCTGGGTGGTAAAACTCTCGGCTCCGCCCCATGACGCCAGATCTGGCCCGCTGGAAGCTCAGGTTGTGCGTCAAAGCTGGGGAGGTCGGGTGGGTCGTGTGGATGAATAACATATACCATTCCTAGAACTCCTGTTACAGGTGAGTAACCTGTAATTCTAGGGACATGGATATGTTGTTCATCCACACTTATTGGCAGACTCCTAGCAGTTCTCCGGGAGGAGGGAGGCAAGGCGCACACCCCCAATACTTACTTGGGAAATAAGGACTGGAGAACCGAGGCCCCAAAACCAGCATCCCGCGGGCAAAGGTCGATGTGGTAATGGGTAATAAAGGTGTGTGCTGACTTCCAGGTAGCAGCCTGCAGATTTCCTGGATAGGGACGCCCCTGGAAGCAGCCACCAATGCAGCAGTATGACGGTAGAATGAGCTTTCATCCTCTGGGAGGCCTCCATGCCTGCCAACTTATAAGCAGCGATCTATGCAGGAGGTGACCCACCTGCCTATTGTCCGCTTGGCTGCAGGTCTGCCAGGTGCGGCTTCAGCGTAGGTGACAAACAGCTGGCGAACCTCTCCCCGAATTTCAGCCGTGCGCTCCTTATAATAAGCGAGCACCCTTCTAGGGTCCAGAGTATGGAGCCTATATTCCGCCTCCGAGGTGTGATTGGGGTAGAACACCGGCAGAGTCAGTACCTGGTTAAGGTGAAACTCCGACACCACCTTCGGAAGGAATTTCAGGTGGGGGCGCAGGACAACCTTGTCCCTGTGGAAGACCAGGTAAGGAGACTCGATGCAAAGCGCCTGGAGCTCTCCCATCCTTCTGGCTGACGTGATAGCCACCAAGAAGGCGGTCTTCCACGACAGGTGAGAGAGATCACACCTGTGCATTGGTTCGAATGGCTTGCCCATGAGCTTTGCCAGTACCAGCAGTAAATCCCATGGAGGTGGAGGTTTCGCATCGAGGGAAATGTGATCAAGGCCTTTAAAAAGCGCCTAACCACCTTTTCTCTGCTACCGACTGCTTCCGCCCGCGCCTCGGTAAGCAGAGATGGCTGCCAGGTGCACTCTTATGGTCACGACTTAAGCCCTTGACTAGAAAGGGACCATAAATAGTCCAAAATGCTTGCCACAGAACAGGAGGAAGGGTCCAAGCTCTCGTTCTGACACCAAATGGAGAATCTCTTCCATTTGAAGGCGAGCATTTTCTGGTCGACTCCTTATGGGATGCCTCAACAACACTGAGACCTCGTCGGAAGACCCAAGGCCTGGAACTCTAGCCGCCAGGAACCAGGCCAGGTGCAGGGATTGAAGGTCCGGATGGAACACCTTCCCTGATTGACTGAAAGCAGGTCTGGGCGAGCTGGAAGCTGCCTCGGGAGCCTGGAGCTGAGGCTGAGGAGATCTGGGTACAGTAACTGCGGGCCAGTCTGGGGTATCAGGATCACCTGCGCCTTGTCCCTCCTTGCTTTGAGAAGCACCTTGTGAATCAAGGGAAATGGGGGAAAGGCGTAGAAGAGGCCCGGGGTCCACAGCCTCGAGAAGGCATCCCCTTGCAGCGAGCCCTGCTGAGGGGGCGGGCATGAAACAGCCTCAGCTTCTATGCTCTCCCTGGAGGCAAACAGGTCCATCTGAGGGTGCCCCAGTGGGAGAACAGATCTTGTACTACCTCCGGCAGGAGAGACCATTCGTGAGATGCAGCCCTATCTGGCTCAGGAGCATCGGCCAGGGTGTTGGAGCTCCTGCCACATGAATGGCTAGGAGATCCGCCTCCAGGCCGCGCACGAGTGACCAAATGCGAGAGCTTCCTTGCATAGAAGCATGGAGTGCCCCCGCCTGGCGGTTCAGGTAGTACATGGTCGGGTATTGTCCATCTGGACTCGGACCACTTGACCCCGGAGAAACGGAGCAAAGGCGGTGAGAGCTAGGCGGACCGCTTGGAGCTCCAGCAGGTTGATGTGGCATCGGGACTCCCGCGGGGACCAGAGGCCATGCACTCGGTGTTCCCCCAGATGGGCACCCCAACCCATCAGAGAGGCATCGGTCGATAGAGAGACCGTCGGCTCGGGGCGGACAAACGGGATGCCCTCCTGCAAATGGAATGGAACGGTCCACCACTGGAGAGCGTTCCACATCTCCTGGGTCACTATCACTAGCTGGTCCAAAGGATTGCAGCGTTGTGACCACTGGCTGGCCAGTCCCCACTGAAGGGGGCGCATGTGCCAGCGGGCCCAACGGACCACGCAGGTACAGGCCGCCATGAGACCCAGAAGGTGTAGGAAGTCCCAGGCAGGGCAAGATTGCCCAACCAGAAATGATTGGGCAAAGGAGGTAAGAACCTCGGCCCTGTCCGCCGGGAGTCCGTGCTCTGGCTCGAAGAGAGTCGAGCTCTGCCCCGATGAACAGGATCACCTGCTTTGGCTCGAGTTCCGACTTGGCCTGCTGATGAGAAGGCCAACTCGAGAGCAAACCTGGAGGGCCAGATCTCTGGACCGCCCACCTCCGCCTGGAGGAGGCTGCTATCAGTCAATCGTCCCAGGTAAGGGCACACTGACCCTCAGGCCGAGGGAATGCTGTCACCACTGCCATGCATTTGGTGAAGACCCTGGGAGCTGGAGATAAGCCAAGGGCATGGTCGAACTCAAGAGGGATCCCTCCGCTCGAAAGTGGAGCAATCTCCGATGTGACGGACGGATAGGGACGTGAAAGAACACGTCCTGTAGGTCCAGAGAGCAGAACCACACGCTGTGTTCCAGAGATGGTATTATCTGCGCCAGAGTGACCATTCTGAAGGTTCGAGACCTTAGGAACTTGTTCAGGTCGTGTAGGTCGAGAATGGGGCGCCAGCCCCCCGTCCGTTTCGGAACCAGGAAATACCTGGACACGAACCCCGGGTCTGAAGGGGGGTCCTCCACCTCCGTGATCACCTCCTTTTGGAGGAGGAGAGTGATGTCGGCTCGGCGAGCCGCCAGTGAGGCTGCGGACCCCGAGGCCTCCCGAGGTGCGATGGCTCTGAAGGGCGGGGCCTGCTCGAATTCCAGAGGTAGGCCTTTTCCCACCAGCTCCAGTACCCACCTGTCCGTGGTAACAGTGGACCAGGCGGAAAGGAAGTGTCTGAGCTGTCCCCCCATGGGGAACCAGGGGTGAGGTGACAGGGATGGGGGCGACACCCCTCAGCCCGTCACTGGGCAGGCTTGGAGGAGGGACCGGCCGAGGAACTTCCTGGGCCTTTACCTCCCTGCTTCCTGCTGGAGGAAGCCGACGGCTTGGGCTTGGGATACCAAGGTTGAGCCTGCTGGCCCTGACGTTGCTGGGCCGGGCGCCCCGGCGCAGAAGGACGAAAGGGCTTAGGCTGTGGCTTGCGGCCTTTGTCCTTCTGAGCGGAAGAGACCGAGTCCAAGGTAGCATTGGACTTCTCGATCCTCTGCAGGTGACCTTCCACCCCAGGGCCGAAGAGGTCAGTCCCCAAAAAGGGAACATCCGCCAACTTGTGCTGGGTATCCGAGGTAAAGGTGGATATCCTCAGCCAAGCCCGACGACGCATGGCCACTGCGGCCGCCACAGACCTGGCACATGAGTCCCCGATGTCCAACGCAGTCTGGAGCTGCTGTTTAGCCACTGCCCTGCCCTGGTCCCGCACCTGCCTGATGGTAGTCTGCAGATCTGCGGGAAGATGAGGGACAACCTCATCCAGGGAGCCCAACAGGGCGTGAGAAAAATGTGCCATGAGGACGGCCGAACTGGCCTGATGAAGGCTGAGAGAGGACGCAGCATAGACTTTTCGCCCAGCATAATCCAATTTCTTGGATTCCTTGTCGGGAGGTTTGTCCACATCCCTGGCGTTCCCGGCACGCCGGAAAACGCTGTCGGTAACCAACCCCTCGGCCGAGGGGTGTTCCGAAAAACCGGACAGGGAACCGGTAGGGACCGCATACTTCCTGGCCAACCTGGCCGAAGGCGCAGGGCAGGAAGCAGGACGCTGCCAAAGTTCCAAGGCCAGACCCACTATGGCTTTGGCCACCGGAAAGGCCTCCGTAGGAGAATCCCCTCGGTCCAGAATCTCCGTGAGGGGATACCTGGCCCATTTAGAAATGGGTTCGAGCTTCATCCCGGTGGACTCCGAGATGAGTCGAAGCAACCCTAAGAAGGACGAAGGGCTATCGTCCATTGACTGTCCTCCCGAGGACTCCAAGTCTATGCGCTTGGAGAAGAGGAAGGAACCATCATCGGACTCAGAAGAGTCCTCAAAGAGCTGCCTCGGCCCTGAGCCACCCTCCACCTGCCGAGGTTTATCGGGAGTGAGGGTGACCGACAGCCTATGGGGCAAACCCAAAGCCGACCGAGAATTTTTGGTCGGAGCCCCAACTAATGGCTGTGGGGCGGAGGTTCCACCAGAATCGGTGGGGCAGCTGGAATTGGCCGAACAACCGGCCTGAGAACAGGCTCCTCGACTACAACGAGGGGTTGTTTCGGCTGCTCCGGTGACAGCCACTTAATGGCCGGGGAAGACGACTGGGTCGGCTTATTCCCGGTCAAAAGGAGCTGTTGCCACATAAGTTCCTCGTACTTCCGACGCAACTTGCGCCGAAGCCTCCCCTCGTCTGAGGAAGAGGAAGAGCGGCGGCGCGCTTGCCGCGGTGCCGAGACCGAGACCGCCTATGACGGCGGGATCGGTTGGACCGCGAGGATGTCCGAGACCGAGACCGAGAGTCTCGACTAGGCTGAGGAAGGCGAGGAGAAGTGTCGGAAATCGGCACTCCCCTCGGCTCGGACGATCCCACCGAAGGCTCCAGAACCGGAGGCACAGACGAGCCGACGGGATCCTCAACTCCCACCGGGGGAACCGGGGAGAGGGGATTCTCAGCTTCTCCAGCCGACAACCCGTCCAACGGGTCGAGAAAAATCTCGACCGCGTCGACGGGAGTCTCGCCAACTGGCCTGACGGGGACACCGTGAAGCCAGTGGCCGAAGCTGAGGGGTCGACCGAAGTCGACTGTCGACAAGGGAGGGGATCTTTCCCGCTCCCAAGAGCGTCGACGGAGAGACTTACTTTTGCTCTTTTTGGACCTGGAAGAAGGTCCCGAAGAAGTTGGACCCTCACCTTTGGTCGAGAGGGTCAGACAAAGCTCCTTAAAAGAAGCCCAGTAAGAGGCACCGAGAGAGAGCGGGACAAATGCCGCAGCAGAGGTAGAAGCGGCCCGCGTCGCCTTCTCTTCGAGGGTGATCATCTGCTCAAGCTGATCCGCCGAGCCCGCCGCCGCGGACACTGCCAATCGGGCCTCTTTAGATTTCACCGGTGGAATTCTTTTCTCGGGGCGCCCCAGTTGTAATCGGGCAGCACGGTCTTCAAGGACGTAGGCCGAAAAGGAAGAGCACAAGTCGCAGGCCTGCGGGTCGTGCTCAAGGCCCAGGCAGTAGACGCACGTGGAGTGCGGATCCGTCCTAGACATCTTCTGCCCGCAAGGGCACCTCCAAAATCCGGGAGTCGATGTGTCCATCGCAGCCGCGAGGAGAAGAAGACCGAAGTCTTTTTTCAAAAACTTTTCAATTTCGAACTTTTCGAAGAATTAGGAACCAGTCTTAACACAACGTGTTAAGGAGGGAACCTGAGCTTCCAAGCGTAAGGAAGATCTGGCGCCATGGGGCAAGCCGAGTTTTACCACCCGGTGGGTGGGAGGAGCCAGCTTGAAGACCTTCCGCAAGATTTAAAGCGCAAGGAACTGCCAATAAGTGTGGATGAACAACATATCCATGTCCCTAGAAATGTAATTTTGCTTTACTGTCTTAATTACTGTTTACTTGTTAGTTTTAAGTGCTGTAACTCTCAACTTTAACTTACAGTGGTGGCTGTCCTAAATGCCATCACTGCCACCACTAGCTTGCAGCAGAAGACATGGCAGTGTTAATTGTAGTGGCCACCTATATGCGTTGCTACTGTTTGATTCATCCCGCCATGCACTGTTGCAACAAGCAATAACAGGTTAGCAAGGGATGGTTGTTTAATTTGTGAAAGTAATACTTCTGCTGAAGCGAAGTGGTTATTTCATTGTGCCAGTTGCTCCACAGAGTTGTGTTGTTATTAATGAGGGTCTAATTGTGTTTGGCATGCTGCATTTATGTTTTCTTGTTTGTAACCCTAGTTGGTTCCTTAGTGATGCAATACTAATTTTGGAGGTGCAAATCCCCCCTTAAAAAATGCTGAGTGATAACATACAAACACACAAACTTGCCAACAGAAATGGGCCATAATGGTCTATCGAGTCTGCTCGACTGTGCAGCTCTGTCAGATTCCTGGAGTTGATCCCCTTCCCCTACTCCTTCTGGAGTCATCCTTCCCATCCCAGTTTCCTTCCCCTTCCCAGTATTTCCTCCTTCTTTCCTAACTTTCTTTTCACCCTGTCCCACCCCCTTGAAACCGGTAACTGTCTTTGCTGCCACCACCTCTTCTGGCAACTTATTCCACCCCTCCACCACCCTTTCAGTGAAAAGAGTGCCTCCTCATTTCCTTCCTGAATCTACCCTCCACCAGCTTTAGGCTATGCCCCCTGGTTGTACTGTCTCTTCTTAAGTTAAACATGCCCTCCGTATCAACTCTATGCATGCCCTTAAGGTACTTGAAGGTTGCAACATATCCCCCATCTCTCTTCTTCCCTTCAGGGAGTACATGTTTAGTTCCCTCAGCCTCTCCTCATACGATCTGTCCCCATTCCCTGGATCATTTTGGTTGCCCTCCACTGGACCCCTCCAGTAGTTTGATATCCTGCTTCGGTAAGGGCACCAGAACTGAACACAGCATTCCAGGTGTGGTCTCACCAGTGACCTTTACTGTTGCAGAGCAACCTCCTCTCTCCTAGAGGTGGTTCACCTGGTGATGCAGTCCAGCATTTTATTTGATGTCTTTTGACACTGTGCTGTGTGTTTCATATTCCCTCAGACCAATACGCCAAGGTCCTTTTCCTCCTCCATCACCATCAACACTCCTCCCCCCATCTCAACCAGTATCTGGCCTTTGGGTTTCTGGCTCCCATGTGCATTACCTTACATTTCTTAGCATTGAAACCCAACTGCCAGACCTGCCCATTTTTCCAGCTTTGCCAGGTTCTTTCTCCCATCCTCTGTGTCCACTCTCGAACAGAGCTTAGTATCATATGCAAAAAGGCAGTTTAGTGTTAACCCCCTCCATTATGTCACTTATAAATTATTGTTGAACAGCATGGGTCTGAGTACTGAGCCTTGTAGGACACCACTGGTTACAGTCCTGGGTTTGTGCACAGACATCAGCCAGGGTACACTTGATCATCTATGTATCTTGATGTCACTGTTTAGACAGCTGTAATGCAGAGGCAGCAGCAGCAGTTTCATACATGACTTAAGTATGTTTTAATGAGCTAACGTGTACAAACGCGGGCTGTTCAACACCTACAGATAGGTGTTGTTTCTTGACTGACTGCTTCTGGTGTCAGTGGGAGGAAGGGGGGGCAATGATGCCTCCAGCATATTTGGTGTCACTGAGAGAGTAATAGGGAACTACTACTAGTTCTCAATATATGACACCACTTTGTTGGTTTTTTTTTGGGGGCTACTTGGATTGTGTTTTCCTTTCAAAGTGTCAAGTGTGTAAAATCATGGATTGGGTTATCACATACTAGAGCCCTGCAGTGCTGCTGCATCAGATCTAACCTGCATGTCAGTGCACACCACCTTCAAATGCCAATTGCAGTTACTTTTCCCAAAACTGATTCACTGTTGCATCAAATTCAACATCCCAAGGGGTAGGCTAATGACACCTCTCAGACTCTCAAATTAAAAATGTGTAGGTCTGTCCTTCCTTTGGTTGCACCTGAAAACAAGGCTTGACCTACTGTGGCTTTCCCAGTTACCAGTTTTTAACAAATTAATTAAAATTTGGGAAAATGCCCAGAATGCATAGCATAAGCACCTTATAGTTTAAAGACTAATAGGGTTAAGAACAGTGGGCATTATTATTGTTTTGTATTAAGAACTATTTCTCTCAAGTTAATGTAAATGTTCAGTAGTTTGCATGTCTACAGATAGCTCTAACATTATGTAGAACATCAGTAAATTTTGCTGAGCAAGGGTACATTAGGGAATAACATACAAGAGGTATGCAAAATGCATATCAGTTGAGGTATGATGAGGGGATATTGGCTTCTATTCCTTATTGTATTTCTACGAGGGGGTCACCCACATTAGAGCAAAAACAAAGTTACAAAATGTCAAGAGACCGACAGCAGCAAGTTGGAATCTGATGGAGCAACCAAGAATATGGTCAGAAAGCAGTGGGCATGGGAACACAGTAAAACACCATGGCTGGACTGCACCCACCACATCCCCCATAACTGTTATAAAACACCCCTAGTCACCAGCAATAGTGGAGGGGACAGCGATCCTGTAGGGTACATGTACAACAGTGTGGGTGCATGCTCCAAGATCCGTCGACAACCATTGTCTTCACCCTCTATTCCTGCACTCCACAGCTACCCATGCTAAACCCTCCACTCTGCTGTCAGGATACCTCTACAGAGTAGGTCTAGTCCAGTGAGCTGTGACAGAAGCTGTGTACAGTAACAGTGCAACTGTCTGAGAGCCAGAACCAGCAGAAGCCAAGTAAGGTCCAGGAAGCAAGGAAGCCGAGTAGAAGGCTGCTTGATTTTTCATTCAGTCATTTGGCTGGTGGCAGGAGGGAGCACATCCCCAGCACAAATCGAAGCACCGGACCGGCCCCCTGTGCCACACTTTTTGACCTGCTCTCATACACCCCCATTGGGGGCTTTGACCCTGGGCCCCACCAAAAATGTTACAAACCCAGATCCTATGACACCTTATCACAGCAGAACTGGGATTCTGTTAATATAAGTGGCTTCCAAATGTTCTGTTTCCCCACCACTAAAAAACTAAAATTTGGACGATTTATGGGTGGCATTGCTACATATCTTAAAGTGGGAGATGGTATCAAAGTAATTAAAATTGAACATAAGTTTATAATTTTGGTCATTAATTGGTACCAACAACAATTTATACTTGTTAATGTCTACATAGCTCCGAAAAAATTAAACTTATAGACACAACAAATTGGGAAAAACCTTTCACAAGGTATAGATAACATGTCTGAAAAATATCAGGTGGGGATGCTAATTGTGGCTGGTGACTTCAACGCGAGGATAGCAGAGTATGACAACTGTGACTTGCTAAGTACACACATAGATCTGGGGGACTGTAAAAAGAGAAATAGTCTAGATAAAATCAGTAATGAATAAGGCAACAGTTTCAGAATCTGATGGAAGTAAATGTACTTTTTTTTTATGAAACGGAAGAATACAGGAAGATTTTGAAGGAAATTCAACATACTTTTCACCAAATGGGCAAAGTGTAATTGATTTTGTGCTATGTAACCCCGAAAATTATTACCTTTTTAAAAATCTAAGGATAAAATGAAATCAGATAGTAATCATGCCCCTTTGATGTTAGAAGTCATAAATGAAAACGTGTATAAATTAAAACATCTCATTTAATCCTTTGTCAGCACTCAGCAGCAAAGGCAAACAAAAATTAAATAGGACATTAATAAATTGTAGTGCATTAAGAGCATGCCTTTATGAATAGAAAACTAAATTTGACTACTACACAAATCCTAATGGAATTGTAGCATTTAACTCTGAAAATAATTTAAAAACTTTTATTTATTTATTTAGTTTTTGTTTACTGGGTAAGTGCGCTAGACAAGAAACTTTGCCTATTTTCAGGCACGACCCGGGAGAGTTACATACAGAGTTACAGTTATATACAGAGTTACATAGAGAGGTAATAGCAAGTCAGGAGACAAATAACATCACATGATTTAGTGCAAGGTAACCAGACTATAACAGATATCTCAGGTGTTACTGCTTCACAGTTGGCGAGACAGTTACAAACAGGGGAACAATAAATGAGGAAGAAATCATACAAAGCGTGTTCTAGTGCAGGGGTTAGCAGCATATGGGATCAACATGGCAACAGCTCAGGTAGTGCAGGCCCCTGAAAAACAGATGGTCACAACCAGAGATTAAGCCTTCACACATTATAATGTGGCATACAGGTAAGGAAAGTGCTTTATATTTGGGAGAACTATACTTATATAGTTCAATAAAGAACTCAATTTATATTAACATTAAACCAAGACAACATCAATACAGCAACATGTAGTTTGACACTGATTGTAGAAATGCCAAAAAGAGCTTAACAGATTAATAAGATGGACAAAAAACAGTCTGCCTCAAACAAATTTTATCAGCTTAACCCTTAGGCTGCCAGAAGATTTAGAGCATATAGGTTTTTAGGACATGTATACATGTTGGTGGCACATAACTTAACATGTTTTTTTAACATTTGTTTAGAACAAAAATATATTCCGATAATATGGACACAAAACATTATTGTTCCCATTCATAAAAAAAGTTACTGTCAGTGATCCAGCTTATTTCAGATCAATATGTTTATTACTTGATATTGGTTCAAAAAGTTTCTCTAGAATACTCTTAAACAAACTAACAAAATGGACAAATGATAATCACATAATTTCACAGTCTCAAGCTGGTTTCAGACAAGGCTTCTCAACTACAGACAACTTATTCTGTCTTGCACATATAATTGAAAAATATGTCTCATTCAGACACATGAAACTGTTTGCTTTGTACATTGATTTCAAGGCCTCATTCGACTCAATAGATAGAAATACCTTATGGGAAATTTTAATACACTACGGTATCGACTGGTCATTACTTCTGTCAATCTGGCTTTCGGAAGAACCACTCCACTACCACCTCCCTACTCAGGCTCACTGACTCCATCTTCACTGGGATGGATAATGGCATCATTACCTCTGCCATCTTTGTCAACCTCACCAAGGCTTTCAACACAGTCTCCCATGCCCTACTACTTCTCAACTCCCTTATGGCTGCTGGCTTGTCTACTTCTGAGCAAAACTGGTTTAGAGCTTACCTCTCAGGCAGAACACAATCAGTAAAGATCCAAGAACAATCTCTCCCTCCCCCTTCCTATTTCCACAGGAGTCCCACAGGGCTCAGTGCTTGGACCCATTCTCTTCTCCATCTTCCTAAATGACTTGTAGTATGCTCCTCCTCCTCTATCCATATGTATGCCAACGACACCATCCTGTTCTCATCTGGCAAATGCCCTGCTGATGTAGCAACCACCCTTCAGCATGACTTCCACCAGGTTCAGCTATGGTTTGCCTCACATCAGCTATTCCTAAATGCCAAAAGACGGTCTCCATGACCTTTTGCACTAGGCAGAGACTCTCTAGGCTCCACCCTTTACCTTCTTTCCATACCTTTGATGGGACAATCTTAGAGGACACCTCCTCATTCAGATACCTTGGGGTTTTGTTGGACCAACACCTCAACTTCTCTGGCCACATTGATGCTGTCCTGAAAAAACTGTACCCCAAGCTTGGTGCCTTATTCAGGAATCATAGTTGCATCCCTCCTACGACGTGAGGTGAACTAGTCCAGAAGATGAACCTCCCCATTTTTGACTACTGTGATGTAGTCTATGGTGCCGCTCCCAAATCCTCCCTAACCAGTTTGGACACTCTCTTTAACTACTTTTGTCATTTTGCCCTTGATGCTCCATCACACACTCATCACTGTGACCTCTACCATACCCTGTCCCTTCCCCCACTTGCCAACAGGTGTCTCACTCATTGTACCAAACTCACTTCTAAATTTTGTTTAGGAGAACTTCCCTCCTACCTTTCAAGCTCACCCCCCCCCCACACACACACACACACTCCCTCAGATCCTCTGACACTTGCACTTTGTTGGTCTCCTGTCGAACCACTCTCATTGGTCAGTCAGGCTTCACCCATTGTTTCCTACAAATCTGGAACTCTCCCCAAATACAGCACTCCTCCTCCTATTACTACTCCTTGTCTCTGCCTTACATAACTTTCTCTCATATAACTGTTCCTGCTTTAACCCTCCTTAACCATCCTCCTACATCTCTGCTCCTCTCCATGACTCACATCCCCCATTAAACCTTCCTCCCCCCAAGCCTGCTTCTCAGCACGCACTCCTTTCCCTTCACCGTTTACCCCCTCACTCCTACTCCTAACCATCCTCCATTATCAACTTGCCCCTGCTTAGTTTTGACCTCTGGCAAGCTGCTCAGCATTCTGGAGGGGTCTAGCTCTGGGCAAGCCTCATCCTTCCCCTCCCCTGCCCCTCTCTCCTTTCTACCCAACTTTTCCTCAGCTAAATCAGCCTTCTTTTGGGGTTCTTAGCATCCTAGTGATGTCTACTCTCAGGTAAGTTTCTTTCCTCCCTCTTTTTTTTTCCTTTCCTCTTCTAGCCCCCCATTCCCTCTGCCCAACTTGTCCTCGCTAATTTTATCCCTGACAGGGTTCTCTGCATCCTGGAGGACCAGCGATGGACAATTAGTCTTCCTTCACTGCCAACCCCTCTATTCTTTTCTACCCAACTAGTTCTCACCTGATTCTGTGCTCTGGCAGGGTTCTCAGCATCCTGGAGTGGCCTAGTCTATGGCAAGCTTCTTTTTCCTTCCTCTTCCTCCTTTCCCTTCATCCATTCTTTTCTTTCTTCCTAACTTGTCCTCACCTAGTTTTGCCCCCTTGCAGGATTCTCAGCATCCTGGAGGGGTCCAGCACTGGGAAATGACTCTTCCTTCCCTCCCCTTTCCCCTCCATCCTTTCTACCTAACTCGTCCTCACCTGACTCTGCTCTCTGGCAGGGTTCTTAGCATCCTGAAGAGGCCTAGTGTTAGGTAAGTTTCTCCCACCCCCCCTCCTCCTTCCCTTTACCATCTCCTCTACTATCTCTACCCAACCTGTCCTTGCCTACTCCTGCCCCTTATTCTAAGTCTTCACCTCATTCTACCACTGGCAGTGATCTCCGCACTCTGAAGGGGGCAGTTCCAGGTATGACTTGTCCATCCCTACCTTATCCCTTACTCCCACCTCTCTCTCCTGCCCACTCTCTACACCCCTGCACTTAAACAAAGGAATTAGTTCACTTGAGCTAATAACTTGTACTTTATATTCTGTCTGAGGTGCTCCCAGATTGCACTAGCCTTGTGTTAACTTGTCCCTTGCAACTGATGTTTTGCTCACTATACTCTGGTAATGTTCTCCCCATCTTTATCCTCTTATTCCCCCAGCTGGTTTCCACTGTCTACCCTTCTACCCTCCTTGATGTCTCCTCACTTCACATCATTCATTCAATAATTGCTAAATAATCTGTCTCTTAAATGTGGTCCATTCCTGCCAGGAGTTTGCTCCAAGGCTACATTAAATTTCTGTACTGTGTTCCTCAGATATGCCACTTGTAATTAAATGCATATTCCACAGGTATGATATATTTAACTGTATGTTATGTCACAAATGCGATTGTATGATTATTTATGATATTTGTTAACTGTATGTCTTGTTACAAATGTAATTGAATGTTTAATTTCTTGGATATGTTAAATGTTAAACTGTACATCTAATTCTTCATCCAGCTGTACAATTGTACCCCACCCCACCCAGGTGCTGCACTGGGAGACAAGCAACTTGTTGTTCAGTGTGCCTTCCTGGTGAAATACCTTAATAAATAAATAAATAAAATAAAAAATATTTATTTTATATAACAATACTACAATATTGAGATACGATAATACTGGAAACCTAAGCTTTCCATTTGAATCCACAAGATGAGTCAAACAGGGATGTCTACTGGCCCCAGCCTTATTCAATTTATTTTATTTATTTAAAGGTTTTCCCAGGAAGGCATACTGAGCAGACAAACTGCTCGAATCCAGATGCATCCTGGAAGGGGGGGGGACATGGAGACAGCACAAATAATATATAGCATACAGTGAATAGAACAGTACATTATACACAGACTTGGAGACAGTACAAATAATATACAACATATAGTGAAGGAACAGTACAATGTACACAGGAACACCAGATATTATGATACAATACAAATAGGATTAGGAAGTAACTTATGATATAATACAAACTCAGATGAGTAACAGCAAGTCCAATTTATATGTCAATTCATTACTAGATTTTGAAAGTGAAGGTCTGTTTGATCCCCCTAGAAAAGATAAAAGCCCACTGCATGCACTGGCCTACGCCAATGACATTATGCGCTCTTGTCCTTATCATGCAGTGGCCTTGAAAAGAAACTAGATTATTTCTATTCAAAATGCATAGAACTGGAACGGAATATAAATCTAAAAAAACAAAAGCAATGGTGTTTGAATGCAATGCTAAGAATATAAAGAAGTACAAGATTTATCTTGGCAATGATAAAACTGAAATACCTGTAGTTTGCGAATACATCTATCTTGGTATTAAAATGGTACCAAATATGTGCTAAAATCCACACATTAAAGAACAAAAGCAAAAGCTACAGCTGAAAAGGCTAAAGTTGCAGCAAAAACCTTACTTAAATTTAATTACCAATATGGGGGCAATACTATTATATCAGCTTTGAAAGCTGGGGAGGCTAAAATAAACCCCCTACTCCAATATGGAGCCAAAGTTTGAGACTATCATAAATCAGAATATCTAGAAAGAACCCACGCCTATTACTACAAAGCTCTTCTTGGTGTGCCTTGTTCCACGGCTAATAAATGGTAAGGGCAGAACTTGGAAGAATCCTGATTCAAACAATCAAAGAACTCAGGTTAGCCACATATTAGCTTTGCATAATAAATAATTTGTATAATGATTTACCAAAACAATGTCTTAATGAGAAAATAAACTGGGAAAGAGAGGATATAGGTCCAAATGGTTAACAGCAGTGAACGAAAATAGTCTAAAATTTAACCCCACCTTTCTTTCTTCCAAATTGATGCCAGATGGCTTCCACTTTATTGTTGTGATAAGATTTTCAGTTTTGAGTATCATTTAAGAATTTTATGAAAGTTTTAAAGTAATTATTTCTCAAGAAAAAAAGATGGCTGCCTCATTTCTGCATAGAAATAATACTGAAGACCTGAGGAGGGTAAGAAACCAGACAAAAATGCAGATGTACAGTACACAGCATAGGAAGCATTCTGAAAACTCAAATCAACAGTTCTGCTAATATGTTTCATAACTATAGCAGAACATTAGCTTTTTGGAATAACTTTTTTTGTTGCACTACAGCTTTAAGTGCACTTTTTGAAACACTAAAAAAAACAATGCATCTATGGTCAGATTTCAAAAGACAAACATTCCCCACAGTATGTGAAAGTCTTGAAAACAAAACTATTTGAAAAAGCAAGATAAACTGACATGTTCTTGATAAAAGAAATAAAAAACTCCCTTGGTTCAGAGAAAACAAAATATATCATTCACTGGAAGATTATTTAATAATCTGTTCTCAACCTGACCATAGAAGACTTATAACATGGGCCAGGTTTGATCTTTTGACATCAGAGCACACTTATTATAATAAAGTACTAACTGAACAAACTAATAATATGTGCCTGTGTAATAAAGGAGTCAAAGAGACCATTCAACACATTATTACACTTTGCCCATTATACTCTAATGCAAGAAATCAGTACCTGGGGAATGTTAAAAACTTATGCCTGTGCCAACTACATAGAGGATAACGGATGGGTAGGTAGTTATAATGAGGATTTTACACTCCCCCAAGCGGTGGGATGCCACATAAACCCCGAGAGCAAAGCTCGAGGGGTTTATTAAGGTATCCTATCTTTGGTGAGGTGTGTAAAATCCAAGTTTTACTACACACCTACCTATCTTTTATTTTTATAATTGCTGGGGCTGTTTTTTCGCCACAGTAATTATACAAAATAGCTCTGTTTTGGTATGGAGTCAAGCTGCGAATCGCTGGAGTTTTAGCACGGTCTATAGCGTCTGCCTCGTAAACTGAAACAGCATTTTTTTTTCTTAATTGGGGCTGATTAGTTCATTGTTGTTTTTTTGTGCCCAGTAGTATTGTGTTAAAATAAAAGAAGAACTTACCGCCGACTTCTGTCGGGGAAGTTGTGAGCAGTGAAAAGCTGGGACAGACTGCGCGGAGAGCAGTAGGTTTGAGGCAGGCGCATGCGCTGAAGTAGGGAAACCTGGCATGTGAATGTTGTTATAACCAGCTGGTTATAACGATAGAATTATAACCCAGTTTCCCTATGGGAAAAAACAGTAACCAGTTATTATAATACTATATTTGTACTTCTATACCCCAGATTTCCAGAAGATCTCGATTTAATAGCTAAATTCCTAGCATCAGTAATACTAGGCTTAAAAAGACAGACAGAAGGCTTCACACCCATAGTGCCAGTCTCCCACTCTAGCGGGGCATGTGTGTCCAAGCAGTAGCTAATAGATGCTTATCTAGCCTATCTTTGAAAGTCTGGAATCTATCTGCTTCAACCACCTCTCTAGGGAGGGTATTCCACAGGGGTATAATCCTCTGAGTAAAAAAGGATCTACTCAAACTTGTCCTCGAAAAGTCAGCTTTAACTGATGCTTGTGACTTATTAGACTCTCAGTCCTATTGGTTGGCAACAGACCCAAACTTTCTGCAAGTTAATTATCCTTAGATATTCTATACATTTGTAGGAGCTCTCCTGTGATGCACTTCAATTCCAAGGGGTAAAGGTTAAGCTTCTGTAGTCGTGATTCATAAGGCTCCCTACTAATACCAAACACCACCTTAGTCATTCTTCTCTGGACTCTCTACAGAATGTTTATATCCCTTCTCAGGTGTGGACTCTGGGGGGGAGCGGGCATAATAATCACAGAGCAGCCTAAGAAATGCTCTGTACAGAGGCACTATACAGGCCCTATTTCTATATACAAATGCTGTTTTATGCATCTGATTATTCTGTTGGCTTTATTTGTGACTACATTGCAATGTGAACTAAATGACAGGTCATTACTGACTAGTATTCCTAGGTCTTTCTCACTGTCAGGTACTCTTAGCTGGATTCCATTCAGTGTGTAGCTATTCTTCCTGTTATTTTTCCCTAGGTGCATCACCACACATTTCTCTATGTCGAGTTGTATGGCATTTAGCGATGCTCACTTTCCCAAATTATCGAAGTCATGTTGCTATGGATGCAACCTGCTCCTCATCTCCTACCTTTGTGCAGAGTTTTGAATCATCTGCACATTTAAGAAGGAAGTTCTTTGTCTCCTTATCCATATCTATTATAAATACTGAGAACAAGACCAGCCCCAGCACAGACCCCTGAGGTAATCCACTTGTCACTGAACTGCTCTCTGACATATGTCCTCTAATACAAACCTTCTGTGCCCTGTCTCCAAGCCAATGGTTAATCCACCTTAATAGCTTGGTATTGATGCCAGATTGCTGCATCCATTGTACAAGGGTGCCGTGTGGTACCTTATCAAGAGCCTTTCTGTAGTCTAGATAAATCACATCCACTGGTTCTTGCTATCCAGTGAATCGCTGACCTTTTCATAAAAGACCAAGGTGTTAATAAGGCATGATCTGTGTTTCCTGAACCCATGCTAAGACAATCTCCAAGATTAAAGCTATCTAGTTCACTTTCCAGCCTCTCCTTTATTAAAGACTCCAGCATTTTACCAACTAGTGATGTTGGACTGATGGGTCGGTAGTTACTTAGTTCAGATCTATTTCCCCTTTTAAATATGGGGACAACAGTTGCTGTCCTTCAGTCCCATGGGACATCTCCAGTCTCCAAAGACAGGTTAAACAGTTTATGTAGGGGGTCCACCAACCAAGCACCAACCTCCTTTATGAGGCTGGCATGCAATCCATCAGGCCCTGCCACTTACAAAGGGTCTATTTTCTTTAACGATGCATCTATCTCTAATTTTGCTACTCTCACTGAATTATCCATATTGGTTTCAGGTTGCCTAGAGTATCTACTCTTTCATTTTGAGCTTTCTCATAAACGGAGCAAAAATAATTGTTAAAAACTGTAGCCTGTATTTCTGGGTTGAAGCATTCTGTATTACCAACTTTGAAGGGGCCAATTGTACTATCCGCAGCTTTATTATTAATGTAAGAGCAGAAGGACTTTCTGTTGTCTTTGGTATGGGCTAACCTAAATTCTAATTTACTTTTTTCTAATCTTATTAGTTTTTTTCTAGTCTTTAGCTGTTGTTTATACTTAAATATGTTGTAGGTGCTATTATCCCTCTTCATTGCCCTGTATGCCTGCCTTTTTTTCCTCAGAGAGTATCTAACCTTGTGCGTGTACCATATTGGTACCTTCCCCCTTTTGTTATAAATAGATTTGTTGGGTAAATAGATGGCTTCCAGGCTTAGCAGCTTCTTTTTAATTTTCAGCCATAACCCTTCTACTGTTTGATTATCCTCATCCCAATCCCATTCTGTTAATTCTTGCTTGATTAAATCGAAGTTCACCCTGTTATAGTTTTTAATACTTGCACGGGCATGGATGGTTTTAGGTTTGGAATTAAAATTGAACAGTACAATGTTGTGGTCACAGTCAATTAGGGGATTCTGGAGTGCTAAATTATTAATACCATCTGGACTATCAGTTAAAACTAGGTCTAATATTGCATTGTTCCTAGTAGGCATATTGACCACTTGGGTTAGTTTATGATCAGCACAAACTTCCATAAATAGTTGTTCCTGGTTGTTAGATACTGTCCCAGTATTCCAATCTGTTCTGGGTACGCTGAAGTCAGCTGCGGCGACACCAAAGATGTCGACATCCCCGACATCGACAGACACAATGCTGAGTGTCAGTATTGTGCTGCCGGTATGCCAGTGTGTTTTCCTCGGGGGCTGCACCCCCAGAACCCCCCAAGAGGGGGGCTCCTCCCCTCATCCACCCCAGTATTTATATAACCAACTCCGAGTTGGAGTTGTCTCGGGGAAGGGGTGAAACACCAGGGGATGCAGTGCCAGTGTTAGCGGGGACCATTACAGTGACCAGTTGATTTCTGTCACTGTAATGGTCTTCACTGTAGATGTTTCATTGTTTGGTTGGCATACCGTTGAAGTCACCCATGAGCAAAATTTCACTGATGTTATCTAGGAGTTTAGTATGTTCAGCTACATCTATGTCAGGCGGCCTATAGCAAACCCTTACTAAGTGGTGTTTGCTGTTCTCTCTAGTAAGCTCTAACCACAGTGAGTCATAATTGGATGTCAAACTGCATTCACAATATATCTGTCTACATTGTAGGCTCTCCCTCACATACAGCATAACTCCCCCACCTCTTCTGCCCTCTCTATCCTTATGGAACACAGTATACCCTGACATGTTCCTACTCCAGGTGGTGCTCCCCAACCACCAGGGTTCTGTTATTGCAGCCAAATCAATTCCTTTTTCTAATAAAATGAGTTCAAGTTCAGATTTTTTGACCACATTAAGGCTTCTTGTATTGGTGAGGAGTACTGCCATATCTTTTTTGCCTTAAGGTGGAGCCTTTTGCTTGATGTTATCATGTGTCCCCTTACCCCTTTTATGAACCCTACACCCCTTAGTAGTCAGTTTTTTGGAATGCCTCTATTACGGTTTAATTAATCGAAAAACATGTTTCCAAGTATCCAGGAGTCTTTCCTGTTCAAGTGTAACCATTCATTGCTGTACAGATCCTGGCCATTTTCAAACCTTTCCCATGATTTAATTAAGCAATAATACACGACAGGGTGTGGTATCTCATGAGATATCGTCACGCCTCAGGTGTATTGTGAGGCATGATGCCACAGGCCGAGTGTCTCGTGCACCCGAGAAGTGATGATATCCCATAATATGCCACACCCTGGAGTGTATTATTATGATTATAAAATGGCCCTAAAGTGTTTGTAAATGACTGATCTTGGTAATCAGTTTTGGACCATGACAATAATGTGAGATATCATCACAGGTCAAAGTCTGCTTCAGCCAATCAGCTTCCGGTATTTCTCCTCTCCATTTTATAATAATGCATATTCCCTTGCTCAGACACCATCGTCTTTGCCAGTTATTATAGTATTTGATTCTTTTAGTTCTTTCCTTACTTGCCCTCGGCACAGGTAGCACCTCAGAAAAAATGACTTTAGTGTTGTGTTGAACTACTACTTTGTAAACGTCCACATTATCTGTTACTGTTTCTTTAACTTTATTCCTACCTAGGTCATTAGTTCCTGCACATAGTAAAACAAAAAAAGAAAAGAGCTAAGCTAATGAGAATACAACAAGAATAAAATAATGAAAACTTAAATGGGACATAATATGTACACTGTCATTATCCATGTATATGTGATAGTTATTGTATTTGTTAATGTTTTTAAATATGTCTTTTTATAATATGTTGTAAAAACCACAATGTCTGTCCATTATGGTTGAACAATAAACACTGAAATTGAATTGATATTCTCACAATTGTAGTTTTTGTGTATGGGCTTATCTCAGTTCAGCTATGTTGTAATTGTTTGACTTCAATTCACTGGAACTCACTTATTGTACCTGTTATATTACCTTGTAATCTCTGTTATTGATGTGTAACCTTTGTAAAAGTGCACTTGTGCTGAAAGGTATTCTCTGAAATTTTCAATCAATAAATAAATAAATCTCATAGTGTTGGACACATTTTGATCTCCAGATTTATAAATACTGCAAAAAGGAAGATCCTGGAAGAGTCTGTCTAGTAGTCTTACTTTCTTTTACCTTAGATCTACCTACACACACACACACCTCTTTCAATTCAGGGCGCAGGCATATGAAGGAGGCTAAGCTATTTGAACGAAGGTGATTCTTATGATGAGTTGAAGCTGCTTCAGATGTAGCTGCAGACAGTATTGATCCCCCAAAAGAATTCTGATAACGGGAAAGACATGGCTTCTGAATGTATGAAGCATTTGTCAAGGCTGCAGCTCAACAGATGTCAGGCAAATTTAATTAGTTGGAATAATACATTAATGATAATAATAATGTGCATTTCTCAAATGCCTTGCTTATGAATTCAAGGTACTGTGCAATACAGCACACAAAAATATCAAAGGGAAATCATTATTAGTAATTTACATACTGTTCATCTGGACTAGAATTTTCATAATGGCTGAAGACAGCCATCCCATAACTTTATTCAAAATGATGTCTGAAGTTCAGATATGATTCAGGTCAGTTAGTGTCATAAAGTGAAGCATGCACAGCAGAAGCTCCTGCAATCATGCCAAAAGTTGCAAAAACATGTAAGCCATTGAAAAACTGGGCTCCCAAGTTTTTGTGCACTTATGCAGATGCTGATAGAGGAGAAAATTGTCTCTGAGTCAGCATCCAACCTGTCCAAAAATCCAGACCTATTTTTTATTTTATTTTTTCCATATAGGAGTTTTCTCTTTCTGAACCAGCTGCCCGCTTCAGACTACCTCCCAGCCTCAACGCTAAGCAACATGGCCACCAAGGTGGCTTAGAAGCAAGGGGCCCATGAGTACCATTAGCCATCACTCTGGTGCTGGCTCAGTCTTTTTTACATTCCCCCCCACTCTTGTCTTCCCTACCCTCATCATACTGCTTTCATGGGGGGGGGGGTTAACCCTCAACACTGAACTACTCTTGTTATCTGCCTGAGGAGGTGCTATTGTGGCGGGAGGGAGAAACCCTCCCTCTGGTGATTGAGAGTGCTGCTGTACTTTAGGGATCACACACTGGACCTTGTCATCATGGTGGGGGTTGGAAAAGGATTACATCTTAGTGGAACCCACTGTTTGGTCAGACCACCACACCGTCTCACTTAATATCTACCTCCAACTGTGGATGTTATCCACTACTTTGGTAAACATGAGATGGATTCTGAAAGATTTCTTAGTCTAGTGGATACCCTGAGCCTACTCAAAGCCTGTGTAAGTGGATGCAGCACCGCTGTCATGGTCTGTATTACAGCTCTTGCTTCGGTGCTGGATTCCCTGGTACTGGTCCGTTCTCACCACCTGACCTTACATCAAAGCTCACTATGGTTTAATTCTGAGATTCAGCAGTTGAAGGCCAGGGGTTGGAGGCTGGAGAACAGGTGGAGGAAATGGCAGGTACATTCTGACAAAACTTGTCCCAGAGGAGCACTATAAGAATCACCAAAAGGCAATCTCTTTGGCAAAGAGGACTTATTTCTCAGGCATGATTGCAGCTGCCAGAAACTGACCAGCCCCAGTTTTCTGCACTGTAAGCTGTTTGCTCCTCCTTTGCTGTCTATGGGGCAAGAAGCAGGTAGTCCCAGCTCACTCCAAGAACATTTTTGAAACAGCTTTGGATCTGGAACTTATTGGGAAAAGCGAAGCTGTCCATTTTGCACAGACAAGATTAAGAGTGCAAGGGTGCATCACTCTTTTTCATTTTCCATGAATGTTGAACAATCCAGAGGAAAAAAAAAAACACTGCGAGGCCTTAAGGAAGTGGCCTGAATTACAGAAAGAAAAGAGGGCCTGGAAACCAGGATAGCACTAGAAGCTGCAGATCACCAAAGCCTTTTTCCAGTTCATAAATGGAAAGAGGAAGGTGAAGGAGGGCATTGTGCTCCTGGAGAAAGTCAAAGGGCCCCAAGTGTCATTAGGTGGGCCAATCGCATGATGATGACTATGATGCAACCTAGGGACATCATGCCAGCCCTGGTAGCTGACTACCTGGCCAAGAGCAAGCCAGATAAATCCCAAAGCAGAGATGGGATATACCCCAGGATCATAGTGGAGACAAAGGAATAATTGAAAGGGTCTCTTGCATTAAGCTTTCATGAGTCTACCAATACAGGTGTGGCACTGGAGCACTGGAAAGTGACTAGTGTGATTGCCATCTTCAAGAAGGGGGCAAGGTCAGATCAGGAAACTATATGCCCATCTGTCTGACATCAGTGCTGGACAAGGTTCTGGAATCCATTATCAAGGACAGAATAATGGATCACATGATTGAGGTCCAGGTTCTCACCTCATCTCACACGAGAAAGAAATTGGGCACACACCAGGCACATACAAAAATAGAAGGGCTGTTAGCCCAGTGTATGTGTCATGCTATCAGTTAAATAAAATACTTCTATTTTCATATGTGTCTGTTGTGCCATGCCTCCTTCTCGTGCATGCTGTCTGATTGACTGGTGCACATCTGAGGACAGAGGTGTGCGCTCCTTACCTAAATCTCACCCTGTCTCAGCTTAGCTCTAAGAAGGGCAGATCATGACAAACCACCTGATCACACTCTTCAAACTGGTGACCAGGGAACTGGACTGGGGCATGACTGTAGATGTACAGTAGTGCAGCTGGACTTCAAGGCCTTTGACACTGTGGCACACAATAAGCTGCTGCTGTCAAAGTACACCAGTGCGCATGAGGCATATACAAGATAGACTGATAACTAGCTTGGGGGCAGAAAGCAGAAGGTTATGGTAGATTGTCACTATTCCGCATGGAGGAGGGTTCTCAGTCTTGTTCCTCAGGGATCAGTGCCGGGGACACTGCTTTTCAACCTTTTTGTCAACAGTTTGGAAGCTGGAGTCTGAAGCAGGTGGCTAAAGTTTGCGGATGACACTAAGCTGGTCAGAGCGGTGGACTTGCTTAAGGACAGGGAAAAACTTCAGGAGGACCTGAACAAGCTAGCCGAATGATCAACATTGTGAAGTCTTATATTCAATGAGGCTGAATGCAAAGCACTACACTTGGGGAGGAGAAACAGAGGTAGGACCTACACACTATCTGAGGCTTCTTTTGTTGCAGTGGAAAAGGAAAAGGATCTGGGATCGTGACAGACAAGGGGGCTAAAGCATGACAAGCAGAGGGCAGCTGCTGTTAAGGAGGCTCAAGGAATGCTGGGCTACATCAGACAGGGGGCACCAGCAAAGCAGGGGAAGTAATCTTACCACTTTACAAGGCCATATTCAGGCTCCACCTGGAGTGTTATGTGCAGTTCTGAGTTTCCCAGTACAGAAAGGACATTGAGGCAGTGGTGAGGATGCAATGAAGGGCCACTAAACTGATGAGGGTTATGGACGATACAAGCAATGAGGAGAGACTGGAGGTCCTTACTATGTTCGCTGTGGAGATGAGGAGGCTGAGAGAGGGCATGCTGTCAGTCTTCTGCATACAGAAGGGTATCGACAGGATCGAACAGATGGAGAGGTTTCATCTGGTGTGCTCTAGCAGGACAAGGGAACATAACCTAAAGCTTACAGGTGGTAAATTGAGGGGTAATGTTAGGAGGTACTTTTTCTCCCATCAGGTGGTGCCCCTACAGAACAGCCTTCCAGCAGAAACAATGGACATGAAGACAGTACAGACCTTCAGAGTAAGCCTGGACAGATTTCTAGTTATGAACGGAATTACACGGTGCCCCTGGGTAATGGGTTGGATGGCTAATCCGTATAGATTAGTACATATCTGAACCACATACTTGTTGACCCTGCTTATGAAACATCGGAGTTGGACTTAATGGACCTAGAGTCCCTTCTGACTTTAAATTACTAGCTTACTAATTACCAGGTGACATCATTGCTTGCAGTCAGTCAGTGATTCCACATGCAACCAATACTTGCGTTGGCTGCTGCTTCCATGGAAACTGAGCACACTGAGGAGTTGTTGCGCTTTCATCAATGTAGTAAGCCCAAGAACATAGCAGTATCTGTGTCAGGAGCTACTGACTGCAACTGATGATGTCACCAGTTGGAGTACCTATGATGGGGCAATAGGGGGATACCATACAGGGGTGGCAGAATGTTCAGAGCAACAGAAAATGATAAAAGAGATGCGCTGTGCAGAAAGAGAACGGGGTGAGGCAATCTGAAAGGGAACTGCAGCAATGCTTTCCTTCTGGTTTCAGTTTCTGTCTGGGAATGTAGGAGTATCAATAACCAGATGTTTCATTCCCACTGGGAAGTGTTTCTGTGTGCATGTGTGCAGTACAGTATGGCCCGGATATTCAAACTGCACCATTCTGAGGCGCAAGCCCTTGCGCTGCTCAAAATAGTTGCGCAGGGGTGTGGCGAGGCGATATTCAAAGGAGTTGCGCTATTGAGCAACTCCTTTGAATATCACCCAACCACAACCACTGTGCATGGCGCATCGGAACTTGCGCCACCGCCAAGTTGTCAGAGTTGAGCATTAAACTTGCGGTGGCGCATACGTACATTAACGCCATCGTAATTCCGATATTCAAGCGGTGAAATGCAAATGAGCCATAATTCATGCAAAGGCGCGGGAGGCCATTTGCATCTGATTATGGCCCCATTTGCATGCCATTAACATGTAGGTGCGCCACGTCGAGGACTTGCGCCTGGCGCCCTGCCAGGCAGCAGCCATCGGGGACCAACGCACCCTGCAGCCCGATCACGGGCACAACGTGAAAACAACCCCCGCCCACACATCTCCCAATGCCCGATCGCGGGCAGAACGTATCATGACAACACCCCCCACACACATCTCCCAATGCCCGATCGTGGGCAGAGCATTATCATGACAACACCTCCCGCTCCAAACAGCTCCCAATGCCCGATCGCTGGCAGAGCGTGAAACAACCCCCAGTGCCCGATCACAGGCAGAATGTAAAAGACCCCCGCCCACATCTCCCAATGCCCAATCGCGGGCAGAATGTATCATAACAACACCCCAGCCCACACATCTCCCAATGCCCGATCGCGGGCAGAATGTATCATAATAACACCCCCACCAACAGCTCCCAATGCCGATCGCGGGCAGAGCGTGAAACAACCCCCGTGCCCGATCGCGCAGGCAGAATGTAAAGAACCCCTAGCCGAATATCTCCTGGTGGTCCAGTGGACCGTAATGCCCGATCGTGGGCAGAATGTCCAGTGACAACCCCCAAACATCTCCCTGGTGTCTAGTGTCCCCCACCCACCCACCCACGAGCCCCACCACCCGCTCCCCGGCGGCGCAGCATCCCACCCGGCTGCCGCCTCCTGCCGACTGACTGTCGGTGGGGCTGCCGCCCATTGGTGCAGAGCTAGAGCCAATGGGCGTGCAGCCATACCATACATGACAGTCAGATTTGTGAATGGGTTCATTACAAATCAGGACTGTCATCTCTGACAGACTACGCCCGTGGCTCTAGCTCTCGCAATGCGATACACCCGGACAGTCAGTTGGCGGGTGGCGGTGACAGGCGGGTGGGATGCTGCCGCCCGCCGCTGCCGGGGGGGGGTAGTGGGGCTGTGGGTGGGTGGGTGGGGGGACACTAGACACCAGGGAGATGTTTGGGGGTTGTCACTGCACATTCTGCCCGCTGATCGGGTATTACGGTCCACTGGACCACCAGGGAGATATTCGGGTTGGTGGGGGTCTTTTACATTCTGCCCACGATCAGGCACGGGGGGTTGTTTCACGCTCTGCCCGCGATCGGCATCGGAGCCGTTTGGGCGGGGTTGTCATGATCGCTCTGCCCGCGATCGGGCATTGGGAGCTGTTTGGGCGGGGTTGTCATGATACGCTCTGCCCGCGATCGGGCATTGGGAGCTCGTTTGGGCAGGGTGGGAAGGGGGGTTGTTTTTACGTTCTGCCCGCGATTGGGCTGGTGGGGGGGCACAGGGACTGAGTTGGGGGCCAGCCACGGATGGCAGCTGCTGTGTTGAGCCCTGCAATACAGCAGCTCACCTGTGGGTGGCCCTCAACTTGATCCTTTTTTTTTTGGCTCAAAGTTGTGCAGGCACAGGTTGGGGGTTGCGCCTGCACAACTCTGCACAACCCGACTGAATATCGGGTTGCACAGTTTATGCATGGTTCCTCCCCCTCCTGTTGAGCATGCATTCATTTGCATTGCGCTGTTGCTCAACCTGTTTTCAGTGGCGCAACTGTCTCCTGCTGAATATCGCAGAATGGGGCAATGTAGGACTTGCGCATGCGCAACCCTGTTGCGCATGGTGCAACCCTTTTGAATATCTGGGCCTATGTGTGAAAGCTGGAAATGATGATTTTGTCAGTACTGTGTGACTGAAATGCAACTGATTCCAAATGAATGGGGACTAATGTCACTGAGAGGGGTGGAAGACATTCTGAAAGGGCAAAAAGGTTAGAAGAGAGGGAGGTGAAACTTTATACATCACAAGAAAACTGAAAGCAAAGGAATGGCAGTTGGCATCTCTGGGGAGGAACCCAGTGAATCAGTCGAAGCTTAGTAAGTGAGCATGAAGACAAGAGGGCTGACAACAGGGGTATGTTACAGATCCCAGGGGCACCACAGAGAGGACAACAGAAGATTGCATGACAAGATAGGGAAAGCAAGCAGACAGAAAATGGTTGAAGTAGTGGGTAGTGCTAACTTCACCTACATAAAAATCCTTAAAGAGATGTAATGTAATGGAGACAAACCTGGCGGATGTGGTAAATGTTTTTTCTTACTTTTTTTATTCCATATCTGTTTGCCCCCAAATCACCATCTATGCTTGCCATCGGGCCCTTATTCTGGTAAATTCCCAGCACGATCTGCTACCCCTTCTCCCCCACTGTCAAGGCCACAGGGGATCCACTCAGTGTGGTGCCCAAGAGTACCAGGGGCCATCATACTGGCAGTCCGGGAGACATAGGGGTTTTCTCCCTGTTCTCCTGTAATCCCACTCACCTCTCTGATGCTGAGTGTTGCCCCATTGGACCTCACACACATACAGTGATGTCACTGCAGATGAGGCAAGCTCTTTGACCCACAGCAAGGGTCACTGGTGTGGCAAAACTATGGCATCATCCCCCCGGCTGAGAGCACTGCCACATGGTAATGCCAACCCAGCCCCCTTCGTTGCTCGATCCAGTTCCTAAACCTGGGTTTCCAGCACAGGTGCGCAACACACTATCTACTGGGTCACCAGGCAGCCACTTTCATTTAGCCTTTGGTCCGACAGTGTCATCCACCAAGCCTTTGGGTCAGGGTTAATTCCTGGAGACCTCGAAGCCTGTCAGTTGCTACCCCCATTGTCCTTCCAGCAGCGGTTACCCCAGTGCTGGGCCTAAGAGTGCCAGCAACTGTCATGTAGATGGCACTGTGGTTTTCTCCCCTTTATGACCCCTGATCCACTCTAGACGTAGGCCTTGAGCACAAGTGGTCCCCACAGCAGGGGAGCAAGCTCCTTGGCCTTCTACCAGGGATTGCCGTAGCATCAGACCACCGAGCCATCCCTCTTTGGGCTAAACAGTAGTACCGACCGCACTGCTTGCCCACCCTTATGTCCCAAGGGCCAGTGTCACAGGCCTATTCGTACCCAAACCTGGGTCGCTGGGCCATCGGGAAGCCCATGATAAATTCTTTTTACTTGCAACATGCTGACCCTATTCACTGAACGGTTGTGTCAATGTGGAATATGTTCTGAAAAAAAAAAAACACAAATGTAAAATCTTCAGCCAGACCGATGGCCTAGCAGTGAGCATGTGCGATGCAGTATGGGGACCCAGGTTATTGAAATTGTTTATACCAAGATATGGATCGTAGTTGGCATCTGTAGAAGACTGAGTGCTACCCCAGGGCACATATAATACCTTTTTGGAAGGTCTGTATCACTCACTAATGCATGACTGCCCCCTCATCGCCCAGGAGGGTGGGACATCATGAGTGGATGTTCTCCTCCAACCTCAATGTTAGAGTTTAGAAATCATGGGCTTCAATTTTAGAAGAGCCACTAGGTTGGCACTTCTGCCTGCAGCAAACTCTGGGTGCACCAGGGACCCTGCGCCATATTTTAGCAAAACAGGGGTCCCTGCACCAAAGTTCCCCAAGATGCTGCAGGCAGAGTGTTGTATCAAAGAGTTGGCACACCAGAGGGGTTTGGTGGATGGTGGCATGATCCCCTCCTGCCCATCAGAAAGCTGCTCCACATCGTGAATGTTGGGGGGTGTTGGAAACCCCAGAAGCTGCTCGGCATGTGGGCACAGTGCTCTGTATGTGCCCTGCAGGGCTGTTTGGCAACCCTGCATGTGGCAGTGTGCAGAATGCAGTGGGGCCCCAGACCGCTACAGAACATGGCAGTGGCAGTGTTGCGACCAGGAATCTGCACCAGAAGTGTGCCAAGCAAACCCCCTGCCAGCTTGCGAGTTTCCTTGACACCTGCAGACTGCCTCTGGCTGCACTGTTGTTGGTGCCGTGGTGGTATGGGATGGGCACCCGTTGTCACAGCGTACATGCCTCCAATGCACATGTCCATGTGTGCAGGTAGGTATCAGCTACAGATACTGGAGGACCCCTGTGCGTGGGTGCAACACATCCAGAGGCAGGTGGCAGACCGTGCCAGCATTCCTGACTGCATGGTACAGGTGAGGATGGCCACAGGTGTGTGGCAGCACTAGTCCCCCACTGTCACATACTCTTGTGAACACTGCTTTGTGGCATGCATGGTGGGTGGCAACCACAACACCCACATATGTGATGGTGCCGGTGTCCACTGGTGGTACAGGGTCAGGGTCCCGATTGCCCTGGTGGGTCCTACAGAACTGTGATGCAGCCCTACTGGCATATCAATGCCAATCACCCCAGCTCTGTGGGTGTTGTGGTGATTGCCACCCACTGTGCATGCTAGAGAGTGGTGTCCACAAGAGTAAGGGATGGTGGGGGGACCAGTGCTGCCACCTACTTGTGTCCACCCCCTCCTGTACCGTGCAGTCAGTAATACTGGCACAGACTGACACCTCCCTCCGGATGTGTTGTACCCACCTGCAGGGGTCCTCTGACATATGAAAATTACATACCAACCGTAATTCTGATCTTTCTGTGTATCTTCACCATTCATCACGTTTGGGTAAAGTGGCCAGAGGTCACGACCCCACGGAAGCTCTTATTTTTTTTTTGGATGGGAGGAGTCGACGCACCATCAGCACCACCCTCGAGGCTGACACACTGCGTGGTGCTCCCGGGTTGGCCATTAGTGTCATGACCACCTCCCACCAGTTCTGAGTCACGCAGAGTAAGAAAGGTTGGGAGGGAGGGACAAGGGAGTCCAAGGGACAGATAAAGGAAAAGATATACAAACTAAAAGGAGAAATAAATGATTGAGAGGACAGAAAGACAGCTGGAAATCTAAGGGGATTGGGAAGGGGCCCCAATCTCTGGAAGTAGAAGAGGAAGGAGGGAGGGAGGGAGAGAATTAGAAGTAAGGATGTGAGGGAAGGATAAGGAAACACACCCTGAAGCCTTGACCTGTCTCCAGATTGTATAGGAACTGCGAAGGAGTAGCCAGAAGGCTATACCACCAGAATTCAAGGCACAGAATCACTGGCAATAAACTCCAACATTAGTAGAAGCGGCTATTCTAGAAGAAAAGATGGGATACAGGGCAGTAACCCCCAAACCAAGTTTTAGTGGTAAGAAACTAATTTCTTAAATCAGTTTGAGGGTTGAGTCCTTAAGGACAAAAACAAGGGAGAATAGCTGAAGAGGAGTGAGAGAGAGAGAGAGAGAGAGAGGAGAGAGAGACAGAACGGAGATAGGGCAACCACCAACCCCACCCACAGGGGTGGAGCCGAGGCACTGAAGAAAGAAGTGCCCCCTCCATCCCAATCACTCCCCCCCCCAAGGAATGTAAAACATCCCCCTATGTGCCCAAGGTCACCTCGCTCCTAATCAATGGAAAGGAAGGGGAGGGAGGGCACAGAGAGGGACCCAGAGACTGAGGCCCCAGGAGAATGGAGGGTGGGATTGTGATGAATGGTGAAGATACACAGAAAGATCAGAATTATGGTAGTTACGTCATTTCATATCTTATCTGTAATCTTCACCATTAAATCTATGAATGATGCTGGCCCCGAAGAACCCACAGACCCTAAAGGACTAAGTCACTTAGCTCTCAGTGGGTGGCACACCGAGAGAGAGAACCTTCATGGGTCTGGAGAGGCCGAGACTGGGAAGAGTGAGATGGGGACCCCCGGAGGGAGTAGGAGGTTGCCCCGACAGACGCCGCCTCACCCTATGGGAGAAAAGATGGGTTCTCTGGTATGCGGAGGAAATCACCCAACACTGGGCCAAGGGTGACAACCGGGAGAGATGCAGCCATGCCATCCGCCTAGTGCAGATCACTGTCCCTATGACCCTGGAAGCTACCTCATTGGTTTCGTAAGATGCCCCAACTTGGTGCCTTGCTAGCTCCAGGCCACATGCAGAGAGCGCAATGGCTTGTCTGGTTACCTCCGTATCAGGCATCAAGGCTAGGACATGACCTAGCCTGGACCACAGGAACCTATCATAGGTAGCGTAATGGGCCTGATGTGCAGATATTGAAAGGAGCAACCATGCCGAGTAGAAAGTCCTCCTTCCCCAGAAGTCAAAATCCATGGAGTCTGCATCTGGGGGCTGGTCTCGGTGAAGGACGCGAAGCCCATCGGGAGTGTCCAGTTGTGTCAGTCCTGACTGAGGATGAGGATGAGGCAAACTACCTGGAGACTTCAGGGACGGCACAATACCTCTGGCGGAGATCCCCGAGGGGCTAGGACTCCGGAAAAGGGTCTCTGCCAGAAATGCAATGATGCCTCCCAAAAGGGAGCAGGCCAGGGGGGCACCACAAGAGTGTCTGGACTGAAATCGCCTAAGAAGGCACACGTCGAGTGCTCCAGATTGTGCTGCTTGGGTGGGGTGATATGCAGGTCCTCCAACATCCTCACGAGGAATCGCTGATACTCAGCGAGATCAGCAGCAGGGGAGATGTGGACAGATGGTTCCTCTCCTCCCGAAGAGGAGGAGGAGGATGAGGAAGCGGAGGACCTCAAAGATTCAGTGGTTGGTTGCTCAGGGGGAGGTTGGAACACCTGCCTGTCCATGGCCCTAACATAAGAGGGAAAATGAGCAGCCACAGCCCTGAAATGCTCCCAGGAGAGTGGTCTGCTAGGACTGAAAATGCCTGGGAGAGCAGGAGAAGGTGGTAGAGGAGTGGGGCACAGCCGACAACTGGAATCGACTGTCCTCTGCCTGGGCAAGAGAGCGCACCTGAAACTCCAAGGGAAGAGGGAGCTCCGGAAAACTCAACAGCCAACAGCTGGCCAACCATACTGGAACTGCCTAGGCTGTGCCCTGAAGATTCCCCTGTGAGGTTACCAGGGCGTGGAACTCCAAGGGCGGTGCGCCTACCTCCAGAACAGGTCCCTTTTGAGGAGACTGAAAAGGAAGGGCGGAGGTCCGCACTACGGCTCCTTCCCGAACCCTGATGGGTCCCAGAAAAGGGTCACCATGTCAAGCCCCTACCACTCGACCCCTCAGAGTCGGATAGAGCCCTTCTCCTCATAAACACCAGCCTGGGCAGCTGACAACTCTGGCCAGTCCCCGAAGGGACTATCCAGGGAGCAGCACCCTCCACTACTGTGGGTGCTCCAATCGGCCCCACAGTTGGGCGATCCAGGCACACCACCTGAGGGGGTACCACCACTGAGGGATCACAAAACCCTCTGAGGCCAGGCTGCAGAGCAATAGTGGCCTGCACCACTGCCTGCTGGTCAGCACCACTGACCCTGGACCCAGGGTCAACTGTCCGCTCCTTAAAGGGGGGCTGGTTCAGGTCTGTCGAGGACACTACCAGGGTGTCCACATGAGCGGCCAACTCCAAGGAGTCAGACCACTTGTCTGATTCAGAGTCCAACTCCGCCTCCGAGGAGGTGGAGACCGAAGTCCGGTGCCAGACAGTACACAAGATGCCTTCTGCCATCCCGACCGAATGGGGTACCAGTCCGAGGGACTGCACCAGAGTCAGCACAGAAGCCCCCAACCGCACCTTGAATAGTGCACAAAGAAGACTCGGCACTGAGGGCAGCAGCAGTATTGGAGCCGGAGCCTGCCACGGCACCACCCTGACATATGGCGTTGCAAGTGGAGCCGAGGTCAGAGACAGCGCCGACAAAAGCTTTGGCAGCTCTCTCAGCACCACGAATGGCACAGAGAGAGGTAACCCCCATGACGTTGTGTCCTCACTCAGTGCCGCAAGCAGCACCAGAGCTAGACACAGCGTCATGCTTAGCCTCAGCACCACAAATGGCGCCAAGGCGATAAACAGTTGAGGACAGCACTGTAGAGCCTCCCACGGTGTTGTCAGAACCATCAGTACCGCAAACAGCACTGACAACAGAAACAGCACCGAGCAACAGACTAGCGCCAACCACAGCGCCATCAGAGACCACAGCGCTGTGAATGGCGCTGAGGCCCAAGACGGCGCCGACGGACGGTATCGGGGACAAAGCCGACCCAGGCTTCTCAGCCCAAGGAGATGACACCGGGGGAGCCTTCACCCCTGAAGGGATGATTGCCAATGCGGTGCCTCCTGCGCACCCCTAGGGGGGATGGACTGGGCCTCCTGCAAGGTGGAAGGGGCTTCTGCAACAACGAGGCTACTAGGAGCAGAAGCCCCATCCTCCACGGTCCCTATAGAACTGGGAGAGGACCCAGAGGAAAGGCAAAGATACTGTGGCTTGGCCTGACGAGTGCGTGCCCATCCCGCGAAAGTCGGCAGAGCTCATCCAACTTTCCACGTGCGTTGTTCGATGACATGACGGTCCATGGAGAAGCAGGCGTCACACGAATCCATGCCATGTAGCGGGCCAAGACACATGAGGCAATGGTCATGCTGGTCAGTGACAGAGTATTTTCGGCCACAAGGGCACCATCGCATAGAGGGCCATCCCGTCTTCAAAGATTTCTTGCCCCCTGACCGAGACATGACCTACGGAAGAACAAGCTAAACAAAGACTTGATGTCGCTAACAAATAAAGAAAGGAACAGTCTTACCAGCAACCTCGAGTGGTGGTGAAAAACGGAACCAGCAGGATAGAGTAAAGGTGTCGTCAAAATATTTTGGTGTCGACAGAACTCGCATCAAGAAAATCGGCATCAAAGGTCTTCTTTCTGTGAGTAGGCCTCTTGAGCAGCAGAGCTTCCTACGAGGTGTGACTTCTACGTCTGGAGACGAAGAACTGGCAGGAGGGTGGGGTTGATGACACTTAACGACCAACCTGCGAGCGCCACGCAATGCATCAGCCTCAGGGCGGCGTCAATGGTGCGCCGACTCTGCCCATCCAAAAAAAAAAAGAGCTCCCTCAGGGTCGTAACCTACGGCCACTTTACCCAAAGGTGATGAATGGTGACGATCGACACAGATAAGATCTGTCGCTGATATCTACCAGCACACATGGGCATGTGCATCGGAGGCATGTACGCCATGACAGTGGGTGCCCATACCACTACAGCACCACTGATGGTGTGGCCAGTAGCAGTCTGCAGGTGTCAGACTGCAAGCTGGCAGGGGGTTTACATGTCAAGTCTGCCAGTACAGATTTCTGGATGTGACACTGCTGCTGCCATACCCTATAGCCATCCCGGACACCACTGCGCGCTGCTCATTGCCACTTTGCCACATGTAGGTTTGCCAAACAGACACTTAGGGCACATACAGGGCACCATGCCCACATATCAGGTGGCATCTGGGCTGTCCAACACCCCCCCCCCCCAACTGACAGAGCCCTGACCCATGGTGCAATGGCAAGAAAAAATCCTGGACTCTGACTGGTCAGTCATGGACTGGACCCGTGATGTTATCAGAGCACAACATCAAGGGTCTACTCTCATCATGATGGCCACTATTGATCATCCCTTTTTTTGCATCTCCTCTTAAGAAACAAAAATATTTTTCCACTCTAATAAAAACATTCTTTAAAACAATTTTTTTATTTTATATATATCAACGAATCACTGTATAATAGCAATAATGCCCTCCAGGGTGTGTGTTGTTTGAGAGAGCGTCATGCCTCAGTTGTTGGAAGCACTCAGCCTGTGGCCTCGTGCCCAATTACCTGAGGCGTGACGTTATCCCAGCACGACACACACCCTGTTGGGAATTATTGTTTAATTAAACCAGCTCCTGGCTGTTCTAACCACATCCAGGACCAGAGCCCACACTGGGGATTTCAGAATCCCATTTTAGGGGGTGCTGCAGCTCCACTGTGGCGCTAGGCCCCTTACAACCTGGTGCACCACCACTTCTGGTGCATGGGTGGCATAGGGATCCTTAGGCACAAGGTTTCCCAATTTCGAAGCAGACTGTGTTTGAAAATCAGGATTGCTGCAACGTTTGGTGCATGGTGCCACTTGTGCCAATTCCTTTTGGTGCAGGCACCTTGCGTCAAATGTGAGCCTTTGAAAATCGAGCCCCATGACTCTAACTGCACACACTCTGCACAGTGACAGAGTTATATATATATATACCATGAGCATAAGATTTCAACACTTTAGTATTTTTGGCATCATTCACTGGGCTGCCATCAGTGTTGGTTCCACCTACCACCAACCACCCTGCTGGATATTTTGAGCCCAATTCTCAAAGGGGCCTTAGATTGATGCAAACTGTGGCAAATGGCAGCTTGCATCAATGCCCGGTGTACCAGGGACCCTGTGCCCATTTCTCTATTGGGCAGGGCCCTGGCGGCAAAGTCTATTGGCTTGCAGCAACCCTGGTCATGCGCCAAACATGCAGCACATCCGGAGGGTTGCCTCAAGCTGTAGAGTGGCCATGTGCCAATCTAGGACAGCCCCCCCCCCATGCTCCAATTCCCCGTTGTTTAAATATATCCCTGGTGGTCCAGGGAACCGCCCCAGCCCCGATCCCCCATTCATATACTTATATATTCCCACATGGTCTAGCATATCCCCTCCCAATCTCAATGTGCCCAAACAATAGTCTTATGTTAATTCCCTGGTGGTCTGTGTGCCTCCCCGATCCTGATGTGCCCAATAAATAGTTTTATGTTAATTCCTTGGTGGTCTAGTGGACCCCACCTCTACCCAGCACTACCAGCCCCCAAAACCCAAACAGAGCTGGCGACTGGCACAACCCTCCTCACACCAATCGTCCATCTGACAACTAAGCTGTCAATAAGGAGCGTGTATACATATACCTGCTCCTTATTGACAACAGGTTGGCAGCGGGCCGATGTGTGAGGAGAACTATTCCTGTCGACTCTGTTTTGGGTGGGAAAAGCAGAGTGGTGGGACACTGCCTGCCGGGGTGGGTGGTGGAGGTCCACTGGACACTAGGGAATTAACATAAAACTATTTATTGAGCACATCGATCAGGGAGGGACCACTAGAACATCAGGAGAATTAACATAATACTATTTTTGGGCACATTGGGGACCAAAGGACTAGACCACCAGGGAATTAACATAAGGCTATTGTTTGGGCACATCAGGAATTGGGGGGGGGGGTCCACTAGACCACCAGAGATATATTTAAACAACAGGGGATCGGGGCTTGGGGGGGGACTGCTAGATCACCAGGGTTATCATTTAGACAATGGGCGATAGGGACTTGGGAGAGGGGACCGTGGCACATTGCCACATTGTGCTACGTTCTGCCAGAGGGATATTTGTAAGTATCCTAAGACATGCCCTGGCTGGTCTAACAGCACTTAGAATTTCTCCCTCTGGGAGAGTTTTGAGAATCCCACTCTCTGGGATCTGGCAACTTACGTCTGCTTCATGCCCTCTTGCGGTATGCCACAGACCATTTTGTGGCTCACGGGAGGCACAAGCCACGTTTGGTGCAGGCAGCCTGCAGTTGCCGCAGGCTGCCTTTGAGAATCACTCCTGGTGCATCATTTGGTGCAAGGGGCACTTTGCACCATTCATTGTGGTGCAACCCCCTTGCGCTGTGCTGGGAGCTTTGAGAATTGGGCCCTTTATCTTTAATTCACTTATTTTAAATTTTTGCACACCAAGATAGCCTCATTTACATGCAATGCCTATTTTACATGGGGGTCCTTCGAGAACAGTTACAGCAGCAGAGTACTTACAAACTAAGTTGACATTATACATTATACAATAGGAGTGAGAAGACAACCCATTAGATAAAAACAGGTATTCTCACTGCAGAGTGACAACTCCAGTTATCACACTGTGATTACATCATTACAGTGTGATAACTCTAGGTCATCACACTCTGATCACATCAGCACAGTGTGATAACTCCATCAAACAAACAAACAAAAAGCACAACACACACTCCTATTGTATAAAATGGATACGTGCTGGGCAGCTATGTGATAGCTGAAATATCAGCACTTGTGGCAGCTGAGTTCAGGGTTAAACCACTCTGAGCCACTCGTGATAACTCTGAGCTCACTTGCCACTCATGCTGATATTTCAGCTATCACATAGCTGCCCATCATGTATCCCCTTATTATGAAATGGATGGTCACAATCCTCAAATCTGATTTGCTGAGACCACATTTAGCCAGGGTGATATACAGCACACAGTCCCTGTATGAAAGTAGGTAATGAAACCCAAACAAACAGAAGACAGGAAAAAAAAGTGCCTCAGCTGGGATTTTAACCCAGGCCACGCAAAATACCATTCTGGTTGTACTACCAGCTGTGTCACCAAGGCAACAGGAAACCTGGGACTCCCAGAGGCACCTTATTCTCTAATGCACGGCCTGGTACTGCACAGGTAATTACATATTCATTCAAAAGAGTTGCACTCTGCACATATATAGAACCCAAATAAACAGAAGCGAGAAAGAAATAAGTGTCTCAGCTGGGATTTGAACCCTGGCCACCCAGAATATAGTTATTGTAGGTCATGCCACCGGTCAACAAAATCTTTTGTTTATTCATTGAAAACTTTGGAGATTATATTTGAGCACAAGTGCTCATTTATAAAAGTTCCATGTCAAATACAGAGTCATAAAAAATATTACAAGTACAATAAGCAATTTCAGAGGAAATGCAGTCGAGTTGGAATCAAAACACATAGGCCCAGATATTTAGACTGCACCGGGCAGTGGCGCAAGCCTGGGCACAGCACAACTGTAATGCGCTGGGGCTAGAACCAGGTGATATTCAATGGGGATGCACCATGGCACAGCACCGTTGAATATGGCATGGTCAGCGCACATACTGCACATGACGCAGTGGCACTGTGCTGGTGCAAGTCACAGATAGGGAGCACAGGGATGCGCCAGCGCAAGTGCACTAGGTGCATCACCCATGATATTCAGCAGGGGGCATGCAAATGAGGCCATAATATATGCAAGGTGCAAATGGGGCCATTTGCATGTCATTATAGCCCCATCTGCATGCTTGTGCAGAGCAACCCAGCAACTCTGCGCCTGGCGCCCTGCACAGCATATTCTAATGCAGTGGGATCCCAGGATATCCATAAGCCTGTAGCCACTTTTCATGATATATGTATTACACAAAAGCCCTAGTAGTCTAGTGGCCCCGAGACCCCGATTCCCAGTCCGAGATATATATATTACATGTCCATCCCTAGTGGTATAGTGGTCCCCCACCGAGTCCCCAATATATATAATACATGTCCATCCCTGGTGGTCTAGTGGTCTCCCCTCCACCGAGTCCCTGATTTCCCCAATATGTGTTATGACCATCCCTGGTGGTCTAGTGGAACCCCCTCCGCCCGTTGCCACGATCACGTAAATCTCCATAGATCAATTCCCTGGTGATCCAGTGGCACCCCCACCCTGCCACCCACACAGAACCCCTTGCCCACCTCGCTCCCCCGTCATCGGGTGGGTGGCTGCATACCGCCCACATACCACCCGGCTGCCACCGAATGACAGGTACAGTATGGGCTGTAAGCCCATTGGTCCCCAGTAGGGCATACTGTACGAGGCAGTCCCAAATATGAATGAAGTCATTCACATATTTGGGACTGTCTAGCTGATGTCCCTCTAAGCCATTGGTCCACACTGGGGACCAATGGGCCTACAATCCATACTGTACCTGTCATTTGGTGGGTGGCGAACAGAGATGCAACCGCCCACCGATGAAGAAGGGGTGAGATGAGCGAAGGGATTCTGAGTGGTGAGTGAGGTGTCAGGAATTGATCTATGGATTTACCATGATCGCGGCAACAGGCAAGGGGGTTCCACTAGACCACCAGGGACAACTCATAAATCCATATATCGGGAATTGAGACTGGTGGGAGGGGAACCACTAGACCACCAGAGAGATGGACGTGTATCATTTACTGGGAGTTGGGGGTGCCACTAGACAACCAGTGGGGTATGTGCTTGTGGACAGTGTTCTGGGTGGGCGGGTGGCCACCCATGGCTGGCGGCTGCTGTGTTGTGCCCTGCAATACAGCAGCACGCCTGTGGGTGGCCGGGACTTGTTCCCACTCTTCCTTGACTCAACTTTGAGCCCTCCTATGCGGCGCACTGTAGGGCTGCGCCACCATATGCGCCGCACATCCCGGGCTGAATATCGGGATGTGCTGCATATGCATGGGCACGCCTCTGCATCTGCACCGCATACCATTACATTGCACCCTGGTGCATCGGTATTTGTGCTGTGCCTGGCAGCACTTTCAATATCCCACCGAGGCACAGTGCAGGGTTGTGCCGGCGCAACTCTGTTGTGCCAGACACAACCCCTTTTAATTTCCAGGGCCTTGAGGCAGAACAATTACATACAGTTTTGAATAAAATCCATGCAAATCGTTGTATAAAAAGTCACAAGATATGTACAGAGAGACACCGAGTAAAACAGTTTAACAGTTACAATCGCATTGGACTTCAAAGGCAGACTGCAAAGTTCTCTTAAACTGATTCATCTTGGGGGAGAATCAGCAGTGCATCATCAGTTTGTTTAACCAATCAGTGGCCCTGACAACAAATGACCACCTGCCCAGCTAAGTATGTGGGAAATGAAGCTTAAAGAGCAACTGCCACATTCCAGGCAGCTGACTTATACTAAGGAGCTGCCTGCCCAGAAACTAATTTAGTCAACATTAGTAATTTTGGTGCAGTAATAAAAGTAAAACTTACATTTATCTGCTCGGCTGATAACTTCTGAGTATCAGTCGAGTGGCCGTCGAGCGCTGCAGCACCATCCTTAAAAATAGCACTTTGATAATGTGACGTAGGGGACGTGGCGAACTATGTATAGTACAATGAAATCAGGGAAGGGGGCCCTCTACACATGCGTAATTTCTTTGCTTCCAGTTATACATGTAGGGGGCTGTAATATATGAACATATGTGTAAGCCCCCCCTCTCTTAGGAGGGGCTTATGCTCCCATTAGGGACCCCTCTCCACCTCCTACCCCCCCCCCGAGCTTAGGGATTTATTAGTGCTCTTGGAGTAATCCCTGCTGGATGCCTGAAGATGACAGCAGAGGACAGACAGAAACAGGGTATAAAAAGGTAGGAAACAGGAAGTTCTGGGTCTTTTTCCAGCCTGGGCAGTAGGCCTAAGGCTGATGAGGGTGGCTGGAAGGGCAGGAGAGGCAGGTAAGGTGGGAGCTCGACGGTCCGGTAGTTAGGGACGGCCTCTTCATCGCGACATGGCATTGAGGAGCATAAATGGGCACCCTGAGGGAGGATGACCAGCCAGCCTGTACTGCGTCGTCGGGATGGGGGAGGCCTGGTTAGTGGGCAGATGGCAGAATAGGTAGGAGCCCCTTTTTATTCCCGTGCAGGTGTTGCTTGGGCTACCAGGGCTGTGGGGGCTGTGGCAGGGTTCCCACAGGGGAGGGGCCGGTGGCAGAGGCTCCGTCCTGTACCCCATGTGGCAGGGCAGCTCAGGTAGGAAAGGGGGCCCGGAGTGTCCTTCACACACAAAAAAAGGGGCCTGCGTGGATGGGCAGGTTCCGGGGCACCGGCATCTAAAGGTCCAGGTGGACCACAGGTCTTTGGACAGGCCTTGGAGGGGAGCTCCTGGCTGGGTGCTTATTTCAAGCCCAGGATGTGTTGGCTGAGATGTGGAAAGGAGGCTGGGGCTATCTCTGGAAGGTTGTGTGGGGCACCATAGAAGAAAAGAGGACACCAGAGGTGCCAGAGAGGAGTCAAGCTCTTCAGAGGGCCTGAGTGGTGGCAGAGCCCAGGTTCCTCTCGTGGCAGGGCAGCTCAAGGCTTCAGATGGGCATTGAGGCTGGGCCTGAGTATGTTAGGCCCTTAAAGGGTTCCACCACCACTGGAAACAGAAGAACGAGAAATAAAGGAGGGCAAGGAGCCGGTGTGGAGGTTGTTTGGTACACCGGGGTTCAGGCTCGAACTAGAGCAAAAAGAACAAGGTTACAGGGCCTGGGTCGAAAAGGAAAAATCCTGGGACCCCCTGAGATTCGGGTCAAGGTCCAGGGGCCAGGTGGGAGAAGCAGCTCGCTTCTTCATGCTGGAGATAGGGCAGCTGACCAGTGCCGAGGAGAGGAGATCCGGGAAGTGGTAACCAAAAAAAACAAGGTTTGGCTTACCAGCACCAGTGAGAAAGGAGCCTGATGATTCTTCAGATATGAAGGATCCACTTGGGTAAATCAGCTGAGCTTCCAGAAATTGAAAACAGCCTTGCATGTACTGCCTGTATGCCATCTTGTGTCTGCTTGAGAGTTCCAGCTGGGTGAGCTTGTAAAAAGTTAATAGCCCCATGGAGCTGCTTTATTTCTTAGAGTAAGCTGGTACCCCTGTGCCCCTGGAATCATTTGGGCACAGGAACAAATAAAGAGCTGTTTGGGAAGAAACTGTCTATTGATTTTCTTTATTTAAGTTGGAAGAGGGTTTAAATAAAATGAAAGGCCCCTTATATTTATTTGTCCCATGAGTTGTAATTTCAGAAGGTGTCCAGCAGTCTGCACCGGGAACATGGGGCTCGGAAGCCCAGGGAAAGCTGAAGGCTGCAGATCTATTGGAGGACCTGGATCCGGCGGCAGAAGTTTGGAGGCGAGTTCAGACAGCACAGAAAGAGAGGTCGGGGTACAGAAAGCTGAAGCCATCGAGAGGTAGGCTACATTTTCCTACTTTTATGTCATGGCACTCAGGCTCGGAGTTGTTTAGCATTGTTGTGGACCCTCCCCGGATCATCTGCAAATCTTTCATGCCCCTAGACAGTGGGGAAAGGGGCTACATATGAAAATGCCAGCAGATACAGGCCATACAGTCTAAAAGTCTGCTCAGATGTGCAGCTCCCAGTCTAATCTACTGCAGCTGCCCCCTATCCCATATGCCATCTCTATAGTGATAACTTTACAGCAGTAATTTTACACTGTAAAGTCCACTCCGGACCCCAGCACTCTTTCACCAGATCCTTCACCCACTCCCCAAATCAGCTCCGACTCAGAGTTGAATATAGTAAGTTGGGGGGTGCGGGGGTCTATCAGGTCTGCCGAATACATCAGACGGATTTAAAGTTACATTTTGCTCCACTACCTGGATGAAGTTAGAAAACTTCGTTCGCTCTGCAGAGAAGTTTGCAAATCTGCCAAAATTCTCAAATTTAATCTGCAAGACAAGTTCAACTTCACCTTACAGCTTGAACTTCACAAATGGGGAATTTGATAACTTCACCTGTGGATTGTGCCCCCAAGGTGAAGTTTGCAGTGATCCATGGGACTGTAGGTCACATGGTGCTGCAATGATCGGTACTGCCATGCGTAGGCTGAATTCTGTGCAGTCTTATGAAGACAGCATTGGTGTTAAGTCTGCTCTGAATCTCTGTGCCCAAAAGCCTTTGAAAAGCATTTAAAACATGCACTGTTTTCAACCAAATTACTCCTTAAAGCATCTAGTGTTCTTTGTGCCTCTAGATTACCAATTATGTGTGGTACTTTTTCTGATTTGGTTACTTTAAAGTTGTAGTTTTATTTTCGTATTGTGCAGTGAGGCAGTGCTGTGGGGGGGGGGAGCTGTGTTAGTTGCTAGCAGCAGCAAGCAAAAGGCAGCCTTTTCTAAGTGTAACCCCTAGGTGGCACTATCCCAAGGGCTACTACCCCTGCCTGTGTGGCTAGGTGCCGGTTAAGGGGCCTGGGTACTGAAAACGGGTGCCTCCACCAGGAGGACAGGGTTAGTGGTAGCATAGCTGACCTGGGTACAGCCCTCTGGGACACTGTGACCCCCCCTTTCCCCTCTAGTGGCCTAGGCAAAGTACAAAACCCACAGATGCAATAACCCCCAAACAGCAGATATATCCCCACTCTGATTGCACTTACCACTAGGGCTGGTTCCACCTGTTCTGCCCTGGAGACCCCATGTAAAGTAAGGTTAAACACAGCAAACAATAGCACCACAGTGCTAGTTGTACAGAAGTGCACCACAGGCAGGTTAAGTGCAAAAAGATTCAGATCTGATTTATTCAGGGGAATGAACAAGGAAGGGACATAATCAGGTTGATTGGTTTATATACTGATTCAATTAGGCTGCAAGGCATGCACTTTAGAGTCCCTCAACACAGTCACACACACTCTGGATACCTAGTGGCGAGGTAGGCTAGCTTGACACATTGCCCGGGGTAGGCCGGCATTGCAGCTGGTTGGGGTCCTATGATGAAAAGACAAGTCATGCACAATTTGTAATCCGTAGCCAGGAGGCTCAGTTCATGATAATTAGACAAAACAATTAAATCAGATGACACACTTTGATTGAGCTGTTGTTGCCGAGAGCTACCCTGGTGCTTACTCATGCTACCCAATACAGGACACAGGAAGGATGAAATGGAGACCGCAGGATGACTTTCTGGTTTGCCAGGAGAAACAGAGCCCACACAATTCATCGTGGTGTCGTTCCTGTTCGTGATGTTGAGCAGGCGGCTGATCCCCAGGCAAGTCTCTCATTGATGGTCTTCTCTGTGGCATGAGTAGCTGGCTGGGCCAAGGTGGCAGGGCCCAGGCCAAGTGAACAATTTGGATGGTAGTCCGGTAGTGCAGGATTCAGCTTCCAGCAAGCATGGCACAAGCAGGCAGTGGGGAACCAAATCACAACCCACTAGCAGCATTCAGCACACTTATAGTAAAAGAAAAGCAGTACCACAGTTTGGATGACAGTCTGGTCGCAATCACAGTGTCTCTGCGCAAACCGTATGCTCTGTGGTGGTTTCAGACTTCCTGACATGCCAAGCGCATGAAGCAAATCTTCGGTCTTCTTCAGGCAACAAAGCAGTCACAATTTGGTAATTCTTGTCACAAACCTGTTCAGATTCAATCCAGTTATATTTAACTGAAGTATTTTCTCACAAGGGAAAATGAGGCAGGCAGGCCAAACACAGCCTTCCCACCAGTTTCCCGCACAACTACACAGTAGCAGCTGCTCGAATATCTCGAGCTGTTCACTCTCTCAACCCCAGACTCAGACAGACTGACTGACTGCTGCAAGCAGCTTGGGACTTTCCCAAAGATCCAAAAGGTTTGAGTTGTTGATTCATCCGTCTGTCACAGCAAGAGCTCCTCCTCCAGGTCCATTTAGGCGCCAACATGTAAAAACTACAATTCCTACAGAAATTCACTCCCACAAGACCCCTGGGGACAGACTCCATTTTAAGGTCCCCAAAGGGTACTGATTGGTGCAATACAGAAATGTCCATGCTGCAAAGAAAGGCAGGTTAGACAAACAATAATATCATTATTATTAGAGCAGCTAATCAGCAAACAATTACAAGTTCTAACAGAGCTCCCCCTGTACAATTAGCGATGGCAGAATGGAGCAATATTACTGCAGTTCAGGCAGGACTTGAGCCTGGAAACACTCGACCCTTACCTGGATTAATTATACACCACAAAATGATGCAGCTTAAGGAGACAGGAACGGAGGCTTGCTAGGCACTCAGATGCGTAACAGTTTTACAGTGCTAGGACACAGAACACCAACCTGGCAGTGGGCATTAGGCAAGCCCAGGAAGACACTTTAGGAACCCCCATTTGTAGGGGGGTTTCATACGTACTGTAACACTAGTGCTTGTAGTCAGTGTTCTGTGAATGATTTTTCCTGTTTTCTGTGGTTTGTAATTTTAGTTCTGTAAAAGTTAGGTGTATTTCACTGAATTATTTTTGTCAGTGTGGTTTGCCTATATTGATTTCATGTTTGTTACTGATTGAAGTTAGAGTTTTCATGTACACAGTAATGTTGTTGTAACTACCTGAGTTGTTGCATCTTGCATGTGTCCCCTTTGTCCATGAAATCTCTGTTGTATATTGTTTGAGTTCAAAAAAAAGAAAGAAATACTAAAAAATTATTTGTGGTGGTGTGTACTGTACAATAACAAAATGCCCATAAAGGGATGGTCTGGTAAAGCAGGAGTTGCCAAAGGCGAAGTTACAGGTGAAGTTGACCTTCACTAATTTTGGCTGAAAAATTCAATTGGATAACATTGCAACTTTAATAAGCCATACCTCCATCAATCCTTGGAGTTAAGGGACAATATATATATATATATTTATTTTAGAGGCAAAAAACTCCATTTAATGCATCAGTTAGGGTTGTTCCACAGTGACAAAGTGAAATTCAGTTTTAGGTTAAACCCCTTGCAACCCCTCAGCCCACTCCCACATAACTGGCATCAGGGTGTGTGTTGGGGTCGTCGGCCCTAACTCTCACCCCATCACATGTTGAACAAGCTGAGGCATAGGAGAATGGGGTGAGAGTTGGGATCACAACCCTAACGCGCACCCCAATGCCGTTGGGTGGGGCGGCTGAAGGGGGCGTTTTCAACCCTAACACTGAATTTCCTCACTTTTGTCGCTGGAACAACCTTACTGATGCATTAAACGGAATTTTGCCTGTAAGTTCCTTTTTTGAGAATGAGGACTATAAATGAATTCGAATGCTTGTCCCTAAAGGCTGAACTTTCACCTTCTTGCGCACTCTGTGTAATAGGCTGTTACAGGCCCCCATCTGCAAGGTCACATCTCTTGTCACATCTAAGCTCTGCCCTGGGGCTTAGTATGCTGGAAACTATTATTCTTGGCGATCTGAACTACGACTGGTTATCAAAAACCTCGGCTCCCTTGAAATCCTTTTGTGACACCATGGGGATGGTGCAACTCATTGGAGAACCCACTTGCCCAAATAAAAAGAACCCAAGTAACAGCACCCTTTTAGATGTAATTTTGGTTAACAAACCACACCTGTTCTCCCATGTCGGAACATTTTTCTCTGACATCAGCGATCACTGTTTCATCACCAGCATCAGATCTGTGCATAATCCACAGTTTGTAACAAAGTTCTGTATCAAGAGGTGTACACGCAACTTCGACTTGTTTGCCTACCTCGACAAATTGAAACATTCCCTGCGATGGCAGGATTTCTACTTAGCCAAAATGGTTAATGAGGCATATACTATCTTTCACAAAATACTAACTGCGGCCTTAAACAGGCATGCCCCCATGGTAAAGGTACGTGTAAGGAGCAACACTTGCCACTGGTTTTCAACAGAACTAAAAGCTTCCATGCTAGATAGGAATACGCTTTGGAAAAAAGCACGCAGACGCAAGAATGACTTGGATTGGTGTCAGTTTAGGAGAACACGCAATAAGTGCACCAAGTTGGTCAGAGCAGCCAAGGCCGCTTTCTGTCGCACTGAGCTAGACTCTGCCTCAAGGAATCCTTCAAAATTTTGAAAAATAATAAAGGACATGTTTGGTCATTCACCTGGAAATTCCCTTCCATCAAAAATTATATCTGGTAGTAACACCATTTCAGACCGATCGGAGATACTGGAAGCCCACAAGAATCATTTCGCAACCGCTGGGCTAGAATTTGACACATCCCCTGCTAATGCCATCCACACTCAGCACGGATTATTATTTCACAAGTCTCCTGCTACCAAAGAGGCCTTCTCCTTCCTGCCTGCCTCTCTAAAAGAGGTTGAAGATCTATTGCTGCAGTTGGATATCAAGAAGGGTGCAGGTTCGGACTCTATAGAGCCTTACTTTCTGAAATGTGCATACCATGTGTTGGCAGTGCCAATCACACACCTCTTCAACTTGTCACTATCCCAGGGGAGCCTCCCCTTACAATGGAAAGTAGCCCATGTTATCCATCTGCTCAAATCAGGTGACCCTTGTGACCTTAATAATTATAGACCGATCTCCCTCCTCCCCATTCTGTCTAAATTATTGGAAAAGATAATGAGTGGTCAGCTAAGGGCGAACCTTGAATCCAGGAGTCTGTTAAACCCAGTGCAGTCTGAATTCAGAGCAAAGCACAGCACCATAACTGCCCTAGCAAAAGTAACTAATGATTGGCTCCTTGACCTTGACAATAGGAATTTTGTCTATGCCATTTTTTTGGATCTTAGTAAGGCCTTCGACACAGTCAACCATAGCCTGCTTCTTTCCTCCCTATGTAACCTAGGTCTGTATCCTAATTCTATGTGCTGGTTTGCTGACTACCTCGCAGATCAGAAACAGCAGGTTAAAGCTGAAGGTGATCTTTCGCCACTTAAACCCCTACAGAGAGGTGTGCCTCAGGGGTCTATCCTTGGTCCCTGTTGTTTGTGGTTTACATTAACAACATTGATGACAACATCAATAAGGCCAATATCCACTTGTTCGCTGATGACACAGTACTTTATTTGGTCGTCCTATGCGAGCAGCCTGTGAAGACCTTAAGCTGAATTTAACCTATTGCAATACCGGCTCATAAGCAAAAGCTTCTGCTTAATGAAAAAAAAGCGATGCTCTTTTCCCCTTCCTCCTATGTGGCGAACCAAGCTTGTGTTGGGGCCATCCCTCAGATTACCACAGTACTTGGAGAAAATCTAGAGTATGTGCCAAAATTCAAATATCTGGGTGCATGGCTCGATCACAAACTCTCCTTCTCTGAACATCTCGAAGAACTACAGAAGAAACTAAGACAAAGACTAGGACTATTCTACAGAATTAACCACTTCCTTACTAGGGACGCCAAGCAGCGGTTGGGTCAAGCCACGTTCCTTTCATTAACAGATTACGTGGTCCTTCTCTATAGCCATTGTACTGCCTCTGCCCTGGCTAAGTTGGACACCCTATACCACAGAGCAATCAGGCTCATAACGGGCCTTCCACTTTCCACACACCATTGCTCCTTGTACACTGTGGTGGGCTGGACTTCCCTTCATTATAGGAGAAACAGAAATGTTGCTCTATGGGCTTTCAGAGCGGTTACCAACAAGCTCCCCCTATACTTCTCTGACTGTATTCCCCTGAGTGTGATAGGTGCCTATGCTCTAAGAAGCTATTCCCTAATTGCCTTGCAATTACTTAAGGTCAAATCTCATTTCGGCAGAGCTGCCATAAGTTTCTCGTTGCCTTCCTTGTGGAACAATATGCAAAAAACTTGAAGCTGAGCTGTCCTGTTGAATATTTTCAAGTTGCTCTATGACCACTCCATGAAGGAATCCTGCAAATATTTCCCACATCACCAGCTTTTCCAGTTTCCCTCCTGCCCATCCTGCCTCCCGCCCTGCCTCTCTCTCCCTACCAAAATACTGGCTTCTCTGCATCTCTTTAGCCATGGCCAAGTTCCACCCCTTCCCTGAAGTATGCCAGTTAACTATTCCAACCCCATCATTTCTTCCTAAGCTGGTATCCCTCTTTTTGCCTTTCTCTCTCCTTTTAAGAGAACATTACGGCTGTACCGTTATGAGCCTATCTGTTGTAAAGGCCCTCTCACTCAAATGTTGATGTACATATGTATATTTTTATTCTTTGTATAATATTGCATTATGTTTTACCATGTTACTGTACTATGATTTTTGTATGACCAGGTCCATCTTGCAAATGAGCCCTGCTCAATGGTGCCCGCCTGGATAAATAAAGATTTTGATTGATTGATTGATAAATAGTGAATGGAATGTGGTGGTGGAAGCGCCCACATGATTTTTTGTGACACAGTAACGGTGACAGCAACGCAAATGCAAGCGGGAATGGTTACACACATGGTGACGCTTAATGTAAATTGTAAAACAAGCGTTAATAGAGGCCTTAAGTGCAAAGTGATGCCAAAGTGAAAAGTGGACTAAATGGAGACACAAGCGTGACACGGAACGCAAGAATTGGTAACGCTGGCACGGTCATGGTACCGCTTATTGTAAATGCAAATGATAACTGTGACAGCAACAATAACGTGAAAGGAAACAGAAATGCAAACACAAATGCAAGCACGTATGGAAACGTAAACCGTAATGCGCATGGTCACGGTACTACAATTCTAAATGGAAATGGTAACGGTAACAGGAACAATAATGCCAAAGGAAACAGAAATGTAAATGCAAGTGCATATGGAAATGCAAACCGTAATGTGCAAGGGCATGGGAATGCAATTAGAAACGCAAATGGTAACAGCAAGAACAACGATGATGCAAAACGAAAGACAAATGGAAATGGAAGGGCGGCCACCAACAGAAATGATAATGCGCACAGTGACGCTAAGCAAAACACAAACACAAACAGTAGTGGAGACAGAAATGGTAACAGTAATGCAAGCGCAAACGGAAACGCAAAGGGTAACGCACACAGTGGCGTACACGAGAACACTAATGCAAACGGGCACGGAAACACAAGTGTAAAGTCTACGTGTAACAGTAACTGCAGCACACACCGTATTTTCCCCCAAAAGCTCCATAGAGAAACACAGTGAAAACAAAGAATGTATGCATAATAATGGGCCTCGGAGCAGAAAATAAGCAGTTGTAATACTAAAATGGTAATATCTCAGTAACCGTACGGCATAGAAAAAATAAAAATTTCACATGATTCATAAGTTTCCTGACTAGGTTTTCCAGCACTGTCATGATACAAATTCTGTATCTCGCACCGTTTCCAAGATACGAGCCCCAAAAGGCACAGCAGACGCCACGTTGTTAGTCTATGGGAAAAAAATGTCAACTTCGGAGTACCATAATTTTGCATCCATGCAATATTTTGTCACCAAACCACAAAAAGGCACATCTATCAGATGTTGGCTGCCTTCTCTCCAAATTTCAGCCCAAAAGACCAAACCGTTCTTTTGCAGCAGGGTAGCAAAGAATTCCTGTCATTTTGGCCATAGTCTGGAAAAGTAGTGTCATGATTTGAGACTTTAATTTGTGAAAGTGTCGCCAAGTGCAACACTACTTTCCCACAGAAGAAATATATTTCTGGGGTGTTTAACCCCAAAATAAAGAACATAACTAGCATCCTCAGGGCTCAAATAGGTAAACACAAAAATAATTATGTCCCTAGATGGTCCCAATTTTAAATGCCAAGCATTTCTGTGATCAGTAACTGAAAACAAAATGGCGGATTTGCGACACTACTAAGGCCATTGAGACACTAAAAAGTCATTTGCGACACTTTCGAACTTTTCACTTTTCCATTGACTTATTATAGAACTGTTTTTTGAATAACTTTTGAACTGTTTAATATTTTTTCAGAAATCTTCAAAAGCCACATCAGGGACTCTGGCCGCACATTCCGTGAAGTTTTCGGACCAGTCGCATAAACTGTACAACCTGTAGATGGGAGCAAAGAATGCACAAAAAAACATAATTGCACGCACGAATGTCGCTTAATAACTCCGCAGCCACATATATCAGACCAATATAAAAGTTGCCACATCCCAAGATCTATGGTTACGTCCCATGCCTGCCAAATTTCATGCAAATCCGTTGAACGGTGGCAAAGTTGTTAAGGTGCAAAGTTTCACCATTTAACCTTAAAAGGGGTACTCAACCCTAACTATGGTAGCACTGTTGTGCTACCATTATATATATATATATATATATATATATATATGTATATCAAAGGTGTCAATGAATACTACAAGACTAAGTCCCTAAGAAATATCAACTGCAAACAGACATATAAAAAAAAATGAAAATTCCCATAGGATAACACTGCAACATTAACAAGCCATAACTCCGTCATTCTTTGGAGTTAAGTGGCACCCTATTGGACTGGATTCTAACCAACCGCCCCTCTCAGATCACAAACTCCTCAGTCCTCCCTGACTCACTAAGTGACCATTCCCCCGTCAGCTGTACTTGGTCCAACAAATTCAGTAAACCCCCCCCCCCCCAAAATCATCTCCAGCAGAGTCCTACCTCACGGTCAGTTAATTCATCTCAAATCTTACCTCCTCCTATAGGACTGGTCTCCTATCTTTAAGGCAACTGATACTAATTCCGCACTGGACCAATTCACCCACATCTTTAACGAAACCTGAAACAAATACACTCCTCTCAAAAAGCACAAAATTAAAGCTCTCTGCAACCCATGGCTATCAGGCGACTTCCTAAAGAAATTAAAATCCAGGGACCACCTTTGGGAACTGGCTAGAACCTCCGGTAAGCAAACTGACATCCAAAACTACAAACGTGCACGGAATGACTGCACCAAATCCATTCGGCAACAGAAATCTGACTACTACAAGAATGCCCTCACTAACTCCTGGGGAAATGGGAGAGACTTCTGGAACAACATAAAATAAGTCACTGGGAAGCAGTCCAAATCCCTGCTGGCCATGCTCGATATAAACGGGTGTACCACACTCGACCCGAAAATCATTGCAAACACCTTCAACACCGCGTTCACTGACCTCAGCAGTGTTCTCCCCCCTGATTTTTTTCAAAGATGATGATGCCCCCATGTCCCTCAACTCTACTACCTCTGCCAGTCACCCGCCCTTCTATTTTAAAGCAGTTAAGAAGAATGAAGTTGGCAAGTACGTCACCAAAGCCATAAACAAATCCAGAACAAGCAGTGATACACTCGACCTCAAGCTGCTGCCCCTCACTCTAGAAGAGGTTCTTGGGCCTCTTACCAGGATTTTTAACCTCTCTCTCTCTCTCTCTCTCTCTCTCTCTCACCCTTAGCCAGTTCCCAGACAAATGGAAATTGGCCACTTTTATCCTGATCCATAAAAGTGGTGACAAGACTGCCCACGGGAACTTTCACCCAATCTCAATACTACCTTCCCTCTCAAAGGCATTGGAACGTATTGTAGCAGACCAGCTCACCGACTATTTGGACAAATATAATATTCTTTGCAGGCAGCAACATGGCTTTAGAAAAGGTCATAGCAGTTCTTCCGCCCTACTTGAATTCACCGGTGCCATCCACAGCTCTCTGAACAACGGACAACTAACTGGAGTTATCTATATTGCCTGACCAAAGCCTTCAATACTGTCCACCACTGCCTCCTGCTTGTCCAGCTTCAGAACACAGGGCTCTCCTCTGAATCTGTTATGTGGTTTAAAAGCTACCTTGAAAACCAGTCTCAACGTGTAAAAATTTCAGATGTGCTCTCCGATGCCAAACCTATTCACTCTGGAGTTCCACAGGGCTCTATCCTTGGCCCCCTCTTCTTCAGCTTGTTCCTTAACACACTACCGGACTCCTGTTCTGAACAAATCATACTATACGCTGATGATGCGGTAATCCTAGCCTCTCAACAAGACCCGAACTTGCTGCAAGACAACCTCCAGCAGGACTTTTCTTCGGTTGAGAACTGGTTTATAAAGCACAAACTGATCCTTAATCAGAAAAAACCCAGGCCATGATTTTCAGCAGCTCCCATCACCACCTCTCTGTTATTACCAGACAAGGTGATGCACTGGAACAGGTCCAGACCTTCAAATACCTTGGGATCACCCTCGACTCTCACCTGTCCTACGCTGCCCATATTAATAATGTTGCCAAAACGCAAATTCCAGACTGGGCTTACTGTTTCGCCACAGGAGACACCTAACCCAGGAAGCCCTGGCAGTTGCCGTCCAGAGCTCCATCATTACCATTATTGACTATGGCATTAACATATACGGCTCTGCTACCACTATCACGCTCAAACGTGTATCTACCTCCCTCAACAAGGCTTGTCGGCTCATCACTGGCTCTCAACATCTTACACACACTTGTGACCTCTATACTCAAACTGGTTGGTTGCAACTTGCCAATCGAATAAAATACCAAACCTGCATCATTGCGAAGAAAATATTGATGGGACTTGTACCTCCTGGATTCTGTGGTCTCCTACAACCCAGAAACAACAACTGCAACACCAGGGGGTCTAAACCACAGCTTCTTCAAATCCCCCATTGTCGCACAATGCAAGGTCAAAGATATTTTGTTTATAGGGCTCCCAGCTGGCTAAACGGACTTTCCAGTGACATCTCCTCCACACCCTCGCTTGGCGCTTTGAAGTCAAGGCTACGCCACTCACTCATTGCCTCCAGCACTTGTGACTGCCTTGACTAAAACTGACCTTCCACCTCTTGGTTTCTCTGCCGTATCTGCCCTGGAGGGCCACCGTATCTATAGCACTTTGCCTACTAATGCACTTCCCCCGTCAGTCTCTGACAATGCCACTGGGCTGCTCAGCTCCCACCTTGTTTCCACCCTCCCCACCTCCCAACACTCCTACCTCTTCCCTCCAGACCTCCTCTTCTTCCTCTCCTCTCCCCCACCTCCTTAAACTTTATGCTCCTGTCACCCCCACCCCTTCCTTTTGACTCTGTTTACCCCCTTTTCCTAGTTCACACTTATTCCATGTAACCTTAAGTATTGACTATGTACCTTCTTCAAGGTTCATACTACCACCATGTTTGTCTTGCTGTAATCAATGACGTGAAACCTTTGCAAAAGAGCCTTGGCTCAAAGGTATTTGCAATCCTAGACCTAAATAAATAAATATATATATATATATATATATATATATATATATATATGGGTCTCAATGAGTACTACAAGACTAAGTCCCTAAGAAATACCAACTGAAAATACACTATAAAAACATAAAGATGAAAATTCCCTTAGAATAACACTGCAACTTTAACAAGTTGTACCTCTGTCAATCTTTGGAGTTAAAGGACAATTTATATATCAAACGAGGAACAGACACTGGGGGATTGGGCACCCCCCAGTGTCACTGTTATATTTGGCGGCACCGGCAGTGGTCCTCCCAGTGCTGCACAGGTTTAATAACAAAAAAATAAAGAAACAACAAGGGATGAACACTGGAAGACTGGGCACCCCTCCAGTGTCACTGTTACATTTGGCAGTACTGGGAGTAAGCTCCCCAGTGCTGCATATTAAAATGGGCAGGGTGGGAGTAGCAGCTGGTACAGGGGATTGGGCACACCCATGCCGTTATAATAACGTGTGTTGCCTGGGGAGGGGCAGCTGCAACAGACTTTGACGGACGGTTTCCTTTTTTACAGGCTAATAGGCTCCTAATCTGAAAAGCTGCTCAGCTGTTTCCTGACCGGCTGTCACAGCATGTGGGAATACACTTCAGACGAGGCAAATTTACAGGTTTAAAACACACCATGCTGTGGTAGTTATTTTTCAAATGTTCAAAAAATAATAAATGAAAACAAAAAAATATTGCAAAGAAAAATCACAACTTAACATCAGTAGTTTCTCATATAATACAGTCCTTGATCTTAGAGCTCCTAAGACCCTTCTCATCTGCATTCAACAGCTTGTCTACAGTATTACCTCTGTCCTTCACTCTCAAGACTGAACTCTACTGGACTAAACTGAAGTGAACTCAGTGAAGAGGTTTTATATCTTTGGTGGGGTCACCTGACTGAGCCCTTTCTATTTACATGTCTGGACATGTTGTTTCAAAACCAAGGGGAGGGGTTGTTTCAGGGGACTTCTGGTTCAGTTAAAGGTACAGTGTATATTTCCACAGATACTGACTCTCTATATCTCTGATCCACAGTGACTAAGCACATTTATAAATCATACCACATTCTTTTGTTCAGCCTCATATATATAACCTTCTACAGTAACAGGTTTCTAGTGTGAATTTATGAAAATACCTTAAGGATTTCTTATAACTGTACTAATCATGAAATTATTATTGTTTTATATGGCTTCTGAATCCTTTTCTCTTTAAAAGAGCTTTATTAACTGTATGTATTTCTATTTAAAATAGCCTTCATGCTTTTTGTACACAAAATGCACTTATGCACTTTACACAATACCTGTCCGGGTGTTTAGCATCATTCCAGGGACTGAATGGATGGAAATGGAAAAAGAATGAAAAGAGACAATTAGTAGGGAGTTTAGTAGGGACAGTAAAGAGCTACGTTAGGTGGCCAACCTAGGTGGGGGGATAAGAAAAGCAAAGGCAAAAGCATTAACTGTTCCACAACAGGAGTTTTGGTAGCTAGGAAATTAGGAGATAGAAAAGTGGTCCATCAGTTACATCCGAGGGTATAGCCTAACTCCACCACACTGGCTTCATGTCAATCAAAGGACCTAATCCATCCCTGATTAGAGCAGCTTGATCCTTTGAAGTACACAAAATTTCTGTTCACCAAACAGCGAGTGGTGTCACAAACCACACTGAAGGTCATTGGTGTAAACTACCATTTTGAACTGCAGTGGGTTTGGCAGTGCCACACCCCTGAATCCCGTAGTCACTCCTGACAAAACGTTTGCTGCACAGGCACACATCAAATGTAAAAAAGGTCTCAATGGGTACTGCAAGACTAATACCACTGGACAAATTCAAGAAAGGTATGCACAGCACCCCAAAATTACCTCCCAGCTTCACCATGGTGCAGAATCCATAATTTAAGTCCAATAATCAACAAAAAACTCCCTTTGGACTACCAAGTTTCAGACAAATTTGACAAACATTGACCGAGTTATGCCCAAAAGCCCCAAAACTCATTTTGCCCATATAACCCCCAGGTATTGGGTTTACCTGTAGGGGACAAAGTCTTGAGTCATGAATAGCTAAGTAATGTGTAAATCAGCTCATAGCAACAGCCATTTCATGCAGTTTAAAAACAGGAAGTGTCACTGAGGAGCTAGCTCTATATTGCTAATTACAGCTTGCCCTCAGTGACATCACTTCCTGTTATAAGTGTACATGAAATAGTTGCTGCTTGTTTTGATTTTCAGTTGATTTAAAGATTCATATCTCTGGACATTTGACACCTACAAAGGAACCAAATACCTCACTCAACATAACTTTTCATGGGCTTTCACAGTTTAACAATCCCTGCAATGTTTACTGTCCCTTTAAATACATAAAAGCACACATCAGATAAAAATTACAAAAGAATATAAAAATCAATTATTTCCATCTCTGTATAAAATATAATACATAATATTGCAATTCCAATCACAATAAAAAAACGACTGAGCCTGTGCAAAATGGTTTTATCATGAGTATTAGTTAAGTAAATTAAAATTTGGTCCAGGGGAAACCGTAGTTTGATAGTATGGGCCCTAACCAAAACTTCTATGTTTTTCATACAAGAAACATATTAGGAGAAACAGAATTGCCACATACCTCAGTAATGGAAAGCATCATGGGAAACATATACAAGTCCCCATGAGAGAATTTCGACTGGCTCTACTTTAAGCAGAATTGCATGGTGCCAGAAGGCCTCACAGTGCAATCAGCAAAGGCTAAGAACAGCAGACACATACGTGTTTTGTCCTCATTTGGACTCATCAGTGTGCCATATCTGTGTCTTAGCCCAGGGAGAGGTAGTCAGATATTAGGAGAATATGCTTGAAGTCATCCAGACTCTTAGTCTACATTTACATAACCCTTCATCAGTGTCTTTCCATTTCTGCTGATAGTAAACATATCTACAATTGTGTATTTCTAGTCTAAATCTGAGTAATTATCCTTCTTGCATCCAGATCCTCAATAGCACCAGAAAGGTTTCTAAACTGTGAGTAGTTTTGATTCTTTTATACCAATAAAAATGTTTGTATGTTTGTAATAATTCCATATCTCTTGAAATGGATATGTCTTTGACCCTACTTTTGACTTGAAGCACTATCTGCTAGAAAGGTCTATAAAATATTGGGATAATAAATTGCCCAACTCAAAGGATATAAATATGAGGCAATAGATGACATCATTGGAAACATGGCCCTCTTGTTGTGTAATCAATTTCTTCCTCTAAACACATTCTAGGTATTCTATATTCCTGTAGTAAAATTGTTTTAGTAAAAATATTATTCTCCTTTCAATAACAAATGTTATAAGTGGTAGCTGTCCTAATTTGGCTCTAAGAATCGAAGCAGGGACTGCCTGTGGGACCTTCAGTATATATCTGAACAATTTATTTAGTTGTATTAGTAGAATTTCCAATTTCTCTGGAGCCCAAATTTCTACACGCATATAATAGACTTGCTCTTATTTTTGCTTCTGTGACTTTTAGTAATTCTTTTCATGACCGTTCCCCATCTGTACGGAGAAACCTTTTAAATGCATTAAATGCAGTCATTGCTTTAAGGCATTATTAATTTTAGGTGCTCTGTCCAACAAGGATAGGACAACAGGGATAGGGACATTAGGAACAAGGCGAGAAGCCCCAGGGTAGAATACGTCTCCCGGGACAAGATGTATAGACAATTATAAAATAGAATATTTCATTAACATGTAAATAAACTATTCATGTATGTGAGGACATTTAATGAAACTGCATTGCATCTGGAGCAGTCGTTCATTTGGGTTTGCCACTCTGTGAACAAAGCTGTCTAAGAAGAAAAATTGTCAGCTGTAATTCTAGATGTATTATGAAATATTTTCTTAACTGATATAATCTATGTAGTATCACTGGGTGCTATCCTACCTACTCAAAACAACCTCAGTTCCCTCTTGTCCTGTCCCTTCCTCTCTCCTCCTCCTCCTACCATGTCCGGAAACATTAACCTTCACCTCTTCTCTCTCTGCCCTGCACAAAGACCTCTGCGTGGCAGGCTGCCTTTCTTATTAAAACAAAACAAAAATGAGGCAGTGCAGCAAAATAAATGTGCTTGCTCGTATGGGCTCTGCAGTTGCTGAACATACATGAAGCAGCATTTGAAATGAACAAATTAATAACATGAGTTATAATAGTATAATTGCCATGACTGGGAAATGAAGAGGATCACACCTAACATTGTTTTCTTAGATTGTCATAAAGTGTGCCTTGGATTGGACAAGGACTTCAAAGCAAAGGAGGAGAAAAGCGAGACTGGGCAGAATTAGGAGTAAATTCAGTATTCTAATCCTCTAATAGGTGAAATAACAAAGGGGTTCACCCATATCAGTGTGACAACAATTTTACCCCCAGCAAGAGATTTGTGTTGCGAGAATAGGTGAAGGCTTTCATATAGCATTGCAGCTCCCAAGACTATAGCACCAAAGCACCATCCTGGGAAACAGTCTTTTTGTGTGTGTGTGTTGGGGGTGGGGCTTTCCAGAATCTACCAGTCGTTCTGTGAAAGTATTCTTCACATCTCCTAGAATCTACCCCCTCCAGCTTCATATCATGTCTCCTTGTTCTTGAGCACCTTTTTTCTGAAAAGTACTTCCTTTTCATACCTTATTTACTCCTGTGAGGTATTTAAGGTCTTTAAGGTCTTTATCATATCTGCCTTCACCATCCTCTCTTCCAAGGTGTGTACAAATTGAGGTCCTTTAGTCTCTCCTCATAGGGTTTTTGATGCAGACCTTGCCCCATTTAGTTACCCTCCTCTGGACTGCCTCCACTCTGTTTATATCCTTCCGGAGATGTGGTCTCCAAACCTGGACACAGTACAGAGGCAACATCACCTCCTCTTTCTGCTGTTGATATCCCATCCCTATGCACCCCAGCATCCCACTATCCTTCCCAACTGCTTTGTCGCACTGCCTGACCACCTATAGGTCATCAGATATGAGTATCCTCTGGTCTCATTCTTGCTTGCCAGTCATCAGTACCATTCCACCCACTGGACACAGTACTGTAGGTGAGGCCTCACTAGTAATTTATAGAGTGGTAGTAATACCACCTTCCTTCTGCTGTCAAGTCCCCTTCCTATACACCCCAGCATCCTGTTTCCCTTACTGTAGGCCTTGTTAATAGAAGAGAGGAGATTCAGTATTCTGGAGCTTTGATAGGTGGAGGAGAGGCATGTTCCCAAAAGCCTTCTCACTGCTTAGACTGATACCAGTATGCTTGCATGCTTTGCAAACAAACTTAAGGAGCTTTAAATTAAACCAAACAGGGCTGCAGCAGTAAAGAAATAAAGTTTATATTTTATGAAAAGTGTACAGTAGACAAGCCTAACACCATGATGGGGCCCCTGATAAAGTCTCAGAATGAAGCCAAACACTGGGGTGTTAGTACCTGCATTCTGCATGAAATAAAGACTGTATTTCTTACTACTGGTGTCCTGTTTGGGTTTATTTTAAGTTCATTTTTATTTGGTGTGCTGCCTATTTGTGTTGCTTTTGCTGTGCTGTTGGGACTGGCCCTCCTGGGCTGGCAGCAGCAAAGACTTCTCAAAGCGTGTTCGATGGTATGTGTTGTTGCCTTTCTTATAGACCCTGCCCCCGCCTTTGGTCTAGCCATCTCCGCCATCCATTCCTCCTCCTACATTGCCCTGACAGCTCACTGCCATGACCAGGCTTCCCCTGTCTGCTCATGTACCAGATCTCCTTCGTGCCTCTCTTTCTCCCTCTCTGCACCACCCTCTCCGTCTCTTGCACCCTTCCTACTGGCCTAATTCCCCCCCCCCACACACTCATCATTGTTTGTATTTTTACCTCATGCCTCGTTCCTTCATGTTCCACTGCTAATGGCACCTCTCCTTTTGACTGTTGAGCTCCATTATTGTTGCATACTGGATATATTTTATTTTTGCTGTTTATCTAGATATATTGTAGCTCTTTTGCCATATGCATTTTGCATACATATGTGCAATTTTATACTATTTCAATGTATAATTTTTGCGGTTGTCACTATAGGCCTTCTGTTATGTTCTTGCATGTGTATTTTCTATAGTGTTACTCCCTTGCATGATTGTATATATTGAAACAAACTGAATAATCAGTGCACCTTCTGTACTTTAGTTTCATTGCTCTCTTGTCCCTTCACCCAGGACACATCTGGTATTGAGCTGCTCACAGCTCAATATGCTTTTCTGACAAAAGCTTTAATAAAGAGCATGCCAATGACTGTTTGGTCTGCTTCTGTTTTATGGAAATAGAGCCCTCTTAGCATTGCAAAAATTACTCCACGAGCATTCTCGGGCATGAACACTGGTTTGAATATCCTAAAATGTTAAGTAAGACCAGTGGTGTCATTCCATCAGAATCATAGGGGTGAAAAGCTCCTCCACCCACCACATTTTTGTAAATAAGTGCTAGGAAACCATGTTTTAGGGGTTTCTAGGGATTGCAAGAGACATCATAAGGTTTGCAAAGAAATGATAGGGGTCTCAGCTGCAATTCCTTGCCACTCTAAATGATGCCCTTGGGAGACCACTCCTACAGCCATAACAGTGGTCTCTGTAGCAGTATTAAAGAGCTGCTGGCATCCCTGGGAAAATGTTAGAAAACATAATATTTAGAAATGCTTCAGCTTGTATGTCATTTATCTTCTGTAGATTACTCCTCCCTCATATTTAAGCAATAATACCGAGAGGTGCGGTATTGGGCAATACCCGGACCGCCCAGGGGCGTAATGAGGCCCGACGCGCAGGCGGAGGGCCTTATACCCCTGGAAGGTCCCGATTGCTATCCCTACCCTCGAAGTGTGTATTAGAAAAAAAATAGGCAGTGTAAAAAACATAAGTTAAATAAAGAAAATTAATAAAAAATAGTTTAAAGTCATTTTGTAAAAAATAGTTCCTCCGCCTGCATTAGAATGATGTTTTTTGGTTTTTGGGGCCCCTCTGAAGAGTGAGAAAACATGCAGTTTGATTGTACTGTGCTTTTATTTAAATGTGTCGCCCCAGTGGATTCAGAAGGACCGAGCATGTCAAAGCCCTGCCAGTCGGTAAAACCCAGTGGACTCAGAAGACCGAGCATGTCAAAGCCCTGCAGATCCGGTAAAAAATACAGCCCGCCAAAGAAATGAAAAATACTTTTAAAGTTAACAACCAACATATTCAGAAGCTGGTAATGTGCTGCGCTATGTCGATCTTGATGCCCAAGCCTTCAGTTTGTCTTGAAGTCGCCAGTACGGTAAAAAATACAGCCCGCAAAAGAAATGAAGAATACTTTTAAAGTTAACAACCAGCATGTTGCGGCTGGTAATGTGCTAGCGCTGTCGCCCGTCCTGATGCCCAAGCCTTCAGTTTGTCTTCGGGGTCGCGTAGGACATCCGTGTTGAAATCGAAGCAAGGAAAGTGAAAGCGAGCCTAGCAGAAGGGAATGTGTTTGTGAGTGGAAAGACAGAGACAGAGCAGCAGTGGCAAGCCGGCAAGTAAAACAAAAACGTTTTCTAAGCCACTGTGTGATGACAGGGATGAAAAGGACATGTGGTGGGGGCAGAGCAGTTGCAGATGAGATCGGGACACAGGAGAAGAAAGCGCAGTCAGAAGCTGATCGGTCTAACGGCTTTTTTTTATTGCTTCATTCGTGTTTTTTTTTCTTCATTAGGCAGACGGAGTACCAGGGAGGTGTGGTATGGGTTCATGGTAGCTGGCACTAAATTGGGCAGTGGGAGGGTGCAGGACTCTCTCGCTAAGCAAGAGAAAAAATGGTGGCAATTTCATTTCATATTATGATTCTAGCCAATTAGGAAGCATAGTGGGCACAGGAATAGTAGAATTGGTGAAGGGCATTGTAGGCTGGCACTTTTTATTTGGTGGGCATCTATTGAAACTTAATGCCCCTGTGGAATGGGTACCAGCCAATCAGATGCCTCCAAATAAAAGGCCCATTTTCTAATTCTTAATAACAAAGTACCCAAAGAATAGAATCGTTCTCCCTTAGAGTTCATCTGCCCCTACAGAATGTTCCCTACTTGAAATCATAATGCTCTGTTGTGACATCACAGTTGGTTGCCATGGGTATAAATGTGGTGTCACAAGCAGAGTATTCTGACATTAGGTTGGGAAAATGCAGTAGGCACTGATTAAAAATCCTGTTGTCATGCTCATGACCTCAGTAATAATGGCTAGAAGAAATACAGAGCTCATGACAAATACAGGCTGTTTTCTGTCCATATGTTATGTTTTCAGGCATCAGTGGCTTTTAATATATATAATTGTGTGTGGTGGATCAATTGTTAGTGGTGTGCAGAATTTTCAAATTACAGCAGAATGGAATTTTGCTGAATTTACAAAATTCCACTGAATTTAATTGAAGTGGAATGGTAGAATTCCATGGCAGAAAAATGCAGAATGGGTTTTCCTCTACATTTCCATGGAATTCTGTTCTGTAGATCTCAATATTTTCTATAGAACTGGTCATGGAGCGATTTTCTGTGGAAGAATGCTATTCCATGGAATAGAATTACGCAGATCACAGCAGGCAGAATTCTGCAGAAGGTCCAGTGAAATTCTGGAAGAAATTCTGCATCGGAAAGGTCATTCTGTATTAATTCTGCCATTGGAATTCCACATTCCACACAGCACTATCAATCATATATTTAAAGTGTAAAACCCTGCTCCAAGCGAGCCAGTTTGCAGGTACCCATGCACAAGACACTTTACAGAATAAGGGTGTTTCAAGTGTAGTGGACAGGAGTGCTCGATTGATCAGAAATGCTGCCTCAAGTGATGATATATTTTGCATGTGCTGTGAATGTCATGCTTGCATATTGCCATTAAGGCTGTTGGTTGATTAACCCTACCTGCTTTGTAAACTTTAACCCACCAAGTACAATAAAGCATGAACATGTTATCTAGACATAAAGGGACTGATCTAGAATAGGTTTGTTTTAAGGATGCAAACAGTTTGAAATGAAGTTGCAGTTCACCAATCCTAAGTGCCCATTAGTAGTAGCTGTTAATGACTTCTAAAAATATTGAATATTACTCAGTTACAGCCATAATACTTCTGCTGTGATTAAGAATGATTTGAAAGTAAAAAGTCCACCAACGAACTTTGTCAGAGCTGTTTCTGAATATTAATGAGTGATTTAACATTTTCGCTTGTCCTTCTCAGTAAGTTTACATTAAAGGGTTAAGAGATGTACTCTAGTCTTAAAGGAGATTCTCAATTAAAAGCACCTCTGTCATCTCAAATGATACTTTGAAAAACATAAATATACTCTAGCTTACATTTCATGTTTTTTTTCATCTTTTTTTCAGTCCTGCTTTTTGGACCCCTGAGCTGTCTTGTCTACTGTTTTCTTTGGGTCTTTTATTGTGCTGTCGGCATGCCCTCAGCCCGGTCATTTGGCCCCCCTCAAACATATATTTGGTGGGGATATACACTGAGCAGTGCCTGAGATATAGATGGTTCTGTGGTACATTTTGCCCCATTTTCTCCCTTAGGTCCCCTCCTCCACCCCAGTGATGCCTTGATCGGCTTCGGTGTCACAGCTTACCTGTGGCAAAGGGCAAGCTACAGTCCTGGCCTAGTTGCCCTCGACAGGATATCCTGTCCTAAAAACCTGTATGTTCTAAATCTTCCAGCAGCCTAAGGGTTATGTCTCCTAACATGTCATGGGTCCTTTAATAAAGCTAAACTTTGCAATAAACCAGCTCAGATACTGTAGGGACAGAATTTCAGCGTACAGACACCCCCATCTTTCTGTTTCTCAGTTGTGTCAATCCAGCCTGTCACTGTCTATCTAGACAAGCTAGATGAAAATTATAGTGCTTTGATAAAAACAAAACAAAAAATCACTGCAACAGCTAAAAACATATTTCTCATCAACCTAGGATCCATGCATAGTCTGCTCCCCCTCCCCATGAGCAGTAGTATATATTTATATATTTAGCTGACTGTGTGTCTTACTGCATAAGAATGTTATGCTGTTTGGGTGAGAGGACTGGTAAGTGAAGCTGAGTGGTTCTGTCAGCCCAAAACAGCACAAGATAAGGTTCTTGTGCTGTAAGACACTGATCAACTAAATATATAATACATTATAAAGCACTCTGAGATTTTCCTTCAACATAAACTCGTCAGTGTAATGTTTTGAAGGATTTTTGTTTTTGTTTCTTGTCCTCCACAATTCATAGTGACAAGTGGTACAGTTCGGATGTCGCTCTGAAAGCGGCCATGGCAGTGGCTGGTGAAACAAAGTTCCTGCAAACTTTCTTACAGAAAATAAAACATTTTGGGAGCTTTTTATTTTCTAGAAAATTTTGAAAACCAATGGGCACTGAAGAGGAAAGCAAGCAGCGAGAGTAGCAGTTGATAACCAGAGACAGCAGGAATGTTAAAAGTTGCACATGGTACCTGAGGCAGCATTTGTATGCTCAATAAAATGTACAGTGATTCTTCACTCTGATTGGATGGAACCCTGAGACTGCTTTATAATCTCCTTTAGTAGTTCAGTTCCTACTGTGTAAACAACCCCCTGTATCAACACCTCTCTGATGCCACTTCAAATCCCACCTTAAAATACACCTCCTTTCACTTGATCGGAGTTCTCTGTCCCAATCAGTTTTCTGATTCTTCTGTGCATTTGTTCCTTAAAGTGTTTACTGACAAAATACTACCAAAGAAGTGCTTAGGATTTATTCATTCATCCAGTTGCCCTATGTTATTGTTTGTGGCATAAATAGTATTTATTTTACGATTTCACTCTTTGCTGTCCTTGTATTAATTTTTCATATATATATGATCCACACATATTTTCTTTCAGACTTCACTGTATCTCTCCTCAGTGTAAAGTGTTTTGAGATAATTTTGTATAAAAGGTGCTATAAAAATGATATTGTATTGTATATCAATAGTGTAAGTAGAAATCTGCAACCCCATGTGTCTGTCACTATACAAAAGCCAATGGCAACATTTTGTAAGAAAAACATGTTTTCTGGCAAAATACAGTTTTGAAAAATACACAGAGCTTAATGTGATTTGCTGTTTTCCAGTAAACATGTATAGTTAAAGAGTTTCATCAGATTTTGCACCTGCCACTGATTAAACAGTGACTTACTGCCACAGGACTCTGCGTATATAAATATTCCCCCAAGAAATGCAGCCTTTAAAAAGTAATTTCACTCATAAAATTGTAGACACCAGGTCCCAAGGACTTCCTGTTTTGTTGTGTGCCGCCCAGCTCCGCCCCCGCGCTCACTGGCATGATGACGAGATGCCAGTGAGAGCAGAAGTGTGCCGATATATTCAATGGGTGGCAACTTTTAAATCAATTTTTAATAACATGATGGCCACTTGCTAATGAGACATGGGCACTGTTCGATTACCAAGGCCCTTGGTAGTCGACCAGTGCCCATATTTCAGTAGTAAGTGGCCATCATGTTAATAAATTGATTTAAAAAGTTGATGCCCGTGAATAATGACAACCCGTTGCTCACTGGCATCTCGTCATCATGCCAGTGAACACGGAGGTGAAGCAAGGCACACAACAAAACAGGAAGTCCTTGGGACCTGGTGTCTACAATTTTCGAGTGAAATTACTTTTAAAGGCTGCATTTCTTGGGGGAATATTTATATACACAGAGTCCTGTGGCAGTAAGTCACTGTTTAATCAGTGTCAGGGGCCAAACCACTCATATTGGTGGATCGCTTTAACATAAGCAGAACTCTGTTTCATAAAATTTCCCCAAATGTTTACTTTCTGAACATTCCACTTTTTTTATTACTGGTGCTGTGCAAACAGCCTATTAAAGAGGGACTCCCGCCAAAAGTGCTACATTGCAAAATTAGAATATGCATAACCCCAATAAATCTCGTGCCAAAAATTAGGTTTCTACGTTACTTCGTTTTAAAGTTATGAGCTATTTTGTAACCCTGATTTCACTCGTATTCAAATAAGCCAGTTTCAGTGAAGAGTCATTGAAGATGTCATCTCCTGAACCGCAATCTAGTCCCCTTACCAGCAACCTTATAGGACCTGTTTCTCTTCTCCAAAGCTTAGGAAACTGTAGCTATAGTAATCCTTTAAAAATGACATAGGGTTGGCTGCAATGGTTGTGTTTCCAGAATGTTCAGATGCATGGTACTGTATTTTAGAACATGTCTGAAGGTGGTTTTGGAATGCAGCACTGAACTAAGGCATAGAATGTCAAGTTGGTGCACAGTTTTAAAACATTTTTTGTGGGGGAGATGCAATCTCAGAATGTGACAGGGATATGTCATCTCAAAATGTGGGGGCCATTCAGTCTCAGAATGCGAGAGGGATACATATTGATGAATTTGGTGGAGACTGGCAATTTTGGAATATAGTGGGGGAATGCACGCTGTGGGAATGTGACAAAACACACCATTTATTCTGAAATTGCTTGTTCCTGCCACATTCCAGAACTGTACACACCCACCATATTTCAAAATTGTGCATCACATCCCCATCACATTCCAACATTATGTGTCCCAGCCACATTCTAAAATGATGCATCCCTGCTATATTCTGAAATTGCATATCTCTTCCCCATTCCCAAATTGTGCATCCCTGCCACATTCTGAAATGGTGCATCCCCACCAAATTTCATAATTGCACATCCCTGCCAAGTTGTATTTCAGTGCCACATTCCAAAATTGCCACTGCTACATTCCCAAATTGTGTGTCATGCCCATTCCAAAATTATGCATCACCATCACATTCCAAAATTGAACATCACTGCCACATTCTGAAATTGAGCATCACTGCCTCATTCAAAATATTAATCCTGACCACCACATTCTGAAACTATGTGCTTCCGCCACATTTCGAAACTGTGCTCCACTGCCACCTTCTGAAATTGTAAATCACTGCCACATTCCAAAATTTTTGTCACTGCCACATTCCAAAATTGTGCATCACCTCCACATTTCAAAATTGTGCATCACCGTTGCATTCTGAGTATGCATCCCCCACATTCCAAAACTGTGTTGTCACTCGGCATTCTGAACCTGTGTGTAAACACCACATTCGAAACTGTGTGTCACTGCCACATTCCTAAATTGTGCATCACTGCCACATTCCAAACCTGTGTGTCACCACCACATTCTGAAATTGTGTGTCACCGCCACATTCCAAAATTGTGTCACTGCTGCATTCCAAAAATTGTGCATCATCGCTGCATTCTGAAACTGTGCTTCACTGCTGCATTCCGAAATTGTGCGTCATCACTACATTCCAAAATTGTGTGTCACTGCTGCATTCCCAAACTGTACATCTCCGCTGCATTCCTAAATTGTGCATCACCACCACATTCCAAAACTGTGTCACCACTGCATTCTGAAATTGTGTATCACTGCTGCATTCCAAAATTGTGGATCACTGCTGCATTCTGAAATTGTGTGTCACCCTCGCATTCTAAACCTGTACGTCACCACCACGTTCTGAAATTTTGAGTCACCACTGCATTCTGAAATTGCTTGTCACCACTGCATTCCAAAATTGTGTGTCACTGCCACATTCTGAAATTGTGAGTCACTGCCACATTCTGAACCTGTGCTTCACCACCACATTCCAAAATTATGTGTCACCGCCACATTCTGAAACTTTGTGTCACTGCTGCATTCTGAAACTGTGCATCATCACCACATTCCAAAATTGTGCATCGCCGCTGCATTCTGAAATTGTGCATCACTGATGCATTCTGAAACTATGTGTCACCACCGCATTCTGAAATTGTGTATCACCACTGCATTCCAGAATTGTGCATCACTGCCACATTCCCAACCTGTGCAACACCACCGCATTCCGAGATTATGTGTCACCGACATATTCCAAACCTGTGTGTCACCATTGCATTCTGAAATTGTGCATCACTGCTGCATTCTGAAATTGTGCATCACCACTGCATGCTGAAACTGTACATCACTGCTGCATTCTGAAATTGTGCATCAGTGCTGCATTCTGAAATTGTCACCACCACATTCTGAAATTGTGCAGTTTTAAGTAACATAGGAGAAATAAGTCACATAAGGTAGCTTGCAGAGAGCACTAGGTTGTGAGTTCAGGAGATGACATCATCATCAGCTATTCACTGAAACTGGCTTTTTGAACAGACAGTGAATTAAGGGTTAAAAATGACTTGTAACTTTTAAACAAATTAACTTACAGATCTGATTTTTGGCATGAGGCGGATTGAGAATATGCTGATTCAAATTCTGAATTTATTGATGCAAAAATGTTGGCCTAAGTCCCTCTTTAATGTTTCCAAAAGCTTCATCTCGATAGTGCACCCTGTATGCATGAATCTGCGTTCAGTAACATACATTCCTGAGGTGCCTTAGTGTTCAAGTGCTAACAATTTGGGGCATGCTAACTGTACCTGTCTAGTATGGCACGTGCACCAGAGGCATCTCTTGAGGGCAAAGCACAGTTAGGTGGTCCAAATTAGGGTTGTCCGAACTAGTTCTAAAGAGATTTGAACCCTTCTGGAACCCAGGGTTCGAGTTTTAATTTAGAATTAGAACACCCATGGGTTCTAGGTATTACGGCTCAAAATACTAAATATAATTTTGTTGTTGTTGTTGTTGTTAAGACATTTCAAAACAGGAGATGCCAGCTTGGAAAACAAATTTATTATTGGAAATTGCATCCTAAAATGTTTTAGAGGAGAGAGAGCCTGAGGCTTACACTGCCTGCATGCACACACACCTATGAGAATGTGCTGCTCATATGCAGGTGTGTAAGCGTATGGAACTGTGACACTTTCATTTACATTTTGAAAGACACAGTGGGCTAGATTTTCAAAGCGGTCGTGGACTAAGTCCCATGCCAGCAGCCACCACTGCAGGGACGAAATCCGCACCTGCGGGAGGTTTGTATTTTTCAACCCGACATAGCTGCGGGGGATGTTCGCCTGGTCCTCCCAGGTGTAACATTTCTGTCATCTGCAATGGAACAAACGGCCGCAAGTTACTGTAAATCATTGGCGTGATAAGCGGACTCCACCTTTGAGAATGCCACAGCTGCGGAAGGTGAGACCCACTTGCGCCAGTTTTTTCCTGCAGCTGTGAGAATTTCAGAGGCTTTGAAGATCCAGTCCAACATGTTTCTCTTTTCTGCATGTGCAGTGAAACAATATTATTGCTGTACTGAGTGGGTAGTACTTTTATTTATGTTTTTTTTTTATATTCTCATTATCTTTATCTGTTCTTTCTCTTCAGTCCTCTGCACAAGGGAGTCTGAGTTTTAAAGAAGATATGAACCCCAGAACTATTTGCAAAGTTCAAAACCAGAGCCTAGACCTTTAGTGGTTCTGACAACCCTAGTTAGCACTGCACTAACTCCTCAAATTAGCTGCCCCAAGGGTGTATTTATTTTCATTCATTTTTATTTTTGTTAACCAGGACAGGGCACTGGAACAAGTCCTTTTTCAAGCGGCATGGCAAAAATACAAACATCACAAACAATAACAATACAAATCAACATACAGACAATTTACAAAAAAACAATCACACTTATCAAATGTTTTTTTTTTTTCAGTTGCCGTCTACCAATGCTTGCTCCAGTGCTGGTTTATTTTCACTTTTGGTGACTGAAGCTACAATGATGTAGGAAGTAGCATTTACAGTCTTGTTATCGGTGGCTTCCTACATCAGAACTTATTTATTTATTTATTGAATTGATTCACCAGGAAAGGCACACTGAGCAAAACGATGCTTGTCTCCCGGTGCGACCTGGGGGAAGGTACAAGGAAGTATAGCATGCAGGTTATCATAATAACAGTTTGACAGTTACACAGGAAAGAAGGTATTACTTAGTTTACCACATTTGTAATAGACAGCTAAAGCATATATCCGAGAACTGCATGCAACTGCTATACATACATACATGCATACATTTATAGAGTATAGATTGGTGCTGTAGATTGACACTTGTGCTACAACTAGGCAGGCCAGAGAGACAGAGCATGCAAGTAAGTGCCAATTTTTTTTGTAAATATATATATAGATATAGTATATACGTCAGCTACGTGTGCCAATAATATGCAATGTCAAGGAAGCCTGCTGATAATAAAGCTGCCAACACCTCAAATTTATACAGAATTTAACATTAAAATAAAAAGTATATATTTCATTATTGATATTCTTTTGGTAACTGGGTAAGGCCCACTAGGCGAAGTGCTTGTTTTCAAGGGTGACCCAGGAGCACTGGGGTGTTATGTGACTTTTCAGAGTCACACCTGTATGCAAGAGTAGGCTGGGGAATCAAACCCAGCTCTGCTGGAGGTACCAAGCTGATTCACAGCTCATTGTTCTAACCTCTAGGCTGTACAGATATCTTGCTAAAATGTGCTTCCTTTCTTTAAGAGCATTTGAAAGACTTTCGGGGAGGTGTTTTTTTTTGTGGGGGGGGCTCTTTTTCTGTTTTCAGCTCCAGTAAGGAAATGTATAGCATTATAACCGTTTCAGTGTTTATGTGTGAAAAATAGCAGTATCCAAGTAAAGTTAATAGTTATATAATTAGATAACTTGATCACCATGTAAGATCTGTCAGTACCCAGAGATGGATTCAATTACAAAGAGCACCACATGCTGAAGCACAACTCTGGTAGATCAAAAAGCAGCAAGTACAAGATTCCATCTGTGTCTTCTTGCTAAAGGTTGGGGGAAAAACATGAGACTTGTAGAGTCAACAGTTTTAAATTGCTGAACCCTCCTATACAAGATGAGTGATGGCATTTTAGGATTTAAATAGCTGTTTTTTTGTAGTTCATGGACTAGAGTTATTGTAATTTTGAAAGGCACTAACTGTACTAGTTCCTTCTCCATGCTTCTCAGTTGAACGGCCTGCGGAATATGAAATAAATGGGCTATTATTCTGTTTTTATATGAAATCTGGGTATAAAATGATCTCTGATAAACACAATAATTCTGTGTCATGATGCTTTTCACTGATGAAATTTTTTTTTTTGGTACCCTTCCTTTTATCAGTTTCATGATGTTGGCTGTGTTGTTGCCTGGGTAACCAGCAGTGCGCATTAAGATAGGCCAGTTACGTTACTAGAAGCTTACATTTATAAATGGATAATTTAGGCATTGAGTCCTGAGGCAATGTGCCGTGTTGCAAAATGGTTGGCTTCTGAGAACAGCCATAAAAGGAGTGCATTCCTGTTACACTTTGTTGAACACTTTATAAATGTGAGACAAGGAAGCTGGAGGAGGTCTGTGCATGAAAAGGTAATGAAACAGCAGGACCTCAAATCTTACCAGCAAGGTAAATATACTAATGAATATGGCATAGTATAGGACCTGACCAAAGGGGGTCACTGAAGTGGTGGTTAGGCTGTCTAAAATCTCAGCTGATGTTTGTTTGTTAACTAAGGACACCTGTTTGAAGAAATGAGTTTGATATATATACACACACATATATATATACTTGATTACAGGCCTTTTGGGGGCAGCATTGGGGGTTTGTTGGATTTTGTTGATTTACTTTCAATATTTACAAGGAACACCCTTAAATGTGAATAAATGGATTCAGTCAGCTGGGGCTGAGTAGGTTACAGCTTGGATTTGTACAGTATCTTGAACATCCTTATTATTAGGCATACTTCTCCTTCTACCCTTTCATGGATGGGGAGAAATGTGTAATTCCACTACAGACCATTGGGATTTTTTTTATATATGCCACACTTCCTTTTTTGTTTTATTTGTGTTTCACCTTGTTTTAGCTGAAAACTGGTTTTCTTTTTCATGTATACTCTTTTTCTGGCCCATTGTTTTCTTCATTTAAATTTCCGATTCTGTATGGAAATAGCCTAAATATATATTCTACAATTAGATGTAACAGACATACTGTATGTCTGATTCTGTGTGGGAATAACATACACGCTGTACATCACAGGCTACAGTCCCCTCTTCCAGAGAGTGCACCCTTTGTAAGCTATCCTTCCCAGCCTCCCTGTGTATTTTTATCACTGACATCTACTCATCCCCTAAAGATATAACTGACTCCCTCCTTTTCCTTCTTCTCTCTCTCTCCAACGTCTCTGCTTCAGTTGAGCTTCTGATCCTCGGGGACCTAAATGTGATTTGGCTTTCCTCTCAGCTATACATATTATTCATACAATTCAATCCTTGATTCTCCAGCAGCATCTCTGAGCCCACCTGTCTTAACCCCACTCCCCAGCCACTCCCTTTGTGACTGGGTCTTGTCAAGTATTTGCCACCAAACTACAGAACAACCTCAGTTCAACTGAAAAGTTCTGGAAAGTTATTCATTGTTTCCTTGACCTCCTTTGCCCTGTCATCCTCCCATGTCTTCAAGCTGGGAAGCATCCCTACAGTGTCTGTAATCCACCTGAGATTGCAAATACATTCAGTAAGTTCATCACCTCTTGCAGTCTCTCCTCCTCCCTTCCTTCCTGTCCTCTCCTCCTATCTCTCATCCTAGTCTTCAGCCTCCTGCTTATGCCTCTTTTACCTTGATCCTATCTCTGTGGGGGGCCCCCATGCCTGCCCTAAATGCTGTTAACCCTGCTAAAAGACCGTGGCCCAATGGCTTGGACCCTAAACTCCTACATCTCTCTTCTGCCACTATTGCTGTACCTCTAAACATCCTCCTCAACCTCTAACTACCTAGATTACTATCCACACCTAGGCAGTCTTCCACTGAGCATGCTCAGCCACCAGAAAAGTTTTCAATCTTGACTTCTCCTATCAACCAACCATGTGGTCATCTGGCTCTGCTGCTTTTGTCCTCAGATATTTTCTTTAGCTAGAAGGGACCAGTTTCCTCCCTCACACCTCTTGCTAGTAATTGAGGAAATAACTATTTTTATATGTTTTCATGTTTATTTCTTAAAGTCTTCATTCAGTCTTTGACTCAGTTTCCTCACTGACCCTGTGGCTCTTGCGTCACTGTCACACTCTGCCATGGAACAGAAGAAAAGAAAGGGTTCAAGAGGTGTATGTTGTGTAGTACAAGATGTCTCTGACCAATGGCCACAGTGCCTGCGTTTATTCTTTAGGCCTGAATCACAAAATGGTGCATTGCATTTTGTGTCTGGGTATACATCTTTCAGCATCTGATGAGCAAAAGCTGAAGGTCACCTAAGGGAAGCCCACAGGGCTCAGTCAGTTGCCATGGGGTTAGCAGTAGTGTTTCAGATCTTGAAACATGAACCATTTGGTGAGAGCGTGCCAGTACTGGAGCTTTTGTTTGTCAAGAGGAGTACACCATGGATCTGCCTGCTTCTTTGGAGGACAAGAGTTTTAGAATTCCTCTAGTGTCACTTAATTTCTTGATGGCTTAGCATCATCAGAAAAAAACTTTCCCAGAAGCCCTACCCCAATGTCACTAATAAACATATTGAAAAGAACTGGTCCCAAGACAGACCCTGGGGTAACACCACTGGTCACTTCCTTTACCCCTGAGAATTTGCCGTTGAGGATCATTTTCTGTGTCCTTCCTGACTACCAGTTCCCAGTCCATCTCATGATTCCTCCCCAAACCCAGGTCACCCACCCTCTGTACTAGTCTACCGTGTGGTAGAAGGCTTTACTGAAGTCCAGATATACTACAGAATATGAATTGCCTAGTCCCAGTCACCAGATGGTGTCACACTGAAAATGTCTATCAAGCTCATCTGACACGATCTGCCTCCTGTGCAGCCATGCTGTTTTGACTGTCATCCCTTGTCCTCTATGAGTTGTTTTCAGGTGTTACTCTCAGTGGACCTAAGATTCAGCAATCTGTAATTCCCAGTACTCCTTTTCCTACTTTTTACAAGGTACTACAATTGCTACCTCAGTCCTTTGGCACTTTGCCCATCAGCAGGAACTTATTGAAGAGGGCTGTCAGGGTGTTGCCTGTGCGTTCCTCATCTCCCTGAGCACCCAGGGGTGAACTTCATCTGGCCCTGGGGCTTTTAACATTTAGATTCTGCAACCCTTAAATACCCTGTACTGGGATACCATGCCTGTCTCCAAGTTCTGACCCTTAGGTCCCTCACATTTAACCTCACAATCAGCTTAGGTAATCTCATTTAGAACATTTGGTTTCCCATGTCATCCTTCACCCTCAGCCCATTCTTTATCCTCATTCTATGCTCTCCTTTGCCCATGGCTTTTCTCCGATATATAGTACCTAAATAAAGTCTTATTTTCTCTTTACCCCCTCCGCTATGCTTAGTTCAAAGTTGGCGTTTAGCTTCCTAATTAGTTGTTTGCTAATTTTCAGCTTTTCTTATACCCGTCTGTAGAGATCTAATTTCTTCCCATGTAGGTCCAAAGCTCTCTTTTTTCCTGATTGCTCCCCTCACCTGACTGTCAAACCAGACTGGCTTCTTGCATTTATTTGTCTTACTAATGTACCTGATACTATCCTTGGAAGCCCCTAGTAATACCCCATTTATGCATACATCTCAATTTCTCAACATTAAAATGCATAGCATTGGCTTTCAAAATTCAGTGCAAACTGCCAGAATGTATAACACTTTCTTATTTTACAGAATATTTGTCAAAGAATAGTGGGCTCCATACGTTCAGTGTTAAGGAATGGGTCTGTCTGGTTAGGTCAACGTTTTAATAGTTTGTGTGTCCAGAAATAGCTGCAACATTATGAGGAACATCAGTAAACCTTGTAGAGCAGGGCTAAATTTGAGTTTTAAAAAATCATAGCGCTATGTGGAATTCATAGTATGAGAGGTATGTATTTATGATTGCCCATGGTTTGCCAACCCCCCTTATATTATCTGTATCTCGAGCCCTTTTTTCCTAAAATCAGATGGCCATGATAATGGGGTTCAGCCTTCTTGCCTCCAGATCAATGCTAAACATGGACATACGAATTGCCAGCAGCAACAGGCCTCATGGTTTATCGAGTCTGCACGAGTGTGCAGCTAGCCCCTCATCACGCAGCTGCCCCTCCTTCCCCTTCCCAGTATACCTTCCCCTTCCCCCATCCCAACCCCTCTTAAACTGCCCACCATGTTACAGGACACTATCTCGTCTGGTAAGGTGTTCCATTTGTCCACCGCTCTTTCCAAAAAAAATGTCTACTCATCTCCTCTTGAATCTTCCCCCTCCAATCTCATTCCAAAGGTCTCGATCATATCCCCCTATCTCTCCTCTCCTGCAGTGAATCCATATTCAACTCTCTTAGCCTGTCCTTGTAGGGCTTGCTCTCCAATCCTTAGATCATCTTTGTGGCTCTTCGCTGCACCCCCTCCAACAATGTGATGTCCTTCTTCAGGAATGGGCACCAGTACTGCATGCAGTACTCCAGGTGGGGCCTGACCAATGACCTATCAGTCAGGTTTTCGGGCTAGACACAGCACAGAAACAGCTCTAGTGAGGGTGCATAATGACCTGCTCAGGGCTAGAGATACAGGAGACAAGTCAGCACTTGTTCTCCTTGATCTATCCTCAGCATTTGACACTGTGGACCACACTGTGCTTCTTGATTGACTCTGTGAATTTTGTGGACTGCTCGGTACTGTCATCCGGTGGTTTAGTCCTATCTCTCAAACAGAGTGCAGCGGGTAGTGATGGTGAATTCTCCTCCTCCCCAATGCCCTTGTCTTGTGGAGTGCCACAGGGCTCGATCTTGTTGGGATGCTGTTCGCAGTGTACATGCTACCCCTCGGTGAGATCATTCTACAGTACAGCGTGGAGTTTCACTGTTATGCAGATGATACCCAGCTGTACTTGTCTTTTGCGCCCGGAACATCAGGAGTGGTTGATGTGCTTAACAACTATCCGGCTAAAATCAATGACTGGATGGCTTCCAGCTGGCTGAGACTTAACCCAGCTAAGACGGAGGTGCTGGTGATCGAGCCTGGTCACGGATGTGATGGGCCACCACCTGGGGCTGCTTCAGGGCTTTTCCTGTATTCTGCTTCATCAGTGGCTGCCCCAAGGTGTGAAATCTGGGCATGATCCTTGATAACAGACTGACTTTTGAAGATCAGGTGTTCTCTGTTGTCAGTAGTGGTTTCTATCATCTACAGAACATTGCGAATTAGGTCCCTCATTCCGTCTGAGGACCTGTCGATGCTAGTGCATGCTTTTGTGACCTCAGACTGGACTTCTGCAACTCTGTATGTTCGGGGTCATGGGAGGGACCCTCTGCAGACTTCAACTAGTGCTGTTTTTATCATGTCTTATTTTAACTATTGTTAGGCACCCAGAGCCTCTGGGATTGGGTGCCCTACAAATAAAATTGCCTTGCCTTGCCTATACAGGGGCAGGATAATCTCCCTCCTTCTGGAGGAGATCCCTCTTGCAATACACCCCAGCATTTTGTTGGCTTTTGCCGCCACTTTCCTGCACTGAGAAGAGTTGTTCATGCTCCCCGAAATGATCACTCCTAGGTCCTTCTCCTCTGTGGAACTCCCCAACTGTACCCATTCAAGTGATAATCCCTCCTGATTCCTGGCTCTGAAGTGCATAACCTTGCACTTCTTGCCATGAACCCCAACTGCCATGTTTCCACCCACTCTTGCAGCTTAATCAGGTGCTCCTGTAACCCCTTCCACCACTCCGTGTCATCAACCACAGCTCCCATCTTGGTATTGTCTTCAAACATACTGATCTTGCCCCAGATCCCCTGTGAAATATCTGCAATAAAATCCCAAACAGCACTGGTTCCAGTATTGATCCCTGTGGTACCCCCTCGTCACCGCTCTTGGTGATGAGGGTCCCTCACCACTACTCTTTGCTGCCTTCCCCTTAGCCAGTTTGTGATCCATTTCACCATTTTTGGGCCCGCCACATATTCAGTTTCCCCAACCTCCTATGCGGCACTGAATCAAAGGCCGGCTAAAGTCCAAATACAGAACATCCACTGCATGGCCCTTGTCCAGTTCCGCATCACTCAGTCGTAGTACTCTACAAGGTTTGTCTGGCAGGATCTGCCCACTATAAACCCATGCTGTTGTCCATCCTGGAGACCATTTTCCTCTAAGAAGCTCACTAGCCTCTCTTTTAGTATAGTCTCCATGTACTTTCCTATGATCAATGTGAGGCTCATGGGCCTGTAGTTTCCTGGTTCATCCTTTGGGCCTCCATTGTGGATGGGCACCACATGGGCCATTCTCAGTCTGTAGTACACATCCCGTGTCCAGGGAGGTATTGAACAGGTCAGCCAGTGGCCCCACCAGGACCTCTGCCAACTCCTTAGTACCCTAGGGTGAATGCCATCAGGTCCAGGTGCTTTGTCCACCCTATAATGCCCTCAACCCATCTAGTACTCTACTCTCTGTAATGCCTACATCTCATCTCCCCCCCACCCTCCCCCTCTTGCCTGGGGTATCTGCCCCTTCTCCTGTGTGAATACAGAGCAGAAGTATTCATTCAGTGCCTCTGCCTGCTCCACCCTTTCTCCACCCCCCATCCTTCTTAATTCTCAGCAGCTGATCCTTGCTCTTTCTTCTCTCTGCAATGTAGCAGAAGAAGTCTTTTCTCCACTTTTGATTCCCTACACCAGTCTCAGCTCCCTGGATGCCTTGGCGCCCTGTTCAGTCTGGTACCCTCCTGGACTTCTCCACGTACGTAGCCTTATCTTCACCCCTCCCCAATTTCCTGTACTTTCAAAACGCTGCCCTCTTGGCCATCACCCCTTCCATAACCTCCTGTGTTAGCCAACTGGGTTTCTTTGCCCTTCCCTTCTTGTTTTTCTTCCTAGTGCAAGACTCCATTGCCTCCGCCAGCACTTCCTTTACGATGTCCCATTTCTGGTCTGCTTCCATGTATGGTTGCATTCCTGCCAGATGCCTGCCCAGAATTTCCCCAATCTTCTTTATGTCAACCCCACTAAACTCAATCACCCTTGTACCCGTGTCCCCGTTTCCCTCCCCATGTTGAGCATGACCACACCGAACAGTGGTCACTTTCAGCCAATGGTTCCTCCACTTCCATATTCCTTACAGCTTCCTGTTATCCAGTACAAGGTCCAGAGTCCTTTCTAACCAAGTCAGCCCCTGGACCAGCTGTGTCAGAAAGCTGTCTTGGAATGCTTCTGTAGGACCCCTCCCTTGCACTCGTGGTGGATAGGGTGCCCCTCCACCCCAGTGAGTCGAAGTCCCCACCACCACTGTGCTCCCTTCCTGTAGACCCTCCTTATTTGTTCAGCTAATTCTCTATCCAGGTGAATCCCTGAGCCGGTGGCCTGTACACCACCCCCATCCTCAGTGTCCTTTTATTTGCATCATGGAACTGCATTCGTAGTGCTTCTGTCCTCCCTCTCCTCCTCCTTCCCCCTTACACACTTTGTCCCTCCTTACATAGATTGCACTCTCACTTCCATTCCCTTAGCCCTATCCTTTTGAATAACCTAAACTCCAGGATGATCATATCCCAGTCCTGGTACTGGGTGGCCCATGTTTCCATGATGGCCACAATGTCCACCCCCTCCACCACCAAGAGAGCTTGTAACTCCGCTGTTCCATTCCTTAGACTTCTTGCATTCAGTGAGACCACCCTCCAGCCTGTCTCCTCCCCTTCCCTTCCTTACCTCTATTCTTCACCCCCCTTTATTCCTCCCTGTACTGCTTCCCTGCTGCCTTTACCCATAACTAGGGGGGTGAGCTCACTAGGCTCCCCTTTCTGGACCCCTTTCCTATCACTGGTCCCCTCATCACCTCCTCATCTAGTTTAAATCCACCTTTGTTGATATATACCCCTCTGTTCCCGTTTTAGTACTTTCTTCTCCTCCCTGCTCAAATGTAAACCTGTCCCATTCGTATAGGTCGCTATTGCCCAGGTCTGCCCCAGTCTGACACTAATCCATACTCTGTGATGCAGCACCAATCCTCAGCCACTCATTGAACTCCTCTATCCTTTTCTTCCTTACTTTACTCGCACATGGTACAGGAGTTCCTCGAGACAAGCGCTCACTGACCACCCCACCTCCTCACCTGCTTACCCAACTCCTCAAACCTCCCTTTACCAGCTCTACTGTCTCACCCACCAAGTCGTTTGTACCCACAATGTGAGGTTTCTCCCTCCCCTCCATGTGCACTTGAAAAGTGCTTGCTCCGCCCTGCCCACAGTCAGCCCGGATAAGTCTCGGACCTAGATGTGACTGTGCCTTTCTCCCTTCCACTCCATCTGAGGCCCTTTCAGTATAGAATCCCCCAGCACTAGTACCCCCATCTTCATGTCCCCTAACCCCCTCCTCCTGTTTTAACTGTCCACATTTCCAGAGTCCACACTGCCCTGCTCCTTATCACCTCTATCTGCACCATTAGCGACTCCTACATCTTTCCCCCATTTCCACCTCTCCCTCTGCCTCTACCCTACTCTTCCCCTCTCCCCCTTCTTCCTTTCCCAGCCTGACTTCTGACTCCTGGGCATTCACTACCTTCTCCTCCCCTGCCCTCACGATCCCCAACACCTCCATTACCACCTCTGATGCCAACACTGCAAACCTATTACTTGCTACCCCTGCAGTGGTGCCCATCTCCTCCTTCCCCTTATCCTGAGTCTTCGTCCACCTGCTGCTCTGCTCTCCTCACCCTCACCTCCCTCCCTGCATTCTTATGGGATTTAGCCCTGCTGTTCCTCCTGTGCTTCTCCCAGCTACTCCTCTCTGGGGTCCTCCTGCCCCCCTCCCCCCCTCACCATCTCCAGCTTCCTCTGTAGCCCCTGTACCTCCTTTCTCAGTCTCCTCAGCCTGTAACAAATTGGACAACTCCTAGTTTCCATAGTATATTCATCCAAACAGCCTCCCCACAACCATTGCACCACTATCCTCCTGTGCCTGCCCCTCACTCCTGGTGCCCCGTTCCAACCACTATTCTGATGTCTCCTGCCACCCTTATTTGCCCCCCACCCCTCAGTGTAGTCCCCCCATAATGCCCCATTATCCTTCCCTCCATAATTCACACTTAACTTAAATGTAACCCCTTTCCTTATCACACAGTCTGTACAGCAATAGCCGGATACCATATGTGACCCTCCTAGCTTGCTTCCAAGTCCTTCTTTACCCCAATGTCCCCAGCTTGCTAGCTCAGTAACTCTAGTTAACACATTTATACATGACCTTGTCAGTTTGAACTTTAGACTTTCAACTTTAAAATATGCAGTTACCCTTCCTTAACCAAGCTTGTCAGTTTGACGTTCAAACTTGCAACTTTAAACCCTAAAATCCAACTAGTAAAAGCTTGAGTGTCTGAACTTTTCACCATCTGACTATTAGCTTTAGGGTTAGTTCATGGGCAGTTTGCAGCTCCCCAAGCTCCTCCTCACAGCCTTCAAGCCCAACCCTCAGTGGCTTTCCAGCAACAGTCCTCCTGAAAATCAGTTGCAGAGTTTAAAAAGCCTTAAGTCACTCCCAAACCAACAGCAAACTCACAAAAAATCAGTTACAGAGTCAAATAAAGATTTAAGCTAATCCCAAATCAACAGCAAAACTCACCCTCCTTCTTCTCTCACAACAAGCAGAATGAGAATCTCACAGTTATAGTCACCCTGACCTACAGTATGGGATCCCCACCTTAACTTCACTGATATTGTCCTGGTTGGATGTAATGAGGTTCAAAGGTCCTCCCAGTGCCTTCCTCATCCACTGGCTGAGATGTGGAACTCTTGGAAGATTATGCACCTGTTAAAAGCTAATTCCTTGCTCACAGTTGTAAAATTTATAATAACTCAACCACTTCCTCTATGTGAGCCCCTCAACACCTCAGACCAAATCGTCTCAATAGTTAGCTCCTATGCAGTTCATTCTAAGCTTGGTTTAGGGATGTTAACACATCCTTGCAAAAGTAGATCTTCTTCAAGGATATCTCTTTCATCAGGCCACACCTATGGAACTATAGTCATCAGGCACCAGGACCACATGGAAACTTTTTAAATAGCAGTCCACTAGGGGCCTCCCACGACAACATCTTACATCGATGTCCTCTCCATATAAGCGTGGGGGCCCTCGCCTCCTTAGTTCTTTTCCACCATCAACCATACTCACGCGGAGGCGCCTTCACTACAGTCAACTGCTAAATCTTTGATTTTCTAAATTTTATTTTTTCTCACTTTAGTAGTTATCACTTTATTTGAAAGTGAATCCTGTCATCATGTATGTCGATGAATGATGCCACTTACTCTTCCAATACTGCGGGTGTGGTGAAAAATCTACTCTGCCGTTAAGGCCTGTGAGCTCTGCCTGAGGTTCAATCAATCTTCCTGGTGATGTCGTCTTCTTTTGGTTTTATAATGAATGCTGTGTTTCAGTCCTACAGTCGCTGCTGGAGGGAGCCTCCCCCCCCCCGTATCAGCTAGGTTGTGGTACTTACCGAACCAACTTCATGAAGTTCACATGAAGAGATTTTTGCCCAAAACATCCCCCCTCCCAAGCCAGCCAAGTCGGGGTCAGTCATGCAATGACCTCAGTGCACGGCCGGGCGTGCTTCCATCCCCAGTTTGCAGAGGTCAGGTGGTCCCTGCCTCGCTGGACATCCCGCTGTGATCCTGGCTGCCATGCCTTCCTACCAATGCTAAGGTGTGGTAGGCACAGAGTACCAGCACCTTCCCTCTCCAGAGAAGGTGAGCAGTCCCTGGGACGCTCAGCCTCCTCTCCCTCCAGCCCACCCTCCGACATCCAAGGTCCGTTCCTGAACCCTGGTCATCAGAGTTGCAGATGGAAGTGCTTCCACTGTGCTGGCAAGCTGGGCCAACACCATCTTTTAACCCTGCTCCCCTTGCTTTCCAAGCTGCAGGTAGCCAGAATGGAGAGAGAGCTCCAGGCAATGAGCTCCACCATGTCGCTGGCCTATTTCCCAGGCTTCAACACAGGGAGGGGCTGTGTCTGGATAAATTCCTCCTGGTGCTCTCCTGGTCGCATCTTCTTTCAGCACCATTGACCGCTTAAGTGGCGATGCCTCCTGCCACTCGGAGATCACTACCCACAAGGTGGGCTCTGGCAGTGAGTTCTGCCAGACCTCTCACAGCCAGTGAGGGTCTGTTGACGTTAGGGCTGCAGACACCCCCACTGACATCAAAGGGTGCCTCTACAGTACCGTTGACAGCTTTGAAGGTGACACCTCCTGCTGTCCAGACCTTAAAACCCACAAGATCAGCTCTGGCAATGGGTTCTGGCAGACTAACTATGGTCGGTGAAGGTCTGTCGATGTCAGGGCTGTGGGCACCCCTCCCCATCGACATTGCAAAGCACCTCTGCAACACTGTTGACTGCTTTGGCGGCAATGTCTCCTGCAGCTCCGACCTCAGAATCCACAAGGTTGATTCTGGCAGTGAGTTCTGCCAAACCTGTTATGACCATCAACGGCTCATCGACATTGGGACTGCAGTCGCCAATCAAAGTTGCAAGTCCTGCCGCTCAGACCTCAGAACCCTCAAGGTTGACTGGCAGTGAGTTCCACTGAACCTACTATGGCCGGCAAAGGTGCATCGCTGTTGGAGCAACTGCTGCTCCCCATCGATGTTACAAGATGTTACAAGATGTCCTTGCAGTGCAAGTCACCATCGACGTCCAGACAGTGCTGTCCTCCTTCACAGAGATAATACAGTGCCATATACCTCCCCCTCCTCCTCCTCCTCCTACACCAGGCACTGTGATGATGGGGCCTCTCAGACCAGTCCCCACATTGACAATGGCTAGGTCAACACACTCTACACACTAGAGGGCATCGATGTCTTTGCTTCCTTCCTTGTGGCCTTCAGGGTCTGTTGACGAGGATCATTAATATAACTCTGACCTCCTTTTACAAGAGGAAAAAGAGGAAGAAGATATGGAAAGGAGCCCATCTGAGAGGGGTACTGGGTGTATATAGCATGGACAGAAATGCACATGGAATACTGCGTGGAACAAATAACGTGGTGTAGTAGTGTGACAGGGTACAAAACCCCACAAGACACATATGTTGCACACGATTTTGTATCTTGTCGCACATGGGTGGGGAGGAGGAGTAATGTGGAGGTCAAGACCTCTGCTGAGGAGGTGGTCTGCCAAGCTGCCACTATGGTTCAGTGGGATGAGCCACAGCAGTGCAGGGTTGCTATGTGTCTGTGGACCGGGGCTCGAATCCCGGTCCCAGACTTTTTTCAAAACCGCATTGTGTGTGTGTTTTTTTTTTTTTCCTCCCTCATCAGTGTTTCTCCCCATCTCAGTGTTGAACCCTCCAGGAGTTGGTTATATTGATGGGGGAAGGGTTCAGGGCACAGCCCCTTAATGGGGATAGGGCAGAGCCCCTCAGAAAACAAAGAAGTCACTAGTTTCTTTAGCCAAAATGTGTTTCAGCAGTTTGTCTAGTGGCAGTGATGTGTCTGCTGTATTTACAGCGTGGTACAATGCTGCGCTTTTGTATCTTATGACATAATGACCCCATGCCTCTGAGAGATCTGTCTGCACCATTTCCACCAGGAGTGAGGACTTCTTACTGTATACTTCGAGGTCCCTCCTGAAGAACCCTTCTTCATCACTATGATGAAGCAATTCCAAGCTGCAATGGGGTTCGATGTGGAGGAAAATCTCCACCTTTTATCTTTCCTCCTGTATGGGCTGCACTAGACAATGCCACTCTGGCCACCTGGCACAGATCAAGCTTGATCTCTGCCATGCCCTGAAAGGCAGACAAGCTGTACCAGGTCCCTCAGGAAAGATCTTTTTTCACAGGCCATCCTGAGGCTGCTTCATTTGTGATAAATGCATCCCATGATAGGTACTAAGGTGCCTAGGCATCTCAGTTCTCTCCCCCCAGATAAGGAGTCGAGAAAACTGGATCTCCTGGGAAGGAGAATCTTTGCTTCTGCCACACTGGTCCTCAGTGTAGCAAATTATCAGGCCCATGTGGTCAAGTAACAGAATGCCCTCTGGAAAAATGCCTAAGCAGCAGCCAAGTCTTCTCCAGAGGGCACCCAGAAGCAGAAAATGCTCAAGGCCCTCCAGAATGGGACTGATGTAGGTAACCACCTCTCAAGGTATACCTACGACATTTTGCCTGCCTCAGCCAGAGCAGCTGTGGCTGGCATCTGCCCTATAAGCCATTCTTGGCTAAGGGTGTCAGAATTTTCTGGTGATGCCCAGCTATCCATTCTGCATGCCCCTTTCAGGGATTCAGCTCTTTGGAGCCAAAGTGCGAGACACGCAGCTGAGAAGCAGGCAGAGGGTCCCCTTTTGCAGGGTTACAAATGGACCCAGGTCAGTGGCCAGACAATGGAGCAAAGGCAAAAGGGTCAGCTTTGCTGGCCCCAACCTCCTCCACAGATGCCCACTCCAAAGCCCCTAGAGGCAGAGGTGTGGCCAGATCTGCTTCAGCATGACTCCTTCTAGACACCTGCCCTACAGTGCCAAATCTGGAGGTGGTGTTGAGGGGTTGCCTTTCCTCCACCTGGAAGAGTGGAGGGAGGTTCACCAGATGCCTGGGTCCTGCAGTTACTAGATCAGGGCCACACTCAGGCCTTCCACTGATTCCTGCAACTTATCCTGTAGACCACATGCCAGTGTTACAAGAGGAAGTACGTACACTGCTTGCAGAAGAGGGCTATAGAACCAGTTCCTTGGGCACAAAGGAACAGGGGTTCTATTCTAATTTCTTTCTTTCTAATAATTAATAGCAAATAGTTACAGGCTGCTGGTTTTAGTTTAGTGATGATCTGTATAATTTTGGGCAGTGACAGTCCATCATTTCTACAGCATATCTAATTGTATATCTAATAATAATCTATAGGAAGCAGTATAGTGCAGTGGTTTAAGGCTCTGAGCTACAAACCTAGAAGTCTGGGTTTGAATTCCACAGCCTCACTGTGTGACCCTGAGCAGTTATTTAACTTCCTCGTTCTCCCAGGTCGCACCTGTAAACAAGCTTTCAACTTAGTGTGTCTCTCCTGGTTTTAAAAAAAAATTGGACATGTTGGTGACCAGAGTTCACTCGATTCTGGTTTATGTTTTGCTTCAGATAATGTGGTATTATCATTGCCAGTCAAACTGACTACTGTTTAGAGGAATAAGTTAAATATTAATTAAAAAAGCTACTGCCCGGTACTGACACAGTTCATATACTGGGTTCAGAAAAAGGCATTACTGTGCCTGACCTGCCACCTGAGTCTCTCCCTTGGTTAAAGATAGAGCGGCATTGATTCTGCAGATGAACACATGGGGTCTGCTTTCCCAGAGCAAAGGTCAAATGCAGAGGAGCAACCCTAACAGAAGTGAAAAGAAGGGACCTAAAGGAGCTAAAGTTGCTGGAAGCATAGTAGGGTTATGTCTTCCATCTACTTTAATACCAGTTGCCTGCCAATGATCCCAGAGTCCAAGCCCCTCCATCAGATCCTAGATATGATAGGAGAACCCTGAAGTCAGCTGAAGGGGGAAGGGGCCATAGACATAAGGACAGAGATAAGAGAGCAATAATGTGGAGGATTACATGGTACAGTTTAACGGTATTGGGCAGACAGTTGAACCAGTGGTGTGGCTTGGAAACTTGCAGACACTACGGAAAGAATGAATTGCAATGAAAATAATAGTAGTTGTTTTTTTTTTTTGTTGTTACTTTTACTTCAAGAACGCAGATAGCCAAGAAACAAACAATGAATTCATTCCAAATAGTTGTTTGTTTTTATGTTGGAAATGAAAAAGACTTGGTTCCTATGAACCAACCTTGAGGGAAGGCCGACTGTAAGGACAACATTACATCCTGCAGACTGGTATTCAATCCAGCCTTGAACAGTACCACAGCTGAAAATGTCTCTCTGATGGGCTAACCCCTATTTGGTGTGAAACCATTGGTCTGGAGTTACTGTAAGAAAGGAACATTGTTTAACCAGGAGTAGCACACTAAACCAAAGCTTGTTTCCAGAGGTGACCTGGGAACACAAGGAAGTTAAGTGACTTGCTTAGGATCACACAGTATGCACCTAGGTGGCTGTGGGATTTAAACCCAGGTCTCTAGATCTGCAGCTCAGAGCCTTGACCCACTGCGCTGTACTGCCTCCTGTGTAGCGCCATCATAAACACACTTAAACTACTAAGCAAATCAAGGAATGCACTCCATAACCCATGAAAAAGGTCTTCGGATCAGTGCACTAACCCAGTTACTGAAAATAAATAAATAAACCCCTTGAGATGCTGCTGCTCAAAATGCATGATTCATAAAAAGACAGAAAGCAGGCGTACAACTCATGCCAGAGAAAGTCAAGTATTATTGCAACAAGTAATGCCAGGCTAACTACTACTAGTTAACCTGGCATTACATGTGGTAAATGAATACTCTGAATCTCTCTGGCATGGAGTATGCTGCTTCTTTCCTCTTTTATAGACACACCTAAAACATTGGGTTGTGTTAACTGTGCAAGATAAATGGGTGATGCAACATTTTAATCAACAAAAGAAACACAAAATTGTTCCTTTATTAAAAGTTTAAATTTGCAGGATAGATTGAGCAGTGATGGAAAAGATAGGGAACCCAAGGGGAATTCAGTTGAGTGAAATTTTGTGTCTGACTCCATCTCAAGAGCAAAATGGGAAGAACTACTCCTGTGTAAAATGACACCCCAAAGGCATAACATTGAGAACATAGACTAACAAATGCAACATATAGTGAGAAAATGTGTTTTCGATCCTTGCCCGTATGTCAGATCCTACATCAAAGGTGGTGGTTCCCCAGTGCATTGGCCCATAGTCAAAGCTGAGGTTCCGTGTGAAAGTAGTCTCATTTGTAGAATGTCCTATGTCACAATTATTTGCTAAAAGGTCCATAAGCTATACATAGCCCATACGATGTTATGAATAGAATTCCGATGAGAACAACAGAATTACAGACTGAGTCTAAGCTCAACAGATGGTTATTTGTTGTCTTTTAAAATACTGATAAACTAGTACAGTTCTAAAATGGAGTTCATATCATTCAAAATAACATGGCTCCAGTTTTGTTTGGTCAGGGTATAGTGAGAAGATATTACATGTGCAATAAACCTGATATTTAGTCATCTCCCATGGCTTTTGATGGATCTGTTTGCCACATCTGTATTCAGCAGCCTGCATTCATGAGCACATTTCATGACAGGAAGGCCGTAGATTGGAGGTAACACTTAGATGAGAATTGTCATAGGTATAGTTTGATTTTTCTGAGGTTTGTTTGTTGAGGAGGCTGACTGAGGAGGTGGGCAGAAAGGGTGGGCGGACTATTCATCTGCATAGTTCATATCTGAATCCCACTGTCGTTAATCCTTCTGTGGGAAATAATGATTTTGACATTAAAATAAAAAGTCCTTTTTGCATGCAAAGTATGACTAAGATCCACAATATGGAAAAGTCAACTAAATCTTCCACATTATTCTAATTATTTATCTGTTGTTTTAAGCTGTACATTGCTGAAAAAAGTTGATCTCATCACAATTTCCCAAAGAAAGAACAGTAATAAAACTGTAAGCTACTGATATGTAATCAGCCTAGAAGCTTGGTTTGAAAATGATAGAAGAAAACGTAATGTAGTTATACATTTCATGTATTTTTTTAATTGCTTCATTCGCAGCATTTCCTGGCTTTGATTCTTAACCCTTCATGGCAGAAGTGAGTGCAAAGCATTCTCTACTGGCAAGAAGTGCATCTGAAATAGCAGCGTAATGTGTAGCTGTTTTGAAATCATTACAATTTGTATGTCAGCCCGATGCATCCCATGAACTTAAACAAAGTGGTGTGTAAATGCCTAAAATAAACAGATACTTTACTACAAAGGAGTGATAAACTACCAGAACATTTTTTTCTCAGGCTAACACAGTACCAGTACCTCTAAGGATGATACCAGTACCAGATTTACAGTACCACAGAATGCAGTTTGATTTTTTTTACTTTTGTTTGAATCTTTTTATAGTGTTATTGTTTAGTTCTGTTCAGGTTAAGAACCGTTGCGTAGAGCTGGTTTACAATGGCGTCCTGTTAAGGCAGGCTTTGAATGACAAATGAACATCTTACTGATTGACACAGGCAGTGATGCGTACAAAACACAAAAGTATAAAGGCATAGCTGCTTGGGGCGGTAGCAGTAGGGTGGGGAGCATGGGGGGTGGATAGTGAGGGCTAGAACCCTGTATGGACAGTAGCTCCCTGAGGTTAAAAGGGTGCTATGAGCAGACTAGATGGACCATTGGTCTGTTTCTGTCATCATTGTCTATGTTTCCATGTGTGGTTATAGAAGCATTGCATCATTTATAGTGCAAAGGTGAAGCCTAGTGTAGGTGAGATATAAGGGGTGTAGGTTCATGGAGGTTGCAGTTACCTGTGATACTCCATGAATGATGGCAGCAGTTTTTTCCCTAAAGAGACTGAATAAAAAAAAAAAACAGTTTGTAACTTTGGTACTGTAGGGAAACGGACATCTGAGCATCTACAACCTTCAAGACATGAAGATCTTTCAAAATGGCTTCTGCAGTGGCAAATTTCTGCTTGAGGAGGAAGGGGTCCCCATTCCTTGTAAGGATGCATATCCTTTGCCAGTCCATCCCACTGCCACTGCACTGTTGAACCATAATGAGCTAATTAAACAATGCTTTACCAAAGTTTTGTTAGAGTATGGCTTCATTATTATAAACACGTTGAACCTCTCCCCAAAATCATTTTACTACACAGGATTTTCTAGAATGCTCAGCTGTAATGAAATGCAAAGAAATACTTTCCAAGTGCGGTAATTATACTCATTAAGTTGGATGTGGGAGGGACATGTTTAGCAATAGAAAACAAGCTTACTGCTTATGGTACTGGCACAGGTAAGCTATTGCTGTAAATTATATTTATAAAGTGAGTTTTGGAATGTTTCTTTAGTTTATTTAAAACTCGGTGACAAGGAAGGGCACACACCGAGCCAAGACTGGTTTTCAGATGTATCCTGAGAAGAGCGGTAGCAGTAGGGAGAGTAAGAGCAAACATTAGCACAACTTAATTACAGTGAAACTAATTTGTAAATAGAAACAATAATTCTACAAAGGAGCAAAAATACATCAAATTGGTGCAAAAATTAAAAGTGGTGCAAAAATACAGAAATTGTGCAATAAAACAGAAATTACTGTATATATTAAAACAGCAAAGATATTAGCCACTAATACTAACGTGCCATGATTTGAGTTATGTGATTGGCTAATCAGAGTCAGAAGGTGTTTTATAATCTGTAATGACAGCACACACTGTTCATTTGTATATCTGTGCAGTCCCTAGCCAACAGTAAGGCAGTTTTGACAATGCTTGATGAGATCACAGGTCAGCTCTTTTGTACTAACAAACTAAAACTGTTGAATTAGCAGCACTAACTGTGTTTAAACTACTATCAAAGTTTTTTTCCTCGATTTAATTATTTAACTCGAAAAGATACTTTATAGGTAAGATAAGACACTTCAGGATATGCAGCTGTTGACATATACACACTTCTCAAGTGCTGATGACACTTGGCCTTTAGCCTCCAGCCAATGCAACTGTGGCATACATGCGTATATCTTAGTATGACCGCACACCCTATTGTTTCTTATTCCTTACACACACATCTATCTGTCTATCTATCTATATATATATTTATAAAATGGGTAGGGAAATTGTTGTTTTATTGGATGAAGAGCATCACATGACCGTGCGTATATCAGAAAGCGACCGCACACCTGCACTTTTACCCCCCTCCAAAACAATTTTGACATTTTATAAGATAGATAAACCACTCTGAGGTGTGCGGTCGCGCTCTGATATACGCACGCCTGGGCGGCCTCTTGCGTACAACGCACACCAAGGCGTGCGTATATCAGAGCGTGACCACACACCTCAGAGTGGTTTATCTATTACATATATATTTCTCCCTGTTGTCCCACTGTGCTCCCAAGTCTGCAGATTAATAGGGGCAGTGATTTAAAAAAAAAAAAAGAAAACTGACAAATTGATAGTTTAGAAACACGTAGCCAACTGTGGTAGCCTGTGTCCAAACTATCTTTGAAGCACTCACCCGACTGCTTTCTAAGTGGCGCCACCATGTTCCTCTGTATTCTTTTGTGAAGGGCAGTGTTCAGCCAATCAAGAAACAGTTCAAGGCTAAAAAGTTGATGTACTATTGATGTGACATCAAAACGATAGTAAAACAACTTATTTGACCTTTGAACTGTCCTACAACAACATTTTGAGAGCCACTGATTTTTATACAGAATTATGTCCCAACCGTATACTATAGTAAGTTGCTGATGCTAACATGGACTAGCAGTGTACTGCAACAGGGTATGTTGGCAACTTTTTAATGGGCAAATAACAGAGAATTTAAAAGCTGTAGGCATCAATGTCTCCATTTCACTTAAATAGAATCACAAAGCAATGGTGGTCATTTGTTTGAAACTTAAATAGTGAGAAGCCATAGTGCCCTGGTACAGTAATGTAGTCACTGTTTCTTTTTTTTATTATCTCTGTTCTTTATTAAAGTTTCCAAATATAAATAGCAAGTGACAATGAACATTAAATTCAATGAAGTTCAACAACAAACAGCAAGATCAACAAATATAACATCATACCTCTAAGAGAGGCCCCTAATAATCCTGCCCCCCCCACTCCCAAGCCCCCCTTCCGGGAGCAGATATATTTATAAGTAAAATCGTATATTCTAGAAACTAGAAAGAGGTAATAAGGACTTAGACATAAAGATCCAGGAATGAAAGAAGGATGGAAGCTACTATCTAAGAAGCACAAAAAAAGCAAAAACAATCCAACTATATATATACCTAAGGGTTGCGAACAATGAGCTACTTATAGCATTAAAAATTTATTAAAGAGTTAAATCTAAGAGATCCCCAACGTTTAGAAAAGAAAGTTTATCGTGGAAGTAGGAGATAATCCAAATCACAGTTAAATTGTGTCTTAATTGGGCCTTCCACTCTTTAAAAACAGGAGTAGAATGGTCTACCCAGTGTTTAAGTAATACTTGAGTAGTTGGGACCCCTGTGAGGGTTAGTATAGCTTTATCAACAAATGACAAATCAGGTTTAAAATCACCTAAGATACAATTAAACAAATTAAACTCATAAGAGTTAAGTGTTTTATCAAGGATGTTACCTTTTATTTCCTGCCATACCGCTTTAGTATTTTGGCAAGACCAGAACAAGTGATCCAAGGATCCAATGTCCATATTACATTTATGGCACGTTAGACTGTTTAAGGCCCATTTTATTTAATCTCAGGGGAGTTAAATAAGCACTGTGTAAAATTTTAAGATGGATTAATCTTAGGTTATCAAGTAGTATAAACTTATAGATATTATTCCATAATTGTGACCACTCCAGAGAGTGAGTCAAGCTGAAATTGTCCCAGAATTAATTTTTGAGAGGCTTATCTGAAAATTTTAGTTTCAGGAGGAATTTATATAAATTTGAAATCAGGCATGGTTTAATGACCATAGAGGTTAATTCTGATATGATATTTGCCTCATCTTTGAAAAATAAACAATTACCAAAATAAGCTTGTAATAAGATTTTTATCAAATGGAAATTAACCATGAATTTCTTAGACCAGTTAAAATCCTTAGAAATCTAAGAAAAGGAGCGTACTTTTCCTTGAGGTAAAAAAGCTTTCTCCTGTGGTTTGTACTTACCAGGAAGAAATTTCAAGGTTAATATTTTCCTATGTAAGCAAAGGTTTGGATTGTATAAAACAGGTTTAGAAGTACTCTGGGTCAACTTAATATTGAGGAATTTACAAAATTGACTGTGAATCTTAATAGATGTGCCAACAATTGTGTTTTAATATCTTTAGGGATGTTTTTAAATGCCGTGTATAAAGTAGCTTCAGGGCAAATGTGTTTTTTAAGTAACTCATGTTCTAGCAGTACCTAGATGGGGACATAAAGAGGAGTTAGATTTTTAAATGTGATCAATTTTAAGTACTTATTCATGTGAGAAGCCAAATAGTAGAGTATGAAGTTTGGTACCTTCTGCCCCCCCTAGATTTTTAGGAAGCATGAGTTTGTGTAAAGCTATTCTGGGTGTGCCCTTTAACCATAAAAAAACTATTTATACTGTAATTGAGTAAAGTTTAAAAAAACAGTTAAGAGGGAAAACACGTTGAGCATGTTAATAGGAAAGAATATTCTGGAGGAAATATTCACCTTTATAATACTAATTCAACCCTGAAAAGAAATAGGGGAGATTGGACCATCTACTTAGATCTTGAGTAATTTTTTGTAGGGAAGTATCCAAATTTAGCTTTATTAGCTGGGAGTCATATTTTGATAAGGTTATACCTAAATATTTGATCCCTAAAGGATTCTACGAGAGACCCCAATTGTCAATTTCTTCTTTACAGAAACAATTTGCTAGGGGCATCACCTCAGTTTTTCTCTGTTTGGTTTATAATTGGAGACTTTACTATAATCATCAATAGTCTTCAGCCTGTCCGGTGGCACTGAGGGCTAAGACGCTGGACGCCTTACCTCGCAGCATGCCGGCGACCCGGGTTCGGGAATGAGCCCGGGCCATCAAAGGTTGGCAATGGGTGCGGGGGAGGGCAGAGATGGATGGAGCTGCCAACGGGCAAGCTCTCCTCTTCAGGGAGGTGTAGGGGCTGCCTCTAGCTAATGGCTGCCACCTGGTGGAGACTGGGAACAGCATAGGCCAAGGAGGAGCCAGGTGCTAGGCCAATGGGGTGGGAGGAAAGGGTCCGTTACCAGGGCTGTGGGACTAATGCGTGCCTCCACACACATGCGTACCCACTCCTGGGGCCCCTGGGAGTAAAAGGAGAAAAGTTTCGCCAGTAGCAGAATGGTGACCGACTCCCAGCAGGCACTGCTCCCGGTCAAGGGTAAGGTAAGCCCTGGTAATTTGGGTGACAGGGCTGGGGTTGGTCAGATGGGGCTTCCGGGAAAAAGACGAGAAAATATGACATGATAAAAAAAAAAAAAATCAATAGTCTTCAATGGAATTTAATGGATCTGATACATGCAAAAGAATATCATCAGCAAAAGCCGATAATTTTAACGGTTGCTTTAAGAGAGGAATTCCTTTAGTAGCCTTGTTTGAATTTAAGTAATGTATGAGAGGTTCTAAATAGAAGTTAAAAAGAATGGGTGAAAGGGGGCAACCTTGTCTAATACCTTGATATAGTTTAAAAGGAGGAGAAAGTAGATTATTGCAGCTGGTTTTGGCTGTGGGATTTGAATGTAAGATTTTTAACCAGTTAATAAATGTTGGAGGAAAGCCAAATTTAAGAAGGGTAGTCACTGTTTCGTTCATTTTTCAGAGACTAAATGGGAGAGGAGAACAAAGGTTGCTAGTGTGCAACACCAGAGAGAAAGATGAATTGCAGAGAAGAATGGCATGAAGATTTGACTCAATAGCTGTTGGAGAAGGAGGGCATGCACACTAGAACATCTGGAAAATTGGAGGAGGAGGATGTTTTTGAGTAGAGGGATTGTTTGCTGTGCACAAGTGTTTAGTATTAGGAAAAATGAAAATATTTTTAGTGAACTAGTACAATAAAATAGAAAATTCAGAAAATAAGATCTTCAAGGTTATCTCCTCCATATGCCCAGACCTTTGGAGCTATAAGCTGTCAGCATCAGGACCAATCGGAAACATTTTGCTAGCCGGTGGCCACCCACAATGACACCCCATCATTCCTCAGTTCTTTCTCCTGCTGTCGATCATCGTCATCGGACCTGCTGAAGGAAACACCATCAACTAAACCATTGCCGTTTGTTGTTTTGCTTTCATTTAGCTTTTATTTTCATTTGCCCCTGGAAAAGAGGGAATTCTTGTGTCTAAGCAATGCCTGTCCAGAAGGCTGGCACATTGTATTGCATCCTGTTATAGGAAGTGCGGTAAGGTACATCCTGGTGTTGTTCGTGGTCCCTCAACAAGGGGTGTGGCCACTTTGATTGCTCATTTCAAAAATGTCCCTACTGCTGAAGTATGTGTTGCAGCCACATGGAGCACTGTTCACACTTTAACTAAATATTACACTGTGGACATCATTTCTCATAGACAAGCTGGTTTTGGTCTTGTACTGCAAGGCCTTCTGTCCTGATTAAATATCAGATTGTGCCATCCTCTCAGTTTACTTTGTATTGCTTAGTAGTCATTTCAAAGGTGTGGTCTAACTGAGGAGATATTCTCGATGAAGATAGAACAGTTATGTAATTACTCACTGTAACAGTAGATCTTTGAGAGGATCTCCTCCGTTAGGCCATGCTGTACCCTGCCTCCTCCCCTTTGATTTCACTGAGGGTCATCTCAGATGCTATGCCTAAATGTTACTCTGCACATCCTGTCTCAGCCCCATGCCTCTCTTTGTTTGCCTGGTGCTGGTCTCTTCTCCTGGTTCTCCATTGTTGGACTTCCTCCGAGGCTAATCTCTGACAGGGAACTGAGAGGTGATGAGGCCACCATCTTATGTATGCATAGATGCTGCACATCATTGTGGGTGGCCCCCGGTTAGCAAAACCTTTCTGAGTGGTCCTGATGCTGACAGCTTATAGTTCCAAAGGTGTGGCCTAATGGAGGAGATTCTTTCGAAGACCTGCTGTTACAGTAAGTTCTTGTGTAAATGTTCTTTCTAGATTCAACCCCATGGTGGAAGTGGATATGTAACCATTTAGCATACTTTTTTGAATAAATATTCACATATAAGTCTAGTTTTTGGTGCTAGAAATAAGCCCCCAAGAAGGGAGACTCGACTTATGTGCAAGGTCTACCTGTCTGTAGGATTTACTATAGTTGATTTTTTTTGCAACCGTGTGGCCTAATTTTGTGTTCAATTCTGGCTACAAAAGCAGCTTTTGTGCCTGATTTTGGTCACAAAATAGATTTTTCCATCCAGTTTGGGCAGCAAAATAATGACTGCAGTTTTTGTTAAAATTGATAAGGTAAAGGGGGAGCCAACTTGTATGTGATGTTGACTAATAGACGAGTACATACAGTAGTCCATGAACATATGAAATTTAGGAAAGAAAGAAGACACCTGACCCACCAAGTTCTTTCCCTCACCAACTCAGTGGGAATACCCTGTGTTCTCTGGTGAAGATAGAAAGCATGCTGGCTGACTTCACCTGCCCTGAAATTCATTCCAATGGACCACCACTCATTCTGTGAGGTACTTATTTCTGATATTTTCCTTGAACAGCAGGAGAGCTGCTGCGGTGCTGGCACAGAAGGGCCTTTGTGCTCCACTCCAGAGATGGCCTACTATAACGGTTTTATCTGTTGAGTTTTTTGTTGATTGTAAAGCACTTTAGGTTGTCTGAATGAAAGGCAGCACGGTGTATATAAATGCTGATAATATAGCCCACTATAACACTTCCTCCTTTAAAAGGCATTATGTGTCCTCTTGTTCTTTTGCCCTTGAACATCCTGAGGGGCAACGTTTGGTGTCACATCTACTTGAGTCTTCTCTTTTTCTAAAGAAAACTGCGACGAACATGTAAGCCAGTTTTCCGATAAAAGCTGTTTTTTAAATATGGATCCAGTTCTTATTGTTCTAGCTTGACTGGCCTTTTTGTAAACTGGATGTTTCTGATGTTCACACATGTGGTGATAAACACTATAATAGAAATCTATGATGCAGCTTTGAGGCCCAGTCCACAATAGTGTTGGCATATGCTCGATTTACGTAATACTGACCAACAAAACTCGGCCCCCAGTGCCAAACCACACCAGATGGCCTCCTCAGTCTCTGGTCATCTCGGCCACAAGCTGTTACAGGGCACAGTCTGGGGGGGGTGGAGCTAGGCCAGGCATGGCTTCCAGTAGCAGGAGGGGTCAGTAACCTAGAAACATAGAAAAGGAGAGAAATAGCAAAAGCCCTGAACAGTTCATCCAGTCTGGCCTGAGATTCCCTAACCCAGACTTTCTCTTGCATCGATTACTGTATTGCCTCCTAGCCACCCCTTCCCTCCCATGTTATCCTGCTTAATAAGTCCTATAAATGCATCCCCAGTTTTCTTGAATGCCACTATTGTATTTGCTTCCACAACTTTGTTTGGAAGCATGCTCCACCCTTTCACAACCCCTTCAGTGAAGTAATACTTCCTAATGTCTTTTTTCCCATAAATCTTTTTCTATCAGGCATGACTTGAGTGGGCTACTAGCCCCATCCCTGCCCCCCAGACCAACAAGCACCACACTGAAACCTGCCATCCTCCCAACATTCCCCTAATGATCCCCAACCCTCGCTGTGGCTGGGTCGACGGAGGAGGGGCCATCCTTCCCCTCCACCAGAGAACACATCTGGACTGGAGGTCAGTGTTCTGGTGGTGGTGCAGGTCAGGGGAGGTGGGCAGGGCTTCATTCAGCCCAAGCCACTTTTTCCTGTTCTCCCCTCCAACCCCTTGCCATGGTGTGGACAGCAGGACCTGCTGTATAGAGGCACACACATCCTCTGTCAAACCTGGACTTTCATAATTCCGGTCATATACTTTCCATAATCACATTGTAACCTGCCTTTCCGCCCCGCTGAAGTGTGAATCCAGTAACTAAAGTATTAAAGAGTTCCTGAAAAGAATCTAAATTTGGAAGATTCCAGACACAGCAGGTCACCAACCAGACTGCTGAGTCATTTGATTGACAGGCCCTGTGCCTGTTTAAATGCTAACAGAGTTAATTAGAATAGCTGCTGCCTGCCTCTCCCATGCATCTAAAAGGATAAGACATGGAGTGCAGGGTTAGTTCCACCAAGAATGCCAGAGTTTCAGTTTCAGAGTCAGTATGAGCAAGAGAGAGAGTGGGGGTAGGGAGGGAGAGGAGAGATCAGAACAGAAAAGCCTCTAGACTCAACCTACCATTCAGTACAGGGAGGGTGCTGCTTCCCCAGGGAGAAGACTTGATGTGGAAGAAAGAAGAGAAGGAGCCTTATGGTTCCACATACAGAGTGGATGAAAAGACTGGAGAGGTGCTTGAGGCACTTGAGGATCTGCTGCTTCAGATACCATGGAGGACTGAGCAAGTCCCATAATGGTCTACCTTCAGGGTTCCACCATGCCACATCAACAGGAATCCTGTCAAATGCCATTACAGCAATGGCACAGTGCCGACAGTTGGCATTGTGCTGTCCAGGAACACACTCCCACTCAACACAAAAACTGCCACATTTCTGCTTGCTCGCTCCCAGGCCTGGAGTTTTCTGGTGAGATGTGTTGTCCCTCTCTTAGAAAGGGAGGTTCCTCTACACCTTTCCACCCTTTCCTCTGATTCAGAGGCTGCTTATCAAGCTCCGGATAGAAAGGGCCACTCTGAACCTCATTGCCCCCTTCTGGCCTCATCAGATCTGATTCCCCTTACTGCAGCAGCTGGCAGTGGAACCGTGGAACCTCCAGTGCCCCTGCCCCTGTGCAAAGACTTGCTATCACAGGAGCATGGCACCCTGGTCCATTTGAACCTCAAGTCACTACACCTCCATGCATGGCTGCTGAAGAAATAGCCATGGCTAGATTTGGGATATCCCAAAAGGTGGCTGATGTCCTGGTGGCTGCTAGGAAGCCTTCCACCAGGGCCACTTATTCCATGAAGTGGAAGTGCTTTGCTCTGTGGGAAGCTTCCCATCATTTGGACCCTTTCACCTGTTCAGTGAATCAGATTCTGGGGTACTTGCTGTCTCTTTCAGATTCTGGCCTGTAATTCTTCTCTGTTAAGGTCATCTGTCAGCCATTTTAACCTTCCATGTGCCTGTTGATGGCCGTATAATGGCATATCTAGAGGTGTCCTGTACTTTTTTGAGAGGCATTCTCCATCTGAAGCCTCCCATCTGCAATCTAGTCCCACTGTGGGACTTTAATTTTATGTTGGAGAAACTCTTTGGCTCCTTTTGAGCCAGTTATGACATGCAAGCTATGCTTTCTGTCATGGAAAGCGTTATTTTAGTTGCCATTACTTCTGCGCAAAGTATTTCTGAGCTTAAGGCTCTGATTTGTGAGCCTTCTTATTTGGTTTTCCACAAAGACAGGTGGTGGGATGTTCAAAGGGGCTGCACATGGCACAACAGTGTTGCGCCATGTGCAGCCTGTCTTGGCGTGATATTCAAAGGGTAGGTTGCTCCGTGCAATTCCTATCGCTGGGGCACCAGTAATGTATTGGTGCAGAGTGCAGGATGTGCCCATGCATATGTGGCACATCCGATATTCAACCTGGGATGTGGGCGCCATGCGAGCGGCAAACCGAACTGCGGCGCTGCACAGGCGCGAAGTGTGCCCATCAAAACCAGGAACAGGTCGGGGACACCCACAGGTGGGCTGCCATATTGCTGGGCGCAACACGGTGGCTGCCTGCTGTGGGTGGCCACCCAACCTCCAGGACACAGTCCAGGCATGCCCCCCCGCCCGATCATGGGCATAGTTATAATTAACCCTGGTGGTCCAGTGGTCCCGATGCCCTGCCCAATTGCAGGCATAGATATAACACTGGTGGTCCAGTGGACTGCTATCTTCTGCCCGATCGCGGGCCTGTAGTATCTTACACCCTGGTGGTCCAGTGGACCCGAATCCCTGCCCGATCGTGGGCATATGAATATAATATTCTTCGGGGTCCAGTGACCGATCTTCTTCGGTCACGCAATGTCACATCCCTGTGGTCCAGTAGTACCCCTTCCACTGAGTTCACTACCTTGCAATTGTTTTTTGCTGTGGCGGCAGCAGTTTCTCGCCAGCACAAGTTCTGTATGATCGATAGCGCATAGCACGCCAGAGGTTGTTGGTTCACTGCACAGCAATGCGCGCGCACCATATCAGGGATATACAGTCCTGAAACGTGAACAACTATTCACAATTCAGGATTGTGGTAGGCAGTACGGTCTCGTATCGCCTATTGGCTTCCAATGTGGTGGACTAGTGGATGTACAGCCGTACTGTGCGCTGTCAGTTGGCAGGTGGCTGGGCAGCTTGCAGTGAGCTGCCGCCTCGCCGCCGACTGGGGGTACAGGGTGGCGGGCTCATTGGGCGGGGGAGGGGGTACCGCTGAACCACCAAGGTTATTATTTACATTTGCCCGCGATCGGGAGGGAGATCAGGTCCACTGGACCAGCAGGGATATTATATTCATATGCCCACGATCGAGCAGCAGATCGGGTCCACTGGACCACCAGGGATATTTTATTGCTATGCCCGTGATTGGGCTACGGGGCGCATTGCCCAACGAGGGGCAGGGGACGTCGGTCCCCGATGGCTACAGCCTGGTAGGGTGCCAGGCCATGCCACCGGAATCACGCATTGCATGCAAATGGGGCCATAATGACATGCAAAGGCCCCATTTGCACCTTGCATACATAATGGCCTCATTTGCATGCTCACGGCTGAATATTGTTCTACTGTGCCTAGCGCCACCACATTTACACTGGCGCAGCCCCTGCCCCTGCTGCCACTTGCGCTGGTGCAGTGCCACTGTGCCATGCGCAGTCTGTGCACCCTCAGTGCCATATTCAGTGGTGCTGAGCCATGGCGCAGCACCATTGAATATCACCTGGTCCATGCCCTGGCTCAACCAAGTTGTGCTGTGTCCAGGTCTGTGCCTCTGCCTGGCACAGTCTGAATATCCCGCCCAGGGTGTCTTTGAGGACGAATCCTAAGTGTCTTCCTAAGGTGGTGTTTGAGTTTACTCTAAATCAAACCATTCACCATTCTGTCTTTTATCCAGAGCATGCCAGTCCAGGGAAAGCATTGCTTCATACTTTAGATGTACATAGAATTTTGTGTTACTATACACACCTTACGAAGAACTGCAGGAAATCCTCACAGCAGTTTTTTCTTTCACCCCTGAGAAAGAGGGTGTACCAGTTCTAGGGATGTGGATATGGTGTACTTATCCACACTTCAGGCAGAATCCTTTCCCATTTAGGAGTGGCCAGAAGGTCTTCAAGCTGGCTCCTCCCACTCACCCAGGTGGTATCCCCTCTCAGCACCACCTCTTGACACCAGATCTTCCTTTCCACTGGAAGCATCAGATTCTCTCCATCGCAGCTCTGTGCTTGGTGTAGGCCCTAACTTTCTGATGACTTTCAGTCTTGAAGCTCATGCTTTTCAACTGCATTTTCCATAAAGCACTCGGGAGAACAGCAAACTGGTCCCAGTTTCAAATAGTGCAAGACGTGTGGCCAGAAGATGTCCTGCACTGACCCACACTTCACGTGCATCTACTGCCTGGGTGTGCAGCATGACCTGCAGGCTTGCAGCCTGTGCTGTACCTTCCAGCCCTCCACTTTGCAAGATCGCTATGCCCGCCTCCTCTTGGGTGGCCTGTATCAAAGGGACCCCCCCCAATTAAATCCAAGGATGCCTTTAACGGATCCATGTCATAATGGCGACAGCCTAAAGGTGACGCTGTTATGCAGAAGTCAGCAGTGCCAAAAATTTATTTTGGCTCTCTTACACCTGGCCTGTACAGCAAAAGGGTGCTGGGGACTAGTTTTTAATGTTTTCTGTGGGGAGCTGTGCCCCCACCCCCCTACTAAAGGATTCTCATCTCCAGGGGGTGCATGTGGGAGGGGTGAAAACATAAAAAGGTTGGGCCAGGAGGCAACAAACGCACTCAGCCTGGACCCAAAACCTAGTACCCTGCCAACCAACACTGGCAACCCACCCACCATGCCACGGGGTCAGCACAGCAACTGATCGCGGCACCACCACCCCACATCCCTCGCTATGCATGCCTGCTCCTCCCCCCGTGCTCATACGAATAGCGACAGCATGCTGTTATAGTCGCCCACCCCCCCCAATCCGGCCACCGTATCCCCTGAGCGCTGTTGCTGCAATACGCTGGGGAGAGGGTCACCAATATTGTTGGCACCCTTTCCCAAGCACCCTCATCATGACACCCCCTGTAATGCAGTTTCCATGGCAGCGGGCTCGGCTGAGCAACTTGCTGCCTTCAAGGAGGCTGTGGCCCAGGCCACAGTGGATGCTTTGTCTGTGGATGCCCTGGTTCTGGTGGGCATGGGTTGCCTTATTTACTGGGGCATTTAGGGACTTGTGCCAATCCCTCCCTACCCTCAGGGAGGACACTTTCAGGGGGGGTGTAAGTCCTCGAAATGGGACTCCAAAGGCAAGAAGTCCTGTTGCAGATCATGGGACCAGGAGTGGTCTCGTACCTCCCGTTCCCATGCTAATATGGGCTTGATGGCCACTGAACTGTCAGCTTAGCCTAATGTTTCTGTCCAGGCTGCTGGCCCTATGGAGTCCCCAATGAGCTTGTCCAACCAGTCGAGATCTTTCTTGACCCAGTCAACCGGTTGTTGCCGGATGAGGGGGAGAACTCCTTCTCCAGGATCCCAGTTCTGCCTGCTCTCTCCCAAAGAGGATCGGATCAGCCTGCTGATCTGGTTTCCTCCTCTCAGAAGCCCAACCTCTCGGGGGGTCCCAGGCATCATTCGCCTGTCTCCACCTCTCCTCGCCACTTGGTTTGCTGGCAGTCAAGGTCTAGGTCAAGGTCTCACGGCTCAAGGTCAGGTGATTCCTGTGTGGTCAGCAGTCCCGCTCAACACTCAGCAAAGAGACACCGGCTTACTCCTCATCATCTTCCTCCTTGGGGAGGACCAGCTCCACTGTAAAATGCAGCATCACTATGAGGGTTCATGTGGCAACAGTGGCTTCTAGTCACTGGCCGCTGCCATTGCCAGTGCCTCAGCCCACTCGGGCACTCTCTTGGCCACCATGCCCCCTCGCCCCAAGTTGGCTCCGCTGGTCAGGCCTCTCTGCCCATTCAAGTGGAACCCCTTTCACCGCAGCCCAAGGAGGGGCCTTCTCCAAAGTCTGTACATTCGGCTCCCAGGCGTCCTGGTTGTCTCTCAGTCAAGATCACCCAGGCCAATGAACCTCACATTGTCAGTTGGGATACAGGTGCCCAGCCAGTGTTTGAGGAGTCCTCTGGCTCCTCCATGCATTCTCATCGGACCCCAGGCTTCGACCATGAGTCTGGTGAGGATCTCCAACAGATCAGGGGCCCTACCTCCTTTGGGGCCCTGCTTCACTTGATTTCTGACTCCATGGGAGACCTGCTGGAACCTGTCCAGAAGCGGGCTAAGTACCCCTTGGCTGAAATCTTCGACAGGAATAACTCGCCTGGGGTCACTTTCCCTGTGGTGGAGGCCATCCTTGGCCCTGCTCTGGAGCTGTGGCAACATCCTGCCTCCTGCCCTTAGCCTGTACAGTCCGCAAGTATGCAGTGCCACTGGGTCCCTGTCGGGATTCACCGGATGTTGACAAAACTCCCGACAAAGAGTCCAAGAAGTTCGAATACATGGCCATAAAGGTCTATGCAGCCTTGTCCCTTGGCCTTTGGTAGGCTAGTTCAGTTGTCATGAGGGCCAGCTTTGTCAGTGCTTTACTGGGCACCCCAGACCAGGTGATCCCCCCGGCTCCCAGCTGACCTGCAGCTGCCGCTCAAGCTGGTTCATGACCAAGGTCATGTTGTTGCTAAACAGCACCTACAGACAGCTCTGGACATTGGTGACTCGTGTTCCAGGTCAGTGGCGGCTATTCACTGCATGGCGTGGCTGAAGATTTTGACTTTTACAGCTGATACCCAGCAATAATTTGCAGAAGTCCCTTTTTTAGTCACCGACTTATTCGGGCCTAGTGTGGATGGCTGTCTCACCCACATTGAGAAGTCCAGTGCCACCTTGGACTCCGTCACATCTGCCCAGAAGGATGCCAAGGGCCAGAAAGAGAGGAAAAAGCCCTTTCAGTTTTGGATCTACTCTGCTCCTGCGACCGGATCACCTCAGCCACCAGTGGGGCAAAACAGCAGACCTCGCAGCCTTGGCTGAAGCCAACCTCTTCTGCCGCTAAGAAGTCCAGTGAGCGAGGGCCAACTACTTTCTCAGCTAGTCCCACCGCCACTTCTAAGCCTGCACAGTGACAGGTTTAGAGGTGCCTTCCTACTGCCCATCCTGTCTTTCTTGGCACCTCCCTTGGGGGTCCAGCTCTGCCACTTCATTTCCACCTGGTCCATTATCACCTTGGACAGGTGGGTGCTCGAGGTGGTCAGCCTGGGTCTGCCTCTGGAGTTTGAGGCTCTCCTGCCCAGCTGACCCCGTGCCCCTCTGCAGGATGTGGTGTTAGTGGACATGCTGTCCACCCTTTGGGAGGACATCACCCAGCTCCTTCAGAAGGAGGCAGTGATTCATGCCTAGGACACTACGGCTGGTCTAGGGTTTGTCTGAAGGTACTTTCTGGTTCCAAAACAGATGGGGGGATTGGCACCTCATACTGGATCTGCATGACCTCAACAAATTTCTACAGCTGTGCACATTTCAGATGGTCACTGTGAATCAGATTATTCCATCCCTGGTGCAGAACATGTGATTCTGCCTCCTGAACCTCCAGGATGCCTTCTTTCACATCCCCATCTGTCCGTCCCACCAGCAGTTCCTACAGTTCTACGTGGAAGGGATCCAGTATGAGTTCCAGGCCATGCCATTCAGCCTTTCCTCAGCCCCTAGGGTCTTCAGCAAGTACATTGCAGTGATGACGGCATTCCTGCGATGCCGAGGAGTCAGGATGTACCCATACCTGGATGACAGGCTGATCACCGTTTCCTCCAGAGCAGAGTTGGAGAGGTCCAGGGACTTGGACCTCCAGATCTGCTTGTTCCTGGGCCTCCTAGTCAACGGGGCCAAGACAGAACTCATTCCATTGCAGGTGATCCAGTTCATTGGGGCAGAACTTGACTCCTGTCAGGACATGGCCCGACTCCCGGCGGACAGTGTGGAGAATATTTTCTCCTTTGCCTGATTATTTCAGGTTGTGCCCTTTTGCCCTGCCCAGGACTTCCTTCACCTGCTGGGCTACATGGCGGCTTGCACCAGTGTGGTCTGGTGGACCCGCTGGAGAATGTGCTTTCTCCTGTGGGAGCTGGCCATACAGTGGTCTCAGTTCCGTGATCACCTTGACACAACCAGTCACGGAGACTGAGCAGATGTGGGATGCCATCCAGTGGTGGCTAGTTCTGGACCATCTGCAGGAAGGAGTCCCAATTTTCTGCCCAGAGCCAATGGTCACTCTCATGACCAGTGCCTCTGCTGGGATAGGGTGCCCACCTGGGGGGCCACAAAGTCCATGGGCTCTGGAACCCCATGGAATCCCGATGTCACATCAACCTGCTGGAGCACAGAGCAGTGCGTCTTGTGCTGACTGCATTTGCTCTGCATGTTCAACATCAGGTCATCCAGGTCCAGATGGATAACAGGACAACCACAAAAAGCAGGGCAGCACACCTTCCCTCTCATTGTGCCAAGAAGCTCTCCGTATCTGTACCCAGTTCATAGCCTGGGCACTGACATTCTGGTGTTTCATGTGACCGGCACATACAGTAAGCTGGTGGATGCCCTCAGCTGGGTGAGTGAGGCATCCCAAGAATGGTCCCTTCACCAGGGGGTAGTCAACCCCCTGTTTTCCCTGTGGGGCACTTCCCAGGTTGATCTGTCCACCTCTCAGGAGAATGTGAGGTTAAGGCTGTTTTTTGCCTGCCCCCCCCCCCTAATGCGGGACACTGCTGGGGAATGCCTTCATGAGGCCCTGAACCCCGGGCCTCATGTACACCTTCCCTGCCTTTCCCCTGAAATGCCTTCCCTCCCTGTCCCCTGACCCGCAAGGTTCTGATCAAGGTGTGGAGGGACAAGGCTCAGTGATCCTAGGGTTCTGGACTGGCTGCGCCAGTTCTGGTACACTGATCCCCTCAGCCTCAGCTGCAGGCCTCTGTGGCTACTGTCCGCCACCTGAACCTATTCACATGCTCTCAGGAAAGGTCCTCCATCCAAACCTTGAGTCCCTGCACCTGACAGCCTGGGTTCTGAGCTGGCTAGAGTTTCAGACCTTGGGTCTCTCTGATGAGGTCCTACATGTTGTTGAGGCTCTTGGAAGGAGTCAACTCCTGGTGCTGTGCCTTCAAATGGAAATTATTTTCTATTTGTTGTCATGCAAGAGCTAGACCCTTGTCCTGCCCAGTAGCTAGCATCCTGGAATACCTGTGGTTCCTCTCCCAGTCAGGCCTCTGGTCAGTGACCCTCAAGGTGCACCTGGCAGCCATTTCTACATTCTGGGCACTGGCTTGTAATGTCAGTGGTGGTGCAGGAGAAGGGAGAAGGTGATCAGGCACTTTTTCCAAGGCCTGGACCTTTTGTCCTCATTGGTGCATGAGCCACCACCACCTTGGGACTTGTTGCTGGTTTTGGCGATGCTCATGGGTAAGCCTTTCGAACCGATGCAGAGATGTGACATCTCTCACCTGTTATGGAAGACTGCCTTCTTGGTGGCTGTCACCTCCGACAGAAGGATCAGTGAGCTCCAGGTGCTTTCAATGGAGTCTTCTTACTTAGTCTCTCACAAGGACAATGTTGTCCTCCACCCCAACCTGAAGTTCCTCCCGAAGGTTGTTTAAGAGTTTCACCTTAACCAGGTGATTAACCTCCCAGTTTACTTTACCAATCCAACCTTGGAGGCTGAGCACAGGCAAGGAGCATATGGCTGGAGTTTGGGAGAGGTTCATCAGCTCTTTGTCACCTACACTGAAGCTGCACTTGGCAAACCAGCAGCTAAGTGGACAATAGGCAGGTGGATAATCTCCTGCATCAACCTCTGCTATTGGTTGGCTGGTAGGGATCCTCCTGCTGGGCTTAGGGCTAATTTCAACAGACATATCACTGCCTTGGTGGCTGCTTCCAGGGACATCCCTGTCCAGGAGATCTGCAGGGCTGCTACCCGGAAGTCAGCACACACCTTCATCTCTCATTACCAGACCAACCTTGAGTCATGCTGGGATGCTGGTTTTGGGGCCTCAGTTCTCTAGTCTCTTTTTCCCAAATATGGGGGTGTGTACCTTGTCCTCTTTTCCGGGGGAACTACTAGGAATCTGCCTGAAGTGTGTACAAGTACACCACATCCATCGTCCCTAGAAATGAGGGTTACTCATCTGTAACCCTAGATCTTCTGGATTGGTCACTTGCAGTAAGTCATTACTTATGGGAGTATCCACCAGGTGGGGCTGTCACATGGCAGCTTCTTCCAGCAATCTTCCGTAGGGGTCATCCACAAGACATCACTTCCTGGGAATGTGTATAAGAGTGGGTGGCCCCCAGTACCCTCTGTTCATTTTTCTGCTGGCTTCAGCTTGCACAATCAGCCCTCCTGACCTCCTGGGTTGCAGTCTTTGACTTGAACTTGAACCGATTGTTCTTCCTTCTGTTCCGGGCCTGTGACCTACTCACAGTAGCCCCGGACTTCTTTTATACAGCAAGCCCGGTGTTTCATTAGAGCTCCTAGTACACCTGCTGCTCCCTGGCCCAGGCACTTTTGCTGGGTCTGGGAATTCACTAGGGCTGCTGTTAACAGCCCAGCCTGATTTTGCTTCTCTCTGCCAGGCCTGTGAAACACTCCCAGGCCCTGGCTCTTCTACTTCCAGGACCCGGGCCTGTGCACCACTCGCTGCACCCCCAGCTCCTGCCTCTGGTTCTGGGTATGTGTACTACTCCCAGGCCCTGTCTCTTTACTTTTAAGAGGCCGGGCCTGTGCTCCTCACAGTGCCCCCGGCCCTCCTTGCTCACAGCGCCCCTGCTTCTGCTTGGCCCAGGCTGTCTTGCTGGGCCTTGGGACTTGCTCATGGCTGATCATCCAGCCAGGCCAGAATGGACCTCAGGGGGCTGCCTTAAAGGCTCCCCGGTCAAGGGCACTCGTTCCAGGTATAGGAGGGAGCAGGATTCACACTCCTCACACTACCTCTGCCTTACTCCATCAACAGTGACTCCTCCATCGTTGACTGAGCGTTCCTCATCGTCGGGGGTGCTCCCCCCGTTGACTGAGCCTGCTTGGCTTGTTTTATCTTCGACGGGCCTCATCTCATCGGTGGAGCTTGTTTCTGAACATCTCCCATTGACGGGCTATGTTGCCCCGTCAATGGAACGTTCCTCATCGACGGGGATGCTTCCCCCATTGATGACACTTGTTCTTTGCTCTCCCTCATCAATAGGAGCTCTTCTCCCATTGATGGACTTGATTCTGCTGTTCTTTCATCGATGGAGGCTTATTCTCCATCGACAGAGCACTCCTCATCAACGGGGATGCCTCTTCTGTCGACAGAATGGCCTGTTTTGCATGCCTCATCGATGGGACGGCTTCCACCGTCAACAGAGAGGCTTGCTTCTGGTCTCTCGTTGATGGGGATAATTTCCACCATCGACGGAGGAGCCTCTCCTCCTTCCCTCCTTGACAGGGATGCTTCCCTTGGCAATAAGGGCCCCCTGCTAGGGGCTTTGCTCCCGTGCCTCCCTGCTCATCCCGGCACCTTGCTTCGGCTTCCTCGGGGCCCCCCCATCGCCCATCTTGCACCTTTTGGATGCAGTTTTTCCCAGGTCTTTGGCCATGCTGAGAGGACCCAACCCTGAGTCCCTTAGCCCTTTGCCAGTCCCGGACCACTAGGGTCAGAGTGCCTTCCCCCACTATTCAGGGTCAGCAGTTCCCAGGATGGCTCGCCCTACTCCTACTCCCGCCCTTGGGTGCCCTCTGTTTCTGGACCTCTCCTGTCACAAGTGCCGGGCATTGCCCACATTGTGCTGGAGGTCCTACGGTCCGTGGGGCAGGGTCAGGCCTCGTCCCGTTCCCCCTTCCCCGGCCCGGGTGCCTGTGCCCAGATCCAGCATTTCCCACCTGGTCCCCCCCCTCACATTTATGGACTCCCTTTATGGAGATTCCAGGATGGGGGATACTTTCGTGGTGGATGTTCCTGGTGGGGACCTTGGTTCCTCCCTGTCTACATCCTCCTTTTTGGAGGTCGCCCTGCCTGAACCCCATGATCCCTCCTCTCTCCCGGATCCCTCCTTCATAGAGCCCATGCTGCAGATCCAGCATGCTTTTGGCTTCCTGCTACAGTTCAGGACTCCTTCGTCCAGGACATGGCTGCCTGCCATGGTTGTCCCGCCTTTGATTCCTGCATATTGTCACGCACTCTCTCATATTTGATCTTGACCTGCTTCCACTCAGCCTGCCCTTGTGGCCCTGATCAGCTCAGCCGATGTCTGCCATGCCTCCCTTTCCCATTACTTGCTCCATAATTGTGATGCAGTTGATGCATCGGCCCACCTCGACCTCTGGCATGTCCCTTCAGCACTTCGCCTGGCTGCAAGTTTCGGGGTTGCCGCCCCGTGTCCAGCTGTCGGTCTCCAGTGCCCCTTTTCCTGGGAACCTGCTGTTTGGACCTGGTACTCAGTCCATCCTGGATTCCCTTCCAGCTTCCGGGCATACTCTCCTTGCCTGTTCAGGACCTCTGTCACCCAGGTCCCACCCCTGCAGGTGGGCCGCCTCATGCCCAGCCCCCCTACTGGGGTGCCTCTCGGGACCATGGTAGGGCCTCCAGGGGGAGGCTCAGTCTGCCTCTCCACAGTGTGTCCGCCCCTCATGCAGGGGTGGGACCCGCTTCTGTGCCTTAAACCACTTTTCAATGTTTCCCCCGCCTCCTCTTGCAGGCCTCGGAGGCACCTGGGGATTTCTTTACTTTTCTTAGAGGCTTGCTCCTGGACTGGATGCTTCATTCTTCCATGTGGATCTGATTGGAACACCTGCTACTCTCCCTGCTGGAACCCTTCAGTTGTTCCTTCCACTGACCATCCGGGGTGTTTTTTCCCCTGGTGCTCCTCTTTCTGCTTTCTGATCTGCTCTACTTGTACATTTCCTAGATTTGACTTTATGCCAGAGCCTGTCGACCTCTGCCTCGTCAGGATGAATCACTGTGCCTGGCCACCTCCAGTTCTTTCTACATCATGCCTCCTGCATGCTGTCCTCACCCACCTTTGAGCCTTTCTGCATGAGCGGGTGTGGTTTGAGTTGACATTTCTCTACAATTTCTTGCCAGTTGTCTTCGCCTAACCGTTGGCCTATCTGCCTGCACGGAAGAGGTTTGAGTTGACATTTCTCTACGATTTCATGCCAGTTGTCTTTACCTAACTGTTGGCCTGCATGGAAGAGGTCTGAGTTGACATTTCTACTAAATATCATACATGTTGTCCTCCCCACCTTTGGCCTATCTGCCAGAGTGGGTGCGGTTGCCATTGACATATTTACTGTGAAGTTAGCTTCTTTGGCATCATGGACAGCTGGGATTTGCATGGGCTCGACCATTGGGCATGCTCTCTGGCCCAGCTTCCAGTCTTGCCTTTCCTCCCATTGGATTTTACTGCTTGGTAATCTCCCATAAGTAATGACTTACTGCAAGAGACCAGTCCATAGAAGATAGTACAGTTACGTAAGAACTGACCATAACAGTAGATCTTCCAAGGACTGTCTTTTACAGTAAGTCCCCCACCCTCCACCCCCCTGCCTTTTTGCCTCAAATCTGCAACTCAGGACATTGGGTGGGATTGCTGTTCTCTGTTTTCTGGTCCTCGTTTACCCGCGGTCCAGGCCGTGCTCACCGATGCCAATGGTGAACAGAGGTACTAGGGCCGCCCACTCTGCACACATCCACAGGAAGTGATGTTGTAAGGGTGGCCCCACGGAAGACTGCTGGAAGAAGCTGACATGTGACAGTTCCATCTGGTGGATACTCCCATAAGTAATGACTTACTGCAAGAGACAGTCCTCGAAGATTACTGCAGGAGAGCCTCTGTATAGGGTCTCAGGCAAGACAAGAATTGAGGAGGGCACAGGGCTGCTCATATTGATCTAGGAGGACGTCACTTTCATCTGCTTCATCGTGGGTGGCCTTGTAGATGCTAGCTAGAAAAGTTTCTGTGTGGTCCTAGTGCGGTGGCTATAGTTCCTTAGGTGTGGCCTGATACAAGAGATTCTCTTGAAGATCTACTGTTACGGTAAGTTCTTATGTAAATGTACTTTTTGTGGTCACGATGTGCAAAGTGGTAGCGTGCACTGTGGTCCTGTTCATTGTGCTGGGGCATTTCTAGGAGATTAACACTTGGCAGGAAGTCAACTGGGGAGAGCATTGTGGTAATGAATAATTAATTAGATTTATAATGTACAGTCTGCAGTATGAGCAGACTGTTAACATTATACATGCTCCAACAGCTAAATCCTTGCCATCAATAGTTGTAAATCTACCGTATTAATGGGAATGATCAGAAGATTCTGACCTGGCAATCTTAAATGATTTAAAGTATTATAATGCAACAATGAATTTACTAGGTAGCAGGAGGAAATCCTTTGCTTAGTATCAGATGCAAAAAGATTTTTGAAGTCACACCAGTGACACATCAGGGAGTCACTGAAAACCAGTGTAAATCCTACAAGACTGGAGTAATGAGTTCAAAGGATTTTGTTGGAGTCAATAATATGGGTGCAGAATTCATCACCAGTTGGAATTTCTCTACAGCTCTCTAGTCAGACAATTTGTCTACAGCTCTGTATTCAGACAATTTGTCTACAGCTCTCTATTTGGAAGTGTAACCCCTAGGTGGCATTATCCCAAGGGCTACTTCCCCTGCCTGCTTGGCTAGTAGCAGATTAAGGGGCCTGAGTTCTGAAACGGGTGCCTCCACCCGGAGGTCAGGGTTGGTAGTGGTCAAGCTAACCTGGGCACAGCCCTCTGGGATACTGTAACCCCCCTCTTTCCTTACTAGTGGCCAGAACAATACACAATAATCACTTTCACAATAACCCTGATACACCACACAAGTACCCACACTGTTTGCACTTACCACCAGGGCTTTCAACTAGCCTGGCCCTGGGGACCCCCTGTAAAACAAGGTTATACACAGGAAATAACAGCAGTACAGTACTCTTGCACAAACTGGAACCACAGTCGGGGTAAATGCAAAAAAGATTTAGATCTGATTTATTTAAGGGACTTAAACAAGGGAGGGGCATAATCAGGTTAATATGCTTAAAAGCTGTATCAATCAAACAGTTATGCATGCACTTCAGGGTCCATGAACAGTCACACACTCTGGGTACCCAGATGGAGAATGGTGGGCTAGCCAGGAACATTGCAGCTGGTTGGGGCCCTGTGATGGAAAAAAACAACACACACTATTTGTAATCCGGAGCCGGAGGGCTCTTTTCGTAAAAAGAAAACAACAAGACAATCAGATGACTCACTTTTAGATTAGCTTTTTGTTGCAGGAACTACCCTAATGATTACTCCACGATACCCAAGACTGGATACAGGCTGGACGAAAATCGAGACAGCAGGTGGTTAATCTGGAGTGCCAGGAAAAGCAGGGCCCATATGAATCACCACGGCGTAATTCCTGTTCAAGCGTGGAGCAGGGGGATGATCCCCAGGCAGGTCTGTCGTCAATGGCTTTCTCTGTGCAGCGGGTAGTCTGGCTGGGCCAGTGTGGCAAGGCCCAGGCCAAATGGAGACAAGTTCGGATACAGTCCATTTTGGGCTAGATACAGCTTCCAGCAAGCAGAACACAGTTCATACAGTGGGGGACCAAATCACGACCCACTTTCAATACACAGCACATTTACATGTAAGGAAATTCTACTGTACCAGGCAAACTGCTCTCCAGTCATGATAGCAAAGTCTCTGTACAAACCAGGGATTCAAACGCTGCTGGAAATCCTGACAGGCTGATCGCATTCAGCAAAATCTTCGTTCTTCTTCAGGTATGAACCTGCTAAAAAATCAGTGGCTTACTTCGTTCTCACAAACTTGGATTTAGTCCAAAATAATTCTCTTCTGTCCCTCTCAGGGGTAGCAGGCAGACATGCAGGCCAAAACTCAGCCCTTTCACAGTTCTCCCATGCAAAACTACACAGAACTACTGCCCAAATCACTTGAGCTAGCCGGCCCGGAGGTGCTGAGGGTTGAGATGCTGGACGCCACACCTCACACCACACCGGCGACCAGGTTCAGGAATGAGCTTGGGCCATTGGGGGTCGTGGGGGGGAGAGAGGATTGAGCGTCCGTGGGACTGCTCTTTTCTCTTGGGGAGGGATCCAGTGGTAGTCCAGTGTGGCAGTGGCCCCCGGTGGAGACCAGTGGCACTGCTACGCACCAGGGCATGTACACTAAGGCGGCGTTGGACAGCTGCCTTTCTGGCGTGGGTGGGCACCCCACGTCGGAGCTGGGTGGCATTGCATGTCCTGTGTCTGTGGGGGGTAACCAAGAACACAGGAAAAATCTATCTCCAAGGATCAGGCAATGGCACTGATCCTCCATGCCCTATGCCGGGGTTTCCCTAGCTTGCCTTCAATTTCCCCTGGCCCACTCCTCTTCCGATGCCAGAGTCTGCCTTGAAGAGCGCCCCTAGTAGGAGAGGGGGGTGATCCACCCCAGATACGGTTAGCCAGGGGTGCTGGCACCCACGAGGAGGGTGGAGAGGAGGCATAGCGTGGGATCCTCAGGCGGGCAGGGCAAGATTGGGATGCCTGAGAGAGGACCTTGAGCTGCGACGGAGCCAAACAAAGTTGACAAAAAAAAAAATCACTTGAGCTGTTCTCATTTCACTTCCCTAACTCAGAATTGACTGAAACAGCAGGCAGCTTGAGATTTCCCTCAGATCCAGCTGACTGATCTGTCTGTCATTCACAACAAAGGCTCCCCCTTCAGGTGCAAAAAGGCGCCAAAAGCCCAAAACTTCAATTCCTACAGATTTTGACTCCAGATAGCTCCTGTAGTCCGGCTCCCTTTTAGGTCCCACCAGACTGATTGGTCCAATTCGGCAGTTCCGGGCCAAAATAAACAGTCCTTGCTGCAAAGAAGGCAGGTTAGACAAACTACATTATTATTACTACTACTCTAATGAATGATCAGCAAACAGTTACATCTGTTAATAGGGCTCCCTCTGCGCAATTAGCAATGGCAGAAACGGAGCGATTACCTGGCAGACCGGGTGGGACTCAAGCATGACAACACGCAGCCCTCTCCCAGATTACTTATGATTGCAATCCAGGCAGCTCTTAAAGAGACAGTACACAGAGGCTATACAGGCACTCTGGCAATCACATTTAAACTGCTAAAATGCAGGACACCAGCCTGGCAGTGAGCATTTAGGCAAGCTCGAGGAAGACTTTTTGGGAACCCCAATTTGTAGGGGGGTTACACCCTTCCCTGCCTGGAGAAAACTTGGCGTCCACGTGAAGTCTGTACCATCATGCATCAGTTAACATAAACGTATTACTTTACTATACATATTCACTACACTTCATACTATATCCATTCTGACAACACATTGTGCATATTTCACACAGGTAAATTGAACATTACTATACTGAATCAGGTAATAACTTCTTGTACCTCAAACAGTGCAAGAGGGGGCCCTTCCCTATCAGCTAACTTGGGGCTAGAGGGGGCAGGGGCACCATGGTGAGAGGGAAAGACAAGTAACCTGGAATTGGCTGTCAAGCTCAATTTGGGCAGTGAGCTTGGTGAGACATAAACACCTTTGTGGACTACATTGAGAGGCAAATCCACTGGCCTCCCGGGGGAGTCGTAACTGAAGCTCACCACTGGCTTGACAGCTCAGTCAGTCTTTTTGGGGTGAACAGCCACAGTCCCTGTACTTTCATCAATGGTCTTGGAGCTTTCATCACTTGTGAGGGGTGCCTCTGCATGAAGGGGAATGTCCATGCTGGGAGCACTGTCAGCTCCTTGTTCTGTAGGCTCTGTTTCCACAACACTTAGCTCATTTTGTGAAGGTTCAGGCACAATCAAACTTTGAGGTGCTGAAAGGGGTCTGTCAATACTCTCATACTGTTCCTCAGGTTCTGGTGTGTCACCAAAGAGACTCAAACCATTGGCCCCTTATTCGGGCAGTTCACACAGTTCCACAAAACACAGTGAGTCCGCATCCTCGGATGTAAGGCTTGGCACTTCACTTTTAGGGAGCATTGGCTCCAAGGACGAAGCTGGAGTGTTAGACAGTCCAGAATGCCCAGCCTCATCCCTGCAATTAGGCATAGGATTTCCGCGGAACAGCTGACTCAGTTCATAAAAGGGCTAATTGGCATAGTCGCACTCACTTTCGTCAGAAGTGGACTGACAGTCAGTATCATTCTGGGCTGCTGCGGAGGAAACCTTAAATCTGTGACCACTGGGGTAGGTTGACTCTGTCTCTTCCTTGCAGCAGCACATGTCACCAGCCCAGGGGGCTCCATTTCTGGGAGTTCAGCCTCAATCATGACTTGGCCGATATATAGCAAATGGTTACGGTGCATTGTCTTGACAGCTTTGGAGTTGTTCTCTGGGCACACCTTGTACACAGATAAATCATCCAACTTTCCAACTACTACATGGGGAAGATGGTGCCACCGATCAACAATTTTGTTTACCATCAGTCCCCAATTAGTAACAACACACGGTCTCCAGGTCAAGCTCTTGAGCCTTACTTTTTATCATGCCTGTCTTTGTTGGTTAGATTTCTCTTGGCAGCCATTGTCTGGGCCAGTTGATAGGCATGGTTCAATTGAGCTTTCAGTTTTTGTACATATTGCAAGTAGTTTTTGGCTCGGACCCCATCTGGAGAGACCCCAAAACAGACATCAACTGGCAGCCGCGCCTCTCTCTCGAACATGAGGCAGTAGGGGGAGAACCCAATAGCATCATTTTTCATGCAATTGTATGCGTGTACCAAGGTACTAATCTGCTGGCTCCATTTATGCTTGTCTTTTGGGTAGAGGGTACCCAGCATGTCTAGAAGGGTGCGGTTAAAACATTCTGGTTGAGGGTCTCCCTGCGGGTGATAGGGGGTGGTTCTTGACTTTCACACCCCCGATAGAGAGAGCATTTCTTTGATTAATCAACTCTCAAAGTCTCTGCCCTGGTCAGACTGGATCCACATCATAGTGGGTGAAGAAATTTTCCATTAGCACCTTGTCCGTGGTAGATGCATTTTGATCTTCGGTGGGAAAAGCTTGTGCATATCGTGTGAAATGATCCTAACCACTAGCACATTGCCAATGTTCCACTGATCAGGTTCTAAACACAAGAAGTCTATGCAGACTAGTTCCATGGGGGTGCTGGTAGTAATATTAACAAGGGGGGGGTAGCCCTCTGAGGCAGGGCTTTTCTTTGCAGGCAGCGACTACAAGTCTTTACATGGTGCTCAACATTAGCCCCCATTTTGGGCCAGTAGAAGCAAGATCGTACCAAGTCAAGGGTCCTGTCAATACCGAGGTACCCCATGTGATTGTGGAGGGACCTCAGTACCAAATCTTTAAAGGCCGTGGGCAGGACCAATTGTTGCTTGTCTGCTTTGCCACTATGATATACACTGTCTCTATACAACAACTGATTGAGCAACTTCAATCTGGGGCCTTCTTTAAACAATAAAGCAGTTCGCAAGTCAGTGGACGTAACTTAGATACATCTTTCCTGCACACAGGCAACAAGTGCTGGCTGAATCATAGGATCTTGGGATTGAGCCCACTGAATGCTGTCATTGTCAAATTGAGGTAGTGCACTAATACATAGAGCAGAAAAGTGGCAATAAGCAGCTGGTATGCAGGTGTCAGAAGGGCCCAAGCAATCTACTAAACAGTCCACTGTGTCTGCAGACATCTGTTCATCTCTTTCAGACTTTTGGCACAATGCTCGAATGTCAGGTTCAGACAGCCTGACCCAATCACTCTTGGAAGTGGGCCTTCGTGATAGGGTATCAGCATCAATATGGTTCAGGCCCGGTCTGTATTCGACAGCATAATCATAGGTTGATAATGCAGATAGCCACCAGTGCCCAGTGGCATCTAACTTAGCTGAAGTCTGTACATAGTCCACGGTTATTGTCAATCTTCACCAATGTCTTTGCCCCATAGAGGTATTCATGAAACTGGTCAACGATGGCCCATTTTAGCGCAAAACTCCAACTTATGCACAGGGTAGTTTCGTTCGAGATGAGGTCAAGCTCCTACTGGAGAGAGCTACTGGTCTCAGGCCATCCTCATGGTCTTGATACAGCACCGCTCCTAGGCCCTGCAGACTGTCGTCCATATGCAGCACATAGGGTTTGGTGGCGTCAGCACAGGCGAGGATGGGGTGTGGGTGAGCTGGTATATGATATCATGGAAGGCTGCTTCACAGTTGGGTACCAGCGGGCCGAAGAGTTCACCTGGGTGGAAGTATACTTTTTCTGATGCTTTAATGGCCCCTTTTTTGTATTTATGATTGGTAGGAGGATAACCCTGGGTAAGGTTCAAAGAGTGGGCGAATCACCTTGGAATAGTATTTTATGAACCTGCCGTAGTAGCCACAGAACCCCAGGAAACGTAGTTCTTTCGGATTATGGGGCTGAGGCCAAGTAGTCAGTGCTTCAACCTTATTGGGATCAGTCTCTATCCCTTTTTTAGATACTATGTGCCCCACATACTTCATGGAGGTTTGGAAAAACTGGCACTTGTCAGTGGACAGCTTGAGGCCGAAGTCTTCGGTCCTGGACTTCAAACAGTCGGTTCGCATGCTCCTCTAAGGTGCTCCCAAACACAATGACATTGTCCAAGTACACCAGGCATTCCAGCAAATTCATGTCTCCCACCGCACGTTCCATCAGTCATTGAAAGGTAGCCGGGGTGCTCAATATCCCCTGTGGCATCCTCAGAAACTTGTAGAACCCCAATGGACAGATGAAGGCTGTTTTCTCATGGTCTTCCGGGGCCATCAGGATCTGGTAGTATCCATCATGGAGATACAACACCAAGAACCATTTGCTCCCATTCAAGCAGTCCAGGGCATTTTGTATACGAGGCATAGTGTATTGGTCTGGGATGGTCCGCCGGTCAGGGTTTGATAATCAACACACATCCTCACAGACCCATTCTTCTTATGCACAACCACAATGGGAGAGGCGTATGGGCTCCTGGATTCTTGTATCATGCCAGCAGCGAGCATTTCCTACAGGTGTCTTCTCACATCATCTATGTCTGCTGGGGCTGAGCATGGGACCTCTCTCGAAATGGCCGTTTATCATGCAGGCGTATGTGATGCTCCACACCCTGGACACATCCCACATCCCATTCCTTCAATGAAAACACTTAGTCTCTCTGGGCAAGTCTCTTGCTAATTCTAGCCTTCCATTCAGCTGGCAAGGGGGAGTCACCAAAGTCAAACAAGTCTGGGGTCACTCTCTCCTTCTCACCAGGGTGCTTGTTGTTGGGCAATACTGCAGTGTCTGCGCAGTGTATCATAGCTAGAGTGCACCCTCTGTTCATCCGGATCTCTCGATCTGACATATTGTGAATCTGGACCATCACTCATTGTGCATAGGCATGGTCATGAGCAGGCAAGATGCTGGGCTTGACTAATAATCCTTCTGGCAATTTTCCATCGCCTGGCACATCCAACATCAGTATTTTGTTCTTGATCTTTCTGCTTGAATGATACACTGGGTGTTAGGGGCCACTACCTGACTGGGATCCTTCTTCCACAGATCCCACGGTTCATCCTGATCTACTTCCTCGGGTTTCTGTAGCAAATCATAGGCCCTCTTGATCAGAGCCAGAATTCTCAGGGCTCTCCCAGTCCATCGCCCTTGTTTCTCGTGACAGAGTTGCACCAGTCTCCCAAACATATGTGCGTTTGTCCCAATTAACAGGGGGACCCCATCGTACAGTCCGGTGGGGGGACACATTAGGGCCATTGTTTCTACTCGCTCTTCTACACCAGTTACAGTTGCAGGAAAAGACAACCAGAGGTGGACATAGCCTAGGTAGGGATAAGACTTGCCACTCAGGCCCCACACATGTAGGCCTTCCAGAGATTGCAAAGACGCATCAGATAAGTGTTTCTCATACCAGTCCTGGAATACAATGGTCACTTGTGACCCACTGTCAAGCACAGCCCGAGTATGAATACCATTCATAGTCACCGTAGTCTCCATTGAAGGGCCCACTATTTTGGACCAGTCTGTAGAGGCAGTAGCAGAGGTTTGGACAGACGATTTAGCCACAGAAAATTTGAGTTAGGGTTTCTAACCCTCACTGTGGTCATTTGGGCATCCTTTGGCCATTGATTTGCTTTTGGAGCTCCTTGAGTCTGTTTACTATACTTTCTAAATCCTTCTGAGACCGGTATTCTCTTTCATATGGCCATCCTTTCCACAGTTGTGACAAATGATAGATTCTGGGTCATCCTGGAGAGAACATCGTTATGAGGAACTGAAGCAGTAGTAAGAGATTGGGGTCTAATATCTGCATGCAGCGGTGAGAGTGGTGCAACGTGTCTTCATAGTTTCTTTAGAGTGGCAGTCAATCCAGTGATCTCAGCCTTGGAGCCACGCTCGGTAGCGGTTGCCTGAGGATCCACGCCCACCCCCATGGCAGTCACATCCTGAAAGGGACCAGAATCTTGTTCCATGGGGGAATGCCTTGCAGAGGCACCCGTCTTCAATTCTTGGACTTCCTTTAGTAGCTTGTATTTCCAATGCTGGGCCCAGGGTGGGAAGTCCTTTGTATTCTCATAGTACTCGTTAAGTGCTGACTTTTGGCCCTGAGCCTCACTTGGCTGATCACTCTCGGTCACTTGCAGCAGCAGCAGATATGGGTACAATTCCCCACGGGGTTGCCTTTGCTCAGCCCCCAAAATTTATTTCATTAGCTCGTCGGGGGGCGGTTCCAGTCCGGTGGCAAGGCGCAACTGAAGCAGTAACAATTCTGAAAATGGAGCAGACTTAAGGATCCGTCCAGCCTAGTTCGATCTAATTAATTTGATGGCAAACTACCCTTTCTTGAGGCACTCTTGTAGTAGCTTTTCAAGCCAAGGTACATACACAGACAATGGCTCCCTGGGTACTGTTCAGCATTTCTTACTCTCCACCACAGATCCTCATCTGAATCCGGGTTCCCCACACATTCTCCAATACATCAAGATGGTCCTGTGCAGTTGCTTCAGGGTTATTGGTCCACTTGGCACAGATGGTAGCCAGGGCAGGACCTCGGAGGCTCTCACTCAACCTCTTTCATTTCTCTGCTTCTGAGCATTGCCATTCAAGTACTAGAGGGACAACATAGTCTATTCAGGTCTCCCAGTCATCCTCCCCTTGGGGTGGGAGAGTGCCCAAATGGATTTTCAGCCTTGGTAGGAGTTGTGACTAATGACAGGTACAGATATAGGGCCAGCATTGGTGTGGGCACAGAAGGCGGGCAGTAACAGGTGCTGGAGTGGGAGGGTGTTGGGAAGGAACACCCCCGGGTGGCAGGAATAGTTTCTTAAAGTCCTCTATGGTTTTCCCTTCCTTCAGCAACAACTTAGCAAATTTCTCCTCAAAAGTCTCAGATAATGGTGAGAGCTCATCCTCCCCAGGGTCCTTACTGTCTTTTGTTATCACTCTCCAGGCAGCTGGAACCCCTTCTGGGGCAATAGTCTATGGCACTTTAGAGCTGTCCACGAGGTCACTACACTCTACCAATGCTATGAAAGTTTGGGCGATCAAATCAGCCTGTTGACCCACCACCACCACAGGGTTTTTAAACATTCAACTTTGGAAGTGCTCCTTTACAGTGTCTTTACTGGTACCCAGGGACTATCCAGTATAAGTAGTGCATTTTGAGGGGGTCGATCTCCTGCCCATTACACCACCCCACCAACTGGTGTACAGCCATTTCTACTGGGGTAGCCATTAATCTTTAACAATAATTCATAATTTCTGGCCACTAGAAGGCACAAAATCCCAGCGATGAGCCTCCAACATGTAACCCCTAGGTGGCGCTATCCCAAGGGCTACTACCCCTGCTTGCTTAGCTAGTAGCAAGTTAAGGGGCCTGAGTTCTGAAACAAGTGCCTCCACCCAGAGGTCAGGCTTGGTAGTGGTCAAGCTAACCTGGGCACAGCCCTCCGGGACACTGTAACCTCCCTCTTTCGTTATTAGTGGCCAGAACAATACACAATAATCACTTTCACAATACCCCTGATACACCACACAAGTACCCACACTGTTTGCTTACCACCAGGGCTTTCCTCTGGCCTGGCCCTGGGGACCCCTGTAAAACAAGGTTATACACAGCAAATAACAGCAGTACAGTACTCTTGCACAAACTGGAACCACAGTCGGGGTAAATGCAAAAAAGAGTTAGATCTGATTTATTTAAGGGACTTGAACAAGGGAAGGGTGTAATCAGATTAATTTGCTTAAAAGCTGTATCAGTCAAACAGTTATGCATGCACTTCAGGGTCCATAAACAGTCACACACTCTGGGTTCCCAGATGGAGAATGGTGGGCTAGCCAGGAACGTTGAAACTGGTTGGGGCCCTGTGATGAAAGAAAACAACATGCACAACACACACTATTTGTAATCCAGAGTCAGAGGGCTCAGTTCATGAAAAGAAAACAAGACAATCAGATGACACACTTTTAGATTAGGCTTTTGTTGCAGGGAGCTACCCTGATGATTACTCACGATACCCAAGACTGGGCACAGGCTGGACAAAAATCGAGACAGCAGGTGGTTAATCTGGAGTGACAAGAGAAGCAGGGCCCACATGAATCGCTGAGGCGTCATTCCTGTTCAAGCGTGGTGCAGGGGGCTGATCCCCAGGCAGGTCTGTCTTCGATGGCTTTCTCTGTGCCTTAAGTAGGTCTGGCTGGGCCAGTGTGACAGGCTCGGGCCAAATGGAGACAAATTCCAGATGCAGTCTGTTTTGGGCTGGATACAGCTTCCAGCAAGCAGAACAAAGTTCCACAGTGGGGACTAAATCACGACCCACTTTCAATACACAGCACATTTAAATGTAAGGAAATTCTACTGTACCAGGCAAACCACTCTCCGGTCACGATCGCAAAGTCTCTGCACAAACCCGGGATTCAAATGCAGCTGTAAATCCTGACAGGCCGATCGCATTCAGCAAAATCTTCGTTCTTCTTCAGGTATGAACCTGCTTAAAAATCAGTGGCTTACTTTGTTCTCACAAACTTGGATTTAGTCCAAAATAATTCTCTTCTGTCCCTCTCAGGGGCAGCAGGCAGACATGCAGGCCAAAACTCAGCCCTTTCACAGTTCTCCCATGCAAAACTGCACAGAACTACTGCCCAAATCACTTGAGCTGTTCTCATTTCACTTCCCAGCTCAGAACTGACTGAAACAGCAGACAGCTTGGGGATTTTCCTTAGATCCAAACGATTCGGTTGGCTGATCTGTCTGTCAGTCACAACAAAGCTCCCCTTCAGGTGCAAAAGCGCAAAAAGCCCAAAACTACAATTCCTACAGATTTTGACTCCAGACAGCTCCTGTAGTCCAGCTTCATTTAGGTCCCACCAGACTGATTGGTCCAATTCAGCAGTTCCAGGCCAAAATGGTGGGGATAAACAAAACAGTCCTTGATGCAAAGAAGGCAGGTTAGACAAACTACATTATTATTACTACTCTAATGAATGATCAGCAAACAGTTACATCTATTAACAGGGCTCCCTCTGGGCAATTTGTGATGGCTAAAGCTACCAACAGTCCCTATTTTCCCAGGAGAGTTCCTATTTTAGGCAGCATGTCCCAGTGTTCCCACAGGTTTTGCAAATGTCACATTTGTCCTGTTTTTTTTTTGCTTACTTGTCCCAGTTTTGTCCTTTTTCTTTGTTGGCTGCTAATCCGTGGTGACAGTTATTTCAGCACCACTGTGGTGCTGCTCGGGCTGGATAACGTTTGCAACTTCAATCCCTGCACCTGTGTTGCACATAGCATGTCAGTGGGAGCACAGTAAAGCATGTTCCTTCCTGTTCTTTCTGTTAGACTAGACTGGGTAGTAGTGCAAATAAGTGCATGTGGACGTCTGCTTGCCAGCAGATAAGAGGGCTCCAGATAGAGAAGAGACTGGCAGCAGTGAACCAAGGTACCTGAACCTGATCAGCTGTGGGGAAGTGTGAAAACAATCTCGTGTGGTGATGGGGTCACTGAAGTGAAGTTTGCTCAGCAAATGAGGTGAGTGTAAACGGGTTAGAAGGAACGGTCAGGAGGAGCAATACATGCAGCTCGAATGTTTGATCACAATTTAGCATGGTTTGCTTCTAATGAACTTTCTGTATATCATGATTTGGAACTTGGTGCAGCAGAATGATGTATTGTTTTAATCTGGATGTTTGCTGCTGGTGTTACTGTGGGGCGGCATTACAAGAGCAAGCAGCAAAATGTAATTGTGTGCAGAGTTGTCTGTGGCGGTGCCTGTGGGAGTGACACGGTGGGGGGTGGGGTCATGGTCAGGATGGACCGTCCCAGTTTTAGGCCTCGGAAAGTTGGTAGCTTTAGTGATGGCAGAAACGGAACGATTACCTGGCAGCCCGGGCGGGACTCGAGTTTGACAACACTCAGCCCCCTCCCAGATTACTTATGACTGCAATCCAGGCAGCTCTTAAAGAGACAGTACACAGAGGCTATACAGGCACTCTCTGGCAGTCACATTTAAACTGTTAAAACTCAGGACACCAGCCTGGCAGTGAGCATTTAGGCAAGCTTGAGGAAGACCCCCCATTTGTACAAAAGAGTAGGAAAAAAGTGCATTGCAGAAATCCAACCGATAAAATAAAATAGAGGCATTAAATAGCATTGCTATAATTTCTGTTTTATGCATAAAACACTGCTGAGCAATAGTTTATGGCTGTTATCCTCAAAATCATTTTCTGTTTGCATAATGTTCGTGAGCTGCAGCTTCAACTCTGATGAATCAACAGTGTTGAGATAGCAACTCCATTCAGATATCCCAGTTCAAAGGCATATCTGGTCCTCACACTAATGTGCTTGTTTTCTTACATAATCTTCTCAGGGCTCCTTCTTTTTTTTTTTTTTCAATCCTTGACCCAAACAACAAAAAAATCAATCAATGCAATCTACTAAGTGTTGCAACTTCAAAAACGAGTTATATAAAATATCAATTATGTGTATCTGGATGTGGCTAATCCTCGCCTATAATTAAATGGTTCCATCATTAAGGCACAGCTGACTGGAATGCTAATTACTGATTGACGGAGAGACACTCCAGACCCTTAGTAACTGCTGTGTTTTGACAGAGCAGGAAGACAGAATGCATTAATAGCCTCCAATTTCTTCACAGGTCCATGCCTCTGTTTGCACTAACTAGAGTTTTAATGTACTGCTGTCTCAGTGTGGGTGTCTCATTTATATTTGGGTGCTTGGACTAGGTTTTGAGATTTCTTTCTTGGGCCACATCAGGTGAGTCTACACTAACAATAACTGAAATCCCATACATGGTATCTTTTCAAAAATGACCAGATTGCAGATGCTAGCCCAGTAGTAAAGCAGAAAGCAGAGCCATTTGCCATGCAGCAATCTGGCTTTCCATCCCAAGCATGGAATGGCACTGTTAGTTGGCACCTTGAAGAGGATCATGCTTTCAACAGAATCTAGCTCCTCCTCCTCCTCCTCTACAGTGGGGTGAGAGTGGTCCTCCACTGCAGCACTGACCTCTTGTGTTCCAGGCAGTTGGTGCTGGGGAGCATTAATAGAGTTGGAGGACTAAGGGTGGGCCAAGCCTGTAACTCCACCTTAGGGGTGGTGGTGGGGTAGAATGAGGGAAGGCAGTTTAGCTGGATGGCATCACCAACCCTCTCTCCCACAAAGTTGGACTGCCCTAACCCTGAGGATCCTGCCTCATCTCCTCACCATCAGTCTAGCACTTGTGGATTGGGATGTCTGCCATGGGGGTGGGTAAGTCCCCGAGCATCAGAGGTTGCCAACAGGGATTCCTGAAGGCAAGTTGTGAGTTTTTAGGGGTTGAGAGAATGACTTGTGTCAGGCTGGAGGATGTCTGAACATTTCAGGTACAAACAGAAACAGTACCCCCCAACATACCAGCCATACAGATTTGTGTACTAGGCTAGCAGAACCCAACTCTTTATCACTGCATGCACACACAGCTGTGCAAATTTAAATCCTACTTGTAAAAACATTGGTGGGCCCTCTCTAAAATATTCAGTGGGTCCTATGTTGCATCTTGGATTTTAGAAAGCAGCTATGTTGTAAATCAGACCAAACTCCTCCTTAATAACTTCCTTAGTCCACGAACACACTGTTTTTTAAAGAGACAGGCATACAATCAACTAGCTTCTTATTCTGTGAAAGACTGTAAGTAAATACAGCTACACTGCAACTGACTGCAGAGAGGTTCTGTGGACACCCTGTAAATAGCTCAGTGAGGCCCAGCTACAGAAATGTTCTGGTGGCTCTAGCTAGTGCTGCTGGCTGGCAGTGTGCCACATTACGTGAGAGGACCTGGGTTGGATCCACAGTCTTGACTCCACACCATGGGCCAGAGTGTCCAGGACTTGATATGGTGGTAATGGCCACTGGTCCTCAGGAAGAAAGGGTGTAGGCAGTCTGCTATATTAGCAACCACAATGCATAGCTGGAATATTGCATTAGTGCTGTGTCAGAGCACAACTTCTGCCTTCCTGCTGCCAAAACAGGCTTGCCATGGGTGCCTCAACTTCAGGGATAGGATGGGTGAAGGGTTCAGGAGTGGAAAAATATGGTTAATGCAGTGTGTAGTACGAGGCATGGCCTCCCCACTTCAGATTTGCTGAATGCGCTTGCTCTTTCCAAGCCAACTTTGACTGCTTAATATGTCTTTTCAGAAGGGGTGGGGGGTGCAGATGAGCTGCAGGTCCATCTCTGCTGAGTCTTACTGCAAAGGATAAGCCAGGGGCCCTGGAGTCCAGTGAGGGATCAGGACGGACAAGAGTCTGGATCCAGTAGTTGTGCCAGAGGGCAGATGGAGATATGACACAAATCAAGGACCAGGATACCTGGTGAGTTCCTTGAGCTGGGGAAAAAATACTATAATTAAAAAAGCTCTGGTGAGCTCTCTCTCTATAAAATGTTCAGTGGCCCCTGCCCTCCAGTGGTACAAACAGAGGCTCAACACCAGTTGGACAATACAGCATTAAGAATAATACAGAAAGTACCCATCCCTGGTAATTTGAGCTGGGGAGTTCTTCATTATTTCAAGCAAATGGTATTGAACAGCCAAAGCTGCCATGGACCCTGATTGAACCTGCTGTGATTCCAGGTATGGAAGTTAAGGACCCCACAGTATTATTTAGATGAAGTGGCAGATATGGAATGGCAAAACGCTTGGCTCAAGAGTTGGAAGCTGTCTGCCCTGAACTGGAGGAAAAAATGCAGAGTTTGTACTAGATGATTTCATGTCCCGAATGTCACACAGCATTTTTATAGTCAAAAACTCTCCATTTTGTTGGAGAGAGTGTGGGGAAGAAGGGACACATATACATATCTTCTGGCTCTGCTCAAAATTAGATGGGTTCTGGGCAAATATTAAGTTAGCCCTAGATAAGTTGTGGAACAAACAACTAAAACAGATACCCCACAGTTTTAATTCCAAGGTATTAATGTCGTTGAAGCACAGGTCAGGAAGCAAAGGGAAACCAGGAACAGGTATAAAATTCACAAGCGTTTTATTTTTCCAATAACAGTAAAATAAAAATTGTTTAGTATAACTACTTACAAAGGCAGTACACACAGAAAACAAAGACCTTCATCTTTAGGTATCTCTAATTCCATGTTTCAGTCTTGTTCTCTCCTCTAGCAAAAACATTGCTGCTGTTTTTATAAGTCTTTGCTTGGGAACTCTGCTAGGGAGCCTGCTTCTCACAGAATGTTCTTGTAAGTTTACAGAATGTTCTTATCAGTTTTGTTCCTTGCAGGCGAGCAAAACAGTACATGGTGTCTCAGAACTGAACTATTGTTGACAGCTCTGCAAAGGGATTAAAAACTGCATCTCAGAGTATCCCCTTGAGTTCCAAATAGCTTTTGCAATCATCTCAGCAGAATAACTATATACAGTTTTAAACAGAGGATACAGTTTCAAGCAAAGGGATCCCAGTATCATTTTCAGTTTCACACAAAGATTCACATATGTTTTTATACCCACAGATATGCAAAGGAGAAGAAAAGACAAAAATAGCAAGGGAAGGCAGAGAGATAGTGAGAGGCAAAGAACTGCGAAACCGTCAGAGTGATCAGTTCCTAGGTCTCACGAGAAAATTTGGTTGCGCAACCAGACAGAGAAGAGACAGAAAAGGAGAAGATAGAACAGACCCTTGTGTTTAAACTCTTTCTGCATAACAAATGGGGCAGGGCCTTATTCAACCCTGTCACATACCCCCTCTTTAAGAGGGAACCTGTTCTACAAAAACAGGTTTCCAAAGCGTTTCATTAAATTCTTGTCTAACGTTAGCTTATAACCTTTACAGTTCAGTGTATATGCATCATAGCAAACAGAGAAGTTTCAACTCACATTTTTTCAGCCTTCAGAATTTTCAATTGCTGATCTGTATCATGACCGAAAATCAGCATTGACATGCTCTTTCCCAGATTTGTGCATCATTTTAAATTTAAATGGCTGTAGTGCCAGGTACCACCGTGTGATTCTAGAATTTTATCCTTCATTTGGTTAAGACAACATAGAGAATTGTGATCTGTTACAAGTACAAAGTCAGGTCCTAGTAAGTAAAACTTAAGGGACTCCATGGCACACTTTGCTGCAAGGCATTCCTTTTCAATGGTGGAGTACCTTTTCTCTCTGTCTTGCAATTTCCCAGTTATGTATAGAGTAGGATGTTCTTTCCCATCTACAGTGAAGCCCACCAGGATGAAGCCCAACTCTGCAGAATTCTGCAGTAGAGTTACTGCAGCAAACATTGCAGTTAATCCCTTTTGTCATGCAGGAAACCTGTGACACTACACTTCATCCTGGTGGGCTTCACTGTGTATGCTGACTCAAGACTACACCTAGGCCTACCTCTGATGCATCTGTCTGTAACAGAAATTGTTTCTCAGAGTCTAGGCTTCTTAAAACGGGATGAACATAATGCAGCCTTAATGGCCTGAAAGCCTTGTCACCTCTGGGGTCCATTCACATTATTCGGGAACCTGCTTCATTGTGAGCTCAGTGAGAGGAATAGCTAACTCGGCAAAGCTGGAAACAAATCTCCGATAATAATCAGCCAGCCCTAAAAATTACCTGACATGTTTCTTGGTTTTGGGGACAGGGCTGTTAGCTACAGCTTCTATTTTGGAAACATCTGGCTTGACTTTCCATTTCCCAAACATAGCACAGATATTTGGTTTCCTCCATGCCCAATGCACACTGGTAGGATTAATTGTCAGACCTGCCTTTTTGATCGCTTGGATAACTGCTCATAGATGTTCCATGTTGCTTTTCCAGTCTGGACTGTACAGCAGGACACCATCCAGGTATGCAGCACAATAACCAGTGTGAGGGATAAAATTATATCCATGTACTGCTGGAATGTAGTGGGTGTGCCATGTAAACCAAATGACATGGTGGTGAACTTATAGAATCTTATAGGAGTGTCACATGCAGTTTTGTCTCTGGATTCTTTAGCTACATGTAGGGGGATTTGCCAGTAACCCTTGGTGAGATCGAAGGTACTGGTATACTTGGCACTCCCCAGTCTGTCCACCATTTGAAAAAATAGTCAGGTTTTCAGGTTCTGTCACTGCCTTCTTTTTTTTCCATGACTGGTGCTGGCTGTATAGTCTCAGTTTGGACTTTTGTTTCTGCTTCTAGTTTGGCTGCCATTTTCTGGTAATCACTCCTGGAATTGCTGCTGCAGAATCCATACATTTCTTCTATGCTTCCTTGGTATCAGGTCTAGTACTTACGCACAAAACTCCTGGCTTAGAGTATACACGACTCCTAAATTCCCTTACTGACACCATCTGTCATCGAGGCACAGATCAGGAAGCATAGGAAAACCAGGAACAGGTATAAAATTCAAGTAGCATTTTTTTTTCAATAACAGTAAAATAAAAATTGTTCAGTATAAGTACTTAGAAAGGCAGTACAAACACAGAAAACAAAGTCCTTCATCTTTAGGTATCTCTAATTCCAAGTGTCAGTCTTGCTCTCCCTCTAGCAAAAACATTGCTGCTCTTTTTATAAGCCTTTGTCTGGGAACTCATTAAGAGACAGAATGTTCTTGTAAGTTTACAGAATGTTCTTGTCAGTTTTGTTCCTTGCAGGTGCAGCACAACAGTACATGGTGTCTCAGAACTAACCTCTTGTTGACAAATCTGCAAAGGGCTTAAAACTGCATCTCAGGTTGACCCCTTGAGTTCCAAATAGCTTTTTGCAATCATTTTAACAGTATAATTGTATATAGTTTTAAACAAAGGGATACAATTTCAAACAAAGGGATCCTAGTATCACTTAGTTTCACAAAGGTTCACATATGTTTTTATACCCGCAGATATGCAAAGGGAAGAAAAGAAAGGAAACAGCAAGGGAAGGCAGAGAGATAGTGAGAGGTGGAGAATTGCGAACCTGTCAGAGTAATCAGTTCCTAGGTTTCACAAGAAAATTTGATCGTGCAACCAGACAGAGAGGAGATAGAAAAGGAGAGGATAAAACAGACCCTTGCGTTTAAACTCTTTCTGCATTACAAATGGGGCAGTGCCTTATTCAATCCCGTGACAGTTAGGTTTTCCCCTGACAGAGGCAGGCCCTCATAAAAAGAAAGTAATATACACTGCTTTGAATGATGGCTTGTAAATGCATAATAGCATGCTGGATCTTCAAGACATCTCCTGAGATTAGAGAATGGAGATCTAGGGTGCAAAAAGTATAAACCATGGAGCATACAACAGTCAAATTAACCCTAAACTTAGAAAAATATACCATCCTTTGGGCAGTATGGGGCACCTATCTGCTGAACTGGTCAGTACTGGCCACAGGTACAACAGAAAAGGCAGCCCAAGAATTTGATACTGAGTGAAGGGGACTGAGACGTTGGGACTTTAGTCTTAAAAAGGAAAAAAAAAAGCATTTGTCAATGCCAGATGTTTTCCACTGGTATAGAAGCCCTGGGGTCCTAGATGCTTTGCGTGACTGTGCGGTGTGAATAGAGGTAAAGGACATGCTGGCAGAGGGTCACAATAAGGCATCTTGTGTTAAGAAAGGTATGTAAAATGCCTTTTTAATTTAGGATTATTTAGATATCTGTAAAGGAAGCCGTGGACTGTAAAAAGAGGAGAGCGAGTGAGTTCCATTGTTGCAGTGTAGCGCAACCAGGTGGTTTTAATGGTAGTAAAGAACATGCTGCCAGAGGTTTAAAATCAGTCATCTTCTGTTAAAAAAAATATATAAACTCCTTTTTAAAGTTAAGATTAGTTAGATATCTATAACAGGTGCCACTGACGGCACACCAGCACTTCTGTAGCCATGGATACATTGCAGTAAAAATTCCATAGGAATAGGATCACATTGTAAATTGTAAGTAGAATAACACATGACAGGGTGTGGTGCAATGCTAAATTATTACATGCCCCAGGTGGGTTGTGAGGCATGAGGCGCGGCTGAGTGCCTTCAACCACCTGGGAAGGTGCAGTATATGATTCCCATTGGATCACATTGTAAGAAGTGAAAGAAAGCAACACACAATGGGGTGTGCGGTAATGCTAAATTACTGTTGCTCTCGGTGGGTTGTGAGGCACGAGGTGCAGGTGAGTGCCTTCAGCCACCTGGGAAGTGTGTATGTCTTCCCTCAAGTGCTGAAAGCACCTATGCTGCCATGGAAGCACATACTGAGGTTGTGGGAAAGTCAGCTGGTGGCTGCTCTGAGGAGCATCAGTGCCCCTGGCTTCTTTGCCTGGAATCAGAGGTAACAATACAACTTAAATGGCACACAGCTAAATGACACAAATTGAAATTAAAAAAGGGAAATTGCAGCAGAGCAAGATGTAGCTCTGGGTAGTATGGAGAAGGACATTTTCATGTGCACTGACTAAATGCAAGGAAGAAAAGGAAGTGTCTGTGGGTGGCTGCGTGAGAAATGCAGAGTGTCCTAGATCACTTTGCCTGATAACGTAAAGAGGGAATACAAGAATCTGTGGCTCACATTGTCAAAGTGAGACAGCATTGACAAACAGGGGAAAATAGAAATGGAAACATTTGGCACAAAACAGTTTGTACCCTCCCCATTCAGAAGGCAGGAGGTGGAGCTATTTAAAAGCAAATTGCAGTTTGGTTAATTGGAGGAGAGGATTCTCAGGTTGTTTCTGTGTATGCGGTCCTGGATGCATCACTGCCACATGGGACAGGAGGCATTGTAGGAAAAAGAAGGGCAATAAATCATGCTAAGGTGGAGATGCACGGTTCCAAGGGAGAGCTGCGACTGCAGAATTAGGTGGGTGCTAGCACAACAGAGGCAGCCAACCCCACAGTACTATCACAAGTCAAGATAGTGCAGCATGCAGAAAGAAGTCCAGTGCACTTACTTCAAAGATAATCCAAGTTTTTTATTCATCCATTCGATATAAATTCACTTTGACTTTCTTAGCTAGAGCTATAATAGCATTTTGCTCCAGCGATTCGGCTGTCCCAGCCTTTCTCAGGGGGATGAATAAAACACTTTTGGAATGTCTTTGAAGTAAGTGTACTGGACTTCTTTCTGTGTGCAGCACTATCTTGAACTTGTAAGACAGAGATCCCCAGGGGCCATCAAACAGACGTTTAACTACTGTAAAAGGATCATAAAAAAGAAAAAACCTTAATGGCTGACAAAGGGAAGGACACGCCAGGACGAAACACACAAATCAAAACACTCTACACAACATATGGTTTTTGCAAACTTTAACTGTGGTACTCCTTTAAGAGCAGGGACGAGAAAGTGATCACACTGCTCTGTAGAGCAGTGGTTCTGAAGTCCCAAATCCTGGTGGCCTCAATGGGGCACAAAGTGTGGCTGTCAGAACTTACTGGTGGCACACTCCTTATTTGTTTCACCCAAGCCCCTGATATGACACGCTTTTCACAGAGATGTACATTAAATCAAGTCCCTGATGTATTTTCCCCTTGAGATGCATTGTCTATGTTTTTGAATAGTAAGAATTTGTCCATTTGATTACCTTTATAATTGTGGCTCTAAATAGCTCTGTGGCCACAGAACATTGTGCTGGTGGCCGCATGTGGCCATAGTAGCCTCATCTGAGCAATACTGCTATGGAGCATACGTACACGTACTCCTTAGTCATGGGACACAGTTCTGGGCGCCTTTGAAAAAAAAAAAAGCAAATTCACACAATTGAGAAGGTACAAAGGATGGTGACAAAATCACTTGAAGGTATGTGATTCATTAATTATGAGGAAAGATTAGGGAAAACTAAATTAATGTCATTAGAGACAAGATGCATAAAGGGGGACCTATTATTTATGGTTGACACTATTAATGGCCAGAACTAATGTCCATGTTAGATATCAACTCAAACAGGATAACAAGGCTACACATGGCACCCCTGCAGTTCAAAAAAACAAACATTTAGGAGCAAAAAGAAATTTTTCTTCACCCAAAGAATAGTGGAGCTGTGGAATAGTCTCCTGCTTAATGTGGCACTAAGCAAGAGTAAAGCCATATTAAAAAAAAAACAAAACTGGGCTCTTACATGACCTCAATACCAAATCTGAAATGCTGCCACTGAAATAATAGGCTGGTGAAGTTCACATGTCCTTGCCTTTATCTGTCTCTGAAAACCTTAGTACTTAACCTCAGTATGGCCCTCTTAGTATGACAATAATTAATGGCCCAAAATAAAGTTTAAAACCATTTATGTACTTTAAAATGACAAGAGTTTCTGAAGTTCTTGATGAGGGTCTGCAAACAATACAGACATTTCATAGTTTAACAGTATCTTCTATGCACCCCCCATCCCTAATTCCTGTGGATTCTGCTGTGCATGTAACCTTTTAGTCCAGCAACCATGGCCTTGAGTGTGAGTACCAAGTATTTGACAATTTGAACTGCTCGCAGACAATGAAAATGAACCTATTCTGGCAAATGTTCAGCCTGTTTATTATCCACCATGAATTCAGATTCGGGGGTTTGTGACCCAGATCATTAGTGCTTGTGTATAAGCGTGACACAAGCTTCTTCATTATCACTATAGACCTGTACAAAACAAAGCATTTTCTTTTCTGTCCTTCTGCCCTTTTGATCTGCTGCCACTGGACAACCTGCAGTGGTGGCTGTACACCAGGGCATATCAGGGCACATGCCCTGGGATGAAAAAGCCTGTGTTCGCACCCAGTGCGGTGCAAAAATTCCCCCATAGCAAGAATGTATCAGTGCCTGGGCTGCCAGCTGTTGTGCCCCACCTATGCCCAGGTAACCAGTAGAAGCTAGAGCCTCCACTGATAACTGGTGGTAATGTAAATGTTGAAGGTTCCCCAGATGTCTTTTACACACAGTATGCCATTGACAGATATGCTTCATATGTTGAAACTGCAATTTGTTTTGTAAAATAATCTGTCTTAATCATTTTTATGTTTTATCAGTGTTTTGTCCTCCAGTTTTCTGTGTGTGGCCACACCCCCAGAATGATGTCATACCAGTGAGCTGTCAATGTTTTACATACAGCCTTCTGGGTAATTTATAACATTGCCTTAAATGTGCCTTACTCAGAAGTACAATCCTGTATGTTGGTAGTGGTGAGTATTAATATGTAAATATGCATAGCAAGGCATTGTGAGTAAAATAAGAACCTCTTTGCAAATTTCCTTACTGTGAGATGCTGTCCAATATTTCTGTAGTGGTGTCAACAATATAAGCTTTTGTATGTTTATTTTCACAACGATGCATTGTGCATACCATATCTATCTACAGGACTTCTATACTGAGTGATGTAGTCTTCTATTTCTGCAGTGAGCACAGACATATAATACCCTGTATACTAATTTACATAGTGAGGCATTGTGGGTACAGTACATAGATGATTTGTCTATCTAAAACTAAAAACTGACAGTATCCACTTAATAACTTTGTTTCCCTAGTATGATGTCACAGTTGCGGGTTGCAGCACTAAGAAAAAAAGGGATGTGTTATGCAAATGAAGCAGAGCACCAAAATAAAAGGATTCTTTTCATGGAAAACAGCACTGTTTGGCAGTTTGAATAGTAGGAGACTGATTCACAACACCTATAGTTTATTACCTTGCTTGCTATGGGACCCTTCAACATTTACTTTAACTACTCTATGAGCCAGTGATGATTGCACGCTGACATATTTGACAAAGAAATGTGGCAGCCACGTTAGTCCAGTCGATGATGTAGAAGAAAAAAGAAATAAAAAACAACTAATATATTGCAGGTGATACCTTTTATTGGACTAACAAGATTATTTCTGAGACTCGGAAATAATTTTGTTAATTCCAACAATAGATATCACCTGCAACATATATATATTTTTTTTTTCTACACGTTGAAATGTGGGAGATTTAGGGGCTGTTTGAATGTGTCATGTCAAATGTTTTTATGATTAAATAATATAACTTGTCAAAAATAATGTAGCTGAAATTATTTAATATTTAAAACTTCAGCCTTTGGTAAGGTTGCAATTAAAAAGTCAGGAACTACAGCTGACAGCAGGAAACAGTCAGGATTTATAATGGACTGTTGCCTGCTTTTTGTCTTGTTTTCCTGCCATCTATTTTACTGTCATATTTGCTAGTAGGAGAGATGACAGGATTCTGTAATGATGTAAGAATTGATCTAAATGAGCCTCTCCCTAAGAACTGTGTTGATATCTGATTTTATGCAGGGCCAACTCCTGGAGCATAGGTGGAAGGTTCCTTTAAAGGTTATCGGGGTGGGCTTTGCTTCCTGCACAATGCAGAGTAAATGGCTATGAAATTTTAGAAATTCTCTGTTTTCGCTACTAGCTGACGTAAGCTGCAGACCTGACATCAGGATTTGGGGAGAAAATACATTTTGGCTCAAGTGGAAATAAAAGTGAGGAGACTTGAACTAGATTTTGTTTTCGTGTATGTTTTCCTTTCCTAGCTATTGGTATCTGTACTATTAAAGACAATAGTGCAGTGTGACAAAGCAAGGAGAAAGGCAAATATGGTGGGGTGTATAGGAAATGGGATCAACAACCAAAGGAGAGATGTGCTGCTACCATTGCATAGGTCACTGGTTCATCCTCACCTGGAGTACTGCGTGCAATTTTGGAGATGCATTTGAGGAAGGAGAGGGTCGGGATGGATGCAGTGCAGAGGAGGGTAACCAAGATGATCCAGGGACAGTAGAAGTGAACTTATGAGGAGAGGTTGAAGGACCTAAGCATGTACACACTTTAGGCGATGAGGGAGAGAGGTGACATGATAAAGACATACAGTTACCTCCATGGGGTAAACAAGGCGAACAGCAGGGGACTGTTCTAACTGAGTGGGAACACGAACACCAGGGGTAACCCCATAAAGCTTGCAGGGATCAAATTTAAGAGGGATACCAGCAAACATTTTTCATGAAAAGGTTGGTGGAAGGGTGAAATAGGCTGCTGAAAAAGGTGGTCTGTGTGAAAACTGTGTGTGTGTGTGGAAGTTCAAACATAGTGGGACAGATACTTGGGCTTGGTACATGCGGTATCAAAGGGGGGTATGAAGAGCCACTGGAACTCTTACATTCTACATGATTGGTAGCACTTGGCAGACACCACTGCTCCAGTGGCCTATTCCTGCCATCATAGTCTGTGTTTCTATGTTTTTATCTTTCTGGTATACAAAGTGATATCCTTCATTTTTCATATTTGCTGTTTATCCAAGTTCTCCAGCCATCCCCCTGAGGTAGCAACAGCTCCATCACCCCCACTCCCTAGGGGACCCCATGTTCTCTCCTGGCTTAGCCCATGATGGGGTCTTTAGGCGTCGGAGGATGAGAACCTTTCAAAACACTTCCAGTTTTGGAGCCCACAATGGACGAGCAAAGCCTAAGAGGACCACAAGCATCTTTATTTCTTGCAGGGTGTGTGTGTGTGGGGTGTTCTATCTGTTTTCTCCCATAGATGCTGGTGATGGAACTCCAAGTGCATGCAGCATGTTTTAGCATACTGATGCAGAGCTTAGCCAAGCAACCCACACATATACACTACAGATCCTCAGTCAAACATGTTGTCACCAGGTGACGATATTGCATTTAAGCCTGGGACTCTGCCAACATTAGTACATGTTTCTGTGATATCCAGGCTGGAGTACTGCAATGCACTGTATCTCAAGGTTGGTGGAGGTACCTACAGTGCATGCAGCTGGTGCAGAATGCAGCGACCAGGCTGCTTACTGGCCTTCGAGGCCGAGTCATGTGACCCTGGTCCTACATGAACTACACTGACTGCCTGTGAAGTGACATGTTACCTTCAAGTTTTGGTTTACTACCCTATAAGGCACAGAAGGAAAAGGACCTCGATGGAAGCGGTGTACCACGATAAGCAGGAACAAGCACCAGGAGTGAACTGGGCAACTCGCAGCACAAGCCTTCAAAAGCTGCCAGTAGGGGAGTGAAACATTGAGTAGTTTTGTGTACCTTGTGCTATTTTGCTGAATAAAGCCTTAACTGATGTCTCAGTATCAGAGCATTTTTCGAAGGCTTGTGCTGTGAGTTACCCCGTTTAACCTATGAGGTCCTACATGGGTTGAGCCCAGGATATCTGTTGGAACTCCTGAATCCTCATCAGTCCTTATGCCCTCTCCACTCCACTGAAGCAGGTCTCCTTTTAATTCCTAGGGCCCGGCTTAAATTCTCTGCAGACTGAGCTTTTGAGGTTGCTGGTCCTCTACTATGGTATACTCTACCTAAGGCACTGAGGGAGGCCTCCTCAGTGGAGGCCTTTAAAAGAAGGTTGAATGTATACCTTTTCAGGCAGGCACTTGGTGGCCATTGGGGGTCCCCCTTAACAACTTTCCCATCTGATGATGATGATGATAGTTTTTATATTTATGCTGTATATTCTAATATTTATTTATTATTTATTTTAATAGGTTAAGCATTGTTGTATTTTAGATATGTAGTTAATGTTTTAATTATCGCTGTTATGCCTTGTATGGCACCCTGAGCCTCCAGGGAATGATGCCTTAGAAATAAATTTACTACACTACTACCCATCCCCCAGTCCTCAGAGGAGGAGAGCAGTCTCCAAGACACTCAAATCTTCTCCCTTGGCCCTCCAGTGACCTAAGTTCAGGGCAGAAACCTGAGTTGTTGGCATCAGAACCAACAGCACTGCTACGGTGCCACTAGCTCAGCTCAAAGTAATATTTTTGTGTTATTCCTGTCAGTTCTTGTCCTGAGTATGCTTCATCATCTGACATGCACATTTCGTGAACATAAAAATGTAGGATTGTGTAATCCATCAGAAACACACGGCTGGTATGTGGCTTAAACTAACAGTTTGACAGAGTTAAGAAGAATGATGTTGCTGTACTTCAGGCTTCAGGTAAACATGCACACACTGTTTGCACAGTAGCAGATAAGCATAGCATGCTCTCATGTTCAAAAAACCCACTGCACCTACTATTTGTTGTACTGTACAATGATATTTAATGTGATGTGATCAAGAGCTGTTTCCCATACAAATTTGCTTTAAGAAAATGGTCCAGTTGCATTGCTGTAAAAGTTCAACTCCCTATATACTGTATACCTGGGTGACTAGGGAGGATCTGCAGTGAGGCTCTGCAATGGACATACGTGGTGCAGAGCAAGGAAAGTCCTTCAGGCGGTTGAAACTCTGTTGCTCTTGTGTGATGTCCACGTTGTCTGAAGCGCTGCTGTTTTCCAGTTGAAGTTTAGGCATAATGTCGCCTTCCTCAGAACTGCTTTGCTTATCTGGTGCCCTGCAGACTGTGGGCCGGATATTCAAACTGTGCCCACAGTGTGCACAAGAGCAGGAGCAAGCACAAGTCCATTGCGCACATGCGCAATAGACGCGATATTCAAACATGGAGCAAGGCCAATTGCGCATCCAGCCAACGTCTGAATATCGCACAACCTGCGCCATAGTGCAACCAGGAAGGGGAAGCTGAGCAGATATGATGCGCCATAGCGCAACAAGGCCAGCCCAGCTGAGCAGTCCAGAGGTGCCATAGCGCAAGCAGAGAGCCCCCCAGCAGCAGAGCAATGGAACTGCACAACCAGGGAGGTAGGCTGGGGCCCACCACCCATGCCACAGATGGGCACAGGAACACACTGCAGAACTAACAATACACCCCCACACCCTAAGCACAGCATCACTGGGGGAGGGATGGAATATCCACCGGCCCATGAGGACAAGCCAACAAAGCACAGCTGGGCCATGGTGACCCAGCACACCCACTGGCAGGCTGAGACTGCCACACATAGAAATTCGACAACCACGGTGCAGCAGCCCCCTTTGATATAGCACACCCTTTACTGTGACCCCAAGACACCACCCATGTGCAGTGACTGTCACTGCAGGAATCCCCATGCATCCCCCGTCACACTGCAACCTCGTGTACCACAGAACCATACAAGCCAGACCCACCATGAGCACCCAGCAGTGGGCGCAGCAGACGGCAAGACTGACTGAAAACCACTCCCACACCAGAGACACCTCCCCACATGCACACACACACACACACATACCCAGGACAATACCACCCCAGATGCCATGCACACCACTGCAACTGAGCACCCATAGCCAGCTGCAAATCAGAGACCACCACAGTATTCATAAAAATATATATATATTCAAACCAATAAATGTACAACACCAAAAGGAACAAACAGAACTATTTACATTTTTACAATATGGGGGTAGGGGCAAGGTAGGGGTAGGTAGGGTAGGGTGAACAACTGGAAGAGGAAGGCAGGGTGTGAGGGATGGGTGAATGGGAAGGTGATGCACAGCTAGTGCCTGGCAGGCTGCCCTCCTGCTGCCCGCTGCTGGTCCTGGGGCCTCCACGGCCACTGTGGCGCTGCATTCTCGACGAGAATGTCAAGAGTGGCATCGACACCTGGCCAGCCAGCTGTAGGAACGCTCCATGCTCGCGAGGAGTTGGATACCTAGGACAAGGGAACAGAGTCAATGGCTGTGACTGTCCATATCCCCTGAACCCCACCCATCATGCAAGGCATATAGCCGATGCCCTGCACCTGTGATGGTATGCACCCACCACAGTGACCGTGCACAAGACATGCCCAACCAGGCAGCACCAGCTATGTACCACTGCACACACACACTTCCCATGTCCATCACAGCACAACCAAGGCTGTCAAGTGACGTGGCTACGTGGTGGGATGCTAGTTCCACAGCCATGTGCCCAGTGCATGCATGGACCACCAGTGATGCACACACAGACATGCAGTGACACTGGACAGTGATGACTGTCACCTGTGTCGTGCATGGTTGTGTTGTCCATGGCTGGTGGTCATGCCCCCCACCAACATGCAATAGCATCCATGATGTAATGACACTCACCCTCATCAAGCAGCTGTGGCTGCTGCTGCTGCTCCTGCTGCTGCCGCTGTGGCCCAACCATCATGCCACCTCTGGCTGCCACCTGTGCCCTGCCATGGCCCTCCTCAGCCTGGGCCTGCCTCCGCTCCTCCACGCCTGTGGGGGACAAATGTTGAGAAACACATCAGTGTGAACCCAAAGCAGACAGCCCCCTGCCCCAGCGAGTGTGCCTGCCCACACAGCCAGACCCATGCATCACACACCTGCACACACTGACACAGCCAACCATGGTAGAGCCCTCCCCCATGCACCGCCACCAATACACAGTCACACCCCTACGGACAATACAGGTGCATAGATGGGTCACCCACCTGGCCTAGGCACAATGCCCCTCCTGGCATGGGACCTGAGGCGTTCCAGCAGTGCCTGCTCCCTCCTGTGGAGGTCACTATAGCGGTGCCTGCACTGTTCTGCCGTCCTGCACCGCCCCTGTGACCTGCTCCAGTGCAGTGGCCACCTGCTGCCACATTAGGGTGCGTGCCATGTTGAGGTTCTCCCCAAACAGTGGCCCAAAGTGAGGCTCCAACCACAGCCACCAGGTTGGCCACCTCCAACGGACTCCACTGTGGAGCTCTCTGCGTGCCATTACTAGAGTTGTATAGTAGGCAATAGCGCCCGCAGCGCGCTGTATTGCGTAAAATGTTGCGCCAATAGAACACCATTAGTTCCTATCGTGCTGTTAGGTATCGCGCCAGCCGGTTCACATTGCACTGTCACGAACAGCGCGACAGAACCGTGCACGTGCCAGGCGAACAGCGCCAGGGGCGAAAGGTCGGGCACAAGGTCAGGAGTCTGTGGCGCAGGCCACACAGCGCCTTTGGGCGTCTACGATCCTGCAGTGTGTCACTGCGTGCCAGTGCCACAGTGTACTATTGCACAGTTGTGCCTAGCGCTATGAGGTGACCAGCGCTGCAGCACCACTGGCACAATGGTGGCTGTGTCCTGCACTGCTCATTGCGCGCAACGTCAGCAGCGCGGCAGACACCTGCATAAGCTACCCGGGCGTGCGCAGTGTGGTATGCCTCTCGCAGTCACAGACATGCGCCATTGGCTCAGCAGGATCGACCCTATTGCGCAAAGCGCAACAGCGCGATATTCAGCCGACATATGCAAATCAACTGATCAGCCATTCAAAGGCGCAGTGGCACGATTTGCATCTCATTAAAGTTGCTCCACACCTAATTTGCATGCATTGCACTATAAATGTGCGACAGTGGTCTGCGGTGGGCAGATTCGGTTACTGCAGCTGAGAGGTGAGTTGCATGCTGTGTGATGTTCTGGGCTATGCTTATGGGATAATGCTGTAAACTGCACAATGACAGGTGTCCACTTCCACCCATACAGACCGAAATGGCTGAACAAGGACCGGGTGATGCGATGATGGTGGGCGAAGAGGAGGCCAAACTTCACGAAGGCTGAGACTGAGGCACTTCCAGGCCTACCTGGAAGAGGAGCCACTTCTCAGTGGACGGCTGGGCACCCCGCAGACCCGTGCTGCTGCATGGGTGGAGGTAGCAGGTGCCGTAAACCTGCATGGAAGCCACCAGCGCTCCGTGCAGGAATGCAAAAAGAAGATGGGGACCGACAAACGACGGGTGAAGGAGAAGGTGGCAGCCCTCAGGGTGGCATGCACAGCCACGGGCGGGGGCCAGCCAGAGGTGGTGCAGCTGACCCCAGCAGAGGACCATCTGGCTGCATCCATGCAGTGTAGTGCCATCGAGGGTGTACCTGGAAGTGGCTTCCAGACAGGTGGAAGCCCAGCACTGCACGGTATGACATGGTAGTGGTGGTGGCGGGGGTGAAGGTGATCACATGCACTAACATGTTCTCACTTTCTGTTACAGATCCTGTGCGGCTGCATGAGACAGTGGTGGTGGGTCCAAGTGGTGTGGACGACCTGCCGGAGTTGGAGGAGGGTCCATCCACCTCTGCATCCAGCCGGCTTGCTCTGCAGCAGTGTGCATGCCTGGCTGCCATCTCGGGTGTCGGTGAGTCAGGTGTGGGGGGTGCACATCCTGTGTCCCAGCAGTCTGGCATGCAGGCATGCCAGCACACTGTGACTGTGGCTGTTGCACGGACCTGCACCATTGCTGATGCAAGGACTGCAATGGGCAGTGACACGTGTGTGTCACATGACGGACACACAGCAGGACAGCACGTGCCCCTGGACCTAGCTGGTTCCAACGTGTGTGCCAGCACGTCAGCACAGTCCCAGGCTGTGCCTGTCAGCACCGGTGGGGCAGCACCGGTGGTTGTGCAGGCCTCTGGCACTGTTGCGGACTCAGCGGTGGAATGACTGGACCCTGGGGCACAGCAGTTGGGGGGGCAGCAGCAGCAGTCACCCACCAGGTCTGGGGGTACAGGGTTCAGCGGTGGCCCATGCACACCGCCTGTTGCCATGGCCATACCTGGTCCTGGTGAACAGCGCCCACCCTCAAGGGGTGTTGAGCATCAGGGCCTTCCACACCCTGGGGGAGAGATTGCCGATGAGGCAGACGACCCATTTGACGAGCACACCCGCCTGCTGCGGGCATCGGTACAGCAGCAGATGGGGGTTGCAACGTCCGTGGAGGCACTGTGCGTGGCTGTGGAGCGGCACAGCAGGGACAATGCAAGTATCCTTGCAGAGATGGTCCAAATGTGGATGGATGTGATCGCCGCCATTGACAGGCTGACCCAGGCAGTGGTCGGTGTCGTGGCCACATTGGGCACACAGTCAGGTGCCCCTGTACACGCACCCCACACATTCGCTCTCACTCCATGTTCCCGGCGTGCGTGCAACACCCAGCCTGTCGGCGCGGGTTCTGCTGTGGGCATCCCGAGCACACCTGGTGCGGTATGTTCGGCATGCTGCAGACCCTGTCGCGGGCGAGTCGCTCGCGCGATGGGACTCCTGGTGAAATGCGTCAGGCCACCCCATGTAACATGCTCAGCCTGCCAGTGCTGCTGGGTCACGGTGGGGGTACGCGCATCAGGTGGCCGTGGCACAGTGCCACCTGACCGACCTGTCTCCCAGTCGGGCCCTGTCTGGTGCTGCCCTGTGTGCAGCGTGTGTCATGGGTGGGCAGTGCACTGGTGGGTGCCCTGCCAACACGCGTGACACACGGACCACCCGCACACACCACCCAACTGCTGTCCACAGGTGCGTGTGCATGATGATGCCTGCATTGTACTGTACAGCAAGGTGCAAGTGTGCCCAGCTTCTGACACACGTACTTGGACAGTACAGGTAGTGTGGGTGGTCCATGGATCTGTGTGTTTGCCATGTCTGTTCCTGCTCTGCTGTGCACCTGCCCATGTACGCTTTGTGCCTGGTGTGTGTGTGTGTGTGTCCATATAGCATGTAACTATTCACCCCTCCCTGATGGTGTGTTTGTGCGCCTGGATCTTTCCACTCCCCTTGCCATCATGCACCCCTGGTGTGTTACCCTGTGTGCCTGTGGGTTGCGCCTAGACAGTGTTGGTTGCACATGGCCCCTTGACTTACCTGTGTGGTGAAATGCTCCTCCATGATGGTGTCCCGGTGCAGCTGGGCCTGCCGGATCAGTCGGTCCTGCCGTCCAAGGGGCTGCTCATCACCATCATCACCGGCGTCACCGGTGTCCCCATCGCTGTCCCCCTCCTCGACCTGTACAGCTATCCCACAGTCTTTGGCCATGTTGTGCAGGATACAACAGGCCAGGAATATCACACAGGCCTTTGAGGGGCTGTACTGTAGCGCACCGCCAGAGGTGTCTAGGCATCGGAATCGTGCCTTAAGCATCCCAAACACCCGCTCTATGATGTTGCGTGTGGCAGCATGTGCCTCATTGTAGCATTGCTGTGATGTGGTCGTGGGGTGCCAGTAGGGTGTGAGCAGCCAGGGTCGGAGTGGGTATCCGCAGTCACCTGTGTGGAGATGGTGATTAGTGACATGTTCAGGTCCATTTCGCCCACATTCCTGTATGCCACTATCATGGCACCTGTGGCTTTCCCACCCTTGACTCAACATTGCCATTCCCACATGTGTACTCACCCACAAGATGGCCTGTGGGGATGTTCCCACTCTCGAATCAATGGCACAGTACGGACTGATGCCATATGAAGAATCATGTGCACCACCAGGGTGTGGCACAGACATTGATTATCGTCCACTGGCATCACACACCACCTTGCAGTTGACACTGAGAAGCCCTTCCTGTTTCTGTAGGCAGCCCCATCGGGGCCAGGTGGTGTGCAAATAGCCACATGGGTGCAGTCTTATCACCCCTAGCACGCCAGGCATACGTGCTACCCTGTGGAACTCCTGCAAGTTTGCTGTACGCTCTGCCGCGGTGCTGGGGAAATGGATGTGCTCCGCAGCATGTGGCAGCAGTGCGCTGAGGAATTGGGTGAGGATGCGTGACGTGGCCGACTGTGTGATGCCTGTGGTGTCCCTGTCAGCCTCTGGAAGGTGCCCGTGGCGAGCAGGCACTAGAGGCTGTCACCTTGGTCTCCACTGACAGAGCGTGACTCCGTCGTGAGGGTGCCTGCATCACATCATTGCACAGCTCACAGAGCCGCCTCAGTATTGCCCTGTTCCAGGCGGTACCGCCCTCATCTCTACATCTGTGTACAGCTCAAAGCTGATGCGGGCATGGTACTGCTTGTTGGGGCGTACTTTACCAACGGCCCTTCCACAGCCACATCCCCTGCAGTATGCCTTCTCACTCCCTCATTACAGCTTCCCATGTGGAAGCTGGCACTGTCCATCTCCCTGGCTTGTGTCCCCCTGGCTGATCTTGCTCTGTTACCCCCGCTGTCCTGATTGCTGCCTCCACTGCACCGGGTACACCTGCTGGCCTCTGCAGCCTGTGGCCCACACACCTTGCCTTGCTTATGTTTGCCTGAACACTCCCTGGCCTGCCCTCTTTCTCCCTCTTGCTGCCTCTCTCTCTCTCCCTGGCTTGCTTGGCATCCCTCTAGCGTTCTTGCGCCTCTTCCTTGAGCCTTTTTATCTTGGCTCATTTCCGCTGTGGCGCACCTTCTGCTTGTTGCACTATTGCGCATTGCGCAAGCCTTTGAATATCGCATTGCGCTTTTTATGCATGGATCCACCCCCTTCGGTTGCGCATGCCTTCATTTGCATTGCACTGTTGCTCAGCATGTTTTCGGTCGCGCAACTGCCTCCCGCTGAATATTGCAGTATGGCGCAGTTTCAGACTTGCGCTGGCGCAACCCTTTTGAATATCCGGCCCTGTGTGTTTTGTTTGGTGACCATGTGTTCTCAGGATTTACTTGAGATAATGTTGGAGGGCACTGAATGTCACTGGTACATTTTAATTTACTTTCATGAGGTCCTTTCCCTAGTCCTGCAGGATTACGTTCATGCAGGAGTTCTTGAACTAAAGGAGCACCACTGTGGCAGTTTTAAAGATAAAATGGCATTTGTGTTTATATTCTTGAAACTGCCACAGTGGTGCTCCTTTAGTTTTCAGATCTCCCTAGACATGGGGAGGAGGGGGGACCTGCACACTGGAATGGACTATGTAAACCGTAAGGCCTCTATCTGCTGGCATATTTGTATGTTCGTATGTATGTATCTCTTACAGAAACTTAACCCTGCAGGACATGGGGTAGGGCCTCCTGAACCTAGTAGCATACTGCACACCTAGAATCACAAAGTGATTACATAGAGAATAATGGATAGGCAAGTGTGTGTTATGGATTTTTTACAACTGAGGTGTGTTAGTGACCCATAAACCTCGAGAGGTTTATGAGGTCATCACACACCGAAGGTGTGTAAAAAATCCTTAAACACACACTTGCTGGGCCGGCCTGGTGGTGCAGAGGGTTGAGGCACTGGACGCCACACCTCACGGTACACCGGTGACTCGAGTTCAGGAACGGACTCGGGATGCTGTGGGTCGGCAGGGGAGGAAGAGGATTGAGCATCCACAGGACTGCTTTCCTCTCCTGGGGTGGGTATGGGGAATGTGTTACTCTGCAGTGGCCCCCGGTGGAGACCAGGAGCACTGCAGAAGGACGGCAATAGCTGTGGGACCTGAAAACCAGAAAACTGCTTGGGGCTCAGCCGGATAATGGATGCCGGCCTGCCTATGCCTCCTTTGGACCTCCCAAAGAGCCATATCTGCCTCAGCTGCATGGGGCCAATTGTAAGTGTGCCAGCTGCCCTCCCCGGTGCCTTTCCTCTTGGAGGAGGAGGGGGACTCATCCAGCAAAGGGATACGCTGGGTTACCCTAGATGGCTGCAATTTGAAGTAGGGAGGCTCGGGGAGCAATCAGAGGGTGTGGGAGTCCTTGGCAGCTTGAAGGAGTGAAGAAGAAGAGAACGAGGGGCGGGAAGACGATACAAAAAAAAACACACTTGCCCATCTTTTATTTTATATAATTACTGGTGCAGGGAGTGAATGTCAACATTAGGTAGAGGCTAAGCAGTTCTTACTGTCACACACACACTCACTCACTACTCACTCACTCACTGTCCACACACTCTCAATCCCTGCCAAGTAAGGAAATGTTTTTTCTCTTTCTTTCTTTTTTTTTCTTCTTTTTTTAAAAATGTACTGTTGACTGTGAGGGAGAGTCACACTTCAGATCATGCTGGGTCATACCGAAGCCCTGACTGAAGCACTACTACAGCAGGATCAACCAGATAAATTTGTGTGCTTGTAATGGCAGTGTCAATCAGATAAATACTGGGAAAAGAAAATATAAAACTTACACTGAATGATGGTGCCAGGCAAAGGATTAGTCTCAGTGGCCGGCGATTACTGCGGTTCCTTGGAAACGGAGCCGCCATGATTTTTGGGATGTTCAGACCGCCCACACACAGACTAGGAGCCAATCATCTGTCGTGTGAAGAACAGTTTGCGGTGCTGGTTAAAGAAAGTTTTGCTGAATGCCATAATAACCCAATTTTGGGTTATTACAGCATTTGAAAGCCCTCGTAATCTAGTTGATAAACAGGGTCACCAGTAATTATAAAGCAATACTGTATATTAGTATTATTGCAATGACTATTAGATGTAGAGTGCCTCTTGCTGCTGGATGACACATGAGGTAACTCACTTCTACTAGATATCCCTGATCCTCACCAGGCCTGTATGCCCACTCCAGGTGATGTCTATCAGCACTGCAACATCTCAGTTTTCCTTCACAAATTTAGCATTGTCCTCCGCTTCCCCCACAGTCTTCTGGCTGGACTTTGAAAAATTAGACTGAGGCATGCCAAAGGAATTTAGTAGCCCACATGGGAGTAGGAACGCATACGCAGAGTAAGTCACATTTATTGGGGGGGATGGCATTTTGGGCCCTGACCATTGATTGTGGTTCCTTCTATTCTCTGATATCTGAGCCTACTGGTATTATAATATGAATGTTGTGCTCTGTTTAATAATGCTGAATTCATAACACTAAGTAATATAGGGTGTATAAAGGGGTTTGGGTAACATATATGAGTATGGTTGCAATGGGGGAGGGGCAGCAAAGTTGTACCAAAGGGTTCTGGCTTACAAATTTTATTTTCTTAGCTACAGTGCTGGTAGCTCAAATATGGAGGATTAAAATCATGGAGGCTGGCTTGATGGTGCAAGTGGCAGAGGTGCTGCTTTGCACAACATGACTTGGGTACATGCCCCAAGCTTGGGTTGTCCGCCAGCTGAGAGGAGGAAGCAGGTGCCTCTCACTAGACACGCTCCTTTTCTGTGAAGGCTGGGTTGCAGTGCCTTATGGTTCACCTACTGTACCTCCTGATGCTGAGGTGATTGGCCATCCAATGAGGGAGGGAGATGTGCTGAGGAGGCATGCATGTCTTGTCTTATGTAACGGCCTCCTGCATCACAGCATCTCCAGGGGGTAGGATTGTAGAGCTCCTATATATAAAAAACCAGTGGGGGCATGACGTGGAATAGTAGGGGCTTTCAGGTCACCATATGCAAGTGGCCTATACTGTGTCTGTGGGGATACAGTGCTATGCAAATAAGGATCTCCCAAATTTTTATCTATATGATCTGTATAGGTAGGATATTAGAAAATGTGCAACTGATGGAGTGGCTTGGGCAGATGAAGCTGCCCCCTCCCCCTTGCTCAGTTGGGATGGCCTGAGTGACTAGGTTCCCCATCCACCTGTTCTCCTGCCCCCTCAACTAGATCTGAGTTAAGAGGTTTTTGGAGGAGGCCACTCACCTTACTGAGAAGAGGGTCAGTTGTGCTTCCCAGGCAGCCAGTGGCACCTCCGTCCCTAGGTATTGGACAGGGGGACTTCAGTTGACCAAAGTATGATCCAACCACTCCATGGAAGTAGCGAGAAAAGTAAATAAACATAAATCACAGTCATTATCAAGCAGCCCCTGGTCTCCATATGTAAAATGTGCAAGAATCATCTCCTACTTTTTAAAAGCTTTAACTGCCTTTGCACACCTTCCATCTACCTTTGCTCTTTAATATCAAACTACTAAAACTGTTTATTTCTATGGTTTCTTTCATTCTAAAAAAAAAAATCAATATTTTAGTAGCAGTAGTGTTTTTTTTAAACAAAGCTATTTATTCTAGGTGCTTTTATCAGCTTGATCTTAATTTATTGATCCTTCTTTAACAGCCAAAGTAAACAAAAAAAATGTAAAATTTACTGAGAGGGTCATCAGCGGTGCACATGTAATCAGTAATCCGGAGAGACTTGAACTTAATGATCCCTGCTAATTTGCCAATTGAGTTCCTCAGAGCTGTAGTATTGAATTGTAGTTTTTTCTGGTAACATCATTCGGGTAACAGTAGTTGTATATTCTGCAGAACTTTGATGGTTTCCCTCACATACATTGGTGAAGCAGCCATGTTTTTATACTAGACTGTACATCACATAACAAGCCAAGGCTAAGAGGCTGGTTTATGGATATTTCAGTATTAATGGTTTTCAGCCTTATACTTGGCCTTATCATGCACACCTGAGATTAATACCAGTTGGCTGGAAAACCAGACTGACCAGAATGCAAGCAAGTTATTTCAGGCCAGCAAGGAACAGTCAAACAAAAGACCATGCAGTAGTCATGCTGGTTATTTCTTTCTTTCAACTCCCCAGGAGGTTACATTTCCAACCAACTAAGAAATTGGGGAAAATATATTTATATTCTTTTCTGCACATCAGACTGGAAATGCTCATTTTGGTCTTTCAATTTAAATTAGAATAAAGGGAAGTACATTTTATACACGGTAATGGCAGCTGAACAAAAGGGTGACATTTTTGTGATATTCTATATGGTTAGGGTCTGTTGTGTATGGTTGTCTGTACACTCAGAACTGCTCTTGAACCATGGTAGTAATGTGGGAAAATCATTGTACGACAGTCTTTACTCTCATGTTACAACAGCAATTGTAATTAAAAAAACTCATGCCTGCTGTGTCTAATACTTTAATATTCTGTGCCCCCTGCTTCATTACCCACTTGCCAAACATTTCTGCTCTATCCCACACCTAGCTGATATAACTGCCCACTATTCACTGCTATACTATGGCCAAAAAACAAATCAAGTGTTCTTCATTACTTTTACTGTACATGCTAAATATCCCCATCACTGATTGCAACTCCTTGCTACTTCCACCTTTTTTTGTTTAATATGTGTTGTTGGCACTAGAAACCAGCAACATGCCTTGATTCAAAGCAAGAAACAGTGAGCAGCTGCAGTGGACACGTTTAACGAGTAAAATAAATATATTTTTAATTTTTAACCATAGTGGGGAGGTATCCTGGTAGACAGGGTAGCCTGTGACTTAGGCACCTGAATCAGGGCACCATCGAAATGGTGATCGATGTGGTGTAAGCCCAAAAAGCGGCGGCAGGAGGGCAACCTGATGTGGCAGGGTGGGCGACTCTAGCGACATAATGTCTATGTATGTACACGCCGCAGAGAGGCGAGCATGGCGGCGTGGCCTGGGAGGGGTGGAGGGATGTAGGGGTGACACTGTGGTCGGGTGCTGAGCTGTGCTGTGGCGTCAGGGGTTGGCCTCTGCTTGCGGTGCATGGGGTTCTGAGTTCTGGTCTGGGTCCGGCGCTACTGCATTTTGTTGCACCGGCCCAAAACTTTGTGGGTTTTTGCTTCCCCCAACATGCCCCCCTGGAGTTGAGAATCCTTAAGTAATGGGGTGCTGGTATGAGTCTCTGCGTGGGTGGGGGAGTGCAGCCCCCACAGACAGCAAATCTATTGAGTCTCCAGTGCTGTTTCTCCATGCACGAGGTTGTCAGGGTGGCGAAATTGTTTAACAAGTGCATTAGCATGATTTTCCAATAAATTTCCTTAGTTTTGAGATAGTGTTATTCTATCCTCATTTGCCTGTGGGAGCATAGGGTCCAGAGGGTCTTGCACTTCCATTCCTCCATAGATGCATACATCTATGTTGGTGTGGAGGCCCTGTGCTTCCATTTCTGCAAAAAAGTAATTTCTTTCCTTCTATGGCTTGTTAAAGTTCAAATGTTATCCTATGGGAATTAGTTTTTTTATATGACCCTAAATATATATATATTTTTTGGGGGGTAGGTGTTATTCTTGTAGGACTCATTAAGACCTTTGTTTTGATATATAGATTGTCCCTAAGTCCAAATATTGAGGGAGTTATTGCTTGTTGAAGTTCAAATGTGGGGAAAAAGTCCAAAATCTTTTTCGTATGAAGGGATCCTTTTTATATCAGATGAAAAACACCCATATGAAAACGGATTCCTACATATGAAAAAGAATCAGCAAAAAACTAAATCCAAAACCTTTTTCATATAGAAACCATCCTTTTCATATGAATGAAAACCCATATGAAAAGGAACCTTTCATATGAAAAAAGAATTAGAGGGGACTAAGTCCAAATTCTTTTTCATATAGAGCATCCTTTTGTATGAACAAAAAAGTACAAAAGGATCCCTTCATACAGAAAAGAATTGGGACTCCGTTTTCTTTCAATTCTTTTTGTATGAAAGGTTCCTTTTTCATATGGTTTTTTGATTCATATGAAAAAGGATCCTTTTTCATATGGCTAAATTCCTTTTTCAAGTAGCCATACAAAAAAAGGAAAGTGAATCACAAAAAGGGATTTTAAAATAAAAAAAAACACATTTCAGAGTAATTTTTCCAAACATTAGGTGCACATTCCACCTAACAGGGTCTCAATGAGCAAGATACATGTGTTGGAGTGTGTCTAGGATGTAATTTTTGTGGCTTTTGAAATTTGTTTTGTTGAAAAAAACAGAAACAAGATGGCAGCCATACGAAAAAGGATTTTTTCCTCCCAAAAAAGGATTACCCCATACAAAAAAGGATCCTTTTTTGTATGGACCAAATTGTTTTTTTGTTCCAAGCAGCTATCCAAAAGACTGTTCTGAGCATGTTCCAAACTGACATTTTAAAATTTAATAACTTTGCAATGAATTAATATTTTTTCACAATTCAGTGAAAGGCACCACAGTTACCCAAGCACTTTCTACCCTGAACATTTTAGACAAAAATTCCAAACCATCTGGCTCAAGAAGGTGCAGCATAAGTAAGTAAAATGGAGTAATTATCCACTCCCTTTTTGACAATAATAAATTTTTATGAATTTAATTACAAGCATTTGGCTAATGTATGTTAAATAATTCATTATTTACTTTTTACGATATTGTAGCCACCTCCCTGATGAAGAGATTGAGGTCATGTCTTGAAACATTGGTTTATTTACTGAATTGTGGCATGAAAAATAAAACCTGCACTTGAATTGGAAGGAGTTGGTGCAGCCTATTTGTTTGGATTATTTACAGACTGATGCACACATACTTTCCTTTCCCTGGAAAGGCCTGACTATTCCTCTCTTTCTATTATTATTACTATGCCGATGCTAGTAATATATGAAGCTGTCCTATCACTTATGATAGGTCTTAATTCTGTTGTCGGAGCTGGCAATGATTTTCTGATTCTTAATACTGCCCATATTCACTGTGCCATACTCTGTAAGTTTGGATGCCAGCATCTTACCAGTGTCTTAAAATTATCCTTGTGGCTACCCCTCCTACCAGTGCGATGTGGTACTTCTGCTTTCAAAACATCAGTGTAGGGACTGATGCACACCTGCACTGGCTAAGCTGAACATAAAACTAACATTCCAGAATTGGAGTGCACTTTAATAGGAAACCTGTGCACTTCAGTCTCATAGGATCTTCTGCGAGGACTCCTGATGAAGAGCCAGTGAGACTAATGGTGCTGGCGTTCAAGCAGTTGTTTGAGAAACTAGGCTGTGTGTTTTATTGCTCTTCTGCACTCTACATTTTCTGCAGTTTTTGTACTCCAGAGGCCCAATTTTCAGAACATCAGGAATGATGCAAGGTGCTTGTTTCAAGGAGACATGGCACAAGGGTTCCCTGCACCACAGTTGGCATTATTCCCAATTTTGTAATGCAGCCTGCACTACTTGGGGGACCTCCTCTGCCAGTTGGGCTTGCACTGTTCTTGTTATGGCCACACTGGTGCGCCATGGCGGAAGGGGGCTTGCACCAGGGCAGCATTGCAGCATCCCCTGCAGTGGGATTTTGGAAGCCCCCCAAAGGGGGCACAGTCCTCTGCTGTTAGACCAGCCTGGAACTGGTCTAAAATCCCATGCACCACCCCTGGAACTGTGGCTGGATGAGGTTACCCTGTGCTCCCCTGGTGAAGGCACCCTCGCAGCCCCTGGCACCTGCCAGACTACCACTGGAGTGGCCAGCAATCCATGGCAGGTACATGTCCTCAGGGGCCTCCAGTACTACTTGTGTGTCTGCCCTCCCACACAGACCTGCACTGTGCAGTTGACAATGCACTGGCCCCATCAGGGGCTGTTGCCACACACCCTTTCTCCATCCAAGACTGTCCTACCTTCCGCATGCCATGTCCTGTCCACCATGACCCACCAGCCACCTGGGTGACTGGCTGGTGGATCACCATCACTGGCCGCTGCTGCTGCTGCAAGCCCATCCCGCAGCTTTTGGCATTCCTCTCTCATGTACCATTTGTTTAGCGCACAGGTCGTCTTGTGGCAAACTTGGAGACTTTGGTTCCAGGACCCCTGTTCTTCCAAAATCTGGTGGAGGATCCCTAGGTGCACCAAGTTTGCCGCAGGTGGCGTTCAGCACATGGTGCACCAATCAAGGAGGGCTTTGAAAATTGGCCTCCAGATCTCTACATGGGACCTTTGGGATCTGTGAGGGAAACTCAGTTGTGTGTGCCACTTTGTAATAACAAATGCATTTTGGGGCATTTTTGATCCTGTGAACATTTGTGTATTTAAGCAATTGCAGTTCTTCTGCCCTCCTCACATCCCATTAGAGTGCTTTCCAATTCTTGGGACTAATGGTTAGATTACATCTAGGGTACTTCATCCAGTTGTGGTCACTGCAGTACAGAAAGGACTTTGAAGAATTCAAGTGGTTCAGTATAGTTTCACCATGCTGATTAGTGGTTTTGGAGGCAAGAGCTAAGAGAACAGACTGGACATACTCGATTATTTAGTCCAGAGAGGAGAAAGTTCAAAATGGACATGCACATAATGCTTTAGTACTAAAGGGACCAGGCATGGGGGAGTATACATAGTTGTTTGAGCTGGTGGGTGCAATTAGAATTTAAGGACATGCACTCAAACTAAAGGTGGCAGGATGAAGAAAAACATTAAAAAGCATTACTTCACATAGATGGTGGTTAGCATGTGGGATGGCCGGTTCTATGTCATAAGGGTGACGACGAAAGGCAGTCATCCTTATAGTGAAGTGTAATACAACCCTGCCATAGAGAAAATGGCACAAGGAATTGTAATTTTATTTTATGCAGGGCTGCGCCTGCACTTCTCAGGGGAATTACCTTGCACCCCTACTTTTAGATTCTCAACTCTGAGCAGGAGTGCATGTTGGAGGGTGCAACAGTGCAAGAAAAACATTTCAGTTACTCGGGCCGGGCGCAACAAAACATACCTACGCCCGGACCCGAACCCTGCTTCCCAGCCACCCCAGGCCAGCACCCACCCCACCACGCCGTGGAGCCAGCATGGCAGCGGATCACGGCACCACCTCACAAACCCTCCCACTCCCCTCACTCTCCGCGTGTCTTATCCCCTCAAGACGCATATGTATAGCGACATCCCGTCATCATTTGTGAACCTCCCCATCCGATCACCCTCCCTACTCCCTCACTGTCTGGAGTTGTGCTGCAAGTGGGTCGCCGTTTCAGAGCAACCCCACTTGCAAAGGCACTTAGGGTTACACAAACATGAGTAGGGGAAGTAATTTTGACCAATAAGCTTAGATGTGTCTGTACTGAAATGTGGTATAGTCACTGCTGTGTGCAGGAGGGGGCAGCCAAGATGGATCGCAAGTTGCTTTCATCACAGAGTACTGTGAAACACAAATTTCTACATACATCATCAAGGCAAGGCATCATGGATGAGAGATGCAGATCACCATGAAGGAATCGAAAGCTATGCTTTGGCAGAATTGTAAGTTTGTAAAAGATTCACAGACAGTCTCCGAGCTAATAATAATACCAAACCACAGTCAAGTGTTTTGTCATATTTAGGACTCATCAGTGTGATAGAACCCTTATCCTAACCCAGGACAAGAGACCAGCCACATGATGACAGTTACCAGGGGTGTGATGAGCCCAAAGAAGTCAAGTAATTTAAAAGACAAGAACTTCAATTCAAAAGCATTCAACACTGCCTAGTCCAGCACATTGAAAATAAACTCGAGTTTTAAAGAAACACAGAATTACACAAGCACCCCTAATGAAAGGCATCATAGGTAATATATGCAAATCATCATAAAGTAACCACTGTACTATAGTATGTTACTATGCTAGCAGCAAACTAGAGATACCTAGTTCATACTTTTAGGAGTCCTCAGTGTAGAGCGGTTGCTATCTTAGTCAAGTACCTGGTCAGGCTGAAAGAAAATGGACATTAGCACACTGAGATGTAGTAGTAGTATTAGAGTTTATTTATTTCAGGTGCCATTCCCCGTAGGCTCAGGGCGCCCTTTCAAAAAATGAACAAACAGCATTCGGAATGTAAAACTCATAATACAAATATATAAAAATCAATAACTGCAACCCATTAAAATTCCATACAGGCTAATTCCTATGCTGTCTAGCAGTTTTAGTGTACAGTTCTGGAGGCCACATCTTTGTAAGGACGTAGACAGGGTGGAGGTAGTAGTATACGGGAGAGGTATTTATGGGGGTATTCAGCAACAAGAACAGTCAGTGTGTGTAAGATCCTTAAAAGGGATACAGGAAGACAACAAGTGTCACAGTTGTTTGGTTTCTCAACACTCAGAGCTCTTTTTTTAACTTTCTGTTTATTTATTTATTTTTGGTGATTCTGTTTCTCCCCTTCTCCGATGGCCCATCGTTGGGAGAGTGCCCCAGTCCCATCCTCCCGATGTCCACTGGGCCTCGCCGACCATCTTCCCCCAGGGCTTGCCCCCACCGGCAGGGTCAGCAGGGGGTCCCCAGGCTCCCACCAAAGACCAGATCCAGTTCTGGTTGGTGCTCAGCTATTCGGGAAGCAGGACCTGCAAGCCCCTCCTTCATCCAGCCGTTGGAGATGTTTTCCTCCTTTTTCTCCCCCCAGAGGGAGAGCGTGCAATGAAGCCAGTGACGGTGTCATGCACACTTCCGTATGCAGCATGCCGGGCATCTGCCCTGCCTCTGCCCACCATGTACAGTGTTGGTATGCTAGCCCCAGCCTCAACTAGGGGCCAGGCAAGCACCGATCACTGATTCCCAACCCCTCCCTGGAGGAGGAGAGCTATCCTTGGGATGCTCGATCCTCTTCCTCCCCGGCCGACCCCCGGTGACCTGCTCACACTGCAAACAAGGGTCGCCGGGCGTGGCAGTAGGTAGGTAGGATGCCTCAGCCCTCCATGCCACAGGGATGGCAAACTTTCTGTTTATTGAGTTTTAACAAAACATAATAGGAAGGGTATCATTTGCAGAAGAAGGGGGGTGATACTACTATACAAAACACTGGTGAGGCCTCATCTGGAATACTGTGTATAGTTCTAGGTCACATCTTTGTAAGGACATAGACAGAGTGGAGGCAGTTCAGAGAAGGGCAACTAAGATGATGCAGGGCTTGCACAAGAAGACATATGAGGTGAGATTAAAATACCTCAATATATATACACTGAAGGAGAGGAGGGAATGGGGAGATGTGATAGAAACCTTCAAGTATCTTAAGGGCATTAATAAAGTGCAGGTGGGTGAAATCTTTCAGTATAGGAGGGTAGACAAATGAAGGGAATGATATGAGATTGAAGGGGCAGGTTAAGGGGCAATGGAGGATGTTTTTCATCACGGAAAGGGTGGTGGATGCATAGAATAGCCTACCCCAGGAGGTGGTGGGAGCAAGCACAGTGGGAATTCAAACATGCATGGGATAGACATAAGGAACCTAGAGGTGGGAAGGAGAGGCTAAAGCCGATGACCGAATACAATCAGTGGCAGCTGATATAGATAGATGCTCTGGGCAGACTGGATGGGCCTAGCGGTCCTTATCTGTCGTCAGTTTTCTATGTTTCTGTAATATGGATATTCCAGGCAGAAGCCCATCAACATGGGAAATACAAACAAAGATTAAGCACAGAAGTTACTATTGAATCTTGTTCTATTGTTACACTACCAGGGGTGAACATGGAAAAATGTATAACAATTAAATTTGCGAATGAGTCTTCGTAGCAGGCTGTATATGAATCAGTGATCAAACAAGCTGGTCTGGCTGACAAGTGGCTGAGTCACCTGCTGTTCATACAAAGAACTGGGGTTCAGTTCCTCTTCAGGAAGGGAAGAATTACTGGCAACAGTCATGGAATAACGCTACCCTCCAGTGCCCTATGGGATGGAACGATTCTCCACAGGGTCTTCCCTTGCACAGCTGTCTGGTTCCAGCATGGGTCTATCAGGGCCCCTAGGATGGAGCCACATAGGGTCTTAACACCATGCCCTACACCCATGGTGGTTGTGTGTTTGATTCCCCCCACCCATCCATTGAGCACTTTCCCAGTACACATCCTGAGGCTGGATGCCAGTTGTTGGGAAAGTATACTTCAAGCATCTGCAGAAGAGTATTTTCACAAAGTCCACCCCATTCCAAGACTCAGCAACTGTTGAAGAAGAACTAGGAGCCACAATACATCAGGGCAGAGACTTCTGAAGATCTAGCTAAAAATGTGAAGGTCAGTGTGTACATACTAGGGTTGTGCTGGATATTTCGTGAGGGTGGGGTATAATCGATAACATTTACTTACTTGTGGGAAAATAGTCTAGGCTGGAGGGGACAGAAGCAGCTAACTTTGTTTAATTTTGTAATTTTTTTTTTACTTTTTTGGGTTTTAAGAGGAATGAGTACTGTCCGTTATGTTGTTTGGGTGTATGGGAGGCTTTTGCACTAACCAGTAGTATGCTGCTATTGATTTCTCTACAATGTACTGCGGAGGATGGATACATTTGCATGGTAGCATTAATTCACATCTGTAATGTGATGCATTTTTCCTTTTTTACTGGTTCTATGGGAAAACTGGATAGTTGAGCCACCTGCTAGGCGGTGCATATTGCTGTTAGTGCATTCTCTGGGTCCATAGAGTGGTTAGTGCATTCTCTGGGTCCATAGAGTGGTTAATGCACTCCATGGGTCCATAGAGTGGTTCGTGCATTCTCTGGGTCCATAGAGTGGTTCGTGCATTCTCTGGGTCCATAGAGTGGTTCGTGCATTCTCTGGGTACATAGAGTGGTTAGTGCACTCCATGGGTCCATAGAGTGATTAGTGCATTCTCTGGGTCCATAGTGTGGGTAGTGCATTCTCTGGGTCCATAGAGTGGTTAATGCATTCTCTGGGTACATAGACTGGTTAGTGCACTCTCTGGATCCATAGACTGGTTAGTGCATTCTCTGGGTACATAGACTGGTTACTGCATTCTCTGGGTCCTTAGAGTAGTTAGTGCATTCTCTGGGTCCATAGAGTGGTTAGTACATTCTCTGGGTACATAGAGTCGTTAGTGCACTCTCTGGGTACATAGAGTGGTTACTGCCTTCTCTGGGTACAGAGAGTGGTTAGTGCATTCTCTGGGTACATAGAGTGGTTACCACATTCTCTGAGCACATAGAGTGGTTACTGCATTCTCTGGGCACATAGAGTGGTTACTGCATTTTCTGGGTACATAGAAGGGTTAGTGTATGCTCTGGGTACATAGAGTGGTTACTGCATTCTCTGGGTACATAGAGTGGTTACTGCATTCTCTGGGTACATAGACTGGTTAGTGCATTCTCTGGGTACAGAGACTGTTTAGTGCATTCTCTGGGTACATAGAGTGGTTACTGCATTCTCTGGGTACATAGACTGGTTAGTGCATTCTCTGGGTACAGAGACTGTTTAGTGCATTCTCTGGGTACATAGAGTGGTTAGTGCATTCTCTGGGTACATAGAGTGATTAGTGCATTCTCTGAGTACATAGAGCAGTTACTGCATTCTCTGGGTACATAGAGTGCATTGTCTGGGTACCTAGAGCACTTAATGCATTCTCTGGGAACATACAGTGGTTAATGCATTCTCTGGGCACATAGAGTGGTTACTGCATTCTCTGGGTACATAGTTAGTGCATTGTCTGGGTCCATAGAGTGGTTAGTACATTCTGTGGGTGCATAGAGTGGTTACCGCATTCTCTGGGCACATTGAGTGATTAGTGCATTCTCTGGCTACCTAGAGTGGTTACCGCATTCTCTAGGTACACTGAGTGGTTACCGCATGCTCTGGGTGCACTGAGTGGTTAGTGCATTCTCTGGGCTCATAGAGTGGTTACCGCATGCTCTAGGTACATTGAGTGGTTATCAAATTCTCTGGGTACATAGAGTGGTTACCGCATTCTCGGGGCACATACAGTGGTTATTGCCTTCTCTGGACACATACAGTGGTTAGGGCATTCTCTGGGTACATTTAGTGGTTACTGCAGTCCCTGGGTACATAGAGTGGTTACTGCATTCTCTGGGTACATAGAGTGGTTAGTGCATTCTCTGGGCACATAGAGTGGTTTGTACATTCTCTGGGTGCATTGAGTGGTTCGTGCATTCTCTGGGTCCATAGAGTGGTTCGTGCATTCTCTGGGTCCATAGAGTGGTTCGTGCATTCTCTGGGTCCATAGAGTGGTTAGTGCATTCTCTGGGTACATAGAGTGGTTAGTGCACTCCATGGGTCCATAGAGTGATTAGTGCATTCTCTGGGTCCATAGTGTGGGTAGTGCATTCTCTGGGTCCATAGAGTGGTTAGTGCATTATCTGGGTTAATAGAGTAGTTAGTGCATTCTCTGGGTCCATAGAGTGGTTAATGCATTCTCTGGGTCCATAGAGTGGTTAGTGCATTATCTGGGTTAATAGAGTAGTTAATGCATTCTCTGGGTCCATAGAGTGGTTAATGCATTCTCTGGGTACATAAACTGGTTAGTGCACTCTCTGGATCCATAGACTGGTTAGTGCATTCTCTGGGTACATAGACTGGTTACTGCATTCTCTGGGTCCTTAGAGTAGTTAGTGCATTCTCTGGGTCCATAGAGTGGTTAGTGCATTCTCTGGGTACATGGAGTCGTTAGTGCACTCTCTGGGTACATAGAGTGGTTACTGCCTTCTCTGGGTACAGAGAGTGGTTAGTGCATTCTCTGGGTACATAGAGTGGTTACCACATTCTCTGAGCACATAGAGTGGTTACTGCATTCTCTGGGCACATAGAGTGGTTACTGCATTTTCTGGGTACATAGAGGGGTTAGTGTATGCTCTGGGTACATAGAGTGGTTAGTGCATTCTCTGGGTACCTAGAGTGGTTACCGCATTCTCTAGGTACACTGAGTGGTTACCGCATGCTCTAGGTACATTGAGTGGTTACCAAATTCTCTGGATACATAGAGTGGTTACCGCATTCTCTGGGTACATAGAGTGGTTACCGCATTCTCTGGGTACTTAGAGTGGTTACTGCATTTTCTGGGTACATAGAGGGGTTAGTGTATGCTGTAGGTACATAGAGTGGTTGGTGCATTCTCTGGGTACATAGAGTGGTTACTGCATTCTCTGGGTACATAGACTGGTTACTGCATTCTCTGGGTACATAGACTGGTTAGTGCATTCTCTGGGTACAGAGACTGGTTAGTGCATTCTCTGGGTACAGAGACTGGTCAGTGCATTCTCTGGGTACATAGAGCAGTTACTGCATTCGCTGGGTATGTAGAGTGCCTTGTCTGGGTACCTAGAGCACTTAGTGCATTCTCTGGGAACATACAGTGGTTAATGCATTCTCTGGGCACATAGAGTGGTTAGTGCATTCTCTGGGTACTTAGAGTGGTTACTGCAGTCTCTGGGTACATAGTTAGTGCATTGTCTGGGTCCATAGAGTGGTTAGTACATTCTGTGGGTGCATAGAGTTGTTACTGCATTCTCTGGGCACATTGAGTGGTTACCGCATGCTCTGGGTACATAGAGTAGTTACTGCATTCTCTGGGCACATAAAGTGGTTACCGCATTCTCGGGGCACATACAGTGGTTATTGCCTTCTCTGGACACATACAGTGGTTAGGGCATTCCCTGGGTACATTTAGTGGTTACTGCAGTCTCTGGGTACATAGAGTGGTTACTGCATTCTCTGGGTACATAGAGTGGTTAGTGCGTTCTCTGGGCACATAGAGTGGTTAGTACATTCTCTGGGTGCATAGAGTGGTTAGTGCTTCTCTGGATACACAGAGTGGTTAGTGCATTCTCTGGGTACATTGAGTGGTTACCGCATTCTCTGGGCACATAGAGTGGTTATTGCATTCTCGTTAGTGCATTCTCTGGGCACATAGAGTGCTTTATGCATTCCCTGGGCACCTAGAGTGCTTAGTGCATTCTCTGGGTACATGGAGTGCTTAGTGCATTCTCAGGGCACATACAGTGGTTAGTGGATTCTCTGGGCACAGAGTAGTTAGTGCATTCTCTGTGCACATAGAGTGGTTAGTGCATTCTCTGGGTATATAGAGTGGTTACCGCATTCTCTGAGCACATACAGTGGCTAGTGTGTTCTCTGGGCACATAGAGTGGTTACTGCATTCTCTGGGTACATACAGTGGTTACCGCATTCTCTGATCGCATAGAGTGGCTAGTGCGTTCTGTGGGCACATAGAGTGGTTAGTGCATTCTCTGGGTACATAGAGTGGTTAGTGCACTCCATGGGTTCATAGAGTGGTTAATGCATTCTCTGGGTCCATAGAGTGGTTAGTGCACTCCATGGGTTCATAGAGTGGTTAGTGCATTCTCTGGGTCCATAGAGTGGTTTGTGCATTCTCTGGGTCCATAAAGCGGTTAGTGCATTCTCTGGGTACATAGAGTGGTTAGTGCACTCCATGGGTCCATAAAGTGGTCCGTGCATTCTGTGGGCACATAGAGTGGTTAGTACATTCTCTGGGTGCATTGAGTGGTTAGTGCATTCTCTGGATACACAGAGTGGTTAGTGCATTCTCTGGGTACCTAGAGTGGTTACCACATGCTCTAGGTACATTGAGTGGTTACCAAATTCTCTGGGTACATAGAGTGGTTACTGCATTCTCTGGGTACTTAGAGTGGTTACTGCATTTTCTGGGTACATAGAGTGGTTACTGCATTCTCTAGGTACATAGACTGGTTAGTGCATTCTCTGGGTACAGAGACTGGTTAGTGCATTCTCTGGGTACATAGAGTGGTTAGTGCATTCTCTGGGTACATAGAGTGGTTAGTGCATTCTCTGGGTACATAGAGCAGTTACTGCATTTGCTGGGTACATAGAGTGCATTGTCTGGGTACCTAGAGCACTTAGTGCATTCTCTGGGAACATACAGTGGTTAATGCATTCTCTGGGCACATAGAGTGGTTAGTGCATTCTCTGGGTACATAGTTAGTGCATTGTCTGGGTCCATAGAGTGGTTAGTACATTCTGTGGGTGCATAGAGTGGTTACTGCATTCTCTGGGCACATTGAGTGGTTACCACGTGCTCTGGGTACATAGAGTAGTTACTGCATTCTCTGGGCACATAGAGTGGTTACCGCATTCTCGGGGCACATACAGTGGTTATTGCCTTCTCTGAACACATACAGTGGTTAGGGCATTCTCTGGGTACATTTAATGGTTACTGCAGTCTCTGGGTACATAGAGTGGTTAGTGCATTCTCTGGGCACTTAGAGTGGTTAGTACATTCTCTGGGTGCATTGAGTGGTTAGTGCATTCTCTGGATACACAGAGTGGTTAGTGCATTCTCTGGGTACATTGAGTGGTTACCGCATTCTCTGGGCACATAGAGTGGTTATTGCATTTTCGTTAGTGCATTCTCTGGGCACATAGAGTGCTTTATGCATTCCCTGGGCACCTAGAGTGCTTAGTGCATTCTCTGGGTACATGGAGTGCTTAGTGCATTCTCAGGGCACATACAGTGGTTAGTGGATTCTCTGGGCACAGAGTAGTTAGTGCATTCTCTGTGCACATAGAGTGGTTATTGCATTCTCTGGGTATATAGAGTGGTTACCACATTCTCTGAGCACATACAGTGGCTGGTGTGTTCTCTGGGTACATAGAGTGCTTACTGTATTCTCTGGGCACATACAGTGGTTGCTGCACTCTCTGGGCACATAGAGTGGTTACTGCATTCTCTGGGTACATGCAGCAGTTACCACATTTTCTGTCCGCATGGAGTGGCTAGTGCGTTCTGTGGGCACATAGAGTGGTTAGTGCATTCTCTGGGTACATAGAGTGGTTAGTGCATTCTCTGGGTACATAGAGTGGTTAGTGCACTCCATGGGTCCATAAGTGGTTAGTGCATTCTCTGGGTCCATAGAGTGGTTAGTGCACTCCATGGGTCCATAAAGTGGTTAGTGCATTCTCTGGTTCCATAGAGTGGTTAGTGCATTCTCTGGGTACATAGAGTGGTTAGTGCACTCCATGGGTCCATAGAGTGGTTAGTGCATTCTCTGGGTCCATAGAGTGGGTAGTGCATTCTCTGGGTCCATAGAGTGGTTTGTGCATTCTCTGGGTCCATAGAGTGGTTAGTGCATTATCTGGGTTAATAGAATAGTTAGTGCATTCTCTGGGTCCATAGAGTGGTTAGTGTATTCTCTGGGTACATAGAGTGTTTAGTGCATTATCTGGGTTAATAGTGTAGTTAGTGCATTCGCTGGGTACATAGAGTGCATTGTCTGGGTACCTAGAGCACTTAGTGCATTCTCTGGGAACATACAGTGGTTAATGCATTCTCTGGGCACATTGATTGGTTAGTGCATTCTCTGGGTACATAGAGTGGTTACTGCATTCTCTGGGTACATAGTTAGTGCATTGTCTGGGTCCATAGAGTGGTTAGGACATTCTGTGGGTGCATAGAGTGGTTACTGCATTCTCTGGGCACACTGAGTGGTTACCGCATGCTCTGGGTACATAGAGTGGTTAGTGCATTCTCTGAGCTCATGGAGTGGTTACCACATGCTCTAGGTACATTGAGTGGTTACCGCATTCTCTGGGTACATAGAGTGGTTACGCATTCTCTGGGTACATAGAGTGGTTACTGCATTTTCTGGGCATATAAGAGTGGTTACCACATTCTCGGGCACATACAGTGGTTGTGCCTTCTCTGGACACATACAGTGGTTAATGCATTCTCTGGGTCATTTAGTGGTTACTGCATACTCTGAGTACATAGAGTGGTTAGTGCACTCTCTGGATACACAGAGTGGTCAGTGCATTCTCTGGGTACATAGAGTGGTTACCGCATTCTCTGGGCACATAAGTGGTTGTTGCATTCTTGTTGAGTGCATTCTCTGGGCACATAGAGTGCTTTATGCATTCCCTGGGCACCTAGAGTGCTTAGTGCATTCTCTTGGTACATGGAGTGCTTAGTGCATTCTCAGGGCACATACAGTGGTTAGCGGATTCTCTGGGCACAGAGTAGTTAGTGCATTCTCTGTGCACATAGAATGGTTAGTGCATTCTGTGGTTATATAGAGTGGTTACCGCATTCTGTAAGCATGTACAGTGGCTAGTGTGTTCTGTGGGTACATAGAGTGCTTACTGTATTCTCTGGGCACAAACAGTGGTTGCTGCAGTCCTTGGCACATAGAGTGGTTACTGCATTCTCTGGGTACATACAGTGGTTACCGCATTCTCTGATCGCATAGAGTGGCTAGTGCGTTCTGTGGGCACATAGAGTGGTTAATGCATTCTCTGGGTACATAGAGTGGTTAGCGCATTCTCTGGGTCCATAGAGTGGTTAGTGCACTCCATGGGTCCATAGAGTGGTTAGTGCATTCTCTGGGTCCATAGAGTGGTTTGTGCATTCTCTGGGTCCATAAAGTGGTTCGTGCATTCTCTGGGTCCATAGAGTGATTAGTGCATTCTCTGGGTACATAGAGTGGTTAGTGCACTCCATGGGTCCATAGAGTGGTTAGTGCATTCTCTGGGTCCATAGAGTGGGTAGTGCATTCTCTGGGTCCATAGTGTGGTTCGTACATTCTCTGGGTCCATAGAGTGGTTAGTGCATTATCTGGGTTAATAGAGTAGTTAGTGCATTCTCTGGGTCCATAGAGTGGTTAGTGTATTCTCTGGGTCCATAGGTGTTTAGTGCATTATCTGGTTTAATAGAGTAGTTACTGCATTCTCTGGGTCCATAGGTGGTTAATGCATTCTCTGGGTACATAGACTGGTTAGTGCACTCTCTGGATCCATAGACTGGTTAGTGTGTTCTCTGGGTACATAGACTGGTTAGTGCATTCTCTGGTTCTTATAGTGGTTAGTGCATTCTCTGGGTCCACAGAGTGGTTAGTGCATTCTCTGGGTACAGAGTCGTTGAGTGCACTCTCTGATGTACATAGAGTGGTTCTGGCATTCTCTGGGTACAGAGTGTGGTTAGTGCATTCTCTGGGTACATTGAGTGGTTACCGCATTCTCTGGGTACATAGAGTGGTTACCCATTCTCTGGGTACATAGAGTGGTTACTGCATTTTCTGGGCATATAGAGTGGTTACCACATTCTCGGGGCACATACAGTGGTTATGCCTTCTCTGGACACATACAGTGGTTGGTGCATTCTCTGGGTCCATTTAGTGGTTACTGCATACTCTGAGTACATAGAGTGGTTAGTGCACTCTCTGGATACACAGAGTGGTCAGTGCATTCTCTGGGTACATAGAGTGGTTACCACATTCTCTGGGCACATAGAGTGGTTATTGCATTCTTGTTAGTGCATTCTCTGGGCACATAGAGTGCTTTATGCATTCCCTGGGCACCTAGAGTGCTTAGTGCATTCTCTGGGTACATGGAGCGCTTAGTGCATTCTCAGGGCACATACAGTGGTTAGTGGATTCTCTGGGCACAGAGTAGTTAGTGCATTCTCTGTGCACATAGACTGGTTAGTGCATTCTCTGGGTATATAGAGTGGTTACCGCATTCTCTAAGCATGTACAGTGGCTAGTGTGTTCTGTGGGTACATAGAGTGCTTACTGTATTCTCTGGGCGCATACAGTAGTTGCTGCACTCCTTGGCACATAGAGTGGTTACTGCATTCTCTGGGTACATACAGTGGTTACCGCATTCTCTGATCGCATAGAGTGGCTAGTGCGTTCTGTGGGCACATAGAGTGGTTAGTGCATTCTCTGGGTACATAGAGTGGTTAGTGCATTCTCTGGGTACATAGAGTGGTTACTGCATTCTCTGGGTGCACAGAGTGGTTAATATATTCTCTGGGTCCATAGAGTACTTAGTGCATTCTCTGGGTACATACAGTGGTTACTGCATTCTCTGGGCACATACAATGTTTAGTGCAGTCTCTGGGCATATACAATGTTTAGTGCATTCTCTGGGCACATAGAGTGGTTAGTGCACTCTCTGGGTACATAGAGTGGTTAATGCATTATCTGGATAGATAGAGTGGTTACCACATTCTCTGGGCACATAGAGTGGTTACCGCATTCTCTGGGCACAAACAGTGATTACCACATCATCTGGGTACATAGTGTAGTTACCGCATTCTCTGGGTACATTGATTGGTTACTGCATTCTCTAGGTACATTGAGTGGTTATCGCATTCTCTGGGTACATAGAGTGGTTACTGCATTTTGTGGTCACATAGAGTGGTTACCGCACTCTCTGGGCACACACAGTGGTTGCAGCATTCTCTGGATACATAAAGTGGTTGGTGCATTCTCAGGGCATGTAGAGTGGTTATCGCATTCACTAGGTACATGGAGTGGTTACTGCATTCTCTGGGTACATAGAGTGGTTACCACATTCTCTGATCACATACAGTGGCTAGTGCGTTCTCTGGGCACATAGAGTGGTTACCGCATTCTCTGGGCACATTAAGTGATTAGTACATTCTCTGGTTACATTGAGTGGTTACCACATTCTCTAGGTACATTGAGTGGTTACCATATTCTCATGGTACATATAGTGGTTACTGCATTCTGTGGTCACATAGAGTGGTTACCACACTTTCTGGGCACATACAGTGGTTACGTCATTCTCTGGGTACATAGAGTAGTTAGTGCATTCTCAGGGCACATAAAGTGGTTACCGCATTCACTAGGTACATAGAGTGGTTACTGCATTCTCTGGGTACAAAGAGTGGTTACCGCACTCTCTGATCACATAGAGTGACTAGTGCGTTCTCTGGGCACATAGAGTGGTTACCGCATTCTCTGGGCACATTAAATGATTAGTGCATTCTCTGGGTACATTGAGTGGTTACCACATTCTCTTGGTACATTGAGTGGTTACCATATTCTCTGGGTACATGTAGTTGTTACTGCATTCTGTGGTCACATAGAGTGGTTACCGCACTCTCTGGGCACATACAGTGGTTACGGCATTCTCTGGGTACATAGAGTGGTTAGTGCATTCTCAGGGCACATAAAGTGGGTACTGCATTCACTAGGTACATTGAGTGGTTACTGCATTCTCTGGGTACAAAGAATGGTTACCACATTCTCTGATCACATAGAGTGACTAGTGCGTTCTCTGGGCACATAGAGTGGTTACCGCATTCTCTGGGCACATTAAGTGATTAGTGCATTCTCTGGGTACATTGAGTGGTTGCCACATTCTCTAGGTACATTGAGTGGTTACCATATTCTCTGGGTACATGTAGTGGTTACTGCATTCTGTGGTCACATAGAGTGGTTACCGCACTCTCTGGGCACATACAGTGGTTACGGCATTCTCTGGGTACATAGAGTGGTTAGTGCATTCTCAGGGCACGTAAAGTGGTTACCGCATTCACTAGGTACATTGAGTGGTTACCGCATTCCTTGGGTACATAAAGTGGTTACCACATTCTCTGATCACATAGAGTGGCTAGTGCGTTCTCTGGGCACATAGAGTGGTTAGTGCATTCTCTGGGCACATAGAGTGGTTAGTGCATTCTCTGGGTACACAGATTGGTTAGTGCATTCTCTGGTCACAAAGAGTGGCTAGTGCAGTCTCTTGGCACAAAGAGGGGTTAGTGCATTCTCTGGGTACATAGAGTGGTTAGTGCATTTTCTGGGTACATAGAGTGGTTACTGCATTCTCAGAGTACGTAGACTGGTTACTGCATTCTCTGGGTACATAGAGTGCTTAGAGCATTCTCTGGGTCCGTAGAGTGGTTAGTACATTCTCTGGGTACATAGAGTGGTTAGTGCATTTTCCAGGTACATAGAGTGGTTACTGCATTCTCTGGGTACAGAGACTAGTTACCGCATTCTCTGGGTACATAGAGTGGTTACCACATTCTCTGGGCACATAGAGTGGTTACTGCATTTTCTGGGCACATAGAGGGGTTAGTGAGTTATCTGGGTACACAGAGTGGTTAGTGCATTCTCTGGATACATAGAGTGGTTAGTGCATTCTCAGGGTACACAGAGTGGTTAGTGTATTCTCTGAGTAGATAGAGTGGTTAGTGCATTCTCTGGGTACATAGAGTGGTTACTGCTTTCTCTGGGTACATAGAGTGGTTACTGCATTCTCTGGGTATGTAGAGTGCATTGTCTGGGTACCTAGAGCACTTAGTGCATTTTCTGGGAACATACAGTGGTTAATGCATTCTCTGGGCACATAGAGTGGTTAGTGCATTCTCTGGGTACAAACAGTGGTTACTGCATTCTCTGGGTACATAGTTAGTGCATTGTCTGGGTCCATAGAGTGGTTAGTACATTCTGTGGGTGTATAGAGTGGTTACCACATTCTCTGGGCACATTGAGTGATTAGTGCATTCTCTGGGTACCTAGAGTGGTTACCGCATTCTCTAGGTACATTGAGTGGTTACCGCATGCTCTGGGTAGATAGAGTGGTTAGTGCATTCTCTGGGCCCACAGAATGGTTACCACATGCTCTGGGTACATTGAGTGGTTACTGCATTCTCTGGGTACATAGAGTGGTTACTGCATTCTCTGGGTACTTAGAGTGGTTACTGCATTCTCTGGGCACATAGAGTGGTTACCGCATTCTTGGGGCACATACAGTGGTTATTGCCTTCTCTGGGAACATACAGTGGTTAGTGCATTCTCTGGGTACATTTAGTGGTTACTGCAGTCTCTGGGCACATAGCGTGTTTACTGCATTCTCTGGGCAGGTAGAATGGGTAGTGCACTATGTGGGTCCATACAGTGATTACTCCATTCTCTGGGCACATGGAGTGGTTACTGCATTCTCTGTGTACATAGAGTGGGTAGTACACTATGTGGGTACATAAAGTGATTACTGCATTTTCTGGGCAGATAGAGTGGTTAGTGCATTCTCTGGGTACATAGAGTGGTTACTGCATTCTCTGGGCACATAGAGGGGTTACTGCATTCTCTGGGCACATAGAGTGGGTATTGCACACTGTGAGTACATACAGTGGTTACTGCATTCTCTGGGCATATAGAGTGGGTAATGTGCTATGTGAGTACATACAGTGGTTACTGCATTCTCTGGGCACATAGAGTGGTTAGTGCATTCTCTGGGTCCATTGACTGGTTACTGCATTCTCTGGGTACATAAAGTGGTTACTGCATTCTCTGGGCAGAGTGGTCAGTGCACTATATGGTTGCATACAGTGGTTAGTGTACTCTATTGGTGCGTAGAGTGGTTAGTGTTCTTTTTGGGAGCATAGAGTGTTTAGTGCACTCTCTGGGTGCATAACTGTTAGTGCACTCTCTGGATGCATAGAGTGGTTAGTCTACTCTGGGTACATGGATATGTTAGTGCACTCTGGGTACATTGAACAGTTAGTGCAGTCTGGGTGCATAGAGTGTTTAGTCCACTTTCTGGGAGCATAGAGTGGTTAGTGCAGTCTCTGGGTACATATAATGATTAGTGTACTCTCTGAGCACACAGAGCAGTTAGTGCACTCTCTGAGAGCATATAGTGGTTTGTGAACTCTCTGTGTGTGTGGAGTGGTTTGTGCACTCTCTGAATAAATAGAGTGGTTTGTGCTCTCTCTGGGTACATAGAGGTTAGTGCACTCTCTGGTAACATAAACCAGTTAGTGCACTCTCTGGATGCATATAATGGTTAATGCACTCTGGCCACTTAAGAGTGGCTAGTGCACTCTCCAGGTACATTGTAGTGGTTAGTGCACTCTCTGGGTGCATAGAGGGTTAGTGCACTCTCTGGGCATCTAGAATGGATACTGCACTATGTGGGTACATAAATTGGTTAGTGCAGTCTGTGGGCACATAGAGCTGTCAGGGGAGAGTGTGGGTACAGAGAGTGTTTGTTTTCACTCTGTGGGTGCATGCAGTGATTAGTGCACTCTCTAGGTATATAGAGTGGTTAGTGCACTATGTTGATGCATACAGGAGTTACTGCACTCTCTGGGTACATAGAGTGGTTAGTGCACTTTCTGGAGCATAAAGTGGTTAGTGCGCTCTCTGGGCACATAAAATGGTTTGCATACTAGAGCCCCTATGCACATTCACGTGGCATAGGCAACCCTGAGTGTGAGAAGCATGTAACAGGGGTCCAGCAGACCCCCACAGTATGCAAATAAGGGATGCACACCCTTTCCGCACCCAATCCCCTTGGCATTTGTGGAGCTATAAGAGCTGATGGTACGGGTGAATGGAGTCTGCCAACACTCTGTGCCATTCTCTAATGTGCAGCATGCTGGGTGGGGGGGTACAGGCTACATGGGCAGAGACCCTGCTGTAGCCACTGTGTACCCCCTATGAATAGCACCCACTGGCCACAGTGGAACTGAACCATCATACTGTCTCAGCCCTCAGTTCCAGCAGAAAGGGCTGGGGGAAGCCATTTGGGCAATCACCCTTTTCTTCAGATTTCCCAGGACGTGCAGTGTCCCACAGTCCCCTGCTCCACTTGCAGAGCAGGGGATCCACTTTCAGACCACAGAGTGGTTAGTGCACTCTCTGGATGCATAGAGTGGTTAGAGCACTTTCTGTGTGAATACAGTGGTTAATGCACTATCCGGATACATAGAGTGGTATGTGCACTCTCTGGGTATGTAGAATGGTTTGTTTACTCTCCAGGTGCATAGAGTGGTTTGTGCATTCTCTGGGTGCATAGAGTGGTTAGTGCACACTCTGGGTGCATAGAGTGGTTTGTGCACTCTTTGGGTGCTTACAGTGGTTAGTATAGTCTCTTGACACATTGAGCAGTTTGTGTACTATGTGGATGCACAGAGTGATTGGTGCACTCTTTGAGTACAGAGCAGTAAGCATTGTCTGGATTTATAGAGCAATTTGGCCAGGAGATGACTGGAATGCCTTTGCCAGTGGTATTACTCTGTCATATTTTATCCCTTTGAGTGTTCATTATGTTTGGAACGTATTCATTTTCTGGATGTGTGTGTATATGTATATAAGCCTGCACATTGTAAGGATTAATGGCCCCCATATTCAAATGGTTAGTGCAACACTAATTGAGTAAGCTACATGCCAGCTGTGAATAGCACCAGTCAAAGGGGCATAGACAATATTCAAAAGCCCCCAGTGCAATGTGCAGATAGCATGATCACCTGGAATTTAGTGCTGCACCCATGCAAATGAGGGATTCCCCATACATACTCTCCTTATATATATATCAGTACACTCCCTGGTTGATTAGTGCTCCCTCAACCACTAGATTGCCCTCTTGATACATATTTATACCCTCCCTGCTGGCCTAGTGGCCTTCTTCAAGTGCCTGAGAGTATAATGTATCCAGTTCGGAATGTACTGTCTTCATCGGGACCTTCCCTGTCGGCCATATTCACTGTGCGCTGTTCTGGCACAGTCCCATATTCAGACAATTAATGCACTCCAATATGCAAGGAGGCAGTATAGTGCAGTGGTTTAAGGCTCTGAGCTGCAAACCAAGAGACCTGGGTTTGAATCCCACTGCCCCTACTTGCATACTGTGTGACCCTAAGCAAGTCATTAAACTTCATTGTGCTCCCAGGTTGCATCTGTAAATAAGTTTTCAGCTTAGTATGTCTCTCCTGGTAAAAAGAAAAAATTGTTTACATATTGCCCTGATCTGGCCATGCCCTATCTGCTGAACCACACTTCTGTCTGGACAGCACAAATGTCTGGCTCTAAAAAAAAATGGGCCTAGGCACCCTAAACCACCACTGATTTTCACATGGTAATATAGTAATTTAAGATCGAAAGTCTCTAGGTTCCTCAGCATGGCTCGGTTGGTAGCACATCCACCTCTGGACCAGAAGGTCATGGGTTCTCGTCCCACACCGGTATTGAACTCATACCTAAATGCTGGCACCCGAGTGCAGTATTAGGGGGGTGCTGTACTGTCAGGGTGTGCTGTCCTTTGGATGAGATGTTAAACCGAGGTCCCTTCTACCCATCCTGGTGGGTATCCAGGTGGAAGTAAAAGAACCCAGGACATTCTTTGCAAAGAGTAGAAGCCATTACCGGTGTCTTGGGCAACATTTTCCTTCCCATAAAACTGGTTCATGCAATTGTCCAGGGTGTGAGTGGGTGCTGATGTACGATATGGCCACCTTTACACATTCAGTCACTTCACTACCAGTCAATGGTTGTAAAGCGCTTTGGAGTACATTGTGTATGACAAGCGCTATATAAATGCTGATTCTTCTTCACACACACGCCACACACACACACACACACACACACACACACACACACACACACTTCACAAGCAGGGAGGCTGTGCAAACATGTATATATTTGTAGGGATTCCCTGAAAGCAAATTTCTTACTAGTAGTAATATAGAAACTAAGCAAAACATCAGATGGTAAAAATTGATTTACAAAACAGAATGACTAAATGTTCCTGCCATATTTGGTCTATAAGCTTCAGTATCCTCTGGGTGTGTACAGAAGGCAAGTAGAACTAATGGCCTCATTTGTTAAGCAATTCGCTCCTGTCAGAATCACTCAACTTTATAATCAGTAAAGATATTGCATTTCTAGCTGCATGCCACAATATTGATTAGCAAAAAGTTCTTTTTCTATTTTTATTTTATTTTTATTAAAGGGCAGACATTCATTTCAGAATGTAATTTGATGAGCAATATGCAATTCCGCTATTAAAGTTAACTGTTGAACATCTTTTCAGATTTCTCATGAATTGTCCAGCTTTTGCAGTATGTTTGTCAACTTATACATCAGGTCCTCATCAGGACTTTATGACTTAATATTGCCCTTGATATGACATCATAGTGCTCACCATAACAACACACTATGATGTGGCAAACACAGCAATTGTGAGCTCACTTTGGAATTGTCAATATGTTTTTGAAGCAGACAGTGGAATGGACTGCAAGCCCCACCCCCAGGAGCCCAGCCACCAACTAGCATGTGTGGCCATCTTCATTTTTCTCTACAATCTCACTACAGCACAGTCGGTCCTCCGTGGTGCAGTCCAGGGTGCTAAGGACTGTAGCGCAAAGGACAGTGATTTGAAGGAGTCTGCCTAGGGTCTGCTGTTGGCCAATCAAGCTGCACCAGAGCCAGTAAACTCCCTGCTGCCTTTGTTGCAGTCACTGTGCTGATACAAGCCCCTACCAAAACTCTTGCATCAAAGCAAGTCCCTATCTGTCTGTTTGCAGATGACTCCAAGATCTGCAACAGAGTAGATGATCCAGATGGGGTGGGCAGAATGAGAAGAGATCTGGATAAACTAGCAGAATGGTCAGAAGAGTGGCAACTGGGATTTAATGCAAAGAAGTGCAAAATCATGCACATAGGGAAGAGAAACCCTGAAGCCACCTATAGGCTGGGAGGAGTTGCTAGCAGTCACAAAGGAAGAAAGAGACTTGGGCATCATCATCACTGATGACCTAAAATCATCAAGCAGACCTCTAAAGCAGTAGGTAAGGCTAGGGGGTGTTAGGGTGTATTAGTAGGGATATCACAAGTCGTAAGAGGAGGTATTAATCCCTCTGTACAAGACACTAGTTAGGCCCCATCTGGAGTACTGCGTGCAGTATTGGAAGCCACACCTTCACAAGGACATTAACCAAATTAGGCAGTCAGAGAAGGGCAACCAGAATGGTGCAGGGACTGCATCAGAAGACAAATGAGGACAGATTAGCAGACTCAATATGTATACCCTTGAGCAAAGGAGGAGAGAGGTGATATGATCGAGGCATTCAAACACCTTAAGGGCATAAACAAGGTGAAAGAGTCTAACATGTTTAAATATAAGAAAAATAGCAGGACAAGAGGACACAGCATGAGATTAGAGGAGGCCGATTAAGGGAATGTGAGAAATTCTTTTTCACAGAAAGGGTGGTGGATGCATGGAATGGCTTACCACAAGAAGTGGTGGCTATGAATACAGTGCAGGGCTTCAAACAGGCATGGGATAGGCATAAGGAGCAATACAAATGACTATGAATAGATAGGCCACTGATAGAGCAAAGGCCGATGGCACATTTATAAGGTAGAAAAAGAAATGGGCAGACTGGATGGGCCTTGCGGTCCTTATCTGCCGTCAACTTCTATGTTTCTATCTGGCCCATGCTATAGACAGCTTCATGGATCGCCAACTGCTCTGTGTACTCTACTGCTTCACCCTAGCTGGGTTATTCCAAACTCCACATTTTTACTGCCAGCTGCTGTTGTTTCAGCTGCTTAGTTGGTAGCCTCATTGCCAGCTGCTACTGTGTATTTTACTGCTTAGTTCATCTGTTTTAGTATCACCCAAATGTGTTTGCTCCTAACTCCACATATTTACTGTCAATTGTAGTATGTATTAACTGCTTAGTTAGTAGCCTTAGTAACATACCCTTTCTGGGTGGATGCTTATGGCATTTATTTGATTGACCATAGGACAGTGGGCAATGAACATTTAAACAAAATTACTAAGTAGAATGGTGTTACAATACAGAATGGTGTTAACTCATATACAGTACTGACGACCATAGAACAGACTTGACAAACACCAGAACTGAGAAATCTGAATAATGAGATTAAGAACAAAATATCTATGCTCTCATGGAACATAGGACTGTGCAACAAGCTCGCAAATATGGAGCATAAAACTTTCCAGTCATCAAAGGACATAGTAATTCTACAAGAAACATGGGTTACTGAAAGCCAACCCCCACTGCTACCAGTGCTACCAGATTTCACAGGATTTAGTGTTCCAGCATCAAAAATTAAGAGAAACAGCAGACCTAGAGCAGGCCTGATAACATATATTAGGACTGCACTAAATGTCTCAGTTATACAGATGGAAACGAATATGAAAGAACTACAGATGCTAAAATTGAATAAGAAAGGCTTGGAAAGTATTTTGATAAATGTATATGTCTCTCCCACAAGTAAATCTTTGGACAACAATATATGGGATCTTTTTAAAATTAAAATCCATAATCTTATGTAAATTTATGTCCGTCTTCCAGTTATTCTGATGGGGGACTGTAATGCTCGGATAGCAAAAGTGAATCATTAAGCACCCAAGGGATGACTATAGTAAATCAAAATCTATGCTATGACTGGAAATCTAGGGATACAATTACTAATAAGAGGGGGGAAATTAATTTGCCAGATAATGGAGGAATTTAATTTTAATCTATTGAATGGCAGAAAGAAAAGTGAGCCAGAAGGGGAATTTACCTATATAGGCCCAAATGGTTCGTCAGTAATTGATCTAGTTTGGGTAAATTTAGAAGCCACTAGAATGTGTGAGGACTTAACTGTATTATCTCATCCAGAATCATCACACTTACCAATTTATTCAGTATGGCAAATGGAGAACTTAACAAATGAAACAACAAATGTTATAGGACAGCCACAATTAGTAGTTACAAACTCTCATCGTATAAAATGGAATGTTCCAACTATAAGTTCATTTGAAGAACTATTTAGCTCAGATTATCTAAATGACCTGAGATCAAAAATAGCAAACTTTGAAGAAAATATAAATATGATTGATACCTGGAAGAATATTATATTTTATTTAGCCCCCTTTTCTCTCAGACATCTATAGGGAAAAATGATAAAAATGACCTGGGTTAACAATATTTGTAGGAAAGCAAAGATAAAATGTAATAGTTTAGTACATATTGACAGGAAAACACAGAATATACAAAATAAAAAAGCATTAAATAAAGGAAGAGCCAACTATAAATTAGTTTTGGAACAGAAAAAGAGAAAATACCATCAGAAGATGTGGGAGAATTTAAGGAAAACAGTAATTAAAGAAGATATTAAACAATTCTGATTATTGGTGAGTCAAGGATTTGGACACTATGCAGATAGAATTAAGGCTGCAATTGCCCCTGTCAGATAAGAAGAACATTTCAGTAAATTGTATTTTTCAGTAGAAGAACAAGACAAGGGAATAACAATATATAATCAACCAGCAATTTTACCTCACCCTTTTTTATAACCAAAGCTGAGATAATTGAAGCAATTGAGAAAACCTCTTCAAGTAAGGCTCCAGGCCCAGACAAAATATTATCAGAAATATATAAAACATTCAAAGAATGGTGGGTGCCAATATTGTACCATTTATACAATTTTGGTTGCCAATATGATATATTCCTAGAATACTGGACTGGTAGTATTATTTGTCTGATTTTTAAAAAAGAGTGATGTAAATGAGCCAGCAATATACAGAGCTATAAGTCTATTAGTTTCATCCCAAAAAATATTTACAAAGATAATCCTAAACCACCTATAGCACTGGGCGGAGGATAATAATCTTTTGATGGAAACACAAAATGGCTTTAAATCAGGGCGTTCTACAGTTCAACATTGTTACATCTTGAACCATTTTTTTATGGAAATATGTTACCATCAAAAAGACAAAATTATATTGTTGTTTTATAGATTTAAGAACAGTTTTTGACTCAATGAGTAGAGTCCTTTTATGAGAAAAATTACAGAGCTATAATATAGATCCAGCCTTATTAAGTATTATTGTCACGCTACATCTGAAAACATGGCTAAAGGTAAGATATGACCAGACAGGGAATCTAACTTCAAAAATAAAAAACAAATTTAGGAGTTAGGCAAGGCTGCCTCCGTGCACCTCTTTTGTTTAATTTATACATTAATTCAATATTGTCAGCACTGGATAACCCTGAGTTTCATTCTCCAGCAATTTTAAACAAAAAGAGCTCCTGTCTGGCTTATGCTGATGATGTGGTGTTAATATCAACATCCAAAACTCGAGTTACAACGTAAATTAATGCATTTCTCAGCTCTTTGTAAAGTTAATAAACTGCATATTAATAGAGATAAAACAAACACGGTTGTTTTCGGCTCTAGAAATAAAATATTGCCTTCCGTTTTTCTTGCTGGGCAAAAAATAGACATGGTCAGAAGTTATGGGTATTTAGGTATCACATACTCACAGAATGTAAATTGGACACTGCACATAACTCGGTTACTAACAGGCTAAATATAACTACAAAGGTTTTCAAGAGATTTAATATCAAATATGGTCAAGGATCAGTTGTAGATTTACTGAGAACTTTCAATGTTAAAATAAAAACAAGTATATTATATGCCTTAGAAATATGGTCCATAGCAAATACAAAACCATTAGAAGTAATTATAAATCAAATGTGTAGATATCTGTTGAGGGTCCCACAGTCAGTACCAGAGGAAGTCCTAAGACACAAGCTTGGTCAAAAATCTTTTAAAAGTCAGGCTCTGGAAAGAAGATTGTCATTTATATTAAAATTATTTATCCTACCTTCAAAGTGCCTACCAAGGATATGCTTGGAAGAAGAAAAATTAGATTATAACCATAGAGGTTTTATATCTCCTATTATTGTAACAATCAAAAAGGATTTATTCTCTCTGGGGCTAGGGCACTTACTATATGAGATCTATATTAGGCCATTTGATGATATAATATTTCAAATCAAGACTCAGGTAACAGATGTTGAATGGGCCTCTGATCAAAATAAAATAGAGTGGTTAGTAAATGATTGATGGTATAAGAACATAAAAACTACCAGGGGCTTGGAAGATTATTTAACAACACTGACAGACTGGAATGACCGAAGAGCTCTATCAAGGTTTAGGGTGGAATTGTATCCCACAAACTATATTATGTCAAAGCAAAGGAGAAACGATGCAAGAACACCATACTGTAATTGTAAGAACCAGGTCAAAGATGGCTTGAAGCATATTGTATTACATTGCCCACTTTACCATAAACAAAGGAAATGTTGGTTGGGATCCATCTTGAAGACCCTCAGTCTTCCGTCTGAACAGTTACTTTTATTTCTATTTAATTCTAAAAGCATAACAACCTTGAAAAGTTTAAGTAGATCAAACTATGAGAACTAAGTTAGATGAAATGATAAAGTGTTAACTTGCCCTAGGTTATTATGATGCCATCAGAAATATGATGGTATGTTTTGATTTTTAAGGATTTTGTATAATTATATAGAAACATAGAAACATAGAAGTTGACGGCAGATAAGGACCGCAAGGCCCATCCAGTCTGCCCATTTCTTTTTCTACCTTATAAATGTACCATCGGCCTTTGCTCTGTCAGTGACCTATCTATTCATAGTCATTTGTATTGCTCCCTTATGCCTATCCATGCCTGTTTGATGCCCTGCACTGTATTCATAGCCACCACTTCTTGTGGTAAGCCATTCCATGCATCTACCACCCTTTCTGTGAAAAAGAATTTCCTCACATTCCCCTTAATCGGCCTCCCTCTAATCTCATGCTGTGTCCTCTTGTCCTGCTATTTTTCTTATATTTAAACATGTTAGACTCTTTCACCTTGTTTATGCCCTTAAGGTGTTTAAATGTCTCGATCATATCTCTCTCTCCCTCCTTTGCTCAAGGGTATACATATTGAGCTCCGTTAATCTGTCCTTATATGTCTTCTGATGCAGTCCCTGCACCATTTTGGTTGCCCTTCTCTGGACTGCCTCAATTTGGTTAATGTCCTTGTGAAGGTGTGGCCTCCAATACTGCCAGTACTCCAGATGGGGCCTAACCAATGTCTTGTACAGAGGATTATTACCTCCCTCTTCGACTTGTGATACCCCTACTAATACACCCTAACACCCCCTAGCCTTACCTACTGCTTTGAGGTCTGCTTGGATGATTTTAGGTCATCAGTGATGATGATGCCCAAGTCTCTTTCTTCCTTTGTGACTGCTAGCAACTCCCTCCCAGCCTATAAGTGGCTTCAGGGTTTCTCTTCCCTATGTGCATGATTTTGCTTCTTTGCATCAAATCCCAGTTGCCACTCTTCTGACCATTCTGCTAGTTTATCAGATCTCTTCTCATTCTGCCCACCCCATCTGGATCATCTACTCTGTTGCAGATCTTGGTGTCATCTGCAAACAGACAAGCCTTACCCTCTAGTCCATCTGAGGTCACTAATGAAGATGTTGAATAGGACTGGCCCCAGGACTGATCCTAGAGTACCCACTTGTGACTTGCATCTCTTCTGACTGTATACCATTTACCACCACTCTCTGTTTTCTGCCAGTCAACCAGTTTGCCACCCAGTTGACCAACTTCTGACCCACCCGAGCCTACCTAGCTTATTTATCAATCTTCTATGTGGAACAGTGTCAAAGCTTTGCTGAAGTCAAGGTGAGCGACATCAACTGCTCCCCTTGGTCCCCACTCTGGTTACCCAGTCAAAGAAATCTATGAGATTAGTTTGACAGGACCTTCCTTTGTAAACCCATGCTGTCTTGGATCCTGTGCCTATGGATTCCAGGTGTTACTATCCTTTCCTTAGAGTGCCTCCATAATCTTGCCCACTACTGAAGGTAAGACTGACCGGTCTGTAGTTCCCCGCCTCCTCCGCTACCACTCTTGTGGGTGGGATCACATGAGCCTTTCTCCAGTCTTCTGGGACCTCCTGTGCTCAGAGACTCACTAAACAATTCTGCTAATGGCTCTGCCAGTTCCTCCTTTAGCTCCTTAAGTACCCTGGGATGTATGCCATCAGGTCCCATTGCCTTATCCACCCTGAGCTTAGCAAGCTCTTGTAGGACCCTTTCTTTTGTGAGAAGGGGTAGTGCTCACCTCCCTCCCTGTGTCCATGATGCTGGGCTGTGGGCCCTGCCTACCTTCTCTTCAGTAAATACTGAGCAAAGTATCTATTTAGGATGGAGTGCCTTTACAGGGTCCTCCTCCTCACATGCTCCCTTTTCTCCATTAAGCTAGCAATACTCCCCTCTGGACTTTCTCCTTTCACTAATGTATCTATAGAAAGTCTTGTCACCTTCTTTTACTGTTCGTGCTAGTGTTTCCTCAGTTTGGAACTTTGCCTGCCTTACTGCCTTACCTGCTTCCCTTAGGGCAGTTTGGTATGCCTCCCTATCTTCATCCGCTGTGTTCCTTATATTTTCTGAAGGCCAGCCTTTTGGCTCTGACCTTTTCTGCTACTATATTTGAGAACCAAAGTGGTTTCCTTCTTCTTTTGCACTTCCTTTTCTGTCTAACACAATGGGATGTTGCTTCAAGTATTGTATCCTTAATGCTTGCCCACTTTGCCTGTACCTCCTCACCTGTGTTTCTTTTTGCCAGGCTAGCTTAACTCTGTTGGCCATCTTATCAAAGTCAGCTCCTCTGAAGTCCCATATTTTTGCCTTGGAATGGGATGATTTAGATGTAGTAGCCAAATTGAACCATACCATGTGATGGTCACTGGCCCCAGGTGACCTTCTACCTGGAGATCTGTGATCCCTTCTTTGTTAGTCAGTACTAGATCTAGGATAGCCCTGTCTCTTGTGGGTTGCTGTACCAGTTGTTTGAGGCCCTCCCCTGCAGGGAATCCACTATGAGTCTAGTTCTGGCAGATGTTCCTGCTGGTATTGACCAATCTGTATCTGGCATGTTGAAGTCTCCCATTATCAGAACCTCCCTTTAGCTGTCATGTTTTGTATATCTTCTAACAGTAATGTGTCTATGTCCTCCCTCTGGTCTGGGGCCTGTAGACAACCCCAGTTCTTATGGCTGTCCATTACCTGTTTCCAGGGTGACCCACAGTTCTTCTGGCTCCTTATGTTATTCTGAATTTCTGTAGCTTTGATATTTTCATTAACATACAGGATACCCCTCCCCCTTTTTGCACTCGGTCTCTTCTGAACAATACATATCCAGGTACTGAAGTCTCCCAAGTGTGGTTACTGGTAAACCACGTCTCACTAATTGCTACTATGTCCAGTTTAGCCTCTGACATTATTGCCTGCAGGTCTGGGATCTTATTTCCCAGGCTGTGAGCATTGTGTACATGATTTTCCATTGGCCAGATTTTGGTGTGTTAGTTGTTGGGTGAAGTTTGGCATTACCCCTGTGCATCGTATGGGAGACAAACCTTTTTTCTTACCTGGTGATGCAAATGAATGGCAAACACATGAATTCCTGTTTGACCACTAGCTGAGGGGAGGGGTGTTCTTCCCATTCGACATAATAGGGTGCTGCACCTCTCCCCATTTGCTAGTTTAAATATTCTGCAAAGACGTCAAACTTCTGCCCCAATGCACTGACTCCTCTTTAGTCAGATGCAGTCCATCAAATTTAAAGAACTTTCGCTCCCAGAACTGTTGCCAGTTCCCTACAAATCTGTGTCCTTTTTCCTGGCACCAGTCCTGAGCCACGTGTTTAGCTCCCTATCTCCCTTCTCTGACCTTCCGTCCATCTGCTCCCTTCTCCCAGACTGGCAGGATCTCAGAGAAGGAGATGCCAGACAGGAATAGATGATAGTTTGTCACCCAGCCTAGTCAGGTGTTCCTTGGTCTCCACAACTGACCGGCTGGCGGGATCATTAGTCCCTATGTGTACTAGGACATCAATGTTTTCTCCTGCTTTGTGAACAATTTTAGCAATGCGGTCAGTGTCTCTCCATGCTGATGTACCTGGGAGACATCTGACCATCACCCTGGCTGGAGATGGGTATCAACTCCCGAATCATGGAGTCTCCTATGATCAGAAGTTTTGGATTTCCTTTCTGCTTGTTTAGTTTTGGTTCCTGATTTGGGTGGTATTGTTGTGCTAGCTCCTGTGCATGAGTGTCCTGCTCTGCAGTGTCTTCTGCCTCTTTATTTGATTTCAGAGATAGAGGCAGATACCTGTTTGTAGTGTTTATATGGTTTTGAGGTAATGTGTTGGAGAGCAGAGGTGATGGGGCACCTGTTTGCTCCTCCTAACCACCTGCCAACCTCCTGGACCAACTACCCTCTGCGATCGAGGGTTTTTCTGTTGGATGCTGGGGAAATGGCGGGTGGTTCTTATAATGTATTTCCTCTTCAATATGAAATTTGAGGCGTGCAATCTCTGCCCATGCTGCCCGGAGCTGAGACCTAAGATCTCAAAGGCCCAGCATGTAGGACAGTGTCCTAAATCCTGTAAGACTGTCCTTCTGAAAATTGTTCCACAGTACCTGCAGTTAATGAAATCCATTCCAAATAAGTTGCTGGGTTTGTAACCTAGTCAGAGTAATTAGAAGGAAAAAATGCAAGTAATGGTTTAATTGTGCTTTGTTTAACTTGTTATAACAAGTTAAATTACTAGTGCCCTGTAAATGAGATCACCTTGTGGAGGCCCCACTGATCCGCCCCTTCCTGTTCTGCCACAGGAAATGTTACAACTGTGGTACCCTATAAAAGGAGTGTAGTGTGGGGTGTAGTGTGGGGTGGTATATATGTGATGGCTATGGTTTTGTATGATTCAAAGTATACTTATGTAATGTCTAAGACTTCTAGTGATATCTGAGAATATATGTATTTTAAATATTGTAATGATATTTTGTCGAACAATAAATGTCTACCTTCCTACCCTATCTGGGTTACTCCAGACTTCACATTATATTTCACTACCAACTGTTGTATGCATTTATCCGCATAGTTAGTAGCCTTAGTAACACCCTTTCTTGGTTATCCTATACTACTAGTCAGTGTTTGTACCTATTTGCTAACTGTTTTGTTAGGCTTGTTTTAATTCATAGAAACATAGAATTTGATGGCAGATAAGGACCTCTTGGCCCACCTAGTCTGCCCATTTCCCTACCTAACGGATAAGCTGCAGATCCTAGTTAAGTAACTCAGCTAGCCTGCATTTGTTTTATTTTTATAGTCTTTATTGCTACATTATTTATCTTACTTAAATTGCTGTTTGACTTAGTATCACTTTAGCTGCCTTAAAATCATATATCCTACCCTCCTCGCCGGTCTCTTCCTTCTCCTACTCTAGTCCTCTACCTCTCCCTGCCTCCACTGCCTTGTCCCTCTCCCTCCCTCCCTTCCTATCTCTCCGTTTACTCATTTTCCTCCCCTCTTTCTTCCACTGCCCCTTTTCCTCCATCCTCCACCCTCCCATGGTCCCTTCCTTCCCTCCCCTCCCTTCTCCACTTGCCATCATCTCCCTCCTCTTCCTCCTTCTCACCCCACCATCCAACCTGGACTTCTTCTCCTCCTCCCCATCTCTAAACCTTGAATTCCTCTACTGAACTTTCCCCTTCCTCCCTTACCCCCATCACCCATTCCAGGGGACGCAAGTCCCTTTCCATCCTGCTGCTCATCTTACTACTTCCCTCCTGGCTAGTGACTTGGAACCCAACCCTGGCCTCCCCTCTCCTGCTTCCTCTCCTTCCGCCTCTCCCATAGGCCTTAGCATCTTCCATTTCAATACCATGAGCCTCCTACCTAAACCAAATCTTATCAATGTCTGGATCGCTCATCACTCACCTGACCTCCAGTGTACCTCAGAATCTTGGCTGTCCTCTAGGATACCCGAGTTCTAACCCCAGTAATGCTCAGAATATTCATAACTTTGTGCAGTCAGCCTGGTGGGTTGGACTGCCCGGAGAGATGGAACACTGCAAATGAAGGAATTCTTTGCACATGAGCATCTTTCAAATACTGCCTCTACCAATGCCTCTACCAACTGTAGTGTTCTAAGCCCTTCATATTTTTCTCTCCGCCTGAAAGTCTGGTCGCTTGGAGTCTCTGTCACCCTCTTTCGCGTGAAGAAGATAGCAAAAATCACCAAAACCATAAGTATATTTAGTTTCTTTTACTGCCTCTACTGATTGTTAGTTTACATCTAGTTTATTATCAAAATAGTTGTTTTTCATGGTTCCTCACGGTTCGGCATAACCGTGAGGGATCTGAGTTAGTTTAACTTTATTCGGTTCTCTGACTAAAGAACCTATACATTTTCGCTAATTTTTGGTCCTTATAAACTTTAGTTGTAACCATCTTTTATCAGTTACAGAACCACTGAACTGGTTCACATTTCATCTCCTCTCTCAGTTCCTGCTGTTCCCTATTGGTTCCGGAAGCGACCGCAAAAAAAAAAAAAGCCTTTTAAAGCTGTTTAAATAACCGCAACAGCATTTAGTATTTAGTGGTTGGGGTTTTTCCTCTTGCTTTTCACCATGACTGAGAAACCTAAGAAGAGAACCGGGGAGCCTGGGTTTAAAAACTGTTTAAAGTGTCGAGATGTGTTTGCCAAAGCAGACAAGCACACTTTATGTGTAGCTTGTATGGGTTTTGAACATCTGGACCAGGAATGTGAGATATGTAAAACTTTCCCAGAAAAAACTGTTGAAAAGTGCCTTGAACGGCTCAATAAAAAGTTTCCTAGGGGTCCCTCAGTCTCTGACCAGTTGACACCCCAGGCTGTTGTGGTTGAAGCCACAAGTGCTACTACCCCTGCCCCTGATATGGGCGAAAAAGGGGCAAAAAGAGGGAAAGAACCGGCTGACTCTTCAGTTCCCTCAAAGAAAATAAAGAAACTCAAGCATGTAGGACCCTCTCCTGCTAAACCAGGGACTTCTGTGCAGGTGCCTGTAATGCCTTCAGCTCAGGAGATAGCTCAGGCGTTTAAAATTATTCAGACTCTGCAGGGCATCATCCCTCAGCCTCCTGCCCCTTCACAGGGTCCCCAGGTTGCTACTACTGTGTTGCCCTCTGCTCCGGAGCAACACTATTTTGAAGAGGATGAGGAGCCTTATGAGGAGGATGAACCTATCCCTCCAGAGGTGTCCCCTGAGCAGGAATTTGGCTCACCTCCCAGGGTGTCTGAGAATTTTTCCTCCCATTTTTCCTTCGTAAGGAAAATGGCAGATGCTTTAGATATTGCCGCAACAGAACAAGTGGAAGATGAGGAGGAGATTGAGTACCTTAATATGATGGGTCTAACACCCAAAGGCCTCCTCCTCCCAGTATATAAATTTTCCAAAGGATGCTGTGACTCCTGCAGACCCCTAATTCTATTCCTCCAATTGACAGAGAATAGATAAAAATACCAGCTGGATAGGGAGGGACTGACTACCTCTTCTCCATCCTGACCATCAAAGGGTATACAGCAAGCTGCCTGTGATAAGCTAAAGTCCCCCTGTCCCTCACACCACCGGACAAGGAATCAGAAAAATTGGACAGTATGGCCAGAGGCTATTGTCAGCCTCACTGGCCGTGAGACAGGCTACTTTCCGAGAGCTTATGCTGCCAGTATCGAAATCTCTGTGGCAGTCGGTGCTGGCAATGTCCATGAAGGCCACCCCACCCTTGTCAGATGACCTGGCTGAAACTACCAGGTTTGGGCTAGAGGTAGTCAACTACCAATTCCAAATGGCTGCCGATCTGAATGACACTGCAGCCAGATGGATGGCTAACACAGTGGCTCAGAGGAGGTTTGCTTTGCTTAGGGCTACAAACCTCACTCAGGATACCCAGTTGAAGGCTCTGGATTTTCCATTAGAAGGAAATGCACTCTTTGGGGAATCCACAGTGGCCATATGAAAAAGGTGGACGAATATAAGGCTACTAATAGAAGTAACTCTCCTAGAGACAGAGCTTCTTCATCCACCAGGCCCTATGGAAGGTGGGCTGGGGTCATTCTTTCTTGACAAGACCCTTTTTCCAACCAGTAGCCATGTCTCAATACCAGCAGTACCCCCCACAGGGCTACTCAAGGGGTAGGAGCAGAAGGGGCTCTAGGCGAGGGGCTCAGGCACAACCTCAACCCCAGCCTAAACAGAACCCCTGAGATGCAGGCCACCTCCTCCCTACCTGTCAGAGGCAGACTGTCCCATTTCCTCCCCCTCTGGTCAACCATCACCACAGACAAGTGGGTGCTAGAGGTAGTGCAGTAACCACTGTATGTGCCCAGAGAATGCAGTAACCACTCTATGTGCCCAGAGAATGTGGTAACCACTCTATGTACCCAGACAATGTGCTAACCAGTCTATGTACCCAGAGAATGTGCTAACCAGTCTATGTACCCAGAGAACGCAGTAACTACTCTATGTACCTGGAAAATGCACTAACCACTCTATGTACCCAGAGAATGTACTAACCACTCTATGGACCCAGAGAATGCCCTAAGCACTCTATGAACCCAGAGAATGCAGTACCCAGTCTATGTACTCTGAGAATGCAGTAACCACTCTACGTACCCAGAGAATGCACTAACCATGCTTTGTGCCCAGAGAATGCACTAACCACTCTTTGTGCCCAGAGAATGCACTAACCATTGTATGTGCCCAGAGAATGCACTAACCATTGTATGTGCCCAGAGAATGCACTAACCGCTCTATGTAACCAGAGAATACACTAACTACTCTATGGACCCAGAGAATGTACTAACCACTCGGTACCCAGAGAATGCACTAACCGATCTATGTGCCCAGAGAATGCACTACCCATTCAATGTACCCAGAGAATGCGCTAACCACTCTGTGTACCCAGAGAAAGCACTAGCCACTCTATGTGATCAGAGAATGTGGTAACCACTCTATGTACCCAGAGAATGCGGCAACCACTTGACGTACCTAGTGAATGCGGTAACCACTCTACGTGCCCTGAAAATGCACTAACCACTGTGTGTACCCAGAGAATGCCGTAACCACTGTATGTGCCCAGAGAGTGCGGTAACCACTCTATGTGACCACAGAATGCAGTAACCACTCTATGTACCCAGAGAATATGGTAACCACTCAATGTAGCTAGAGAATGTGGTAACCACTCAATGTACCCAGAGAATGCACTAATCACTCAATGTGGCCAGAGAATGCGGTAACCACTCTATGTGCCCAGAGAACGCACTAGCCACTCTATGTGATCAGAGAATGCGGTAACCACTCTATGTACCCAGAGAATGCAGTAACCCCTCAATGTACCTAGTGAATGTGGTAACCACTCTACCTGCCCTGAGAATGCACTAACCACTTTATGTATCCAGAGAACACCATAACCACTGTATGTGCCCAGAGAGTGTGGTAACCACTCTATGTGACCACAGAATGCAGTAACCACTCTATGTATCCAGAGAATGCGATAACCACTCAATGTACCTAGAGAATGCGATAACCACTCAACGTACCCAAAGAATGCACTAATCACTCAGTGTACCCAGATAATGCGCTAATCACTGCATGTGTCCAGAGGATGTGGTAACCACTTTATGTATCCAGAGAATGCACTAACCACTCTATGTACCCAGAGACTGCACTAACAACTCTATGTACCCAGAGAAGGAAGTAACCACTCTTTGTGCCCAGAGAATGCACTAAACATTGTATGTGCCCAGAGAATGCACTAAACATTATATGTGCCCAGAGAATGCACTAAGTAATCTATGGACCCAGAGAATGTACTAACCACTCTGTGTACCCAGAGAATGCAGTAGCCACTCTATGTACCCAGAGAATGCACTAACCACTCTATGTGCCCACAGAACGCCCTAGTCACTCTATGGGATCAGAGAATGCGGTAACCACTGTATGTACCCAGAGAATGTGGTAACCACTCTATGTGCCCAGAGGAAAAAGCAACCACTGTATATGTGCACAGAGAATGCGGTAACCAATCTATATACCAGAGAATGCACTAACCACTGTATGTGCCCTAAGAATCCACTAAGCACTCTATGTGCCCAGAGAATGCACTAAGCACTCTATGTGCCCAGGAATGCACTAAGCACTCTATGTGCCAGAGAATGCACTAATGAGAATGCAATAACCACTCTATGTGCCCAGAGAATGTGGTAACCACTCTATGTACCCAGAGAATGTGCTAACCACTCTGTGTATTCAGAGAATGCACTAACCACTCTATGTACCCAGAGAATGTACTAACCACTTTATGTGCCCAGAGAATGCACTAACCACTGAATGTGCCCAGAGACTTCAGTAACCACTAAATGTACCCAGAGAATGCACTAACCACTGAATGTGCCCAGAGAAGGCAATAACCACTCTATGTGTCCCGAGAATGTGGTAACCACTCTATGTGCCCAGAGAATGCAGTAACTACTCTATGTACCCAGAGAATGTGGTAACCACTCTGTGTACCCAGAGAATGCGGTAACCACTCAATGTACCTAGAGCATGCGGTGACTACTCTGTGTGCCCAGAGAATGCACTAACCACTCTATGTACCCAGAGCATGCGTTAACCACTCAATGTACCTAGAGAATGCGGTAACCACTTTAGGTACCCACAGAATGCACTAATCACTCAATCTACCCAGAGAATGCGGTAACCACTCTATGTACCCACAGAATGTATTAACCACTCTATGGATCCAGAGAATGCACTTACCACTCTATGTGCCCAGAGAATGCATTAACTGGCTGTCTGGGGTGCCACAGCGTGAGCTCTGGGAGGGCCTGTGGAGGGGTCCTGGCTGCTGCTGCAAGAGAGAGAGAGAGAGGGGTGAGCTTAAATGCTATTTGAGGCACAAAGGGGCAGACAGCACAGCAGGGGACAGATTAAGAAGGCAAAGGAAGCAGTTAGCATGCTTAAGTGAGCTATATGCTTTCCCATGTCCTGACGGTGGGAAACCAGGAAAGCAGGAAATACCTTGGTGGGCACAGTATAACCAGCGGCATGCTTTAGGCCCTGAGTCCTGCTACGCCTTCCCTCCACCATGAGTTTCACCTGCCCTCAGACCAAGATGGGCAGGTGATATTCTGGCTGTGGACAACCCTGTCTCAGGGGATAAGTCAGAAGGGAAGGTGAGGTAAGTTCTAGAGATGCAGGAGGTATGGTCTGAGCCTGACCTCAGGCTGGGGCTCCACTAGATAGAACAGGGCATAAAGAATAAATTTAAACTAGGCGCCCATTGGCACAGTGGTAGCGCTACCACTTGTGGTGCCAATGACCCAAGTTCGAAGGCAGCTGGGGTGTCAGAGGGTTGGCTGGGGAGGCTGGAGCATCCTATGGGCTGCTCACCTCTCTTGGGAGGGGGGTTCTGGTACCCAGCACAATCTCGACTCCAGGTGATGTCTAGGGGGTTGGTGAGCCAGGTATCCTCACTGCTGTAGCTAGGATTAGTAGGCCCGGGCGGACATCTGCGCACCGGGATGGAAGCACTTGACCATGCACCAATGTCATTGCATGCCTGCCTCCACCATGGAAGCAACACAATGAGAAAACCCCTTCAGACAAGCAATAAGAAGTCTAGGATCCCTGCTGGCCCCACCTCCACTGCCTTGTGAGTCACCTTGTCTCCCTGGATTAGCCACGGGGGGAGTCCCACTGCCTGGGCAAGCCACGGTCTCCCAGGGAATGCAGGTAAGGCTCCATTAGAGACAGCAAGGGGGGGTGAAACTGAAAGGGATCAAGCACAGACAGATGTGGGGTACATATTCATTAGTCCCCAGGAGATAAAGTAGAACTGATAAAAAAAAAAAAAATACATTAAAAAAAAGTAATTGTATCCATACCTCCAAAATGATCCTTGTTTAACTGCATATAAAAAATCTCATGTAGTGTATGGCAGAGCATTGTTCTAAATAGAAATCCATAACTAGGACATAGAGGATAGTGTGAGTGCTTATACTCAACAAGAATATTTTCCACTAGAGAGTTTCCATGGTAACAGGAGATCGTGAGAGGTTTCATTACCATGGAACCCTCGTGGTGAAAATATCCACGTTGTGAATGAGTGTTCATACACTGTCTTTTATAATGTATGGGCACTCATAGTTTAAAAGTTGGTGTCCTTACTTTTGCCTTTTCATAGTGACTGTTGCTTCTGTGGCCAGGTCTCACCACTGTGGCCATTTCCTGATGAGTGGAGATTACCGGAACACTCATGCGCAAACACGTCCCAAGTTGTGCTGCAGTAGCTACATATCTAGTGCAGCACGACTAAACACAGTGCAGAAGCTATTGCAGCACAACCACACTGTTCTAGACATGGATTTCCATCCCCAACAACGTTCCACCATACACTATAACGTTGTGCTGCAGTAGCTACCTTATTTTGTTTGTTGTGGTGTACTAAGATATGTAGCTGCTGCAGCACGAACAACTCGCGTCGCGGCATGCGCATTCTCGGTAACCTCCGCCATCCTGAAATGGCTGCAGCGGTGAGAGAGTGGCCCCAGAAGAGAGCAGCACTGAAAAAAAAAACACAGAGGTAAAGGACACAGACTTCAATTTTTTTTTTTTTTTTAGTTGTTTAACCAGGAGTAGCACACTAAGCTGAAAGCTTTTTTACAGGAGCGACCTGAGAGCACAGGGAAGTTAAGTGACTTGCTCAGGGTCACACAGTATGTAAGTGGAAGCAGTGGATTCAAACCCAAGTCTGGTCTGCTGGATGTCACCAGATTTGCAGCTCAGGGCCTTAAACCACTGCGCTATACTGCCTCCTAATTTATGGTTGTCCATACACTATAAAAGACAGTGTATGAGCAATCATACACAACAAAACTGTTTTAATCTTGAGGGTTTCCGTGATACGAGACCTATGCACCAGCATCTCTCTGCAGGTGTGGAATGGACTGTAGATTTGGCCTGAAGTGACTTGCTCAAGGGTTTCATTCTGAGTAAGTGACTGCTGTGGGATTTGAACTGGAGTCTCCAGGTTCGCATTTATGACCTTTAACTACTAGACTACACTGCCTCCTGTAAACAACACTTTGTAGCATAATGGCATTTAATGGGATTCAGATCACAGATTAAGAGCCATGAGACAGGAGCTCTACCATTCAGCAAAAAGTATCTATGAGCTAGTCTGAAGAGTCCTGTTACATACATCCAAAAGACCCTAACCACTAGCTGGCATTTTCTAGTCTCCACTGCTCCTCAAGTTGCCCGCTGTGAGAACTCAGCTACTTGAGCTGGGTATCCTCAAAGTCCAGTTACCATTTCTTTCTTTTTTTTTTTATTCTCATCCCTTCTATCTGGTGCAGCCCACTGCATGGAGTCAGACCAAGCCCTATTTTCCTGCATCCCTTGCACCTACCCCATCTTGCCCCCTTGGCTTACCCTCCCAAGGTGTGGCCCAGCCACAGCCAGGAAATATCGCCTGCCCCTCTCAGTCTAGGGGCGGGGCAGCCCATGGTGGAGGAGAGGCCTGTAGCAGAAGTTGGGGCCTGAATGCACCGTGGGTCATCCTGTGCACACTGTGGTATTTTCTGGTTTTCTGGTTACCCATTCACTCAGGACCCCATGCAGGAGCATGAAAACATAACGTGAGGTGCCCACATGTGATCACTTATGTAGCAGAACAGCAGTGAGGGATTGCACCTCTCCCTCCCCAGAGGAGGAAAGCATTGTCTGAGGTGCTTAATCCTCCTTCCGAGGCCATTCCCTGATGACTCTGGCTCATTCCTGAAATCGGATGGCCAGTGTCATGATCATCCCTATCCTGCCCGGTACCACAGAGCTGACATAAGGAACAGCTTTGTTGAAGCCTACAGTATCACAAGGCACTTTACAACTAGGAGCTAATTATAGCCCCTCAGAAAGCAGGACGTTGATTCACAATTTTCAATTATGCTACATTGTTTTTATATTTAGGGACTTGAACAGTATTTTAGTATATAAAGTCTGGGGAAAATGGTGTATTTTAACTGGAAAGTAAGCTCTTCAGAATATAAGAGCCCTAATGCGCTGTACAATTTGGGACTTGAAACACTTACATTGATTGGTTTGTATTGGCAAGGGACTTAGCAGCCCTGAGGGCAATGCATCAAAAGTAGAGAGAATCCAATTTCAGAAGAAAGGCTGGGCCTGACCCTTTCCGTGTAGCTGTAACTAATAAAACTGATAGGGTATTTGAATGAAGGATTAATCATTGTCTTATTCTGAGGCTCTGCAGGGTCCAATCTGTCGATTAAAGGTTCTAAAAAAAAATATTTTGCAGTCTAGCCTTGCACTTTCATGAGCAGTCCAGTTGTAACTAGCTTTTTAACATGCCTCATTAGGTCTTCAAAATAGAACTTGTAAAAGTTCCAGCAAGCGAAATTTGATGGTTTAACAGGGGCATCAGCAGGATTCTAAACTGGGGGTCCGAAGTTTGGCCCCTGGAAGAAACTCAAGAATTTGGTGCCAAGTGGTGCATTTTAGAAGCTCCAGGATAGGAAGGAAGGGAAGGCATGAGAACACATGCATCTCATTGAGCTCTCAGGCTGACTGCTGCACTGTGCTCTCTCTCTCTCTCTCTCTCTCTGTCTCTCTCTCTCTCTGTCTCTGTCTCTCTGTCTCCCTCCCGCTCTTAAAGACTGTAGTCTCTCATGTTTTTTTTTATCATTTGTTTCTTATGAATGAATTCCAGTTTCATTAAATAATAAGATCAGCCCAAATTTACTGTACTAGAGAGTTTGAAACAAGGAGATAAAAGTTCAGAACACTGTGGAGACTAATATTGTGTTCCTTGCAACTATGCAAGACCATCAGAGTTATGGCCATTGGCCAAAGCCCTCTTTCAGCCATGGCAAAATAAGACAATCACTGTACTTTTTCTTACAAGTAAAATTCCATACTACACCACACCACAAGCTATTAATGTAAATATGTCTTATCCCTTCTAATAAGGTCTCTGGCCTCCCAGCCAACAGTGTTGACTGGTTCCGATCATACCTCTCAAGTCATCAAGAGTCGGTGCAGGTGGGTGGCGCTCTGTTCTCCCCCTTCCCATCCTAGCCATAGTCCCATAGGGCTCCATCCTAGGCCCCGTCCTCTTTTCCATTTTTCTCAATGGCCTTCCCTCTGTGTGCATCTCCTCGAAAATCCAGTTTATATAAATGACACACAGTCATCTACACCTTTGCCCCCAACAGCCTCTGCATTAACCGATCAACTCCAGACCTCCACAATGTCTTTCACTGGTTCTAAGAAAACCAGCTCAACGTCAACATCAAAAAGACAGTGACCATGAACTTTGGCATCTCCCATAAACTGGCCAGGCTCTCGCCCTCCCCGTCTTCACCATTCTTGATAGCAGCCCTTTGGAAGTGGTCCCCACATTCAAGTACCTAGGAGTTTGGCTTGACAGCAGCCTCACTTTTCTGTCCACATAAACACCATCTGTGCCAAACTCCAGGCCAAACTAGGTGCCCTATTCTGCAATAAAGACTGCCCCTCTCCCTCCAGGTCCACAGGGATCTAGTAACCAAAACGGTTCTCCCATTCTTTGATTATGTGAATATAGTCTTATGGAGTTATCCTCTCCTCCTTCACCAGACTGGATACCATGTGCAACGCCTTCGGCTGTTTTGTCACTGGCACTCCCCTCCATACCCATCACTGCTGCCTCTGCTCTTCTCTCTCCATCATCCCCCTGCCTTCACATCACCAGCCCACTGTGCTGCCTTCATTGCCATATACTGGTTTGGGTCCCTCCTCTCCTACCTCTCTTCCCTGTTACTCGGTATTACTCAGTTTGTGAAGGTGGAAGAAGACACAAGGCCCATAAAGACCACCTTCCCCACACCATGTGGGGGGGATTTAGCTACCCTTCCCTAGTAGGTATCTGTTGAGTTCACATTTGAACTTCTTGAAATTGTTTATATTGACTAACTGTTGTGGAAGAGCATTCTACAATGAGGCCACCTTAATAGTAAAATAATATTTACGCTTGTTTGTAGTGGCCAATGGTATATTTTATTTATTTCGTTTTTGTTAACTGGGTAAGTGCACTAGCCAACAGGTGACTATTTTCAGGCACGACCCGGGAGGCACAGTTACAGTACAAATAGGACAGTTCAGGTTTATACAGTACAGGCAAAGGTGCATTGGTACAAGTACAGGCATACAATATATGTGTCTGTTCTGACACTTCAGGTTGGTGGGTTTGACAGCCAGTGTTAAGTTACATTCTGCCATCAGTTCATTATTTAGTGTATTGTCGGTAACAGTATATCACTCACGGTTCCTTCTCATTTGTAGGTCGATAATCCTAGTGAGTTCAGGCTTTCAGGGTATGGTAGCTTACTTACCCTAGTAATAAGCTTGGTTGTTGTTCTTTGGGTACATTCTATTATTTTTTTATCCATATTCAAATAGGTGGCCCAGATGGATATGACATAATCTGTATACGGTCTAATGTAGGATTTATACAAGGGGATTAAACACGTTTCATTTCTGCAAACAAATGACCTTTTAGTAGCCCCAGGAATTCGTTTTGCTAACTGCGCCACTTTTCTACAGTGATCATCTGGCCTTAATGAGTTGTTAATGATAATGCCTAGATTTTTTTCAGATTTTACTGGTTTTATTCTGTTTCCATTCAATAAATAGTTGGTATTGGGGTTTCTTGCTCCCAGGTCGTTGACTGAGCACTCACATTAAATACCGTTTTGTTTGTAAATGCCCAATATTCTAAACTGACCAGATCTTGTGTGAATGTTTTTATTTTAGCTTCTGTATCCACTTCTGAACAGATTTTCATATCATCTGCAAATTTGCTGAGATTATTACTAACACCAATTTGCAGATCACTAATATATATTCCAAGCAGTGATGGCCCCAGGACCAAGCCTTGCGGAACTCCACTAGTGACATCAATGGAACTGAACAGTCTATCCCCTATCCTGACAAACTGGGATATGTTTAAAAGCCATGATTCTATCCATCTGATTGTGAAACCATTAAATCCGAGTTCTATCCTTTTTTTTTTTTATTAATAAACTGTGTGATACCAAGTCAAATGCTTTTTTAAAGTCTAAATAAATGATATCCATGGGGATATTTTTGTCCATGTTGTTACTAATGTTTTCATAGAAGCCACCAGGTCTGTAGTGCATGAATGGCCCACAGAAGCCATGTTGTTTATGATCCCTAATTCCTTTAATTTCAATCTCATTATCAATCCTTGCTTTTAGATTTTTCCAATATTTTACAGATGATTGAGGTTAAGCTAAAGGGCCGATAGTTCTCTGTACATTTGTTGTTTCCTTTTTGTGAATTGCAATGACCATTGCTCAATGCCAGTACTCAGGACATCACCATTTTATATGATTTGTTGTAAATGATAGCCAGGGATAAAGTATCTGGTTATTGTTTTTTTGTTTTTTATGAAGGTTGAGTTTAGATTATCTGGTCTGGTGCAGATTTATTTTTTAAGGATAAATTGCCTGCTCAATCTCCTCTGGTTTAATCTCTATGAACTGCTCTCAATGGAGACCGAGGTTCTGGCATGAACTTTTTGAGAATACTGATCCAAAATATTCATTGAACAGGTTAGCCATCTCAATATTATTATTTATCTCAACACGTTGTTGATTATTGAGTAATCATGCTGTCATTGTTTTTGTTAGAATTTATATAGGCATAGAAAGCATTGTTGTTACCTTTTTGTACAGATAGCTTGAATTCTATGTTTCTTCTCTCCGTTTTTATTAAATCCTTAGCTTTTTTAAATTTTATTTTGTATTAAATTTTATTTTGTATGTTGTTCTGTCCTTATCTGACCCTGATGTTTTTAGTGTCTTGAACGCCCTTTCTTTCTGTTTTGGATTTGTTTACTGATTTTGTGAGTTAACTATGGTGGTATTTTACCTTGGTGTTTCTTGCTTTTTTTAATGGTATATATAGATATTCTAGTTCTTGTGTAATCCTTTTAAATAAATCCCAGCATTCACCAGCCTGGAGATCAGAGAATAAGACATCCCAATTATAGGTATCTAGTGCAGGTTTGATTTTATCATAGTCCCCTTTATCATAAGTGTTCCTATATGCAGTGTAACCTATATTTGTTTTTTGTAAATTAATGTTGAAATTTACAGTGTTATGATCACTTGAACCTATGGGGCCTGTTACCTCAACATCTGTCATTTCTAACGGGAGATTTATTAGAATAATATCAAGTATGTTTCTATCTCTGGTTGGCTCTAAGACCATCTGTTCTAAGACTGAGGTGATGAAGGAATCAAGAAACATGGATTCAGTATAAGAATTTGATGTTAAATAGTGCCAGTCACTACCTGGAAGATTGAAATCCCCTGCTCCCTCTCTTGCTTGCTTCCTGCACCTTCTCCATTCACTACACTCACTCTCTGCTGGCTAGCGGCCTTCTCCTATCACCACCTCCTCTGGAATCTACTCCTCCCAACTCTGCAGCTCCTTCTCTTCCTACCATTGGACTCCACCTAGGGCAATTTTCTGCACTTCCTGTTCTTGTCTGACCCCTCCATAACCCTGTATCCTCTCCTTGCTCTGTCCGCTAAGTGCTGCCTTTCACTTTCACTCCTACCCCAACATGCACTGCACATTTTTGCCTCACATATGATTGTTACTGCTCTCTACTGTACACAATGCTGTATTTCTGAGGTTTTTTTTTAACTTTATTTATGCTCCACTGTCTTGGGAACTCTTTCCAGCATCCTCAGTGGTTCCAACCTCTACCTCCCACCGTGACATCCAGATTCTCTCTATTCATGCCACCCAGCACCACCTCCGATTCTGAACCCCATGGGGTGGGGCCACCCTATCCACCAGGGTGCTCTATTGCAAAGGCAAAGTGCCAGGTGGACGAGAGGCCCCATGGAGAGGAAACCAGTCTGGTATTGAGAGTGTGGTCTGGGAGGCTGAGGTGCCTTCACCTATCCCCAGGAGTGGGGGTTTTCTGCTTTATTCTGTGATTCCTGTCCCTCGAAGTGCAGCTTGACAAGGCAACGTTATGCATCCACGGTGTCGCTACGCTGGGCGCCTCCGACTGCCGCCAGGGGACACTTCAGGAGCGATCACTCCCCAGAACCCTCCCCGGGAAGAGAGAGCAGTCCTCTGGATGTCTGATCTCTTCCCTCCCCCGCTGACCCCCAGTGACCCAGGCTAATTTCCAAACCCGGGATGCCGGCATGGTATGAGGTGTGGCGTCCAGCGCCTCAACCCTCAGCACCACCGGACCGGCCTGTGTTTCTGTTTTGCCAGTGTATTTTACCGCTACATCTATGTACTCCAGTTTCCCTGTAATTGTTATGCTGACCCTGACTTGTATTTGTAATTGTTCTCCCTACAACCCCTTCCCCAGGTCGTACCCAGAAACTAGCCTTGGCTCAATGTGCCTTTCCTGGTTACCAACTTTTAACTAACTAACTAACTAGTGGTGTGTCAAACTTCTTTCCTCTTTTCTAGCAGGCTGGATCACAAATTAATAGTTTTAGAGTTACACATTTCATCTTTTCATTTATTAGGAGCGAAGTCACTAATGACCTTTCCACATGCCAGCCAGAAGTTGTTTCTACTAGGCCATGTTTCACAACATCACACAAACACTACACTCCCAATGACAAATAAAATTTCATCTTTCTTCATTATAATAAAATACCTTAAACAACAATTGCGTGCTTGCCTGAAGTGTGCTGCTGTTGGCATGGCTCTCCTGGCCTGTATCCTGTTTCTTATCTGACTGAGACCTGCTCAGGAAGCTTTACTCTGACGGCCACAGTCACCTGCCACAGTGTCCTCTGGCTGGCTCACCAGTCTTACCACTACTAGTCCTCAGCTCAGTTTATTGGGATCAGCTCCGGCTGCCAGCCACCACAGCTACCAGCAGTGCCAGCACCATAATCTGCAGGCAAGACTCGCTCTTGCAAAATTAGAAAATTAACTTGACACTGGTCGCCACCAACTCACTGCCCACCTCAATAATTAAATTCTCCTCCTTGGGACAGCACATAGCATCACATCAATCACTGGTCAGGTGCTGGCTGCTGCAGTTATGTCCAGTTACTTGTTGCTGGCGGAAATAGAGATTAGGCGCCAATGCAGTAGGACAGTTACGTGCATTGAGACTACAGAGTCCTGGGAAATTTCAGTGAGTGTTGGTGGCTGCACTCAGCTCCCCAGTCTCAGCTAATGAAGTAGGAGCAGAGGGCAGGACTAGGAGGAAGGAAGCAGACTGAGTGACTCGGTCTGGCAATCTGACTGTGAGTGAAAGTAGGACATGTATCTGCAGTATTAGCCTTGCTCACTCACTGACAGTCTCGACTTTGTGTAGGCAGCCTGAAGCAAACAACCGCTGCTGGCCACAAAAAGTCAAAACGACATAAAAACAAAAGAACAGTTAGAACTGTGGGGCATTGTCTTAAATTGGGGGGCTCCGTCCCCATTTTAGAGGCTACTAATACCCTGTTAACTAAAAGTGATTAAGTGATTACATACAGGTGTACGACAGTGCATGTTGCCTTCTAGTAGCATAAACATGAGCCACGTGTTGCCATCCCACAGAGTTTTATGCATACTGGCAGCATTCACTGACCTCATTTGACCCCATATATGCATGTGGTGCACTGCTATGGGGGTCCAGCTGGGGAAGGAGGAGCTGTGCCAGGCATGGACCACATAATGGATCAACTGCGCTCTACATACAGGAGATCACAGGATACAAGTTATCGAGCTCAGATCCACTCCTCTGTTACAGCCTGCTTAAGCATACTGTACCCACCACCTAGCGCAGCAGCTATGAGTGAGGCTACTGGGTGGAGGGGGAACAACAGAGGCTGTTTTGAATCTGTTAAGCTATTGCCTGCCCACCGTGGTTCAGTAGTTGGGTTGAGGGTAATGACAGCAGCATCTTGGCCTTTAGCAAATATGATACAGTGTTAAAGGAGGTTGGGATAGGAGGTGGGGGCTGAGGATGTTAGGTGGGGGTAGGGGATAACAAGACAGCCAGAGTTCCCCTCTCTTTTTTTTCATACCTGTCACCATACAGTTTCCCATTTCATATGGCACAGTAAGTGCTCACAGGTTTAGTATCAGTTTCTGATGTTGGAAAAGAGGGAGAGTCTTTGCCCAGTTTTGACCTTTATTACTTGGCAGCTCAGGTTCACATCTTGGCCCTTTGGTATGACCCTGCAAATTGGGCTAGTTGGAGCGAAATTAAGGAGGAAGAGCTTGAGGGATTCTCTGTCCTTGTTGTCCTCATTTTGGAGGTGATATTTTTTCTTCTTTTGTGTAATTTGCTTAGAAGTGGTGCAGGGGCTTTGGAGAGACTTGCAAATCTGTATTACATAATACAGTTTAACTCCTCATTATCTTTTTTGATTTGCATGGTTATCCCAGGCGACCTACTCCTTTTGGCCACCACCAGTGGTTGCATTCCCACATCCCGTTGTAGGGGATCAGAGTGATGCCAAGGTGAGAGTATAGGGGACATTAGGGAGTTAATTTGTGTCCCACAAACAAGCAGTTTTTGTGGTAGCACGACAATACATCGATTCAATTTGGATGAATCAATTTGAACGATTCAATATGAACAATAACATTTAGAGCGACCATGACATTACAGCGAATAAGCAAAATGAGTGCTTACGAGTTTTCAGCAAACCTCTGAGGCAGTGAGCACCTCAGAGCTGGAATCCTAGAGATGGGGGGAGTATGTGGGGCACAGCCCCTGTGGGAAGGTGCAGGGGCGAAGAGCCTGCAAAACAAGAACATGTCGGTAGAGTGGCTCCGGTTACACTAGCTAATCATCCCTTTCAATACCTGAGGAGATTAGGTGGTGACAGTTCCTGCTTTGGGATGGTGGAAGTGGTAGTGGCGCATTGTAGTCAACAGGGCTGAAAGGAGCCTCACTGCTTTTAGCAAACTAAGTAGGACGGGTTTATGGATGGTATGTTCAGGGGCATGTCCTAGGGATGTTATGATGTATGTGCTGAAAAGTGCATCGCTGAATTTGCCTATCACTGTATTTTGCTTTGCTATTATTTAGTCACTGAAACTGCATGCACTGTAATAAAATCGCTGAAATGACATGAAGCTGTTTTCGTTCAAGAAAATAGCAGCTGGCCGTGGAGGTGGGTGGGTTATGCCTGTCAACAACTGTAGAATTATAATTCATACAAAAAATTGTGGGTGCTGGATGTGAGATTGGGGTGCTGAGTAGGAGGAAGGATTTGCATCATTAACTGGCTTTGGGCTGGGGGTGAGGGTGGGGATGGTACCTTTTACTTATTTCTCATTTCAACAGTTTGATGAGTAGAAAATCCTGAATACCAATAGTCCCCTATTCGAGGTGAGCACCCGAATATTCTGGAGTCCTACTATTTGTGGTATTTAGGAAATGCTATTTGGCCTCAGCGGCCCTACTGGCGAGGACATAGGTAGGAACCAGGCAGACTTGATGGACCACAAGTCTTTTTCTGTCTCAAAACTTCTATTTTTCTGTATTTAACTACTTCCTGCATACATTGTTGGTATCTGCTTACTGTTCAGTTTCACTCAAGGGAACCCATTAGCCAAGTTCAGGTGCATTTTATTTTTGTATTGTCTTGGTCCACCTAGTCCTCAGTCTATTTCCCAATCATCTTAGAAACATAGAATTTGTGGCAGATAAGGACACTTGGCCCACCTAGTCTGCCCATTTTCCTACCTAACAGATAAGCTGCAGATCCTAGTTAACCAACAGCTTAATTCCTCCTACCCCCCACTAGGACTGCCATAGAAACATAGAATTTGACGGCAGAATCTTGTGGACTTACAGGTAGAACCCCACTTGCACAGAGCCGTATTGGGGAGTGGCCTCTCATGTAGTACTGTGCAGAGCCTGTGGCGGCTGACAATTGAGTCAAGGCTTTTTCCTCCATTTTTCTCTCTAGGTCATCTATGTGTGACGTGTGTGTGCACGTGCATGTTGAGGCACATGCTTATTGTGCCAGCACATGCCTTCCCATGTGCCTGATGGTCCCACCAGTGCTGCCACCTGTCCTCTACAAGGTGGCAGAAAAGTGGCAGGAGTCTGGTGTTTCTAGGGTCTGAAAAGTTTAGGAACTTGAGCTCCCACCCATCGATAAAGCAAACAGTGAAGCTGGGGGTCAGTTTTAGGGGCTGGGAATATTTTATTCTGGGCTCATAAATAAAGATTAGGAGCTCCCCTTGAGATGCTCAATCCTGCCTCACCTGACTGGCCACCTAGCAACCCTGATCCTTTCCCGAACCCAGGTCTCTGATGTACCTGGAGGCAAGGTATTCAGCACCTCAGCCCTCCATGCCATTGGGCTGGTCATTTAGGTACATTTTAAATGTGACATGAAAACACAGATTTAATGAAAACATATGCTTCCTTTGTAGCGCCAGAGCATAACTTGTTTAAAATTTGTTAAACTTCAATATCAGGCTAGCTGATCAGTGCAGCAGTAGCGGTACCGGTCACAATTCCAGTAACCTGAGTTCAGGAATTAGCTTGTGTCATCAAGGGCCAGCCAGGGAGTGGAAGACTGAGTGTCCCAGAGGCCACTGTCTTCCTCTGGGGAATAAGGTCATGCAATGCCACTGCTGTTCTGCCACCTGGGTGATCACAGGTGAAAGTGCAGTAGGGGCGCATGTTGGACTGGGATATTGGATGGGGTCTGCATGAAGCATGTTTGTGTGCCTCCAATTATACATCTCTGAGTGCAGCATCCCAGGGCTGGGACCAGAAAATCATGAAACAGGCCTGCCCTGCGCAATATGACCTCAGTGTGCTTTGGCCCTGACTTCAGCTACAGGTGACCTTAGGAACCCCAGAACTCCTGCTTCTGTAACTTGGAGTGGGCAGAAGGTTGTATCCAGCACAACTGGCCTTGCTGTGGACGTGGGGGGGGGGACCCAGTAGGGCTGAAATGCTGAGGGCAGGTACCGGAGACACTGGAGGATGGGCTGCACGTGACTGGGTGAATGGGGGCCAGAGCAAGAGAAAGAATAAACTAAAAAAGAAACCTTCAAGTCAGTAGCAGCTTTAGGTTTGACCTGTGTCATGCAGTGTGGTTCAGGGTAAATGCAGAAACTGTCAAAAACCAATCACAATTTTACCTCACATCATGCCGGCGACCTGGGATCGGGAAACGACCTCTTATCGGGGAGCCAGCGTGGTGGGGGGAGGGAGGAAGTAGGATCAAGCAGCTTAACGGTAGCCCTTTTTTCCTGGGGAGGCTGTCCCTCCCCCCCCCCCGTAGTTCCACTGCCACCGGCGGAGGTCTGGTGGCAGCGTAGGTGGAGGACGGCAAGTAGGATGGGCGTCCCAGAACATGGCATGCACATGCCTCCACACGCGTCCACCCGAGGAAGAGGAAGGGTAAAACTGGGGAAAAACACCATAAATATAAATTAAGAAAAACAACAACAAAAAACAATCACAATTAAAACAGTGTTCTGGCTGGTCACCTAATGGCCCAGTGGGAGCGCATTGCACTTCCGTGTGTGGCCTGTGCTCAGGGGCAAGCAAAGGGAGCTTTGATCTGAGTGATCCTGGGCTGAGAGGCTGCCAGGGCAGCAAGAGCTGGGCTTTGGAGGAAGCTATCTGTCATGGCAGTGGCCTTGTGGTATACAAGGAGGTTGCTCCTCTGCGAGGAGGCATATGCCCAGTGTGGGCTGCATCTGTGGGTCTTTAATAGGTTGCATCAGCTGCAGAGGAGGAGGGTTGGGCTTAGAGAATGTGATATGTAAATAGAAAAATACCAGGGACACTGGACCACCTATATGACAGCGTTAGCACTCTCAGGTCCTGTTCAAGGTGAATTCCCTTTGGCCTGATGGTGGGTGGAATTGTATTTAGGACTGGGAGGTCATCAAAGGATGCCAGAAGTAGGAGTAGGTGGCAAATCGGGGGCCAAACAGCTGAGTGGAAAAAAAAGTGTTCTAGCACTGCAATAGCAACCAATGCCATGGTGCTGTGCTGACCGAGTCTGCATCCTGAAACCAGGACATAGCTGCAGTTTGACAAGGGGAGGACTAAAGCATCCTGATGGATGCCCTTTGGAGAAGAAACTGGGCCCCACATGACTTTCCAACTCCTATTACTAGAGCTCATGGCCTCTCCACAAGACTGTATAGAGAAAGGCCCAGCTAGAAGCAGCAAGCTTTAGGGGAAATAAGCAGGGGAGTCAGAGCCATGATAGGTAGTTAGAACAGAGGTTGACCTGAGAGAGACAGAGATGGGGGGGGGGGGAGAGACAGAAAGAGAAGGAGGGAGGAGGGATGGAGAGGGTCTTGCAGATTACTAGGAGAATCGGGGTCCCTAGGAATAAGGGGTGGGATCCTGCCTTACCCTCACGAGATGGCATTAAAGTTAATGCCCAATAAGGAAAGCAGGAAATTGTAACACTTGCTGCTCCAGACTGAACACAGCAACAGCGCCAGTTTGTATGGGAATGGTGCCTTTGCAATGAATAGAGCTAGGATCTTAATTTGTAGTTTAGGGCAGGTAAATTCAGTAGTACTAATTTGTCTCCAACATTTAGAAATGTAGTGTCACACCTTTTCATGTCAGAAAGTCCCACTAGAATGTGAAGATACCTCTAATGTACTTTCCCTAGCCATCAAAGCAATAGTAGATTTATTTATTTTTTTTTTAGTTATGAGTTTTTCTTTCCCCACTGCCGGCTATCTCAGGAGGGCATCCCCAGCCCTGTCCCCTGGCATCCACCAGCCACGGCCTGACCTGACCCCAGGGCTTGCCCCTCCGGTGGGTCGTGAGAGTCTCAACTCCCCACCAAAGTCCAGATATAGTTGGCTAGCACTGCGGCTGAAGCTAGGGGCGGAGCCTGCGAGGCGCCCGCCATCTCTGCACGGCAGTCTATTTCCAGTTTTTCTCCCCTAGGAGTCGGGACTTTGCAAAGTCGCCAGCAGAGGGGCGGCATGCCTCCTCCGCATGCACTTCCTCTAGGCATCTGGCCCGACCTCCCAGCTTGTGGTAATGCGCCCTGTCCTCCAGCCTCTGCCGGGGATGAGCAAGCACCGACCATCAGGAACCCCTCCCGGAGAAGGAGGCAGTCCATCGGATGCTCAATCCTTCTCCTCCTGCCAACCTCCGACAGCCCGTGCTTGTTCCCGAACATGGGTTGGCGGCATAGCGAGGTAAGGCACCAGCACTCAGCCCTCAGCGCCACCGGCTGGCTGCAGTAGTAGATTTATAAAGCACTGAAAGGCAAAGGGTGTAGGTCACTGTCACTAGCACAGGTGTCCGCATGATCACCCTAATAAAAGGAAGTGAGAACACATGACAGGGGTGTGGTACTGCTATAATAACTGCATGCTACAGGAGCATTGTGAGAGCGTCTTATGCCACTCAGGATGTGGGTTATTACAGCATAAATGCACACCCTGGAGTGTGTCATCATCTACAAAATGAGTACTACCATTCCATAATACAGTGTAATAAAATGTTTATTGTAAAAGGAATTTTTTAGCTTTTTAATAGATTTGAATGGCGGATCCTTCCTCCTAAAAAAAGAGAAATTCCTGACATTTTTAGGAAGAAATGTTTCTGTAATTCACACTCTTTTTGGTCCAATAAATATGTTGCCCATTCAGAAGGATGAGAGCTGAAATCAGCCAGCCTGGTGGTGCAGAGGGCTGAAGTGCTTTAAGTGCCTTACCTCTCACCCTGCCGGCAACCCATGTTTGGGAATGAGCATTGGTTGCCGGGGTTCAGCCGTGAGAGAGGATTAGCGCCTGAAGACTGCTGTCCTCTCCGGGAGAGACTGCATGCTCTATCGAATGACTGCTACCAGGTGGAGGCCTGTGGCAGTGCAGGTCGAGGAGGGCATAAAGAAGGAGGTGCTGTGTGACTTCACAGTGTGTACATGCCTCCACACGTGCACATTGACAAGTGCGCCTTAGCATGGAGCTGGGACAAAATGGTAGCAGGACAGGCGTTAATGAAGTCTGCCACTTATCCTCACCCGCCGTATCATTGAGGACCCCTGGGGTCGAAAAACTGGAATGTGCATCGGTGGGGGGGGGGGGGACTACCCTCCCCTCCTGCCCACCATAGGGGGAAAATCCATGGGGATGCTCCAGCTCTCAGGTAAGTCCCCTTGGAGGTGCAAGTCAGTGGAGTCAGCATGACTGAGGGGAGCCCAGCTTGTCCTAGCCATAAGGAAGGAAAAAAAGATGAGAGCTGAAGCAGAACTACACATCTTTATGCTTTATGTGGAGATCAGTGGTTTCTAAATTTCCTTCATTTTTGGATTATTACTAGGTGAAGCAGTTACCGGAGAGCTGTCAAAACTACTCAATGAAATCAAACTGTGCCAAGAAAAGGACTACTCATTTGAAGAGCTGTGCCATACTATCTCCACACACTCAATGGACAGCTTCAGCAGTGCCAGGTTTTCAGACGAGGAGCAGGGGAGGAGAGGCAGTTTTTCAAAGCTCAACAAAGTAAGTAAAATGTGGCATGCAAAATCCAAACCCCTACATTGTTTTGGAGAGGCGGTAAGATTTCCAGTAAGCCAACACTTCTTTGGAGTCGACCTTAATTCATTTATAGATTGAGGGAGCATACCCTTCCCCTGCATGAGGCACTGTTAATCTGTAATGAGTGTCACACGTGCAGTTGCCCTGCAGACGGGCATGTTTCTGAACCCTGTTTTTCATTCTGCTTTTTTTGTTCTGTATTTATCTTCTCTTTCAAGCTCTGTGTCTCTGAACACCCAGCATCCTCAGCTGCTCCTTCCACCATCACAGCTGGTAGCGATCAATGGAGGGGAGCCTAGATATGCCAGTGGCGGTCATTCTGAGGGCAGTGGTGCCCTTTTTTTTTTTTTCTGTTGCCATATAACCCTCCTAACCTCTTGTGTGGCCCTGAACACTGCCCTGAGAGACCCCGTAAGCATACAGTCGCCCTTCTGCAGAGGAACAAGCTTTCCCGGACCACTGCAGGGGGTTGCTGTGGTGAAAGAAGGTCAGCACCAACACTTCTGGCTCAGAGACCTGCTGCATGGTAGTGCCATGCCAGCCTTGCCTGGCTAGGTTTCAGAACCAGCTTCCAAATATGTCTCACCAGCACAGCAGTGCAATGTACTGCTGCTGGGCCATTGTGCAGCTTATGGACCAGTGGGAGCCCATAGCTCAGTGGCAGAGCAACGGTACAGAATGTTAGAGAACTGGGTTCAATTCTCCGTAGGTCACATTATGAGTTAGATACCACATGGGTCAGTCTTGAGACCAATCCTTTTCCATGTGTTCATCAGCAGCATAGGAGAAGGAATGCAGGGCAAGGGGTGTCTCTTCACAGATGACACTTAGCTCTGTGGCAGGGTAGACACCAAGGAGAGGATAAGGGTATTGCAGAGGGACCTGCAAAGCTTAGAGAGGTGGTACAAGCTATGGCAGTTGAAATTCAATGCGAAAAGGTGCAAGGTGATGCCATTATGGAACAAGAACCCCAGGTCAGGATACTGGATGGTAGAGGTTAAGCTGGGCACCACATCAAAGGAAAGGGACTTGGGAGTCATGACAAGCAGTTCCCTAAAACAAACTAGCCAAATCAACAAGGCGTACAGCCAGAAAACCAGAACGTTGGGGTATATTGGGTGGTTTTCAATAGCAGGGGGAAAGAGGTAATAATACCTGTCTATAGCTCTCTGGTGAAACACCATCTGGAATACTGTGTCCCTTTCTGGAGTCCCACCTTAAAAAAAACAGAGACAGACTGTGGATGGTGCAGCATAGGGTAACCTAAATGATTCTGGGTCAACAGGTCAGATCATATGAGGCTCGGCCTAGGGCTCTGAAAATGTACTTGCTGGAGACCAGAAGGCAGAGGAGAGCAATGACAGAGACCTTCAGGTTCCTGAAAGGAATCAGTAACTGTGAGAAACTATCCAGCACATCAGAAACAAGGGGACATAGTGCAGGCCCGCCGGTGCAGTGGTAGGGCTTCCGCTCGTGATGCCAATGTCCTGGTTTTGGGAACAGACTCGGGAGTCAGAGGGCCAGCCAGCGGCAGAAGGATTGAGCATCCAGGTGATAACATAGAAACATAGAAGTTGATGGCAGATGAGGACATCGCAAGGCCCATCCAGTCTGCCCATTTATTTTTCTGCCCTATGAATGTGACATCAGCCTTTGTTCTGTCAATGGCCTGTCTATTCATATGCATCTGTATTGCTCCCTTATGCCTGTCCCATGCCTGTTTGAAGCCCTGCACTATATTCATATCCGCCACTTCCAGTAGGTCGTTCCATGCATCCACCACCCTTTCTGTGAAAAAGAACTTCCTCATATCACCCCTTAATCGGTCTCCCTCTAATCTCATGCTGTGTCCTCTTGTCCTGCTGTTTTTCTTATATTTGTAACCCCCAGGTGGTGCTATCCCAAGGGCTACTACCCCTGCCTGCTTTGCCACTAACAGGTTGAAGGGCCTGGATCCAATGACGGGTGCCTCCACCCAGAGGTCGGGGTTGTAACAGTATAAAATGTCTTGGTCACAGCCCTCTGGGTCACTGCAAACCCCCTTTCTTCCCACTAGTGGCACACACAATGCATCAGGAATATCTTCACAAAGTACACTTACCCCCACGACTGGCTCTGTCGACTGGACTCTGGGGATCCCCTGTAAAATAAGATGATACAGTGCAAAGACCACAGTACAGTACTTTAACATAAACAAATACTTCAGCCAGTGTAACTTTGCTGAAACAAACAGATCTGATTTATTTAAGGAACTGTAACAAGGAAGGGGAAATCAGGTTAATTAGGTTAAACACATTAATATTCACAGTACTGTGTGCATATTTAGAGTCCCAAATTGTCACTTTCACTGGGTACCCAGGATGGGGGGGTGCTAGCCAGGATCGGTGCAGCTGGGTGGGGCCCTGTGATGGAAAAACACTTGCACAACACCCAATTGTAATCCGGAGCCGGATGGCTCAGTTCATGAAGAAATGAAACAGCAAAAAATAGATGACACACTTGCAATTTGATAAACAGATGGCAGGGAGCTACCTGCTTTGTACTCACAGACTCAGTGCTAGGAACTGGATGGAAAGCAGATTGTCCTGGATCGCCAGGAGGAGCAGAACATGTGGAAAAGGTCCTTGTGACTGGACCCCACTGCAGTTTAGAGCAAATAGATGTAGTCTGGATTAAGCTGGGGTTTACTTCCAGCTTCATGCACTCAATTCACTGTACAGGGGATTTGAAATGCGATTCCCCACAAGCACTACACACATTTATATGTAAAAGGAAAGTACTATACTAGGCAGGCTGCTTCTCGATCCCGATCGCAATTACTGCACAATACCCGGGAGAACACACAGCAGATTCAGTTCCTGACAGACCGAGCGCGATTCAGCAATTTCTCCAGTCTTCTACAGGGTGAGCCTGGTTTCTACTCTTCAGATCTCCTTGATTCTCTTCACAGGTCGGATTCAGTCAAACAGGCACTTGCACAGGCTGCATGCAGGCTTAAACTTAGGGCCTTACATGTGATTCTAATGCTAAAACTACAACAAGAAGAACACAGCTCCTGTCTCTTCATTGCCCAAACTGATCTGATCTTTCCAGTAGACAGAGCCGGGCATTTCATAGAAACATAGAAACATAGAATTTGACGGCAGATAAGGACCGCTTGGCCCACCCAGTCTGCCCATTTCCCTACCTACTGGATAAGCTGCAGATCCTAGTTAACCAGCAGCCTACTTCTTCCCACCACCCCCCAGAATTGCCTTATGACTATCCCATGCATGCTTGAATTCCACCACTGATTTTGACTCCACAACCTCCTCCGGAAGGCCATTCCATGCATCCACAACCCTCTCTGTGAAAAAATACTTCCTTAAATTACCTCTGAGCCGCCCCCCCTCTATCTTCAAATTGTGCCCTCTTGTTCTTGCACACCTCTTTTTTTGAAAGATGCTACCCTCTTGGACTTTGTTGATTCCCTTGAGGTACTTGAAAGTTTCTATCATGTCCCCCCTCTCCCTCCTTTCCTCGAGGCTATACATATTAAGCTCCTTAAGTCTCTCTTCATATGTCCTCCGGTGCAGACCCTGCACCATTTTAGTGCCTCCTCTGGACAGCTTCCATCCTGTCTATGTCTTTGCGGAGATTGGGTCTCCAGAACTGCCACAGTACTCCAGATGGGGTCTCACCAGCTGTCTGTACAGAGGAATAACCACTTCTCTTTTCTACTTGTGATGCCCCTCCTATGCATCCCAGTATCCCCTGAGCTCTCCTTACTGACTTCTCACATTGCTTACCCACCTTTAGGTCATCTGATATGACTACCCCAGGTCCCTTTCATTTTTGTTGTTAGTATCTCACCCCCATTGTGTACTCTTCCCTGGTTTTGTTTCCCAGGTGCATTACCTTGCACTTCTTAGCATTGAATCTAAACTGCCATACATTTGACCATTCCTCTAACCTTGCCAAGTCCCTTCTCATCCTTTCCACCCCACCTGTGCATCAACTCTGTTGCAGATCTTAGTGTCATCTGCAAAGAGACATACTTTCCTTCCAGTCCTTCTGCAATGTAAAGCATAAAAGACATTGAGAGAGACAGTTCCTCCAGTTCAGTTGGCTGGTCTGGCTGTCACTCACAATAAACTCCCCCTGTTGGTGCAAAAAGGCACCGAAGTCCAAACTACAATTCCCAGAGGCACCTGCCATACAGTCCCATTGTGGCTGGCTCGACTTAAGAGTCCAAGTTCTGATTTGCCAGCAGCAGGCTCCATTTTAAAGGTCCCCCTACACTGATTGGTCCAGTTCAGCAGTTCAAAACCAGAATGGGGGAGCTGCTCTGCACTGTCCTTGCTATAAGAAAGCAGGTTAAACAAACTGCATTTTCATTATTACTCTAATAGGTTACCTGCAAACAATTACATCTCCTGAAAGAGCTCCCTCTACGCATATAGCGACTGCAGAAATGAAGCGATTTACTCAGTGGTTCAATGGGACTCGAGCAGAGAAACACCACAGACCCCCACCATCCAAATTATGTCTGCAGGCAGACAGCTCTAAAGAGACAGTACCATAGGCTCTAAAAGCAGTCACAGATAAATGGCTTAAATGCCAAACACCATTCAGGCTTGGAGCATTCAAGCAAGCTCCTGGAATACTTTTGGGAACCCCCATTTGCAGATGGGTTACATATTGAAACATATTAGATGTTTTCACCTTGTTAATGCCATTAAGGTGTCCGAATGTTTGATCATATCACCTCTGTCCCTCCTTTGCTCTAGGGTATACGTGCTGAGTTCCATTAATCTGTCCTCATATGCTTTCTGATGCAGTCCCTGCACCATTTTGGTTGCCCTTCTCTGGACTGCCTCAATTTGGTTAATGTCCTCATGAAAGTGTGGCTTTCAGTACTGCATGCAGCATTCCAGATGGGGCCTAGCCAGTCTCTTGTAAGAGCGATTATTACCTCCCTCTTCCAACATGATACCTACTAATACACCCCAACATCCCTCTAGCCTTACCTACTGCTTTAGTGTTCTGCTTGGATGCTTTCAGTTATCGGTGATGATGATGCCCAAGTCTCTTTCTTCCCTTGTGACTGCCAGCAACTCCTCTCCCAAGCTATAAGTGGCTTCAGGATTTCTCTTCCCTGTGTGCATGATCTTGCACTTCTTTGCATTAAACTCCAGTTGCCACTCTTCCGACCATTTTGCTAGTTTATCCAGATTTCTTCTTATTCTGCCCACCCCATCTGGATCATCTACTCTGTTGCAGATCTTGGTGTCATCTGCAAACAGACAAACCTTACCCTCCAGTTCATCTGCAATGTCACTAATGAAGATATTGAAGAGGACTGGCCCCAAGATGGATCCCTGAGGTACCCCATTTGTGACTTGCATCTCTTCTGACTGTATACCGTTTACCACCACTCTCTGTTTTCTGTCCGTCAACCAGTTTGCCACCCAGTTGACTAACTTCTGACCCACCCTGAGCGTACCCAGCTTATTAATCAATCTTCTGTGTGGAACAGTATCAAAAGCTTTGCTGAAGTCAAGGTAGGTGACATCAGCTGCTCCCAGTTGGTCCACCACTCTGGCTACCCAGTCAAAGAAATCTATGAGATTAGTTTGACAGAACCTTCCTTTTGTAAACCCATGCTGTCTTGGATCCTGTGCTCCTATGGATTCCAGGTGTTGCATTATCCTTTCCTTAAGGAGTGCCTCCATAATCTTGCCCACTACGTAGGTAAGACTGACTAGTCTGTAGTTCCCTGCCTCCTCCCTGCCACCACTCTTGTGGAGCGGGATCACATGAGCCCTTCTCCAGTCTTCTGGGACCTCTCCTGTGCTCAGAGACTCACTAAACAGTTCTGATAATGGCTCTGCTAGTTCCATTTTTGGCTCCTTTAGTACCCTGGGATGTATGCCATCAGGTCCCATTGTCTTGTCCACCCTGAGCTTATCGAGCTCTTGTAGGACCCTTTCTTTTATGAAGGGACTAGTGCACACCTCCCTCCCTCCCCCTTGTGTCCATGGTGCTGAGCTGTGGGCCCTGCCCTACCTTCTCTTCAGTAAATACTGAGCAGAAGTATCTATTTAGGATAGATGCTTTTGTAACCCCCAGGGGGCGCTATCCTTAGGGCTACTACCCCTGTCTGCCCCCACAGAGGCAGGTTGAGGGGCCCAGATCCGTTGTCGGGTGCCTCCACCCAGAGGTCGGGGTTAGCACAGTTAAGACTACCACAGTTACAGCCCTCTGAGCTACTGCAACCCCTTTTGTCCCACTAGTGACTCACACTGGGTACCAACAATTCTGTTCACCAGTACACTTACCCACAGAAAATATAATCCAGCCCTTTGGGGACCCCCTGTAAAGTAAGGCACAGTTATGTTGAAATCACCAAGCAGCAGTTCACCATTAATGTACACAATTGCCAGGATGTAGCTGTACAAAAACAATCTGATTTATTCAGGGGGAAAACAACAAGGACAGGGGGAATCAAGTTAATTAGCTTATCACTAGACTAATCTACCTAGGGCTCTGTGCACAGGCCTATCCCTACAAGTTACCGTCCCTGGGTACCCAAGCCCTAGTGGCTAGTCCAAACCGTGGCAGCTGGTAGGCCCTATCACGCAAAGAAAAGAAAAAGTTAGTTAAACAGTCAGCAGTACAGTAATTCCATTTGGATCCAATGTGGCAATTCAACAGGGAGCTACCCCGAATTAGTACTCACGACCTCCAGACAAGATAGGGTCCTTCAACGTCAGCAGGGCTACTCCCGAGCTCCACGAGCCTCCTCACACATTTATAAGGTAAACAGCAACAGGCAAAGTCCTTTAATGGTGCAGATTTAACTTGAGCTCCTCGAGCCTCCTCACACATTTATATGGTAAACAGCAACAGGCAAAGTCCTTTAATGGCAGCAGGATTTAACTTGAGCTCCCGAGCCTCCTCACACATTTATATGGTAAACAGCAACAGGCAAAGTCCTTTATTGGCAGCAGGATTTAACTTGAGCTCCTCGAGCCTCCTCACACATTTATATGGTAAACAGCAACAGGCAAAGTCCTTTAATGGCAGCAGGATTTAACTTGAGCTCCTCGAGCCTCCTCACACATTTATATGGTAAACAGCAACAGACAAAGTCCTTTAATGGCAGCAGGATTTAACTTGAGCTCCTCGAGCCTCCTCCACATTTATATGGTAAAGCAGCAACAGAGGGTACCACACCAGGCAGCTGCTTCCAATGCTCCCACAAACTCACAGTCACTGAGATACTGCAACGCAGCTTCCACTTGTCTTTGGACCAAGCGCGATTCAGCAATTTTCTCCAGTCCTCCTTCAGGTGGGAGCTGGTGGGTAGCTGTGCAGAGCACAGCCTCCTCTGACCGCCGCTGAAAGGTTTCAAATCCGTTGGGCCGAAAACACAAAAGCGGCCGCTCAGGCAGGCCCGCCCTTCCTGCGCAATACTCTTCAGCGCAGAAAGCACACAGCCCTCCCTTCACCAACCACAACGCATCTGGCTCTCCACAGCTTGGGGTACTCTCCACCTCAGCGCTGACCCGATCCAATGGCTGGTTGAGCCTGCCAGTCACTCCTCCAGTGCTTAGTGGTGCAGAAAAGCGCCATAGCCCATAATACCTTTCCCAAAACAAGCAGCTCCTCTATTGGTCAGTCCACTCTGTAGGGTCCTGAGGTACTGATTGGCCCACTTCAGCAGTTCTGGGCAAAATGGAGGAGGCAATCGAAAACCCTCTGTGCTGCAAAGCAAGGCAGGTTAGAACAACTACATTATCATTATTACTCTAACAGATAACAGTAGGCAAGCATAGAAACATAGAAACATGAATTTGATGGCAGATAAGGACGCTTGGCCCACCCAGTCTGCCCATTTCCTACCTGATGGATAAGCTGCAGATCCTAGTTAACCAGGAGCCTACTTCTTCCTACCCCCACCCTAGAATTGCCTTATGACTGTCCCATGCATGCTTGAATTCCACCACTGTTTTTGACTCCACAACCTCCTCTAGAAGGCTGTTCCATGCATCCACAACCCTCTCTGTGAAAAATACTTCCTTAAATTACCTCTGAGCCACCCCCTTCTATCTTCAAATTGTGCCCCTTGTTCTTGCACACTCTTTTTGAAAGATGCTACCCTCTTGGACTTTGTTGATTCCCTTGAGGTACCTGAAAGTTTCTATCATGTCCCCCTCTCCCTCCTTTCCTCGAGGCTATACATATTAGCTCCTTAAGTCTCACTTCATATGTCTTCGGTGCAGACCGCACCATTTTAGTTGCCCTCCTCTGGACAGCTTCCATCCTGTTTATGTCTTTCTTGGAGATTGGTCTCTAGAACTGCCGCAGTACTCAGATGTGGTCTCACCAGCTGTCTGTACAGAGGATAATAACTTCTTGTTTCTGCTGGTGATGCCTCTCCTATGCATCCCAGTATCCCCCAGCCCTCCTTGCTGCCCTCTCACATTGCTTTCCCACCTTTAGGTCATCTGATATGACTACCCCCAGGTCCCTTTCCATTTTTGTTGTTGTTAGTATCTCACCCCCGATTGTGTACTCTTCCCCTGGGTTTTTGTTTCCCAGGTGCATTACCTTGCACTTCTTAGCATTGAATCTAAGCTGCCATACATTATAAGCATATCCTCTAACAAAGCTCCCTCTGCGCAATTAGCGATCGCAGAACGGGAGCGATTTTCGGGCAGCCCGGGCGGGAGTCGGCATGACAACACTCAAACCCTCCCACTTAACTAATCCCACTGCAACAGGCAGCCCTTAAAGAGACAGATACAGAGGCCTTAAAAAGCACTCCACGGACCCCCATTCCGGCTTTATGCGATTACCAACCAGAGCATAGGGCACATTAAGAACCCCATTTGCAAGGGGTTACCCTCCTGGCCTGGAAAAGCTTGGCGTCCACGCAAGTAATTACCCTAAGGCAAAGTAGGTAAATACCCAAGTAATACTATATCACATTTCACCCACATACATAAAATAGATTTACAGTGCACTGTAGTGTATACACATTATACATATAAAATCTTACACTTTTAACTCAGGTCATAGGGTCCTACCCGTGACCCCAGGACGAGGGCTCCCTCTTCTGTGCTACTAACTGGTCCCCAGGCAGGCGCCACACTCAAAAGGCTTTACTAATAGTCTGGAGTTATCCCCAAGGCTAGCTTGGCAAAGAACTTGGGGACACATATATCCCCTTGTGAACCACATTTAAGGGCAGGTCCACTGGCTGACCCAGGATTCATAACTCAACTTGATTACTGGCTGTATCTGTCGGCCAGATCGTCTAGGGGTCTCAGGGGACTCTGATCCTGGCCCTGACTCCACTCCCATGTCAGGGACATTAGCAACGGGAATCCCTTCAAGGGGATCAGGCTCGATACTCATAATACTATCAGGGGCTTGACCTTCTATCCCTGAACCCACCTCACTGGGCTCATCTAGGGCTGTCTAGTTACTAAGGGGAACCATCAGGCCATTCAAAATATTCTTCCGGTTCTGGCATATCACTGGCTTGCTCCCCACCTCACTCTCTTCTTCTGAAAAGTCAGATAACTCAGACAGTTCAACCAAGCCTAAGGACTCAGCCCCTTGAGTTTGTCTGCTACCCCATTCATCTTCAGGGCATTTCCTCCGGGGACAAAGTGAGGGCTCAACCAACACAGATGGGCCAGCTTCAGTTCCTGAGTTAATGAGGGATTGCCCGAAACAATTGGCTTAGTTCATAAGAGGATAGTATTCAACATCATCTTCACTGTCTTCTGACACTGGTGTTGACCATCTCCTGCATGGGGTGTGGGGTTGGACAAGGCTCCTTGGTGGACTTGTTGAAGGCTCCACGGGCTTGGTTCCTCTCTTAGTAACAGATCTAGTCACGGGCCTGGAAGGAGGGTGAGAAGGTTCAACTTCAATCAAGATCTGCCCATTGGCAGCAGATGATTTCTGTGTATGGTTTTCACATCTTTCGAATTGTTTTCAGGCTGCACTTTATACACAGGTAGGCCTGCCAGCTGTCCCACAACAATATGAGGGAGGTGATGTCATCGGTCGGCAATTTTATGTTTGCCATGCAGTCCCAGATTTCTCAACAACACTCTATCCCCTTTTCTCAACTCTACTGTTTTCACTTTTTTTTTATCATATCTCTCCTTGTTAGCCAGATTTCGTTTAGCAGCCATAGTCTGGGCCAGTTGGTAGGCATGATTTAATTGGGCCTTTAATTTCTGTACGTACTGTAGATGGGTTTTGGCTTGCACCCCATCAGGGGAAACCCCAAAACACACATTCACTGGCAATCTAGCCTCTCTTCCAAACATCAGTCGATAGGGGGAGAACCCTGTGGCATCACTTTTTGTACAATTGTAGGCGTGAACTAGAGTGCTAATCTGTTGGCTCCATCTCGATTTATCTTTGGATTGTAAAGTGCCCAGCATGTCAAGCAATGTACGATTGAACCTTTCAGGCTGAGGGTCTTCCTGCGGATGGTAGGGGGTGGTTCATGATTTGTGTACCCCCCACAAAGATAGCATCTCTTTAATCAAGTGACTCTCAAAGTCCCTTCCCTGATCGGAATGAATCTGCTGCGGAGCCCCATAGTGGACGAAAGAACTTCTCAACAAGTATCTTAGCCACTGTAGTTGCTTTCTGATCCTTGGTCGGGAAAGCCTGTGCATACCGGGTAAAATGATCAGTGACCACCAATATGTTGCTAACACTTTTCAGATCAGGCTCTAAACTCAGGAAATCAATACAGACCAGTTCCATAGGAGCACTAGTAGTAATGTTGACCAAGGGAGCAGCTCTCTGGGGTAATGCTTTCCTTTGCAAACAATGACCACTGGTCTTGACATACTGTTCACGTCCACACTCATCTTCGGCCAATTGAATCGAGCCCGTACCAAATCAAGTGTTCGATCTATGCCCAGGTGCCCCATCTGATTATGCAATGACCTTAGAACTAGTTCTCTGAAAGCTGAGGGCAGCACCAGTTGTTGTCGTTGCACCCGGCCCTCCTTACTCACAGTCTCTCTATATAGTAGTTGGTTGATCAGCTTTAATTTGGGCCTTCTTTGTACAACAAGGTAGTCCGCAAGTCAGTGGAGCAGAGTTTGGATACATCCTTCCAGCCATAAAACCTCTATGGCGTTCTTATCATAGGGTCACATGATTGAACCTGTTGGAGATCATCGTTGTTGAGTTCGGCAGAGAGCTGGTGTCCAAGGCAGAGAAATGGCAGTAGGCGGCAGGTATACAGTTCTCAGCGGCCAAACAATCTACCACACAGTCTACCGTGTAGGAGACACCTGTTCTTCCTTATCAAATTTCTGGCACAGGGCTATGTCAGGCTCAGACAACCAGACCCATTCAGTCTGGGACACCGACGCCGAGAGAGAGAACATCCGCATCTATATGGTTTAAGCCCGCCCTGGCCTTCACAGCGTAATCGTAGGTGGCCAAGGCAGAGAGCAACCTATGCCCAGTGGTATCCAATTTGGCTGAGGTTTGCCATAGGTCAGAAGATTGTTATCAGTCTTCACTAATATCTTGGCACCATACAAATAGTCATGGAACTGATCAACAATGGCCACTTCAAAGCCAAAAACTCTAATTTGTGCAGGGTAATTCTTCTCTGCGGCATCAGACTTCTACTGGCAAACGCTACAAGTCTCAGCCCATTCGAGTGCTCCTGGTACAATACAGCCCCTAATCCTTGCAGACTGGCATCAGCATGAAGAGTGTAAGGCTTGGCTGGGTCAGCATAGGCCAACACGGGTGCGTGGGTGAGTTGATATATGATGTCATGGAAAGCTTCCTCACACTCAGCAGTCCATCGATCCCCAAACATATCATTTGGCCGAAAATACTTCTTTTCTATGTCAGTGTGCACACCCTTCTTATACTTTTTGTGAGTAGGCGGATACCCCTGGGTGAGATTAAGGAGGGGGCGAATCACTCGTGAATAGTCTCTGACAAACCTCCTATAGTAGCCACAAAACCCTAGGAATTGTTGCAGCTCTTTTAAATTCCTAGGTTGAGGCCAAGTGGTCAACGCCTCCACCTTGCTAGGGTCAGTCTCTGTGCCTTCAGTGGACACTATGTGGCCCACATATTTCACGGAAGTCTGGAAGAATTGACACTTGTCGATAAACAACTTAAGGCCGAAATCCTCCAATCGATCCAGAACTTTGAATAATCGTTGCTCATGTTCTTCCAATGATCGGCCAAACACTATAACGTCATCTAAATAGACCAAACACTCGAGTAGGTTCATGTCCCCCACAGCTCGTTCCATCAAGCGCTGAAAAGTGGCCCGGGCACCCGAAATTCCTTGAGGCATCCGGACAAACTCATAAAAGCCCAAAGGGCAAATGAAAGCAGTCTTCTCCCGGTCGTCTGGGGCCATCGGGATCTGATAGTATCCGCTCCAAGATCCAACACAGAGAACCACTTCTACCATTCAAACAATCCACATCTTGTATGCGGGGCATGGTATATTGATCTGGAATAGTCCGCCTATTCAAAGTGCGATAGTCTACACACATCTGAACTGCCCCATTCTTTTTCCTTACTACTACAATGGGGGAGGCATAGGGGCTCCTAGACTCTTGAATTACACTAGCAGCCAACATTTCTTGCAGATGCAGCCGTACATCATCTATGTCAGCGGGAGCCAGACGTCGGGATCTCTCTCGGAAGGGTCTTTCGTCGTGCAATCGAATGTGATGCTCAGCCCCTTGTACACATCCTACATCCCACTCCTTCAGGGAAAACCTGGTTCCTCTGGCAAGCTCTCTCACTGACCCTTCTCCACTCAGTTGGCAGCGAGAGTCACCAAAGTCAAACAGATCAGGAGCAACTCTATCACCCAGTCCGAGAACTCTTTCTATTTGGTAGTACAGCAGTATCCGCACAATGAAGCGCTAGCCAGGGTGCACCCTCTTCTTATCGAATCTCTTTATCAGACACATTGTGCACTTGAACCATCACCCTCTTAACGTAAGCATGGGCTCTAGCCAGCAGAATGCTGAGTCTGAGCAACAACCCCTCAGGTAATCCTCCTCATGGCGCATCCAACATCAACAACTTATTCTTGACATCTGTTTTTAGTCGGATCTCTCCATGCAGAACACATTGCTCATTTGGGGCTAGTACCACGGGGGCCGGATCCTTTTTCCATACCACTCCCAGAGGGCCTTCAGGTTCCTCCAGACTACCCTTCTCCTGAGTGGCCCTGACCTTTTGAATCACAGCCGATATGCTCAAAGCTCGACCAGTTTGAAATGCTCACTTCTCTTAGCATAACTGGGCCAGTCGTCCAAACATGTGGGCATTTGTTCCAATCAACAAGGGCACCCCATCGTATAGTCCAGTGGGCGGGCAAACTAACACTAAGGTTTTCACTTGCTCATCTATTCCATTTACAGTTGCAGGGAACGATAACCAGACACGGATGTACCCCAAATACGGATAAGCCTTGTCGCTCAACCCCCATACGTGTAGACCAGTTAGAGGCTGCAGGGGCACTTCAGATAAGTGTGCTTGGTACCAGTCCTGAAACATGATGGTCACCTGGGAGCCACTGTCCAATACAGCTCTAGTGGGAATTCCATTCACCTGCACCCGGGTCTCCATAGACGGCCCGACTACATCAGACCAGTTGGGGGTAGCAACATTGTAAGCCCGGCGGGCATGGGCCTGAGTCACACAACTTTTCTTGGGGGCCTGAGACTGGGTCTGGTGGTATTGAGCGATCAGTTAACTTTCCTTAAATTCTGCGGCCTCTGGCAGTCAGGCTGGAAATGCCGATCTTCCCCACAGTGATGACAAAATTTAGGGTCCCGGGGATCACTATTCTGAGGGGGGGCCTGAGGGGAGGGAGGAGGCTCTCTAGGGCTAGAGTTTGGGGCTCTACATGACTCAGGGGCCCCGGGCCGGATAGGGTACACAGTAGACTGCTTTAAGTCCCTCACCAATTCCCGTAAATTCCTGATCTCAGCCCTCAACTCACCCCTCCACGTAGGGGTCAGAGGAAACAACCCGCATCCCCACAGTACCTGGGAAATCTGGGGACTCCTCGGACCCTCAGGCAGAACCAGTCTCCTCAGGGTATTAGTCTCGAGAGTCCCACTAGGGTTCACGCCCCCACAGGGTTCCCACCCTCTTCATCAGTCTCCACTTCCCAATTTCCCTCATCAATTGACAATATTCAGGGGGTGGCCGCCGATCATGCAACTGAGTTTCAGCAGCTTACACTAGAGAATCTGGCAGACTTTAAAACATGTTCTAACCGAACCTGATTTAGGCTGTAGCAGTGATTCCCCTTTTCTATAAGCCTTCTGCAAGGCCCTCTCCACTCTAGTAACAAAGCGGACAGTTTTTCATTTCTCCAGCTGCTTAGCAGACCTGAATTTCCATAATAAATCTTCACCAGTCTCTGTACTCCAAAACCCCTTCCAAAGCAGAGAGATACTCTGCAGCGGTGGCTTCCGGACGGTGGCCCGGAAGAATCTAATGGCTTCTAAGGCAGGACCCGCAGACTCTCCATCAGCCACTTCGTTTCTCCCCTCGAGGCATTGCCACTCCTGGACCAAAGGGTGGCATAGTCCATCCAGGCCTCAGGTCATCTCCCGGAAAGCACTGGTACCGTGCCAGAGAAAAGTTTTAATTTACGGTAGGAATCTAGCCATATGGAGGGGACTGCCAAGGGCAGAGAAGCCAACACTGAACTCTTGGGTGGGCAAGGGGATGTTCCCGGGGAACCCCGAGGGGTAGTATCACTGGACAGATTTAAGGCTTGTAGCAACTCCTGGGTAGTCCTCCCCTCCACAGCTAACAATTTAAGCAGTTTATCCTTAAAACTATTCATTTGAGGAGACCCCCCAGGAGTGACTGACCCACTTCGGATATGGATTAGCCTCCACCCCTGGGACGCACCCTCTGGGTAAAGTACAGGAGGTACCTTCTCAGGGTCGATGGCCACACTGCATAGGAGTAGCACCTGCAATGTCTGGTCAAGCAAATCAGCCATACGCCTTTTCACTTCAACCTTACCCAAACACTTTACCCGTTCTGCAACAGAGACAATATCAGCAGCTGAGGTACCCAAGGGCACATCTAACAATAATACAATCTTCTGGGAATCTAGCTCTTCGGCTTCACCCCAGCCCATCAGTTTGTGGACCATGGTTTTGATGGGTCCCAGCTTAATTCTTTCCAACATATCCCCTTCCATTTTTTCCATCTTTGGGGTATTTCCTCACTGAGCCACTAGGGGACGCTAATCCCAACGGTGCCTCCAATTTGTAACCCCCAGGGGGCACTACCCTTAGGGCTACTACCCCTGTCTGCCCCTACAGAGGCAGGTTGAGGGGCCCAGATCCGTTGACGGGTGCCTCCTCCCAGAGGTCAGGGTTAGCACAGTTAAGACTACCACTGTTACAGCCCTCTGAGCTACTGCAACCCCCCCTTTCATCCCACTAGTGACTCACACTGGGTACCAACAGTTCTGTTCACCAGTACACTTACTCCACGGAAAATATAATCCAGCCCTCTTTGGGGACCCCCTGTAAAGTAAGGCACAGTTATGTTGAAATCACCAAGCAGCAGTTCACCATTAATGTACACAATAGCCAGGATGTAGCTGTACAAAACAATCTGATTTATTCAGGGAAACAACAAGGACAGGGGAATCAAGTTAATTAGCTTATCACTAGACTTATCTACCTAGGGCTCTGTGCACAGGTCTATCCCTACAAGTTACCGTCCCTGGTACCCAAGCCCTAGTGGCTAGTCCAAACTGTGGCAGCTGGTAGGGCCCTTTCACACAGAGAAAAGAAAAGTTAGTTAAACAGTCAGCAGTACAGTAATTCCATTTGGATCCAATGTGGCAATTCAACAGGAACTACCCCAATTAGTACTCACAACCTCCAGACAAGATAGGGTCCTTCAACGTCAGCAGAGCTACTCCTGAGCTCCACGAGCCTCCTCACACATTTATATGGTAAACAGCAACAGGCAAAGTCCTTTAATGGTGCAGGATTTAACTTGAGCTCCTCGAGCCTCCTCACACATTTATATGGTAAACAGCAACAGGCAAAGTCCTTTAATGGTGCAGGATTTAACTTGAGCTCCTCGAGCCTCCTCACACATTTATATGGTAAACAGCAACAGGCAAAGTCCTTTAATGGCAGCAGGATTTAACTTGAGCTCCTCGAGCCTCCTCACACATTTATATGGTAAACAGCAACAGGCAAAGTCCTTTATTGGCAGCAGGATTTAACTTGAGCTCCTCGAGCCTCCTCACACATTTATATGGTAAACAGCAACAGGCAAAGTCCTTTAATGGCAGCAGGATTTAACTTGAGCTCCTCGAGCCTCCTCACACATTTATAGGATAAACAGCAACAGAGGGTACCACACCAGGCAGCTGCTTCAATGCTCCCAAACTCACAATCCCTGAGATACTGCAGCGGCAGCTTCCCTTATCTTCGGTTCAGGCGATTCAGCAGTTTTCTCCAGTCCTCCTTCAGGTCGAGCCTGGTGGGTAGCTGTACAGAGCACAGCCTCCTCTGAACGCCCACCGGCGGGTTTCATCTGCTGGAGCCGAAAACACAAAAATGGCCACTTCAGGCATTCCCGCGCGAACACTCTTCAGCGCAGAAGCACACAGCTCCTCTCCCTTCACCAACCACAATGCATCTGGCTCTCCACAGCTTGGGGCACTCCTCTCCACTCAGGCGCAACCTGATCCAATTGGCTGGTTGAGCCTTCCAGTCACTTCCTCCAGTGCTTAGTGGTGCAGAAAAAGCGCCATAGCCCATAATACCTTTCCCAAAGCAAGCAGCTCCTCTATTGGTCAGTCCACTCTGCAGGGTCCCGAGGTACTGATTGGCCCACTTCAGCAGTTCTGGGGCAAAATGGAGGAGGCAATCGAAAACCCTCTGTGCTGCAAAGCAAGGCAGGTTAGAACAACTACATTACCATTATTACTCTAACAGATAACCAGTAGGCAAGCATATCCTCTAACAAAGCTCCCTCTGCGCAATTAGCGATGGCAGAACCGGAGCGATTTTTGGGCAGCCCGGGCGGGAGTCGAGCATGACAACACTCAAACCCACTCCCAATTTAATTAATCCCGACTGCAACAGGCAGCCCTTAAAGAGACAGTATATGGAGGCCTTAAAAAGCACTCCACGGACCCCCATTCCAGCGGCTTTATGCCGATTACCAACCAGGCATAGGGCACATTAAGAACCCCCATTTGCAAGGGAGTTACACTTTTATATGGAATACTGTGTCCCTTTCTGAGTCCCCACCTTAAAAAAAACAGAGACAGACTGTGGAAGGTGCAGCATAGGGTATAGGATGACTGTCCTTCTCAGGGAAAGGGGTTTGAGTGTCTGGTGCAACACTGAGCTCAGGCGGAGGCTGGAAAAGTAGCAACCAGCACCAGTTCCGTGGGGAGGCATGTCAGATGTCACGCTAGAGTGCTCTACATCATTGCATGTCACGCCTCCTGAGGGTTCAGCAAGCAAAACCGCCGGTGATCCTGCTGATGATGCCCGCTTCCTGGTCCCACTGCGACCGCTGCAACTCCTGGCCATGACCGGAGCAAAGTCTTCCATCAGGTGGCCTGCCACTGTGGCCCCACCAAAGGGGGGGTGAGCCTAGGGAGCCCTGCTGGCAGACGGTAAAGCTCCCAGTAATCTGGCTGAGTTTTCATTGGGAGGGGGTGCATCTCCGCGGCCCTGCCATGGAAGGTAAACCAAGGCAGATCGGTGGCACACGATTGGTCCTAGTGGATGGGCGGGTCTGGGAAAACAGGGCTGAGCCATGGGGAAAGTTGGCACCAAAAAAAAACAAAAACCCAAGAGGACTTGTGTGGAAGCTGGCAGCTGGAGGTGGGGGGGATGTGAGAAAATTATGCTTCCCGGAGAGAATGGCTGAGCTGAGGAACAGCCTACCAGCTGAGGTTGTGCGTGCTAAAACCATTAATTGGTTCAGGCACAGCTGGGACAGAGTAAAGTGAGGAGGTGATGCCCCAAACACCATCTAGACAATAGGTTGCGGGGAAGGCTAGGGTGAAACAGGGCAGCCTGGATGGACCGATGGCCTCTTTCTGTCAGCATTGTCTATGTTTCAGACTTTCTGTGACCTTTGTTAAAAATGCTGATCACCATCAATGAATATTACACATCCGCTGCTGACACTTTCATTTTATTTATTTATTTATTTATTTTTTTAACCAGGTAAGATACATTAGGCATACAGATGCCTATTTTCAGGCACATCCTGCAACAGTTACAGTAACACTATAGTAAACAGAGGCAAGAGCAAAACAAGACAACAATAGCAGCAGGTACATTAGTACCATCAATGGTAAAAATGACAAGTTGCAAATCAGAAATGCAAAAAAAAAAAAAACTCAACAAAAGGAATACAGTACAAAACAGGGAGCAGTAACTTGACCACATAGAAACATAGAAGTTGACGGCAGATAAGGACCGCAAGGCCCATCCAGTCTGCCCAGTTTTTCTATCTTATGAATGTGCCATAGGCCTTTTTACCCTGTCAATGGCCCATCTATTCATACTCATCTGTATTCTCCCCTTATGCCTATCCCATGTCTGTTTGATGCCCCGCACTGTATTTACCACAGTAAAAACAACTAAGGGGGCAGTATAGCACAGTGGTTTAAGGCTCTGAGTTGCAAACCTGGAGACCTGGGTTTGAATCCCACAACCCCCACTTGCATACTGTGTGACCCTGAGCAAGTCACTTAACTTTCTCATCCTTCTAGGTCACACCTGTAAACAAGCTTCAGCTTAGTGTATCTCTCCTGGTTTAAAAAAACAAAACAATGATCAACACAAGGGGCAGAGAATCATAGTAACGGGAGTGTGCAGTGTGGAACAGGGGGTTGCCCCACACAAATAGCGGAAATATTAGTGAATAAGTTAAATAGTAAGTGTGCAGTGTGGAGCAGCTGCATCCCATGGATAGCAGCAAAACAAAGAGATAATTAGACCTGACAGCCATAGGAGTCTGATTAGGGACAGGAGCAAGGGCCAGCCAGGAGTAGGGAGTCCTTCAGTGCACTGCAGGTGGCTGGGAGAACTGTGAACATTAAGAGGCAGGGAGTTCCAGTATTTTGGGGCATAATAGGCAAAAACCAGGTGGCCTAAGCCCATATTGCATCTTCGCTCTTGTAGAAGGTGAGTCAGTGGATCTCAGGCAGTAGTTTGTAGTGGGTCACTGCAGATGGGTAGCCAGTCAGGTTGGAAGCCAATCTGAAGCAATTTGTCAGCAGAGTGTACCAGAAGAAATGAGTGTTGTCCTAATGGGGAAGGCCAGCATAGAGGCAACAGCGGTGTGTGAGTCTCAAGGTGGCCAAGGCAAATCGTCAGATGTTACACTTTACATCCCATTTAGAAAGGGTGATTTTATTAGTGCCAAGGAATGCCAGCAGATTATAGGTGAAACTTGGCAGCTGCACCTCTTGAGCAAGGGTCAGGTGTGCTGAGAGGGTCAGGCTGTGTCTGACCCTGTAGGCCATACCAAGTTTAGAAATCACAGATTTTTAGGTTGTAGCGATACAGAGGGAGAAATCCAGAGAAAGATCAAGTGTAACTCCATGTTACTTAAAACTGTTGATTTCATGTGGTAGTGACCCATCAGCACAAGGAAGGGAGAGTTGAGGGGCACTCACGGGAGGGTTTTGGTTTACAGGCTAAAAGCTTTGCTTTAGTCTTTTTGCAGTTTAGTATATGTTTCTCGTATGAGAGCTATGATTTAATGGGAGCAACAAAATCTGAGATAGCCAATGGAATAACATTTTTTGGGTGTCAGAACCTTCTCACATCCTAAGCATGTGCATTGGGCCCCTCTTACACTCGTAAAAGTGCCGTTGGGGGATATGTGATTATACTAACATACTAAATTGCCAGCAGATTAGGCCTAGTGGTCTATCGAGTCTACTCGAGTAGCAGCCCTACAGTCTTGTTATTGCAGCTGCCCCCTTCCCCCCTTGTGACCTTCTGTGGACCCTTTCCATACCCCAGTCCCCCCCCAAGGCTTTATCCCATTGTCTGTCCAACCCTCTCTTGAATCCTCCCACTGTCTCCATCCCCACCAACTCCGATGGCAACGAGTTCCAAGGTGTCACCACCCTCTCCGTAAAGTAGGGATGCCTCACCTCCTCCTTAAACCTCCCCCCAACCAATCTCAGGCTATGCCCCCTCATGGCCCCGTCCTTCCTCAACTGGAACAGACTGTCAGAGCTGACCCAGTTAATCCCCTTCAAATATTTGAAGACCTCTATCGTATTCCCCCTATTCCTCCTCTCCTCCAGGGAATACGTGTCCAAATCCTTTAGCCTCTCCTCATAGGGCAGGTCCCTCAGGCCGTGAATCATCTTTGACGTTCTCCTCTGGACCTTTTCAAAAAGAGCAACATCCCTCCTCAAGTATGGGCACCAAAACTGCACACAGTACTCCAGGTGCGCCCTAACCAGGCAGTTGTACAGGGGTAGTAGGACCTCTCTCCTCCTTGATGTTATCCCTCTGGCAATGCACCCCAGCATCCTATTTGCTTTCGCAGGTGCCCTCCTACGCTGCTCAGAATTACTCATTTTGGTGTCTGTTGCCACCCCAAGATCCTTTGCTTCCTTGGAGACCACCAGCTTTACCCCTCCGAGACTGTAGGGTGCTGCTCCAGCATTATTTTGAGATGCATAACTACAGAGAAGATCAAGTGACATAAATGCATTGCGAATAATGAATAAGTGTCATTCATTGCATGCTTGGCATTTGAGATCGTGTGGGATATTTACATCAGTTTCCTTCCAGTCCTGTCATAAGGTATGTGTTTGCTTTTAAATGTGCTGTATGGTGTCCATTTATACCAGAGCTTTCTGCTGCTTGTTTGTTTAACAAAACATCACGAGAATCAAGCTTTACTAGCTAAGAAGTAATTAATCTGATTGTTATATGGCATTCTCATTCTGATCGGGACACCATTTTATTTATTTATTTATTTAAAATTTGGGAAACTGGGAAAAGCACACTAAGCCAAGGTTCATTTGCAGGTGTGACCCAGGGGGTTCCACCAAATTGCATCGACGACAAAGTTGTCGACGGACTTTACATCAACAACATTTCGCCGACAGCGATCACATTGTCTGGTAAATGTGTTGATGAACCACAGCACGATGGGATACTTTAGACTGTTTGTGGGGGGCTTTGTCTACCACAACCCCAGATATATATATAATCAACTCCGGGGAGGGCAGATTACTGGGGAGAGTGGCCAACACTGGGAGTCGCTGTATCGTATGGTGCTCCGACAACCGGTTTGACACTGTGGATGTCGAATGGATTGTTGTTGATAGGTTGGTTTTGCTCTTGGGGGTTCGATGTTCCGACAGTATACCAACCTGGGGTTGGGGGAAATGGGAGTACAGACAAAGGTGTTACAAACATCTGAAGTACAAAAATACACAGTATGAAGTGCAAAATACATAGGCAGTTCAAGTGAGGAGATTAGGTAAGAAGTCCCACATGAAGTAATAGCAGTATGGAATTTTACATTGAAAACAAACAGAGCGTGGATTCAACACATGGTGGATACACTGACCGATGTGTATTAGAGTGCATAGCTTAGGCATTGCACTGAGTAGAGAGCAGACTGAGGGCCAGAAGCACAGATCTTACTTCGAGGAAGGCTCTTGCAGCAGGCCAACACCAGTAGAACTAAGCTGCCAGGCGCCAGCACCACACAGAAAACTTTCTGGCTAGCAGTCTAAAACAGGGGACTGCCCACCATCGACATCAGCCACTGACGTCAGGATATCCTAAAAAAACAGTGGTCTCCCACACCCTCCTCAGTTCTTTTCCTGCCATCGATCTATGCGCGTCAAAACTTAGCGGATGTCACAGCTACAGTAGAGCACCATTACTCGCACTTACCATGCTTATTTATTTTGCTTTTCCTTCAGTAGTCTAACATCGAATTTTCAGTTTTTCAGCCATCAAGTTAATATATTCTCCATCAGCCTTCTGTCTGTTCCACAAAGTGTGCCTGCGGCAAACAAATTCCTGAAAAAGACGGCCACTCTGCGTGCATCCTTTGCCTAGGCCCCAGCCACGACACTGAAGCTTGCCAGATCTGCCAGAAATTTAATCAGGCTACTCAGCGACGTTGTCTTAAGAATCTGGAGAGCCATCTTATTAAGCAGAAGGTGGTCACAATGGAAAAGGAGCCGCAGGCCAGGCGCTCTTTGGCCTCACAGACAGTCCTCTGGGGCTTCTTCATATCAGAAATGGGACCGGTCTGCTTCCTGAGACCATGTCAGGGTCATCCTCCCATGGGGCAATTGGCCCTTACAGCCCTGTCAGCCCTTTCTTCTACCAGGCTGCTGGTGGCACAACCACCCACCTTCATTGCCATTACAGGTAGTGATTCCTTGGGGCAGAGGACTTCATCTTCTGCCTCCCAGCCCCTGATGCTCAGACCCATTTCTTCCATGGGCTCTTAGCCAGAAGGCTCGGCCGGTGTCGGTGTCTCAGGCCTCGGTTCTTCCGTTGTCACCCCCCAGCCAAAGCACTACCATGTCAGTCCTCTCTGCAGGGCCCGACATCAGTCCTTCAAGACAGCACCTGCAGCAGGCTACCACCACTTCTCTTAGCCTAGCTTCACCTCTGCCTTTGCCTGGGAGATCTTCTTCCCCTCAGGCCCCTGCCTCTCCGGCTTGCCCAGGCCGGCAGATCCTTCTCCTGGGGGCTACCTGCAGACACCTGCTGGGCTGCTGCCAGTCCTGCCACTGCCCCAGCCTGTGGGCCCAGAGCCTGCTTCACCTCTTCCGCAGCCTGCACCACTGCCGACTCCGGCCCCAGCGCCAGACCCTAGCCGATGCCAGGTGGTCCTTTGCCAGGGTATCCTACGCTGGCCCCGCCGCCGTCATACCCCTACCTGGTGCTATCTTACCTGTACCCACCGGTCTATAATTTTCCACCTCCGGTGGACTACAACGCCCTGTTCTCTGGATTGTGGTCCTTCTTTCAGTAACAGACCTCCGCTCCTCAGGGCCCTTACCAGGCATCCCCCCAGTGTCCCAACCGGGACCCACTACCCCAGGATCCAGGTTGATTTGGCACCAGTGAACCCCGGATGCTGAGCTTCTCTAGGTCTAGACCTGATGTCAGCTCTGGCTCTTGCCAGGATGAGCGTCCACTACCAGAAAGTGACCCAAATGGCACACGGACAGGAATGACTCAGATTCCTTTCAGTCGTCCTCCTCAACAGGGAGTCTTCAGAGGGTGAGGAGCCCTCCTGGGTGATTCCCAAGTGCCTTCCAAATGATCTATCTTTTACAGATGTCGTGCGCTACATCCAGTCTATTATGGGCTGAAAAAAATGGAGGAGCAGGACCCGGAGAGGTGCCATCTGGCCGTTTATTTAAGGCAGTGGGATGCCCTCCCAGTGGTGGTGCCCCCCTCATTGATTCCTATGATGATGCCACCAGGGTGGCTGGGAATCGCCCCTTCACTACTTCTCTTTTACCAAAGAAGGTGGACTGTCTTCACCATGCTCCTGCTGGTAAACCCTTTCTAGGAGGCCACCCTAAGGCTGATTCAGTGGTCATTAATGCTGCCCATGACCATATCAAAAAGCCCAAGCACATCAGTGCCCCCTGCCCCTCGGACAGGGTGTCCAGGCAGTTGGACCACCTGAGTAAGCGCATGTTTGCATCTACTACCCTGGCTATCTGGGCCATTAACTGCCTGGCCCATATGATCCAATATCAGAATGTCCTTTGGGACCAAGCCACGGATCTTGTGCAGAATTTTCCAGAGGTTTACACTAAGATGCAATTCACCCAACTCCTTAAGTCAGGCTCTGATGTTGGCAACCATGTTCTCAGGGCTGCTGCAGTGCCGTAGATGCCTCGGGCTGGTGTCTGCCTCTGGCACCATTCATGGCTTTGGGTATCCGGCTTTGTCTTGGATGTGCAATCCAGCATCTTGGATGCCCCCTTTCAGGGCTCCATCCTTTTTGGTGGGGATGTTCAGGACATAATCTCCACCCTTCAGGAGTCAGATTGAGCCCTTAGGATGGCTCATTCACTCTATCACACCCAGCCTAGAGCGGGTCAGTGTCCTTCCTTTAGCCACTCCTCCCATGAGCAGTCCCATCAGCCCACCAAGGGCCAGGACAAGTGCAAGGCAGAGTCGTCTCCCACACCTGCTGCTGTTACATCCCCCAGGGCACCCGCAGCTGCCATTCCGGCACCTGCCCCCACCGCCATACTCCTTAGATGACCCCCCCCAGCAAGAGTTTTGGGGGAGGCTGTCGGGGTCAGTTCTCCCTCCACCTCAATGGGTGGTGAGAAATAACCACAGACAATTGGGTGCTTCAGATCACAGAGCACGGTCACACTCTAGCATTCTTATAGTGGCTTCCAGAAAATCCTCTGGTAAACTCCTTGTAAACCCCCGGCCCACATACTTCTGGTCTGGGAGGAAATTCAGGTTCTTCTTCAAAAGGTCCATAGGCCAGTCCCTCCAGCTCATTGGAGAAGTGGGTTTACTCCCTTCTTCCTTGTCCCCAGAAAGACCGGGGATCTCAGCCCATCCTGGACCTGGGCCATCTGAACTTGTACGTCAAGTACAAGCATTTCAGGATGGAAAGTCTTTGGGGTTGTTACCCCTCTTACATCGGTGGAGTGGCTCTGCTCACTGGACATGCAGGATGCCTACCTGCATATCCAGATTTTTCCTGCCCATCGTCATTTTCTCCTCTTTCAGGGGGCCCATTTTCAATTCCTGGCCCTCCCATTTGGCCTCTCTTCAGCCCCCAGGGTCATTATCAAGTGTCTAGCAGTGGTGGTGGTAATTCTAAGGAGGCAGGGCTTCTACCTGTTCCTGTACCTGGATAATTGACTGCTAACAGCCCCTTTCAGGGACTGGCTGGTACAGATCCTGGAGTACACCATCTGTCTGTTTCAGGCCTGGGGATCACCATCTATCTGCATAAGTCCTGCCTCTCCCCATGCCAGTGCCTTCAGTGCTTGGGGCGGTTCTGGATACCTCTCAGGGTATGGCCCTTTTGCCCATGGACTGGGTGGAACGACTGATGGAACAGGCCCATCTGGTTTCCTCCAGTTGCCAGGTCCCCACCAGGGTGCTCCTGTGACTCTTGGGGTACATTGCAGCGGCCATTGCCATGGTCCCCTTTGCCAACCTGAACATGCGGGTTCCTCAGTGGATCTTAAGGGTCCAGTGGGAGCAACGCATGGATGACCTGGACCAACTGGTTTTGGTCTCTGACCCCATCAAGGGGGTCCTTTCTTGGGGGCTGGAGCTGGCCAGCCTCCTTCAGGGGGTCTCTGTTCAGCTCTTAACCCCCAGCCTGATTCTTATGATGGATCCATCCGGCCCGGGAAGGGGTGCTCATCTGGCCAATCACCAAACCCAGAGTACCCGGACAGATTTGGAGCAGGGCTTCTGTATCAATGTCCTGGAGATGCAAGCAGTTCTGTATGCTCTTTAGGCCTTTCAGACTCATCTCTTCCCTGGCCCACTTCTGGTGCAGATGGACTACATGCATGTGATGTATTACATCAACAAGCAGGGGTGGACCCACTTTTACCCCCAGTATTGGGAGAGGTGATGAGAGTCTGGTGTTGGGCCATCAAGCACGATCTGGGGCTCTCAAACGTACATATTCCAGGTGTCCAAAACATGCAGGTGGACAGTCTCAGCCACTCCGGTCACGGGTTGACCTTGGTGGTCAAAGATCTCTTCGACAAGTGGGGTCGTCCAGAGTTGGACTTTTTTTGCATCCTCACTCAACACAAAACTGCCACTTTTCTGCTCACTCGATCCTGGGTCTGGAGTTTTCTGGCAAAACACATTGTCCCTCTCCTGGAAGGGAAGGGTTCTGTATACCTTCTGTCCCTTCCCACTTCTACAGAGGGTTCTGCTCAAGCTCCAGACCTGAAATCCCTGCATCTCCATGCGTGGCTCCTGTGGACCTAGCTATCACCCGCTTTGGGGTGTGCTCTAGAGTCGTAGATATCTGGTGGCTGCTAGGAAACCCTCCACCAGGGCCATACTGTAACAATAGATCTTTAAGAGAAGCTCTTGCAGCAGGCCCTGCTTTCCTTCCCTCCTTCCCCCTGCTGTTCCTCATTCCTCTCACACTACTTCTACTTTTTCTTTCTTGGCTCTTGGGATCCTCCTCGGCTCTCCATTTGCTTCCTGCTTGGGGTCTCTGGTGGGAGAACTGAGGAGAGTGTGGGAGATTGCCCACCTTTATAGGATAGGCTGATGTCAGAAGCTGATGTCGGCAGTTGGTGGGCCCCCATGGTAGACTGCTAGCTAGACAGTTTTCTGTGTGGTCCTGGCACCTGGCGGCTTAGTCCTACCAGTGTTGGCCTGCTGCAGGAGCTTCTCTCAAAGACCTACTGTTATGGTGAGTTCTTACGTACCTGTACTTTAGCCCAGATTTACGGAGTCAGTAGGCAGGCAGGAACACAGGAGAAACTGTGAGAAAAGGGATGGAAGGTTCAAGAGGAGGAGTGACAGGTACAGGGGAAGCAAAAGTATGCCTTGGAAGGTGTCTAAAGGTATAGAAAGAGGGGAGCCCGAAGTCTCACGTGCCTGGCTTCTGGCATGCTTTGTAATGTGGCCCTGTACTCTGCCCAGCCCGCTCCTTGACTGCCTATGCAGGTTTACAGGCTGAGCAGGACTGAGTCAAGGCAGCCATCTGTGGACTGTGGGAAGGTCCCAGCATGCCACGAATGCCCCTGCATGTGCAGAGACAGGCATCTACAGTTTGGGGGCTGCCTGTCTACCCACATAAGAGTGCACAGGAAATACTTTATCAGGCCTTAAATCACAGATACATATATACATAGACACTGTCGGCAGATAAGGGCCTATGGTCCACCCAGTCTGCCCATTTGAGCTTGTAAGTTCATTTTTTGTTTTCCTAGAAGTCTGTTGCCCCTTACCACTGACATCCAGAATTCCCTTATGTCTATCCCATGCATTCTTAAATCCCGTGATTGTTTCAGCCCCCACCACTTCCTCTGGCAGGGTGTTCCACTTGTCCACCACCTGTTCTGTGAAGAAATTCTTCTTCACGTTTCCTCTGAATCACCCTCCCTCCAACTTAATCCCATGCCCTCTAGTCCAAGAACATCTTTTTTGCTGGAAAATAGTGTATTCCTGCACCCTGTTCCTCCCTGTAAGGTGCTTGTATGTCTCTATCATATTCCCTCTCTCCCTCCTCTCCTCCAGGGAATACATGTTCAAGTTCTTCAACCTGTCCTCATAGGACTTGTGATGCAATCCCTGTACCATCTTTGGTGCCCTCCTCTGAACCTTCTCTACCCTGTCCATGTCCTTACAGAGGTAAGGTCTCCAGAACTGTACACTGTACTCCAGGTGGGGCCTCACTAGTGTCTTGTATAGTGGAATTATGACCTCCCTTTTCCTGCTGGTGATGCCCCTGTCTATGCATCCCAGCATCCTATTTGCTTTACCTGCTGTCTTGTTGCACTGTTTCCCTACCTTGAGGTCATCAGAGATGATGACCCCAAGGTCCCGTTCCTCCGTGTTGCATGCTATATCCTCACCCCCCAACTGATATATTGTTCTAGGGTTTTTGTGCCCCATATGCATTATCTTGCACTTCTTTGCATTGAATTTCAACTGCCAAACCCTTGACCATGCTTCAAGCTTTTGCAGGTCCCGCCTCATTTCTGTCTACACCCTCTGGCATGTCCACTCTGTTACAGAGCTTTGTGGCATCAGCGGACAGGGAAATTCTGCCTTCTAGGTCCTGCGCAATGTCACTGATGAAGAACCATGCTTCCATCTATGGATTCAGCAGCCCACAGACTAGCTTGGCTATTTTTTATGGTCTAGCATGATTTAGTCCAACTGTAGATACAGTTATTTAGTTTTTGTTTACTGGGTAGGTGGACTAGGTAATAAAATGCCTATTTTCAGACATGACCCAGGAGAATACAGTCAAGAACTCGGTGATGACCAGAACAGGCACAGAAACATTATACATGGAGTGAAGTACATTATAATAAACTACAGAAAAACTGCAGTAAAGAGATATAAACCAGTAAAATACTAGTTGTTTGTAAATCAAAAAATGGGCAAACAAAGCCATAATATGACTGCGTGCCTCACTGTGCTCTGGTAACAAAAACATGTGTTAGATGAAGAAAAACAAGCCACCAGTAAGGTGCGCTGTTAAATGATCACTCAAGAGCTACAGTCAATGATCACAGTATTTTATTCAAAAAGTTTAAAATCATCCGGAGACCCCACACACAGTCGCACTAACGTTTTGCACACTTAGATTAGTGCTTTGTCAAGCTGTGCTTGCCACCTAGTGGATAAGACTATTTATACACTTAAAGTGGTAGTGTATCAAATGTTTAAACTACCTTTAAACTTACATACAGAAAATGCAGTAAGTTCTATATCAGTGACAGGTAAATCACTGTGTACCACCTAAAATCGATTTAAAAACAGCCCCTAACCTTAAGTTATAAATACCTTAACAGAAAGTAAACATACATACATACATACAGACAAGAAGATAATGTACATAGATACATAGACAGTGTCGGCAGATAAGAGCCTATGGCCCACCCAGTCTGCCCATTTGAGCTTGTAAGTTCAGTTTATGTTTTCCTAGAAGTCTGTTGCCCCTTACCCCTGACCTCCAGAATTCCTTTATGTCTATCCCATACATTCTTAAATCCCGTGATTGTTTCAGCCCCACCACTTCCTCTGGCAGGGTGTTCCACTTGTCCACCACCCGTTCTGTGAAGAAATTCTTCCTCATGTTTCCTCTGAAGTCCTCCCTCCAACTTCATCCCATGCCCCTAGTCCTGGAACATCTTTTCACTTAAAATAGTGTTTCCTGCACCTGTTCCTCCCTGTAAGATACTTGTATGTCTCTATCATATCCCCTCTCTCCCTCCTCTCCTCCAGGAAGTACATGTTCAGTTCCTTCAACCTGTCCTCATAGGACTTGTGATGCAATCCATGCAGCATCTTTGTTGCCCTCCTCTGAACCTTCTCCACCCTGTCTAAGTCCTTACGTAGGTAAGGTCTCCAGAACTGTACACTGTACTCCAGGTGGGGCCTCACTAGTGTCTTGTATAGTGGAATTATGACCTCCCTTTTCCTGCTGGTGATGCCCCTGCCTATGCATCCCAGCATCCTATTTGCTTTATCTGCTGCCTTGTCACACTGTTTCCCCTACCTTGAGGTCATCAGAGATGAAAACCCCAAGATCCCTTTCCTGCTTGGTGCATGCTATATCTCTCACCCCCAACTGATATATTGTGCCAGGTTTTTGCCCCATATGCATTATCTTGCACTTCTTTGCATTGAATTTCAACTGCCAAACCCTGACCATTCTTCAAGTTTCTGCAGGTCGCTTCCCATTCTGTCTACACCCTCTGGTGTGTGCTACTCTGTTACAGAGCTTTGTGTCATCAGCGAACAGTGAAATTCTGCCTTCTAGGTCCTGGGCAATGTCACTGATGAAGATGTTGAATAAGACCGGTCCCAGCACTGATCCCTGTGGTACCCTACTGGTCACTCTTCCTCTGTGGAGTGACAGCCATTTACCACCGCCCTCTGTGTCCTGCCACCCAGCCAGTTACCTACCCACCACACTACTGTCCTGCCCACACCCATATTCCCCAGTTTGTGTAATAGTCTTCTATGTGGCACAGTGTCAAAGGCCTTGCTGAAGTCCAGATAGGCCATGTCCACTGCCCTTCCCTGATCCACCTCCCTAGTCACCCAGTCAAAAAATTCAACAAGGTTGATCTGACATGACCTCCCCCTGGTGAAACCATGCTGCCTTGGTCCTGTAGTCCATTAACAACCAGATGTTCCACCAATCTCTCCTTCAGTAGTGCTTCCATGATCTTCCCCACTACCGAGGTGAGGCTGACTGGTCTGTAGTTCCCCGCTTCCTCTTTGTTCCCACTTTTGTATAAGGGGACTACATCTGCCATCCTCCAGTCTTTGTGTACATACCCTGTTTCCAGTGATAAATCTTAAGTGCCAATCTTATGAATCGGATTCAAATTCAAAAGGATGAAGGGTAAGCATACTTATACGGAATAAGGGATCTCTCATAACCTTTTCTTTTGGTCCGACTTGTATGCCTAAAATAGGAAGCAGAAGATATCATTACTACCTAAACTCACATTTATATAATTCTTTCATATTGTCATATTTTAGACACATCTAACAGAAATTGTGATAAAAATAGATGAAGTCGATCCCCTCCACTTCCTTCTACCTCCTGAAACTGTGATTCACCCAGGCTAGCACATTTTGCAAGGTCACTATATGGAGAGTGGGGGTGCTCCATAGACATGAGTGGGACCATTTTTTTAAGGCTGATTTTTTTGTAGTTTAGATGACCATTCGGAAAAAATCAAGGCCACCGCTTAGTTAACAAGGACCTTTAAAATGAACTTTAAAAAATGGTTCCATTCATGAATATGGAGTGAGCCCCACCTCCGTTCTCCATACAGTGACCTCACAAAATGTGCTAGCATGGGAGCGGATTGGGGGCAGATCACAGTTTCAGGAGGTACCAGGAAGTAGAGGGGATAAGCGTGGGGCAGCTCCACAGAGCCAAAATACAATCCCTTCCCTTTCAAAATAGGGGCAATTACAAATTAAAAGATTAGCAGCATTTGAATTGAGGGCAGGTAAGGGTTCTTCATGCTTCTTTGGGGTGGGCACCTGTAATGTTGCTCTTTAAAGTACCAGTTTATAAAACTAGTAAAAACAACAAAATTATCAGTTTTCTAATTTTCTAATATTATTGAGGGAGACTTGTACTACTGAGACTCGTATCACATTTACTATAACATTGAGTATACATAGGGATTTATAGGTGGAGAGGGAGTTATGTCCCTAAAAAGGGAGCCAACTCAAATCTCTCATTGACTCTGGGGTTTTGCATAGCTTTAAGCTTGAATATCCAGCAGCGGCAGTATGCTGGTGATGCAGCTGGTGTGAACAACATTGGGGTGGTCAGGTCCAGGAGGCACCCTGGGGCAAAATGGGACCATGAGAGAGGCCAGACATGTTTGGTTCCCATTTGGTTCCCATTCCCAGGATTCCCACCAGACCGAGTAGGCAGGTAGCTGATGGACCGGCAACCTCCATCGGTCCCCTTTGGGTGGTGCTATGCAATGCTAGGTCGATGAGAAAAAAAGACTGCAAATATGGCAGACTTGATTTCTCCAGTCGACCTGGCTTGTGTTATGGAAACCTGGTTGGGGGATGACGCACGTCCAGTCCTGGAGGTATTTACTCCACCCAGGCACTCTGTAGTGCACTGCCCGTGGAGGGAATGCAGGGGTGGGAGTGTGGTCATCTGTTTTAGATCTGACTTGAACTTCTCCGTGCGCCCAGTGGGGTCTACTTCATCATCTGAATGTGTGGATGCATATGGGGGTCCAGGTGCAGGTTGCAGGATCCTCCTTGCTTATCGTTCTCTGGGGAATGAGGGGGAACTCCTGCATGAAGCTGTGGACTTCACGCTGATGGGTGTTGGAGTCACAGATGGTTGATTCTGGGGACTTCAGCGCCTGGTTCGAGGGCAAACTCTCGCATTTTGGAAATTACTTCCTCCAGATGATGACATCACTAGGCCTTGCACAAGCAGTTGCTTCTGCAACCCACTGCCATGGTTATGCCATGGACTTAGTATTCTCACTGGGGCTTGAGATCACTAATCTCAAGATTGAGCTGGTCTCTTGGTTAAATCACTGCATGGTAGAGTTCTAGTTCAGGGTCCCCCTGTTAGTCTTGCCCCTGTTGAGATGGTCCACTACTGCCCTTTGAGAGGATTGTCCCCAGAGGGACTGGTGGCCATAGCGGATTTTTCTGATGTGAGTGTTGCATGTGCAGTGGGATTGGGCGAGGCAGTGACAGCATATAATAATGTGGTCACCAAGACACTCAGTGCTGTCACACTGATCCGTATATGACCCAGGTCTTCTCATTTGAGATCCCCGTGGTATGATGGGGCTCTCAAGGAGATGAAGACCAGGGGTCAGAAGTTGGAGCATTGCTGGAGGAGGACTGGGTCCCTGGATGACAAACTGGCTTTGAGAATTCACTACAGTGAATATCAAAGGGCAGTCAGTCACAAGAAGGCAGAGTTCCTGTCCAGGTGTCCAGGGAGATTGCTGCAGGAAGGAACAGACTGGCTTTGCTCTTTTGGACTGTAGACAGGCTATTAAATCCAGCCTGTCTTCAGCTGAAAAGAGCAGCTTCACTCGCACAGTGCGAGGAGTTCACTCAGTTCTTTTCTGACTGGGTGTCCTCCATTTGGACCAGAGTCTTTCCAGTGAGACAAGACTAGTCCTGCAGTATAGAGCCTGGCAGGTACAGAAGCACTCCAGTTGTCTGGGATGAGTTTCGGCTGGTGGGGGTGGCTGAGGTCATCGAGGTAATCTTGAAGCTGCGACCCACTTTTTGTGAACTGGACCTGGGTCCGACGTATCTCTTAGTTGGATGTGTTGTTGTGTTGGGTCCATTGGTCTGGTATTCACTGAGATTGTCTGATGCTTGCGTTCAGAGGGGTCCTTCTGTGCCTTGAAGGAGGTGCTGGTGAAGCCCTGCTGAAGAAACCCTCTTTCAACCCTGACATCTTCGCAAATGACTTGTCTCCAATCTTTCATTCTTGGAGAAGGTAGTGGAGAAAGTGTTGACTTTGCAGCTTGGAGCCCATCAGATGGCCTTTGACATCTACGAGCCATCCCAGTCCTGTTTTAGGAGGAGGCATAGAACTGAAACAGCGTTAGTTAGAGTGCAAAATGATCTCCTCAGGGTGAGAGACAGGGGAGAATGGTCAGTTCTTCTTCTCCTGGATCTCTCCTCAGCATTTGACACCATGGACCACGTGGTGCTGCTTGATCACCTTAGAGGGCTCTGTGGACTCACCAGCAAAGTCATCAGCTGGTTTGAATCCTTTTTGACAGGCAAGATGCAACGCGTAGTGATGGGGAATTTCTCCTCCTGCCCGAAGCTCCTGACCTGCGGAGTGCCTCAGGGTTCAATCTTGTTACCCATGTTGTTTGTGGTGTACATGCTGCCCATGGGGGACATTATTAGGTGTTACGGTCTGGGTTTTCACTCCTGTGCAGATAATACCCAGCTGTATATGTCCTTTGCCCCCGGGACATCGGACACTGTGGAGGTGCTAAATAAATGCCTATCCAAGATCCAGGACTGGATGTCCTCTAACTGGCCAAGACTTAACCTGGACAAGATGGAGGTACTGGTGATGAAGCCTGGTCATCAGTGGGACATGTTCACAACTGGAGCAGGAATAAGGTTGTTACTGGCTGCCACCTCACTGGTGGCAGCCACTAAGGTGAGAGAGAAATCTGGACATCATACTTGACGATGGTTTGACACTTGACGCACAGGTGTCTGCCATCATCCAGAGTGTATTTTACCACTTAAAGAATGTCACCTGGATTAAACCCTTAATCCCGTCTGATGATCTGCCTTCACTGGTTCAGGCTTTTGTTACATCTAGGCACGATTACTGTAACACTCTGTACTTCTGGGTCAGTGGAAGTAACCTCGGTAAGCTGCAATTGGTGCAGAATGTGGCAGCCAGGTTGTTGTTGGGCCTTTCGAGGTCCACTCATATAACCTGGTTCATACGAACTGCACTGGCTGCTGGTCAGGTGGAGGATTGCCTTTAAGGTGGGCTTGCTCACCTATAAATCCCTATACAGCTCGGGTCCTGGCTATCTGACTGACCTCCTGACACCTACCTTCCCTGCACGCTCACTCCATTCTTCCACAGAGGGCCTCCCAACAATTCCTAGGGCACAGCTAAAGACATCTGGAGACCGTGCATTTGAGGTTGCGGGGCCGGTCCTATGGAATTTCTTGCCATGATCATTAAGGGAGGCTTCCTTTGTGGAGATTTTTAAGCGGTGCTTTAAGGCACACCTATTTAAACAGGCATTTGATGTCCACTGAATTTTAATGGGGTTTTATAGTTTTAATTTAGTATTTATTGTATGTGTTAAGCTACCTGACCCTGATTTTAATTGTAAATTGCTGTAAATTGCTGCACCTCTTTGTAAAGCACCCAGAGCCTCCTGGATTGGGAACTTAAGAATTATAATTTTACTTACTTACTTACTTAGTTTACTTACATAATAGGAGGTTATCCAACTTCCCTCTACTAAGCCCTGTTTGGATACAACCAATGGGCTCAATTCACAAATGCCTATATGCTGCGTTTGGGTGGCACGTAGGCATTCCAACACCCAGATACCATGTGGCAGTGCCCTGTGCATCCCTGGTGGCATTCACAAATGGCATGCAAGCCCCTTAAGTGAGGGATCCATGTGCCAGCCACATGGCTCTTTGCTTAGTGGGGACAGGGCATCATTGGGGGGTACCCATGCCAGCGTGAATTCACTGAGGCACTTGCGTGCCATGCTGGTGTTGGGCAGCTGCCCATGGGGGGACCCTGCTGTAACTGTCCTGTGCAGTTACATACCCCCTACTGGACACCAACCAGGGGCGCCAGCATTGGCACCCTGCACCACTGTTCCCAAAGCCTATTGTGCTGTTTGGGTGGGCTGGGGTTAGATGTACAGGCAAATGCCCAGTGGTGCTACATGGTGGCGTACATGACCTCCCAGTAGCCCATGCCCAGCCATGGAAGAGATCCATTGTGGAAACCAGGACAGGTATCCCATTAGATGCCCCCCGTGTCCTGCACCCTGCCCCTGGGCCACCACGTTCCCCTGCTTGCCTTGGGGGTGGGGCTGCAGACAGGCAGATGGTGGTTGTGAATGCCAACTGGCACTCGCCTGTGCCAGGGTGTAGTGCTGTGTGGGTGGGATGCACGCATAAGTCCCATCTGTACATGAATCGAACCTAGTAAGCGTGACCACAAACTGAAGCTGCCCATCACTCTCCTTAACATGTCTGGCCAAGATAGTGGTTTCATCACCCTTTTCGATGGCCCTCAAGTGATCACGGACACATACCTTCAATTTTCTCCCTGTTTTGCCAATGAAGAAGGCACCCCAGGTGCATTCTGCCAGGTACATAGCACCCTCCATACTGCAGTTTGTAAAAATGCAGTATTTTACACTGCCTTCCACTGTAGATTGAACCAACATTTTCTGTCTTTTCAATCATGGGGCAGAGTTTACAATTATGACACCTCTGGCATCCAGCTGGCAACATAGGGAGCCATGTTTTAGTTATGGGTACTCTATCGTGGCTATGTTCTACATGGTCTGCTACATTTGGTCCCCTTCAGAATCCATCCTAGGAGGTACCTGTGTACATTCTCTAAGTTCTGGTTCAGACTGTACTATATACCAATTTTTTAAAACAAATTTCCTGATTTCATCTGCTTGTGCTGAGTAAGCGGTGATAACATTTGGCCTAGGTTTTTGTCTCTGGTCATCCATTCCATGATTAGTGGTTCTGGCTTGGTTTTTGCTGGATAACAGATTTGTAGTCATGTCAGTAATGTTTCCCACTACATCATCTCGATCTGTCACCTCTTGAGACTTTCTCAGTGCTAGATTTGTGGGTGGACTAATCATGCTGTTATGGTCCAGGTTGGCTACCAATCCTCTAGCCTTATTAATGGACTCCACACCATATCCTCTAGTCCTAAATCTGCATGCAAGATAATCCGTCTGTTTTTCATAGTCATCTGGCCTGCTGCAGTTATACCTGACACATATGAACTGACGTTTGCGGATATTCTCGATGGTGTGGCAGGGGTGGCAACTACTGAAATGCAACAAGAAGTTAGTATCTATTTGTTTCTGAAATAGTTTTGTTTTCACCCTATGCTAGCCATCTTTTGAAATTTCCAAATCCAGGAAATGCACAGAGTTAAGATCGGCTGTGGCACTGAACCTAAGGTTCGGGTTTGTTCTTTCCAAATTATTTTTGAGTTCTCCTAATTCACTAAACCACCCCCGCCAAACCATCATGATATCATCCATGTACTTCCTCCACAAATCCACTCATGGGTAAAACTGATTTGTCTCCAGGGACAGTACATTTCCTTCTCCCATATGCTGAGATATCGATTCACATAATTGGGGGCCATTGCTGCCCCCATTGCGATACCCTGCAGTTGCAAATAATGTGATCCATTACACCGAAAGCTGTTACAATATAATACCCTGTGCGTAGACTTCAGGATAAATTGCACAGATTCCTCATCCCACTTAGTATGGTCCTGCTCAGGGCTTCAAGTCAACCCTCGTGTGGAATGGTCATGTGAAGGGACTCCATGTTTAATGTTACCAGGTACCAATGATCTTCGATATGTATTTCCTGTAGTACCTACAACATGTTTGTGGAGTCTGTTACATAAGAGGAGAAAGATTTTGCTACCCTTTAATGTGAGCATCGATAAACTGTGCCAATCGTTCTTTAACTGATCCAGTGCTAGCCACTGTAGGCTTCCAGGTGGATTTGTGAGCAACTTATGAATTTGTGGGGAGTTTGATGCACTCTTGGATAATTTGTGGTTTTCCTGGAGATCAGACCTTTCTCTCCTCCCTCCCCTATATCTCTATCAATCAGTTCCTTAAGTTCTGCTCCCAGATCCAACGGTGGCCATAATTGGATAACTGTCTCATAATTTCCAAGGCATACATTTCAGGATTCATAATCACGGTAGAACTGCCTTTATCAACTGGCTTCAACACAATTTCTTTCTTTTCTCTTAGTGACTTAAGTACTTCAAATTCCATTTTAGAATATTTCACATACTGTACCTCAGTCTTATTTCCCAGTTGAACATAACCTCCAAGTCCTGCTCACATAGTCTCTCAAAAACAGTCACAAGGCCACAATATGGTGGACAAAAAGTAGATTTGTTTCTCATCTCCCTCCTTCACTAATGAAATTACTTGTGGCCCAGTCATATTCACAGAGTCAGTAGAGAAGGACAAACTGATCTGCGAGTTGATGTTAGTGTCTCTACTCCCTGTGATGATTAACAGCGGTTGACTGTTTTGAAAATATGATTTTTAAGTTCAGTGTTATTGAGAAACAGTGTAAGACTATAAGTATCTCAAAATGATTGGCTGTTCGAGTTAGCAGAAAAGTCAGGCCCTTTTTTAGTGTGCACAAATCACTATAATTCTAGAACAGGGGAAAGACCCCATAGTGTGGATCTAATAGATTAGTGTCGTGGTCAAATGTGGAGTCAAAGCTGTTTACTGGTATCTGTGCTCAACAAATAGAAAAATACACAGGTTTATAGTCACGCATCCTGACTAGACAGGATTTATCTCTGGCCAGTTGCTCCAGGATAACATAAGAAACATTTTCTATGGTCTAGCCTGATTTAGTCCAACAGTATATTGAATTATTTAGTTTTTGTTTACTGGTAGGTGGACTAGATAATAAAATAGAAAAATAGAAGCATAGACTTTGACGACAGATAAGGACCGCTTGATCCACCCAGTCTGCCCATTTCCCTACCTGTTGAATAAGCTGCAGATCCTAGTCAACCAGCAGCCTACTTCCACCTATTTTCAGGCACGGTCCAAGAGGATACAGTGAAGGACTCAATGTTGACCAGAACAGACACAGAAACATTATATGTGGAGTGAAGTATGTAATAATAAAATACTGGAAAAAATGCAGTAAACAGGTATTAGTCAGTAAAATACTAGGTGTTTGTAAATCAAGGTGACAGTCAAACAAGTGGACATCAATTTAGAACAATGGTACAGAAGCAATTGGTATTTAGCTGCAGTGGCAGGTATGCAATCAGTGTAGCGCAAGCCACAATAATAAATATTATATACATCTAGCTCAGGCACACAATGTAGGGCATAAAGTACAGATACATTGCTGGAGGAACATAAATAATGATATAGCTGCTTTTAGAAGTGTATGTGAGACTGGAATTTCTGGAGGGATATTGGAAGGGAGTTCATAGATTTCAGAGTAAAGTAGGTGAAGACCTGCTCCCCTATATAAATTGAACATTTTGGGACCACCAGGAGAGATACATCACCAGACCAGAAGGGGTAGGCCTGAAGGAGGTGTTGCAGCAGGACAGCAAGGAAAGAGGGTACTACAGTCCTGAGGATTTTGTCTGTAGAAAGCCAAGATCAAATAGATAATGAGTATAGCCAGTTTAGCCCAGAGTAGAGCACGTAATACTGGGTGAGTCTGGTAGCGGCCAAGGCAAAGTGGCATATATTATTGTGCTTGGTGTTCAGTTTGCTCATGTCACCTTTGTAAGTCATGGCATAGGTGACAAACCCATAGATAAAGCTAGGAAGAAGAATGCCTTGTGCTATGGCTAGCCAGGCAGAGGGAGCGAGAGCATACCTTACCCTGCAGACAGATACAACTTGAGAGAAATCGGAAACAGAGGTCTCAATGTCCCAAAAATTCAGAACACCTTGGGTAAGATGACCTCAAAGTATTGTCTCACTAAGCTGTAGAAATCACTTCCGCCAGACATTAGGAAAATTCCCAAACCGGGTGCTTTCAAAATTGATATAAACTAGAAACTGTGTGACACATGTGACTGCTTTTAAATTGAGGCACGGCCATTTTTCCCATAAAACATGTAACTGTGTACTAACAAATAAATGTGTATAGTCTGCACCATTTATACAGCTCGCGGTTATCCTGTGCAGACAGTTATGTCTGGCAGATCACGTTTTCCATTTGCCACTGTCATAGGTAATATGGTAAATTTTGCCATACATATCATCTTAAGGCCACCCAGCATTTCAGCTAGATTTGACGTGAAGTAGAACTGTCTCAAAGTTTGAGTTACACTAATTACAGTATAGTCACACAGTCTGGAGCTGATACTTCTGATTCAGTGCTGTTTCCTGAGAAGTTGCAAGCATCTGAGCAATGGCAGGCAAGAGGAAGGCTATGAGCCTGAGCAGTAAGCTAGAACTGCAAAACAAAATAGACAAACTCTAAGATGAGCCAGCGACATTGCACAGCATTTCTCCATGCCCAAGTCCACCATAGTGGATCTCCTAAGTCAACATAATCAGCTTTTTGCAGAGTGGCACCAAAACAGCAACCCTCAAAGAAAGAAAGAGGAGTACAATGATGGAGAGGTAGAGGAGGCTTTCTGCAGTGTTTCCAAAATGCTTGCAGTCGTAACGCCCTGATTAACAGACCACTTCTTGCTGAGAAAGCCAAACAGTTGGCAGAGGCCATGGGGAGATGAGACTTCATCCTAACAGAAGGCTATCTTCAGCAGTGGAAACCCCACACTACCACAGGGTTTCACCATGTGCATGGGGAGAAACAAAATGCAGCCAATGAAAGTGCTGACCAGCGGCTCACCACAGTGTGTCCCAACTTGCTTGCCGGTGTCGAACCAAAAACATTTTTAATTGTGATAAAACTGGCTTCTTTTTCCGGTGTGTGGGTTATGGCACTCTGGGATTTAAAACAGAAAATTTGCTGGGTCAAAAAAGGGCCATAGAATGCGTTTCTTTGTTATCATGCTGTAAAATTTATGGCAGCGAAAAACTAGCCCTCCTTGTCATCAGAAAATCTGCTGTGCCACACTGTTTCCATGGCATTCATCATCTGCCTGTAACATACATGGCAACCTACACAGCATGGATGACATCTGACATTTGTACTAACTGGGTTAGAGTCTGGGATAGAACACTAAGGAGCAGGAAAATTGCAGTACTGTTGGACAATTTTAATGGTCACCCTGCCATCCCCAATCTCAGAAACATTAAACTCATTTTCCTCCTACCCAATACAACACGCATCATCCAACCCCTTGATCAAGGGATAATCTATTCAGTGAAGCCACATCCTGTTTGGTGTATGAGGGAGCATGTGCTTCAGGAACTGGACACCAATTCTGATCTGACTGCTGCAGAATGTGCCCCAAAAAATCTCTTCTTGATGCTGTGTGCCTGCTTAAGAGCGCTTGGGACTCTGTAACAACACCATGATCCAGAGCTGCTTCTAGAAATCTGGATTTGTCACTGCTCAGCCAGAACAACAGTTTCCATTAGAACCCCTGGAAGACACAGCTGAGAACTTACAACCACCAGAGGAAGCGACCGCCAAGGAATTCAGTCAGCTGTGTCACCTAGGGACGATGAAGAGGAGCTGTCAAGTAATGACATCAGAAAGGTGCTCCAGTCAATGAGCACTACGAATCAGAGGAGCTTGAGGGTGGGAGCAAGGAGATTCCAGAGGAAATCCAGGTCACAAAAAGGATGATGTTCAGGTGGCACCACTCAGTTAAGTAAGTAAGTAAGTCAAATTTTATTTATATGAGGCGCCTTCTGGAGCTCAGAGCCTTTAAAAAGAAATCATACAATAACATTAACAGTATTATACATAAAATCAGTCAAACCATAAAACAGTAGCAGTCTATCATTAAATCCCTGAGAATGCCTGGTTAAACAGGTAAGTTTTTAGGAATTTTTTAAATCCTTCCAGTCAGGCTATCTTGTATCTGGCGAGGTAGAGAATGCCACAGGGTGGGTGCCATAAAGGCAAAAGATCTTCCTCCAGATGTTTCAGAAATACCCTGGAACTCTCTAGCAATCCCTTGTCAAAGGATCAGAGTGAGTGGGATGGGCAGTAAGAGAACAGGAGTTCTTTCAGGTAGCGAGGTCCCAACTCATGTAAGGCCTTATAGGTCAGCAATGTGACCCTGAAGGTGATTCGCCACTGTATTGGCAGCCAGTGCAGTTCACACAGCACAGGTGTTATATGACTGGATCTAGGGGTTCCAGTCAACAACCTGGCCATCGCGTTCTGCACTAGCTGCAAGCGGTGGATCTCCACCCCCGGTAGCCCTAGGTAAAGGGCGTTGCAGTAATCAGAATGACTGGTGACAAAGTCATGGACCAAGGTAGGAAGATCTTCGAGCGGGACCAGATGCTTCACCCGGGCTATATTCCTTAGATGGAAGAAGGCAGATTTTACTACAGCCAAAACCTGTGCCCTCAGTGTCAGGCCTTCATCAAATACCACGCCCAGGTTACGCACCTGGCCCGAGGCCATAAGCGGGTTCCCCCCAAGGGATAAACCTGAGGGTTTCCCTGCCCATGGCCCTGTCATCCTAAAACCAGGGTCCACCACCAATACCTCTGTTGTACTTGAGTTCAACCAAAGCCAACTAGTATTCATCCAGTTCTGTATCTCCAGCAGGCAGCTATTAAACACTGTGATAGAATCAGACTCCTGTTCAGGCACAAAAGACATGTAGAACTGAGAGTCATCAGCATAGCAATGAAAACGCAGCCTATATACCGTCTTATGATCCTAACTAGTAGGAGCATATGCACTGTAAATAACATGGGGACAGTACTGAACCCTGTGGGGACCCCACAGGGCAGCCAGTGAGGGCCAAGGAATAAATCCCCGACACCACTCTGAGATCTGCCCTTGAGGAAAGATCAAAGTCAGCTGAGGACTGCCCTCCTCAGTCCACAGAAAAACCACAGGCGTTCAAGCATCACCCCATGATCCATGGTGTCAAATACTGCTGAGAGATCAAGGAGAACCAAAACAGAATGGGCTCTCCGATCTCTCGCCATCAGGAGATCATTTAGTACCCGCACCAGGGTCGTCTCGGTGCTGTTAGACGAGCTATGGAGAAGCAGTCTGACTTAATGTCGAATTGGAAAGCGCGATACGCTAAGAGACGATCTGGGGTCGTTACATCAGGCAGTGTCACTGCTCAAACAAAAATCACAGACTTCCAGTGTCAATCCAGGATTTTAAAAAGGGTCATGCAGTAATAATGAAAGGGACAGAGTTAAAGAGCTTTAGCTGTTATCAAATAGGCAGAATGGTTCTGGATGTGTTATCTTGTACTGAACATTATAATTCTGGGTTGTAGGCCATGATAAAGTGAATTTTTGTTGTGTTGGAAGTAAATTACTCTATTGCGATGGGTTGCTTTAACAATATGTCATTTAAATGCCCACAAAGGGCCCCTGCCCACAGGATCTTTAGAAATGCTGGATCTGCCACTGCCTCATGAAAGATAGGACTTTGCTTACTACTGTTCGGTATGATGTATGCAGTGAATGAATAATGAATAAAACTGCCATTAAAGAAAAAACAATAAAGATGCACCTTCATGTTTCAGTAAAGATTATTGCATTTTATGCAGTTTACCATTGGAACACGCTGTTTTTTTTTATAGCATCCAAGTGCTATAGCGGGAAGACTCGCACTGCAAGTTATAAGCAGTGTAGACTACTACAGATTGTATTGTTCTACCTTAATGTGCTGTCCTGATCTTGCTTAGACTTATGTAAGTTCTAATTCTGTACCTCTTACAAGATTTATGCAAGAATGCCACTGTAACAGGACAGCTTTGTAAACAGGACTTCAAGCCCTTACAGTTACATTCTATATAAAAATAAAGGTCTTTACTACTTCATGCCAACTTCTCCAGCCCCATCACCTGGCTTCTCTTTGGTTTACCATCACTCTGTTTACCCCATGGCTTGCTCACCATGGCAAGGGCGGCAGGGAACCCTAGCTCCTGTCATGCTATAGATCCAGATTGGAGAGGGTTCAAGTTACCAATTTGAGGCCAATGGAAGGCCAGAATTCATCATGCTTTGGTTGGGATTTTCCATGCAATCAGGTCTCCATGCTCTTAGGATGCTGGCAGCTAAGGTGTGAATGTGCCTGCACGCAACCATTTGTAGCATGACACCAGATGGCATCCCCCTGCCCACAAAGCTGCTGTGACTGTACTACCATCTGTGGTCACCCAGGTGGCAGTATTGCAGCAGAGCTGGCTGCCCTCCCTCACTGGAGGACAGCGTCCTCTGGGATGCTCAATCCTTCTCCCCTGGTCAGCCCCAGACAACCCAAGCTTGTTCCCAAACTGGGGTCACCAGAGTACCAAGCAGTAGTTCTACTACATCACTGGCTGTTATAAAGTTTAACAAAAAAAAAAAAAATAGAAGCAGTTTCTTTGGGCCCACCCATGCAGCACAAAAAGGCAGACTGTATGAACATGTGGTGTTCACATAAGCCCTCGTATTCAAAAGGTTTTCGCAGTGCTAACCAGGTTAGTGCCACCCTAATTGTGAATAGTGTCGGTGGTAATGGCGGGGGCCATATTCAGCCCCCTGAGTGGGACCCCCTGAGTCCCACGCTAACCCAGCGGCATAACCACACTGCACCTATGCAAATGAGGGATACCGGATGCATAAAGGGCACAGTGTTATATTCATAGGTTTCAATAGCGCTAAACAGCCACCATCGCAGCACTGTTTCATGCTGCCAAAACCCTGGCCTTAATGGTGCGCAGTGACAGTGTCCCCCACCCCAGTCACCCATGGCTGTAAACTCCCTATTGTCCCTTGCATCTCATGGTCCTCAAACTCCGCAGTGTCTAGTGGTTCCCCTACCCCCTGATCATCTGTGTTGCTCTTATAGTGTCCAGTCCCTGGTGTGTAGTGGTCCTCCCGCTACCTGATCACACATTGTGATATACATATTAATATTCTGTGGTGTCTAGTGGTCTCCCCCTGACCACCAGTGCTATTCACAATTAGGGTGGCTCTAACCTGGTTAGCGCTGCACTAACCATTTCAATATGGGGGACTATGTCTTTCGGATGGGATGTTAAAAACTGAGGTCCCATCTGCCTGTTCTGGTCATTATTCAGGCAGACATTATAGATCCCGTGGCACTTCTCGAAAAGAGAAAGGGAATTTCCCCAGTGTCCTGGCCAAATTTCCCCCATTCATTAAAAATCGCACCAACAGCTTAATCTGGTTCAGTGTCTGTTGGTTTCCGTCTGTTATCCCCCCCCCGCCGGATGAGGCTGAAAATATGCAGAATTGCCTAGTCCTCCTTTCCTGGTCAAAAAACTAACTAAATTAATTAATCAATCATCCATGTTGATATTACGTTATGGGAAAATTGTGGGTGAAACTACCCTATGACAGAAATATAGAGGTTTTACCTCTATCTGAATATTGGCTCAGGGACAGACATGCATTACATAGAAACATAGAATTTGCCAGCAGATAAGGACTGCTTGGCCCACCCAGTCTTATTTTCCCTGCCTATAGTATCTCTACAGATCCTTCTTGATCTCCTCGCCCATTCACCCCTTCCTTTCCCTAAGATTCTTTATGCCTATCCCAAGCATTCTTGAACTCCACCACTGTTTTCACCCCACCACCTCTGCTGGAAGACTGCTCCTGGAATCCACCACTCTTCCTTTGAAGGCACTTCCTCACATCTCTCCTGAATCTACCCCGTCTAGCTTCATAGCATGTCCCCTTGTTCTTGAGCACCTTTTTTTTCTGAAAAGTACTTTCCATCTGTACCTTATTTACCCCCGTGAGGTATTTAAAGATCTCTATCATATACCCCTTCCCCCTCCTCTCTTCCAGGATGTATATATTTAGGTCCTTAAGTCTCTCCTTGTAGATCTTCTGCTGCAGACCCCGCACCATTTTAGTTGTCCTCCTTTGGACTGCCTCTACTCTGTCTATGTCCTTCCAGAGATGTGGTCTCCAGAACTGGACACAGTACGCTAGGTGGGATTTTGCTAGCAATCTATGCAGAGGCAGTACTACCTCCCTCTTTCTGCCAGTGATGCCCCTCCCTGTGCACCCCAGCATCCTGCTAGCCCTCCCAACTGCCTTGTTACAGTGCCTGGCCACGTTATTTCATTAGAGCATTATTCGGCTGCACTGCACTAATGGGTAGCTCTGAATATCGGAGCCCTACACTTGTGTCATTTCAGGCCACCTGGCTGCCTAATGGTAAGCAAAGTGGGTTACTACGCTGGCATCCTCGGTCTGTGTCCCACACTTGGGATGCCACTAATTGGGCAGCAGAGGCAATGCTCAGTATGTATCTTGGAAGGTGGGTGGAGGTGGGGTCCTAGTTTTACATGATCACCACTTGATGGCTCAGGGAGAGTGAGAGTGTCACATGGGAAGGAATGCATAGCTTCAGATGGAGGTGGGGTGAAATCGAGACACTGGCATGATTCATGTACAGTTCTGTACCATCAAGGGTCAGTTGAAGTGTGGTGGGTGGGCCAGGACCCAGCCCAGTGTCTTTTTTGTTATTATTGTATTTTGTTCTTGCTCTTCCCAACCCCTTTGGAATGCCCTCCCCCTCCAAGCCCAGTTACTTACCTTCCTTGGGACTTACCCCGAGAAACCCCCATGACCTACCTTTCACGACAGAATCGGAGTGGCTGCTCGAGACTCGCAAAGCAGGATCCAGTTGTGGCGTACGCACCTGGTAGTGCCAGATCTGTGGGGGACCATCTGACATCCTGCCCAGCCAGTGTTTTTCCTCCTGTTTCATCTCCTGGGACATCAGATGTGCAGTGACACACTGTGCATCCGTCCGTGTCCCACAGACTCACTGAGCCTCACACTGCCATTACACCTGGCCATTGCTGGTTGCCAGGCATACTGCAGGAATTGCATCCCTCCCCACCTGTGGAAGGAGAACGTTCCTTGCATGCTCGATCTTCTCATGCTTTTGCTGACCACCAATGACTTGAGTTCACTCCTGAATCCAGGTCATCAGCACGGTGAGTGGTAATGCTACTGCTGTGCTACTGGCTTGGCTGTCTCAGCCCAATTCTGACAAGCCAGAAAGGTCTGCCACACCTGAAGAGGGGAAGGGGTGACAAGGGAGCAAGAGAAAATCAGGTGGAAACAGCTGGGGTGCTATAGTAGATGGTCATGCTCTCTCCATCCAGTTGCAGTGCCCTGACCGTTGGGGACTTAAACCACGTCCCTGGTGGTAGGAAAGTTCTGTCCTGTTCTGTCTGTGACTGGTCCTGTGGAAAATGCATTGCCTGGGACAGTATACAAGGTGATAGAAAGTGGGCATCTAGGGACAGTGGAGACTGCTCCGCTAGGCGTGAAACTGAAAGTTTGTGGAAGAGCCAAAGGATAGCCTGTCCCATTGGATAAAACAGGTGAAACAGAAGGCAAACAAAACTGTAACTGAAACTTAGATACAATTCTAACTATGAAGGGCAGACAATAAACAGTACACAACTGATTCCACTCAATGGAGACTGGAGTTGCTACCACTGTTGGCTTGACTGCCAAGGCACAGGCCAGCATGATCACGTATGCAAGGTCTTCTTGTATTTGTTATTCTTCGGTTTCAAGCTGGTGAAGTTTGTGAACTGTTTTGGAGTAGTGTGAGCTGTTTAAGCATGCAGTGCAGTGTGGTAACCCAGCACACAGTGGTCCTTAAGCCATTGTCTCCAGTTTTGTGTGTCCTCCCTCTGCAACCACAGCCTGTATTTGCCTCTTGGTGGTGAGCCCTTGAATACTACCTTTTGTACAAGTTTAAGTGCATAGAACAGTAAAGTCATCTCCTGGCAAGACAGTTCTGTTTTATTCAGTGCAAGTGTATAGTGGTACCGACCCAGTCTCCACTGAGTGGAGTCAGTTGTGTACTGTTTACATTGTGTGCTCCAGAGTAAGTGCACTCAGGTGTGTACTGTTTACATTTTGTGCTCCAGAGTAAGTGTACTCAGCTGTGTACTGTTTACATTTTGCGCTCCAGAGTTAGTGCACTCAGCTGTGTACTGTTTACATTTTGCGCTCCAGAGTAAGTGCACTCAACTGTGTACTGTTTACATTTTGCGCTCCAGAGTAAGTGCACTCAGCTGTGTACTGTTTACATTTTGCACTCCAGAGTAAGTGCACACATCCTGGTTGTGAGCTACACATTTTCTGTGTGTTTGCTATGAAGGGCAAACTTTGTAAGTATTTTTGATTTGACACTAGTGAGATAGCTGCTTTTCCTATCACAGCTGTGATGTTTTTCTTATCTGAAAAGAGTCCATTATATACATGTAATAAATGGGACCATTTTTGACCCTGTTATAGCATTGTGGAATGGAGCGAATTTCAAATATTTAAAAATGGAATGTAACTTGATATGGTTTAATAAGTTGATCACATGCTTGTGTTTATGCAGTTTTGAAACAGTAGAATTTTAAATATATTTTTTCTTTACTGGTTCTGCACCATTAAAAGTGGAAGCAATGGTGTCATTTTTTTCCCTTATGGTGATGTCATAATGAAGTGAAGTCTGCCTTGGAAAGGTGTTTTTAAGAGAGCTCAGTGGATTCATTTAGGAGATTTGCTGATGGGAGTACCAGTTAATATTTTCAAGCTTAAGTTATATTTGTATAATTTCTTGACTGTAAGTTTGTTGACTTATTGAACAAAAATAACAGAAGTCATGGACATTTTCCTTAAGAAATTATTCTACAGCCAGCAGAGGGCAGCATGGATCTAGAATTCAGAAATTAAAAAAACAGCATTGTTACGTAAACCCTTTATCAGCTGCTGAAGAGTTCCCTTAATAAACTTAAGGTTATAGGTCTCTGTGCAACTAATTTAGTTTAAATTGATTGGAAACTGCAAAATTCATCCTGCCAGAGCCAATATTTTCTGTCTAACTGTAAGCAAAGGACATGAATACAGTCAGACTGAGACAAGCCATTGATTTTTTTAGAACCTCAGGCCGACTATTGTTTTAACCCAAGGAGGGATGCATTACTTGTAAGTGATTATGGAATGTGATGCAATATTAATTGCTCTGTGTAGCGTGCAGCACAGTTGGTACCAGAATCAGTGAATATGTTTAATTGCAGCTAATACAATGAACTCTGTTCAGCTCATGGCCTAAATACAGGTCAGATTTAGTTCTTTAAGGAGGCAGTATAGTGCAGTGGGTTAAGGCTCTGAGCTGCAGATCTGGAAACCTGGGTTTGAATCCCACAGCCATCTAGGTGCATATTGTATGATCCTGCACAAGTCACTTAATTTCCTTGTGCTCCCAGCTTGCATCCAGAAACAAGCTTCTGCTTAGTGTGCTACTTCTGGTTAAACAATGTTCCCTTTATCAGAATTATTCTTTTGTCAGATAGTTATTTGAAAGGATTTCTGAATAAGATTGTATTGGCAAAAAATGATGTACAGCAAATATATTCATTTCACAAGTTTATTCTTTTAAAGAGCAGCTTCTTGGTATAAGTGCTAACTGCTTCCCCCAGTGTAATGCATAACTGACCTGGCCAGGAGTCAGTTTCTGAAATCATGCCATGAAATGCTCAGTTTTGACAAAGTTACTGTATATCCCTTATACTTTTAGTTTCCGACTGTGCCGAGAAAAACATACCGACTTCCCAATACACAAGCCATTCCCCCACACCAGCCCACGCAGCCCCATTTTGTGATGTCACAAAAGGAAGGCTGCATGTCATGTCATTGTGTTCTATGGAGTGATTTTCTATGCATTTTATACCCTTAAGTTGCAGTGTAATAAATCAGAGACCGATCAGATAAATTGGGACCCTATTAATCGATCGGGCACTGATTTATTGATGTAACTTTCAGTGATATAAAATGCATAAAATATTACCCCATAGAACACAATGGAGTTACAACACACAGCCCTCTCATTTTGTGTCATCACAAAATGGGGCCATGTAATGTGGAGGCATGGCTTGTGTATAGGGTAGTCAGTCTGTTTTTTTTGGCACAGTCAGAAACTAAAATTACAAGGGGTATAACTTTATCAAAACAAAGCATTTCACAGCATGATTTCAGAAAATGACTCTTGGCTAGGTCAGTTAGGAAACTACACTGGGGGAGCAGCTACTAGGAAGCTGCGCTTTAAGGAGCTAGTATAGAACTAACAAGCATTTGTCAATGCTGAATGTTGCTTGCTTCTATGTGCTGTTTAGGTATTTGGAAGTCATTGGAGTGCAAATATTGAAAATTTGCGAACTTACGAGCGTGCGTAGGAACTGCATAGCATACGCTGTAAAACAGTCATTGTTAGGAAATTTTTCACGAAATAGTTCAACATAGCCATTTAAGACCTCTGGTCATGAATAGTGTCAGTGTGATTTTGTTAATGTGTCCCACACATTGAGTTTGCACCGACTACGCCATTAATGCTACATGGGAGCTTAACGTTTTGGCCAGGATGTGACAAATGACAGCTGTACTGGTCATAAGGAGGTGTGGTAAAATGGCAATGTTGAAAATCTGGGTGGAAATATTGAAATTCGCAAACCTCACAGCGTGCGTGGGAACTGTGCAACACACACTCGTAAAATAGTCATTTTAGAATTCTTTCACCAAATTTTCAACATTGCCATTTTAAGATCTCTGCTCGCGAACAGTGACACTGTGATTTTCTTAATATGTCCCATACACTGAGTTACACACCGACTGCGCCATTGTATAAGCTACATGAAGGAAACATGTTTTTGAGCAGGATGTGAAAAATGACAGCTGTACTGCTCATGAGGAGGTGTGGTAAAATGGCAATTTTGAAAATCTGGAGTGAAAATATTGAAAATTTGTGAACTTACGAGCCTGCGTAGGAACTGCGCAACGCACGCTCGTAAAACAGTCATTTTTAGGAATTTTTTCACCAAATTTTCAACATAGCCATTTTAAGACCTCTGCTCATGAACAGTGTCACTGTGATTTTCTTAATTTGTCCCATACATTGATTTCGCACATCGACTGTGCCATTCTGCGCTACAGGGGCGGAAATACATTTTGGGTGAGATGTGAAAAATGACAGCTGTACTGCTCATGAAGAGGTGTGGTAAAATGGCAATGTTGAAAATCTGGAGTGAAAATATTGAAATTCAGCGAACTTACGAGCCTGCGTAGGAACTGCATAGCATGCCTTTCATTAAAACAGTCATTTTGGAATTTTGGACCAAATTTTCAACATGGGGAGTTTGGGACCTCTTCTCATGAATGATGTCACTGTCATGGCGGTATTGGGCCGAAGGTGATTTACAGATCACCGCTGCGAAATCACCTTAGCCAAACTTACACATATTGTCAATGTTTATCATTCATGAAAAGTCTAAAATTTGTAGAAATTAAAAAACCTGAGATATGCAATAAAGTTGAACCCCTCCTATCTAGCCCATTATACAGCTTACGGCATTTCCTCAGTTGCAGGTCGGCTTTGAAGAGTGCAGGCGTGTTCCCGGTCCACGAAGATCGTCGCGCGAGTCAGAGGCAAGTATGGGGTGAGGGTGTGGGGAGGCTAGAGTCGCAGTGGGTGGGTGCGGGTTGTGGAGGGGGTCGGGAGACGCTGCCAGAGGACCGCTTTTTGTTTTACAGGTTTAAAACAAAAAGGCGTCGTGGGACCATTTGCCAGCTGGGGTGGGCTTCCAGCATGGCACAGGGCAGGGGGTGGGCGTTCAGCCCGACGGGGGACTGGGCACCCCTGGCCGACCCAAGAACTGATTGCTGCGCTGGGTGGGCTTCAGCGTGGCACCAGCTCTGAGGGGGGCGACAGCAGCTCAGCCGGCGGGGATTGGGCACCCGTCGGCTACACAGGACATGCCGGTGCGCGCGCCTGCGTGTGGGGAAGGAACTCGCTTATCGGTGCTCACTGAGCGTAGCTCCCCTTTCAACTGTATGCCACTGCATTTTGGGCGTGTCATAGACAGCTCCAAAATGCGATATTTCTAGAGCCGCCCTCAGCTCACTGACTGAATTGGAGGAAGAGGTGACACACCTCCGAAATCTCAGATAATGGCACTATGTTTCTTGCACATGCGTGCAAGCAACATAAAAATAGCAGGCAGTAAAATGCTACAAATTTTAAGAAGCTGTCAGTTAGAACTTCTTTGTTTTTCTCTTCTTTTGCTCATTAGAATGTTTTCTTTTTAAGCTTAGTAAACTTTATTGAAGTTTTAAACATAACAGAAAAATGGAACAAACACAAGTAACACCAGGCACAGAAGGCAGTGGTCCTACTGTCCCATCAACATTCAGGGAACAGCAGGGGTTGTAGCACTGATGAAATCTGATGCATAACTGAGAAGTACTCTTTGAAGGGAATACAGTACAGAGGTATTACATGTGCAGGAAATGAACTGTTGATCAGTTAGACATTTACTTCAACTAGCATCTGACTGACTCTCCATACCATGTGCCATGTCACTCCTTATCGCTGTTATATTAATATCCCTCGTATGTCTGTCTGATGACTTAAACCCTTACACCACAATCGGACACTTCTCGCCATTTGAACCTCTCCCTATTCCCCCTTTCTTATCTATGCACTGCACATCTCTCCTGCCTTCATTTTTCTCTCCCCTAATCCCTACCCTGCCTTTTGCCTCCACCCTTCCCATTGACTTTTCCTCTCCTATGACTAATAACACTTTTATTAATTTCACTGTATTATGACTTTAATTTCATCACCTCAACTCCAGAACCACCATCTCTGTCCTTGACACAAGGGCACTCTCAAAGAAAGAAAAAACTAGCTTCTGTCAAGTGCTTTCTTAAGAAACTGCTACTCTTACTCCTCCTATGCTCAGGCAATGTGGAACTCAATCCAGGTCCTCCTTCACCCCTAGCCTCTCCCTCTGACTTTGCATCTGCTTCAGGACTTAAATTGATGCTAGTTAATATCCTCAGTCTAACTAAGAAATATGTTCAGTTACAAACGTGGGTTGCTCACACTGAACCCGACCTTATCATAATTAGTGAGACATGGCTGAAAAAGGTTAACACAGACCAGCAAGTCTCCCTTCCTGATTATAAGATGTATAGGGCAGACAGGGAATTTAGTGGGGGAGGGGTGGTCATATATTCTAAGGATAAGTACAAAATCAGTGATATTTGGTGTACGTCCAAACCTAAGGAATATGAAATTGTATCTCTAAAGCTTCACCTTCCTTCTACGGATAGTATCTCCATTGTTGGCTGCTATAGACCCCCTGCTGGTGGTACTGACATTCTCACAATTCTTAAATCTTTAACCTCCTCAACTAATAATGAAACCATCATCCTAGGGGACTTAAACATGGACTGGCTCACCTCAAAATCTAACAGCCTTAAACATCTTTGTGATGAGCTTGGCGTATATCAAGTCATCACTGAGCCTACCAGGTTAAATACTACAAACAGCACCAATAACTCCCTCCTCGATGTCATTTTATCTAGTCACCCTCATAAAATTCTCCACTCCGCCATTTTTCATAACGACATGAGTGATCATGGGATTGTAGTTTGTGTAAGAGCACAACTGAAGGGCCAGCACCAACCCAAATTGGTTACTAAATGGTCATTCCAGAAGTTTAATGCTTCAGGTTACCTGTCCGATGTACGTAATCTACATTGGCAAAACCTACGAACATACAAAATTTGCCAGCAGATAAAGGCCTAGAGGTCTATCAAGTCTGCTCGAATGTGCAGCTAGCACCCCTTATTCTGCAGCTGCCCCTCCCTTTAATACCTTATACCTAATACCTTAAACCTATACCTAATCAAAACCGTTGATGAAGCTGTCACAATCCTAAACAACAATCTTACTTCCCTGCCCAACAAGGATGCCCCGTTCATTAAATCTAGAATATGTAAATCCTCTCATCCTTGGTTTACACCAGACCTTAAAGATGCTCTTACAAATAGAGATAAACTCTGGTCTCATGCTAGCCGAATCGAGAATCCATTTGATTGGCAATCCCTTAGGGCGGCTAGAAATGCCTGTGTTAAACGTACATGTACCACCAAGTCAAATTTTTACATCTTCACCCTAGAGTAAGCCAAAGGAAATGCACACAAAATCTAGGGAACCCTAAAATCAATTGAGGGATGACAGGCTTCTCCCTCCATTCCAGCCAAGATCCTTGTCCAAGGTAAGACCATCAAAAATAATAGCCAAATCCTAGAAGAGCTAAACTTGCATTTTGCCACAGCTGATCTGGCCTTTGATTCATCCGCTTATTTATTCATTACAAATCGGGTCAGAGACTCATTTACAAAGGCACCTCGTCGCGGGGGGAAGGGGGCAGACATCAAGACAGTTATTACAGTGAAGATTAATACAGAGGATAACATTACAGGTGCAGTAAAAGGAACATTTAACATAGATACACTTAGGTTACATAATGTAGTAGTTTGTATGTTACTTAGGTTACATAATGTTACAAAATTGTGAGTTACACTCATGGATATAGTATTCCTCAGAGAAGACAGCGGGTTACATCCCTGTTTGGACCTAGTAGGGAAGAAGTGGGTCTGGGGGGAGGGAGAGGCTTTCCAGTGAATGTTGTCAAGCCAGGAGGCAAGGCGGGTGGGTACCACAGGTTACAACAGGGGGTTAGTTGCACCTATAACAGCGGGTATTAAAGATATGGTTCCGAAGGGCTGTTTTGAAGGAGCCAATTTTTGGCAAGTTGGAGATACAGCTAGGGAGGGAGTTGAACCAGGTGGGGGTTCAGTAGAGGAAGGATCTCTGGGCAAGAGAGGTCTTGGTTCTGGGCACCTTGAAAATGGCCTTAACAGAGCTATGGGTGGTGATGGATGACGATGACTGCTGTAGGGAGGTGGAGACCCCCCAGGGTGGGTGGGAGTCGTAGCAGTGATTTCTTAGGGAGAAGGCAGGTCTGGTAAAGCAGTCACTTCTCACAGTTGAGCAGATTGGTGGTAGTATAGAGGAGGCAGGTGTGAGTTTAGCTGGGGGCACCGGAAGGAGCCTACAGGCCTTATTGATGGACAGTTGGATTTTGGAGAGGTCAGTGTTCTCAGCTGCGGCGTAGATGGGCAAGTCATAGTCCATGAAGGACAAGACGGAGGAGGTGATGGCCAGCCTGAGGGCAACCTGAGGCAGGCAGTCCCTGTGCCGGTATAGTAGGCCAATCTGAGAGTTAATGGCGGCTGACAGGGCATTAATGTGAGTGTGGAAGGAGAGGGCAGTATCGAACGTGATGCCTAGGTACTTGTATGTGGTCACTTGTTCTAGCGGGTGCAGAGTGCTGGGGATAATCAAGAGGGGACTTACGAACCACCTCCAAGACATGACAGGACTTAACCTGAGGTTCTCCCTTTACCCTACCCCTTTCAGTTGCATCAGGTCTCCTTCACTCCTTCAAAGAGGTTGATGATCTGCTCATTACTTAAGACACCAGGAAAAGAGGAGGCAAAGATGGACTGGAGCCTTTTTTCTTAAAACTTGCCTGCTACTATTTAACTGCCCCCATCTTCCATATATTCAATCTTTCAATTGATTCAGCCAGAGTACCAGCCTACTGGAAATCTGCACACATCCTCCCTTTATTTAAATCTGACAACCCCGGTGATGTAAACAATTATAGGCCCATCTCTATCCTTCCTATCCTCTCCAAAATCTTTGAAAAGCTGATCTTCTCTCACTAAGACACCATCTTGAAATCTACTCCCTTCTTAACACAGCGCAGTCTGGGTTCCGATCCAAACACAGTACTATCTCCGCCCTCGCCAAAGTCACCAATGACTGGGTCACATCCTTGGACTCTAAAAAGACCACAGGTGCCATATTGTTAGAACTTAGTAAGGCGTTCGACACTGTTGATCATAACCTAGTTGTCAGCAGCCTTATTAATGTTGGAGTCACTCCTTCCACTGCCAAGTGGTTTACCAGCTATCTATCAGGCAGGGTCCAGAAAGTTAAAGCTGATGGTCTTTTCTCAGCCTTCCTCCCAATTTCAAGGGGTGTTCCACAAGGCTCTGTCTTGGGTCCTATCCTTTTTTCCCTCTATATAAACAACATTGACTATAACATCACCAAATCCAAACTCCACTTTTTGCAGGCGGCACAGTCCCGTATGCCTCTCGCCTCAACACACCTGATGTGGGAAATATACCTACAACTGACTTCACACAGCTTGAGCAGAACCTTTAAATGCTAAACTCCTTCTCAATGCCAAAAAAACGAAGGCAGTGATCTTTACCCTTAAATACTCCTCCTCCACTTTCCACCCACCTAATGAGTTTATTTCTATCTCCCTAGGTAAACCTCTTGAGGTTGTCCCCAAATTCAAATATCTGAGCATTTGGCTAGATTATAAACTCACCTCCAACACCCACATTGACTATCTGATTGGTAAATTGAAGTCTAGAATTGGCTTTTTCTTTAGAAATAGGTCCCTTTTCCCAACTGAGACTAGAATCAGGCTCACCCAGGCTACATTCCTGCCCTTACTTGACCATGGCGACATAATCTACAATTTCTGCCCTGCTGTGTATTTGAACAAGCTGGATGTCCTCTATCATCATGCCCTATGATTTATAACCAGTTCCCCCTTTCATACTCATCACTGTGATATGTATGGAGCTGTCGGGTGGACCTCGCTCACCACCAGACATCTGATCCATTCAGGCACCTGGACACCCAAAATCCTATTGAACAAACTCCCAGAATATTTGTCCTCCCTTGTTTGCATCTTCCCCCAGTTTTTATTTCCTTAGGAAGTCTAACCTTATCCTCCCAGAGGCACCTAGGACTCTTACCTCTTTTGGTAAACGTGCCATCTCTTGTGTCCTCCGGGCTGCCTGGAATCAGCTTCAGTCTGTATTCAAATTTCCCAGCCTAGTCTCTACCACCTCCTTTAAAACCTTAGCTACAACCAAATTGAAAGAAACATGTTGCTGCCGCTGGTCTTCTTTGTCCACTGTCTCACAATCAATATCCCCTTCCCTCGCTATTCCTCCTACATATCCAATGTTTCTTTCCCCCTCCTCATCTTCACCATGCTGGCCCATTCACACCTTGCTATCTGAACACTGTGTTCTCCCTTTTCCTGGACCTCCACCTACTGTCCTTCTCCTCTCTCCTTCTCACACTCTTTTCTCTTTTATCTCGTTTCGCGTGTACTCACTTCCATGTCCTTGAATGTTGCTACCCCTTCTTACTACAATGCAGTCAGTATGTTCTATTATCAAGTTGTACATTTGCTACATTTTTTGTATGCTTTTTTTACATGTATCTTATACTTTATCCTTGGTATTCGACTGGTTGTATATAATTTGCCTTGTCCTTATATTTAACTGTTACATGTCCTCAGGACCTCCTTGTGAATGAGCTTGCTCAATGGAGTTATTCTTGCAATAAACTTCAACTTCAACTTCTTCAGTGTTAACTGAAAGTAAGGTATGTAGGAGCACCACCTGATTTGAAATAATATGAGGGAGTTATTTAACTCTGATCACTTTCTCAGTTTTCAGTTCTTCTAGGATAGCACCATTCCAACCTCTGCCTGTGGGAACACAGCTGTCCAACCAGTGCTTGAGGGTCAGTTTTTATGCTATGGCCGAAATTAGCATTACAAATCTGGTGCGTAAATGTATCCTTTAACCCAAGCAGAGGGTTGAGGTGTGTTTGGATGCTTTCCCACAGAGGCCTAGCTTTAATACAGTCCCGTAAGATACGTCTGAGAGTGCCTTTTTCTCAGGAGAACCAGGAACAGGTATCAGAGTCCAGGTGGCGTATCTTGTGGAGCTTTACAGGTGCAGGGTTTTAAATAATTGATTAGCAGTTTTTTTCTTGGGACAATACTAACTGTACAGAAAGCATTTATATAGGTTTTCTAAAAGTGTCATGTTTGTTAAACACAGTGAGGCAAGTGATATGTATTTTCACAATGTTTTAGAACTTTTATGAGCAAAGCTAATCAATTTTTAGAGTTATTTAAAACCCTGCAGGTGTGTAGTACAAGTTATATGCTACTTGGTATTGCAGGAGACGCAGTCCATCTGTTCTAATGTGTTTATATGGATTGTACCACATTTTGGTTCTGATGTCTGGGCCTGCTAATTCTGGCAATTCTGATTGCCCATATATGCAAGTGTCTGAGATGGCAAGTGTAGAGGACTGTAGCAGTTTTCTGTGTATAAGGGAAGTAGAATGCCATTGCTCAGCCAAGACACTAGTTCATTCTACATGGGCTTTTTTGTTAAAGGGCCAGGGTTTGGGTCCCAATGATGTAGCCAGCATACAGTATGTTGCAACTGGAGTAGAGGGAAGAGGGGGGCTGTATCTATACAAGTACACCTTTGAAAACTGTCCAATGAATTGAGATTGTCATTTTCCAACATATAGCCAGTTTTGCCAGTATCAGCAGAGTGTATGAAACTGGTGGGGATCGTTTTATTCTGAATGTTAAAGTTGGGGTTGCCTGGAATGGGCTGTTCTGTGTCGAATAATTGCATTATTCTCAGCAGCACACATAGATGCTTGTTTTTTAGGAGGGAAGTACCTATGGGGTATTTTAGTTGCACATGCAGCTTGCTGTAGGGTATGAATAGGAGGGCCTGGATAGTCAGTCACCCCTGCTGTCCTGCACAGGTCCGTTTCCATCTGTTGCCATTAAGGGTGTAGTGCCTAGCCTCCGTCTGGGGTGAATTCCCACCACACCAGAGGAAGTATTGTACATACAGTGTTGCATAGTAGGTACACATATCAGGTAATTGGAGCCACCCTTGCTATTTGGGAGGGGTTAGCTTGTTGTAAGCCCTACAGGGTGACTTATGGTTCCATAGGAATGAGGTAAAAGTATGGACCTGAGCTGGGTGAGCCACTTATTAGGTAGGATCTGGCCTATTACACTCATTAGGTTTAGTAACTTTGGTAATACAATCATCTTAATAATATTGGTTTGTGCCCAGAGAGTAAGAGGAAGAGCTGTCCACTAGATTGCCTCCTGCTTAACGATACTTAGTAACAGGTTTTTGAGACATTGCCTTCTTGCTCCTGGCAATTATAATACCCAGTTAATTGAGGGCATCTAGTTTCTATTTAATGGCATGATACAAGTTTTAGTGAGGTTAAGTCTATACCCTGATAGCTGGCCAAATTCATGGAGTGGCTCCAAGGCCTCCGGATCGACTGTTCTGGGTCCTCCAGGTGGAGGAGCACATCATCCGCATAAGTAGATATTTTGTATCTGTGCTTCCCGCCTTTAACTCTGTCATCCACCCACTAGAGCACTCTAGTCAAGGGCTCCAAGTACAGATTGAATAAATATGGCAAGAGGGCACCCTTGTCTGCTTCCATTTTGCAGTCTGAATGGTAGAAAAAGAATGCTGTTGCAGGTTATTTCAGCAAAGGCATGGGAATACAGCAGTTTGACTAGAAAGGAGGCAGAGAAGCTGAACTACTTCAAGGTGTGCTACAAGAAAGACCTGGAAACCTTGTCAAAAACTTTTTCCGCATTCAGAGACACCATAACTGCAGTATCTGGAGTCACTGGAGGCAGAGACTATGTGTCCAAGCTTATGCAAGTGGTCTGTTGAGAGTCTGCTCTGCATGAAGCCCACTCTTCTGGGCAACATAATTCATACTACACTTTGCCTACCCTGGTAGCCATTATTTTACTAGTATTTTGATGTCAACATTTAAAAGTGAGATGGGCCTGCAGCTGTTAAGTTGTTAGGGTCTTTATCCAGTTTGGGTAACAATGTAATGTGGGCTTCCTACAGGGTGGGTCCAAGTCACCCCGGCAGCAAAGTGCAAGGTGGTTAGGGTCAGCAAGTTCTTCAAAGAAAGCTTTGTAGATGTTTGGGGAGAACCCATCAGGACCAGATGCTTTGTCTAAGGTGAGTTCCTTTGTGGCCCATTTTACTTCACCCCGGTGGCAGCTGCCACCAGGGACTCTAACTGGTTTGGCGGAATTTTAGGTAATTGTGCTTTAGTGAGGAACTGCTGAATAACCTGTACCAGGGCCTTGGAGTCATGTGTGTGTGTGTGTGTGTGTGTGTGTGTGGTGCTTTATAAAATGCTCTGAATGCCGTTGTCAGTTCCATAGGTTGTGTGATCAAAGTGTCTTGAGGCCGCGGGTGTATTGCTTTAATGACTCTGGACATCTCCTTTTGCCTTAGCCTCAGTGCCAGCAGCTTCCTAGCTTTCTCTCCCTGATCCACATATTTGGTCTTGGTCTGGAGAATGGCAAACTCTGCCTGTTCCCTTTGCAGTTCCCCATATTTAGCCCAGACCACATTAAGGCTAATCCAGTCATCTGGGGGAGTTGGTAAGGCTTTTTTGTCCAGATCTCTGAGAGGAGTTGCCCAATTTCTACTTCTGTCTTTCTCTTCCATGTGACCACTAATCAAATAAGTTCCCCTCACAGTGCATTTAAGGCCCCCCCATAAATGAGTTGGGCTGTCTATAGTGGAGTGTTTTCTTTGAAAAATTATTGCCACAGTTCTTAATTTTTCCCAGGGTGGTGGGGTCCTTAAAAGTTTGTTATTGATTCTGCAGACTCTATCTCTGTCTGTGGACCCCACAGAAGAAATGACAGAGCACTGGGGAATGTCCAGCCTACAATCCTGGGCAAATGTCTGAACACGATGGTCTCCAGTAAAGCTTGGCTGACTAGGAAGTAGTCCAACCTAGAGGAGGAGTTATGGGCTGCCTTCCAAAATGCATGTTCCCTGTCTTCGTATGCAGTACCTGCCACACTTCTGATAGTCCTAAGAAGTCTTGGAGCTCCCTGCATGCTCTCTGGTTTCGGAGAGACCCACCCTGTCATAACCGATTCTATCCAGCACCACTGGGGAGAGTATCCGGTCCTCCACATTAGAAAATGTTCTATGTAATAGTATTATGCAGGATATGTGGAATAACACTCTTCCTGGCAGCTGCCATATCAAGTCCTAGTCCTCCCGCTACATCATCAGCACTGTAGCCTCACTGACAGTGACATCACAGGTGACTGACCTAGCAGCTGCCGAGTGGCTGTTCCAGAGCAGTTGTGATGTTACAGTCAGTGAGCACACAATGCTGATGATGTGTATGTCAGATACCAGAGTGCTATTCCACACATCACACATACTGACATCAGGTAAACAGTCTTCTAAGTAACCAAAGGGAAAAGAAACAGTTCCTCAGATACAAAGTTAATAGCTGCCTGTTTTCAAAACTAATATTTGTTTTAGGAAGTACACTAGCTCTTTAACAGATCTGCACTCCATTATGTTCTACCATTTTGACATGCAGTTCTGTCGCTCTTTTATTCTTTTAATAGGCTTATTTTTATCAGGTATTTATTTTAGAGGGCTTCCCAATATGTAATAGAGACAAATTAGTCTGTGCACAGTAACAGTATTCATTTAACAGGTCTATTCTCTTATCAGATATTTGTTTAAGTGGACTCCACTTTATAAAACATAATGCATGGGCAGGAGTGTGTAACAATTTTTTTTAAACACTCAGGGTTTGTGATGCAGCATAAACTTGAGTGGTTTCACGCAGCATCACATAGCAAAGGTGTGAAAAAAAAATACATGGGTTTTACTGCTGCCAGGGTGGACACACCAGGTGGTCCAGTGGCCACTACAAAAATTGATTTGGCTACCAGTCTCTGAAAGTTACAACAGGTTACCTGCCCACTAAGTGAATTATCAGCCCTTAAAATGATGCCCATTAAAAATATTCATTGACTACTAGATTTTAAAACTAGTGGCCAAATTGACCACCAGCTCACAAATGGATTTGTCCCACTCTGACTGCTGCTCATATTTTATTTTCCTAGTTACTGGTTCTACAATAAGAAGAAACAGGAAGGGCCGCTCAATGGCCCAGTGGAATCACATTGCGCTTCCCTGCTGGCAACCCAAGTTTGGGAGCAAGCTCGGGTGCTGGTGCTGATGGCAGCCAGGCTGGCAGAATATGCTGCCAATGGCAGCAAGTTCCAGTAGGGGGATGGGAGGCTGCATGTTCCGGCACAGAAGTGGCGCCTGCTGTTGGGCTGGGGGGTGCTCTCCCAGTAGGAGCATGCTTCATGCATGTGAGACACAGCCCCTACTGAGCCTGGGAGAGGGACAAAATATGGCAGAAAAACCAGACTGCAGCTGGATGAAGGTCTGACCCCACTCCACAAGCCACAGCACCTACCTCTACCAGATCTGGGTCCTCAGAGCAACTCCCAGAGGGGTTTCAACAGGGAGGCCTGAAGGCTGTGCTGTAGGGGCAGACATATGGAGGGTCTGGGTAAGTACCTGAAGAAGGTTGCTGATGGGAAGCAGATTAAATGGGGTCTGGTTGGAGGGGAATACAAACACTTGAATTTAAAAGAAAACAACAGGAAACTTGCTTGTGAGCACAAGAGAACATGATCTTTGTATAACAGAGAAAGATATACACTGGTTTCAGTGCATAATCGAGGCGAACCAGTAATTATGTAAGTCATAAGACACAGTAGGGCGTTGGTAATTGTGCCACAGCCCCACACCGTGGGGCGTGCAGCCTCCTGCCTTCAGCCCCTGGAAGTGCAGCTATGGCTCAACTACCAACACTCTGGAGTGTCTTATGGCACTTATAGAATAATTAACTAAGTTAAATAAAAAAAACACAGAAAAACTGAAGAAAAAATTAAATAGTTCCTCCAGATAGATGTGCCACTTAGAGGAAAACAAACATGCTGCTTGGCAGTTTAAAATGAACATTGAAAGCTGGCATAAAGGATTTGTTTTAGGTGCTGTGTTCTGATAGGCAAGATGTTTTGGTACCTCTTGTACCGGTAGTAGTCTCACCCAGCACGGCTGCTGACAGCTCAGGGAACAGTATTTTCATTACCCATTTTGGAAGAAATGTTACCACTTATTAGTTTCACTCAGCTTCGTAAAGGACCAAACTGTCAAAAATGATAAATAGCATTTGCCACACAACAAGCAACATATGTTTTTTTTTTCCTTGGGGCTAGAGGTGCATTGTTTATCTAAGCTGCAGTGGTATTTTCTGTGCCATCAGTCTCTCTTTCTTTCTTTTTCAGTTTCTATGTTTTTGATTAGCATTCATCTTTGTTCTTTTCTTTCTTTTTTTAATTGTATCTCTCTTTCTTTCTGCACTTTTACTTCCTGTCTTTATTTCATGTTTTCTTCCTTACAGTACAGTTCGGGGCCCAGGTTCTCTCTCATGTACCCATCTGCTGCAAATTTCAGTATCTGCTAATGTAACAAAAAAAAAAGCTACCTTTTCACATGTCCAAGAGTGCTAGAAACTGACTAGCCTTCTCCTGGCAACTGGAGGGCATAATGCTTTTGAATTATAGCAATACTTAATACCAAAAGCATCTGTGCCTTGGAGGCAGTTGGCCTGATTTAAAACCCTGGAACATTGTGGGGGTTACAAGAAAAGTCAGTGGGGCCCACGTTTTAAGTATGCTTGGTGTTGTCTGGCATCTACTGTATGGTTATCATTATTGCATGGAAGAAGAGAGGGCATTTAAACCTGACACCAGAATGTACAGTACATGGAACTTTAGACTAAATAATGATTCTATAATAGTATTACAATATAGGATAGAAACTAAGAAATGTAACTAGTAGAATATTAGGTGCACATAATGAAAATAAAGGTTGTTCCTTTAAATTAAGGGACGAGCAGCAACTCTTGCTATAAGGCACCAGCATTGGTAGACTTTGTATGTTATATGCATGAATTAAATTTCAAACTAATGGAATTTGAAAGACAATTTTGAATAAATTGAATACATTTGGGAATACATATATGTGTGTGTGTGTGCATATGTGTGTGTGTGTGTGTGTGTGTGTTGTAATTATTTCATTTGTATTTTTTTTTACCAGGAAAGGCACACTAAGCTGTGATAGCTTGTTTCCAAGTGCATCCTGGGGGTGAGTTTCATGGACCTGTTTATTATTTGATTGACTGGGAACATTGGCCGTGACGCTGGGGACACTCTCCTACTTTTCTTCATAGTTCTGCACCATTACTGATGGATAGATGGGAAAAATGGCATTGTTTGCGCAGAGTTGTGCAAGCCTGAGACTATTGTTGTTTTTGGTTTTTTTTTCTCATTCCTTTTCCGCAGATTATTTGAACTTGCATGCCTGCATTCTAGATGAGGTGCAGGTAATAATATCAGTCTTCATTGGATGAATTTTAATGTTTTTTTTCTTGTTTGTATTTTTACATATATTTCTGTTTTGTTTTAATAATTCAGTCTTTTATTGACTATTGATAAAAGTGGTTACAAACAAACAAAATAAAAGACAGTTAGATATAGACAGAGATATAATACATGTTACATATATCCATAGTTTGGCTAGTCACTACTCACGTAGCTATTAACTGAGAACATGGTTCACTGTATACAGTTAGCTTGTGAGAGAGTCCCATCTTGAAATAACACATTCCAGTCTTAAGAACTGTGATACAGTCATTATCACTGTACTGTACTGGTCTGGTTTAGTTCCTTGAGCAAGTGTAAAACCACAGATAAAATAGAGGATAATGTATGGACATCGATGAACAAAAACACTGTTGTGAGCTTGGGTGGTTCCCTTGGCCTATGTAAACCTCGAGAGCACAGCTCGAGAGATTCCTGAGTTGCTAAGGGAACCACTGGCTTCCACAGTGATACTCAACCAATGCCCATACATTGTCTTTATAGTGTATGGGCATCCCTCAGCAGCATAGTCTGTCGATTAACAAAATTACAGAGTTGTTTTTCGTACCTTGCACAGATGAGATTGAGTAAGCGGAAACAGAGATCGGGGTCAAGTGTCATGTAACGTACCGACGGGCTTGCCGTAAAGTGGCTGAAAAAGGTAATGCTGTGAATAGCTGACGTTTGCAGGACTGACCAGTGCTTTGGCAATCAAACCTACGACGAACTGGGAAAAACGAGAGAAACATAGTTAGATTTTTTGATTTTTCTGAATTGTGGATGTGGTACAGGCGTTACTAGATGGACACGGGTCGGGGGGAGAAGAAAAAATAACGTCAAACTCACTGAATTAGGACAGCTCGCAAACAGTGCTACCTTGAAACAGAAGCGTCACAGTTCTTTTGTTAACCCATTGATGTGGACGCACCATCGATGGGGTTAACAACCACACCACGTCACATCGATGGCATACCAATGTGGGAAAAGATGAATTCCACTACATAACAACGCTTCTACCATACACTATAAGTGGTTCTAGAATTCTAGGTCATTATAACTGTTCATCAACTCAGCACTAGCACAGTTACACAGTATAAAGACGGTAAACCAGCGGCATGTAGGAAACACAAAGGGAAGACCAACTAGATGTCAGAGAAGAAAATATAAGGTCTGTATCAGAAAAAGAGAATAATACATTTTTTGTTTTTTAGAGGGAGAAGAAAAAAGTCAGGCAAATGTAGAGTTGTCGAATCAACCCCTATCAAAGAAAGGATTATTTGCTGAGGGTTGTTTTATATTAAAAGGGGAGGGAAGAGCTCCAGCTCTTAAGGAACAAAGTCGGGTAGTTATCTAACTGGAATAGTACCTACCTGCAGCAATCTCAAATGCAGGTATGGGTTCCACAATCTAGCTGAGATTCTTTCTGGTGAATAGAGTTCTAGTGTGAGAGTCGTAGTTGTCTCAGGTTGGTACTTTGGTGGTATGCCATAATTTGGTAATGGCCTTCTTAGCAACCAAAAGAATAAATATATCTGTTTATGAGAACTCATACTTATTGTTCCGTCATCCTAGGAGTACCAGTGAGTATATATGCTGGGTTAAGAGGTCCGGACATTCAAAAATACTCTCAAGTCTCAGATGACCGTTTGCCAGTATGAGTGGATTAGTGGGCAATACCGTATAATATGTAGTGATCGCGAGGTGTGACTGCAGCCATGCCAACAGTACTGCCTGGGGGCTAAGGTATTTGGCAACAGTTGCAGGGGTGCGGAAATACCTGGATCCGCACTTCCATGAATACTCCTTCCAATAGGTAATAGTTGAGATTTTATAAGCAGGAAGAGCAGATTTGTTCCATTTTCTAAATGGGATGTCAAAAGATAATTCTACACTCCGCCTGCTGCGGATTGCATCAGTGGACTCGAGTGATGTAGCCTGCAGAGCTGTGTAAGGGCTACTAATAAGGTGGTCCTGTGTGGACCCAAGTATATAGTTTTGTACAATACGGACTGGGGGGAGGGTTTCTCGGTAACTTGTGCTAAGGCATCCTCCCATGACTGTAAGTACGATTGCAGTTGCATGTATCTGTAACATTCTGTGTGGGGGAGGTGATACGATGCCTGAAGCATTACAAATGGAAGCAATCCCATGGGGCCTACTAACTGAAATGTATGTTTAATACTATACTGACTTCATTTCCGGAGAGCAACTTCTACTCTGTTTAGTGGGTATGTTAAGTCATAGAGCAGAGCTTGTAGAAACAGGCATTCCATGTAGGTGAAAAAGCATTTCTGTACCGACAGCCACTGATGAAAGGGCTCTGCCGTACAGTGAAGGAATTTAGCGCAGGGAGTGCAGGTAGGTGGATTACCAAATAGATATTTTGTCAGATCATGAAAATCACTTAAAGTAGGTTCAACAAGCTTCCAGGGCATCTGGTACGTAGGTGCCATCGAGCACAGTATGGCTCTCTGCTGGGATGCCTGGGCATAGTGAAGCATGTTTGGTAGGTTCACCCCTCCTTTGCCTCGTGGAAACAGTAGGATTGCGTATCGGATTCTGCCATAGAAAATGGGAGATTATTTTATCCCAGGCCTGAAACTATAATCTACTAGGCATGAGGTGGAGAGTCTGGGAAAAAAAACAGCAGATAGGGTAATATATTCTGACGAATTACCTTGACTCTATTGAAGAACCCCATCATCAGCTGTGACCAATAAGAGAGGTCCGCAGAGATCTGCTGAGTTAAAGGTTCGTAAATTTAATAGTTCTAGATGGAGTAAATGTTTTGGGGTAGTGATACCCACATAATGCATGGCCATCTTATGCCATTTAAAGAGATGTCTAGACAAGTATAGGCATTGGGGTATAATGATACAGAAGGACATCCATCCTCTGGTCATTCAGTTTATATCCTGCTGTGTCCCCAAATTCTTTGACGAGATCCCACACTGCAGGAATGGATTGCTCCTGGGTAGTCATGCTGAGGAGGATATTATCAGCAAATAATGAAAATTTATGCAGATGTCCCCCCCAGAGGTAGTCCTTCAATGGTAGAGTGGCATCGGATGGAGGTGGCCAGAGGCTCCAAGTACAGGGCAAAAAGGAGTGGGGATAAAGGGCATCCCTGACGGGTGCCTCTAGTTAATCAAAATGACTCAGTAAGGGCGCCGTCTACCTTCACGTATGCTTGGGAAAAATCATAAATGTTCTGTAATGACAGTATAAATTCGTCGGGGAATCCAAAATGACGCAAGGTGGCCCACAAAAAAGGGCCAAACCACCCTACTGAAAGCTTTTTCAGTGTCTAGGCTCAGCAACGCCAGAGGTATCGCCTATGCCACTGCATAATCTATTAACAAGAGAGTACACTGGAAGCTGTCATGAGCCTGACGCCGCCTGGCAAACCCTACTTGATCCAGATCAACAAGATGGGGAGGAGCAATTCCAATCTATGGGCCATTACGGACATGTAAAGTTTGTAATCATAGTTTAACATAGATATTGGGCTGTAAGAGGCTGGGTAATGAGGATCTTTCTGAGGTTTCAAATTGCAGCGATGACAGTATACCTCCAGGAGGCGGGAGGGATCTCTGTGAAAGCAGGAGAAGGAAAGGGAGTAGAAGATCTTAAATTGCTTGTAAACTCTGCTGGATAGCCATCAGGCCCGGGGCTTTTAAGGGTTCGACTTCCTTGAGGACAACTTGGACCTGGGCAGCAGTGAAGGGGGTCAGCAAATTCCGTGCCTGTTCTGGTGGTAACTTAGGTGGGGAGATTCTGTAAGTACTGCTTGATCTGGTCAGGCGAGGGGGTCTGCTGTATAGAGCACCTGACAGTACATGGCAAAGGCCTTCCTAATTTCTGGGGATAATGTAACAAATGGCCTGAGGTTGGATCAGTCAGGTGAGTCGCACTACGTCTGAGCCTTAGCCATCAAAACCTCTGGGCCAGATTTCGCCCCTCTAGGACCTCCTTCATGAGAAGTCAGTTTCAGGTAAGCAATTACTGCTCGATTTTGATCAGCAAGCTTCTGGAGTTGTTTAATTGAGTGAATTTGGGGTGCAACTGATCAGTCTGTAGTGAAGGAAGGTCTGCAAGGTGCAAAAGGAATCTTGAAACTCAGAAATACTGAGACTCTTGCTCTCTTTTTTTCTGAGCAGAGTAAGTTATGAATTCTCCTTAAGTGGACAACTTTAGCAGTGTCCCACAAAAGTATATTTTTGTTTTAATAAAAAAATTCCTTACTCTTCTTTGATGAACTGATGTATAGCTAATTAAGGACTGGATGGAACAACTACAATTTTAGCTCCCTTGCAGCATGGTTTGCCATCATAATTTTTTCATCTGGCAGATAAGGTGCCAGTTGGTGGTACAGCAAAATACAACACAGTAGTACAATTAGAAAGCATGATCTATCTAGCAGTACAGACCACATATCTTAAAGAAAAGATGCCTTGCTAGTAAGAATTAGCAAAAACAACTGGAAAGGACTGAACTGGATTTTTCACAGATAATCTATGTCTACATAAATGTGTAGAATCCTGTGTTAGTACAGCACCAGGAATTCATCCTGGTTTGTTTTCTGTAGGAGACAGTGTAAAGGGGATTTATTTGTTTTCTTCAGCTTGAAAAAGTCTCCTTCTGAGTTTACATTTGTTGATTCATAACTTTTAAGTTTTCTTTGATTTATATTTCCTTTGTTAACTGCAAAAGGTTGTTGAGTAACTATTTTTGTTCCTAGCCTCTTTGTTTTTTATTTTAGTCTATTTAGCTTTTGTTACTGTTTTTAAATGTGTTGACTTTGTACTGATTTCTTCTAATAAAAATGTTGCTACTCTTCTTTGATAAGTGCTGTGGGGGTCTTTAATTTCCACAAGTACAGTGACCAGAGATGGACAGAAGGGCCTCAGTTATATGTCTCATCAAGGACTGCACCTCACCCCCACCCCCACCACGCGCATACATACACTGCACTACCATGTCAGTTAAAAGTATGACCCCAAGTACCCAGTACTGGGCTAGAACCACAACCATCCTAGCTTCTGGTCCCAAAGGCAATCATGGTACCTACTAAGCCACTGACACTGCTATATTACAGCTATGGCCTAATATGCAAGTGATAGACTACACTGCAGTACACAAAGACTTCATAATGCTTGCATTAAGCTGAACTGTGGGGAAACGACCAAGTATCATAAAAACAGTTCTAGAAGGTTTAGGATCATTATCTTTACTGTAATGTTGTAGAAGGACACTATAAGATTATCCCAAAATACTCTGGGGAATAAGGGTTGCGAGACTCCCTATTTATAATTCTTCATCACATATTGACCATTTTCTTATATTTTGTTGGAGTTCAAACTAAATGTCTCAAGGTTTTCAGAAAGGGTAGGGCCAAGAACAAAATAAGAGAAAGAGGGCAGCATGTCTATGGCAAAGATGACAGCTCAGTTCTGCATGGTTCACTCTCTTTCCATCCCTTTTTATGTTGGCGCTTGCGCGACCAGCATCTTCTGGCAGTGCAGATTTGGAGGGTGGTGGCTGTTGGGAGAATGCAGGGCATGCATCAGTAGGTCGTCCCTCATTCCCCAGTCAGCCTGCATGCTGGCGCCCTCCACCGAGGCAAGCACATCTAAGGAAAGATCCACTGCAATCTGAGCAAAGATCATCACCACGCGGTGGGCGTCCGGCGTCCTTACCCGACACAAACATGGCGGCACACTACCGGCAAAACAGCCGACTTCGTGCCTGAATCCTGTCGGCTTACCCTGCCCCCCACGTATGTGTGCCGACGGGAGCCCACTCCACATCGCATAAAGAACCCCCATTTGTTATATGCCCAGGGGTGCCCAATCCCCTTGGCTCTTGTCCCTCCCGGTTTCCTTGTGTGCCGTAGAGTGCCCAATCCCGTCGGCATAAACTAACCTCCCCCTTTTGTTGTGTGCCGACAGAGGTGCCCAATCGCCGGCTACAGCTATTCCCAAAACACAAGGCTCATGGCATGCTGGGAGCCCAGCCCAGCATGCCACGTGCCCCTGTAAACATAAAATGGTCCTGCAATGTCATTTTATTTTTTACCTGTAAAGAAGAAACGGTCCCTTATGGTCTCCCTGCCCCCCACAACCTGCACCCACCCACTGTGCACCTGCCTCCCCACACCCCTCACCCCATACTTACCTCCAGTCTAGAGCAACGATCTTTGGTGGAATGGGAACACGTCTGCACTCTTCAAAGCTGACGCGAACTGAAGAAATGCTGGTAAGCTGTATAATGGAATAAACAGGGTTTTGCAGCGTTTTTGCATATTTCAGGCATTTTTTGGAATTTTGACACCAAATTTTCAACATGGGGTTTTTGGGACCCCTTCTCATGAGTTCTTGCACTGTCATGGCGTTATTCGGTCCCAAAAGGTGATTTCACAGTCACTGTGCAGAATCACCTTTCGGGATGGAGTAATGAAACAACAGTGCCACTGTTCATGAAGGGAGCTCTCAAAATGCTTATGTTGCAAATTTGGTGACAAAATTCCCAAAAATGGTTATTTTACTAGCGTGCATTGCGCTCTTTCTACGCACACTCATAACGTCATGAATTTGTAATATTTTTGCTCCAGATTTTCAAACTTGCCATTTTTCCACACCTCCTGGTGAACAGTACAGCTGTCATTTTACATATCCTGCCCGAAATGTGTTTTCGCTTGTCTGGTGCAGAATAGCGCAGTTGCTGTGCGAAATCACTTTTTGGGACAGTTTAAGGAAATGACAATGACACTGTTCATGAGCAGAGGTCCTAAAATGCCTATGTTGAAAATTTGGTGCCGAAAGTCCATAAAATGACTGTGTTGCAAGCGTGCGTTGTGCAGTTTCCACATAACTTCACAAATTTGCAATATTTCCATGCCAGATTTTCAACACTGGCATTTTATCACACCACCTTATGAACAGTACAGCTGTCATTTTTCACATCCTGCCCAAAATGTGTTTCCGCACCTGTGGCGCACAATGGCGTGGTCGCTGTGGGAAATCAACTTTTGGGACAGATTAACAAAATCGCAGCACTACTGTTCATAAGGGAGATCTAAAATGCCTATGTTACAAATGTGGCTACCAAACTCCCAAAAATAATTGGGTTACGGACGTGTGTTGCGCAGTTTGTATGCATGCTCATTGCTTCACCAATATTTCATATTGTCACTCCAGATTTTCAACGTTGCCATTTTTTAACACCTCCTCATGAACAATGCAGTTGTCATTCTCCACATCCTGCCCTAAAATGTGTTTTCGTCCCTCTGTCGCCAAATGGCGAGCCGCTGTACCAAACCACCTTTCAGCTAACAAAGTGGTTGTGCCGGTTCATGAGGTGGCCTGACAAGCAGCCCATGTTGAAAATGAGAGAACTACCAACATCGCCCACGGTGTTAGGTTTCCAACTGTAGCACCCCACCCGGTACAGACTGACAGGCATCCGGGGTGTGACTTGGCATCATCGAATGTAATGCTCACGCCATTCCACCCCCCACCCCCACCCTGCAGCCACTGACAGGCATCATGGTGTGTCTTGCACTGTTCGGCCACAAAGTTCACCCCACGCTGCTATACTGCACCCACGTCAGCGTATTTCCTTACGGAATGGGGTAAGTATAATGCCCAAAGACCCCAAAGCACACTCCGACACTTGTCAGTGTCTACAGGGTAGGGTGCGGTACAATGGCATGAGTGTTATAGCTGAAAACCCAAAGGTACACCCCAGTGCCTGTCGCTCTCTACAGGGTGGGGGTGGGGTTGGTGTCACTTCAATACTTCACTGCCATTCCTATTATGCATCTCTAGCTCCGGCACTGCCAATGCCAATGCCAGCACGACAACATTCGGCATTGACAAATGCTCGTTTCCTTTTGTGTTGGCAAGTACCATTGTATATAATGTTTTATTATTTCAGTCACACATGTAACTTCTTGCCTAATTTGCCTTAATTGTTGTTGTCCTCTTATGGCCTCCCGTAAGCTGTAATGATCCTGACATGGAACCTATGTAATGAGCCTGTACTCAAAGGTTAAAACTAGAGAACTGGAGCATGAGGCCTTCCTAGATGGGAAGAAGGGACATTCTAAATGATAAGAGATCAAGGGTTCACTGTGTTCGATTGTCTCCTGCCTTCCAGGCAGCTACAGTAGTCAGCATCATGAGAAAAAGGTTTTTGACATGGTTTAATGCGAAGTGAAACTAGTAAATTGTATGCCTGTGGCACTATGGAGTTGAAAAAATACCCATAGCAGCCAGAAACATCTGGGAACCTGGCCCACCTGTTCCTCCCAGGCAACCCAGTTCTATTATAAAGCACTGTGTGCTGCTCATGGCCCTCCATTACTGATAAGTGCTGTACCCAATAGTGATGCAAATATATTCATTTATAATACATCTGTGATTAATATTATATACTGTATATATATTCATTTGAACTGTGTAAATGTAACTGTTTTACCTGAATTACTATAGCTCTATTAGAATGTTTCCTAAAGTAACAGTCTTAGTCTTAAAAACGTACCTAGTAGAACAGTGCAGATGTAATTATTTTTTACCTGAATCACTGTATCTCTGTTTGCACCTACAGTATCTACTATCTGTGCAAATTGTATGTATTTACATCATGTTTACCTTAGATGTCTGTTATTTATTGTAGTTATGACCTTCAGTTATGGTTCCTAGTTGCACCTGTAAACAGGCTTTGTGCCCAGTGGGCCTTACCTGGTTACCAAACAAGCAAACAAAGAAACAAAGTGAGTTTGCATGAGACGTGATCCAACTTAGGTGTAGACCATTTTCACTGCTTTCTTTGGGAGCCTTTTCTGTAGGCTTGCCTCTCTCTGGGTTGTAAAAATGATTCCCCACATTACACATAATTCTACATCCCAGCCCACACCATTCCTTCTCCAAGGATGATGATTCTTTGTCAGTGTGGATGTTGACTTGACTTGTGAGTGCCAGCCAGTGTTCGTTTAGTGGGGGAAGAAAGGTAATTTGGGATTAATGTTGCTTGTCACGTCTTTTCAGAAATTGCACCTAAAACTTGAAGAACTGAATCTTGAGGGGCCTAGAGAACTGAGCTATTTTACACGGGTTGGTTGTGATGTATCATCATTTGGTATTTGTGGTGGAGCCAACCACGATGGATTGAGTCATAGTGCATTGTGTTGCCATGCAAGAGACACCAGGCTTTGCATCTCAGCTCAGGGCACCCACTGTAAGATGGTGAAGGTAGCAAGCTTGGTTTTCAGGAAAGGGACCACTGTTGCCTGGTATTTAAAGTCCATTTGCATGATGGGATAATGTTGATAGCGGGCAGCATCCTCAGAGAAGAGACCACAATCACCTGGTATACAGGAAGCCCATTGTACATGATTGGGATAATGTCAGTAGCAGGTGGCATCCTCAGGGAAGGGACCACAATAGCTCGGTATTCAAGAAGCCCATTGTCCATGATTGGGGTAATGTCAGTAATGGGTGCCATCCTCAGGAAGAGACCACAATAGACAACTGCTATGCAAGAAAGCTACACCCTCAGGGAAGGAATTCTGACAGCCCAGTGTGCAAGAAGCTTATTGTACATGATGGGGGTAATGTCAGTAGTGAGTGGCATCCCTCAGGGAAGGGGTCACGATAGCCCAACATGCAAGAAACTCATTTGCATGATGGGGCAATGTCAGTAGTGGGTGGTATCCACTGCGTGTAAAAGTATATAGGGTAATCAGTTGACCTAGAAGTTAATATGCCATGGAAAACCCACTTTTGATAGCTCTGGGACTGAGAGCTACTGTTTTGATGTGTTTTTGAGGGGAGGGGTGGGATGTGAAATTCAGGATGAAAATGTGATCATCTGCAAAATGAAAAAAGCTTTGGACAGGTGGGGGAACACTCATTAGCTTTAAATCATATAGCAGTATAGGAAAGAAAGAAGACCTTTGATTCATCAAGTCCCCAAGCTCAGCGAGAATACTGTCACCCTCTTTTCTTCAAATTACTTGTTTAGTCTGAGTTGTAAGTTTGTAACAGAATCAGCTGACACCATTTGCTGTATGTATTCCAAGTGTTTGCTTCTCATTCTTTGGAGTGTAGTTATTCCAGATGTTTCCCTTGATTACCTTCCATTTTACTTTAGGACTATAAACCTGAAACAAGATCACTGTCTGGTACACGTCTTCTGTTCAGGCTCCTTGTCTATACCTGACACCATAATCGTTTCCACCACAGCAGGTTGTGTGATGCCACAGGAAGGTGATTGGGATGTCAAGTATAGACAGTCAGAGCAGATGGAGTCTAAGGGACAGTGATTTGGTTTCATGTTTTTATATATATATATTAGAGGCAAAAAACTCAGTTTAATGCATTAGTTGGGTTGTTTCACAGCAACAAAGTGAGAAATTCGATTGTTGGGTTGAAAACCCCTTGGACCCGCCCACCCCCAACCGGCATTGGGGTGCACATTGGGATAGTCAGCCTAACTCTCACCCCATGACATGTGTAAAGAAGAAGTATAGGAGAATAGGGTGAGAGTTGGGACCACAATCCCAATCGCACTAATGCGGTGAAAGAGCTCAGGGGATTCAACCCCGAACGCAATTCCCTCACTGTACTGTCCAACAATAAATTAAATGGAATTTTGCCTCTAATTCCTTCTTTTGACAATGATAACGAAAATAGTGAATGTAATGCTGCGGCAGACCCGCTCCGCTGCATGGCCCGCTCCGCCACATGATGTTTTGTGGCATAGTAACAGGAACAGCAATGCAAACAGAAGTGCTAACAGTGGCGCACATGGTAACACAAGCGTGAATGAGAACAGAAAAGGTAACGCAAATGGTGGCGTAGACAGGAACGGTCTGCCACATGATGTGTTGTCACATAATAACATGGTGCCTGAAAATGGAAATGTCAGTGGGCATGGTGACGCAAAGTGAAACAGAAAGAGAAACAGTACTGTAGACACAAATGGCAAAAAATAACAGAAGCGCAAGCGCAAATGAAAACGCAAAGGATAACGCACATGGTGGCGCAGATGTCACGTAAGTGAACAGTCACGGAACCACAAGCGGAAAGGGCAACAGTAACAGTAATGTAAGTGCACAGGCTGGTTTTCCCCAAAACCTGCATAGAGAAAGACAGTGAGTACAAATAATGTATGCATAATAATGAGTATCGGAGCAGAAAATGAGAACTTGGAATACTAAATACGTTATATCTCAGGAACCGTACGATGTAGAAAAGAAATTTAAAAGTTGTATGATTTACAACTGCCCTGGCTAATTTTGTACTTAGCCCCTTCTGATGAAAAGTCTGTATCTCGCACCGTTTCCGAAATACGGGCCCTGAAAGGCGCGGCAAACGCCGTAATGTTATCCTATGGGAAAAAAGAGAAGTTCGGAGTGCCATAACTTTGTCTCCCTGTAATATTTTTTCACCAAACCACTGAAAGGCACATCTGTGGGCTGTTGTCTGTGTTCCCTCCAAATTTCAGGAAAAAAGACTAAACCGTTATTTTGCAGCAGGGTGCCAAAAGATTCCTGTATTGCGTCGAGCGCCGTAATGTTATCCTATGGAAAAAACGTCAACTTTGGAGTGCTGTAACTTTGCCGCCATGTAATATTTTTTCAATACAACACTGAAAGGCACATCTGTGAGATGTTATCTGCGTTCCCTCCAAATTTCAGCCCAAAACTCCCAACCGTTCTTTTGCAGCAGAGTGCCAAAGAATTACTGTAATTTTAGACATAGTGTCGCAAAGTAGTGTCGCAATTTTCGAAAGTGTCGCAAAAAAAATTTGCAACAGTTTTGTGAGTGCAACACTACTTTGTGAAAGTAGTTTTTCCAGAAATTTGAAAAACATATTTCTGGGGTGTTTTACTCCAAAATAAAGACATGGCTAGCATCCTCAGGGCCTGACTAGGTGAATACGAAAAGAATTAGGTTGCTAGAGGGTCTCAATTTTAAATGCCAAGCATTTTTCTGATCACTAACTGAAGACAAGATGGTGGATTTGCGACAGTAACAGGGCCATTTGCAACAGTAAAAAGTACATTTACGACACTGTCAAACTTTTTGTTAACTTTTCCCATTGACTTATTATGGGAAATTGTTTTTTGAATAACTTTTGAACAATTTAATATTTTTTCACGAAATCTTTGAAAGGCACATCGGGGACCCTGGCCGCATGTTCCTTGAAGATTTCAGGCCGGTCAAGCAAACCGTACGACCTGTAGGCGTGACCGTAGAATTCCAGAAAAGTGTGAACGCGTGCGCAGATCACGCTGAATAACTCCGCAGCCATATATCTGACTGGTACGAAACTTGGCAGATCCCAAGGCCTATGGTTCTTGATCATGTATTCCAAATTTCTGGCAAATCTGTCACACGGTTGCAAAGTTATTAAGGTGCAAAGCTTTGGGGTTTAACAGAAATTGCTCCTCAACCCTAACTATAGTGGCACTACCATGTCACTATAATATATATATATATATATATATATATATATTTATATATAAGAAATACAAAGTCACACTTGACCCCACAGTGCAAAGCATCATGGGCTGCATATGCAAATCACCACAGAATATTATGCTGGTTGAACTTTAACAGAAATGTATGGTGCCGAAAGGCCCTCTCCACAAGTTTGCAAAGGGTGCCAACAGAAGACATTGACCGTGTTTCGTTCTACCAGGACTCATCAGTATGCCTTGTCTGTCTGACACCCCAGTGGAATGAACCAGCTACCCTAAGATAGTCTATCTGAGTTATGTTGTGGTGAACCCAATTAAAACATAGAAACATAGAAACATAGAAGTTGACGGCAGATAAGGACGCAAGGCCCATCCAGTCTGCCCATTTCTTTTCTACCTTATAAATGTGCCATCGGCCTTTGCTCTGTCAGTGACCTATCTATTCATAGTCATTTGTATTGCTCCCTTATGCCTATCCATGCCTGTTTGAAGCCCTGCACTGTATTCATAGCCACCACTTCTTGTGGTAAGCCATTCCATGCATCTACCACCTTTCTGTGAAAAGAATTTCCTCACATTCCCCTTAATCGGCCTCCCTCTAATCTCATGCTGTGTCCTCTTGTCCTGCTATTTTCTTATATTTAAACATGTTAGAACTCTTTCACCTTGTTTATGCCCTTAAGGTGTTTAAATGTCTCGATCATATCACCTCTCCTCCTTTGCTCAAGGGTATACATATTGAGCTCCGTTAATCTGTCCTCATATGTCTTCTGATGCAGTCCCTGCACCATTTTGGTTGCCCTTCTCTGGACTGCCTCAATTTGGTTAATGTCCTTGTGAAGGTGTGGCCTCCAATACTGCACGCAGTACTCCAGATGGGGCCTAACCAATGTCTTGTACAGAGGGATTATTATCTCCCTCTTACGACTTGTGATACCCCTACTAATACACCCTAACACCCCCCTAGCCTTACCTACTGCTTTAGAGGTCTGCTTGGATGATTTTAGGTCATCAGTGATGATGATGCCCAAGTCTCTTTCTTCCTTTGTGACTGCTAGCAACTCCCCTCCCAGCCTATAAGTGGCTTCAGGGTTTCTCTTCCCTATGTGCATGATTTTGCACTTCTTTGCATTAAATCCAGTTGCCACTCTTCTGACCATTTTGCTAGTTTATCAGATCTCTTCTCATTCTGCCCACCCCATCTGGATCATCTACTCTGTTGCAGATCTTGATGTCATCTGCAAACAGACAAGCCTTACCCTCTAGTCCATCTGCGAGGTCACTAATGAAGATGTTGAATAGGACTGGCCCCAGGACTGATCCTAGAGTACCCCACTTGTGACTTGCATCTCTTCTGACTGCTTCCATTTACCACTCTCTGTTTCTGCCAGTCAACCAGTTTGCCACCCAGTTGACCAACTTCTGACCACCCGAGCCTACCTAGCTTATTTATCTATCTTCTATGTGGAACAGTGTCAAAAGCTTTGCTGAAGTCAAGGTAGGCGACATCAACTGCTCCCCTGGTCCACCATTCTGGTTACCCAGTCAAAGAAATCTATGAGATTAGTTTGACAGGACCTTCCTTTGTAAACCCATGCTGTCTTGGATCCTGTGCCCTATGGATTCCAGGTGTTGCACTATCCTTTCCTTAAGGTGCCTCCATAATCTTGCCCACTACTGAGGTAAGACTGACTGGTCTGTAGTTTCCTGCCTCCTCCCTGCTACCACTCTTGTGGGCGGGATCACATAAACCCTTCTCCAGTCTTCTGGGACCTCTCCTGTGCTCAGAGACTCACTAAACAATTCTGCTAATGGCTCTGCTAGTTCCTTCTTTAGCTTCTTAAGTACCCTGGGATGTATGCCATCAGGTCCCATTGCCTTATCCACCTGAGCTTAGCAAGCTCTTGTAGGACCCTTTCTTTTGTGAAGGGAGTAGTGCTCACCTCCCTCCCCCCTGTGTCCATGATGCTGAGCTGTGGGCCCTGCCCTACCTTCACTTCAGTAAATACTGAGCAAAAGTATCTATTTAGGATAGATGCCTTTACAGGGTCCTCCTCCTCACATGCTCCCTTTTCTCCATTAAGCTTAGCAATACCCCCTCTGGACTTTCTCCTTTCACTAATGTATCTATAGAAAGTCTTGTCACCTTCTTTTACTGTTCGTGCTAGTGTTTCCTCAGTTTGGGACTTTGCCTGCCTTACTGCCTTCCCTGCTTCCCTTAGGGCAGTTTGGTATGCCTCCCTATCTTCATCCCGCTGTGTTCCCTTATATTTTCTGAAGGCCAGCCTTTTGGCTCTGACCTTTTCTGCTACTGTATTTGAGAACCAAAGTGGTTTCCTTCTTCTTTTGCACTTCCTTTTCTGTCTAACACAATGGGATGTTGCTTCAAGTAATGTATCCTTAATGCTTGCCCACTTTGCCTGTACCTCCTCACCTGTGTTTCTTTTGCCAGGGCTAGCTAACTCTGTTGGCCATCTTATCAAAGTCAGCTCCTCTGAAGTCCCATATTTTTGCCTTGGAATGGGATTATTTAGATGTAGTAGCCAAATTGAACCATACCATGTGATGGTCACTGGCCCCAGGTGACCTTCTACCTGGAGATCTGTGATCCCTTCTTTGTTAGTCAGTACTAGATCTAGGATAGCCCTGTCTCTTGTGGGTTGCTGTACCAGTTGTTTGAGGCCCTCCCCTGCAGGGAATCCACTATGAGTCTAGTTCTGGCAGATGTTCCTGCTGGTATTGACCAATCTGTATCTGGCATGTTGAAGTCTCCCATTATCAGAACCTCCCCTTTAGCTGTCATGTTTTGTATATCTTCTAACAGTAATGTGTCTGTGTCCTCCCTCTGGTCTGGGGCCTGTAGACAACCCCAGTTCTTATGGCTGTTCCATTTCCTGTTTCCAGGGTGACCCACAGTTCTTCTGGCTCCTTATGTATTCTGAATTTCTGTAGCTTTGATATTTTCATTAACATACAGGGCCACTCCTCCCCCTTTTTGCACCTCGGTCTCTTCTTGAACAATACATAGCCAGGTACTGAAGTCTCCCAAGTGTGGTTACTGGTAAACCACGTCTCACTAATTGCTACTATGTCCAGTTTAGCCTCTGACATTATTGCCTGCAGGTCTGGGATCTTATTTCCCAGGCTGTGAGCATTTGTGTACATGATTTTCCATTGGCCAGATTTTGGCGTGTTAGTTGTTGGGTGAAGTTTGGCATTACCCCTGTGCATCGTATGGGGAGACAAACCTTTCTTCTTACCTGGTGATGCAAATGAACGGCAAACATGCTGAATTCCTGTTTGACCACTAGCTGAGGGGGGAGGGGTGTTCTTCCTATTCGATGTATGGGGTGCTGCACCCCTCTCCCCATTTGCTAGTTTAAATATTCTGCAAAGACGTCAAACTTCTGCCCCAATGCACTGACTCCCTCTTTAGTCAGATGCAGTCCATCAAATTTAAAGAACTTTCACTGGTGCACTCCACATTCCTGACATCATGGGTTGTGTAAACCTAATAGGTTGTCTGATGCACGTGATGTAAAATAATCCTTCCCCTTCTGGTGGTCACTGGGCTTCTGTGGTCAGTTCTAAATGTGTGACTTCGTATTTCTTTGAAACTTGGCTTCCCAGCCAAATGCCCTTTGGGGTAACCCTTGCCTCAGTGCTTGCACACAGAGATTCTTTGTCTTTTAAATGTTTTTTTGTTTTAATTGGGTTCACCACAACATGACCCAGAGAGACTATCTTAGGTAGCTGGTTCATTTCACTGGGGTGTTAGACAGGCAGGAGGCATACTGATGAGTCCTGGTAGGATGAACACACGTGTCTATGTCTTCTGTTGGCACCTTTGCAAACTGTGTGAGAGGCCTTTTGGCACTATGCATTTCTGCTAAAGTTGAACCAGCATAATATTCTGTGGTGATTTGCATATGCAGCCCATGATGCTTTGCATTGTGGGGTCATGTGTGACTTTGTATTTCTTTAAAACTTGGCTTCCAGCCAAATGCCCTTTGGGGTAACCCTTGCCTCAGTGCTTGCGCACATAGGTTCTTTGTCTTATATATATATATATATATATATATATATACATATACACACACACACACACACATATACACCATAGTTGTAGAAAATAGAAAGCTAAACACACAATAAATACATTAAATATAAACTGAATTATGTCTCGAAATGATATTTTAATGAATGTATTCTTTGAGATATCAGGAGCCCTTTAAGCCAAGGTAGCCTGAGGGCCAGTGGCAAACAGAGGTACAGGGCCCATGGCTATAAATACAGGCTTGGGTCTGGCACCTTGGAAGAAGCCAGACAGTGAGAGACTGAGTTGGAATGTGAGGGATGATCTCTGAGGCACTCCACATTCCTGACATCATGGGTTGTGTAAAACCTAATAGGTTGTCTGATGCGCGTGATGTAAAATAATCCTTCCCTTCTGGTGGTCACTGGGCTTCTGTGGTCAGTTCTAATTCTGCATCTGCAACAGGTTGTCGCATTACTACTGAGCTCCAGTCTTTAAGTACCAATATCAATCATCAGCAAGGTAAGAAATAATACACTTATATGCCAAAAGTATGCCAAATATGCCAAATGCACATTGCAATATTCAACAACTACTACACTCAAAATGTAATATTATTCAGACTAGAACTGTCTGCTTATATTACCACGTCGGAAATTTCAGGCATAGGGCAATAGGAAAAACTCTGATTTTCAATACCAGCTGCATGCTTTCGTCTTTCGGATGAGACGTTAAACCGAGATCCCATCTGCCTGGATTGGTGGTAGTTCAGGTGGATGTTAAAGATCCCATGGCACTTATCGAAAAGAGTAGGGGAATTTCCCGTGTCCTGGCCAAATTTCCTCATTCACTAAAAATACCACCAACAGCTTAATCTGGCTCCAAGGTCGAGTTGGCATTCATCTGTACCCCCTCCCGGTCGTTGCCTGAAAATAGGCAGGATTTGTCTAGTGCACTTACCCGGTCAACAAAAGCTAAAATAAATAAATGCTACCTAAAGCTGCTACAACCACGAATCTAAGAAGCATGAGAAGAAAGGAACAACACTTTAAACAATTGGGCACACTTGCAGTGCTTCTGCTACCTGCAGTTACCAGTTACACAAAACATCCCACATCCTTACTGCACGAGGGGTCCCCTGCTAGTGGACCACAGTGCACTGAGTTCTAACCTTAACAGCCTCTCTAACTTCAATCTAGCAGAATGAGAGAAACCCCTACTGCTATTATCAACTTCATTCTTGAGTGCTCTGGACACCTCTATCAGTGGTCCCAGACTCTCAAAATAAATACAACAGCTTTGACTATCTGCTCCCACTTCCCAGAGTGCTCTGTACACCACTATCAGTGGTCCCAGACTCTCCATATCATTATCCATGCACAATTCCAGTGATTGATAAAAAATGACAAATCCCTACTTGCCAGGACAGCAGCAGCTTACTGCAATACCTCTACGGACGCAAAATGGAGACGACAAGCATGTTTCTTTATGGCCCATAATTATCTCCTTGTCTTCGTGTTCCAACTGTCTTACTCTCGCGGTTCGCATTTCCAGCTCTCCGATTGGCGTTTACTCTCTTGCGAAACCGCACTCACACCACACTCATGCGATGATGTCAGCTCAACAGCCTGCAGTCTGCTCTACATCGTGCTGATCATTCTGCAAACAGAACGACAATGTGCTTTCAGTGGTTCAACTCTCCCTCAATTTTGTATCCTTATGAGCCACGCAGAAAGTCTTTAACACACCTCACTGGATATAGTTCAAACTCAGTACACTCTCAAAATATTCATCAGCAAGCCCCCCCCCCGCCAAAGACACAGGACTCATTCTGGAAGCTATATAGGAAGCACATTCACTTCACTTAAAGGGCCACACACATACTGTATTTATCCACATACCACTGCATTTTTCAGCACAGTAACAATACAGTAACAGCCACTAATAAGGGATACAATTTAAAATCATCAATTACTGAATTTTTACTATCAGGCAGCAGAATTCATTTCAGATTCTCATACTGTCCCTCTCATCATAACAGGTAACAGTGCCTAAACAAGGGTGTTGCAGGCAGTGTAATGTGCCAATTCACCAACAACCAGGAAGGCTATGCGTTTCCCGTGAGGACTCCACCTCACACATTGATGTTCAACAAGCTGAGGATGAAATTATTCCACTCCACACACAAGATAATGATCATCAGTCAGACAATACTAAAGCCTTACTTCACACAACCAAGTCTTGCAAGCTCAACAAGACGTATAGCAGCCATGCTACAACAACTAACTGAATTATCAAAACAGGCAGTTAATCCACCTCCAGCAAAGAAAATGAATCACTTTGGCTAACTATAATCCTGCGGACTACCCTGCAGCTGCCACCTCCTCGTAGCCTGCAGACACAGGCGATGCCTCCGAAGAGGATGAGGAAGGAACTAGAAGGGGGACAGGATCAGATCTACAGTACAGTAGCTTCTTCTTCTTGTTTTTACTTTGTTTCTTGTGGATTCTACTTGGTAGAAGGTTATTTCTTTCCTTTCTTACTACTAAGGGGCTAGCAGGGTATTGTTTGGGGCTGTTGGAATTTTGAAACCTGTTTTGGTAGCTATAAGTGGGCTCATTTGTTTGATGATTCACTGTGTGGCAGGCTGCATTTGTAGAGGCCTATTTCTTCTGTTTTAAAATATAATTGGTGTGATTTAACTGGATCTGTTTCTTTGAATTGGAGACCCATATCTTCTAATTCTAAGCCTAATTTTGATGTGTTGTTGGTGAAGCTGTTTGAATTGGAGTCCTGTTTCTTCGGGGAGCAAACCTATTTGGGGGGCTTTGAGTAGAATTGTGATTCATTGTTGCTGGCTTCACTAGCTGCAAAGTTTTAGTGCAGAGTGGGGGAAGGGTGCTAATGGTCTGACCAGAGGCCTCAGCTATCTGATTGTTTCTGGAAGACTTGGGCTGGTCCCACCCCCTCAAACCCCTTACCTCACCCACCGCTGGTCCATGATTTCCTTTATACCAGGGATTCTGACATCACTTTCTCAAACGGGCAAAGGATATGCACCTGTCATAGCAGAAGCAGACATCCAGGAAAGGAACAGCAGCAAGTGAAGAGGTGACTGCTATCTCAGTGGAAGGGAAGTAAATGCAAATCTAGGAGCTTTCATTATTACTTCTTCACATTGATATTGTATTGGGGAAAGGAGGAGTAGGAGTTTGAAGAAGGTTGTGCAATGGCTACTTAAAGTCTCTTTTTGAGTGTGGATAGGAAGGATAGGAATATAAAAAGCAGTTGCTCAATATATCTAAACGTGTACAACAACGGAGGTAAGGGAAATAAAAAAAAGAATGTTTTGCACTGATAGAGGAGGGAGAGGGGAGACTTGGGGGAGTGTTTGGTATCCTACATCTGGAAGGGTGGGGGGGTCGTTGATGGGCAACGACAGCAATGGGTAGGGTGGCAGGCTGCAACAACTGCGGTGCACCAATCTTTCTAAAAATTGCCTGGAGTTTGGGAGTATGTTTAGCGTGCAACCACATAGAAAAACTTAGAAAGGAGATTGAGGGTCTGCAGGAGGAAATAAGACAGGCAAGGCAGATTGGGGTGGGTTTAGCCCAATACTGGAGGGAGGCAGAAGGGGAGATGAGGAAGGGCGATTTAAGCCAACAGTGGTGAGGAGATGGTCAGAAGAAGGGAAGCAGAGACATAGGGGCCCAGGCCAGGAAGAACGATTGCCGGGGAAACCAGGTCAGGAGACAAAAGACAAATGGAAGGAGGAGATAGGGACTTGTGAGGGGAGGCGAAGAAGTGGCAAAAGTCATGGAGTGGAAAGGAGAGAACAGGTTACTATGAAGAGAGAGGAAGCGGCATTTGTGAAGGGCCTTCAGAAAATAGTTGTGCACTGCTAGAGAGGAAGAAGGTGGAGAGGATTATGAAATTAGAGAGATGAATTGATAAATGCCTGGACCAAACTGAGAGGGGAAATTCTGCTCGGAGAATTGCAACAGGGTAAAAGGGGGAAATAATGTGGAGGAGGAAGAAGAGGAGCTGAAATGAGAGAGGAGATGAATGGAAGCAAGAAAGGAAGAGGGTGGAATCTTAGTGCTGGGGACTCAATACTAAGAGGAGTCAGGTGGGGCAAGGGGAGAGGCATAGTCGCATTTGGGTGGAGGCCATGGCAGGAATGACAGTGGAAAGGGTGGGAAAATCTGTCTGAAATATGCTAGAAGGGGTAGGGACAAGCCTCATTTAATTATACATCTTGGGACAAATGACCTGGCTGGCAAGACAGTAGATATAGTCCAGAGGAGGTTTGAGGAACTAGCACAATTATGTGAGGGGCAGGAAGATCAGTAACTTTTTCAGAGATACTTCGGTGCCAAAGCAACACAACAAGAAAGCTGAGAATAGAGGAATTTAACAGATGGCTAAGAACCTGGTGTTGTGCTAAAGGGTATGGGCTGTTGGGGGTGGGAGGGACCTGGGAGGACAGTAGTCTCTATGCTAAGGACAGACTACACTTGAGTGAGGAGGGAAAGAAAGTGTTGAAACAGAGGATGGAAGAATATATAGAGGAAGTTGGGAATGTAAACTAGGAGTGAGGGGTGGCACTGGGAAGAGATATGCAGAGACCACACGTTGGGAAACCATATGAGCTTACCCCCATAACAGTGACAAAGGACAAATGGCAAGTACTATTGGTGATGCTCAGAAAGGGGGGCAGGATGGGAGGGGGGGAAGGGTGGAAGGTGGTTACCCTTAATGCTAGGAGCCTTGGGAGGAAAACTGCAGAGTTACAGGTTCTCATGGTAGAGGGAGAGGTGGACATTGCAGCCATTACAGAAACATGGGCCACCCAATACAATGACTGGGACCTTTGTACCAGGGTACAGGTTATTTTGTAGGGACAGGGTGATTGGGAAAGGAGGGGAGGTGGGACTATATGTGAAGGAAGGACTGAAGTGTGTAAGGGAGGAAGGGGAGGAGGGTAGTACAGGAGTCACTTTGGATGCAAATCCAGGATTCCAAGAATAGGATTCTTAGAATAGGAGTGGTGTACAGGCCACCATCTCAGATGGAGGAGTTAGACAGGGAACTAGCGGGACAGATCAGGAGGACCTCGAGAAGGGTAGTGTGGTGATTGTGGGGACTTCAACATACCAGGAGTGGACTGGAGTACCCCAACAACCAGAACAGAAGGGAGCAGGTACTGCTGGATGCCTTCCAGGACAGCTTCCTGCTGCAATGGTCAGTGAACCAACCAGGTTAGGGAATACCCTTGACCTTGTGCTGGCAAATGGGGACTTTGTGAGAGAACTTACAGTGGAGGAACCGCTGTCAGGAGTGACCACCACTCAGTATGGCTCACATTGGATATAGGCAAGGAAGGAGGGAATCTGGCACAAGAGTGCTGGGACTTCAGGAGGGCCACTTTGGGAGGATGGAGGAAGTGGTAAAGGGTACCTGGCCAGAATTCAGTGTAGTATGGACACTAACCAGAGGTGGGAGCTCATAAAGCTGGGATAGTTGAGGCAACAAAACCTGCTGCAAAGCCCAGAGCAAGAAGGCTGGGCTAAGAAACCGAGCTGGTTGAGCAAGGAGGTCATGGAAAAGGTAAGCAAGAAAGAGCTGCCTTTAGGAAGCACAAGAAAACAGGAGGGGGAGGACAGGGAGGAGTACTTGACAGAATCAAGGAGGTGACAAGGGCAGTAAGCGAGCCAAGGCATCTGGAACTCAGGCTGGCACAAGGCATTAAGAAGAGGGAGAAGGACTTTTATGATATCAGGGAGAAAGGAGCTGTAAGGACCACATAGTAAGGATTAGGAAGGAGGGGTTGGGTGGAAGCAGGGGTGCGATAAGGCAGAAGCACTAAATGAGTACTTCTGCTCAGTATTTACTAAAGAGAAGGGGGGTGACACCCAAGGTGGGAGAAATGGCAGAAACGGGCTCGGAAGGGGTGACAGATGGGGAAATCATGGAGGGCAAAGTTCAAGAGGGTTTGAAGGCACTAAGGGCGGACAAGGCCCCAGGCCCAGATGGCATCCACCCCAGGGTACTGAAGGAGCTGGCAGGTCCTTGCAGGACCTTTGCAGACCTATTTAATGCCTCACTACATTGGTGTGTACCTCAGGACTAGAGGATGGCTCATGGTGCCCCTCCACAAGAGTGGCCCCAAGGATGAACGGAAACTACAGACCAGTGAGCCACATCCATCGTGGGTAAGCTAATGGAGACTATCCTGAAGGAGAGGCTGGTGACCTCCTAGAGGCCAAAGGACTACAGGACAGCAGACAGCGTGGCTTCATACGTGGCAGATCCTGCCAAACCAACCTGGTGGAGTTCTATGACTGGGTAACTAGGCAACTGGACAGGGACCATGCAGTGGATGTCCTGTATCTGGACTTCAGTAAGGCATTCGACTCGGTGCCGCATGGAAGGCTGGGAAGGAAGTTAGTAGGCACAGGGGTGGGTGCAAAGCTGGTGAGATGGGTAGGAAACTGGCTTCAGGGAAGGCAACAGAGGGTGGTGGTGGGTGGAGAGCTCTCACACCCCAGGGCAGTGACGAGCGGTGTTCCACAGGGCTCGGTGTTGGGACGAGTGTTGTTTGGGATATTCATTGCAGACATATCATGGGACATCAAGAGCAAGATCAGTCTGTTTGCTGATGATACCAAGGTAGGCGTGGTGGTGGATGACCTAGGGGGATGGCAGGGGTTGCAGGATGATCTGGCAAAGCTTGAAACCTGGTCAGACACCTGGCAACTGGGGTTTAATTCCAAAAAGTGCAAGGTGCTGCATTTTGGGATGAAGAACCCAGGGAGGAGTTACCAGCTGGGGGGAGTGCAGCTAGCCCAGACAGAGGAGGAAAAGGATCTGGGTATGCTCATTACACGGTCAATGAACAACTCGGCACAATGTAGGACGGCAGCTGCAAAGGCCAATAAAATGCTGGGTTGTATTGCAAGGGGTATATCCTTGAGGAGGGAGGAGATAATTCTGCCACTGTATAGGTCATTAGTTAGACCACACCTGGAGTACTGCATGCAGTACTGGTGCCCATATCTGAAGAGGGACATTAAGTTACTGGAGGGGGTGCAGGCGCGGGCGACAAAAGATGATCAAGGGGCTGGGGACTTATCATAGAGAGGAGGTTGAAGGAGTTGAACATGTACTCACTGGAGGAGAGGAGGGACGGGGTGACATGATTGAAACCTTTAAATACAAGAAAGGAATAAACAAGACGGATACAGAGGGGCTGTTCAAAGTAAGGAGGAGGGCCACCAGGGCCATGATATGAGACTGGAGGAGGAAGGTTCAGGAGGAGATGAGAAGACACTTTTTTACAGAGAAGGTGGTGGCTGGGTGGAATCGTTACCTACAGAAGTGGTATCCAGTAGAACAGTGGACTGCTTCAAAAGGGGATTGGACAGGACAAGGGGGAGGGTTAATGAAGGGGAAGGGTGGAAGGGAGGGGCAGCTGCAGAATAAGGGGTGCTAGCTGCACATTCGAGCAGACTTGATAGACCTCTAGGCCTTTATCTGCTGGCAAATTTCGTATGTTCGTGTGAGGGGGAGACAGAGCAAGAGCCACAAACTCTCACTGCAAAGTGGTGCTTCCCAGACCAAATCCCTTCACTAGTCTGTCACATTATGGACTCTGTGGGATTTGAAACTTCAACTCTCACCCCCATGTCCAAACTACTACCTTCACTACAACCCCAGGCCAAGCACGCGGACGTCTTTCCAGCCTGCGAGGCTATAGAAGAGCTCATACAGAAAGAATGATCGTCTTCCGAACCAGCTAGAATCCCAGAGAGAAAATCATGGGATAAAATGTATCCACTACAAGTGGAAAAACTCGCTGTCTGGTGTACCCCTCCTTCAGTGGATCCTCAAATAGCCGCTTTAAGTAAAAAGTCTGTCATACCCACCAAGTGCACTTCCGGTCTAAAGGACCCTATAGACAGAAAAATAGAAGACAATCTAAGACAGAACACGGAGCTGGCCGGCTTGGGCAGCAGAGCGGCTTCCACCTCCATCTCGCCACTAGAGGCGCAGCTAACCTGGCTCCAGGAGCTTCAGAAGCTTATCCACCAAAATCTACCCAATCCATACTACTTGAACAGGCCATATTATTCACCAAATATCTAGCAGACATGGCAGTAGACTCATTAAAAATTAATGCTAGATTAGCAGATATCACCAACAGACCTCGCAGATCACTATGGCTAAAAATATGGGATGCGGACAAGGAATCAAAATGTACCCTACAAAAATTACTGTTTAAAGGAGACATGTTATTTGGGGAAGGTCTAGAAAAATATCTCAAGGGAAAGGAAGAGGGTAAAACACTAGCCAGAGACCAACCCAGATCTTCCTATTTACCCGCTCGCCCAAGGAGTAGATTTCACTCCTTTCGGGATAAGAAAAGGGGGACTTCTATTTTCAGGGGCAACTCATATAGACAGAACTATACCACTCCCTATCATTACAACAGGTACCGGGGCCAAGGAATACCACAAAGAGGCAGAGGAAATTACACTGGCCGGAATCACACCAGATTCTGACTATCCTCACTCGATGATAAATCCCCAGACGTCAGTGGGAGCAAGGCTCACACAATTCCTGCATCAATGGGAAACATCAACATCAGACAAGTAGGTTCTGGAAATAATAAGAAAAGGTTACGCAATCGAGTTCATACAAACTCCATGTGAAAGCAGAATGATTCAATCTCCTGCCTTCAAACACAAAACCGCAATAAGTCAGATCTTAACAGTTATAGAAGACCTTCGCACAAACAATGCTATAGCACCCCGTCCCAAGGGAAGAAGAAGGACAAGGAATATACTCCATCTTCTTCTTGGTGCCAAAAAAGACAGGAGGCTCAAGACCAGTTCTAGACCTAAAATTTATCAACAGATCAGTAAAATACACCCCATTCAAAATGGAGGCAATCAGACAGGAGACTATCTCACCTCAATCAATCTAAAAGACATATCTTCATGTTCCCATGCAACCAGCCACCACGCTTCCTGTGCTTCAGTGACTGGGACAACACTTACAATACAAAGTTCTTCTGTTCGGATTGACCTCAGCCCCGAGAGTGTTCAGAAAAGTATCGATAGTACTGATAGCCAAACTTCGAGAGAAAGGGGTACATGTCATACCATACTTAGATGACTGGCTCATCAGGGCACGATCACAACAGCAGTTCGCCAGGGAAACTCAAATAGTGATAAATTGCTTACAATAACACAGCAGGGTAATCAATCACAAGAAAAGCCGTCTAATACCCAGTCACTCCATAGAACACCTAGGCACACTAATAGACACGGACAAGGGCCTAGTGCTCCCATCACATGCAAGGATTCAATCAATCGTATCGATCGTAGAAGGACTACAGAATTCCCACCACCCTACGTTTCTACTTATATCTCAAATGTTAGGGCTTATGTCATCAACAATAGACACGGTCCCCTGGGCAAGATGGCAAACCAGGCCCCTCATGTCATTCATCCTAAATCAGGGATCCACGCACGACATAAATCTCTCACAAACTGTCAGTCTACCCCCACGAGTGAGAGCAAGTCTCACATGGTGGACAGACAGATGCAAACTTACAAAAGGGATGCCTTAGACATATTCCCAGAGGTCATAATAGAGACAGATGCCAGCCTAACTGGCTGGGGAGCAGTATCTGGAAAATACACCGCACAAGGGAAATGGTCATTAATGGAGGCAAAACAAACAATAAACGGGCTAGAGATGAAGGCAGTTTTCAAAGCACTGCTACACTTCTCACACCTAATTCAGCACTAACACATACAAATAAAATCAGACAACTAAGTTATGGTAACATACATAGACAAGCAATGTGGCACAAAAAGCAGAGCAATGATGGCAGAAACATCAAAACTCATGGCATGGGCACAAAGACACTTACAATCAATAACAGCTATACATCTTGCCAGAAAACTGAACATAACAGCAGACTGGCTGAGCCACCAAATGATTCATCCCAGGGAGTGGAAACTACATGCTCAAGTGTTCCTGCATCTACAGTGCAGATGGGGTCCAATAGAGATAGACCTCATGGCATCACACAAAAACCACCAATGCACAAAATATTGGTCAAGGTTCAAGGACCACAAAGCCATGGGGTGGACACACTGTCAGCCAAGTGGACATTCCAAGTAGCCCATGCCCCCCCCCACTCCTAGCTCACGTTCTCAGGAAAATACGCATCTCGAGAGCACGAGTCATCCTGGTAGCACCACACTGGCCAAGACAATATGGTTTGCAACAGTAGTTTCAATGGCACTAGACGACCCATGGAAACTGCCACTCAAACCGGACCTACTATCACAAGGCCCTATACTACATCCAAACCCTCAACACCTCCAACTGGTGGCATGGCTCCTGAAAGAGAGAGACTGCTAAAAGCAGGTTATCACCCCTCAATCATAACCGCTATGGCCTCATCACGACAACAGTCCACAATTTCTACCTACCAACGCCAATGGGACATATTCAACAAATGGTGCGGTCACCACAAAATAAAAGCCAAGTCATGCACCATCCCCCAGATCCTTTTGTTCCTTCAAGAAGGACTGCAAGTTGGAATCTCACCATCATCATTAAAAGTACAAGTTACAGCTATAGGGGCAGCCAGAGGTCAAATACAAGGCATTACACCAGGGTCACACCAAGACGTAGTAAGATTCCTAAAGGCAGTCACCAACATACGTCCCCCCCAAGAAACCAATATTGACACCTTAGGCTTAACCACCATTTTAAAGGCAATAACTATGCCTCTATTTGAACCTATAGACTTCATTTCCTTGAAATGGTTACAGCTCAAGACCATCTTTCTAACAGCTTTTGCATCAGCCAGAAGAGTAGGTGAACTACAGGCCCTATCATGTAAAGAGCCATTTCTACAGTTCTACAACGACTGAATATCCCTGTGTCCCATTGCATCATTCAGACTGAAAATAGTGTCAAACTTTCACCTCAGTCAGACCATTGAGATACCAGCAGAACTACCTCTGGTGGACGTTCAAGCAGATACACAACTAAAAATGCTGGGAATGAAGAGAGTTCTCACAACCTACCTCACAAGAACGAGCGACATTCGAAAAACAGACAGACTATTTGTCATTGTACAAGGACGCAGAAAAGGTCTCCCAGCCTCGAAATTTTCGACAGCAGGATACCTGAGAACAGCCATATCAGAGGCTTACAAAACAACCAATACACAGGTGCCTTTGAGCTTAAACGCACTCTACAAGAACAATCCCACCTCATGGGTGGAAAGAAATATGGCCACAGCAGAGGAAATATGTGCCGCAGCCACATGGTCAACTATCCACACTTTCACAAGACACTACAGAATGGACGTGTCCCAGGTCTCTAAGACAAACTTCACCAGGGCGTCTAGCGGTCCGCACAGTACAAAGTATCATTGACACATCTAACCCACCCATAGGAATGATCACTGCTTTTTAATAACCCGTGATGTCAGGAATGTGGAGTGCCTCAGAGATCATCCCCCACAATGGTAGTTTACTCACCTGGTAAAGGTGATTGTGGGGGAATGAATCTCTGAGGCACTCCACACCACACCCTACTAAACGTGAATTTTCTATACACAGTTAAGATAACAGCATTTACTTGACATTTCTAGAGATCTTTACAGTCTTTTGCAAAACATGATAAACTATTTGTACATATGGTTACCATTAAAAAAATGTCAGTGCCAAAACATTAACACGCTACTCGCCGTACCGTTACTGTGGGCACAAAGGGGGGATCCTAACAGATTTCATTTCAAATACAGCTTTGGAATACATCAAACTGACCATAGGAGCCCAGTGACCACTAAAAGGGGAAGGATTATTTTACGTCACATGTGCATCAGTATACAACCCATGATGTCAGGAATGTGGAGTGCCTCAGAGATTCATTCCCCCCACAATGGCCTTTTCCAGATGAGTAAACTACCATTACATACTAGAGAACAGTGACAGAGCAGAAAAGTAGTAATTGTACTGCTGATGATGTGAAGACACAGTGGTTAAGCTTCTGTACTGCATGTAATTTAAAGGTACAGAAGTTCAATTCCTTCTCCATAGAAGATTTAATGAGACTGAAGCCTACTGTATAGTTGCGAATCTTACACGTAATTTTAACCCTGCTTTGCAGACTTGTTTCTTATTTCCTAAGTGTCAGCCTCTAATTCTTAGAAACTCCTCAATGCAACATTATTTTTAATTTTTGTCTGATATCCTTATCCATTAACTTGTGCCCACCAGCACTTGCTTTTGTGGGTTGCTAAATGCCACCCTGCAACGCAGACTCTTGCTGCACCGCCATCTTCCCAGGGCCTGAACCAGACCTGCAGCCGCTAGTCCTGAGGCCAGCTGGTTCTTGCCAAGGTCTCCTTTATCTTGGAAGAACATCACCTGGACTCTACTCTGCATCCCATTCCATTTGGGCAGCTTGTCCCTGCTGGAGACCTCCCATGACCTGGAGAATACCACTCAGACTCCCAACTGAGAAGCTCCTGGATTGTGCACCAGGGGTCCATTGGCATGGGTAGCTTTAAAGTCATTATCCAGCATAGCAGTGTGGCATTTCTGCCTTTTCTCCTTGCCTCCCACAATCCACAACCAGTCACTACAGAGAGGTGTGCGAGAGCCCCCAAAGGAGAGCATCTAGTGGATGCTCTGACCCCTCCCTGCTGACCTCTGCTACTGACACCCCAGGCTCTGAGCATGAACCCCCAGCTGCCGGTATGCCAGAGTGATCCCTCATCACTCAACACTATTGATCTGTCCCCTGCATTATTAACTTGGTATCCTGTGATGAGGGCAACCGCTATTGAGCACTTTCAAAAAGGACAACTCAACAATGGCATCATGTTCTCAGGGCTACTGGACAGGGAGGGTGACCAGATAGGGGGCAGCGAATATAGCAACAGGATGTCACTATATTTACATGCATGCGGTGGGGGAAGCGAGCACGCCATGCGACGGGTAGAAGGGGAAGGAGGGTTTGTGAGGTGTAGTGCGGTGGTGGGCTGCTGAGCTGGTCATATGGCATGGTGGGTTAGTGGCAGGCTAGGGTTGGGAGGGGCTGGGTTCGAATCTGAGTGCGTTTTTTTTTTTTTGTGCCGGTCTGGGATTTACTCTTTTTTGTTTTGTACCCCCAACATGCACCCCTCCCGGAGTTTAGAATCATTTAGTAAGTGGTGTGTGGGGAGACAACCCATAAACAAAAAAAAATTGATGTCTTCAGCGTCCTTTTGTCTGCACAGCGAGTGTACATCACTGAAATTGATTTTCGGTAATGCACACTCATCCTAACGGTGATCACCTTTCTGCGATCACTGTTATGACATAGAACAATTATCTTAGTACATATGTCAACACAATTGGCTTCAGAGCAGAGCAGATTCACTCCAGTGATCTGCTGTTCAGGTTGCAAATGGACAAAAAGACAAAGGGAGATCTATCACTAAGAGGAAGACATTGTTAAATTATGTAGAAAAATTGTTTTTTTTAAAGTTGTCCTCAGAAGTCAGAGGCTCTCTAAAGAGCCCCAATGCAGTTTGGAAAACTTTAGAAAATGTGAGATTTGGACACACACAGTTCAGTTTATGGTGTAAATATTTTATGTAATTTTTCCTCGTTTTCTTTATTACTGAGGGCAGTTGCATGAAAACAGGATCACTGTCCTCCAGACTTCATTTTCTCTTGCTATGTGTTTATACCTGATAACATAATCACCTGTTTATGGCATCATTGTTAAGACTATACTTATATTTATTTATTTATTTATGTATGTATGTCTTTGGTGACTGGGTAGGTGCGTTGATCCAAGGGACCATTTTCAGGCACAAACCGAGCCATAAACAATTGCACATTTAGCAAAACAGAATACAGGAGGAGTAACATGGCTGCAGCGCAGGCCATTAACAATGAGGTGCAGAGAACTGTTGTCACAGAAAATTTTGGAGCAACTCATGGTATTGCTGTGGTCAAAATGATAACAGTCGTGGAAATCATAGCAAAAGTCATGGATCCATTATGTGTTAAAAAAATTACTTGTACCTGACATGTTTTATACAAGCACATCATTAATGACTTGAGTGGGCCAAGCGGTCCTTATCTGCCGCCAAATTCTATGTTTAGATTTCCAAAGAATCATTAGGCTGGTTCAGTTTCAGGGGAAGCCCATTGTGCTGCAGTCTCATAGGAGGGGATCATGGGCAAACCCCAGAATCCCACACTAGAGCTGCCTGGGAACATGCATTGTGGTGACTAGGACAAAAGTATAGGTCTGTCATTTGCAAACACCTGAAATTGTGGTGCTTTTGGAAAATGCTAAAAGCCATGGTGTTGTCATGGAAAATTTTGTTTTATAAGAATGGGAAAATCATGGAACCTTGACTTTTAAAGGTACAGCCCTACTCATTGTCATCCCACAGCAACAGACTGAGATATCACAAGGTAGGATTATATTTTCAGGAGTAGACCAGCAGCTGGACAACATGTGGCAGATACAGTAACCTGGGGCCCTGTACACAGTCACAGTTAGGGGTGGTGGGCCTCGGGCTTCCACAGAGGCTCCTTGTACTGCCTTCACTCGAAACCTGCCCTACACAAAGGGCCTGATTAGCCCACAGGAGAGGGGACTCTCCTGGCAGCTAAGTATCAATGCAGATGTGGGCAGCTGGATATTTGTGGTCACAAATGGGGTTCATGATATCAAACATTGGACTTGTAGCACCCACTGATGTTTCAGGAAGTTGTATGGCACGCTGCCAGGACCAGATGTCTGTGGCAGATACACTACTACCTCAGTCCTCTCCCCACCTCATGCTGATGCGCTAGCTAAACAACACTGGTCCCTTGCCGATCTCAGTGCTGTGTTGCCACCTTTCTGGTGCCTCTCTCCATGCCACACGCCTGCGGCAGCCCTGTGGAACTGCTGCATAGTGCTTCATTAGCACACTAGCACTGAGGTGGAGCAGGGGAAGTGTTGCGACCCCTTTTTGTATGGAACAAAAGGATGCAGAGTTGAACTGTGCTACAAAGTGACCCATGTGGCACATTTTTGCAACTGTGTACCAGGCCCTGTTTTCATGCAAGAGCATTAGTAATAAAAATATAAGGGTTAGAATCACTGGAAAAATGAAATGTAAGCTGAATTGTATCTAAATATTACATTTCTTCACATTTGTCCCAGTGGTGTCAGGAGCTCTTTAATTCCCTCCTGCTGTGCATATACGAGTCAAAACATTCTAGTTCAGCCTTATTCAAAATGGCCACCACAAAATGAATGAGCTCACTGTTATGTAACACATTTTGCATTTAATTATGAATTGCTGATTTTTCACTCCTTTGAAATAGACCATAATACTGTATGATGGGGCATGTGATGGGAAAAGAAATGGACCATAACATGATAGCCCAAAAAATACCCTGCTGGAAACAACAAATAGCTGCACGTACTATAATGGTAAGAAACCTTAAGTGATGTTATGAAGTACTTGCAGCAGATACAGTCTGTATTCCTACAATCCACTGACCCAGAGGCATCTTACAAGTATAAATTCTCATTTCAAACTATACTATAGCCATTTCTTAATTTCCATTACCCAAACCAAAGAACAGTAATATTCCATAAAACAGGACAGGAGTGAAGTTTCATCAGTTGTCATAAATGATTAAACTGGCCCAATTGTTGCCTAATGAATCAACACTACTAATACTCCTGTCAAGATTCAAAATTTGAAAACGTATAATTGAAATCAATTTTCACTCCTAGATCTCCCACTGTGGCTACCTGCTCATTTGTGTTTCTTACAGTGACCAGTTCCAGTTCCATCAAACAGCGACAAAAGCAACTACCCTGTGGCAAATCGGATGCTCACTAATTGAATATTAGCCTTGTGTCAGCCCCCCAGTAGCAGGTCTGAAGCAGTCAGCCATCTGTAACATGACAGCAACTGCTGACAGGGCTTAAATGACATCCAGAGCTTGTAAACTTAATGTGTGCACCTCCATGCAAGGACTAGATTCCCTACAGAGCTCTGACAGGAAACTTGAGAAAATAAATCTTCAGACAGATTTCAGCTTATATGTAATATAGCCTCTTTATTCAGTGTTCCTTCATTCATTAAAACTATGCACATAACAGAACCCCTAATATCACTGGGGCAACTTAAAAAAAAATTATATTTAGATGCAGTCCAGCTTACATTTCATTTTGCCCCATAATTCTCACCCTTGTTTCTCGATTACTAATGACATTTGCATGAAAACATGATCCCTGCTCTTTCTGTTTTAGCTGCTTATCTTCACCTGACATCACAGTCATCTGCTTATGATATCATGATCATTTCCTCAGCAACGACTGATGTCACAAGCAGAGGACTATGATGTCAGCTGCAGACAAGCAGGCAGAGCAGATGGGGTCTAACGAAGAGAGATCCTGTTTTCATGTTAATGTGTGTAATCATCTTTGTTTTGACCAGGAAAGCCACACTGAGCTGAAGCAGCTTATTTCCAGGTGCATCCTGGGAGTGGGTTACATGCCCTGTTTATAGACAGGGGAATGTTGTCATGGCAGTGAAAAGTATTTATTAGTTACCATGCAGATTTCAATAAAACATTTTTAATGGCAAAAACATCAATATACCCATTTTCTTTTCATTTTCTTGCATTCCTAAACTGAGACACAGGATTTTGAAGTTTTTGTCACTTATAGTTTATTACATTTAAAATAAAACAAGAGGAGCTATTGAGCACACCTACCGACAAAGACACACCAAGGAATAGCTCTGCTACATTATCGGACATTTAGCTAAAAAATCTAATTTTTCACTTCTGACATTGAACTTAAGGACATTATCGAACAGAATACACTGCGCTGAGTAACTACATATCAAACTCTTCAACATGGGTACACAAATAAGCTAGCAGGTGGAGGTCAAAAAGTCAAATGATGACCAAAAGCAGCAAGCGGCGAATCTCAACCTCTGTCGGGAACAGAACCTCCTTGACAGGCAGTGCAAACATCAAGGCAGGCAGTCAATGCTAAGGTTGAGTCAATTCTGACCGATTTATCTAACAGGATAACAAGATCGATGCAGTCACCAAGGTAGCATCTACAGCAGAATCCCTGGTGACAAAAGCACCAGCACGTTTGAGTAAAGTAATACAAGAGAATGCTCAGCTTAGCTATTGTCTTGAGGCCATAGAAAATGCACAAGAGCAGCTAATGTGCGCATAGTAGGCCTCTCAGAAACTTGCTCGGCTGAAACTTTGCTGGACTTTTTAAGTGAATGGCTGCCATGGAATCTTCATTTGGAGGGACTGTATCTTCAGAAAGATTTTTAAAAGCTTACACGCATTTCCCACGGGCAGCCTGATCAGGTGACACAGCTCATATGGTGCTGTTGGTTACTACAGGGCTATCTCGAGGGATGTGATTTACAGGCAGCAAGAGGATTGGGACAGCTACACTTTGAAGGAAGACCATCCATCTATTCCTGACCTCTCATTTGCTACCAGGGCCAGACAAAAGAGGTTCAATGAAGTAAGAGCTAGGTTACGTAGCTTAGGCATTGCGCACTCATTACTGATGCCTGCAAGACTGCGCATCCAATATGGAGGAGACACATTCCAGTTCACCGACCCTGATGAGGCGGGAAGGAAAGTGGAGTCTGTCGGTCAGGAGTTTGAATGACCACAAGCCAGCAACTCATCAGAACTGGAGGATGGCACTTGAGAAATATCAACATATGGACTTGACGCAGGTTTTCTCTGTAATCAGGGCCAGCCTTAAGGATAGGCGAACTAGGCGGTCGCCTAAGGCGCCAGGTAGCAGGGGGCACCAGTGAGACCGAAATATTTTTTTTGTTTCACCGTGCACAGATGACGTTGATTTCAAAAGTTGCCAAATCTGTATCAAATTGTATGTCCCTGTTCTCTCCCCGCCTTGCAGCAATCCAGCCACCAGCAAGCCCAGCATGGCATGAAGGACCCATCACAGCAGCCAATCAAGTGAGACCGTGGATCGGGCGGGCGGTAGTGTGCATGCACGTGCCCCACCCACCGCACACCAGACAGTCCCATTTGTTGATGACCCCCGCGTCACCCCTCCCTAGTAGATCGTGCCAGCCACTTGCGCCGCACCGCCGCCAGAAACCTAACTGTTGTGCAGTGCTTATGCATGCTGTGAATCCTCACCCCAGCACATTGCTGCCTAGTACCTAAGCCACCTGGCTTGCATCATTGAGCCAGGGAAGGCTCATCGAAACCACCACACCACATCATCGATGGGAGGAGCTGGAGGACTAGTTCACACTGACTGAGTGGAGCGTTAGGTTTTACAGTTTTTTCCCTTGTGTGTTGGTCTTAAATTAACCTTTGTTGTTTGCCTCAGGCTCCTACCACTTATATAATTTAGTTCAATTATTCAATCAAATTCTAACTTTCTAAGTTGTGGTGGTCTGAGTCACAGGCCGAGTCTCTCATCAGCAGCACTGGTCCGTCTGTGGGTCCCATGATCCTACTCCTGTCCCATCCACGCATGATGCTGCGTCTCAGGCCAGTCCAGCCACCCCTTTTGCCTCAGTCACAGACACAGAAACTCAGGAAAGATGGTGAGAGAGAGTATGATAAGAAGGGGGGTCTTTCTCATCCTGGCTCGCGAGACTCCTGTGTTGTTGTAGATGGGGGGTCAGGTGGTGGTCTGAGTCTCACTGGACTGTGGACTCAAGCTCGTGTTATGGCCCCATCCCACGCCACAGCCCAGGGCAGGAGAGAGAATATAATTAAAATTCATTGTGGTGGTCTGAGTCACTCTCAGGCTCGCAGCACTGGTCTGGCTCCCTCCCATCCCATCATGCCACTGACACACATGCTGCTGCATCCCAGGCCAGCCGCCCTCAGTCACAGTCGAGACACAGGGGCTCAGGAGAGTGAGAGGATAAGGTAAGGGCCAAGGGGTTGGGGGGGGGGTCTCTCACTCTCTCATCCTGACTGCAGAGACAGTGCTCCTAAAAATATGTCATGATTCATGTAAGGTCTTATACCTGTAAAATCTGCATTGTGCCAAAAGATTTGTCTGCAGGTTGCTAAATGCATTACTATGCAAGATCTTGGTTCAGTTTAAATTCAGATTTACAACAAAAGTTATGGTACACTTGTGTGTCTTTTCTATACGGTGTGCAGTTGTATTTGTTAAATTTATGTGATCTGTGTTATTTGACTTACTGATGCACGAGGGGGAGGGGACGCCGCTGGCAAGTTCACCTAGGGGTGCCATATACTCTAAGGCCGGCCCTGTCTGTTATAAAGTTGTAATGGCACTTCCAGTTTTGATTGCAGTACATGAGCTCTATATATGGCATGCAGTTTCTGTTTTGAAAATAGGTGCAGCACTGAGTTATTTGTTAAATTTATCTCAGAAGTTATATATTCAAAGGGCTACGCATTGAGGGCCCTATAAGTTAAAGTTGACAGTAAATGTTTACTGTAATCCTGCACTTTTGATAATAGCCTAGTCATACCTTTGAAAAGTTTTAAAAATCAACCTATTATTAGCTGAACGTAAGATTTAACCATTTTTTGGAGCCAGCAGATGTTACTGTTCCTTTGTGCTAAACATGATAGTAATAACATTTTTTGAGGGGGCTCAACAGGCTGTTGAGGCTATGAAGCTGGGTATTAATATTTTTGACTTGGACTTAACCACCCATAGTCCTGTAGGATGCAGCTAATACTGGACTCTTACAAGAACTGGATATTGTTATGAGGAGACAGCATGTGGGGCAGGTATTTGCGGCAGGGGACAGCACAGCCAGTAGGGGTGTGGCAATCTTGTTGGCACGTTCAGTTCCTTTTGTATGTGAACAGTGTATCAGGGATAAACAAGGGCACTACGTTCTGATAAGGGGCAAGATTCAACTGACTGAATTGGTGTTGGGCTATGTTTACGGACCCAACTCTGACTCTCCCTTATTTTACATGGATTTACTGAATTTATTAACATCCTTTCTGTCCCTCCCGATTGTTTTGGGGGGAGACTGGAATCTCACCTTTGACCCCTCTCTAGATAGATCAGAAAGAAGGAAGGAAGGGATTGGGCCTTTCACCAGCACAGAGAGCAATTAGAGATCTAGTAGACCATATAGTTCTCTGTGACCCCTGGAGGATACTTCATCCTTCAGCCAAGAATTACATTCCACTCCTGTACACGTGACCGCCTCTAGGATTGATTATTTTCTCATTAGCAGGTCACTTCTAAGAGGGCTTTGGACAGTAGAGTGGAACATGGGGTGGGGTCAGACCACTCCATGGTGAGTTGCCAAATCCTTTTGTCTGAATCCCAGGGGGGAGATAAGGTGTGGAGATTAAATAATCAGATTCTGAAAGATAAGGACACTACCACACATATTGCAGGTTGTTTAGTTAACTTTAAGGTGGATAACTGGGGATCGACACAAAGCCTAACTATGGAATGGGGGGCCCTCAAATGTTATATCCAAGGGGAGTTCATTAAGATTTTGGCAGCTAGGGAAAAGAAATGGGAGGAAGAAGCCAAATCTCTCCTAGAACAAATTAGGGAAAGAGAGAGGCACCTCTCAAGTAAGACCAATGAAGCTGATAGGGAAGCCCTTATCAAGTTTAAAGAACAATACAGTGAGCTACTCAGGGAGAAGGCAGAGTGGGCCATTTTAAAAAAACAATGCCACATACTCAGAGCACGGGGAGAGGGCTGGCTGTCTTTTAGCCCTTAGGCTGAAAAAGCAGGTGTCCTCAAGGTTTATTGCAGCTATACAACCAGAGCCGAACGGAGCCCTGAAAGTTTTGGCTAGTGACATTTCTAAAGAATTTGAGTCTTATTATGAGGCTCACTACAGTCAAATGTCTAATAAGCCTCAACAAGATAGGAGTAGACCATGGCCCAACCCCCGTACTCCACACTCACTCCTATACAAGCAGAGAGGCTAGTAGTTCATTTCATGAAGGAGGACATCATTAGAGTAAGGGACCACCCTAGACAAAGCTCCGGGTCCTGACGGGTTTTCCCGAATCTCTAAGAAGTTTGAAAACAATTAGCCCCTGGCTCCTAGCAGTCTTCTGAAGTATGTTGGAATCTGAACAGGTCTACCCTAGGTTATTGGATTTTGGATGATTATTGTGTTGCCTAAGCCAGGGAGGATCCAACCATGTATTCAGTTATAGGCCCATTCCCTCCTTAATTATGATATTAGATCCTCGAAACTGTTGGCGAGCGTATCGATGGGGTACTGGCGGTCTCATTGGACCATATCTGGTAGGCTTCATGAGGGGGAGGTCCTCAGTGGACCATCTTCACCGGCTGCCTCATGTCTTCTCTGCATCCAGGGATGCCCCCCAGGCTATGGCGCTGGTCTCCCTGGATGCAGAAAAGGCCTTTGATAGAGTGTACTGGCAATTCCTGTTCAGATCCCTGCATAGATTTGGGTTTCCACCCAGATTTGTGTCATAGATCCAAGCCTTATATACCAACCCAAGTGCCTGTATTTTCTGTAATTTAGTTTTAATTTTTTTTTATTTAAAATTTTGGTGACTGGGAAAAGTACACTGAGCCAAGGCTCATTTCCAGGTGTGACCCGGGTACAGAGTGTATAGAGAATAACATCTAGATAAAATACAAACAGTATGTACAGACATTTTACAATATGCAAGCCCTATATACAGACATATTACAAGAGTGAATAGGACTACAACAGTAAGTATAATTAATTTCCCAGCAGGAAGGAGGCAGGGTTACTGTCGGGGTTTAGGGAAAGTAAGTAGAGGCTGCAGGGGCCCCTGTTGTAAGCTGGAAACATTTGAGCAATTAGGGCAGTGTGGAGTGGGTAGGAGCTTGAGGAGTAGAGTAAAGGCAGGACAAGAAGGGGCCAGGTGAATGTAGGAGGGAAGGTTATTCCAGAAAAGGGGGAGATGATACGAAAAGGCAGCTTGGCCAGTGAGAGTGTACGGGCGGGGCAGGTGGAAGGTGCATGGGTCCCTGAGGCGAAGAGGGTAGCTTGGGGGGAGGCTGGGGTAGGCAGTAGAGGTGAGGTGAAGGGCAAAAGACCACCAAGTCAATATTTAGTTATGAAGGAGCTGTGGATGGTTCTTCTGTGGGAGGGGGCAATGGAGAGTGGCGCAGGCGTAAGTGAGCAGTGGTGAGTGAGTTGGGGAGGAAGTGGCGAAGCGGCAGAAAGAGTTGAGGACGATGTCAAGTTTGGAGAGAGAGAAGGTTGGGGCCATTCCATAGACTATATTGACATAGTCTATTACAGGCAGGATCATTTTGCGTATAAAATCGCAACGGGTGGGGATGGGAAAGCCGTTTTTGTAGTGGTAGAGGATGGCGAGTTTGGGCCAGAGTTTAGTGCAAATGGCCTCAACATGAGTGGAGAAGTTTAGGTGGCTGTCCAGCCATACTCCTAGGTACTTGAAGGCAGGGACAAGCTCCAGGGAGGCCATCCAAGGTCGTGATTGCGGGGGCTGGGAGGGTAGCAAGCTTCTGTCTGGAACCAAAGACCATGGTGATGGTTTTTAGAGTTAGAATAAGCAGGCTCTCACGGAACCAGGTTTGGACTCTGTGAAGTCATTTTGGAGAGTGGGAATATGCTATCAAGGAGGGCCCAAGGCAAAATGATAGTGTCATCAGCATAGAGATGCACATTGAAGGAGAGGCAGGTGGAGGAAAGGTCATTTATGAAGAGAGAGAGTTGGGACCAAGTATGGAGCCATGGGGACATCTGATAAGATAGGAGAGAGGTGGAGAGATTTGCCTATTTGGACAGATTGTTGTCTGTTATGGAGAATGCAGTGGAACTAGGTGACGGCAGGTTGGGCGATGCCAAAAGAACTAAGTTTGCAGAGCAACAGCGAGTGGGAAACAGAGTCAAAGGCTTTTGCCAGGTCTATGAAAATGGTGGCCGTGGTTTGGCTGTTGTCCATGGCAAAGAGGATGGAGTTGGTCACGTGGAGAAGGGTGGTGATGGTGGATTGGTGTTTTCTGAAACCTGACTGTATGGGTGAGAGGGAGCAGTTGGAGGCAGACAGTTTGGACAGTATGAGGGATTCCTGGACTTTGGCGAGGGAGGGGAGAAGCGAAATAGGCCTGTAAATGTCTGGTGATGAGGGATCGCCGCCTTTGTGCTGAGGGATGATTTTAGCCATTTTCCAGGCTTTGGGGACAGTGGTTGTGGATAGGGAGAGGTTTGATATGTGAGTCAAGGGGGCCACTATAGTGGGGGCAGAGATACGGAGTAGTTTGGGGTGAATGCCATCGGGGCTGGTTTTCGACGTACTAAGGGAGGAGAGTGCATTGAATACTTCCCTAGGTGTGAAAGGTGGAAATAGGAAGCCAGAGGATGGAGATGATGGTTCTGGCGAGTAAGGGGGGAGGGTGATTCGGGGAGGGCACTGGAGACAAAATACTTATTGAAGAGCTCAGCCACAGAGGTAGGCTCTGAGACTGTGCAACCGCCTGAGTAAGGGCGGGCATGCCTGTTTAGTAGGGGGGTCGAGAAGGGAGTTGATTGTTTTCAGAATGATGCTTGGGGGTGTTGGTTCTGTGAGAATTGTGCTTTAAAGTAAGAAGATTTAGATTGCTGAATGACCTTAGTGCATTTGTTTCTGAGATGTTTGTAAGCTTATGATCCCTTGATGCATGGGAGGCTGTACAGTCTCCATGCCTTGTCCCTGGAACGACACAGGGCAATAAGGCCAGGAGTGACCAGGGTGATGAAAACATTTTACCCTGACTTTCTTGAGTGGGGCATGTAGGTCCCAGATATGGCAGAAGATATCGCAGAACTGGATAGGGCAATGTCTACATCAGATCCGGAGAGGACAGGTAACCAATCAGCATTTGTGAGGTCTTGCAGCAGATCAAGGTTATTTAGGAGGTATAGTGGGGCGAGACCAAAGGAATTTGGGATGAGGAAGGCCCGGGAGTGGATTTTATGAATGCAGAAGGCAACACAGTGGTCACTAAGGCGTCTGAGAAAATGCCTGAGGCAGAGATATGGTGGGTGGATAAGATCCAATCCAGAAGGGTGTGGTTTTGAGACCGATGGTTTAGCTGGGTGGGTTCCTGATTAACTGTGAGAGATTTAGGGCTTCAATCTTTAAGGTGGTAGGTTTGTCAGTGGAGGAGAGACAGTCATGATTGAGGTCACCTAGACGCACAAGTTCGCTGTTTGATGTTATGGAGGAGATCGAAGAGATGGCCTGGCCGACGGAATCAGGCGACGTCTTTGGAGGGGCTTATAGAACCCCTAGGTAGAGGGGGGTGGAGGAGGGAAAGGATAGGTGCACCACAATGGATTCATGGGAGTAAGGGCAAGATTCATTGAAGATGATGGAGCACGGGAATGATTGCATGACGTAAATTGCCACGTCCCCTCGCTTGCCCCGGTCCTGTCAAAATAGATAATGGGGTACTCTCACCTTGTTTCCCTTTACAAGCAGGCACAAGACAAGGTTGCCCACTTTCTCCCCTGTTATTTAACCTGTATTTTGAACCCTTTATAGTTTCTACTAAGGAATCCCCATCAGTAAAGGGTATTACACTTGGTACTAGGGAAGAGAGGGTGGCGGCCTATACTGACGATATTTTACTACATATTTCTCTAATTAAAAGTGCAATACAAGGCATCTTGAAAATAATTGAGGATTACAGCTCTCTCTCCAATTATAAATTCAGTGCTGATAAAACATCTGTCTTTCTCCTCAACGCTAGAGTGAGTAAGCAAGAAGTAACTGAATTAGGGCTTAACTGGACTCCTAAAACTCTGAAATATTTAGGTATACATTTGGCTAGAAGTGACGCTCAGATGAAGAAATTAAATTTGGACACACTGCTCAAAGTAATCCAGCAGGATTTATGGCATTGGCAAGCTCTCCCATTAACTTTATGGGGGCAAGTAAACATAATCAAGATGAATGTTCTCCTGAGGATTTTCTACCCTATCAACCTTATGAAGTAGTGGCTTCCCAAAGCTTGGTTTAAAGCAGTTCATGCTTGTGTCACTGACTTTGTATGGCGGGGGAAACCCCCGAGGAGAGCACTTCATAAACTGGTGGCCCCTAAAGTGTTGGGTGGGCTGAAATTGCCCTATTTTGGACTTTACCATTGGGCCAGTCAAGCTAGTAAATACCTAAAATGGGCTATCCCGAATGGAGTTGCGGAACCCTCCGCATATGTACCTTTATGGCTTCAGGTTGAAAGAGTTTGGCTAGAGAGTAATAACATATCCCTAGACTCTCTACCCTACATTAAAGTTGGAATGCTACCAGCAGGGCTTCGCCTAACGGTGATTGGCTACTTCCAGCACTTACTCTCAGCTTTGTGCATCCTTGAATTATATCAACAGAAGAGACCCAAACCAACCCATAGTGAAGAACCCTGATTTTAGAATAGACAGGAAACTGATTCCCTCTAACTGGATCCCACAGCTGAATGAGTGCAGAGTGGAAGACCTGATTAAAGGTAAAGCTACCAACAGTCCCTATTTTCCCAGGACAGTCCCTATTTTAGGCAGCATGTCCCAGTGTCCCCGCAAGTTTTGCAAAATGTCACTTTTGTCCTGGTTTTTGCTTTCTTGTCCCAGTTTTGTCCATTTTTCTTTTTGCTGACTGCTAATCCATGAGTGACAGTTATTTCAGCACCATTCTGGCGCTGCTCGGGCTCGACAGCAGTTTGCAACTTCAACCCCTGTGCTGGTGTTGCACTGCAAGCACGTCAATGGGAGCACAATAAAGCATGTTCGTTCCTGTTAGATTAAACTGGATAGTAGATAACAAGTGCATGTGGATGTCTGCCTGCCAGCAGCTGAGAGGGACTCCAGACAGACAAGAAACCAGCAGCAGTGAATTAAGGTACCTGAACCTGATCAGCTGTAGGGAAGTGTGTGAAAATAATCTGGTGTGGTGGGAGTCACTGAGGTGAAGTTTGCTCTGCAAATGAGGCAAGTGTAAGTAGGTTGTATGGGACCTGTCAGGAGGAGCAACACATGAAGCTTGAATGTTTGATCACAATTTAACACAGGTTTGCTTCTAATGAACTTTCTGTACATCATGATTTGGAACTTGCTGCAGCAGAATGATGTATTGTTTTAATCTGGATGTTTGCTACTGGTGTTACTGTGGGACGGCATGGCCAGTGCAAGCAGCAAAATGTAATTGATTGTGTGTAGCATTGTCTGCAGCAGTGCCCATGGGAGTGACATTGTGGTGGGGTGGGGGGTCATGGTCAGGATGGACCATCCCAGTTTTAGGCCTTGGAAAGTTGGTAGCTTTAATTAAAGGGCACAATGACTGGTTATCTACAGCAGTAATAACGATTAAGTATGGGATCAAACTGAGATGGGCTTTTAGAATATATCAGATTCAACATATGCTTGTTAAATATTTTAAACAAAAGGGGTATCCTCAAATTCAGACAACTGGATTAAGACCTGCAGGAACTGTCAACTGCCCCACGACTGTCTCTACCATCTATGCTAGCCTGTACACCAAGTGTTCCCAGGGGAGATGGGCCCTAGATACTGGGCTGACTTATTTCCCTTGGTGGGGAAAATTTGGGAAAGCTGTCATCGCTACATAACACAGGATAGGTTAAGGCTGGACTTGGCTACAGATTCTCAGTGATATGTATTTGACCCCATAAAAAATTGCATAAAATAGGAAGAATGGATACGCTGGTGTGTAATAGGTATAATGAAAGTATTGGTACTTTGCTACACGTGTTGTGGGAATGCAACAGAGTGACTGCTTTGTGGGACACCATCAAAGACAGATTAGATCCTCTGCTAGGTTTGCAGGACTACTTTACCCCAGAGGTATGCTTGGTGGGGGACTTCACTGGGTTTCCAGTAATGGACAGGAGATGTCATATCACCATAATTCCCCTCTCAGTGAAATAATTAGTGCTTTGGCATTGAAGGGACTCCTTGCCCATCTCTGATTTGGAATGGGTTCGAGAGTTACACTTTAACCTTCGCATAGAAAAAATGATGCAAGTTTATTTAATCACATGGAGAAATACAAAAATTATGGGAGAAGCTTCATGTTCTTTATTCCCTGTAAATGTAGTAGAATGCATGACAGGTGATAAACTAGCTCCTGGTGGATTGATACATCTATCTGTAGCTGGCACGAAAGGGGTGGGGGGATTTGTTTGATGGGGGAGGGAGGGGGGAGGTGGGTGGATTAATGTATACTGTCATTGTTGGTTCTGTTATCCTGTGTTGTACTTGTAAAATGAATAAACTTTAAATTAAAAAAAAAAATTAACTGGATATTGTTGAAATACCCTCAACTCCTTAAAATAAGAATGCGTAGATTGGTGGCTCCTTTTTTTACATTGAATGTATTGACTGCTTTATTGTGTGATCTCCTGCATGAGATTGTTTTACGCTATTGTTTTATCACAAAAGCAATAAGCAATAATTAAAAAATAAAAATAAAACAAGAATCTTAAAAGAGCTGCTGTCGATATCTGTTTGTTTGCCCATATTATGGCTCCTTATGTGCCCTTGTTGGTGGGTTAGTATTTGTAGGGCTCTCAATTTATGGTGCTGCTGTCGTTTTGCTTATGTTTTTACTCCACTCCGTAGTTGCCTGATTTTCCCATGCCTGGTTACTGACTGGCAGGCGAAATCACAGCTGATGTCATATGTAGGGTGCTTTGTCTGTCACGCTGAGAGGTAACTGATGTTTTCTAGCACTTTCACTATGTGGAATGTGGATCCACTGATAACGGTAACCCTCTCTGATTTGCAGCTTTCCATTAGAGGCAAACTGGTGTTAACTAGGAAAGGTGCAACTGACACCTGCTTTGAAAGAGTTCACAATACCTATGTGAATTTGTGGGTAGGGGAGAAGGAAAGAAAAATCTTTTTTGAAAGTGACATCATGTGTTTCACTTTGCTGAGTGATAAAACTCAGCCAGCACCTGTTAGCATGCCCTGAAGCTTGACAGACTGCAACCCTATCTGTGACTTGCCATATATGGTGAAGTTTTTTTTCTCTCTCAAATTTTTAAAGTACTTTTTTAAAAATGTTTTAATGTTACTTGCTTTATACCTGGACAGGCATGACGTGACATTCGGAAAGATGTTTGGATACAACGCTTCAATCTGTGAAGTATTTTTGAAATGTTGAGAACTTTGTGAAAACTGGATGTTTCGTTTATTTGAGACTCAGCCCTTGCAGTTTCACGAATGAGCCTTGTGTATTTTTCTTCACACTGTGGCTATGTGTGCTCCTGTTAGCATTTTCGTTGTTTTGTTTTTCAGTGAGTACCGCAATGTGATATATGTGTACATTTTCCCCCTTTGCTGTCTTATTATCTGAAATATGACATGTTGTGGTGGGCAGAGGTAGTTTACCAGTACATGTTTACTTTTACTGTTATGTGTTTGGACGGAGGAAGGGAGTGTTTTTGTCCCTCAATGTCTAAGGAGGAGTACACCGTGCCAGATGCGGATTGCATCAAAGCAGGTGTGGCAACTGCAAGTTCTACTATTTCAGAAAGTTTGCCACTTGCTGCAAATGATCTGAAATAGCTGCAACTTGTGATTCTGTGCCAGAAAGAGTGGTGAAGTGTGACTCTGCTGGGCATGTCCAGAACGCATCCGCAGACAAGGGCACAGGGAGCAGCCCAGGTGCCCCTGGGAGTACCAAACTGAGGACCGGGGCAGGGAATGGGCAGCCTCCACAAGACCATATCATCTGGCTGGTTGCCACCATTCCTCAGCATTCTATTACAGTTAGGGGACTCAGTGGCACCACCTCATGCCATAGCTGGGTACTGCTGTATCCACCATCCCCACCACCAAGCTCTGATATATGCAGAAGGTAGTGCTGCAGTAGAATGTGTTTGCAGGAACTGCCTACCAGTGTGCAGTAGGCACAGAGCGCATTCTATGTCTGGCTGTGGTGGGGTGCAGTGGTCTGTGCAAATCGCAGAACTGAGCTGGGGATGGTGGTTTTCAGCTCAAAATGTTGTTGCCAGCTTCAAGAATAAATCAAATTTATAAGGACCACACAAGCCACAGAGCCTTTTATCCATGGTACACTGACACAACTCAGTCTCTCTCTCTCTCTCTCTCTCTCTCTCATTCCGGTTCACTATCGCTCTCTCTCTCTCTCTCTCTCGCTCTCCCCATCAAATGGCGCTGATTCACATGCTAAATGGACACCACAGACAAAACAATTTATAGACATGCCAACATATCATAAAACTGAGGTAGTTCCATGTCACACCAGCTAACCAACTAATAGCAGTGTAACATTTACTCTGCTACAATTATTTCTCAGCTTGGATCGTAATTGGGGGGGCAAGATCATTCCACAGTGTTCCTTGACTTGAAAATAAAACACAGACATGAAAGGCTTCATACTGTAGAAAACAGAAATATCATTCACTATTCACAAGTCTGCCATCATTGACAAGTTTGGGTTCCTCACTGCCGTCATTTACGTAAGTATCATTTTCCTCACTCGAGTCTGAAAGTACAGGCTCAAACTGATATGGCAAAATGACATTGCTACTGACAGCAATTTGTTCATCCACATACTGGTTGTCACCACAAATGTAGTCTTGCTCATAGTATGGGGTGTCAGAGCGGTCACTGTCACTGAGAGCTACAGTGCTCATTTTGTTTGCAACCAACAATTATAAAGAAACTGCAGCTCCACAGTATGTTCCCTACAAATGACGTCAGCGCTTCTCTCGCGCTGACTTGGCCACACTAAGGTGGACTTTTGACATGCAACTGTGACACAGTGCCTGAAACCATCAAAAGATGTTCTGAGACATATTTATACTAAAACCAAGGAAACGGCCATTATCCAGAGAACACTTACTATGTACTTTTTACAAGGGGGTGTTTCCTGACTATATATCCTAATGTTTGACATGAGTTTTAAAGAGCTCCTAGAATAGTTTCCTAATGATGCTGACAGGGTACCCTGATAGCTGGCCAAATTCATGGAGCAGCTTCAAGGCCACTGGAATAGACTCTTCTGGGTCCTCCAGGAGCACATCATCTGCATAAGTAGATATTTTGTATCTGTGTTTCTCCACCTGTATGCCATTGACGCTGCCATCCACCAAGAGCACTCTAGGCAAGAGCTCCAAGTACAGATTGAATAAATATGGCAAGAGAGGGCACCCCTGTCTGGTTCCATTTTGCAGTGTGAAAGGTAGAGAAAGAATGCCATTACAGGTTATTTTGTCTGTGGGTTGTGAATAGAGCAGTTTGACCCAATTTATTAAGCAATCAGGGAAGTTGAATCCCTCCAGTATGTGATGCAGAAATGACTAGAAAACCTTGTCCAAAGCTTTCTCTGCATCCAAGAACACCAGGATCATGGGGTGCCTGAGTCCTGAAGCAGAAATTATGTGTCCAAGTTTATGCATGTGGCCCATTAAAAGCCTGCCTTGCATGAAGCCCATGTGTTCTGGGCCAATTAATTTACCCCATACTTTGTCTACCCTGGTAGCTATTATTTTTGCTAATATTTTAATATCACCATTTAGAAGTTAGATGGGCCTGTTACTGCTAAATTGTTCAGGGTCCTTGTCCAGCTTAGGTAAGAGCGTAATGTGGGCCTCTTGCAGAGCTGGATCCAAGTCACCTCCCTCCTTGTCGGCATTGTACAAGGTGGTTATGGGGCCAGCGAGCTCCTTAGAGGGCTTTGTAGATGTTTGGGGGAACCCATCAGGACCAGGTACTTTGTCTGAAGGGTGGCACGTGAAGTTGGCGACTCAGAAACGGCGGGTCCAAAAGTCGTCAATGGAATTTTGGTAATGACAAAATGGTGACAAATGTTTTGCCTCCTTCTCAAGGTGCTACAACCTCGGAATAGGTTATCTAAGTAAGGGGTGCAGGAGGCTTCACCCCTGGAAAAAAAATCAGTCAGCGTTTCTGTCCTCTCCAAAATTCCTTCGCGACTCTGGACTCACCATTTTGGAGTCACTGTTATCACATAAAACTGCCTGAAGTGAGTTCCTTTGTAGCCTGTTACCTCACCTCTGGTGACAACAGCTGCCAGGGAATTGTAACTGATCTGGTGGACTTTTAGGTAATTGTACTTTAGTGAGGAACTGTTGTATAAGTGCAACAGGGGCCTGGAAATCTTGTGTTTACTCGTCCTTGTAATTGTACCCATAAGCTGTTGCCATTTCTCTAGGTTGTGTGATCAGGGGTCTTGAAGCTGCAGGTAAATTGCTTTAATGACTTTGGACATCTCCTGTTGCTTTACCTCAGTGCCAGGAGTTTTCTGGCCTTCTCATCCTGATCCATATCCTGGATCTTGGCCGTGAGATTGGAGAACTCTTCCTGTTCATTTAGCAGTTCCCTGTATTTAGCCTCTACGAACATTAAGCCTAAGCCAGTCATCTTGACAAGAGGAGCTGGATATGGATTTTTCTTTGGTTCTAATCTCTAAGAGTTGTACACTTTCTGTCTCTCTCTTTCTTTTCCTTGTGACAGCTAACTGAATAAGTTTCCCCCACATAGTACATTTAAAGGCCCCGCATAAATTAACTGGGTTATCTACAATGGCAGTGTTTTCTTCGAAAAAATTAAAGGAGCAATCATTATTTTTCCTCATGGTGGGGTCCTTAAGGAGGCTGATACTGATTCTCCAGCCTGTTTTTCTATCCGTAGACCCCACCTGGAGAAAGGACAGAAGTACTGGGGAGTGGTCAGATACAAACCTGGGCAAAATAATACATAGTAAGATGTCCCCTAGTACAGTTTGGCTAACTAGGAAGTAGTCCAGCCTAGAGGAAGGATTATAGGCTACTGACCAGAATGTATATTTCCTATTACCCAGGTGCAGTACATGCCACACTTCTAATAGTCCTAAGGAGTCTTGAAGCACTCTACAGACTCTCCGGTTTGGGGAGAAACACCCTGCGATAGCCAAATCTATCCAGGTGTGCACTAGGGACAGTATTCCAGTCCCCCACTATGATGACTGGGGTGTTTGTGTATGTTGCTACCTTTTCCAAGATTCTGGAAAAAACTCGGTGGTCATCTTTATTCAGACCATGTACTGAGACTAGGACCACGTCCAATCTGTCTATCATGCCCTTCAAAGTTACATGTCTGCCCTGTGGGTCTAAGATTAGTTCAGCCAGTTGGAAGGGTACATTTCTATGTATGAGGATGGCTGTGCCACCTTGTTGCTGTTGTTTTCGGCAGCACAAACCTGTCCACCGATTCTGTTCTGCACAGGTTGCTCTGCTCTGATACCATATGGGGCTCTTGTAAAAGGCTATTCTGGCTCCTGAGGTTTTCAGGTGATGAAGAATTTTGTGTCTCTTCATTTCATTTGGGCCCCCTCAACGGTCAGTGTAGTGAAGCTGAGGGTAATGGTGACCGTGCTCTTACTTGAGTCTTGGTTACACTACATAGTACCTGTAATGACAGCTACCTGCTACCTGCATAATGCCCTTGTTACTCAAAGGCAGCCATAAGTTAGGTGAACTTCCCCCATCCCCACTGTACCCCTGTACCACAAACAGTGGAAATGTGTAGCTTGAAACTGATTTTTGTGCCCAATAGAAGACATTACTATAACCGGAAATAGCACTACAAAAGTTGAGCTAAACATGAACAAAATACAGTAATACAAAAATGGTGCAGCAGGTGCCTGCTGTTGATCCAGAAGAATGGATGCACTGGCATTGCTGGCAGAGGGTGCTACCTGACAAATGGTCCAATCTGGGCTTGGTTGAGGGGACCCCCTCTAGCCCATGAACTGTACATGCCCATACTACTGGGCAACTTATTCTGACAAGGTTGTGAGATGGTGACCTGCCCAACACCTGTAGCTACTTTCTCATAGTAAAACAAAACCTGTGGTGGGTAGCAGAAGTACAGTATATTTGTATAGCTGGAAAGAATCAGTTCATCACTACAGACCTGGACTCCCTACATAGCAAAGGAAGGAAAACAAAGAAAAGTATCCAGGCAATATGTGTCCCCTTTCTCTGAGAGTCAGTTTTTAATTTTTTTTAAATAGTGTTGTAGGGAACAGTACCGTCAAGTTAATGTATCCTAGATAGTTTCTTGTGGCCAGTTATCATGCACATAAGTCAGGAAGTACAGTCCGGACTGTTGGCATCTTAACAGTGGGAAAGAGGTACCTGGCTCCAGTGGCATCACTGGGCTGAGTGCCCCCCCACTGGCTGGTGCAGGCAGTCAATGGTGATGACAGGAAACAAGAAGCATACAGTCTGGGATCAACCATCCATCCTGTTTCTGTGTCCATCAGCAAGTCAAGTTTCTGCAGTCGAAACTTGCTAGTAGCGTTGTTCTTCTTCGCGACTGTGTGATCATGCACATCTTCTTGCATGACTATCCTATGGTGGCCATGTTATGCTTTGGATATCAGTATGCTCGTGATGTCTGAGGGTGCTGCCAGTCGAAGAAAAAGGGTGCGTACAGTAGGTGTGGAGCTCCCATCTGTAGGTTTGATAGTTTTGAAAGCTCCTCTCAAACCTCTGTTGATGACTGTGCTTTGTGTAGATTAAAGCAGCAGGAAAATAGGGGCTGCTGAGGAAGAAGATTAAGTTGTTTTACCCCTTGAAGCTGCTGTCGTTTTCTCCAGTTCAAGGGTCCATGTCCTGGAGTACCACTGTATAAGGTGATGAGTGTGTGTACATCTCCAGCACAAAAGATAAAGAAACTTGAACGCATACCCAGTCACAGTAATAGTGAGACTGTTTATTTTCACAGGGAGCAGCTGTCAATGATTGCACTCAGGCATCAGGGAGAGTGGGTGTTCGAGCCATCTCACTAGTCCCTCAGTAAGCGGATACAATAACAGATAACTTTGTCATCTTTTGAGTCCCTCTAGAGCAGTCTGGTGCATGGACTGCAGTCAAGGTGTCAGGGAGAAGTTTCATCAGTTCTCTGTAGACAGTCTCCGCATTAGGGAATTCATGGGTGCCTTGAGCAGCGGGAACAACGAGTCGAGCAGGATGAAGCATTCAGAACTTGATATTTGCAACTTGAAGGTCTTTTTTAATTTGCTTGTAGGCCATTTTTCTATCATGGACCACTGGTGTAACATCACTAAAAATATAGAACCGGTGTCCGTTCCATGATAGGGTGCCTTGCTCATAGGCTTAAGTTTGAATTTCTTCCAAAAATGTAGGCACTTCATAATGATGGCTCTTGGTTCTTGGATCTAGTTTGTCCTCAAGATCCACGGGGCTGGTCACACCAGGTAGAGAGTCTGGCAGAGAGCCCTTGTTCAGCCACTTGCACGCCTGTGATGGTGACGGGATCAGCGGGACTATCGAAATCTCCATTTCATTTACTGCCAGGTGCTCCATTCTTGACAAAACCTTGTAACTAGTTGTCCAAGGATTAGATCTACTGACTGAGATTGTTTTTAAAATAAAAAAAATGGCTTTTGAATAGGTTTTGCCATGTGTAATGTGCTGTGTCCACAGAGCTGAGAGGAAAGCTGCCTCTCACTCAGGGCGCACTATGTGACTCTGATTCTGCAGTCTCTTAATAAAGTACTGTTTTCCACATCACACCTGTACTACCAGGCACACAATTTTCTAATTCACTCAAGGAAAAAGTAATAGCACTTCTGAAGTGAAATGAAACAGCTGATACCTTTTGAAAAAAAAGCAACTTTTTCAAGTTGTACTGTCTTTCTAGTGTTGTAATAATAAAGGAAATGAAGAAAACCTTGTATCTAATAAAGCAGTGCAAACACAAATGAGTAAAATGGTAATTATCCTTTCTGTAGGCGACTGTGTACCCAGTACTGCTTCTGTTACTTCAGCTAGTCACAACATCCATTGACTGTAGCAGCCCTGTTGTATTAGTTCAAATAGGAGTTGCTACATTATCAGCTTTCGCATTGACTAGAGCACTCTTGTATGCTTCCTTGTCTGTAAGGCTGAACTGTGCAAGTATGGCTTTTTTTAGATTATCCTTGAGGAGACATGTGTTGTACACAGGTATTATTCCTTGACTAGCTGTAGTTTGTAAAATGGTAGCCATGTTTACTGTGGTTAAATATGTAAGCAATAAGCCATGACAAGGAGTGGGTTACTATTCCAGAACCACATGCCCAGGTGCATTGTGAGGAAAGAGTTGCTTGCGCCAAGTGCCTTCAACCACCTGGAAGTGGGATTCAGGAATAGTAACCCACATCCCAGAGTAGCTTACTGCACTTAAAAAAATGAGTCTACAGTAATAACAAATTAAGATAAGTTTATCAGTGCTGTTACTGTTCTAGAACTGCATTGCTTTGGAACATTCTCCACTAATCAGAAATCAGTATTCTCCCCAACTCATTTTATAAGTATTTTTCAGAAGAAAATGTACTCAAGAACAAGGGGACATGCTATGAAGCTGGAGGGGGTAGATTCACGAGAGATGTGAGGAAGTGGTCCCATTATACAAAAAAGTTCTGAAGTGTGATCCACAGAATTCTAGACCTATTAGTCTGATTAGTATGTTGGGGAAGGTCATGGAGAGTTGCATTAAGGACTTGCTGAACAATCAGCAAGAGGAGCTAAATTTAAAGGACAAACAACAGCATGAATTTAGAAAGGGAAGTCATGTATAACAAATTTATTATGTTTTTATAAGAATGTTGGTGAACACCTGGATAATGGGATAGCATCAGATATTATACTGTATATCTGGATTTTAGGAAAGATTTAGATGTGGTACTCACGTAAAACTTATAAATAAATTAATTGAACTTAAAATTAACCAAAATGTAATAAATTGGATTGAGAAATGGTTGACCAACATGGAGCAAAGGGTGAGAATAAATGGGTGTATATCAGCACCTATTAATGTGACTAGTGGAGTGCTGCAGGGTTCAATATTGGGTCCCATTTTATTTACATTGTACATCTCTGACGCTGGAAGTCATTTGAAGTCATGGTATAGTATCTTTACGGATGATACTAAGTTGGGTGGTAGAGGAGACATTGTAGCCAACCTTGAGGCCTGCAAGGTGACCTGGATTGACTGGCAGTATGGGCACTGGGGTATGACACTTAACATCGACAAGTGTAAGGTTATGCACTTTGGTAAATCCAACCCAAGTTATAAATATTATCTTCAGAATCAATTACTAGAGGAAGTATCCAGGGAGAGGGATCAAGGGGTCATCATCAAACAAACAACTTTAAATGGGAAATTCAGTGATCAGAAGTGTTCAAAAGAGCAAATTATATGTTAAATGCAATAAATAAGAACTCTGTAAATGAATCCAAGGAACCAAGACTTCCCCTGTGCAATATATATATATGTGAGGCCACACCTAGGGCCAGATATTCAAAACTTTGCCCCGGGACTAAATTAGCACTGCCCGGCGGGCAAACTTAACCTGGAGCACAAAGCAAGCTATATTCAAAAGGAATAGCCTGGTGCTAAACCTGCTGAATATAGCAGTCTAAGGAAGCCGGGCAAACCGGTCTGGCAGTGCAGGGCAAAAATAGCCCAGGAATAAGACAGCACTGAATATAGCAATAGGGAAGTGCACACTGCAGCTGCAGCTCATTAGACTCAGTAGCAAGCTAGTGTTGCAGGTGGAGAACATGTGTGTGATTGCACAGAGATGTCTCACATGTACTGCAAAGAATGATGCAAGCCACACACTGCAAAACCGTGCTATACTGAAGTAAGGTTTGCCGCGGGCTAACTTGATTGCACAGTGCTAACGCATTAGCCCGGTGCAAACTGGTTAGCCCGGGGCAAACGGGAGCAATATTCAAAGCTCCCATGCAAATGAGCCTATTTCGGTAATCCGTGGGCAAACAGGTATATTTGCATCTCATTAGGTGCTGCTTAGCATACATTACCATGCAGTTTGCCCGGTGATACTGCATGGTGCACAACGCTCCCCCTATTGGACGGAATGGAAGTACAAGCTGGACACTGCAGGCCAAGGCATACCAACAGCATCCCCTGTTGCTCGAAATAGAAGTACAGGCTAGAAGCAGCAGGAACTGTGTGCTGCCAGGCACATTTGTTCCTGTCACATAAACCGTTATATGAGGGACAGAGGAACATGTGGAAGCTAAATCAGGACCTCCCTGAAAAGCAGGAGACAGTCAGGAGGTATGGGTGCACTACAATTCACCCATGCATATGTGCCTGATACACAACTGACCCTGGTAGTCTATTGGTCCCTCTCCCCATTCTATCAACCTCCTGTCTCATAATCAGGGACAAGGCTTACAAAACTAAGGGGACAATGACCAAAATCAAGGACACATCTTCAAAATTAGTGATATCCATTCAGGAAGCTGATAGGAATAAGGGGCTTGAGTGTAAATGCATTTGCCAAGGAGAACAGTTCTGTAACTGCCATGTGTGACATTAGTTTGTTCTTACAACCTCACTATATGGTCATGGAAACACAATGTTTACGAGAAGGGACATAATAAAATCCTGAGGCTAAATAAAGGGACATCCCTGTAAATCAGGGACAGTTGGAGAGTATACCCCACCCCAGCATGCATCACGACGTTCCATATGAACACACTTGTTTCCCTGGTAGTCTAATGCCCCCAGCATGTATCACGACCCCGTTAGGAGTACATTAAACCAAATTTCACTGAGAGTCTGGTGGTCCCACCCCCATCAGCGTATCTCAACCCCTTATCAAATAACAGTAAACCATTGACCTTGTTGGTCTAGTGGTACCCCACCCAGTTAGGGCTACCCGCTCAGCCACCCTTCTACCACTAAGCGGGCAGCACGGCTCAGCTCTCTCCACACCATCACGACCAGCTACCAGCTGAGGAATAAATGAGCATCTGCCACTAACCCGAGCTGGCGACCAGCTCAGCCCTCCTCACGCACCACCGGACGGCCGGCTGACTGAGGAATAAATGAGCGTCTGTCACGAAGCAGGCCAGCAACAGGCTGAGCTCTCCTCACACCACCATGGCCGGGCGTAGAGCTGAGGAATAAATAAGCTGTGCACCAGGCAGATGTGGTGCAGCTCCGGTTAAATTCACTCGGTCGCTGACTAACCGTAGTAATGTGAAGAGCTGAAACATTCGCTAGCTCGCCCATGGCAGATGAAATGAGCTGAGTGAGGCGGGCGCTGCACAGGTGAGGCTCACCACCAGAATCCAATAGTTTACTGACAATGATCGAGGCCAGAGATGCGATGCTGAGAGGACACTAAACCAGAAAGCAGACTGTAATTTCCCAATAAGCGTCGGATAAGTGCCGAGAGGACCACTAGACTGCAAGAAAGAGTTTAATATAATTCCTAAAAGGGTTTGAGATACATGCTGGTGGGGACCATTAGACTACCAGGAAAATGGTTTAATTTAATTCGACACAGGGGTTGGGATACATACTGGGGGACCACTAGACTACCAGGGCTATTAGGTACTATACACAGCTCTGAGGGTTCACAATGAGGCACCACCACATTACCGCCAGCTTTTTCTGGCGGTATCTAGCGTGTGCTACAGGTCTTGCTAATACCTGTAGCCCGGCTCTCATTTGAATATGCCATGCTGCTTGCATAGTCGTCTCTGTCCACCTGCATACCATTACCTATTAGCATCGGTACCACACAGCGCCGGCGCTAATAGGGCTTTTCAATATTGCAGCCTCGCACAAATCCAGCACTATTCCAGCACTACGGATTTGCGCTAGGCACAAAGGTTTGAATATCTGGCCCCTAGACTATTGTTCACAATTCTGGGGTGCACAGAATAATGCTGATAAACTCAAACTGGAGCATACACAAAGAAAAGCAACAAGGTCAATAAAGGAATTAGAGGACAGAACTTATAATAAACATTTAAAAATTCTTAAACACACTTCACAACAAACACATCAGAGAGGATATATTGTTAATGTACAAAATTGTTAATGTTAAGGAGAGTATGAATTTTAAATACTGAACTCAGCATAACTTAAGAGGACACAATAAACAAATCCAGTCTAACAAATTTAAAGCTGAAAAGCGTAAGAAATATTTTACACAAAGAGTAGTAAATATTCGAAACAACTTACCATCTGAGGTGGTAGATAGTGAAGATTCTGATATATTTATAAAGAGCCTACTTAGCTAAAATATGTCTGCTGGATTACTGTTATTAGCATGGGACAGCGTATATGGGCTTTCGCCTTCTGCTGTCTCTAAGATTCAAAGAGAAGTCAAAGTAAAATAGTGGAAAGGAAGTGGGAAGGGGAAAGAGCTGTAGATTGGGTGCAGTCTGCAGTAATAAAGGCAGTAGGCAGTAGAGAGGAATGGACAGACTGGATGGGCCAAGTGGTCCTTATCTGCCATCAAATTTTGTGTTTGTTTCTGTAAAACACCTGAACAGCTACAAAGAGCAGAGATACCTCTGGGAAAGTACTACACAGTGAGACTGAGAGACATGCAGATCCAAGAAACTGCACAACCCAGTACTGGTTTACAAAATGTAGCATCAACAGGTTATCGTCATGGGTTTATTCCTTTATTTGAATATCCAGCAATACAAACAGCAAAAAAAAAATAAGGATTTAATTTATGTACATCCCAAGGATCTTGGTAGGATAACACTCATAGTAACAGACAGCTTCCTGCAAAACTGGAAAAAAATAAAAAAACAGCAAGCTGCCTGAATTCTGTTATGCACACTTTCAGCATGTACCACAGACATTTGTGCACAACGAACACCCAAGTGATGACTTTTCAGCAGCAGATCCTTTGAAGCTAAGTTACTGAATTGATGCTCGGGTTTTTTTAACCCTTAGGCTGCTGACAGGATTAGAACATTTAGGAATTTTGGACTGATATATCAGTCCGTGGCACTGCAAGGGTTAAAACCAGCACTAGGTTGTGCAGTATCCTTGAGCAGCACGCCTGTCAATCTGACTGTGCTGTGTTTACCCTCTGATTTGTGCACCTCATCAACTCCTCAGATACTAAAAATCCGATGAGAACCTGGAGCTTTGCTTTCCTTCACCTCTGGAAAAATATATGAAAACATAATGGTTAGTGAAACAGCTTTGTTAATATTTTATTATTTTTTTGTATTCCCCTGTCCCTTCTTACCAAGAATATTTTCATATGAACAGGAATTTTGCATGTTAGACTTAATCTTGTTTTGCCACTTATGTTTTTGTCATCGCGATGACACTGTATCTCATTGACAGCAGATGTGATGTCACAAAGAGGATTCTGACTCTGTGGGGACTGAGCAACAGGAGCTGACCTCTGAGGGGACATGGTCCCAGCTTTCTTACAGTTGTCTTTAATAATAAACAAAAATCAGATATTTTAAATATAAACTATATTTTCTCTGTGTATTCTATTTTTCCTATAGCGAATATACGAGCTTGCACCCGGACGGGGTACTCTGGTTAAATAAACAGCTTGTACACAAAAAAAACAGGCATCTCTCCACCACAAAAAAGGCTGAACGCCGCAGATAAAAAAAGACTTTACTTTATTATAAATACATGTCTAACGCATTTCTGGTCTTCCTAGACCCTTTAGCCAAGAACTTAGATAAGGGTCTGGGAGAGACCAGAAAAGCTTAACGTATGTATTTATAATAAGTTTATCTGTGGTGTTCAGCCTTTTTGTGGTGGGAAGATGCCTGTTTTTCTTTGTGTACATTTTTTTCCTATAGGCATCAGTTACTCTTTAAATTACAGCAATATCATAGCTCCTTGCTAGTCCTTTCCCCACTCGTTGAATAAAAGCAGTAGCAGTACCAAAGTTGTTATCCTCCACTTTATAAAAAAAGAGTTGGAAGTCAGAAGTGATTGACAACTCATTACACAGTTCCATTTATGGATGTGCCAGTTATGGATATTTTTTCTGACAGTGATTTAAATGACATTATGGGTAATCAGCATATTTTGAAAAAAATATTAAAATGCACAGGCAGCTGCAACTTTGAACCTTATTTTAACATTATTTCATGCTGAATGCTTGTTGTAGCTATTGTACTGTGATAATTGCACATTTTAAACACTCGATGGGTCCAGTTCTGTAATGAGGGCGCATGGTGCACACATCATTCAGGGTTTGAAACTGTCAGTGGCCCACCAGCCAAATGCTAGCAGTATTGAACCAGTAAAGTTTTTCTTCACAAGCCCTGCCTGTTGACTTGCACTGGATGAGGTAAATGTTAATAACACCTGATGGTTCAACGCCTGCATGGTCAGTGGATTTTCCCCAGAGGCTAGCCCTTTTGGCTAATGACTGCAAAGCTCAATTTCAACTGTCTTACCCAATCATTTTTGTGGCTGCAGAGGTCAGTTATTCTGTATTTCAAGGCTACATGTTTTCCACAGATCACGGCCTCAAAAGCGGGTGGGCAGAGGGGGACAGTGAAAAAGCAGGAATACCGAATGAATATTTCTGCTCAGTATTCACAAAAGAGGAGGGGGAAGTGCCTAATCCAATTAACAGAAGCACTCTTGATAGGGGGGTCGATCCCAGTCCTTTCACAGAAGAAAGGGTTCTGCAAGAACTCCTAAAACTGAAGGTGGACAAAGCAATGGGTCCTGATGGAATTCACCCCAGAATTCTAAAAGAATTAAGGAAGGAACTAGTGAAACCACTGGCTATTCTTTTAATAAATCATGGGAGGATGGTGTGGTACCCGAGAACTGGAGGAAGGCGGATGTGATTCCCTTCACAAAAAGTGGGACCAAGACAGAGGCAGGAAACTACAGACCTGTCAGTCTGACCTCTGTGGTAGGGAAAGTGATGGAGTCACTTCTGAAGGAAAGAATAGTTGAGTACCTAGAGGTCAGTGGGCACAGGATCCAAGGCAGCATGGGTTCACAGCGGGAAGGTCATGTCAGGCCAGATCTAATAGATTTCTTTGACTGGGTGACCAAGTAGTAGACCAGGGAGGGCTGTGGACATGGCCTACCTAGACTTTAGCAAGGCATTTGACACAGTCCCACACAAGATTATTAGTCAAATTAACCAGCCTGGAGTGGGTCCCAGGGTGGTAGCCTAGTAAAACATTGGCTGGACAACAGGACACAGAAGGTAATTGTAAATGAGTCCACTCTGAAGAAAGAGGCGGTTACCAGTGGGTACCGTGAGGGTTCAGTATTGGGTCCAGTCCTTTTAATGTCTTCATCAGTGACATTGCAGAGGGACTGGAAGGAAAAGTATGCCTTTTGCAGATGACACAAAGATCTGCAACAGGGTTGATACACAGAGGCGTGGAAAGGATGAAAAGGGACTTGGCAAGGTTGGAGGAATAGTCAGACGATGGCAGCTTAGATTCAATGCAAAAAGTGCAAATAATGCACCTGGGAAACAAGAACCCAGGGAAGAATACACAATGGGTGGGGAGGTAGTAACAACAACAAAACAGGAAAGGGACCTGGGGTAATCATATCAGATGACCTTAAGGTTAGCAAGCAATGTGAGAAGGCAGTAGGGAGGGCCGGGGTATACTGGGATGTATAGGGAGAGGCATCAGCAGCAGAAAACAGGAAGTTGTTATCCTCTGTACAGACAGTTGGTGAGACCCCATCTAGAATACTGTGTCCAGTTCTGGAGACCCCATCTCCAAGGACATAGACAGGATAGAGGCAGTCCAGAGGAGGGCAACTAAAATGGTGCAGGGTCTGCAAGAGAAGCCATATGAGGAGAGACTAAAGGAGCTTAATATGTATCCTTGAGGAAAGAAGGAAGAGGGGGACATGATAGAAACTTTCAAGTACCTCAAGGAATCAACAAAGTCCAAGAGGTAGCATCTTTCAGAAAAGAGACTTGCAAGAACAAGGGACACAATTTAAAGATAGAAGGAGGGCGGTTCAGGGCAATGTGAGGAAGTATTATTTCACAGAGAGGTAGTGGATGCATGGAACAGCCTTCCTGAGAAGTTATAGGGTCTAAAACTGTGGGAGAATTCAAGAATGCATGGGACAGACATAAGGCAATTCTTGTGGGGGGCAGGAAGATATAGGCTATTGGTTAACTAGGATCTGCGGCCTATCCTGTAGGTAGGGAAATGGGCAGACTAGATGGGCCTAGCGGTCCTTATCTGCCGTCAAAGTCTATGTTTCTATGTTTCTATGTAAATACCCCTTCCCCAATAATCAATCTGAATGCCAAAAACATGAGCGATTTCTTCTGATGAAATGTACCTACTTTAGAATCAGGCGGGCCCTTAGATATTTTGATTTATGACATGGGGTCTGAAAAATCCTACTCCCTCAGCAGGCCAAATGTAGTCACATGGAGGCAGGATAACATAGTATATCCCTTCAGCATATAGAAATATATTAAAAATAATGAAATCTTATCTATTCAGCACACTGAAACCATTTTATAAGTGGAATAGTACACTCCAGAAGTTGGGAATTAAGCTGTGTTAGTAACAGGCCCATTGCTGTGCCCCAGGCCCAAGCCAGCAGGGGTGTGTTAGTGTGAAAAATAACTGGTAAGGTGCTTTAATCAACCTGATTTTGCTTGATGTGAAATGCAGTAATAACTGAGTATAACTACACCCAGTTATGATGGCATTTCTACAGAAGCTGTAACTCGGAATCTTGAGAAACAGCAGTGAGCTGACAGTGAAAGTTACCATCGCCACTGTCAGACATAAGGTGTTCAACGGGAAAGTGAGACTGCTAGTCCCCTCGGCGCCGTTGTTCCTGTCAAAGCAGTTTGACCAGGGGACCAGTTATTATAAACAAGAGCTGGCTGAAGCCAACAACAACTGCCTCAAAACTGTTTTGATTTGTAAGGTTTTATTTTATTGTGGTATTGTGATGCAAGTGTTGTATGCGGTAGGGAATGGAGAGGTAACCTGAGTGTCATAACCAGCATTAATGCTATCTTGCGCTTTTCTACAAGATATCCCTTCCACATTTACAATAGTACAACAGATAAAATGAAATACTGCAAATTAAGTTAGTGCAGAAAGTGCATCTTTTTCTTCGTTGACATTTATTGAGTTTTAAAGAGCAGATCAAAACAAAAATACAAAAAACTAGAATGAGCAAAAAAATAAATACCCTCTGAATATTATCTAAAGTATACCAGGGATATAAATAAAAAAGGTGATTTCACGCCACAAGTGCAAAAGCACATTTTGGACACAATTTGAAAATGTCACATTCATGAGGGGGTGTAAAAAAATGGCTGTGTTGAAAATTCTGAGTCAAAATACTGAAAAGTATCAAAGTTACGAGCATGTGTTGAAAATGTTCCACATACGCTCAGTTTTTTAAATATTATTACTCCAAATTTTCAATTATGACCCCACCTCATGAACAAGGGTGGAGAAAATGTTCAAATGTTGTCTGAAATGTGATTTTACACCACAAGTACAGAGGCAGGGTTGAGAAAATGTTCAAATCCTGCTTGAGGAGAGTGATTCATGCTACAAGTATGGAAGCACATTTTAGCTAAGGATTTGAAATATGACAGATATCACATTCATGAGGTGGTATGAAAAAATGGCTATGTTGAAAATTTGGGTTCAAAATACTGAAAAGTACCAAAGTTATGCACTTGCATTAAAAATGTCAATATATGCTCATAGCTTTCTTGTTTTTTTAATATTTTTATCCCAAATATTTCAACGTAGCCTTCTATAACTCCACATAGGCTTCTATATGAGCCCACCTCATGTACAAGAGCTGAGAACATTTTCAAATCCTGCCTGAAAGGGGATTTTGTGCCACAAGTACAAAAACACATTTTCGCCAGGATTTGAAAAATTACAGCTGTCACATTCATGAAGTGGTGTGAAAAAATGGCTATGTTAAAAATTTGGGGTCAAAATATTGAAAATTACCAAAGTTACGAGCATGCAATGCAAAATTCCAATGTACACTCATAGCTTTGCTGTTTAATATTTTTACCCCAAATTTTCATTGTAGCCTTCTTATGACTGCACCTCATGAAGAAGAGGAAAGAAAATGTTCAAATCCTGTCTTAAAGGAGATTTCACACCACAAGTGTGTAACCCCACCTACAAATGAAGGTTCCCAAAAGTCTTCTAGGGTGTACCTAAATGCTCACTGCCAGGCTGGTATCCTGTATCTTAGCATTTTAAAAGTGTTGTACGAGAGTGCCTTAATGCCTCTGGGCTCTGTCTCTTTAACAGCTGCCTATAATATTATTTGGAGGCCACACTTAAAGAGGGACATTAACCTCCTGGAGAGGGTCCAGAGGAGGGCAACCAAAATGATTTGGGGCTTGGGGGACAGGACCTATGAGGAGAGGCTCGAAGAGCTAAATATGTACACATTGGAAGAGAGAAGGTCCGGGGACATGATAGAGGTCTTCAGGTACATGAAGAGGGTAAATAGGAGGAACAGTCAGGGTGCTTCAAGGAAGGAGGAAGGGGCCACTAGAGGACATGGGTGGAAGCTGGAGGAAGATTCAGGGAGAAAGGAGGAAGTGCTACTTCACTGAGAGGGTGGTGGAGCCATGGAATGCACTGCCTAGGGGGCTGGTGGAGGCAGAGACAGTGGAGGGTTCAAGAGGGGTGGGACAGGTACAGGGGAAGGGTTCTGGAAGCAAAATCCAATGCAGCAAGAATATCCGGAACTGGGAAGGGAGAAGCCAGAGAAGGTGAGGGGGACAGCAAGGTCAGCACCCAGGGTGGGGGCTGACCAAATGAGCAGACACGAAAGACCGTTAGGCCTATTCTGCTGGCATTTTAGTATGTTAGTAATATGGTGCTTATTTAATCTGGGAGGGGGGCTAAGTGTTTCTATGCTCGAGTCCCGCCTAAGCTGTCGGATAATCACTCCGTTCTGCCATCGCTATTTGCACAGAGGGAGCTCTATTAGAAGCTGTACTTATTTGCCGATTATCTGTTAGAATAGTAATGATATTGTAGTTTGTCTAACCTGCCTTCTTTGCAACATGGACAGTTCTGTTTATCACCACCATCTTGGTCCTGGACTGCAAGAATGGGCCAATCAGTACATTTGGGGACCCTAAAATGGAGTCTGTCCCCAGGGGTCTTGTGGGAGTGAATTTCTGTAGATTGTAGTTTTGAGACTTGGTGCCTAAATGCACCTGGAGGGCCCTTGCTTTGACAGACTGATGGATCAACCAACCTGAACTTTTTGGACAGAAGAAATTCCCAAGCTGCCTGCTGCAGTGAGTCAGTCTGAGGTAGAGTTTGGAGAGTGAACAGCTCGAGAGATTTGAGTAGCTGCTTCTGCATAGTTAATGTGGGAGATTGGTGGAGAGGCTGAGTTTTGCCTGTCTGCCTGCTGTCCCTCGAGAGGGAATCCTTGAAAGGCTTAGTAATCGGATTATATCCAATTGAGTGTGACAAGCCACTGAAGAGTGACCAGATTTAAACCTGAAAAGACCGAAGATTTGCTGAATGCGATCGACCTGTCAGGACATCCATTCACCATAGAACTCCTGGTTTTGCTCAGAGACACTGATATTGCGACTGGACTGCTATCCGCTTGGTGGCATGGTGATTGCTTTATTATAAATGTGCTGTTTGCTATTAGTTGGTTGCGATTTGGTTCCCCACTGTTTAATTGTGTCACGCTTGCTGGAAGCTGTATCCAGCCTTCTCGGACTGATATCCGAACTGTCTTACCCGGCCTTGGCCCTGCCACACTGGCCCAGCCAGTAATTTCAGGCACAGAGAACACCATTGACGAGAGACCTGCCTGGGGATCAGCTCCCTGCGCAACACCACAAACAGGAGCGACACCATGGTGAATCATGTGGGCTTTGCTTCTTCTGGTAAACCAGCAAGTCATCCTGCAGTCTCCATTTCGTCCATCCTATGTCCTGTACTGGGTAGCGTGAGTAAACACCAGGGTAGCTCCCTGCAACAACAGCTCAATCAAAGTGTGACATCTGATTTAATTGTTTTGCCTAACCTTCACGAACTGAGCCTCCTGGCTCCGGATTACAAATTGTGTGTGGTTGTGAATGCCTTTTCTTTTCATCACAGGGCCCCAACCAGCTGCGACCGCCAGCCTACCCTGGGCAACGCTCCAGGCTAGCCCACCTTACTTCCAACTGGGTACCCAGAGCGTGTGACTGTGCAGGGACCAAAAGTGCATACATAATTGCCTGACTAGATCAGTTTTAGAATCAGTCGATCTGATTACACCCCTCCCTTGTTCAATTCCCCGAATAAATCAGATCTCTTTTTGCATTTAATCTGACTGTGGTTCCAATTTGTACCAAAAGCACTGTACTGTTGTTATTTGCTGTGCCTAACCTTGTTTTACAGGGGGTCTCCAGGATTGAACTGGTGGGGCCTGCCCTGGTGGTAAGTGCAAACAGTGTGGGGATCTGTATGCTGAATAGGGGCTACTGTGAAAGTGTTTGTTGCATATTATCTAGGCCACTAGGGGAGAAAGAGGGGGTTACAGAGTCCTGGAGGGCTGTACCTAGGTTAGCCTTGCTACTAACAACCCTGTCCTCTGGGTGGAGGCACCCATTTCAGTACCCAGGCCCCTTAACCTGGTACTAGCCAAGTAGGCAGGGGTAGTAGCCCTTGGGAGAGCGCCACCTAGGGTTAGTGCAAAAACACATTTTGGGCAGAATTTGAAAACTAACAGCTGTCACATTCATGAGGTGGTATGGAAAAATGGCTATACTGAAACCTTGGGGTCATAATATCGAAAATTTCCAAAGTTACAAGCATGCATTGAAGAATGTCAACGTACGCGCATAACTTTGTTGTTTTTTAATATTTTTACCCCAAATGTGCAACGTAGCCTTCTTATGATCCTGCATAGTATTCCTATGACCTCACCTCATAAACAAGGGCAGAGAACATTTTCAAATCCTGCCTGAAATGTCATTTTGCACAAGTGCAAAAACAAATTTTGGCCAGGATTTCAGAAATGACAGCTGTCACTTTCATGAGATGATGTGAAAAATGGCAATGTTGTAAATTTGGGATCAAACTATTGAAAATTGCCAAAGTTATAACTGTGCATTGAAAATTTTGATGTGTGCTCATCACTTAGCTGTTTTTATATTTTATGCTAAATTTTCAATGTAGCCTTCTTACGACTCCACCTCATGAACAAGGGCAGAGAAAATTTTAGTATCTAGTGAGAATAGTGACTATAAATGGCGACTGCTAAAACAGCAACTAATTTACAGCGCTGTCCTCTTGGGCTATCCTACAAAGGTATGACACGTAATGTGAAAGGCGATGGTAGGGTAGGTGACCGGAAGGGGAGGAATAGCAGTGGTGGTAGGGAAGAGGGCTTGTGATGGGGTAGTGTGCCTGCTGCCAGACTAGCCATATGGTGTGGTGGTGAGGGTGGCTAGCAACAGGTACTGGGTTCGGGCTTGGGAGACATTTTGCAGCTGACTGCTGCGGCTGTTTTATTTTTTCCTTATGGAGTGTTCCCCTCCCAACATGCACCCTCTGGAGTTGGTAATCATAAATCAGAGGTAGGTGCAAGGGCCCCATATCAACTTACTTAGTTACTGGATGTCTTCTTGTCGGCATGTGTATATTGCTTGATTTGTTTTTCGGCAATATACACCGCCATAATAGTGATCGCTGTTTTGCAATCGCTATTATGACCACGGAACCAAATTTTCAAATCCTGCCCAAAAGTGATTTCATGCAGCAAGCTCAAACCACCTGTCAGTATGCAGCTGCATAATTTCACTGCCATTGTTTATGAGATGAGTCCCAAAAGGCCATGTTGAAAATGTGGGAAAAATCTTGAAAATGGCCAAGTTGTGAGGACAAGTTCAGAACCCATTGAAATACAGTGAACTGCATACCTGATTCTCGGTTTGTGGTCTAGCATTGAAGAGTGAAGCGTGCCTCTGGTTCAGAGGATTGACAGTGGACCCCAGTAGGTGAGTAAGGGGTGGGGTGGGATGGGGTGGTGGGTGCTGCATGGGAGGGTCTGGTGGGGAGTGTAGCGGTTGTGTGGTCGGCAGCAGCAACAGACATTGATGGACAGTTCACTTTTTTACAGGATGTATAAGGATGTATACAAATAAAAAAAAATGACAATGAGGACAGTTTTCTTTATTTCAAGTACCAACACTGGGAATTGAGCACCTCAGTGTTGGTGTTATGTTGGCAGCAATGGGGTGGGCTCTATGCCGCACACTGAAAACGGGTGGGTGGGGGTACTAGCCAGCACCATCTGGAGTGAGTAGCTAAACGCAGCTTCTTTGTTTTGTATGGGGGGCTAAGAAGCAGTTGCCAATCACAGCTTTGTTTTGTTTACAGTGTCCCCTCTTTCTGTCGTGGTGTGTGTGTGTGGGGGAAACGAGAAATGATGCTGACAATAACTATGGAGGTGTGTAAGTGTGGATTGTTTTTTCTATTTTGTTCTGAAATATGGCTTTGTTTACAGTGTCTCCTTCTCCCAAGGAGGATGTCTGAGAAGCCACTGATTGTGGCTTATTTTTTTGTATCCCCAGTATGGCGGTGTTGATGAGATGGGGAGGTGCTACCTCCTGCACATTACTACTGCAGTTACTGTGACGAGGCATGAAAATAGTCCTCATACAGTAATTGCAGTAGTAACATGGGTAAAATGCCTCTTCCAGATTCCATAGACTAGTTAATAGTAATTCCAAGAAATCTGTCCTGACTCTGTCAGGCAGCCTTAAAAATAACACTCAGGTCATCTGTGTGTTTATGAGTTTTTTGGGGTTTTTTTTATACACCCTCGGTGTGTGATAACTTCATAAACCTCTTGATGTTTGCTGTCGCGGTTTATGGGTTATCACACACCACAGGTGTAAAAAACCTCATAACACAGATATCTGAGAATTATTCTATACGTATCCCATACTGTGTCATGCATTATTCCTTACATACTAATCCAGTACCAGAAATCTGATTCCCATTTCTTGATCAGTGTGTTCGTTAAGACCCTTGTCTCCTAAAATGGGTTCACAAATAAATAATCCCTTGAATGAATTTAGGTCCATAAAAACAAATAAGGCTGATTTCTAAAAAGTTTTAGTTTAGTAATGTGCTGCTAAATGTTTAACACCCCCCCCACACCATCACCAGTCTTACCAACTCTCTGGTCTTAGCCCCTCCCGGGGCTCCCTCCGCTTCTGACCCACCCCCATGTGCCTCATTCCCACTGTTCCTGCACTGCGGCTTTCTCTGTCCCCCACAGGAAATTGGCACTATTGTAGAAGCTTTTGCTACTAAAATTGTATTCTACTGGTCACATGGCCACCAATCATGAAGACTTTTTTGAATTGCCCTACCAGCCCTGGGCTACCAACAACTACCCATGAACCAGCACCGCTGCTCTATCTGCACACGAATAAAAGTCTCTTACTGTAAAACCCAACCACCATGACTGACAAATTAGGGGCTGGATTTTCCGAGACTCGGAATTGCTGCAGACTTCGGGTGCATAAGGTATATGGTGCCCTGGGCTTGCAGCAATCTAGTGGGATTTTCTATTCCATGCCGCTAATTGATGCTTGCCAGACCAGTTTTCTCCAGTGTAGTGTGCATCGTATCTGGGGCCTCTAGCACACACCTTGCATCCGAACACTGCTGCAAGCTGCCGAAAAACGTGGGTCAGCTGTTGCAGCTGCACTTGGTATTATAAAACAAGGTGCAGTTGCAGCATTCTGTTGTGACGCAGCCGCGGCAATCTAAGAGTTTGACACAGGGCTTGACACAAGCCCTGCATCACCCTTCGAACATCAGGCCCCAGGACTTATCAAATCAGATAACCCAATTTGATAATTTAATTTCATTTATTGATATTTGAGCACAATGTACTGTTTTGCAAAACCAAAACAACAGAAACATTTCCCCCATGAGTCACGACAGACAGTTTAGGGCCTTAAAAATATATTTACTTTTTATGTTTTGGCATCAGAACCATATCAGATTTTGCCGTCTAGCACACAATGTTGTGAATTATTTATTAACTGTTTATGTACACATGAGGATAGCCCGATTGAGACACAGCATCTTCCACACAGTGGGAGTGGGGTCCTGCTTCATGCTCAGCCTGTGACCCTACCTGACCATGGGTTCTCCCGCATGGCCAGGTGCACTCTATAAGCAGCTGTCCAATTAATAAGAGCCATTTTATTCAGAAGAAATGGATACACCACTGAGTGAGGGGCTCATTTACAGTGGTTTCCATTTGCAACAGAATCTGGTGACAGCCTAGAAGGGGTACAATTTATACAGTATTTTATACATTGCCTTTTGCGATGACAGGTCCCAAAAGTAAACTGACACTAGTACAGCAACACTAGTTGAAACATACATGTTTAAAAGGCCCCCCTCCCCCCACACACATACACATTGCCTATTTTAGCATGTGTAGGTCATGACCTGTGGTTGCCGAGCAGTGAGTTAGCTGCAGTTGCTGGGAGTGGGTTCAGACAGTCTAAGAGGGAGCTCTGAGTCCGGTGCCAATTTCAAAGCCCCAAGAGCCAACCCTGACAGATACAGGAACAGAAAAGCTCTTCTGCCAGGCAGGGCCAGGAGGCAAGGCAGTCACCTGAATTGAAGTCGCACAAACATGGCACAGCTTACTACCACCACCAGGGGCATGAGTGTGCATCTCTTCTTGCCACATGAAGCAGCAGCACCACCTCAAGTCAGGGAGGATGCATTGCAAAAAAAAAACAACATACTTTTCACTTTCTCCTTGAATGCAGACTGTTGGCTGGCTGCTTGGAGGTGAGCTTACTACCGGCTTGCAAGAGCCAGTAAAACAGCTTTAGAGAGCTAACTGCCGTCTGGAGTGAGCTGGTGTGTGCCGTCTCCAGCACATCACTGCTTCAGTTGGTTCTGCATTGGGTTTCTGTGATCTCATGGGGTATGAATGCAGTGAGGCACAACAGGGTGTGTGATTGTGGGTCAGTAATCTCACACCTCTCAATTGTTTTGTTAGACACAAGGCACTTACGCTGAATGCCTTTAAAGGGATACTGTCAATCATTTTTGCATAAAATGATTTAAGCAATAATGTCTGACAGGGTGTGTGTCGTGCTAGGATAATGTCACCCCTCAGGTGGTTGGGTATGAGGCCGCAGGCCGAGTGTGTCCAATACCAGAGGTGTGACGTTATCCCAGCACAACACACACCCTGGTGGGCAATATTGCTATTATATGATGGCTTGTTGTTATACATGTAACCCCTGGTCGGCACCACCCCCAGTGTTACACCCCTGCCTACTACCCCGAACATAGGCTAAGGGGGTTGGGTTCGCTAACTTATAACATTTTTAAAACCTTTACGCAGTGCCTCCACTCAGGGTCCTCTTCCAAGAGAGGGACAACGATCTCACCAAAAACTCCACCCTGAAATGAGCAAGCAGAAAAGTGTCATTTTTGCATCTATTGAGGACGCAACAAGGTTCAACTCTGGATGGCCCCATCTAACAGTTCTTCTGCTACCAAGATCAGCAGTTCTCACTCATGCATTCTGGACTGCGACCTGCTTAGCCTGTCTGCTGAGACATTTTGGATGCCTGGAACAAGAACTGCTGACAGTTCTAGAATGTGTGCCAGAGCCCAATACCAAACCCTTATCGCTTCCCTGCACAGGGGGTAGGAATGAGTTCCCCCTTGCTTGTTAATTCAGTGTACCACAATGATGCTGTCTGTTTGCACCAGCAGATGTCCTATGGATAGATGGGTCTGGAAAGCTTGCAGAACATACAGAACAGCCCTAATTTCTAGGATGTTTATGTGGAGGGTGCCCTCAGCTGTCATTCATGTCCCGTGTGTCTAATGAGGTCCAAGATGTGCACCCCATCCCACCGGCCCATCCCGAGGCATCTGTAGTAAGGATCTGATGAAGGGAGGGTATCAGAAAGGAACCCTTTCAGCAAGCAGCGGGTTCCATCCACCATTGAAGCACCTTTCAGACAGGGGATGTTACTAAGACCTTCTGCTCTAGGTCATTTGTGCATTGGTCCCATTGTACTCTTCCACTGGGGAATCCACATGTGCAGTCTGGCCAGTGGTACCGTAACAATGGCTGTTGCCATCAGGCCCAACAGTCTCAGGAATGTCCTGGCTGTGACATACCTGTTGTTGTAGATCATCTGGGCTTGTGCAATGAGGCATTCAGCACTGTCCTTGGGCATGAAGGTTAAACCTGGGCTGTGTCCAAGACAGCCCCTATGTATTGCAGCCACTGACAAGGGGTCACGACTGATTTCTGCACACTGACTGTGATCCCTAGGGCATCGAACAACTGCCTGGTACATGCTAGAGTCTGATAGAGCTGCGCTTTGCAGTGAACTTTGAGCAGTCAGTCATCGAGACAAAGAAGACATACAGTCCTCCTCTCCTGAGGGCTGCTGCCACTACTGCTATAAGCCAAAGGGCAATACCTTGAACATAATGAACATATGAAGATGCCAGCAGATAAGAGGCCTCATAGTCTATCAAGTCTGCTCAGTGTGCAGCTCTCAGTTTTGAATACTGATGCTGCCCCCACCCATCTTTCCACTTGAATACAATGTCTGTGTTACCTCCTCCTTCCCCCTTTCGGCATTCTGATTTTGCCTTTGACCCTGTCTCACCCCTCTTAAATCTTCCTACTGATGCTTGCATTATCAGTTCCTCAGGCAAAGCATTCCATGGTGCCACCACCCTCTCTGTGAAAGTGCCTCCTCATCTCCTCCTGAATCTCCCCACCACCAATTTCTGAGTATGCCCTCTTGTGATCCCTTCCTTTCTATACTTGAACAGACCCTCCTGATGAATCCTATTTATGCCCTTCAAGTATCTGAAGGTCTCAATCATGTCTCTTGATCCTTCTGTCCTCCAAGGAGTACATATTTAGCCTCTGTAGTCTCTCCTCATAGGGCCTTTCCCTCATCCCACTTAGCATCCTGGTCACCCTTCTCCACAACCCCTCCTGCAGCCTGATGTCCCTTTTTAAGAAGGGGTGCCAGAACTGCACACAGTATTCCAAGTGCAGCCTCACCAGTGCCCTGTACAGTGGCATAATCACCCCTACAGCCTCAGGGAATGGGTGCCCTAAAAATAAAATTTGCCTTGCCATTTGCCTCCTCACTCCTTGAGGTTATTCCCCTCACACCCCAGCATCTTACTGGCCTTCGCCACGACCTTCCTACATTGTGCAGAGTCATTAATGTGGCCTGTGATCATCACACCCAGATCTTTTTCCTCGGCAGATACCGATAACGGCACCCCTCCCAGCTGGTAACTGTATTTAGGATTCTTGTTTCCAAAGTGCATAATCCTGCACTTCTTGGCATTGAAACCCAACTGCCAGGTGTTGATAATCTCTCAATGCCTCTAGGTCTTTCTGTAGTCCCCCACCCCACCCTCCTCCCTGTCCACCACTGCTCCAAGTCTGGTGTCATCAATAATCAGGTTTATTTGGCTCCCAATCCTGTCTGTCATATCTGTTACGTAGATGTTGAATAACACTGGTCCCAGCACTGAGCCCTGCAGCACCCCACTTATGACTGCCCTTATGACTTATTAATGAACTAGAAGTGTTCTCCCTGGAAAAGGAACTTGAGGTACTTCCTGTGAGGAAGACAAATCTTGATATGCATGTAAGCATCCTGCATGTTTAGGGAACATATCCAGTCCCCTCCGTGTAGTAGTGGCAACAGGCCTTATAAGGTGACCATTCTGAACTTCTTGTACTGAACAAAGAGGCTCAGATTCCTTAAGTCCTCAGATCCCCTGTACATTTGGGGACTAGGAAGTTGTGGGAATAGAACCCCTTATTCCTTTGTTCCCAGGAAGTGGTTCTATGGACCTTTTCTGCCTTAGGGTATGTACTTCCTCTAAGGGGTCCTCTGTTTTCTGGAGGATAGGCTGAAGGAGTTGATGGATGATCTGGAGGTAACTCCAGAAACTCTAGAGCATGGCCCTGTTCTATTATCTGCAGGACCCACGCATCTGATGTGACCTTCCTCCATTGGTCCAGGTGGAAGGAAAGGCAACCCCCTACCACCACCTTTGAAGGTACTGGTGGGTGGGGATCTAAGAATGAGTCATGCAGATAGAGATCCTGCAGCTGCAGCCGCACTCCCACCTTTAGGGGCTTTTAAGTGGGCACCAGGGTGGGTCCTGGGGCAGGCAAAGCTGATCCTTCTCTGCTTTTACTTTGTTGTCTGGCTCCTGAATAGTGTCTGTTACTAGCCGGAAGAAAGGGCACCCTCTGCCTACTTCTTGGTTGTGTATAGTAGAGGGAGTGTACTGATTTTAAAGTCCTGCCCGAAGCCTGTAGGTTTGAGAGGATATACTGAACATCTGCTCCGAACAGCTTGTATCCTCTGACTGGGGCAGTTAGGATGGATTGCTGCATATCATTGGCAAATCCTACCACCCTCAACCAAGAATGTCTTCTCAAGCAGACAGTAGAAGCTGCTACTCTAGTAGAAACATCAGAAATGTCGTAGGTAGACCTTAACAGATGTTTACCTACATCTTCCTGTCTGGAGGGCCTTTAGCAATTCCTGCTTACAGGTACCCTCTGGGAGGGTTTGGGCCACTGCCTTGGCCTTCTTCAGAGGGTATTCTGGTATTTACCATATAGGCCTGCTAATTTGCAATTCTCAGGTCCAAGTTAGCAGAAGCAAAGGTCCTCTTTCCCAGGACATCTAGTCTCCTGGACTCCTTGTCAGGAGGAGAGATCTAGGATGTTTAGGCACTTGGACCTATCATGGGCTGCATTTATAATAGCCAGTCAGCCTCAGGTTGGCCTGCAAAGGGGATTTCCTGAGTGGGCCTGGTACATTTTATCTGCCTTCCTTGAATGGCAGAAATCATATTGGTCTGTGCCAGGCAATCAGAGTGGCATCCTCTAGGGCAAGCAACAGAGGAAGAATGAGAATAGGTGGGGAGTCTGGTAGTTCTAAAAACTTCTCCAAACTCTTTTTTGTAATATCTTGCTCCTCAGCTTCAAACCCCATGGCAGATTGGAGCTGCTGCATCATGGAGATGAATGAGGGGTCTTCAGGAGGGGATCTTGGGGCGTACACAGTGGAGTCCTCCCCTCCCTGTGGATATGGTGGAGCTGAACCTCTCATAAGAGCTCTCCACATATTCCTCCTCCTCCTCCTCTTGCATTAGGAGGTCAGGGTTATACTCCTTATCTTTGACAACAAGCTCTGTAGGCCTCAAGGAGGGAACAGAAGAGGTAGTCAATGCTCTGGAAGGCAATTGGTGCGTCGACCTAGTAATCATTGTTTGTCTGGGGTGCCCAGTCAATGCCACTCCTGTTGCAGGTAGAGGAGGTAGTAGACGTTGCAGCATGTCCACGAAGGACAAGAGCACCACCTGCACAATGGAGCTTGCGTGCACTGCGGGTGCGCCCTGCGATGTCGATGGAGGACGTGTCATCCCTGGTGCTGATGACCTCTTACCAGCAGTAACAGGCCTAGCAGTGTTTACAGCCTGTCCTGACCTGGTAGAATCAGAGGTCTGGGCAGCAGGTGGCATCGCCACCGAGGCAGTTGATGTCTCAGATGCGGTCATCGTGGTATGAAAAGATGACCAAGAGCATGCTGGGGAGGATTTTTCTTTGCATCTCTCCCTCTCCCAGTGTTTATGTTGCACGGAGGATTTCTCCTGGGACTTGGAAGAATACAGATCTAAGGAACAGGCTGGCAATGCACTAGAGCTCTTCTCCTGGAGATCTTTCTCATCCTGGCTACCTGCTGTTTTAAAAGGTGGTTTTCCATGGTATTCATTTTGCATTGCAGGTAGCTATGCTGAATCCCTCAGGAAGACCTAGTGTCAGAGTGCTGAGGTTTTAGTGTGGTGGTTTCCCACTAACAAACTAAAAATATCCAGCAATAAAAGTTGAAAAATTTTCATTTATACGTTTGAACTTAATTTATTATGTACTGGACTGGTGAGTGCTTTGCCTGCTTGGTTTTGCTATTTGGACTGAAACGTGGGGTTTGCAACCCTCAGCAGAGCACCAGGCTCCATATATCCATTGAGCACACCTGTTCTTGTTAATAGTAATGTGTGTTGAACTTTAGGCAGATCTCACAGGCCTTAACATTATGGGCTGCACCGAGGCAGCACAAGCAGACGTCATGCAAGTTGCCCGAGTAAATATTTTCACCACATTTGCTTTATCTAAAGAGCTTTGCGGGTTCTTTAGATGACATACATGACAACAATCACTTATAAAAAGTGATGGCATATTAGGGAAAGAAAAACTCTACAATGAGTAGCAGTCGACTATAGCTGCTGTGTCTCCAAGGAGGGTCCAGCAAGTTTGGTTGATAGCGGAAAAAGAACTGAGGAGGGAAGGGGCCACCCACATTTATATGGGAGGAGTTGACGCAAGACATTATCATGGGCGGCCCCTAGTGGACTGCTTGCAAAATGTTTCTGTGTGGTCGTAGTACTTGGTGGCTATAGTTCCATAGCTGTGGCCTGGTGAAAGATATCCTAGAAGGAGATGTAATGTTTCCCGACATCTAGTCTAAACCTTGACCCTTTGATTTTATATTTGTTTCCACTTGTCGTCCAATGCCTGTTATTTTCCAACATTCCTCAGACTTAATACCTATTTTATCCTTCAGGATTTTGCTCCATGATTATGGGTTACCTCTAGATCATCTAAATTTAAGGCTAAACATTCCCAAGGCTTCCAACCTGTCTCCATAGTTTATTCCCTTCATTTCATCAATCATTCTAGTAAATCTCCTTTGGAACTTCTCCAGTTCATCCACAGGTGCAGCAACCATACCTACACAATACTCAAAGGTGCAATCACTACCCTTGCCCTGCTCCCAAATCCCCTCTCAATGCTCATAGGCACCATAATCGCTCTAACCATAACCGTCTCACACTGGCTGATTTGAGGTCAGATGTTATAACTACTCCTAGGTCTTTTTCTTCATTAACATTTTTTATTTCAAATCCATTCAGATACTATTTGAATTTCAAGTTGCCACGGCCAAAGTACATAGCCTTGTAGTTATCTACATTATAAGACATCTCCCACCTTTTTACCAATTGCTCACAGTTTCAAAGGTTCCTCTATAACCTGCTTGCATCTTCTATCGACTTAATAATGCAACAAATCTTTTGGTAATTAGCACATTTTCCAGTCCAACACAAAGTCCCATCTCCAAGCTGGTAATATACAGATTAAATAATATTGGACCTAAGGTTGTACCCTGGGCCACACCACACAGCACTTTTGTCCAAGAAGAGTATTCTCTCTTGATGCATACCACCCTCTCTCTCCAGTCTTGCAGCCAGCTCTCTCTATACAAATTTTAGTGTATTATCTAATCCCATTAATTCTAGTTTATGGAGTAAGCAGCTACAGGGTATTTAATCCCCCCGTACCATTATAGGTGCTCCATCCATTGATGTCTTCGGTTGTAATTATTCAGACACCACTACCTGCATGGGCTGCTACTTAAGTACAAACTGAGAACTCTGAACAGCTTCTCCATTTTCATAAATGTAATAGTCCATGCCAGTAGCAGTAGAAGTACAGAAGCCACAGACAGATAGAAAACACTGCTACCACTGATTGGAGCATCTACAGTATGATGGCACAACAGGAAGCAGTATGTACAGAGCCATTTTTAAAGTTATTTTGTGGACCTAAGGTACCACTTTCAGGATATGGAACCCTAGGTCCATGATAGTCCTTTTGTGTGAGTTTTAATATTTTATTTTTAGCTGTTCCTTAGTGGTAGGGATCGCGGTTTGGTCCCTACAAGGTGGCCAGTTGATCCTTCCACTTCCTAGTTCAACTACATGCCCCATGCTCAGGAATATTATGACATGCAAGGGCACGAAGTGCACCCATTGAAATGAATGGTATTGATTTTTCCTTACTCTTTGATACATTATGATGGCGAGCAGGAGATTAATGAAGGCCACCACTCGACCAGCAAGGGCCTTGTTAGTTGACCGGTGGCCTTCATTAACCTTCAACTAGCCATCATAATGTATTTAAAGAGTAAGGAAAAATAAGACCCATTCATTTCAAAGGGGCATGTCCCTGTGCTCTCCCTTACTGCAGGTCATAATATATCTGAGTGTGGGGGCATGTAAAGGAATCAGGAAGTGGAAGGGATCGACTGGGCCACCTTGTCAGGTCCAAACCACGATCCCTCACCACTAAAGAACAGCTGAAATAAGTATTAAAACTTCATACAAAGGACTATCGTGGACCCTAAGGTACCATATTATGAAAGTGGTACCTTAGAACCCAAAGTGTACTAAATCACTTTAAAGAGCAGCTGTCGCCTTTTGGAAAAACTTGGAAAACATGATATTTAGACACAATTCATCTTGTATTTCATACAGCTTCTGAGACTTCTCCTCTCCATTATTTATTACTGAAGAAATTCCCATAAAAACAAGATATTTATCTCAGAGTCCATCTGACTCTATAGCCAAGTTTTGTGTTTGGTGGCATTTCATGGTAAAGAATCAAAGCGCTCAGACTTTCTGCACTGTAGCTGATTCTGTATATGTGGCCCTGCTGCACCTGGAGCAGCTGATTTGTATTTCTGATTTATACATTATTCCCTACTTGAAACTATAATGCTCTGTTGTGACATTGCAGACTGTTGCCATGGGAATAACCGTGATGTCATAAGTACAGTATTATGACATCAGGTTGGGAAAAAGCAAATGGAGCTGATAAACCTTCAAGGAACAACTATCCTGTTTTCATGTATATGACCTCAGTAATAAATAAAGCGTATAACAAATACCAAGGTAATGAGAAATATAAGCAGTTTTTAGTTCAAATATATATATTTTTAAGTTCTTCTTGAGGTGTTTGTGGCTCTTTAAAGGCCATGGAGACAGAAAATAAAAGAAGGAATATAAAGAAAGAAAGAAGGGGTAAGCACATAAATTATTTCCCACTAGGGATATCTAGTTAGATCTATGGGTTTCTTTTTCAGGGAAAGGACAATGTAAATATATAGAACAAAAGGGTTATTTATTTATTTCAAGAGTTTCACCAGGAAAAACATACTGAGCTAAACAGCTTGTTTCCAAATGTGTCCTAAGGGGAAGGGGATGAGGAGAGTGCAGTAATAAGTTACATCAATAAAGTTGCAATTATAATAAAAACAACAAAAAGTATATGGTGAACAATTAAAGGAAGTGCAGTGTTCAAATAGCTACAAAACACAGTGTCTCAATAGTAACAGTTCTGCAAAGTGCAACTGGCAGCAAAATGATGGAGGAAGGAGATTGCAAGTACAACAGGGACAAGTCCAAGGGGAAAGCAGACTGATAAATTGGGGCAGTAGGGAGGGAGTAATATGGAGGAGGTAGAGTGGGACTAGCCTAGGATCAGCAGCGACTGCAGGACTGAGTAGTGAAGTCAAGGAGGAGGAATTTAGAGACAGGCAAGAGGAAGCATTGCGAATAGCAATGGGAAGGGGACCTCAAAATTTGGGGATGTGGAAGGAGAAAGCAGTTTGACCAGCAAAAGATTTTACGGTGGGGGGGAAGTGGGTGTCAGAACTGCAGAGAGAGTAAGAAGGGAGGAAAGGTTGGGGGAAGGGAGCCCAGTTAGAATCTGGAGATGAAGGTGACATAATGAGCAAGACACCTGACATAAAGGAAGTGCAAGGCGAGAGAGGAATACAGGGAACAGTGCCAGTGGTGGGTTCTGGGGAGGCAAACTAGGGCAAATCGGCAGAAGGAGTGAAAGGAGATCCAGCCTGGCAAGGTTGACTTGGGAGCAGCACTACATACAATGTTGCTGTAATCAAAGTTAAGCAGAATAATTTTCAGGACAGTTTCTCTACAGGATACTTGCTTTATTCCTGATAAGTGCCCCAAGTTTAGGGTGCAGCATCTGGTGGACGGCATCCATGTCGGTAGAGAAATCAAGATGACAATCCAACCATACTCTGAGGTATTTCAAGGCGGAGGCATCTTCAACCACAATACCATCAAGGGTCTGGAAGGAGGGGAGATGGGAGAGCTTGGCATGCCTCTGCCTACTGCCAAAGGTCAAGGAGAACTTCTTCTGGAACTGTTGGACAGCTGACTGGCCCAAAATCAGTACTGATGTTGCTGAAATCCAGTTGGTGTCTGGTCGTTAGGTCAAAGGCTGAGGAATCAGAAGCACAGAGAACTGTGTTGTCTGCGTACATGTGAATGGATACAGAGGAGCAGGCAAGGGGGAGGTCTTTGAGGAGGATTCAGAATAGGATAGGATCAAGGACGGATCCTTGGGGGACGCCAGAGAAGATTGGGAGAGGAGGGGAACTGGTGTCACCAATACAGACAGTCTGGATCCTACCCTCAAGGTATAATCAAAACACCACTCAACAGAGGAGGAGGAGAGCCCAATGGATTTCAGCTTGTCAGGAGGATGGTAGGGAGCGAAGGTGGAGAAGTTGTCAAGGAAAGGAGAGAACTGGAAAAGGATCAGGTGTTCCTGAAGTTTAGCCAAGGAGGGAGTTGGGGGCAACAGTTGCCAGGGCAGGAGGGATCACTACTTTTGAGAAGAGGTATGCCATGGCCTGCTTCCACAGATCAGGAACTGAGGCAAGTGACAAGGAGCGATTTAAGAGGTAGGTGATGGGAAGGGCAATGACCAGGGTAGAGAGAGGCAAAATGTTTGGGTTTAAGGCCGACAGCGCTCCCTCCTTTGTGTGGGTAAAGAGTTAGGGGGCACTGAGGGTGACAGAGGGAGTGGTAGGGGAGAAGGAGAAGGAATAGTGGTAAGGCCGTCAGCGCTCCTTCCTTTGTGTGGGTTAACAGTTAGGAGGGCCTTGAGGGTGACAGAGGGAGTGGCAGGGGAGAAGGACAAGGGATAGTGGTGGGAGGAAAGAGTTGATGCAAAAGAGGAGGAGGTGTGGGGGAGGGAAGAAGGGAAAGGGCACAGGTGAGGAAAAAAGGAGTTAAAAGTTGAGGCAACTGCCGTGGGCTCAGACATGGGGGAGTTGCCAAACTTATAGACAGGAGAAGGGGGCTGGGAAGGTGGGAAGAAGAGTGCGTGAATGACTTTTCAGATCTTTGAGGGATGGCTAAAGTCGTTATGGAGCATAGATGCAAAGTAGTCCACCTTCACAAGTCTAGTAGCTCTGGTACAGGCGTTACAAAGTGACCTAAATTTAGCAAGATCAGTTGGTGATCCAGCAGACTTGTGGGTCTGCCAGGGAAGAACTCATGCATGATGACAGGCCAACAACTCCACAACGTTGCAAGGGATCCGGTGTTAATGTTGCTGGCAGCTAGTATAGAGACCAGTCAGTTGCTCTCAGGTCAGCAAGTAAAGTGGATAGATCCAGAGATCTGAAGGATCTAATCTGAATGAACTGGAGGGGGGGCTTACACATGCAGTAGACCATATGATGGTCACTGAGGGCATCAGGGAGGATACCAGCATCCACAATACAGTGAGGGTGGGAGGGAAGAATCTAGTCCAGAAGGAAGTGGGTATGGGTTTTGGGGTTGAATCTGGTGTGATCAGAGATAGGATGGGTAAGCTGGAGAGATTTTACTTTCTGGAATAATTTACAATGGGAAGATGCGAGCCAATTAAAACTGAAGTCACCTAGGTTGAGTAATTCTCCAGTGGAGGCATGTTAGGACAGGGTGGTAAGGAGCTCAGTGACAGAGGGCAGAGATATGCCAGGACAGCATAAGACTCCATCAATGAATATGGGGACAGAAGGGGAGGGGAGGGACTGTTTCAGAAGGAGCATCTCATAGGCAAACAAGGAGGAGACTGACAGTACAGGTTCAAACTGGGTGCAGAAAGAAAGGCAAATGGCTATATCTCTGCCCCTCTTAGTACGATACTGTTGTACGATTGAGAAGCAGGATGGCTATGGCAGTATACGCTTATCTTGGGAGACAGCCAGGATTCTGAGATCACCAGGACGTCAGGACTGCAGTTCACCATTAAGGACTATAGAAGACTGATTCAGGGAAGGAATGTTAACATGGGCTACTCTCAACCCTTTGGGGACAGAAGAGGCAGTTGGCACAGTCATCTGCTAGAATGAGAAGTAAGGAGATGAGGAGGTTAGGGGAAGCTATGAGATGACTGAGTGAAATGGAGGGAGGGTGAAGTGGAGGGAGAGGAGGAGCGAGGGACAGGAAGGGAGGAGGCCCCTAAGTACATTAAGATGGATCCAGGTGGAAGGGAGGAGGCTGCAAGCAGAAGGCCAGGGGGAGTGTTGGAAGGGGGAAGGCCAGCAGAAGAAAAGGTAGGAGAGTGAGGTGGTGGAGCTGAAGGAGAGATTGGGGAGGGAAGAAAGGAGGACTAGGAGGGGAAGAAGATCAAGAGAAACTACCAGCATGCTGGAGAGATGGTAAGCAGTTGCCTTTATTAAGCAGGCATACAGAGGATGTTAAAACAGTAGGCTGCACCCAGAAGGAAGGCCTGCAATGGACTAGGTGGGGGTTATATTGTTACATGCTGAAAATGGAAAATAAAATTAGAATTAACATGTCTGGCCATTAGGTTTCTTCAGGAATGATCTATACAGAAAAATAAAAGCATGGTTAGTGGCTGCCAACAAACTATGCTTACTGTTTTAATAAAGCATTCCTGAAGAAGACTTAACAGTATACTCTCAACCTTTTGTTCCCCAAATGTGGAACAAATTAGCAAAATGTGGACCACTTAATCAAATCTTTACTAGGAAGCTCAGAACACTGTTAAAATGTTTGCATTTATGTTCAGAAAGTCCGTTATTAATTGAATATTTTTTTTTGCATCATTTACTATAGATTTTTACTTTAAAATGTTAATACTGAATGTGGGACAAGTCCTCACAATGTGGAACAGGGAGCTTTTGTGAAGTAAAATGAGGAACATTCCTCGTAATGTGGTACAGCTGAGAGGTATGCTTAACAGTCACTACAAGAAGAGCTGCTTCTTTTTCTATTGTCTGTGTGCATTTAATGAAACCAACTGGTTATTCTTCTAACCCACAGGTTGACAAATGCCTAATTTCTTGTTCTTATATAAATACATACAGAAGTTTTAAGAAGGTAATACAGTATGAATTACCATTACAGGAACCGTATGACTACTGTAAACATGAAAAAGTGGTTTAGAACAGAGTACCTCGATTTTTTATGTGAATATCATCACATATGTGTAGATCCAGATGGGTAATGATTAAGTGGTAGGATGTCTCCTTTACATCAAAAGCACTGAAGATTTTGACAATGGCATCATTTTGGTCAGATGATGCTGTACTTTGTGGTGTCTTAACCTGCTGAGAGATTGGTGCCGGGGCTGAGCTCTGTAAAACAACAGTTCAAATATTGACACAAATAACACAGAAATAAAATCAGGTGCAGGTGTACCCATCGGTAAAGCCCTAGCCAGTAACACTTTATGTGCTTATTTACATGCCCGGTTCTGTTGGCTATGTGGAACTGAGGTGAGGTGCCAACTCCTGGTGCACAGGGTTAGTACAGCTGCCCCTCTGACAGAAAAAAAAAGACAGGGTCAACCAAAAGCAATGTCAACCAAAACACTCACTGTCCCGATCAACTAAAGTTCAGGTAAATGGATACTGCTGCCAGCTCACTGGTGATGAGCACTGAGGCACCCACCGGGTATGCTGGTGACCTAAGTCTGCACCCCACAGAAGGCAAAGAGTGTCTCCACTCAGTCGACATCCTCCCTGGGAGGCAATGGCATGCATCGCACTTTGAGTGGTTCCTGGTGGTGGCCCAGTGGACGCACATTTGACAGTGTAGTTGACCACACACACTGCCATATGCCCCCCCCATGTTGTGATGTATGGCCATGCTGTGGGAGAAGGGTGGAGTGATGGGAGAACACGGGAAAAGGTCCCCCCCTCTGTTGTGCCAGATTATGGTCCTCTGTGTCTCCCCCATGCCTCCCGACAGCTCTGCTCCCATCCTTCCCCCCAAAAATGGACTCTGATGTATCAAGGCACTCCTCCCATGTGGTAGCAGGGAGACCCTTCCCAAGAGGGTTACACCGGAAACTCATGAGGTGACAAAGGACCTTGGGAAGCCTGGAAGTGGGCAATGGCAACAGGAGTTGAGTCTGTGGGGAAGACAAGAGGTGCTTTAGGAGCCCAATGGAGCAGTGGAACAAGACGGTGCCAAACAATAACAAAAAAAAGAAGGATACTGCCAACCTCAAACAAAATCAATCAGGACACTTTAAAGTACACTATGGAGGAAGAAGGGTGGAGACATTTTGAACAAAAATATGATTTATATTTAAAGTAAGTTTCTTTGGGCCGTCTGTTGGCCCAGCAGCATCCAATGCGCAGACAGATACTGCTTGGCACTTTAAAGCCTGTGGAGGTGATGGTGTTATGTAAGGCACAGGAATGACCCCTGTGGGGAACCAAAAAGCCCCCCCCCCAAAAAAAATCACTGTAGCATATGAGGTCACCAGAGGACTGTGTAGCACCATCATGTGGGTGGAGGGTGAAAAGGAAGAGGAAAAAGCAAGAGGCCATCAGGATGACGCTCGTGGGTACTTTTGAAGCCCTCCAAATCAGGGACCCCAGCAGAGGATCAGTGGGGGTGGCAGTAGATGAGGGCTTTGAGGTTGTGACCCGAGGACAAGGCAGGTAGCGTCTGATGACAAAAAGTTATATGGAGAAAGGAGGAATCCAAAATTATTCCTGAGCACAGGACACAAAAGCTCTAAGCTCTGCATCAAATGAAACACTGAAGTCTTTTTCCAGCATTTCACTGACTGCAAAACTATGGGAGCATACTCTGTTATATTTATTTCAAATGTTTCACCAAGAAAAACATAACGAGCTGTTAACAGCTCATTTCCAGATGCATCCTGGGGGAAAGGGGATGAGGAAAATCATATACAATAATATAAACAGAAGCATAATCAACAGTATAAAACATAAAGTACAGATTGAGACCTAGTGGTGAAGGTACTATACTTTAAGTACAGAACAGTGTATCGGAACAGGCAAACTATTGGAGGGGTGAGTATAAACTGTGATTTTACAGGAAGGGGGTCATGGACAGATGCAGGAGGAAAAAAGTTGTGACGAGACTGTAAGGAGAAAGCAGAAGCAGCAGGAGAACTGTCGGGAAGAGAGGACCAGAGTACAGGAAACTGATAAGAAAAGCAGATTAACCAGCAGTAGTTTTCTAGAAGGAATAAAGAGGAATGAGAAGTACTACTGCGGAGAGGGTGAGGGAATTGGGAAGAGGATGAGAGGTATGTAAGTGAGGAAAGAGAGCCAACCAGAATTTGAAATAAAAAAAGCATGATAGGAAAAGCACCTAGACTCAAGAAAGGGGAGAGAAAAGGCAGAGTAGAGTAACAATGGGTGGGTACGAGGGGAACAGTCTAAATCAAAACGACAGAAAGCGTGAAAGAGGGGATCCAGTTTGGCAAGGGAGGATTTGTTTGCTGTTGTCCTTTTGAAAAATATTCTAAACAGGGTACACTGAGCCTGGGGAGAGTGGTAAAACAGACCTGTTGAAAACCACCCGACAGTGCTTTCAAGACAAGTAGCACTGCATCTGATTGACACAGCTTTAGAATCTAAACAGCAAAATCTTACGGATTATACTATAAATCTTTTTTTTTTTTTTTTTTTTTTTTTGTTAATAAACAGACTATCCTCCCCTATATTCTGAAGCTGTATTGCCAAACTTAGTGGTTGAACCACACACTGCTAAGCAACAATGGAAATCACAGTACAGCAGCTCTCCAAGAACCTCATGCAGTAGAAAACATTGGTTCCTGAACGGAAAAATTACATGCTAAAATGAAACGGCTTTTACTCTAGAGCCATTCGAGACAGACAATGCACCAAAAAATACTAAAGAAGATGTGGATGCTTTGGACATCTGTGAAACAAAAATCCTCTCTGTATGCACTTACTTCAGCAGAAACCCTTGAGAGCACAGTGTTACGCAGAAAAATCAAAGTTTTTTGTGGTTTTTGTCAACTTCAAGTTCATACGACTGTGTGCACAGCAATGCGCAACTGTGTCACACAAACTGACATGGATATTTTTTAACTGTCTGAGGATAATCCTCCACTAATTATGAGAGCATTTTGATTAATCCTAAAAAAAAAAAAAAAAAAAGTTGTTTTTCTTGATAAACAGAATAAAACGCTAAGTGATACTAAAAGTAAAAAAGGAGGCAGATTCCAGAAAAGCAATAATTGTTACTTGCACATTTTAAATCAACCAAGACTTGGTTCTTAATTTATCAAGACTAAGAAAAAATGTGTTATTCCAAGGAAATGTTTTCAGCATACCTAGATTTAGTCCCATCCACCCAGTAACGAAGTAGGAGATTTTTACTATGAGGGATGAAGTTGAAAAATCTCTTCTCCAGATTGCCTTGAAACCCATCGGATAACCTTTGCCTAAGGGATTCTGTTTGGTTACAGTACAAATAGCTAACATCCAAGACCTAGGCTAAATATCAATGCATTGAATGACTGTAAACTGTCCCACTGACATGTATACTCTATGTAACCTACTCTCTGTGTGACATGTATATTCTCTGTAACCTACTCTCTGTATGTACAGCCACATGTAATGTTCTCTCCGGGTCGCCCCTGAAAAAGGGACCTTCGGGGCTCAGAGGGCCTACCCGGTTATCAAAATTTAATAAATAAATAAGTTGAGTTGGGGCTGCATTCTCCTTTAAATTTAAAATGTGTTACTGGAATCAGGCCCATATTATTTTGGATCCTAACCAACTGGTTGTTGTGCGCTCAAAAAGTCGACCTTTCCAAGACCCTAAAAGCACTTCACCGTCTGCCTCATCTTCCAACTCAGAAGCTGTAGCCTCAGTTAAAGACACATTTTCTTGAAATCTCACATTTACTGAATCAGAAATTGTGTAAGCAATAACTGAGGAAGCTATAATCCCTCAAAAATTATAATCCTGTTTCTTAATACCAAATGCTAAGAGTTTAACATTTACCCCGCTGAAAGAATTTGGCTATCTGAGCTTGCTCGTTCAAGTATTTATAAGTTAGCTATGATTTATATTGAAGTGCACTGCAGCTAGATGAACTACATTTCTGACATTACCTAGACTTGCAGCATTTAATTGCTGAAACCCGTTACACAATTTACAGTACCTATATACTCCAGGATGGCTCCCCATGGATTGGGACTGTAACAAATCGAGTATTTAACAGATTTCTTTTGTATTTTTTTGTAACTCAACTTTATTCAGGAATACGGGCGTTTCTTTTTTTATGCTATACCTTCTCTCTCTTTTCTCCTAATCTCATATATGAATGTATACCAGTTGTTTTTTTCAAAATCAATAAAGTTTATTTATTTATTTTTTAATATTTATGGAAAGGAAAAGAATTTGGAGATTAGTGCAGATCAGGCATCTCTGAAGGGCCAGACGAGACTTTGACATCACTGGTCAAAGGCACATCACAGGCAACCAGCAACATCAAGTAAATAATTTGTTTTGGGGGCTAGGAGGTGGTGCAGAACACGAGTGGCTGGGGTATGGGAGTGAAGCCCCGATACATGAGTGGTTTGGGGCTGGAGGGGCAAAGCCTTCCACTTCTGTACACTGACTGGATCAACTGAAAAGAGATTTTGGGATAAAACATCAGCCGCCATTTGAGGACAGGCATTACATACGCGATTTGCCTGAATGTACCATCTTTCATATACGTTATCCCAAAGGGCTTTTCAAGACATGAACAACTGCATAATCCATTAGTAGTGCAGAGGGATACAAAGTGAGATTGAAAGAGGTTAAAGGGAAACTCATATCAGCTGACAAAGTGCAGCAGCTGTTGCATAAACACGCGATTAGGGCTTTTAGCGTTAAAAGTAATTTTTATTTACCTGCTTGGCTGTAACTTCTAGTTTTAAAGATCCCTGCAGTCCACAATGTCACCGGAGCTGCCTGTGGCCATCTCATGCAGCTAAGCTACTTCCGTTGCATGGGTTATGCTAATGAGGACTACCAACTCGGCCAATGGTTGGTATCCCTCATTGTCATAACCCATGCTTCAAACTTCACCTGGCTCATGAGATGGCCTGGCGACTCCAGCGACATTACTGATGGCGCAGATCTTTAAAAGTAAGTTACAGCCAAACAGCTAATATAACTTTCTTTTGGCTAAAAGCCCTAATGCAACATGCTATATCCTTGCAGTTCAGCTGACTAGAGTTTTCCTTTAAGTAAGTACCAAACCCAGTCCTGAGAGTGGTTTAAAGGGTTTGAGATGCATGCCCCAGGGCTGGAAGGAAACAAAGCCAAGGCTAAGTGTCCTTTCACTGCTGGGAAGTGCATCTCAAACCCTTTAAACCACAATCTGAAGTGGTTTATTTCATGTATAAAAAGGCCTGAATGGTCTGTGTACACTTTTATGTTTTATAATGTTAGACGTGAGTAAATAGTCCTTTGTGGCTCCTTTGTAGTTGAACACTAAGGGACAGGTTGGTGTATTATTGGAGAAGATGCTCTGATGGGGCCGGAAACTCAGCTGGAGAGGTTCATAGAGATCTATTTCTCCAGACAATCCCCAAGCTGCTCCAACACCACCTTCTCAATAACCTCTATAACCTTTGGGGAAGGTTAAGGGGACAGGTTGGCATTAAAAACCTACTATGGTGAATATCAATGGGCAATTGCCCTGAAAAAAAAACAGAATTCCAGTCAAAAAATCCAGCCAGCTCAGCTCTTTCGCACTGTAGACAGGCTGTTAAATCATCCATGTCTGCAATCCGTTTGAGCTTTTACAGTAGAAACATGCAAGGAGTCTGGCCAATTGTTCTCTGACAGCCAGTCTGGTGGCACAGAGGGCTGAGGCACTGTGCACCTTACCTCTCGCCATGTTTGTGACCAGAGTTCGGGAACAAGCTTGGGGGCTGGAGTAGACTGAGCAGCTGTCAGGCAGCTCTACTCTCCCAGATTCGGGTGGTGGATCGACTCAGCTCTTGGCTGCCACTAGGTGGAGCCTGGTGATAGTGCCAATGCACGAGCAGCTGACTAAGGTCACAGGAGGGGGAGCTGCAGTGGTATGGGAAATGCATGTGCATGAAGATGTGCATTCATCCTGGAACTGAACTAAGGGATAAAATGGATAAAGTGGTCAGCTCAGGCTCCTTAAAGTCCTGCCTGCTGGCCCTCTGCCCCACAATGCTGCCCGGCTGGGGCACCAGTACTGGATGTGTGTATCCAGGTGGGGGAGGATGGCCCTCCCTCACCTGGCCTTACCACAGGTAGCAATCTGTGGGAGTTTCAGGGGGTCCCAGTCACAGGTAAAGTAGAATGCCAGGTGTGGGGGGACAGGACTGAGCTGACCTAGATGGCAAAAAGCTATATGAAAAAAACTTTTCTCTGACAAGCTGCTCTCCATCTGATCGGATATTTCTTCCAGAGGTGGTCTGTTATGGACTGGTGGCAGTCCACCTCCAGGTGCTATATACATCTGCCTATCTGGAGTGAGTCTTGGCTGTTTTCTTGAAGAGAGGTGCTCCGGGTGATTTCAGGTTTTGTGCCCCATTTGCTGTATAGTGAACCTGGGGCCAACCTAGTTGCTCGTGGACTGCAGCCAGATCCCTGGGACCAGTTACCACTGCAACCGTCGGATGTTCCCTGCATGAAGGTGATCTTTCCATCTGCCCTCAAAAAGTCAGTGGTCAGACCCCTTCTTAAAATGCCATCCTTGGACTCCAATGTTCTAGTGAATTACAGGCCCGTCTCAAATCTTCCCTTTTTGGGGAAGGTTATCAAGAAGGTGGTGGTGCAGCAACTTGTGGATGGTCTGGAGAAATATGGTATCTATCAACCTCTCCAACTGGATTTTCAGCCCCGTCATAGCACTGAGACTGCTCTCATCAGGGTGATTCAATCTCTGCATGGAGAGGGACCAAGGTCTTTGTACTATACTGGTTCTCTTGGATCTTTCGTTGTAATCTGACACAGTTGACAATGGGGTGATATTTGATCACTTGGAGAATTATGTGGGTCTCACGGCACAGTTCTGTGTTGGTTTCAGTACTACTTAAATAGCTGCTGTTGCCCCAAAGAAAACTTTGAAAAACATAATACTTGGGTACAATTCAGCTTGCATTCCATATATATTCTATAGATCTCTCCTCCCCATTATTTATTACTGAGAAAATTTACATAAATACATGATATTTATCCCTTAGAGTTTATTTGCCTCTATAGCCGACTCCCTACTTCAAGTCATAATCCTCTGTTGTGACATCACACTATGCTGCCATGGGAGTAACTGATGTCACAAGCAGTGCATTATGACATCAGGTAGGGAGAAAGCAACAGGAATAGCTGAACTCTTCAAGAGCAAATATCCTGCTTTCATGCAAATGACTTCAGTGATAAATAATGGAGAGGAGAAATACAGAACTAATGTAAAATACAAGCTGAATATGTCTAAATGTTATGTTTTGCTAAGGTTCTCCTGAAGGCGTTAGCTGCTCTTTAAGAGGGAATACAGCAGGTTGCCATAGGTAATTTAATCTGGGGCTTCTGTGCTCTACTGGCAAGTTCCTCAAGGTTCAATCTTTGCCTCTGTGTACATGTTGCCACAGGGTGAGATCATTAGACAGTAGGGTGTTGAGTTTCACTGTTATGCAGATGATACTCAACTATATTTATAACATGGTAAAATAACAGGACCACAAACAAGGAAGCCAATTGGCTCAATGCGTCAGCTGATATAAGACAACACAGCATTAATCACAATAGATGCGTGTTGGTATTCAAGGCAGCATGAGAAAATCATTACAGGACTTGTACTGCTGTGCGAAGCTCCCAGAAAGATGGCGCGCGCATTTGCAAATATATCGGATGAAACTGTGGGGAGCGAAAGTGGAGAGGCATGTATGCTGTGCTTGATCGTAATGTAATGCCACTGCAGCAAGTAGGACACATCCTGGAGCAATATGAGGAAGGTGATCCAGTGCTTGAAGAACAAGGAAGCGAAGAAGAGCTCCATGAAGCGATACGGTACTGTAGCGCGATCAGTTTAGCAGCAGAAACTTGCAGAAATCAGTGCATTGTGGGAACATAAACAATATTTGCATATCTAGCTATGTTGAATGAACCGAAAGGCGAGATATGTAAATAGGTATTTCCTGCAATCCTCTACCGAACCATAAAAGTTAACACAAGAAACGAGCGAAAACAGCCGTCTGATAGCAAGGAAAGGTAGCGTGGCACGTTAGATGTAGCGCATAGTGCTTTTACACAATTGTCGTAAACGTGCAGGAAAGAGCAGTCACAATATAAATAGATACTGCCTTGTCAATGTGCACGCGCTCCCAGGAGATGGATGTCTACTAAAAAATGTACAGGGTTGAGCAACAGAAAATACTGTATTAAACAATGTAAGAAGTAGCTGTTCATGTATGTGGCATATTATTGTGAATGTAAACAGTATTAAATTAGCACTTGCCATGTTACAAGCGCATTGAGATCAATGACTGGATGGCCTCAAACTTATTTATTTTTAATTTACTATGCTTTCTGTCCCTGTGGTGCCCAGCCTGCTCAATCAAGTCCTTCTTCCCCCATCCCTGTCACCCACTGTCCCTGGGACTTACCTTCCAACTCCACAGTGCCCCACATTTTGTCCCCTGTGGTGGTGCCCGACAGGTTCCCTAAGCCTGGAAGGAGTTTAGGTTGGGTGTGGGTTGGGAGCCCCGTGAGCAGGTGCGAACCTGCAAGAAGAGGAGACTTCATTCTGCAGGCTGGTGTTTTTTCCTATTTTCTGTTACCCTCCCCTGGGCACCTTGTGGGCTAAGACTGGAGTAGACATCTGCAGACAAGCGTGCCAACATCTCCAGTCAGGAGGTGCCTGCTCACCCATTGTGCTCTGCTCACACTGCCACCTGAGGTCACTCATGTGGCAGTACTGCAGTGGAGCATACCGACCTCCCTCCCTGAGGAGAGTACCCTATGGGACGCTCTATCTCTCCCCCAGGCTGGTCCCTGATGACTCAAGCTCACTTCCAAATCTGGGTCGCCAGCATCGCGGTAGTGCTACTGCAGCACTGACCAGCGGCTCTAAACTGACTGTATCTTACTCCAGGAAGGCAGAGATTTTGATGACTGAGTCAGCCTGATGGGGCTCAGCAATGACGGAAGATCTGGCAGCGCTTCCCTCATTAGGTTGCCAGTCTCTTACAGCTGTAAATGTAGTAAAGAATCTAGGGTTGTTTTACACTGCAAGATGACGCTGAACCAGCAGGTGTCAGTGGTGATCCAATATGGCTCTACCATCTTCGTAACATTGCCAGGATTAAACGGCATCTGGCACCTGCTGACCTGGTGACAACTGTTCATGCTTTTGTCACCTCTAGGCTTGACTACTTTAACGCTTTACACTTAGGGTTACCTGGAGGATTGATGCAAAGCCTGCTGCTGGTCAAGAAAGCTGCAGCCCAGCTGACTGTGGGAATGTCTTAGAGGTACCATATCACACCAGTGTTGTGTGCACTGCACTGCATTAGCTGCCTATGCGATGGTGCATCATCTTTAAGATATACTCACTGATATTCAAGGCCCTAAACGGTTTGGGACCTATACTTGAAAGATCTGGTGTCTTACATTTCAACCCATCCCACTCCACTCCACTGATGTGGGCTTGCTTGTTGTCTCCCACCCCGCCACCCCGTTCCTGCTTGAAATAGTGTGGGACAGGGCCTTGTGTGGTGGCTCCCTTGCTGTGTGGAATTCTCTATCTGGGAGCGTCCACTCTGCCTGCACAGTGAATGCCTTTAAAACCTTACTGAAAACATACTATTTGCTCAGGCATTCCCTAGCTATCTTTTAAGATGTTAACTTTTATTTTCTAATGCTATCGTAGTATATGCTGTTTAAGATGTCTGCTGATTGTACTACATGCTTATGCTTGGGAAAGGGCGCTTTAGAAATAAAAGCTGTTTTTCCTTTAATAACAGTTTGAAATGTTATGTCTGCTAGTAGTGCTGATCAGCTGCTGATCCCCGCTTGTTGGCTGGCGTGTGAGTGTAGTGGGGGGTGCAACCAATTAGAGTTAAAATGACTGTAGCCGACTGGGAGAGGAACGTGTGCTGCACTAAAGACAGGGAGAGAAAGCCAAAGATGGTGCCTGTGTAGTGCTTTCTCAAACAGAGGTGACTGGTTGCGAAGTTTTCATTAAAGCCACAGTGTGTATATCGTAAGTTAAACCACAGTCAAGTGATGCGTTTTGTCCAATTAAGTTTCTACATTCTTTCTTTCCAATCTGTAAGGAAAGGTTATGTGACCTGCTCAAGTTCCCTCTGAGTAAATTGCAGTGGTAGGATTCAAACTTGGGTCCCAAGGTCCTGAATCTGTGTAGCCCCTAGTCACACTGACTTCCAGTGCACAGCACTCCACTGGCACTATTTTAGGGATATGATGGTATACAGCTACCATGCAATATCAAGCAATGGGCTATCAGTAGTACAAATCACCTGCACACTGAATCTGCATGGCAGCACAAACATACGGCACCACACCTGCTTTAATAAAAGAAAACAATATAGAATTAAATTACTGAACATGTCAACCACAAAGTTACCCACCATTTTACTTAAAGGGGATTAAATCAACTTGGGGATGGGTATGACAGTGTTCCTTTAACAATCATAATTGACTCACTTAACTGAAGTTAATTTTTTTTTAATGATAATATGGCACAGGTAAGATTTTTTGAACTTCTTTTCCTCTAGAGTACTCATTATAGACACAACTAGAGGTAGAATTCTACATCCTAGAACGCTGGCAGCAGCAGCAGAGTGGTTGAGTCTGTGTGGCGCTCCTAGAACAAAGTGAAAACTATCCATATTTTTCTGTGTGTACAGGTAATGAATTAAGAAAAAAGGAATTGTTGCTCACAGGAAAGTGTGGGATTTGTGTTTTTGCTGTTGGCTGGGAGTAGGACAGTCACCACATTTGTTCTGTGGTGAATCACTTCTTGTTTAAATTTAATTTATATAGTTTGGCAGTCTGTGTGTCCTTTTGTGGGGTTGTCTTCGTTAGCAGGATGTGCTTGTTGCTGTGATGGCCTACAGATTACATTTTTTTTTTTTTTTTTTTTTTTAAATCAGGGCATCCTGGCTTTGCAAGCTGCTCCCCAGTTTTAGTGTAGTGAATCTCATCAGGGTTGATACTAGTAATGCCACAGGACTGAAAGGACTTAATCAGGTCCTTGCTCACTGATCCCTAGCTTAAAAAATGGGATCCAAAATGAATGCAGAAACTTTCAGAGCGATCATCTTTCTGGTCACCCTTAGATGTTTCTCTTGCTGCAGGGAAATCCAATCAGTTAGGTCAGCCTTCAGCTCAGAATATGATGATTTGCACCCACCCGCTTAGGCTCTGTATCTCTTTCTGTTGCTGGTGGTCAGATTGGTCTTGGCAAGCTTAGCCTCTAACTTGTCCAGCTTTCTGTGCCGCTCACAAACCTGCTTCTAATCAATACTGAGATCAGCATCCACTGGCAAATTGTTCTCCTTCACAGCATGCTGGGCAACATGCAGTTTGAATTCAAGATTGTACTGCTTTCGTTTGGTGCTTTTCTGCTTTTTTTTGGCTCTCTCCTCTTGCAACTCCCTACACCCTCATTTGTCAGGATTTCAGGATGCCCTTTATAGGGGGGCATCAATCAGGTCTAGTGGAGCAGCTGTCAATTAAACCGCCCTCAATTAATAGCTGCCCGCGATTAATAGCTGTGGCCAAAAATAACTGAATTTAAATCATGGCTATTAATCAATGAAATATGGTATTTATATTTACGTATATGTGATTGGTTTTTAGCATTTGGATGGAGGTAACTGGAAAACACACCATCTAGGGTAGAAAACAAAACAAAAAGGTAATATTAAATGCGCGCTGAAAATAGAGTTACAATTGATGTTTAGACATAGGTCTTCTTCGAAATTATCTAAAAAAAAAAAGCAAAGTGTTTTTCTTTTTTTTTTCCCTCTTAGATAATTCCTGAAGAAGACCTATAGTATGGTTGAAATGTCAATTCTAACTCTATTTTTTACTTACAGTGTACAGTTAATATTATCTTTTCATTTTGTTTTCAGCCCACACACTGAAGCCACACCTTGTTTTTTGTTCTATCTAGGGTAGGGTGTTAAAGGGATTAAAGCAGGTACAGATTAGTGCAGGGCAGGGTGTGTTACACTACAGGGTGGGGGTATTAAATACAGAAGAAGGTGTAACAACAGGCAGTATGGAGTACAGAAGCAGAGAGAGAGATGATCATCTCCAGGCAGTGTGGGGCACTAATCTCCCAGGCTATGCTCTGGAGGGTGGGATACTGCCCTATATGTAGTAGATTCTCGGAGATCCAGGCACAGCTGGGAGCAGCAAAGGAAGACATTGTCAGAGTGGCTCATCAGGATACCTGGAAATGTCAGGGTGCCCCCGGCCCTCCGAGGTACCTGGCCACCTTCTAAACTCTGGGAATCTTTGGTTTTGACATCTGTTTTTTTTTAAATAAATGGGCACTGTAAGTAAATATAAGATGCAAATAAACAGCTAGTGTATTACACCAAAGTGGAACACTTATATAAGTATGACATCTTGGGCCCTCCCTTATTGATTTTCCAGGTGGGCCCCTGTGTCAACTTTCCATGTGGGTCCCTTGTCCCCAAACAGGCTCTATGAGAAGATATATCTATGCTGTATCACTAGCTGGGCTGGTACTCACAGGCACACCACCCTACACCCCAACTCCCCCAGATGCTCACTGGACTGGGCGGCTGAAGTGTGGTGAGCAGGGGAGGAGTGGCAGGGGCAGTCATAAGAAAGTCATCCAGACACACCGCATTCAGAATGTAAATTGTTATGCACCACTGGAGGAGGCACAGGTATCGGACACCTACCGGTGGGGGGAGTGAACTGGTTGGGGAAGGGTGAACAGGATGACTTCATGACTCTATGATTAGAGGGATGGAGAAGGTGACGGAGGAGGGGAAGGGATGGGTCAGGCAGATGCCTTCTAGGTGCATCGGCCATCCAGGATATGGATAGAATAGGGAAGATGGTAGAGGAGGAGGAGGAAGCTTGGGGTGCTGGTACACTTGGTACCAACAATCCAGCAAACCAAATGACAGACAGTGAAGCATAACTTTCAAATGCTGGGGGACAGAATGATGGCACACTCAGTTTCTGAGGTCCTCCTTGAGTGGGGTAGGATGCATGGGAAGGACAGGGTAAGGAAGGAGGAGACCGAGGAATTTAATGGCTTGTTGAAGGGATGGTGTCAGGAGGAGAGATATAATTTTGTGAGAGACTGGAAGGGCTTCTGGGACAGGAGGCTCTTCAAGGGTGATGGCCATCACCTAACAAGAGAAGGGTCCAGTGTGCTTGGGCAGATGTTTGATGTCTACATAAGTGGACATTTAAATTGGGGGTTAGGGGGATGAGGATGGAGTAAAGGTGAACCTAGGACTCCCTCAGAAATGTGATCGAGGAGCAGTGAGAATGAAAGCAGCAAAGCACGAGTCTGTAATAAGTAAGGGTGCTAGGGGGCTCATAAAGGCAAGAGGGAGCAGGAAAACCAGGATGATAAGGAGAGCGGGGCAGACAAAGGGATAAAAGCTCCCAAATGGGAGAATGGTATATGCACAAGTGGAAAGCAGTCTGCCTAAATGCAAGGAGCCCAGGAAAAGAAAAATTAATGAGCTCCAGGTGATTGTAAGTAAGTAAGTAAAATTTTACTTATTATAGCGCTTCCCAAGCTCAGAGGCGCTTTACAATAAAACAAGTGAAATCACATTCAAACAATAAATCAAACAACCATACAATACACTTACTCACTGTGGTGAATATGTGATTAGACCTCGTAGCCATTACAAAAAATGGGCCACTGGTAATAATGACTGGGACCTGGCAGTTCTGGAGTATGCCATGTATAGGAAAGATAGGGGTACAAGGAAAGGAAGTGGGGTTACCCTCTACATCAGGGAAGGCACAGAGGATGAGTTCATCGGGGCAGAAATGGGGAGATAGAATTGCTGTGGGTACAGCTCACAACATTAGGAAAGAAGTTGCATATGGGGTGGTGCATAGACCACTGGGACAGGGAGAAAAGGGAGCTAGGGAACCGTGGAAAGAAACTGAGAAGGGAACCGCAAAGGGGGAGGTAGTGGCTGCAGGGGATCTCAATCTACCTGACATAGATTGGAACATTCTAGCAGTTAAGAGCACCAGACATCAAACCCTGCTAGCTTTGCTATAGGACTGCATGCTAGGAATATAGTCAATGGCAAGTTTGCTGGAGTGGATGAAATCAGGCAGGTGGAGGAGACGAGGGGAGAAATTAAAGGGACCATTCTCAAAGCAACAAAAGAATGCTTGAGAGCAGTTACCAAGTGTAAAAGGCACAAAAGACCAATCTGTTTCTCTAAGGTCAGTGAGGGCAAAAAAGGAGCCTTCAGTGGCTATAAGAAGAAATGGTGATGGGGCATGGAGCAAATACCAGGTAAAGACGATGGAGACCAAGAAGGCAGTCATGGACACAAAAGCAGACAACGAGTTGCATATTGTAAAGGGGGTCAAGGGAGGGAAAAATAGTTTTTCAGGTACATCAAGGAAAAATGGAAGACAAGAGGGGACTTTATTAGGCTGACAGACGGAAGAGGGTAGAAGAGGAGGATAAGCAGAAGCCAGCCATTCTAAATTATTGTTTCTGCTCAGTATCCACAGTCGAGGATAGGGGGCCTCTGCCTGAAAAGTGGCATAAAGGCTGCAGCAAGGGGATCCCAGAAATGGGACAGGTGGTAATTACAGGAGAAAGTATAAGAAAAGAGCTTGCAGCCCTGAAAACAGATAAGGCTCCAGCACCAGATGGGATGCATATGAAGGTGCTCATGGAACTGGCATGGAATTGGCTGAACCCCATGGTGGGGACTATTCAGTAACTCCTACAGTCAGGAGTGGTTCCGAAAGATTGGAGGATGACAGACTCTGTGCCACTCCACAAGGGAAGGGACAGGTGGAATCTGGAAATTATAGTCCCGCAGTCTTACCTCCACTGTAAATAAACTGATGGAGACACTAGTCAAAGAGGATCCAGTGAACTGTCTGGAGAGAAGTGGACTCCAGGATAACAAGCAGCATGGGTTCATGGCAGGGATGTCTTGTCAGACCAACCTGATAGTATTCTTTAACTGGATAACAAGGGTGGTGGCCAGTAGGTAAGGGTCAAACAGTAGATTTACTTTATGTTGAATGCAGCAAGGCATTTGGCTTGGTGCTACACAGAAGGTTGTTGAAAACAATCAGAGGATCCAGGAGCAGCAAAGGACCTAGTTAAATGGGTGGGAGGTTGGTTAGAGGGAAGACTGCAGAGGGAGGTGGTAAACAGAAAAGGGAGGTCACAAGCAAGTAATTACTGATGACTTGGCTACAGTGGTGCATGCATCTATGATCAAGACTTGACTGCTGCAATGATCTATACCTCGTGGTCAGTGGAGGTACACTACAGCACCTGCAGTTGGTGCAGAATGCAGCTGCTTGGCTGCTGACCGGTCTTTCTAGGATGTGCCATGTCTCCCTGGTGCTGTGTGATCTGCACTGGCCATCAGTAAAGTGGCGCATCTCCTTCAAAGTTGGCTTGCTGACTTACAAAGACCTACATGGGTTGTGTCCGGATTACCTGACTGAACTTCTGCACCCTCATGCGTCCTTGCCCCCTCTCTGCTCCACTGATCCTTATCGATGCCAGGGTCAGGTTAAAATACCTTGGGAGACCAGACCTTTGAGGTGGCAGGACTGGTCCTTTGGAATTCTCTCCAGAGGGTCCTAAGGGAGGCTCCCTCAGTGGAAGCCTTTAAGAGGGGCCTTAAGACCTTCTTGTTGACACACGTGTTTGGGGAGTGATAGCTCCCTTTTTATTCGGACATCTAAGTACTTATTTTATTTGGTTTTAGGTCGACTGCAGTTTTTGGATATAAACTATTCATTTAATGTCTGAATATTAATTTATTTTATATATCTATGATGTTTTATGCTGCTTTTGTAACTGCGCCCGGAGCCTCCAGGGAAGGGCACTAGCTATACATGAACTCTACTACTGCAAGTGGGGTACCACAGGTGTCAGTCCTGGGACCAGTCCTTTTCAATATGTTTCTAAGCGACACAGGAGAAGGAATATAGGAAGGAATACAGGGCAAGATGTGTCTCTTCACCGGTGACACTAAACTCTGTGACACGGTAGATAGTGAGATGGGGTAAGGGAGCTGCAAAAGGTCCTGCAAAGGTTAGAGGTGGTCCAAGGTCTGACTGCTGAAATTCAATGCCAAAAAGTGCAAGGTGATGCATATAGGGAACAAGAAACCTCAGGAAGGAATACTGGATGGAAGTGGTTAAGCTAGCCACTACTTTTCAGAGGAAAGGGACCTAGGTGTCATTAAGCGACTCCCTAAAACAAACTAGCCAATGTAAAAAGGTCTACAGCAAGGCAACCAGAATTCTGAAGTGTACTGGAAGGGGATCTGATAGCAGGAAGAAAGAGGTAATACTTCCTCTCTATAGATCACTGGTGAGACCCCATCTGGAGTACTGTGCCCAGTTCTAGTGAGGAAAGACAGAGACAAGCCAGAGACAGTGCAGTGTAGAGTAACTGAAATGATTCAGGGTTAACAGGGCATATCCTATAAGGATCGGCTTGGAGCACAGAACATGTACTCACGGGAAGTCAGAAGGGAGAGGGGGGACATGACGGAGACCTTCAAGTTCCTAAAAGGAATAAACAAGCTAAACTGCAAGGAACTATTTATCAAGAATGGTGGGTCAAAAACAAGAAGACATGATTGTAAACGGGGGGGGATTCAGGAGGGATGCGATAAAGTTTTACTTTCCTGAGACAGTGGTTGAGCTGTGGGACAGCCTAACAGAAGAGGCGGTGGCCTCAGAAACCATTACTGGGTCTCATGGCGGCTGGGCCACAGTAAAGGACGACAGTAGTTACCGGGGCGGGGGGGCTAGCAGCAAGGCAGGTAGCGACAGGGGAAAGAAGGATGAAAACCCCATCTGGGCAATAGGTCATGGAGCAGAACAGGTAAGACTGGCCAGGCTGGATGGACCACTAGTCTTTTCCTGTGACACTGTCTAGGTTTCTATATACCTGAACTCAGCGGTGGTGGGGTTTCCACAATGTCATAATTCAGTTCTAATGTCATGCAGAGCAAAGATAACATTGCTAGTATGAGGCAGTGACAATGTACTCAAGTCATAAATTCTGGTAGCCTCAAAGTGCAGCCATCAGAATTTACAGGTGGACCCACTCTACTTTTTCATCTCAAACTTCCCATATATAATGACCTCTCTTTTACAAACTATACAAGAACTCAGGTTCCTTCTATGTTTTCCTAGAATGTATGCCTCCGCCTATTTTAAGGTAAACTGTCAGTTTCATCACATTTTAATTGGCATTCTATAGAGCTATGTGACTGCAGAAAATTATGCTGTTGCCACATGTGGCCAAAGTGGCCTCACTTGAGAAACACTACTAGCACTAGCAGGCATACGTGATGGCCCCTGATGAAGCAGAGATGTGGGTTACTGTTAATGAGTCCGTGACAGTGCTGGTACCTGCTTTAGGAGCAGAGACTGCATGTTCTGATTGTCAGGTACTGAAGAAGCAGACGATGACTGCCTCAGTTCTGGTTTATTCTAGTCTCTCCAAAGTGCAGAGAATCTGAAGAATGTTGCACACAGTTGTACTCAGCACAGGAGACAGGAGGTAGTCTGGGGTAGAACCTTGTAGGCATATATAAAGTATGGTGCACCAATGACACTATCTGTCCACAGGTGGGTTAATACTGCTCAGCCAACTGTAGAATGTGCACTGAGTGATCTTGGGGCCCAATACACAGTATGAGCCAGAGCTTGCAAATTTTAGGACACAGAGGCTTCCATTTCTGTGACCCCAGAAAACTGCAATACACTAAAGCCTCATTTAGCTGCAGGGGATGGCGTCTCCCCGACGGCTAAGACGCAGTGCAAATGATGGTCACCAGATGTTTTGTTGTAACACGTTTAACAGCAAACATCCACAGAATGACCACCAAAACTTCTGGACATGGCATTGCACCATCACATGGAGCCATGCCATGCCCAGAGGTCATGGCATATGGTGCGGCTACCTCTGTCTCTTCCCACTCCCAACCTCATACCTTATGGTATGTGTATGGGCCAAGTAGTGTTCAAATTAACTGCTCCCTCACTGGTCATGCCCGGTGGTCTAGTGGCCCCCCAGGATGATCCACCATTCCTATATCATCATTAATGTCCACTGGAACCACTGTCCCTAGCCCTATTCCCCTGTAAGCAATGTATTCCTTATTGGGCTATTACTGATCTTGGTCTCAGGTCATCTCCACTGAGCAGCCACACACCTGTGTCATTCCAGTCGGACTGCTTCCCACAGTTCCACAGGGGTCGGAGGCGCTGTTGCATGCCACTGTTTGGAGACTGGAAAGCACCTGTGCATGGTACAGTGTATTATTTACATGCTTCCCCCAGATCTTTTCCTGTGCCAGCACAATGACCATTGTGGACCTAAGAAAACACTTGAAACTCCTTTGTGCATAGCACAAATGAGTGAAAGTTAGAACAGAGGTGCAAATTGGTTGTTGGGGCCACTTTGTGCCACTTACTTGCAACTAGGCATATGGCCCTTGAAATCACAACAGAGCATAGATCTGCTTACAGGTAGCTCACTGAACAACAGAGCCATACCTTCCAACAATTTGTTACTGAAATTTGGGACGCAGACACTCAAAATGTGAGCGCAAGGGTGGGGCTTCAAAAAATCAGGATCAGGAAGGAGAAGGATCTGGTGGCCATCCCCTCCGAGCCAGGAATTATGATCCCTTCCCCTTCAAAAACTGCAAGGAGAAAAAAATTCTAAATATGGACTGTTTAAGCCCAACTGAGGTAAGGCCCCAGTGGGGGGCTTGGGGATGTTTTTTAATATGAGCACAATTATTGTTCTTTAAAGTCTGAGGTTACAATGGGAAGAGCACCTTCTCTATGTGGGACAGCAGCACCTCTTCCACCTGTAAAGGAGCAATTTTGAGTGACAAGATGAGGGCCATCCATCAAAATGTGAAGCACTTGAAAGGTATGTATTTATCTTACATAGAATTTGACGGCAGATAAGGACCGTAGTACAAATCCGAAGGCTGTGCGGTGCGCAACTTCCTCATGGTCCAAGATGGTTGTGAGAAAGTGCTGCTCAATCGACTTCCCAGAGGGGTGGGCTAAGTTTGCACTTACCACAGTAATTCAGTAAACAGAGCATAATCTCTACTCCACTGAGGTCTGCATATGATCTAAATGCCCACTAAAATGACTCAAGTAAATACCAGGATTTTAATTACTTGACCAAAGTATATATTGTTTGAAGTTTTTACTTCCATGATGGTTTTACATATAGTGGAGGATACCAGTGATCATGGATTTTATCCTGCTTACGTATAAGAAAAAATGTATTTGGGGCAGACTGCAGACTAAGGGAGATTTGATGCACAGTGGCAGCACAGCTGTTATCTTCGGAGACAGAGAGAGAGAGAGAGAGAGAGAAAGCAGCCAAAGCTTCCTTAAATCAAGGAGGTTATTTTGTAGACTACCCTGAACTGAATTATTACTTTTTGGACTTGCGTAAGTAACTAGTACTGATTCTGTTTTTGGGGTTGACTTTTCTTAGTTTAACTTTAATTTGCCAGGGAGGAACTGTAGCTGGGAGATATTTGCAGTCATTTGTGACTAGACCTGTTACTTAACCTCTGTGAAATAGGTGTCTGAAAGGAAGGAAGGCACTCCCCAGGGTGGAGGGTCAGAGTTGTAGTTGACTGTTTCTGGAGGGCATCGGTTCACTCCTACCCACCCCAACGCATAACTTCCTTTATAGCAGGGGTTCTGACATCACTTCCCCAAAACTGCTAATAACATACACCTGTTCATATCCGTAAAGGTACAGCACACTGAATAGGGGGTAGAGACACTCACAAGCTTGCACGCACTAAAACAAGAACCAAAAAAAAAAAAAAAAAAAAGCATCTGTAACAGGAAGGGACACAGACATGTCAGGAGGGGTGCAATGCACTGGCTGTGGAGCAGCAGTCTTCCGGGAGACATTCTGGAGACTGCACTGCTGCCATATTTGCAGGCACCTCTCTGGTCTGAGGGAGGAGGTTGTTCATCTCCATGCTGACCTGGCAAGGATTCAGGAAACTTGCTCCCCCACCCAGGGACCACCCAGGCCACCACCACTACCTCAGAGGTTGCCAAGAAATTGGAGTGGTTGGATCATGGTGGGCTCAGGGAGGGTGATGGTGGTGGAACAGAGGCGCATCCCTCCAGTTGTGCCTCTCACACATTCATTCGCCACCTCTGGGAGCATGGTTCCTCCATGGAGGCACCCACAGTGAGACGAAGGAGGATGTTGGGAACCTCCACAATGGAGACCCACAGGAGGGTGGCACAGGACTCCACAGGGGAAGGAAACAACTCCTGGTGGGGGACTCAATTGTTAGGGGGCAGAACTGGGGGAGGGAGGGGGAAAAGGAGGTAAGGTGCCTGCCCAGCGCCATGGCTTAGAAGGACAGGAAACTAGTCCTCAGGATCGTGGGAGCAGCTGCAAGGGGGAGTGAGCTGGATGTCATTATCCACCTAGGGACAAATGACCTGGCTGAGAATGGGATCAGAGCAGTGCAACAGGGTTTGTGTAGTTGGGGAGGGCCTTAGACAAGTAGCACACACGGTAATTTCTCCAGTGCCACCTGTCTATGGTATGGATCAGGTTAAGGGTACTCCGCACCATGGGATTCAATGACTGGTTGAAAACTGGTGCAGAGCTCAGGATTTGGCTTAATTGGGGACTAGTGCTCCCACTTGGAGGATGCAGACCTATACAGGCACAATGGTCTGCATCTATTCAGGAGGGGAATCAGGATCCTAGGTGAAAGGTTTAAATGCTTCATTGACAAGCATTTAAACTAGCCAAGGTGGGGAGGCACTGAAAAGGAGAAGGGAAATCCTAGCTCCCCCTAAAAAAAAAAAAATCAGGTAGTTAGTGCAGTAAACACCAAGATAGAGCAGTCGATAGGGAGACGGTCAGGGGTAAATAGAGAAAAAGACAAAGGCAGTAAGGACAGAGATGGGGCAAAAAGAAATAAAGCCATAAAAAATGGAGGGTAATGAGTACCAATGCCCGTAGTCTAGGTAAAAAGCTTCCCGAAATGGTGGCCTTGATGGAAGAGGGATGCCTGGATATCGTGGCAGTCACAGAAACATGGTACACAGAGAACCATGACTGGGATGTCAATATACCGGGGTACACAATCTACAGGAGGGACAGGGAGGGAAGAGGAGGAGGAGGAGGAGTAGCTCTCTATGTAAGGGAAGGGATCAAAGCAACAGAACTAAAGGGTAAACATGGAGGAGAGGAGGCACTGTGGGCCACCCTGGAGACTGGAAGTGGCACTACAATCCGCACAGGGGTTGTATTCAGAACCCTGCCTCAGGGAGGAAATGGACAAGGAAATGATAGAAGGCATCCTTGGGATGGCAGAGAAAGGAGATATTGCTGATGGGGACCTGATACGCCAGATGTTAACTGGAGCACCTTGCTGCAGCCACATCCAAGAGCAGGACCATTCTCGATGCCTACAGGGGGCATGCTTCAGACAACTAGTTTTGGAACTCACTCGGGAGGGACAATCTTAAACCTGGTACTCTCAAATGGGGACAGAGAGATGATCTCCGATCTTGAAGTGGGTAGCCATCTGGGAACAGGCGACCACCAAACAGTGTGGTTCACAATAAACTTAGCTGTAGAGTCAAGCCATACAAAAGTGAAGGTACTGGACTTCAGGAGGGCTGATTTAGTCAAAATGGGAGAGTGCCTCAGAAAAGCACTAGCAAACAGGCAAGAAGGTGGGGGTGGAGCAACAATGGAGAAACTTCAAAACCGCCATCACAGAGGCAACAAGCCTTTGTTTGAAGCAAATAAATCAAAATGAAAGAAAAAAACACTATGGTTCTCAAAAGAAGTGGCAGGGAAGGTAAGGGAGAAAAAGATAGCATTCAGGAAGTATAAGAAAACACAGCAGAAGCAGGACAGAGAACTGTACCAGTTAAAGCAGAAAGAAGTAGGGAAGGCAGTCAGAATAGCAAAGCCCCAAACCGAGAAAAAGATAGCCAACTCTTTTTAAGTAGAGGGATAAAACCTTTTATAGGTACATTAGGGAGCAAAGAAAGACTAAGGCAGGGATGCTGAGGCTGAATAAAGAGGAAGGTGGTTGGGCAGAAAGTGACAGTGAAAAAGCAGGGATACTAAACAAATACTTCTGTTCAGTATTCACAATAGAAAAGCAGGGGGAAGATACCTAATCCATTCAACAGAAGCACTCTGGATGGGGGGGTGATATTAGTCCTTTCACAGAAGAAAGGGTTCTGAAAGAACTCTTAAAACGGAAGGTGGATAGAGCAATGGGGCCTGATGGGATTCACCCCCAGAATTCTAAAAGAACTAAGGGAAGAACTAGTAACACCACTGACTACCATTTTTAATAAATCATGGGAGGCCGGTGTGGTACCTGAGGACTGGAGGAGGGCAGATGTGATTCCCCTTCACAAAAGTGGGAGCAAGACAGAGGCAGGAAACTACAGACCTGTCAGTTTGACCTCAGGGTAGGGAAAATGATGGAATCACTTCTGAAGGAAAGAAGTGTTGAGTACCTAGAGGCCAGTGGGACTGGGACCCAAGGCAGCATGGATTCACAGCAGGAAGGTCACGTCAGACAAATCTAAGTGATTTCTTTGACTGGGTGACCAAAGTAGTAGACCAGGAGGGCTGTGGACATGGCTTACCTAGACTTTAGCAAGGCATTTGACACAGTCCCACAAAGATTAATAAACAAATTAGCCAGCCTGGGGTGGGTCCCAGGGTGGTAGCCTAGGTAAAACACTGGCTGGACAACAGGACACAGCGGGTAATAGTAAATGGGTCCACAGTGAAGAAAGGGGGTTACTAATGGGGTACCGCAGGAGTTCAGTACAGGGCCAGTCCTTTTTAATGTCTTTATAAGTGACATTGCAGAGGGACTGGAAGGAAGTATGTCTCTTTGCAGATGACACAAAGATCTGCAACAGAGTTGATACACAAGGTAGGGTGGAAAGGATGAAAAGGGACTTGGCAAGGTTGGAGGAACGGTCAAATGTATGGCAGCTTAGATTCAACGCAAAGAAGTGCAAAGTAATGCACCTGGGAAACAAAAACCCAGGAGAAGAGCACACAATGGAGGTGAGATACTGACAACAACAGAAATGGAAAGGGACCTGGGGGTAGTCATATCAGATTACCTAAAGGTGGGCCAGCAATGTGAGAAGGCAGTAAGGAGGGCTGGGGGGATACTGGGATGCATAGGAAGAGGCATCACCAGTAGAAAACAGGAAGTTGTTGGCCCTCTGTACAGACAGTTGGTAAGACCACATCTGGAGTACTGTGTACAGTTCTGGAGACCCCATCTCCATAAAGACATAGACAGGGTGGAGGCTGTCCAGAGGAGGGCAACCAAAATGGTGCAGGGTCTGCACCAGAAGACATAGGAAGAAAGACTAAAGGAGCTTAAGATGTATAGCCTTGAAGAAAGGAGGGAGGGGGGACATGACAGAAACTTTCAAATACCTCAAGGGAATCAACAAAGTCCAAGAGGGTAGCATCTTTCAGAAAAAGAGATGTGCAAGAACAAGGGGGCACAATTTGAAGATAGAAGGGGGACGGCTCACAGGTAATGTGAGGGAGTATTTCTTCATAGAGAGGGTTGTAGATGCATGGAATGGCCTTCCTGAGGAGGTCATAGAGTCAAAAACAGTGGGAGAATTCAAGAATGCATGGGACAGACATAAGGCAATTCTAGTAGGAGGTAGGGTGTTGGTTAATTAGGATCTGCAGCGTATCCGTTAGGTAGGGAAATGGGCAGACTAGGTGGGCCAAGCAGTCCTCATCTGCCATCAAATTCTATGTTTCTATCATGTCATCTATATTTGTTCTGATCTAGCATTTAAAGGCAATGTACTGACAATATACAGATTTCTGAAACATCACAAACTAAAATTGAACTACAAACCTGTGTGGGTTCTGAGGCCATACTCTTCCTCTGCTGGGCTGATTTTTCCATGACTTCACCCAGGGACTTTGCAAACTGGACCATAGCTTTTAATTGGGAATCGGTCAATACCCACAACAAATCATCCAAAATCAGAACCAGCTTTGATGCCACCACATTACAGTCCTTTAACTGAACAGGAAAAACATATAAATATGCAAATAATTCATAGAGACATATCAATTTCACAGTGAAACTTTGTGGATTCTGATAAAACAGCTTTTTGGAGGCTGAGCACTCTGAAACCTCAATATTCAATGCCCCGTCCCCAAATATTTACATTTAAGGTTTTCCTCACTACAAAATCAATAGCCTAATAAGACAAAGCATCTCACTTTTATCAGGGACTCTAGCTGACAGCAGTACACACAAAGACTTGTTACAGCACCATACTCAGTGGGAGTGCTTAAACTATGGCTATACGCAAGGTTCCTGGAAAATGCAGTTACTTACCAGTATCAGTAGATCTTCGAGAGAAGCTCCTCCATTGGGCCATGCCTTTGGAAATGTAAGCTATCGGCTTCAGGACCACTTGGACTCTTTTGCTAGCTGGGGCAGCCCACAATGTTCTGCAATGTTGGTGTCTATGAAACGTGGCCAGCCCCATTGCCCCTCAGTTCCCCGCTAGAGACAAGCTTGGAGGACCTCTTACCATGAAGAACCAGGAGACCAGACCAGCACCAAGCACACAAAGAGAGGCATAGAACTGGGAAATAAACATAAGGCACTTATGGACACCTCCAGACAAGGCAGTGAACAACTGTCAGCAACTACCTCAGCAACAGAGGAAGGAGGGTGGGTGTGCTGTGGTCCCATGGAGGAGATTCTCTCAAAGATCTACTGTTATTGGTATGTAGCTGCGTTATCTTCATTGAGGACATCTCCTCCACTGGGCCATACCTTTGGAACAATTCCCAAGAAGTACGTAAGGTACCCAGGGAGGATGGCAAAGTCTGCTATGCAATCAGAACAGAAGGCCTTGCAGAACAACAAGGCCAAAGCCAGCAGTTCCCTGGGCAAAATGTATAGACTGTATTGCTTAGTGAAAGTATGCACAGTCCTCAATGTGGCAGCAGCCCATAGATCAGCTGCAGAAACACCTGTAGAGTGGCAACACATAGGACAAGGAAGTTCCTTACTATATTTCCTATATCGGAAACTCAGTACAGTGAGCCAACCGTTTGGATAGGCACTGTTTAGTAACAGTTGTGCCTTCTTTCTCAAGGGTGAACAAGACAAACAGCTGAGAGGACTTTCTGCAGATCTTAGTGCAATCATGGTAGAAATACAGTGTTCTATACACATCAAGTGTATTGAGCAATGCCTCACCTCTGTTAGTATCCTCAGGGTAATATACAGGGAGATTTATAGTCTGATTCAGAGTGAAATCAGAGACAACTTTCAGTAAAAAGCAGGGACTGGTATGCAAGGACATCCTGTCCATGTGGAAAATTAGGTAAGGATGCTCACATGTGAAGGCCTGAAGCTCAGAAATCCTCCAAGCTGAAGTTATGGTAACCGGAAAAAGAGTCTTCCATAAAAGGAAGCGTATTTCACATATTGCGGCAGTCTCAAAAGGAGCCAGGATCAATTTTACAAGTATGAAATTAAGGTCTTAAAGCAGAACTGGTTTACAAATCGGGGGCAAGGATGTGCAGAATACCCTTAAGGAACATACAGGATAGAGACAGCAGGCAGACCAGTACCATATTGACAGTATATGTCAGTGGGTCCTCTGAATGGGAAGCACACCACATGAGGAAATGCTTCCACTTCATTGAATAGGTGTGCCTTGTTGAAGACTTTTTAGTTGCCAGCAAGACATCAGCTACTCAAGAAGAAAACCCAAAACGGGCAATGGCTATGTCTTCAGGAGCCATGCATGTAGATGCAGGACTGCAGGCCCAGATGGACTAGGGGCCACTTGTTCTGTGACAGCAGACCCGGACACAGGGGCAGCTGAAGAGGTGGTCCCACTGCCAGATGCTGTAGCAGGGGAAACCATATTTTCTGAGGTCAGAAGGAAACCAAGAGTATTAGGGTGGCCCGTTCTGCTCACAGCTTGAGCAGAGCCGTCTGAATGAGACTGATTAGAGGGAAGGTACAGAGGAACCTCCCTTTCCAGGAGAGGGACGTGTCTCACCAAATAACTGCAAGTCCTTAAGTAAGCAAGCAGAAATGCGGCACTTTTGCATTGTGTGGAGACGCAAAAATGTCCAACTCCAGATGACCACATCTTGTAAAGAGGTAGTACACTGCGGAGGTCAGCATTTCCCACTAATGTACATGTGACTGGGACTGACAGCCTGTCTGCTAAGACATTCTGGACACCTGGGAGAAGCACAGCTAATATCTGAAGGCCATAAGACATCGCCCAGTACCATACTCTCATCGCTTCCCTGTACAAGGGTGACAGCGATTGCCTCCTTGCTTGCTGATATAGTGCATCACACTGACACTGTCTGTCTGAATCAACAAAGGACCAGGACTGAGTTGTTCCATGAAGACCTGGAGACCAAGCAGAAAGTACAGTTATGTAAGAACTTACCGTAACAGTAGCTTTTTGAGAGGATCTCTTGCAGCAGGCCACACCTATGAAACTATAGCCACCAGGCACTAGGACCACATGGAAACTTTTCTAGCTAACAGTCTACAAGGGGGTCGCCCACTCTGACATCATAAGCTGATGTCACCCTATCCTATAACAGTAGACAGCTCCCGTGCCCTCCTCAGTTCTCCTGCTGGAGACCATAAGCCACCTGGTACCAGCTGAGGAGACTGAGAAGGAACCAAAGTTTCCACCAGAGAAAAGACGATAAAGGAGGTACAGACACAGAAGGGTCTCCCAGGCCCAGGGGAAAGGAGGGAGGGACGGCATGGCCTGCTGCAAGAGATTCTCTCTAAGATCTACTGTTATGGTAAGTTCTGACATATAGTTACGTAAGAACTGACCGTAACAGTAGATCTTCGAGAGAATCACTTGCAGCAGGTCACATAAATAGAAACTTCCAGCGGCAGGCATTGTTTCCAAGTGGAGGATTTCACTAGCAGTCAACATGGGACCGCCCCTAATGTCACACATCATGCCCTACGGTATATAAGTGTGGCGGTCCCAGAGGCTCCTCAGTTCTTTTCCCGTCGGTGACTGCATATTGCTGATACTGCCTGCAAGGCCTCCAAGGGGGAACCAAGGAGGAAGTGATAAACTCCTGCTGAAACCAAAATAGCAGGAATGAAGTCCCCTTCTTAGAGTAGGGAACAAGGGGGATGGAGGAAGGGAGGGGCAGCATAACCTGCTGCAAGAAATTCTCTGGAAGATCTACTGTTACGAAACGTTCTTACGCAACTGTACTGTCTTCTTTGAGGATATCTCTTGCAGCAGGTCACACAAATAGGAAGGAGCCCCAAGCAGTTAGGAGAAAATGGGCGGTAGGAGAAAAAGATATAAGAGACCTTGCAGAACTCCAGGGTCAAAAGTGTCACAGCTGGCAGATGCAAAGGCCAAGCTGGAACAGGTAGTAGAGCTGTGAACCATCAACCAGCCTGTGGCCTCGGAGACCCTTGCAGACAAGATGCAGGGAAAGCACGCTGCCAAGGGCACCATGCCATGTGTAGAAAAAGGCTATATGATACCTGGAAGCTACTTGCCAAATTTTTTTTATAACAACCAGTAATACAGTTGGTCAGCCAGCTGGACAAATACTGCTTGGGAACCGGATTTCCCTCTTTACTATAACTGGCCCTTTAGTCCCCCCCCCCAATCTGTTTAGCTGCACTACTGCAGATATCTGTAAATGTTGTAATGTTTACTTTATGTTCTTGAATTACTATGTCACATGATGTTGTACTCTATTTTGTACTTACCATGTATATCCCTTTTGACTCTGTATTCACCTCATTGTGCAAATGTATATATTTTGTATTGTATTCTCCTGTTACTCCCTTTCCCCCTACCCCCCAGTACAGATCTGGAAACTAGCTATTTTAGCTAGGTATGTCTTTTCTGGTGAGATGCTTAAATAAACAAATAAAGGCTTGTATATGGGTGAAGTGATAAGAGTCCAGCATAGGCATAACAGACTGAGAAAGGTACCAGGCACCATCGACGAAGCAACGTCGATGAGGTTTGGGAATCATGAAAGACTGAAAAGGGCCCCCTCAACAAATCCCCATAGATGAGGGGCTACAGCCTGTTGCAAAAGCTTGTATACGGGCTAAGTGATTGAACCCAGTATAGGCATAACAGACTGAGTATGGTACCAGGCACAGTCGATGAAGCAGTGTCGACGAGGCTTGGGAATCATGAAAGACTGAAAAGGGCTCCGTCAACTAATCACTGTTGATGAGGGGCTACAGCCTGTTGCAAAAGCTCGCATTCGGGCCAAGTGACTGAACCCAGTATAGGCATAACAAACTGAGTATGGCACCATGCACCATTAATGAAGCAGCATCGACAAGTCATTGAGAGTAGTCAGCAAAGGCGATTATACGGGACTTAGTAATAGTGACTTGGAAACCATCGTCAACAAAACATCAACAAAAAAGGCTCCTATGCGGGGTTGTGTTATAATGCCCCTAATGAATATCCTGAGCCTCCCCAATGTGTTACATAGATACCCAGGCATTGTCGGCAGATAAGGGCCTATGGCTCACCCAGTCTGCTCATTTGAAAAGCAGTACTGGCTACGAAACATCGTTGATGAGGCACTGAACCCTTAAGTAAGGTTTGTATATGAGACTGAGTGTTTAGAGTGCCCGTGTTACTGGAAAGTACTTTGTCGACAGAACCACAGCCAGTGTAAGCGACTGGGGTGGCGGAGCAGCACTTAGCTCATAAGAGAATGGACGTGGCTCCCGGCATTGAAAAGTGGCTGTAGACCATGCATGCTGGGCCAAAAAGAAAAGTAAGACCTTTAGACAAGGAACTACAGCAAGGGGGCCCAAGGGACCAAGCCCCCGGCAGTGACACATTGCTTCATTGTATGAGAGCTGAGAAGTCATCGAGTAATCTTCCTGAAAGTCCGTAGATTGCAGGAAGAAAGCGTAATGAACACGGCTGATGAGTACTTTAAATATAGAACTCTTACAAAATGAGCTTTAGTAAAGTAACTTGCTGAATGGGTGAAGGCTCAACGCCACTTTGCGGTGCACTAGAAACGGCTAAGAAAATAAGAAAACTTCAGTGTTGACTGGCTTATGCTTCAGCAGGAGGAGAAGTATACAGGGTGGCAGTGGGAAAAGAACTGAGGAGCCTCTGGGACTGCCCCACTTATATACCATAGGGCACGATGGCCATGTTGACTGCTGGTGAAATCCTCCAGTCAGAAACGCCTGTGACTGGAAGTTGCTATTTGTGTGACCTGCTGCAAGAGATATCCTCAAAGAAGATCTGTACTATCTTACTTCGAGGGTATCTCTTGCAGCATGCCACACCCATGGAATGAGTCCCAAGCAGTTCCATCATCAGACAGTACATTCTGGGTGGAGGAAACCTTAAGCTTAAAAAATTAGGCCCTGGAGGACAGCTAGGCTAAAGTTGACCCTATGCTTGGAGGCAATGTCCAGACTATAGTGCTTGGTAAAGGGGTGGACAGTACTCCAAGCAGCAGCACAGATCTCTGCAGCTGACACATTCCTGAAACAGGCAACAGTAGCAGCCATGCCTCTGGCAGAATGGCCACGAACAATGCCAGGAAGATCCTTGACATACTTCCTGTAGCAATAAGTAGCACAGTTGGCCAACCATTTGGACAAGCACTGTTTTGAAACAGAGATGCCCTCTACCAGAGGCGAAAGAAAAACAACTGAGAGGACTTCCTACAGTCCTTTGTATGGTGTACAGTGAGCGTAGTAATGCAGAAATCTATGCACATCTTAAAGTATGGAGCAATACTTCCCCTGGACTGGCATGCTCTGGGTGATAAACAGGATAAGTGGATGGACTGATTTAAAGTAAACTCACACACCACCTTAGGAAGAAACTTAGGGTTAGTACGCAGAGACACCCAGTTTTTGTGCAAAATCAAATAGGGCTGCTCACACATGAGTGCCTGCAGCTCTGAAATTCTTCGAGCAGAAGTAATAGCAACTAAAAGCAACGCTTTCCACAATAGAAAGCGTAGCTCTCATGTCACAGCCAGCTTAAAAGGAGTCAAAGTTTTTCCAACACAAAATTCAAGTCCCAAGGAGGGACTGGATTGCAGATAGGAGGCTTCAGGTGAAGAATGCCTCTCAGAAATGTATGGCACACCTCCAGTTGTGCCACCGTATGGCAGTCAACAGGCACATGGAAGGCAGAGATGGCAGACATGTGCACCTTGAGAGAGGAGTACTTCAGGCCAGAGTCTGAAAGGGACAGCAAGTACTCCAGAATCTGGTTCACTGGACAAGTGAACGGATCCAGCTGGCATGAAGCAGTCCACAGTGCAAAGTGTTTCCATTTCATAGAATAAGTGGCCCTAGTGAAAGGCTTCCTAGCCACCACTACGATATCAGCCACCTTGGGTGACTCCCTGAAACGAGCCATGGCTATGTCCTCAGGAGCCAGGTGTGAAAATGCAGGGATTTGAGGTCCAAATGGATCACAGTGCCCCAGTTCTGGGCGAGCAAGCCAGTGCATAGAAGAAGAGGTACTGGAGGTTCCACTGTCAGCTGTTGCAGTAGAGATCTGATGAGGCCAGAAGGGGGCGATGAGGATCATCATAGCCCCTTTCATCTGGAGCTTGATCAGAACCCTCTGAAGCAGGGGAAAGGAAGGAAATGCATACAGAAACCTCCCTTTCCAAGAGAGGTAGAATGCATCTCACCAGAAAACTCCAGGCCCTGGACTGAGTGAGCAAAAAAGTGTCAGTTTTGTGTTGAGTGGGGATGCAAAAAAGGTCCAACTCTTTATGACCCCATCTGTCGAATAGGTCTTCTACTACAGAGGTCAGCAGTTCTCACTCATGCGCCTTTGGGTGTCTGCCAGGATGTTTTGGATGACTGGAACATGGATGACTGACAGTTCAAGACCGTGATCCAGAGCCCAATACCAGACTCATTGCTTCCCGGCAGAGGGGGTACGAGTGAGTGCCCCCCTGCTTGTTGATGTAGTGAACTACACTGACGTTGTCTGTCTGCACTAGCAGAAGACCCGGTGACAGCTAAGTCTGGAAGGCATAAAGAATGGCCCGCATCTCCAGGAGATTGATGTGGAGAGAGGATTCCATCTGGGAACATGTCTCTTGTGTTTGGTGAGGCCCTAGATGAGCTCCCCACCCCAACCTCGAAGCATCTGTTGTGAGGATTTGCTGAGGGGAAGGAATGAGGAAAGGAACCCCTCCTGAGAGGTTGCTGGATTCCATCCACCAAAGCAGAACCTTTTTCACTGGAGAGGAGACCAGGACCGGCTGTTCCAGGTTCTCAGTATGCTGGTCCCACTGGACCCTCAGTATCCATTGAGGAATCCTCATGTGCAACCTGGCTAGAGGCACAGTGACTATAGCTGCAGCCATCAGGCCCAAGAGTTCAATTCAATTCAATTCAACTTTATTTATAAAGCGCCTTTCAAAGTCAAGACGCTGTACAAATTTAAAAATAATAAAATCACAACATTTAAAAGACTGCAACAACTAACAAAGATATGCTAATCCAAAAAGATATGTTTTTAAAGCAACTTTAAAATGATCAACGGTTGGACATTCTCTCAACCAGCGAGGTGAGAATTCCAGGTGGATGCTGAGAAAGCAAAAGCACGAGATCCGATGACTTCAATGGACCCTGGGAATCTCCAGCAATCCCTCATTGGCGGAACGGAGAAGGTGGAGGGGACAATAGGGAATCAGAAGAGTCCCTGGTCATGTAGAGGCTTTAAAGGTTAGTAAACCAACCTTAAGGTGATCCGCCACCAAACCCGGCAGCCAGTGCAGTTAAGCAGACACCGGCGTAATATGACTGGTTCCTGATCCCAGTCAATGGCCTGGCTGCCGTTCTGCACCAGCTGGAGGCGGCAGATATCAACCCCTGGTAGCCCTAGGTAGAGGAGTTGCAGTAGTCAAGGCGGGTGGTGACAAAGGCGTGGATCAATGTTGGAAGGTCATTGGGAATCAGATGTTTCACCCGGCGATATTCCTCAGATGGTAGAAAGAGGATTTGGCGACAGCTGACACCTGAGATTTCAGGGTTAAACCATCATCAAAATAACGCCCAGGTTTCAGCACCTGTTTAGAGGTAGGAGTGGTATACCACCAAGTAATAAACTTGATGGTTGCCCAACACCCACACAACCCGGACGACCTGGATCCACAACCAGCACCTCAGTCTTATCCAGGTTGAGTCTCAACCAGCTCGAACTCATCCACAGTCTGATCTCATCAAGGCAACTGTTAAGTACAGAGAGTGCATCACCTTGACTGGGGAGGAAGGACAGATACAGTTGAGTATCATCTGCATAGCAGTGAAAACCCAAACTGTATCGTCTGATGATTTCTCCTAATGGCAGCATGTACACTGCAAACAACATGGGAGCTAAAATGGAGCCCTGTGGTACCCCACAAGGCAGGAAGTGAGTGTCAGAGGAATAAATTCCGGTGACAACTCTCTGAAACCTGCCCGTGAGGTAAGAACAAAACCATTTTAGGACTGTACCAGACAGTCCGCAAAAGACCCGCAGGCGATCCAATAGTACTCCATGGTCTACAGTGTCAAATGCAGCAGATAGATCGAGAAGGACCAGAATGGTACATGCCTTTCGATCTCGGCCATCAGGAGGTCACTCAATACCGGACAAGGGCAGTCTCTGTACTATGTCTTTTCCTGAAACCAGACTGGAAGTTTCGTAGACATTGTGAGATATAAGGTGATCATCAATTGTAACTAACTGCCTTTTCAATAACCTTACCAACAAATGGCAGGTTAGAGATAGGCGGTAGTTAGCAAGACAATCTGGGTCAAGGAGGTTTTTAAGGGTGGTAGAACTACACGCCTCCTTAAGGGGTCAGGAAGACCCCCTCTCCAGGGACATCCAGACAATGTCTGCTAGGATTGGGTAGATAACTTCTACACAACTTACTAAAAGTGGTGTAGGACCGGATCCAAACTACAGCTAGTTGGTCGCATTGTTTGGATGATCTTCACAATGTCCCCAAATTCGACGGTGAAAATCTGACCAGATAGACTGAGGGCAAGCCACTCCCAATCGACCACTACAGTCCCCATAGGAGGGATCGGACCCGATGCCAGACCTAATGCCGGCAACCTTATCTGCAAAGAACCGAGCAAACTCCTCACATCTTAACTGAGAAAACGCTTCTCTAGGCTGAAGACAGACTGGATTGCACAGCCTGTCCACAGTCCGGAAGAGCTGAGCCGGTCGGTTATGTGCGGCAGAAATCTCTCTGGACAGGAATTCTGCCTTCTTACGATCGGTTTCTGACTGATAACTATCATAATGAATCATCAGTCTAAGCCTGTCGGCATCAAGGCCTGACTTCCGCCAGAATCTCTCCAGCCTTCGGCCTACTCGCTTCAACTCCTTCAAGGAGCCGTCAAACCACGGACTTCTTGAATGAAGAGTGAGAGGCCGAACACGAACAGGAGCAATTTTGTCCAGAGCACTGCAAACAACAGTTGGAGGAAGGATCTGGCGAAGACACAGCAGCTGTTGTACAGCAGGCGGGCTTGAGCTATAAGGCTATCAGCCCGGTCCTGGGGCAGGAAGATCATGACCTGAGAAGTATCCATGACTGCCCCTACATACTGAAGGCACTGACAGGGGATCAGAACTGACTTGAGCAAGCTGGCCGTGATTCTCAGATCCTGGAATAGGCGGGTGGCAAGTTCTAGAGTCTGTAACAGGTGCTCCTGGGACTGGGCTTTGAGAAGCCAGTCATCCAGGTAGGGAAAGATATAGAGTCCCTCCCACCTGAGTGCAGCTGCTACCACTGCCAAGCACTTGGTAAACACTCAATGGGTCGAGGAAAAGCCAAAGGGCAAGACCCAGAACTGGAAATGTGCCCCCTGGAAATGAAACCTTAGGTACTGTCTGTGGGAGGCATGTACCTGGATATGCAGGTAGGCATCCTTCATGTCAAGGGAGCAAATCCAGTCTTCCTGGTGCAGAAGGGGCAGCAGACCATGAAGTATTACCATCTGGAATTTTTTTTGTACTGAATTAACAGATTTAGCTCCTGGAGGTCTAAAATGTGTCTGTGATCTCCTATGCATTTGGGCACCAGGAAGAAGTGACAGTAGAGCCCCCTGCCCTGTTGAGTCTCTGGGATAGATTCTATAGCCCTTTTTTGCAACAAGGTGTGGATTTCCTCCTAGAGCACTGGAATGTGGTCTGGAGGTTTCTCTGGGGGCCACTCCAGAAGTTCTAGAGTGTGGCTGTTTTCTATGAGCTGCAGTACCCAGGCATTTCTGGTGATTCCCCATACTTGTCCAAGTGCAGGGAGAAGCAACCCCCTACAACCACTTCCTGCCTTGTGGGGGGGGGGAGAGAAGTGTCAGACAATAAGTCAAGCTGAACCGGCAAGAGCAGCTGAAGCCACACATCATCCTCTGGGGGTTTTCCCATGGTGGAAGAGGTGGTGGACAAGACATAGGCCACCCAGAGCTTATCCTGAGGCTTGTTAGAGGGCTTGGGTCTATGAGTAGACCAACAAAAGGGCACTCGCTGACCACTTTTGGGCTGGCTGGTGTGGTACATGGAGTGGACAGATTGCAGAGAGCAGCCAGAGGCTTGCAGTTGAGACAGTATGTCTTACACATCTGCACCAAATAACTTGTAGCCTCTAAAGGAGGAATTCAGGATGGACAGTTGAACATCCTGGGTGAAGCATGACACCCTCAGCCAAGTATGTCTTCGTAGGCAAATGCCCACTGTGGCCACCCTGGCCGAGCCATTCATGGCAAAGCAGGCAGCCCTAAGGAGGTGGTTGCTGATGTCAGAACCCGCTTTGAGAGACTGCAGCATCTGCTGTATTTGGGCGTCCTCTAGGAAAACCCGGGCAGTTTCAAGGGCCTGGTCCCAAAGCTGGTTCTGGTATTGGACCATTGCCAGTGTGATCTAGCCTCCAGGACTCCTTATCCAGAAGCGAGGAACTGAGATGCTTGGGCCTCTTGGTACGGTCGTGGGCGGCATTGATCACCACCGAATCTGCTTGAGGCTGATCGGTGAAGAACGGGCTTCCTGTTGGAGCTTGGTATAATCTGTCCACCTTCCTAGGCACAGAGGGAATCAAATTGGGCTGGTGCCAGGCAGACATGGTGGCATCCTCAAAGGGCTCAATTAAGGGAAGGATGACCAGAGAAGGGGCATCAGTCAGTCACAAATAAATAGCCAGTCAATGTCAAGCAGGAACTTGCTTCACGGTGTTGAAGCCCATGGCCAATTGTAACCATCTCATAACTGAGACAAAAGGGGGATCATCCCGGGGAGACCATGGGATGTGCCTCAGGGTCTCCTTGCAATCAGACAAGGCTGTGGAGTTGGAATGGGAAGGAGTGGCTCCCTCGTCATCACCTCCGTCATCCAGGTCATCTGAAGGAATAAGGTCAGGGCGGTACCTGTCCTTGTCCCCCGAGTCCTGAGGGGGAAGCGAGGGCCCTGGGTCCGCAAGCGCAGGTCCTCAGCCCCACTGGAGGAGGGGGCATAGGGCCTGGCACAGGAGGCCGCTGCGGGGACAGACCTTGGGAAGGGTTAAGCTTAGCTGCATTAAGTCTCACAAGGTGTGAAAAGTGTGGAAGTCCACCGTTATTGGCGTCGGCTCAGGGAGGACCGGGCCAGCACCAAGAGCGGCATCGGGGAGGACAGCCAAACAAGCCGAGGCCAGCAGGGGAACTCCCCAGTGTGGGCCGGCACTGGAGAAGGAGACAGCGACTGGGGGTCGGGACAGGGTGACTCTGGAGAGGTTAAAGGCCCCAGGCCCGAGACAGTGGACAAAGAAACAGCCAAGGCTGGTGGCGGAGGAATAGGTTGCACCCTGGTGACCGCCAACAGTGAGCTAGCAGAGCCACCTGACTGAGTGTCCGCCAAAACAAGGGCCGAACAGCAGGAGCTGTGAGGTCGGTGAGACACTGGAGCCCCTGTAACTGACACCCGCCACCAAAATACTGGTGGGGGGAGCTGCAAAAGTAGCCCTGCAGGGGAAAGGGCGTGCAAAGCAGAGGAGGCTGCCCCTGATGACAAGGACGGCCCTGCTGCTGTCGAGACTTGGAGTGGCAACTGTGAGCAAGACGAGGAGAATCAGGTTTTCTCCTTGGAACAGTCCTTGTCTCGGTGCTTGTGCTTCCCTGTCGACTTACTTGCAGGGCTGTGAGCCCAATGACATCGCTGGGGGAGCGGAGGAACTCCTGGCCTGAAGCTCCTTCTCCATCTGGGTGACCTTCTTTAGCAGAAAAGTTTACAAGGTCTGCTCTCAGCGCCACCTTGTAGCCTGGTTGAAGCTGCAGCAGATCACACAAGCTGCGGTGTTGTGTTCCGGGCCTAGGCAGCAGATGCAGGCCTCAAGGTCGTCCTTCTTGGGGATCTTCTTCCTGCAGGCACACTTCCTGAAGAGGTTTCAAGAAAGAGCTAGGCATAAACAAAGCAAAACCAAAAAAAATCACTTTACAACTACAGTGATACAAACTAGGGAGAGAAATAAAAAGAAAGACTGAGAAGTTTCAATGAAATTCGATGAAATGGCAGTCGACTGAAGCTGGTGGATTTCCATGAAGTCCGATGTGTGACAGTCAACAGCAGGAAAAGAACTAAGGAGGGCACGTGGGATGCCCACTCTTATAGGATAGGGCGAAATCGGTGTGGGCAGCCCCCTGGTAGACTGCTAGCTAGAAAAATTTCCATGTGGTCCTAGTGCCTGGTAGCTATATTTACACAGGTGTGGTCTGCTGCAAGAGATACCCCTGAAGTAAGACCAGCTTCTCATCTCCAGAATATCGATGTGGAGGTCCAAATCCAGGTTGGACCACAATCACTGGGTCTGAAATTGACCCACATGGGCACCCCATCCTGACCCTGAGGCATCCATTGTGAGGATCTGCACCTGCGTCAAGGAGAAGAATGGGATGCCCTGTAACACAGAAACATGCAATAGATTTTGTCAGCAGAAAAGGACCTTTTAGGCCCATCCAGTCTGCCCCTTGTCCCTGCCTATTCCGTCACCACTGACCCTAGTTGGTCACATATGTCACTCCCCACTCCAACCCCCACCCTGGTTCCTCAACCAAACAGGCCTCTGTGCCTATCCCATGCATGTCTGAAGCTCCCCACAGTCTACCCCACTATGTCCTCTGGCAAATTGTTCCAGTCATCCACCATCCCTTCCGTGAAGAAGTGTCTCCACACATCTGTCCTAAAGTCCCCCCCCCTTAGCTTCATTGCATGCCCCCTTGTTATAGTGCCTTCCTTTCTCTGAAATTGACCCTTCACTTGCACCTTCTTCACTCCTGTGAGGTGCTTGTAGGTTTCAATCATGTCTCCTCTTGCTCTCCTCTCTTCATGTTGAGTTCCTGCAGCCTTCCCTCATATGGCTTTTCATGCAATTCCCTCGCCATTTTGGCTGTCCTCTTCCATACCGCCTCCACCCTTTCAATGTTTTTGCAAAGATGCAGCCTCCAGAACTGGACACAGTACTTCAGCTGCGGCCTCACCAGTGAGGAATACAATGGCAGCACCATCTCCATCCCCCTCCTAGAAATCCCTCTCCCAATGCACCCCAGCATCCTGCTAGCCTTTTCCATTGCTTTGTCACACTGTCATGCTACCTTAATGTCACCTGTTATGATAACCCTTAGTTCTTTTTCTTTGCTTGGTGTCTGTAAGCTCCACTCCTCCCATCTTATACAGAGCCCCTGGGTTCTGCAGCCCTAGGAACATAACCCTGCACTTTTTGGCATTGAAACTCAGTTGCCACCCCCTAAACCATTCCTCTAGTTTCTTCAGATCCCTTTGTATTCTCTCCACCCCTTACTGAGTGTCACCCCTGTTGGTGATTTTTTATCATCCACGTAGAAGACACAACTTACCCTCATGCTCCTCTGCAATGTTGCTTATGAAGACATAACTTCTCCTCATACGGCTTCTGGTGCAGCCCCTGTATCATTTTAGCAACCCTCCTCTGTACCCTCTCCAATCTGTTCATGTCCTTCCTAAGGTGTGGTCGCCAGAACTGTACACAATACTCCAGGTGCAGTCTCGACAGTGCTCTGTTGACTGGGAGCACCACCTCCCTTTTTCTTCTGGTGATTACCCTTCCTATACTTCCCAGTTTACTGTTTGCCTTTAACATAGCCTTTTCACATTGCCTGGTCATCTTCAAGTCATTTGATGCTGGGTCACTGGCCCTACATTGTATGTACCTCTGAGCTTTGTCACCGTCTATATTCCTGCACTGTTTGTCCCTGCATGCTTTGTATTCCTGACGTTGAGCCTTTGAAAAGAGTCTTTGACTCAAAGGGTTTTAATTCTGATTGCCTAAATACATCAATAAATAAATCCGTTATAATCACCCCAAATCACTCTCCTGCTTTGTGGCCTCTAGTCTCACACCCCACATGAAGTATTCTTCTTCCAGGTTATCCCTCCCCAAGTGCATGACCTTGCACTTCTCTGCATTAAAATTCAGCTGCCAGGTCTTAGACCATTGTTCTAGCTTCATTAGGTCAGACTTCATTCTGTGCACCCCCGAGTGTCCACCCTATTGCATATTTTTTGTGTCATCTACGAACAGACACACCTTACCCAGGGCCACAGTAATGGGGGGGGAAGTTGCCTCTCGGGGCCCACATGAGGAGCTGGCATTACCCCTGGTATTAGCTGGTTTGGGAAACAGAGGCCCATTTCAAGTGACTAGTCTGGGGCCCCAAAATTCATAGCTGCAGCCCTGACCTTACACTCCAAACCTTCGGTTGTGTCGCTAATGAAGATGCTGAATAGGATAGGCCCCAGCACTGACCCCTGAGGCACACCACTGGTCACTAATCTTTCATCTGAGAGTGTGATGCTAACCAGCACCCTCTGTGTCCTACCACTCAGCCAATTTTGCATCTAGTTCACCACCTTCCACCCCACTCCCAGGTTGGAGAGCTTGTTCAGCAATCTTCTGTGGGAGACTGCATCAAAAGCCTTGCTGAAATCTAAACAGACCATGTCCACCGCTCCGGTCCGCTATTTTGGTTACCCAGTTGAAGAAGTCTATTAAATTTGTTTGGCGTGACCTTCCTGCTGTAAACCCATGTTATCTTGGATCTAATGTACCTTTCTCCCCCAGAAAAGAGATAATTCTTTCCTTGAGGAGGGCTTCCATAGTTTGGCCCGCAACTGAGCTGAGGCTTACCAGTCGATAGTTTCCCTCAACCTCCCTACTCCCACTCTTATGGAGAGGTATCACAGGGGCCTTCCTCCAATCCTCCGGGACCATTCCCTGTTCCAATGATAAGCTGAAGAGTTCTGCCAGGGGTGCTGCCAATTCCTCTCATTTCCTTGAGTATCCTAGGGTGTATCTCGTCAAGTCCCAAGACCTTATTTATCTTAAGCTTTCCTAGTTCTTTTAGGACTCTTTCCCTTGTGAATGGTCCTGAGTCCACCTCTTTACCAGGTGTACTATTACTGGTTAGATTTAGATCGCTGCCATCCTTTTCTTTGTTGAAAACTGAGCAGAAGTACCCATTTAAAATCTCCACCTATTCCCTGTCCTCCTCCATGTGCCCCATTACGTTTTCTATTCTGACTATACCCCTTCCCTTCTTCCTCTTTTCACTGATCTATCTAAAGAGGGTCTTGTCCCCTTTTTTTACCTCTTTGGCAAATGCATCAACGGAAGAAAAGATAGCTAATCTAATTGCCCTGCCTGCTTCCCTCAATTTCTCCTTATACGTATCCCTGTCATTTTCACTTTGTTTCTTTGTATTTCCTGAACACTATCCTTTTCTCTCTGACCCTGGTAGCCACTTCCTTTGAAAACCAGAGTGATTTTCTTCTCCTTTTTCCTTTACTCACCCTTCTCAGGCACTGATCTGAAGCCTCAGTTATTGCCCTCGAGTCTTGCCCAGTGTTACTCTACTCCCCTGTTTGCTGTGCTTAGTAGGTTCTATTTTAGGCACTCCTTCATTTTATTAAAGTCTGCTCTTTTAAAGTCCAGGACTTTAGTTTTGGAGTGTTTAGATTCCATGACTGTAGTCACCTGGAACCACACGGTGTGGTGGTCTCTGGTTCCAAGGTAGCTACCAACTGTTACTCCCATGATATTTTCACTATTGGTGAGTAACAGGTCAAGGACAGCTTTTCCCCTTGTTGGATCCTTAACAAGTTGCCTTAGTCCTGATCCCCTCAATGCCTCCAAAAAGCCTCTGCTCTTTGATGAGGCTGCTGTGTGGGAACTCCGATCTATGTCTGGTAAGTTGTAGTCCCCCATCAGTATCGCCTCACCCTTATCTGTCATCCTGTGTATGGGTTCTATGAGCTCTTTGTCTCCTTCCAAGCCCTGCGACGGGGGGTCTGTAAATTACTCTGACTCTAGTCACTGCGCTGTTCCCAGCCTCGAGTGTTATCCAAAGTACTTCAGACTCTTTCTGAGCATTCTGGGTCATTGTGGAATTAATTCCCTCCCTTAGATACATCGCCACTCCTCTCCCCTTTTTTCCCCCTCCCTGTCCTTCTGGAAGAGACTGAAACCAGGGATTGTTTCCCACCTGTGGTTGATGTAATACCAGATTTCAGTGACTGCAGCCCAGTCTAGGTCTGCCTCCACAATGATTGCTGTAAGGTCAGATACTTTATTTGCAAGGCTGTGTGCGTTGGTGAACATGGCCTTCCAAATCTGCTTCCCCACATTTTTAATGTCTCTACTCTCTTTTGACCCATTTGCTACTGGCCCATCTTCCCCGTTCCCTGAGTTTGTTTTCCTCTGTTCAGTGTTGTTTTCCCTGATGGGTTTAATCCATAGTTTTGGGAGCAGCAACAGAGGTCCCTGTGGTGCTGTCACCATCTCCCCATTACCCAGTTTAAACATCCCACGAAAACATCTAACTTCTGTCCTAGTGCACTTAACTCCTTCTTTAGTTAGATGCAGACCATCATGCCTGAAGAAACTCTTGTCCCAGAAGTCCTGCCAGTTGCTGATGGAAAAGTGTCCCCGCTCTAGGCACCAGCCTTGGAGCCATGTGTTTAGCTCCTCTATTTCAGTTTCCCAGATTTGTTGCCTGCTGACTCCTCTTTCCCATACTGGGAGGACTTCTGGGAAGGCTATGATGGGTGATTTGGGAGCCAACTTGTCACTTAAGTGCGAAAGATGTTTTTTGACTTCATTCACTGTTTGGTCCACAAGATTGTTTGTACCTAGGTGGACGAAAACACCTGCACATTCCCCTTCTTTGCATAGTATCCTATCGATATGGTCCATGTCCCTCCAGGATGGCACCTGACCACCACTTTTGTACCAGCACCATGACCCAGGTGAGATTCAAATCCTCTGATCACGGAGTCACCTATAATTATCACTTTTCTGCCCTCTATGGAGGCTGGTTCCTTTGAAGTGCCACCCTTGTTCTTTTCCTTAGGACAGCCCAATTTATTTTTTCCCAGCCCTGCACTGTGTTTAGTGCCCATCACTGCAGCTAAAGGTGTGAATCAATTTGCCATTTTTATGGGTGAAAATTGAGATTTGCGCTGTTTCCAGATCCTGCTATGCTGGCCACCATTCCCCCTCACCACCTGCCATTCCCCTCTCCCTGATTCTATGTGTGGGCAAGGAGTGGTTTCCTGGTGAGGACGGTGCGACGGATGAGAGACAGTTTTTTACTGCCTTTTGTACATGCAAAATATGGGCCCAGGCTTCCCTGAGCTGATCTTTTAGCCCTTCAATGGTCCAGTACTTGGGGCAATGCCCCAACCTCTGGATGCGTGCTCTCCAGAAGGATGTTCCACACCGCTGGCAGTTGATGATGCCATATTCCCTAACGATGTGGGGTAGCACGTCAATAAGATGACTTAATAATGGCAAGACAATATTGGCGATTCCATGATAGTGACAGTCATAATGGCAATATGCACTAAATGGCGACCAGTATTAAATAGCGACTCTGGGGTGCACCACTAACCCAGTGTCCAGGTGCATCTCGGAGTTAGAATAATTTAAGTAGCGGGGGGTGGGGCAGAGCCCCCACTAACATGTTGCACTCGTTAACTCTCCCTCACCCTCCTAACAACATCCATGCAGGACCGAATCAGGACTGCCACTTCATGGCACTTGCTAACCCTTTCTCCCCCCAAAACAAATCTCCAGCAGGACTGGATCAGAACTACCACTTCATGGCTCCTGCAAACCCTCCTGTACCTTCCCAAACAAAACTCCAGCAGGACCAGATCAGTGGAAGAATTTCGCTGTATAGTACCGCTCTCCATTAATTGCGGTCGCCAATTCTGCATTCGCTTATACGGATTCATCGTTTTGATGCAAGCCATTTTGGAATCCCCTTTATGACATGGATCCACGATGTCGACAAAAAAAAAAAGAATAGGAAAATATTTTTTTTTCTCCCTAACTTAACTAAAGTTAGACAAAAACTGAAAAAAATAATTGTACCTGGTCTAAAGTTTCTGTAATAGTAGTGAGGACTACAGCCTCTTTGCCCTCAGTTTATTTTTTAAGAAAGCTTCCTAATTCAAGTAGCAGGCAGTATATACAACTGTTCCTTAGTTAATGCAATTGGCAGTCAATACACCCTTCCCTGTTAACAAAGCTGCTACCCAATAAGTAGTTTCGAAGGGCGGTTTGGAGGTAGTGTACCTGCCTCCCTTCGGATTGTATAAGTACAATACAGACAGGAGCAGCCCAGGAAACCACTGGCTGGAACCCCCAATGAAAAGCTGCGTCTGCTATGTTGGGACCACGGATGTCTGACAGGCAGGGGCCCAGAAGCGCTCCCACTCTAGTAGGCTCCCAAATGACGCTGTCCAAAGAGTACACAAGGACGGTGACAGTGTTGGGACACCAAGCCGGGTCTGATCGGTGGAGCCACAGCTATGGAACTACCAGGTGTGCCAAAGAAAACCTGATGGGGGAGGCGGGAGGGGCACCACTATCAGGGAAGGCAGGATGGCCGTTACGGTCGGGAAGGATAGAACAGCGACGGGGGTGGCCTGGGTGTCCAGATGACAAGGTCCATGTCCGGCCCAAATGGGCCAGGGAAGGAAGGAACCCTCCGACCCCTGCAAGGTGGGGGAAACAACACAGCACTGGGGGGAGGCATGGGGTGCCACCAGCAATGGTCTGAGGACAGCTGTGGCAGACCAAGAGCCAAAGAGGGGTCTGACTAGGCCACCAGCTTGTGCATCTAGGAACATGGGGAAAATACGCACGTGGCATCACAGTATGCGAGGAGACACTGCGGAAGGCAAACCCCATTTGCCCGGTTTGCAACTCAGTGCTCTGGGCACTACAGAAAAAACTGTATCAACGGTGTTCAGAGGGAGCAGCATCAAGTGAGAGGAGGGCCAGGTGGTGGTGGGAGAGGCACTAGATGCCCTGGCAGCCAAGACTTGCTAAGCCCTAAGTAGGCCCTCCAATCCCTGCAAGGCAAGGGGAGCAACATGACATGGGGGAGGCATGGGGCACCACTGGCCACAGAAAAAGAGGTCTCGCTAGGGCAGAGCCAAGCAGGTGACCACCAGATCTCAATCAACAAGGGTACAGAAAGGCAGGTGAGATTGGAGAGCCAGAGGCGTCACCATCTCCAAGGCCAGGTCGGCGGGGTAGGCATAGGGCACCACTGCAGAGGGCCAGGGCCAGACGGGACTGGCCAGACACACAGCACCTGGCCCTGACCCACACAGGGCGGGATAGGTGGGGCAGGAAGGACGGCAGAGGTGAAGGCATCATCATCTAAGGGGGCCCAGCTATAATGGGACCCTGGAAGAGAAACCCCAAAGCCTCCACCAAAGAAACTTGCAGAGGGGGAGGGGCATCGAGGAGAATCCAAACCACTCCTCGGGGCTTCTGTTGCCTGGGAGGCCCGATGAGACAGACAGGGTCCAGAAGGAGCTCTTCCTAAGACTCTCCCCTGTAGAGGGAAGGCGGATCCTGGAGAAGAGGGAAAACACTTACAGGAGGTTAACTAAAGTAAACTAAATAAACTAAGAAAAAGGGTGCTCGTTGTTGTGGGTGGCCCTAGTGCCTGGCAGCTACAGTTCCAAAGGTGTTGCTTGCTGAAAGAGATATCCTTGATGAAGATCATTTGTTCCAGTTCATCTGTCAACTGATTCCATTGTTCCCGAAGTAGCCACTGCGGTATGCACATATGGAGGATGGCAAAGAGGACTGTCTCAACGGAAGCTGCCATAAGGCCCAGGAGACAGAGCACTGTCCGGGTGGACACCTGTCTCATTTGTAGCAGTCTGGCCTGAGCAACCAGGGTGGGCCTCAGCTCTGTCTGCAGGCAGAAAGGCACTTTCCACCACCATGTCCGGTGTACTGAAGATGCTGACAGAGAATTAAACATAGAAACTGTCGGCAGATAAGGGCCCTCAGCCCACTTAGTCTGCACTATTACTACTAACAACTGCACTCTATCACTCACTGTTGGCATTGGGTTGTAACCCCCCCCGCCCCCGACTACCAGCAATCATCTATGCCTATCCCAAGCATCTTTAAAACCTGTAATCATTTCTGCCCCCCCACCACCACCACCTCCGCTGGCAGGCTATTCCAGTTGTCCACTACCCTCTCTGTGAAGAAGTACTTCTTCACGTTCCCTCTGAACCTCCCTCCCTACAGTTTCATCTTGTGTCCCCTTGTCCTTGACCATCTTTTTCTTTGTAATACAGTATTCTCCTGTACTTTATTCTTCCCTGTGAGGTACTTAAATCTCAATCATATCACCCCTCTCCTTCCTCTCCTTCAGGGAGTACATATTTAATTCCCTCAGCCTGTCCTCACAGGGCTTGTGATGTAGTCCCTGCACCATTTTGGTTGCCCTCCTCTGAACCGCCTCCACCCTATCTATGTCTTTACGTAGATGAGGCCTCCAGAACTGGACACAGTATTTGAGGTGTGGCCTCACTAACATCCTGTATAGTGGAATTATTACCTCCCTTTTTCTGCTGGTGATTCCCCTACCTATGCATCCCAGCATCCTGTTTGCCTTCCCTGCCGCCTTGTCACACTGCCTATCTACCTTGAGGTCACTGGAGATGATCACCCCCAGGTCTCTTTCTTGCTTGGAGCATGCAACCCCCAGTTAATATGTAGCTCCTGGGTTTTGTGCCCTATGTGCATTATCTTGCACTTTTTGCATCGAAACCTAGCTGCCAATCCCTTGACCAATCCTCCAGCTTCCTTAGATCTCCCCTCATTCTATCCACTCCCCCTGGTGTGTCCACCCTGTTGTACAGCTTAATGTTGTCAGCGAACAGGAACATTTTCTCTTCCAGACCCTCTGCAATATCACCGATAAAGACACTGAAGAGGACTGGACCCAGCACTGATCCCTGTGGTATCCCACTGGTCACTTTACCCACTGCAGAGTGAATTCCATTTACCACCACCCTCTGGGTCCTATTATCCAGACAATTCTCCACCCACTTCACTATCTTCTTTCCCACCCCTGTGCTCCCCAGCTTTCTATATGGCACAGTGTCAAAGGCCTTGCTGAAATCCAGGTAGGCCACATCCACTGCTACTTCCTGATTGTTTGAGGACCTGTTTCTAGGTTTTCCTTGGACTCTCTCTGGACTGTGATATTTTATTGAAGAATCTGCATCTATTGTTGTCCTTTTGAACTTTGCCAGCTTTGGTGTGCTGGTGGACGGCTGTCTGTGTTTTGCGGTCGCTTCTTGGCCCGGATTTTCGGGTTTCGATGTCTTTGGCATCCCGCCCGTCCTACTGGCTATGAGCGACTAGGCCCTTAAACTGTAAGAAGAGAGACGGTTTAGAATTTTTCTCTCTAGGGACTATTGCTGGTAAAGATTTTTCTGCTGGGAATGTTGAATATTGAACCCTGAGATCCCATGAACTTCTCGACCTGCAGCATTTTAGTGAGGAATTTATTATGGAGCTAAATTGACGTTGTTGACCTATTATCTCCTTGGATTTGTTTTACGTCCTGGTGTGTTGAAATTAGAGACTGGGCCTATTTCTGGAATTGGAAAACCTGGCTTTATTTTTGTATCTGTGATTTGTGGATTGTGCCATCACTGGTGGAGTGGGTGAGTTTTTTAGCCTTTTGATCTTAACCCAGGGTAGTTCTGTTAGGGTGGTTGGTTGGGCAGATTAGGGAGTGCTGTCGGAGGACGGACCCCAGGGTGTCTGTGTTTCTGGGTTTCACAGCGGGCAGGCTGGAGAGCCTGCTAGTGTGAACCCCAGTTATAAATCAATCCCCCCCAGCAGCACCTTGGGGGATGATCAGGGGGGCTCTCTCTTTTATAAAAACATTGGTCTGAACCTGGTGTGATTTTCTAGGGTGAACAGCTACCATGGGGGCTCGGGGAGTAATATTGGAGGATGGACCTGGGGCACCCGTGGTTTATGGACTGTTGTTGGAGTAGGTTGGAGAACCTGCTCACATAGGTCCAGTTATAGGTTGGCCTTTCTGGAAGATACATTAGGGGACGACCATAGGGAGAGTTTTCCTTTGTTGGCTGATTAACTATATCCCCCCAAAACAGCGGATTGATCTTTTGCAGATTGATTTCTACTTTAGGAGTATATGGTAGATTTATAAAGCATCTCCGTTTGGCCTATGTGAGAGATAGGCCATGGGACAGTTTCTCCAGGGGTGAGAGCTCTACGGGATTTTTACTGTTCTAATAAAAGCATTGACTAGAAGAACTGTGATTCTTGCTTTAAACTACTATAGACTTTTTTCTGTGGAATTTATGAAAATTCGTCCAGATTTGTTTTATCTCTGGAATTGGTTCAAATGAGAAATTGTATTATTGTTTTAATTATTTTGAATCTGTTGCTAGTGTTGACAACATTTTTATTAAAGTGGTCTTTTGACCGCTAACTATATAGTTATGTGTTGGGATCAAATATCCATGGACGGGCGCTACTCCCCATCTAGGCTGAGGGACCTGCGCCCTTCTGACTGCCCCCCGTTGCGGCCCGAAGTGTATAGGCGTTGCCGTGCCTTGGGGATTGCACGGAGGAGGCGGAGAGGAAGGGGAGGTCCCCCGGCTGGGGGGGGTGAACGGAGTGGGCAAATTGAGACGGTGGGGTCAGGGAGACACCCTGGGGCGAAATGGGTCCGGGATAGGGGAGTATGTTGCCTGGTTCCCATACCCAAGGGTTCCACTGAGAGTGGGCATATAGCCTGCTCCTCCAGGGCCTCTCATCCAACCCGGGCATTGTTATGCAATGCCAGGTCTATAAAAAACAAAACAGCAATAATTGCTGATTTTGTTGAATCATCTGACCTGACATGCATTACGAGACCTGGCTGGAAACGCTGGCCCCATTTTGGAGTCAGCTATTCCAGCCGGTACTCGTAATACATCGCCGGTGGTTGGATCGAGGGGTGGAAGTGCGCTATTTGTTTTAAATTGGAATTGGACCTGTAGAGGTTCCAGTGGTGTCCCCTGGATCCTTTGAGATGTATCATGGGAGCACATGTGGGCTGCAGAATTCTGCTCGTTTACCGTCCACCCGACGAGAAAGTTTTCTGCAGAAGTCGCAGATTTCATCGTCGACCTGGTATTGGAGCCCTCAGGTGGTTGGTCCTGGGGACTTTAATGCCTGGGTGACGATGAACTCTCAGTTTGGTCAAGACTTTCTCCAACTAATGAGTTTGTTGGGCTTCACACAGGTAGTTACCGCTGCTACCCATATTCATGGTCATTCTTTGGATTTAGTGTTCACCCTGGGTATGGAGATCACAGGACTGGTGGTGGAACCAGTTGGGTGGTCTGACCATCACTCTGTAAGGTTCAATTTCGCGACCCCCCTTATGAGACCCACCCCTTTGGAGATGGCCCAGTACCACCCTTTGAGGGGAGTTACCCCTGAGGGTCTGATGGCGGTGCTGGACCTATCGAGTTGGCCGATGGAGTGCATGGAACCAGATGCCTTAGTAGTGCACTATAATAATATGGTGTTGAGGGCACTGGATTCCATTGCACCTGTCCAGGTTGGCCCCCTCTTCCTTGGCCCTCGATCCCCTTGGTTTGATGGGACATTGAGGGAATTGAGAAGAAAGGGGCGAAGATTGGAGCGCTGTTGGCAGAAATCTGGCCTGGAAGGTGACAAACTTAGATTGATGGCCCATTATTTGGACTATCAATCAGTAATCTCCCATAAGAAGGCAGAGTTCCTGTCCAGGGAGATAACTGTGTCAAGAAACCGACCTGCTCAGCTCTTCCGGACCGTCGACAGGCTGTGCAATCCAGCCTGTCTGCGGGGTCGGAGAGCTTTTTCACAAATGCAGTGTGATGAGTTTGCTCGGTTCTTTGATGATAAGGTGTCATCAATCAGGTCGGAGATCTGCAGCATGCGTTCAAACGAGCATTGCAGTGACCAACATGGGGTTGCATGTCCTCGGTCTGTCTGGATGGATTTCGACCAGCCAGCGATCATGGATATCATGAAGATTGTCAAGACTTACGACCGACTTGCTGTAGTTTGGATCCTGGTCTCTGGCGCCTCCTTGTGGGATGCATGGATGTGATTGGACCAATCCTCGTGAGGATAGTCTGGAGTTCTTTGGATCAAGGGGTGTTTCCGGAGTCTTTGAAGGAGGCTGTCGTGACACCCCTTTTGAAGAAATCTTCCCTTGACTGACTGCCTGCTTAACTACAGACCGATCTCTAACCTGCCCTTTTTGGGCAAAGTTACTGAGAAAGTAGTCGCGTTACAGTTTGATGACTTTCTTACCACCCATGAAGTCTATGATCCTCTCCAATCCGGTTTCAGGAAGAGGCATAGTACGAGACTGCATTAGTTGGTGTAATGATCTCTAATGGCAGAGATCAGAAGACCGTTCGATCTTGGTTCTTCTTGATCTCTCTGCAGCGTTTGACACCGTGGACCATGGGATGTTGCTAGATCGCCTGCGGCTACTCTGTGGACTGTCACGGACAGTCCTTAGATGGTTCCATTCTTTCCTCACAGGCAGAAGTCAAAGGGTAGTCTCAGGGATTTTCTCTTCTGCTCCCTTTGCTCTGTCTTGTGAGGTGCCACAAGGCTCTGTGCTTTCCCCCATGTTGGTCACGGTGTATATGCTGCCGTTGGGAGACATTATAAGGCATTATGGGCTGAGTTTTCACTGCTATGCAGATGATACTCAGCTCTATATGTCCTTTGTGCCTGAACAAAATGATGCAGTCTTGGTTTTTAACAACTGCCTCGCTGAGATTCAGGATTGGATGAAAGCGAACTGGTTGAGGTTAAATCCAGATAAGACTGAGGTATTAGTTGTTGACCCGGGTCATTATGTGAAGAAGTTGACTCCTGGGGTCCCCCCTGGTCTTTTATTAGGGGATACCCAGTTGAGACCTTCTGAACAGGTGCGAAATCTGGGCGTTATTTTTGACAATGCGCTGACATTAAAGATGCAGGTGTCGGCCACTGTCAAATCTTCCTTTTACCATCTGAGGAATATCGCCCGGGTAAAACACCTTGTTCCACATGATGACCTTCCTGTCTTGGTCCACGCTTTTGTTTCTTCCCGTCTTGATTACTGTAATGCTTTATATCTAGGGTTGCCGGGGGTAGATCTCCGTCGCCTGCAGCTGGTGCAGAACGCGGCAGCTAGGTTGTTGACTGGGCTACCAAGAACTTGTCATGTCACACTTGTGCTGCGCGAACTGCACTGGCTGCCAGTGCGATGGAGAATCACCTTCAAGGTCGCATTGCTGACCTATAAGATCCTACACGGTCAGGGACCAGACTACCTGCAAGATCTCCTTTGTCCCTACCGTCCTCTCCGCCCACTCCGCTCATCTGGTGAGGGATTGCTAGAGATTCCCAGGGTTTGTCTTAAATCATCTGGGGCAAGGGCCTTTTCTTTTATGGCCCCGACCCTGTGGAATTCTCTACCTCGTCAGACTAGAGAGTGCCTGTCCGTGGAATCATTTAAGAGATCCCTGAAAAGTCATCTGTTTTCACTGGCATTTGGTTAGTTTATTTTACAGTTATTTCATTGTTTTATGTTTTTATTTATTATTACTGATGTTTTATTTCTTGTTTTGTATCAGCGCTTTGATTTATTGAAAAGCGCTTTATAAATAAATTTTGATTGATTCACCTCCCTGGCTACCCAGTCGAAGAACTGAATGAGGTTAGTCTGGCATGATCTCCCTCCCATAAAGCCATGCTGCCTTGGGTCCTGTAGACCACTGACAACCAAGTGTTCCACTATTCTTTCTTTTAGTAGTGTTTTCATTACCTTTCTGACTACTGAGATCAGGCTGAACGGTCTGTAGTTCCCTGCTTCCTTCCTCCCTGTTTCCACTTTTGTATAGAGAGACCACATCAGCTCTCCTCCAGTCCTTGGGTACCACCCCTGTTTCCAATGACAAGTTAAACAGGTCAGTCAGAGGATCTGCCAACTCTTCTCTTAGCTATTTCAGTATCCTGGGGTGCACCCCAGCTGGTCCCATAGCCTTATCAACTCTTAATGCTTCCAGGAAAGGGGCCTGTGTCCATTTCTGTGCCCTTCCTGCCCTTGTCACTTATTGCTGGCCCATTTCCTGCCCCTCCTTTGTAAAAACTGAACAGAAGTATTTGTTCAGTATATCCGATTTCTGGTGGTCATCCTCTACACTACCCCATCCTCTCCTTTCAGTCTCACAGACCCCCCCCTTCCTTTTTTCACTGATATACCTGTAAAAGGTTTTGTCCCCCCTTACCACTGAGTTTGCTATGAGTTCTTCTGTTTGTGCCTTAGAAACACAGAGGTTGTCGGCAGATAAGAACTGCAAGGCCCATTCAGTCTGCCCATTTTTTCTACTTCATGCATGTGCCATAGGCCTTTACTCTGTCAATGGCCTATTTTATTCATACTCATCTGTATTGCTCCTTTATGCCTATCCCATGCCTGTTTGAAGCCCTGCACTTTATTCATACCCACCACTTCCTGAGGTAGGCCATTCCATGCATCCACCACCCTTTCTGTGAAAAAGAACTTCCTCACATTACCCCTTAATCGGGCTCCCTCTAATCTCATGCTGCATCCTCTTGTCCTGCTATTTTTCTTATATTGAAACATGTTAGACTCTTTCACCTTGTTAATGCCCTAAAGATGTTTGAATGTTTCGATCATATCACCTCTCTCCCTTCTTTGCTCTAGGGTACACATATTGAGCTCCATTAATCTGTCCTCATATGTTTTCTGATGCAGTCCCTGCACCATTTTGGTTGCCCTTCTCTGGACTACCTCCATTTTGTTAATGTCCTTGTGCAGGTGCGGCCTCCAGTACTGCACACAGTACTCCAGATAGGGCCTAACCAGTGTTTTGTAAAGAGGAATTATTACCTTCCTCTTACGACTTGTGATACCCCTACTAATACACCCCAACATCCCTCTAGCCTTACCTACTGCTTTAGTGGTCTGCTTGGATGATTTCAGGTCATCTGTGATGATGATGCCCAAGTCTCTTTCTTCCCTTGTGATTGCCAGCAACTCCCCTCCCAACCTATAGGTAGCTTCAGGGTTTTTCTTCCCTATGTGCATGATCTTGCACTTCTTTGCGTTAAACCCCAGTTGCCACTCTTCAGATCATTTTGCCAGTATTTCCAGATCTCTTCTCATTCTGCCCACCCCATCTGGATCATCTACTCTGTTGCAGATCTTGGTGTCACCTGCAGACAAACCTTACCCTCCAGTCCATCTGCAATGTCACTGATGAAGATATTGAAGAGGACTGACCCCAGGACTGATCCCTGAGGTACCCCACTTGTGACTTGCATCTCTTTTGACTGTATACCGTTTACCACCACTCTCTGTTTTCTGCCCGCCAAACAGTTTGCCACCCAGTTGACCAACTTCTGACCCACCCCGAGCCTACCCAGCTTATTAATCAATCTTCTATGTGGAACAGTATCAAAGCTTTGCTGAAGTCAAGGTAGGCAACATCAACTGCACCCTTGGTCCACCACTCTGGTTACCCAGTCAAAGAAATCTATGAGATTAGTTTGACAGGACCTTCCTGCTGTAAACCCATGCTGTCTTGGATCCTGTGCTCCTATGGATTCCATGTGTTGCACTATCCTTTCCTTAAGGAGTGCCTCCATAATTTTGCCCACTACTGAGGTAAGACTGACTGGTCTGTAGTTCCCTGCCTCCTCCCTGCTGCCACTCTTATGGAGCGGGATCACATGAGCCCTTCTCCAGTCTTCTGGGACCTCTCCTGTCCTCAGAGACTCTCTGTACAGTTCTGCTAATGGCTCTGCTAGTTCCACCCTTAGTTCCTTTAGTACCCTGGGATGTATGCCATCAGGTCCTATTGCCATGTCCATCCACCCTCAGCTTAGTGAGCTGTTGTAGAACCCTTTTTTTTTGTGAAGGGACTTCTGCACCCCGTGTCCATGATGCTGAGCTGTGGGCCCTGCCCTACCTTTTCCTCAGTAAATACTGAGAAGTATCTATTTAGGATAGATGCTTTTCCTTGATCCTCTTCCACACACTCCCCCTTATCCACTTTGATCTTAGCAATACCCCCTCTGGACGTTCTCCTTTCACTAACGTATCTATAGAAAGTCTTGTCCCCTTCTTTTACTGTTCGTGCTAGTGTTTCCTCAGCTTGGGCCTTTACCTGCTTTACTGCCTTCCCTGTTTCCCTTAGGGAAGTTTGTCATGCCTCCCTATTTTCATCCTGCTACGTTGCCTTATATTTCCTGAAGGCCAGCCTTTTGGCTCTGATCTTTTCTGCTACTGTTTTTGAGAACCAAAGTGGTTTCCTCCTTCTTTTGCTTTTGCCTTACTCTCGCCTCCTTTGTTTTCATGGTACCTCTCCCTATCCCACTGTTCCTGTGTCTTTTTGTATTGCTTAAATGCATTTTTTTTTTTTTTTACTTTAACCTTTTCTGCTACCTCCTGAGAAAACCATAGTGGCTTGCACTGCGCATGCCCAGGGTCACAGCTTCACTTTTCAAAGTGCTTTTTCTTTACGTTATATCACTTGTTTCAATACAAAAAAAACTACATTGCCAAGCTTAGTGCACTCTACAGGTTTATATTTAACAGTAAACTCATATGCCTTCGGAAAATAGGAAAGTGATCATGAACTAGCCTACAGGCGCTTAGGTGCTATGCACACTTGTGAATGCGTCACGCTGCAGGTGGTGGGAGAATTAGTCGGTTCGCCAAAAATGTAATGATGCACTAAAAACAGTGTTTTTTCATATCGTGCAGCAATCAGGTACCCAGGTATGCTTTCAGTATGAATACAGGGAGCAAAAGGCACCAGAATTGCAAGGTACAGAAAAATAGCACAGAACCGGTCAGTGTCCCTTTAAATTTGTGCCAACCTATTCCTGTTTCCACGCAGGAAGTTGTAAGCTACTGGATTCCTATAAAGGCAGATGAGCTGGGGAAGGGTGAGTGGGATTATTCCGACAACAGCTGTTTGCCAGACACAAGAGTGGGATTATTCAACAGTAGCTGTGTGCCAGAAACAATAACAGCTGTTTGCAAGACACAAGGGCAGGATTATTCAACAGTAGCTGTGTGCCAGAAACAATCAGCTAACTGTAGATAACAAAAGAAGCACAAAACAGGGTACACCACTCATCTCCACTCAGTAGACACATACAGCAACTTAAAGTCAATCACCTGAAATCTGATGCCTGCTGCTACTGCTGCTGATGGTACAGATACACCCAGTTAGAAACTGACAGAAAGTTCTAGAAATGTATCAGCAAACAGATGCCCCTACTTCTGATCCACCAAAATGGCTGAGGCAACTAGTACTTATTTTGGTACAGTGACCTTGACACCCAGGTCCTCCAACAACGTGTACTGAATCACTGCCCTGCATGATCCCTACAGGAGCCATCCATCCAGATACGGGAAGAACAAAGCCCTTCCCCAGTGCAGGGCTGCTGCTGCCACAACTGTAATGCATTTAGTAAATACCTCGAGTGCCAAGGACAAACCAAAGGGCAAGACTCAAATTGATAATGCTTGTCCACCAGCATAAAGTGGATGCCAGCTCAGCCTTGGAGTCGATGATGCTTGTTAAAGGGTTTGTGACTACCATCTTTGATGGAATAGAACCCGACGAAGAAGGCAGCATGCTGCTCATAGCAGATGCAGCGGCGCCAGTGCCAAGCCCTGTCCACTGGTGCTTCAGCAATAGTCAGGGGAGCTGTAGCTGACACCGACAGAACTGTCGACAACAAGGACTTACCATCCTTTAATGGAGACTTTGACCTCACTGGTGAAGCATTTTTCTCCCCATGATTATGGTGATTGTTTTACCATGAGGGTAACAGCCCAGGAATATCCTTCCTGCTGCTTGCTAGACAGGAGGCAGAAGCCAGTTTGAAGCCTGTGGCCTTGACTTGAGCTTTCATGGCCTTGATGGCAATGAAGGTTTCCAGAGCCTTCTTTCGGCATCTCCTTGGGGCCTGGTTGAATCCCTGTCAGATCTCGCAGGACCTGACATTGTGGCAAAGTCCCAAACAGCGAACAAAAACCATGTGGGCATCTTCTTTATAGCTCTTGTAACAGCAGGCACAAAACCTAAATAAAAGTTTACTCAATGGTGGCACGCAAGGATAACGTTAAAAAATACTTCAATACAGAAATAAACATAATAAAAGAAAAGAAACAATGGGGTTGTTTTGCTTCATGGTCCAATAAGTAGTAAACAGAAGAAAAAACTGAGGAGCGATGGGGCTGCCCACATTTACAGACACCAATGCTGTAAGTCATCAAGCGCAGCCCCAGCTAACAAAAGTTTTTGAGTCGTCCTGACCCGATGGCTTACAGTTCCAAAGGAATGAGCCAATGGAGGAGATGTCCTCAATGAATATCTGATTCTTTTTTCACTACTAAAAAGTACTATTTGCAGCTCCTATTATGGTTTGCTTATGGCAGGGGATCCATAAATTGCCCTTTGTTTAAAACAAGAGCAAATATCTGAAACTTACGAACAGGTTTATTACAAGTATTGGACAAACATACAAGTACATTCTCCACTGTACATACAGACCATTCCAGCTCAGCAAGTCTTCTGATGGCTGATATCAGCATGTTTTGAAAAGTCAACCTTTATTTTCTGTTTCTGCCAGTTTCTCCTCCTACTCCTCCCAATCCACCCCACATCCTTTGTGGCTGTTCAAGACTTTCCCTTACTATGCTGGCACCTTCCTAACTCCTATCATGGGCTGCCCTCCTCCACCACACAGCCACAATGTGTCCGAACTCCATCATGGCAGGTTTCCTCTGGGCAGTGGTTACCCTGGGAGACAGGAATCTGTATTCATCCATTAGAGGAAGAGAGGAATGTATGTTCATCAAGGAGAGCCGGGGGGGGGGGCAATTCCACAGTATGTCTGGCACATAAGGCCAATGGAAGGAACACACAAGTCATGTGAGTGAACTCCATCGCATATGAGCATAGAAGGCTGTGCTCTGCACTGGTCCTACTCCCAGGGCCACCAAGGGTAGTGATGCAGCGGTACATTTTGCAGACCCTTCCCAGAGGCACCTCATATACAAGTGGACCACAGTCAAAACTCTTGTTGCCCTGACTGGGGATCCTGGGTTAGGGTCAAGAACCTGGGTCCTCTTCGTGACAGTGCGGCATGCCACATGTTCACCACGAGCCTGCTGGTTCAGCCATAATAAGACAAGTCAAACTATAAATGTAGGACTATCACCAGCTGCTAATCCTCTTGGCAATACCTACACGCAGACCTATGACTGTGCACTTTAACAGGAGCAAGTAATGCATATGTTATTTTACACATGCACATCCCCATATGTGTAAGGAACATGGCAAACAAAAAGCATTCTGAAATCTGGAGCTACAGTGCTATATAAAAGAGAGGAATAGAGGCAGCTTCTGTAAAGAAGAAATTCCTTCATACTTACCATAATTTCCTTTTCTGTTTGCTCCAACATTGTCAATGGGGTATTAGTACACATGGATAATGTGCACCCCTACTAGGGGTAGCGGCACAGCCCAGCTGTGAATCAGCATGAAACACTGGGCACATGAACATTCCGAATAGCCTAGAAGCTCCAGTCACTATTGTCCTCGCAGTACCTTTACAGTTGTATGTAAACATCCAATGAACCCGATTCCCCTCCAATGCATATACATAAAATAACTGTCGCCACAAAAGACAACAAATGTATGTCTTACCTCACTCTGAAGAGCTGGATGACTGCTGGTGTCGCCCTTTCCAAAGTCAATGTTGTCGTAACATTGTCATCCCGACAGTTCTGATACACTGCTTATCATACTGACAATACAGAAACTGTATAACAGAATTAACAGAATCACCATAATCACAACTGGATAACAACAGTATAAGCACTAACCTGCAACCGGGAGGCACCACCTCATGTTCAGAAAAAATCAACCTGTCAACTGCGTGCCTGTAATCCAATAAACTGTGACCTGTTTTTGTTATGTTAGCAGATAATTCTGTACAGGATGTGGACAGTATTTACAAACCATACTTTCTGAAGGAAAAAAAACAACATCCTTAGCTACATACTGGACAATATTCTCCAGAAAGAGCCAAGGCTCCTGGGAAAGGCCCCACTGACAATGCTGGAGCTAACAGAAAAGGAAATTACGGTAAGTATGAAGGAATGTCTTCTTTCTGTAGCATTACACATTGTCAATGGTAATTAGTACATACGGTTCTAAGAAGCGTTACCCATTTCCCAAAAGGGTGGGGGAGAATATTGTTCCATATATAACCCATATGGGCAAAAATAATTATCTGCTAACTACAGCCTGCAGAACTCTATGACCAAAGGTCGCATCAGTGGAACTTTGAACATCCAGTCTGCAGTGCTTAGTGAAAGCGTGGACGGATTACCATGTTGCTGCCTTGCACAGTTCCAACACAGATCTCTCCTCTCTCCATCCAGAAAGTAGTCAGAGCCCTGGTGAAGTGAGTCTTGATGCGCGCCAGAGCTTTCTTCTTTTCTGTCGCAGAAGTCTTGGTGGTAGAAGACCTCACCTGCCTGGCCAAGGTAGCCTTGGAAGTTTTCTGACCCTTGTTCACTGCTCCAAAGAGACAAACTGTCTGTCATATTTTCTAAACTCTGCAGATCATTTGAGGTATGTTCTGACTCGCCCTGTGCAAATCTAACTTGTGCAGCTCACTTTCCTTAGCATGATCCAGCTTTGGACAGAAGGACGGCAGTCAGATTTCCTGATCTACATGAAAAGCTGAAGGTATTTTAGGTACAAAGGACAGAGCTGTCCTCAGAACCACCTTTTCCTTATGAATAAGATAAAGTTCTTTGTATGATAAGGCCTGAAGTTTGCCAATCTTCCACAGACTGCACCTAAGAAAAACACACCTTGTAGGACAGAATGTCCAGCGGAATTGACGAAAGAGGCTCGCAGGGGGCTCTACAAAGAGCATTCCACACTAGATCCAGATCCCACAGATGTACCGGGGATCAATACAGTGGTCTGATTCTGATAACTGCTCTTAGAACTCAAATGACCTCCCAGTTTGTCCCCAGAGATGAACCCATGGGGGTTCCCAGTGCCACTCCTAGCACTAACATCTGACCTCTCAGGGTGCACAACTCAAGTCCTTTGTCTACTCCCACTTGCAAAAAATCCCAAAACATCCAAAATCTGCAGAACTGTGGCCTTGGAAGGCCTGATACCGCTCTCTCTGGCCCAGGCTGAGATGCTGTCCCATACTCAATCATAAGCTGCAGATGTAGAGACCTTTCTGGCAGCCATCAGGGTATCAACTACTGTACCTTCCTGGAGAAACACTGTTTAAACAGTCTTCTCCTCTCAGGAGCCAGGCCGCCAGCTGCATCACTTCCAGGTCTGGATGCATGATGGGTCCTTGTGAGAGGAAGTTTCCCCAAAGTGGGAGATGGAACAGCGCTTGACGAGTAAGATTTGTTAGGTCTGAGAACCACCGTCTTCTTGGCCACTCTAGTGCTACTAAAAGAAAATTTCCTTTTGAGTGCCTTATTTTGCTAATGACCTTAGGGAGAAGCTGCAGAGCAAGAAAGAAAGATCCTCTGGAGAAAACTCACGTCTGAGACAGAACATCCCATGCTTCTGCCTGTGGGCACCAGCTGAAGAACCTTGGGAATCTAAGCATTTTGACTTGAGGTGAATAGGTCAATCTGAGATCAACTGAACCTTCTACACAGAATGTTAAAACACTTCCAGATTCAACATCTATTCCCCTGGATGCACAGTCTCTTGACTCAGCTAGTCTGCCATTATGTTCAGTTCTCCTGCCAGATAAACCGCCGAGAGAAATAACAGGTTCTGCTCTGCCCACAGTAGCAGTCTGGTTGCTTCTGCTAGCATCTCCCTGCTTTTCATAACTCAATTGTTTATGTACGCAACTGTGGTGGTGCTACCTGACCTTACTTTCATGGCTTTTGAGCAAACCAGATTGTGAAAGTGAAGGACAGCAAGCCGAACTGCCCTCATCTCCAACACGTTTCTCTGTAGCTGTTGCTCATGTATAGCCCAGATGCCCTGGACTGAAATATGGTCCAGGGCTGCACCCCAGCCTGGCATCAGTCGTCAGAATCAACTCTGGCAGGACTTATAATGGGGACCCCTTTGTTGAGGTTCTCAGACCTCTCCCAACAGGGCAGTGATTGACGAAGCAACCATGAGAGTGGGATCAGGGCTTGGTAGTCCTCCAAGGCCAGATTCCAGGCTGTTAGCACCCTGTTCTGAAGGGGCCACATGTGCAGCCAGGCCCACGCTATTAGCTTTACTGCTGCAGTCATCAGCCCCAAAACCCAGAGGACCCTGCGAGCAGAGGCCGACATCTGGCTTCTCAGCCACTGAACCTCTCGCCTCAGGGTCCCCTTCCTGGCTGCAGAGATGAAAACCTTCTCCATGTCTGTCCTGAGCACCGCACCCAGGTGTTCCAGACTTTGTGACAGGATGAGAGAGCTCTTTTTCCGAATGACTACCCAACCAAGTGTCTCCAGCATCTCCGGGGTCCTGGATACTGATTTCCCTGCCAACTAGAAAGACAACGCTCAAATGAGTAAGTCGTCCAGGTAGGGATATATGTGATGTCCCGCCTGTCTTAGTTGTGTCACAAGTACTATGAGGACCTTCGAGAACACTCTTTATGCTCTCGCCAGTCCCAAGGGAAGTGCCTGGTACTGGAAGTGCTGCCCCTGAATCGCGACCCTGAAAAGGTTCTGGTGTGACTGGCGAATGGGAATGTGGAGATAAGTATTCCTCAGGTCTATGGATGCTAGATAATCCCCTGGTTGGGCAGCACTTATGATGGACCATAAGAAAAAATGACTTACTATAGTAATATTGTTTCTTCCAAGATATCCTGCAGTATGCCAGCTGGGTTCAGCTGCCCCGGAGGTGGAGTCAATGCCACTGACTTTTGGCATCAGCCAATCAGAAAGCAGGAGAGGAAGTGCTGCCTGTAGCTTGAGGAGAAGGTCAGTCAGATTCATTTCGAAGCTAAAGGGGCAAAAGGCCCCAACATTCTATCCTATGCAAAAATCTAAAAATTATGGAAAAAGACAAAGCATAAAATTTATAGAACACCTATAACTGTGAAACTCTACAATTAAATGCAAACACTTAGAACATTGGCTCAAAGTATGGACTGCAGAACAACTCTCAGTCAGGTTATGTAGGGAAGGCTGGGTGGGAGGTCAAGCATACTGAAGGATACCTTGGAAAAAACAGTATTACTATGAAAAGTAATTTTTTCTTCTCACCACAGGGATCCTTCAGTATGCTTGACAATTGCAGATTACAAAGCAGTGCGGTTGGGAGGAGGGTACAGAACCTACTTTGGAAACAGGTTCTGCAGGACAGCTGTGCCAAATCTGACATCTGACCTGGACTGCACATCCAAACAGTAGTGCTTTGTGAAGGTGTGTACAGTCTTCCAGGTAGCTGCTTTGCAGATATCTAGCAAGGGGATGTCCCTTGCAGCTGTCACGGTACTGCAGTGCCCTTAGTGGAGTGGGCCCTGAGGCTTTGAGGTAGCTGCTTGCCAGCCTTAGAATAGCAAAACTGAATGCAAGAGACTATCCAGTGAGAAACAGTCCTCTTAGAGGCTGGCCTACCCTTGCCTACCTCGCCATAGGTGAGGAAGAGCTGGGTATGGGAGGTCCTGAGCTGCTTAGTGTGCTCCAGGTAGTATTACTCGGTATTGAAAGGTGGAAGAAGGCATTGCCCATCGAGACCACCTTCCCTGCACCTGCAGGGTGTAAATAATAGCCCATGTTCAAATAAATATTTATCAGTAGCATTCTTGAAGGTTTCAAAAGAGTTTATTGTGACCAGATCATGAAGTAATGAATTCCAATATTTGGATGCTTTAACTGTAAAAACATTACCTCTCTTATTAGAATTGATCTTGGGAATTACAAGTTGCTTACTATGACATCTAAGTCCTCCAGTTTATGTGCCCAAGTAAGGTTACATTTCCTCATGAGAAAAGAATAATTGAGAATGTTGAATAACATAAGCAAATTACCCCCGATTCTACCAGATCTCAAATCATATAAGTTGACAGCTTGAGGTCTGTCCTTATTTATTTATGTTTATGGTAACCAGGTAAGTGCACTGATCCAGTGGACCATTTTCAGTCATTACCTGGGCCACAAAGTGACGATATAGGGAAAACCAGCAGTGGACACAATTTACATTATGGTATACAGTCAATACAAATGCTTATGGACAGTGAAAACAGACATTATTTACATATTGTATACAGGCATGGCAAATAAAATATGACAGAGAATACAGGCAGAAGTACAGAGGAGAAGTAGTTAAGCATATGCACAAAGAAAAAATTACTCACCTTAGTAATTATGTTTCTTCTAATGGAGTCTTGCTGTATTCTGACTATTGCAGTTAGCCCCAGCCTTTAAACTGCCCCGGAAAACAAAGGGTTCACACTTTCTATGCAGAGCATAGAATGCTGAGCTCGAGCTCGGTTGAGGTCTCTGTCTGCAGCCCTTTGAAATCCAACAGTCAGATTCTTACGAGCAAAAAACTCACTGACTATCCTATGTGGAAATTGTAAAATTTTTACTAGTCAACTGGCAACAAGAGTTTTGAATTCCCAAGGAAGACTCAAGTCAGGAAACCCAAAACCAAAAACCAATCCAAATAAGAATAAGAATAAAACAAACACCCAAACAAAAAAGAGGAAGGTGTAAAAGAAGCACCCCTGAGGTACAACACTGCACCTGCCCACCCACTTCCCAAAAACAGATTCTGAGAGGAGAGGCAGGGAGGGAGGTTAGAATACAGCAATACTCCATTAGAAGAAACATAATTACTAAGGGGAGTAATTTTTTCTTCAAACAACATGAAGTCTTGCTGTATTCTGACTATTGCAGACTACCAAGCAGTACCTCCATGGAGGAGGGAGAGAACCTACTCTGGGAATATGCTCTGAAGTACTGCTGTGCCAAACCGAGCATCACTCCTAGCCTGGATATCCAGAGAGTAATGCTTGGTAAAGGTATGGACTGATTTCCAGGTGGCTGCTTGACAAATTTCTAAGAGAGAAATACCCCTGGCAGCAGCCAGGGAAGCAGCTGTACCTCTGGTGGAGTGAGCCCTCAGGCCTGAGGGTGGAATCTTTCCTAGTTTCTCATAGCAGAACTGTATACAAGGCACAATCCACCTGGCAATAGTTCTCTTGGTGGCAGGTTTGCCCTTTCCCACTTCTCCATAAGTGAGGAACAACTGGAGGGAATCAAACCTGTGATCCTTGGTACGCTCTATATAGTAGCTAAGGGCCCTTTTAACATCTAAACTGTTTGGCTTCCTCTCTCCTGAAGAAGAATGATCAGTGAAGAAGACAGGAAGAGAGACTGATTCAAGTGGAAATCTGAAACCACTTTGGCCAAGAACCTTCTATTGGTTCTAAGGACCACTTTATCCCTATAAAAGGAGATAAAATCAGGTTCCACTGACAGGGCTTGCAATTCACTGATACGTCTGGCAGAGGTAATGGCTACTAAAAACACAGTTTTCCAAGTCAAGTACTTAAGCTCTGCTGAGGACATAGGTTCAAAGTGAGGTTGCATAAGTTGAGCAATGCAAACATTTAAGTCCCAGGCAGGGGCAGGATCTCTAAAGGGAGGAATGGAATGAAGCAATCCCTTAAAAAATTTACAGAACACAGGATGAGATGATAGTGAGGAAGACTTCCCAACTGACAGAAAAGCAGAAACAGCTGACAAGTGCACCTTGCGAGTAGCTGGTCTGAGGCCTAAGCCATTCAAATGGACCATATAATCCAGAACTGTAGGCAATTCAGCAGTGTCTGGGGGACATATGTTTCTTGGAACACCAAATGCTGAATCTCTTCCATTTGGAGTTATAGGTTTTTCTAGTGGCGGGCTTTCGAGAGGCTTTGACAATATCCAGAACCCCCTGAGACAGATGCAAATCTGCATACTCTAACTCTTCAAGAGCCATGCCTTGAGATTGAGAGACTGAAGATTGGGGTATCAAATCCTCCCCTGAGAGGAGGTTAACAGGTTGTAATTCCTGGGAAGAGACAGGGGAAGATGGACTGTTAGGGACAGCAACAGGGGGTACCAAGGCTGTCTGGCCCAGTCTGGAGCAATCAGAATCACTTTGCAAGGTTGTGACGTTATCTTGACTAAAACTTTGAACAGTAGAGGAAAGGGAGGGAAGGCATACAGAAATTTCCCTTCCCAGTTCAGAACCAGAGCATCCAGAGGGACTGAGCCCAAGACTGGGGGTCTGCAACAAAAGAGAGGAAGTTGGTGATTGTCTGGGGCTGCAAAGAGATCTATCTCTGGAGTGCCCCACCTTAAAAAAATCACCTTCAACACCAGAGGGTCCAGGGACCATTCGTGATGGCCCTGTGAGATCCTGCTCAGTGCATCTGTTAGCACACTGTCCTTCCCTGGAAAGTGGACTGCTATCAGAGAGGTTTGCAGGGAATAAGCCAGGGACCACAACTTCATGGCTTCTGTGCACAAGGCCATAGACCGAGTGCCTCCCTGCTTGTTGATGTACCACATGGTGGTGGTGGTGTCTGTTCTGATCTGAACCACCTTGTTCTGCACTGACTGAGAGAAAGCTTGCAGGGCCATAAAAAACTGCCCTGAGTTCTAGGAGATTGATATGGAGAAGGGATTCCTGAGGGGACCACAGTCCCTGGGTGGTGAGGACCCCCAGATGGGCTTCCCAGCCCAGAAGGGAAGCATCTGTGGTAAGGACCACTGAATGAGACTGACTGACAAATGGGACCCCTTGCCTTAAATTGTCCTGATCCTGCCACCACTGAAGAGCTTGGATCAGGGTCCGAGTCACTGGAATCAGTTTGGTAAGGGAATCCTTCTTCTGGGACCAAAAAGGCCCTCAGATGGAACTGAATGTCCCTCATCTGGAATCTTGCCCATTGGACCACTGCTGTAGAAGCCGCCATGTGGCCCAAGAGCTGAAGGAAATGCCTTGTTGGTCGGGACACCTGAAGGCTGAAGGAAGAAGCCAGTTCTATAAGAACTCTTGCCCTTTCCAGGGGAAGAAAGGCTCTTGCTTTCACAGTATCCAGCTCCACCCCTATAAAGGTAAGGAGCTGCACTGGCTCGAGAACTGACTTGGGAAGGTTGAGAAGAAATCCTAGAGAAGTGAGCACTTGCTGGGTCACTTGCAGGTCTGACTTGACAGTCTAGAGACTGGCCCACTATGAGCCAGTCGTCCAGATATGGAAAAATGGAACTCTGTTGTCTTCTTAGAAAGGCAACGACTACTGCCAGGCACTTTGTGAAAACCCTTGGGGCTGATGTTAGGCCAAAGGGCACTGCTCTGAACTGATAGTGGCCTGAGGGCAACTCGAACCTGAGGTACTTTCTGTGGGAGCACCTGATGGGAATGTGAAAATAGGCATCTTTGAGGTCCAGGGAGGCTAGCCAGTCCCCTGGCCTTAGAGAGGGAAGAATTATTCCTAGAGTTACCATCTTGAACTTTGGTTTTAAAAGATGTTTGTTCAGGTATCTTAGGTCTAGGATGGGTCGCCACTCCCCTGTCTTTTTTGGGGTAAGAAGTACCTGGAGTACAGACCTTTGCCCCAGTGTAGAGTAGGAACTCTCTCTCTATGGCTCTTAAGGTCAGAAGAGATGAAACCTCTGCCTCTAGGGCAAGGATTTCTGAGAGACCTGCAGGTGGAAAAGATCTGGCTCTCATCTTCGGAAATTTTTTGAAGCTGAGAATACCAGTCCCTGGCTTACTACTTCCAGGACCCACTTGTCTGAGGTAACAGACATCCAGTCCTGGACAAAGTAAGCCAGCCTGCCCCCTACTGGAATATGAGAGTCGACCCGGGCAGGCCCATCAGGGTGTCTGCTTGGCAAGGGCCTTAGGCTGAGGAGTGGATGCAGCCCTGCTCATCCCTCTTCTGCCTCTCCCTCTGAAGAACCCCCTCTGTAAAAAGGGAGAAGAGGCCTGTGCTTGGTAAAAAGGCCTATGAAAAGGCCTGCCCCTGCCCCTAGACTGCTGCCTTTGAGGAGTTGCCTGCCTCTCCTTGGCCTGAGCACCCCTATAAGTGGTCCTGTACTCATCCATTTTCTTCATGTAATTCTCTGTCTGCTCCCCAAACAGATAATTACCGATTACAGGAAAATCCATGGCTTTAGCCTGGGTGTCCTGTGAGAGGCTAATACATCTCAGCCAAGCCATTCTCCGAAGAGCCACAGATGTAGCCATGACTCTTGATGACACATCACTGGAGTCCACAGCAGCATGAAACTGTACTTTTGATGCCTCAATCCCATCAGCAGCCATCTCCTCGGCTAGCTGGGGAGAGGCCTGTTTAGCCAGTGCCAGTACAGTGTCCCATCTGGACTTCTGGTACCTGGCTGTATAGGCCATATAGTGTGCCTGCCTGAGTCCCAAGGAAGATGTCATGTACTGCTTTTTTGCCATGGCATCAATCTTCCTGGAGTCTTTGTCTGGGGGTGAAGCCAAGGGAATATTTGCCTTGTCACAGGCAGCAGCCTGCACTACTCCAACATGGCTGCATTGTTGGCATAAAAACTCTGTATCTGAGCCTGACAGTGTGTACCTCTTGTCCATCCTTCTGTCAACAGGAGGTACAGTATTGGGAGACTAAGATTTTAAGTGTCTGCTTCCCAAAGGATTTGTGGAGGGGAATAGACAGTCTCCTGGACTCTGGGATGTCCATCATTTCTACATAATCAGGCTCCTCTTGATCCTCCATTGCCTCCTCCATAGGAAGCTGGAGGGTTTCAGCCACCTTTCTGTAAAACAGAAAGTGGGGAGGGGACTCAGAAAGCCTAGGAGGGGAAACACCAGAAGGTCTGTCTGGGAAAATGTCCGGTTCCATAGGCACATCCAGACTTTCACCATCGTCACCATCATCCTCGAACTCCCCCTCCTCCTCAAACTCCGGTTCATAAAAATCTTCAGGGGTATACTCTTGAACCGGGGGAACCGACCAAACCGAGCCCCTGCAAATGGTGCCGGATCGGTCGGAACCGGGCGAAGCAATTCCACAATCCGAATCGCTCTGCCTAGTTCTTCGGCAGTCGGAACATGAACCTCTGGATCCGAATCGGTCGATTTCTCTTTGCGTTTCCTTTTTGTAGGAACCGACCCCTCAGGATCGGCTCTCCTTTTACCCAAAGAAGTATCGCCCTGGTCAGAGGGCACTCCTGGTTCGGTCGGAACAGAACCGGGCTGGCCATTCGGGTCAGCGGACTTCTCGGCCTCCTTTTCCCTCAGTCCACCTAATCTCTTTTCAAGCGTAGATTTAGGAAAATTTTTCCAAATTTGGCAGTCTGTATCGAGGTGTTCAAACCCCAGACAGTAAACACAGGTGGTGTGGGGATCGGCCTTAGCAAAGACCTCCCCACACTCACTGCAGTGTTGAAACCCAGTGGGCCCGGTTTTCTTCTTGGGTTTCTCAGACATGGCCAACTAACCAAACTTACCCTTTTTATGGCAACCGCCAGGCAAGACTCCCTTATTGGTTCCTAACTGTGTCACGGGTGTTGGGAAAAAAGAACGTTCAAAACTTTTTTTTTTTTTTTTTAGAACCAATAAGGACCGGTAATCACACTCTAAAGTAAAAGACAGAAATTCACTAAAAGTGATCGGTTCCATACAAGCTTACAATTTCCACACAGAAATAGGTAAAGCCTATCTAGTACTCACGGTACCGCAGACAGAGGCTGAACCGACTAACTGGAACAAATTTGGCTTAAAACCGACACTTTTACCAACACTATAACCGACTTTTCGAACCGAGCTGAAGGAGAAATTTCCGGGGCGACTGTTCAGTGAGGCAGAGTAAAGAATCTGACAGCTGGATTTCAAAGGGCTGCAGACAGAGACCTCAACCAAGCTCGAGCTCAGCATTCTATGCTCTGCATGGAAAGTTAACCCTTTATTCTCCGGGGCAGTTTAAAGGCTGGGGCTAACTGCAATAGTCAGAGTACAGCAAGACTTCATGTTGTTTGAACTAGTTAAAGATTTGCACAAACTATATACAGAGCAGTCTGAAACCAGAAGACTGCTTTTAATCAAGTCTAGGTAAACATGCCTGTCCTGGCAGACTGCCGGAGCAGGAAGAGTAGAGGGAGCCTGTCAGGTAGACTGTGCGAGTCATCATGAGAGTCATTTGTGTTGGTTGTGCTCAGGAGAGTAGGGGGCAATGGGTGGGGAAAAGAAGGGAGGGGGCATAATGGCTACAGTTATGGTAGGTTTATGGTGGCTTTTGGGTTTCAGTGCAGCCCAGTAAGCATTTGCTGGTTGACTCTTCCAGTAGCCAGGCCTTAAGGTTAGATTTAAAAGACGCATAGAAACATAGAATTTGACGGCAGATAAGGACCGCTTGTCCCACCTAGTCTGCCCATTTTCCTACCTAACAGATAAGCTGCAGATCCTAGTTAACCAACAGCTTACTTCCTCCTACCCCCCACTAGGACTGCCTTATGTCTGTCTCATGCATTCTTGAATTCCCCCACTGTTCTTGACTCCACGACCACCTCAGGGAGGCTGTTCCATGCATCCACAACCCTCTCTGTGAAAAAATACTTCCTCACATTACCTCTGAGCCGTCCCCCCTCTATCTTCAAATTGTGCGACCTTGTTCTTGCACATCTCTTTTTCTGAAAGATGCTACCATCTTGGACTTTGTTGATTCCCTTGAGGTACTTAAAAGTTTCTATCATGTCCCCTCTCTCCCTCCTTTCCTCAAGGGTATACATATTAAGCTCCTTTAGTCTTTCTTTGTATGTCTTCTGGTGCAGATGTACGAATGGATGTGGGAACACTGTTCCAGAGGGAGGGGGCAGATACAGAGAAAGCCTTGCTGCCCATCGCTGTAGAGACACGAGGAACTTCAAGGGTTGGAATGGAGGAGGCCCTAAGGGGTCTAGTGACTGCTCTAGTTATGAGTAGGGGAGCACAGGGGGATAGCTGGTTACTTCTGAGAGCGCTGTCCACCAGGCAGCCAGCAGCATGGTCAAGGTGTGCCTGGAGAGGGACCCATCCTAGGGACTGGTAGAGTGTATAGTGGTGGGTTAATGAGGGGGCTTTGAGAACAAAGTAACAGATAGCATTATATGCAGTGTTTAGGCGGGAGTGTTGCTTCATGGACATGAGGGAGTAGATGGGGGAGCAGTAGTCCAGGAGAGGGAGAATGTTGCCTTGCAAATGGCGAGGTGAGCTTCAGGTGAAAGCAGGTGAATTGCGTGGTACACCACACCTAGTTTCTGATTAATCTTTTTTGCAGTCAGGGTTGTGTGATCATTGAATGAGAGGGAGGAGTCGAGAGTAACGCAGAGATATTTTAAAGAGGTGACCTGCTCGAGTGGGGGGCCTGCATGCATACATACGGTGAGGGTGGTTTTAGATTTGGCAGCCTTGTTTAAGAAGGGCTTGGATCCAAAGAGCATGGCCTTCGTCTTTTTCCCATTGACTAGGAGTTTTCTGGGTGTGAACCAGCTTTCAGCCACCACGTAGTTGTCAGTGAGGGTGGATGAGATGGATTCCAAGGACTTATAGCTGTGGTACAGGACTAGGTCATCTGCATAAAGGAGCACATTGTAGTTTAGATTCTCTGCTGGTAGTGCACTGATAAACATGGAGAAGAGAAGGGGGCCAAGACCTGATCCCTGGGGAACTCCGGTGCTTGTAGGAAGCGAAGTTGAGGCAACTTTGCCTATGAGCACGGACTGGGACCTGTTAGTGAGGTAGCTATGGAACCAGGCTGCGGGTCCAGGGGCACAGCCAAAATGCTGAAGTGTGGAAAGAAGGAGATGGTGGTCTATGAAGTCAAATGCCTTTGGCAAGTCAACAAAAACTGCACCTGTAGCCTTACCCATGTCCATATTTTTGAGAATATGGTTTGAGAATACTGCCATGGCAGAGGAGGTGCTGTGATGCTTACGGAAACCATGCTGGAGGGGACACAGGAGGTTGTACTTATTGAGGTGTTGGGAATGGACAACCTTCTCTAACAGTTTGCTAAGATGTGGAAGCAGAGAAATGGGTCTATAGTTTTCTGGGGATAGGGGGTCTCCTGCCTTGAAAATGGGGATCACATTAGCATGTTTCCAGGTGTCTGGCACTGTTGATGTAGACAGCGCGAGGTTAAAAATGTGTGTTAGTGGTCTGACCAGGGCTGAGGAGATGATACTCAGGAAAGCAGGGTAGAGCCCATCACTTCCAGGGCTGCCACTGGGAGGGAGGGTTTTCAGGAGTTTTATGATAGTAGTGGTACAAATAGCTTTGAAATAGAAGGGGGGGGTAGAGGCACCAGGGTTTAGAGGACTGGGGGGACTACCGTTACTGTTTTGGTTGGCAGAAAGGTGTGAAGGAAGCTTCCTAAGGTACAGGGTCAGGTCGGTAAACATAGCGTTGAAAAGGTCTACGATACCCGCAGGGTCATCAATTGCGCCTGATGGGGATGTAAGTTGTGTTATTTGCTTGTTGGTCTTAGGGTTTAGTATGGACCCAATTGATGCCCAGAAACTACGAGGATTCCCCAGAGTATTTTGTTGGAGTTTAGTGAAGTATTTCTTTTTGAGTGACTTTGTCATCTGCTTACAGGCATTGCATAGCTGCCTGTAGGTGTTCCATAGATGGGGGGATGGGGATGCTTTGAAAGCTTTCCAACTAGAACCCCTGACTTTCATTTGCAGTAATAGTTCTTTTGTTATCCAGCGTGTGCAGCTGCCTCTAAGCCTTCTGGATTTGATAGGAAAATAGTGGTCCTGTAGTTTCCGAAGGGTGCTGGTGAAGAGACTGACAGCAGAGGAGACGTTTTCTGTCAGACAGAGGGAGGACCAGTTTAAGGACACTGCATCTCTGGTCATGAGGTCATAGTTTGGGGTGTTGAAATTTCTGCAGGATAGTATTTTTGGTGGGGGCGAACTGAGTTGTTGTTCACGACTATGTAGGTGGAGGTGTGGTCACTAATCGCAAAGGACATGGTCCCTGCTTGGAGGATTAGATCAGACTGGTTAGTTATAATCCAGTCAAGGATTGGGTGGTTAGCTGTGCGCTGGTTGTATCTGGTTGTGGCAGAGATTACTTGCTCCAAGTTATGGGACTTTAGTAGGGTTATGTAGTCCGGGTTTGGATTCGCTGCCCAGTTTAGATTGAAATCCCAGGGCAGGAACACATCCCGAGATGGGGTGGTGCATGCAAGACCAGAGAGAAAACTAGACAGTCCCTGAGTAGTAGCTGGAGGGGGGTTGTAGCAACAGCCAACACAAAGTGTTTTTGCTGCACTAATAGTTAGCTCAGTGATAATCCATTCAGTTATGGAGTCGGTCTTAGAGCAGGCAACAATGGCAGCGGATATGTGGTCCTGGACATATAGCACGACGACGCCTCCTCCTCTTTTCCTACCTGGTCTATCCAGCTGGAGGAAGGAGAAGCCTTGGAGTTGGTACAAGGCAGATTCATGGTACGACTTTAGCCAGGTCTCAGATAGACCCCGCACATGGGACTTGTAGAGGGTCACCCAGGCCACTATCTCTGCAAATTTTGAAGGGAGGCTATGGACATTTAGGTGGGCGATCTTTATTCTGTGGCATCCCGCCCATGAGGCATCCGTGTGGTCAATGTGTGTGTTCATTGGGCCATGGTTGGTTTCTACATCACCCGCTAGGAGGGCTAGGAGAAGGAGGGACAAGAGTGGGCAGGTGGGAGGCTGCCAGTGGTGCTTGTGGAGCATGATGGAGTGAAGCAGATACCCCAGCTGTCTTTGTTCCATATTAGATAAGGATGCCAGAAGTATAGATGCCAGGGATGTGTCTTTATTTGTGGCCATGCTGGGCAGGCTTGTTGGATTTGGAGGCAAGTGAGTAGGGGTGCAGTGATAAAGGAATTTTTGTTCAGTCACTAGAATTGATGCAGAGAAGTCTGTGGCCAACAACAATCCAGTCAAGGTGGACATAGCCAGCAGGAAAAGACTTGCATTCCTTGGGGCAGTGATGAGGACAAGCTCTTACGGGAAGATACGAATGAGAGGAAAAACCAAAGTGCCATGCTCCAAAATGTTTGCAGTATGTGACTTTAAAGGGAGTTTGCAAGGCTTTGGATGTAGTGAAAAGGTAGTAAATCTGGGTAGCGAAAAGCAGCAGCCACTGGTGGTGGTATTAGAAAAGCTGCAGATGGAAAACCATGCTGATTGGTTTTGGCGCGCACGTGACAGTGTGCTATAAATGACAGAGCCAACCAAGGGTGGTGGTGGGGCAGCCAGCACTTTGCGCCGGCAGGGACAAAAATCTCAGGCCAACTCAGCCATTCACAGCTGTTTGCTCCTATCGCTGTTCCTGCATCGCATACCTGATTTTCTGTCCAGTGAGCTCTGCGCTCGGGAGAGGGCTCCTTTTCGGTCCCTCACGACCACCAGAGAGCTGCGGAGGAAAAAGGAGAAGGGTTTAAATATACAGGTAGGTGGAGGAGGGGCTGAGAAATGGGGAAGGGAAGCAACTGAAATTCAAGGAATTGGCTGCCTGAAAACTGAAAGAAGAGCCCCGAACCTGACTCTGAGCCCTACCTGATTAACACTGAGCCCAGGGCTGAGAGATGGGGAGGCGGACAAACTCCGTAACACAGCCCAGAAGCCAATATGCAAAATGAGCCCCCTTCTGTGGCTGGCTGAGGCTGAAAATAAGCCCTGAAGCCTGAAATGGAGCACAAATTAATTAATGTAACTCCCTGGGGCCCAGCCTGTTTTTCGGCAAGCGATCTCATAGTGACCTGTAACTGGCTTGAGAAATTAATCCAAATCGGAGCTGAATTTAAATCATTTATGCTGTGGTGGCCTGCATTCTTTCGGCAGCACATAACAACAGGTAACACTAAGCGCAGTGCAATGCAGTGTCTCTTGTGAAATTTTAAACCTATACCTAGCAGGCTAGCTCCCGAGTGCAGCACTCGCAATTAAAGTGACCAGTGTCCCTTAACAAGTTTAACAATAAATTCAAATACAATCACAATTAAAGTAACTAGCTGAAAGGCTCCCTAGTAATGTGCGGTCATGAAATTTTTACTGCCCAAAAAACTACCTGCATGGTTGTGCCAACATAAAATAAAAATACATGTTGGTGATTTTGGCGCCAAAAGTCCAGATTCAAAATTTCGGGCCAACTGAGCCGTTCACAGCCATTTGCTCCTATGACTATTCCTGTGTCGCATACCAGATTTTCAGTCCAATGAGCTCTGCGCTCGGGGGAGGGCTCCTTTTCTGTCCCTCATGACCACCGGGGAACTGATTTTCTGTCTGGTGAGCTCTGATAAATTACTAATTGGAGCAATCAGTTTGGTTCTCTCCTTTGCATGGACTCAATTAATTTTACATCCTGTTTTTTTTACAGTGCCCTTTTGACATCCAGACCATGTAGCTTTCGCACACCAGGAGTGGATTTGTCTGTGAAGAAGACAAGAAGTGTTAATGGACTGGATCAGGTGGAATTCTGACACTACCTTGGGGAGGAACTTCCTGTTTGTTCTGAGAAAGTACAGTTACGTAACAACTTACCGTAACAGTAGATCTTCGAGAGAGGCTCTTGCAGTAGGTAATTACATGTAGGACTGACGCCGGCAGGCGGCAGGACCCCACGGAAAAATTTCTAGCCAGCAGTCCCTGGCGAGGGACCGCCCCCATGTCAGGTGACAGGCGTCAGGAGACGTCGGTATAAAGGGGCGGCCCCAGACGCCCACCTTCCAGTTCTTTCCCGCCACAGGCCAAAAGAGGCGGACGAAAGGAGGATATTCCCTCAATGGAAAGGAGCTGAAAAAGCCTAGGGGGATGGAGGGCCGGAAGGTATTACCTACTGCAAGAACCTCTCTCGAAGATCTACTGTTACGTTAAGTTCTTACGTAACTGTACCATCTTACTTTCAGAGGGCTCTTGCAGTAGGTAATTACATATAGGACTGAATCCCAAGCAGTCTGGAACAAAGAGAGGCACCGGGAGGAGGAAGACTACTCCAAAAGGTAGTTCTGGTTGTGCAAGTCTCAAGATAAGAGGCCTTGCAAAACAGCCAACCCAAAGCCTGCCATAAGGCGAGAGGCAACATCCAAACTGTAGTGTTCCGTAAAGGTATAGACAGAAGTCCAGGTGGCGGCAGCGCAGATGTCTGCCGCAGACACATTCTTGAAACAAGCCGCAGAGGCAGCTACTCCTCTTGTGGAGTGGCCTCTGACTTGACCCAGGAGGGTCTTGTATTTGTCATAACAGAAAGTGATGCAATGAGCCAACCACTTAGACAGGCATTGCTTGGAAACAGCATTGCCTTCCCTTTTGTGAGCAAAAGAGATGAACAACTGATCAGTCTTTCTAAGATCCTTCGTCCTGTTGGTGTAGTATCTCAGAATCCGGTGAACATCCATAGTCTGGAGTAAATACTCCCCTTGATTAGAGTACTGCGTAAAAAAGGCAGGTAACACTATGGACTGATTTAAGGTAGACTCGGCTACTACTTTAGGTAGAAACTTAGGATTCGTGCAAAGAGCAACTCGTTCCTTGTGAAAAATCAAGTAGGGGGTTTTACACATCAGGGCCTGGAGCTCGGAGATTCTTCGAGCCGAAGTAATGGCCACCAAGAAAAGGCGTCTTCCATGAAGGAGCTTCAAATCCATAGAAGCTGCAGGTTTGAAGGGAGGAAGTAAGTTTCTGAGAACAAAGTTCAAGTCCCAAGGGGAGCAGGAGTGCGGATGGGGGCCTCAGATGGAGGACCCCTCTGAGAAAGGTCTTGGAGACCTCCAGTTGAGCAAAAGCCTTGTCTGCAAAGGGAACATGATAGGCCGAAATGGCCATCATGTGTACCTTCAGAGAGGAATGGCTGAGACCCAGGTCAAACAGATGACGTAGATACTCCAGCAGAAGCCCCGCTGAACAGGAGAAAGGTTCCACATTCTTGGAAGCGGCCCAAATAGTGAATCTTTTCCACTTCATGGCATAAATGGATCTGGTGGAGGGTTTTCTGGCTTCCACTAAAATCTCTGCCACTTTGGGAGACACTCCAAAACGGGATTGGGCTAGGTCTGCAGGAGCCAGGCATGCAGTTGAAGGGATTTGAGGCCTGGATGGATCAGGGTCCCCTGATCCTGGGTCAACAAACCTCGAGATAGAGGAAGAGGAAGAGGAGGATCCTCTAAATATTGTTGTAGAAGAGAGAACCAGATTTGCCTGGGCCAGAAAAGAGCGATCAGAATCATTCTCGCTCCTTCTGAAGCTAGTTTCTGCAAGACTCGTGGGATAAGTGGAATTGGGGGAAAGGCATAGACGAATCTGTCCTTCCAGTCTAGAGAGACAGCGTCGCTCCAAAAAGTGCCTCACTCTGGAACGAGCGAGCAGAAGATGGGAAGTTTTGCGTTTTGGGGGAGTCGAACAGGTCGACCTGTGGTGTTCCCCAAAGTTGAAAGATATTGTCTAGGACCCCTTGGTCCAGTTCCCACTCATGAGTCAGAGCAGAAGAGCAACTTAGCTTGTCTGCCAGGGTGTTGTAGACTCCGGAACGTGAATTGCTGTGAGGTGAAGGTCGTGTTGTGTTGCCCAATCCCAAACCCTCATTGCCTCCCTGCATAGAGGGTAGGACCAAGTCCCTCCCTGCTTTTTGATGTACCACTCTACACACATGTTGTCCGTCTGGATGGCTAGGTGGCCGGGAAGGATGTATTGGTGAAGGGCTTGGAGAGTGTATAACACTGCTCGAAGCTCGAGCACATTGATGTGGAGAGCTTGTTCTAGCTTGGACCAGGAGCCCTGGGTCTGATGAGGGCCTAGATAGGCTCCCCAACCTTCGCCTGAAGCATCTGTGGTTAGAGTCTGGGAGGGGAGAGGATGAAAGAAAGGAACTCCCCTAAACAGGTTCTCTCGAACCATCCACCATTGCAAGTCTCGCATCATCGGCGAGGAGATCAGAGCTGAGTGATCTAGGTCGTCCACTAGCTGATCCCACTGAGAGCGTAGAGTCCACTGAGAAATCCTCATGTGGAGTCGAGCTCGAGGTACCATCTGGATAGCAGCTGCCATGAGCCTGAGAAGGCGAAGGACCGACCTCACAGAGACCATCCTCCGGCCTGACAACAGACTTATTTGGGTCTGAAGGGTGGCCGCCCTATCCAGAGGCAGGAAGGCCTTGCCCATGGTCATATCAAGGATCGCCCCAATAAACTGTAGCCTCTGGGATGGGTCCACATGAGACTTGGAAAGGTTGATGGTAATACCCAGGCAGGCAAAAACCTGCTGGGTAAGGGAGAGGAAACGCAGGAGTTCCTCCCTGGACGAGGCCGCCAGGAGCCAGTTGTCCAGGTACGGGAAAACCTGCACTCCCTTGGTACGCAGGGGGGCCGCCACCACTGCCAGGCATTTGGTAAATACTCGGGGCCGAGATAGACCAAACGCGAGCACCTTGAACTGGTAGTGGTCCCCGGAATGCAAAACAAAGGTATTTTGGCGAGATGGGAGAATGGGAATGTGCAGATAAGCATCCTGCATATCCAAAGCACAAAGCCATTGACCCGGCCGGAGGAGGGGCAGAAGGCTCTGCAAAGAGAGCATCCTGAACCTTTCGTACTCTACGTAAAGATTCAGGGAACTGAGATCCAAAATTGGTTGGAGATCTCCTGTCTTCTTTGGGACCAGGAAAAAATGGGAATAGTAACCTGTCCCTTGTAGATGAAGAGGGACAGGCTCTATCGCTTGCTTCAGCAGAAGAGCCGAAATTTCCTCCTGGACCAAGAGAAGATGTTCCTGTGAATATGATGACTTCAGAGGGGGGTGGCGGGGTGGTTTCTGAAGAAATTCTATGGAGTGTCCTTCTGCTATGAGCTGGAGCACCCAAGAATCTGTGGTTATCCTCTCCCATCCCGGAAGGTGGAGGGAAAACCTCCCTCCTACCGGTTCCTCGAGGGAGTCCGGAGGCAGTGGGAGAGGAAAGGAGTCAGGTGGTGTGGGGCAGCGCCGCAGCTGAAGCACCCGCTGCTTTTCTGGGTGGGGTGGGGGCTTGGCAGCTGCGGGGGCCCGGCGTTTTGTGGCCCGCCTTCCCTGGGGTTTCGCCTTTGGCTGATTCCGTCTGTGAAAGGGACGGCGCTGCTGCTGATGGGGATGGTACATGGAATCAACTGACTTCAGAGCCGTCCCTTTCTCTTGCAAATCGGTGATGATGTCCTTGACATCACCCGCAAAAAAACACCGACCCTGGAAGGTGCTTCCTGGATAACAGATTACCTCGGGACCAAACCTGACCGCGGAGCCAAGCATGAAGCTGTAGGCCTACAGCGAAAGCTGAGCTCCGCCCTGCAGTGTCCACTGCATCGTATGTCGCACGTAGCATGTGTCGACTGGCCAAACGAGCAGAGTGGACGAGATCAGCCAACTCCTGCTTGACTTGGGAGTCAGGCAAGGAGTCCAGTTTGGCTTCTGCCTGAGTCAGGATGACCTTCTGGTAGTCCCCCATATGGCCGACATAGTTCAGGGCCCTGATCCCCAGTGTGCAGGAAGCATAAATCTTTCTCCCATACTGGTCCAGAAGGTGTGATTCCTTATCAGGAGGTGACGAGCTAAGATGTTTAGGGTTCGCCGACCGGCTGTGAGCGGTGCTAATCACGACAGAGTTGGCACGAGGGTGAGAATCCAGGAAATCAACACCCTCTGGAGCCTGATCTAGCCAGTTCGACTTCCTAGGAAGTGGGGATAAGGCCGACGGCTGTTTTCATATTGTGGTAACAAGGTCGGCGTGAGGCTCTATCCAGGGTGGCACCGAGGTAGGAGCTGTCACGGGCAGATCCAGATGTTCAGCGAGTTTCAGACGCTGAGGATCTGGTTCCAGGGAGTGCCACTGATGAACCTCCTGGATTTTCCTAAGCAACTCCGTAAAAGAAGGATCCTCCAGAGAAGACTTCGGAGGAGTCCTTGGCCTGGGCTTCGATGGAGAGCGAGGCTCATCGTCTCTCTCGAAGCAATCGTCGGAAGAGTCCGAGGAGTCTGAGGGTGAAGAGGAGGATAAAGAAGAGAAAGACTCCCTTTCCCGACCCGGGGGAGGAATGGGTCCCTTGGGAAGCCCCCCCGGGAAGCGTGTCCTGCCCTTCTCTGGACCCCGACGGAAGAACCCTGGAGTCCGGAGGTGGTGAGGGAGTGTGCCGCCTCGGACGTACGGGAACCTGGGATGGCACCGTCGCCGGAAGGCAGCTCTCAACCTCTTTGGTGAGCTGAGCCTTGGCCTCAGGCCACCAGGAGGCCAGAGTCTCCTGCAGGTCCACCGGCGGGTGCGAGGGCGGTGGAGGAGGAGGAGGTGGGGGGATAAGGATACGGGTTGTAACCGTATGGAGCGTATCCAAAACCCGGCTGCGGGTAGCCCGGCGTCAGGTATTATAGCGACAAGTACTGCAGCATCGGGAAGCCCAGCGTCGGGTACTGTGGCGCTGGATACTGCGGTCCTGAGTACACCGGCGTCGAATAGGATGGAGGATACCCGGGCTGGGGGGGGCTGCGGAGCAGGCGGCCCGGCCGGAAGCCTCACGGGTGGGTCCATAGTGGAAGCCGGAGGGCCATGGGAACAGAATGTCTCCAGTTTGGTAAGGCCGATCGCCAGGGCTGCGACGGGTAGAGGCCTTGGCACCGGACGCATCGACGTTGAGGGGCCGGCGCCGAGTCGGCATCCGGAAGCCGACGTTGGGTCCGGCGCTCCAGGTGGAGGAAGGACTGGACAGAAGCAAAGATCCCAACCGCCTGGGGACAGAGGGGAAAAGTCCCCTGGGTCGGGTTGAGGAGACTCTGGTTCCCCAGACGGCAGCAAAGGCTGCGGGGAACTGGGTACGATGGACATGGCGAGTCCGTCATTGGTTCCTTCGCCAGCTGGACGTCAGATGAGCCGTGAGGCTTAGTGGTGAGCTCTCAGTGGGCTCCGGAGGAGCTGACATCTGACTTCCGAGAGCCATCACCAGAGGCAGGCCGAGTAGAGTGATCGGCCTGGTCCGGTGGAGAGGAGGCCGCGCGTCGCCCCGGAGGTCGGACGTCTTACCGGCCCTCTCTGAGCGGACATCGTAAACCGACACCCAGCTTGCGGAGTGCCCACAGTGGTGGGCGCGAGCCTCCGGCCAAACCAGGGCGAGGCCCCCAACCTGGAGGCGCCTGCAAGGCCCGAGCATGGAGCCAGACAGGCGGGCGGCGCTCCGGAAACCTCAGGCGGCCATCGGGAGGCGATCCCCGGAGGAATGTTACCTCGTCCCAGCTACTCCCGAGGGAGAGCGGTGGAGAGCCCTTGTCCCGGTGCCTCTCCTTGTCCTCCTTCTTCCGATGGCCTTCGGGGGAAGTGGACGCCTGCCTCAGTTTTTTGAGCTCCTTCTCCACAGAACTCATTTTCTTCTTTAGAATATGGGCTTCCAGGGATTGCTGCCACTTTTTCCAGGTAGCCGCGTTGAAACTGAGGCAGTGCTGGCACTTCTCGACCGGGTGATCGATGCCTAGGCAGAACAGGCACAGGGAGTGGCCGTCCTTGTACGGTAGTTGGGCGCCGCACGAATCGCACTTATTTTTGTGCTCGGAGGGTGTAGGGGATGACATACACTGACGCTAGTACTGACGTTAGTTGAAAAAATAATGACTTTTTCGGTAGAAAACCGACAAAGGTAGGGCTGACAAAGCACGGACTTTTCTGCGAGGTGCTGCACGAGCTAACGGCGGGAAAGAACTGGGGGGCAGGCGTCCGGGACCGCCCCTTTATACCGACGTCTCCTGACACCGGTCACCTGACATGGAGGCGGTCTCTCGCCAGGGACTGCTGGCTAGAAATTTTTCTGTGGGGTTCTGCCGCCTGCTGGCGTCAGTCCTATATGTAATTACCTACTGCAAGAGCCTTCTCGAAGTAAGATCTACTTTATCCCTGTGAGAGATAATGTAGTTAGTTTCAGTGCAGCGTGTCTACAGGTGTGAGATCCTTCTGGCCGAGGTGACTGCTACAGCGAAGACAGCTTTCCAGTCGACGTATTTTAACTCTGCTGTAGCCATAGGCTCAAAAAGGGGCTCCATGAGCTTAGCTATGCAGAGGTTCAAGTCCCAGGGAGGGCCAAGTTTTCTAAGTGGGGGCTGAAGTGAGCCTTTGAAACATTTCTTAAAAATATAATGAGAAATAATGGAGTTCTCCTTTCCAGCAGAAATGTAGGCCAAAATGGCTGCGAGGTAAACCTTCAGAGATGGGGCTCATAGGCCTCAAGTTTGTAAGTGCACCAAGTAGTCCAGCACTGAAGGCAGGGTAGCTTTCAGTGGGTGGATATATCTGTTCCTACACCATAAAGAAAATATTTTCCATTTGGAAGCATAGGTCTTTTTAATACTATGTTTCTTAGCCAGGTGAAGGATTCTCAAGACCTGTTCTGAGTACTGAGAGTCTGGGTACTCTAGCTCTTCGAGTACCAGGCTTTGAGGTAAAGAGACTCTTATCCTCACCTGAGGCAGAGTCAGAAGACTGTGGCTGGGGGGCAGTCAAACTGGTGGCTTCACTGCCAGGGCAAGGAGAGGAGCATACCAAGGCTGTCTTGCCAGTCTGGGGCCACTAGAATCATGGTAGCTGGCTGGCCTCTGAGTTTCAGAAGGACTCTGAAATTTAATGGAAAATGAGGTAAAGTGTATAGGAACTTCCTTTCTCAGTTCAGATTCAGGGCATCCACTGGTACTGTGCCCAGGGCCGGAGGCCTGCAACAGTACAGAGGAGATGGTAATTAAGGCTGGAGGCAAAGAGATCTACCTCTGGAGTCCCCATCTCCTGAAAACTGTGGCCAGCACTTATCTGTTCATGAACCACTCGTAATTGTCCTGACTGATTCGACTTACAGCATCTGCCAGGACATTGTCCTTGCCCGGCAAGTGAGTGGCCGAAAGCTGTACGTCCAAGGAGTAGGCCAGAGACCAAATTTTTATGGCCTCTGTGCAAAGCTTCATGGAACTTGTCCATAGCTGTGGTGTTGTCTGTCCTGATTTGGACAGACTGGCCTCTTAGCTGAGGGGCAATGACTTTGATAACCAGATGCACAGCTCTGCGTTCGAGAATGTTTATGTGGCAACTGGATTCCTTGGGGAACCACGTTCCACTTATGGACTAGTCTGCCAGGTGTTCCCCCATCCTAGAAGAGAAGCATCCGTGGTGAGCACTCTGGATGGCTCTCTTTGCTGGAAGGAAACTCCCTCCCTGAGATTTTCTATGTCCTTTCACCAGTTCAGGGCTTGGAGCAGTGTCCTTGTGACTGGAATGAGTTTTGACAAGGAATCTTTTTTCTGGGATCAGTGAGCCCTTAAGTGATACTGGATGCCCCTCATCTGAAATCTGGCACCTGGGACCACAGCTGCAGTGGAGGCCATGAAGCCCAGGAGTCTGAGGAAATGTATGGCTGGTCTGGGCTGGCCCAGGACAAAGGAGTTTACTGGGCTTTGAAGGTCGTGCACCTTGTTGAAAGGGAGCAGGGCTTTTCCCCTCTGTGTTTCCAGTTCTGTCCCAATGAATTCCAGTAACTGAACTGGTTCGAAGTGGGACGTTTGAGGATTAATGAGAAAGCCCAAGGACTCCACAGTGTGCTGTGTTAGGATGAGGGAGTGTGTTTGGGGACTTGTCCACCACTAGCCAATCATCCAGGTAAGGGAAGACAGACACCTGCTGTCTCCTGAGGTAGGCTGCAACTACTGACAGGCAACTTGTGAAGACTCTGGGCACTGAAGAAAGGCCGAAGAGTAGTGCTGTAAACTGATAATGGCCTGAAGGTAGTTTGAATCTGAGGAATGTTCTGTGGGATGGCCTGACTGGAATGTGAAAATAGGCGTCCTTGAGATCTTGGGAGGCTAGCCAGTCTCCATTTTGCAAGGATGGAATAACCACAGCCAAGGTTACCATCCTGAATTTGGGACAGAGTAGATGTTTGTTCAGATACCTGAAATCTAAAATGGGCCACCAATCCCCATTTTTCTTCTGAATGAGAAAATATTCCCCACTGGTGGCAAGGGACTCTCTCCACTGCTCCTGCAGACAGCAGTGACATCATCTCTGGCTCCAACAACAGTTTTTCTGTTGGAGTTAGAGATTTTAATGATGTGCGACTCTGCAGAGTTGGAAACTTTCTGAACTACAGAGAAAGCCCTTGATTCACCACCTCCAGCACCGACTTGTCCGTAGTAATGAGGCGCCAGTGGTGGAAGAAATGGGTCAGCCTTCCTCCTACTGGGAGAGGGAGGCGACCTGGTTTCTGTAGTCAGAAGATTTGTTTAAATTGAGTTTTTGAGAAAAGAGAGGGATCGACTCGTTTCTGTGCCCTCCTCTTTCTTCTTCCCCTGTAAAAATCCCTCATCTGAGAGTAGTTCAGGGGCATGGGCATTGGCATAGGGTAGAAGGCCCTGGGATAGTAACCTCTGCCTCTGTTCCACCTACCTTGGAATCTCTGGGAAGTAGAGGCTTTTTCTTTGGCAGCACTACTTTGATAGGTGGTGTTGTACTCTTCCACCTGTTTATGGCTAGCTACATGGGCAGAGCTCTGCAGACGTATATTACTGTCATTCTTTTTATGAGCACTGTGGAAGTACATGACCAAACCGCTGTCTAGCATGCTTCCATAGTGCTCAGGCACAGTTCCACTTGCTGTGTTTATGCAACCCTTCCCCTCCGCCAGCTACATAAACTAACCCCCTTCCTGGAGCACGACTTTTTCTTCTGCAACTGCGGAAGTGACGGCCGCCATGCACAAGATGGCTGCTGATGCAAACTGTGCATGTATGAGTATCACGCATGCGTAGTTCTGTCATCGCCACCATCTCGTGCACGGCGGCTGCCGGTGCAGCAATTATGAGTAAAAGCTACAGATCTTTTCGCAAGTGACTGCAACACAAACTCTGGCTGCCACTGTAAACCATTCCTTTGGCTACAATACAATGGCTCTTATTCCATCGGCTGTCGATAATACATTTGGGACTTCATCAGACCTTACCAGGTAAGCCCCTATTTCATGGGCTGGATCTGCACTTTTATCTACTGACTCACATGAATGAAATCACTATTTACTCTGTGCAGGTGCGGCGAGAGCTCCAAGTATTTGTTTACTCACTCTCAACGCTCTGTGCAGCCATATCGGGTCTGACCAGAGTTTGTTCATATAAGCTTCTGTTTTATCGCCAAACAGAGAAATATTCACACAAGGGAAATCCATAGCTTTAGTCTGAGTGTCCTGTAAGAGATTAGTTGTTCTTAGCCAGACATAGCGCCTAAGAGAAATGGCCTGGGCCATGGCTCTGGACGCAGTGTCATTAGTGTCCACTGCCATGTGAAACTGGTATTTTGTGGCTTCTAAGGCAGTCTGTACAGTTTCTTCCAAGTCTTGAGCCACTTTTGTCTGGGGCCTGTTGGCTGATAGCCAGAATGGAGTTCCCGAGAGCCTTTTGATATTGAGCTGCATAGACCACGTAGGTGGAATGGCGAAGCAGCAGAGAGGCTGTGGTATAAGATTTTTTACCCACAAAATGCAGCCTCCTAGACTCCTTTTCAGGAAGCTGGGACAACAGAGGTACTTTAGCTTTGTTGCATACAGCAGCCTGCACCACCCCCGTATGGTCTGGGTGCATTTGGAGAAATTCTGCATTCGTTTTCTCCAGTTGATACTTTTTTCAATTTTCTTGTTCACTCCTGGAGTGGAAGTGGGGTTCTGGAGTACTTTAAAAGTAGCTCTGCAAAGTGATTTATGTATAGGCAGAACCAACTTCTTAGACGAAGCGAGACCCATCATATCTAGAAAGTCTTCCTCCTCATCTGGATCAGTGGTCACTTGCATAGTAAGATCCCGAGTATCCACCAAATACTGAATAAAAGTGAACAGAGAGGAAAAATCCTCCTGGCCATTAGAGGGGAGAGCCAAACTCTTGGTGAGGGGATACATCTGGTTCTAACGGTTCACCCTCTTCCTTCCTCTTCCTCACTCTCATAATAAAAGCCCTGGCCAAGCCCAGGGTCTGAGGGGTGAGGGGTATTAGTGTCAGCAGGGGCACTAAAGTGTTTGCCCATAGCCTGAAAAGTCTGATAAAATTGCCAAGCCTTAGCCATTTCTTCATCAGAGGGTGTATCTTTTTGTCTCACTGGCTTCTCCCTTTGCTTTTCAGTGAAAGGGGCAGTGGCAGGAGGGGCAGTGGTGATCACAAAACAGTACACTGAGTTAAGTACTGGGTAACAAGCATGCCACACCAAAACAAAGGTCCTACATTTCAGGAGGGTAGACTTTAGGAAAATGGGGAGGGAGTTAGCAGGGCTCTGGCAAAGATACCAAAGGGGGAGGGGGTAGAGGAAAGTGGATGAAAATTAAGAAGGCCTTATAAGAAGCTGTAAGCCTATGTATTAGACATGTATTGAAGAATAAGAGGAGGAGGAGACCACTCCGGTTCTCACAAAAAGTAGCAGAAGCAGTTAGGACAAAAAGGAATATCCTTCAAAAACCAACACGGGGAATCAGGATAGAGAGGAGTATAGGAGCAAAAGAAAAGCAGCAGCAAAAGGGATTAGGGAGGCAAAGGCTCTCATAAAGGAGAACATTGCAAAGTCAGTGAGATGGAAGGAAAACATTTTTTACAGATATATCAGCGAAAGAAGAATGTAGCCCTGTTCACTCTATCCTTGGATACAGGGATAGTACCAGGAGATTGGAGAAGGGTAGATGTGGTGCCAATCCACAAGAGTGGGAGCAGGGAGGAGGCAGGGAACTATAGGCAGGTGAGCCTGGCGTCGGTGGTGGGGAAGGTAATGGAGACATATAAAGGAAAGGATGGTGGAGTACCTGACCAGTAACAGTTTGCAGGATCCAAGGCAGCATTGGTTCACAGGATGAGATGACGCCAAATTAACCTAATAGAGTTCTTCGACTGGGTGACAAGAGTCATGGACCAGAGGGGGAGCAGTGGATGTGTCCTACTTGGATTTCAGAAAGGCCTTTGATACGGTCCCAGACAGGAGATTAGTCAACAAGTTGAACAGTCTAGGGATGGGGACAAAGGTGAAGTGGGTGCAGAACTGGCTAAGCAACAGGAGCCAGAGGGTAGTAGTGAATGAGGGGAGATCGGATGAGAGGGAGGTGACAAGTGGGGTACCACTTGTCACCTTACTCTCATCTGATCTCCAGACCTGGGGCCTTTACTATTCAATGTTTTCATTGGAGACAGTGCAAAAGGACTGGAAGGGAAGTAAGCCTGTTTGCAAATGACACACAGATCTGCAAAAGGGTCGACACACAAGACGGGGTGAATAGGATGAAAAGGGACTTAAACTGGAGGAATGGTCAAAGGTATGGCAGCTGGGGTTTAATGCTAAAATGTGTAAGGTTATGCACATGGGGTGAAAGAACCCAGGGGCAACATACCAACTAGGAGGGGAGGTAATGGCAACAACTAATAAGGAAAGGGACCTAGGAATCATCATAACAGATGACCTCAAGGTGACTAGTCAGTGTGGTAAAGCAGTGACTAGGGCATGCAGGATGCTGGGATGCACTGGAAGAGGAACAACAAGTAGAAAGAGGGAGGTTACATTATATTGCGCCTCTATAGGTCACTGGTGAAGCCCCACCTCAAGTACCGTGTCAAGATCTGGAGGCCCCATCTCAGAAAAGATATCAACCAGGTGGAGACAGTGCAGAGAACAGCTACCAAAATGGTCCATGGCACGCATCAAAAAAACTATGAGGAAAGGCTCGGGGAACTAAATATGGACTCACTGGAGGTAAGAAGGGACAGAGGGACATGATAGAAACATTCAAATATGCTAGAGGAATAAAGTAAGGGAGACCAGCTATCTGCAGAAAAGGATGAGCACTAGGACTAGGGGTCACGATATGAGGCTAGAAAGGGGGAGACAGTGGCAATGTGAGGAAGTACTTCATGGAGAGGGCAGTTGAACCCTGGAACAGGCTACCAGAGGAAGGGGTGGGTGCAGACACCATAGAGACATTCAAGCATGCATGGGATAGACACGGGACTAGTGAGACTAGGACAGAGGGAAGTTTGTAAACAGGTCCGTCAGGATCTGATGAAAGGAAATAAGAAATTTTTTTGAACTCAACCAGGGCAAACTAGATGGACCTGGAGGTATCCTGTGACATAGGCAACCACGAATAGGCGTTTACAAAAACAGTGACTCAATTGTGGTACATGTCAACGTGGCTACCTACCAGGAGGGTGACCGGATTGGGGGTTCACATATAGTGACAGGATGTCGCTACATGTATTCAGCAAGGGAGGGAGGGTTTGTGAGGTGGTGCAGCAGTGAGCTGGCCCCATGGCATAGTGGGTGGGTTCAGGGCGGGGTTCTGAGGGTGCAGGTATGTTTGTTGCACCGGCCCCAACTTTTTTTTGTACAGTTTTGCCCCAGACATGAAATCCTTTAGTGGAGGTGCACAGCCCCCACATAAAATGGAAAATCCAAGTCCCTGCGCCTTTGCTGTGGCCGGGGGGTACATCGCCGAAAATGATTTTCAGTGATGTACTGTTGCCCTAACGGTGACCACCGTTATGACACAGAACCGACCTGGAGGCCCTTTTCTGCTTACAACTATTATGTATATGATTTTTTTTTTTTTTTTAAGCAGGCACTGAATCAGAAGCCTGCTCAATATGTCTCTTTTTGGCTTGGTCACCATAATTATTCTTATCAGGCTTATTTTCAAGGGAATCCTTGCTGGACTTTTCTTTAGGTTTATGAGAGGATGACCCCTCCTCAAGATTTTTGTTAGAAGAGGAGGCAGAGTGAGAAGCCATAATTTCCAACCTTTTAGCCCTCTTTTTAACTGTTTTGGAACAAAATTTTGATTAAAACTCACAGTTATGGTCTGGACCTAAACAGCTTAAACAAAGATCGTGGCTGTCTGCCCTGGCCAGTACCTTAGAGCACCTAATACAATTTTTAAACCCTGTAGGCCCAGTTCTTTTCTTAGGTCTATCTGACATGCCAGTTCATCAGAAGACCTTTGAATAATGTTCTCAGTAGGGTAAAATAAAAGAATCTGGTCAGTTCACGAGAGCTATAGAACCGCAGAAGAACGGTTGTAAAAGCACTAAAGATATGAAGTTTATTTAAGAAAAACACAGTTCCGACAAGTAAAAGGGAACTGCTAAGTAAATAAAAGTAAAAGAAATAAAAAAGCGTGGTTATTTGGTAAAAAGCACTAAATATTTTACCTCAGAAAAAGAGCAGGAACCGCAGTTGGAACCGCTTTAGAGAACTAAATTCGCAGTTCCTGGGAACTGGGAGAAACCTCAAAAAATAGTGAAAATAAAGAAAAATACTTCAAAAAACACTAAAGGCAGCACAAATAAGTGAATACAACTAACTTTAAAATAAATGAACTTCTTCAAGCAAAGTTTTGAAGAGAGGACTCTGGGGCAGTGTAGCTCTAGTTAGTGGAGAAATGAATCCAACTGACCTCCTCCTCAAGCGACAGGCAGTACTTCCTCTCCTGCTTTCTGATTGGCTGATGACAAAAATCATTAGTATTGACTCCACCTCCGGGACAGCTGAACCCAGCTGGCATACTGCATTAGCCAAGCATACTGAAGGATTCCTGGGGTGAGAAGGACTCCATCTTGAAGGTCCTGTGTCGGACAAACTTGTTTAGGTATTTCAGATCCAGAACTGGTGTGACCCCTCGACCCCCCCCCCAGACTTCTTGGGAACCACGAAGTAAATCGAAAAGAATCCCCAATTTTCCTTGTTGGGGGAAACTGGAACAATTTCCCCCAGTCTGTCTGAGGTGGTCCAAGGTTTGAGACACCGCCTGTCTTTTCACTGGGTCTTTGACGAAGGGGATTACAGGAAATGCCCTTTTGTGGGTACTGTGCCAAATTCTATTGTGTGTCCTAGTGCCAGAATCTCTAGTACCCACGTACCTGACGTCATTTGTATCCCTCGCACGTAAAATGTTCTGCAGTCTTCCACCACGTGAAGTGGGGGCAGAGATGGCCCACATACCTTCATTGGGAGCTGCCTCCTTTTTTGTCCTGCACCCCCATCATGCCTGCGGGCAAATGCTCCTCTGTTACAGTTTCCCTTAAATCCAGAATAGGCTCCCTTGTTCCTCTGGTTTCTGAAATTCCAAAAGGGATGAAAAACACCTCAGGACTGTCGCTGGCAACTGCTCCCTCGACCTTTTAGTGTAAAATATGCTTTCTGCTGCTGCCTTGACACTGGGAGGTGTCCCTTCTTATCCTGGATGTCTTTCAAGATGTCATTCAAGCCAGATCCGAATAACAGTCCTCTGTCAAAGGACAAGTTAAACAACTTTGACTTCGACAACTGGTCTACGACTCAGTGTCTGAGCCACACACCTTGCACTGCTGAAACAATGCGATAAGTGGAGCTTGCTAACAATGGTAACTTGCCGACTGTGGCATCACCTAGAAAGGAAGGAAGGAAGAGGCCATGGATACCAACTGTAAAATTTTCTCCTCCACAGAGTCTGGGGGAACAAAGCTACCCAGTGTCATAATCCATGAATTTAGGGCTCTGGAGAGAATAAAGGATGCATAGGAGGTGTGAAGATTTACTCCATTTGAGGCAGACTCTTCTGCATGTAGCGTCCACTCACTTATCGTGCAATCAGTAAAGACCAGAAAGCTTTCAATCAGCATAGCTGTGTGCTTAACAGAATTATGCACAGTCTTATCTGCCAGGGCAGAGGTTCCCCATTTCTGGGAGTTCTCCTCCATAAACAGTTAACAATTTAGCCGTGGTCTGGAAAGATGTTTTTGCTGGTCTGTTCCTGCTCATTCCTGTTCAATAATCTGATCGTGACGCCGGCCCGGTGGCGCTGAGGGTTGAGGCGCTGGATGCCACACCTTGCACCATGCCGGCGACCCGGGTTCGAGCACGGATTCGGGTCGTCGGAGGTCGGCAGGGGGAAGGAGGATTGTGCATCCCAACGGATGCTCTCCTCCTTCGGGTGGGTTACCAGGGGTGCTGTACACACCTGACGTCCCTGGGGGCCGGTGGGAGCACCAGCTCTCACAGGGCACTGGCGGCTTCAGAGGGCTAGAGTTGGGGAGGGGAGGACGTTGTTAGGCACTTGGCAGGCGTGCGTCAGCACACACTTGCCCAAGCCGATGTCCTCAGGGGAGGAGGGAACGGGAAGGGAAAAAAGCGGAAAAAATCCTCAGCAGACCTAGATGACGGCCGCTCCACACCATCCAGTCCAGGAACCATGAGCAGACCCCTGCTGTGCAGGTGCTCCACAGAGTTAAGAGGGGAGAAAAAGGAGTTACTGAGGCACTTTAGGGAGCAGACTCAAGGTCGAGGAGGCATGGGTGGCATGAGCAATGCCTGAAGGAGTAGAACTGTGAGAGCGAGAAGGAGGGATAAAAAGAAAAAAAAAAAAAAAAAAAAAAATATGTAATAATCTGATCGTAGTGCACAAAGTTAGGAAAACATTTTGGTGTGGAGGAGGGGAGGACGTGGACAGTATGGGATTCATGTCCAGTGTCTCTATGGCTTGCACCTCCTTCAGCTGTAATATCCTACAAGCCTCAGTTATGAGATTGGACAAAGATTTTGTATCGAACAGGAGGGATCAGAATCTTTCTCTTAGCCTCCGTCCACTCATCCTCCTCTTTGTCCTCATAGGGGTCCTCCTCATCATCAAAAAGCACGTTCAGGTCAGGATTCTCCCCATTGTGCCCTGTATCATCGTGACCCTCTACACAGTCAAGGCTGGGGCCTGCGTGCAGATCTGGGTGAGCAGTGTTGCCCAGCTCTGGTGCACCTGGACATGCCTGTATGCCCCCCGGGGGACTTGACTTCGGTTTGAGTGTGTTGGTGGGGATGTCCTGCAGGACATCAGGGCTCAGAATCCAATTTTGGGGCAACATTAAGTATTTGCACAACTCAGCTTTACCACTGACATTCGGTATCCCAGGTCAACCGGCCCCCCCCAGCGTGATGGTTCAACTGGGGGGAAACCAAAATAGACATATTAGATTGCATTACACAATTATTTCCGACCCTTCTGCAGTTGCTAACTCTTTTAATTCTTACTTTGCTACCCGTGCCCTTTCTATTATCCCTTCCTCCACCCTTCCCCCTCATTCCCTCTCCCTGCCTTCTCCTTTGTCCTCATTCTCTCCAATTACTCCTGATGTTTCCCTAAAGGCCATGCTTTCCCTAAATCCACTAAAGGGAGGCAGTCTTGATGGCCTTGATCCTAAGCAACTTCTTCGCTTACCACTTGCCACTGCACTTCCCATTACCTTACTTCTAAATCTCTCCTTCCCTTCTAATGTTCCTGACATCTGGAAACAGGCTACTGTCATACCTATTCACAAAGGTGGTAATCCTACCTCTCCTGGTAACTATCGTCCCATTTCTCTCCTTTCCACCTTGGCTAAGTTACAGGTCTTTCTCAGCTAACTTCCTTTCTCGACAATCCCTCCTTTTTCACTCCTTCCAGTCTGGTTTCAGGAAATCCCACTCCACTTCTACCTCCCTCCTTCAGCTCACTGATTCCATACTCACAGGTATGGATAAGGGACTGTTCACTTCTGCCATTTTTGTTGATCTTGCTAAAGCTTTCAACACTGTGGTGCATCCCCTACTACTGGACAAACCTAAAGCTGCGGGCCTTTCCGACTCTTCAGTCAGTTGTTTTTGTTACCTGCCTTATAGGTAGGTCTCAAGCAGTCCAGATAGGTAAATCCTTTTCACCTTCTCTTCCCATTAGCTCAGGTGTCCCTCAAGGGTCTGTCCTGGGTCCTATTCTCTTTTCTATTTTCCTAAACAACCTACCCTCTCTGTCTGCTCCTCTGCGTCTGTTCATATAGTCGTGGCCAAAAATATTGGCGCCCTTGCACTTTTTCAAATAATTCACAATTTCCTCTAAACATAAGTTGAAATTAACAACAGTACAGTATTTGGTCTCCACAATTCTTTATTTCTCTGTTAATATTACAGAACCTTTGTTTTTGATTCAGAATTTAATATATCCTTTTAAACAGAAAATGAATAGAAATGGCATTGACAAAATTATTGACACCCTAGACTTAATATTTGGTAGCACAGCCTTTGGTCAAAATAACTGCAATCAACCACTTCCTATAGCTTCCTGCACCTCTCTACTGGCAGTTTGGCCCACTCTTCTTGTGCAAACTGCTCCAATTCTCCCAGATTTGAAGGGTGCCTTCTCCCAACTGCTGTTTCCCGATCTCTCCACAGGTTTTCAATGGGATTTAGGTCTGGACTCATTGCTGGCCACTTCAGAACAGTCCAGCGTCTTGTCTTGAACCATTCCTGGGTGCTTTTTGAAATGTGTTTGGAGTCACTGTCCTGCTGGAAGACCCATGATCTTCGACGGAGACCCAGCTTTCTGACACTGGGTTCAACACTGCGCTCCAAAATGGCCTGGTAATCTCCAGATTTCATGATGCCATGCACACGTTCAAGGCACCCAGTGCCAGAGGCAGCACAGCAACCCAAAACATCACTGAACCTCCTCCATGTTTGACTGTAGGAAGGTGTTCTTTTCTTTGAAGGCTTCATTTTGTTTTCTGTAAACATAGAGATGATGTGCTTTACCAAAAAGCTCTAATTTGGTCTCATCTGTCCACAGGACATTCTCCCAGAAGGATTTTGGCTTGTTCAGGTGTGTTCTGGCAAACCCCAGTCGGGCTTTCTTATGTCTCTCTCTCTCAGCAGTGGCGTCCTCCTGGGCCTCCTACCATATAACCACCTTTCATTGAGTTGGCGACAGATGGTGCGAGTTGAAACTGTAGTACCATGTGTCTGAAAGTCATCTTGAATCTGTTTGGCAGTTGATCGAGGTGCTTTCTCCACCATTCGAACAATCCTGCACTGCAATCTTCGATCAAGTTTTCTCTTGCGGCCACGCCCAGGAAGGTTGGCTACAGTGCCATGGGCCTTAAACATCCTGATAACATTACGTACTGTGGAAACAGGAACATCAAGGTCTCTGGAGATTGATTTGTAGCCTTGAGATTGTCCATGCTTGGCTACAATCTTCTGTCTGACCTCCTCAGACAATTCTCTGGCTGTCTTTCTTTTCTCTATGCTCATTGCGGTACACACAGTGACACAAAACAGGAGAATGAGGCCTTTTCTCTATTCAGACTGGTTGAATGAGTGATTTTTATATTGTAGGCACCTGCAACTCACCACAGGTGAGTTCAATTCCAAAGTGAAGGAGAATCACCTGCTTGAAATCTAATTATTTCTAACTACTTCTAAAAGGTGCCGATAATTTTGTCCGGGCCATTTAAGGATTTCTGTGTGGAATAAGCTAAGACTTCCTAAATTTTTCTGCTTTTTGTGTTTTATTCCACTGCAAACCAAAGAAATACATATGTGGATACCAAAATATTTTTTAATTTCAACAATTTTCTGGAAGGAATGGTGCATTATTAGAAAAAACTGCAAGGGCACCAATATTTTTGGCCACGACTGCATGTAATGTACGCTGATGACACAGTTCTTTCTGCTTCAAGCTCCTCTCCCCATGACCTTGACTCCAGACTACAGCTGTTTTTTTACAACATTCAGTACTGCTTCAAGGTCAACCATCTGTCTCTTAATGCCAAAAAAACAGGCTCTATGACTTTTGGTACCTGCCAGAGGCTTGCCAAACTTTCTTCTCCTTCTCCCCTATTTAATACCTTTGATGGTGCAAAACTTGATGATGTCTCCCCCTTTAAGTACCTCGGGGTCTGCCTTGACTGGCATCTTGATTTCTCGTGCACATTGATGCAATTCACCATAAGCTTCACCTTAAGCTTGGTGCTTTGTACAGGAACGAAGTGTGTGTACTGTGCTCCCTGCCCACCGAGAAATTGTCCTAAAAATGATCCTTCCAATCCTTGACTATGGTGACAGTCTACTGTAGTGCCCCAAAACCTTCCTTGCCAGACTGGACCCTCTTTTTCATTCTTTCGGCCACTTTGCTCTAGATTGCCCCTCTCGTGTTCTCTGCTGCTGTCTTTACTCATCTCTCTCTTTCCCCCCTCTCTGGAGGCTAGGTGCCTTTCCCATTGTGTCTCTTTTTTGTCCAAATTCTGGTTTGGCACCCTTCCCTCCCCCTCCTATCTCGAAATCCTCCTTTCTCCTCCTCCTCCTCCTTCTTCCTCCTACCCTCTTTGTAACAGTACTTTTCGGTCTTTTAATATCCCTCCTAGAAAATCTATTGCTGGCCAATCTGCTTTTTCTTACCACTTTCCTAAACTTTGGCCCTCCCTTCCTCTTTCTATTCATTCCGCCTCCTCTACTTTCCCCTAAATTCTCTTCTTTCTGACTTTTGTTGTCCTACCTGCAACTGTCTTGGAGGCTTACTCTTTTTCTCTATTCTCCAGTCTTGTCCTTCTCTTCCTGTTTCCGCTTTTGTTTTCTATCTGTATATATTTGAGAGTGTTTTTATTTTCTAGATGCCTTCATTTTACTATTTTGCCTTTAATATTTATTATTCTGCTTGTTTTATTATATTTTTGCATGTTACCTTATTATATTGTTAACTATCTCCTTAACATAGAAACATAGAACTTGACAGCAGACAAGGACTGCAAGGCCCATCCAGTCTGCCCATTTTTTTCTACCTTATGAATGTGCCATAGGCCTGTACTCTGTCCTTCTCTGCCTCCCCCAGGACTCATCTGGAAACGAGCTGTTGTCAGCTCAGTATGTACTTCCTGGTTAAACTTTTCAATAAATAAATAAAATTAGGGCAATAAGAGTCTAAAGGAGAGGGTCTCATCACACTCCTGCAGGTCCTACATCTCTCGAATACCACATGTCTCCAAAAAGCCATGGTGCAACTGGCTTAAGACTTATTAAATAATAAATATGTATAAGGCAGATAAGGCTCTTAAATGCCTTACTCCAATGAAAAGGGATTGCAATTAAGACCTCCCTCTTCCCCCTGTTAGGCTAACACTTAACTGTCTTAAGTAAGAAAAAGTGTGACTGCCTGGAAAACAGAAAAAAATAAAGTACCTCCAGAAGAGAGAGCTGATAAGCATTCCTATGTATCAATAGGAACAGTCATCAGAAAAAAAAAGTCTGTGGTCCCAGTGTTTCTCTACCCTGTCCACTGAGTTGCCTGGAGTAGAGGGGCTGACAAAGTGTGCGAAGGACCATGTGTGAGTCTCAGTGATATCACGCAGAAGTGCGTGGACATCACCATGCTTCAGTGTCACGGCTCAGTCCAAGGCCAGCAAAACCTCCCAAAAAGAAGGTGAGAAAGCATCTCAACAATGACCCCAAGCGCAAGTCTCTGCTGCCTAACTGCCAATAATGGAGGACTCACCACGCAGCTCTGCCAAATCAGAAAAAGCACACCTGAAGCACAGCTGTTCACCTAACACTTTTAAGTGCTAGAAAGTAGGGCAGAAAGCAAACCCTACACCAAAACACAACTGCAGAGATTCTGCAACCGAGAAAACTGGCTCAAAGTTGAAATGGAAAATTTCACCCAGGCAGCCCAGAAGTCCACAAAAACAGTGCCCAACTACAAAAATCACCACACTGAGGCATACTATCCCTGAGCTCCATAAACTATCCTGCCTCAGACAGGGGGTTGGGGGTCCGACATTCAGAAACAGTGCTGTGGAGATTAGAAAAGGGAAAAAGGCTAGGCAGAGTCCTCCCTAACTAGCTAACTCCCCACCCCAAAATAAAGTTTTAAAATCACTTAACTGGGGCACCAAATATGTAAATGAAGACGTGAAAATTAAAAAAACACCCTATTAAGTCAGAGGCAAGTGATTCCCAATCCACGCACAGCAGCAGTGAAACGGGAAATAAAAAAGCATATCAGTCAATTTGAAAGCTGCAACTTAACAGGCAAGATTTCTAAATTTGAGAGTGCTCCCTGTCACTAGGTAGCCCCAATCTTCGTGCAGCTGTCGCAATCCTGATATTAAAATAACAAAATGAACCCTTGCAGGGACTCAGACTGATATATCGGTCTAGAACTCCAGTATATCCTAATTCTGTCAGCAGTCTACGGGTTAAGAATATATTCTTCAGAGAGAACCTTCCCTGCTTTTACCCATGTGTGGCACAGCAAGACTGGAACTTCTAGGTTATTCGAAATATTCATGTACCCAGTGTACCATGCTGATTTACAGCTTTGGGCTGTGCCAATAACCCTAGTAAGGGTGCACATTACCCATATGTACTAATTACCCACTGACAATGTGGAGCACTACAGAAATGTTCATATAAAGGAAGACTGGCATATTCAACCTTTTTTGCATCATATTATTCCTACTTCAAAATCCACATTTTCTGATTGGTTACCTTCTCTAAAATTCATTGATGTTGCTGGTTGTATTAGCTGCTTTCTAAATACTGTATAACTAACATGCATGCTAACTGTGTACTCATAAGCAACCTTGTTTTGTTTCTAATCCTTCATCTACACTTACTGAACACTTGTTGAACATTACGAACACCCCCAAACAGTGCAGTAACTTACGGTACAAGGTCTCCTCTCATCCTACTGCAGCATGAGTGGCTAGACTGTGATGGGTTGTTTGCAAGTCCAGGAAAGTTGCAGTGGGTGTTTATCAAGAACTGCGAACAAACACATTTTTATGTTGCTTGCACGCATGTGCAAGAAACATAGTGCCATCATGCGAGTTTTTGGAGGTGTGGCAGCCCTCTTCCAGTTCAGTCAGTGTGTTTGCAGGTGCGGTCACAGTTCTCCAATCGCTGCTGGAGCTATCTATGACAGCAGTCTAAAATGCAGTGGCGTACAGTTGAAAGGTGGAGCTACGCTTCAGTGAGCAGCGATAAGATATCGCCTGCTCATGCGCGCTCCCCCCACACACACACACACACACACATATGCACGTATACTGCATGCTCGGCCCCCCCACACACACTGTATAGCCGACGAGGGGGGGTGCCCAATCCCACGTCAGCTGTGCTGCGCTCCTCCCCAAAAAAACTGAGTTGCACATGCCATGCTGGTGCCCACCCCAGCGTGGCAACACATGTTGCCTGTGATGGGGTGCCCAATCCCCGTCGGCTCACAGGCTGAAAGTACATGGGTGCCACGCTGGGAGCCCACCCCAGCGCAGCAACAGATGCTATCGCCGACGGGTGCCCAACTCTGGCAGCTCCACGGCCCTCTAAACAGCGCCCTATGCACGCTGGGAGCCTACCCCAGCGTGGCAAACATCCCGTGTCGTCCTCCTGTTTAAAAAAAAAAAAAAAACACTGCAACACAAAATGGTCCTCACTGTCTCAGGGTTTTAGTTAACTCTAAGAATTGATTAGAGTTTTGCTCATAAAAGTGCTAAAACATTGTAAAAATGCATAGTACTTGTTTCATTGTGTTTAACAAACATAACACTTCTACAAAACCTATGTAAATACTTTCTGTACAGTTAGTATTGCCCCAGGGAAAAAATGCTTATCAATTATTTAAAACTCTGCTGTCTGGGCCCCCCCACCCTCCACCCTTCGCCTCCACCCTCCCATTCCCCACCCATACTTACCTCCGGACCTTGGCGTGGCGATCTTGATGTGGACCAGGAACACGTCTGCACTCTTCAAAGCCGACCGCGAACTGAGGAAATGCTGGTAAGCTGTATAATGTAATAAATAGGGTTTTTTCAACTTTGCTGCATATCTCAGGCATTTTTTGGAATTTTTGCACCAAATTTTCAACATGGGGTTTTTGGGACCGCTTCTCATGCATGCTCTCACTGTCATGGCGTTAGTCGGGCCCAAAGGGTGATTTCGCAGTCACTGCGCGAAATCATTTTTCGGCACCGATTAACGAAACGACACTGCCAGTGTTCATAAGGTGGGCTCTCAAAAAGCCTATGTTGAAAATTTGGTGGAAAAATTCTTAAAAAATGACTGTTTTACAAGCGTGCGTTGTGCAGTTCCTATGCATGCTCGTAAGTTCGCGAATTTTCAATATTTTCACTCCAGATTTTCAACACTGTAATTTTACCACACCTTCTTATGAGCAGTACAGCTGTCATTTTTCACATCTCGCCCAAAACGTGTTTCCACCCATGTAGCGCACAATGGCGCAGTCGGTGTGCGAAATCACTGTATGGGACACATTAAGAAAATCACAGTGACACTGTTCATGAGCAGACGTCTTAAAATTACTATGTTGAAAATTTAGTGGAAAAATTCCTAAAAAATGACTGTTTACGAGCCTGCGTAGCGCAGTTCCTACACACGCTCATAAGTTTGCGAATTTTCAATATTTTCACTCCAGGTTTCCAACATTGTCATTTTACCACACCTCCTTATGAGCAGTACAGCTGTCATTTTCACATCTTGCCCAAAACATGTTTCGCTTCCATGAAGCATAATGGCGTAGTTGGTGCTAAATCACGTAGGGACACATTAAGAAAATCATAGTGACACTGTTCATGAGCAGAGGTCTTAAAATGGCTATGTTGAAAATTTTGTGACAAAATTCCCAAAAATGAATGTTTTACGAGCCTGCGATGCACACTTCCTACGCACGCGTGTAAGTTCGCAAATTTTCAATATTTTCACTCCACTGACTTCCAAATACTTAACACAGCACATACAAGCAAGCAACATTCGGCATTGGCAAATGCTTGTTTTGTGTGGTAACACCAGTATGATAGGAAGTCTGTTTTCACTTTTAAAAAGAAAAAGGGAATTTGAATCAAACTACCAGCTACCTCAGCATTCTCTACAGAATATGACCAATCATTAAATGTGCGTTTTGAACTAGTAACACTTTGAGGCCTAAGGGGGTTGACAGTGTCCCTTTACTGTTTTGCTTTCTGACAGATTAGATTACTTCATCCCTGATTTCAGTTTGCTTTACAGCACTGATGTTTCTGAATCATAAACCTAAGACTGGTGGTCCATCAGACTGTATATGGCATTAGTTAGTGCGCTGATTTACAATAGTGGGGAAGCTCTTATCTCAGTCGCTGGACCACCTCTCCTGCTGCTGGTGAGCACCAGGCTCACGGGATTTATTGATTTACTTACACTTTAATGGGCCGGGAAACAGTTGCAACAATATGCAACGTACCATCATCTAATAAATCCCATAGTCAGATATGGAACCCCTCTATCTAAACGCTCCATGTCCTCTTAGCCAAGGGTCTGTGACCCCACCCCCACAAACACAAACTTTACCACACAGAATCACTCTCATTTACTAGCACCCTGGTCTTGCAGATGAGGGAACTTGCACAGTTTCACCTGTGACATTCTGGTACAATAATTGCTGTACCTGTAACAAATACTGCTACTGTCAGAACTGTGTGCTATTTTTTTCAACCAGATAGCAACATACCAATGAACTGTAATTATGTACTAATCACTTCTCCTGTGTTTCTTGCCTCCCTGGGATCCTTGAAAACTAGACGCTGTACCGAACTGAGGTTATCAGAATGCTGACAGTTACAAATGCATGCAGTAAATAATTTGACTTATTTCTGTGGTGCATGTTAAAGTAGCAGTATGATTAAAAAAAAGTTTTAAAATTTTAAATCGTGCCAGCCCATCAGTGCGCTACTGTTTAGAACATTGGCCATCGCAGTGTGGGAGTGAGTTTAGGCCATCAGAAGACAGGCAGGGAGAGGAAAGTCAAGGTGTCCCAGGTGACGCTCTCTTCCTCCAGGAAGGGAGGGAGCTGTTGCTGTCACCACACTGCTACTTGGGTAATCACAGGTGGTAGTGCAGTGGCAGCACAAGTGGTATGAGTGACGTTGGCCAAAGGCCACGTGAAGCACGCTCTCCATGCATCAGCTTAGACCTCCCAATATGCTGACATCCCAGAGGACTGGAACCCAAACAACAAGAAAGGCAACCTGCCTCATAATGGGATGAGCCCAAGCATGCTCAGGCCCAGACCCAACCACCTTCCACAGCTACAGAATCATGCAACCACCATCCACAACTATGGAACCCTGGGACAACCACCATCCACTGCTGCGGAACCCTGGGACCACCACCATCCACTGCTGCGGAACCCTGGGACAACCACCATCCACTGCTGCGGAACCCTGGGACAACCACCATCCACTGCTGTGGAACCCTGGGACCACCATCCACTGCTGTGGAACCCTGGGACCAACATCCTCTGCTGTGGAAACCTGGGACCAACATCCTCTGCTGTGGAAACCTGGGACCAACATCCACTGCAGCAGAACCCTGGGACCACCATCTACTGCTGCGGAACCCAGAGACCTCTTCGCTCGATGCTCTGGAGGAGGCAAGAGGTTGAATCTAGCTCAACTGGATCTCACCATGGGGTGAGGGGGGTCTCCAGGTTCAGAAACTGTGCAGGTAAGTGGCTTGGACATCAAAAAGTGGGGCTGCATCCAAAAACCGAGGCAACAGAGGTCTCGGTACAGCAGGGGATGAAAGGTACATTTTAAAACAAGAAGTTTTTTTTTTTTATTATTAAACGTAATACTGTCAGCAGTTGGTACCAACAAAGACAACAACGTACTCATTTCCCCTCCAATTATACTGCTGAAGTGAGATGTGGTTTGGATGTTTTTTAAAAGCCTCTGTTCCCTTGCTACACACACCATGATAAACTTAACATGATGGTGTGGTGCTGTACTGCTTACCAAAAGAAGTGTGTCCTACTACCATACTGACACATCTGCAGTATAGATCTAGTGTGTCCAATAAATAGAATAATAGCTAGGTTACAGTGAATTACAAGGCTGCAGTTCCATTGAGAGGTTTTTATGTCCCCAGAACCACGAGATGGAATTTCAGCCGAGTAATTCACTGTAATCTGTTTTATATTTTGTAATATATGGATGAGAGAAGGTGGCGAGGTCTTGCCTGGTGGAGTGTTGTGCAGGCTGATATCTTGAACAAGGAATCAGGAAGTTGTCCATTTATTTTCTGAAGAGGTGATCAGGAAAGTGCAGGAAACAGTTCCTTGTAACAGTAACAGCCAAAATGTAGTAAAACTTCAACCAAATGTGTAACTTTTAATCGTTTTTGCTTTGCAAAACAATAGCCAATGACTGCAACTAACAAACGAGTAACTGAATGGAGCAAACTTTGTGGTTGTGGTTTTTTACTCAGACTCAGAGTCTGAGTAGATTACATATCTTCTCTTTTTGGGCAGAGGAGAGTTTTGAATATTAATGGCAACGTTGCCGAAAAAGTTGTAGTGGGAGCCGACTATGTTGCCGGCCGTTCCGGAAAACTGGATACTTTTACCGGTGAAACTGTGAGCTGCTGTCATTTCCTGTGGGACGCTTTGTGCAGAGATAGTAGGCTCCGAGGTGGATTGTGGACATGTTGCTTCTGGCTGGGCTTGGGAGGTGGAAGGCTGCTCGAATGAAAGAACTGAGCATCTTTTCTTTTGTTTACTCTCAGACAAAGTAGAGTAATTACTAATACTTTGAATATTCTTATGGCCAGACAGTTGGGTGACATCAGTTGGTGCTAAGTTGGAGTCAATCAGCATCTGTATCCCAGTTTTTCTCACTGAATGGTTTGTAATTCTTTTTTCTGGGGGCAGGGCTGCTGTTTGTTGGAGAAGCTTCATTATCCTTTGGATTTTATCTTCTCCTGTTGTCATCCCCCTGTACCAATGGCCTGTGGGTTTCAGTTTTAGATTTGGTGTGAGGCAAAAAGGGGCTTCTGGTTTGTTCATTGCTGGGGGTCTCTTGCTAGCATACATATGGTATGCAGCTCCTACATCTCATTCTGGTCACTGTCTGTTTTGGTAGAGTCTGGGTGCCACTGGTCTGATGTCTCTGATATTTGCCCCTGTTCTGGTTTTTGTGGCTCGTTCATGGTATTCTTTGCCTTCTGTATCTCTACCTGGCACAATGTCACCTCAGCGCAGTTGGTATTGTTCACTCATACGGACTGCAAAGTGTAGGCCTATGTTGAAAAACATGAAATGGAGCAGAGCTGCTGGTGTGTGAAGACCGAGGGTTCCAGTGCTGTATAGCTGGTTTATTTCTGTTTCCGTGAGTGGCTGCGCTTGCTTTTGTTGATTCACCATGCCAAGCTTATTCAAATACTTTTGTTTGGCTACGAGTGTGCTGTGGGTTTGTTTAAAAGTTATTGTGGCACTTTGAAAAATTGAGTCTGGATAGTTATTCTTTATTAGATGGCAGCCTGTGCTGACTAGGACACCTCTGATTGTGCTTGGATCGTATTCTGTGCCATCCTGCCTTTTTAACTGATATATGAAATCAGCTAAGATGCTGTCTAGCTCTTCAGTTTGAATTGTTTCCACAGCCCGTGACTCACCTATTTTGGTGAGGTAGCTGCTGAGGAGCTTTAAGTCAAAGGCTGTTTTTTTTTTTTTTTAAAGTATTCCAAATTTCTTGATTCGAGATGAATTGCAGCCTGTCTTCTGTCACAGTTTGTGGCTTTGAAAGAGTCATTACTGCTTTTTTTTTTTTTGCCTCAATATGCCTCCGGAAAGTTATGTAGCACTTGGATACCGCAGCGACGGTTTTTAAATCCTTCGTGCTGACTGTTGAAGAAGCCGGCTCTCGGTCAGCAAGGGTTGGCAAGCTGTGCTTGCGTGTAGGAGTGATAATACTATCATTCCAATGTCAGAACAATAGTATTACTGCACTAAAATGATGGTACTGTTGGGAGTGAAGTATGGTGGCATTGGTAGTGGAGTGTGGTATTACTGGAAAGCTGACTATGTATTACAAGATTTTTTTGCATAATTTTTGATGCTATTATTTTGTCGATCCCTATATTACAAAAAAGTAACTGCAGTGGAAGAGGTTTCTAACAAGTGCTGAAAGTGGCCATATCTGATCAGTCATTAATTACAAAAAAGAGATAAAATGGTTTTAAAAATTTCTAATGGTATTAAAGCAGCAGTATTTGTTGGCTGGCAAAGCATTTCATCATATAGTTTTTCAGCAATAATATATTTCAGATACTGTTACAGTCATCATCAGTATAGTTTCCATTCTCCCTGATGTTATTAAAACAGGTTTTTTTAATCTTACTAATGTATCATTATTGACTCAAGTCATTGAGGATGGCTGCCACTAGCAATTTAGAAAAAAATCTTGAGGTTAATTCTTTACTTTACATACAGGAGTCATATTGTGGATGCTGTAGTAGTGTACAGCACACATTTCTGATGGTCAACAGCGCAGCTCCACACATAAATGTTTAATTTATTCATAGTGGGAGTGGCTAGAGAGCAGTTACTTAAAAAAAATTCAAAACCACATCTCAGTAGAGGCATGAAAGACAATGAAAGGAAACATGGATGTACTGTTGTTTTTGCAAGAAATGCATTATTTCAATAAATAAATAACTATATGATGATTTTTGTTCTGCTAGCAAATACTGCTGCTTTGAACCGACGATGTCATTAATACATCACTGCTACAAAACAGCATGATGCATTTTGTTTGACCACTTACACATGATCCCAAAAGGCCCTGCTTTCCTTAAATCCATTAAAGGGAGGCAATGCTGATGGGCTTGATCCAAAGCTTCTTTATTTGGCACCTGCCATTGCTCTTCCCATTACATTACTTCTAAATCTCTCCTTCTCTGCTTCTACTGTTCCTGATGTATGGAAACAGGCTACTGTCATACCCATTCACAAAGGTGGTGATCCCACTTCTGCTGGTAACTTTTGTAGAATCTCTCTACTTCCTACCTTGGCTAAGTTACAGAAGCACATAGTTCTATCTCAGCTTACTTCCTTTCTTGACAACGCCATCTTTTTCACCTTCCAGTCTGGCTTTAGGAAATCCCACTCCACTTCTACTTCCCTCCTTCGGCTCACTGATTCCATACTTACAGGTATGGATACAGGACTGATGACTTGTGCCATTTTTGTTGATCTTGCTAAAGCTTTCGACACTGTGGCACATCCCCTCCAACTGAACAAACTTAAAGCTGCGGGCCTTATTGACTCTTCAGTCAGCTGGTTTTGTTCATACCTTAAAGGCAGGTCTCAAGCTGTCCAGATAAGTAAATCCATTTCCCCTTCTCTTCCCATTAGCTCAGGTGTCCCTCAAGGGTCCATCCTGGGTCCTATTTTCTTTTCAATATTCCTAAATGACCTACTCTCTGTCTGATCCTCCACGTCCATTCATATGGACACTGATCACAGTCCTTTTTGCTTCTGGCTCCTCTTCCCATGACCTTTCCTCCCAACGTCAGTTGGATTGTGACAACATTCAGCATTGGTTTAAGGTCAACCAACTGTCTCAATGCCAAAAAAACAGTCTCTGAGACTTTTGGTACACATTAGAGGCTTGCCAAACTCACTCTCCTCCCCCCCATTTAATACCCTTGATGGTGCTATACTTTAAGATGTCTCCTCTTTAAGTACCTCAGGGTCTGCCTTGACCGGCATCTTGATTTCTCTGTGCACATTGACGGAATTCACCATAAGCGTCATCCTAAGCTTGGTGCTTTGTACAGGAACAAAGCATGTATTCAGCTCCCTGCTCACCGAGAAACTGTACTAAAAATAATCCTTCCAATCTTTGACTATGGTGACAGTCTACTGTAGTGCCCCTAAAACCTCCCTTGCCAGACTGGACCCCCTTTTTCATTCTTTCTGCTGCTTTGCTCTCGACTGCCCCTCTCGTGCTCACCACTACTCTCGTTACTCAGCTCATTTTTTCCCTTCTCTTCATGTTAGATGCCTTTCCCATTGTGTCTCTTTTTTGTCCAAATTCTGGTTTGGCACCCTTCCCTCTCATCTTAAAACCCTTCTTTCTCCTACCCTCTTTGCAACAATACTTTCCATTCTCTGAATATTCCTCCTAGAAAATCTACTGTTGACCAATCTGCTTTTTCCTACTTTTGGTCCTCCCTTCCCCTTTCTATTCATTCTGTCTCTTCTCCACCCTAAGTCTCTTCTTTCTGACTTTAGTCATACTACTTGTCTCTGCATTTGACCCTTTCTCTTTTTCTCTATGCTCTAGTCTTGCCCTCTTCTTGCTGTTCTGTTTTTGTTTTCTTTCTGTATATATTTGAGAGTGTTTTTATTTTCTAATTTTGCCTTTATATGTTTGATTCTGCTTGTATTACCTATTTGTTTTACCGTGTTATTATATTGTTAGCTATCTTTCCCTCCCCTGTTCCCCAGGACTCACCTGAAAACAAGCTGTTATCAGCTCAGTTCGTACGTCCTAGTTAAACTTAAAAAAAAAAAAAAAAAAGTCCAGTTGCTTTAACTAACTCACTGTACTGCATTCTGACAAAACTGTTCCGTTTCTGTTCCACTTTATTAAAATTGTACACACATCTGCTACTTCGTTTTTATCTGTACTTTAAATGAACCCTGAAAATGAATTTGCCAGCCTGTTTGTAACCACTTATCCTCCTTACCACCCTTTTCTCTGCCTAACTAAGACAGGGTCACTCCTCACAAAGGTCCCTTGGACGAGTGTACTTACCTGGACAAACAAATAAATTTAAGCACCAATGCTTGAGACTAACTGATAAAACTCCTCAATCACACTTGTGAGGGGAGCCAGGTTTATTTTTTATGTAATTAAGGACTGTTAAATACACAGACTCGGGCAGTAGCATTTTCAGGAAGCCTGGCTGCGTGCTGTGGTGTGACCCCCAAGAATGGTAGTTGGGTAGGTGCTGACACCTGGATGCTTGTTGCGGTGTGACCCCTAAGAATGGTAGTTGGTTAGGTGCTGCTAGCACAGCATGCCAAGACTTCCTGGAAGTTGATCTGCCCAGCCTGAGTATGGAGTACTATTATAACATGAAAAATGCCAAACCCGGTTGACTTCATCTGGTGACTGAGAAGTTAGAGTATGATGGAATAACATGTTGGATTTTCAGTTTGAAGGTCCACAGTCCTGTTAAGGCTGTGTTAACATTTTGTAGTGTTCAATACAAAAACTAAAGTTACTTAGCTATAACTCTGGATCTTCTAGAACATCTCCCCCATAGCTTTGGTCTTAGAGCTGATGGCACTAGGACCTTCCAGAAATCAGACTTTTTGGGGCCAGTGACGCCAGGCCCTAGGTCGCCTTTTACTAAAGCAATGGTCATCAGATCTGTTTTGGACAGTGATACGTTGTACCAATCTGGAGGGACTTAAAATGTGTCCATTTCCAGCTTGACCATTGTTGAATAAGAATTGTACAACACTGTCTGCTGCTGTGTGGGTGAAGCTGTCAACTACTTCACTGTTCACTTCAAGATGCGAGTGACCTGGACCTCAACATTGCTGTCCAGCTACTGTACAGTAGAGCCAACTAGGTTCCAGTTGCATACTGTATGACTAGAAAGGTGAATAGCACTATTCACATCACCAAGCTCATTTGGTGATTTGTGCTCTCATGGAGGTCAGCCACCTTGGGTCCTAACCTCTCGCAGTGGGCTCCCCACACAATGATGTACAATAAATTGTCACTCGCACTTGAGGATATGGAAAGGAAAGGGAAGACATCTGCAGAGATGCTATTTCTATCACAACAGCATCCAGCTGCCAGCTTCTGGGGATGATCCCATGGCTGTGATGGTTGTGAGCACTTATCATTGAGCATCCACCAGGAGTCCTGTGAAGCCCTGAAAGAGGAGCTGCAAAGCTGCCCAAAGTCTCTCCAGATCTGCAGTCTTTAAGCTGATGCTAGCTGAAACTTGAAAGACTCCGAAGCATTCCTCCGGTTTCCACGACGGAGCTAACTACCTGAACTGCTCCCTCAGTTTGAGCTCTGGATGCATTTAGTATTAGCCCACAGTGCAAATAAAGAAATACTTGGATCAGTAATTCTCTGAGATGCACCAATAGAACTGTGAAGCACTCTGTAGAGACATGGCGCTGAAGTAAGCCTCAAAAAAGTGTACAACAAATTAATGAAAACAGTAAAAAGAGAGGGGTTACTGACTAACCAGTAACTGCTATAATTTACTGCCTCCCAAAAGAGATGGACAAACCACCCTGGTAGATCCATTCTCTGGGGTAGGATCCCAATCCAAAAACAACCATCAGAATTTATAGATTTATTTTTACAGCAATTTTTCTCAGTTTGAGGTCCTTCATCAGGGGCACTATGGATGTCCTCCACAGATCTGATGGCTTTGTATGAGAAGAAAACTTCATCTGATTTGGCAAAGACGGGGAGGCACTGCACATCTTGTTAACAAATGGTGATGGAATCAGGGCCAGACAATATTTGTTTGGAAAAGAGCACTGGAAGGGATTCTATTCTTATACCATTTGTTCTCAAAATTTAGAATTTATATTACAATATAATTTCTTTACCTTTGAGCACTGTCTGCAGCTACTGTATGTGGTTACTTGGATGTGGATGCAGGAAGGATACAGCATGGAAAGATGAAGCAACATTTCACAACAAACAAAATGCACACAGCCATGTCACTGCTCCGCCACTACCACTGGATGTCACTGTAAGTGCAGGATACAACATATACAGAGGAGAAGGAACAGAGGATATGAAAAATAAAACTAAAGGAAGCATGAATGGGGAAGACAAACAGAAAAAAAAATCATATTCTTGGTCAGAGGTGAATGTCACATACCTCTTTATGTCATAATGTGGTGATAGAGGACTATGGGACCATCTTGTCTACGGCTCCTGCAGCACGGCAGCAAATATACTTAGTCTGAGTATGGACACATACCCAAGCTCATCATTCAGAATGCTATGTCTACTCATACCACAGTATGACCCTGTGTTGGACCCTCTTGGTCGCTTCAGTGCCTGCTGTGTACTGCAGTAACTAGAACTAGACGCAACAGTCAAGATGCAGTCGATCCAAAGTCTTGTGCATGCTCATTGCCACCTCCTGATGCATCCTAACACTATGTTTACTCTCCTGACTGTGGCACAACATTGCCTGCCTGGCTTTAGTTTATTGTTCTCAATTCCCCATAGATCCTTTTCCTTAGCTGTGACGAGGGATCTGTATTTAGCCTTCACTAGTAGAGCTGGCAGTACAGCCTGGAGATTAGAATAATGAGCTATGAATAAAAATGAGCTTGGTACAACCAGCAGACCTGGGTTTGATTCCCACAACCTCCACTTGCATACTGTGCGATTCTCAGCAGGTCATTTAAAGGGACACTGTCAACTCCCTTAGGCCTCAAAGTGTCCCTAGTTTAAAAAGCACATTTTATGATAGTTCATATTCTGAAGAGACTGCTGATGTACCCAGTAGTTTGACTCTGATTCTTTTTTTTCTTTTAAAAAGTGAAAAACAGACCGCCCACCATACTGCTGTTACCACACAAAAAACATGTTTGTTTATATGCCTTGATCAACTCCTACAGCATCTTTCCTGGACTCAGGAACACCCTCTAACACAGTCTAGCCATTCATAATGCAGCGAGAGTAGAAGAGACTACTGCATCATGAGTAGCTGCACAATTTGGGAGTGTTTCTAATGTTCAGAAAGTACGCAATAAGATTAGATCAAGAATTCGAAACAAAACAAGGTTGGCTATAATTAGCATACATTTCAGTGCTGCTAAGCAAGGAGGCAAATAAAACAACCAGCAAGATCAGGGCATTTTAGATAAGGTAAGCAATCTTAAAATGTGGGTTTTTATCTAGAAATAAGGTGACATAAGAAAAGGTTGACAGTGTCTCTAACCTTCCCAGTGCTCCTGGGTCACCCCTGAAAACAGGCACTTGTGCCTAGTGGGCCTTACCCAGTTACCAAAACAATAATTAAAAAAAAATAAAAAGATAATGCTTACCCTCCTCTTGAGTGTGATCCTGATTTTGGACTGGTTGGTGATCAGCCGGACTGGCGCACTCACAATCTCATGATCTCCACTCTGAATTGCATCTGCCTCAATTCTGATCATCTGCCAGTTAATTTCCTTGAATGTCAAAACCTAGACAAAGAGAAAGACAAGCAAGATTAAATTCCACTTTAAAGTAAAGGCCCAGTATGTAAAGAGGGGTATACAAACCGTTGGTAACATTTCATCGCTGTACAGTCAGATCTTGAATATAAAATATTGATTATTTTACAAATAAAATGGAATGGTCAGTGTTCATGTGACTCAGTTGGTAGAACTTCTGTTTCTGTGTCTGAAGGTTGTGGGTTCCCTACCCAAATGGAGTGGCCATCTCTGAACGAGACAATAAATCCACGTCCTTTCTGACCATCTTTGGTGATCATCCAGGTAGAAGTAACAGATCCCAGTGCAGTACTTTTCACTAGTGTAGAGGATTCCCCCAAATGTCCCGCCTAACTTGCTCAGTACCCTTGCAACCAGCTGTAATGCAATCACCCGCATCTGTGTCTGGTTGTGAAGGCCCCAAGGGCTGCAAAAAAACTGCATACTGGCCCTAAACTGCTAGCATCTATCTCACTGCTCATTCCCAAGATATGCAAAACTGACCTTTATAAAGGAAACATATGAGCTGGAAAAAAAAAAAGGCATCACCTTGAAAGTTACTCCAACACCAGAGTTTTACACAAAATAAGCAATATTTATTCCTCAAACAACCACATACAAACATGGGTAAGTGCCAGAAACACCCACTTATGAGTCTGTTTGGGACATAAACATTGTTAATTCTGCCCAGCACTCCGGTGCTATTGTGGCTTTGGAGGTGCTGCTTTATTAAATTATCTTCTGAGTGTTTGGGGCTTAGCATTTCTGCATGATCTCCTCTGAAGATTTTCTGGTTTGCTTTCTTTGAAATATTTTATAACTTGAATAGCAACAATAAAGTACCAAATATCTTTATACTGAAATGGAGCCAGATTTCATTTTCTTTCACAAAATCATCTACACTTATGATAAACTTATCAAGGTCTGCAGTACATCTTTATTTTTTTCTATTGTGAATCATCTGCATCACAATATATAATTACATACTGTCAGGGTTTTTTTTTTTAATCTGACTTCGAAGAGTGACACACTGATGGGACTTAAAGGAGAACTGCCATGAACCTGCAAGCCTGTGTTTTCTGTATAAGATGTGTTTCAAATTTGGTTTCACATACCATTACTGCTCCAGCTTTACTAGCCTTTTAAAGAGGGACTGACGACAACATTTTTGGTATCAATAAATTTAGAATTTGGATCAGCATATCCTCAATCAGCCTCATGGCAAACATCTGATCTGTAAGTTACAAGTCATTTTATTACCCTTAAAGAGCAGCTGACACCTTTGGAAAGCATAATATTTAGATGCAATTCAGCTTGTATTTCATATACGTGTATATATAGTTTACAGATTTCTCCCCTCCATACTACTAAAGCAATTTCCACAAAAAACATGTTTTTATCCCTTAGAGTTTATCTGCCTCTGTAACTTATTCCCTACTTGAAATTATAATGCTTTGTGGTGACAGTCTGTTGACATGGAACCAACTATGATGTCACAAGCAGAATGTTTTCATGCATATGACTTCGGCAATAAATAATGAGGTTAAGAAATACAGAGCTAATGAGAAATAAAAGCTGCTTTGTGTCTAAATATTATATTTTTCAAAGTTCTTCTTAAGGCACCGGTGGCTCTTTTATTCACTGCCTGTTCAAAAGCGCCAGTTTCAGTGAAGAGCTGCTGCCGATGGTATCTCCTGGACTCACAACCTAGTCCTCCCTGCAAGCTTCCATATATGACTTATTTCTCCCGTGTTACTTAATACTGCAGTTGTTGTAGACATCTGAAAAAGGAAAACTGACACTGGGTGGATCAGCATATGCACTTTCATAATGTGTAGATGCAAGGTATAGTACTTCAGAATGTGACGGGGGGATGGAATGCAGTGGCAAACGTGGCTTTAGAATGACAAAGTTGCATGCAATTTTCAAAATACTTAAGGTATGAGATTTTGAAATGTCACCAGGTTGCAACTGTGGAGTGCAGCAATGACATAGTCTCAGAAAGCAGCTGGAACAAATAATTTCAGAATGTGGCAGCGATGCACAATTTCAGAATGTGGCAGTGACATGGAATGTGGTGGTGACAATTTAGGAATGCAGTGGTGAGGCACAGTTTCAGAATGTGGCGGTGACGCATAGTTTTGGAATGTGGCGGTGACGCATGATTTCGGAATGTGGCGGTGACAGGTTCGGAATACAGCAGTGATGCACAATTTTGGAATCCGGCGGTGACGCACAATTTCAGAATGCGGTGGCGACAGTTCAGAATGTGGCAGTGATGCACATTTTAGGAATGCAGTGGTGACACACAGTTTCGGAATGTGGCGGACATGCACAGATTCGGAATGCGGCAGTAACAGTTTCGGAATGTGGCAGTGATGTATATTTCGTAATGTGGCGGTGACTCACAATTTTGGTATGTGGCGGTGATGCACAATTTAGGAATGCGGTGGTGACGCACAGTTTCAGAATGTGGCAGTGATGCACAGATTCAGAACGCATCAGTAATACAGTTTCAGAATGTGGCAGTGATGCATAATTTTGGAATGAGACTGCGACACACAGGTTCAGAATGCAGCAGTGATGCACAAGTTTGGTATGTGGCGGTGATGCACAATTTCAGAATGTGGTGGTGATGCACAATTTTGGAATGTGGCGATGATGCACATTTTTGAAATGTGGCAGTGACACACAATTTCCGAGTGTGGCAGTGATGCACAGTTATGGAATGTGGCGGTGACACACAATTTGGGAATGTGGCGGTGACACACAGTTTCAGAATGTGGCAGTGACAAACAATTTCAGAATGTGGCCATGACGCACAATTTTGGAATGTGGCGGTGACACACAATTTCAGAATGTGGAGGTGGCACACAGTTTTGGAATGTGGCAGTGAGGCGCAATTTCAGAATGTGGCGGTGATGCTCAATTTTGAAATGTGGTGGTGACGGCATAATTTCGGAATGCGGCAGTAACACAGGTTCAAAATGCGGCACTGAGTTTCGGAGTGCAGCGGTGACGCACAGTTTTGGAATGTGGCGGTGATGCACGGGTTCGGAATGCAGCGGTGATGCACAGGTTCAGTATGCAGCAGTGATGCACAATTTTAGAATGTACCTGGGACACATAATGTTGGAATGTGGGGGGGATGTGATGTACAATTTTGAAATATGGTGGGTGCATACAATTCTGGAATGTGGCAGGGACAAGCAATTTCAGAATACATGGTGTGTCCTGTCACATTCCAACAGCATGCATCCCCACTATATTTGGAAATTGCCAGTCCCCACCAAATTCCTCAACGTGCGTCCCTGTCACATTCTGAGACTGATTGTCCCACCACATTTTGACATGGCACATCCCTGTCACATTCTGAGATTCCGTGTCCCCCAACCCCCCCAAAATTTTAAAATTGTGCACCACCTTGTCATTCTATGCCTTGGTTTGGTGCTGCATTCAAAAACCACCTCTTGACATGTTTTAAAGTACAGTACCATGCATCTGAACATTCTGGAAAAGTAAGCATTGCAGCCAACCCTATGTCAGTTTTGTTTTTCAAGGATTACTATAACTACAGTTTCTTAAACTTTGGAGAAGCAGGTCCTATAAAGTTACTGACAGGGAGGACTAAAGTACGAGTTCACTGAAACTGGATTTTTTTGACTAGGCAGTGAAATCAGGGTTACAAAATAGCTTATAACTTTAAAACGAAGTAACCCAGAAACCTAATTTTTGGTATGAGATTTATTAGGGGGATGCTTATTCTAATTCTGCAATGTAGCACTTTTGGCAGGAGTCCCTCTTTAATAAATTCACTTGGTGCTTCTGATGTACATACTGCTGGTAAAGACTATTTTAGAACTTCATAATTTAGTTTATGTCCTTGTTATGAACTTGAACTGTTGATACAATTCAATCATGCTCTACAATGGAATTCTGTGGTTCAAGGGGACATAATCTACATCATACAATTCTAAAATTGTGCTAACCATCTGTGTGAATAAGGAAACATTTAGTTTGTTAAAAGGCCAGTTAATGACATATTTCCCGTGACATTACCAGGTAATGGGACTAATTTGGAGCTCCTTGAGCCCACAGTGAACTGGATGACAAACGTAGGTCTTTAGTGCTAGTGATGTCAACGAGACAGAGATAAAAAAAAAAAGCATTCTCAGCCATGGCCAGTCCAAAGCCGGGAAAAAGCAAGGTTGGTGATCGAAGCCACAGCTGTTGCTCCTTGTGGTGCGTTGACTCGCCAGATCTATCCAGCAGTTTCTATTCAGAGGAGAAACATTTTACCATCAGTTCAAAAAATTTGTGCCCAGAACCACTAAACGTAGGGGAAGACTTTGGAAGCTTGAGAATATTGGAAGTGATGATCGCCATGAGGGTCGTAGGGAAAAAAACAAACAAAAAAAAAAAAAACCACAGAGACTGAAGCTTGTCTAATGGAATGTGTGTCTGTTACAGATGTGCACAATGATGTTCTCCTACACCTTCATCAATGGGAGCTAGCCATGGGGCAAAGACTGGAGGACAACAAGAATCACCACAGGAGAAACAATATTCACATCTACGGCATTCCAGAGAATGCAGAATCATGTGACACTTAAGCAATAATGCATAACAATGCATGTCATATGCTGGGGTAACATCATGCCTCGGGTGGTTGGGTATGAGGTTGCAGGCCAAGTGTGTCCAATAGCCAAGAAGAAAAAATTACTCACCTTAGTAATGTTGTTTCTTCTAATGGAGTCTTGCTATATTATGACATATGCAGTGAGTCCCAACCTTCGAACTGCTCCGGAGGTGAAAGAGTTAACTTTCCATGCCAGGCATGGAACCTTGAACGCGAGCTCGGTTGAAAACTCTGTCTGTTGTTGCTCAAACTCAAACTGTCAGATCTTTATGAGCAAAACTCACTAAGGTTCTGTGTGGAAGCTGTAAACCTACACTAGCCCACTGGCTACTAACTACAAAAACACATTTTGGTTTTTGATCCCAAAACAAAGACTCAAGTCAGGGGATTCAAGAAAGAAAAAATAAAACATAACACCCAAGCACCCTAAGAAAGGGTGAAAATAAAGTGGGCATCTAAGAAGTGCCAACATTGCACTGCCCGCCCACATTCCAAAGTAGAGGTTCTGAGAGGGGCAGGCTAGGGGGAGGTCATAATATAGCAAGACTCCATTAGAAGAAACAACATTACTAAGGTGAGTAATTTTTTCTTCAAACAACATGAAGTCTTGCTATATTACTGTTTCTCTGATACACAGCAGTACCTCCATGGAGGAGGACAGAACCTACTTAGGAAATAGGCTCTGAAGCACAGCTGTGCAATCGAGCATCACTCCTAGCCTGGATGTCAGGGGTAATGCTTAGTAAAAGTGTGAACTGTTTTCCAGGTAGCTGCTTGACATATCTCTAGGATAGGGATGTCCCTGGCAGCAGCCAGAGCGCAGCTGTAACTCTGGTAGAGTGAGCCCTCAGGCCTGAGGGAGGAACCTTACCCAGTTTTTCATAGCAAAATTGGATACAAGAGACAATCCACCTGGCAATGGATCTTTTAGTGGCAGGTTTTCCTTTACCAACCTCACCATAAGTGAGGAACAATTGGAGGGAGTCAAACCTGTGACCCTTGGTACGTTCTATATAGTAGCTAAGGGCTCTTTTGACATCTAAACTGTGCAATCTCCTCTCGCCAGAGGAGGAATGGTCAGTGAAGTACACAGGAAGAAACATGGATTGATTAAGGTGGAAGTCTGAAACCACCTTAGGCAAAAACTTTCTGTTAGTCCTGAGGACCATCTTATCTCTGTGAAAGGAGATAAAATCAGACTCCACTGACAATGCCTGCAGCTCACTTATGCGCCTGGCAGAAGTGATGGCTACCAAAAACACAGTTTTCCAAGTCAAGTACTTAAGCTCTGCTGAAGACAATGGCTCAAAAGGGGGTTACATAAGCTGGGCAATGCAAATATTAAGATCCCAAGCAGGGGCAGGGTCCCTGAATGGAGGGTTGGTGTGAAGCAACCCTTTGAAAAACTTGGAGAATACAGGGTGAGCCGAAAAAGAAGAGGGTTTACCTGCTGATAAGAAAACAGACACGGCTGCCAGGTGCACTTTTAGGGTAGCTGGTCTGAGCCCCAAAGAATTCAAATGCACCAAATAATCCAGGATCGTGGGCACGTCAGCAGATTCTGGGAGAATATGCTTGCCAGAGCACCATATGGAAAATCTCTTCCATTTGGAATTATAAGTAGCCCTGGTGGAAGGCTTTCTAGAGGCCTTCAACAAATCCAATACACCTTGGGAGAGGTGTAGGTCAGCAAACTCTTAACTCTTCAAGAGCCAGGCCTAGAGATTGAGAGATTTGAGGTTCAGATACCAGACTCTCCCCTGGGCACAGGTTAACAGGTTGTGATTCCTGGGAAGACACAGGGGAAGGTGGACTGCTAAGGACATGAGGAGTGGGTACCAGAGCTGTCTGGCCCAATCTGGAGCAATCAGGATAATCTTGCAGGATTGAGATCTGATTTTATGACTAGCACCTTGAAGAGAAGAGGAAGGGGAAAAGCATAGAAACTTCCTTCCCAACTGAGAGAAAGGCATCCAGAGGGACTGAGTCCAACACTGGGGCCTGCAGCAAAAAGGGAAGTTGGTGATTGTCTGGGGCTGCAAAGATCTACCTGCGGGTGCCCCATCTGGCAAATACTACCTCCAGTACTAGGGGATCCAGTGCCCATTCGTGATGGCCCTGGGAAATCCTGCTGAGAGCATCTGCTAGGACATTGTCCTTGCCTGGGAGGTGAACTACCCTAAGGGAGGCGTTCAGAGAATAAGCCAGAGACCACAACTTCATTGCTTCGGTGCACAAGGCCATAGACCGAGTGCCTCCTTGCTTGTTGATGTACCACATTGTAGTGGTATTGTCTGTTCTGACCTGTACAACCTTATTCTGAACAGATGTGGAAAAAACCTGGAGTGCTAGAAAAACTGCTCTGAGTTCCAACAAATAGATGTGGAGCAGAGATTCCTGTGGGGACCACAATCCCTGGGTAGTGAGGTCGCCCATGTGAGCGCCCCATCCCAACAGGGATGCATCTGTAATAAGGATCAAGGAGTGAGACTGAGGGGTGAAGGGGACCCCCTGTCTCAGATTGCTCTGGTCCTGCCACCACTGAAGGGCCTGGATCAGGGTTCGAGTCACTGGGATCAATTTGGTTAGAGGGTCTCTCCTTTGAGACCAAAAGGCTCTCAAATGGAACTGGATGTCCCTCATCTGAAATCTTGCTCCCTGCACTACTGCTGTAGAAGCAGCCATGTGCCCCAGGAGCTGTAGAAAATGCCTTGCTGGTCGAGAGACCTGCAGGGTGAAAGAGGAAGCCAGAGAAACCAAGGTCCTTGCTCTTTCCAGAGGGAGGAAGGCTCTGGCCTCTTTTGTGTTCAGTTCTGCGCCTATGAAGGTGAGAAGCTGGACAGGCTCTAGAACTGACTTTGGAAGATTGAGAAGGAAACCTAGAGATGTGAGCAGTTGCTGAGTTACCTGAAGGTGTAGTTTGACCTGGTCTGGGGACTGGCCTATGATAAGCCAGTCGTCCAGATAAGGAAAAATGGCAATCTTTTGTCTTCTTAAATGGGCAACTGCTACTGCCAGGCATTTTGTGAATACCCTCGGAGCCAAGGTGAGGCCGAAGGGCACTGCTCTGAACTGGTAATGGCCTGAGGGCAGTTCGAATCTGAGGTACTTTCGATGGGAGCTTCTGATAAGAACATGAAGTAGGCATCCTTGAGGTCCAGGAGGCTAGCCAGTCCCTGGCCTTAGAGAGGTAAAATAATTCCCAGAGTCACCATTTTGAATTTTGGTTTTAAAAGGTGCTTGTTTAAATACCTGAGATCCAGGATGGGCCGCCATTCTCCTGTCTTTTTTGGGGTAAGGAAGTACCTGGAGTACAACCCTTTGTCCTGGTGTAGGGGTGGAACCCTTTCCACAGCTCTGAGAGCCAGGAGGGTAGAAACTTCTGTTTCTAGGGCAAGTGCCTCTGATGGATTTGTAGGTGGAAAGGATCTGGTTCTCATCTTTGGAAATTTTTTGAAGCTGAGAACCAGTCCCTGGCTTACTACTTCCAGGACCCACTTGTCTGATGTTAAAGACTTCCAGTCCTGGACAAAGTAAGCCAGCCTGCCCCCTACCAGTAGTGGAGAATCGGCCCTGGCCACCCCATCAGGGAGCCTGCTTGGCAGGGGCTTTGGGCTGAGGGGTAGAAGCAGGCTTACTTGTACCCCATCTGCCTCTCCCTCTAAAGAACCACCTCTGGGCATAAGCAGAAGAGGAGGCCTGGGCTTGGTAAAAAGGCCTGCCCCTGCCCCTGACATGCTGCCTTTGAGGAGTGGCTTGCCTTTCTTTGGCCTGTGCACTCTTATAGGTGGTCCTATATTCATCCATTTTCTTCATATAATTCTCTGTTTGCTCCCCAAACAGAGAATTGCCCACAACAGGAAAATCCATGGCCTTAGACTGGGTATCCTGAGACAGGGTAGTACATCTGAGCCAGGCCATCCTGCGAAGAGCCACAGATGTAGCCATGACTCTTGATGAAACATCATTAGAGTCCACTGCAGCATGGAATTGCACCTTGGATACCTCAATACCATCCATAGCCACCTGTTTCAGTTCCTTGGCAAGCTGGTCAGGGACTTGTTTTGCTAGAGCCAGCACAGTATCCCATCTGGATTTCTGGTACCTAGCAGCATAAGCCATATAGTTTGCCTGTCTGAGTCCTAAAGATGCTGCCATGTACTGTTTCTTTGCCATGGTATCCATCCTCCTGGAGTCCTTTTCAGGAGGGTGAGAGGCTAGAGGAATATTTGCCTTGTCACAGGCAGCAGCCTGCACTACCCCCACATGGCTGCATTGCTGAGTGAGGAACTCCGTATCAGAGCCTGATAAAGCGTACCTCTTGTCCATCCTTTTATCCACAGGGAGGATAGAATGAGGAGTTTTTAGAATTTTTACTGTCTGTTTCCTAAAAGATTTGTGCAAGAGAATAGACAGTCTCCTAGACTCTGGAATATCCATCATTTCTACATAATCAGGCTCTTCTTAAAATGAGAAGGGGACTCAGATAGCCTGGGGGGGAACCTCCAACGGTCTATTTGGAGTATGTTGCTGCACTGTAGGGGAGCTAAATCCCACTTAAGTTTCTCTTACTACTTTGTGTACTCCTCCTTCAGAGATGTCTGTCTCCCCTTCCATCTGCCCTGGATGGGAGTTCCTGCCGCGACTTTGAGCGACGTAGTAATGTGCCCAATGGCCAATGCCCTGGATAGAAACTTGGGCTGAGTAAAGACATTTTTCCTTTTTGTGTTGCCCCTCTGGACACCTATGGTTTGGAAGGCTGTGTCTAGGGAGGAGGAGGAGGAGGAGGAGGAGTAGGAGGAGTGGAGGATGAAGTGTAACTAGTACATTTATTCTCATTACTTTTATATTCCTGGGCTGATGCGAGAAACACCCAGGTGCCCTCAAATTGCTACTCTTGTACATGTCCTGAACTGGACTTTCATGACAAAAACCTCAAAGCCCTGTCATTTTAGGTGATGGGGGCCCTATATTAAAAGACCTAGTGGGGTGGTGGGGGAGGGATAACCAGCCCACACTACTACCCACCTACTGATGCTATTCCTTGGGTAGATGGCATGCAGGTGACATGGGAACATGGTCCCTCCATGTGAAAGGTGTGTTTGCACATCATGTCTTTTCTTTACACTGCTTGTGGTGTATATCACTGGGGGCAGCTGTGGACCTCCTTCATTCCTTCATGATGGGACCCTTACATCACTCCTTCTGCTATATGAGGTATGCCTGACTCGGCCAGAATTTGGGGAGTGTCTGTTTCTACCTGTCAAGATCAACACATGTGGCTACTGCAGTTCCCCAGATCTTAAGGATGTTATAGTAGAACCTGGGATCTTCCATCTTCAGGTAATAGAGGGACAGGTGGAAGAAGATTTAATAATGATCTTTCTGAATCTTATTTGTGATGGTTTTTTTTTTTGCTATATGAAATGATTCAACCAGTGCAAGCCTCGTGGGAGCAGAAAGAGTAAAAGGCACCACAAAAAAGGAGGACGTCTTGCCAGTGACATGGCCTAACCTGGCTAATGGTGAAATTTAACTGCATCATCGCCAGAGCAATAGAGAACCACCAAAGGTTTCTCTGGCTGCTCTCCACATCAAGCATCATTGAGGGTGGAAGCACAGTGGTTCACCTTGAAAGTAAGTATACTATTTTGGTTGAAATTCATGGTTCACCTTGAAGGTAACTAGACTGGTTGGGCTGCAATTTCTTTCGCTTGCTGTGCTGTTTAGGCTTGCTCTGCTATTTGTTTTGCATCATTTTGCTTATGCAAATTAAACGGACGTTGAGAGTTTTTCTGTGAGAGATTTATCTTGGCCTGCAATAACTGTATACTTTATGTATACTGAATGGTGAAGGTCACCTAGTTTAGACCTCAAATAGTGTCCATTTGAAAATGGCAGACTTCAGAACTGTCACTTACAACATAAAAGCTACGAATACTCCGGTAAAAAAGGCTAGGATATCACAGGAACCTAATAAGCAAGATGCCACAGTGGTTTTATTTTTTACAGGAATCACATCTAACACAGCCTGTGCATTCTAAATTGTGTAGGTCTTGGGAAGGAAATGTTTATGCTGCTACTTGGGAAGCACATTCCTACTGGTGAGGCACAGTGATTCAAATCTGGAAAAATTACCCATTACAACGCTAAACGTGGGTTCAGATGTGGAGGGTCACTTTGTAAGCTTACAATGTACCTGTAGCAATGCAGGTTGTACAGTACTGAACCTATATGCCCCCAATGACAGTAAGGAAAAATAGAACCTTTCTTCATAAATTTTAGCGAGATACAGTGCGAAAGCAGGGGAAATTATTTATTACAAGGGGGAGAGTTTAATTTGGTAATTTAACCGGCCCAGGATATTTATTTATTTATTGTTTTATATAAGACAGGAGGAGGCAGAGTCTGGGGCTCTGATAACCAGATTGGCAGGAGAGCTAGGCCTGACTGACATATGGTGACACTTGTACTCAGGGGAGAAAGATTACACATTTTATTCTCCAAGGCACAAGTCTTGCTCCTGTATGGACTTTATCCTGATATCTACCAGCTGGGTATATGCAGGGTTTCAGTGTCATACTGACAATATAGCAACTGTGGATCACGTCTTCGAGTGCTAAATTTAGAGGTGGCACCTCTGGGTGACAATTCTTTGTGAAGACTGAATGTCAGAGTCTCCACAGTGATAGAAATCTTAGAGACATGATTGTGTTGCATATAAAACATGGAAACATACAATCTGTTGGCAGATAAAGACCTGATGGCTCAACTAGTCTGCCCTATTTTCCCTACCTATAGTGTCACCTCAGACCCTACTCTGTCTCCGGTCTCCACTCCCCCCCCCACCACCACCATCACCGCCAAGATCCCATCTTTCCTGGCAGTTAACGACCCTAGGGATACATCCGATGCAATCAACTGGGACACCTAAAAGTGAAACTGAGAGGTTAAATCATAAGCTTGGCATCACAGGCTAAAAAAAAAGAGAGGGCCACACACAGTTAACACTTAAGCACAAGATCTTAGACCTAAAACCAGAACACATGATCACATTAAATGAAGACACTACAAGACAGTTAGAAACAGAAAAAGTACACCTCACTGAACTATTAGAAACTACAAAAAGAGGCGAATATTCATTACACAGAAGAAAGATACTACATGGCTGGCAACAGAGCGGGGCACCTTCTGTCGGCTCAGCCTAGAAGGCAGGCACTGAACAGGGCAGATTTAAAGCTCAGGACTGGGACTCAGGATGGGCTATTTTCAGGGGATCCTACAATAATACTAGGCAGATTTGCCAACTTTTAACAACAGGTATTACCATCAGGAAGATACCCTGCATTTTCAAGAGAAAATAAAGAGTTGATTTAATAACAATTTTTTTCCATTAGTTGTAATGAGACAGTCAAGAGGCCTCAGAACAACCAGTAACAGAACATTTATTTATTTATTAGCTTTTGTTTACTAGGTAAGCACACTAGACAAACAAATGCCTATTTTCAGGTGCAACCCGGGAGATTGCAAGGAATATACAATACAGGACAGAGGTTTATAGTATTTCAGAGAATAAAAATACAAACAATTTAGCAGGGTAATTACAGAGTGGCAGGCAAGGACAACACATTAAGTCATATAACAGCACAGAAGAACAACATCAGCATGGCAGTCAGGTAAGCATCTCCTAGCTGGACTCGGGGAAGGAGATCTACCAGTGACGATTTAAAGTGCAACACTTAGAGAAGGGAACAGCTGAGTGCCTTAGGTACAGCTACAGACCGAGGTCAGCTTCAGGTGATCCCAGAGGGGGTTTCTAAAGCATGAGTGGGAGATGGAAGTGCGAACATGGGCTGGACAGGAATTCCATAGCCTGGAAGCACATACTGCAAATGCCCGGTCACCCATTTGCATACGGGGTTTTGGAACCAAAAACATGGCTGTGCCATTTGACCTTAGTGTGTCTGAAGAGTTAGGAGACTTAAAGAGCTCTGCAAGGGCAGGAGGGGTAGACGTTCTAACAACATTGTTAGAGAAACATCCTAGGACAAAGTTTTGATGATTCCCTGGGGGAAGCCAGGCAAGTTTGTTATAAAGGTCGCAGTGATGGGTGAGTCGAGAAACAGAGAGGGCCAAATGGAAAATATTATTATAGGTTACATCCCATTTTGAGAGTCTGGATTTGATGGCATGAGAAAAGGTAATAAGCACATAACAGAGCGAGGGGAGGAGCACACCTTTAGCCAGGGCAAGTCAAGCAGCTGGCGTGACATTGTTTTTTGCTCTGTAGGCCAGACCCAACTTGCAGTTTGTTGCCATACAGATATTTTGAATGTGCACAGAGAAGTCAAGTTGAGGGTCAAAGGTGGCTCTCAGGTATTTGAGGGAGTCAGCAACCCTCACAGAAGATCAGTCAGCACCATAGATTCTTTGGGGGGGGGGGACACAGAGGATGCTTTTATCTTTTCCAGAGACCCAAAAAGCATAGCCTGTGTTTTTTTTTTTTTTTTTTAAGATTCAGGGCTAGTCTGTTAGCCATAAGCCAGGACTGCACGTTGGTAAAGTCAACATTTATGTGACAGTTGATGACACCAATGTCCTGGGAGTTGGTTAGGATCACTAGGTCATCAGCATATAAAGTGGCAGTATCAAGGGACAAATCATTAATGAACAGGGAGAAAAGAATGGGTCCTATGACGGACCCCTGAGGGACACCAGACTTTACAGGAGTGAGCTCTGAGAGAACCCTGTTGAACTTAATAATTTGCGTCCTACCATGGAGGTAGTTTGCGAACCAAGCAAGGACAGGGGCAGACAGGCCAAGAGACATTAAGTACAGAATAAAATCAGACAGCTTAAAAATAGCAAATCCCACCTCCCTCTTCCTAATTTATGTTTCCTCTTCGGGTACTTTTATTTTTACTTTTCTGTGGGGTTACCATGATGGTTGTTGTAAATAGTTGCTGCTGTTGAAAGTGGAAAAAAATTCAATAAAATTTCACTAAAAAAACAGTAAATTCCCAGGTCCACGTGGGAATACCTTCTCAGTACCTTAAACAATTTCCTGTTGATTTAGTTCCTTTATTGAACAAAGCCTTTAATGAGGTACTAGATGGGGGTAATATGCTGTCATCCTGGAGACAGGCCCGGATCTCTGTACTGCTCAAATCGGGTAAGAACCGAAAGGAATGTGGACCATATGGGACCCATTTCATTACTGACTGTAGACATGAACATAGTTAAAGGTATTATGGCGGAACGGGGCCTCTTTCATTCATCTAGACCAAACAGGCTTTATTAAGGGACTATCATATAGCTGGCAATTTCAGTCGATGCTGAAAATGCTTCTTCTAGAGCTGATTTAAATTATACATTACAGGCTTTTAATTTAAGCTTCCTCAAATGTTTATTTTTATTTTGTTTTTGGTAACCGGGTAGGGTGCACTAGACATAGAAACGCCTATTTTCAGGTACGACCCGGGAGATTACAACACAGTGATATATGACATTGTAGGAAAATACAGTACAACATTTAGCTGAGATACGAAATTTATAGACATGGTTTCAGTCATGTACATCTCCCCAGAAGCCTTAGGTGAATGGAATGAACTCCAGATTTGTTTTGTTCAGAGGGACCAGGCAGAAGTGTCCCCCCTCTCCGTTACAATTTGCTGAGAGCATAGAACCCCTACCACTATACATTGTTGCATTTAACCTGCATTATTTTCTTTTTATTGTTGTTCATGCCCATGCTGTTTACATTACTGTAAACATTGTGTATTATGCTGTAGTTTGTACTTGTTCCACCCAGGTCCACCTCGAAAATTAGGTTCGCTCAACGGTGTCCACCTGGTTAAATAAATATTTTGATTGATTGACCACTATCTGTCAGACATAATACACTCATTAAGTGTATAATGGGGAGTAGCATGGAGGAAAAACTATCTTTGAACACAGATGGTTTGCCTTTTTTTTTTTTTTTGTTAAATCAGTGATTCAGATCATTTTGTCCCCAAACTAGTAAAGTCATTCAGCATTTCTGAGGACCTAGTGTTTAATAAAATGAATTGCCTTAAACTGGAGACATTACACATAAGTAGAATCTCTCCTGCTTCCTTTGAAGCATCTTCTCCCTTTGCGGGGCAAAATGGAATACTATTAAAGATCTGGGAATCAGAGTTTCAGTGGATACCTAAAACATTTTACATTAAATTATAATACCCTTTATTACAATTCACCATCTGATCTGGGAAGATTGACATTGCTCATCAGAGCAAGAATTTGATGAAAATTTTGTCCTGTACTTTTTTGTTCTATTTTACATTGCCCCTTATCTACTGACTTGTATGATACCCTTCTTTCTACAATCTGAGTTTGCTTTAGTACTTTTTTTCACATCTGAAATAATAAAAGGAGCGCTCCTTTTTATATGACTTGGACCAGGTTTTCATCAGCATTCTCGGCTATTTTTGTGCATCAATTGTATAAGATTACTTCTGTTGTGACTAAAATGAACTAGCATGCAGCAGGCAGTGCTCCCTAACCTTATGGAACAATAGGTGTTTTAATAACAGCCAGAATACCTGTATGAAAACCTGGCCAACTTTCATATTAAAAGGAGCTTTCCTTTATTATTTCATAGTGAAAATGTACTAAAGTACACTCAAAATTGAGAAAGAAGGGTATCATACAAGTCAGTAGATAAGGGGCAATCAAAAATAGAATAAAAAAGTATAGGTCAAAATTTTCACTAAATTCTTGCACTGCTGCTTTAACCTTAATGAGTCATGTAAATACTATAAAGATAAATGTGCTCCCACACTATCTTTTTTGTTTCAAACCCTTTCCATTCACACCCCTTTTTGTTACTGGAATTAGTTAGCAAAAGCTCTTAATAAATTTCTCTAAAACAGGAAAAGGCCCCAAACAGCATGGACAATTATGATTTTACTGACAGAAGTGTCGCATCTGGGTCAACCAAATTTAAAAAATGTTACTGTCTCTCAGCCCAAACTCCATCCTTGTGTACATGTGTAACCCCCGTCACCCGGGGTTACCAGAATCCAACTTAGATCTAGTGGCAGGAAGGGAAAGGCAGCGTGTGAGACACCAGTTAAATGGGTTTCACACTGTCTCACTCTATCCTCAGTCTTAGCTGAGCTGGAGGGATGACATCATATAGAATTCTCACAGCAGCATAAGCCACATTGGAATGCTGCAGCAAGGGGTTAGCTTAGAACGTTGGGGATTTTAGTCAGTCTTGAGGAGTAGTCGGCAGAGGAGGGTAAAGAGTGAAGGAGGTGTGCTGCAGGTGGCAGCCCCTCAGAACTTAGCTCTGCAATAGAGCTACCCAGAGATAGAGGGTGTGTGTTCTCACCCTAGAGAAGGACACAGAAGAAACCTGACATAGTGGTAGAGACCGCTCCCCAGCTTGTTCCAGTGCGATGGGGGGGGAAGAGACCAGCAATTCAGGGGCAATCCCCTGGCCCTGCTGAAGGAGGGAAAGCTGTCTGATGAGTTATAGAGCAAGTACTGAGGTACCAAGATGTGTTTTTTCTTTGCCAGAAGCCCTGGGGCACCTGCAAACCAGTTGGTGAGTCTGCTCTGTATAGAGCCCATATTTTCACCGAGACAGTGTGTAAAGTATCTGCTACCGTGGGGTCAGGGAAGGACAGCCAAGCACAGTACCTGAAGTTGTGTATGACTTAAAATGCATCTAAACAGTGGGGTCTACAGTGATGGACATAGCCACTCAAAGAACAATACAAGTCAGGACACCAGTTCATGAAGAGTAGAGTGTTAAATGTGATGTACGTTTCGAGATAGCATTCTACAAACAAGAGAGGTTCACAAGGAAAGGTGTTGATTCCAAAGGAATGGCCAGGTATGGATTTGGGAGCGAGAGGTGGGAGATCCCCCATCTGGAGTAACCCGATTTACCTCCATGGCTTTGCTTTGGGCACCTATAGCTTTCTTCCGGGCACTTGGCCAGTGTTCGCAGAAAGTACCCAGACGTGGGATTGAGGATAATGTTTTCCCTATGGAGCAAGGAAGTGCTCCTGGGTGGTAGAGGAAGCCACCAATAAATATCCATGCCATATGGAAAAATGTCCCAGTGCTGGCTGAGGTGCCACGCCAGGGAATCCAAGAGAAGAGTACCAGTTCGGGCTGAGAGCCCAATGTGTTCAGAACCTGAGGGTTACAGTGTTGTGAAGAAGATGTGTTCTAGTCTCCATTAATCTGCATTGCCAGGGAATGTAGCTCCGTGGGGGTCCATCTATGCTTTATTATTCTGTTGTTGTTGTGAATAAAAGCCACACTTTAGAATCCCACTCCTGGTTTGGACATTTCAGTTATTGTTTCCTGTGTCTGGATTACTTGGGTGTCTCTGTGCAGAACTTTCAAACCTAGCCAAAATGCCGAGCAACAGTTTTCTCCCTGAACCCAGGCAGCCAAGGTAGTGGGTTACAAAAATGGAGGCACCGCACATTAAAAAAAAAAAAATCAATCCAACCCCTGGTGGTTACACATGGGTAAACCAGCAGTTGGATTCAGGATCGTATAATCTAGAGAATGATGCTTCATTGCCAGTACCCTGGTTTGCCATCCCATACATAACATTCACACAGAATGTCTGGGCAAACCATCCAGAACCCCTGAATGAGACATTTCTGGAAAATTTCAGCCAAATGTAGAAGGGTAACGGATGCAGAATGACCATAATCCCTTAATTTTAACCAGGATTACCACAGAATGTTTGCCCCCACCCTTGACCATGCCAATACTAGGTGGGAACAAAATGGATTAATTAAGATCTGTACAGTGTGTATCAGGGTTTATGTGATTCTTCTACATCACTTAAAATCAGGATTTTTATTTTGCCATCTCCAAGTATATTTTATAACCCTGAGTGATGTCTTGTGAAAAATAACTAAGGACACAATAGATTAAGAGGACATTCACTACTGGGCTGCTGTTCTTTGGAACAAGTTTAAATATATTTCAGAAAGGTACGGTATATCACTCAATACAAGATCTGGTCAGAGCTGATACGGCTGTGGCGAGCTCTTACCTGCAGCACAGCTCTCAGAGCAGTGGTGGGTCACGGAGTGGCAGCAGCGACAATGGAGCACTGGTGGAGCAGTGGTGGTTTGCAGCGGAGCAACGGTTGCCACTCAAAAGATGGCGGCGGGGGCAAAATGTGAACATGCGCGATACTCGGCCGTGCGCAGTTATGCCGGAAGTGCACTCACGAAGAAGTGCGCCGTGGGGAGGGGACAATGATGCTGCAGAGCGGAGCTCCGTCACGGAGGACAGTGCCTATGGCAGCAGCACTGACCTGACATTGTCAAGATCACCGTAGGAGAATCAGGTCACGCCCAGAGCCGACCCCCCTGTTCTCCTATAGTGATGGCATAACGTCTGCAGAGCTCCGCCCATGCAGCTGTAAAAATTAAAAACATGTATTTAAATACTACACGGCAGTGACAGGAAACAGAATTTGGTCAATAGATGCATCCTAGAGACTGGGAGAAGAGACTGCAGAAGGTATGGAAGCTGATGTCTTCCCCTCATGGAGAGAATTTAACTGGAAGGTCCTCATTCATTTTTTCTGATCCCCTCAGAAACAGCATTTTGGAATAACAAATTCTGACTTAAGCTGGAGATGTGGGCTCCTATTTTGATATTTTTCAGGACTGCTTCAAAACTCGGGGGTAATGAACTGAAGTCCACCAAGGAGTCCAAAATATTTACAGGAGGAACATAAAGTGCCATTCTCCTTTACAGATTTAGTGCTCGGATATCTCTCTCCAGTATCCCCTCCAAAGCAAAACAGGGCCTTAATTTTAATTTTGTGACTGTACTAAAATGTATAGTGCTGAACTTGCTTTCCTTTAATCCCCCTGCCCTCCAGTAACCACTCAGAAGAAGATTAGCGAAAGCCAGTAAACCAACAGAAAAAAAGCCATCGTCAACATGCAAAGAGAGAAATACCAAGAAATTACAGTTATGTAAGAACTTACCATAACAGTAGATCTTTCGAGGACTGTCTCTTGCAGTAAGTCATTACTTATGGGAGTCTCCGCCAGGTGGTACTGTCACACAGCAGCTTCTTGCAGCAGTCTTCCGTGGGGGCCACCCACATGACATCACTTCCTGTGGATGTGTATAAGAGTGGGCGGCCCCCAGTATCCTCTGTTCACCGTCGGCTTCGGCGAGCACGGCCTGGATTGAGGTAAACGAGGGCAGAAAAATAGATAACAGCGATCCCACCCAATGTCCTGAGTTGCAGATTCGAGGCAACAAGGCAGGGGGATGGAGGGCAGGGGACTTACTGCAAGAGACAGTCCTCAGAAGATCTACTGTTATAGTAAGTTCTTGCGTAACTGTACTAACTTCTACGGACTGGTCTCTTGCAGTAAGTCATTACTTATGGGAGATTACCAAGCAGTAAAATCCAAATGGGAGGAAAGGCAAAGTCAAAGATGTAAAAGCACAATAAAACGTCAACTTCAACCGCACCCTCAGAGGCAGATAGGCCGGTGTGGGGTAAAGACTAAATGTTTGATAAGTAACAGAAATGTCCAACTCAAACCTCTTCAATGCAGGCAGATAGGCAAACTGTTAGGCGAAGACATCAGGCATGAAACCAGGAGAAATGTCCAACTCAAATCCCTTCCATGCAGGCAGATAGGCCAACGGTTAGGCGAAGACATTTGGCATGAAACTAGTAGAAATGTCAACTCAAACCACACCCGCTCAGGCAGAAAGGCACAAAGGTGGGTGAGGACAGCATGCAGGCGGTATGATGTAGAAAGAACTGTAGGTGGCCAGGCACAGTGATTCATCCCGACAAGGCAGAGGTCGACAGGCTCTGGCATAAAGTCAAAGTCACTAAATAGACAAGGAGAGTGGATCAGATAGTAGTAAAAGGAGCACCAGGGGAAAAAACATCCCGGATGGTCATAGGAAGGAACAACTAAGGGGTCCCAGCAGGGAGAGTGGCAGGAGTTCCAATTAGATCTGCATGGAGGAGTGAAGTATCCAGTCCAGGAGCAAGCCTCCAAGAAAGGTAGAGATCCCTGGGTGCCTCCGAGGCCTGTAAGAGGAGGCAGGGGATACCCTAAAAGTGGGTTAAGGTGCAGAAGCGGGTCCCGCCCTGCGTGAGAGATGCTGCGGAGGGGCAGACTGAGCCACCCCTTGGAGGCCCTACTGCAGTCCCAAGAGGCACCCCAGTAGGGGGGCTGCGAAGGAGGCGGCCCACCTGCGGGGGTGCAGGGGTGGGACCTGGGGGCGTGATAGAGGTCCTGAACAAACTGGAAGGTATGCCCCGAAGCCTGAAGAGAATCCAGGATGGACTGAGCACCAAGTCCAAACAGCAGGTTCCCAGAAAAAGGGGGCATCGGTGACTGATAGCTGGACGCCGGGCGGCAAATCCAAAACCCACAGCCAGGCAAAGCACCTAAGGGTGACACCGGAGGCTGAGAGGCGGGCCAATGCATAGACTGCAACGAAGCATGCATGGAGCAGGAGAGGGGAAAGGGAGGGCATGGCAGACAGCGGCTGAGCTGATCAGGGCCACGAGGGGCAGGCTGAGCGGAAGCAGGACGACACCAAATATGAGAGAGTGCATGAAAATACACAGGAATCAAAGGCGGGACAACCATGGCAGGTTCCACAGGAACGTAGAAGTAGGCAGCCACGTCCTGACGAAAGGAGTCAGGATCTGCAGCAGGGAAGCCAAAAGCGTGCCAGATCCACAGCATGAGGGCTGTGAAGGAGGGATCCGGGTGGGAGGAGGGAGCAGGGGGTTCAGATGGGGCAGCCTCCAACAAGGAGGATGCGGACAGGGAGAAACCAAGGTTCCCATTGGTTCGAGAGGTCCCTGTCAGGAACATCCCCCACAAAAGGATCCCCAACCCCGGAATCTCCATAAAGGGAGTCCACATAAATGGGAGGGGGGGGAAGTGGGAAAGTGCCGGATCCGGGCGTAGGTGCCCGGGTGGAGGGGAGGGGGAATGAGATGAGGCCGGACCCTGGCACATGGACCATAGGACCAACAGCACAATGCGGGCGATGCCCGGCATTTGTGATGGGGGGGGGTGTCCAGAAATGGAGGACGCCCAAGTCCGGCGCTAGGAGGAGGGCGAGCCAGCCTGGGAACCGCTGACCCCAAATAGCGGGTGAAGGCTCTCCAGCCCCTGTGGTCCAGGACCAGCAAAGGGGTAAGAGAGTCAGGGTTGGGTTCCCTCAGCGGGGCCGAATGCCCAGGAAAAGTAGCGTCCAAAGGGTGCAAATGGGCGACAGGGGAGACCCCCAAGGACGAAACAAGGTGCCAGGGACAGTGGGGAGGGGCAAGGGAGCAAAGCCCTGAGCAGGGGAGTCCCAGGGTAGGAGGCCCTCATCTCCAAGGGAAGCGTCACTGTCGAGGAGGGAAGGAGGAGAGTCTTCTCTGTCGATGGCAGAATCAGCCTCATTGACGAGAGACCAGAAACAAGCCTCTCCGTCGATGGTGGAAGCTGTCCCATTGATGAGGCATGCAAAACATGCCATTCCATCAATGGGAGACGCTTCCCTGTCAACAAGGAGTGCCCTGTCGATGGAGAATAAGCCTCCATCGATGAGAGAACAGCAGAATCATGTCCCGTTGACGGAAGAAGAGCTACCGTTGATGAGGGAGAGCAAAGAACACGTGTCGTCGACGGGGGAAGCATCCCCGTTGATGAGGATCGCTCCGTTGACAGGGCAACACAGCCCGATGACGGGAGACGGGGGAGTAGCCCCGATGATGAGGAACGCTCCGTTGATGTTGGAGGAGTCACCGTCGATGGAGTAAGGCAGAGGGAGTGTGAGGAGTGTGAATCCCGCTCCCTCCTATGCCTGGAACGAGTGCCCTTGACCGGACAGCCTTTAAGGCACCACCCCCCCCGAGGTCCATTCCGGCCTGGCTGGATGATCAGCTATGAGCAAGTCCCAAGACCCAGCAAGAGAGCCTGGGCCAGGGAGCAGCAGGGGTGCTGTGAGCAAGGAGGGCCGGGAGCACTGTGAGGAGTACAGACCCCGCTTAGTGGAAGTAGAAGAGCCAGGGCCTGGTAGTAGTTCACATACCCAGGACCAGTGGCAGGAGCCAGGGGTGCAGCGAGTGGTACACAGACCTGGGTCCTTGAAGCAGAAGAACGAGGGCCTGGGAGTGTTCCACAGGCCCGGCAGAGAGAAGCAAAATTGGTTGGGCTGTTAATAGCAGCCCTAGTGAATCCCCAGACCCAGCAAGAGTCCCTGGGCCAGGCAGAAGCAGGTGTACCAGGAGCCCTAATGGAACACCAGGCCTGCTGTAGAAGAAAAAAAATAAAATTTGGGCAAGGCCCTAAAGAAACCCCAGACCCAGCAAGAGAGCCAGAGTCTGGGAACAGCAGGGGTACTGTGAGTGGGTCACAGGCCTGCTATGGAAGTCTGGGGGTGCTGAGAGCAAGTCCCAGGTCCAAAGGTAGAAAATCGGTTCAAGTTTGAGTTGAAGACTGCAACCCAGGAGGTCAGGAGAGCTGAGTGTGTGAGCTGAAGCCAACAGGAAAATGAATAGAGGGTACTGGGACCGCCCACTCTTATGCACATCCACAGGAAATGATGTCATGTGAGCGGCCCCCATGAAAGACTGCTGGAAGAAGCTGCCTTGTGACAGCGCCTCCTGGTGGATACTCCCATAAGTAATGACTTACTGCAAGACACCAGTCCGTAGAAGATCTTTGGTTACTCTGGGTCATTTATTTGACTCATCCGGGTAAAGGCATTCTTCATGGGGTGGGGGGGATAATGAAGTAGCATTGCAATATGATTAGATACAGTGGACTGCCTCCCCTCCAATCTGGGCTTGTGGTGGGGCCTGCAGGAGATCTCCATCACACCAGATAGGTTTTTGCCTAATATCTTGATCTGTTCTGTTAAGTGGAAATATTGCTATTTATTAAACCTTGGATACAAATCAGGCCTGTGATTGGCCATACGCAGGTTCATGATAAGAGATAACTGGCACTGTTGTCCTGCCTTACAATAGTAATGAGCAATAGTTCTAGCTAGGGGCAATAGTTCGAAAACTACTGCACGTTACTGTTGTTTTTAAATGCCCCCGCCTCTGACACTGAACACTAGCTACTATTGTTTCTTTGGTTTCCCTGGTAACCGTGCAGCACCCCCCAACCCTGATCATGATAATGGCATCTCCACCCCACCCACCTCAAGACAGCAGCCATTTTACTCAAGGTTTAAAAAATATACACTGACTGGATGTTTCAGGAAACAGGAAAAATCTTAACCTTGCTGAGGGCAATAAGACTACTGGAGGCAACAATTCATCCTTCGGAGTCAATATTTTACCACAATATCCCTCGACACCAGCCAGTATTTGTATAATGCAGTGGATTAACAGGCCCCACTGACCCTCTCTAGAACTGTGTTTAACAGCAAGACCTATCACATTGTGAAAACTGACACAGAACAACTGATGCACATTGTTAGAGCTGGCAACTACTGACACCTAGTTGTTTGTTTTCCTACAGTATGCAAAGTATCTACGTAATGGTTCCTTAAATAAACCTGAGATTAAAAAGAGGCGAGTAAACACTGTACAATAACAGAATGGAACCAAATAAATGAAAAAAAAAAAAATACTGGAAAAAAAATGACTGACAGGTTCAATGCAATTCTATATTACAGTTAAAATCTTTGATTTGTCCGCAGATAAGGCATGGAGCAGACAGACTTAATGCATGCTTCCCTTCAATATGCTGCCAAACATGCCCTTTACAAATGACCTGGAGAGGTCACGTTAAGGAGAGAAAGTAATTCAGCTTTCACCTTCATGCAAGAAAAACTGCGTCTGAGCAAAGAATGTCAACAGCACTGAACAGAGAGCTATTCAAGATCACAGAACTACAAAATCATTTCAGCTATAAGACGAGTTACAAATTGGCATTTATTTTTATTTATTTAACAACATTTGTAATTACAACCCATTGAGTCAGACTCCTTTACAAAGGCTCCACGTCAATCAACAGTAAGGACATACATACAGTACTAAGCAGTACAGTGTCCAGGTAATAGAAGCTAGCAGGAAAACAAGTAATGGAAGTTACGCATATAAAAATGTTTGCAATATTATAAGTACAGTGATCATGGATGAAAGACAATGCACAAAAAAAAAACACACAGATGGGGGATATTGAAACAATAGTCTTTGGGAGAGGAGGACCCAGAGTCATCCATAATATACACAATATTTAGGTAGTGCATGAAGAAAAAATTACTCACCTTAGTAATGTTGTTTCTTCTAATGGAGTCTTGCTATATATTATGACTATTGCAGTTTGCCCCAGCCTTAGAACTGCTCCGGAGGTGAAAGAGTTAACTTTCATGCAGAGCATGGAGCTTAGAGCACGAGCTTGGTTCAGAAGCTCTGTTAGGCTGGTTTCAAACCGAAACCATCAGATCTTTACAAGCAAAAACTCACTAAGGTTCTGTGTGGAAGCTGTAACCTACACTAGCCAACTGGCCACTAATATATTAACACATTTTTCCTGGTCCCAACACAAAGACTCAAGTCAGTGAACCAGAAAAATAAGATAAAATAAGTAAATAAACACAACACCCAAACATGAAAGAGGGCATCAATAAATGCCAACAGAGGACTACCCACCCCATACCCCAAAGTAGGAGTTCTGAGAGGGGCAGGCTGGGGGGGAGGTCATAATATAGCAAGACTCCATTAGAAGAAACAACATTACTAAGGTGAGTAATTTTTCTTCAAACAACATGAAGTCTTGCTATATTATGACTATTGCAGACTACACAGCAGTACCTCCATGGAGGAGGGACAGAACCTACTTAGGGAATAGGCTCTGAAGCACGGCTGTGCCAAACCGAGCATCCCTCCTGGCCTGAAAATCCAGGGAGTAATGCTTGGTGAAAGTGTGTACTGTCTTCCAAGTAGCTGCCTGACATATCTCCAAGATAGGGATGTCTCTAGCAGCAGCTAGAGATGCAGCTGTACCTCTGGTAGAGTGAGCCCTCAGGCCTGAGGGGAACCTACCCAGCTTTTGATAGCAAAATTGATACAAGAAACGATCCACCTGGCAATGGATCTCTTAGTGGCAGGTCTCCCTTTCCCAACCTCACCATAAGTGAGAAACAGTTGGAGGGAGTCAAACCTGTGACCCTTGGTACGCTCTATGTAGTAACTTAGGGCCCTCTTAACATCTAAGCTGTGCAGCCTCCTCTCACCAGAGGAGGAATGGTCAGTGAAGATCACTGGAAGTGAAATAGATTGGTTAAGGTGGAAATCTGAAACCACCTTAGGCAAAAACTTCCTGTTAGTCCTGAGGACTACTTTATCCCTGTGAAAGGAAATAAAGTCAGTTTCTACTGATAAAAACTCACTTATACGCCTGGCAGAAGTGATGGCTACCAGAAATACAGTTTTCCAAGTCAAATACTTAAGCTCTGCGAAGACAGAGGCTCAAAGCGGGTTGCATTAGCTGAGCAATGCATACATTAAGATCCCAAGCTGGGGCAGGGTCCCTGAATGGAGGATTGGTGAAGCAATCCTTAAAAACTTGAAAATACAGGATGAGCAGAAAGAGAAGAGGGCTTCCCTGCTGAAATGAAGGCAGAGACAGCAGCCAAGGGCACTTTCAGGGTGGCTGGTCTCAGTCCCAAAGAATTAAGATGGACCATGTAGTCCAATACAGTGGTAGATCAGCAGATTCTGGGAAACATGCTTCCCAGAACACCATATGGAAAACCTTTCCACTTGGAGTTATAGGTAGCTCTGGTGGAAGGCTTCCTAGCAGCCTTCAGGATTTCGAGAACACTTTGAGAAAGTTGCAAATCAGCAAACTCTAACTGCTCAAGAGCCAAGCCTTGAGGTTGAGGGATTTGAGATTGGATACAAACTCTCCCTGAGCACAGGTTAACAGATTGTGGTTCCTGGGGAGACAAAGGGGAAGATGGACTGCTAAGGACAGAAGGAGTGGGTACCAGGGCTGCTTGGCCCAGACTGGAGCAATCAGGATCATTTTGCAGGGCTGAGACCTAATTTTGACTAGTACTTTGAACAGGAGAGGGAAGGCATAAAGAAACTTCCCTTCCCAATCGAGGAGAAAGGCATCCAGGGGAACTGAGCCCAACACTGGGGGCCTGCAACAAAACAGTGGAAGTTGATAATTGTCTGGGGCTGCGAAAAGATCTATCTGAGGAGTGCCCCATCTGGCAAACACTATCCCCAGTACTAGGGGATCCAGTGACCATTCGTGATGGCCCTGGGAAATCCTGCTGAGGGCATCTACCAGGATATTGTCCTTGCCTGGGAGGTGAACTGCTATGAGGGAAGTGTTCAGGGAGTATGCCAGAGACCACAACTTCATTGCCTCAGTGCACAAGGCCAAGACAGAGTGCCCCTTGTTTGTTGATGTACCACATGTGGTGGTGTTGTCTGTTCTGACCTGTACCACCTTGTTCTGAACAGATGCAGAGAAAACCTGAAGTGCTAGAAAAACAGCTCTGAGTTCCAACAGATTGATGTGGAGCAGAGACTCCTGAGGGGACCATAATCCCTGGGTGGAGAGGTCGCCCATGTGAGCTCCCCATCCCAAGAGGGATGCATCTGTAGTAAGGGTCAAGGAATGGGACAGAGGGATGAAAGGCACCCCTGTCTCAGATTGCTCTGATCCTGCCAACACTGAGGGCCTGGATCAGGGTTGAGTCACTGGGATTAACTTGGATAGAGGATCTCTTCTTTGAGACCAGAAAGCTCTCAAATGGAACTGAATGTCCCTCATCTGAAATCTTGCTCCTTGCACTACAGCTGTGGAAGCAGCCATGTGTCCTAGGAGCTGCAGGAAATTCCTTGCTGGTCGAGACCTGCAGAGTGAAGAAGGGCCAGGGCCACTAAGGTCCTTACCCTTTCCAAGGGAAGGAAGGCTCTGGCCTGCTTTGTGTCCAGTTCTGCGCCTATAAAGGTGAGTACCTGGACAGGTTCCAAAACTGACTTTGGAAGATTGAGAAGAAATCCCAGAGAGGTAAGCAGCTGCTGGGTAACTAGCAGGTGTGATCTGACCTGGTCTGGAGACTGACCCACAATGAGCCAGTCATCCAGGTAGGGAAAAATGGCAATCTTTTGCCTTCTTAGGTGAACGACTGCTACTGCCAGACACTTTGTGAACACCCTTGGGGCAGAAGTGAGGCTGAAGGGCATTGCTCTGAACTGATAATGGCCTGAGGGCAGTTCGAATCTGAGGTACTTTCAATGGGAGCTTCTGATAAGAACATGGAAGTAGGCATCTTTGAGGTCCAGGGAGGCTAGCCAGTCCCCTGGCCTTAGGGAGGGTAAAATCATTCCCAGTGTCACCATTTTGAACTTTGGCTTTAAAAGGTGCTTGTTCAGATATCTTATATCCAGGATAGGCCGCCACTCTCCTGTCTTTTTTGGGGTAAGGAAGTACCTGGAGTACAGACCCTTGCCCTGGTGAAGGGGAGAAACCTTTTCTACAGCTCTGAGAGCCAGGAGGGTTGAGACTTCTGTTTCCAAAGCAAGAGACTCTAAGGGGTTTGTAGGTGGAAAAGATCTGGCTCTCATCTTTGGAAATTTCTTGAAGCTGAGAACCAGACCCTGGCTCACTACTTCCAGGACCCACCTGTCTGAAGTTAAAGACTGCCAGTCCTGGACGAAGTGAGCCAACCTGCCCCCTACAGGTAGTGGAGAGCCGACCCTGGGCATCCCATCAGGGTGCCTGTTTGGCAGGGGCTTTAGGCTGAGGGGTGGGAGCAGGCCTGCTCGAACCCCGTCTGCCTCTCCCTCTGAAGAACCCCCTCTGTACATAGGCTGAAGAGGAGGGGGCCTGAGTCTGGTAAAAAGGCCTGTGAAAAGGCCTACCCCTACCCCTGGGGGGCTGCCTCTGAGGAGTGGCTTGCCGTTCCTTGGTTTGTGCACTCCTGTAAGTGGTTCTATATTCATCCATTTTCTTCATATAATTCTCTGTCTGCTCCCCAAACAGAAATTTCCCACAGGAAAATCCATAGCCTTAGACTGGGTATCCTGTGACAAAGTAGTACACCTGAGCCAGGCCAATCTCAAAAAGCCACAGATGTAGCCATGACTCTAGAGGATACATCGTTAGAATCCACTGCAGCATGGGATTGCACCTTAGATGCCTCAATATCAAGAGCCACCTGCTCCAGTTCCTTTGCGAGCTGGCCAGGGACCTGTTTGGCTAAGGCCATGACAGTATCCCATCTAGATTTCTGGTATCTTGCAACATAAGCCATATAGTTAACTTGTCTGAGTCCCAAGGATGCTGCCATGTATTGTTTTTGGCCATGGCATCAATCTTCCTGGAATCCTTGTCAGGAGGATGTGAAGCCAGTGGAATATTAGCTTTATCACAGGCTGCAGCCTGAACTACTAACATGACTGCATTGCTGTGAAGAAAATCTGTATCAGGACCTGACAAAGTGTACCTCCTGTCCATCTTTTTATCCACAGGAGGCACACAATTAGGAGCTTTTAAAATTTTTATTGTTTGTTTTCTAAAAGATTTATGTAAAGGGATGGACAACCTCCTGGACTCTGGGATATCCATCATCTACACATAGTCAGGCTCCTCTTGCTCATCCAAAGCCTCCTCTAAGGGAAGCTGGAGGGTCTCAGCAACTTTTTTATAAAACAAAAAATGAGAAGGGGACTCAGAAAGCCTAGGGGGAGACTCACCTGAAGGTCTGTCTGGGAGATGTCGGTTCAATGGGCACATCCAGACTTTCAAAGTCACATTCACACTGATCATAATCCTCATCCCCTCCTCTGGTTCATAGAACTCTTCTATATCATAATCCTGAACCACTGGAACCAACCTTTTGCCAGACAGTGGCGGTTCGGAGGGAACCGGGGACAGGGACTGGACAATCTGTATTGCCCTGGCTATCTCAGCAGCAGTTGGAGAAGGAATTTTGGACTCCAAACCTGCTGATTTTTTAGATTTCTTTGCTGGAACTGGCTCCTCAGAGCCAGCTTTTCGTTGGCCCGAGGAAGTCTCGCCCTGGTCAGAGGGCACTCCCTCCGGTTCGGTTGGCACCGAACCGGGCTGGCCATCCGGGTCAGCGGACTTTTTGGCCTCTCGTTCCCTGAGCCTGCCCACTCTCTTGTCCAGGGTGGCTGCAGGGAAATTTTTACAAATCTGGCAGTCTGAATTGAGGTGGTCAAACCCCAGACAATAGACACATGTGGTGTGGGTCAGCCTTGGCAAAGGCTTCCCACAGACACTACAGTGTTGAAACAAGTAGGCCGGTTTTCTTTTGGGTTTCTCAGACATGATGCCAGCCTAACCAACCAACTTGCCCTTTTAATGGCAGTGCCAGGCAAGACACCCTTATCGGTTCCAAACCGTGTCACGGGTCATGTAAAAAACCGTAATGAAATCGGTTTTTTTTTTTAGAAGCCATAAGAACCGGGAACCGCACTCTAAAAAGCCTTAAAAGGCTTTAAACTTATATTTTAATACAACTCGATCGGTTCAACCGAACCGATAATACTTTACAAGTTCCACACAGAAAAAACCCTATCTATTACTCACGATTACCATAGACAGAGCCTGAACCGATCGGTTTTGCGGTTAAAATAATGAAATCGTGGTTAAATTAAACCGAGAAATAGCGCTTTAAACCGAAGAAATGAAACGAGCAACAGGAAGAATCTCCGGAGCGACTGTTCAGTGAGGCGGAGTAAAGAATCTGACAGTTTCGGTTTGAAACCAGCCTAACAGAGCTTCTGAACCGAGCTCGCGCTCTAAGCTCCATGCTCTGCATGGAAGTTAACTCTTTCACCTCCGGAGCAGTTCTAAGGCTGGGGCAAACTACAATAGTCATAATATAGCAAGACTTCATGTTGTTTGAATACATGTTTTGTTTTCCATGTACATCATAACATTTATGAGGCAGATTATACTACATGTGCATGGAGAAATGGCGTGATCTGATGACACGGGATTCGACCAAGATTTGAAAAACATAGGCTACAAGGGTTGGCTGACAGAACTGTGTTAGTTTTGCAAAGAAAAAAGGAAAACAATCCTTCATATTTACCGCAATTTCCTTTTCTGTTAGCTCCAATGTTGTCAGTGGGGAGGTATTTATATATATGGGTAACATGTTCCTCCATTGGGGATAGTGGTACAGCTCAAAAAACTGTGGCCTCATCACAGAACCCCAGGAACACGGAACATTCCCAATGCAGCAGTTACCTCGGTTCACCTTTGTCAATGCAGTACACAACACATATACAACCATCAATGTCCACATCCCCAGGTGAGCTCCTTAACACAAAAGAAAAAAAACACTGTCTACTAGCAATTAGTTACAGCACTAAAAGGAAAAACACAGGCCTACCTTAACCTGGACGACAACCTCGGCAAATGAACTGGTTAGTCTTCATATATCATAACCCAGGATCACTATCTGACTTTTGTTATTCCCCTGGACTGCAAACATCTGTTCATGGACTTGTCAAAATTTGTAAAATATAACATTTCATCAATAGAAATACTTGAATTTGACTGTAATAAGTGGAAGCTAACCTAAACAGGTTTCCAAACCCCACAACTCAAAAATTCACAACAACTTCTGGTGACATCGCCAAGAGGGATGCCGGCCTGAACCATGAGCTCAGTCTCCTGACCGCTCTGCAAGCTCCATAGCCACGGCTCCAAGACGCATTACGCCTCAATACCTCACCCAGTTAGCACCACGACTTGAAGGGAGGCTGCTGACATGCTTAAGCTAGAGAAAATACAGAGGATTCCGACAGACTGACAACTACATTACCGGAACCCACAGTGCCACTAGACGACATGGTGGGGGAGGCCTCGCAGACTCCCGCTCAGCCGACCAATGCAGCCATCCTCACGGAGCTCAAAGAATTTTGCTTCAAAATCAGAACTAGCCATGCTGAACTGAAGTCAGTCCTTATCGCTATTGAGACAAAGGCTGCAGGGTTGGAGACACACTCTGGGGAAACATATTGGAACCAACCGATGGAGAGTGTGTTACTCCATGTCCTTGAGGAGTTCCAGTAACTTAAGACAAATGCAACAATCTTATTTATTTATAAGTTTTACCAGAAAGGCATGCTGAGCAGTGCAATGCTCAATTTCAGATGCATCCTGGGGTTGGGGGGAGTGGAGAACAAGTAATACAACATAATACAGGATGTCTAGAAGAGATTACACTACCGAGAATACACTGTGTACGATGACAGTAAAATCCACCTGTCTATACGCAGGGGAAACAGAAGTTAACCTCTCCAAACTCACTCCTGGGCAGAAGGACCAACTCTCCTATGCCACACCACTTGGCACAAGGCCTCTTCAGTGGTGAAATGGAAGCTACACAGAACTGCCGCCATGACGGACATAAAGCTCCTTCAATCATTCCAGCGATCAGATCAGACCTGAAACCATTTTAGACTGTAGTGACTTTCTTGTCACGGCAAGGTATGCGGGAGAAATGGAGGCTCCAGGAGTGGGGAAGTCAGCCCGCTGAACCACCAGTGAGCACTGTAGCTACGGACTCTGTCGCTTGGTACATTTACCAGAACTGAAACTCTAGCAATGTAAGCATCTACCTTATGCCTCCTCAATTGCACCTCGCCTAACCTACCTTGTCCTTGGCTGGCAATTACAAACTCTGAACCCCTTTACCTCAGTGCCTACATGCCTTTTAGATGTTGCACTACTTACACCTCCACATTATAGGGACGAACAGTGTTTACCTTGGCAGGGCAACTGAAAACTCACGGCCAAGGTTGGCAACCCAGCACCCCTGAACATAAATCCCTAACCTTGCAACTTGATATTACAATACCACACTGTTTACCTATTGTGTGACTTAGCTTAACATTAGTTTCACAAACTGCTGTAATCTTAGTTTAAGCATGATTTCTCAAGTTTGCTATATATTGTTTATATTTTGCTTTCTGTTTTCTGTCCCCTAATGAGATACTACTTCCCTGATTTCTGCCCTGGGTGACCCAGGGGGCCCTCCCTGCCCACCACTGGTGGATCCTCCTTCTGCCAGAAGCCCTGAAGGCAGCAGAGGCGTCTGTGGACAGAACTAGCACAGCCTACTCATGACAATCTCCTGGCAGGCGCGCCCCCGTTCTTTTCTCAGCATCTCGGTAGGCTGTAGATGATACAAGGGCCACAGCTTCTCTGTGGACAACAGCAGAGTAAGCCAAAAAACGGATCCTGCTGCTCTCGGACCACACAGCACATTTTAAACCACTACAAGACGTGACTGTGGCCTTCAGCATAGTGCTGGGACCTCTGGGACCCACTCAATGTCCTGGGGGGTGAGGCTCGATACCTCAAGCCCCACCTTGGTTGTCACCCTTCAAGGTCCATAATATAGGCTGCCTTACTGGTTCCTTAGCTGCTCTCTCATAACATCTGCACAGCAACACCCTGCCTTTTTTCACCATTTGCAGCCTACTAGATAGGGCGGGGGAGAGAGACACTGGGCCTGGGGACAAACCTCAGCAAAGGCAAATTCCACAGATGGAACCTTGAGAGCTGGCAGGGCCCACACTAGGATGGGGTATGGCTGCGGGGGGCTGGTATCCTGGGCCCGCAGGAGGCAGTCCAGTATAAGAGTGGGGCCTCGTCTCCAGCGACCTAGACGATTACAATTTTGGAGGGTTGTGGTTAACAGGAGACCGAGCCTAGCCAGCCTGCTCTGTCTCTATATCAAAAAGAATTTTCCTAGGTCCCCTCTTTAGTCACTGGCATCAGCTCCCATAGCAGGTGGGCAGACATGGTATTAATAGTAGCTCACTCCCAAATTACTCTTTTTCATCATACTACTCCTGTTAGCCTACAAGGGGGTTAAGGTACCTCCCACATTGTTTTATACATGCCTGTCATGGGGGGTGGGAGGATGGTGGATCCACGGCACCTATAGCTATTCTGTGACAGCCTTCATCAAAAGGTGGAGTGCAGTAGGCAAAATTATCCTGCACCCCCCCCCCAAGTAAAAAATTCTATGTTACGGGGTTCACAAACCCCAAGGAATCTACAACTCTTCCAGACATGGGAGAGACTATTTACCTCTCCCTGCCTTGGAAGTACACTCGGAAGCATTCCCCTGCACTGATCATCTGTGACAGGGCGCCCTGCTGGCACTTCCCACTCAGCTTTATTCGCGTCTACTATTTATTTACTGTTAGCCACGCTGGCACGAAGTTCTGTTATATGTTAACTGGTTCTGTATCTCTGGATTGTAACAGTTTACCTTTCTCATCGACCTACCTTCCCACCCCTTTCCTGATTTCTATGCTCCTCTCTTTCACTCCTTTTCCCTGCTGGGAGGGTGTGGCGTACCCTTCAATACTGAGCCCACGATCGCTATGATTGATTATGGCTAGCCCTTCTAAAGTGCTTTCTTTCAATGTTAATGGATCCACAGCACGGTTAAGTGATATCGAATACTGCAGCATTTGCAAAGGGAACGTCCTGAAATTATATTTCTCCAAGAGATGCACCTGTCTGTGCCAGAACATGGCAAGTTCACTACTATGGGCTTCTCAGTGGTTGCTACTATGGGCTTCTCAGTGGTTTCGGCCTCCTCCCATAGGTCTGGCTGCAGGCAAGGAGTGATTATTCTAATCCCCAAAGTCATCCCGTTCCACCTAAAGGATCAAGTAACTGACACAGAGGGACAATCCGTAATTGTTGCGGGCACCTTGTATGATACCCACTCACTCTAGCCAGCCTATACTTTCCACCATGATTTGAGAAAGCAGTGGCACAGAACTTTTTTTAACAAGTTACTCCCACTGCTACAGGGCCAGCTTATTAGGAAAGGCGACATCAATGTTGCACTGAATCCCGCCCTGGATGATACGGGCCCCAGGGCATATCGTAGCATTCCTCTGCAGAAATACAGAGCAAGCCGTTTACAACACACAACTCTGTGCAAAGCACATCTCTTCATTATAAACAACATCCAGCATACCCAGGAAAGCGTTTCCAGTGCATGCAGAATGATCATCTGTTTAACATCCCCCCCCAAGTCGCAGCAACTTCTCTCTTTTTGTCTCCCTTTCTTTGTCCAGTAGCCACTTTATCCCACAGCAGGATTTAAACTAGAAAGCCGCAGCATGCAAGCAGGGTGATTTTTTTTTTTTTTTTAATTAAAAACCAAAAAGAGCTCTTTACATAAAGCAAGCAAGCAGAGAATATCAGTAGCTTGTGACAAAAGTCCAGCTAGTTCTCACTGTTCAGGGCAGTGTTCAGAGCAGAGATCAGAGGCAAGGAACAGCTTCAGCAGAAGGGTTAACCGTTGGAGGGGAAAAAGAGTTCTGAGACCAACAGCTTGTAAGCTTTACTTCTGCATCCCTGCTTGTCGCCTGTTAAATCTGCCTTCTCCAGTTGAAAACAAGTCTGGTGCTGCTGCCAACCTCCTCACTCCTCTGTTTCAATTCAGGCACTCGGAGGGAAGTAAGTTTAAACACACTGTTCTGAACCTGCAAGCAGCAGGATTTAAAAAAAAAAAAAAAAAGAAAGCAAGCCATTCGGAACAAGAGAGGTCCTGCAAGCAGCATGAATTCAAACAAAGTGGTGGCTCTTAGTGTAGTGAGACTACCTCCCATCTTGTCTGGCTCCTCAGTTTTCATGCTTTACACACCCGGCTCCATAGTTAAGTAAGTAAGGGACTAACAAACTTGCAGTCTAACTTGGGCTTGCGTAATCTTAAAGACTGATTGGGGGGGGGGGGAGAGAACTACTGACAACTGAACCTACCATTAACACCTCTTATACAATAGGGGTGAACTGATATGTCATCACATAAATGTACATATCACAGCCACAGTGTGATAACCACCTTGTGACATGTACACCGTGAAACTTACTAGAAGTTATACATATGATGTACACGTCACTACTAAATATCACCATTCTCCACATTTCACACGTCAGAACAGCCGAGCTACATCACCATACCTTAAAAAAACAAAACTAAAACACCTGAAAACAAAATAAACTGGAATAAAAAGCTGTAAATGTCTGAAATAAAACACTGTATGCCCAGTAAAGTATACCAGGCAGCAACCTATGGTACCTGTAAAGTGAACACCTGAAAGCACCAAATGAATATGTGCCTATAAAATAAAAATATAATTTTTAAACATATACTGCATCTTTATAGCCCCAAATCCCGACATGGTAACTGCACTCCTATGGAAATACGCACAGTAAAACTATAAACATAGAAACATAGAATTTGACGGCAGATAAGAACCACTTGGTCCACCTAGTCTGCCCATTTTCCTACCTAACAGATTAGCTACAGATCCTAGCTAACCAACAGCTTACTTCCTCCTACCCCCCACTAGGACTGCCTTATGTCTGTCCCATGCATTCTTGAATTCCCCCACTGTTCTTGACTCCACGACCTCCTCAGGGAGGCTGTTCCATGCATCCACAACCCTCTCCGTGAAAAAATACTTCCTCACATTACCTCTGAGCCGTCCCCCCTCTATCTTCAAATTGTGCCCCCTTGTTCTCGCACATCTCTTTTTCTGAAATATGCTACCCTCTTGGACTTGGTGATTCCCTTGAGGTACTTGAAAGTTTCTATCATGTCCCCTCTCCCTTCTTTCCTCAAGGGTATACATATTAAGCTCCTTTAGTCTTTCTTCACATGTCTTCTGGTGCAGACCCTGCACCATTTTGGTTGCCCTCCTCTGGACAGCCTCCACTCTGTTTATGTCTTTGCGGAGATGGGGTCTCCAGAACTGCACATAGTACTCCAGATGGGGTCTCACCAACTGTCTGTACAGGGTGATGATAACTTCCTGTTTTCTACTATTGATGCCTCTTCCTATGCATCCCAGTATCCCCCAAGCCTTCCTTACTGCCTTCTCACATTGCTTGCCCACCTTTAGGTCATCTGATATAATTACCCCCAGGTCCCTTTCCATTTTTACTGTTGTCAGCATCTCACCCCCCATTGTGTACTCTTCCCCTGGGTTTTTGTTCCCCATGTACATTACCTTGCACTTCTTTACATTGAACCTGAGCTGCCATACATTTGACCATTCCTCCAACCTTGCCAAGTCCCTTCTCATCCTTTCCACTCCACCTTGTGTATCAACCCTGTTGCAGATCTTTGTGTCGTCTGCAAAGAGACATACTTTTCCTTCCAGTTCCTCTGCAATGTCACTTATAAAGACATTAAAGAGGACCGGTCCCAGTACTGAACCCTGCGGTACCCCGCTAGTAACCCTCCTTTCTTCACTGTACTCCATTTACTACTACCTTTACGTCCTGTTGTCTAGCCAATTTTTATCCAGGCTACCAACTTGGGGCCCACTCCAAGGCTGGCTAACTTGTGTATTAATCTTTTGTGTGGGACTGTATCAAATGCCTTGCTAAAATCTAGGTAGGCCATGTCCACAGCCCCTCCCTGGTCTACTACTTTGGTCACCCAGTCAAAGAAATCTATTAGATTCGTCTGACACGACCTTCCCATCGTGAATCCATACTGCCTTGGGTCCTGTGCCCCACTAGCCTCTAGGTACTCAACAATTCTTTCCTTCAGAAGTGATTCCATCATTTTCCCTACCACTGAGGTCAAACTAACTGGTCTGTAGTTTCCTGCCTCTGTCCTGCTCCCACTTTTGTGAAGAGGAATCACATCTGCCCTCCTCCAGTCCTCAGGTACCACCCCATCCTCCCATGATTTGTTAAAGAGAGTAATCAGCGGTGTCACTAGTTCTACCCTTAGTTCTTTTAGAATTCTTGGGTGAATCCCATCAGACCCCATTGCTTTGTCCACCTTCAATTTTATTAGTTCTTTCAGAACCCTTTCTTATGTAAATGGACTGGTATCAACCCCTGTCTTCAGAGTGTTTCTCTTGTTTGGTTTAGGTACCTCCCCCTCCTCTTCCTTTGTGAATACTGAGCAGAAATATTTGTTCAGTATCCCTGCTTTTTCACTGTCCCCCTCTACCCACATTCCCTCCCCTTTATTAAGCCTCAGTATCCCTCTTTTGGTCTTTCTTCGCTCTCTAATGTACCTATAAAAGGTCTTATCCCCCTTCTTAACAGAATTGGCTATCCTTTCCTCGGTTTGGGCCTTTGCTATTTTGACTGCCTTCCCAGCCTCTTTCTGCTTTAACTGAAAGTTATCTGTCCTGCTCCTTCTGTGTTTCCTTATATTTCCTGAATGCTATCCTTTTCTCCTTAACCTTCCCTGCCACCTCAACATGCATAAAATAAACTCTGAAAGAAAAAAACAACTAAAACTAAACATATAATATTAAGAATATTGTAGAAAATGCCACAAAGATTACACAGCGAGATCCCGAACACAAATCCTGCCCACAAGCCCCAACTACCAATCACACACAAATACAGCATACTATATCCAATCAACAACCGACATACAACCCATTCATTCAACCAGAATACTACATTTACTACCCAATCAAAGCCAATATCACATGCATAACCCAATCAAACGCAGATATGAAACCCCATTCACAAAAACAACCAATCAGAGACTACTACCAAAGCCCACTCACAGAAACAAAATCAACGCTGTGGAACACCACCAAAGGAAAAGAAAACACTGAACAATATAGCTGCAAACAACCAAGAAACAATGCAACATATCAGTAAATATCGCACTGAACTTAAACCCCCTATTGTATAAAATGGATACGTACTGGGACGTTATGTGATAGCAGATCTATCAACACTCGTGGCAAGTGAGCTCGGGGTTCAATCACTCATGGCTCCACTATGCGGAGCCACTTGTGATAATCCCGAGCTCACTTGCCACTCTTGCCGATGTATCTGCTGTCACATAATGTCCCAGCATGTATCCCCTTAATCACGAAGGTTAGGTAGTGTCAGGACAGCCGGTTAACACCTTCTCAGCTGCGGTCAGGTAGCCTCAGGAAGCATCAGTGTGGCTACTTGGTCATGGTTCTGAAGGTGTTAACGGGTCTCAGGCATCAAAATATAACAGATGCCTTTAATGCTATACCAAACAAATTTACAATGGAGTGTTATGTGGAGTGATTTTTGGAAAGCAGGTTTTGTCCATTACAAATGGCCGTTCAGCTTAAAGAGCTACTGTTGCCTCAAAGAAAACTTTAAAAAACATAATTATTGGGTACAATTCTGCTTGTATTCCATTTATATTTTATATCTCTCCTCCCCATAATTTATTAGTAAGGAAATGTGTATGAATACTTGATTGTTGTCCCTTGGAGTTTATTTTGAGTTCATCTGTCTCTATAGCTTACTTCCTACTCCAAGTCATAATCTTCTGTTGTGACATCACAGTCTCTTGCCATGGAAGTAACCGTGAGGTAACAAGCAGTGTTCTGTGACTTCAGGTGGGGAGAAAGCAGGGTTAGATACATTTTTCAGGAGTAGAAATCTTGTTTTCATACAAATGACCGCAGTAAAAAATAATGGGGAGGAGAAATATGGAACTAATGGGAAATACAAGCTGGACTGTGTCTAAATATTATGTTTTGTTAAAGTTCACCTGAATGTGTCACCAGCTCTTTAAACATGGATGATATAAGTGGAGCATACTGTAGCTACGTCAGACCCTTGTCCATCTAGGCACAGTCGACTTATGGAAACACTTCTTTCCCATGGTCCAGGAGTATACTCGTTATGCCCCTAGAATGAGAACCTCAGTCAGACTTGATTACATCTTCACCATGGCAGAGTACCTAGACTCAGTACAGGATGTATACCATAGCACCACCCTGCTCTCCGACCACACAGCTGTGTCTGCTGAGTTCTGCCTTGGTAAACCAAGCCGTACCTTGCACTGGAGGCTTAATCTAGTCTTACTGCGAGACTTGGAACACCTCCATTTCTTAAAAGAGCAGATCCCCCATATTATACAGGAGAACACTGACCCTGATTTCTCTGCTCCCATTCTCTGGGATGGTGCTTTGAGGTGAGCTTACAGCTTACTCAGTTAAGAAAAAGGAGAAACAAGCAGAGTCAGATATCTCGAGCTCCAGCAGACTAAAAATTCTGCAAACATTCCTTCTGAAAGGTGACACATCTATAGCCCCTCAAATAGCTAAAGTGAAGCAGGAATTGCAAAAGATTATGGCTGTTCGAATAGAACAAGTGCTTTTCTAACGGAAGCATTCGTACTGTGATTGGGGGGCATGCAGTGCTTGAAACATGGCCTGTAGACTTCGGGCTCGCAAGGCCCAAGCATGCATTCTTCAGCTCTATAACCAGTGCACTTCAACTTTCGCCAAGCACCCTGGTGCAATCAAACGCATTTTGACAGCTTACTACCAATCCCTGTATGCGGCAGAAGGTAACGCCACTTTGGAGCAAATCCAAACATTTTTGAAAACACTTCCTCTCCTAGCACTAGACCCTGAAGTGACCCAGTCCCTCCCATCTTCGATCACAGCTGAGGAGGTTTTCTCTGTCCTGAGGAACTCAGAAATGTCCGGGCCCAGATGGGTACCCCACAGAGTTCTATAAGAACTTTTGGAACACCCTACTCTCCCCAATGCTCGCCATCTTTTGAGCACTCCAAGTGGAGGGTATCCCCATCCCTTTATGGCATTATTCCATGATATCAGAGACCCTGAAACCAGACAGCGATGATCCCAGATATGCAGCCGCTTATCGGCCGATATCCATTTTAAATTACATTTATAAAGTTTTTATGTCATTATGGGCACACCGTCTGGAAACTCTTTTACCATTCCACATAGATTGGTCCCAGGTTGCTTTTGTTTGATGCCGGCAGGTGCACACCAGTGTCCGCTGTACCCTCCTGGTCCTGGACTATGTTAAAACCCAACAGATACCAGTCACACTACTCAGTTTGGATGAGGAGAAGGCATCTGACAGGGTGGTGTGGAAATTCCTGTGGGCCAATCTGTCAAACTCTGGTTTTCCAGAGGAGGTGCCCCACATGTTGCAGGGATTATACTTTGCACCACCGGCCTACCTTCACGTAAATGAATCTCTTACTGCATTGTTTCCCCTTCAAAGGGGCACAAGGCAAGGCTGCCCCTTGTACCCATTGCTTTTTGCCCCGTATCTGGAGTTGGAGAGGTGCCATTTGAGCCAACCCATGGATAACAGGGATCCCATCAGGGGGAAAGATTATAAACTACTGTATCATTATTCACAGACAATATCTGCTTACTCTGACCTCCCCTGAGGACTCTGTCCTGGCAGTCTGGGACACCCTGGCACAGTTCAGAGAGCTTGCAGGGCATATAAACTTAACATATAAAAAACGGAGGTCCTGTTATACTTCTTCCATGCTGAAGTGGGCATTCCTATTTAAATGGCATAAAGGTGCTCTTCAATATCTAGGGGTGAAACTCACTAAGCATCTTCACCATATGGAACTTCTGAATTATGAACCGTTAACCCAGCAGATCACTGATGATCTCTCTAAATGGACCCATCTCTGGGTTTGTTTTTTTTTTCCACAGGTTGGGGGGAATCCATCAAACTATCCTTCCTAGGATCCCGCATTTTCTGTAAACCTTACCACTCATGCTGGACTGAATGTATTTCAAATCCTGGAATATAATTATTTCTAGGTTTAGCAGGGAGCTCCACCCCAGGTTCGCTTTTCTATTGTGCATTTACCTAGAAACTGGGATGGGGTTAATCTCCCAAACCTTCGGTGGTAAGTGCAAGTGGCTCACCTGAGAACACTATGCTTCTGGCTCTCAGACAACCAGCAGCCATATTGGAAACCAATCAAATTCACCCAGAATGATCTCTTCAGTCTAGACTATTATCTGTTTGGGAACCCCTTAGGATGCTTCCCTCTCAAACAATTTGCCCAATATACAGTGGAGACACTTCATGAATGGATGATAGCTAGGAAGGCTTTCCTGACCTCTCCCAACAATTCCAACTACAAGCTACATTATAGGATACTGCCGACCCCCTGAACAGGCAGGATTCGTCCACAAAGCGTTGGAGTAGGCTAGGACTATGCTTTTACTTTCAAATACCAGATTCCCAGGCATACTCCCACTCCCCACTTTGCAAACACTTTTCAGCTCCCCACCACAGGCCACTAGAGATATCTGCAGGTTCACTAGTATCTGCTGGACCAAGGGGTAGCTGTCGTGGTTCTTCCTGATCAGTTCCCCACCTTTCATGTGGATACTCACATCCCATCTCAAGGGTGTGATTTGGTCACACCTTATAGGGCATGTATATAAAGCCCTCCATAACACTGTCACAGACACTACAGAATCAATATTGCAGTGCTGGAACACAGAATTGGCAGTGACTCATTCCTGGCACAAATATGCACTCCCTGCCTACTGCCTCACCTCCGCTACCAGTTGAAGGGAATTTTCATGGAAATATAGCTATCATTTTTTCCACACCCCGGAAATTGTTGTAAAATATGCTGACCTGCATAAAGGTCACTGCTGAAGAGGGTGTGGTCAGGCCCTTGCCAAGCATACTTGTATTTTTTGGACTTATTCCCTCCTTCAGCCATACTGGCAAGGAGGTATCCAGGAACTCAAGACCATATTCGATTGTCCAGGGGCCATAACACCTTCAATAGTCCTGATGGCTATTCCTCCTGAGGGCGATACCCTTCAGCTCCCGATCTTACATTACTGCTGTTCTTAGTCCTGGAAGCAAAAAAAAGCAATGACCTGGCTGTGGCATACCAGAACTACCCCCTCAGTCGAGGTATAGCAAACTACACTCTTGGAAATATATTCCCTAGAAAGACTGACTTGCACCCATGCAAACAGAGTTACCCTATTTGAAACTAGGTAGTGTAGATGGGTACTACATCAATTGAATGACTATCCAGACTTCATCCCATAATGGATGCCCCCCTTCCCTATACTCTTCTTTTCCTTCCTCCTCCGCCTCTTCCTTTGCACCTCTGCTTTTCTTCAGTACCTCCCTTTGCCAGATCTAGCACATGAAGCATCATGCATTAAGGAACTGCTGTTTCAGCTTATTAGTACACCTTGAGGAGGACTTGGACAGACTAATGCAGTTGGATGGGCCACTGGGAGAGTCAACAAACGGACTATAAACAGTTACCATTGAGCTGCAGAACATTCTGCACCAGCCCTGGGGGTATCAGATGGACTTTGGCAAACTAACTCCCAGATACCACATGTAGGCCCAGTCTTGCTACACGGATTTTATGGAGCAAAAAACGACTACAGTCGGCTCCTATCGGAAGAGACTTTATCACCAAGTTTTAAATACATCATGTACTGTATCCTAAAAGTTTTGCAACTGCTGATTGGCTTAGTCACGTTCTCCTTTCTGTACTTTCCTATGCCTATGTCTATCTGTAAAAAAATAATAAAAAAAGATTAAAAATTCACAACTAGTCACCCTATTGGCTCATCATGCCAATAAAAAGTGTAATACTGTGATATCCAGAAATACCTATTGAATCCCAATAACCTGACAACATTCAACACTCATATTTAAATGCACATAGTAGCCATGAATATATACTGGGCAATATTCTCCAAAAAAGGAGCCATCGGCTCCAGGAAGAAGCCTCACTGACAACAATGGAGCTAATAGAAAAGGAAATTGTGGTAAGTATGAAGAAATATCTCCTTTCTATAACACTCCATGTTGTCAGTGGGGAGGTATTTAACACATATGGGTTCTAAGAAGCAGTACGCATCCTAGATAGGGCGGGGAAAGAATATGACCCCATATATGACCCATAAGGGTAGCTATAGGATTCATCTGTTAACCACCGCCTGTAACTCAGCATTTAAAGACTGACTCGATGGAACTCTGGACATCAAGCCTGCTGATTTTTTTGAAGTACCAATGGAGAAGCATGCTGCCTCTTAGTAAGATTTTTAAACAGACGCCTTTGCCTTTTCTGTGCAGTGCACTGTAAATGCCCTCATAGAGTGCTCAAATCAGAGCCGGTACCAACTTCTTTACTGCTACAAATGACTTACGGATGCAGAACATTACCCACCTGGCTAAGGCGGCCTTACACTTCTTTTGGCTCTTCCATGTTGCGCCGAAAAGAATAAAGAAACTCTCTAATTTCCTGAATTCTTCTGTTTTCTCTAAGAACATACTGAACACCCTGCACAAATCTAGCTTATGAAGGTCCTTCTCATTTTCTGGCTTAGACAGAAGGACAGAAGCAAACTTCCTGATCCACATGGAAGTTGTGGGATCCTTGGTAAAGGGTGGAATTGTCCTAAGCACAATCTTGCCCTTATGTATCATTATGCACTATAAATAAGAGTTTCTAATGCTGAATGGACTGGAACTCATCAATCCTCCTTGCCCAGCAAATTGCCAACAGAAAATCTAACAGGACAAAAAGTCCAACAAAGCCAACTAAAAGGAATTTAAAAGAAGGAGTCCAGCTCGGGATATGCAACACTATGTTCAAGGCCCATATCAGAACCAGAAGCCAAAAAGATGGATGGTTCCTGTTGACTACTGAGACAATGAATGGTATCCATGTTGGTTCCCAAGGGGATCCCCCCTGCTGGCACAAACACCACATTGAGAGTGGACCCCTGCTGCTGAAGGGTGCTCAGCGCTAGCATACATCCACTCCCATATTAAAAAAAATCCAAGATCTGTGACACTGTAGCACTGAGGAGTCAAAAACCCTGGGCTTCGGCTCAAACTGAAAAGGTGTTCCACACTCTGACAAGCTGCTGTGGTAGAAAACTTTTCCAGAGGCCATCAGATGTTTAGCACCCCTCCACAGACCCCCTGCTTCAGGAGATCCTGCTTTTCAGGAACTAGGTTGTCAACTGCATTCCCATGGGATTTTGGTACAGATCTGGTCCCTGACTGAGCAGGCTCAGCAAAGCGGGAGCTGAAACGATGCTTGCTGGGTATATCTACCAAATCTGAAACCCACAGCATTCTTACCAATGAATTTTGCAGCACTCGTGGCAACAGTGAAAGCAATGGGGACAGATATATATTCTGTCGAAGTCCCACTTCTGGGACAAGACATCCTCCAGTGTTGCCCACAGGTACGGCAATCAGTCTTAGAGGGTACTTACTGTGACATGAAGACTGATCCAAGGTCAGGCAAACCTACCGCACAAGAGGTCGAATACCTTCGGATTCTGATACCACTACCTTGGATGTACTCTCTCAGGACACATCCAGACAGACTGAACATTCAGTTCCTCTGGGAGTGGAACCACTGTCAGAGACAGCAGACTGACTTCTGCCCACCAAGAAAACACTTGGGGCTTCCTTGACTGTCTATATGTATGCCTCAGAGATTGCGTAACTTGATCTTACCTTAACCACTTGGGACCAAACCCGGTCCTATAAAAAGAAAATTTCGAGGCAAGATACACTGCCCTCATTTCCAAAGGTTGATCTGGAGATACAGTGAGAATGCCAAACTCCAGGAGCCGGATTCTGGCCCACCAGCTCCATAGGCTGGCATCGGTGGACAAAATAAGCAGCTTATAGGAGGATCCCCCTGACAAATTCTCATGATTCTCCCACCCCACAAGCAAATGCAACACTGGCCTGGAAAACTTGCTCACTGCCTTGTGGTCCTCTGAGGCTGAGAACCATACTGACAACATCTTAAGTAGAGAGGTCTCATGGAACTCTGTCCCTTGGTGCCAGTTCTATCATCGCGGTCATCAGACTCATTATTTGGAGAAAACTGTGAACAAAGACAACTGATTGGGTTCTCAGTCACTGAACCTCCCAGATTAGGTTCTCATACCTGTGGTATATACTGTAGGAGAACCTTCTAGGGAAACTTCTCCCACACTTGCAACTGCCCTTAATTCCCCACCCCCTCCCCCCTCACTACCCTACTGCTGTCCTATGCACTCCACTCTGTGACATTTGACTACCCATCAAGTTTGCACTGAAAAAACTATAAATCTATAAACTTGTGTAAATGTATTAAAGGTCCAAGTACATACAGTAAGCTGTGCTGCACAATTGCTGTATCTGGCTGCCTGCATTTGCTGATCTCATAATTTTTGCTTGGTTGTTACCCCTTCCCCCTCACCCAGGACACACCTAGAAATGAGCAATTGCTGCTCAGTGTGCTTTTCCTGGTAAAAACGTTTCAAATAAAATAAATAATAAAGAGGGACACTTTCATTATTCACAGACTGACACCATTTGAAATATAGGCTTATCTGCCCATTGCATCTACCCTGTGTCATGATATGGGACCAGACATTGGAAGTGTGCTTCATGACACTACATGTGGCCTTGTCTGTTGGGAGGAATTGCTCTTTTCTCTAACTTGCCTGAGAAAGGTCTAACCTCTGCAATTCTTTATCTGGTTCGCCTCTACTCTCCCTGTCCAGAGCCATTTCTAGCTGCAAAATCCTGTTAGTCTCAGTCATCATATAGGACAGTGTTTTGAACTGAGCCGGGGAGGATCAGAAACCTCCTTGTAAGTTCTGTCCACTCCTCCTCAGAGGGACATACTCATCTAATGAACCCATATCCACTGGGTCAGGAGTCTTCCCCAAATCACCTGCCTCCACCTTCCATGTCATCAAGGTCGGGGGTTGCCTGCAAGCTTGGGTGAGCAGGGTTGCTCTGTTCTGGTGCACCCTGGTGTGTATTTATGGCCTGGGGTGGTGGGGGGGGCATCTTTGAAGGCAGTCCCTGCAGTTCAACAGCATGCAGCTTACCATGACAGTGAAAAATGGATGTGTATGCAGCTTTGCTTAACCACTGCCAAATGGTACTACAGGTGCACATCACCACCCTCGTCCAAGGGTCCAGCCGGGGGGGAACAAAACAGTCATATTAAATTACATTATCAGAGAGGAAAGCAGGACCTATGAGCAAGGTCTCAGTCCTTGGACAGTTCTTAGCATTCAAAAACGTCACTGGGACTTCCAGTGACGTCACTCCTTTAATGGCAGCACAATTCTGTTGGCTCCTGAACCTCCCCGGTAAATTGCCTCCAAACTGCAGCAACTTTCAGAAAAAATTACGAGGAACTGCAAGGAGGAGAGCAAAAATGCCGAAGAGAGGCGAGATAGGTAATTTAAAAAAAGACGAGGAGCGGGATGAGGGTGGAATATCGGACGGGGACTCAGGCAGTGAGGGCTCCCAGGCCTCTGCTTCATCGCGCCGCAGCAGATCCAAGGCGAAGCAGCTGCCTCTGACCACAATACAGAGATAAATGTCTCTGATGCTCTTGGAATTAAGGGATTTCCGTCAGGGGTGTAGCCAGGAATTTCAAACTTGTACTCAAAACTGATGCAATGTTGCCCCCCCATTATGTAAACATAAACCAAAATATGCACTACCACACCACACCATTGTGCCCCCCTTCTGCTAGCCATGTCTGAGTTTAAGTAATCGGTTTCCTCCTATAATCCCCCTTCCTTTGCTTTTCTGCCTGCCTGGTAAGTTGTTCTTGTTAGAGTATTTGGCTGGTGGCATCTGTGCCCCATAGCAAACATCAAAGGCAAAAGGGTTCAGCATGACACAGACACAATGTGACTCACAATGTCCTTGCTTTCCTCTTTTTGTTGCCCCTGCCTGTTTTTTTATTTACTGTACTCTGTTGCGTACAGTGCGTATACCTGCCGACACCCCTGATTTCCGTAAGGAGATGCGATCAGTGGCGACCGCCCTCCGCACAGATATCACTAAACTGGAAAAGCGGCAAGAGACACTGGAGGTGCAGGCCACAGAGGTAGACCGCAGGGTTGATAGCGCTGAGCGCGCAATCTTGCAGCTACATCATGAGATCCAGAGACTGCAGGCAAGAGTGGAGGATGCAGAGAGCCGCAGCAGATGAAATAATATTCACATATCGGGGGCCCCGATATGCTAAAATTCATCAAGCAGCTCATCCAGGAAGCAATAAAGTTACCAGAGAGACTCACCCTAGAGCTAGAGAGAGGTCACCGTACTCTAGGCCCAAAGCCTGCCCCAGGGGCCCGCCCACATACCATCCTAGCGCGGTTTCTCTGCTTCCAAGAAAGAGAATCAATTTTACACTCAGCCTGGAAACAAGATATGGTACTCTACCAATCGCAGCGACTGTACCTAGAAAACGATTATGCCCCCGTGGTGATGAGCAGGCGAAAGCAGTACATTCCTGTCATGTGGGCCCTCAAAATGGCAGGGCTCCGATTTCATACCCCCTACCCTACTTAGCTGGTAATTCAATTCCCAAAAGGGGCCCAGACTTTAGATTTGGCAGCGGAAGCTATAACTGAGTTTAAAAACAAAAGTATTAAGTGCTGCAGGGACCCTCAGGCCAGAAGCAATCCACAGCATCCAAGTTGTTGCAGCGTGTATGGAGCTTTGGGAGCAGGGAAGCACGCAGATGACAAATGAAAGAAGCAATCCAGCAAATTACTAGCACCCTTAGGCGTCAACTGCAGAATTCCCCTCGGACATGCCCCCCAGGAAGACGGCTGGTAGAGGATCACCACGTTGAAGGCTGCAGGGCTGATACCTTGAAAGGAAGATTATTGTTTTTTTACCTGGGACTTCCCTGGTCTACAGGACGACTGACAGGTTTTTGCTGTATGAGGGGTTCTAGACTTTTCTGAAGACATCCTCATCTTACCGATCATTGAACTTGGACTTCCATGGACATCCCTATCACTCATCGTCTACACAGTTAAGTCCCAGTCTTACTAAGGTTTCTCTTCTCTATTTCTATTAACAAACTCTATGCTTAGTGCATCAGAGCATATACTGATACTGACTGCTTTGGTTCCCCCAGACTAATGCGAATGAAATGACCTCCTTCAGTTGCAGCCCACTCTGTAAGCCTTTCCTTAGGCCCCAGCCTGTTCAGTTAACATTCTAACAGCCCTTCAGGTCTGAAGTAGCGAAGGCAGGGCCCCTCACTTTTGTTACTTGACTGGCACAGAGGTTTTTACGATCTGCTTACTAATAACTAACTCACCTGGGGAAATTGTGGGGGCGGGCGGGATTAAGGTAAACTTGGACAAGGTTATTACAGTATACGGTAAGCCTAATTTAGGAGGGTAGGGTGCAGGGCATCGAGTGCCACGAATACCAGATGGCCACACCCCACAGGGAGAGATGAAAAAATTACTCACCTTAGTAATTGCTTTTCTTCTCATGGAGTCTTGCTATATTAGGACTTCTTGCAGTATGCCACTGCACTTGAACTGCCCCGGAGAGGAAACAGTTAACTCCAGAGAAACCTGGAGTTCCACAGCGCGAGGGCGCTGTTCAAAGCTCTATCTGGCCAGTTTCAAATGAAACTGCCAGGTTCTTTTCGAAGCTAAACTAACATAGCAAGTCTGTGTGGAAAAGCTCTACACTAGCCATTGGCTACCTACCAGTAGTAAAACAACAAAAACACAACAACAATCAAAGAATAATAACAATATTACATATTATTATTAGTATCACCCATGACAAGCACTAGTAGACCCCCTCTCCCCAAAAGACTCAAGTCCAGGGAGGGGGCCATATACCACTTAACAAAAACAGAATCACCTAGTTCCCTAACCCAAATGAGAAAGGGGGGGGGGGACTAGGGAGGAACTAAAATGGCATGACATAGTGCTTGCACTAATTTGCCAACCCCATACAATAGTAGGAGTTCTGAGAGGGGTAGGAGGGAGGGTTGTCCTAATATAGCAAGACTCCATGAGAAGAAAAACAATTACTAAGGTGAGTAATTTTTTCTTCAAACACCATGAAGTCTTGCTATATTAGGACTTCTTGCAGATTACACAGCAGTACCTCCATGGAGGAGGGGCCAGAACCTACTTAGGGAATAGGCTCTGAAGCACAGCTGTGCCAAAACGAGCATCTCTCCTGGACTGGACATCCAGGGAATAATGCTTGGTAAAGGTGTGGACTGTTTTCCAGGTAGCAGCTTAACAAATTTCCAAAATGGGAATATCTCTAGCCGCCGCTAGAGATGCAGCTGTACCCCTGGTGGAGTGGGCCCTCAGTCCTGAGGGAGGTTCTCTACCTAGTTTTTGGTAACAGAACTGGATACAAGAGACAATCCACCTTGCAATTGTCCTCTTAGTGGCAGGTCTCCCTTTGCCAACCTCTCCATAGGTAAGGAAGAGTTGGAGGGATTCGAACCTGTGACCCTTGGTGCGTTCCAAATAGTAGCTTAGGGCTCTTTTGACGTCCAGACTGTGCAATCTCCTCTCCCCTGAGGAGGAATGCTCAGTGAAAAATACTGGAAGAGAGATGGATTGGTTTAGATGAAAATCTGAAACCACTTTAGGTAAAAACTTTCTGTTAGTCCTGAGGACTACCTTATCTCTGTGAAAAGAAATAAAATCTTTTTCCACTGACAAGGCTTGTAATTCACTTATACGTCTAGCAGAAGTGATAGCCACTAGAAAAACAGTCTTCCAAGTTAAAAACTTGAGATCTGCCGAAGACAGAGGCTCAAAGGGGGGTTGCATTAGCTGAGCAATGCAAACATTCAGGTCCCAGGCAGGAGCTGGTTCCTGAAAGGGAGGGTTAGTGTGAAGTAACCCCTTAAAAAACTTGGAAAACACAGGGTGAGAGGAGAGGGAGACAGGTTTCCCTGCAGATACAAAAACAGAAACAGCTGCCAGATGAACCTTCAAGGTAGCTGGTCTGAGGCCTAGGGAATTTAGATGGACCAAATAGTCCAATAAAATGGCCAAGTCAGCAGATTCTGGTACAATTTGTTTCTCAGAACACCAGAAGGAAAACCTCTTCCACTTAGAATTGTAAGTGGCCCTAGTGGAAGGCTTCCTAGAAGCCTTTAAAATGTCCAGGACACCTTGAGAAAGGTGTAAATCAGCAAATTCTAGCTCCTCAAGAACCAAACCTTGAGGTGGAGGGAATTGAGGTCCGGGTACCACACTCTCCCCTGTGCACAGGTCAGCAGGTCGTGGGTCCTGGGCAAGCTCAGGGGAGGGTGGAATGGCAGGGACAGGAGAAGAGGGTACCAGGGCTGTCTGGCCCAGTCTGGAGCAATCAGAATCACTTTGCAGGGCTGAGTTCTGATTTTTACTAGTACTCTGAAGAGGAGAGGGAAGGGGGGAAAGGCATACAGGAATTTCCCTTCCCAATCCAACAGAAAGGCGTCCAGGGGGACTGAGCCCAACACTGGAGGCCTGCAACAAAATAGAGGAAGTTGGTGGTTGTCTGGGGCTGCGAAGAGATCTATCTGAGGGGGTGCCTCATTTGGCAAAGACCGACCCCAGAACCTGGGGATTCAGAGTCCATTCGTGATGACCCTGGGAAATCTTGCTGAGGCATCCACCAGGACATTGTCCTTCCCTGGAAGGTGAACTGCTATCAGGGAGGTGTTCAGGAGTAAGCCAGAGACCACAACTTCATTGCTTGATTGCACAAGGCTGGAAGTGACCCCTTGCCTTGTTGATGTACCACATTGTTGTGGTGTTGTCTGTCCTGACTTGAACTACCTTGTTCTGGACAGTAGCTGAAAAAGCCTGGAGAGCTAAGAGGACAGCTCCGAGTTCCAAAGATTGATGTGGAGCAGAGATTCCTGAGGGGACCACACTCCCTGAGTGGAGAGGTGGCCCAAGTGAGCCCCTCACCCTAACAGGGAGGCATCCATGGTGAGGGTGAGGGAATGAAGAATGGGTAAGAAGGGGACCCCCTGAGTTAGACTGCTTTGATCCTGCCACCACTGAAGGGCCAGGATCAGGGTTTTGGTCACTGGGACTAATTTGGTAAGGGGGTCCCTCCTTTGAGACCAATAGGACCTCAAGTGGAACTGGATGTCTCTCATCTGAAATCTTGCTCCCTGCACGACAGCTGTGGAAGCAGCCATGTGCCCTAGGAGTTGCAGAAAGTGCCTTGCTGGTCGAGAGACCCGCAGGGTAAAGGAGGATGCCAGGGCAATGAGCCTGTCTACCCTTTCCGAGGGAGGAATGCCCTGGCTGACTTTGTGTTCAATTCTGCACCTATGAAAGTTAGTACCTGAACTGGTTCCAGAACTGACTTTGGAAAATTCAACAGGAATCCCAGAGAAGTGAGAAGCTGCTGGGTGACTTGCAAGTGGGATTTTACCTGATCTGGAGACTGACCCACTATGAGCCAGTCGTCCAGGTAGGGAAACACAGCAACCCCTTGCCTTCTTAAATGAGCCACTACCACAGCTAGACATTTTGTGAAAACCCTTGGAGCAGAGGTGAGGCCGAAGGGCATTGCTCTGAACTGGTAGTGGCCAGAGGGCAGTTCGAACCTGAGGTACTTTCGGTGAGAAGGCCTGATCAGGATATGAAAATAGGCATCCTTGAGGTCCGGGAAGCTAGCCAGTCCCTGGCCTTAGGGAAGGCAAAATCATTGCCAGAGTTAACATTTTGAACTTTGGTTTCAAAAGATGCTTGTTCAGGAACCTTAAATCTAGGATGGGCCGCCATTCTCCTGTCTTTTGGGGTAAGGAAGTATCTTGAGTACAGCCCCTTGCCCTGATGGCAAGGAGGGAACCCTTTCCACTGCTTTGCAGTCTAGAAGAGAAGAAACCCCTGCTTGCAAAGCAAGGGCTTCTGAAGGATTTGCAGGTGGAAAATGTCTGGCTCTCATCTTTGGGAACTGTTTGAAGCTGAGAACCAGACCTTGGCTTACCACCTCCAGAACCCATTTGTCCGAAGTTAGGGACAACCAGTTCTGGCTGAAAAAAGCCAACCTGCCCCCCACCAGTACAGGAGAATCGGCCCTGGGCACCCCATCAGGGTGCCTGCTTGGCAGCAGTTTTAGGCTGAGGGGCGGGAGACGGTCTGCCTGTGCCCCGTCTACCTCTGCCTCTGAAAAAAACCCTCTGTGCAAAGGCTGAAGAGGCCTGAACTTGATAAAAAGGCCTGTGGAAAGGCCTGCCCCTACCCCTGGGGGCATGCCTTTGTGGAGTGGCATGCCTCTCCTTAGCTTGGGCACTTTTGTAAGTAGTTCTGTATTCATCCATCTTTTTCATGTAATTTTCTGTTTGATCCCCAAACAGAGAATTTCCTACTACAGGAAAATCCATAGCCTTTGACTGATCTTGGGACAGATTAGTGCATCTGAGCCATGCCAACCTCGGAGAGCTACAAAAGTGGCCATGACCTAGAAGAAACATCATTAACATCAACAGCAGCATGAAATTGAACTTCAGAGGCTTCAATGCCATCAGCAGCCACTTGTTCCAACTCACTAGCCAGCTGGCCCTGGGCCTGCTTGGCTAACTACAATATAGTGTCCCATCTAGATTTCTGATATCTAGCCACATAAGCCATATAATTAGCCTGCCTGAGTCCCAAAGAAGCTGCCATATATTGTTTTTTAGCCATGGCATCAATCTTCCTGGAATCCTTATCAGGAGGATGTGAGGCCAGGGAATATTAGCCTTGTCACAGGCTGCAGCTTGAACAACACCTACATGACTACACTGCTCAGTGAGGAAGTCTGTATCAGGGCCTGATAAGGTATACCTTCTGTCCATTTTTTATCTACAGGAGGAACAGAATGTGGATTTTTTAAAATCTTTGTTGTTTGCTTCCTAAATGACTTATGCAAAGGAATAGACAACCTTCTAGACTCTGGAATATCCATCATTTCTACATAATCAGGCTCCTCTTGCTCATCCACAGCCTCCTCTAAAGGAAGCTGGAGGGTTTCTGCCACCTTTTTATAAAACATAAAATGAGAAGGGGACTCAGACAGCAAAGGGGGAGATTCTAAAGGTCTGTCTGGAGAAATGTCCGGTTCAATGGGCGCGTCCAGACCTTCCCAGTCACAAATATACTGATCAAATTCCTCCTCCCCCCTCCTGTGGTTCATAAAAATCCTCAACATCATAATCCTGAACCACTGGACCTGAACAAGCCACCCTTTTCCCAGTTGTAGGGGGTTCGACAGGTCCCTGAGACAAAGACTGAACAATCTGTATGGCTTTTGCTATCTCTGCAGCAGTTGGAGAGGCAATTTTGGACTCCAGACCTGCTGATTTCTTTGTCTTTTTTACTGGGACTGGTTCCTCTGAACCAGCCTTTCTTTTGCCCGAGGAAGTCTCGCCCTGGTCAGAAGGCACCCCTCTGGTCCAGTGGTTGCTGGACCGGGCTGGCCATCTGGGTCAGCGGACTTTTTGGCCTCTCGTTCCCTGAGCCGGCCCAATCTCTTTTCCAGGGTGGCTGCAGGGAAATTTTTTACACACCTGGCAGTCTGACAGGAGGTGGTCAGCCCACAGAAAATAGACACAAGTGGTGTGTGGGTCAGCCTTGGCAAAGGCTTCCCCACAGACATCACAGTGTTGAAACCCAGTGGGCCCGGTTTTTCTTTTGGGTTTCTCAGACATAATGCCAGCCTAACCAAAAACTTGCCCTTTAAACGGCAGTGCCAGGCAAGACACCCTTATCGGTTCCTAACCGTGTCACGGGTATTTGAAAAGAACAAGATTTAACACAAGGTTTTTTCAGAACCGATAAGAACCGGGAACCGCACTCTAAAAGCCCATTCAATAGTTTAAAACGTTACCCAAAGCAAACCGATCGGTTCAAAACTGAACCGATAATGAATTTCCACACAGACTTAAAGATTTGTACTTACGGTTTACCAGATAGAGCTTTTGACCGAAACGCGGTAAAATAAATACTTTGTGCCGGTTCAAATGAACCGAGAAAAACGCTTGAACCGAGAAATGAACCGAGCTGAAGGAGCTGATCTCCGGAGCGACTGTTCAGTGAAGCGGAGTAAAGAATCTGGCAGTTTCATTTGAAACTGGCCAGATAGAGCTTTGAACAGTGCCCTCGCGCTGTGGAACTCCAGGTTTCTCTGGAGTTAACTGTTTCCTCTCCGGGGCAGTTCAAGTGCAGTGGCATACTGCAAGAAGTCCTAATATAGCAAGACTTCATGGTGTTTGAAAGGGATTAATCTGTGCCCACCTCCCTCCCCTTTTTTTGATGGAGATTTAGAGGCGGGATGATACAAGAATTAAACCTGCTACAATGCCCACACATTTAGTTGAGCTGAAGGGTTGCTCTCCTCAATCAATTAACCAAATACATAGCCCTCTCTCATTACTGAGATGAACCAATGGGGAAGTACGGGAGGGCAAGTGATGTCCCTAACACTCGTACCTTATTTTTCCCCTTTTTACCCTTCCCTCCTCCCCTTCTTGTGTTCTCCCCACCCCACCCCACCCCCACTGACACTTGAAGTTTCTCAAGCTCCCAACACCAACAGGAGCATAGGTGTATGTCTTGGATACACATCATGGCCATAATGAATGACCACTTTGATGGAAGTTTCATGATCCGATGGATGACCAGCCTGGTTACATTGGCCTAAACGCTTAGATGGTTCCATCGGACCTGAGAGAATAGCTCCCTTTTATGTTTTTATACTGGTCACCAAGTTAGTGACCGTGTTCACGTTCTAGTTGTAAACCAAAAAAGTTAGATACCAAATGGCACCGGCTGCACACAAGTACTGGTTCAGGAATTCTAAGGAGATTTCCTCTAAGCAGTTGTTTGATAGTCACAAGTTCCTACCATGTCTGACAGAGGTTTTAACAAAATGCGTATTAACTGGTGGTTTTAAGCACTCCATTTTAATAAGTTTCGAGAATGAATAACCAGCATTTAACATTGTGTTCTCTGAATGTCAATGGCCTGGGGAGCCCCATTAAGAGGTCCAGGGCAATTACACTCCTGAAAAAAACTAAAGCAGCGGTGGTGTATATGCAAGAAATACAGGTTACTTACCTGTAACAGGAGTTCTAGGAATGGTATATGTTGTTCATCCACACTGTCTGGCAGGTTCCTTGCCACTTTAAATCTTGCCGGAAGGTCTTCAAGCTGGCTCCTCCCACCCACCCGGGTGGTAAAACTCTCGGCGCCGCCCCATGACACCAGATCTAGCCCGCTGGAAGTCAGGTTGTGCATCAAAGCCGGGGAGGCCGGGTGGGTCGTGTGGATGGACAACATATACCATTCCTAGAACTCCTGTTACAGGTGAGTAACCTCTGTTTCTAGGGACATGAATATGTTGTTCATCCACACTGTCTGGCAGACTCCTAGCAGTTCTCTGGGAGAAGGGAGGCAAGGTGCACACCCCCTACTTAGGGAATAATGACTGGAGAACCGAGGCCCCAAAACCAGCATCCCGGCGTGACTCAAAGTCAATGTGGTAATGGGTAATGAAGGTGTGTGCTGACTTCAAGGTAGCAGCCCTGCAGATTTCCTGGATAAGGATTTCCCTGGAAGCAGCCACCGATGCAGCAGTATGGCGGGTAGAATGAGCTCTTATCCATCTGGGAGGCTCCACACGCCCACCAACCTATAGCAGAGATCTATGCAGGCGGTGACCCACCTGCCTATCATCTGCTTGGCTGCAGGTCTGCCGGGTGTGACTTCAGCGTAGGTGACAAACAGCTGGCGAACCTCTCCATGAACTTCAACCGTCCGCTCCTTGTAATAAGCGAGCGGTCTTCTAGGGTCCAAAGTATGGAGCCTATATTCGGCCAGCGAGGTGTGATTGAGGTAGAACACCGGCAGAGTCAACATCTGGTTAAGGCGAAACTCCAACACCACCTTCGGAAGGAACTTCGGCTGGGGGCGCAGGACAACCTTGTCCCTGTGGAAGACCAGATAGGGGAGACTCGATGGAAAGCACCTGGAGCTCTCCCATCCTTCTGGCTGACATGATAGCCACCAAGAAGGCGGTCTTCCATGACAGGTGAGAGATGTCACACCTGTGCATCGGTTCGAATGGCTTGCCCATGAGCTTAGCCAATACCAGCAGTAGATCCCACAGAGGTGGAGGTTCTTGCACCGGAGGGGATATGTGATCAAGGCCTTTGAAAAAGCGCCCGACCATCTTCTCCTATGCCACCGACTGCTTCCTGGCCCACGTCCGGTAAGCAGAGATGGCTGCCAGGTGCACCTTAAGGGTCGTCGACTGAAGCCCTTGCTGAGAAAGGGACCACAGGTAGTCCAGAATGCTTGCCAGGGAACAGGAGGAAAGGTCCAGGCCCTTACCCTGATACCAAATGGAGAATCTCTTCCATTTGAAGGCATAGCATTTTCTGGTTGACTCCTTACGGGACGCCTCAACGACGTTGAGGACCTCGTTGGAAAGACCCAAGGCCTGGAACTCTATCCACTCAGGAACCAGGCCGTCAGGTGCAGGGATTGAAGATCAGGGTGGAATACCTTCCCCAGACTGACTGAGATCAGGTCCTGGCGGGCTGGAAGCTGCCTCGGGAGCCTGGAGCTGAGACTGAGGAGATCTGGATACCAGAACTGATGGGGCCAGTCTGGGACTATCAGAATCACCTGCGCCTTGTCCCTCCTCACCTTGAGAAGCACCTTGTGGATCAAGGGAAATGAGGAAAAGGCGTAGAAGAGGCCCGGGGTCCACGGCCTCGAGAAGGCATCCCCCTGCAGCGAGCCCTGCTGAAAGGGGCGGGCATGAAACAGTCTCAGCCTCGCATTCTCTCTGGAGGCAAACAGCTCCACCTGAGGCGTGCCCCAGTGGGAGAACAGATCTTGTACTACCTCCGACAGGAGAGACCACTCATGGGACGCAGCCCCTAACTGGCTTAGGGCATCGGCCAGAGTGTTGGAGGCTCCTGCCACATGGATGGCAAGGAGATCCGCCTCCAGGCTGTGCACAAGTGACCAAATGTGGAGAGCTTCCCTGCACAGAGGCATGGAGCGCGTCCTGCCCTGGCAGTTTAGGTAGTACATGGTCGTGGTACTGTCTGTCTGGACCTGAACCACTTGACCCCGTAGAAACGGAGCAAAGGCGGTGAGGGCCAGATGAACCGCTCGGAAGCTCCAGCAGGTTGATATGGCATCGGGACTCCCGAGGGGACCAGAGGCCGTGCGCTCTGTGCTCCCCCAGATGGGCACCCCAACCCATCAGAGAGGTATCGGTCGATAGAGAGACCGTCGGCTCAGGGCGGACAAACAGGATGCCTTCCTGCAGATGTGCTGGAATGGTCCACCACTGGACAGCGTTCCACATCCCCTGGGTCACTGTCACCAGCTGATCCAGCAGATCGAAGTGCTGTGACCATTGGCTGGCCAGCCCCCATTGAAGGGGACGCATGTACCAACGGACCACGCTGGTGCAGGCCACCAGGAGGCCCAGGAAGTCCCAGGTAGGGTGCAATTGCCCAACCTGAAATGATTGGGCAAAGGAGGAAAGAACCTCGGCCCTGTCCGTCCGCCGGGAGCCGTGCTCTGGCTAGTAGAGAGTCGAGCTCTGCCCTGATGAATTGGATCACCTGCTTTGGCATGAGTTCTGACTTGGCCTCGTTGATGAGGAGGCCAACCTGAGAGCAAACCTGGAGGGCCAGATCTCTGGACCGCTCCACCTCCATTCTGGGGGGGGCTGCAATCAGCCAGTCATCCGGGTAGGGGTACACCCGGACCCTTCAGCGCCGCAGGAATGCTGTCACCACTGCCATGCATTTGGTGAAGACCCTGGGGGCTAGAGAAAGGCCGAAAGGCATGGCCCAGAACTCATAGAGGGATCCCTCTGCCCTGAAGTAGAGGAATCTTTGGTGGGATGGACGGATTGGGATCGTGAAAGAACGCGTCCTGGAGGTCCAGAGAGCAGAACCACAAGCCTCGTTCCAAGGATGGGATTATCTGAGCCAGATTGACCATCCTGAGGGTCAGAGACCTTAGGAACCTGTTCAGGTCATGCAGGTCGAGAATGGGGCGCCAGCCCCCCTGTCTGTTTTGGGACCAGGAAGTACCTGGACACAAACCCCGGGTCTGGAGGAGGATCCGCCACCTTCCTGATCACCTCCTTTTCTCAGCAGCAGGGCGATATTGGCTCAGCGAGCCGACAGACAGGCTGCGGACCCCATAGCCCCCCGAGGGGCGATGGCTCAGAAGGGCAGGGCCTGCTCAAACTCCTGGGGCAGGGCCTGCTCAAACTCCAGAGGCAGGCCCTTTCTACTACCTCCAACACCCAATGGTCCGTGGGATAACGGACTCCTGGAAAGGGAAGTGATGGAGCCATCCTCTCACGGGGAACCCAGGGGGAGCACAGGCTGGGGCACACCCTCAACCAGTCACTGGGCAGGCTTACAGGAGGGACCGCCAGGGACCTCCTGGGCCTTTTCCTCCTTGCTTCCTATTAGAGGAAGCCGCAGGCTTGGGTTTGGGGTGCCAAGCGCGAGCCTGCTGGCCCTGGTGCTGTTGGGCCGGATGTGCTGCAGGCGCAGAAGGTCGAAAGGACTTATGTTGCTGTTGTCGACGGCCCTTGTCCTTCTGGGCGGAGGTGACAGAGTCCAGAGTGGCATTGGACTTTTCGATCCGCTGGAGTTGACCTTCCACTCCAGGGCCGAAGAGGTCGGTCCCCAGGAAGGGGACATCCGCCAGTTTATGCTGGGTATCCGCCGTGAAGGTGGATATCCTCAGCCATGCTCTGCGGCGCATGGCCACCGCAGCCGCAACTGATCTGGCACAGAAGTCTCCAATGTCCAGAGCCGCTTGGAGCTGCTGTTTTGCCACCTCCTTCCTTGTCCGTACCTGCCTGACCGTGGTCTGCAGGTCGGCCAGGAGATGAGGGATCACCTCATCCAGGAGCCCATGAGGGCGTGGAGAGCGGTGCCATCAGCATGGCTGAAATGGCCTGGCGCGGAGGCTGGCGCGGGAGGACACAGCATACCTTGCCCAGCATAGTCCAGCTTTTTGGACTCTTGTCAGGGGTTTATCCACGTCTCTAGCATTCCCAGAATGCGGAAGCGCTATCGGTGACCAACCCCTCGGCGGAGGGGTGTTCCGAAAAAACGGACAAAGAGCCGGTAGGGACGGCATACTTCCTGGCCATCCTGGCCGAAGATGCAGGACAGGAAGCAGGCCACTGCCAGAGCTCCAAGGCTGGGCCGACAATGGCTTCAGCCACCGGAAAGGCCTCCGTGGGTGATTCCCCTCAGTCCAGTATCTCCATTAGGGGATACTTGGCCCGCTTGGATACAGGCTCGAGCTGCATCCCAGTAGACTCCGAGATGAGCCAAAGCAGACCCATGAAGGACGATGGGCTATCGTCCATCGACTGGCCGCCTGAGAACTCCACGTCAATGGGCCTGGAGAACAGGGAGGAGTCGTCATTGGACTCAGAGGAGTCCACGAAGAGCTGCCTGGGGCCTGAGCCACCCACCACCTGCCGAGGACAGTCGGGAGTGAGGGTGACGGACAACCTGTGGGGCAGACCCTGACCCGACTGAGAGTCCTTGGTCAGCGCCCCTATTTCGGTTGTGGAGGCGGAGGTTCCACCACAATCGGTGGGGCAGCTGATTTCGGCCGAACAACTGGCCCAGGCTTGGGCACCTCGACAACAGCGAGGGTTGTTTGACCACTCTGGTGACAACCACTTGATGGCGGGAAGGCGATGGCGTCGGCTTGTTCCTGGACAGAAGTAACTGCTGCCACATCAGGTCCTCGTAGCATCGGCGCAATTTGTGCCAAGCCTCTCCTCTTCAGAAGAGGAAGGCGGCGAGAACATGGCGCGCTTGCCGGTGCGAGACCCGAGATCTCGGTGTTTCGAGGACAGGACTGGGAAGGGCGGGGACACCGCTCTTCCCTCAACTTAAGCCTTGACGGGGACTCTGGCGCGAGGCACAGGCTAAGTCCTCGGTCTCCACCGGGGGAACCAGTGAAGAAGGGTTGTCGGCTTCACCAGTCGACAGCCCCTCCGATGGGTCGAGAAAAATCTCAACCGCATCGACAGGTGTCTTGGCCTGCTGACCCGACGGGGACACCGTGAAGCCAGCGGCCTTGGCCACAATCTCGCCCTAAGTCAAGTGTCGATTGTCCGGGGATGGGGACCTCTCCCGCTCCCACGAACGCAGATGGTGGGACTTACCTTTCAAGTCCTTCTTTTTGGACCGAGAAGAATATCCCGATGTCCCCTCTCCCTTCGTGGAAAGGGATTGGCAAAGCTCCTTAAAAGAAGCTGAATATGAGGTACCCAGAGAACGGGATAAATGCCGCGACCGAGGAAGAGGATGATGCGGTCTGTGCCACTTCCTCCTCGAGGGCGATCACCTGCTCGAGTTACTCAGCCAAGCACGCCGCCCGCCCAACGGGCCTCCTTCAACTTCACTGGTGGGTAGCGCTTCTCGGAGCACCCAAGCTGTAACTGGGCAGCGCGGTCTTCCAGGACGTTGACCGAAAACGAACGGCATAACTCGCAGGCCTGTGAGTCATGGTCTAGGCCGAGGCAGTAGACGCACGTGGAGTGCGGATCTGTCCTGGACATTTTCTGCCCACATGGGCACTGCCGAAATCCGGGAGTTGATTTGTCCATCACAGCCGCGAGGAAGTAATTTGACGAAGTCTTGAAAATTTTAGAATAGTTTTAGGCGGGCCGAAGAATTAGGATCCAGCCTACATGCAAAGCATTAAGGAGGGAACCTGAGCTTCCAAGCGGTAAGGAAGATCTGGCGTCATGGGGCAGAGCCGAGAGTTTTACCACCCGGATGGGTGGGAGGAGCCAGCTTGAAGACCTTCTGGCAAGATTTAAAGCAGCAAGGAACCTGCCAGACAGTGTGGATGAACAACATATCCATGTCCCTAGAAACACATATGACACAAGTTTAGCGTGGAAAATTAAAGGGGAAAGGTTTCTCCCAGGTATTTTCATCAGCACTGGGGAGTGGGGGCAGGAGGCGAGGAGTCACCATACTGATCTCAACTCATACCCCATTTAGATTGGTAAAGGAATGGGCAGACCCAGAAGGTAGGCTTAATAATTGCACAGGGGTGGCTGCAGGAACAAGAGGGAACACTGGCAAACATGTACCTCCCTCCAGGTGCAAACATGCCAACAATTAAATTCCTACTTGATAAGGTGGCCGCTATGTCCAAGGGTGTATTACTGCTAGCAGGTGACTTTAACATAGCCCCTAACCCCTCCCTGGACACCACAAGAGCTCAAAGAGGCAAGCAGGCCACCTCACACAAATTCTTCAGGCGATTCACTCGGGAGATGGGCTGGCTGGATGTGTGACGGCGGTTTCTGCACCCTGGAGCCAGGGGATACACGTACTACTTGGCAGTTCATGGCACCTATACCCGCATAGATCATTGCTATACACAAAAAGAAAACCTAGGTAAATTGGTGGATGCTAAAATGGGTGCCATAGCACATGCAGATCATACCCTGGTGGTGACCATCTGGCTCCTGGGGGTGGAGAGACGCTGCACTAGATGGAGGTTTAACCCGGCACATCTCAAGAGCGAACCCTTCCAGGAATTCCTTAGGGAAAAGATTGAGGAAATCATTGTGGATAATTCAGACCTGGACATTTCAGCATCTATTTCGATGGGATACCCTGAAAACTGTTCTCAGGGGCACCTAATAAAACATACAGCCATGCTTACCAAAGCAAGGCAAGAGAAGTAGAGACGGCTCGAGCAGACACTGCAGTTCCTACAACTTGCACATCAGCAGGGCAATTCCTCAGTTCTGACCCAGCTTAAACAGACTAAAAAAGAACTGGATAACATATGCATCCAGCAGGTGGAAATGGCTCTAGCGTTTTTAAAACAGCACTACGGTGAGATAGGCCCAAGGGCTTCCCGCCTATTGGCTTACCATCTGCGTGAGCAACGCAAGATGTCTACGATCACGGCCATTAAGGACCCAAACATGGGTAATCATCTAACCAAACTTAAGAATATTACCCAAACTTTTATTCAATACTATAAAGAGCTCTACACTCCTGAACAACAGATGGACCCCAACCAAATTAACATCTTTCTGACCAATCTGGACCTGCCCAAGCTTTCTGAAGACTAACAGACTTCCCTAATAGCCCCTATTACCCCACTAGAACTAGCTGCAGCTATAGCCAGATGAAAAACACAGAAGGCCCCCGGGCCTGATGGGTATGGGGCAGAATTCTATAAAATTATGACTCAGTCTACAAGTCCTCTCCTGCTAAATGCTTTAAACGACAATCTCCCTCATTCTTAAACCCGAAAAGGACCCTCTCCAGTGCAGCTCATATAGGCCCATATCGGTTCTTAACACAGATTACAAGTACTTTACATCTAATTTAGCCTGGAGCCTAGATGCAGTTCTACCAACCTAGATCAACCTGGATAAAACAGGCTGTGTGAGTGCTAGATCCACTACAGACAACACATGCAGAGCCCTACTTTTGGTCCAGGAGATGGAATCCAGCGTAACTCCGAGCACCCTTCTCAGCCTAGATGCTGATAAGGCATTCGATCGAGTATCCTGGCCCTTTCTCTTCTCCACCATGCATAAGATGGGCTTCCCCCCTCTCTTTCTAGCCATTATTCGGGCTATATACTCCTCTCCTCAGGCGAGTGTAGAGGTATCCGGACACCACTCAAACTATTACCCCTTGAACAGAGGCATGAGGCAGGGATGCTCCTGTCCCCAGGCCTCTTTGCTGTTTTTATTGAACCACTGGTGCAAGCAATACGGATGGCCCCGGGGATGATGGGTGTGAAGACAGCAGACACAGAGCACCATACAGTTCTATACGTGGACGATGTCTTTCTCTTCTTCTCTAACCCTGTGGAGTCTGTCCCAGCAGTATTTCGCATTCTAGAGGAATATGGGACTTGCTCAGGATATCGGCTGAATACTAGCAAAACCAATGCCCTTGTCTTCCACGTTGATCCCCCGGGGTGGTTTAGGGAAAGGTATCCCTTCCAATGGAAGCTAGACAAACTGAAGTACCTGGGCATCTTCCTGACTCATAAGTTGGAGGACACTATATGCTATAATTATGACCTTTTTCTAACACAGATGAAGCAGGACCTAGAGAGATGGGATCTCCTTCCTCCTTCCCTTGAACCTAATACAAAGGGTAGAAGTGATAAGGATGGTGGTGATCCCGAGGGCCCCATATCTCTTTCAAAATATTCCCATTAGCCTGCCGATGAAACTATTCCAAACATGGAACACTGCAATCTCCAGATTTATATGGGCTGGCAAGCATCCCAGAGTTAGACTCAAAACTCTCACCCTACCTAGGTCCCAAAGAGGGCTGGCACTCCCCAATCTTAAACTATACAGTTGGGCCTCCCATATAACGTTCCTGATTCAACGGTGTATGACTAAAACCTTGCCCCGATGGAGAGAAATAGAGAGGAAATAATACCTAACCCCAAATGGGAACAAGCATTCTTCTACCGAAATTCCCCCTGCCCCGAGACAGTGCACCATGAACCCCTGGATTATCCACCAAATCCAAGCTTGGCACACTATTTGTAAATCCTACAGTCCATCCCATACCTAGTTTTATTATCCCCAGTAGGTCTCTTGGAGGATTTCCTCCCTAGGCGGACCGATCACAGCTTTATTAACTGGAGGCATTTACACCTTACTAGCCTGACACAGTTCCTCAAAGGACCGCAGTTTAAGACATTCACCGAGATCCAACAGGAATTTAATCTGTGGCACTCGGATTTCTTCTGATACCTACAAATACGTCATTACTACGATACCCTCCCAATTGTGGTGCGTAACCCGGAGGGACCCCGATAAAATTACTACTGCAGGTACTCCGAACTAGTGATCTACCACACGCCATCTAGATGGAAACATCGAGAGAAAATACTCACTTAACTATGGAAAGGTTGACTTCAGAACTGGAGCTCCACCTAACCAGAGAAATATGGGGTACCATCTGTCATACATCCTCTAGACTTACCTGCTCACATGCTTGGCGTCTATTTTCCTGGCAGCTTCTCATAAGGTACTTTCACACCCCAGCCATAACCTCACACTTCAGTGGTGCTGCATCAGCTTCATATTGGCGCCTTTGTGGCGAAGTGGTTGCCCACCACTCACGTGTGTTTTGGCTGTGCCCTAAATCGCAACCATTCATGGGGACCCTCCGGAAAGCTGGAAGAGATCTGGGGCCCTGGGATCCCATGGACAGGGGAGTTTTTTATGTTGCATGTCTTCCCCCCAGAGAATTAAGAGGCCCACACAGTGGTCCCCTGATGGGAATACTATTGCTCGCTGCAAAAAAGGCAATAACTAAATGCTGGCTCACCAGGACAGTACCCTCAATAGAATCTTGGAGAGTCATAGTAAATGGTATATACAGAGCAGGAAGGATTACTTACTCCCTGAATGACAAAGCAGCACTCTGCACTATGAAATGGAGTAGGTGGATACTACAATATCATGACCAAAGAACCTGACTTCAGCCCTTAGGGCGGAGGGGTCTCACTCTCGGGGTCCCCTGGGTGTCCCCACCTGCCCTCACGAAGATAACATCTATGGATGTCCACCCATAAGCTTGGTTCTATTACATACAAGTGGGATACAAGGTGTTTCATATAACTCATGGAATTTTAAGGAAGGGGGATTGGGAGGCCCCACAGAAGGCTCAGAATGAGAGAATAATTTGCTTTGAATGAATGAAATAATGCTCTGATTTTAACAGTGAGGATATTACCATCAATGATGTATTATTAAATGAAAAATACCTTTGCTAAATATTCTAAAAGCTACCTTTTAATGATGAATGGAACTGTGACTATGAAAGGTTGAAAATACTTAATAAAAAAAATATATAAAAAAAAGTCACTGGTCTGTGAAAAATCCAAGTGCCACAAACAACAGGAGCAGAGCAAACTTGGTGACATGACACAAACCCTGCGAAAACACAAGAAGCAAAGTGGAATGGCCTCTGCCCTTTTAATGGGGGAGGAAAAACAAACAAACAAATTCTTTCCATTGTTCCTACTTGCCAGAGAGAAAACACACAGACACCTACCCTAGAGCCACTTTACAAACAAGCATTTGTCAATGCCGAATGTTTGCTTGTTGGCATTGGCACTGGTAGTGTAGGAGTGAGAAAGATGCATAATAGAAATGGCAGCGTAGTATTTAACTGAAGCCAACCCCACCACCACTCTGCAGAGACTGACAGGCATTGGGGTGTGCCTTTGGGTCGTCAGGCATAACGGCCATGCCATTTCACTACACCCTACCCTGCAGACATCGACAAGTGTCACAGTGTGCCTTGGGGTCTTTGGGCCTTATGCTCACCCCATTCCATCAGGAAATACAGTGAGATGGGTGCAGTATAGGCGAATGGGGTGAACTCTGGGGCCGAAGAGTTCAAGGCACACCTCGATGCCTCTCACTGGCTGCAGGATGTGGGTAGGGGTGGAATGGTATGAGCAATCCCAAGTCACACCCCCGATGCCTTTCAGTCTCTACAGGGTGGGGCGTTATGGTCAGAAACCCTACCGCCTCAGGCGTTCGTTGGTATTTTCACTCCAAATTTTCAACATGGGTTTTTTGTGACCCCACCTCATGAACTGTGGCAATATCAGTTTGTTAGCCGAAAGGTGATTTTGCACAGTGACTATGCCATTTGGCACCACAGGTGCGAAAACACATTTCGAACAGGATATGAAAAATGACAGCTGTATTGTTCATGGGGAGGTGTAAAAAATGGCAATGATGAAAATCTGCAGTGAAAAATTAAAAGAACTGAAGTCACGGCGTGCGTAAAGGCTGCATAGCACACCGTAATATAATTAGTTTGGGGATTTTTTTACAGCAGATTGTCAACACAGGCATTTTGGGACCTCCGCTCATGAACAGTGTCACTGTGATTTTCTTAATCTGTCCCGAACAATGATTTCCCACAGCGACCATGCACTTCGCTGCCGGAAGTGCAAAAACACATTTCAGCCATGGTGTGAAAAATGACAGCTGTACTGTTCATAAAGAGGTGTGGGAAAATGCCAGTGTTGAAAATCTGGACTGAAAATATTACAAATTCATGAACTTACAAGGGTGCGTGTAAACTGTGCAATGCTTGCTCGTGACACAGTCATTTTATGGACTTCTGTCACCAAATTATTAACGTAACAATTTTAAGACCTCTGCTCATGAACAGTGTCACTGTGATTTTTAACTCTGTCCCAAACATTGATTTTGCACACAGACTGCTCCATTGTGCGCTACATGCGCGAAAACACATTTTGGGCGAGATATGAAAAATGACAGCTGTACTGCTTATAAGGAGGTGTGGTAAAATGGCAATGTTGAAAATCTGGAGTGAAAATATAAAAAAATCCACAAACTTACGAGTGTACATAGGAAATGCGCAACACACGCTCGTAACAGTCTTTTTTGGGAATTTTTTTACCAAATTTTCAACTTAGGGTTTTGGGTGGCCTACCTCATGAACTGTGCCACTGTTGTTTCGTTACTCGGTCCCAAAAGGTGGTTCCGCACAGTGACTGCAAAATCACCTTTCGGGACAGAATAACAAAATGACAGTGACAGAGTTCATGAGGTGGGGCCCCAAGAACCCCATGTTGAAAATTTGGTGAAATAATTCCTCAAAGTGGGCGAGATATGCACCAAAGTTGAAAGAAAAACATTTATGCCATTATACAGCTTACCGGCATTTCTTCAGTTCGCAGTTGGCTTTGAAGAGTGCAGACGTGTTCCCGGTCCACGGAAGATCGTTGCGCTGGGCTCCAGAGGTAAGTATGGGTGTATATGTGTGTGTGTGTGTGTGTGTGTGGAGGTGGGTGCATAGAGGGTGGGCACGGGGCAGACAGTCAACCAGAGACTTTTTTTTTTTTTTTTTTACAGTCCCTCCGCTCCCCACTGCAGGAAGACGACGCAGGACTTTTACCACGCTGGGGTGGGTCCCAGCGTGGCAGCTGAAAGGGTATTTTTTTGGAGGGCGGCAGTGGAGCTGATGGGGGATAAGGCACCTCCGTCGGCCATACCAACTTTTGCCACGCTGGGGTGGGCTCCCAGCATGGCAGCTGAAAGGATATTTTTTGGGGGCGGCAGTGGGCCGGCGGGGATTGGGCACCCCATCGGCCATCACAGACATTTGCCATGCTGGGGTGGGCTCCCAGCGTGGCACCTAGAGGTCTGTTTGGGGGCAGTGGAGCGCGACAGGATTAGGCACCCCGTCGGCCATAGTAATTTTGCCATGCTGGGGTGGCTCCCAGCATGGCATCTTCTACAAAAAGACGACACGGGACTTTTGCCATGCTGGGGTGGGCTCCCAGCGTGGCAGCTGAAAGGTTATTTTTTGGGAGGGGGCGGCAGCGGAGCCGACAGGGGACTGGGCACCCCGATCGGCTGTACCAACGTTTGCTACACTGGGGTGGGCTCCCAGTGTGGCACCTAGAGGTCTGTTTGGGGAGGGGCAGTGGAGCCGACAGCGGATTGGGCACCCCTGTCGGTCATACAGTGCATGCGGGTGGAGGGGAGTGCATGAGCACACTGGGGTGGGCTCCCAACATGCTACATAAGTTGGGGGGAGGGGCAACGATGAACTGTCTATGACAGTTCAGATGCAGTGAAGACGTACGTGTAGGCAATTTACATACTGCCACCACTGATTGTGGCGGTATTTTCCTCTGAAATATACACCACTGCATCTGAACGCTGTCATAGACAGCTCGGACAGTCATTGGCGCTGTGCAGCCACGCCTGCAAAACAGACCAGGGCATTGGAAGTGGGGGAGGCACACCTACGAATTCTTGTATGGTGGCACTATGTTTCTTGCACATGCGTGAAAGCAAACATAAAAACAAACAAAAAAATGTATTTCTCTTCTTATGAGGTTTACCAGGAAGCATGGGCTGGAAGTTCCCAGAGGAGTCGAAAAGGTACCCTCTGCCCTGCAGTGTCTCAGCAAATGTGAAGTTCTTTTAAATATAACAGAATTTTATAACCAATCAACAGTTTCAGATGCCAGATTTAGGTTCCAGTATGTTAGATTATTACGTTATACTGAAATTAAATATGAAACATAATTCGGGTACTGAGAAGTCGGGGGGGGGGTGTAAGAGCAGACATAGCATACCTGCTTACATTTTCTAGTTACAGGGTCAAACAACAACCACAGGAGGATTGCGTTCTTCTACCTTCCTCGTTCTCCCTTATTTTCGTACCTAAGCCAAAGTTCGTACCTATGCACTGAAGAGGCTGGCATTAAATTTGCAAAGTAATTTAATGTTTTCTTTTCCCCACTTCCTACCGTACAGGAATACAGAGCTACAGTTTTGTATTTCAACTGTATGGTACAAAGCAGTACGTTGCTGCTTTTATCATTTCTATAGTTTTGTATAAGAATGCAATGTAAGAGCCTCTTACCGGCTCCCTCAGCAAGGGCCATCTGTCTCAGACCTGCAGTCAGGAAAAATATAAAACAGGGTAGTAGCCACTCACCTATAGGAGGGACTTAGTCCTGTAACCTCCTCAAAATCCCAAGTCTACACAATGCAGGGACAAAGAGAAAATGGCGCCGAGCATCACGCTCAAGATTGTGCTCCGACCTGTTATCACTGACATCTGCAGAATGACATCACATGTATGCCCACACACATGCCTCCGGTACCTGGTGCATGCACTCCTCCCTAGAGTCTGGGCTTTATTTGCTTCACCATGCACAAAAATGTTGCTTTTAAGAGGAACAAAATTAGACAAACAGCCCTGGCAGACAGCCAAACCTTGAAAGAGACCAGTAAAATTCAGAATGGCATGAAAACTGAGCCCAAAATCAATGGCTCCACTGGACCAAACAAGTCCAACACTCACAGAAAAATAAACAAAACAAAAAAACAGGATTAAACCCTGCCAATAGTCTTCAGGGACAAGCACAACCTGTTAACACAAAAGGCATATGGGGAACCGCGTACAAGACATGGAGGGGCAAGGGATCTCTCTACTGCAACATCACCTTGCAGGAAACAACAGAAGAAACAACTGAGTAAATAAACAGTTACCTGAGCACCAGGCTGTACAAAAAAAACTTGCTGACCACCTTAGACAGAACACTCGAAGGCAAGTGGCCCCATTAGGCACTGATGACAGTTGCAGCTAGCAGATTAGTCAATTTGAAAAGCCTCAGCTTAACAGGCATGATTTCTAAATTTAAGAGTGCTCTCTGACACCAGCTAGCTCCAACCTGCTTCAGAGTCGCACAATCCTGGACAAAAAACAAAACAACAACAAATCGAATGTAGAAAAGTCAGTCCTTCAAGACAGCTCTCTCCATGCAGCCATCCCCTCAGCGGTACAGCTGAAACTGGGGTAACTGCTGCAGCTCTGAATGTTCCATGTGCCTGTGGTTCCGTGTAAAGGGTACAGCTTTTGGGCTGTACCACTATCCCTAGTGGGGAAGCACATTACTCATATGTATTAAAAAACTCCCCAATGATGTGGAGCAATACAGAAATGAGAATCTGAGGGGACATATCAGGGACATCAAATATCTGAAAGGGAGAACACCATCTGATCAAATTCAGCTCTTCAAGATGCACAAGTACAAAGAACAAGGGGACAATGCCAGACATGAGGACAATTCAAGGGAAAGGACTTTAAAGGGAAAGTCCTCTCAACCTATTTTCTATATACCTATGTAGTTTGTAGGCATGAACGAGTCCCTCTGTTGCATCCCCTTAATTTCATCCTAATTTAAATATAAATGAGGTTGCTGCACTCTGTTTTGCTCTGGTGTGAAAACCTGTTGGCCCCCATTGCAAAGGTCATGCCCTCACTCATGCAAGGCATCACGGGAGTTAATGATGCATACCTGCACAAGCCAGCAGAAACTATACTCTCATTCAGTTCTGCTACGTCTTGTGATGACCCTGTATTTTCTAAAAGCAAGTTTTCTAACTCAGATAAACTTTAAACTACAGGAAACAGCAGGGCACTTACTATGCCTTGAAAAGTTTTTCATGGCCAACATAAGACAAGAACATAGGGACTGCAGAGGACAGCAACACTGACTACTACACTATAACACCTTCAGGCTTTAGCACCAAGACATCATAAAATTCCAGGATGCCTTACATGAGTCAGAGTCATGACCTTTGCAATGAAGACAAGCAAGTTTTCATGCAAGACTTAAAGAGCTAGTGTACTGCTTGAAATTAATAGTAATTTTCAGATGCAGTCAGCTATCACTTCCAGTATCTGAAGTATTTTTTTTTTTCTGTTTGCTAATTAGAACATTTTCCACCTGGCAATACTGGGGTGATGTGTGGAGCAGCACTCTGTCTGGAGGAAAAAAAAAGTCAGTTCTGTTCCTCCCACTACATCGTCAGAATTGAGAAACACCTTGAGGCACCACAATCCTTGCAGCCTGAGCAGTGACTCTCACAAGCTACCAATCAAAATGCTGGAAATTGTGACATCACTAGTAACCAGGGAGAGCCAGTCCCTGCTGCTTCATGTGAAAGTGAAACCTGACAATAAGAAATGGTTCTCATTGGTTACTAGTGATGTCATAGTCATTGTGGTTTCAGTGTTTATGTAGTGGGAGGAACAGAACTGCATTTTTTTTCCCTCCAGAGTGCTGTTCCACACATCACCCCAGTACTGTCAGATGGAAAATCTTCGAATTAGCAAACAGAAAAAAAAAAATACTTGAGATATAAGAAGTGATGGCGGATGACGTCTGAAAGTTACAATTAACTGCAGGCAGTTTCCAAGCAGTACACTAGCTCTTTAAGTACCTTAATTTACATTTAAATCCTGATAAAATTAGGAAGGTGCAAATGAGGCAATCATTGTTCATGCCTACAAACTACACAGGTAAATAGAATAGAAGGTTGAGGGGACCATCCCTTTAAGAACTACTTTGCAAGCTGGCCCGGTGGCACAGAGGGTTGAGGCGCTAGACACTACACCTTACGCCATGCTGGTGACCCGGGTTCAGAAGTGGACTCGAGCTGTCGGGGGTCAGCAGGGGAGGATCGGGCGTCCTGAGGACTGTGCTCCTCGGGTGGGATCTTGGGATTTCCCCACTGTGAAGCGGCTCCTGGTGGAGACCGGCAGTACTACACCTAGGCAGGGGCAGGATGGGGGAGTGATGGCAGGCATCTACAGGAGGGGTGGATGTGTTCAGTGTGTTGACGTCACTGCACATCCACCGCCTCTGGGTCCCCGGGGTAGGTGCACATGTCCATTGCCAGTCCCAACCCGGTTGACTCTCTCAGGTCCTCCCTCTTTCACTCTTTCAGGGGCTTCAGTGGGGAGCACTCTATCCCTGATTCCTCGCCAGGTGGGATTCACGCAGGGCAGTAGCGCCGGTTACATGGAACTCACCTGATAGGGCCCTGGAGTCCGATGACCGGAGTAAAGAAAGTCAACAAAAATAGAACTACTTTTCAGAACATGCAGTGAACACTTAGATTTCCAGAGCAGATCGAGTATCGGCTGATACTGAAACAACCTTCAAGCTCAGACATGACAAGTACTTTGAAGAAAAAGGGGATGAAAGGGCATTTTTACTAAGCTGGTGAGAGGGAAAAGCCAATGGATCAATGCTCTCCTTTCCTTGCTATAGCTATATGTATGACAGAAATCTAGTCCATCCCCTATATGAGTGACCTGATTGAGTATGAGTTTCACATGATCACACTGCTCACAAAAGGCTCTTTGCAAGAAATAATACGGAACAGGGAAATACAGAAAATATACAAAATATATACTAAATTGTTTCCAAACATTATGGGCCCAATTCCCCATCACAAGAGATGGCTGGTAAATCACTGCACCACAATTTACACTCAGTACCTTGGCTGCAACCCACCTTCACCACCAAGCTATGCTCAAAGGGATCACACACCTTCTGCACCAGCATAAATTGTGGCTGCAACCACCCCCCACAACTAAGCTATGCTCAAAGGAGTACCACACCATCTGCACCAACATGCATCAAAGTGCGCTGAAGCATGGTAGGGGATGCGGTTGCCATACTCAGAGTCTGGTGATCCCATCGCACTTGGTGCATAGTTGTACAATATTCTCCCCTTCCCCCCAAAGCACTATTTAGGGCAGGCATCAAACATCTGCACCTGGAGTGCACTGACTGTGGGGAACTGTGATCAACGAGGAACCATTTACTTCCATGAGGTGTGTCGGGGAATGGGGCCAGGGAAGGGAGATCCACTGGACCAATAGGGAGGATTCCAAGGGACAGCACTGAAGATTTCTCTCCAGGGCTCAGAAATGGGCCAAGGTATGGGTGGGTAGGGGGTGAAGTGTGTGCCCACTGCACAGTAACATACACAGACATGCATGACTACTGTAATTAATTTGCTCTGTTACAAAGCACAAACCCAGGGCAGTAACAGCTGGAATGCCTAATTTGTATTCCGATTTATGTGCCGGTCGGGGGGGAGGGGGGGCAATTCCACCCACCAGTGTGCAAGTAATATTTTCAATACTGAAATTTTATGGGTTGATGCAAAAGAACCCAGTTTTGAAGCCCATAAAGTTGGAACCAAGAACTGGATCCAATGTTTTCAAAAGTTCTCAGGGATGTCAGCTGCTCTTTAAAAGCAAGTGTAAAAGCACATTTCAGGGTGTACAGTCACTGACTTGACTGAAGACTCTAGGCTTCACAAAGAAACATGGACAATCTTGGCAGAGGAAGACCACTGCTCCATCCATCCAGCCTGCCCAGATTTACCCTACCTTACACTGCAACTCATCATCTAGACAGGATTTTTGCTTCTGCCCTCGCCCACGCCCCCCAAAAACTGCTCCCAGCCTTACTGCTACATTCTTAAAGAGCAGGTGTTCATGTCTAATAGACAGACAGTTAGTTACCAACTATGTAGGGGCTCAATGTATTTCAATGAGAAACTAAAGATAGTTTTCTGTCTCTTTCAAAAGAAATAGATACTTCTTCCGGCAACAAATGTTGCATTTTACATGTTTGCACCATTATTTACCAGCTGTACGATTTGACATTTTTAAAACAGTAACTGGCTTCTGTTTTCTTCTCCCCAAGTAAAATCTACTTAGGAAGGAAATGGCACCTGCTAAATCATAAAGAAAGATCACAGGTTATGAAATGTCACTTATTCCTATTAAATCCATAATATTTTGATGGTAGAAAGCGTTATTTCTATACAAAAATCTGAAAACAGATTTGCAATGTCCCACAGAAACACACTGCCAGTCAAGCTTTTCTGACATCATAATACAAGGATTCCATTGGATTCTTTTCTACTAGTATTTGGCAAAATACAAATAAAATGATGAAAACATAATTAAAGAAACAGATGCAAGCAAAATAAATGCAGGGGCATCTAAAGGCCCCAAACATTCATTCTTTAAGATGTATGTCCTTACTAAGAACTTGCTCTTTAAAGAGCTAGTGTACTGCTTGGAATTAATAGTAATTTTGAGATGTAGCCAGCTATCACTTCTTATATCTGAAGTATTTTTTTTTTCTGTTTGCTAATTAAAAGATTTCCCACCTGACAGTACTGGGGTGATGTGTGGAGTAGCACTCTGTCTGGAGGGGAAAAAAAAAGTCAGTTCTGTTCCTCCCACTACATCATCAGAAATGAGACAAAACACCTTGAGGCACCACAATCCTTGCAGTCTGAGCAGTGACTTTCACAAACTACCAATCAAAATGCAGGAAACTGTGACATCATAGGTAACTAGGGAGAGCCAGTCCCTGCTGCTTCATGTGAAAGTGAAACCTGGCAGTGAGAAATGGTTTTCATTGGTTACTAGTGATATCATAGTCAGTGTTGATGCAGTGGGAGGAACAGAACTGACTTTTTTCCTCCAGAGAGTGCTGCTCCACACATCACCCCAGTACTGCCAGGTGGAAAATCTCTTAATTAGCAAACAGGAAAAAAAAAAGACTTAGGGCTGGATATTCAAAAGGGTTGTGCCATGCGCAATAGGGTTGCGCCTGCGCAAGTCCGAAATTGCGCCATTCTGCGATATTCAGCAGGAGGCAGTTGCTCCCCCCCCCAAAGTCATGCTGAGCAACAGCGCAATGCTAATGAAGGCATGCTCAACCAGAAGGGGAGGAACCATGCATAAACTGCACAGCCCGATATTTAGCCGGGCTGTGCAGAGTTGTGCAGGCACAACCCCCTACTTGCGCCTGCACAACTTTGAGCCCCCCAAAAAAAGGATTAAGTCAAGGGCCACTCACAGGTGAGCTGCTGCATTGCAGGGCGCAACACAGCAGCTGCCACCTATGGGTGGCCCTCCACTTGTTCCCTGTGCCCCCCTGACTATCCCGATCGTGGGCATAACATGAATGAAACCCCCCCCCCACTGGCTGATCGCGGGCGCCAATGTGAAACCTCCCCCAACTGGCCCGATCATGGCCAGGCGGAGTTCACCCAAAAGGCAATATCCTAGTGGACAGTGGACGCGAAGCCTCGATCGCAGGCATAAGAGTCAAACCCCCCACCAAAGAGCAATCCCTGGTGGTCCACCACTGGACCACCAGGAAACTGACTTGGGGGTTTACTCTATGCCCGCGATCGACGCGGTCCACTGGACCACCAGGGATATTGCTCTTGGGGTTTGCACTCATACCCGCTTATCGCTTCGCGCGTCCACTGGACCACCAGGACATTGCTCTTTGGGGGTGAACTCCGTTCTGGCCATGATTGGGCCAGTGGGGGGAAGGTTTCACATTATGCCCAGACGGGCCCAGTGGGGGGCTATTTATGTTATGCCCTTGATCGGACCCAGTCGGGGGTTGTCTGTATGTTATGCCTGCGATCGGGCCAGTGGGGGAGATTTACTTCATGCCCGTGATCGGGCTGCAGAGGTGTCGGTCCCGGCGGCTGCTGCCTGGCAGGGTGCCAGGCACAAGTCATCGGGGATCGGCGCACTTGCATGCTAATGGCATGCAAATGGGGCCATGAGTAGATGCAAATGGCTCCCCTGCGCCTTGCATGAATTATGGCCCCATTTGCATGTCACCTTTTGAATATCGGAAATTTGCGCATGGCGCAATGGAACTTGCGCCACCGCATCTTGAATGCTCCTCTCTAACCACTTGTAGTGGCGCAAGTTCCACTGCGCCATGCACAGTGGCTGTGGCTGGGGGGCGATATTCAAAGGAGTTGCTCAATAGCGCAACTCCGTTGACTATCGCCACGGCCACACCCCAGCGCAACTTTTTTTGAGCAGCGCAAGGGCTTGCGCCACAGAATGGCGCAGTTTGAATATCCAGCCCTTAAGCTATAAGAAGTGATAGCTGACTACATCTAAAAGTTACAATTAATTTCAGGCAGTTTCCAGGCAGTATACTAGCTCTTTAAGTAAATATTAAGCCCTTGACCCTGTCCCAGCTGTATTTGAACCCATTTATGTTTCTACACCCACCACCTGTGCCGGTAGGCCATTTCACGTCTCAACTATTCTCTCCATAAAGTAAAACTTCTTATTTATTTATTTATTTATTGAATTTTGATGACCAGGTAGGCCCACTGGGCCCCGGAGGTCCCTTTTTCAGGGGCAGCGCAGGAGTGGCAATCATTACAGGTAAAAGAGGCAGTACATAAAGATGCAGTTCTTGTTGTAGGCAAAACAGTCTACATGGGCATAGGACAGGAAATTGTGGTAGATAGACAAACAAACACAGGAATATCACATTAGTTACAAATGGAGAGACATCTTGCTTAGTGAGTTCATGTTGTGTTAGCAGTGTGCACAGTGTCGGGAGCGATTTTGCATTCCTCCTGTATCTTCACCTCCCATCTACCCCAGTAAGCTTCCATTCATGTCCCCTTGTTTTCGACCCACCATTCCTGCTAAATAGTTCCACACAGTTTATTTTATTTATTCCTTTCAGAAACCTGAACGTCTCTATCATGTCGCCTTCCCCCCCCTTTCTAGCCTCCAGTAAGTACGTGTTCAGTGCCCGGAGCCAATTCTTATAAGATCTTCCCAGTTAGCCCTGAATCATTTTAGTTAGCCTGTATCTGTCTTTCCTCAAGTGAGGACTCCAGAACTGGGCACAGTATTCAAGATAAGGTCTCACCAGTGATCTATAGAGGGGTAGTATTAACCTCTTGCCTCCCACTAATCAAAACTCCTTCCAATACACCCCAACACTGGTTGCCTTGCTGTAGGCCTTGTTCCATTAGCTAGTTTGTTTTAGGGCATTGCTTTTGCTTATGATGAGCCCCAGGTACTTTTCCTCTTAAGTATTGGTCAGCTTAACCCCTTCCATCCAGTATTCCGTACTGGCATTCTTGTTCCCTATGAATACCATCTTGCACTTTTTGTCAAGGAATTTCAACTGCCAGACCTTGGACCACCTCATTAACCTTTGCAGGTCCTTCTACAAATGTCGCTGATGAACATACTGAGAAGGACATCTTCCAGGGCTGACCCCTGCAGTACTTCACCCATGACCTTCCTTTCTCCCCAATTTGACCCTGTTTACCACCACCCTCTGCCATTTCCCGCCACCAACCAAGTCCCCACCCAACTAATTTGGTCCTCTGCTGCTCCCAGATCCTCCAATTTCTTCAGCAGCCTTCTGTGTTGCACACAGTCAAACGCCATGCTGAAATCGAAGTGGAGAAAATCTACTGCTTGTCCCTTATCCCACCGTCCTTGTTACCCAGTCAAACAATACTATCAGGTTCATCTGTCAAGAGCTCCCTGCCATGAGCTCATACTGCTTACTATCCTGGAGCCCGCTTCTCTCCAGGTAGTCCATAAGGTCCTCTTTGACTAATGTCCCTGTCAGTTTACCTACAATGGAAGTAACTTCACTTTGGGTGTTAAAAAAATCTACAAACCTTGCAAACAGCTATTAATATTATAGCATCATGGACTGAGTCAAACAAATTGGAATTCAATTCTGCTAAGTGTAAGATCATGCATCTGGGAAAAAACAACGGCAATGCGATTTACAAAACTGGCCAGGATATATTAAAAGAAACCATACAAGAAAGGGACTAGGGTATAACTATTACACCTGATTTTAAATGTAGTCACCATTGTACATTACAGATTAGGAATGCTAATCAGAATTTAAATAGCATACTAAGGCATATATCAAGCAGAGATGCTAAAGTCTTGATCAGTTGTATAGTTCCCTGGTTAGACCCCACTTGGAGTATTGTGCTCAGGTGTGGTCTCCATATAGGAGAGAGGATATTGTTAGGCTGGAGGGGTCCAGAGAAGAATGACTAAAGCTATAATAGGCTTGGCAAATACATCTTACAGGGAAAGGATGGAAACACTGGGCTTATATTCATTGTCCTATCATAGATTTAGAGGGGAAATGTGTATGATTTTTAAAGCTCTGGTTGATCCCTTATTGCGGGAGGAGTTGGGAATTAAATTTAATATGGACCGTGTCAGTTGTAGGAAGCATCACAAACAACTCTTTCTGTCAAGATGGAAGTTGAAATTAAGAAAGCATTGGTTTAGCCAAAGGGTTGTGACATCCTGGAACAATTTACCTGCATTGATAGTGGAAAGTCCTAATATGAATACCTTCAAAGAAAGATTGGATGCTGAGTTTAGAGACAGAATTCATGAATTTTAATTAATATAAATGGGACTGGGCAAGCTAATGGGACGTGTAGTCCATAACTGCTTGTATTTTTCCTACGATTCCTATGATACAAGAAAAGCATGCATATGCTTCACAATAGCTGCACACCCTGTTATATGTTACTACTCACATACCAAACTGGGTCTCCAGTACTGAAGGCAAGTGCTTTTGTTCACTAAGTAACCCATTCCACTCTGTCAGTATGCTAGCTTTGTAAAAACATATATTCTTCATCCACTTCATCTGCACAGAAAACCTAAAAACATAACAGAATATGTCGGCAGAAAATGACCCCTTGGCCCACTGTGTCTGCTCATTTCTACCTAACTAATGCTGAATGAGAGAACCTTAGAGGCTCCTCCCCATCCCTTTCTGGTGTTTTCTTTGCCAAGCCCTTGTATCTGTTCCACCTTATTTTGAATCCCCCACTAATTTCACAGAGACTACCTCCCCCGACAGCTCATTTTACCCTTCCACCACCCTCACCCTGAAAAAGTACTTAATGTTATCTCTCAAACTCCCCTCACCCCCTGGCAGCTTCATGGAGTTGCACCTGGTACTTGTGTTCCCGCAAAGTCTGAACAACTCCCCACCATCGACTGTATTTAACCTGTGAAGGTATCAGTATGTTTTAATCATGCCCCCTCTTTGCCTTCTCGCCTCAAGTGTGTACATGTTCAGATCCGCTAACTTCCCCTCGTATGTTCCTTCTGGCTGCCCCTGGATCATCTTGGCTACCCTCCTCTGCACTGCCTCCTCCCAGTCCCTGTCCTTCAGATGTAGACACCAAAACTGCACAAAGGAAAACTGTTTAATACTCTATTTTTGGAGGGGTTGTGAAGGTCTCTTGTACGGAGAAAATTAAAACCAATACACGACCTGCACTGGTGGTGTGAAATCATAACAGATTGTCTTTAAATAGATTTTAAAAAAAAAATTACAGTTTTAAAGCACAAGGATCTTGACAGGGATAATTGTAAGTCTGCAGATCATAAGGAAAGTTGATGGGCAATTACACAGGTAAGCCATACTCTACTGCAACCTGCAAATAATGCAAGTTGTTGTAATGCCTTCATGCAAATTAAGATCATTGGTTTGTCAAACATAAAATGCTTAGCAAGAACAGATGCTATTAATACTTCTTTTGGAGCCTAATTGTATTTAAGAAAAAAAAAATAATAATAATTTTGGGCAAGTAACACCACACAAGCCCCAGAGGTACCATGCATTTATCTTTCTTCATTACTCTTTATCCTTTTTTGCAAGACTGTGCAAAAGTGGCACCATATGCCTCATTATCAGATCTGCTGCTTGGACGATGAACAGCTGTGTACTTTTAAACAACCCTAGGGAAACCACAGGCCTATTAAAAACAATGCAAGAATCTTTATCAGGATACTAGCAAAACTGTCAAGGCAGACACAGCATTAAGTAAGCAAGCAATAGGCCATGACAGGGCATGACCTTCTAGAGAATTAATGCCCGGGTGAACTGGAAGGCACAAGGTCAACGGCAAAGTGCCTTTCAACACAGCCAGAAAGTGCATTAATTCTTAAGAAATGCACATCCTTAAGTGGGTTACTGCACTTATAAAACGCAAAAAGTTTTTTCTTTTTAATGGAGTGTGTGTGTATATATATATATAGTTGGGGTGTTTTAGGTTAGGCTGGTGACAAACCGTGCATGTACTGGGAATTAACAGTCGCATGATATGATGGCCCGGTGGCGCTGAGGCCTGAGGCACTGGTGCCTTACCTCGTGCTACACCGGCGACCCATGTTTGAGAACAAGCACGGGCTGTTGGGGGTTGGCAGGGGAGGAGAAGAACCGAGTGTCTGATGGACTGCTCTCCTTCTCTGGGGAGGAGGGTTCCTGGTGGTCAGCGCTTGCTCGCCCCCCTGGCGGAAGCTGGAAGACAGGGCACCGCACCACAAGTTGGGTGGAGTCGGGCCAGATGCCTGGAGAAAGCACAGGCAGAAGCATGTGTGCCCCCCTCCGCTGGCGACATAGCATGGTCCTGACTCCTGGGGAGAAAAACTGGAGGAAATAGACTGCTGTGCAGAATGGCAGAGGGTGCCTTGCAGGCTCCGCCCCCCGGGCTAGTCACGGCGCTGGCCAACTATATCCAGACTTCGGTGGGGGAGTAATGGACTCCCGCTGAGGGTGGGGGGGCAAGCCCTAGAGTCAGGTCAGCGTTGGCTGATAGACACCGGAGGACGGGGTTGGGGACGCCCTCCTGAGAGATAGCCGGCAGTGGGGAGAGAAACTAATAACTAAAAAAAAAAAAGGTCACATGATGTGTTTTAACCAGTGAGGTTGCCAGGATTAGAGAGAATTCTTAAGTCCGTTCTATAAAGGTGTATAATGAACTTCCAAAACTTGTGGATAATGCAAATTGTTTGGAGGATACTTTGTGGCTTTTTGTCAACATGTTTTAAACGCCGTACACATTCAACTAATTTTCAGTGACTTTTCTATGTTCTAATGGAAAACTTTATTAATAAAACACTTACAAAAGGTAGAGATTTAGAAACAAAGATTTTATTTGACCTATTTCTGCATCACCCACCCAGGTGCGAGCCTTACAAAAGAGGTTACTCACCTTATATAACTATGTCTTCTGTAGGTATTTATCCATAACCACTACAAAATCATTCCAGATCAAGGAGCCAGAACCCTTCTATCACATACAAACTGCAACTGGTTGACTGCCTCTACTTTTTGAGCACAATTCCCTATAACTTTCAGGTCTTTCTCATTGAAGGGATAAACACCTGCAAGTAGACAGATCATTAGCACACCAGACCCAAACAGACCAGACAAGGAAGGATAGCTGGGAGGTGTGTTGTTACGAATGAACACCTGCAGAAGACACAGACTTACACAAATGCAACTTCTAACAATGAAGATTCGCCCAGAGCCACACACAGCATTGACTACTAACAGTACCACTGGGAGAAGAAATTACTGATGCTATTATGTGAAAGAAGTGCTTCAGCACAGCAGACCAAAAGTCTGTATCACTACTAGTGGTCAACACTGCAGTGGGACGTGAAGATGTGCATAGACACTCAAGGTGGCCTCCTTGCAATTTATGAAAACGTCACCAAGAGGCTGCCACAAAAGTGGTTACACTGCTTGTAGATTGGGTGTATAGTCCCTTTAAGCACAGAGTCACAGCAACAAGAAGAAACAGAATATTATTCGGTAAGACCCAAACTTTTTAGCCACAGGGAGACCTGGTGAGGTACCTCCGTAAGTGATAAGCAGCTGTTTGTCTGCACTCTTGATGGACTCTGTTCTACTAGGTTGAAACTTAGGGCCCTTTTCACATCCAGATGGTGAAAAGTCATCTCATTTCTGTTTGCATGCAGCCCAGTAAAGAAAACTGGGTGTGAAATTAACTGGTTAACATGGAACTCAGAGAAAACCGCAGGCGAAAACCTTGAGTGCCTCCTATGGACAACTGTATCTTATCTCATGAAAAACAAAATAGTCAAGGTTAATGCGAAGAATCTTAAGCTCACTTAATCTCCTTGCTGAGGTTACAGTCAACTAAAAATGCTGTTTTCCAGTAATAAAACTAAATCATAAGAGTGCAATAATTCAAAAGGGGGACTCTACAAATTAGGCAAAACAAAGTTAAGATCCCAATCAGGGACAGGGTTCTGATGAGGTGTACACATGATGTAACCCTTTCAGGAATCTCTTAAAAATATGTGCCAAAGCCATCAAAGAAGACCCTTTTTCTGGATCTGTACACCAATATTGCTTACAGCTATACCTTCAGGGAGATTGTTTCAAGTCCTGAAGACATTTCCGGCTGCAGGCGGTCTACTACCCTGGCAATCAGGCAAGTGACAAGTGAAATGGCAAACTTGCTGCACCAAATGGAACACACTTTCAATCTGAAAATGTAGGCGTAGATAGTGGGTTTTTAAGAAACTATGTTTACGTCAATGTCTGATAGTCCTAGGTCCTAAAATTCTACCTTTTGTAGAAGTCAAGCCTTCAGATGCAGTGAATAAATATCTGGAAGGGCTAGTCCCCCCATGAGCCTTGTAAGAATGTTCTGCAGGAGGGGAAGTGGAATAGTCTTGTGAACACTCAGGACTATGAACGAGGTCCGAGTACCAGACCTTCTGGGCCCAGTTCAGAACTATAACAATCTAAGGTGCACTTGGTGAACCTTGAAGATGACTTTCTGAAGAAGAGTGAAGGGAATAAAGGCTTATAGGAACCGTCCTTCCTTCCTTCTCAGTTACTGGAAAAAGCTTCCACCCATATGGTGCTGCTTTCTGGCAGTCTTGTGTATATCAGGAGAAGCTTCCTGCTTTTCCAGGAGGCAAACAGAATTATCTGGGTAGTTTCCCACTCCTTGAATATGCTGTCATAGGCCACCTGGTTCAAATCCATTTGTGGGTGATGGTCTCCATGTGGTGAAAACTGACAGGTAGTTAAGCTAAGGAGTCTGGACCTATCAAATACCAAGTTAATGTACCCCCAGTTCTAAAACACCTATCTTTCTTCTCCAAGTTGAACATATTTATTCTGATCCATACACTTGTAATAAGAAGAATGAACTACTGCAGTTCTTTACTTGTAGATCTTCCCAAAGGTTCTTTTTTTATACTTTATGTTTATTATTATACATGTATAGATACATACAATAGATCTGTATCTGGGACAGACCATATTTCAGTAATAAATCTCTATCTGGAAAAACAAAAACATTTCCCCTTATTATTTAGGATTACATGCAACCCCGATATATTGATACCACATAGAGGGGTAGCTAAACATTTTACTCAAATTTATATCAAGAGCTAGATTGAACTGTGTAGTGAACCCATGAGCAGTATGACTGAGTCCATAGAACTCAACTCCATAAAAATCTCAAAAAATCCATGCCCCTCCTGAGGGCTATTGGTGTCATACTATTTAACCTAAAAGTTTAAAGTTAGAAGTGAGTTTGTATCTAGGGCAGCAACATCTTAATACCTCCACACAAACAGCATCTTTTACAGAAAACATTCAAGATTTGCTCATCGATGCACATTATATTTCTTTTTAAGAAATAAAACCCAGCAGCTATTAACTTTCCAAAAAGTCAGGTCCCCATATTTTAACACGAGAGCTGATAATAGTGCAATGCTTTAATGCCTTCAAATTTAGAATAAAGCTAAAGCTAAGAAATATCAACTTATGGCTAAATTACATTGCAGTTCGTTGAACTTCAGTCCTCTGCGTCAGAATCAGTCTCTCCAGGTTCACGACGGTGGTCTCGAACTGAAACAAATCGCGAGGCCCATTTCCCTGCTTCAACAGGGTCGAAGAAGGCCCAGACCTTGCCGTCGTGTGCAATTCGCAGTCTAGCAGAAAAGACCATCGAGTGGATGATTGAAGCTTCTCGTAGCAATTTTCTGACCCCATCAAATTTCTTCCTCCTGATGCGTGTGGCATAACTTAAGTCAGGAAACAAGAAGATGTTCCGGTCGTCCTGCGTTATTGGACTTGCTTGCCTGGCGAGTCGAAGAATTCTGTCCCAAGAACAGACTCCATCCGTGACTAGGAGCAGTGTCCTGGGATTCTCTAAGTCTTCTCAACATCCTCTTGGCGTGATCCAGTAGGTCTTCTGAAACAAAATATTTAGGCTCTGACCCTCTGGCATTAGTTTTGAGTCCAGACATTGGCACAAAAACATAAGAGGGTGGTCTCCCTCTATCCCCTCAGGTAGACCCAGAATTTGGACGTGCGAGGAGCGGGCTTGATTTTCTAAAGTTTCGAGCCTGGCTCTCAAGTGGTGATTCTCTTTCACCAAAAGCGTGGTTGCTGCCGCTGTGGAGTCTGCCTGATGCTTCGCATCTCCCATCTCCACCTGTATCCCTGCCATTGAATTCTCCACAAGAGTGACCCAAGTAGCGAAAGTGTCCATTTTGGAGCTTAAATCGGAAACAGATGCGAGTAATCTTTGCAGCTTGAGACCGACAGAGGACATGGTCTCTTCATGTTCCTGATGAGATGCAGCCTGCTCCTCTGTCCCATGACGCAGTGCCTATGGAGTTTCAGTAGATTTGGCACTTGTATCACCACCTCTCTTTTCTGGGATTCCCCATGTTAGCTTTATGAGGTTCCTTGTTATATCTGTTAGCAAATTTTGATCAGTTTTAGAGCTTTTTATGCAGAGCTACCCCAAGATGCTGCCTGTCAGCTTGGGCTCCACAGCACCCCCCAAAAAAAAAGTTCTTTATACAGGATGTAGAGGCTGCTAACTGCTGCTGCTCAGGTCCTTATATTAACTAAATTAAGGGAGTGTATATGATGTCTGTTCTCAGGTCTCTACTAGCTACCAGTGAAATACAAAACTAATTTCAGAGTCTCAACAAGTGTCTTTAGAGCTTCAAATGGCCTAGCTCCTGATTATATTTCCTTCTCTTTACATTCTCAGAGCTATTTGTTATGGTATAATGATGAGCACCTGTTGGCTGTCCCCTGCACAAAACTAATAACTTAAGGGAACAGACCACATGCTTTTTCTGTTCCTCAACTCTGTAATTCATTGCCAGACTATACAAGTCAGTCTACAAATTGATGTTTCTTTCTCAACTCAAAGCTTATTATTTTGAATTAGTGTTTTCATGAACTCATGAAAGTTACTACTTTTGATAACACCTACTTGAATTTTCAATTGTAATGCATACTCTATTTGAATTCATTAATATTGCATTTCTCTCAATTGTTATCATGCTTTTTTGTGCATTTAGTGGTAGATGCTGCTGTTGCTATGCTACGCCACTGCTATCATACTGTCTCTGTATTTATACTGTGTGTGGTGAGTGATTGGGTCGTTCTGTGTTTTGGGGGAAATTTGGGTTAAGTTTTTATAGGGTGGGTTATGTTTAAGGAGGGCTGTGTTTATTTTGGTGTATAGTGGGCAGCTAGAATGTTGTGGGGATCGGGGCCCATAAGGTGCAGCTACTCGAGGGATGGCCTCCAGGCCCTCCATCCCACTGAGCTCCCAGCGCTCTCAGTAGAGGTATATCAGAGATGTAGCGTGCTGGGGCTAGCTCGGGGAGGGCTGTGGGCAGTTCTCGGGGCTGAGGTGTGTCCAGAATCCAGGTGGTGAGGCCAATGAGATGCTCTGGGGCGAAATGAGATCTAGAAAGGGGTTTGCCCTGCCTGGTTCCCATACCCAAGGGCTCTGCAAATGTCTGTGGGCAGATGACAGCTCCAGTCCCTATACCTCATCCAACTCTGGCTGTGTTGTGTAATGCCAGGTCGATCAGGAATAAGACTGCTATAATAGCATACATGATTTCCTTGGTTGACCTGGCTTGTATCACGGAGACCTGGCTAGACAAAAATGCCGCCCCTATACTGGAGGCGGTGGTGCCGGATGGGTACTCCATGATACACAGCCCGAGGTTCGATTGCAGGGTTGGGGGGGGTGGCTATTTGTTTTAAGTCTGACCTGAAACTCGCAGTACTCCCTGTTAATCAAAACAAGACCTCTGAGTGTGTAGTTGCCCGACAGGGTAGAGTTGCGGGCTTTGGGGTCCTCATGATTTATCGTCCCCCTGGTTTAGTGAGGGAATTTATACAGGAGAACAAAGGAGCTGGTCACCGGCCTGGTGTTGGAGTCCCCCAGGCGGTTAATCCTGGGGGACGTCAATGCCTGGGTTGAGGATGGGGCCCCAGGGTTAGGCTATGATCTCCTGCAGTGCATGGGGGCCATGGGCCTAGTACAAAATGTGACATCTCCCACTCACTTGGGCAGCCACACACTGGACTTGGTCTTTTCTTTAAATCTTGAAATAAGCCATCACAGGGTTGATCCAGTAAGTTGGTCGGATCATGGTGTCGTGGGTTTCTCGTTGACAGACCCCCCCCCTTAGATGGTCCTGCCCCTGTGGAGATGGTCCAGTACTGCCCTTTGAGAAGTGTTTCCTCCTTAGGACTGGCGGTGGTCCTGGACCTTTCGAGTGTGAGGGGGGCTTGTGTAGTGAGGATGGAGGCAGTGGTGACGGCCTATAATAGGGCCGTCTTTGCTGCCTTCGATTACATCGCACCCATTTGTGTCAGCCCTACCTATTCGTGTCCGCTCTTTGTCCACATGATGCAGACCCTTGTGGTTTGATGAAGAACTGTGTGGTTTAAAGACAAGGGATCCATATCACTGCCTGACATGTCACTTGCCGACAAACAACTTCCCAGCGTCAAGTTCCCAACTAGGTTAAATTGCTGACAAACTCTTTCACGTAACAGTGACTGCCTGAAAAAAACAGTGCATAATTTCAGAATGACAAAATTAATTTGCATATTGTACGATTAATGTGATTATATGCTTTACATACTTTAATTGCACGCACACAGCTGCAGTGATGAAAGAGAGCGAGTAGATGTCATTATCGTGACTTACAAACGAAAGTCAGCATTACGCAGAATAATCTGTGTACCACAGAAACAGTAGCAACTGAGCAAGAAATTATATGGGCACCGACTTCCTCGACTAAAAAATTGCCTGAATAGAACTTCTGAATCCACAGACCGGAACAGAGCAGGGGCAGGGATTGTGTAAGGAGAATGGGTATAAGGGAACAGTACATAATTTCAGAATACCAGTAACCCAGAACACAACTGTATGAAACAGCACATAAGAGTGTGGATAAGGGAACAGTGCACATGAAATGAATACATTTTTCTTACCCAATTCCTCTTCAACTTTTAAAAATGACCACAACATTTTTAAAATGTTTAAAATCTGTTGGAATATCAAAGTTATTTCACAATTGCAGGTTGTGCGCTATTCCGCAGATGTACTACAGCGCAGAATGAGCAGCTCTGTCTTTGGCGATGTTCTGCATCTCTTCTCTCTTGGTGTACTGTTTTTTTTTTAGAGGTGACTTTAGGAGGCCATAATTAATTTTCTCAATTAAACTGTCTGTGTTACACTGTTCCTTGTGTAGTTCTGAAACAAATCTAAAGATGCCCACATGTGAGCTGCCAACGAGTGCCCCCAATCTCCAGTGCCAAGCCTCCATGTTGTTCTGAATCCAAGGGTAGCCAAGCTCCATTTGCTCGTTCACAGACCAGAATTCGGGAGGGAACAGTGGTGGCGTTCGAACCACTGTATTGTTTCGCATTCTTCTCCTGACACGGCCTAGCACATAGTTCTTCTTGAACCATTCCATAATTGGTGCACAAGACTGTGGCATTTCCTCCTTGAGCTCAGAAAATGCTTGCTCAATTTCATTTAGTGGCAAGAATGAGAGGGCAACTATGTGCCTAAGCTTTAGACTAAAGTCCATATCCTGACCATACCTTGCTACTAGCTCCACACTTTGTATTTTTCACCAGACAATTTGCCCGAGGTGAAATAAACAACCTTTGCTCAGTGCATTTGGGAATTCTGCTTTACATTCATTTATAGCAGCCTGTTCAAATTCAGTTAATATTATTTTTGGGTCCAAATTGAAGTTGTTCTCATCTGCAATGTCGTTTAAGTCCTGAAACAATCTTGGGTAGCTTTCCTGCAATTTACTTGACATTAGGCAGTACACCAGTGGGACAATACGTGAATTTTCTGTTGTACCCATGGGGCCATGTACTGAACAGAACTGCTGGAATAATGGAGGCACAGTTTTAAATGTGCCATCCATATTCCAGAAGGGAGCAACTGATAAATTTTCAACATTGGTTTTGGTGGTGAAAATGATAAGTTTATCCTCACCAACTGATGACTCCCTTGCTAGAAAAGTCTGACCATTAACAGTTCTTAAGCTAACAGGTATTTCAATGGCATCTAAAGTGTGTGGCTCTGGTGGTGCATTATGTCATCTGGCTCTTTTAACAATCTGTTGAAGCACTTGCTTGTTAGGTAGGCTTTGCTTCACCTCTCAGAAAGCTGTGCAACCTGGGTTTGAATTAACTGGGCAGGGGTTGCAGTAAGTGACATTGCACTCACTTTCAAAGCTGCCACAGTGACAGGTGCATCACTAGCCTCGGGGGAGTGATTATGCGCTCTGACTTTCCTGAGGTGATGCTTGTCACAGATTCACTCAGCAGGTCAGGCCCTCTACTCCCAAAGTGCCAACCTCTGAGCGCAGTCTTGTGAACAATGTAACAGACAAGGTAACCCTCTTGTCCATTTTGTGAGTTCGGATCAACCTTTGATCTCAAGTTCTGGAGAGATTCAAACTGTTAACCTCTTGCTGGCATACCCAATGCACAGGCTCAGATATATCTGTCTTCGGAAGGCCAGATATCTTTGCCTATGGGCACCTAACCAGATATTCAGAGATGAACCCTTAAAACTTAAGACCTCAGATTTAAAACGCTTCTCTTTCCAGTTTGGTACCACCATACAAGCTTATGTCTGCTGTCTGCTATAACCATAAATATTTCTTAGCAAAAGAAAGCAATTCAAAGACAGATAAGCTATGCTCTAAAATTAGAGTTTTTACTAAAATATATAATATGTCAAACATACAATACAGAACTCATATCATAAGACATACGTATCTTTAAACAAAACAAGGTTTAAAAGAGTGCAATTCTTACAACAATATTTAGATTTGTCTAGCTTTCTAAATACCTGTTTTCAGTGCTCAGATGTTTCTTGGTCAGTGTCAGATAAAAGCGTGTCTGTAGTGAAATAGAATAATCTTTAAAAGCTGATTTTTCCCACCTCTTTTGCATGAGGTCACCTAGCTCCTCCCTGTCAAAATATCTAAAAAATATATATTTCTATACAACCACAGGATGTAATTTCAAAGTATTAATTCTGCAACCTTAGCATAACTCAATTTCAATGACACCTCTTTTGATTCATGCTGCATCCTCCTCACACAGGCTTCACATGAGCATTTACAACCTCTCACCTCTGTGTAATAACCTGTGTTTTCTCTTTAACATCATAAACCTTTTTTTATGATTTCTCTCTTAAAGTTACCTTAAACAACTCTGTATTTAACTCAGAGAAACAGGATCCTTGATTAAAGTCTTCCATGTAACACACTGTCTCTAAAAACTGAGTGTGTGTGATACATGCTTGTCAGCATTTCTCTTGGCCTGCATCGGTCAGCTGCAATCTGGGGGTTGAGGTCACTCCTAGAGCATTATATTTTTCAGCAGTGATAGTCATCAATACATTTTATATAAAAAAAAAAAAATTGTACAGCACTCAGAACTGGCTGTCTACGTCACAATGCTGACTCTCCCACAAGAACTATCGATGCATGCCCCAGACACTGCAAGCTTTTACAGCTCTGGCAGCACCGATAATACAGGTCCCCAAAACATTATTCCTTATCGTAAAGGCAACCACCAGTTGCAATTTTGTCATGACCGTGCTACGAAGGAACCAACTCGCAAATGATGACCTCAGCCATAACACTCAAAGCAAAGCAAAGAATTATTAACTGTGACTGTGAGGCAAGTAAATGAGTGTATGGCTCAGCAATGCCGCATAAATAGGGTTAACTTAATGGCCTTCCAATCAGTGCCTTACTGTCCTGAACAAATCACTGTAAAGGTCAGGGCTCGATCAAATACTTTCAATTAGAGCCGTACCTTTAAACCTCGGTACAGTCCTGCGCGCATTTGCCATGTTTTTTGTTGTGCAGCTTTTGTAGTTGTTTTCTTGTAATACCCATGACATGCAGCAGTAAAGGTATGCTATTTTAAAGTAAATGTTTAGTGCATTTCGGTGTGTACTGTAAAATGCTTCAGTAATCTATTGTAAAGCACCACCAATGAAAAGCTGTGCAACCTCAGAACTGTTGCGCGTTTGTCATGTGAAATGAAGCTGTAAATAATTTGAGAGCACATTAAAAGGTACATTTCAGTGTGGACTGTGAATTGCATCAGTAATCTATCGTAAAGCACCTCCTCTGACAAGCTGTACAACCTGAAAAATGTTGCACGTTTTCCCACATGCATGTAATGCACGTTAGCATTTTTTAAATTAGTCAGGCAAAATGCAGTCAACAAACTATACCGAATGGGAAGTCAGATTACGGGAACTTGAAGTCAGGAGATAAATAGTCGGGAAACAGACAGACGGGCAGTCATACCACACCCAAAGACAAAGGGGCGGAAGTTACAGAGGCGCTGGAGGAAATCTCGACTGGAGGGGGACAAACTGGTCCTGAAGTCACATCATGTAGACTACCAGGGAGCAATCTCTCAGAAGAAGGTGGAATTTCTGTCAAGAGAGATTGCTGCGGTGAGGAATAGACCAGCTCAGCTCTTCCACATGGTGGACAGGTTGTTACAATCTGACTGTCCACATGTGGGGAGTGCGGGTTCAGCTGTCAGGTGTGAGGAGCTGGTTCTGTTCTTCACCGACAAGGTGTCCTCCATCAGGGCTGAGGTCTGCTCGAATGTGTCTCAAAAGGGCATTGGTGGTCTATCTGAGAGGTGTAGAGACATTCCTCCTGTCTGGGAGAAGTCTGAACTGGTTGGGGTGGAGGTGGTGGTGGGGATACTCTCTAAGCTACGACCTACCCATTGTGATCTCAACCCAGGACCAACCTGGCTTTTAGTCGGATGTTTGGACCTTTGATTGCTGGGACTGTCTGGAGTTCCTTGAGGAGTGAGATCTTTCCACAAGCTTTGAAAGAGGTCATGGTTAGACCCCTCTTGAAAAAGCCTTCTCTGGATCCAGACTGTCTCGGAAACTACACGCCGGTTTCGAACCTCCCATTTTAAGGGAAGGTTATTGAAAAATTGGTGGCTGTTCACACCTCACCTCACCTCCTCTTCTACCTATGAGCCATTTCAGTCTGGTTTCTGGACAAGGCATAGCATGGAGACCGCCCTGGTAAGGGTGCTGAATGACCTCCTGATGGCGAGGGATAGGAGAGATCTTACCATCCTAGTCCTCCTAGACCTTTCTGTGGCTTCTGATACCGTGGACCATGAGGTGCTACTTGACCGCTTGCGATTTTGGTGTGGCCTGTCTGTCTGGCAATGTCATCTGCTGACTCAGGTTATGCCTAACAGGCAGAGTGCAAAGGGTAAAAATGGGGCTTGCCTCATCTGCCCCGAAGCCTCTGGGCTGTAGAGTTCCACAAGGTTTGGTCTTGTTGTTCAAGGTATACATGCTGCCATTGGGGGGACATTATCAGGTGATACGGACTGGGTTTTCACTGTTATGCAGATGATACCCAGTTGTATCTGTCCTGTGCACCCGAGAACCAGGTTTCAGTTTCCATGTTTCACAACTGCCTCGAGGAGATCCAGTCGTGGATGGCTCAAAACTGGCACAAACTAAACCCAGACAAGACTGAGGTGCTGGTGGTGGATCCGGGTCATCGGGGGCCAAGGGGATACTCTCCAGCCTGTTGAGAGGCATTCCACTTGTCCCCTCCAGACAAGTAAGGGATTTGGGTGTGATCCTGGATGATGGCCTGATCATGGATGCCCAGGTGTCGGTCGTCGTCAGGAGTGTTTTTTTTTTTTTTGTTTTTTTTTTTTTATAATCACCAATGGAATATTGCCTAAATTCGATCCCTGATTCCCTGACGACCTGCTCACATCAGTACATGCCTTTGTCACCTCCAGACTGGACTACTGTAATGCCCTATACCTAGGGTTATCTGGAGGCAATCTTTGCAGACTGCAGCTGGTGCAGAATGCAGTGGCAAAATTATTGACAGGAGCAAGAAGACCGAAGCATATTACTCCTGTTCTCCGCAAACTGTACTGGCTGCCAGTCAAATGGAGGATTGTCTTTAAAGTAGGGCTTTTGACCTACAAAACCCTATACGAGGGGGAGCCTGCCTATCTGCAAGATCTCCTTGTCCCCTACTGCCCCTCACAGGCACTTCGTTCTGCCGGGGAGCCCTCCTTGAGGTTCCCAGGGTAGGGCTGCAGCACTCTGGAGACAGGGCGTTTTTGGTTGCCATGCCCACTGTGTGGAACTCTTTACCTGAAAATCTGAGGAGGGCTCCCTCAGTGGAAGCCTTTAAGAAGGGCTTCAAGACATACTTATTCTGGCTGGCTTTTATGTCTAATTATTAAATGGAATTGTTGGAACTGAAATTGAATTTTGGCTGGTTTTATTAATTTGTTTATTGTTGTTGCCAGCATAGCGTTCAGAGTCTGTGGAAATGAGTGCTTAATAAATGATTATTACATGAATATCTAGCAATCTGTTTTATTGACTGTATTCTTGTTCGAATGTCTGCACTATTTTATAGAGCACTTAGATATATTTTTGTGATCAGTGTTTTATAAATAAAATTTGACTGATTGACATTACGGTATATCTGGGAGAAGGTGATTTTATTTCCAAAGAGAGACCTTCCCTTACAATCTCCAGAACCTAACTGTCTGTGGCACAGGAGGGGCAGTTTGGGTAAAAAGTGGGAAATCCTGCCTCCCACTCAAAAGTCAAAGGGGACTTGGACAGTTGGGAGACAGGAGTCAAGTTCTTCTTTTTTTTTTTTTTTCATACTTGGATGTTACTTGGAATCGTAGAGACAGCAAGAAGCCAAAGGCCCATGTAAGGTGTCCCTTTCTTTCTTAGTGGTACTAATCTACCAGTCCCTTCAGTGATAAACACCTATCCAACTTGTTCTTAACCATATTAAAAGTCCCACTTTCCACCACCTCTACTAGTAGACAGTTCCATATGTGTACCACTCTGAGTATAAAACTTCCTACATTTTTCAGTTTTAAAGTTTTCATTCTGTAGTTGCTTACTGTGACCCCTTAAATTGTGTGGTGGCTTGAATTTAAAATCAATTCCTTGCATTAAATCCTTATTTATTATTCTGTACATTTACAGCAAATCCCCCCTTATACGTCTATTATGCAGTGTATTTAGTTGGAGTTCTTTTAGCCATTCATAACAGGACAAATTCTCCATTCCCCCAATTGCCCCAGTAGCTTTTCTCTGTATACGTTTCAATTTCTTCCTGTCACTGTTATCCAGACCACCCCAAAATTGTGAGCAGTTTTCACATATGATCTTACGTATGTGTTACACAGAGGCAATCTAAATTCCCCTGATTTGAAGATGAAATGTCTGTCAATAGTATTCAGAATATAATTTCCTGAACACCTCAGCACATTGGTTATAAGACTTAAGATAATTTGTTATCATAATACCCAAATCATTTTCTTTTTTTGTTTCCTCCAATATTATACCCTGCACTTAGTTTTTAAAGCCTGGATTTGTTCCCCCAAAGTGCATAACCTTGCATTCAGTTATACTGAAGGATATGCCCCCATTTCGTTGCCCACAATACTAACCTATCTAGGTCCCTCTGGATTACTATCAAAAGCCTTCTCAAAGTCTAGGTTAATTACATCTGCTGGTGTTCTGTTGTCTAAATACAAACTAACTTTTTCATAAAAGCTCAGGAGATTAGTTGTACATGATTTCTCACAAATAAATCCATGTTGGTGTTTGTGATCTATTAATATGTTCTGGGTCATAATATTAAGTCGGTCCTTAACACAACTTTCCATGATTTTGTCAAGTGTACTCATTAGACTTGTAGGTCTGTAGTTTCTAGGATTACTCTTTCGACCCTTTTTTGTGTATTGGTATCACTTCGGCACTCCTATAGTCCACTGGCACCTCACACCTATGCAAGGATATATTAAAAATATAAGATAAGGGATCCGCTGTTTCATTAGCTATTTCTTTAATTAGTCTCGGTTCCATCTTATCAGGTCCTTGTGATTTGGTTATGTTCCGTTTAAGTAACTTGCCCAGTATCTCTGACTGACTAAAAGGCCTACTCTCACAATTTACTTCTACATTTTCTTTCATAGGCTGGGTCTCTACAGGTTTTTGGAATACACTGTTAAAATAATTATTAAATAATTCAGCCATTTCACTTTTCTCATGGATCTCCTTCCCTCATACTGAAGTGGTCCCAAGACTGGTGGGGTTTTACTCAGGGAATTAATATATCTGCAGAATAACTTTGGATTTTATTTATCTTTTGCAAATTGTTCCTCTAGTTTCTTTTTTCCATCCTCATCTCTTTCTCGGATGTTTTAACAGTATCCTTGTATCATTTAATACTAACCTCAGTAAGATTATTCTTCATAATTTTGTATAACCCTTTCTTCCTGGATAGTAATTTTATTAGTTTTGGCTTTAGCCAAGGAGGCATTTTCCCTTTTTTATTGTATATTTTCTTTTTCAGAATAAATTTATCCCTAGCTGTATGTATCTTAGTTTTGAATATATTCCAAGCCTGCTTAGTGCTTTTTTACTTTAATTCATTATTCCATTCTCAGTTCTGTAGGATCTCCCTACATCCATCAAAATCCCCCATTATAGTCAAATCATTCTCTAGTCTCTTTATTCACATGTGAACTCCTGTCAATACTGAATAAAATAGTGCTGTGATTGCTATTTGCCAAAGGGGCCATTATTTCATAGTGACATTCAACATCAACATTTGTAATAATAATAATAATACTTTATTGTGCGCCTTTCGAATATCAAGGCGCAGTACAATAAGATAAAAATACAAAAATCAACAACATAAAACCAAACAGAATCAAATCAGTAAGAATGTAGTCCAACACATTGTCCCCTCTAGTTGGTTTTTCCAAGTTACTTCATTCTACACTCAATGACAATATCCAGGAATTCATTCCCTATTTTCCTGATAGCATTATTTAACATCTAGTTGATTTCTGATAAATTAAAATCACCTTCAGTTACAATATTACATGTATCACATGCAAAGTGAAACATTTCAGGATATAACTTGACGGTTTCTTGTATTCCTTTTGTCTGGTGGAATACAGCAGTTTCCAATTATTATGAGACCATCTATCATGCTATTAATTTTTAACCACACTGCTTCTGTTAGGTTATTCTCCCTAGGGTACCATTCACAGTATTTTAGGGTTTCTCTACAGTAAATGGCCACCCCTCCTACTTTCTTATTTGATCTTAGTCTGCTAAATACTTGGTATCCACCAATATTCCTGTCCCATTCGATTTTATTGCCCCACCAAATTTCCTGAACTGCTACAATATCCAGGTCTAATGTTGCAATCTTTAATCTTAATTCATCTATTTTATTATTTAAACTACACGCATTTAAATGTTAAAATGGATCGATTCTTTCCCTTCCTATACCTTTTTTCTGATTTGTTTTCTGCCTCATGGACCTTTGTCTCCAGGTTGAACCCAACAACCCTAGGTGCTAGTTTAAAATTCTTGCGATGATCTCATTTAGATGTTCCCCCAGGATTTTAGTGCCCATTCTATTAAGATGCAGTCCATCCTTTGCAAACAACTGACCTTTCTCTCTGAATGATTCCCAGTTTTTTAGCAAACAAAAGTCTTAAAGAGTCCAGGCATCCAGCCATTTGTTCATTTTCATAATATCCCTTTCTTTCCTATACAAATTTTTTATTACCGGCAGTATCTCAGAGAACACTATCTTACAGTTATTAGTTTTCAATTTCCTTACCAACTCCAAATAATCTTGTTTTATAATGTCTAATTGTCTATTTCCAATATCACTGATTCCTACATGCACTGCTATGGTCTTTTCCCCTTCTTCCAAACTGTTCATCACCCCCTCAAAATTATTTATGATGTTGTGAATCTTGCACCTGGGAAACATGACACCAGGCTCTTTTCCTTGTTGTCCTGGCAAATAATTCTGTCAGTGTATTTCATTATAGAATCACCTATAACTATCTTTTGCACATCCTGGGATCTATTCAATATGGTTGGTACAATCTCCATCTCCTGACTACCATCATTTTCACTAAGAGGGGAGTAAATGTTTGTTACTTCAATATTGCTGGAATGCTGTTTGTGTAGGTGTATATCCACCCTGCGGCCATTCTTCATCTTTCTTGGTTGTACTAGTGACCAATCTGTATCCTGCTAGTCCTCCCCCTCCTCTCTAACCCTTTTTACAGCTCCTATATGCCCATGATCTGTTATTTTATTTTTATTTTATTTTATTTCTGATCTCGGATTAACCATTTGAGCTCAGACCTCTTTAAATAGGTTCCACACTAGTACATTTAGAACAAGTAGGTGATTATACAGAGGACTGAGACAAACAAGGCAACAGAATTAGAATGAGAACATTTAGGTACATTTGGTCTTTGAACAAAGGAATGCAAAAAAATACAGCAAAAACTAAAACTAGAATAGGTAAACACAGTCAGATACATACAGGAACAGACTAAATAACTGTGCCCAGCAGGGAGCCCGTTGGTTGACAGCAACACGAGGGGGTTAACACATAGAAGTGCTGGAGACATGGGGTGGAGGGTTGAGCCCCAAGTGCAGGGTGTCCGAGAGAGAGGTCTGTTTGGCAGAAGGGCAGATGGCAGGAGATGCCTTTGCTAGGTGCTAGCGATGGCAGACACATTGAGATTCCTCTATTAAATGGTTCTTTAGGTTCTTTTTGAAGGTCCACAGAGTGGGCAGGCTAATAATGTTCTCATGGACGGAGCTGAACCACAATGGTGCCCGACAGGCAAAGAACCTTTGTCCTTGAGATGTTCGACATTTTGGAGTCAGGAAGGACTGCAGTTCCGAATTTTGGGCAGGCCTGGGATTAGTGAGGGAACTAGGAGTTGTTGGACTCCAGTTGGGAGCTGACCAAGGCAGATCTTTTTGGTAAGGGGGCAGGATTGATATTTTAAGTGACCAAAGAGCGTCAGCCAGTGAGCCTTTGCATAGAGACTGCAGGTGTGGGTTAGTCGGTGTGCCCCTAAGGTGAGCCTGCAGGCATTGTTAAGGGCAGTTTTTATATGTCGGAGGGCAGTATCTGTGGCAGAGCCATATACTGGTAGTCCGTAGTTCACTAGGGAACCCAGGGAACTGTGGACTGCTATGCTGAGGGCTTCAGGGGTCAGGCTCTGCCACTGGCGATAAAGTAGCCTTAAGCATTTGTTGATTGCTTTAACTGTGATGTATATGTGGAGGGCGTAGGAGAGTGAGCTGTCAAGAGTAATTCCAAGATAGCTGAAGTGTTGAACACGTTGAAAAGGAACACCACCCCATCACATACTGATAGCGGGTAGTTTTTTTGCCTGTTCGTAAGGCTGGTGAACAACATGGTTTTGGTTTTTCTGTAGTTCATTACCAATTTATGATTTTTGAACCACGACTCAATGCTGGTGAAGTCACGTTGTAGCTGCTGCTCAAGATCAGTGGGGTCAGAGCCATTAGAAAAGATAACCGCATCATCCGCGTAGAGGAGGATACGGCACTGACTGGCTGGGGGAAGCAATTCAGAAATAGGTTAAAGAGGATGGGGCCCAGTAGTGACCCCTGTGGAACGCCTGAGCACACAGGCTTGGTGTCAGACAGAAAGGTATCTATCCTGACTTGCTGTGTTCTGCAGTGTAGGTAGCTGTGGAACTATGCAGCCATCTCAGGGGCAAGGCCTATGGCAGTGAGTTGGTCAACTAGGAGGGCATGGTAGACCATGTCAAAGGCCTTTGTTAGGTCAATATAGATAGCCCCGACTAGCAGGCCAAGATCGAGGGATTTGTGGATGAAGCCTGTAGATTTCAGGAGCTGTGAAGTGGTGCTATGCCAACCCCTAAAACCATGTTGCTTCATGCCAGGAGCATGTGCTTGTCCAGATAATCAACAAGTTGGTCGCAATGATTCGTTCAAGGGCCTTCGACAGTGGTGGTAGTATAGAGATGGGTCTATAATTCCCAGGGAGGGCACGATCCCCACTCTTGTACAAAGGGGTGACCACTGCAGCCTTCCATTTTTGGGGGAATACTGCAAGATGGAGCAAGAGGTTAAGGATATGGGTGAGAGGGGACAGGATTTCTTCAAGTGAGAGCACGATTAGTTTCAGGTTGAGGTTATCCCCACTGAATCTTCCCTTCCCAAGCACTTGTATGAATGCTAGTATGCTTGTGTGTCTCCTTTGTGTTTGTTTCAGCTCCATTTCCTGTCACTATTTCACCAAGGCTGACCTCTCGTGTCATATTATCTATGAAAGACTCCACGCCTCCGAGTTCCTTCAAATGTTTTAGTTCCATCTTATAACTGTTTAGCTCCTTTTTCAGTACAGCTATTAGCAAACATTTACGGCATCTACTTATTTGGCCCTCTTCCTTTCACTCTTTTGTTTCTAGGAGCAGGCATTTACACAGTTTACATACTACATCAATACTGCCATTTGCAAGTTCAAGGTTTCTGAAATCAGTCTGTAACCCTTCCATATTCTTTAATCTGTTTGTCCCCTTATAGTTAGGAGGTTCATCCACTACATAGTTATACTCTTGCCTGATTTAAGAACACTGTAAGTCCAATAAAAATAAAGTAAACCCAACTTGTATGGTTCAGAAGTTCTGGCCCTGCTGACCCATTTGCACCAGCTGACATGGCAGACACGTGCTTGTCTCTGTACGCATATCCATGAGCGACCCCACGTGTGTTCGCCCCACTCACTAAGAGGCAAGCATTAAATACCCCGTGACCCAGAAGTGGCTTCCCCAGGTCACAAACAGTTACGAACAGGTCTCCCAAAATTTAAAATAAAATAAAGCCCCCAAATCTCTATGTGAGTAAACTAGTAAAAATAGATACATAACAGCCTTTAAACCACTAGGCTGCAGTTAAAACACTAACTGTGTTCCGCTGTTAAGTCGCTCCTGGGGCTCACCAGGACTATGACTCCCAGACGACTTGGTTCAAGTTCAAGTTTATTGTAGGAAAACTCCATTGAGCAAGCTCATTCACAAAGAGGTCCTTTGACACAGACAGACAGGTACACATTGCATAATTGAAAAAATAGTACAAATTCAAGTACAGAAATATCAATCAATCACTTTATTTAACCAGGCATAAACACCATTGAGCAAGCTCATTTTCAAGGTGGTCCTGGGCATAAATACAATACAGTACACTTCATAAGATTACAATTACGGTGGACAACGGTGCAAAAAAAAAATAAAACATTGTGAAGGTGCCGGTCAATATGGGCCTATACATACCGGTCAACATAATTAACATACAAAGGTACAGAATGATAAGCTTTACTGAAATGAGAAGTGACAACAATCCCATATAGCCTCCGCTGGAGTAAGAGCTCATACCTAAATGATAAAAAATAAGGAAGTATTAAGGAATAGGGTAGAAATTGGGGTGAAAGAGTAGGCAGCCAAAAGGGAGGCCAGAATAGGTAAAAGGTAGAGAATAGGCACGGTCATCTTGGATTAAGGGAACTAGGCTTATAGGTCCTAGGTTTCTGTTAGGAATGTGGGGTGGATGAGATACTCATGCGTAGGATTTGAGAGTGGCACCCGAGGCTTAGGGGCAAATATGGGTGAGCATTAACATGTTGCATAAAATGGCAATGACATAATGAAATACAAGTGCATAAAAAAGGTACAAAGTGCTTGATTCGGGACTCCCCTGACAACTGGGAGGGATGCAGAGAAAAGGCCACCAGCTTTTACTTTCTAGGTCCTTCCAGATAGGTAGCTGGTAAACCACTGGGCAGCAAGGGGGGTGGCGCCTACTTTTATTAGGCTTGAGACTAACAGACTGTGGTCGACAGTGTCGAAAGCTTTGCAGAGATCTAAGAATACTGCACCAGTAACTTTCTTGGAGTCCATAGCTGTGACCCATTCATTAGTAACTTTGGCTAAAGCAGTGACTGTACTATGGTTGCACTGCCTAGCAACGTCCTCTAAATTCTGTTACTGCCCAACTCCCAAGCCACACTGTATTAGTGCTTCCAATTTAAAATGTTAGCAGTGGTTGCACAGATTTTTCCAGTGTTCTGCTACCAAACAGCTACACTGCAGAAAACCTACTGCCTGGTTTTCTTATTATTATTTTTATTCCTCATCTTTAATGCTGCCCTTTCTGCCCTGACTCCCAGCCCCACCCCATCCCTTCTCTGGCACTTACCATGAACCTCTAATGCCACAGGGCAGCTCCTCCCCATTGGCAGTTTCTCTGGGAGTTGTTCAGTTGTCCCCTTCCCCCAGTTCTCTATTGCAGAACATGGAGTGGCCAGTCAGGAGGGCACAATCTGAGAGCACTCTATGTCATCCTGCATGCTTTGCGGTATTTTCCTGCTTGGCTATACCCTTCCCTATGAGAATCAGAGAAGAGAGCACTATGTGCACATGCTCATGTAGATGACAGGGGGTCGAGAATGCTGACTGACACCTACAAGCAGCTCCAAATACATTGCCACCCAAGGTCAACCAGGCGGCAGTAGCACAGTGAAGCCTGCTGCTCTCCAACCCTGAAGGAGAACATCCTCTGGGATGCACAATCCTCCTCACCCCTGCCTGCCCCCGATGCCCCAGGCTTGTTCCTGTACCTAAGTCACAGCATGGTGGCAGGGGCTACAGGATGATCTGGCTAAACTTGAGGATTGGTCTGACATATGGCAGCTGGGGTTCAGAAGTGCAAAGTCATGCACTTGGGGACAAGGACTCCAAGGAGGTGTTATCAGTTGGGATGGGTGCAGACAGCCACTACAGAGGAGGAAAAGGATCTTGGGGTGCTTATAACAGGGTAAATGAACCACTGAACCACCAGCACAGTGCAGGAAAGTGGCAGCTAAAGCCAACAAGATGCTGGGGTGTATTGCTAGAGGAATCACCTCCAGGCGGGGGGAGGTGATCCTGCCTCTGTACAGGTCACTGGTGAGGCCACACCTGGAGTACTGCATGCAGTACTGGCGCCCATACTTAAAGAAAGATGTAGGACTACGGAGGGGGTCCAGCGCAGAGCAACAAGGATGATCCTGGGAATGGAAGACAAGCCCTATGAGGTGAGAATGAGGGAGCTTAACATGTACTCCCTGGAGGAGAGGAGAGATAGGGGAGATATGACTGAGACCTTTAAATACATGAAGGGTATAAACAGGACTGGTACTGAGGGGTTGTTTAAATTGAGGGGAGGGAGGGACACAAGGGGGCATGGTCAGAGTTTGGAAGGTGGAAGATTCAGGAGAGAAATGAGGAAGCACTTTTTCACGGAAAGGGTGGTGTCTATGTGGAACACACTGCCCGAAGAGGTGGTGGCCTGCAAGTCAGTGGACAGTTTTAAAAGGGGATGGGACAAAGGCAGGGGGAGGGTCACCATGGGGGAGGAGAGGAGGGAGGGGCAGCTGCAGAATAAGGGTTTGCTAGCTGCACACTTGAGCAGACTTGATAGACCATATGGCCTGTATCTGCTGGCAGTTTCGTATATAAGTCACCAGCATCTTGAGCAGTAGCTTTATCTCTACACTGATGGGCTGGCATAGGAGTCAGTCCCGCTGCTCTCCTAGCTGTCTAGGGACAGCTGAAGTGAAGGAAGCTGGGGCCTTACCAGCTTCCCCTGCCGTGGTTGCTGTGGCAGGTTCTGGTTTGATGTTGTCTGGAGCCCTCAGAGTGGGAAAGGGAATAAAAGGGCTGACAGTCTTTCCCCACCCAGAAGACAGACCATTTGCCAGTCTGTCAGGGGCTGAGTGGTTGACTCTGCTTCCTTGAATTTCTAAAAGAATGTTCCCACAACTGGCCCAAAAAGGCGTGATCCCTTAAATAGGAGGTCACAGATCATCTGCTGCAGTTCCTGGGACAAGTTACTGCTCTTCAGCCAGGCCAGTCTCTGGACTACACTAGCAACCATTTCTCTAGCTGCTATGTCATTTACGGCCACTGTAATTTGGAGTATCTGCTTAGACTAATCCATACCGTACTGTCCAGTATGCAGAAAGAAAAAATTATTCACCACAGTAATGTTGTTTCTTCCAAAGGGATCCCTCACTGTGTTTAACGACTTCTTCCTTCCCCTATAATGAGCCGCATCACAGCTTAGAATGTTATGCTAATTAGAGAATCTTAGAATGAAATTCAAACTCTGCTGTGTGGTCACACTCACCTTCACATTCTAGCGGCAGATTTATTTCTAAAACTAGGGTGAGCAGTTACCACTAAACCAGCTAAATGACTACCAAAAATATATAATGTAGAAGTTCTCAAATTCTTTCTTAAATGGCAGAGCAATTTTAAAATGCTATGAAAAAGCAAAACAGATTAGATTACTGAGTATCAATTGTAAAGGCACTGTAAAGTACAGTCACGCAAGAACCCACCATAGCAACAGATCTTCAAGAGAAGCTCTTGCAGCAGGCCACATCAGTAGGACTAAGTCACCAGGTGCTAGGACCACACGGAAAACTTCTAGCTAGCAGTCCACAACGGGGGACCACCCACCACCGACATCAGTCAGCCTAGCTGATATAGCCAGGTGGTACCCCACACCTACCTCAGTTCTGCCGCCAGAGACCCCGTATGGGCAGCTAAAGGAGAACCAAGGAGTTTTCCCCAACAGCCAAAAGAAAGGCAGAAGCAGTGCAAAGGAAAAGAGCAGCAGGGGAAGGAGGGAGAGCGGGAAAGCAGGGCCTGCTGCAAGAGCTTCTCTTGAAGATCTGCTGTTAAGGTAAGTTCTTAAGTAACTGTACTATCTTACTTCAAGGAGGGCTCTTGCAGCAGGCCACACCGGTAGGACTGAGTCCCAAGCAGTACTGAGTATCACCAGGATAACACCACTGGAAGGATGACAAATCAGCAGCCAAGAGCTCATGAGAGAAGGCCCTGAAGCACTGATAGGCCAAAACTGGCCCTGCGCCTACAGGCAATGTCCAGACTGTAACGCTTGGTGAAGGTGTGGATGGAACTCCAGGTGGCAGCTGCACAGATGTCTGCAGCACAAACATTTTAGAAGCAAGCCATGGATGCAGTCATGCCCCTGGTGGAATGGTCTTTGACCACCCCTGGAAGGGGTTTGCTGTACTTGCAGTAGCAATAAACAATGCAATTCGCTAACCACTTAGACAAACACAGTTTAGAAACAGGAGCGCCCTCTCTCTTGGGAGCAAATGAAACAAACTGTTCAGATTTGCTGAAAGGCTTTGTGCAGTTCGTGTAGTACCGCAAAATCCTATGCACATCCAAAGTACGGAGCAAGGCCTCCCCCTGATTGGAATACTCAGCGAAAAAAAAAACTGGAAGGTGGATGGATTGATTCACAGGAAACGCCGACACCACGTTAGGTAAAAATTTAGGAATGGTACCCAAAGACACCTTGTCTTTGTGAAAAACCAAATAAGGCTCTTTACACATACAAGGATGGAGCTCTGAAATCCTTTGAGCAGGAGTAACAGCAACTAAAAAGAGCGCTTTCCATGACAGAAAGTGCAGCTCACAACTCGCGGCTGGTTCAAATGGAGGTAAAGTGAGTTTCTCCAACATAAAAGTTGAGGTCCCATGGAGGGACTGGGTCCCAAATGAGAGGTTTCAGATGCAAAATGTCCATCAAGAATGTGCGGGAAACCTCAAGCTGGGCGACAGCTTTGTCCTCAACAGGTGCATGGTACGCAGAACTGGCAAACAGGTGAGCCTTAAGTGAGGAGTACCCCAAGCCTGAATCCAGCAGGGAAAAGAGGTACTCCAAAACTTGATTCACCGGACAGATGAAAGGATCCAAATGGCAAGCAGCAGCCCAAATGGAGAAGCGCTTCCATTTCATAGCATAAGTGGCCCTGGTGGGGGGTTTCCTGGCTGCCACCAGAACATCTGCAACCCTAGAGGATACCCCGAAACAGGCAATAGCTGGTCCGCAGAAGCCATGTATGGAGGTGCAGGGACTTTAGGTCTGGACGGACCAGGGTGCCCTGGTCCTGGGACAGCAAGCTGGTGCACAGAGGCAAGGGCACCGGAGGTACCACAGCCAGCTGTTGCAGCAAGGGGAACCAAATCTGGCATGGCCAAAAGGGAGCTATGAGGATCATCTCTGCCTCTTCTAACTAGAGCTTGAGCAAAACCCTCTGCAGGAGTGGGAAGAAAAAAATACTCACCTTAGTAATTGTGTTTCTTCTAATGTAGTCTTGCTGTATTCTGATATATGCAGTTAGCCCCAGCACTTGAACTGCCCCGGAGATGAAAGAGTTAACTCTATGCAGAAGCACAGAATGTTAAGCTCGAGCTCAGATTTCAAACCTCTGTCTGTGGTGCTTCAGAGTGTAACCGCCAGATTCTTACGAGCAACTAACTACATCTCTGGTGTGGAAATTATAAATAATAAACTAATAGGTAAACTTTTGGGTCCCAAAGACTCAAGTCGAGAACCCAAAATAGAAAAACCCAGGTAGTGAACAATATATGTATATATATATATATATATAATAATAATATATAAATCAACAAGAACAAGAACAACCACACCGAAAGGAGAGGGGTGTAAGGTACACCCTTGAGGTGCAACACTGTAACTGCCAGCCCACATCCCAAAAACTAGGTTCTGAGAGGGGGGGGAGAATACAGCAAGACTCCATTAGAAGAAACACAATTACTAAGGTGAGTAATTTTTTCTTCAAACAACATGAAGTCTTGCTGTATTCTGACATATGCAGACTACCAAGCAGTACCTCCATGGAGGAGGGTACTGAACCTATTTTGGGAACAGGCTCTGCAGTACTGCTGTACCAAACCTAGCATCACTCCTAGCCTGGATATCCAGAGAGTAATGCTTGGTGAATGTATGGACAGTTTTCCAGGTGGCTGCTTTGCATATCTCTAGTAGAGACATATCTCTGGCAGCAGCCAGGGAAGCTGCTGTACCCCTAGTCAAGTGGGCCCTTAGGCCTGAGGGAGGTGTTTTACCTCATTTGGTATAACAGAATTGTATACAGGCTACAATCCACATGGCAATACAGGGATTTATTTAACTCTAAAAATTGATTAGCGTTTTGCTCATACAAGTGCTAAATCTTTGTGAAAATGCATAGCTCTTGCCTCACTGTGTTTAACAAACACAGCACTTCTACAAAATCTATATAAATACTTTCTGTACAGTTAGTATAGTCCCAAGAAAAAAACTGCTAATCAATTATTTAAAACCCTGCAATAGTTTTTTTAGTAGCTGGCCTACCTTTTCCCCTTCACCATAAGTGAGAAACAATTAAAGACAGTCATTCCTATGTGCCTTAGTATGCTCTATGTAATAGCGAAGTGCCCTTTTAACATCCAAACTTTGTAACCTTCTTTCTCCTGAAGAGGAATGATCAGTAAAAAACACAGGAAGGGACATGGACTGGTTCAGATGGAAATCTGAGACCACTTTGGGTAGGAACCTCCTATTGGTTCTGAGGACCACCTTATCTCTATGGAATGAGATAAAATCAGGTTCAACTGACAGAGCCTGTAATTCACTAATTCACCTGGCAGAAGTGACAGCTACCAGAAACATAGTTTTCCAGGTCAAGTATTTAAGTTCAGCTGAAGCCAAGGGTTCAAAGGGTGGCTGCATAAGCTGAGCAATGCAGATATTGAGATCCCAAGCCAGGGTATGCTCTCTAAAAGGAGGGTTGATATGAGTCAAATCTTTAAAGAACTTTACAAAAACAGAGTGGGATGCCAGAGAAGAGCCCTTCCCTGCTGACAGAAATGCAGAAACAGCTGCTAGGTGAACTTTTAAAGTGGCTGGCTTAAGGCCTAAACCATTAAGGTGAACCAGTTAATTTAAGACTGTGGCAATACCTGCAGCATCTGACAGGGTGTTCCTGTGTGAACACCAAATGCTGAATCATTTCCATTTGGAGTTATAAGTTTTCCTGGTAGAGGGTTTCCGAGAACCCTTGAGGACGTCTAAAACTCCCTGAGAGAGAGATGCAGGCTTGCGTACTCTAACTCTTCAAGAGCCAGGACTTGAGATTGAGAGACTGGAGATTGGGGTACCAGATCCTCCCTGAGAGGAGGTTAAGAGATTGTGTCTCTTGGGAAGAGACAGGGGAAGTGAGACTGCTAAGGACAACAACAACAGAGGGTACCAAGGTTGCCTGGCCCAGTCTGGAGCATTTAGAATCACTGTGCAGGGTTGTGACCTGATCTTGACTAGAACCCTGATCAACAGAAGAAAGGCATAAAGAAACCTGCCTTCCCAATCCAATATCAGAGCATCCAGAGGAACAATCCCCAGGACTGGAGGTCTGCAGCAGAACTGGGGAAGCAGATGATTGTCTGGGGCTGCAAAGAGCTCTATCTCTGGAATGCCCCACCTGGTGAAGATTACTTTCAGGATGAGAGGATCCAAGGTCCATTCGTGATGGCCCTGGGAGATTCTGCTCAGAGCATCTGTTAGCACATTGTCCTTCCCTGGAAGGAGGACTGCTATTAGGGAAGTTTGAAGGGTGTAGGCCAGAGACCATACTTTCATGGCCTCCGTGCACAAGGCCGTAGACTGAATGCCCCCTTGCTTGTTGATGTACCACATGGTGGTGGTGTTGTCTGTCCTGACCTGAACCACCTTGTTTCTCACTGAGTCCGAGAAGAACTGAAGGGTCAAGAATACTGCCCTGAGTTCCAGAAGATTGATATGAAGGAGAGACTCTTTTGGGGACCAGACCCCCTGTGCGGTGAGGGCTCCCAGGTGGGCTCTCCAGCCCTGGAGAGAAGCATCTGTGGTGAGAACCACTGAAGGAGTTTGCTTGAGAAATGGGACACCTTGCCTGAGATTGTCTTGGTCCAGCCACCACTGGAGAGCTTGGACCAGAGTCTGAGTCACTGGAATCAGTTTGGTAAGAGAGTCTTTCCTCTGAGACCAAAAGGATCTTGGATGGAATTGAATGTCCCTCATCTTGAACCTGGCCCCTTGCACCACTGCAGTGGAAGCTGCCATGTGGCCTAGGAGCTGAAGAAAATGTCTTGCTGGACAAGAAACCAGAGGATGAAAAGAGGAAGCGAGATCCTTAAGGGCCTGAACTCTTGCTAGTGGAAGGAATGCCTTTGCTTGAACAGTATCTAACTATCTCTGTGAAAGTGAGAAGCTATACTGGTTCAAGAACTGACTTTGGCAAGTTGAGAAGGAACCCTAGGGAACTGGGCAGATCCTGAGTGACCTGTACAGCTGACTTGACCTGGTCGGAAGACTGCCCTACAATGAGCCAGTGGTCCAGGTATGGAAATAGGGAAATGCCCCGTCTTCTAAGGAAAGCCACTACTACTGCAAGACACTTTGTAAACACTCTTGGAGCTGATGTTAGACTGAAAGGCATAGCTCTGAACTGATAATGGCCTGAAGGCAACTTGAACCCGAGGTACTTTCTGTGGGAGCACCTGGTGGGAATATGGAAACAGGCATCCTTGAGGTCCATGGAAGCTAACCAGTCTCCTGGCCTTAGAGAGGGAAGAATTACTCCCCGAGTCACCATTTTGAACTTTGGTTTTAAAATGTGCTTGTTCAAATACCTTAAGTCTAGGATGGGTCGCCACTCCCCCCCTGTCTTCTTTGTGGTAAGAAAGTATCTGGAGTACAGACATTTGCCCCTGTGTAGAGTAGGAAATCTCTCCACGGCTCTGAGAGCCAACAGAGAGGAAACCTCTGCTTCTATAGCAATGGTTTCAGAGATGTTTGCAGGTGGAAAAGACCCGACCTTCATTTATGGAAATTCATACAGAAACAGTCAGTTCCCAATCGGACCGACCGCTAGGGAACCGAAGAAATTACAATTTCCACAGAGTGAAACAAAAAAGTACTTCACTACCTATCTACACACTTACTGTGCCATAGACAGAGACTTGAAAACTGAAAAATAATAAATCGGTGAAACCGACACTTTTTATGAAACTTTACCAAACCGAGCGAAAGAGCAATCTCCAGAGCGACTTCATAGTTAAGCGGAATAAAGAATTTGATGGTTACACTCCGAAGCACCACAGATAAAGGTTTTAAATCAGAGCTCGAGCTCAACATTCTATGCTTCTGCATAGTTAACTCTTTCATCTCCGGGGCAGTTCAAGTGCTGGGGCTAACTGCATATGTCAGAATACAGCAAGACTTCATGTTGTTTGAAGGGAGGGAAGGCAAACAGAAATCTTCCCTTCCAAGAAAAGGACAATGCATCTCGCCAGAAAACTCCAGGCCCGGGATCAAGCAAGCAAAAAAATGGCAGTTTTGCATTGAGTGCGGACACAAAGAGGTCCAGATCTGGGTGGCCCCACCTGTTGAAGAGATTTTCGACCACCGAGGTTAGAAGCTCCCACACATGAGCCCGCGACCTGGAGCAGCTGAGACTGTCAGTGAAAACATTTTGAACTGAGAGCTCCAAACCATGCTCGGTGGGCCAATACCAGACTCTTATCACCTCCTAACACAGGAGGTATGAATGGTTCCCCCCGTTTGTTGATGCAATACACCACACACGTTGTCCATCTGCACCAGCAGTGGACCAGGAAGGAGATGAGTCTGAAAGGCCTGCAGGGCGTAAAGAACCACCTGCATCTCCAGGACATTGATATGAAGACCCTGCTCGATCTCCGTCAAGGTACACTGGATCTGGTGATCAACCAGATGAGCATGCATCCCAGGCCAGATGCGTCTGTCAAGAGAATCTGCAGGGGGGATCGAGATCTGAAAAGAACCCCCGCCCCCGAAGGAAGTTGGCTGGATCCAGCCACCACGACACAACCCTCTGGACCGGGTCAGAGACCAGGACCAACTGGTCCAGGTCATCTGTGCATTGGTCCCACTGGACAATCAAGGTCCACTGAGGAACCTGCATATGCAGGCAGGTCGGGGAACCATGGTAAAGTACAGTTACGTAAGAACTTACCGTAACAGTAGATCTTCGAGAACAGCTCTTGCAGCAGGTTACACCATTAGGACTGAACTCGGCAGATGCCAGGACCCCACAGAAAAATTCTAGCTAGCAGTATCCTGTGGGGGACTGCCCCAGACGTCGGCCCCTCCCCGACGTCAGGCATCACATAAAAGGGGGCAGTCCCCCAGCATCCCCAGTTCTCCCGCCGGAGACTCCCGGCCCAAAGGTAAGCTCTGAAGGGGAGACCGAGGATCTGCTTCCAAAGAAAGGTTTGTAGTAGAACGGCGTCAAAGACACTGTAGCCTAGAAACTAGGTCAGAAGACTCAACCTCCAGAGGGGAAGGTGGGAGGGAAACTACCTGCTGCAAGAGCTGTTCTTGAAGATCTACTGTTACGGCAAGTTCTTACGTAACTGTACTATCTTACTTCGAGAAACTGCTCTTGCAGCAGGTTACACCATTAGGAATGATTCCCAAGCAGTAAGGGAACAATTTGTTATCAGGAGGAGGCTAGGAGAGATGTTTCAGCTTCAGGACAAAAGTCCTTGAAGTACTGCCATGCTGAAACCAGCTCTGCATCTAGAGACAACATCCAGACTGTAATGCCTGATGAAGGTGTGTATCATGCTCCAGGTTGCTGCTGCACAGATGGCTGAAGTGGAGACATTTTTGAGCGCAGCGAAGGAGGTAGCCACCCCTTTGTAGAATGACCTTTTACCGGTCCCGGTAAAGGTTTGTTGCGCTTCTGGTAACAGAACATAATCCACTTGACCAGACATCTAGAAAGCGACTGTTTGGAGACAGGAGCACCGGGCATCCTTTGTGCGTAGGAAACAAAGAGCTGGTCTGACTTACGATGGGCCTTGGTTCTGGTCAGATAATATCTGAGACTCCTATGCACATCCAGAGTGTGTAACAGGGCTTCCCCCCGTTACAGTGATTTGGGTAATACACCGGCAGACCTATATCCTGGTTGAGTGTGACAGCCGAAAACACCTTGGGAAAGAACTTAAGATTCATTCTTAAGGACACCCTGTCCTTGTGAAAAATCAAATAAGGATCCTAGCACATTAGTGCATGAAGCTCAGAAATTCTTCTGGCAGAAGTAACAACTAAAAGGAGCAACTTCCAAGCGAGGAGATGCAGCTCGCAATCTGCGGCTGGTTCAAAAGGAGGCAGTGTAAGCTGCTCTAGAATAAAAGGGAGATCCCAAGGTGGAACCGAGTCTTTGATGGGAGGTCTCAAGTGCAGGATGACATGCAAAAAAGCACGAGAAGCCTCTAGTTGAGCTAGAGACCTGTGACCTATCGGAGAATGGTACACTGAAATGGCACATAGGTGGACCTTAATGGAGAAGTAGGCAAGACCTGCCTCAGAGAGGGAAAGGAGGCAGTCTAAAACAGACCTCTCAGAACAATCCAATGGGGTCAATCCATGAACTTGAGCCCAGATACAAAATCTGCACCACTTCATGGCGTTAAGTGGCATGAGTGGAGGGTTTTCTGGCTGCCACCAGAATGTCCGCAACTTCCTGAGAGACCCCATATCTCAGGACTGCTATGTCCTTAGGAACCAGACACACAGGTTCAGCGACCGAAGATCCAGATGGACCAAGGAGCCTGCCTCCTGGGACAGAACGTGAGAGCTGATTGGCAGAGACACTGGAGGTTCCTGGGCCAGCTGATGTAAGAGAGGGAACCAAATTTGCCTGGGCCAAAAGGGCGCTACTAGAATAAGGCACGCCAGCTCTTGTCAGAGCTTCAATAGAACCCTCTGGATCAAGGAAAGGGTGGTAAAGCATAGAGGAACCTGCCCGTCCAAGAGAGAGACAACGCATCTCGCCAGAAAACAAAAGGCCCTGGATCTAGCGAGCAGAAATTGGGCAGTTTTGCATTGGATGGGGACATGAAGAGGTCTAATTCTGGTGTCCCCATCTGCGTAACAGGTCCTCTGCAACTTCCTGAAGCAGTTCCCATTCATGGACTCTGGCCTGTGATTGGCTTAGACTGTCCGTGATAGTGTTGTCCACTCCGGAAACATGCACTGCAATGATATCTGCGCCGTGTTGCAGGACCCAATTCCAAACCCTTTGAGCCTCCCTGCAAAGGGGGTAGGAATGAGTGCCTCCTTGTTTGTTGAGATAGTACATCACTGCTGTATTGTCTGTACCAGAACAGTACCCGGTGGAATCTCCGTCTGGAATGCCTGTGGGGCGTACAGGATGGCTCTCATCTCCAGAATGTTTATGTGAAGTTGGGACTCTAGAGACGACCAGGAGTCTTGAGTCCTGACCCCGTTGAGGTGAGCTCCCCATCCAGACCCCGAGGCGTCTGTGAAGAGAGTCGCTGAAGGAGGTGGTGCAATGAAGGCGACTCCCATCGAAAGGTGGTCTGGGATGAGCCACCAATGCAAGTCTCGGATGACGGCATTCGTGATCTGGACTGGATGCTGCAGATGATCTTGCTTCTGGTCCCATTGTCCCTCAACATACACCGGGTGACCCGCATATGGAGTCGAGCTAGGGGAACCATTGCAATGGCAGCTGCCATGTGCCTGAGCAGGCAAAGGACAGTCCGGGCCAGTACCATATGCTTTTCCTTTATGTCCCTTATAAGGGATCTGATGCATTCCGCACTGTCCTGAGGAAGGAATGCCCTTCCCATAGTGGTGTCCAGAATTGCTCCTATAAACTGCAAGTTCTGAGACGGGACAAGGTGCGACTTCTCCTGGTTGATGGTGATACCCAGCGATAGGAAGCAGGAACAGGTATCCTGAATCGCGGACATCAGGGCATCCCACGAGGGTGCCATGAGGAGCCAGTCACCTAGGTACGGAAACACGTAGTGGCCACATCTCCCGAGAGCTGCTGCCACAACTGCCATACACTTTGCGAATACTCGAGGTGCTGAGGACAGTCCAAAAGGGAGGGCTCGGAACTGGTTGTGGTGTCCCAGAAACTCGTAGCGCAGAAATTTTCAGTGCGCTCGAGCGATCGGGAGATGTAGGTGAGCGTCCTGCATGTCCAGTTATGCCAGCCATGTGCCCTCGTTGAGCATGGGAATGAGATGCAGCAGGGTCACCATGCGGAAGCGCTTGTACAACACAAAGGTGTTGAGGTCGCTGAGATCCAAGATCAGGCGCAGGACCCCTATTTTCTTTGGAACCAGGAAGAAGTGAGAATAGTAACCTTTTCCTCTCTGGTTTGGTGGAACATACTCTATGGTCTCCTTGTCGATGAGGGCCAAGATCTCCTGCTGGATGAGCAGGGCATGCTGACCTGAGTAGCAGGAGAGCAGGGGAGGTCTGGATGATAGGTGGTTGAGGAACTCTAGAGTGACCTCATTTTGACAACTGCAACACCCACCGGTCGGAGGTTATCCTCTGCCATCCCGAAAGGTGATGAGAGATGTGACCCCCGACCTTCTCGACCCTTTGATCCAGAGGAGGGGCGGGGTTGGGAAGGAGTCATGCGGTGGTGATACTGGACCCCGTGGTCTGGGATGCTTTGGGCCCTGATCAGAGGGGAACTTGGCTTGATTTTTGTGACCAAAGTTGCCCCTGGGCTGCTGGCCAGAACATGGCTGCTGCCACTGCTGCCGGCCGTGAAAACGGTTCTGGTTCCTACGAAAGCAGACAGACTTGGGTCTGTACATGGCCTGTACAGTTCTGACTGCCTTCCTGGCATCCTATAGCCTGGTGATGACCTTCTCAGATTCCTCACCGAATAGGACAGCTCTATTATAAGGGACATCCTGGATGTTCTTCTGGACATCCGGGGTAAATCCGGAGGCTCTCAACCAAGAGCGTCTCCAGAGACAAACACCTGTAGCTGCTCCCCTGGCTGCCAAGTCCGCTGAATCGTAAGCGGCTCAGAGAACCTGGGTCCTCACGTCTGACCCAGTTTGAAGGAAGTTAAGCAGTTCCTCCTTCTTTTTGCCATCCAGGAAGTCCTTTAAAAGGTCTTGACCCTGTTCCCAAAGGGCATTCTGAAACTGACCCATGTGCATGAGATAGTTCAGAGACCTTATTGAGCATGTTGCAGCCACATACATACGTCTTCCCATAGAATCTAATTGCTTAGATTCCTGGTCTGGAGGCTAGGTACTCAAGTGCTGAGGCTGCTGAGACCAATCATGAGATACGGTAATGACCAGGGAGTCCGCCAGTCTTCCATTGGAGCCCTGTAGAGGCAGTCAGCCTTCTTTGGAACAGCCGGTGTACAATGTGAATGCTTCCAAGCTGCCTTGGTGACGTCCACAAAGGTGTCCACCAGAGGTAGGACCACCACAGGCTTCGGGTCTTTCTGCCTGAGGTAACGGGCAAGGCGTTGTCTCTCGGGATCTAAGTCTTCTGTCTCCCATCCCATATTTTCCTGGACGTGCCTCATGATTTCTGAAAAGGAGGGATTATCCAGTGGTGACCTTGGGAGGTCTAGTGATGGGGGACTAAAAGGAGATGGAGACTTGGAGGTATCGGACTTATCCAGTCTGGAGTCATCCCCCAGTGAGTAGTGTCTGCCCCTGGGTCATTTGGGACTTGGGGACCCTAAGGGAGACCATGATGGGTGTCTTTTTCTCTCTCTCGATCTGCCCCGAGGAGGTGGAGTTGGCTCCTTAGGGGTCAGGGGTCTTGAAACTTCAGCACCCTGAGGAGGTGGTGGAGGTGGTAGAGGCTTAAAGGGGACCACGTCCTTCTTTATAGTCTCCCACCAGAAGGTGAACAGTTCTTTCACCTCCTGTATATTCATGCCTGACGATGGGCCCGGTGTCAGTGTGGGTCTGACACCGGGGTCAGGAATCGGGTCCCGGGGAACCGCCGGATCCGGCGATGGCTCCCTGGGCAAGTCAGCATCCTCCGTGTCGCCCGTCTGGTCGTCCAGCGGCACTGTAGCTTCTTCTCCTGATGACCCCTGACGTCCGGTATTCACCGGCGTCAGTATTACTGGCGTCGGTGTAGTCCATTTTGCGGGTGTTGGGTCGGATGCCTTCTTAGCCTCCGTCATCTGCTTGAGGGACGTCAGCTCTGCAGTCTTCCTTCAGGAACCTTTGGAGGTTGGGAGATGGACTTGATGTCTGTGTCCCAGCGTCGGTCTGACGCTACGCTGGATTTTGAGGAAGACTTCTTGTGCCTGTCTGAAGAATCAGGCCAGGAGGTAGCGTCAGGTGCCCAAGTAGTCTTGAGCGGGTGTAAAGAGGCTGAGAAGCCCCCTGAAGACCTTACCTTAATGGGGGAAGGTTGGAAGCAGGCCTGGGAAGGAGATCTGTCAGACCGCCTAGAGCTGGAGCTGGAGCTGACCCTGGACTCAGAGGCCCGGCAGGGGGATCTTGACCTACCCAAGTCCTGATACTTGTCCCCGTGTTTTCCTGTCTTGTGGGAAGATTCCCCTTTGGAGGCAGGCTTTTTCTCCATTTTCTTTAATTTCTCCTCAAGGAGGAACCCCTGAAGGGCCTTTTGGCGGTGGATCTGGGTTCTGCTATTAAATTGCTGGCAGATTGGGCAGGCCTGGGTATCATGCTCCAGGCCTAGGCACCTTACACAGACCGAATAATGGTCTGCAAAAGGGATTTGCTTGCCACAGGCACACTTAGAGGGGAGTCCTTCGAGAGAAGGGGTAGGGGAAGCAGACATGGATTGAGATTAATCAAGATAAAGATTTCATGCATTGTTTTGTTGATGCAGGCATCTGTGAGGCCAATGCTGGTGAGTCAACGGCAGGAAAAGAACTGGGAATGCTGGGGCGCCGCCCCTTTTATGTGATGCCTGATGTCGGGAAGGGGCCGACGTCAGAGGCGGTCCCCCGCTCTATATTGCTAGCTAGAATTTTTCCGTGGGGCCCTGGCGCCTGCCGGCTTCAGTCCTAATGGTGTAACCTGCTGCAAGAGCTATTTCTCTAAGTAAGATCTGCCGCTGTCATTTGACCCACAAGGCACAGGAAAACCCTGGTGGGGACCTGCTGGCTTGAGGAAACCAGATAGGCCTGCTCCACCAGTCACTCCACCCTGTCCTCAGGCAAAAAAGCCTTGCCCTGGTTAGTGTCCAGGACCGCCCCTATGTACTGAAGGCACTGGCAAAGGGAGAGGCTGGACTTCAACAGATTTATAGTGATTCCCAGGGCCTGGAAGAGATGGAAGGTGTATTCCAGGGTCTGAACTGAGCAGTCAATGGAGGGAGCTGTGAGCAGCCAGTCATTCAGGTAGGGGAAAAAACAGAAGCCTTGCCTCTGCAATGCGGTCTCCACCACTGCCAAGCATTTGGTAAATACTCGGGGGTGTGGGGGGAGGAGGCCAAAAGGAAGGGCCCAGAATTAAAAATGGGCTCCCTGAAAATGGAAGTGGAGGAAGCAACGATGGACAGGAAAGATCTGGATGTGCAGGTAAGCATCCTGCATAACCAGAGAGCACAGCCAGCTCCCTGGTGCAGAAGGGGTAAAAGCCCTTGGAGGAAGACCATCTGAAAGTGCTTGTACTTGATGTACAGATTCAGATGGCTCAGGTCCAGGATGGGCTGATTATCCCCAATCTTTTAGGGACGAGGAAGAAGTGGGAGTAAAACCCACAAGGGACAGGCTCTATGGGTCTTTTAAGAAGAGGCAGAATTTCCTCCTAAACCAGAAACAGGTGTGTGTGTGGGGAGTTCTGAAGGTCACTTAGGAACTCCAGAGTGTGACCATGTTCTATGATCTGGAGCACCCAATTGTTCATGGTCACCCCTCTAGGTGGAGGGAGAACTGACCCCCGACCGTCTCCCTTGGATGCTCGGCCGAACAGGGAGGGTCGGCTAAGGAGTTAGGAGGTAGGGGTGGGTGCAGGCAGGGGGGCTGCAGGGGCCTTGGGGGCTCTGGAGGTGGCAGCAGGGGCCGCTGTGGCCTTACGTTTGTGCTGGTCCTTGACAGGCTGGTTCAGAGACTGCTTATGGGAGGACCGGTGAAAGGGCTGATGTTGGTCTGCTGTAGTTTGGGGGTAATAGAGCTAATGGACAGACTTGAGGGCACACCCTGACTCCTGCAGGGTAGAAATGATGTCCTGGACATCCCCCCCCCCTCCAAAAAAAGGACCGAACCCTGGAAGCAAAATGCTGGCTTGTACATCCGAGGCAAAACCGGACACCCGGTGCAAAGAATGCCTCTGGAGACAGACCCCAGCAGTTGCCCCATGCCCAGAGGTGTCCACAGCATCATAAGTTGCCAGGAGGACATGACTGCCAATGTCTGAGCCCAACTTCATAAGCTGGGAGAGCTGCATCTTGGTGGGATCCTCTGTTAAGGTCTGCACCAAGTCCTTGGTTTGGTCCCAAAGAACATTTTGATATTGGACCATGTGTGCCAGATAATTTGTGGTCTGGATAGCCAGAGTAGTAGAGGCAAAAACACATTTACCAAAGTGATCCATCTGCCTGGACTCCTGGTCTGGGGAAGGGTACTAAGGTGCTTCGGCTTCTTAGTATGGTCATGTGCCACATTTATCACCATTGATTTCACCTTAGGGTGATCCCCCCAGAAAAAGCTTGTTCGCTGGGGCATGGTAAAGGTGGTCTGCCATTTGTAGGCAGAAGAGGGATGGTAGAAGGATGATTCCAGGCCGCCCTAGTGACATCCTCATTGAAGTCGATCAAAGGAGGCACCAGCATGGGGAGGGCATCTTGCTGACGGAGACAGATGGTCAAACAGTGTCTTTCAGAGTCCTGCTCCTCCGTCTCCCTGCCCATAATGGACTGGATGTGAAACACGACATCCATAATGGATGGACTGTCAGGGGGGAACTTGGGTACCTCCTTAGCTTGGACATCCCCATCCAAAGTCTCCCCAGCAGAGGAGGAAGACCCCGAAGAATTGGAGTCAACCTCAGAGGAATCACTAACCAGGACTGATGCTTGGGGCCGGTGTTTGCCACTTTGAGAGCTTGAGCCTACGTCAGGCTGAGCCAGAGGACCCCAACATGCAGAGTTCACTCGGATCAGTCCAGTCTAGGTTCTGGGGCTGGGGGACCTGGGGAGGGCGAAGGAGAGATGACGGAGGTGGCCCTTGAGGGGTGAGGGTCTGCCTTTACATGAAGGACCACCACACTGAAAAAAGGGCATTATAATCCACAGGGGGGCAGTATATTGAACACCAGTAGGAATGGATAAGAAGGTGCCGGGGAAGGGTACGATGGATGAGAAGCCAGAACACAGTACCCATGTGCAGGTCCACCCGGCGCCAGCTGAGGATCCAGCATCAACCCAGCAGGCAGTAGCTGTGGCGTTGGTTGTGGCAGGGGTGACAACGGAGCCAGGCCCATAGGCTGGGACTGTAGCAGCACTGGCAATGGTCTGGCAGGCAAAGGCCTGGCACGCGCAGGGGAAGGATCCACCAGCACCGGCCCAGCTAGAGAAGCTGGCGCCTGAGGGGATGGAGACACCCGAGTCAAAGGCAGAGGTGATGCTGGTGAAGAGGAGACGGCGGTGGCCTGCTGCGGGCATTGCCTGGCAGGACTGATGGTCCCAGTAGTGGGAACCAATAAAGACAGCACCATGGCTTGGGGGGGTGATGGTTATGGAGCCGACGCTCGAGGAACCAACACTGGCCAAGCCACCTGGCTGAGAGCCCATGGGGGATATGGGCCTGAGTGCCAGGGGCTGGGGAGCAGAAGACAAAGTCCCTTGCCCAAAGAGCTGCTGCCTGAAACAGCAATGAGGGCGGGTGGAGGAGCCACTGGGAGCCTGGAGGAAAAGAGGGCTGGTGGAGCTCCAGGAGCAGACCCTCCCATGGGGGACAACTCTGTCGCGGTTGACTGTGAGGTGACTGCGAACGGGAAGCTGACTGGTCCTGGACCCGGTGCTTATGCTTCCCAGATTTCTCCTTGTGAGAGGAGGAAGGGGCCCCGGAGGACTGTGCTGGCGAGGCCTAAGAGCTCCTGGCCTGCAGCTCTTTCTCCAAAGCAACCAACTTCTGCTTCCAAAGGTGGCTCTCCAGAGTTTTTAAACAACATCTCCGAGTGGCGTGGTTGAACTTCTGGCAAAACTGGCAGGCTTCAGTGTCATGGCTGCGGCCTAGGAAGATGAGACATGCAGAGTGGCCGCCCTTGTCAGGGATCTGTGTGCCACAGGCACACTTCGAGGAGCAGTTGGAAGACGAGGCTAGTGGAGAACACATACTCTCAGACAAGAACACTGAAAATTCAATGTTTTACACTAAAGAGAAATGAAAGGGGGCGCTAGACAGCGGATGACCTAACAGGACGTGCTTCAAACTAGCTCCTGCTATTTCAAATTTATTTCAACCAAAAGCTCTGGAAAAAGTTAAGTTGGCACTTTTAAACTATAATCATTCAATTCCTGACAGCATGTGGATCATTTTGAGCCAAAATTATTATGGGGAGACTAAAGGGAGCGGCCAGAGGAAGCTCAAAGCAACAGCAGCCATCAACAGAGCCCTCCACTAGCTCGAATGCAGGAAAACCCGAGGATCTGGGTACAGAACCTCCATGGCACACTGTGCTGGAGGCCATGTGAGCAATGGACTTAAAGACTGAACACACACTGCAGAAATTGGAAAGCCAAGATGCACAGCTGAAAACCCTAACAGCTACAGTGGCAGACTCCAAGTCCCGCTCAACTAAAACCTTGGCCGCTGTGAATAAACTCACCACAGAAAATGTGCGGCTCTGTTTCCAAATGGAGGCCCTGGAGAATGCAGCACGGGCCTCTCATCTTCGTCTGGTGGGCATCCCCGAGGCGATCAAGGGAGATAATTTACTGGATTTTCTTACGACTTGGTTGGGGAATGCAGTGTGATTGCTAGAAGGCACCAGGCTAAATTCATTTACCAACGCCTACAGGATCAGCATGAGGGGAGCACAACCAAACCGTAACACTCCCCGTACCATTTTACTTAAAACTTTGAGTGCAGAAAAAAAGGAGAAAATCTTAGCGGCTGCCAGAATGTCGTACCTGCTCACTACTGAAGGGAAGGATATTGAAATTAATCCCGACCTGTGTTTTTTTTTTTTTTTTACTTTACATTTTTTGTGTTTTCTCCCTGGTCTTTCTTCTCCCTGATCCCAGGACCCCAGCAGACATGGACGTGCATGTGCATGGAGGTGCACACGCATGCTGGGTACCAACATGGCCCCTTCTGCCCCACTCCGTGGCCGTCGCAGGGCTCCCCGTTGCCTGAACTGCCACACCTCATCCCTGCCAGGGAGGGGAAAGTCACCTTGTGGCAGCTCAATCCCGCTCCTCACCCACCAACCCAGGCTCGTTCCCGAACCCAGGTCGCCGGCGTAGCATGAGGGGTGGCGTGCAGCACCTTAATCCTCAGCGCCACCAGGCAGGCCTATCCAGATCTGTCTTTTGCCACCAGAAATCGATGCAAACAGTTTGATGCTGTCCGTGCATGACTGCGTTCACTGGGAATAGTAAACTCCCTGTTGTTTCCTGCCAGACTCTGGATTGTGTATGGAGGCAAGCAATTTTAGTTTTCAGATGCTAAGGATGCCGGCTGTTGGACGGAAAAGACGGTCTTAGAGTTTTGTCCTCGACAGCAAACTAACGAAGCCATGGGAGCGAATGAAGACGACTGAAGAACAAGGGTTCTAACTTCTACTTTCTGGACAGTACAGGTGCCTTATACACAAGTGTTACCCGCACCCCTGAAATGGGACCTAACTATAGTTTTTAAGCTGCTTTTGTATGTTATAATAATAGGTTCTATTATAAGGGGGAAGGGGTCAGTGTCTTAAGTCCTTATGTTTGTTTTTTGCTATGCCCTGGTTCGAGGTAAGATGGTGTCTACCCTGTGGCATACATACAGGTCGTGTGGAAAGGCCCATTAGCCATTATGGTTTGGAGCTTGTTCCGTTCTCTATCTTGATGAGAGCAAAGTGCTTTTGAGATTTTCTCTGACCCTTGTTACCCATGGTCCTGTTACCGAAGAGACTTTGGTACTATCGTATGTGGGATTCTTTTTCTTTCCTTACAGGTTCCAAGAGGACAGAGCCGGGAAGCCGTAATACAGAGGCTTTTGTGTTGAATCAGCTTATTAATACCTATAAGTCAGGCTTTACTTGTACAATTGACCTGAGTTTCGAATTAACTCAGCAGAGCCACTGTGTTTGCACCTATATTTTGTGTAAGTACTATTAAAGTTGTGGTACATACAGTAATACCTGTGTAACAATTTCCTTAGCCACCAAACTCGTTGTCATGGCTGTCAACTTGGTACACCATTATTTACAATCTTAGAGGTACACCTCCCACTCCTTGGTTTAAAGAATGTGGGACAACATTTACTGTGGTAATGTATTTATAGTTACTGGTTAAGGGAAATAATCAACCACTGGCAGACCCTCGGAAACTCTGTAATTCACACTTGTGAATTACGGAGTTCTGTAAACCATGGGTACTGCAAAACTGGCGTGAGTCTCATTGAGATGTCCCAGAGAACGTGTCCTCATGCTGGCGGTCCGCTCAACATCCTCACTGAAAATCACCAGCATGAGACACAGGCTTCTCTATGGTCTGGCTTAAAAAAAACAGTTGCAGTGTAAAATAAAATCTCTGCCAAAAAATCACCAAACAATGGCAACCACATCCTGTTTTCAGACCCCGAATGAACTGGAAAGGCTGCAATTCATTGAAGACCAGGAAAACAAAACCACAGTGAAAACAAAACGTGATGTAGCCCTATTCAAGAAACACCTTGTAGAAACAGGTGAGTCAGAAGATTTCCTCAGTCTACCCAAGGAACAGCTGGACACCTTGATAGCTAATTTTATATTTACCATTAAATGGCTCCAACTACGAGCCCTGCACAATAAGAGGTTATTTGTGCAAGTATTCACAGACACCTAACATAGAAACCAGTAAATATAAAAAATAAAACATGGAAAAGTGTGGTAATTTGGATTTTATGCACACCCGAGGTGTGTGATGCCCAGATAAAGGGCATCACACCCCTCGAGTATTCATAACATCCTCATAAACCACACTTCCCCATGCATTGTTCTCTATATGTAACACTCTTCTGGTCTCATATAACTCTGTATGTGAGTTTCTGCTGGTTCAGTTGGAAAACAATATACATAAATTCAAAAAAAATAAAATGACCAAAGGGGTTTGCTTGGCACACTGGTGACCTGGGTTCGCACCCCGAGCCCGGGTACCAGAAGCGAAGACCAGCAGGGAGGTAGTTCAGAGTATCTACTGGATGCTTCCCTCCTGGGGGACTTCGGCACCTGGAGGTGGCTTGGGTGATATTCTAGTCAGCATAATGCCTCAAAACACCACTGTATATCCCTGCCCCCAGGTCGCCATCGCAACCAGGTCCATTTCAGGAGCTATGGAGGAGTAGTAAAATGGAAAACTGCCCCCCAGACTGGATGATGGCTGCCGGTCCCCATTGCCATGAAGCCCGGAAGTGTCTGGGCCAACCCTGCAGTGTCCAGGATATGTATCTGCACCTATGAGGTGCTTCTCCCTTGGAAGGGGGGACCCACCTGATGAAGAGTTTAGTTGTGTTACCTGAGGGCTGCGGTACTACAGGGAAGAGGATGGTGATGGGGTGGAGTGGCGGTGGGCCTATGTGGCCTGAAGGAGTGACTAGCTGGGGAGCGTTAAAAAAAAAAAAAAAAGAGAGAAATGAAAAATAAAAAAGTGTGGTAAATGTGGGAAATGGTGGTCGACTGTAGCTGTAGCATCCATGTTCGCAGATCGAAGGCAGGAAAAGAACTGAGTTAGGTGTGGGGGACTGCCCACCTATATAGGCTAGGCTGACGTCAGCTGACTGACGGCGTTGGGCGGTCCCCCATAGTAGACTGCTAGCTAGAAGTTTTCTGTGTGGTCCTAGTGCCTGGTGGCTTAGTCCTACCAATGTGGCCTTCTGCAAGAGCCTTCCTTGAAGTAAGATCAAGAAATGTTCAGCAACAGAAAGAACTTGATTCTTGTGTGAACCTTTTTCCAGGTTCTGGAAGAGGAGGCATGAATTAGGGATTGTTAAGCATATTGAGGGAACCCTTTGGAGGAAACATTACCATGGTGAGTATTTTTTTCTTCAAACACCAGGAATCCCTCATTTATGCTTAACAGCTGCAGATTCCATACCAATACCGTGGGAGGCTGGGTACAACACCTATTTAGGGAAACAGTTCTGCAAGACATCAGTGACAAAACTGGCATCCCTTCTAGATTGCATGTCCAGAAAGTAATGCTTTGTGAAAGTGTGTACCGTTTTCCAGGTAGCTGCTTTACAAATTTCCTGCAGGGCAACACCTCTTGATGCTGCCACAGATGCAGAGGTGCCCCTTGTGGGGTGAGCCCTAAGACCTTAAGGTGGCAGCTTGCCAACTTTGCCATAACAGAACTGTATGCAGGAACTATCCAATGAAAAATGGTTCTCATGGATGCTGATTTACCTTTCCTCACTTCACCACAGGTGATGAATAACTGAGTATTAGTGGACCTTACATCTTCTGTGTGGTCCAGTTTGTAGCGCAGAGCTCTCAAAGGGAAAGTCCCCTCAGCTGCCTATTTTCTGTATACCTGTGTAGTCTGTAGACAAGAATAACGATTCCATCTCTTGCATCCCCCTAATTTCATCCTAATTTAAATATAAATGAGGTTGCTTCACTCTGTTCATAGAAACATAGATTTTGACAGCAGATAAGGACCGCTTGGCCCACCTAGTCTGCCCATTCCCTATGTATTGGATAAGCTGCAGATTCTAGTTAACCAACAGCCTACTTCCTCATACCCTTCACTATAATTGCCTTATGTCTGTCCCATGCATTCTTGAATTCCCCCACTGTTTTTGAACCCATGACCGCCTCAGGAAGGTGGTTCCATACATCCACCACCCTCTCCGTGAAAAAATACTTTCCGACATTCCCCCTGAACTGTGCCCCCTTGTTCTTGCACATCTCTTTCTCTCAAAGATGCTCGCGTCTTGAACTTTGTTGATTCCCTTGAGGTACTTGAAAGTTTCTATCATGTCCCCCGCCTCTTTTCTCAAGGGTATACATATTAGCTCTTTCAGTCTCTCTCCTCATGTGGCTTCTTGTTGCAGACCCTGCACCATTTTAGTTGCCTCCCTGACCGCCTCCATCCTGTCAATGTCCTTGCGGAGATGGGGTCTCCAGAACTGCATGCAGTACTCCACGTGGGGTCTCACCAACTGTCTGCACAGAGGGATGACAACTTCCTGTTTTCTACTGGTGATACCTCTCCCTACGCATCCCAGTATCCCTCCAGCCCTCCTTACAGCCTTCTCACATTGTTTGCCTACCTTAAGGTCATCTGATAAGACTACCCAGGGTCCCTTTCCATTTTATTGTTGTTAGTGCCCCCAACTGTGTGCTCTTCCCCTGGGTTTTGCTTCCCAGGTGCATTACTTTACACTTTTTGCACTGAATCTCAGCTGCCATGTTTCTGACCATTCCTCCAACCTTGCCAAGTCTCTTCTCATCCTTTCCACCCCCGTGTATCAACCCTGTTGCAGATTTTTATATCATCTGCAAAGAGGCATACATTTCCTTCCAGACCCTCAGCAATGTCTCCTATAAAGACATTAAAGAGGACCAATCCCAGTACTGAACCCTGTGGTACCCCACTAGTAACCACCCTTTCTTCAGAGTGTATTCTGTTTACTATTACCCTCCGTATCCTGTTGGTCAGCCAATTTGTTACCCAGGCTATCATCCTGGGACCCACTCCCAGGGTGGCTAACTTGTTTATTAATCTTTTGCGTGGGACTGTGTCAAATGCCTTGCTGAAGTCTAGGTAGGCCATATCTACAGCCCCTCCCTGGTCTACTACTTTGGTCACCCAGTCAAACAAATCTATTACTGTAGATTTGTGTGACATGACCTTCCCGCTGTGAATCCATGCTGCCTTGGGTCCTGTGCCCTGCTGGCCTCTAGGTACTCAACAATTCTTTCTTTCAGAAGTGATTCCATCATTTTCCCTACCACTGAGGTTAAACTAACAGGTCTGTAATTCCCTGCCTCTGCCTTGCTCCCACTTTTGTGAAGAGGAATCACATCTGCCCTCCTCCAGACCTCACGTACCACGCCATCCTCCCATGATTTGTAAAAAGGGTAGTCAATGACGTCACTAGGTCTCTCCTTAGTTCTTTTAGAATCTGGGGTGAATCCCATCAGGCCCCATTGCTTTGTCCAACCTGAGTTTTAGGAGTTCTCTCAGGACCCTATCTTCTGTGAATGGACTGTTATCGACTCCCCTGCCCAAAGTGTTTCTATTGCTTGGCTTAGGTACCTCCCCCTCTTCTTCTTTTATGAATACTGAGCAAAGGTATTCGTTCAGTATCCCTGCTTTTCCACTGTCATCCTCTGCCCACCTCCCCTCCTCTCCACTTTGTTATGCCTCACTATCCCTTCCTTAGTCTTCCTTCACTCCCTGATGTACCTATAAAAGGTTTTATCCCCCTTCTTAACAGAGTTGGCTATCTTTTCCTCAGTTTGGGCCTTTGCTATTCTGACTGCCTTTCCCGCTTCCTTCTGCTTTAACTGGTACTGTTCTCTGTCCTGCTCATTCTGTGATGCCTTGTACTTCCTGAATGCTATCTTTTTCTCCCTAACCTTTCCTGCCACCTCTTTTGAGAACCACAATGGTTTTTTACTTCATTTTGTTTTATTTGCTTCACACAAAGACTTGTTGCCTCTGTGATGGCAGTTTTGATTTTCTCCCATTGTTCTTCTACCCCTGCTTCCTGTCCACTTGCTACTGTATTCCTTAGGCACTCACCCATTTTGCCAAAATCAGCCCTCCTAAAGTCCAGTACTTTTGTCTTTGTATGGCTTGACTCTACAGATATATTTATCGTGAACCACACTGTTCGGTGGTCGCTAGTTCCCAGATGGCTACCCACTTCTAAATCTGTGATCCTTTCACCATCTCCATTTGAGAGTACCAGGTCTAAAACTGCTCCATCCCAAGTGGGTTCCAACACTAGCTGTCTGAGGTATAAATTCATAGATTGCATATGAGTTCAGAGAGCCAGGGCCCTTTAACGAACTGGCCAACACCTTAGTGATGGAAGAAAAATTTCTCTGTCCCCATAAATTTATCCAGTCTTTTTTTTTAAAAGTATCCAAGGTGTCGCTATTAACCATGTCTTTTGGCAAGGTGTTCCATCTAGTAATGACTCGTTGTGTGAAGAATGTACTCCTCCTTACTGTAATAGATTGCTCTCCTATTAATTTAAGGGCATGGGATCTAGTTAACTCTCTCCCTGTATGTCTGGTCAGACCAATAGTATTTAGTCCATAAGGTTTGTTTATGTGCCTATAAATTAGACACATTTCATCCCTTGTACTTCTGTAATGGGTTGAGTACAAATTCTATTTCTAAGTCCGTTATTATATCCCACATGTTGACATGTCCTCATTTTTTTAGTTAGTCTTCTCTGCACCTTTTCTACCATTTTCCTAGATTTAATATCTTGTGGGGCACAGAACTGGGCACAATACTCCCAGTGGGGGCGTACCCAAAGAGGTGTAAAGTGGCAGTATAACATCTCTTTCTCTGCTTCTGAGCATTGATTGGGCTAACATGGCTTCATCGGAACACACCACAGCTAGCTGGGTGCAGGATTCTGCATGTCAATCTCCCACATGCGGGAAGACTGGCGAGCAAACCTAACATAGGGGTTGTAATGGTTGTAATGCAACACCAGAAGCATAGACGACGGAAGGTGAGGTCTAACCACAGCTTGAACCTCTTAGCTAGGAAGATCATCCTTATGCTTCTGCTACTCTCCGGCAACATACACTCAAACCCAGGCCCAGTCACTACAATGAGTACTGGTGTGCATAAGACCCATGGGCTAAAAATTGCCTCCCTTAACATCTGCAGCTTAACTACAAAATTTGTGCAGCTGCAGGCTTGGATGGCTCTCCATACCCCGGACGTCCTCTGCTTAACAGAAACCTGGCTGACTGGTAGAATCAAAGACAGCGAAATTGCCATGTCTGGCTACCAAATCTATAGGCTTGATAGGACAGAAAAAAAAAGAGGAGGGGGATGCATTATCTATGCTAAGGACTCTACGGTGTACTGTTCTCCCTGAAACCAGGGTAGCTGATGACCATAATATATTAATACTAAAAGCACAGATTGGGCAGAATGGCAAATCCCTAATCCTTGCATCAGTATATCTACCCCCAAAGGGAGCCACTGCAGGTCTTACCAAAGTGATGGAAGTCACAGGCACTTTCCCTCATGGAATGGAGCAACTGATTACTGGTGATTTTAATATAAATTGGAATGGGAAGGAGGCTGCACTGATTAGAGACATGATTGCCATCGCCAATATGTCACAACTAGTCTCCCACCCTACCAGACTGAATTATAAGACTGGTAGCAGCACCCTTCTTGACTGGATACTTGCAAGATCACCGTCTAGAATCACCGAGGTTAAGGTTCTGTCTGACATGCTAAGTGACCACTCCCCTATCACACTGCTGTGGTCAAACAAAGTCACCAAAAGCCCTCCCAACCTCATAATGAGCAGGGTCCTGAGAAAGGGGATGCTTGGCGCCCTCAAATCGGCATTTGCCCTCCATGATTGGACCCCAATCAGTCAGGCTTCATCTCTAAACCAGGCCCTTGGCTACTTCACAAACAGCTTCAACAGCATATGGGATATCTATGCCCCCCTCACTAAGAGGAAAATTAAAGGGCAGACCAATGGGTGGATAAATGGAGAACTACTCTCCCATATGAACGAAAGGGATTCACTCTGGGAGAAGGCAAGAAACACAGGTAACAGTCATGACTACCAGTGTTACAGGGCGGCCAGAAATCACTGCACTAAACTAATTTGGCTCACCAAAGCCAACTATCACAAAGCACTGCTTGCTAACTCCTGGGGAGATGATAAAAGGTTCTGGGGTAGCATCAAGGGCATCCTTGGCAAGGAGGACAAGATGCATCCCAGTCTACTTAACACCAGTAAAAATCACATCACAGACCCCCTAACCGTAGGAGAGGCCTTCAACATGGCCTTCACTGATCTCACTGCAGTACTCCCACCAGCATACTTCCACCATGAGCAGGGCCAGATCAACAACGGACTCTCAGAACACCCTCACCCACCCTACCTTAAAAGGGTGACTGTGAAGGAGACCCTAGCTAAGGTCAGGAAAGTACTGGACAAGACAGGGTAGTGATAGGATCGACATAAAACTGCTTTCCCTTACCCTGGACATCCTCATAGTGCCCATCACCTGACTGTTCAACAAATCACTTACTCTTGCTCAATTCCCAGTGGTATGGAAGCAGGCCCTAGTAACACCTGTGCATAAGGGTGGTGACAAATCCTTGGTTGCCAATTACAGGCCCATCTCAATACTTTCTCCACTGTCCAAAGCCCTGGAAAAGATTGTGGCTGGCCAGCTCATGGACTACCTCAACAAGTATAACTTACTTTGCCCTAACCAGCATGGTTTCAGACAAAACCATAGCACAACCACAGCTCTGCTGGACTTTACAACCTATGCACACAAGGCCTTGGATGAAGGCAAATTGATGGGGTCTATCTTCATAGACCTCACCAAAGCCTTCGATACAGTCAATCACCCCCTGTTACTGACCAAATTGTCAAATTTGGGAGTGGCACCTAGTGCACTATGTTGGTTCCAAGACTACCTTACAGACAAAACTCAATGTGTCAAAATTGGACATACAGTTTCCTGTGCAAGAGAGATATCGCTGGGGGTGCACCAGGGGTCAACTCTTGGGCCCCTACTCTTCAGTATCTTTCTAAATGACCTCCCCACTGAAAGTGATACCAAACTGATACTCTAAGCCGAAGATGCACATCCCTGTTTAATCTGCAAGATGAGCTTCAGGCATCCTTCTCCACATCAGAGAACTGGTTCTGCAGATATAAGTTGTTTCTGAATTATAAAAAGACCAAGGCCATGCTTTTTACCAGTACACGCAAAGAAATTAATCAAAACCCCCTCATCATTACAAACTCCTGCAGGGAGCCAGTGGAGCAGGTCTGCATGTTCAAGTATCTGGGGATAACTCTGGATGAAACCCTTACATTTGCTCAACATATCGACTCCCTGGTCAAGACAGTCAACCAAGATTGGTGTCCTTTACAGGCATCAGAAACACCTATCCCCTGAGGCCCTCCGCCTTGCAGTACACAGCTCCATATTATCACATATCAATTATGGAATAGTGATATATGGGCCGGCAACGTATACCGCATTGAAACAGGTCGAGGTGGCCCTTAACAAGGCCTGCAGACTAGCCCTAGGTTTACAGCACGATACACACACATGTATACTATATGAGCTCACAAACTGGCTATCCCTAAAAAACAGGGTCATACAGCAGACGTGCACCCTAGGGAAGAAAGCACTAATGGGGAAATCACCACCTTGCGTTGGCAATCTGCTAGTGGCTGCAAACACACTACAGGCCACTAGAGGGAGGTCAAGAGGGGCCCTGACCATTCCATTCCGACGTACCTTGCTCGGGCACCGGGCATTTGCCTACCGTGCTCCTATGTGGCTGAATGAATTACCCGAGCACCTCATTCGCCACCAATTGTCTAGCCACTTTCAAAACTAACCTCAAACATCTTATTACAATCTCTAAATGCTCCTGCAACTAATCCCCGGCCTCTCAATCCACTGCCAATTTATGATTGACACAGCGTGTGCTCCTCTTGTCCCTCGCCTTCCTGGCTACCCTCTACAAAGGCAAGGACCCCCCCCGCCTACACTTAACTCCCAACCACTGCTTTACAACTTCCTCTGACCTCGAAGGCCATCCACTGCCCCCACTCCCAATGACAAGGCTCCCTGGGGCTGCACTAGTCTCTGGCTTATAACTATGCTATTGTATCCTACCTTCCTAACCTGTAATCCAAAATTGTCTTTGCTCATTTGTTAAATCGTGGTGTTGTCTTACCCTATGTTTTCTTTTTTTACAATAACTACTTTGTACCTTGTTTTGTCTTGTCACTGACATGGAACCTTTGTAAAAGAGCTTGGGCTCAAAGGTATTTTTCGAATCAATAAACTTAAACTTAAGTATACACCCTGATGGTTTTTGGCATTTCTTTACAGTCTCTTGGTTATGTCTGGTAAAAGACAAGTCATTTGTGATTAAAACCCTGAGATCTTTTTCCTCTTTTGCCTTTGATAATGGATTATCAATGTTATATTTGTACATGGGGTTTTTATTTTCCAAATGTATTACTTTGCATTTTGCTATACTGAATTCCATTGTATTTATTTTGGCCCATAAGACTAGTTTATCAATGCTCATTTGAAACAACCTAGCATCATTAATAGTTGGTACATAACCCCCTATCTTACAGTCATCTGCATATTTGCAGATCCAGATGTTATCTGTAGGTTGAAGGGTAGATATCATGTTAAAAAGGATGGGACCCAAAACTGAGCCCTGTGGGACTCCACTAGTTACCCAGCCTGGTCTAGAGCAGTGATCTTTGATGGGACACTCTCTGGGTTCTGTTATTTAGCCAGGACTCAATCCATTGGATTATATTAGCATGAACTTTCAATCTGCAAAGTTGTTCTAGCAATTTCGAATGGGACACCTTGTCAAAAGCTTGGGCATAGTCAAGAAACACCACATCAACTGGTATACCACTGTCTAACGCTGCACTCACTGGTTCAAAAAAATGGAGTAGATTGGTCAAACAGGACCTGCCCGAAATAAAGACATGCTGTGTAGTGCCCTTATTCCTGACTCTTCTATATGTGTTATTAACCTTTTAACAAGTAACCTTTCCATAAGTTTGCCTAGTGCTGATGTGAGGCTGTTCGGTCTATATTTAGCCACATGTGCTCTATTCCCTTTTTTAAATATAGGAGTTACAGTAGCCGTCCTTCCAATCCTCTAATGTTTTACCTTCTTGTAAAGAGGTGTTAAAAAGATAGGTTAATGGCCCTGCTAGTTCGTCGACCAACTGTTCGATAAACAAATTTGTTATGCCATCAGGGCCAGGGGCGCTTGATGATTTTAATTTGTGGATACAGTCTGTAATTTATGTTTTTGTAAATAATGTATAGGTCATATTTGATTCAGGGTTCTGTATTGTAGCACTATCTTTTTTATTCTAGACACTCGCAAAATAATCGTTAAGTGCATTTGCCATGTCTGTTTCATCAGCGATGACTCCAGCTGGTGTTTGTAAAGGGCCTACTGATGGTTGCTTACCCTTCAGAGGTCCTACAGAACTAAAAAATTGTTTTTATTATCTTTTACTTGTTTAACCAAATTCTGTTCAAGATTGCATTTTGATTTTTTAATACTGTTTTTAGTTTCTTTAGCTAATAACTTACATTTCTTCCAGTTTATGTTAGTTGGTGCTTTTTTGTATTTGTTATAATATTTTTGTTTCTTTCTTACTAATTTTCAAATTTTAGTAGTCCACCATAAAGGGGTTCTTTTAGATTTTTGATATTTACATCTTGTAGCTACCCAACTTTTAATGCAATAATTTATATGTTTATGCCAGACTTTCCATGCTGAGATTAATTCTCTCCCATTTAATTCGCTTTTCTAGTTCCAGTTGTTTAAATACCGCTTTATGCTGTTATAGTCTGCGTTTTTAAACTTTTTAAACAGGGTTTTGCCTTTTGTTATTTGTTGTTTGATAGTGTACTTATAGTAAATCATATTATGGTCACTGTCCGCCAGTGGTGGCAATACTTTTATATTATTAATATTTTCAGGCATATTTATAAGTACCAAGTCTAAAATATTTTTACCTCTAGAGGGTATGGTAATTAGTTGTTCTAAATTCAACAATGCCAGTATTTCAAGAAATCTTTTTTCGACTGAACTTTGTCCTAGGAGTGACTGCCAGCAAATTCCGGGAAAATTAAAATCACCCATCAAGATACTCTCACCAGTAATGTCTGTATTATCTAATGTAGACAACAGTAAGTCATTTTTCAGTTAGGGTATAATTGGCAGGGCGTTAAACCAGTCCTAATTTAAGTCCCTTAGTGGGTGTTTTTAGCTGATACCAACACAATTCAAGGTTGGTATCTGTATTATTATCTATTTCTAACACTGTGAGGTTATTTTTTACATAAAGGGCTATCCCACCCCCAGCTGTCTCTATTTTTGTTTATTATAATATAACCAGGGAGGTCGCTGGTCCAATCACCATCGCTAAACCAGGGTTTGGTTACCGCACATACACCAATGTCATATTGAATTAGAGCATATCCTAATTCTTCTATTTTATTTCTTAAACTTCTGGCATTAAGGAACAATATCTTAAGTTTCCTTTTCGAGGCTGTTTCATCTCTTCTTGATAGCTGCCTTATATTGTTTTTAGATTCAGTGTGTGCTATGCAGTCAGGGTTTATAGTAGGTATTTGATGTTTGGACATGCTTTTGTAGTCTGATTACTCTACCCCCCTCCCCCATTTAACAGTTTAAATTTTTGTTTATGCATGCTGTAATATGTTCTGCTAAAAGTTTATTTCCATTTCTGCTTAAATGCAATCCATTCCAACAATAAAGCCCGTCATTGTCAGCAAATGATTCCCAGTGTGTTAAGCATAAAATATTTTGTTAAGGCACCATTCTCTGATTCAGTTATTAATTTCTTTCAATTTTTTGTACTGTATATCTGTGGCTCTAGGAATGGGGAGAATTTCCGATATTACTGGAATACATCCAAGATGGATTATTTTGTTGGTTAAATTTATATATTCCCATTTTATATTTTGCTTAGGTTCTCAAATTATATTATTAGCACCCACGTATGCTATCACCGGGGTATTTGGTGGTGTGTTCTTTAATATATTATCCAACATAAAGGCAACATCTTGTATCCTAGCTTCCCCCAAAACTGGATACGGTCCTAGTGGCTTCATTGGGTTCACATATATCACGATCCAGATGTTTTATTATCAAATCTCCAAGGACAAAGATGTCTTTACAGCATTCTTGATCAGTTATCAAAGCGTCGGTAGTAGTTTCAGCCTCAAACTGTACTGGGGTTGGCAATCACCAGTATTTGGCCGTACTTCATTAGTTGTATCTCCATCCATAGCGATGGTTTCTACAGTAGGATGTAAACTACCCTGGGTAATATCTTGAGCTGACTTAATACTGGAGATAGAAGGGTCTTCATTTAAACTGGTAAGGGGGTCAAAGTGGTTAAAAAAGGGGGTTTGGTATTGAGTTGCCTTTCTTCCTTTTTTGGCAGTTTTGGCAACCTATACTAAATACCACTCGTCTTCCTTATTTTCATTATTATCCAAGTCTCTACTTCTTTTTTTATTTTTTTGCCCATTTTTTTTTTTTTAATAGTTACTTGGTTAATGGTCGTGTTATTGCTGACTTTTTTAGTTTTGGGGGAAGGGTTTAGTGATTGATTTTCTGGAACCTCAAACTATTTCATTGGACTGTTTTTTTTTGCAGTTCATTATACCTTAAACACCATTTCCCGTTGACTCAGTTCCAACGCTATGAGTCTATCATTAAATGTATTTATTTCTCTAAAGATATCAATATTCTGTTTACATTTGTCACGTGTGAACACAGTCAGTGTCCTCAAGTTCCACTGTCTTATACATAAGACAAGACACACACTGGAGCAATTGAATTCCAGTGTCAGTTATTAAATGGGGAACCATTTTAAAGAGCAGTAAATGTTTGTAGCAGTACACTTAAGGTTAATTATGATAGTGCAACAGTACTATCTTATTGCCTGTTCTAAGGTTCTAAACACTTTGTTTGAACTGACCTTAGCATTATATTCACAGTTGTTCCCGTACTGCCCAGTACAAATCTAAACCTCAAAACCCTGATGTGCCTGCTTTCTGTCATCTCTTATCTTTGCTTTCTGTTACTCACTTTACTCACTGAGACACGCGTGTCTCTGCGCACATCCTCGCTTGATTGAGCCTTTTCTGCTGCCACTTATGCAGGTGATATATAAAGCCTGTGATCCCAAAGTGCAAGTGAGTATTAGGTAACCCGCTCGTGCACAGACCAAGTAATTAAACCCAGCAGATATGCTAAAAACCTGGAGCTTTAATTGTCTTGGTGTAAATTAGGATACATCAGACATGCAGACAGCATTTAAAGTCCCCAGTAGATTAAAATACAAGTAGTCTATTAAATGGGTTATTTTAACTATCCTGGTAACAGGATGTAACCCCACTTCCTGTTCTGTGGATGGCAACAAAACAGGGCTCAAATGCCACTTGGAAAGGTGCAAGATTCACTCAACTAGTCCAATAATACACAATGTTTCATTTAAAAAAAAGCAATGTTTCACAAGCAGAAACTCACTGCACAATGCTCTGCAAGAAAAACTTTACAGAGCTGTTCTTGTGAAAGCATCGAGAATGACCCTGCTCTTGGATGTCGCTGCAGCACATGTACTCCAGTTAACATTTGACAAATTCAGGTCCCCCATCAACAAAATTTCCCCTTTTTGCCATTTTAAGGATGTCTTCTAACATATCTTTGTCCATTTCCTCCCCCTGAGATGGGGATCTGGTGTGAAAACCTGATTGATTCCATTGCAAAGGTTATGACCCAACTCATGCAAGGCATCCTGGAATTTCATGATATTTAAACGGAATATCCCATCAGCCTTGTATTCTGCTTCCCTGTGTAGTTTGTAGGCGTGCACAATGATTGCCTCCACTGCACCCTAAGTTCATCAGGATTTATATGTAAACGAAGGTACTTAAGCCTGGTGTGAAAAGCTGCTTGACTCCATTGCAAAGGTCATGACCTGACTCATGTAAGGCATTCTGGAATTTTATCATGTTTTGGTGCTAAAGCCTGCAGTTGTTTCACTGTATTAGTCAGTGCTACTGCTGTCCTCTGCAGTCCCTATGTTCTTGTCTTATGCTGGCCATGAAACTGTTCAAGGCATAGTAAGTGCCCTGCTGTTTTCTGTAGTTTGAAATGTATCTGAGTTAGAAAGAAATGCTTTTCGAGAATACAGGCACTTCACAAGATATGTAACAGAACTGAATGAAAGAGCCCACAATGGATAGCAGGGGGCGGGCCTTTGTCTGTGCACACGTCCCCCTGAGTGACACCTGGGCAGACAGGGGAAGGGGGGCAGCAGGTAAGGTACCACCCAGAAGGGGCGGGAGGGGAGTAGGGAAGGGGGCAGACAGAGGCCAAGAAGGGAAGAACAATGTCCTGTGTAAGGCGGGTGCAAGACAGGCATTCCCTCTTTTGCTCCTCTCTCCTCCGAAGACTTGCTTTAATGTGAGTCGGCCTGCCTAGTCCACATTTTTTTTCTGTATTGCATTTTCTGGTGGCAAAGGATTGTATTTAGGCTCCATGGAGCCAGAAGCCCAATCATTGTTACTTTCCAGTTCGGTACCCTGCCCCCATGGTGGAGTTTTGTGATACAAATAAATAGCAGGAGTCCCAGAGCAATCTGCATTAAAGTGAAACTGATACTTTGTAGAAGTTAAAACCACCCCTTAACTAATGAGGCTAGAGTACTATGCACCATGGGATTCAATCAGTGGTTGAAAAACTGGTGCAGAGCTCAGGGTTTTGGGCTTCACTGAGGACTGGGGGTCCACCTGGAGGGATACAGGCCTATACTGGCGCGATGGTCTGCATCTGTCCAGGAGGGGAACTAGGATCCTAGGTGATAGGTTTAAATGCTTCATTGGCAAGCATTTAAACTAGCCAAGGGGGGAGGCACTGAAAAGGAGAAGGGAAATCCTAGCCCCCAAAAAGCAGGGTAGTTAGTGAAGAAAACACCAAAATAGAGAAGTCAATAGGGAGAAGTGCAGGGATAAAGGGAGAAAAAGACAAAGGCAGTAAGGACAGGGATGGGGAAAAAAGGGGTAAGGCCATCAAAAAAATGGAGGGTAATGAGTATCAATGCCCATAGTCTAGGTAACAAGCTCCCTGAACTGGTGGCCTTGATGGAAGAGGGATGCCTGGATATCGTGGATGTCACAGAAACATAGTACACAGAAAACCATGACTGGGATGTCAACATACCATGGTACACAATCTACAGGAGGGACAGGGAGGGTAGAAGAGGAGGAGGAGGAGTAGCTCTCTATGTAAGGGAAGGGATCAAAGCAACGGAACTAAATGGTAAACAGGGAGGAGAGGAGGCACTGTGAGTCATCCTGGAGACTGGAAATAACACCACAATCTGCACAGGGGTTGTATACAGACCCCCGTCTTGGGGGGAGGAAACGGACAAGGAAATAATATAAGGCATCCTTAGGATGGCAGAGAAAAGGGAGATATTGCTGATGGGGACCTGAATATGCCAGATGTTAACTGGAGCACCTTTGCTGCAGCCACATTCAAGAGCACGGCCATTCTCGATGCCCTACAGGGGGCATGCCTCAGACAGCTAGTGTTGGAACACACTCTGGAGGGAGCAGTCTTAGACCTGGTACTCTCAAATGGGGATGAAAGAGGATCTCAGATCTAGAAGTGGGTAGCCATCTGGGAACAAGTGACCACCTAACAGTGTGGTTCATGATAAACTCGGCTGTAGAGTCAAGCCATACAAAAGTGAAGGTAATGGACTTTAGGAGGGCTGATTTTGTCAAAATGGGAGAGTGCCTCAGGAAAGCACTAGCAAACAGGCAAGAAAGAGGGATGGAGCAACAATGGGGAAACATCAAAACCGCCATCACAGAGGCAACAAGCCTTTGTGTGAAGCAAATAAACAAATCAAAAGGAAAGAAAAAATCACTATGGTTCGCAAAAGAGGTGGTGGGGAAGGTTAGAGAGAAAAAGATAGCATTCAGGAAGTATAAGAAAACACAGAAAGAGCAGGACAGAGAACTGAACCAGTTAAAGCAGAAGGAAGCAAGGAAGGCCATCAGAATAGCAACGACCCAAACCAAGGAAACGATAGACAACTCGGTTAAGAAGGGGGATAAAACCTTTTATACGTACATTAGGGAGCGAAGAAAGACAAAGGGAGGGGTACCGAGGCTGAATAAAGAGGAGGGTGGGTGTGCAGAGAGGGACAGTGAAGAAAAAGCAGGGATACTAAACGAATACTTCTGCTCAGTATTCACAAAGGAAGAGGAGGGGGAGGTACCTAATCCAGTCAATAGAAGCACTCTGGATAGGGGGGTTGATATCAGTCCTTTCACAGAAGAAAAGGTTCTGAAAGAACTCCTAAAACTGAAGTTGGACAAAGCAATGGGGCCTGATGGGATTCACCCAAGAATTCTAAAAGAACTAAGGGGAGAACCAGTAACACCACTGACTACCCTTTTTAACAAATCATGGAAGGATGGTGTGGTACCTGAGGACTGGAGGAGGGCGGATGTGATTCCCCTTCACAAAAGTGGGAGCAAGACAGAGGCAGGAAACTACAGACCTGTCAGTTTGACCTTAGTAGCAGGGGAAAATGAAGGAATCACTTCTGAAGGAAAGAACTGTTGAGTACCTAGAAGTCAGTGGGGCAGAGGACCCAAGGCAGCATGGATTCACAGAGGGAAGGTCATGTCAGATGAATCTAATCGATTTGACTGGGTGACCGAGGTAGTAGACCAGGGAGGGGCAGTGGACATGGCCTACCTAGACTTTAGCAAGGCATCTGACACAGTTCCGCACAAAAGATTAATAAACAAATTAGCCAGCCTGGGAGTAGGTCCCAGGGTGGTAGCCTGGGTAAAACACTGGCTGGATAACAGGACGCAGAGGGTAATAGTAAACAGAGTCTACAGTGGAGAAAGGGGGGGTTACTTGTGGGGTACCGCACGGTTCAGTACTGGGTCCGGTCCTTTTTAATGTCTTTATAAGTGACCTTGCAGAGGGACTGGAAGGAAAAGTGTGTCTCTTTGCAGATGACACAAAGATCTGTAACAGGGTTGATACACAAGGTGGGGTGGAAAGGATAAGAAGGGACTTGGCATGGTTGGAGGAATGGTCAAATGTATGGCAGCTTAGATTAATGCAAAAAAGTGCAAAGTAATGCACCTGGGAAACAAAAGCCCAGGGGAAGAGTACAAAATGGGGTGAGATACTGACAACAGCAAAAATGGAAAGGGACCTGAGGATAGTTATAACAGATGACCTAAAGGTGGGCGAGCAATATGAAAAGGCAGTAAGGAGGAGGCATCACCAGTAGAAAACAGGAAGTTGTTATCCCTCTGTACAGACAGTTGGTGAAACCCCATCTGGAGTATTATGTGCAGTTCTGGGGACCCCAGCTCCACAAAAACATAGACAAGGTGGAGGCTGTCCAGAGGAGGATAAACAAAATGGTGCAGGGTCTGCACCAGAAGACATATGAAGAGAGACTTAAGGAGCTTAATATGTATACCCTCGAGGAAAGGAGGGAAAGGGGGGACATAATAGAAACTTTCAAGTACCTCAAGGGAATCTACAAAGTCCAAGAGGGCAGCATCTTTCAGAAAAAGAGATGTGCAAGAACAAGGGGTCACAATTTGAAGATAGAGGGGAGATGGCGCAGAGGTAATGTGAGGAAGTATTTTTCACGGAGAGGTTTGTGGATGCATGGAACAGCCTTCCTGAGGGGTCGTGGAGTCAAAAACAGTGGGGGAATTCAAGAATGCATGGAACAGACATAAGACAAGTCTAGTGGGGAGTAGGAGGAAGCAGGCTGTTGGTTAACTAGGATCTGCAGCTTATCCATTAGGTAGGGAAATGGGCAGACTAGGTGGGCCAAGTGGTCCTTATCTGCCATCAAATTTAATGTTTCTATGTAATAAGAGCCTACGTGAATGGCTAACAGGTGCAAGTCAGTGGAGAATGTTAGTCTATAAATCCCTACATGACATCTGCCCACTATTGACCCTAGGGGAGTATGCCATGCTGGCACAATACTCTGCCCTAATGCCCACTCCAATAACTAAACAGTGGATATGCTTAACAGGAAGCTGCACAGAATGGGATCAGCCCCTGTAATAACAACATTGAGCATGGGCAGAAGAGCTCCAGTGTCCTTGTATACTGTAATGGTCAATGAAATGCCCACAGAAGGCTGAAAAACAAAGGCAGAAACATTCTGGAACAGGCCCCCTCATAGGTGACCAAAGTAAGCCCTTAAAGCAGCAGTGCAATAAAAATGGGCAAAATTCCAAGTTTTAGTCTCTCATCCTCCTTGTCTCTCTAGCAAAGCACTGCTGCTCTTTTTATAAGTCTTTTTCTGGGAACTCGTTAAGAAAGCCTGCTTCTCACCGAATGTTCTGATAAGTTTACAGAATGTTCTTGTCAGTTTCATCCCTTGCAGGTACAGCAAAACAGTACATAGTGACCCAGAACTGACCTAATGTTTACAGCTCTGCAAAAGGCTTAAAAACTGCATCTCAGGTTAACTGCTTGAGTTCCAAATATCTTTTTGCATTCATTTCAACAGTAAATCTATATACAGTTTTAAACAAAGGGATCCCAGTATCAGTGACATTTCCACATAAAAATTCACATATATTTTTATACCCACAGATATACAAGGGGGAAGAAGAGACAGAAATAGCAAAGGAAGGCAGAGAAACAGTGAGAGGCAGAGAACTGTGAAACCATCGGAGTGATCAGTTCCTAGGTCTCACAAGAAAATCTGGTTGCGCAGACAGACAAGAGACAGAAAAGGAGTGGAAAGAACAGATCCTTGCATCCAAGTTCTTTCTGCATAACAAATGGGACAGGGCCTTATTCAAGCCTGTTACACGGACCTGACAAGGAGCTGGACTGAGAAAATAAAACTCATGGTGTACAGCATAGGAAGTAACCAGAGAAGCAGATTTAATAGGTATGTTACTGTTCTTATCAACTACAGCTGAAACTAGCTTTTCAAAAAATCCTTCTTCGTTGCATTGCTGCTTTAACAGGGAGCATCACGCAGAGGTTGAGGTGGGGAGAAAACAGAAAAAAAATTTTTTTTAGAAACAAATTTAGAGCATCTCTAATCAACCAGGGGGCTAAGCTGGTGAACACACTAAACTCAAAATTGCAGACTAGGTGTTAGTGTCCACCTACACAAGCCAAGAATCAAATAGCACTTTAGCAGAAATATCTTACTAGCAAGTCCAGCCCACCAGCGCAGTGGTAGCGGGCACTGGCGACCCAGGTTCTGGAATGGGCCTGGGTCATCCAAGGGCCAGCTGGGGGGAGGTGAGCAGAGCACCCGCATGGACGCTCCACACCTCGGGGAGTGAGGGTGTATGGCTGCCGCTGCTCTATCGCCCCCTGGGTGACCACAGAGGAGGTGCAGTAGGCTCTGTCGGATCACGGAGGAGGGAAGTCAGCTTTGGCTGACGCATGCGCATGCCTCCACATGCACTTGCGTGAAGTCCTGTGGGCAGGAAGACCATGGAAAAACACCGGAACACACAGGATGCTGCTCTCCTCACTCCATTCCCTTTGTGCAGCTGAACTGAGGCCCTCCTCCAGACACCAAGCTAAAGGATCGATGGGGAAGCGGGGGACCTAGAGACCCCACCCTGGGGGGTAAGCCAGGGAGGAACACTGGACGGAGGATGTCCCAGAGAAGGTGAGTGCAGCGATGGGAGCAGGAGTGAGCCAATGGGGGCCTGTTCCAGAGGAGGAGGGAAAAAGCACAGTAAATTAAAAAAATATATATCTTAACACATAAAATTACATATTGTTGCATATTTATTGTAATCACTACCATTATTCTGTATATATGTTCACTGCTTTCAAGATGGGCACTGTATCTACTGCTATGTGAACTGAATGTTTTACCAACTGAATGAAGTGCTAAGTTTGAAGCTCTACTGTCGCAGGGCCTCCTCGAAAGCGTACTACATGTATGCCCAAGGAATTCCCCTCTAGATATTCTTAATGAATAAAAAACTCCATCATACTAACTGGAAACCAGTTTGGAACTGGGCTGAGTAATGGAATTAGATCTGGCTTTCAATCAGTATGGCCACAGAGGGAAGAGTAAACAAAACTGAAAAGTAAAAATACTTCTTGGGTCCCAGGTATCTCGTAACTGCTTTCTTAATGATGGGATGGTCAACGGTTCTAGCCTTAACCTAAATCAATAAGAACATGGCTAAATAATAAGGGTATGTTAGCCAGAGGGTAATCTCAAATATTCAAAGATATCAAATGCATTCCAGAATAGGACTATCCAAGGTGAAATGCACTCTTTTTACAATGGAACAAAGAAAGGCTCTAGAGGAGTTACCACACTCGCTGCCCAATCAAAATCAGATCTGAGGACCTTAAGACTCCCATAACCTGACCTAAGCTCTGTTTAGAAAAAAATGAACAAAAGGTGAAATATGGAAAAAAACAGGAGTTGTACACAGAGGTTTCTATGGAACACAAGGAGAGGGAACCAGAAAGTATAGTTACGTAAGAACTTACCATAACAGTAGATCTTCGAGAGAGGCTCTTGCAGTAGGTATTCACATATAGGACTGACCCACCAGGCATCAGGACTCCACGGAAAACTTTCTAGCTAGCAGTCTCTGGCAGGGGACCGCCCCCACATCATGGTGATCGGCGTTATATGACATCAGTATAAAGGGGCAGTCCCCCACACCTGCCTTCCAGTTCTTTCCCACCAAGGGCCAAAGAGGCAAGATGAGAGAGAAGAGGATATTTTGCCCCCCCACGGAATGGAGCCACAAAAGCTTAGGTGGATGAAGGGTGGAAAGGCAATACCTACTGCAAGAGCCTCTCTCGAAGATCTGCTGTTAAGGTATGTTCTTACGTAACTGTACTATCTTACTTCGAGAGGGCTCTTGCAGTAGGTATTCACATATAGGATTGAGTCCCAAGCAGTCTGGAACAAGGAAAAGTATTCGGGAGGAGCACAGTGATCCACAGCATGGAACCTCAGGCTGAACGGGTCTCAAGAAAGGAGACCTTGAAGCACAGCCAACCTGAAGCCTGCTCTACGGCGAGAGGCAATGTCCAAACGGTAGTGTTTCGTAAAGGTATGGACAGAAGTCCAAATGGTGGCTGCACAGATGTCTGCCGCTGACACATTCTTGAAACAAGCCACAGAGGCAGCTACTCCTCCAGTGGAGTGACCTCTGACTTGACCCGGCAGGGTCTTGTTGTACTTGTCATAACAGAAAGTGATACAATGAGCCAACCATTTTGATAGGCATGGCCTAGAAACAGCATTGCCTTGTCTTTTGTGAGCAAAAGAGACAAAAAGCTGATCAGTTTTCCTGAGATCCTTAGTCCGAGTGGTGTAGTATCTCAGTATTCTGTGAACATCCAAAGTATGCAACAGGTACTCCCCTTGATTGGCGTGTTGCGTAAAGAAAGTGGGTAGCTCAATGGATTGATTCAGCATAGATTCAGCCACCACCTTAGGGAGAAAGTTAGGGTTGGTGCGTAGAGCCACACGTTCCTTGTGAAAATCAAGTCCGGGATTTTGCACATCAAGGCCTGAGGCTTGGAAATGCACCGAGCAGAAGTAATGGCCACTAGGAAGAGTGTCTTCCAAGAAAGGAACTTTAAATCGTCTGCAGATGCCGGCTCGAAGAGAGGCAGGGTAAGCTTCCCCAAAATGAAATTTAAATCCCAAGGAGGGGCAGGAATGTGGATGGGGGGTCTCAAATGGAGAACCCCTCTGAGGAAGGTCTTTGAGACTTCCAACTGAGCAAAAGTCCTGTCCTCGAAGGGAATATAGTTGGCTTAAATAGCGGCCAAGTGGACCTTTAATGAGGAATGGCTGAGACCCAGATTGAAGAGGTGACACATGTAGTCCAGGACTTTATTGGCTGCGCATGAGAAAGTTTCGAAGTCTTTCGAGCTAGCCCAAATAGAAAATCATTTCCACTTCATGGCATAGGTGGACCTGGTGGAAGGCTTTCTGGCCTCTTCCAAGATGTCCGCTACGAGCGGAGAAACTCCGAAGCAGGCTTTTGCTACGTCTGCAGGAGCCACGCATGTAAATGAAGGGATTTGAGACCTGGATGAACAAGGGTCCCCTGATCCTGGGTCAACAATTATTGCGACAGAGGAAGTGGAGGTTCCTCTGAAAACTGTTGCAGAAGAGAGGACCAAACTTGCCTGGGCCAGAAGGGAGCAATGAGAATCATTCAAGCTCCCTACGATCTGAGTTTGTTCAGGACCTAAGAATAAAGGGAATAGTAGGGAAGGCATAAACAAATCTGTCCCTCCAAGCAAGAGACAGAGCGTCCCGTCAAAAAATGTCTCACCCTGGAGCAAGCGAGTGGAAGGCGGGAAGTTTGCATTTTGGGGAGAAGCGAAGAGGTCTATCTGAGGTGCTGCTGAAAGATGTCGTTTATGACTTCTTTATCCAATTCCCATTCATGGGACTTGGCTGAAGACCGACTGAGTCGGTCCACCAGTGTGTTTTTCACTCCCTGAACAAGAACTGCAGTCAAGTGAAGGTGGTTCTGGGTTGCCCAAAGCCAGACTCTCATCGCTTCCCAGGACAGAGGGTAGGAACGTGTTCCTCCTTGCATGCTGAGATACCAGACTACACACGTTGTCTGATTGTATGAGTAGATGACCGGGAAGAATAAGGGAGTGCAGAACCTGAAGGGCATAAAGGACTGCTCTCAGTTTGAGCACATTTATGTGTAGGTTTTGTTCGAACTTGGACCAGCTGCCCAGAGTCCTATGAGAACCTAGATGGGCTTCCCAGCCTTCTCCTGATGCATCTGTTGTCAGCATCTGGGAAGGAGGTTCGATACTATAGTGAACACCCAAGCATAGTTTCTCCTGCACTATCCACCATAGTAAGTTCCTGATCATGGGATTGGAAACTAGTACCTCTTGGTCTAGATTGTCCAGGGTCTGGTCCCACTGCAACCGAAGCATCCACTGAGAGATCCTCATATGGAGCCGAGTGAGTGGGACAGTTGGAATGACAGCCACCATTAGCCCAAGGAGAAGAAGGACTGACCTGGCTCTGACCCTCCTGCGACTGGACAGAAGACGGGCCTGAGTCTGAAGGGCGTCTACCCTGTCCAGAGGCATAAAGGCTTTGCTGATGGTCATGTCCAGAATCTCCCCTATAAATTGGAGGCATTGGCAAGGGATCAAATGAGACTTTGCTTGGTTGATGGTGATACCCAGGCTGGTGAAAACCTGCAGGGTAAGGGAAAGGGAGTGCAGGAGTTCCTCCCTCGACGGGGCCACCAGAAGCCAATCATCCAGGTACATGAATACCTGAACTCCCTGGGTATGCAGGTGGGCCGCTATCACAGACAGGCATTTGGTAAATACTCGGCGGACTGAGGAAAGACCAAATGGAAGGCCTTGAATTAGTAGTGGTACCCCTGAAAGCAAAAACAAAGGAATCTGCAGTGGGAAGGGCATATGGAGATACGCAAGTAGGCATCCTGCATGTCCAGAGTGCATACCCACTGTCCCTGCCAAAGAAGTGGTAGAAGGCTCTGCAAAGAGAGCATTCTGAAGCGTCTGTACTCCTCGAACATGTTCAGGGAGCTGAAGTCTAGGATAGGCCTCACATCTCCAGTCTTCTTTGGAACTAGGGAGAAATGGAAATAGTAACCTGTCCCCCAAAGATGGCTGGGGACTGGTTCTATCACCGCCTTCGAAAGAAGGAAGATGATTTCCTCTAGGACTAGAGGAAGATGTTGTGGGGAGTAAGACGACTTGGGGGGGTGGTCTTCGGGATGGTTTCTGTAGAAACTCTATTGAGTGTCCTGCTGATATCAACTGGAGCACCCAAGCATCTGATGTTATCCTCTCGCAACTCAGCTGATGGAAGAAGAATCTCCCCCTACTGGTTCCTCTGGATCCTCCAGAAGCAATGGGAGAGGTAGGGAGTCAGGAGGTGTGGGGCTGCGCAGCAGCAGAGCTCCAGCGGCTTTTTTGCTGGGAGTCTTGGTTGCTGGGGGCCAGGCGTTTGTTGCCCTATTGCCCTGTAGTTTTGTTTTGTCAGTTTTGCTTATGAAAAGGACGCCACTGCCCTTGAGGGGGCCTGTACATAGAGTTGACAGACTTGAGTGCAGTGCCCTTCTCTTGCAGTTCGGTAATGATGTCCTTGACATAACCCCCGAACAGCACCGAACCCCTGAAGGGAGCATCCTGGATAGCGGATTGCACTTCAGAGACCAAACCTAACACGCAGAGCCAGGCATGATGCCGTAGGCCTACGGCGAAAGCTGAGCTCCTTCCAGCTGTGTCCACTGTGTCGTAAGTGGCACAAAACATGTGTCAACTGGCTGAATGAGCAGAACGGACAAGATCCGCCACTTCCTGCTTATTCTGAGACTCAGGAAGGGAGTCCTATTTAGATTCCACCTGACTAAGGATGGGCTTCTGGAAATCCCCCATATGTGCCACATAGTTCAGGGCCCTAATACCCAGGGTAGAAGAGGAACAGATCTTCTTCCCGTATTGGTCCTGAAGCCGGGATTCCTTATCAGGCGGAGATGAGCTGGGGTGTTAGGGCTCTGCGGAGCGGCCGTGCGCGGCGCTGACGATGACCGAGTCCACCTTGGGGTAGAGGTTAAGGAAATCTACACCCTCAGGAGCCTGAGATAGCCTGTCTGCCTTCCTCGGAAGGGGCGCAAATGCAGAAGGTTGTTTCCAAATGGTGGAAACAAGATCCGCGTGAGGCTCTATCCAGGGTGGAATCAGCATAGGAGTGATCTCGGGCAGATCCAGATGAGCAGCAAGTTTCTTACACTGCAGGTCTGGCTCCAGTGATTGCAACTGATGGACCTCCTGGAGTTTCCTCAATAACTCCAGAAAGGAGGGATCCTCCAGAGGAGACTTCGGAGGGGTCCTCGGCCTGGGGCGATCTGCAGTATGTGGCTCGTCTTTGGGATCAGAACGTCCCGTCTCTGAGTCAGAGTCAGACGTATCTGATGATGAGGAGGAAGACTCCTCCCTACGAAGGGGAGGAACGGCCCCTTTGAGGAGTTCCTTGGGACGCCTATCCTCCCCTCCTTGGGCGCCAGAGGGTTCTCCTCTGGTGTCGGGAAAGGGGGAGGGAGGGAGTCTCCGGTCTCCAACGTAGGGGATCTTGTACAGGGTCCGGCATCAGTAGATGACTCTCGACCTCACGAGTGAGTTGAGCCTTGGCCTCAGCCCACCAGCAGGCTGGAGAAGGGGGATATGTATATTGAGGTTATCCATAGGAGTAACCATGACCTGACAGCGGGAAGCCCAGCATTGGGTATTGGGGCACCGGATACTGTGGCGTCGGGTACTGAGGTGCCGGATACTGTGGAGTCGGGTATTGTGGCACCATATATTGCAGTGTTGGATACCCAGGTGCCAGGGGCTCTGACAGAGCAGAGGGGCCTGGCAGAGGCCCAGCTGGTGGGCCAGGCAGTAGTAATGCTGGCCCCGCGGGCATCGGACCCGGCGTGGGTACATCTTCGACAGGGTCCAAAGGACCGGACGGTAAGGGGACGCCAGATGGCGTTGGGTATGCCGGCGTCAGGACCAGCGTCTGACGGTCCAGCATCAGGGTATCGAGTCCCGAAGGAAGGTTCCCTGACAGCAGTGTCTCAGTATTTCCAGTGATGACCAGGGAAGGAGGATTATAATCCCCAGGGGTCAGCTGAGGAGACGCGGGGACCTCAGGAGACAACTTAGCACGTTGCGGACAGCCTGGAGCGTCGGACTGTTCCTTAGGGTCCAGCGCAGGCTTCTTGGTTGGGTGGGCGTCGGTGGAACTGGTGTCCGACTTATCGGCCGAATCCGGGCAGGCATCGGCGGAGCCAACGTCCAACTTATCGGACTCCCTGCCTGAGGAAGGCCGCGCTGGAGATGCAGCCTTGTCGGGCGGAGGTTTGGCTGGGCTCTCCCCCGAAGGGGTAAGTGGCTTAGCAACCTTGTCCGGGCGGGCACCAGTGGGACTGATGTCCAACTTACTGGACCCGCTCTGACCCGAAGGCCATGTGGTAGAAGCGGCCTTCACCGGAGCAGAGGCCTCCTTTGCCCTGGAGGCTCCCAAAGTGCCCGAGCGTGAGCCAGATGGGAGGGGCGACGCCTTTTTGGTCACCACCAAGATGGCCGTAGTGGAGCAATCCCCCAGAGGGGACATTACCTTAAGTGCCGCGACTCGGGTCAGAGACATGGCTGCTGTGGAAGCTGTTTCCCCACTCCCAGTGCTTCTCCTTGTCACGTTTTTTCTTGTGACGTTCAGGGGAAGTGGACGCCTGCCTGAGTTTCTTTAGCTCTTTTTCCATAGAGGCCATTTTCTTCTTTATGACATGGGCTTCCAGGGACTGCTGCCTTCTTTTGCGGGTAGTGGAATAAAATTTCTGGCAGTGCTAGCACTTCTCCACGGGGTGGTCTGGGCCCAGACAGAAAAGGCACAAGAAGTGTCCATCCTTGTGTGGAAGTTGGGAACCACATAAGTCGCACTTATTCTTGTGTGATTTGGAGGGCGTTAGGGATGACATACACAGAGAATCATGAGATAAATTAGAAAAACAGGGAAAATAGGTTGAAAAGTTCAAAAACTAATGGACCAATGAAAGACTGATGAGCGTTGATTCTACTGCGAGGAACTTTCACAAGCAGATGGCAGGAAATAACTGGAAGGCGGGTGTGGGGGACCGCACTGTTACTGGACGTCAGATGACGCGTCACCTGACATGAGGCGGGTCCCGCCAGAGACCGCTAGCTAGAAATGTTTCCATGGGGTCCTGACGCCTGGCGGGTCAGTCCTATATGTGAATACCTACTACAAGAGCTCTCTCAAAGTAAGATCTGAGACTAAAACTATAAGTAGCAGAGGAGTGGTTACCAGAATTGAAGCCTGAGAAGTCAACATGGAAATCAAAAGCTATGGCATTAAAGACAAGAATGTAGGAACCAGTGTCTGACGTCAAAGGGTAATTTCATACCTGGAAATGTGTTTTCTTCTAGCAAAACCCACCAATCCAGGATTCCTGGAATAAACCCAGCCTCAGTAGCAGCTGGGAAGCAGGACTTGAATACTGATAGGTGGTCTACTCTTGGAGATAGGAAACCCACATAAATTGCCAGTTAGTCCTACTGTACAACAGAAAAAACTATTTTATGAAGAACATTAGTCGCCAGGGTGGTCCTGGACTGGTGGATGCCTGTTTTAAGAAAACAAATTTCCCATTATGAAATTAGCTTTTTTCTTCTTATTGTAATATTCACCAATCCAAGATGTCTGGGAGGTGTCAACGCAGTATCAAAATAGCGAGTGGGGTCCTCCACGCTGTAATATATTTTAATACCTGATGGTTGGGAGTTCGGGGACTCCCTCTGGTTTACAAGGGGGTGGGGTTAAATATTACTTATTTTTCCTCACAGTATATATGATATCTTGGACATTTTGTATTCTTTGGCTCAGACTGTCATTAACTTTATGTTGTAATGTTACTCCAACCCATTCAAAATTCATTCTGAACCACTCACCTGTATGCCATTTTTATTTTGCACAACCTTGTACAGTTGCTTGATTTTTCAGCTCTTGTTAAGCCATCTGTAAATATATCCTGTTTGCATTAATAGAAGCAAGAAACTTTAAATATGAAAAAAACAGCAAGTGGGGTCAACTATAAGTATGTACTATCACAAGTTTTAGCAGCATAAACTAGTCTAAAAACGGATTCCTGAAGATCCCTGAGCCAAAAGTCACATCCACAAGGCCAAAGTATCCAGCTAGTAAAGGTATGTAGTGAGATTCAAGTAGTGACCCTACAAATATCCACTTGATTTGCAGTTTTCAGTTCTGCCTAAGAGGGTGTCATTTCTCTTGTTGAATGAGGTTTTAAGTGTTCTGGAACAGCTAAATCCAAAGCCTGTTACACCTATTAAACAGAAGACTGGGTCTAACAATGAACAGTCTTTAGATGACTTCTTTACTTCCCTGCCTTCTGTTACTTTTTCAAATATTTCCTGTTATAGTCCCAGAAACTGTTTTAAGAACCTGGACAAACTAATCACAAATTTTATCTGGAAAGAAAAAAAAATCCCAATTGAGTCTTGAGAAACTAAGATTATGTAAAAATCTTGGTGGATTGGCTCTACCAAATTTTTAAAACTATTACTTGGTTGCACAAATTTCACAAATTCAGGACTGGTTTAGATGAGAATACTCCAGCAGCAGAGAAACTGAACAGGCATTTCATAACTATTCCAACCCCAAAACTGTTCTTTCTGACAGTTATTACTGAGGAAAAGTACTGAATCATCCATGTCTACTAGTCACGCATGCAACATAGTGTTGGATCAAAGTCCACGATTTAATTGGCTGGGTGATCTGATATTGGCTAACACAGTAATTTACTGCAATTTCAGATTCATGTTCTCAGTTTTCAATAACAGCTTCCAAAGTTGGCCAACTCTGGGGTCCAAAGACCAAACTTTGATGTCTTCTGAACAGCTCCAGATAATTCACAGTATTCCTAGGCAACAGTTTTTTTTTTTTTTTAGATATTTACAACTTCGGCATCATATTACAATCTCTAAGAGATCCCTATCTCCCTCGCCAATTGATAACATACTAAGTTCCTAAGACCCAAATCTCAAGTCTCTCTCTCTGTTGTTTAATATAGGATCACAATCCTGAACTCTGTAAATTACAAGCCAGATGGGAACAACACTTGGGAGTTGGCCTAAATTACGAAACTTGGGCAGGCATATTGTCCTATCCTTTACATGAATTCCACTCTTCAACACTACAACAGATTCAATTCAACATCTTACACACAGTTTATCTCATGCCTTCCAGACTGCACAAATTTAATTCAAATTTGAACTGCTCCCCCCCCATGCCTCAACAACCCAGGCCCTCTCATCCAAATATTCCTCACTTGTAAGAAAGTCACCACATTTTGGGATTCTATTTTTAAGGCCCTGGAGAAAGCCACATCTATTAAACTTATCTCGGACCCACTGTCGATTCTGCTGGAGTGGAATCCGAGATTGCAACTGCCAAGGGGAACAAAGAAAACTTTTATCTCTTGGTATTCTTGTGGTAAAAAAAATGCATATTAATGACCAGTGGTGCAAGTGGTAGACAAGAAGTACAGGAACTCGGGCAATGACAAATATGAAACACAGAATGAAGATCCTCAATCTGAAGGACAGCTGTGTCACGACACATCTATCTGTTTAGATGCCAATAGATCCAGTTAGAGATATTGTAGTATTTCTAGCAAAATAGCACTGTTGTACAAGTGAGATGCTGTTATGGAAACCCTGATTTCAGGTCACAGGTCCAGAAACTGTCATTATGCTGCTGGTTTAAGAATTTCAGTTCTAGCGTCAGTGGGAAGAAGTACAGGAACGCCATTCCTGCTGCAAAAAAGGTACAGGAAACCGTTCTTGTGCGTTCCTGTTCACTTTTATCACTGTTAATGACAAGGAAAGATCACAGTCCTCCTTCAGTTCAAGTTTGGTTTAACTTCATTGTTAGACCTCTATAAGTTAGAAAGAATTCATTTTATAAAGACCAAGCTGACATTTTCGAGAACATCCGAGAACCCTCTAACAGGTACACTGAAACAACTGATGTCAAATCTCTTATATCTTCTACTAGAGTTTAGGCTCAAATCAATGCTACTCAAACCTTATGTTAAACCTTAAATTTAGAACTATGATTATTTTTATTTTGGGGGGGTTGAAAATTACCACTTTAGTTTAAGCTCATCAGTTTGCTGTGTTTGATCTGTACTTGGTGCCTTGTATCGAAAAAATAAAATAAAAAAACAGATGGCTTCTTTCCCTTGTTTGGAAAGAACAAAACAAAAATACACTGACCAAGTAACAACTCCTCTATGCAGCGGAAAATATATTTAATGACCCTATAACCACTCAAAATATTAAAAAACATCTTTCTTATCATACCTTGAAACAGGGAAAATAGAATGCAATGCTACTTCTTGACTGCAAAGAAGAACCTTTCATCTTTGGGATGATCTCAGGACAGGAGCACAAGAAAATAAATGTGGTTTTGTACAGAGCATTCCATACAAGCTGTATCCAGCACTGAAAACCCAGATTGAGATGCCCACCGGTCCGTGATCTGCTGAAAAAAAACTTTCCTAGAACCCACTGGCATGGAAGAAAGTACTGTCTGCTCAGCCAGTCATCATCACTGAAAACATTAATTTTACCTTCTAGATATATATTCTTTTCAAAGATAATATTGTTCCACCCACATAAAGAGGAGGAGTTTTCCTCTAGCACTGCTTTGCTTTAAGTTCCTTGCTTATTTTTTACATAGACCATTTCTTCTTATCTGTTTATTAGCAACACTGCCTGCCCTTGTACTGCACCAGTGAAGTTATGTAAGAGTACTGCAGGTGAACTTTCATAATTTCCAATACACCAATTTTTGTTCCTGCTTTCATTCAGATTATCACCAGTGCACTGCAACTGTTCCTAGACGGTCTCCTCGCAAATCTGTCTCTGACGGGTTTGACATTATTCCTGCATTCTGCCTGTTACATTGTTTTTCATAAACCACCACCTTTTTTTTTTTTAATATAGTTTTTTATCCCTCACCCTGCTGCCCCCTCAGGGCTATACTGATACTAGGGATATATCCTGTTCAGATCATTAACGTTGTCATTCTGATGGCAGAGTGCTTTACTTCCCCATTTTCCTCCTCCTGATCACCCTTCTCCCCTTGACATGGGCTGTGTCCTGTCAACGTTTGGGACATAGCGTAGCGTACCTCCTGCAGAATGAGCAAGCTCCTTGGCTCACAGGGGTCACTGTGTGCCAGAACATGCCACCAACCCTCCTTGACTGAGGTGTGGTGCCTGCAGCCTGGCCTGCCTCCCAATGTAGTGACTGCAGTTTGCTCCTGAACTCAGGTTGTTTGCACAGCAGTGTGACCTGCTGTCGCTGGCCATCAGGGCGGCCCAACCAACCACCATCTTGTAGCTTCTAAGACTGCCTTGAATGCATAAAGGATTTCCAACTCCCAAAACTGGGATTATGTTGGATAGAAGGAAATGTTTTTTTTTTCCTCTCATGTACATCACTGCTGACGGTACCATGTCCTCACACACACACACACACACACACACACACACACACACACACACACACACACACAAGACCAGCATATCCAAAAGATAGTGGTAGTCCTCTGCTTTGACTGACAGCCCATTTGTAAAATCTTCATTACATTCTGAAGCTTGTAAAACCTCCATTCAGTGAAGAAAATCCTCCTCGATTTTGTGTCTACTGGCCTCTCCCAAGATGAATCCATGATTTCAAAAACAATTTGGAGTGCTCCATCTACCACTGCTTAAGTCTCTAATTAAGCTTTGACTGGTAAATCTCCAGACAGTGCTAGATCATCACTTCTACCTGACCATTCCCTCAAGCATAGCACCTGGGCTAATTTTCTCCTCAAGAGCTATTTGTTCTTGCATTTAAAGGAAATTTCCGATATAAGGTATTGGGCTTCATAGCCCAATACCTTATATTGTAGTTAGCTGACTGGTACAACATTTGTAATTTACAGTGCAGTATTTTTATTAGGGGAAGGGATCATAACTGGCGCTGAAGCCTTGGCCAGCTGATCCCTTCCCGCCTCCTGGTATACAGCACTCCACCCTCAACTCCACCTGCCAGCTCTGAATTTATGACATGTAACATGGAGAGCATGGGGCAAGCTCATACAAGTCTATTTTGCTAGAGTTAGTCACTTTTAAATAGTTCTAGAGAAATTGTACTAGTCGCCAACCAATAGGACCCTTTAGTTGCTTAACTACTTTAATTTTTCTAGGACCGCTTTAAAAATGACTAAAATCTGACTTTTAAAATAGCCCCCACAGACTTGTATGGGGCTCACCCCCGCGTTCTCCCTGGCCACACGTCACAAATTCCGAGACAGTGGGGGCAGAGTTGGGGTGGAGCATCGGCACCAGGAAGCTGGAACGGATCGGCTGGCCGAGGCTTCGGTGCCAGTTACGATCCCTTCCCCTAACAAAAATACTGCACTGTAAATTAAAAATGTTGTACCAGTCAGCTTACGCTGCTATAAGGTACTGGGCTATGAAGCCCAATACCCAATATCAGTAAATTGGAAATTCACTTTAACTCCCTTTAGTATACATTTATTAGTCCAACACCATGCCACCATGGATTACCAAGAGGGTGACATCTAGTGGTATGGAATGTTTTAATATGTTTATGGATTCAAACCTTGATCTCCTGGTTGATAGTGTAGTGACCTAAGCATCAGGCTATGGCACCTGCTGATCCCACTCAGTCGTGAAGGCAATCTTCAGATAGAACAATGTTGTGCATACACTGACCCGGGGCAGTTCTCACAGAGAGGGGATCTAGTCAAACTTTTCTTCATTTTCAGCTTGACCATAACCATTACTAAGGTCTTCATGAAAATACAAGGAGCTAATATCAGACCACATGGTAGAACTTGGAAAACTGCAGGTAGAAACTGTGAATGGATAAATCTCAAGCACAGCATCCGGAACCTGAAGACCTTAAATTGGTTCAAAAAACTGACTAGAATCCAGTCCCCCCCCCGTCTTCATGGCCCTAAATGGCTCCCAACATTAGGTCTCTTCCTTAAACCCCTAGGTGTCTGGCTGGATAGACAGCTCAACATCTGCCATCATATTGACGCCATCCACAATAAACTACTCCCTAATCGTGGCATGCTCTACTGAAAAAAAGCTTGTATCCCCCTTCAAACATGGCAGGAGATAACTGGAAAAACAATCCTCCCTGCCTTTCACTTTAGGGATGCCCTGTCTCCAGATCTACCCTAACTAGACTAAACCCCATCTTTCACATCTTCTTAAACTTTTTCCTTGACTGCCTGGCCTGCACTCATCACTGCACCCTCTACTCCGCCATCTCTCGATGGCTGGTGCCTTTGTAACTTTATCTCCTCCATATCCAAGTTCTAGTTTTGTTCTCTCTCCTGCCCCTTCCCTTCAGTCTACTGACCTGCACTCTATTTATCCTGTACTAAGATCATGGCAGGGCAATGCAGTGTGTCTTCTCCTACCAGCTCCTTCAGCTTCAGTCTAGCCTCCACATTTGTATACACTCTTCTTCCTCCCCCTCCACCCTGAAAGCTCTACTTTGTGACTGCACCGCATCTAACCCCACCCCTCTTCTTCCTCTATCCTACTCGTTTCCTTCCCTATAAACAATACCTTGCCCGCTTTCCACTCTCACCATTCTTTCATCCTTGCTCTGTGCTCATTCTCCCCTTGTGTTTTAACTCTTGCTGCCCCACCCCTCGCTTTGTTGCTGTACTTTTGTAATTTACGGTACTTTACACTAGGCCGGTTTGGACCCAACATAGGACTTCTTTTGTTATCCAGTGTACACTGTTCTCAATTTACTAATCTTCCCTTTTGTGTTGTTGCTTACCTGCTGTTTGCGTTTCACTGTACCGTCTTTGAATTTCTGTTTGCTTTTTTCTCCCCGTACCCTTTCCCCACAAAACGTCTGAGAACAAGCTGTTGTCAGCGCAGTATGCCTTTCCCTGTAAAATTTCCAATACATAAATAAGAAAATAAATTAGATAAGCATTAGCTAATCCTTGTCTGATCCCCAGTCCAGAAGCATTACAGACACATGGCACAAGAGAATCTCATGCCAAGTTCCAAGTCCTTCATCTCTGGTTGCACTTAAAGGAGGCGCCTAGCTAAAAAGCAGATTACCAGAGCCAAAGCTCTTAATTGGTTCTTGGCTTGGTATTCGAGTACTAAAGATCTATACTGCCTCTCAAGTTAGAAATATCCTGCCCTGACTTCCGAGAAGCAAGAAAAGGAGACTAAGATTCATTCTCTTAATAGTCTTTGTTGAAGCTAAAGGAGGATGCAGATGTGGGGAGCAAACCAAAAGAGCTGAAGTGCTTTAATGATTCCCCTTGTGTATCCAAGAATCAGAGACACAAATTGTTGAGTCTTAGGTTAACCAGGACTTCCCAATTCCCAACCTGTGCCGAGACAGAATATGAAAGCTGGAGGCTAAGGGTGAGTATCTAAACCTACGCACACATCCATTTTCTTTGTGTATTTTTTTTTTTTGTGGGAGGAGAACTGGCACCTTTGTTTATGATCCCAAATTGATGGGTCAAAACCTAGGTAACAGAAGTCTGTGTGACTGTCAACACATGACAGAAATCCAGGCCAAGAGACTTGAAAACCACAGGGTGATCCATTGGACTGGACAAGCAACTCCTGAAGGAAAGGCACACGATAAGAAAAATCAAAACTACCACAGGACCATGGAAAATAATGGCATTTCAACTAATGAGAACACTGGAAGAGTATGACAAATCATGGTGGAGATCTAACAGCTGGTCGGGGGACTCGGATACCAAGGAATGAGGTCGGTGCATGGAAATAGTTTAAATTTGCCAGTACTGTATGCACCTGTGACGACCCTCACAAAGTTCACATAATGTGTGGCTCCAGTTGAGAAATGGATACAAAAACCCTTGATCCCAAGTACTTTACAAGCTGGCAACTCTGCATAAGTCACATCCTTCTTTTAGGCCATATTATTTATTTATTTATTTATTTATTTTCATTGCTGCACCTCCACCGGACTTCCGCCCAGTCACAGACCCTCATGCTCCCGTGTCCCACGTTAGCCGCATCTCCCAATACCCCTAGGCTTACTCCCCAGGGTGGGGTCGCAGCACTGGCCCCTATAGTGCCGCAAGCTCCAAATTAGGTCAGGGAGCCAGCCTGGGAGCAACTGGAGCAGAGGGTGGGCATCATGGAGGTGGAGGCAGCCACTGTTTTTTTCTCTCCTGTAAGGGGGCGGACGTACAATGACGGCCAGTGTCTGCTCCGCCTCTCCAACAAGTTGGCATCGGCGTGAGGACACCCAGCCTCCACCAGGTGTCACTGTAACGCCAAGTGCTCCACCACCCCCACCCACCGGAGAAGGAGAACAGTCATCGGACGCTCAATCCTTTTCCCCCCAGCTGGCCCTCCGACAACCTGGGTCCGTTCCCAACCCGGTTCTCTGGCATCGCAGGTTGGCGTCCTGCCCCTGCGCCAGCTAGCTGGTCTTTTAGGCCATATTAAGGCAAGGACTCTATTGCCTGCATCCTTTTAAAAGACATACAGCAAAGTGTGACTCTTTCTTTTCCTATTATACTCCAATGCTCTGAAACAGTCTCTCCTCTAAGTTCTGAAATCTCCATTTCTCATTTCCAATCCTGCCAAAAGATGTTGCCTTTTCAAAATGAAAGTAAGCATACCTGGGACGTACTTAAGACCGATGCATACAGTGCCTTATATTGTTCCAAACTGTACCACCATAGACCTCCTGTGACTGCTACACTTGTATACTTGTGAATGTTGTGTTGCCAAACACTGTGCTCCTGTTTACCGGCTGTAAACTGCTGCATAACATTTTATGATATGCAGTCTAAAGAAGCTATAAAATAATAAACTGAACTGAAATATTACAAGCAGAAAAATACTTGCAGGCAGGTACTCACGGGAGACACAAAGTGAAAAGAAGCATTAGCAAAGACAAAATATTTATTTAAAGTTATTTTACCAAGAATAACAATATAAGCATATTACTCATTTCCAAAGCTGTCCTGGCTTATAAAATGGAAGCTTTTTCAGCCAGGCTGGTCATTCAGTGGAATATTAGTATAGTATGCAATATTATACAAGACATGAACTTAATGGCATGGGCGACTCAGAGTTGAGAATGGACCTGGGCAGAAAAGGTGGAGACTATACAAGGGGTTTGGGTGGCATTATGTATACTGCCTACAAACTGACTAAAGAGTATTACTCTCCCCCACCCCCCGCAGCTGGAAAAGATACATGACTAGATATATGAAAGTGAGAGTAGTGTGGCTTTTGTTGTCGGGGTTGCATAGCACTATATGTGGATGGAAAAGAAAGAATCAAAAACAAGACCAATTTATCACAAGCAGGCAAAAACATTGTTCCACAACTGTTAACTGAAAGAGAAATGGGGAAACATTTTTAAATTAATAACAACCTGCAAATTAAATAGCTGAACAAGTGTGCATATTGTGCAAATTTCTGCAGCTGACTTATTTTGCTACACCCGATAATAAAAACACAAAACAGTAGTCTAGTACATGGTTAGCCTTTGTTCTGTATAAAAATGTGCCTGCTCAAAATCCTTATTGTGCGCATTCCGAACAGTTGTTCTGCACTCTTCAAAGGTCATACAATTTCAAATTTCTCATTTCACCTAGCCAGTTACTGAGCACCCAGTGCCCAAAGTTGTACTTTTAACTTTCAAATGTCTGTAAATTTGACTTTGATAAGTGAACAGAACAAAGAAATGGCAAGATTTTTTTGTTTTCACTTCAGCGGGTGTCGGTCATTCAGGTGTAAAAAAACATATACTATATAAAATAAAATATGGGCACCCACACCCAACTCGGCTTGTGTTTCCATCTAGGGGTTGATGTTGAATTTGTCCAGGGGTCCCAGGGCCCAGGTCTATACAAGTTTGGTTATATAAAATTGCTGATAACCACCTGCATATATACAGTTGACCATGGCAAGGCGTACAAGGCTTGCAGAAAATACAAATGGCCAATAGATGACTGAATGAGGCCAACATACAAGTTAATATGGCTAGCTAGTCAAAGGCTGCAAGTGGCTAAGTAAATGAATGATACCACCATGTCAGTTAATATGCATGTATGTGTAAGACTTTAAAAGGTTAATGGTTAAAACTCTGTAAATGCACAAAATAAAATCATTCAGAAAGCACAAAGCCAAGGTCTAACTTGGAATTACCCTGCTCAGCAGGAAAACACTGTGTACCAAAATATGCCTTTTTAAAGGTTACGGACGAAATAAGAACACAGATGCTAGTAACTGCAGCTGGCCTTAACTACTGAAGTTCCTCATTTTGTGATTAAAAATATGTGTTACAAGGAACTGATATAAAAAATAATTAGATACGTAATTTGGCCACTGTCTGTTTTTTATCGGTAAGCCAGTTATTTTTTAAAAAAACTGGCCACGTCCCCTTACATGTTTTCTGTATCCAAAAGCCAGTATTTTTGATAAATATAAAATCCCCTGATCACTTGTTTTTCCATTTAAGAATGACCGTATGTCTCGGCAAAGTGTCAAAAGTCTCTTATGACCCAGGCATCTTACGGCCAATGTATATTTGAACCCAAGTCTTATAACTTGTTACATGACATGCTGTCTGGTTTAAATCAGCTGAGGTAGTTTTGGGGAAATTCCAGTTATGCCTTTTTAATGAAAACAGGTTGGGTATAAATATCAGGCCTAATTGTTAGGTTTATTGTCTCTCCGAGAGGAAAGAAGTCAGTGATATCTGACTGGCCATAGCATTTAGAGACCCAGAGGAAGTTGAGTATTATTCCATTTTCTCTGAAAAATCTGTAGCCCTGTAATGCAAATATTACTAGCTGTTTAGACTGCATGTTAAACACCCCAATGGGATTGCCCCATTGGTTGTCTTATAACTAAATTGTAACAGGAACACCCAGGTAGTAGTTGGATACCTGATGTTTAAAAATAATGTTAGTATGTATTCCCTTTTGTAAACTACGATTACTAATTATGACAGGATGCATTCTTATTGTTAAGATAAGGTTGTTCTGGTTTCTTTTCAGGTATTGGGTAAACAACAGTTAATTGGACCTTAGGTCTACAAATTATGCCAGAGTGTATCTCTTTTTGTGTATTAAAACTATTCATCCTGTCAGGGTGTGTTTTTATTGTTACAACAGGATTTTTCTGGCTAATTTTATTAATACTATCATAATAAAGTACAACTAATCTGGCAAAGAAATAGTGCATTGGCTTTATTGAATTACTGAGAATTACCAATCAGGAACCTGCATAACTGGGTCCATTTTTACATTGAGAAGACAGCATGGACCTCTTGAGCGTCACAGCCTGTCATCTCAACTTTTAGATGGAAACACAGCCTTGTTGTGTAGGGTTGCCCTAACATTATTTTCTATGTAATTACTATTTTCTCTGCAAGACTGGTCATGCACTTGGCAGCAGAAGTGTCAGCAGTAAATCTGTTTTCACCTCTCCACGCTGGGTGTCTTGTATTCGAGTAAATCTCAGGTCACTCTGCCGCCAACTACTATTCACGCTGCACACTCTCAGCTGGGAAAGCTCAAAGGAGGCATTGAAGGCTTTCGCTCGGATTCGGATTGTAATAGAATTCACAGACAGAGAAATCCCTTCTACCACTTTTTCAGCAAACCCGTACTCACTAGGGAGATAAAACAGTTGGATTAATCAAAGAGCAAAGCTGACAGATGCAAATTAGCAGCTCAATAAAAACAAAACCGGTTATTAAAGATTTTAAATGCAGTTCCTGGACGTTCAACTGAAATAAACAGCATAGGGATAAATTACACTTATAAACTTTTTTTTAAATAATACATTGATGTGTAAAAAATAAATCAATAAAGAAAAATGTAACCAGCCATGTGTGACATCATAAACTACCCGAGCTTTACAATTTCACCAGAACCCCTTTACAGAATTACAGCCTTATTATTCTAATTTTTTTCCTATAAAGCTTTTTGGCCCTCATCCAGATCATCATTTGAGATACACTGTAAACTGGAATTTCTGGTCATTCAATTTTTAATCCCAAAAACATTTTGCATATAAACAGGATCTTAGCCAACAGTATTATACCTCATCTGTTTCTGCTGCGTTTCCTGTACTGAAATCACAGTCCTATGCTTGTGACCTCAGAATAATTTCAGCAGCAACTGACTGTGATGTTGCAACAGAGAATTATGACCAAGACAGGAACAGCAGCATGAAAGTACAGTTTCACACTTACTGTAATGGTAGATTTTCAAGAGGATCTCTTGCAGCAGGTCATACTCTTGGATATCCACTAAAGGGCACTCTTGTCGATGGTAGCTTTCACCAGCAGTGTTGACTGGGGGCCGCCCTAATGATGTCACTCTGTTTGTGTGTATAAATATGTGGGCGACCCCTAGCGGCCTCAGTTCCTGGCCAGTGACCAGCTCACAGAGCAGGAAACCCAAGGGTCCAGAGGTACCTTCCACTGGTAAAATGAGGCTAGAAGGAGAAGACAGCTCTCCCCGAGAAGGAGGGAGGGAATGTGACAAAGCTGCAAGAGATCCTCTCGAAGATCTACCGTTACGGTAAGTATGAAACTGTACTATCTTCTTCATGGGTATCTCCTGCAGCAGGTCATACTATTGGGATGATTCCCAAGCAGTTGAGGATAAAGGGCGGTCGAAGACAGAAGGCCTTGCAGAACAGCACAGCCAAAGGCGGTGTGGTGTCTGGAGGCTAAGTCAAGGCTGTAGTGTCTAGTGAAGGTATGTACAGTAGACCATGTGGCGGAGTCACAGATGTCAGTTATGGATACACCGCGGAAGCAGGCAGCGGAGGTAGAAAGTGCTCTTGTAGAATGGGCATGTACAGTTCCAAGAAGAGGTTTCTTATATTTAGTGTAGTAATATGTTATATAATGGGCCAGCCAATTGGATAGGATCTGCTTAGTGACAGGGAGGCCTTCTCTGCCAGGGGCGAAGGTGACAAAAAGACGTTTGGACTTACAGAAAGATTTGGTGCATGCAAGATAGTAGCGCAGGATGCAGTGAACATCTAGAGTGTGGAGGAGAGACTCCCCAGGATTGGAATGATCCCGGTGGACAGGCAAATGGATAGATTTGTTCAGTGTAGACTCAAACCCTTTTGGGAAGAAATGTTGGATTGGTACGAAGAGAAACCCGGTCTTTGTGGAAGACCAGGTAGGGCTCAGAGCACAAGGGCCTGGAATTACAACATGTGACGAGCAGAAGTAGTGGCCATGAGGAACAGAGTTTTCCAGGCCAGGAAGCGCATGTCATAAGTGGCAGCCAGTTCAAAGGGCTCCAGAGTTAATTTCTCTAGGACAAAATTTGAGGTTTCAGGGCATAACTGGTTTTGGAATGGGTGGTTTAAGCTGGAGTATGCCCTTTAGGAACATTCTGGCGAGGTCCAGCTGGGCTACCTGGCAGTCACCAATGGGCTCGTGGAAGGCCGAAATGGCCAATAAATTTACTTTTATGGAGGAGTAGCCTAGCCCTTGTGAGGAAAAGGAGGAAAGGTATTAAAGGATTGTCTGAATAGAGCAGGAAAAGGGATTAAGGCCACTGCCTGTCTTCTCCCAAATGCCCCAGGAGGTGCCAGAAAAGGTCTCCCAGAAGGAGAAGGCCAACCAGGAGGAGGCACCACCAAAGGTTTAGCCATGAGGGGATGGTGGGAGAGAAGCAGTAATCAATAGTGAGTACATAATTTTCATACCTTCCTGAGATCAGTCTTCACCATTCATTACTGGTGGGTGAGTGCCAAGCACCACAACTGTGGGGCTGGCACCTCCCTGAGGGCTAAATCTTCCCTCAGCCTCCTGTGGGGGAAAAACACAGAGAGGAGGGGACCATTCACGGGCCTGGTGAGGCCAGAGACTAGTCAGAGTGAGGTGGAGACTCCTGCCTAGAAGAAGGAAGGCACTCCGCTAACTCGCACCTCACCCTACAGGACAAGAAGTGGGCCCCCTGGAATGGAGAGACAATCACCCTACACCGAGCCAGGGATGATAACCTAGAAAGGAGAAGGCATGCCATCTGCCTGATGCAGACTGCAGTTCTTGCCAATCTAGAAGCTACCTCACTGGCATCATAAGATTCCCTTGCTTGGTGCCTTGCTAGCTCCTGACCATGTACAGAAAGGCCAATGGCTTACCTGGTCACCTCTGAGTCATGCAAGGATGCCAGGAGTTCACCCAACATCATCTACATGTGCCTAGCATAGGCAGCCTGGTATGCCTGGTGTGCTGAGATGCTCAAAAGAAGGTGCGCCACCGAGAAAACCCTTCTACTCCAGCGGTGAAACTCGGCCAAGTTAGAGTCGTCGGGGGGCAGTCGTGCCTTGGGCGACAATGCTTGGAAGAAGTATCCAGGAGCTACACTCCAAAAGAGGGGTAGGACATAGCACCTGGAGACCCCAGCGGTGTGCAATGCCTGTGCTGACAGTCTCTTGGAGCTGGAGAAACGGTAGAGGGACGATGCCAGAACCTATGCGACGCTTCTGTGAAGGGACGAGGTCATGGAGGAATGATGTGGTTTTCAGCACTAAACTCCCCATGGAAAGTATGCATCGTATGGGCAGGACTGCGACTTGCAAAATGGAAGATCTGACATTCCTTTAACATCCCCGACAGGAAGCACTGAAAGCTGGTGGGATCAGCGTCTTTTTTTTTTGTTTCGGTTCCCTAATCCTCAGATTCTGCTAATGCTGCCCCCCATGCCCAGGCTTACCCCCTAGGTGGGGATGCTGGGAGGCTCCTTCCCAATGAACACTGTTGGCAAGCTCCAGCTTATCTGCTGGGTCAGGCCCACGAGAGCAGACTCCCCCAGCGGACGTCTAAGGCAGTGGAGACAGCAGTGGCAAAGCGGGTCATCATGCTGGGTGGGGGGAGATGGCTTTTTTCCGATGCCTGCTCCCTGGGACGCTGACATGCAATGATGTTCAGCATCCGCCCCACCCCCTAATGTGACGGCTGGTTGCTGCGGTACCCCCAGCCTCTGCCAGGGGTCCGTAAAAGCGCAGGACACTCTTCCTTCCAACCCCCCAGAGGAGGAGAGCAGTCCCCAGGACCCGTGATCCTTTTCCCCTGGCTGGCCCTCCAACTCCCAGATCTGTTCCTGAACCCGGGTCATCAGTGTCACAAGCAGAAATCCAACTGCTACGCCGGCGAGCTGGCTTGTGACATGAGCATTGAGGACAGGTAGACAGAGGGATTCTCTTCCTCAGAGGATGAAGACAAGGAGGCTGAGAGCCTGGTCCAGAGGCTGGGGCACCTGGAGGTTCAGGTCTAAAAATGACTTTGTCCAGGGCTATAAGACAGCGAGGGAAAGCAGTCGCTAATGCCCTGAACTGTTCCTAGGTCTCTGGCCCCGAAGGGTCACACAGGCCTGGGAGTTTAGGAGGAGGAGAAGGCAGAGGAACAGACAGAGGAGAACTCTGGCAAGATGGAGCAGAACCTCTGGTAGGGCTACAAGAGCATGCAGGGAACCCTTCTCGAGGAGGGGGACTGTGTAACTCACCCACTGCAGGGCACCCAACCAGACAGGGGCAGCCGAAGTGGTACCCTTGGGAGAGGACCCCAAGATGGGGTGACTGGAGCCAGTCTGGCCCTCCCAGGTGGCCCCGACCCCACCTGCTGCAGACCCTACTTGTTCTGGAGAGGAGAGAAGAGTCAGCACTACAGCTCCTCCCAGAGCCATCAGCTACCCTGGAAGATGGCCTTTGTGCTAAACTCGACCTCCCCACCCCCACCTCACCAGATAGGGACCTGCTTCTTTTTGGGCCCCTAGTACTGGAGAAAAGGGGTTCTGAGGCAACTCCAGCACCAGAAGTGGTGGCAGAATCCATCCCAGAACCCGCCCCAGAGCCAGAATCCGATTCACACAGAGAATGGTGCCGGAACCAGACCCGGCACCAGAGCCAACGCCGGACCCCAATCAGGCGCAGTCCTCCTCACCAGTGCCAGAATCGGCACAAGCAGTGTCCCCAGCGCCACAAGCGGCACCGGAGACCACACAGGAGATAGCATGAAGGGTAGGCCCAGCAAAGGCGGGGGCTGACCTACAAGTATCGGAGACTGAACGGCTAGGTGCAGGAGAGCGACAGGTCTCCAGGGAGCCGGGCAATCAATTGGGGTCATCCTGATCCTCCTCCTCCTCCTCCTCTGAAAAGGAAGATATCAAGGAGAACACCAAAGAGGTCACCCTGAAAATCTCCCTCTCCCAGTACCACGAACAGTACCGGAAGGGGACCCAGCGCAGACAGCGACACAACCTCACTCACCGGCACTAAGGGTGGTGTCGGGAGCTGAAGCGGCACCAACAGGCAGCACCGAGGCTCCACCACCCCGGGCCAAGTGTGTGACTACAACCGTGACACTGGGGGGCATCTGTGCCTCTGAGGAGGCAGTGGACCATGAAAGGTGCTCAGCTGACACCCTGGATGATGAAGACTGTCCCACTGACACCTCACGTAGGCTTCAGTGGAGGCCTGCTCCCGCTCGGTATGTATAGTACCAAAGGGAGACCCAGGGGAAGGGTCCAAAGTCCTGGCCTTGGTATCCCAGTATCGACATCGCCCTCCAAAGATGAGAGGATCCCGACCCACCTTCAATGTGCGAAACTCGAGGACCCAGCAGTCCATGTAGAAGCAGATGTTGCAGTTGTTCATGTCATGAGACGGACCCAGGCAGATTAAACAGCAATCACAGTCATCGACCTGCCACAGGGGCATTGATGCATAGAGGCATGCCCTGCCTTTGATTTCGATGAAGGCCCCAAACCAGACAATCGCAGGGAAAAATAAAATAAAACAAGAAACAGACTCAATGCCGCACTACTAACAGAAAATAATAAAAGGAACGTTTTTACCAGTTTCTACGATTTACGGAGTCGAAAAAGGCCTGCGGTGTCAAATGAGTCGAGGTGGCAGAAGAACTGGTGCAGTTGCAAATTCTAAATCAGCTTCAGCTCCCACAGGTGATGCAGCCTCAACAGAGGTAAAAGAAGAACTGAGGTGGTGGTGGGGCCTGCGTCCGTTACTGGCCAACCCTCAAGCGCCACGTAATACGTCGGCCTCAAGGGCAGCTGCTCCTCCAGAGATAAACTGAAAAGCTTAAAGCAACAGATTTCCCACAGGGCCTGGCTGAGATCCCACCAGTAATTAATGGTGAAGACTGATCTCAGGAAAATCTACTGTTATGATAAGTTCTTACATAACTGTACTATCTTACTTCAAGGAAGTCTCTTGCAGCAGGCCACACTGGTAGGACTGAGTCCCGAGCAGTACCGATATCACCAGGATAACATCATCGGGAGGAGGACAAGTCAGCAGCCAAGAGCTCATGACAGAAGGCCCTGAAGAACTGCCATGCCGAAGCTGGCTCTACGCCTAGAGGCGATGTCCAGACTGTAATGCCTGGTGAAAGTGTGGAAAGAACTCCATGTGGCAGCTGCACAGATGTCAGCAGCAGACATATTTCTGAAGCAAGCTGTGAAGGCACCCATACCTCTGGTGGAATGGCCCTTGACTACCCCTGGAAGAGGCTTGTTGTACTTGCGGTAGCAGTAAACAATGCAATTAGCTAACCAGTTAAACACTGTTTGGAAACAGGAATGCCCTCTCTCTTGGGGGTGAACGAAAAAACAACTGATCAGTTTTCCTCAAAGACTTGGCGCGATCATGTAATACCATACCATTCTGTGAACATCTAAAGTATGGAGCAACACCTCCCCTGATTAGAATACTCAGGAAAATAAACTGGCAGGTGGATGGATTTATTTAAAGCAAACTCAGACACCACCTTAGGTAAAAACTTAGGATTAGTACGCAAAGACGCCCTGTCTTTGTGAAAAACCAAATAAGGATCTTTACACATCAGAACCTGGAGCTCAGAAATCCTTTGAGCAGAAGTAACAGCAAGCAAAAAGAGCACTTTCCATGACAGAAAGCACAGCTCGCAACTCGTGGCCAGTTCAAATGGAGGTAAAGTGGGTTTCTCCAAAATAAAGTTGAGGTCCCATGGAGGGACCAAGTCCCAAACGGGAGGTTTCAGATGCAAAATTCCATGCAGAAATGTACTGGACACATCAAACTGAGCAACAGCTTTGTCCTCAATAGATGCATGGTACACAGAGATGGCAGAAAGGTGCACCTTAAGTGAGGAGTACCCCAAGTCTGAATCCAAAAGATAAAGGAGGTACTCCAACATCTGATTCACCGGGCAGGTGAAAGGATCCAAATGGTGAACAGTGGCCCAAATAGAAAACTGCTTCCATTTCATAGCATAAGCGGCCCTGGTGGAGGGCTTTCTGGCCACCACCAGAACATCAGCAACACTAGATGACACCCCAAAGCAGGCAATAGCTAATTCCACAGGAGCCACTCATGGAGATGCAGGGATTTGAGGTCCGGATGGACCATTGTGCCCTGGTCCTGTGAAAGCAAGCTGGTACACAGGGGCAAGGGCACCAGAGCTTCCACAGCTAGCTGTTGCAGCAGGGGAAACCAAATCTGGCATGGCCAAAAGGGAGCTATAAGAATCATCTCTACTCCTTCCAACTGGAGCTTGAGCAGAACCCTCTACAGAAGCAGGAAGGGAGGGAATGTGTACAGAAACCTCTCCTTCCAAGAGAGGGACAATGCGTCTCATCAGAAAACTTCAGTCCCAGGATTGAACATGCAAAAAGGGAGCAGTTTTGCATTGAGTGGGGATGCAAAGAACTCCAGCTCTGGGTGACCCCACCTGTCAAAGAGGTCTTCGACCACTGAAGCTGGAAGCTCCCACTTGTAAGCAGCTGAGACTGTCGGCCAGTACATTTTGGATGCCTGAAACGTGAATGGCCAACAGCTCCAGATTGCGCTCTATGGCCCAGAACCAGACTCGCATCACTTCCCAACACAGAGGGTAATAATGGATTTCCCCTTGCTTGTTGATGTAATACACTACATACGTTGTCCGTCTGTACCAGTGATGGACCGGGAAGGAGATGAGACTGAAAGGCCTGCAGGGCATAAAGAATCGCCCACATTTCCAGGACACTGATGTGGAGATCCTGTTCCACTGGGGACCAGGTACCCTGGAGTCTGATGTTCAGCCAAATGAGCGCCGCAGACCAGGCCAAATGCATCTGTCATAAGAACCTGTTGGGGGTGTTGGAAGCTGAAAGAAGACTCCCCGAAGAGGGGTGGCCAAGTTGAGCCACCACAACAGAGTCCTCCAGACCAGGTCGGAGACCAGGACCAATTGGTCTAGGTCATCAGTACGCTGATCCCACTGCACCCTCAAGGTCCACTGAGGGACTCCCATGTGCAACTGGGTCAATGGGAATGTGGTGATTGCCACCGTTATATAAACATACAAAGAAGCCAGCGGAATAAGGCCATTTGGTCTATCTAGTCTGTTCGTATTACAGGGTACACAGCTTAAGCTACTCTCCCTGCCCTCCCTCCCCACACCTCCCATCCTCCCTACCCATAGAAACATTGAGTTTGATGGCAGATAAGGACCATTTGGCCCACCTAGTCTGCCCATTTCTCTAACTACTGGATAAGCTGCAGCTCCTAGTTAATCAACAGCCTACTTCCTCCTACCCCCCACAAGAATTCATTTATGTCTGTCCCAAGCATTCTTGAATTCCCCCACTGTTTTTGACCCCACAATCTCCTCAGGAAGGCCATTCCATGCATCCACTACCCTCTCTGTGAAAAAATACTTCCTTACATTGCCCTGAGCCATCCCCCCTCTATCTTCAAATTGTGCCCCCTTGTTCTTGCACATCTCTTTTTCTGAAAGATGCTACCCTCTTGGACTTTACAGATTCCCTTAAAGTACTTAAATGTTTCTATCATGTCCCCCCTCTCCCTCCTTTCCTCAAGGCTGTACATATTAAGCTCCTCATCCTCATATGTGTTATGGTGCAGACCCTAGTGCACCATTTAGTTGCCCTCCTCTGGACTGCCTCCATCTTGTCTAGGTCCTTGCGGAGATGAAGTATCCAGAACTGCACAGAGTATTCCAGATGTGGTCTCACCAACTGTCTGTACAGAGGGGTAACAACTTCCTATTTTCTACTGGTGATGCCTCTCCCTATGCATTCCTGTATCCCCCCAGCCCTCCTTACTGCCTTCCCACATTGCTTGCCCACCTTTAAGTCATCTGATATGACTACCCCAGGTCCCTTCCCATTTTTGTTGTTGTTAGTACCTCCCCCACATTGTGTACTCTTCCCCTGGGTTTGATGATCCTTACCTTCCCCTATGCCTATCCCAGCCTCTCTTAAAGCAGCCCACTGTCTTCAATGAGATCACCGCTCCTGGCAGTGCATTCCAAGTGTCCACCACCCTCTCTGTGAAGAAGTGTTTCCTGACCTCCCTCCTAAACCTTCCACCCTCCAGCTTAAGACTGTGCCCCTTCATGATATGGTTGCCACTCAGCTTAGAAACACTCTCCTTATCCACCTTACTTATCCCCTTCAAGTACTTGAAGGTCCCAATCATGTCCCCTCTCTCCCTCCTGTCTTCCAGGGAGTATGTGTTCAGTGTCCAGAAGGTGAAGGAAGACCCTGGCTGGGACCTGTCAACTGGAGGGCACCAGTTGGGCCTGCGCCATCAGTCGCTCTGCTCTGTCCTCGAGCAGGAAAGCCTTTCCTTGACTGGTGTCCAGGACCGTCCCAATGTACTGGAGGTGTTGGCAAAGAGAGAGGCAGGACTTTGGTAGATTTATGGTAATCCCCAAGGCCTGGATCAGACTGAGGGTTGATTCCAAAGTCTGAGCCAAATGTTCCCTAGAGGGGGCTGCAAGTAGCCAGTCATCCGGGTAGGGGAAGACGTAGAAGCCCTGCCTCCTCAATGCGGCAGCCATCACTGTCAGGCATTTGGTAAATACTCGGGGGGCTGAGGAAAGGCCAAAAGGGAGGGCCCGAAATTGATAATGGGCTCCCTGAAAGGGAAAGCAGAGAAAGCGACAATGGGCAGGAAAAACTTGGATATGCAGGTAAGCATCCTGCATGACCAGAGAACAGAGCCAGTCTCCCTGGTGCAACAGGCATACGAGTCCCTGAAGGGTGACTATGTACAGATTCAGGTGGCCCAGCAGAAATCCCCGGTTGTTTTGGGAATGAGGAAGAAGTGGGAGTAAAACCCCCTTCCCCATTGAGCCTTAGAGACAGGTTCTATGGCTCTTTTTTAAAGAGGAGCCTGAATTTCCTCCCAAACCAGAGACAGGTGTGCTGGATGGTAAGGAGAGTGGACAGGACAATTTTTGGGTGGCTACTCAGAGTGTGACCGTGAGCCATGATCTGGAGCATACAACTGTCTGTGGTCACTTCTCTCCAGCCATCCAGGTGGAGGGAAAACTGACACCCAACCGCCTCCATTAGATTTTTGGTCGGGGGGGGGTCAGGAGGTGGGGTTGGGTGCGGGTAGAGGGGCTGTGGTATCCCTAGAGGCTCTGGCGGCAGCAGTGGTAGGGGCTGCTGTGGCCTTACACTTCTGCTGGCCCTTGGCCAGCTGACCCAGAGTTTACTTACAGGAGGGCCGATGAAAAGATTGATGTTGGCCCGCTCTAGGCTGGGTGTGATAGAGCGAGTGGACCGACTTAAGGGCCTGCCCAGACTGCTGCAAGGTAGAAATAATGTCCTGGACATCACCCCCAAAAAGGACTGCCCTATGGAAGGGGGTGTCCAAAGTACTAGCCTGCACATCTGGGGAAAAACTGGACACCGGTAGTAATGTATGGTGCCGGAGGCAGACACCAGCAGCCGCCCCATGCCCGAAGGCATCGACAGCATCATAAGCCGCCCAGAGGACATGACTGCCTACGACCGAGCCTGACTTTAGAAGCTGGGTGAGCTGTGTCTTAGTGGAGTCTTCAAGCAATATCTGGACCAAATCCCTGGCTTGGTCCCAGAGAACATTCTGGTATTGAACCATATGTGCTAGATAGCTGATGGCCCTAATAACCAGTGTATAGAGGCAAAAAAAACCTTGTTAATATGATCCAGCTGCCTGGATTCGCGGTCTGAGGGGAAGAGTACTGAGGTGTTTGGGCTTCTTAGAATGACTGTGAACCACATTAATCACCACAGAGTCTGCCTTAGGGTGACTGCCCAAAAAGGGCTTACCCGCTGGGGCATGGTAAAGGGGATCCTCCTTTTTAGGTAAAGGCGGGGTAGTAGAGGGGTGGGCCCAGGCTGCCTTGGTGACATCCTCGTACGAATCAATCATAGGGGGCACCACCAAAGGGAGGGCATCCCACTGCCTGAGGTAGATTGCCAAGCGACGCCTCTCTGGGTCCTGTTCTTTGGTGTCCCAATCCATCATTAACTGGATATGATGCATAACATCCATAAAGGATGGATCGTTTGGGGGGGGACTTGTGCACCTCTTTGGGCTGGTCCTCCCCCCCCGAAGACTTGCCCAGAAAGGAGGAAGACCCCAAAGATTTGGAGTCATCCTCTGTCATCTCACTGTCAGGGTCTGGCATCAGAGGCTGGCGACTGTCCCTTCTAGAGCCTGAACTGATGTCAGGTTGCGCCCCTGACGACCCCGACGTCCGGGGTTCACTGGGACCAGCCCGATCAGGATCCTTGGGCTGCAGGTCTGGTGGAGATTGGTGGGGGGGATGCCAGAGGTGGGCCCCAAGGAGCGGGGGTCTACTACTGCATGAAGGCCCACCACGCCGAAATAAAGGCATTATATTCCACCTGGGATGCAATGGTATACACCAGCAGGAATGGAAGGGACAGGGGGTTAGGAAATGTTGGCTGAGGAGCCGGCAAAGGGTACCCCTGCGTTGGCCCACCCTGCCCCGGGTAGCAATCCAGCAATGGGCCAACAGGCATTGGCTGTGGCTGCGGCAGGACTGGTGGTGGTCCAGTGGGCACTGGCCTAATGTGGCCAGGTGAAGGGTCCACCCGCACTGACCCCACAGGAGAAGTTGGCACCGGGGGAAGGAGGCCCTCGAGAAGGAGGCAGAGGCAATGCCGGAGTAGAAGAGATGGTGTCAAGCCAGCTGCGGGCATTGCCTGGCCGGACTGGAGGTGGCCCCCAGCACTGGAGCTGGCAAATGCAACACCGGCACCAGCAAGGCGACGGTGGAAGAGCCACCGCCTGAAGAACTAAGACCACCCAAGCCACCTGGCTGAGAGCCCATAGAGGATTACGGCCTGAGCGTCAGAGGCTGGGGGGCAGGAGACAAAGTCTCCTGCACCAAGGAGTCATTACCCGAGACAGAGATGAGAGCATGTAGCTGAGCCACTGGGAGCCTGGAGGAAGACAGGGCTAGCAGGGCTGGTGGGGCCGACCCCACGCAGGAGGAAGACCCCGTCATGGTCGAAGACTTGTGGGGTGACCATGACCGAATAGTTGACCGGACCCATTCTCGATGCTTGTCCCCGTGTTTGTGCTTCCTGGACTTCTCCTTATGAGAAGAGGAAGAGGCCCTGGAGAACTGAGCCGGCAAGACCAAAGAGCTCCTGGCCTGCACTTCCTTTTCTATGATGACCAACTTCTGCTTTAAGAGGTTGCTCTCCAGGGTTTTCAAACGATGTCTCAGAGTGTCCTGGCTGAATTTCTGGCAATGCTGGCAGGCTTTGGTGTAGTGGCTGGGGCCTAGGCAGATCAGAGATGCAGAATGGCCGTCCTTTTCAGGAATCTGTTTGCCACAGGCACACCTAGTGCAGCGGTCTGAAGACGAAGCTGGTGGAGAAGACAAACTCGTCAAAAAAACACCGAATAATTCGATGTTTAACACTCAGAAGAATAAAAATTAAAAAGTGTGGTAAGCAGGGGAAATGGTGGTCGACTGTAACTGCAGCGTCTGCTGAGGTTCAATGTGCGTTGGTCGATGGCAGGAAAAGGACTGAGTTGGTGTGGGGGACCACTGTCCTATATGGGCTGTGCTGACGTCAGTTAACCGATGTCGGTGGGGGGGCGTTCCCCTATGGTAGATTACTAGCTAGAAGTTTTCTGTGTGGTCCTAGCATCTGGCAGCTTAGTCCTACCGGTGTGGCCTGCTGAAAGAGCCTTCTTCTAAGTATGATCTGTTTTCCATGTGACGTACTGTACTTGAAGTTAGCTGTAGTCAAAAGCTCAAAAACAGCCTTCATCAGCTGAGCAAGACAAATGTTTAGGTCCCATGGAGGGACTGGTTCCCCTACAGTGGGATACAGATGGCTAAGGCCCTTAATAAAACTTTTACAAATAGGTTGTTAGGCCAAGGACCTGTCTTTGTCTGCTGATGTGTAGGCTGACACAGCTGATAGGTGTACCTTCAGGGTTAATGGTCTCAGATCTAAGGACTGTAAGTGTACTATGTAGTCCTGAACTGTAGACAGCCCTGCCTGCATTGGGATTATCTTTCTGGAGGCACACCAATATAAGAATCTCTTCCTCTTAAGAGGAATATGCTTTTTTTGTTGCTGATCTGGAAACCTTCAAAACCATTAGCACTTCCTCTGACAGACTACGAACATACGAAAATGCAAGCAGAAATAGGCCTCATGGTCTATTGAGTCTGCTTGAGTGCGCAGTTAGCACCTTATAATGCTGCTGCCCCTCCCTTCCCACCATCCTGTTACCCCTTACCCTTACCTTATTTCCACCCTTCTTGAAGCTGTCTACCATCTTCCAGGTCACTACCTCACCTGGCAAGGAGTTCCACTTGTCCACCACTCTTTCCAGAAAAAATGTCTCCTCATCTCTCTTCTGAATCTACCCCCCTCCAATCTCAGTTGGTGTCCTCTCGTGTCCCTCCCCTTTCTCCTCTGGAAAATCCTCTCTGTATTGGCCTTATTTATTCCTTTCAGGTACTTAAAGATCTCAAACATGTGCTGGCCCGGTGGCGCTGAGGGTTGAGGCACTGGGCATCAGACCTCGCGCCACGCCGGCGACTCTGGTTCGGGAACAAGCCCAGGCTGTCAGGGGTCAGCAGGGGAGGACTGGGACTGAGCGTCTGTAGACTGCTCTCCTGGTGCTGGGGTGGGATGGGGAATCTCACCACGCTGTAGCGGCCCCTTGGGACGCTCGGGGGCACTACTAGTGCTGGTGATAGAGGAGGGGGAATGCGGCGGACATCGGCACGTTGTGCCCGGACATCATTGCACATCCGCGTTCCAAGGGACTAATTGGAGGAAAATGGCTGGGCGCAACCGTGCAGCTTGGTGGCCACGCTCCAAGCTGCCTGGAGGACTTTGGCGGAGTCCTGTCGGGGAGGGTCTGGGGCTGTCCTGGCTGACTGAGGCAGAGGGAGAGCCCTCCAACGGCATGGCAAGACAGCCATCCCAGATCCTCCTGGGTGTAGTTTGAGCTACCCAGTTCTCCGGGCAGGCGGAGCCGGCAGCTGGATGCCCCAAGCCAGAGTGTGCCGCAGCAGGCGAAAAAGTATTACATGATAAAAAAAAAAAAAAAGGTTTCAATCATATATCCCCTGTATCTCCTCTCTTCCAGAGCGTACATATTCAACTCCCCCAGCCTTTCCTTGTATGGCTAGCTCTCCAATCCCTGTATCATCTTTGTAGCTCTACGCTGTACCCCCTCCAACAATCTGATGTCCTTCTTCAGGAACAGGCGCCAGTATTGCATGCAGTACTCCAGGTGGGGCCTGACCAGCGATCTATACAGGGGCAGGATAAACTCCCTACTTCTAGAGGAGATCCCTCTAGCTATACACCCCAGCATTTTGTTGGCTATTGCCGCCGCCCTTCTGCATTGAAAGGGTTGTTTATGCTCCCTGTTATGATCACCCCTAGGGTCCTTCTCTTCTGTGAAGCAACCCACAGATAATTACAGCTCATCAAGAATCATGCTCTCAGACACAGAGTTCTGAGGTCTGAGAATGTAATCCTACCCTAAGATAGAGTCAGCAGGTTGTATGTCAGTGGCAGGCTGACTGGAATCCCGTTGGGCATGTTCAGCAGCATCGAGTACCAAGCCTGTCTGGCCCAGTCTGGGACTGTCAGGAAGCTTGAATCCCCTGTTTTCGTGCCCAAAACCTCAGCTGTTAGCCTGTTCCAAGGTTCCACCACCCTTTCTATAAAGTAGTACTTCATCATGTCCTGCCTGAACCTCCCTCCTGTTATTTTCCACAAGTGTCCATGAGACCGTGAGTAAGTGGGACCAGACAGCATTCACCATAGTGTACTCAGGGAGCTAGCAGAGATCCTGGCAGGACCACTGGCTGACCTGTTCAATACCTCCCTGGACACAGGATGCGTACCACAAGACTGGAGGATGGCCCATGTGGTGCCCATTCATAAAAGTGGCCCTGGGATGAACCAGGCAACTACAGACCAGTGAGCCTCACATCAATTGTGGGGAAGCTCATGGAGACAATCCTAAAGGAGAGGCCTTTTTGGAGGACAATGGTCTCCAGGACGGCCAACAACATGGGTTTGTTTCAGGCAGATCCTGCCAGACAAATCTAATTGAATATTACAACTGGGTGACCAGGGAGCTGTACCGGGGCCATGCAGTGGATTGTCCTGTATTTGGACTTCAGCAAGGCCTTTGATTTCGTGCCGCATGGGAGGCTGCGGGGGAAGCTAGAATACACAGGGGTGGGAATGAAGATAACCAGATGGATCGTCAGCTGGCTGGATGGAAGGCAGCATAGGATGGTGGTGCGGGAATTCTCGTTACCAAGGGAAGTGACGAGCCAGGTGCCACAGGGATTGGTACTGGGACCAGTGCTGTTTGGGATATACATAGCTGATATCTCACACGGGATCCGGAGTAGAATCAGTCTGTTCACTGACAATACAAACATGGGAGCTGTGGTAGATGACATCAAAGGGTGGAAGGGACTGCAGAAGGACCTGACCAAACTACAGGAGTGGTCGGAAACATGGCAGCTGGGGTTCAACGCCAAGAAGTGCAAGGTACTGCATTTTAGAGCAAGGAACCAGGGGAGGAGCTATCAGCTGGAAAGCACCAAGGAGGAAAAGGATCTTGGTGTGCTTATACCGGGCAGCATGTACAACTCAGCTCAGTGCAGGAAGGCGGCAGCAAAAGCCAACAGGATGCTGAGGTGTATAGCGAGGGGAATCTCCTCCAGAAAGAGGGAGGAGATCCTTCCCTTGTACAGACCTCTGGTCAGGCCACATCTGGAGTACTGCATGCAGTACTGGTGCCCAATCCTGAAGAAGGACATTAAATTGTTGGAGGGCAACCAAGACGATCAATGGACTTGAGGAAAAGTCCTATAGGGATAGATTGGGTGAGCTGAACATGTACTCCCTGGAGGAGAGGAGAGATCGGGGGAATATGATTGAAATCTTTAAATACCTCAAGGGGATAAATAAGGCTAATACAGAAGGGATTTTCCAGCTTAGAAGATAGAGGGATACAAGAAGGCATCAGCTGAGATTGGAGGGGGGAAGATTCAAAAGTGAAAACAGGACAGTAGTGGACAGGTGGAATGCTCTGCCCTAGGAGGTGGTATCCTGTACGGTGGGCAGATTTAAGAGGGGGGGTTGTGATGAAGAGGGTGGGAGGGTGGGGCAGCTGCAAGTTGAGGGCTAGTTGCACAATCAAGCAGACTCGACAGACCGTAAGGCCTGCTTCTGCTAGCATTTTCATATGTTTGTATGTTTGTAAGTGTTCAAGCTAAACAGTTCCCTGCAGTTCACTTTGTTAACTCCTTTAAGAAAAATTAAGGTCTCTGCCATATCTCACCTCTCCCTTCTGGTCTCCAGTGAGCACATATTCAGTGCCTTGAGGCACTCTTAACAGAATCTGCCCTGCTGTCCCTGAATCATTTTTGTTACTCTGCATTGCACCATCTCCAGCCTATCTATCTTTTTCAAGATAAGAACTACAGAACTGGGCGGGATTTGTCTCAATAGGGACAAATCATTTGACAGGGATTTGTTTCAAATCCCTATCAAGCCATCCCTAAAGTGGCAGAGGTCCTGACCCAATATGGCCAATTAGCAGGGCAGAAAATCAATTGGGGGAAAACTGAAAATGTTTCTGGGGAAAGATAGTGGGGCTCAGGGCCACAGACTGAGCCAAGTATCTCAGCTGAAAAATGATCTGTACCAGGGGTCAAAATTAACATACACAGCCTGTTCCCTGTGCAAGTGGGAATAGACTAGTGCATGTAGTTTTCTACCCTGCTTGCACTGTGATGCATGTGAATGTTAAAAGCCGCACTGTTATACTGAAAGCAACCACATGGGGCACACTTATGTATCTGGCCACCAGAGATCAGGAGGTTGATGCATGGCATGAGTCTGGGGCTGAGCACTTCAGCACAGGTTAGCTTATCCCTTCTGCCAAATGCATGTCAACTGCAGCCAGGAACATAGCGTGTAGGATAAGATCTCTCATTCTGAGTGACAGCAGCTGGGGTTGACAGATGCTTGATGCCCTGCTAAGGTTGGCTGTGGGCAGGCCAATGGATTTCCTCCTAGCAGCTTGAGTTGAGGTCAGCCCACTCCAAACCTGAAGAGCACACTAGTCTGAGCATAGGAATCTGAGCCACCCAATGACTGACAGCAGGAGAAGAAGGGTAGATGAGTCAGAATACTGCAGTGCTGCCTATGCAGAATACTGAAGCGATGGGGGCGGGGCTGTGGGGGGATTTCATCACTGAAGAGTCAGTAAGACCCTTGGACCCCAGAATGCGTACCTACAACTTGAACAGCATGTAGTCAGTGAGTCACGGGGTATTTTTCTGTAATGCACATGGTTCACTGATCTGGCAAAATGCATGTGTAGGTATAGGCGGCATACGCAGTTGGCAGTTTTATTTTTTATTTTTGTATTCAGTCTAGGAATTAGAACCCTTTGAGTCAAGGACTTATTTACAAAGGCTCCATGTCAATGACATTAGTTATGACATACACAGAGTAAGAATACTGTATAGAGGCAACCATGGGCTAAAACAATTTCAGGGCACCACCGGTAGTGCAAAACAATCTATGACACTATTATTTACAGAGTTTTGATAGTAACAGAGAAACCAAAGCTATAAAGAGTAGTTTAGATTAACAGCCACAGTAGCTGTTTAACAGGATATGGGTACGCAGCACTGGCTTAAACATCCCTGTCCTAGGGATTTTGAGGGCAGCATCCGGGAGGGAGTTCATCCAGTGGGGGGCCCTGTAGGAAAAGGATCTTTGGCCAGCAGTGGTCCTTGCGAAGGGGATGCGGAAAGTAGTAGTGCTAGAGCTTCTAGTGGCCCTGGCCATTAGGCAGGACTGATAGAGAAATCGCCCCTGGAAATTTAGCCAGGATGACTGTAGGTAGAGGTCACAGGTATGTGTAAGGCGACCACAGCCTGTGGCCAGCTTTGTTGAGAGTGCATTTTATGCTGGACAGGGCAGTGTCAGAGGCGGCGCCATATATAATTATGCCATAGTCTACTAGGGGAAGGATGGAGCTAGAGATGGCTAATCGAAGGGCAACAGGGGAGAGATTGGGCCTATATTTGTAGAGGAGGCCGATTCTAGTGTTAATGGCCGAGCAGGTCAATGCAATATGCTCACGGAAAGTAACGGCAGAGTCAAGAGTGACCCCTAGGTATTTAAAAGTGGAGACTGCATCTAACATGGCACCCTGTGAGTTAAGTATGGATAATTTGGTCATGCTGTTTTTATGTTGAGGGTGGGCAAACAGCATGACCTTTGTTTTTTTTTTTGTAGTTGAGGACAAGTCTATGGGAGGTGAACCATGATTCTATCACAGTGAAGGAGCCCTGTAAGGAGTTTTGAAGCTGGGTAGGGTCAGGATGCCGGCTGAAAATTACAGCATCATCAGCGTAAAGGAGCAGACGCTCAGTGGAGGCTAAAGGGAGGAAGTTTAAGTATAGGAAGAAAAGAAGAGTGCCAAGAATGGACCCTTGAGGGACACCCGAATGGACTGGGAGGCTGGCAGAGAAGGTGCTATTTATTTTTACTTTCTGGGTACGGCCATTGAGATAGCTGAAGAACCAGACTGCAGTTTCTGGGGAGACGCCAACAGAGAGGATGGTGTTTATTAGCAGGCTGTGGCTGACTGTATCGAAGGCCTTGGACAGATCAATGTAGACAGATCCAGCCAGGTCTCCCTAGTCGAGTGCTTCATGGAGGAAGGAGGTAAATTCGAGCAGGGCAGTGGTGGTATTGTGCCCTTTTCGGAAACCATGCTGTTGACTGCACAGTAGGCAGTGTGTGTCCAAATATTCTACAAGTTGATCTGCAGCTATTTTTTCCAGGGCTTTTGAGAGAGGAGGAAGTATAGAGATGAGCCTATAGTTACTGGGGGAGGTGCGGTCACCATTTTTGTGAACCGGAGTGATGATCGCTTTTTTCCATAAGGTAGGGAACTGTCCAAGGCATAGGAACATGTTCAGTATTTTTGTTGGGGGGTAAGGACTGCATCAAGGGTTAAGGAGAGCAGCTTGGCATCCAGTGAATCACCACTATGTCTCGACTTTCCAAGGAACTTGGCGAGATATGAGCGAGCAACACTCGGAGAGATTGTTTTGAAATAAAAAGGTGGAGCACTGGGGGGCGGTGGAGAGTGTCCAGTGGGGGCATTAAAGAAGTCAGGTGGGAGGACAGAGCTGAGGTCTGAGAAAGAGACATTTAAGGCATTAGCTATCTTGTCAGGGTCTTGGGTGGTGACACCATCAACAATAATCATGGAAGGGGGAGGGGAGGGAGACTTTCCACTTAGTTCCTTCATATTGTCCCAGAACCTCTTCCCATCGCCCCAGGTGGCAGTGAGGTTGGATTGATAGTAAGCTGCCTTAGCCTTGCAGATTGCCCAGGTGCATGAGTTTCGGGCAGCACAGTACAGTTGACGGTCAGAGGGGCGACCAGACTCAATGGCACGGTACCATAGGTTATCTCGAGCCTTCATTTGGTCGAGTAAGGAGCGGTTTACCCAAGGGGAGGATTTTGTTTTTTCTAGTTGCTTAACAAAGGGGGCAAAGATGTCACAGGCAGCTTGGTAGGAGCTGATGAAGAAGAACAGGGCAGCGTCCACTGACATCTGGTGGTCAAGAGGGGACCAGTCCAGGCTGAGAAGATGGTTTTGGAGATATGTCAGGGACCCCTTCTTTAGCTGGTGATGCAGGGAGATCCTGTGGAGGGGCTTCCAACTATTTGACCAACAGCAGGTAACAGGGGAGTGATCGCAGAGTGTGTCAGGGAGGACATGGATGTCATGGAGGTGCTCACGGTGGTTTGTAAGGATGAGATCAATAAGGGAATTAGTGCCCCTGACACAGTCTAATCGAGTGGGGCTAACGACTATTTGTGAGAGATTTAGGGCTGTGGCTGCATCCCTGATAGGGGATGTGTGGGAGGTGAGCCAGTTTGTGTTGAAGTCACCTAGGGCAATGCCCTCCGACTTTTTTGGAAGTTGTGCAATGAGGTTCAGAATGGAGGAGAAAGCCTCCTTTTGGTGGCGGGGGGTATGTAGACTGACATCAGGTAGAGATATTTACCTGATTTTCCAACTGGTACCCTAAGGGTGAGGGATTGGGCACCTGCAACAGGGTTTAGAGCAGGAATTTGGACACCTTGTAGGTGATTCCGAAGGTACAGCGCACAACCACCACCCAGTCTATTCAATCTATCTGATCTGAATAGTGTGTAGCCCAGTATGAAAACAGCAGAGTCAGGGATGTTAGGGGAGAGCCATGTTTCAGAGACTGTGAGTGCGTCAGGGTAGTGGAGGCAGACCCATGCTTGAAGTGGGGTGAGATTTTTTTGGAGGCTGCATATATCTATGGCAGCCAGTCGTAGCCCTTTTGTTTGCGTTGAAAGGCAAGGGCCAGGATTGGGGTGTATGCTGCCCATCAATAGCAGTAAGATGATGAAGGTCCTGGATAGGGCACTTTTGAGGGTCAGTTTATAATTACGCAGTGTATGGCCAGTACGATGGGGTAGTTTGTTGATAGGAAGGGAGCAGAAAAAAACTCAGAAATTCCTGACTACACAGCATAGGGGTAGCCACGGTTAGTGGGGGTGGATGGCTAGGAGCAAGTGGGGGGTGAGGTGGGAAAGACGTGGTTACAGAGGGAGGAGTGAGCATAGGGGGAGGTATAAATGGGGCTGAGGTGGTGGTGAGGTGTTTTACAGGCATAGAACAGGGGGGGGTAGAACACTGAGGAGAGGGGTAATGGAGAGGATAAGGGGTAATAGAGAGGATAAGAAGTAATGACATCATTTTGCGATAGAGAAAGAGGTATCCTAAGCAGTAGGCATGAGTATATGTAATGCAGGGCGTGAAGGTGAACAGAGCTATAATTACAGATAGCCTATGGGTGTGATATGGAGGGAAAGAGAGGTTAACCAGCTGGCAGAGAAAAGAGTGGGATAAATTAGGGGAAATTCTAGTAAACATACAGCATTCAGTGAGTTTCACACCAGGTGGCCCAGTTGACTTTAGAAGACACAAACAAACATCTGAGCACAGAATCACAGGACTAACTACGTTTCTAACTTACAGAAAAAAATAACTTAAAATAAGCAGCAATTAAAATTTTTTGTTTTGTATGAAATCATTTTTTGACCAATGCAGGTAACCTGATTCTGGTGCAGGCAACATTTCTGCCACAAGCACTACGGTGCAAGTACTAAAAAAAAGTTAATTTCTGCAAATAGCCCGGAAACCTTTTTTCCTTCCTGGAACAGAGGATTCAGGATTTAGGGAGTGGAAGACAGTGGGGTTTACTCAACTAAGGCCCTGTCCACACTACCCCTCTGTAACGTTACAGAGTGCCCAAACCATTACCGCAACGTTTGCATTTACACCTGTAACGTTACAGAAGGTGTTTTCGTAACCATTGTTGAAACCACATGTGAGGTGGTTTCAACATCGGTTATGAAACCAGTTACGCCTCGTTAACGTTACCGGGCATAGTGTGGACACGTGGCATCGGTCCCCTAGCGCAGCGTGAGCTGCATTGTGGAAGCGGGTGCTACGGTAATGGTCGCCCAGCTCACTAAGTGTGGACCGGTGGTGCCGGTCCCATAACAGACACCACGGCACTGTGGACACACTGCACTGCTCCCCGGTTGTAACAGTTTCTATCCGTTACTGGGTCTGAGCGGTGCAGTGTGGACAGGGCCTTGGGCACCTTGCAGAAAAGAGCAGGTCTGTGTTCATTTGAGGAGCTTCAGAGGGGAACAGGCCTTCCTGGATCACACTTGTTTCGTTATCTGCAGGCTAGAGCTTATATTAAAAACCTGGGGAGAAGCACCAACGGAGACTCCTTACTCTGTCAGGTGGAACACCTTATAGTTCAGGCAAAAAGGGATCCCAAAGGTATAAGCAGAAAAGTGGTACAAATAGGGCGGCAGTGCTTTCCTGATGTTACAAGGAAGACTAGAAACCTTTGGGAAAGGGACCTGGGGTTAAGTATGCAGGACGATGACTGGGACATGATTCTAAATCTTCACAGTGGTATGTTGTCGTGTAACAAATATCAAGAATCTTGTTATAAGTTTATTCATAGACTGTACTGTCCCTCATTAATAGTTCATAAATTTAATATGGCCATATCCCCTATTTGTGGTAGATGTAAGAATGAGCTGGGCTCCTATATTCATTATTTCTAGTCCTGCTATGTCTCACAAGTATTTTGGAAAGGAGTAGCTTAGGAACTGGAGACAATGTTGGGAAGGGACCCTTCATTGGATCCCATGCTCCTTCTGTTTGGTGTCAAGGACATGGGATCGGAGGGAAGAAGCCCACTGACTAGATGGGCTAGGGTTCTGCTAGTTTTAGCCAGGGAATGTGTATTGAACACCTGGGTCTCAGGAGCCCAGCCTACTACCCAGCAATGGTGCTGCCTGGCAGTACAGACGCTTGCCCTGGAATGCCTCTCTTAAATTATTAAGGGGAGATCTGAAAGATTCCTTGTAAATTGGGAACCTTTTTTGGTCCCCTAACATTAGGAGAAGCCCAGATAAATTGTTGTGGACCCATTAATGCATATAGTTATGATGAATTTTGTATTTAATTTGTCTTTAACTATAGTGGTCAATGTATTTGTTGTACTTGTGTTACACCAAAAGCTTAATAACATTTTTTTTTTTTTTTGGGGGCGGGGGAGTTAATTTCTACCTCTAGTCCATACCATTAAGTCTGTTAGAATGGTCATACCAAACAAAGTCTCTGACCTCTCTGACAAGAATTACCCCCACTATTAAAAATATCAAAACCATTCTGGAAGGCTTGTCATCTCTGCCCCTGTCAATCGTGGACAGAATTAACACCATGAAGATGTGCATTCTTCCCATATTGTTATATCTATTCCAGGTGCTACCTATACAGGTGCTTGGGAAATGTTTCTCACAATTGTATGTCTGCCTCCATTATTCATCTGGAAGAATAGGCCTGCCAGAGTGCAAGGTAAAGTTCTACATGGAATGAGAAAGGAGGGTGGCACTCCCCCATATGCTTCATTATTTTTTTTTATTATACTTTTTTTCCCCGAGCCACGGTCACCGACCTCAGCCTCCACCTCCACATTGAGCAAAGACCCTCCGATGCTTCCTGGCTCCCCGGGTAGGGTTGCGGCTACTCCCCAGCAGGTGCCGCAATGACAGGGATAGGTTGGAGGGCTGGCCTGGAGGCTAATCGAAGCGAAGCAGGTTTTGCAGAGGGCGGCCGGCAGGCTGAAGAAATTTTGTGAGGTTTTTCTTGGGGGCGGAGACATACAATGATGTCTGGCGTCCGTTCCGCCCTCCTAAGTCTCTCAAACGCCGGTCGCTTGCGGTACCCCTGGCCTCCATCAAGGGTCTGTCAAGCACCGGATGTTCTCCCCACCCTCCCCCGGAGAAGGAGAGCAGTTCTGGGGATGCTCCATCCTTCTCTTCCCGGCTGGCCCTCTGACGACTCGGGTTCGTTCCCTAACCCAGGTTACCCGGCCACAAGCAAGAAATCCAGCCACTCGCCAGTAGAGCGGCCATATGCTCATTTATAATTTGGTGGCAGCAGCTTGCTTTCCCAGGAGGAGGCTGGCCCAGAACGCCCCTCCTGGCTTCAAACGGAGGAGACAACAGCTGTGTACCCATTCCTGCAAAGCATACTAAGTTCAAAGAACATAAACTGGGAAGTAGGCAAGATTAAAAACACCTTTACAAGTACCACAGTCCAGGACTGGATAACTGTCCACACCCACAGCCATGGGGCACAACTCTTCCCCAAAAGCCAGGCTAACCCATGCATTTAAAGGGCTCCTGAACTATGATGTCTTCTTGCACCAGGAGCTGCTGTGTTCTGGAGGAAGAAAGGTTAATACAGTGGAAATGTTACACTCAAGGGGGTGGGAGGGGTCCTGAAATCCTTGTGCAATTAAAAGACTTTAACATGGACCCAGGTGGTTTCTTTGTACACCTCAAGCTCAAAAATCAACTTGTTAGGTTTGACACTGGACTGGGAGGGCACCTGAACTCTCCCCCACAGAATAAGTGATGTACAAACCTCAACCTAGGTTGAAGCTGTCATCTGCATATTATAAACTGCTATGGGGGATGTCCAGACCCCCTAGCCCTTGTAAAGGAACATTGGGAGAGAAATTTGGAACTGCCCATGTCTGAGGAGGCCTGGCAAAGGGCAACTCATGCTCAATATGGAGCCAAAAATAATAAATGAAGACAAATGCAGTACATTTTATACAGCTCTTATACCACAAACAAGCTCCACAGGATGAAACCAGACCTAAACCTCACTTGTTCTAAATGCAAGGTAGAGAAGGGCACCTTTATATATCTGGCATTAAACAGCCCCAGATTCAAAAGCTTCTGGTGGGAGGAACACAGAATAATTGAGCAGATCATGGGCAAAGCCTTCCCTTTCTCAGCACCAGAGCTGCTGCTGCTAGGAGCAGACTCATCAGTTAAAGGCTCCAGGGAGCACCCACTGTGGGGATTAGCTCTTATCAATGCAAAAAAATGCGAAAAAAAAAAAAAAAAGATTACTTAACATTGGATGGCCTCCTCCCCTTCCAGCATAGCTCAGTAGTCCAACAACCTAATACATACATACATAGATACATAGATGCTGTCGGCAGATAAGGACTGCTAGGCCCATCTAGTCTGCCCATTTAAGCTGCCTAACGAAGCGTCCAGTGGCCCTATCTGGTTATTGGCTTTAGCTTTCTCTTCCTAGCTCTATTATTCCTTTGTTTCTGTCCCATGCATGTTTGAAGCCCACCACTGTACGGGCTGCCACCACCTCCTGGGGCAGGCTATTCCATGCATCCACCACCCTTTCTGTAAAAATAACTTCCTGGCACTTCCCCTTATGCGGCCACCCCTCAGTCTCATGTCGTGTAATGGAATGTTTTAAAATAAAAATAAAAGCCCAATATATAGCAAATGATCAGGAAGATCAGTCTTTACTGAGGAAAAGGAGGGTAATGGGTCTGAACGGAGTACAAGGGGTGAGAATGGTGCAGAAATGGACACAAGTCCCTTTACACGAGAAAGGGTCCTGAAGGAACTGGAAATAATAAGAGTTGATAAAGCAATGGGGCCAGATGGGGTGCACCCCAGGGTCCTTAAAGAACTAAGACAGGTGGTGGCTGAACCTCTGGCTATCCTGTTTAGTCGATCACTGGAAACAGGGGAGGTACCCAAAGACTGGAGGATAGCAGATGTAGTCCCTTATACAAAAGTGGGAACAAAGAGGAAGCGGGGAACTACAGACCAGTCAGCCTCACCTCGGTAGTGGGGAAGATCATGGAAGCATTACTGAAGGAGAGATTGGTGGAACATCTGGTTGTCAATGGACTACAGGACCCAAGGCAGCATGGTTTCATCAGGGGGAAGTCATGTCAGACTAACCTCGTTGAATTTTTTGACTGGGTGACTAGGGAGGTGAATCAGGGGAGGGCAGTGGACATGGCCTATCTGGACTTCAGCAAGGCCTTTGACACTGTGCCACATAGAAGACTATTGCACAAACTGGGGAATATGGGTGTGGGCAGGACAGTAGTGTGGTGGGTAGGTAACTGGCTGGGCGGCAGGACACAGAGGGTGGTGGTAAATGGCTGTCACTCCACAGAGGAAGAGTGACCAGTGGGGTACCACAGGGATCAGTGCTAGGACCGGTCCTATTCAATATCTTCATCAGTGACATTGCGCAGGACCTAGAAGGCAGAATTTCACTGTTCGCTGATGACACAAAGCTCCGTAACAGAGTAGACACACCAGAGTGTGTAGACAGAATGAGAAGGGACCTGCAGAAACTTGAAGAATGGTCAGGGGTTTGGCAGTTGAAATTCAATGCAAGGAAGTGCAAGATAATGCATATGGGGCACAAAAACCCTGGCACAATATATCAGTTGGGGGGTGAGGATATAGCATGCACCAAGCAGGAAAGGGATCTTGGGGTTATCATCTCTGATGACCTCAAGGCAGGGAAACAGTGTGACAATGCAGCAGGTGAAGCAAATAGGATGCTGGGATGCATAGGCAGGGGCATCACCAGCAGGAAAAGGGAGGTCATAATTCCACTATACAAGACACTAGTGAGGCCCCACCTGGAGCACACTGTACAGTTCTGGAGACCTTACCTACGTAAGGACAGACAGGGTAGAGAAGGTTCAGAAGAGGGCAACAAAGATGGTGCATGGATTGAATCACAAGTCCTATGAGGACAGGTTGAAGGAACTGAACATGTACTCCCTGGAGGAGAAGAAGGAGAGAAGGGATATGATAGAGACAAACAAGTATCTTACAGGGAGGAACAGGGTGCAGGAATACACTATTTTTAAGCGAAAAAGATGTTCCAGGACTAGAGGGCATGGGATGAAGTTGGAGGGAGGATGATTCAGAGGAAACGTGAGGAAGAATTTCTTCACAGAACGGGTGGTGGACAAGTGGAACACCCTGCCAGAGGAAGTGCTGGGGGCTGAAACAATCACAGGATTTAAGAATGCATGGGATAGACATGAAGGAATTCTGGAGGTCAGGGGCAAGTGGCAACAGACTTCTTGGAAAACATAAACTGAACTTACAAGCTCAAATGGGCAGACTGGGTGGGCCATAGGCCCTTATCTGCCGACACTGTCTATGTATCTATGTAAGAAACATTCCAAGTCATGTGGGAGCCTCTTGCTGTAGCAATGGAATCTGGTACTTTTGCCACATAATGAGTTTGCTCACACCAAGTCATGGGATACGGAAACAAATTATTCAGAAATGGAAATGCCTGCTGTACATTATGCAAGATTTTATCATCCTTGTTCCCTCACATGCTTTATATGTTTGCCAACTAGACTCCGACTACTTATGTGTACACCTACTGTAACATGTATCACTGCTGCATTTTATATGATGAATCACTGTATGAACTTGAGTGAGCCCAGGGGTTGAGAGTGCCGGCTGGGTGGAGGAGGACTGAACATCCTATGGACTGCTCTCCTCCTCTTGGGGAGAACACAGCTCACGGTACTTGACTGACCACTGGCAATAGCCCATGATCTGATAACCAGAGCTTGTACTTGTTAGGAGATGTGGCAGATGACATGTGCACCTTCATGTCATTGCAGTCATGCCTCCCAGAAAACCAAGGAAAAAGCTGGACCATGCTGAATGACACCCGCCTCGCATTGCAGGCCCTGCATCGTTGACCCGTGTCACCCCTGGACACCGAGCTTAGGTTCTGATGGGGGAACGGGGTCCCCCATAGGCCCCGCCCTGGGGGTTATGCCAGGGAGGAACACCGGGGAGGTAAGTCCCGGGGAACAATGAATGATGGGTCTGGGTGCTGGGTTGGGCCAATGGGGTAGAGGAATAGAATACTAAATTAAAAAAAAAAAAAAAGTTTTTCATTAAAAATATTTATGCTACAATTAGCTAAATATCTGTATAGACCCTCTGTTGTCTTCAGATACAACAAAGGGTAATAACTATCTCACTGGCAAGGTACCACTTTATCTTCAGGGACATATCAATTCTGCCATTATTCCATATTAAATACCCCTGCTATTTTTGTCTTTATATTAGATTTCATCTGTTAGCATGGGTTTAAAAACTGTTTCTTTGGCCGGCCCGGTGGCATTGAGGGCTGAGGCGCTGGCGCCTTACCTCAACCCATGCCAGCGACCCAGGTTCGGAAACGGACTCAGGATGCCGGGGGGCTGGCAGGGGAAGGAGAGGATCAAGCGTCCGTAGGACTGCTCTCCTCTCCTGGGGTGGGTAGTGGGGTTGACATCGCGCTGTGGCAGCCCCTGGTGGAGACCGGGAGCACAACAGTCGCAAGTCAGAGACGTACCAGAAAAAGCGGAAATACCACCCACTTTGAGCCGGATGACGGCTGCCCAGCTCTCTGGTGCCGTTCATGTCCCTACTGAGTCCTCAGTCCCAGCAGCACCCCAGGGCCAAGTGTAGCACTGGCTTGCCCCTGGCTGGTGCATTCCCCCTCAGAGGAGAGGGACCCATCCGGAGAAGGGTTACTCCGGGTTACCCTGAGGGCTGGCTGCTCTACGGGACTGGAGGATCAGAGGGCAGACGGATCAGAGCCAGCATTGGTAAGCCTGAGGGAGAGGCTGAAAGTGGTGCACGTAGGAGGAAGTAAAAAGATAACAAAAAAAAAAAAGTTTCTTAATTTCCTGTATTATGTGAATTTGCCTTGTTACTCGCGGTATGTTAGCTGTTCTATCCAGCACCTCCTTGTAAATGAGCACTGTTCAATGGAGCTTTTTTCTGGTAAAATAAATATAAATACTCTATTGCTCTTCCAGATCAGATCACTTTAGATCTGATGCCTTCATTAAGCTAGTTGTTCCTATGGTTTCCATGTTTGATAGACATTCCTTTGAATTTATAGCCTCAGACAGATGGAAACCTATTCAAAAAGAACTAAAATGCACCCTTTTTTCCGTAGGAGTCTAGTCAGAAACTGTATTCTGTTCTGAATAATACATACATTTGCTGTCTATAAAGCAGCTGTATGTTTGCACTATGAGACCAATGACTGCCGCAATTGTTTCTAACAACATGAGTCCCTGTGATATCCTGTGCACACGCTGCAAGACACCTTTGTGGTGTGAGGCAGTACTGACAGGGAGGACTCTAACGGACACTCACTTGACTGAAATCCTTGCTGCGCAGCTATAACCAGCACTAGACCCAGACTGCTGACAGAAGAAGAAGAATCAGCATTTATATAGCGCTTTTCATACACGGTATCCCAAAGTGCTTTACAAGCAATGCTAGACTGGTAGTGAAGTGACTGAATGTGTGGTGGAGGCCATATTGCACATCATCACCCACACACAGCCTGGATAATTGCATGAACCAGTTTATGGGAAGGGGAATGTTGGCCAGGACACCAGGAATGTTCCCTGCTCTTTACGAAGAGTACCCTGGGTTCTTTTACTTCCACCTGGACACCCACCAGGACAACACCAGGATGGGCAGAAGGGACCTCGGTTTAACATCTCACCTGAAGGATGGCATACCCCAGCAGTACAGCACCCACCCCCCCAATACTGCACTCGGATGCCAGCGATTTTTAGGTGCAAGTCCATCCCGGTGTGGGATGAGAACCCACGACCTTCTGGTCCAGAGGCGGATGTGCTACCAACTGAGCCACGCTGACACCTGGTGTGTGGGGATTGTAGTTTCTAGTTACAGCACGAAACTACAACACATCCGGTCGGCAGGGGAGCGCCGACAGCTGAGGTATTTATTTGTTTCAGGGAAACTTATTTGGATACAGCACTTTCAAGTGTTCCTGTGCTGCTAGGGGCTAATAGTTTACAAGCTTGTTGGCTCTAGGGGCTTGAATTGTAATTAAGCTTGGAATTAGTGGCACAGAGGCGGTGATTTCGGCTCCAGTCTTGGCAAGAGCACTCCGTGCGGGCGAAGTGCGCATGCTACGCGCGCCAAGACACATGTGCATGTCGAGTGTGTCAAGCAGGGAAAGTGGGCTACGAGCAATATAGTGTTTTAATAACAACAGACAAGGGTACCGAGTGGGATAATCGGCAAAACTGACAGAGATGGAGTATACATTGGTGGAATTAAAATCAGGACTGTTAGGTTTAAAACGCAACAAATGCATGATGTTTTCTATGAATGAAGTCACAGGGTTTGACACATTTATTTGTCACATCTGCCAGAAAGAACAGGATTATAAGAACAAGACTGTAGAGCAGGAAACTGAGATTATGATACTTAAACAACAATTGGAGCAATTTAGAATTAGTGAGAATGATCGCACTACTAGATGTACACCAGCTGTTAAAAGACAGAGACCCGTAGAAATACTAAATGATGAGGATAATGAAGATGAGTGGCCTATGGTTAGGGAGGATAAAAGACATAGAAAATTAAGAAGAAGAGCTTTATCACCGGCCATAAGTACCCAACACCATTACCAGGTGCTACAATCTGATAATGAAATATGTGATCACACATCAACCACAGGGGAAGTAACTGATACACCAACTGATGACTTAATTAAGATGAATGAGTTAATTACTGTAGCACCTATAGAAGTACCCCCACTCCCACCATCCATGGTAGATGGTCCATCCAGAGAAACATCTAATTGTATCCAATTTGGAGAACCAAATATTTTAAATGCAATTGAACCAATATGTGAGAAGTCAGAACAGGTTTTTATTTTAGGGGATTCTAAGATAAAGTACACAGATCGATATTCAACAAAGGGAAACAAGTTAACAACAACAACCTGCTCTTATGGTGGAGGAAAAATAAGGGATATCACACAAATGTTACCAGGAATACGAAAAGATATTAGTGCACCCATAAAACTTCTTGTGCATGTTGGAACGAACGATTTGAGCCATAGAAGTGTTACTGATGTAACAGAAGATACAATTATGATGTATGAAGTTGCCAAACAACACAAAGCAAAACTTATTATATCAGAAGTATTACCAGTGCCAAGAGCAACTAAATATAGAGCTACCAAAATTAAACATTATAACAATTGGCTCAGAAAATGTTGCTGTGAAAATAATGTTAATTGTTTAACAAGCTATGAAGAGTACAATGATAGGTTTGATCTATACAGCCAAGTTGGTTTACATCTAAATAAAAAAAGGGACAAGAAAGTTAGGCATCAGATTCCATGAAACAGTCTCAAAAAACATGTAAACAGGGGGTGTTGGGATAAGTATATGCCCAAAAATAAAACGATACCACTGGCACCCAAGAAACATAAGAGAAATAAGGTAGGGATGACTAGTTTACTTTCAAATGCTAGAAGTTTGAACACGATTAAAATGGCTGATTTTGAATGCATTTTGAAAGATAATGAGATTGATTTCGCTGCTATGACAGAAACCTGGTCGTCTATTAAAGACATTAATAATACATATATTGATGGATATTAACATTTTTAGACAGGACAGGGTAGGCAGAAAGGGGGGAGGGGTAGCATTATTTGTTAAAGACAGTATCGACTGTAAGTAAATTGATATAATTCACATATCCAAAGTTTATGATGAACTATGGGTAGACATATACCTACTAGGGGGAAAACAACTTAGGTTGGGAATAATATATAGACCCCCAGATATTGATATGTCAAGTAATATAGAGTTGATGCTGTCCATACAAAAAACAAATATTTAATAAGAACGTTTTACTAATGGGTGATTTTAATGCCCCTGGGATAGAATGGAATCATGGTACATCAAAAAATAGACAGGAACAGGAACTAATAAACCTATGTTATGAGAACGGGCTGATGCAGTTAGTGGATGGCCCCACTAGGCTAACAAATGTATTAGACCTGGTACTGACAAATCATGAGGATAGTGTAACTACTGTAGAATAATACTTACAGCAACGGCCTGTCCAGGTGTTGCTGTATTATTATAGGCATCAAGACCCCCCCATGGAAGCACTAAAATAAGTATATTAAGCTCCAGCCACTGCTGCTACATTCAGAGCAGTGGTGTTCTCCACGTCACTAAATGGGTGGAATATACATGAGAACTTTTGTGCGCTCAACTGAGACCTGCATTGCGCTTCCGTGTTCGGAGTTGTTTCAACACTGTTTTAAAATATACAGATTGCACTAATAATGATTGTAGCAGCCACTGACTCCCTCGCAGCACCACAGAAAGGTATGTGGGGACAGGAGTGTGCTGCAGCAGTTACTTTGCATGTCACCTTTAAACAGTTAGGGAGTGCTTTCTAAATTGCGGTTTGTTCAGCGAGGGGGAAAAAAATGCTGTTAGATATAGTTTACTTTAAACAAAAAGACCACTGAAATGAATGGGTTTCACAGTATCCATCATATAGTGACATCTTCTGCAGGAAACAGGCAAGCTGGAGATGTAAACTATCAGGTTCTCTGGCCCGAAAATAAAATCCACTGCCTAACTCCTTAGTCTCAACTGCCACCCCCCCCCCCCCACTAAGGCTGATGGGAATCCACTTGAGACGGGACCCAAGGGCGTCATCATCCTGCATGCAGTGTACATATTTATTAGTAAATTAATTACACTGCCATTTTCCAAACCCCACCCACCTCCCTGGTGCCAATGCTGCCTCTATCACCACAGCCCCCACTAGGCATGCCCCATCTCTTGTGGAGAAGAAAGTTCCTTGGCCTACTGCCAGCAGCAGTCTGGAGCACTCCTTCCTCCATCCCTGGGCTGGCCCATGCTGTATTCCACCCCCACCCCACCCCCAAATCCAGAACCGCTTCGATTACATCTCTCCTTACTCGCTCCTGACCCCAGGCTGCCAGCACAGGCAGCCTAATATTGAGTTTAAAAAAAAAACTTCATGAGTTGAATGCAAACTCTGCAAAAACCTGTGCAAACGATTACAAACATTAGGTACAGTTTTTATAATTTGAAGCAGTCTGCACCACAGTGAAAAACATAACTGCTTGAAACAAAAAGACAAGGCAGCAGTTGGTCTGACAACAAAATATGTGTGGTTTCTGGATGGACAGATAACCAGTCAATATCTACTTCCGGTAACTAAAATAACTGTCCCCTGCAGAATGGCAGTGTATGCTACCAAGGAGGGACAGCGCTAGTAGCCTGAAGGAAATAGACAAGCTCTTCCTGTGCAGATTTCTTCTTTTATTCTGTTTTTATAGTTATTGTCAAGATATATAACCTCCAAACATGATAGTCTCCATGCTGATGCACTGTTACACTTGATTAACAGCTTCTACTACATTTTGATTACTTAATCTGTTATCTATAATGACTGGATCTATGAGTGTAAAATATATTTTGCTATAATGTTTTCCTTTTTCTTCAAGTTTTGTATTCTTCTAAGGTTAGGATTGTCTTGTTATAAAAAGTGATGGTTTACATTTAAAGGATGAATAGGAATTTTGTAAGGACTTTTTTGAGGGGGCAGAAGGTCTATCATTTTTATTACTGGATTATATGCTTTAGTAGTAGAATCTTTATTTTAAAGAGTTTTTTAAAAAATGTTCAAGAGCCCGATGGTGCAGAGGGTTGAGGCGTTGGATGCCGCACCTTGTGCTATGCCGGCGACCCAGGTTCGGGAACGGACTCAAGTCATCGGGGGTCGGCAGGGAAGGGAGAGGATGGAGTATCCCTCAACAGCTCTCCTCTCCTCTCTCTGGGGTGGGTAAAGGGGATTGCATCACTCTGTAGCGGTGACTGACGGAGTCGGGGGCACTACAGGGCGGCACATCAGAAAAGGGGCTGGAGACGCAGAGACGTTAGTAATTAGTGCAAAAAAGAATGTTATCACATGAATTGCTCCAGCAGGGAGTTAACCAGGCAGAAATCTGCAGGGTGGTCATGGCGTCTGATGGCTATGCACCATGCCCCCAGGACCTAGAGAGGTGCACCCGTAGGTGTTGGTTCTAGGTCCCCCCACTGGGGGGGGTCCACTGTGCACGTACCAGCCTGTGTGGGAGAGCGATTCGCTGACCAGAGCCGGGTCCTGGGGTGTGGGTGCCGGATGACCTGCCAGCCCATTCCACAGGAGGAGGAAAAATAGTGTTGATCTAAAAAAAAATAAAAATAAGGACGTGATTTTATTAGTTAGGTATGGTCATGTATTAATCATTAGAATTCACTTGGTTCCTGTACATTGTTACTTCCAAGGGTCCCCCCCCCCCACTGGCCAGGAATATATAATATGTACTTATGTGTGTGATATTTGGAATATTCAATAAAATGTCTATAAACAAAAAAAATAACATTTTGATTATCAGTCAGCCAGGTTTGAGGAGTAATTTCACTAAATGGTTATTTATATCTATAAGATACTGTCTAGAAGAGTGCACCTGTGGGGAAAAGGAGTCAAGCTGCGAGACCAATTACCACAATTATGCACTTTTTTACCACAAGTGCAGGAAAACATTACAGCAATTCAGACATTTTTAGGGCAATGTGGCAAATCTGCCAATTAGCAACTTCTGCTACTCAATGCTGCAAGCAAATAGCATTTTTTTGTTGTTGTGGAGCAAACTGTGATGTGAGACCACTTATTTCACTCCTTGTTGCAGCATCAAGTCTTTCCAAAAATCATCAAGGGGTGCTCAAACAAAGCCCTTACTTCCATTTTACGATTCTCTTTGAAAGACTGCTGTGAGGAAATAAGACATGAATTATGTCAATAGCATTTAATATGAAATTAAATCAGATTGACAGTTGCTGTCAAAAAGTGGCTAGCTTTAAGCGCCTCCAAGACGTAAGTGCTCAAATGGTTTCTTTGAGCAGGGATGTTCCACAGCAGTCCTTTCCTTATCAGTGTGATCAGTGTGGTTTTGAACAACTTAACATGATGTCATGATTTATAATAAGATAATGGGTCCTATCAGGGGTCTTTCTTACTTTGTAAGAGTTCCAAGGCATAAGGTTTGGGTGAGAGGACAACCCACACATCACGTCATAACACTCTCCTACAGTAAGAGTCCCAAACCTCACGTGATGACACTCTTATACAGAAAAAAAAGAAACCCAAACCTTAAGTCAGGACACTCTTACACAGTAAAAGCCCAAAGTAACATGACAATACACTTATACAAGAGACACCCCTTACATGACCTATGATCTAATCACGACTTCAAGATTCTGACACAGAAAGTCACAGACATCATGACATTTTTTTCCAACTCTTTTTCCATGTGCTTCACCAACCAGAAACACCTCTGGCAATCATCAGTGCCACCATCCCACCACCAAGACTTCCTACCTGGATCCTGGAACTCCTGGACCACCTGCAACACACCACAAGGCCAAACCTCCATCCAGCTTGCCCTCTGGGGCAAGGTTGCTTTCTGTTTTGTAGCAACACCCCATTACATCCACTCGCCTCACAGTGGAGGTAAAGTCCGAGCCTATCCTAGGACCAGGTAGCAGAGGGTCGGTGCTGGACACTGGGGGCACGGGGAGGCTTCATCTGCCTGATCAGCTGCCACTTTCCCCTTTTCTTCCCTTGTGCTGCCTGTGGAATTATACCCCAGGCATGTCTGTGTGCCCCCCCATGTTTAACAGCCCCTTTCATTTTATGCAGTCAGTGCGTGCTATCATCTAGTCTCAGCTAGATGGCAGTTATACTCTGAAAGCTTGGACCCATCCCCGAGGGCCACTCAATCAACCTCCCCTCAGTCACTCCTCTGACAGCTCAGGCTCATGCCCAAACCCAGGTGTCAAGGCCACACGCCGTAAAGGCCATTGCGGGCACAGGCAACATCTTGAAATTTAAATACATTTTTATTATGTTCGAGTCAACAGTGCTCCCCTGCTGCTACTGTAGATTGACTGGTTCAGTCCAACAGTAAACCACTCAGTCTACAACAGAAAAAAGGGAAGCATTGCTTCAGTAAATATAAAAATCAAACTGATTTAAATTTCAAGATGTCTGTGACTTTGTCAAGAAACTTGATGTCTGATTCATAGATTGGTTTGTGATTTCTCTAAGAGTTTGTGTGTGGAAATACTGTCAAGATCAGTAGCAAGGGAAGCGCATGGCAGAGTGACAGATTGACAGCAGTGCGAGATGCAAGCTGTACACAGTTTCAGAGGTAAGCATATAGTGGTGACTCTCAGTTGGTGATTGGTGGAAGGTGATCTTATAATTTATCATGGCTGATAACTGCTTCACAAAACACCTAGAAGAGAAAATTACTTACCATGATAATATCGTTTCTTCCAGGGGATCCCTCAGTATGCCTGACTAATGCAGTATGCCAGCTGGATTCAGCTGCCCTGGAGGTGGAGACTATGCTAATGATGCTAAGGGAATTACCCAATCAGGCTGAAGTAAGACAGTGTTGTGTGCTGGTGCTGCTGAAAGTCAGTCAGATTCATTTAGAAGCCTGAGGGGCAAAAGGCCTCAAACTCTAAAAAATATCCTAGAGCTACAGAAAAAAGGAAGAAAAACAGAAAAAGGAACATGGAAACACAGAACTCCCCTGTTGGCGAATTACATACACCATGCTTCACTGTGGAACATTACACATGTTAAAGCTCTATAGCCAGAAATCTGGCCAAAGGCAAGGACTGCAAAACTATGTTCAGCCAGGTTACGTGAGAGGAGGCTGGCTGGGAGGTCAAGCATACTGAGGGATCCCCTGGAAGAAACAATATTATTATGGTAAGTAATTTTTTTCTTCTCACCCCAGGAATTCCTCAGCATGCTTATCTAATGCAGACTACAAAGCACTGCAGTTGGGAGAAGGGAACCAAACCTATTTACGAAAACAGGTTCTGTAGGACTGCAGTGTCAAATTTGGCATCTGACCTGGACTGTTCATCTAAGCAGTAGTGTTTTGTGAAGGTGTGTACAGTCTTCCAGGTAGCTGCTTTGCAGATGTCGAGCAAAGGTATGTCTCCTGCTACTGCCACTAAGGCAGCAGTGCCCCTTGTAAAGTGGGTCCTGAGGCCTTGGGGTGGCTGCTTGCCAGCCTTACTGTAACAGAATTGGATACAAGAGACAAAGCAGCAGGAGATAGTCCTCTTAGAGACTGGCCTGCCCTTACTGACCTCTCTACAAGTGAGGAAGAGTTGGGTGTAAGAGGACCTGAGCTGCTTGGTGTGCTCCAGGTAGTAGGTCAGAGCCCTTTTCACATCAGGGCTATGAAGCCTGCGCTCACCAGGAGTGGATTTGTCTGTGAAACAGACTGAAAGCATTATAGATTGATTCAGGTGAAGTGCAGACACCACCTTGGGAAGAAATTTCCTGTTGGTCTTGAGAACTACTTTGTCCCTGTGGGAAATTATAGATTTCTCTTTATCAGCAGAAATATAAGCCAAAATGAACTTTCAGAGATGAGGCTGTAAGGTCTGGTGCTTGTAAATATACTAAATAGTGTAGTATAGAATACAGGCTAGCATGCAGTGGGTCAGTCTGCCTGTCTTTACAGCAGAAAGAAAATCTCTTCCATTTAGAAGCACAAGACTTTTTGGTACTTGGCTTTTTGGCCAGTCAAAGGATTCTGAGGAATTGTTCTGAATAACGAATGAGCCATTTGACTGAGAGGGTGAGAAGCAGGGAGTACTATGGCTGCCTCATCTAGTCCAGAGCCACCAGAATCATTGTTGCTGGCTGGCTTCTGAGTTTCAGAAGGACTACAAGAATCAGAAGAAATGGAGGGAAGGCATACAAGAACCCTCCTGTCCAATCCAGAGACAGAGCATCCACTGGCACTGATCCCAGAGCTGGAGGCCTGTAGCAGTACAAGAGAATTTGATGACTGAGGTTAGAAGAAGCAAATATATCTATCTCTGGGGTGCCCCACCTCCTGAAAACTGTGGTTAGTACTTGCTTGTTCACAGTCCACTCGTGGTGGCCCTGAATGATGTGATTTAAGGTGTCTGCCAGCACATTGTCCTTGCCTAGCAGGTGAATGGCAGAGAGCTGCATGTCTAGGGAGTAAGCCAGAGACCAGATTTTCATGGCCTCTGTGCAGAGCTTTATGGAGCTTGTGCCACCCTGTTTGTTGATGTAGAATATAGCAGTGGTGTTGTCTGTCCTGATTTGGACAGCTTGACCCCTTAGCTGGGGGGATGCTTTGATAGCCAGATACACAGCTCTGAGCTCGAGGAGATTTATATGAAATCTGGACTCCCTGGGAGACCGCACCCTGCTTATGGACTGATCCGCCAGGTGTGCACCCCAACACAGGAGGGATGCACCTGTAGTGAGCACTATGGAAGGTTCCTTTTGCCGGAAAGAGATTCCTTCCCTGAGGTTTTCTTTGTCCTTCCACCAGTCCAAAACCTGCAGCAGCGTCCTTGTGACTGGAATGAGCTTTGACAAGGAGTCCCTTTTCTGAGACCTATAAGAGCTGAGATGGTCTTGAATGTCTCTCATCTGAAACCTGGCACCTGGATCTACCGCTACAGTAGAGGCCATATGTCCTAGGAGCCTGAGGAAGTGCTTGCCTGGCCTTGGTTGCCCTAGGACAAATGAGTTTGCCAGGGTTTACAGGTTAGGTACTCTGTCTAGGGGGAGCAGAGCTTTCCCCAGCTGTGTGTCCAGCTCTGCTCCAATAGTTGTTGATCAGAAAACCCAGGGACTCTAGGGTGCGCTGAGTAAGTCTGAGGGAGTCTCTGACCTTTTGGGGACACTTGTCCACTATAAACCAGTCATCCAGATACGGAAAGACAGAGATGTGCTGTCTTCTGAGATGGGCTGCCTCCACTGCCAGACACTTTGTAAAAACTCTGGGAGCTAATGAAAGGCTGAAAGGCAGAGTTGCAAACTGGTAGTGACCAGGGGGCAGTCTGAATCTGAGATACTTTCTGGGAGACAGCCTGACTGGAATGTTAAAATAGGCATCTCTGCGGTCTAGGGAGGCTAGCAAGTCTCCCTGTTGCAAGGAGGGAATCACTACTGACAGGGTGACCATTTTGAATTTGGGGTAGAACAGGCGCTTGTTCAGGTACCTGAGATCCAGAATAGGCTGCCAATGCCTGCTTTTCTTTAGAGTGAGGAAGTATCTGAAATAGAGGCCTTTTCCCCATTGCGAGGGAGGAACTCTTTCCACTGCTTTTGCTGACAGGAGAGACTTTACCTCTAATTCCAGCAGGATTTTTTTATGTGGAAGTTTGAGGTTCTAAACTCCTGTGGCCCTATGTGGACATTTTTTTGAACTGCAGAGTAAGACCTTGACCCACAACTTCCAGCATCCACTTGTCTGAGGTGACGCGCTGCCATTCTGTGAGGTAGTGGGTCAGCCTTCCTCCTAATGGGAGGGGTGAGGCAGCCTGAGCCTTCTAGTCAGGGATTTTATTTAGTCTGAGCCTTTGCAGAAGGGGTTGGTACAGTATGCTTCCGAGCCCTTCTACCTCTTCCCCTAAAGAATCCTCTCATTTGAGAGTAATCAAAAAGGCATGGGCATTGACATGGGATAGAAGGCCCTGGGAAAGTAACCTTTGCCTCTGCCCCCTCTACCCTGGGGTTTACAGGAAGTAGAGGCTTTCTCTTTAGCTGCATTGCTCTGGTAGGTGGACTTGCATTCTTTCACCTTTTTCACGTAAGCTTCTGTTTTGTCCCCAAAGAGAGATTTTTCTTCTCACAGGGGAAATCCATAGCTTTGGTTTGGGTATCCTGGGAGATATTGGTGGTTCTGAGCCAGGCATACCTCATGAGAGAGACAGCCGGAGCCATAGCTCTGGAGGCAGTGTCAATGACATCCACAGCCATGCGAGACTGATATTTTGTGGCTTCCAAGGCAGTTTTAACAGTTTCCACCAGGTCTTGATCCACTTTTACTGGAGCTTGCTGGCTAATAGCCAGGACAGAGTTCCAGAGGGCTTTCGGATACTGAGCTGTGCACGCCATCTAAGTAGAGATGCGTAGCATCAGAGAGGCTGTGGTGTAAGAGTTCTTACCCACAGTGTCCAGTTTTTTTTTATTCTTTTCTGGAGGCTGGGAAGAAAGGGGTACTTTAACTTTATCACAGGCTGCAGCCTGCACCACTCCTTCATGGTCCGGATGCATGTAAAGGTACTCAGCATTAGATTTGTTTAACTGGTACTTTTCTCTATTTTCTTATCCACCCCCGGGCTGGAGGTAGGATTCTGAAGTATTTTAAAAGTAGTCCTTCTAAGGGACCTATGAAATGGAAGGAGAAGCTTTTTGGGAGGAGGGAGGCCCATCATGTCTAAGAAACCTGCCTCCTCCTCAATGGACTCTTGAATAGAAGGCCAAGAGTACCCACCAAGTGTTGGACAAAGGTATAGGAAGAGAAAAACAACTCTGTCATTAGAGGAAGACCCAAATTCCTGAAGGTCAGGATCAAGGAGTTCACCCTCCTCTTCATCATCACCTCCCTCAAAGAAGATGGGAGAATTCTGAAAACTAGAAACTCGATATCTCAAGTTTCACTACCCAGAGTCCAGCAGACTGAAACACGGTTGCCTGACATAGAAATTTTGCTGGTGGCAGAGTTTAATCTAAAAATAAGGGGGTGTGAAGCCCCTTGCATTGGGGGGGTGCAGGGGGTGGAGCCCCCCGAAACATGAAAAAAACTCTGCCGTGGGATGTCGGGCAACCGTGTTTCAGTCCGCTGGACTCGGGGTAGTGAAACTCAGAATATCGAATTCCTAGATTTCTAGAAGATGCCCTGGCCGAGGCCAGGGTCAGAGGGAAAAGGTTAATAGGACCAGCTGGGACACCCATAAGAGTGCCCACAGCCTGAAAAGTCTGATATAGTTGCCAAGCCTTTGCAATTTCCTCCGCAGAGGGTACATCTTTGTTTTGACACTGGCGTCTCCCTTTGCTTTTCAGAGAGAGGGGCTGTGGTATTTTTTTTTTTTTTTGTAGAGACTGTCATCTCACTTTGCTTTTCAGTGGGAGGGACAGTGGTATTTTTTTTTGTTGTTGTTGTTTGTTTTTTTAAGCAGGTCCTGAGTCAGAAACCTGCTGTGAAGGTCTTTTATTTTTGGCTTGGTTATTATTATTATTTTTATCAGACTTATTTTCTAGGGGGTTCTCAGAGGACCTGTCTTTAGACTTTTGTTGAGAGGTGGACCCCTCTTCTGAATTTTTATAGAACAAGAGGCAGACTGAGAAACCATAATTTAAAGAGTTTTCTTTTAAACTATATGAGCAAAATTAGTGAAAGCTCACAGAGAAGCAAGTGACTGGTTCTAATATAAACAAGGTTGTGGCAGTCTGATTTGTCCACAACCAAAAGGTAAACAAGAATTTTTTTTTTTTTTTAATCACGACATTGTTTATACTCCCTGCGGCTCAGTCTGCCATCGTCCGGCTGCCGTCCTCTGCACCCCATGCGACCCCCAACGGTTCACTCACACAGGGCTAGCAGGCACAGTGCCTTCAGCGGGGAACCCCTAATCCCAGCCACCGGGCCCAGATCTAACACCCAGGTGTGATTCCATACGGGTCCGAGGGTGTGCAGAAGCATGGCCATCAAGCCGCCATGACCAACTACCATGTTCCGCCATGTTTTTTCGGCCCCCTGGGAGTACAGATGTGCAATGACGTCTGGGCACAGCATGCAGATGTCTGCCGCACTCCTCCCTCTAGATGCACCATGACTGTGGAACCCCCGATCTCCATCGGGGGCCGCTGCATCGTGGCATGAGCCCTGAACCCTCCCCAGGGAGAGGAGAGGAGAGCAGTCATCAAACGCTTAATCTGCTCCTTCCCCGGTCAACCCGATGGCTTGGGCTCGTTCTTGAACCTGGGTCACAGGTGTAGCACGAGGTGTGGCATCCAGCGCCTCAACCCTCAGTGCCACTGGGCCAGCTAGGTAAACAAGAATATAAAACAGTAAATACCAGTCTTGTTCAAGGTCTGTCTTATTCACCAATTTGTCAGAAGACCTACAAAAATATTGTTCCCAAAAGGGAAAAAGTGAAAGAGAAAGTTGGCTCCCAGCCCTAACCGAGGAGAAAACAAAAAAATGGTAAAAATTATGGTTCCTTGATAAAAATAAGGATCCTTGGGGAAAAAAAAGTGTTAAAAAAACGCAGAAATTTCATCTCAGACGCTGTATTTTTTATTCAGAATAAGCGGATAAAAACAGCGGTTCCTGGGAACTAAGAAACGGCAGAAAACTCAAAAAAAAGCACAAATAAAAGAAAAACTCACCAAAAGCAGGACAAATATAAGGACATCGCTCCAAAAGTATGATAAAAGTACTTCAGAACGAAGCTATTACGAGAGAACTCCAGGGCAGACTTGTACAGTCAGCAAAGAAATGAATCTGACTGCCTTTCAGCAGTACCAGCACACAACACACTCTTATTTCAATCTGATTGGCCAATTCCCTTAGCATCATTAGCAAAGTCTCCACCTCTGGGGCAGCTGAACCCAGCAAGCATACTGCATTAGTCAGGTATACTGAGGGATTCCTGGGGTGAGAACAAAGCATACCTATAAGGTATTTATTTAATCTACCGTATACAAAATTAGTATGTTTGCTGGACAATCACTTGTTTTAAAAGAGATGAACATTTTTTCTCATCAAATATTTGTTTCTGTTCAAACCAAGTTCACATGTATGTGTTTTATATGTTCTCTCCATTCAAATATTTTAAGTATCAACTAAATTTATACTTCTTTGTATTAGTTATTCACCTACATTCTTTTTTGCTATACTTCTATGAAACTGTTAAATATAAAACCAATAAAAATTTAATGGAAAAACACAGAAAAATAAGACATTTGCAGAGCCAGAGTTCATTTCAGATGTTTATCTATGTAGGACACTAACCCACTGGGTATAAAAAGTAAGGGTCAATTGAAAAAAATAATGGGTCATATTGTTCAACCAAGCCCAGATTAATAAAACAGCAGTTTAAAACCTCTATAACAGTGAGCAGGTTATCCCCAAGGTATAAGAAAAGGTGGGACAAAATTAAAAACTGTGCACCAATTGTCCCAATCCCCCACCCAAAAATGAACCCTGCATATCAGAACTAAGATGCTTGCAAAACCAGTGTAAATTACAGGTTTCTGTAGCAAACTGGCTGTTGAGGCTAGAGCCATAACAGTGAACATCCTGTCAAATTTATGTCATTACTTTTCAGACATCTTACCAAGAAGAGAACCATGAAACAACTGCTGGCTGTATTCCAGTTACAATGTTATAAATTTCAGTACAAATATTCCAGTATTTTTTTTTTCTTAAAAGCATGACTAACCTTTGACCTGATCCAGTTGCTATAGGGGATGGACCATTAGGCGGACGCGGTTCCTCACATGTACACATTTCCATTATCACTTTATCTAGGCACTGGGAAAACAACAGCACAATCCAATGAGCAATGTAAACCCCCTCAAATGATGCAAAAATACAATTTTAAACAAACAAAAAGCCTGCTAGAACTATCTAGACTTTTTCCATATTGTAACACACTTTTATGGAGGGGCAACATAAAAATTAAACAGTTCTACTTCTGAATGTATCTAGACTTTTTGCATAATACAATACACTTTTATGAAGGGTCACATAAAAATTAAACTTGTGAATGTATTTACATTTGTAAATTTGCCCACATTGACTGGACTGAAATCAATTTTTCAGATGAAAGTCTGACTCCTAAAGTATTAGTCACTTGCTGTGATTTTTATACACTTTTTATATTTCTCCCAATTTTTGTGATTTTGTAAACATTTTATGCCTTTTTTCTTCAATGTACACCTTTAACCCCCCCCCCCCACACACACACACACTCAGGTTACTGCCCGTTAACTCGTCTTCCTTTTGTGCTGCCCATGACTGAGAAGGTGGTGCCTCACCTGGCCACCGGGGAGCCAGAAGGGAATTTTTGGGGCCCCTCTTAAGACACCCGGGGGGGTGGGTGGACGTGCTGCCTATTCCCGTGGGTGCCTGTAATTGTGGGTCATGGGTGGTGAGGAATTTAGCTTGTTGGGGGGGGATCCCTCTCTTTTGCAGCTTATATGGTCTGCCCCTCTGTTAGTGTTCTTCCTCCTTTTTCAAGTTTAGACCCCAATTAATTGGAACTTTGTGCACCTAATCTTAGGACTGAAGACTGTGGAGCTGTGGTGGAACGGTCGTGGCTTCACTGATGGTGGAATTCCCTGGACAGATTGTTGCAGCGAGCTGAAACTGTGCTCTCCTGATTTGCTGCATATTTATGCTCAGATTCTTATCACTCAGTTTGGTGGAATTTTTATGTTTTAGTTTTGTTATTTATTTATTTTGTCTTTGTTTGCAATTTGAGTTTATTTTCTGATGGATCTTCCCCTATTACATGAGAGATGGGGGGCGGTTGATCCTTCTGGACATTTATTCCAGAATAGTGAGTGTACTCTGATCTTTCAGATTGCATATTCATGTTTAACTGTTTGGCTTTATTTAGAATTTTATTGTTTTTGTATATTGCTTATTGTGTTGTTTGGAGTGGGGTATTTTTAGGGGTATCCTAGAGAGTTGTATTATAACCTGGGTTTTTGTTGTGGGTTAGCATAGGTTTTTTAAGGGGTGTGTGTGTGGGGGGGGGGGGGGTCCAGGTATGTTGTTTTAGCTTTAATTAAGTTTGGAGTTAAAGATGTGCTGGCCTGCGGCTCTCCAGATAGGCACTACTCCCCCTCAGAGCTTCAGGACCTCCACCCCTTCTATTGCCCTCCCCTTCCCGCAGCAGTTTATAGTCGCTGCAGGGCTTTGTGTATAGTCAACAGGAGGCGAGGTGGGTTGGGGGCCCCCGAACCTCAGAGGAGGGGTGAGCTAGAAGGCTGTATCTAGGTTGTATGGACCAGGAGACACCCTGGGCCAAAATGGTTTCTAGGACGCAATTCTCCATGTCTAGTTTCCATACCCAAGGGCTCCAGTATTTCTGGGCAGTTAACTCAGCCTACCCTGGAACCCCGTCCGACTTGAGTGGTGTTATGTAATGCCAGATCTATCAGGAACAAGACAGCGGTTATCGCCGATCTTGTTGGGACAGTAGACCTGGCTTGCATCACCGAGACTTGGCTGGACAATAATGCAAGCCCCATTTTGGAGGCGGCTGTTCCAGCCGGGTTCTCGATGATGCACCACTCAAGATCAGACTGCAGGGGCAGGGGCATAGCCATTTGTTTTAGATCGGAATTGGACCTTACTAGTGTGCCAGTTGAGGAGACTAGATCATCTGAGTTTACCGTGGTAGTAGGTGTGGGCTGCAGGATTGTTCTCATCTATTGTCCACCTGGGGGAGTGAGAAATTATTCCTGCAGGAAGTAGCAGACTTCGTCATCGACATGACGTTTGAGTCACCCTTCGGCGACTTCAACACCTGGGTCGACGACGAACTCTCACTGTTTGGGCAAAACGTCCACCAACTTATGAATTCTTTGGGGTTCACACAGGTTGTTGCCTCTGCTACCCATAATCACGGTCACCCACTTGATCTGGTTTTCCTCCTGGGGATGGAGACCTTTGACTTGGTGGTGGAACCAGTCGTATGGTCAGATCACCACACCGTAAGGTTAAATCTCCAGGCTCCCCCCTCTAGGCCTGCCCCTGTGGAGATGGTCAGATACTGCCCTTTGAGGGATGTGACCCCAGATGGTCTATCGGCAGTGTTGGACCCATCGGGATTCTCAGGGGTAGGCAAGGATCCAGAGTGTCTAGTTCAAGTCAATAATAAGGCTGTTACTGAAGCTCTGGATTCTAATGCCCCGGTCCGTGTTCATCCTCTCTCTCTCTCTCTCTCTCTCCGCCCCCGGTCCCCCTGGTTTGACAGGACCATAAGGGAGTTGAGTGAAGGTCAGAGTGATGCTAGTGGAAATCGGCCCTTGAAGTTGACCACCTTAGACTGATGGATCATTATCAAATCTTTCAATCAGCAATCACTTGTAAGAAGGCAGAGTTCCTATCTGGGGAGATTGCTGCTGCTTAGAACCGACCGGCTCAGTTCTTCCAAACTGTGGACAGGCTGTGCAACCCATCCTGTCTGCAGGTCCAAAGTGCGTTTTCACAAGTGTGAGGAGTTTGCTCGATTCTTTGTGGATAAGGTGGCAAACAACAGGGCTGAGATCAGTCTAGCGCTCTCTATGGGGGTTGACGATGGTCAGTGTTTGGTCCCTTCCCCTCGGTTCTCTTGGACATCTTTTGACCGACCAGAGATTGTCGATGTCATGTGGATTGTCCAGCATTTGTTGCCGACATGCTGTAGTTTGGATCCGGGCCCAACACGCCTGTTATTGAGGTGTATGGAATCTATCAGCCCAGTCCTTGCTAAGATTGTGTGGTGCTCTTTAGAGTTGGGTGAGTTTCCCAGCTCCCTGAAGGAGGCAGTGGTGACACTACTCCTTAAGAAAGCTGCTCTGGACCTGAACTGCTTTGCTAACTACAGACCTATCTCCAACCTTCCCTTTGTTGGGAAGGTGATTAAGAAAGTGGCTGCGCTGCAACTGGAGAACCATCTCACCATCCACGACATCTATGATCCCCCTCCAGTCTGGTTTCCGGAAGAGACATAGTATCGAGACCGCTCCAGTTCGGGTGCTCAATGATCTTTTGATGGCAAGAGACCAGAAGCACCACTCCATCTTGGTGCTTCTTGACCTTCTTCAGCACTTGACACTGTGGATCATGGGGTGCTGCTCGAGCGCCTGAGGGTCATCTGTGGCCTGGCTGGTCCAGTCTTCAGTTGGTTTAAATCTTTCCTCTCCGGCAGATCTCAGAGGGTGGTGTCTTTTTTTTTCCTCTAGCCCATTCTTTCTGCCATGTGGGGTCCCTTAGGGCTCAGTGCTGTCCCCTATGTTGTTCACAATGTACGTGCTGCCCCTCGGAGACATTGTAAGATGATATGGGCAGAGGTTTCACTGCTACGCTGATGATACCCAGCTCTATCTGTCTTTTACACCTGACCAGGGATAGGGCGGTCTAGGTCTTGAACAGCTGTCTAGGGGAAATTCATGACTGGATGAAATCCAGTTGGCTGAAACTGAATTCTGAGAAGAATGAGATGTTGGTGGTGGATCTGGGTCACCGGATAGAGAGGTCGGTAGCAGGGTTTCCCTCAGGTCTTTGGCTTGGGGGTGCCCAGTTGCCCTCCTCCGAACAGGTGTGTGACCTGAGGGTGGTTCCTGATGATGGGCTGACACTGCATTCACAGGTGTCGGCAGCCGTCAAATCCTCCTTTTACCATCTTAGGTACATCGCCAGGATCAGGCACATTGTTCCATCTGGCGACCTGCCTACACTAATCCATGCCTTTGTGACCTCACGCTTAGACTACTGCAACTCCCTGTACCTGGGGCTGCCGGGGGTTGATATCCGTCACCAGCAGCTGGTGCAGAACGCTGCGGCATGGTTGTTGACAGGGACTCCCTGTTCGAGTCACATCACTCTCGTGCTGTGCAAACTGCACTGGCTGCCTGTACAGTGGCGGATCACCTTCAAGGTCAGACTTCTGACCTATAAGGCCCTGCACAGACAGGATTTGAGCTATCTGCAAGAGCTCCTGACTCCCTACAGCCCTAGTCGCCCTCTCCACTCAACTGACGAGGGGTTAAGAGGTTCCCAGGGTTCGTCTGAAAATGTCCAGGCCCCGGGCTTTTATGCACGGGGCCCCCACTCTGTGGAACTCTCTACCTCTTCAGATTTGAAAGTGTAGGACTGTGGAGAGCTTCAAGGCAGCCCTGAAAATCCATTTATTTAAGCAAGCTTTCAATTACTGTTTTATCTGATTTATTTGCACTTTGCATTATCAGTCTTTTAATTATTTATTTTGTCATTTATATGTATTTTAATTATTTAAAGTGCTTTGGTTTTAGAATTGCACTATAAAGTATTATTATTATTATCCTCCTGATCTCCAATGCAGCTCCCAATTGTCGGATGACTTCCCAGCCCCATTCCAAGATTTCTTTAGCGCTTACCCCTTTCAAACCCCTTGACTTCCCCCATGGCAGGGCAGTCCTGGTTAGGCAGGTAGAAGCCCGCCTGGATGTGTTCCTTCACCAAAGAACTCCTTGGTGTGTGCCTGGTCATTATGGTGGGGCCCAAGAGTGTCCATCCTCATCCCGCGATGCAGAGGGGTGTTTCCTTCTGTTTTTCACCCATTCCAGAACACTAGCATGCTAGGAGCTCAAAGCTCATGCATGCCAAGGATGCCTATGCAGAGCCTGGCCAACGTCAATCCCCCTGTGGTACTTCTGCTGAACTGCCACCTATGGTCACCCAGATGGCAGCATTAGGGCAAAAGCTGTGATCCACCTTCCCCAAAGGAAGAGAACAGCCTTGCCATCCTCCTCCCCGCCCCATTAGCCCTACAGTGGACCATGCTATTCCCCGAACCTGTGTCACTGGCGTTGGGTTGGCACATTTTGACTCCTAATGGTTACACTGCTGGATATTATAGTACTTCAGATATTTTCTGTATTACAAGAAACAACTGAGCCATGGTTTGCATGAAAGAGTGACATTTCTGATTTGCACTAAGTGCAACCTTTACAAAAAATGTCAGGGGATCCTAGTAAAGCATGCAGTTTAACACTGCTCAAAACAGGAAAGTGTTTTTAAAACTTTGGGGGGGGGGGGGCCACAAAAAGTACCACTCAAGTTTTACCACATATAATCAGGATCTTCACTTTTTATGCAAAACAAACTTACCAAACTAATAGGGTGAGTCTTCAGCTTTGTCCATGGTATCTGTAAAACAAATTACATAATGGCAATGTAAGGTAGGTAGTTTAATGCCGGATCTGGAAAATCTTGAAGCTGATTAAGTAGCTTAATCTGTATAATTATAAACCTTATCACAAGCTCTGAATAATCAGGTCACTAAATAAGCAGGCTATGTAGGAGGAAACTGCTCACTAGATCTTTGGGAACCTGCCATTTTCTCTAGTCATCCAAAGCCTCATCTCCTGCCTTTTTTCTTTGTAAATCAGGGCAGCCTGTGATAACAATAAGCCCCCTGACAAGCAGGTTTGAAAAACATTTATAAAATGGGCTATGACATTCTTGTAACTTGATTAGTTTAAGTCACATAACCATCGATTACTGTCCTGTAACTGTGCACCTTGCCAGAGAGGTTTGATACCAGTAACAGCAGATCTTCAGGATGATTTCCGTAGAGCCACAATACGTTGAACAGTAAGCCGTCAATGTCAGGTCTTCACGGGAAGTGTTTCTGTTGCCTACATGTATGTCAGCAGTTCACAGTGCTGTCTATATAATGAGGATGGCCCCCATCCACTTCAGGTTCCCTCTGTTGGAGAACAGAGTTCTGAAAACATCCACCAACAACAGGATTGGGGCCACCCCCACCAATCATGCAGAGAGAGGCCAGGGGAGTAAGGAAAAAAAGAAAACACTGCACACCACAGAAACAGTGTGAATGCTGGCTTAGGCAGTATGCAGAATATAGTGCCTCACAAACTGACTGACACAATGGTCCTCGTGCCAGAGTGACGACGGGTGGGAAAAAATATGAGTCTATACGGAGATCCTTTCAAAGATCTACTGTTACTGGTAAGTAAAGGACCAATCTTTTCTTTTTTTATCCCCCCTAGTAGTTTTTCTGCTATAGGTGCAATGGGGGCAGGACCTTCATCCCCGTTCAACAGGTCCCGATTGCCCTGCGCCATCCCCGAGACCCCCACGGAGTACCCCCCATTGTGGGGCCAGGAAGGAGAAACTCCCTCCCGAGCACAATCCAAATCTGGGAGGCCGATGGCATGGCAATCGGCAGAGCGAGGTTGGAGATCTCATAGAGCCCCAACCCACCGTTTTTCCACTTTTCTTTTTGCCCCCCTCCAGCTCACAGAGCGTCGGGCACTCGCACGCCACGCTGGCCGGGTTCTTGCCTCAGTAGCTTGCATCACCCCCCAGCCCCAAATAGAGGGCAAATGACAAGCAGGACGATGTGCCTTCCCTCCCCGAGAGAGGAGAGCAGTCCTTTGGACGCTCCATCCACTCTCGCCCCTGCTGACCCCCAAAGGCCCTGGCTCATTCCCAAACCTGGGTCGCCGGTGTGGCATTCCAGCGCCTCAATCCTCAGCGCCACCGGGCCGGCTATGGACCTATCTTCTTTGAAAGTATCTCCATATAGCCATAATACACTGGGCGACTACCAAGCAGTACCATTCCCAACTGGGTGGTTGTCTAACTCAGAAGACCGACCCCCTCAAGTCAGTAGGCCTTGCAACAGGGCAAGTCAAAGCCCAGTTCTCCTACAATTTATTTATTTCCTAAATTTTGTTGACTGAATTAACCCACTGAGAATAAAAGTTTTACTTAGAGTGTATATTTTGCAGCAGGCCACACTGATGGAACTATACCCGCCAGACACCAGGGCCACATGGAAATTTTTCTAGCTAGCAGTCTACTGGGGGATGCCCACTCCGATGTCACATTCTGACATTAACCAATCTAGTACGAGTGAGCATCCCCATGTCCTCTTCAGTTCTTTTCCCGCCATTGATCATCACATGTCAGACCTCTTGGAGATTCTGCCAGCTTCAGTCGACCGCCATTTATTTATCGATTTTATTTCTGTTTCTCTCCCTAGTGTAGCATCACTTTACTCTTAAAGTTATCTTTTCCTTTCGTTTAAGCTGAGCTCCATCTCTGAAAAATTCTTCAGGCGGTGTGCCTGTGGCGAGAAGATTCCTGAGAAGGACAACCATGAAGCTTGTCCACTACCTAGCCCCAGGCCACGACCTCCAAGCCTGTGAGATCTGCCGCAGCTTCAACCACGCTGCCAGAAGACCCTGGAAAACTTCTTACTCAAACAGAACGTTGCATGAATGGAGAAGGAGCAACAAGTCAGAAGTTCCTCCACTTCCCTGGATCTGTCCTTGGGTTCACATATTCCAAGGCCCGGGACAAATTGAGCGGGAAGCATAAACACCAGAAAAAGGACCGTGCCAAGCTCTGGTCTTCCCTGACTTGCTCACAGTTGCTGCCTCAGACATCAGCCAGGGCAAGGCCATCCTCCTCTTTGGGAGCAGCCCCCTCTGCCATGCTCACTCTCTCCCCAACAGGGCTACCACTGGTAGTACCCCCCGCCAATTTCACCTTGGCAGACATCAGTTCTTTGGGCTCAGGTGGCCTGACATCTCAGCCCCTACTGGTTCAGCCCTTATTTTCTGCAGGTTCAACATCAACTGGCACTGGATCGGCACTTCTAGGGGTTCACCCTACTCCCCCCAACGCCGACCTCAGCCGTTTCAATGGCCATGACCTTAGACTCAGGGCCCTTGCCTTCTCTGGTTTTACCCAGGGCTGTTCCTCGGTCGTCCGCTTTCTCTCCAATGACAACCAAGGCAGAGGAGATGCCCCGCAAGCCTTGGCATGCTAGGCCGCCTTCCCCGGCTCAACTGCCGGCGCTGGCTCAAATGCCCCCTCAGCTGACACCAATAGGTGTCCCTACACTGGCCACAGCAGATTTTCAGGCCATGCTCTCCTCTCTGTGGGATTTATGCAAGCTAGGCTTGCTACCCCACAAGAGGAGACATGGCAGAGGCTAATGTGCCTGTCCCACATCCCCTCTTCTCTCTATGGGGCTGCATCCTGCACCTCGAGAATGGGTGCCCTCTAACCCCCCTCAGGACCCGGGGGGGGGGAACAAAGATAAGCATCACCCAGACCACCTACTCCCTGACAATGAAGATGGAGAAGAAGCAGGCTTTGCCCCCTCCCACTATCTCTATCATGTCGTCAGATGGTGAGGAGACCCCCAAGTAAATCCTGCAGTCCCCCTTAGATGACCTGTCCTTTGTCTCCATTCTGAGACCAAGGGGTTTGACACCAAGGAGCAGGACCCTATCAGGTACTGTCTGTCCACGTACCTTGGCCTGCCAGTCACCCCTCCTCTGGTCATTCCTCCTTTGATAGAACCCTTTAAGGATGCCACCCTGGCCGCCTGGCATCGGCCCAGCTTGGTCTCTGCCATGCCCTGGAAGGCGGACAAGCTATAACTGTAGGAAGGCCCTTCTTTGCTGAACAGCCACAAGCGGACTCTGTGGTCATTAATGCTGCCCATAACTGTACCAAGAGGCCCAAACACCTCAGCTCTCTCCCACTGGACAAGGAGTCCTGGAGGTTGAACCTCAATGGCAAGCGGACCTTTGTCTCTGCCACTTTGACCATCAGGATACTCAACTATATCGCCCATATGGTCCAACTTCAGAAGCAAATTTGGGTTCTGGCCAAAGCAGCAGCTAAAGCCCTCCCAGAGGATCCCCTGATGCAGCAGCTGCTCCAGAGTATTCAGTTGGGGACGATGTCAGCAAGCACCTTCTTCACTCTGCCTACGATACTGTGGGTGCCTCGGCCCGGGTGGTCACAGCAGGCACTTGCCTGCAACGTCTCTCTTGGCTGAGAGTGTCAGCCTTTGCCCAGGATACGAACATACGAAGAAGCCAACAGAAGACCACCATTTGGTCTATCAAGTCTGCTCATATTGCAGGCTCCACAGCTTGAGCTAATGTCCCTGCCGTCCCTCCCCACTCCTCCCATCCTCCCTACCCATGATCCTTACTTTCCCCCATGCCTATCCCAGCCTCTCTTAAAGCTGCCCACTGTCTTCAACAAGATGACCTCTTCCGGCAGTGCATTCCAAGTGGCCATCACCCTCTCTGTGAAGAAGTGCTTCCTGACCTCCCTCCTAAAACTCCCACCCTCCAGTTTAAGACTGTACCCCCTTGTGTTATGGTGTCACTCAGCTTAGAGAGATTCTCCTTATCAACCTTATTTATCCCTTTCAGGTACTTGAAGGTCTCAATCATGTCCGCTCTCTCCCTTTCCTGTCTTCCAGGGAGTACATGTTCAGTGTCCTCAACCTCTCCTCATATGCCTTACCCTGCTGACCCACTATCATCTTTGTAGCCCTCCTCTGGACCTTCTACAGCAGGTTAATGTCCTTTTTGAGGCGTGGGCAGCAGTACTGAACTCCATACCCTAGATGCAGCCTTACCAGTGACCTGTACAAGGGCAGTATAATCTCCTCTCTCCTACTACTGATCCCCTAGCTATGCATCCCAGCATCTTGTTTGCCTTTGCTGTACAACAATCCATCCTGAATGCCCCTTTAGAAAGTATAAACTGTTTGGAGCAGATGTGCAGGATACACTTTCAAACATGCAGGCCTCTGGCCGCACCCTGCAGTCAGTTAATTTTAAGTATCACACCAACCAGCCTAGAAGTGGTCAGCGGGTGCCCTTTTGGCGTGCTGCCCGTAGGCCCAAACCCAGTGTCAAGCCTCAGGGTAAACATAGAGCAGACACAGCCCTGCCTTCCCCTAACTCCACCACTGGGAAAAACCCCAGAGGAGGGGTGCAGCCCCAGCCGCAGGTGTTACCTCAACATGATTCCCTGCCTGGCCCTCCCACTCCAGCTGGGCAGGAGGTGATAGTCGGGGGAGCTTCTCCCTGCACCTGGACAGGTAGAAGGAGATCACCAGAGATGCTTGGGTCTTAGCTCATAGAAACAGCCACACCCTGGAGCTCCTCAGGTGGTCTCCAGAAAAACCTCTGGTTCAGTCCTCTTACCCACCAGACCACATCCCAGTGCTCTGGGAGGAGATCCGCACCTTGCTGCACAAAAGGGCCACAGAACCCATCCCACAGACTTAGCAGGGCAGGGGAATCTACTCTCACTTTTTCCTGGTCCCTAAATGTACAGGGGATCTCAGGCCCATTCTAGACCTCCGAGAGCTAAATTTCTTCATTCAATGCAAGAAATTCCAGGTGATGACCCTTCAGGGACTGCTGGCTGTTATGCATCAGGGAGACTGGATTTGCTCCTTCGAGATGAAGGATGCATACCTGCATATCAAGGTATGTGCCTCCCACTGGCAGTACCTCAGGTTCCAATTTCAGGGGGCACACTTCCAATTCCAGGCCCTACCTTTTGGCTTGCTATCAGCCCCTCAGGTATTTACCAAGTGCATGGCAGTAGTGGCAGCAGCCCACAAGAGGGAGGGGCTATATGTCTTTCCCTACCTGAATGACTGGCTCCTCAAAGCACAGTCCAGCTAACACCTGCTGCAGACTCTGGAACATACCACTCACTTGTTCCAGGACCTGGGCATCATAGTCTGTCTGCCCAAGTCAGTCTTGAACCCCTGTCAGTGCCTCCAGTACGCAGAGGCGGTCCTGGATATGGATCAGGATATGGCCTTCCTGTCCCAGGACAGGCCACTCCAGCCTGCCTGCTGTACAACAGCAGATATGTCTCAGCCAGAGCCTTTCTTTGACTCTTGGGCCTGATGGCTATGGCTCTAGTCACAGTACCTCTAGCCAGACTGCACACAAGGGTTCCTCAATGAATACTGCGGGTCCAGTGTGATCAGTGTACTAATGACCTGGAACAGCAGGTCCTAGTCTCCTTTCTGGTCAAAAAGGTCCTGCTTTGGTGGATGAAACCCAGCAATCTTAAGAGGAGTTCCTTTCCACATTCCTTCCCCTCAGCAAGTTCTTACCACAGATAGTTCAGGTTTGCAGTGGGGGGCTCGTTTCGAGCCCCACCAAACTCAAGGGACGCAGTCCGCGGTGGGGGGGGAGGCAGTCTATGCTCCACATCAATGTCCTGGAGATGTGGCCTGTCCTAAATGCCTTGCAGGCCTTCCAGATTCCGCCATCTCTGGGCCTTCTGCTAGTGCAGACTGACAACATCAGTGTAGTCCACTACATCAACAAACAGGGGAGCCACTCACTCATACCCTCTCTGTTGAGAAGCAATGAGGGTCTGGTACTGGACTCCAGAACACAGGCTAGAACTGTCGCCGTCCATGATCCAGGTGTCCAAAATGTCCTGGCGGACAGACTAAGCCTGTTGCAGTCCAAGGAACATGAGTGGGAACTGCTGACTGCAGTGGTAGAAGATCTGTTCAACACGTGAGGTTGTCCCGAGTTGGACCTTTTTGCGTTCCCCACTCAATGCAAAACTGCCGCTATTTTGCTTGCTTGTTCCAGGCCCTGGAGTTTTCTGGCGAGACACACTGTTGTAAAGGGAGGTTTCTTTACAATTTCCCTCCCTTACCCCTGCTTCAGAGGATTCTGATCAAGCTCCAGATGGAAGGGGTTATGATGATTTTCATCGCCTCCTCTGACCTCATCAGATCTGGTTCCCTTTACTGCAGAAGTTGACAGCGGAACCTCCAGTGCCCCTACCTCTGTGCACCGGCTCGCTCCCCAGGAACGTGGGCACCCTAGTCCATCTGGACCTCAAATCCCTGCATATTCATGCATGGCTCCTAAGGACACAGCCATGGCTAGGTTTGGGGTGTTCCCCAAGGTGGCTGACATCCTGGTTGTGGCTAGGAAACCCTCCATCAGTGCCCCTTATTCCATGCAGCGGAAACGTTTCGCTCAGTGGGATGTGTCATGTCAGCTGGACCTTTTCACTTGTACAGTGAATAAGGTTCTGGAGTACATGCTGTCCCTCTCAGACTCTGGTCTGAAGTACTCCTCTATTAAAGTGCACCTGTCTGTGATTTCAGCCTTCCATGTGCCTGTTGAAGGCCATAAGGTGGCATAATTGGAGGTGTCCCATACATTTCTAAGAGGCATTCTTCACTTGAAGCTTCCTATCTTAAATCTAGTCCCGCCATGGGACTTGAATTTTGTGTCAGAGAAACTTACTTTGGCTCCTTTTGAGATGGCCTCATGTTGCAAGCTACACTTCCTGTCCTGGAAAGCATTATTTTTAGTTGCCATTACTTCCATTCGAAGAATTTCCGAGCTTCAGGCTCTCCTTATTTGGTTTTCCACAAAGACAGGGTGTCATTGTGGATGAATCCTAAGTTCCTTCCTAAGGTGGTGTCTGAGTTTACTTTAAATCAGTCCATCTACCTGCCTGTTTATTATCCAGAGCATGCCAACCAAGGGGAAGCATTGCTCAGTACTTTACATGTACAAAGAATTCTGCATTACTACACACCCCAGGAAGAACTGCAGGAAGTCCTCGCAACTGTTTGTTTCTTTCACCCCGGGAAAGAAGGCGTTGCTGATTTTGCATTACTTTTTACTACAGGAAATATGGTAAGGATCTTCCTGGTGCTGTTCATTATCATTCCACCAAAGGCAAGGCCACTTCTGTTGCCTGTTTCAGGAATGTTTCAGCTGCAGAGATCTGCGCTGCTGCAGCTTCGAGTACTGTCCACACCTATACCAAGCACGACAGTCTGGCCATTACCTCTAGGAGCAGAGTCAATTTTGACCTAGCTGCACTTCAGGGCCTACCTGCTTGGGCTCTTGGTTTCTGACCTCTTCCAGACTGATTCCTAGGATGCCAGAACTGCTTACGACTCATTTCATAGGTGTGGCCTACTGCAAAAGATACCATCGAAGTAAGATAGTACAGTTACATAAGAACTTACAGTTAACAGTAGATCTTCGAGAGGATCTCTTGCAGCAGGCTATGCTGTCCCACCCTCTATCCCCCTAGGCCTGTCGGCCTTCCTGTGTCTGTCTCTCATTCTCTTTAGTTGAGAATCTTCTTTGCCATTTATACATTGGCAGAAACCTCAGGGTCCTCCTTGGTTCGCCAGCTGTTGCTAGGTGGCTTAGGGTCTCTGGCAGGAGAACTGAGGAGGGTGTGGGGCTGTCCACTTTCATAGGACTGAGCGACATCAGCATGTGATATCGGAGTGGGTGGCCCCTAGTAGACTGCTAGCTAGGAATATTTTCTGTGTGGTCCTGGCGCCTGGCGGCTATTGTTCCATAGGTGTGGCCTGCTACAAGACATTCTCTCGAAGATCTACTGTTATAGTAAGTTCTTGCATAACGGTACTGTCCCTTTTTCAGGGGTGACCTAGAATTGTATGAAAATATAACAAAATAAAACAGGAAGTCAACAAGCATTACAAGCTAACACAACAACATCAACGAATCACAGAGTTACATAATTAGCAAACACTGGTTCATTTACAACAAAGAGCAAACATACAGACAGGTCTTTGGTTATAGAGCAGCAAGTACGTCACAGTCAGACTGTAATGGTTAGTAAGTGCATGCATGGATCCTGTGGCAGGCAGCAGCCTTGTAAATGCCCAAGGCTGGAGACATACTTGAAACAGGTCAGAGGCCACTCTATCCCAGCTAGCATGCCCTGTGAAAGTGCCAGGGAGGGTCTGCCCTGCCTGCCTATAACAGAACAGGATAATCCATTTGGAAAGCCACTGTCTGGAAATAGGCTTACCCATGGTTCATTTCATTTGATTTCATTTTATTTAAAACAGGAAAGATGACACAGACCAATTGAGCAATTTGCCCATTTACAGTGGTTCCCTGAAAGGTTTACACAATGTTTAGTTACAGTTACAACAAATAATAAAACTGCACAATATATAATAACGTACTGTGCAATTATAAAAATTAAAAACATAAAACACATATACTGCCATTTATTAGGACACCAAGCAGGACTCACATGAAGCTGTACAGGTCTCCCCAAACCTTTATTTTTTTTTTGGGGGGGGGGGCCCAAGGAAACAGGCCCATTTCAGGGTTGCAAAGTGAAAGAAAGAGCATTCCAGGACTTGTAATGCTGTATGAACTGTATTCCAGAACGGTACTGAGGCAAAGGAAACAAAACAAACAGCTGAGAGGAACGAGCACAGTTCTTGGTACGGTCCGAACTGTACTGAATGATTCTATGGACATCAGCAAGTGCAACAGCACCTCCCTGGGGTTCTGAGGGAAAGGGACGAACACGTAAATCAATGGAGTGATTCAGAGTGAAATCAGACACTACTTTTGGCAGGAATTTAGGGTGAGATAGCAAGACCACCCTATCCATGTGGAGCACCAGGACAATGGATTCCAAACCAATCCTGAACTTTTGAAACATAAGATAATGCAATGAGAAACAAGGTGTTCCAGGACAAGTACAGTCAATTTCGTCTCTGTGTACATCGACAGGGATCACAATTCATGTGCACACAGACGAAAATGCACTTATCCCAAAATGAGTGAAAGTTCATTAAAGCCAATACGGGCTTTGCTGTTACAGGTGAATAAAGAGCAGTCAGGCTAAAATGCCAAAGTATTTATTGTAAACATTTAAAAAGTATCTAAAGTACTGTTCTGCCTTTTAATGTAAGAAAAAAAATAAAAGAATAAATACTGAAATCTCATTTTTAAAGTCCATAATCTTTGCTCACGTAAAGGCTCTGCTTTTTTGAGGAAGATATGTCCTGTCAGCGGTATTCTGCGGTCCCAAGCTGCGGAAAACCACTGCAGCAGGACATCCTCCACTCGGGCATCTTTTCCATCCCGTTTACGCTTCCTGTCTTTCTGGCAGCCACTTGACCAGTCAATCAGAACTGCTTCACAATTCTGGATAATGCGCCCAACACAGGAGATGTCTACACCGAACTCCAGAGCCAGATCTTTACAGCATGAGCTTTCGGTTTTCTCGAGCAGTTTAATCTTCTGCTCCAAAGAAAGGACATTTTGTTTCAGTCTATCCATTCTCACACAAGCGATACAGCTCTCTGGCAACAAAACAGCTACAGTCACAGCAAGATCATGAACTCATATGAGCTGTGCTGTCCAGCTGTTATCACCTAGTCTAGCTGCATCATAGCAATTAGCGGCTTAACCAAGTTACAGTGTTGCAGTTATAAAATCGCACCTCTGAAGAGGTATCAGTTAGTGTTAATTGACTGACTGCCATGCCAAGTGCACACATAAAAAAAAGACACATAAGTGGAAAACCGTGTACACACAACCGAACTGTTTTGCATTACAAGCATTGAGAATCAATCAGGACCGGGAGGATGAGTGCACATAAGCAGAATGTGCACACATCCAAAAGGCACATAAGTGGACTAGACCGTACCTCAAGCTGCAGGCTCAAAGGGACCTTTTGTCAGTGGTCTGAGCAGCAAGTTCCAAGTCTCAAATCAGAACCAGTAAGTAGTCCGGAAGGAGCACATGCAGTAGCCCCTTCAGAAACCTGTAGACCACATCCAATTGGGATACAATCTTAATGAGAAGGTCCTACAGGATAATAATATCAATCAAGTACTATGAGTATTTTCCTTATATTTTTAGGGATTATTTTTATACTGTTCTTGCAGCATTGAAGTTGCATCCAGTTTGGCGAACTTTTCACTCATCACGCATTTTCACTTTCTTATTTTCAGCTCCAGTTTGGATGCAAATTTGCTTCCAAGTAAGAGTTGTGAGAGTGGCACAGTCCCCACTGTTGGTGTTTGACGTCACTGTCAGTCACAGCCAGCGGGGCAGAACCAGCGAGATCCTGCTCCCACCAAAGCCCCTGACAAGGGGACCAGGCAGGGAGGTACTGAGTCAAAGGTGGGGGATGGAGTGGCTGCAAGCCATGTTACCTCATCCTTTGTGGACTTTATAAGGACCCCCCACTCCATGAACTACTGCTACAGCACATAGTCCCATCGTGATCATTAGGTTGGTAGGATGGAAACCCCCTCTGAAAACAGCCTCTGCTGCTGCCGCTTTGAGGGTCATTCAGAGCAAGGGACTGAACAGACATGACAGATTTTTTTAACTTCTCCAGCTCAAAGCTTCTACTTTCGAGTCAAACAACTTTTTCCCCTTAAAGGGTACACTCAGCACTGACTGCTGTATTATCTTGCAATAAGGTGCCAGGACTCAGAATGCCGCCTGAGACAGTTGCAGCTGTTCTAGCTAAAGCATCTAAGGCATCATACACCAGAGGAGATGCCTGTTGACCTCAGAGCACTGGGAAATGCACTTCAGGGTTTCTCCTTATCGAGCCTGACAGGCAAACTACTGACAGCACAGCCCATATCCTTCAAGATGCAGTTTTTATCTTTGATCTGGTAGTTGTTAATATGCAGGCCAAACATGGTCAAGTCAAAGGTGCGCTTGCCCAAACTGCCCAGTTTTCTGGACTCTTCATCAGCGAGTCTGGTGCTTATCCTGAGGTGCCAGAGACCTGTCCTGGGAAGACATGACTACCATAAAGTCAGTGCCGATCTAAAAAGTAAAATAGTGCCTTTTGTCTCTATTGACTAGATATGTTTATCTGCATCCCTAGGAACAGCCAGCAGGGTACTGGGCTGGTGCTAGGCAGTCAGGGTGGCATATTCCAGGGCAGCACAAATTGGAGTAACAACCACTGAGGAGGCTCCCTCAAACTCCAAGTCGTCACAGAGGTTCTTTTCTGAAAAATCCTATTTTTCCAGAGAAATTTTTAGGCTCCTAGATTTGCCACGTTAAGGTCTAAAAAGTAGGATCATCAGCAGCAGAATGAGGCCTGTACAGGCAGTGTCCTCACTACCAGAGAATACAGTAGCACCAGCTGAGTTTTCCTGTCTCAAAGCATAGAAAAAGTCAGGGTCTTTCTCCCCCAGTGCGTTCTTCCTCCAAGGCAGGAATATACTCCTCTTCCACCTCAAGAGGAAGAAGTTGAGGAGTTACAGACCTGAGGAGTAGCTTGAGGAGCTACAAAAGGCTCAGCTGGCCCCACCTGTAGCAACAGCAGCTAAAGAATGGCCTGGTCCACAAACAGCTTCAGCAAGAGCCTTCTCGTTAAATCAGAGAACTCAGTAGTACAACCACAGGAACAGCAACAATGTGAAGGATGCCGCCATGGACGGGCCGGTCCCCCCCCCACCGACAATGTTCCAACTGTGTACGTAGGAAGCTGCAATACCTTGGGTACTGGATGAAAACCTTTTGCAGGATGCCAAGGTTCTGGCTTTGCAGGAGCTGAACCCCACCTATTTCACCTGTGGACCAGTGGCTGACATACCATTCCTCTTATGTGAAAAGGAGGTTCTGGATCGCTGATATATGGGGACTGCAGTCAAATCACCGACAACAAGCAGTCTGACTCCTGCCAAAGAGGAGCATTCCAACCAGGCAAATGATTTAGTCCTCGACTTAGCGTGACTGGCGAGCCCCATTCTGACATGAGAGACTTGGGCATTGTTTTCGGCAATGTGTCAGGCACTGCAGTATCCTTGATCATTTTTTCTATATAAAAATATCCCTCCAAAACCTTATACTTGCATCCCCGGGTGGCTTAGTTAAACTCTTATCAAACCTCGGAGTTTCGCACAATGTGGGGCAGACCAAAGCAGCAAACCCACAGCTAGTGGGCATCGTCCCTATAAATTGGCTTTCTATTATGTCAATGATGAAAAAGTGCATTTCTCTGTCAGGACATATACTGGCAATCGAAGATCCTGAAGGAGTAATTACAGGACAGCAAATTTTGTTTGCCAAAAAATGAGAATGAAAACAGCTTCCACTGGTCAGACATTCACTTTTTCGACAGAGGGAGAAAAGAAAACTGAAGAGGTTGGGGCCCACCCATGGACGACTACAACCAGGTGAAGGATTCAGTCCTTGACTTATGTGATCAACGGGCCCCACTTTGTCATGAGACACTTTGGCGTTGATGGTTTCGACAATGAGTCAGGCAATGCAATGTCCTTTTTTTATTTTTTCTATATTAACATAAAAAAAAAAAAGCTCCAAAGCCTTATGACTGCATCCCCAGGTGATTTAGTGAAAGAAACACTGTCAGCCTTTGGCAGGAATTTGAAAGGCTATGAATGACAGTGTCTAGAGCAAGCTTTACTGATATAAAATGCATAAATGGCAGCATATCCTCACAGGAGTGGCATATAGTTATTTTTGTAAAAATTGCATTTTGATAGGTCCACCCGAAATGTCAGCTCCGTGTGTCCATGAGCTACAATGGCACAGAGTCAAGGGGACACTTGTTCATGAATGAGTTACTTATTTTTGGTCGCAGCTGCGGAAATGGTCTTATCCCTTACTAGATACAACAGAGCAGTGCAATGATAGTCCCATTTACAAATGAGCAGGTTACGCAAAATCCTACTGCCAGGTAGCCCAGGACAACAGAAACCCCCATCAGGACAACCTAAATAAGAGTTTGTCCTGCCCACCAGGTAATCAAAATCCAGGGCCAGATTAACCTACATGCCAATTACGCCATGGCATAGCGACCCCAGGCCTGTAGGGCCCCCCCAGCCCCAGAGTTATTGATTTCCTTTCCTGGTGCTGCTGGAGGGATGGAGGGAAGTGTAGCCCTTTAAAGAGTGGAGCGTGCAGGCATGGCATGGCATTGGCACATGCGGGTAGCTGCCATGAAGATGGAGTGCACAGGAAGTAGTACCAGGTCTGCGGGGCATGTTAATTTTCCCCAAAAATGGTCTGTTCCGTTCATATATCGGAGACTCAGACAGAACTTTATGCTGAACCACACCTGCTTGCCCATCTACGAGAGACCTGGTCTGTCTCCTCTCTAGAAGGAACTGGAAGGGGGACAGAATCAGATCTACAGTACAGTAGCTTCTTGTTTTACATTGTTTTTCATGGATTCTACTTGGTAGAATGTTTATTTTCCTTCTTACTACTAAGGGGCTAGCAGGGTATTGTTTGGGGCTGTTGGAACTTTGAAACCTGTTTTGGTAGCTAAAAGTGGGCTCATTTGTTTGGTTTACGTGTGGCAGGCTGCATTTGTAGAGGCCTATTTCTTCTCTTTTAAACATAATTGGTGTAATTTAACTGGTCTGTTTCTTTGAATTGGAGACCTATATCTTATAATTCCAAACCTATTTTGATGTATTGTTGGTGAAGCTGTTTGAATTGGTGTCCTGTTTCTTTAGGTAGAATTTATTCATTGTTGCTGGCTTCACTAGCTGCAAAGTTTTGAGTGGGGAGGGTGCTAATTTGTCTGGCCAGGTCTCACTCAGCAGGGAGGCAGAGCTGAATCAGGTGTGGAGTCAGTGCTTTGGCTTCTCAGAAGGAACTGGAAGGGGACAGAATCAGATCTACAGTACAGTAGCTTCTTGTTTTACATTGTTTTTCATGGATTCTACTTGGTAGAATGTTTATTTTCCTTCTTACTACTAAGGGCTAGCAGGGTATTGTTTGGGGCTGTTGGAACTTTGAAACCTGTTTTGGTAGCTAAAAGTGGGCTCATTTGTTTGGTTTACGTGTGAGGCTGCATTTGTAGAGGCCTATTTCTTCTCTTTTAAAACATAATTGGTGTAATTTAACTGGTCTGTTTCTTTGAATTGGAGACCTATATCTTATAATTCCAAACCCTATTTTGATGTATTGTTGGTGAAGCTGTTTGAATTGGTGTCCTGTTTCTTAGGTAGAATTTATTCATTGTTGCTGGCTTCACTAGCTGCAAAGTTTTGAGTGGGAGAAGGGTGCTAATTGTCTGACTAGAGGCCTCAGCTACCTGATTGTTTCCGGAGGACTTGGGCTGGTCCCACCCACCCAAACCCCTCACCCCACCCACCTCTGGTCAATTATTCCCTTTGTACTAGGGGTTCTGACATCACTTCCTCAAACAGGCAAAGGATTTGCACCTGTCATAACAGAAGCAGACATCCAGGAAAGGAACTGCAGCAAGTGAAGAGGTGACGGCTCTCTCAGTGGAAGGGAAGTAAATGCAAATCTAGGCGTTCATTATTACTACTTCACATAGTTATTGCATTGGGTAAAGGGGGAGTAGGAGTTGAAGAAGGTGTGCAATGGCTACTTAAAGTATTTTTGAGTGTGGATAGGAATATACAAAGCAGTTGCTCAACATATCTAAACGTGTGCAACAAAGGAGGTAAGGGACATAAAGAATGTTTTGCACTGATAGAGGGGGGAGAGTGGGGACTTGGGGAGTGTTTGGTATCCTGCATCTGGAAGGGTGGGGGTCGCTGGTGGGCAACGACAGCAATGGGTAGGGTGGTAGGCTGCAACAACTCGGTGCACCAATCTTTCTAAACATTGCCTGGAGGTGGGAGGATGTTTAGTGTGCAACCACATAGAAAACTTAAAAGGAGATTGAGGGTCTGCAGGAGGAACTAAGACAGGCAAGGCAGATTGGGGTGGGTTTAGCCCAATACTGGAGGGAGGAGAAGGGAGATGAGGGAGGCAATTTAAGCCAACAGTGGCGAGGAGAGCTCAGAAGAAGGAAGCAGAGACAAAGGGCCCAGGCCAGGAAGAGACGATTGCCGGGGAAACCAGGTCAGGAGACAAAAGTCAAATGGAAGGAGGCAATAGGGACTTGTGAGGGGAGGCGAAGAAGTGGCAAAAGTCATGGAGTGGAAAGGAGAGAACAGGTTACTATGCAGAGAGAGGGAGCAGGCATTTGTGAAGGATCTTCAGAAAATAGTTTTGCACTGCTAGAGAGGAAGAAGGTGGAGGAGGGAAGTGATGAAATTAGAGGAGTAATTGATAAATGCCTGGACCAAACTGGAGCGGGGGGAAGTTCTGCTGGGAGAACTGCAACAGGGGTAAAAGGGCATAATAATGTGCAGGAGGAAGAAGAGGAGCTGGAAATGAGGGAGGGAGATGAAAGGAAGCAAGCAGGGAGTAAGAGGGGTGGAATCTTAGTGCTGGGGGACTCAATACTAAGAGGAGTTAGGTGGGGTAGCAAGGCGGAGAGGCATAGTCGCATTTGGGTGGAGGCCTTGCCAGGAATGACAGCGGAAAGGGTGGGACAGTCTGTTCTGAAATATGCTAGAAGGGGTAGGGACAAGCCTCATTTAATTATACATCTTGGGACAAACGACCTGGCTGACAAGACAGTGGATATAGTCCAGAGGAGGTTTGAGGAACTAGCACAATTATGTGAGGGGCAGGAAGATCAGTAACTTTTTCCGAGATACTCGGTGCCAAAGGCAAGCACAACAAGAAAGCTGAGAATAGAGGAATTTAACAGATGGCTAAGAACCTGGTGTTGTGCTAAAGGGTATGGGCTGTTGGGGGTGGGAGGGACCTGGGAGGACAGTAGTCTCTATACAAGGACTGACTACACTTGAGTGAGGAAGGAAAGAAAGTGTTGAAGCAGAGGATGGAAGAATATATAGAGGAAGTTTGGAGTTTAAACTAGGTGGGGGGTGGCAGTTGGGGAAGAGATATGCAGGGACCACAGGTTGGGAAATCATACGAGCTACCCCCATAACAGTGACAAAGGACAAATGGCAAGTACTGTTGGTGATGCTAGGAAAGGAGGGCAGGATGGGAGGAGGGAAAAGGGTGGAAGGTGGTTACCCTTAATGCTAGGAGCCTTGGGAGGAAAACTGCAGAGTTGCAGGTTCTCATGGCAGAGGGAGAGGTGGACATTGCAGCCATCACGGAAACATGGGCCACCCAATATAACTGGGACCTGTCTGTACCAGGGTACAGGTTATTTTAGAGGGACAGGGTGACTGGGAAAGGAGGGGTGGCACTATATGTGAAGGAAGGACTGAAGTGTGTAAGGGAGGAAGGGAGGAGGGCAGTACAGAGTCACTTTGGTGCAAATCCAGGATTCCAAGAATAGGAGTCTTAGAATGGGAGTGGTACAGGCCACCATCTCAGATGGAGGAGTTAGACAGGGAACTAGCGGGACAGATCAGGAGGACCTGCAGAAGGGTAGTGTGGTGATTGTGGGGATTTCAACATGCCAGAAGTGGACTGGAGCACCCCAACAACCAGGAACAGAAGGGAGCAGGTACTGCTGGATGCCTTCCAGGACAGCTTCCTGCTGCAAATGGTCAGTGAACCAACCAGGTTAGGAATACCCTTGACCTTGTGCTGGCAAATGGGACTTTGTGAGAGAACTTACAGTGGAGGAACCGCTGTCAGGAGTGACCACCACTCAGTATGGCTCACATTGGATATGGGCAAGGAAGGAGTGGAATCTGGCACAAGAGTGCTGGACTTCAGGAGGGCTGACTTTGGGAGGATGGGAAGTGGTAAAAGGGTACCTGGCCAGAATTCAATCTAGTATGGATACTAACCAGAGATGGGAGCTCATAGTTGGGGATAGTGGAGGCAACTAAAACCTGCTGCAAAGCCCAGAGGAAGAAGGCTAGAGCTAGAAACCGAGCTGGTTGAGCAAAGAGGTCATGGAAAAGGTAAGGAGGAAAAGAGCTGCCTTTAGGAAATACAAGAAAACAGGGAGGGGAGGACAGAGGAGTACTTGACAGAATCAAGGAGGTGACAAGGGCAGTAAGGGAGCCAAAGCATTCACGGAACTCAGGCTGGCACAAGGCATTAAGAAGGGGAGAAGGACTTCTTTAAGTACATCAGGAGAAAAGGAGCTGTAAGGACCACATAGTAAGGTTAGGAAGAAGGAGGGGGTTGGTGAAGCAGGGTATGATAGGCGGAAGCACTAAATGAGTACTTCTGCTCAGTATTTACTAAAGAGAGGGGGTGACACCCAAGATGGGTGAAATGGCAGACGAGGGGGAAGTGGTGACAGATGGGGAAATCATGGAGGACAGAGTCTCGAGAGGTTTGAGGCACTGAGGGTGGACAAGGCACCAGGCCCAGATGGCATCCACCCCAGGGTACTGAAGGAGCTGGCAGAGGTCCTTGCAGGACCTTCTGGCAGACCTATTTAATGCCTCACTACATTCGAGGTGTGTACCTCAGGACTGGAGGATGGCTCATGTGGTGCCCTCCACAAGAGTGGCCCCAAGGATGAACCGGAAACTACAGACCAGTGAGCCTCACATCCATCGTGGGTAAGCTAATGGAGACTATCCTGAAGGAGAGGCTGGTGGCCCTCTTAGAGGCCAAAGGACTACAGGACAGCAGACAGCATGGCTTCATCACGTGCCGATCCTGCCAAACCAACCTGGTCGGGTTCTATGACTGGGTAACTAGGCAACTGGACGGGGACATGCAGTGGATGTCCTGTATCTGGACTTCAGTAAGGCGTGCGACTCAGTGCACATGGAAGCCTGGGAAGGAAGTTAGTAGGCACAGGGGCAGGTGCAATGCTGGTGAGATGGGTAGGAAACTGGCTGCAGGGAAGGCAACAGAGGGTGGTGGTGGGTGGGAGCTCTCACACCCAGGGCAGTGGACAGTGGTGTCCCACAGGGCTCGTGTTGGGACCAGTGTTGTTTGGGATATTCATTGCAGACATATCATGGGACATCAAGAGCAAGATCAGTCTGTTTGCTGATGATACCAAGGTTGGCGCGGTGGTGGATGACCTAGGGGATGGCAGGGGTTGCAGGATGATCTGGCAAAGCTTGAAACCTGGTCAGACACCTGGCAACTGGGCTTTAATGCCAAAAAGTGCAAGGTGATGCATTTTGGGATGAAGAACCCAGGAGGACTTACCAGCTAGGGGAGTGCAGCTAGCCCAGACAGAGGAGGAGAAGGATCTGGGTGTGCTCATCACAGGGTCAATGAACAACTCGGCACAGTGTAGGGAAGGCAGCTGCAAAGGCCAACAAAATGCTGGGTGTATTGCAAGGGGTATATCCTCAAGGAGGAGGAGGTGATTCTGCCACTGTATAGGTCATTAGTTAGACCACACCTGGAGTACTGCGTGCAGTTCTGGCGTCCGATTCTGAAAAGGGACATTAAGTTACTGGAGGGAGTGCAGCGCAGGGCGACAAAGATGATCAAGGGTCTGGGGACTTATCATATGAGAGGAGGTTGAAGGAGTTGAACATGTACTCACTGGAGGAGAGGAGAGCGGGGACATGATTGAAACCTTTAAATACATGAAAGGAATAAACAAGACAGGTACAGAGGCTGTTCAAAGTAAGGAAGGGGAGGGCCACCAGGGGCCATGGTATGAGACTAAAGCGAGGAAGGTTCAGGAGGGAGATGAGGAGACACTTTTTTACAGAGAGGGTGGTGGCTGGGTGGAATGCATTACCTGCAGAAGTGGTATGCAGTAGAACAGTGGACTGCTTCAAACGAGGATGGGACAGGACAAGGGGGAGGGTTAATGAAGGGGAAGGGTGGAAGGGAGGGGCAGCTGCAGAATAAGGGGTGCTAGCTGCACATTCGAGCAGACTTGATAGACCTCTAGGCCTTTATCTGCTGGCAAATTTCGTATGTTCGTACAACCCCTCACCAAGTCACCAGACATACAAGAAAGAACAGGTTGAGTCCCATTGCGACTGGTACCATGGAAAGCCCTGTCTACTCACACTGTCCACAGGTTACCAGCAGCTTAGGTGGGCTGAGATGGCATGGTGAAAATGGCGCTAAAGTTAATTATTCCAAAAATGCAAATTTTAAAAACATTTTACCTACTGTGAGCCCCTCTTCCTCCTGGGTATTAAGATGCTACATGTGAGCATCTCGTCATTATATTATTGTCAGAGCAAAGTACTTTTAAAGTCTTGACTTCTGTTTTTCACTTGATTTAGATTTCATGAAGGGTTAGTCAGAAGCACACTGTCAACTACGGTAGCAAGATGCAAGAAAGCATTGGCAGTCTGTGTGCAGGCAGGATGACTTCATATAATGAGAGAAGTGAGTGTCTGCTGATGAAGAAGCAAGGGGTGTTAACTGAAGATGACATGCAGAGCATCTGCTTTAGTGGCAGACTTTCTTTGTGCTTGTGCGATTCTTTTACCATGTAAAGTATAATCAACTTTGAGTGGGCGGGAGGTAAATGGGAAGGGATGGAACAGCATTTTGGCAGCAGGTTGCAATAGAATAACAGATGTATTTTGAACAATAACTTGGTAATAAAAATAAAAATTACTTCGTTTAAAACTAATTTTGCTTACTAGGTGCTGATAATGACATTGCAGATGGACTGGAGGGTAAGGTCCATCTGTTTGCAGATGACACCAAGATCTGCAACAGAGTAGATGATCCAGATGGGTTGGGCAGAATGAGAAGAGATCTGGATAAACTAGCAAAATGGTCGGAAGAGTGGCAACTGGGGTTTAATGCAAAGAAGTGCAAGATCATGCACATAGGGAAGAGAAACCCTGAAGCCACCTATAGGCTGGGAGGGTAGTTGCTGGGAGTCACAAGGGAAGAAAGAGACTTGGGCATCATCATCATAGATGACCTGAAATCATCCAAGCAGACCACTAAAGCAGTAGGAAAGGCTAGGGGGATGTTAGGGTGTATTAGTAGGGGTATCACAAGTCGTAAGAGGGAGGTCATAATCCCTCTTTACAAGACACTGGTTAGGCTCCATCTGGAGTACTGCGTGCAGTACTGGAGGCCACACTTTCACAAGGACATTATTATTATTTATCTATTAAATTTTGGTGATCGGGTAAGCCCACTGAGCCCCAGAGGTCCCTTTTTCAGGGGCGACCTGGGAATTATATAACACCAGAAAAAAACACATAATTAGTTTGGGTTACAGGAATCACAACAACATAGTTATGGTGGCAGACCAGAAGCATACCAGTACAAATGGAATAAATAGGTAGATCAGCAGTGATAACATTGTACGAATATTACCAGTTTGACATGGAGTTTAAACAGTGTGGAGGATAGGACCTGGTTAGTCATTTATCTCTGGGTTCCTATCAGGGGCCGGTGCAATGGCAGGAACTGGCAACCGACACGCAGGCCTTAAGTGTGTGGAAGTTTTTGATAGTGGGGGCTTCCTGCACCCCAGGAGGGAGCTGGTTACACTGTGTGGGAGCGGTGAGGGCAAATGACACACCGCCTGCTCTAGTTCTAACCCTGGGGACATCAAGAGGAGTTAGGCCAGTTGTAGGGAGGTGTCGGTGGTTGGTCTTTAGAGCAACAAGGCCAATAGAGGCTGGGGGGGGCAGGCTGACTAACTTGTAGGCTAGACAGAGCAGGGGGTATTGGAGGCACACATCTAATGAGGGCCAGTTTAGGAAGGATAGGGAGTCGCAGTGGTGATCCCTAGGGTTGACCTGGGAGGCAAAGCGAGCACCTTGTTGTAAAGTACCTGAAGTCTGTTCCTCTCCAGCTTTCCCAACCCTTGCATGACTGGGGCAGCGTATATGAGTGTCGGGAGGAGGACGCCGGTGGCAATTGAGATTCTGGATTTGGGTATGAGCTGGTCTTTCACATGGTAGAGGGAGTCCAGTTTCCCGTGTAAGGTTTTGGTGACCAAGTCCACGTGGTTCTTCAGGGTGAAGCCTTGGTCCAGGGTTAGGCCAAGGTATTTCAGGGAGGGCACTACTTCTAGGCTGTTGCCAGATGCACTGGTGAGTTGTAGGTGCTGTGTTCTGTCCTGACCAAGGGATCTAGGGCCAAACAGTACTGCCTTAGTTTTGGACGTGTTGAGGACCATACTGTTCTCAGTGAACCAGTGCTCCAGTGACTGGAGGTCATCTTGGAGTAAGGGGCTAAGGCTTCCCAGATTGGCAGTGGACTGGTACATGACTGCATCATCCACGTACTGGACAACACAGCTCCCGCCGCAGTGGTCCAATAGTTCATTAGTGAACAGGGAGAAGAAGAGGGGCAGAATATCGACTCTTGAGGCACTCCCTCTTTTAGTGGAAGTGGCCCAGATATGGTGACCGGCTAAGTAACTCTCGAGCCACTTTAAAGCGTGGCAGTCTAGGCCTATGTTGGTCAGCTTAGTGAGTAGAAGATTGTGGTGGACCAGGTCAAAGGCCTTGGAAAGGTCTATGAAGCCCGCACCAGTAGGGGTACCCTTGTCCAGGTCTCGGAGTATGTGTGTTGCAAATTTAGTCAGTGTTGTGTCTGTCCCATGACCGGTTATGAAGCCGTGCTGGGTGGGTGCCAAGATTTTATGAGCCTCCAAGTAGTCACATAGTTGTCCATAGATCAGCTTTTCCTGGATTTTTGGCAGGATACAGAGTAGGGAGATTGATCTGTAGTTGCCAATAGACTCCCTGCGGCCACACCCTTGTAGATTGGGACCATGTGGGCCTGTTTCCACTGTGTAGAAATGGTGCCCTCCTTCGCTGAGTGGTTGAAAAGCCAGGATAGGGGTCTGGTCAGGGCCGGGGTCCCATCCTTCAGCAGCTTGGGGTGAATCACGTCGGGTCCCCCTGATCCAGAAGTTTTTAGGGTTTTAAGTTGTGATAGAACCTCTTTAGGCTTGACTAGCCATAGATGAAAGGATGGGTGGTCAAGGTCAGGGGGAACCCTTGTGCTAGGGTCTGTGGTGGGGGGGTAAGGCAGCCTTGTATGGGTCTAGGATAGTGAAATGGTGGTTTAGGGAGGTGGCAATGAAAGGGTCCTCATGAATTAGTTGTCCGTTGACCTCAATGGGGCCAGGTTCAGACTTGCCATTTTCCTTCACAAATTCATTGATGTGGGCCCAGGAAAGTCTAGGGTTCCCTAGGTTATTTTTCTGAAGGCGCGTGACATACTCTTTTTTAGCCTTTTTTATGGCCAATTTGCATGTGTTCCTGAGGGTTTTGCATGTCACGAGGTCGGCCTGTAGGGAGGAGTGCTTGAACTTTTTCCAAGCCTCGTCGCGGTGCATCATAAGGGCCTTTACTGGAGGGGTTATCCATTTGTAGCAGCTGCCCTTGGCACAAAGTTTTTTCACAGGGGCAAGGAGGTTAGCTACCATATTAAACATCCTCTGGAAGAAGGCCACAGCCTCGTCCAGGGTAGGGAGACGCTTGATCGGGCTCCAATCTAGGTTGCTTAGATGATCGGAGAATTGTTCATGTGTGTAGTGGATGTAATCCCACACAGCCAGCATACGTGGTGGCACTCTGGGCATCCTATTCTTCCAGATAGAGAAGATAGAAGAATGATCACTCAGAGCATCAGCCAGGATGCCAGCGGACTGGATATTACAGGGGTTTGTCACTAGAGCCCAGTCGAGGGTAGAGTGATTCCCTGTTTTGTGGTTGTCTGGTAGTTTCGGAGATTGCCTGTACAAGGTTTGCGTCCTGTATCAGGCCCGATAGGGTCTGGGTGGAATCCTGGGCCCAGTTCAGGTTGAAGTCTCCCAGGATGAGGAGTTCCGTGTCGAATCACTTTATACAAACATTTCTAGTTATAAAAACATAGAAGCTGACGGCAGATAAGGACCACAGGGCCCATCCAGTCTGTCCATTTATTTTTCTACCTTACGAATGTGCCATCGACCTTTGCTCTGTCAATGGCCTATCTATTCATACTCATCTGTATTGCTCCCTTATGCCTATCCCATGCCTGTTTGAAGCCCTGCACTGTATTCATATCCACCACCTCCTGAGGTAGGGACGTCCTACCTCAGGAAGTGGTGGATATGAATACAGTGCAGGGCTTCAAACAGGCATAACTGGAAATATTTGTACAAAGTGATTCTGGCATTTGAGTATCTGCATTAGTGTGACAAGCTGACTAATAAAATGGCTGCTTTTTTTTTTTTTTTTTTTTTGAGTGTGAATTTAGTGCTCATGAAAGGTGCTGGATTGACAGCACTAACTTGACATCCTGCATTTATTCACATGACAGGTACAGCACAAGCGATCATAGTGCAAGCTTCCCCATCAATGTGCCTCAACCTTGCCACAGAAGGGCCAGCACACAGGTGAGAGAGTAGTTCAGACTTCATACCCATTCAGTCCTTGGCCTCTCATGTAAGACTGACTTAACAATTAGTGTCAGCTGTTGGTGGTGTTTGTGATGTGGACACATGCCCACTGGGAACTGGACTGAAACCACAACTAATTTCACGTTGGCCACTAAAGGCCCCGCCCAGTGGTAATGGATTTTGACCACTACAGCAGCTGCTTGTTCCAGGAAAAGGACTCTTATTTTATATATCCTCTCAATCTTCATCAGAGACCACTACAGTATCATCAAAATAAAACAGCAGTTCTTGTAAGAGCCATTACAGCAGGCAGGCAACTCAGGAAAAAGAGACTCTGGCGGGAGGAGTAATTTTATTTAAAACTGCAGCAGGACAACAGGAAATGAATGTGTGTCAGATAACTAAATTCCAGGTCGTGGTTGTCCATGGTCAAGTTATTCTCCCAACATTTTTCCCTAGCCTGCAAACAAGCACTATAACCTGTTTTAATTTGGATTGAAAAATTGGAGCTGTGATTCTGGGCATGCATATTACCGGTTTCTGTAACACGCATGCCTGGAATCACGGCTTCAATTTTTGAATTCAAAATAAAACAGGTTACAGCGCTCGTTTGTGAATGAGACTATCATTGCATTACTCTGTGTTGTCTCCAGTAAGGGATAAGACCTTTTCTGCAACTACAACCAAAATAAATAAATAACTCATTTGTGAATGAGTTTCCCCCTCAGCGCTGCACCATTGTAAGGTACCTTTTATTTATATGGCACCCATCCCAGAGGCTCTGGGCACCTTACTAGTCAAGACAAGCAGGGTAAAACATATTAATATATTGTGTGTGTGTGTGTGTGTGTGTATATATATATATATATAGCTGAACAGTGTTCTATACAACAGATCTTAAATTCAAAAGATAAACATTTAAATAAATAATAACAATATAGAGAATAATGGATACCCAGCTATCAATAACAAGCTGGTTAGTTCATCGAGAGGTTGCCATGGCGACCATTTGAACCTCGAGAGCGTAGCTCGAGAGGTTCAGTCACCATGGGCAACCTCGAGATGAACTAAACCAGCTAGTTACAGATAGTTGGGTATCCGCTGTTTTTTATAGTGTAGGATGCCAACTGCTATGAAATTGAATATTTAACGCGACTATTTGGGCGACCTGCTTTGTGTTTTTCCTATACTGTGCCGCTTTCTTCACTGTTCTCACAGCCGCTGCCGCTTCCTGGTCATATAATGCGCATGCACTAGCACATTCGGTGTTGTTATGCTGTAGTAGTCACATAGCTACTGCAGCATAACAGCTACAATGACGTAGCTACTACAGCATAACAACCTTTAAAAAGTGATGGACTTTAACAATAACAAAGTTCCATCATACACTATAGATAAGCCATTCAAAAAACAGCTGTGAGGGGATGCTAATGAGCAAGCTAGTGTGAGGACGTGATTCTCAGAGCTCCTAGGTCCCAGCAAATTAATCTTTCGAAATTCAAAGCATCCTAAACTTTAAATATAATATTTTGAGAGCGAGAGGTGGAGCAGTCACGATGGATGAGTTTCTCACTGGCAGTTCTAGTAGATCGAACAAGGAAACCAGGAAAAACACAGAGAGACAAGCAGAGAACAACCAGGCCTCTGCATGAGACAAAATGTCCCTGTTTGCGGCTGAAATGACATCCTTGGGCCGCGAAGTCACTGAACACTTAATGACTGCACTGGACACCTGTTTGGACAAATTGGAGAACACAACTGACCTCAGACTGCAATCTTTAGTGGAGCAGGTGGAATCCCAGGCAGCGTGGATTACAGAGACCGAAGACCATATTTCCCAAATGGAGGACATGCTCGATACTTTGTCAGAGAGGGTCGCGGTGCTGGAAAAAAAACTCGAGGAAACGAGAGACCTGTTGGATTACCAAGAGAACTACTACAGGCACTTAAATCTGAGAATAAGAGGTCTCCCGGAGGGTCGAGAAGGAGTGAGCGCCACGGAATTTTGTGCAGTCAGCCTACCAAAACTACTGGGCCTGCAGCTGAAAGGTGATAGATTGAAGCTGGAGAGAGCACATAGAGCAGTCGCCCCCAGGCCACCATCGGGGCAGCCACCTCAGCAAATTGTATTCCGCTTTCATAATCTTCAAGACAGGGAAAAGGTCTTGGCAGCAGACAGAAATCTTCCGGAGTTGAAGTTTGAGGGAGTACGCTTGTTTCTGCTACAGGACTACTCAAACCGTCTGTTAAAAAGGAGAAGGGCCTTTGACCAGGTAATGGCCCAGCTGACAGAGCTGAAGGTAGAGCACTTTATTATATATCCAGTCACATTAAAAATTAAATCTGAGGGGGCGATCTACTCATTCTGGGAAATGGAAAAGGCCAACAGGTTCATTCCAGAGCTGAAGAAAAAGGCAGGCTGAGAGCAAGTGGGACTTGACGCTGGAAAATGAAAGAAGCAAGGACTGTTTCATTTTTTTCGATGTCGATTGTTATTTTGTCAAGTGGGACTATGGTTGAATAGTGCTCTGTAGCCCGAAATAGAAGAAGGGGATTCTTACGTTGTCCGACCCCCTCTCGAACTCTGTCACCCATGCACGTTTGTTGGAGGGCTGAGGAAGGGACTACATACTTTACCACATTGCTCGAAACCCAAGGCTGAGGAACACTTGAAATTGCCCCAGAAAAGAAGAAAGACACAGCTGTGAGCGACAAAGATACCAGAGCAAGGTAGGCCTGGAGGGTGGGGGGCTGATATCCGCGAGGTGTTATTTCGCAGGACCTGCCCGCCTCACGCCCTGGGTCTGCGGGTTAAATTTATTTTATGAAAATTGGGACATTCACTTAAATGGATGAAAGAAAGGAACAATGTTGTAAGAGGAGGTGGCAGGGGGAGTATTGTGGTTGACGTTGGGATCCTGATGGGTTTTGGGGAGTGACGTTCTGCAGCTAGGGTTGAAACACTTAAAAAGGATCTTCGTCACATGTTAAGAGCTGCGGAGCGCGGGCTCTTCTACCATACAAATGTTGTGATTACATGCGCATGGGGGAACAGGGAGTGGGGTCTTGTGGGTCACAGAGGGCGAAGCGGGTCATTTTCAGAGACAATCAGCAGGAGGGAGGGAGGAAGGGGCCACGATCTAGGGAATAATGTTTTTGTATAAGATTGGGACGCTAATGCAGGTAAAGGATGCTGGGAACCTCGAAGATGGAGGAGATTTGTAAAGGGAAATGCTGGAACTTGGGGCATGATCTCATGTTCACGATATGGAAGGGGGTGCTATCTTTAGTGGGATGGCAGAATCCCAACAGAGTTCTGGGAAGAGGGTGGGGGGGTTGGTGGGTGAAAAGTTTGGCTGGGGAAGAACTGCACTCAGGAGGGGGCGGGGTCATTATTTGTTCCATAATTACTGTTATGAAAATGTTTGTAACTTTTTTTTTTTTACATGGGTGCAAGTGGTGGTTGGAGGGGAAAATACATTCGAATGGGGAGGGGGGGTTTGTTTGGGGTTTAGCTGTTAATATTGTTTGGGTTATTGTTAAATGTTGCATGATTATCTTGTTGAAGTTTGACATTCTGGAAGGGTATGACAAGAGTATGCAGTATGGGAGGTAGAATGGTCTGAACCTAGATATAGGGGGCAGCCCACGGGAAGGGAAAGGAGGGTTGTGCGGGAATGGTCTTAGCATACAAGATGGATGGCAGGACTAAAGTGAAAGTCATCTCATGGAATGTAAGAGGCTTCTCTACACCGGTAAAACATAAAATTGTCCTGACTACACTGAAGAGATGGGGCACAGATCACCCTGTTACAGGAAACGAGTCTCACACAGAAAGAACACCAAAAAATTAGTTGGAGTTTGGGTTGGGGCCTGCTTCGCCGCATCTTATAACTCGCATAAAAGAGGGGTGGCAATTATTTTTAACAAACATCTTCCTAGTCATATTAACAGAGTCATATCGGACCCACATGAGGGGCGGTATATATTTATGGAAGGAACACTATACGGAGAGAAGATTACTGTAGTGAGTATTTATGCACCAGCCCAGTTTGACCCGTTTTTACCAAAAGGTGTTAGATTTATTAGTGAAACAGCAATCTGAGGGACTAATTATGGGACTTTAACATTATTATGCACCTGATCATGGACCACTCTCAGGAAAAGGGAGGAGATTCGGGAGGAATAAAGAGGTGGGTACAAGGAATGACAGATCTAGATACGGTAGACAGTTGGAGGGCAGCCAACCCAGGAGCAAAGGAGTACACATTTTATTCCAATCCGCATAAAACCTGGTCCCGACTGGACTACCTGTTTGTCCCTAGGGGTTGGATGCATAGAATACAGAGGGTGTAACATGGTCCTAGCTAAGTTTCGGATCATGCTATGGTCTCCTTGGAATGTCAATTTCAGGCAGAGAGGGAGGGAGGACCTCCCACCATGGAAGTTCCCAAGATACCTCTTGAACAACAAGGAGCTTTTAGAATATCTAGGGGACAAATGGAAGGTATATAGGGAAACCAGTGAGGGTACGGTAGATTCGACGGGCATATTTTGGGATGCAGGGAAAGCGGTACTATGGGGGGCTATTATTAGCTATGCAGCCAAATACAAAAAGGAGAAAAAACAGAAGAGGGAAGAATTACTAGATCAAGTGAAAAAGACTAGGACAGGCAGTAGTGCAGAACCCTGAGAAGATAATACTATGACAGTTCACTGCTGTTAGGGAGGCATTAAATGCCAATGTTTTGAAGGATGTGCGCACTTCATGGTTCTTTGCTAAGAATAGATTTTTTGAGTGTGGGAATAAACTCGGCCCAGTTTTGGTATGCTTAATAAAAGGGGGGAAGGTGCATTCATGATTTACTGGCCTAAGGACAGAGGGGGGAGACCTGGTATGGGGCAAGAAAGAAATGGGGGACAGATTCATGCAATTTTTTCAGGGACTGTATAAGTCTGAATGTAGGGGCACCCAGGCGGAGGCAAGGAAGTTTTTGGATAAACTCAATCTGCTGAAAATCTCTCCAGATCAGAGCAAGGAACTGGGGAAAAATATCACAAAGGAAGAAATAAAGCGAGCGATTCAGAAACTGAAAACTGGAAAGGCAAGTGGCCCGGATGGCTTCCCGATAAAGAGTTTTACAGAGCATTGCAGAATCAGGTAATTGATCCCCTGTTCAGAGTATTTAATGAGGTAAGGGGTGGGCGGTGACAGCTTCTTTCACAGAAGCAGTCACGTTTAATCCCTAAACCAGATAAAGATGTCCTAGAATGTGCCTCATATCGTCCGATTTCTCTCCTGAACTGTGACGCCACGATCCTGGCTAAGATATTGGCAGGAAGGCTAGAGCAGTTGCTGCCAGAGCTGGTCCCCCCAGACCAGACAGGTTTTGTGTGTGGCAGGCAGTCTTACCACAATATGAGGAAATTACTGAATGTGGTTTGGCTGGCTTCCAGGAGCAGGGGTACACCAGCGGTGTTATCCATGGGCGCTGAAAGGGCCTTTGATCGGATTGAAGGGGAATACCTTATGACAGTCTTTGGGGGGGGGGTATGAGTTGGGAGAGGAATTTATAGGAATCGTGCGGGCATTATATACAGCCCCTACAGCAAGGATCTTGATTAACAGGCCGGTGACAGGGAAGGTCTCCTTACAAAGAGGTACGAGACAGGGATGCTCTTTGTCACCCCTGCTCTTCGCCTTGGTGATCGAGCCTCTTGCAATAAGTATCAGAAGTAATCAGAAATCAGAATACCAGGGGAATAGTCGGGCAGGGGTGGGACACAGAATAAAATAACTCTCTACACAGACGACATGCTGCTTTATGTTCGGGACGCGGGGGACTCTGTTCTGCCACTGCTGAATTTGATTTAACAATCTGCAGTTTTTTCAGGGTATAAAATTAAACATCACAAAATCGGAAGTTTTAATATGGGAGAGATCTGAGGGAGGGTTCATGGGAGGAACCTGGGGCCTGAGAAGAGTAACAAAGTCTTTCAGATATCTAGTGGGGGATACATAAGAAAGGATCGGAGTTCCTTGTATAAGCTTCACTACATCCCATTAATTAAAAAAATAGAGGAGGATCTCCACAGGTGGAGGGAGATCCCGATCTCATGGATGGGGAGAATCAATGTAATCAAGATGAATATATTACTGCCAGCCCGGTGGCGCTGAGGGTTGAGGCGCTGGATGCCACACCTCGCACTACGCCAGCGACCCAGGTCTGGGAGCGAGCCCAGGTGCTGGGGTCGGCAGGGGAGGGAGATGGATCAAACAACCGAAAAACAGCTCTCCTCTCCCTGGAGAGGGATCCAGGGGTGGTCTTGGTGCAGTAGTGACCCCCGTGGAGACCGGGGTACTATCTGCATGGGAACAAGAAGTTGGATGAGCCACAGAGCGCCTTACGGGCAATGCCTGTGCCGACGCCATTGCACGCATCAAGTGCTCAGTGGGAAAGCTCTACAAGAAAGGCCTCCTGGACCACCTGTGAGATGACGGTGGCCCAAGGGGAACACCCACATCCCAATCACCGGCCCAGACGCACCCGGATTTCTCCATGGCCAACCCGTCAGCCGCAGGTAAGGCACCTCATACTTAGGAGTTGACTGTCAGAGGAGGGCGGAACCAGCCCTGGAGGTGATACCAGGGGTCTGGTCTGCCTGGGGTCGTTCGGGGGAGGAGTGAGATCCTGGGATATGTGGGGGTTCAGGCTGGGAGTTAGGGTTGTGTCTGAGTGGGCACTCCTGAAGGATGCCCGGGGACCAGGAGTATAAATAGAATTAAAAAAAAAAAAAAAAAGACAAATATATTACCGAGGATTCTCCATGTGATGCAAATGTTATACTTGGGCCACAGTAGAGCAGACATCAAGAGACTGGAGAGAGCATTTTCAGGCTTCCTATGGAAGGCTAGGAGACCCAGGGCAAGTCTGAAGCACCTACAAGTAGATAAGGATAAGGGTGGTTTGAACCCCCCCAACCTTAGGATTTACCACCTAGCAACCCAAGTTAGGTATATCAGTGACTGGGTGCATAAACCATTGGTAGCAGGGTGGATGAGCTTGGAAGAGCTGTCATGCTGGGGCAGGCTCTTGGCCTACCTGAGTGTGGGAGGACTTAAATGTTATTGTAGAGGGGCTAGCAGGAACCCGATGGTAGAATCTGTGCTACTGGTTTGGGCAAAACTTAGGGGGCTAATGGGAGTCCAACAAGATGAAACACTTCTCTTGACAGTGGCAGACAACCTGGCTTTTCTGGCGGGAATGGAGGATAGAGAGTTTCGGTAGTGGGAGCAGGGAGGAATCAAGTGCCTCAAGGACTTTTATGTAAGGGACCAAATGGCTTCGATGGAGGAAATTAGTAGGGGCCTGGATTTGTACATGGGACACTTATCAGCAATTGAGTATCTATCCCCCCGCGACGCAGGGTACTAATTAACCCCTAGTATTCCCTTATCCTCAAATGTAGACTCAGAAAGTGGAAAGACTGCCCACACACCATTTGGTGGATGCTTATCCTGCCCAAGGCTGTATACAACATATCATTGCAACTCTCTGTAAAGGTCTGTTGTTAACTTGTAAAGCAACACTTTGTAACATTAAGCATTGATGCTTGTGCACATGTTTCCGTAAACCGTTGTCTATCATAATCTGTTTGTTTGTCCTGACGTGGAGCCTTTGCAAAGGAGTCCTTGACTCAAAGGTTGTAATTCCGAAAATTTAATAAATAAATAATAATAAATCAGCTGATGCAGGTAAGAGCTTATATTAGAGGAAGGAGAGGGAGAGAGCCTCAGAATCACCCATCTCTCAAGTGGAATACCTGGTGTTATTGGCAAGAAATGAGACAAAAGGGATGATTGGTAGGGCAGCCAGACTAGGGAGGTCATTTCTCCCAGACTACACACAAAAGGTTAGGGAACAATGGACACTGGACTAGAGTAGGGAGATAATGTACGAAAACTGGGGCAGGATCTTAAGGCTGTATAGGGGAATTCTGATATGCAACAGGTTCCAGGTGTCAGCTTACAAATTCATACACAGGTTACACTGCCCCCCCTAGTGATGGTACATAAGTTTAACCGAGGGATCTCCCCCATGTGCGGGAGGTGCAATAGTGACTTGGGGACATGCTTGCATTATTTTTGGAGTTGCCTGAAACTACATAAATCTTGGAAGGACTAGCGACAGAACTTGGAGGCCTGATGGAAAAGAGAGTGGAGAGGGACCCATTAACTATATTATTTGGGTTAGAGGTTACTGGGCAGATGGAATGGGAACCCCTGCCAAGATGGGGAAGGGTACTGCTGGCACTGCCAAGACATTGCATTTTAAATACATAAAGATCGGCGGTCACTCTGACGATACATACACTGGCTCTCGAAAGGTTGTCATTTGCACTCGAACAAAGAAGAAAGGTTTTTGAGGGAGTGGGGACCATTTTTGGAACTCCCTCTTGCCAGAAGAATCACAGATACTTAGGGAGAATGACACAACAGATTGGAAAGGAGGTAGGAGTTGGTGGGACCCCTTAAGATTCCACTACAGGGTAGGAGAGGCAAACATGTAGGCTGCCCCTAACACAGTTAATCTAGGATTGCAAACCCTAAGATGTGTTGCTTGGACCAAACTGACCGTTGGCCTTAGGTTTTTTTTTTTTTTTTTAAACTTGCAACTTCAGGATGTCTGTATGTGTGTTATGTTGTACTGTGTGCATTTGTGTCTGTTAACATTTTTAAAACATAGTAGGAGTAATAATGGCTATGTCACTGATGTTAGTGGAAATTCGCAGAACTCCAATAAAAACTTCTTATGCAAAAAAAAAAAAAAAAAAAACAACAAAAACAGCTCCAATTAGACTGGGAATGCCTTTTTATCGTAGACTTTCTTTACTCCGATCACCAGCCACTGGGGCCCCACTCAGGCGAGATCCACACGAGTGGCTCTACCATCCTGCCTGAACCCTCTTGTGAGAAATCGGGGACAAAATCCTCTCCAACCAACCACTGAAGCGGAGAGGACCCTGGAGAGCCACCTGGAAGGTCGGCAGTGGACGTGTGAACCACCCTCTTGGGTCTGCCATCATCCTCCCAGAGGCCGGGGTGTTTCCTCCTTGCTTGGTTACATTGCCCCCGAGACACGGACGTGCAATGACATCACTGCGCAAAGAGCACACACTCATCCCCTCTCACAGACGTCCGCCACCACCTCCCCCACTGCAAGTCCCTATGTCCACTGCCCCCTGGTCTCCACCGGAAGCCGCTACAGGGCAGGGAATCCCCAGAACCCACCCCAAGAGAGGAGAGCAGTCCTCTGTACGCTCGATCCTTCTCCTCCCCTGCCGACCCCCGGCGCCTGAGTCCGCTCCCGAACCTGGGTCGCCGGCCTGCCACAAGGTGTGGCGTCCAGCGCCTCAACCCTCAGCACCACCAGGCCAGACTGGAACACCTCCTTAAATAGATAAGTCTTTAGACCTCCTCATTTATTTATTTTGTTTTCAATACACAGTTAAAACATTGCTCGCAATATGCACGATAGTGTAAAACAAATGATACATACTGTAGTTAGACATCATATGAAATGGGAGTGCACAGTGCATTGTGGAGCAACGTCTAGCAACTTAGGAATTGCAAGAAGAATTAGGAGATAGTAGTGCAATCTCACTGAATGAAACTGAGTTTCCAGATAACCACTGCGAGATCATGACAAGGCGAGAGGTGGGGTCGTCAATCTGGGGAGCAGGCACAGGTGGCATTTGCCATTAGTGCTGTTTTGTACAAGATTTAAAGGAGAGGTGGGAGTCCAGTGAGCAAAGGGTAGAAGTCAGACTATGTCACAGTTTTGGGGTGGCTGTGATGAAGGCTTTTCAACCCAGGCAGGTGGTGATCCGAGTGGCATCCAACAGAAGGCTGGAGGAGTTTCTTAGTGTATGGGAGCAGGATTTTGGTTTGAGCGGGGGAATAGGGGTGATCTGTCCCCATCTCTAATGGCCTTGTCAATGACGCATCTGAGGCCACAGTCTCTTCGGGCCGGGGGGGGGCAGCCAAGGGACTGGTAAAGGGTACAGTGGTGGGTATTGTATTGTCCCATTAGTGCAAAGCTGCATATAATATTGTATGTTGCATTTAGCCTATTGAGTTGATGGGTGGAGCTTTGCATATATATGGGGGGCACAGTAATCCATTAATGGGAGGAGGTACCTTGGGCTATAGCAAGATGGACCTCTGTGACCAGGAATTGTTTTAAATGGTATCCCACTGCCAGTTTTTGGTGGATGCGCCAAATGGTGGAGCCTGTGTGTTCAGAAAAGGTTAGTGCATTGTTTAGGTTAATGCCCAGGTACTTAAAGGAGGGCACTGTGTCTAGAGGGGTGCCACCAAGGGTAGATACGCATAGGACGGAGAGGTACTTGCATATCTGGTTAACACAGGCTTGGAGGCTAGGAGCATTGCCTTGGTTTTGTTAGTGTTGACCAGAAGCCTGTTCTCCAAGAACCATTTATGGGCAGTGCCATAGCTGGTACTGAGCGTGGAGGAGATGTTATCCAGCGATGTGTCTCTGTGGTACAGCAGAAGCAAAACCCAAAAAAAAAAGGCGGGCTCAAACGGTGAGCAAGAACACACAACCTCACACTAGGCCACAATAAAAAATATTATTTAAAATAGTGTAGCGCCAGTAAAGCATGAAACGTTGACGTGATTTTGCCGGTGGGCACTACACTATTTTAAATAATAAATATTTTATTGTAGTCTAGTAGTGAGTTTATGCTGCTCACTGTTTGAGCCCCACTTTTTTGCTTCCTCAGTGCTGTTGGTGTGGCTCTATTGTTTTTTCCTTTGAGCTGTGTTCTTTATGTTTTTGCTCTCATGAACTGTGGTACAGCACCAGGTCGCTGCATATAGTATGGCATTACAGGTGAGGTTGTCATTTGGGACTGAGTTTATGAAGAGGGAAAACACGAGGGGGCCTAAGATAGAGTCCTGGGGGACACCTGTGGTTACTGCCTTAGTCGTGGAGGTGGCTACTCCCACACTCACGGTTTGGGAGCGTCCTGCAAGATAGCTCTGGAACCAGGTGGAGGTCCCTGCAGAGCAACCAAGGCTCTTCAATTTACCATGTAGAATGTTGTGGTCCACCAGATGGAACGCCTTTGTTAGGTCTATGAAAAAAGTACCCGTAAGGTTCCCTGCTTCCATATTTCTGAAGACCAGGTGGAGGTCCTTCGAAACAAAAATCCAGGGGATGAGTACACAATTGGGGGGGGGGTATTAACAACAACATGAAAGGGACCTGGGGGTAGTCATATCATATGACCTAAAGGTAAGCAAGCAATGTGAGAAGGCAGTAAAGATGGCTGGGGGGATACTGAGATGTACAGGGAGAGGCATCACCAGTAGAAAACAGGAAGTTGTTATCCCTCTGTATAGACAGTTCGTGAGACCTCATTTGGAGTACTGCGTGCAGTTCTGGAGACCCCATCTCTGCAAGGCCACAGGCAGTCAGAGGACAGCAACTAAAATGGTGCAGGGTCTGCAAGAGAAGCCATACAAAGAGAAACTAAAGGAGCTTAATATGTATACCTTGAGGAAATGGAGAACATGATAGAAACTTTAAAAGTACCTCAAGGAATCAACAAGTCCAAGAAGAGTAGCATCTTTCAGAAAAAGAGTGCAAAAACAAGGAGACACAATTTGAAGATAGAGGGATGGCTCAGGGGCAATGTGAGAGTATTTTTCTGGCGGTGGTGGACACATGGAACGGCCTTCCTGAGGAGGTTGTGGGGTCAAAAACAGTGGGGGAATTCAAGACTGCATGCGACAGACATAAGGAAATTCTGGCAGGGGCTAGGAAGAAACAGGCCATTGGTTAACCAGGATCCGCAGTTCATACAATAAGTAAGAAAATGGGCAGACTAGGTGGGCCAAGCGGTCCTTATCTGCTGTCAAAGTCTATGTTTCTAAGATGTGGTTTGTGAGTTGGGCAAGGGCCAAGGTCATGCTGTGATATTTTCTAAAATCGTGTTGCTGGTGGCATAGGAGATCATATCTATCAACGTGCTCTGAGAGTTGTTGGCGCACAACTTTTTCTAGGAGCTTGCTAAGGTGTGGCAAGATGGATATAGGTCAGTAGTTGTCTGTGGAATGGGGATCTCTGGATCTGAATATGGGGATGACCCTTGCTCTCTCTCAGATTATGGGCATCGCGGATGAGGAGAGGGAGAGATTAAAAACTGTGGTCAGCGGGTATGCTATATGCTGGGCTATTATTTTTAGGAAGCTCGGGGAGAGCCCATCACTCCCTGGGCTAACCATGTTTGGGAGGCTCCGGAGCAATTTATACGTTTCTTGGGGGGGGGGGGGGAGATAATTTTGAAGTGGAAAGGTGGCGTGTCAGTGCCGGCTGAGACTGTGGAGTGAGGTGGCATGCCTGGTTGTGAGGGGATAGCTTATCAAGGTGGGTGGACAAGTAAAAGTAAATGTAAATTTGACACTGAGGGCATTTGCCACATCAGTGGGGTCAGTTAGTGAGTTAGCAGGGGTGTTTAACTGTATGCCCAACTGGTGGGAATTGGGGCGGTCATCGAACCTGTGGTGGACCCTAACTGATGGGGGTTACTAAGGTTGCCACATTGGATCTTGCGAAAGTATGATGGCTTGTGCGCTTTAATCTGTTGTTGACACAGACTGCGTAGTCTTCTGTACTTGTTCCAGTGTGGGGGGAGTGGGAGGCTTTGGAAGCTGCCCATATGGTTTCTCTCTCTCTCTTTCCTCAAGGAGAGCTGATTTTGTGTGAGCCAACATGCATTTCCTCCTCTGATCCGACAGGAGGTTAGGGGGAAATGCTTGTTTTGGATGCTTACAAGGGTATCAGTGAGGAATCCAGCAGCTGAGTTGACATCATGCAAGGAGAGTAGGTATGCCCAGTTTACTGCCATAATGTTGGTGAACAGATGGGTGGTGGTGTAGCTGGAGAGATGCCAAAAAAGTTAGATATTTGGGGGGTGGGTGTTTGGGCTTTGAGTACCAGGTGCAATAAGTGGGGGAGTGGTCACTAATGGAATCAGACATGGCCCCTGCTTGAGAGATTCTGTCCTCTCTGTTTGCTAGTATCCAGTCCAGAATGGAGTGGTTTGAAGATCTATTATTTATCCGAGTAGCTAAGGTTATTATATGGGTTAGGTTATACTGTTTAAAGGAGAACTGCACTGAAGCTACAAGTCATTATTTCCAGTATAGGCTGTTTTTAAACTACTGGTTCAAATTCTGTTATTGCTGTAGCTATCCAGGCTTTTTAGTTATCATACTGGATGCTTCCAATTTGCTGGTAAGAACCATTTTAGAAGTATATGATGTAGTTTTTGTCCCTGTTCTACTCCTCTGTTGTTGGCACAATGCATTCATGTTCTATTACAGAACTTTGTGGCTGAGAGGGACATAAACTACATCATACAGTTCTGAAATGGTACTTACCACCGCAGTGTAATGCAGAAGCACCAGCTGAGGTTACTAAAAAGCCTGTATCGCTGGAACAATAACAGAATTGTAGCCAGTACTTAAAAAACGGCTTTTATTGGGAAAATGACCTATAGGTTCAGTGTAGTTCTCCCTTAAGGAAGTCACTGTACTCCAACTGGGCAGAACTCTGTCAACTCAGGTTAAGGTCTCCCAATATTATGGTTTCACATTGCGGGGAGAGCAATTGAGGCTGTCCAGTAGGTGTTTTAGCCCATGCATGCTTTCTTTGGGGGATTATAACAACAGCAGATACAAGTCTTTTGGCTGATCCTAACTTATGTTCAACAAACAGCCATTCACAAAGGGGTGTTGCCACCTGAGGAGAGGGATAGGATAGCGCTTAGGAATCCCTGAAATATAAATCTCTACCGAGGGCACCTCCCTCAACGATCTGGAAAGTGAATTCCAGAGGTCTGGGCCAGCCACCTCAAATGAGTAGTTACCTGAAGTTTTCAGCCTGGCCCTCGGAAGCGCAAGTAGGCCCTCGGTGGAGGTGAGATGGGATCGAATCTGGATAGCAGGTGTAAGGAGGTCAGTCAGGTTGCTACAGCCTAAGCCGTATAGGGCCTTACAGATGAGCAAGCCCACCTTGAAGATGATCCTCCACCTAACAGGCAGCCACAGCAGATTTTGCAGGACCAGGGTCGGCTCGTCAGCAACCTGGCTGCTGTGTTCTGCTGCGTTCTGCACTAGCTGCAGTCAGTGGAGGTTCCCTTCACTGATCCTGAAGTAAAGAGCATTGTAGTAGTCCAGCCTGGATGTAACAAAGGCATGCATCAGTGATGGCAGGTCCTTGGGCAGAATGAGGGGTTTAATCCAGGTGACATTCCTTAAGTGGTAGAAACCATTTTGGACGACAGAGAACACCTGAGCATCAGGTGTCAACCTGTCATCCTGGATGACACCCAGATTTCTCACCCTAGAGGATGCCATCAACAGGGTAGATCACATGAGGCATTCCCATCATGCCCACGACCAGGCTCAATCACCAGCACCTCCATCTTGCCCGGGTTTAGCCTCAGCCAGTTAGAGGGCATCCTGTCCTGGATCTTGGCAAGGCATTTATTTGGCACTTCAACAGCGTGATTTGCTCCCGGGGCAAAAGACGTAAATACAGCTAGGTATCATCTGCATAGCAGTGAAAACCCAGACTGTAATGTCTAATGAGCTCTCCCAGGGGCAGCATGTACAACATCGGCAATAGGATCGAACCCTGAGGAACTCCGCATGTTAGGAGCTTCGGAGAGGAAGAGAAATTCCCCACCACTACCTGTTGCTTCCTACCCAAGAGACAGGACACAAAACAATTGATGACCATACCAGTGAGTCCACAGTACTTTCTAAGGTGATCCAAAAGCACAATGTGGTCCACAGTGTCAAATGCTTGAGAGAGATCAAGGAGAATGTGAATTGACTGGTTTCCCCTATCCCTAGCCCTGAGGAGGTCATTTTGCACCCTGACCAACTCCGTCTTGATGTATGCCTTGCCCGTGGACGCACAGAGCTGACATTTCGGGTGGACCTATCAAAATGTAATTTTTACAAAAATAACTATATGCCACTCCTGTGAGGATATGCTGCCATTTCTTTATTTTATATCAGAAAAACTTGCTCTAGACACTGTCATTTTTCAGCCTTTCAAATTAGCCCCAAAGGCTGACAGTGTCCATTTAAACCCCCTGTCAAACCTTGCAGTTTTACACATTGTGAAATACAACTAGGCAGCAAACGCACTGCTCATGTGCATCTTCCCTATAAATCGGCTTTCCATAATGACACCGATATAAAAGTGCCTTTCTCAGTGACAACATACACTGGCAATCAAAGATTGTAAACGAGTAATTACAAAAGAGCAAATTTCGTCAGAGAAAAAAATGGAAACAATAACAGCATCCATTGGTCCGATGCGCACCTTCTCGACAGCAGGAGAACTAGAACTGAAGTGGATGACTCCAACCAGGTGAAGGATTTAGTCCTCGACTTATGTGAGTGACAGGCCCCACTTCACCATGAGACACTTTGGCGTTGATGGTTTTGGCAATGCGACAGGCAATGCAATATCCTTGTTAATTTTTCTATTAATAAAAAAACAACAACAACAAAAGTTCCAAAGCCTTAAGCCTACATTCCCGGGTGACTTAGTTAACCCCTGTAAAACCTAGCAGATTTACACATTGTGGTACAGGTTTAGGCAGCAAACCCACAGCTTGGGGGCATCTTCCCTATAAACTGGCTTTCCATAATGACAGTGACATAAAAGCACCTTTCTCAGAGATAACATACACCGGCAATCAAAGATCCTAAAGGAATAATTTCAAGAGAGCAAATTTCCTTGGTAAAAAATGGAAACGAAAACAGCTTCCACTAGTACAAAGCTCACTTTCAGGACTGCAAGAGAAAAACAACTCAAGTGGATGGGGCACGCCCACGTAATATAGGCACCGCTGTGTGTCACTGACGTGTATGTAGGTATATGTCAGATGTGGGCGCTCCACTCATTCAAAAAACTCCCATAAGCTCCTGATGCTGACTGCTTAGACCCTAGAAGACCTACATATTTTTTTAACAAACAAAAATGGGACAACTTAGTTAAGCATGTGCAGCGCTGAGCTTAACCACCACCCAAGGAGTACATTATTCCCTTACAGCTGCACAACCTATCACGTGTTCTCCCTTAGATAACGATCTCGGGTTGCGCTAATCACTTAAGCCACATTCCAACTCCCCTAGACAATACAGCAGCATACATACCTCTCACCTTTTGTCTCTGATATGTGGGGCACAGACATTAGAGATGTGGGACACACCAGGGGGAGAGAGACTAGCGCAGGACACTGTGGAAACTAGTGCTTTTATTTGTGTGAAGTTTTTTTTAACATCACAGATTATTAAAAGTTTCTTACTTAAAATTCTGAACTTGCAATACATGGCAGCACCTTCTCTGTAAGTGATCAGTGCCTTCTCCATTTGGGACAGAGCATTTCTGAGTGGCAAAATGAGGGATGCCATTGATAATGTGGGACAGTTGAGAAGCCTGACAGCACCAAGTCTACTGAATGGGGCATACTGCGTAAAAAGAGTTGGGGGGCGGTCCATTCAGCAGCAACAAAAACTCACATTTAGCATCAGCAGAACTCAGTATCACTAAAATCCCCCCAAAATAAAAAAAAAATGTCAGGTCATTCCATTCTGTCACTAATGGTATTAAAACTGGCTCTAGTCTTTGCCTCTTACGAGTCTTCTACAGCTGAGGCTTGCAGAGGTGTTGAAGTCACAATGTTGAGCTTGTGACATCATAGCAATTTCCACAGTGGAACTTCTGACATCACAGAGGATTATGACATGATCAACTCCCAAATAAGCCTTGGCTGTAAGTGAACAGCAAGGGACAAAGATCCAGTTTCATATATCTGTCCTGAAAGAGCTAGTAGCGCCAAAAATAGCAAGCAGAAAATGTTACTCGTATTTCACGGTGACAAGCAAAGAATTACTGTAGCCCACTCCCATCCCCACATACCTTACAATGCTGCTGTGGGAGTCTGGGGCTGCAGTGATCATAATTTTTAATCCACCAGTTATTTTTGTATAAACTGCCAAAACTTTCAGCCGAACACGGAAGTGCCGCATGGTTCCAGATTGAGCGGGCGCAAGGAGTCATGGGTATTACACCCATTTAGTGACATCGCTCCCACCGCTGCTCTTATTAAAGCAGCAGTGGTGGTACTTTATTATATACTTATGGCTTCTAAGGGGATCTTGATACCTGTAATGTTACCTGTAGCAGCACTGTAAGGTACGTGGGGATGGGAGCGGGCTGCAGTGGTTCTTTGCATGTCACCTTTAAAGAAGTTAGTTGTTACTTTTTATTTCCGAAGTATTTTTTTCTTTTTACATTTGTTCATTACAAGTTTTCCTACCTGATGGTATCAGGTAAGATGTGAAGAGCAGTACTTTACCTAGATGGTGACATAGCTAATTCTATTCTTCTTCACACGTCATCACCATTGTAACATCACTTGTTCTGACATACCAAGTGACCAGTCTTGCAGCAGGTGATTGGCTCTTCTTGGTCAGCTGAGATGTTACTGACTGTCAGGTCATAGGGTTGATGACGTATGATGAGGAATAAGACTAGATAGGTCAGCCTCCAGGTAGAGTACTGTTCCACAAGTACTGTCAGGTATAAAACCTTGTAATTAGCAGATGGAAAAGAAAAAACTACTCAACAGTAAGAAGCAACTGTCACTACTTCTGAAAGTTATTAATTGCAGGCAGTACACTAGCTCTTTAATAATAAAAGAATGGCTTGCAGCTCTAAATTTTCTTGAAACACTATGTATATAAATTCTGCTGATGTCAACAGCAATATTGTTTCTGCTGGTGACTGGAGACACTTTTTAAATACTAGAACTAGTGTTCTAGACCAAATTAAAGCACATTTGTTCCCGATTAAAGAGGTAGCAAATGTAGCTGACTCAATTTTTTGGCAGATGTCTGAACATTAGTGTTTTCTATATATAGCCAATAAGCTACTTCAGCATTTAAAAAACAGATTTTAGCACCTAAGAATGATGGCTACTTTTATCCGGGCCAGAACACTGCCACAGAAACAAAACAACAGAAGTAAAAATGTTAGCACCTAAAACTGTGAACCATAATATCCAGACATCCAATTTATTATGAGATGGCTTGAGCCGGTAGTACAGCTTAGAGGTTAGAGTAACGAGCTGTGAATAAGCTTGGTACATCCAGAAGACCTGGGTTTGATACCCACAACTTCCACTTGCATACTGTGCGACTCTCAGCAATTCTCTTAACCACCCCAGTGCTCCTGGGTCACCCCTGAAAACAGGCACTTGTACCCGGTGGGCCTTACCTAGTTCCCAAAAGAATAAAAAGAGTACTTCCAATGCGAAGATACTTCAAAGCACTTTACATAAGTCTGCTCTTAGAAGAAGTGGCAGACTCAGCAGCCTTACAGGGAAACATCAGCCTACCATTCCCCACTGTGCTATAAATTGCAATTAGCACTTTTAGTGCAAACGTTTGTTTTTTTTCACAGCACGCATAATTATCTGGTGGATCCCGCCATCCCTGATTCCCAAATGTAAACAAAGCTGCAGGGTGGCATCCTACAAGTCCTTCATGACTGACATGACTGCAAAGCAGTCATAGAGTATTCAATATACTTTAAACGTAGGAGCTTGGGGCACCCAATGGAAACACATCAGGCTTCTATGCTGACAACCCGAGTTCGGGAGTGATGGAAAAAATGTGCATACAGTACAAGCTTTAAAAGCTCCAGTCCCGCCTGATGATAACCAGTCTTACTCTTCTCCCGAGGCTACGTATAGGTCACACCCTTGGGAGAGAAGCAGAGCCAGCGATCAGCAAAACAGAGCTTTTTCTAAGCTCCGGCACTATTTTTTTTTTTTTAACTTCAAAACTGTTTTATTGGGTACAGTATATAACAGGTACAGTATATTTGCCACATACATTGGTATTCATATATGATAAAGATAATTTAAAAACAGGTAGTGAACTAGATACCACATCAACTAGGTTTTAATTAATGTTGATAATTGTCTTTCAGGTCACAGTTCATCAGAGAGTCAGGTTGAGGAATCCAATGAAGCGGAAAGCGAAGTGTGCAGCCAGCATCAGCGTGGTACAGTCCCAAAGAGATGTTCCATTATTCCAAGAGATCCCCAGTCTATCCCACATGCTCCCCCACTTTCTACACTTCTCCTGCAGGAGTTTTCCTTAAATGTTCCAGTTCAATAAACAATTTCAACTCTAAGAACGCTTCTGTGTGCTTTTTAATTTTTTTAGAATGTCTTATTTCTGACAGTTATATTTGCTCTTTAAGCTAAGCCTGAGTAGTAATATTTAAACTTAATACAAATAAAGGAGGGCAAGCCCCATACCAGCCAACTCCAGCGAAGGATATCTTTAATCATTACCATTACCTCCCACCAACACTATACCATTTTAAATATTACATTTCTTAATCTAATGAGTGAAGGAGCTGTTCCAGAACCGGTACGCCCTCCCTTCTTTCAATATGGTCAAAAAAGGGGAGCCATCTGGAGTTCAATTTGTCTACAGCCAATCTTTGTAGGGCCGTAACAGCTTCCATCTCCCTAATCTGTTTGATGTTTTTGTACCAACTTTCAACCGAGGGGGGAGAATCCCTCAACCAGTGCTGAGTGAGCACCTTAAGTGCTGCTGCAATCAGAACATAAAAGAACAGGTTACTCACCTGTAACAGTAGTTCTAGGAGTGGTATATGTTTTTCATCCACACTCTTTGGTATGTCCCCTTCCTTTAAATCTGGCCGGAATGTCTTCAAGCTGGCTCTTCCCACCCACCCAGGTGGTAAATACCTCAGCTCCGCACCATGACGCCAGATCTTAGCCTGCTGGAAGCAAGGTGATGCGCCTAAAGCCGGAAAGGTCGGGTGGATGCGTGTGGATGAACAACATATACCACTCCTAGAACTACTGTTACAGGTGAGTAACCTGTTCTAGGAGTGTGGATATGTTGTTCATCCACACTCTTTGGCAGACTCCTAGCAGTTCTCTGGGAGGAGGGAGGTAAGACACACGCCCCTACTTAGGAAACAGAGAATGAAGAACCGAGGCCCCAGAACCAGCGTCCTGGCATGACTCAAGGTCGATGTGGTAGTGAGAAATAAAGGTGTTTCCTGACTTCCAGGTAGCAGCCCGACAGATTTCCTGGATATGGATGTCCCTGGAAGCAGCCACCGATGCAGCAGCATGGCAGGGTAGAATGAGCTCTTAACCCTCTGGGAGGCTCCTTGCCCGCCAACTCATAGCACACACCTATGCATGACGTGATCCATCTTGCAATGGTCCATTTGGCTGCAGGTCTGCCAGAAGCGGCTTCAGCGGAGGTGACAAACACCTGGCAAACCTCTCCACGAATTTCCGCCATTCTTTCCTTATAGTATGAGAGAGCACGTCTCAGGACCAGAGCATGGAGCCTGTACTCGGCATCCGAGGTGTAGTTAGGGTAGTATACCAGCAGAGTCAACACCTGATTAAAGTGAAACTCAGAGACCACCTTCGGAAGGAATTTCGGGTGGGGGCACAGGACAACTTTATCCATGTGAAAGACCAGATAAGGGGAGTCCAACAAAAACGCTTCGAGCTCCCCTGTTGTCCTTCTGGTTGATGTGAAAGCCACCAAGAAGGCAGTCTTCCACGACAAGTGTGAGAGCTCACACTTGTGCATGGGTTTGAATGGCTTGACCATGAGCTTTGCCAAAACCAGCAAGAGATCCCATGGAGGTGGAGGTTCACGCACCGGAGGATATGTGATCAGGCCTTTGAAGAAGCGCCCAGCCACTGTCGCCTGTGCCAATGTCGGCTGACCAGCCTGCGCCTGGTAAGCAGAAATGGCTGCCAGGTGCACCCTAAGGGTCGAGGACCGCAGACCCCCTTTGGAGAGATACCAAAGGTAGTCTAGAATGTTAGCCACAGAGCAGGATAAGGGGTCAAGACTCTTACCCTGACACCAAATGGAAAATCTCTTCCATCTGAAGGTATAACATTTCATGGTCGATTCCTTACGAGATGCCTCCACCACAGTGTAGACATCCTTGGAAAGACCCAGACCCTGGAACTATAGCTGCTCAGGTACCAGTCTGTGAGGTGCAGGGATTGAAGGTCCAGATGGAAGACCTTCCCCTGGTTTAATGATATCAGGTCCGGGCATGTGCAAAGCCGCTCCGGGGGCCTGCAGCTGAGGCTGAGGAGATCTGGGTACCAGAATTGGCACGGCCAATCCGGGGCTACCAGAATCACCTTCGCCTTGTCCCTCCTCACCTTGAGTAACACCTTATGGATCAAGGGAAATGGAGGGAAGGCGTACAGGAGGCCTGGGGTCCACGGGCTGAAAAAGGCATCCCCCTGCAGCGAGCCATGCTGGGGGGGGGCGGGCATGGTACAGACTCAGCTTGACATTCTCCCTGGAGGCAAACAGGTCCACCAACGGTTTGCCCCAATGGAAGAACAGACTGTAAGCTACCTCTGGATGGAGGGACCACTCATGGGATGTCTGGCCTAGGCGGCTGAGAGCATCCGCCAGTTGGTTCGAGACTCCTGCCACATGGATGGCCAGGAGATCCGCCTCCAACCAGCTAACGAGGGTCCAGATTCGGAGCACCTCTTTGCACAGAAGACGGGAGTGCAGGCCACCCTGTTTGTTGAGATAGTACATGGTCGTGGTATTGTCCGTCTGCACTTGAACCACGTGACCCCAGAGCTGAGGAGCAAATGCTGACAGTGCCAGTCTGACTGCTCTGAGCTCCAACAGGTTGATGTGGCATCGGGACTCCTCGGGGGTCCAGAACCCACGGTCCTTTTGTCCCCCATGTGGGCTCCCCAGCCCATGAGAGAGGCATCAGTCGTGAGGACGACTGTCAGCTAGGGGCGGACAAACGGGATCCCTTCCTGCAACCGTTCTGGGATGGTCCACAATTGGAGAGTGTCCCACATCTGAGTTACCATGATCAGCTGGTCAAATTGATCATGGCGCTGAGTCCACTGGGCAGCCAGCTCCCACTGGAAGGGGCGCATGTGCCACCTGGCCCAATGGACCACTGAGGTGCACGCCACCATGTAACCCAGAAGGCACAGCAAGTCTCGGGCAGGGCGCAACAGCCCAACCAGAAATGATTGGACAAAGGCGGAAAGAACCTCTGCCCTGTCCGCTGGGAGCCGGGCTCTGGCTTGACAAGAGTCGAGCTCTGCCCCAATGAAGCCCATCACCTGAGACGGCACGAGGCCAAGCTGAGAGCAGGTTCTGAAAGCCAGATCCCTGGATCTCTCCACCTCCTGAAGGGAGGAACCTGCCAGAAGCCAGTTGTCAAGATAAGGGTAGATTCGGACTCCTCGACGCTGAAGATGGGCTGCCATCACTGCAATGCACTTGGTGAAGACCCACGGGGCTGATGACAGGCCAAACGGCATGGCTCGGAACTGGTACAGGGTCCCCTCGAACCTGAAGTGGAGGAACCGCTGGTGGGACGGATGGATTGGGACATGAAAGAACACGTCCTGCAGATCCAGAGAACAAAACCACATGTTTCGCTCCAGGGATGGTATGATCTGGTTCAGAGTTTCCATCTGGAAGGTCGGAGACCTGAGATACTGATTCAGGTCATGGAGATCTAGGATGGGGCGCCAAACCCCCCATCCACTTGGGCACCAGGAAGTACCTGGATATGAAGCCTGGGTCTACAGGCAGATCCAGCACTGGAGCTACCGCCTCCTTGCAGAGGAGCTGAGCTATGTCATCCCGAAGGGCCGACTGCGTGCGAGCTGAGATCCTTTCCTCCCGAGGGGCGCAGGCTCGGCTAGGTGGGTACTGCTCGAATTCCAGAGGCAGTCCCTGTCCGACCACTTCTAGAACCCACCTGTCCGAAGTGATATCAGACCAGGCAGAAAGAAAGTGGTGGAGCCGACCCCCACGGGAGGACTCAGGGCAGGTGTGACGGGAGTAGGGGTGGCAACCCCCAACCCGTCACTGAGCAGGCTTAGAGGAGGAGGAGGAGGCTCCTGGACCAGCACCTCAGCCTCCTTAACTGGGCTGTTGAGGGCCCTGCTTGGGCCTAAGGTGCCAAGCTTGAGCCTGCTGCTGCTGTTGGTGCTGCTGACCTCCTTGATAGGAGGGCTGCCGAAAAAGCTTCCTCTTCTGCTGGTTCTTGCCGAGGAACCCTTAGCAGAAGTGGCGTCCAAGGTGGCATTGGACTGTTCAATACGCTGAAGGTGGCCTGCCACTCCTGGGCCAAACAAGTCAGTACCAAGGAAAGGCACATCAGCCAACTTGTGCTGGGTATCCGCCGGAAAGGATGGTGGTGTCATGACAGACACCTAGGCAGTACACGCTGGTAAGGTGGGGATCGGTGCGCGACATTTTCTGGCCACACGTACACCGGTGAAAACCGGGGGACGACTTGTCCTCCATATCCGATGCGCTATTATCGGAATTGAAAACTCTGACGAGTTTGAGAGTTAAATTCGGTAAAAACCGATGATACGAATCTAGGGCCTACGATGGCTAGAGTTAGCACGAGGGACCTGAATCTTCCAGCGGAAAGGAAGATCTGATGTCATGGTTGCAGAGCCGAGGTATTTCCCACCCGGGTGGGTGGGAGGAGCCAGCTTAAAGACTTTCTGGTGAGATTTAAAGGGAAAGGGACACGCCAAAGAGTGTGGATGAACAACATATCCACGCTCCTAGAAAAAGTATTTCCCCGCTGAGGTTGTAGTTTCCCTTGGGAGAAGTCCTAAAACTAAGTTTACGAACTGTAATTGATTGGAGAGTGTCAGGATCTCAGAAATGTCCTGGGTAACCTTTTGCCAAAAAGGGGGTAATCTTAGGACAATCACAAAAGATATGGTAGTGCGTACCTGTGTGTCCACATGTTCTCCAACATTTATTAGAGATCAGAGGGGAGCAGTGGTGTGATATAGTTGGAGTTCTAAAGAATCGAGTATTTATTTTCCAACGGAATTCTCTCCATACAGGTGAGTTAGTGGTTTTATGGATGCCCATCCAGATATTTTGCCATGCTTTGGTTGGAATACTAAGTTTTGCTTCTAGTTCCCATTTTTGCTCAATTCTTTGTATCGCCAGGGTCCCTATGTCCTCCATTAATACCTTGTATATCCGTGATATATATATGATCTAGTGTCCCTCATGATACCTCTATGGTATATCAGCTGTACGGGGGGCCGATGGTCCCTGCGATAAATCTATGAGGCTAATGGTGGTAGTGATATTGTGTGTGCAGTGGCAGTATTTAAAAAGGTCAGCTTGGGTAAGATTGAATTCTGCCTGCATTTGTGGGAAGGATTTTAATGGATTCCCCTCCAAGAACTGGTGCGGATATGTGAGCCCTGCTGTTAACCATCTGAAAAAACACTTATCTCCTCCCGATATACAAAAATCAGGGAGAAATGAGAGCAGTAGATATTCCCATATTGGGCGGACTATCTCCCACTCCTGTCTCGCTTCTAGCCATTTTGACAATGTATGTCTTGTGAAGTTGTTGGTTATGTTTTTCAGGTCCCTAGGTTGGACTAGCCATGGCAGGACATGTAACAGGACCAGCCCTCCCTCAGTTGCTCCATCTCCAACCAGCCATGAGCCTTCCCTGTCATCAACATTTTAATGATCGGTAGTAACTGTGCTGCTAGATAATACTTGGGGAGATCTGGTAACCCCATCCATCCCTTGACCTTCTCCCTCTGTTAATATTTCCCATCAGATTCTCGGGCGTTTACCCAGCCAGATGAAATTTTCAAGTTTTTTTTTTTTTTTTTTTGAGGTCTTTCCAGTCCTTTTTTGGGACCTGAATAGGAAGGTTAGTAAACAGAAAAAGGAATCTCGGAAGGTCATTCATTTTAATTGATTCTATTCTATTTGAGAGAGTTCAGGGGAGTAATCTCCATCTATTCAGGTCACCAGTTATTTGTTGATTTAAGACTTCATAATTATGCTTATATAACAGGGTTGATTGTCTAGGAATTTGTATTCCCAGGTATTTTAATTGATTTTTAACCCATTTGAAAGGAACTTTGGCCCGTAGGTCTCAGTCAGGCTCATTTCCCACCGCTTTCACCTCTGATTTGGAGGCGTTTACTCTAAAGCCTGAAATACCTCCGAATTCTGTTAGGAGAGTAAGCAGAGGGGCGAGAGCTGCTTTAGGATTACCCAAGTAAACCGGGGTATCATCCGCATAGAGGGAGATCTTGTGGCAGAAGTTTTGGATCTTTTTGACCTCAAATTTTAATCATGTTGCCTTATGGCTTGTGCTAAAGGTCCCATGCTAATTGCAAAAAGCAGTGGGGACAGGGGGCATCCCTGTCTTGTTCCCCTCTCAATTTTAAACAGGGACAAGATGGTACCATTCACCAGCTCCAGCACTATTAAAAATATATACTGAATCCCACAACAGCTGCTGCCTGGCCGAGATGTCAGTCACGGGGGATAGTGGGATGCTGCATTGTGACTTTTTACACCTGGTGATCGGAGGGACATCAGGTTCAACCAGATTACACAAATTAAAAAAAAAAAAATTCATCCTGAAAAGAGTTCATCGGTGTTAGCCTGGTAGGTGGACATTCACTTTAACATAAGCAGGAAGGAATATTCTGAAGTCTTAGAGCAAAAAATTGCCCTAGCGGTCTTCAGATTTGAACAGGAAACAGGGAGGCCAGTGTCCATGCAGAAATTGAAGAGGTTAATGAGAAGTCAGTAGGTCTGAAAGAAGTGCTGGCTAGATGCCAGGTCTAAACATTTGTTCCTACATTATGGATGTTAAAACTATTACATATTCAAAATAAATTACCAATTCCCTGGAAAATAACTTGTAAGTTGTAATGCTGAATTACTTGTACTTGTTGTTTTTCTGTCACTACTGAGCCTCTAAATTGCTTTTCATTAGCACAGGAGAAGAAATGTGCAAACAGCATAACTTTTTACAGGGAAGATTTCTGATAAAAACCCACTGACTGGAAACAGTCTGTCCAGTCAGCTTTCATATCTCTGGAATATGACGCCACTGCAAATCTGATACGCTTTCTAACTGGAAAATGTCGACCTGTCAGGAAGATTATTTCATGAACAAAGCAAACTGTTGTGCAGTACCATGTTATATCTAACTTGATTGTTTCCTGAAAGACAGAGGGCAAACTCTACTTCAGCAACTGGAGCAGCAGGGTCGCTTTGCCAGTCAATCTGTACTCTACACTGGAACTAGAAAACCCTTTCACACCTCTCTCTGTGGCAGAAATGCAGTCCGCCTGGCCGATAACCCTGGTGGTGGGGTGCCTTTCCTATCTTCTTTTCACTACTGAAATCTGTTGCGCGACAGTCTCTTCTTATACTATACTTCACCTTTTTCGACCCCTGGCATAGGTTGGCCACCTAAGTCAGTCTTTTCTATCTCTCACTAAACTTTTTCCCTACTACTTTTATTTCTAATTTCCATATTTCTATCCCTCACCAAGAACTCCCCAAAATAATGCACCAGACTAAGGCCAGCTGGCAGGAATGAAATAAGGTGTATTTATGGCATTAAATGCCAAAGATATAAAGTGCCTTTAGATATACAAGGTGCTGGTTAAATAAAGTGCATAGAGTGCATTTTGTGCCATACTATGAGTTTAAAGTGCTGCAGTGCTTAATTAAGTTAATGCTTATGCCATTTGTACGTATATGGTGCATGAATGTTTAGAAATGTTTAAAAAGGCAGTTAAATACAAAATAATGTCAACTCTGATAGGTGGATTATGGATACAAATGCAGCGGCATTATGCTTATGTTGTTCAAATTATTTTGCCGCTGCTCCATTGTTATGTAGAATGTTATGCCAGAGAAATCCTGCATCAAAGCAGGAACTGTTTGAACCAAGCGGCAAACTTTAATTTTTACTTTTGCTGCTGCTCGGAATCTGTGTAAATAATTACTGACGCCCCTGTAGTATTAGAACTCATGACTGCTGGCTTGGTATAAAATATGCCGTAGAACTGTACCAGCTAGCCGTGGAGGAGTCCATGGCATGTGTGCAGCCAGTCCAGGCTGCTAGAGAGGCAGGCTTCCCAGAGTAATCTATGCGCTCTGAAAAGCGAGCATTTGAAAATAGAAAGGGACTATATTGTCCCCGGACCTACAAGCTGCAGCCCAGTATACAAAGAAATAAAAAAAGGGCTTACCAAAGCTATGCAGAGCCCAAAGCAGAGCAGCTAGATAATGATCGTTTACAAAATGGGCAAAGGATTACAAGCAATCTTATTGGTTGTTAGCCATGCATTAGATGTGTCTTATGCACAGCTAAAACTAGAACCCGTATTTAGAATACACAGGCCCATTTTATAAGCGCAATAAGCCACTCCGGGGATGTGCATTAGACAGTTCTAATGCTGCGGCTAGAGACTGGAGCCTTTTCGACCTGTGGCCTTGTGCTCACTCGTCCCCTAGCTGTGCATTAGAGCTGTCTAATGCACACCCCATTGTGTCTTATTGCTTAACTAGCAGCTCTGCTACAACATAGATAAATGATTTAAAGGGATAGGAATGTCCCTATGTATGTGGAAATGCTACATAGCTAGAGTAGCCCTCAGAATAAGGAGAGGGCTGCAGGATGAACTAAACACAATAAAGAAATTAAAGAATAAAGAGAGACTGCAGGTCTCTAAAGGAGTCCCATTATGTACAGAGCCCTGAGATATAAATTAAAAGGCTAGTGTTCATGCTATAACAAAGCAACACATGTATAAATGAATGTTTGCACTGTTTGCATATACAGAAAATAAGGTGCTGGCCTGTTAGCAAGACCGTAAGAAGGGGATTTCCTATAGAGGGACTTCCCACAGACAAAACCTCATTATGTAATACAGAAGGAGTTTCCCTATTTAGGGACCATTTTGGAACTAGTTGGATGTTATGGGAGGGACTCTCCCATAAGTGGGAGGGGTATGCAAGCCCTTCTCAAACAACAAGAGTCAGATTAGCTGGATAGCAAGTCATACTTACCTGGAGTAAGGTAAGCAGAAGGACCTGTGCCTGAACAGGAAATTTATCTCGGGCAGCAGAAAAGCTGATTGAATTTTGAGATACCTGAAGTAAGGTGAAAGAGCACTGAACTATTGTTTATTTTCTAGTTCTGTTTGAACTGTTTATTTATATATATTAATTATGTTTACTTTTGTATAAAATAAAACACACTGTGGGTGTCTTGTACCTTATTTACTGTGTCCTGTGTTATCCTTGCATCCCCACGTACCTGCAACACTCTCTTTAACCTCCGCCCCTCCCTATTTTACCTTTAACCTGGTCCCTCTGAGACTGCTCCTGCCCCTAGGGTTAACAGTGTGCTAAAAAAAAATGCCATGGGCAGGATTCGCCATGGGTAAACCGCGGTGCAAGTGAGTTGCCACTTGCGGATCTGCAGGTTACCCTCAGCGGCGGGTATTAACAATGGTGGCGCTGGATCACGACCGACTCCACGATTTATGGCCGCTTGCAGGAGGTGTTTCCCGGGAGATCTCCACAGCTGCGGCAAGATACTATGGCTGGTGGGAACAGCCATAACATCCTCAACTGCTGGCTGAGAATCGCAACCAGCGCAGCTGCGGGAGATTTCAGCACGCAATTGTAGTTGCAGAGTGGGACTTTGGTCCCGAACGTTTTGAGGAGCCTGCCCCAGGTCTATAGGGGGTCACAATTATGGGAAGAGAGATAGACTCTATTGCTGCTTGTCTACTTCATGGTGCAAAGTTTTCTATTTTATCTTAAACCAATTTTTATTGAAAACACAAAATTCAGGTGCAAAGTTACAGTAGAACACAAGACAGGAAGGACTGTCTGGAAGAGAGAAGGAACTCAAAAATGTAAAAAAAAAATGTAAACCATAATACTAGATATCTTTTCATACTGCCCTATTGGAAGCCATGGCCATGAACTGTGTGCAGTTCTGGAGACTCTGTCTCTGCAAGGACATAGACAGGATAGAGGCAATACAGAGGAGGGCAACTAAAATGTTGCAGGCCCTGCACCAGAAGCCATACAAAGAGAGAGACTAAAGGAGCTTTATATGTATACCCTCGAGAAAAGGAGGGAAAGGGGGGACATAATATAAACATTTAAGTACCTCAAGGGAAACAACAAAGTCCAAGAGGATAGCATCTTTCAGAAAAAGAGATGTGCAAGAACAAGGGGCTGAATTTGAAGATGGGGGGTGGCTCAGGGGCAATGTGAGGTTCATGGAGAGGGTGGTGGGTGCATGGAACCGCTTCCTGAGGAAGTTGTGTGGTCCAAAAACAGTGGAGAAATTCAAGAATGCATGGGACAGACATAAAGCAATTCCAGTGGGGGGTAGGAGGAAGTAGGCTGTTGGTTAACTAGGATCTGCAGCTTATCCAATAGGTGGGGAAATGGGCTGACTGGGTGGGCCAAGCGGTCCTTATCTGCCGTCAAAGTCTGTGTTGCCATGGCCAGTGGCAGCGCTAGGGATTTTAAAATGCAGGTCACATTAAACCTACTGGTGTAAAAATGTTGGTCAAAAAAAGAAATAACTGTCTCAAAACCTAACTGAAAATACAAATTTCACCAGCACTTTAGCTAAAACTTGTCAAGAAAAATGCTTTCTTATTGTTCACGTTTCCATTTTTCAGCTACTGTTACAGACCAGGTGCACTGCTATGGACCCACTGTCAAGTGGAAAGTGGGTCATTTCTGAGCAGCAGTGCTCCAGATAAATTGACCAGCGGCATACTTTATTAACACCAGTTTACTCCCCCACAAATTTTAAGAAATACTCTTCAGAAATGTTTTTAACGAGTACCAGCAGTCATCTCGACAGACAGTTAGAAATGCTCCTCACCCCATGAAATAGTGCTTCTTAACACTGTTAATGATTCAAAAGGATAATTTTTTCCTAGATTTGAAACACTAGTACGCATCCAAATTTAGTTTTACTTACTATATTTCAAAACTCGTGACTAAATTACTCTTACCTGTTAGTACTACCTGGAGCACTGCTGAGCATGCTACAACTTTTTCCTTTTACCCTGTCTAGTGCAATCCCTGATCATGGTAAGGGAAAACAAACAAGGAATGTGGATCCTGTCTTGCACCTCTGAGCCCCCAAAAAAAAAAAAAAAACCCTAACCACTTAAAATGTTTCTTTCAGTTCTAAGATTTTTTTATTTATTTAGTGATTCGGAAAAGACCTTTAAAGCAAGCTCTTTTACAAAGGTTCCACATCACAGATTGCAAAACAAGGTACAATAGAAGAAAGCAAAGGTACATTACAATGAACGCTACAGCTTGGATTCAGAACTTACAGAATAACTCAAAATATAGGTACAAGTTAAATAATGAGAAAAACAATTTATGAGGGTGGGGGGGGAGAATAAGCAGCCATAAAATGCCTTGTCAGTAGTTCAGAGGGATGGGGATAGCTGGCAGTGGGGTGAAGAAAGGAGGCACGAGAGAGAGGTACTGTATGTACTGCGGTGGAGGTGAAGGGTGGGGAAAGAAGAGCGATAGGGTATAGGGAGAAATGGTGGGGTGAGGGGACGCTGAGTGGAGAGGACATGCTAGAGTAAAATGGTGGGGTGTGAGGGGGCATGCTCAGGCAGCCTGCATTAGTAATGACTGTTCGGGAAACTCACGGGACTGTGGTTGGGGAAGGGGGTGCTGAAGGAGCATGACGCAAACTGATTGCTGGGGCAAATCATGAGAAGGGACAGAGGGAGTGGGTACATGAGGCCTGCCTAGTGCTTGCTTGGGGGCAGAGAAAGCAGGTGTGGCTGGACCAGAGATGAAAGTGAGCAGGAACGCACAGGAACTCAGTTCCTGTACCTTTTTTGCAGCAGGAACCGAGTTCCTGTACTTCTTCCCACTGACACTACAACCGAAATTCTTAAACCAGCAACATATTGACAGTTTCTGGATCTGTGATCTGCTATCAGGGTTTCCATAAGACCATTTGACTTGTACAACAATGCTATTTTCCTAGAAATACTTTAATATCGCTAACTGAATCTACTAGCGTCAAATTAGATAGTTGTGCCTTGACACCGCTATCCTTTAGATTGAAGATCTTCATTCTGTATTTCGTAATTGATAGTGCCTGAGTTCCTGTACTTCTTGTCTACCACTTGCACCACTGGGCTGGACTCAGGGGCAGGTGCACTAAGAGAGTGTTATTAGGTGGTGTTTGAGGTTAGTTTTGAATTATGCCACACAACTGGTGGCCAAGAGGTGCCCAGGGAGCTCATTCATCCATAGGAAGCCCAGTAGGCAAATGCACATTGCCCAAGTGAGGTGTGATGGAAGGGGATAGCCAAGGCCCCTCTAGCCCTCCCTCTGGTGACCTGTAACGAGTTGGTTGCCTTGATCAAACTGCCTATACACCGTGGTGTTTTACCCAATAGAGCCTTCTTTCTTAGGATGCAAGTCTGGAATTTGACCCTGTTTCTTAACGACAGACAATTTGCAAGTTCGTACAGAGTACAGGTGTGAGTGCCACGCTCAGTATCCAGGGTGAATCTGCAGGCTTTGTTGAGCGCAGTCCGAACCCTCTTGAGCGCTGTATCCGTTGCTGCCCCATAGACCACTAGTCCATAGTCAATAGTAGATATAATTGAACTGTAGAGTGAGAGCTGGAGGGCCCCCAGAGAGAGGTATTGCCTGTGCCTGTACTGGACACCAATCTTGGTATTTACTGTCTTTGTTTTTCCAGTTGTTTAACCAGGTGAAACACACTAAGCTGAAAGCTTGTGTACAGATGCAACCTGGGAGCACAAGGAAGTTAAGTGACTTGCTCAGGGTCACACAGTATGCAAGTGGGGGCTGTGGGATTCAGACCCAGGTCTCCAGATTTGCAGCTCAGAGCCTTAAACCACTGCGCTATACTACCTCCTGTCTTGACCAGAGAGTCAATATGGTGCGCAAACGATATCATCTATTATGACCCCCAGATACCTGAACTTGTTCCAGCGGCTCACTGCATGAGTTGGAGATGATGAGGGGGTGGTGCTTATTTTTGTTGTGGGGCTGGACATAAGCATGGCCTTGGTCTTCTTGTAGTTTAGTAGCAACTTATGACTACAAAACCAGTCCTCGAGTTTGGAGAAGGAGTTCTGCAGCTCAGATTGTAGGGCAGCCTGAGACGTGCTGCTGCTCAGGAGCACAGCATCATCTGCATATAGTATGAGTTTGGTGTCACAGGCTGTGGGAAGGTCATTTAAATAGAGGCTGAAGAGTAGGGGCCCCAGTATTGATCCCTGGGGTACCCCTAATACCACCTCTCTTGTGCTGGATACTGTTTGCCCAATTTTGACACATTGATTTCTCAGTATCATGTAGTCTTGGAACCAGCAAAAGGCATTGGGCGCCACACCCATGTTTCGCAGTTGGGTCAGTAACAGGAGTGGTTGTCTGTATCGAAGGATTTGGTGAGGTCAATAAAGACAGACCCCACCAGTTTGCCTTCATCCAGGGCCTTATGTGCATAGTTTGTGTAGTCCAGCAGGGCAGTGGTGGTACTGTGATTTTGTCTGAAGCCATGCTGGTTGAGGCATAGTAGATTATACTTATTGAGGTAGTCGATGAGTTGACCCACCACAATCATTTCCAGTGCCTTGGATGGTGGGGGGGGGGGGGGGGGATCGAGATGGGTCTGTAGTTGGCTACCAGAGACTTGTCACCTCCTTTATGCACAGGCATAACTAGGGCCTGCTTTCAAACCACCAGGAATTGGGCCAGGGCCAGCGACTCATTGTACAGCGTGGTAATGGGCACTATAAGAACGTCCAGGGTGAGGGACAGAAGTTTCATGTCTATCCTATCACTGCCTAATCTGGTCTTACCTAGTATTTTCTTGACCATAATAAGGGCCTCCTTCACTGACACCCTTTTGAAGTAGAAGGTCAGATGAGAACACTCAGTTATACATTGTTGGCGTAGTTCAAACCAGGTTGAAAATAGGCAGGTGGTAGCACTGGGGTAAGATCAGTGAAGGCCTTATTGAAGGCTTCTGCAATAGCTAGAGGGTCTGTAGTGGGGGGTGTTACTAATACTGAGCAGCCAAGGGTGCTCCTTGTCCTCCTTTCCAAGGATGCTTTTCATGTTATCCCAGAATCTTTTCCCCATCACCCCAAGAATTGCACAGCTGGGCCTTATGATAGTTGGCTTTGGCGAGCCAGATTAGCTTGGTGCAGTGGTTCCTGGCTGTTCTGCAGCACTGGTAGTCATGCTTGCTACCTGTATTTCTGGTCTTCTCCCAGAGTATGTCCCTTTCTTTCAGGTGGAAGAGGAGCTCACCATCAATCCAGCCATTTGCCTGCCCCCAAATTTTTCTTTTCATGAGCGGGGCACAGATGTCACAGATGGAGCTAAAGCCCTTAATGAAGCAACTAAGGGCCTGCTCAAGGGTAGGTGCCAGGTCGATAGGAGTCCAGTCATGCAGGGCAAGGGCTGATTTGAGGGCTCCAAGTTTACCCTTCCTCAAGACCCTGCTTTCAATGAGGATGGGTGGGCTTTTGGTAAATATATTAGACCACAGGAAGGTGATTAGGGGAGTGGTCACTTAGCGTGTCTGGGAGAACACTGATCTCAGAGATCCGGGATGGTGAGTTTGCTAGGACCCAGTCAAGAAAGGGTACTGTTTCCTGTCTTATAGTTCTGCCTGGTGGGGAACGTGGCAAGTTGTGTCAGGTTGGAGGTGGCTATCAGATCCCTGAAAGGGGCAACCTCCTTTCCATCCCAGTTTATGTTAAAGTCCCTGGTAATGATAAGCTCCATCCCCTTTGGAAGGGTGCCAATAACGTCCTTAATTGTGGGAAAGCCTGCTGTGGCTTTCTTGGGGCAGGCAGACAGATTGTGGCAAGGATGAGAGTTTTGCCATTCTGACCGACCTGTGCCTTTATCACTATTGTCTCATGGTCCTCAGCCACGCTGGTTCCAGGGAGGACGGTGCACTGCAGAGAGTCCCTGACATAGATGAGGCATCCCCCACCTCTCTTGCCCAGTCTATCAATCCTGTATGCTTGGAAGCCTTTAAGGGCAACTTCGTTGTCTTTAATCCTACTGGTCAACCAGGTCTCCATTAGGCATAGGATGTCACTGGTATGGAGGGCCATCCATGCCTGTAGTTGATCAAATTTTGCGGTTAAACTGCAGACGTTCAGTGAGGCTATTTTTAGGCCTTTAACCTTATGAACACCAGGGCCCGCTGAAGTGAGTGGGCCTGGGTTCGAGTGAATGTTGCCAGAGAGGAGTAGGAGCATAAAGATGACCTTTCTGGAAGAAAGGTTTATGCTAAATTTGGCTCGTACCTTCCGCCGCTGAGGCTTCAGATGATTCAGGTGGTTGGACACTGGTTTAATTACCAGATCTGGCAGCATTAAGCCCTAATCCCCCTGAAGAAGCACACATGAGCAGAACCAGTTGGGGCACCTCTTGAGCATACCATTGTCACTGCGACTGTAAACTACCGTTTTGATTTTTATGAATTAAAACATTTAGACAACTAATCTAGCGGCTGTTGCCATTTCTTTCAGCTTACATGTTGTGTTTGGGGATTCAGTCATGTAGACAGGGAAGCGGCTTTTGTTCTGCAACTAGCATTAAAGAGCAGATCTGCACTCCCCAACATAAGAGGCAGCTTACAAGTCGCCAAATCCACTTTTCCATAAAGTTGAATTTATTGCTGCTTCTATTTGCAGAAAAATCACTTGTAATTTAGTCCACAGAGACCCGCTGCCAAAACACTCAGACTTCCTTAGTCGGAGACACACCCCCATGCTTTCACATTTCGTGATGTTGATAAATGAGCACAGAGGCACGCTTCATACACTACAATGGGGGCACTTTTTACAGGAGTTTTTTATAGTTTTGAGCGCCTATTTTGACCAATGATGGCCACCGCTTAACAAACAAGGTCCTTGTTAGTTGAGCGGTGACCATCGTTTGTCAAAATCGGCACTCAAAACTGTAAAAAAAAAAACTTGTGCAAAAAATGCCCCCATTGTAGTGGATGGAGCACGCCCCCATGCTCTTCATTTACCAACGTCACGAAACGTGAAAGCATGGGGGCGTGTCTCCGACTAAAGAAGTCAGAGCGTTTTGGCAGAGTGTCTCCGCGCACTAAATTACAAGTGATTTTTCTGCAAATAGAGGCAGCAATAAATTCAGCTTTAAGGAACAGTGGATTTAAGGACTGCAAAGCTGCCTCATATGTTTGGGGGGACGACAGAAGTACAGAGCTAACAACCTGCTCTTTAAGCCCTGCCTTGCCCTCCCCTGCCCCCCCGATGTAGCTGTGCTGCTTTTATAGTTTCTGACTTCACCTGTACTATTCGTTTTGCCATCTAATCACCGTAGGAAGTATTTGCACTGCTATATTTTATACCACTGTCCCCTACTGTAGCTCGTGTCCCTTTACTTCTTTTTAGTTCATTGTCTCATCTATCATTCCTATATTTTCTATTATCATTTCAGATTTTTCTAATGTTAAATCTTAATTCCCCTTCACCAGTACTCACCAGGAAAGAACTGTTCTCAGCTCAGCATGCATTTCTGACCAGATATTTGAATTAAATAAATCATATAATAGAGAAATTCCAGCCTAAACTGATTAATCGCTACTTTGCATCCAAACTGAAGGTTCTACATATCTGGAGTAAAGGGCCCAACCAGGAATTACAGAAAGGATAAGCTTCCCATAGCTGGGCAGAGGATTCCACTGAAAGACTAATCTGTGCTGGCTCAAGAATAACACCCTCAAGCCAGCCCACCGGCACAGCATCAGTGCTATCGCTTGTGTCGCTGACAACCCAGGTTCGGGAATGAGCCCGAAGCCACTGAGGGCCAGCTAGGGGGAGGGAGGATAAGCATATGAGGGACTGCTCTCCCTCTCCAGGGGATGGGCTGCGGTGCCCGATAACAGACTGACTTCTAGCGGAAGCTGGGAGCTCAGCAGCCAGGACCCAAAAGAACATGGTGGGATGTGTTGTCTGATGTCGGCACATCTTGTGTACGAATGGCTGCATCTCCATGGGGGCAACACAAGGAAAAATCCCTCAGGTCAGAAGCCAGAAGCAGCATGAAGCCCCGGGACTGCAACCTCAACCAGCCTGAGTGCCATCAGGGTAAGAGTCAGCCAGGTTCTCACAGGTTGAGCTTAGTTTTCTCCCTGCAGGGAGCCTTGCTGCAAGGGTACGTCAATGGCCGACCTTCCACTCCAGGCAGCATGGGGGATGCCGGGGGGGTTGTGGAGCACCAGAGCAAAAATAAGGTATGACCCTGCAATAGGGAGCTTGAGTAGTTGCACTGGATGTTTCAGGTTACAGGTTTGATTCCAGCCAAGAACTACGATTTCTGAATTTACCCAGGACAGAGTACTGGATGGGAGGGGTTAAACTGAGCAGTACGGCAGAGGAAAGGGACCTGGAAGTCATCATTAGTGACTGCCTCAAACAATAAAGCCAGTGTAACAAGGCCAATAGTAAGGCCAGTGTTCCCATTAAGGCTGCAGATCTGGGGGTGCACTGCACCCTCTCCAAAACTTTTCAGGGGTACAAAATAAATTATAAGGGTTCATTCTACCATTTGTATAACATTAATGTGGGGTATATATACTTCAAACAGAATTATGGGGTACAGTGTACCCCCTTCACACAAAAATGTACTTGAATTTCATAATTTGTGCATGAATCAAGTACAGATGGGGGTAAATGGGAACACTGAGTAAGGCTAATAAGATGCTGGGTTGTACCGGAAGGGGTACTGGCAGTAAGAAAAAGGAGGTACTACTACTTCTATATAGGTCACTGGTGAGGCAGCATCTGGAATACTGTGCTCATTTCCGGAGTCCTCACCTAGGGAAGGACAGGGACAGGCTGGAGACAGTGCAACACATGGTGATCAAGATGCTCAAGGCCAACTGCAGTTTTTTATTTTATTTTTGTGTTATTTGTTTAGGCGCCTTCCTCCATGACACCCCTGCTGGCCACTCCTTTGGAGCATCATCGCCCACCACACCCCCACCTCAGCCCTGAACCACCATTCTTCTGACCCTGCTATGCAGCCTTACCTGTAATAACCCAACCTTTCCCTGTGTCGGAAGGGTCCCTCTCCTCTGAGGGGGAAGCACAGCCAGGTAATCCATGTATCTGTGATAAGCTGCTGCAGGTCAGTCCGGACTAGTCTGGGATTTTGTGGTGATGCGGGCCGGGCGCGCGTCATCCAGTTGGCAGGGAGCCCATTTTCTGGTGTTCTTGTCCCACACCCCATCTAGCTGACAGGACAGCATCTTGGGGTGGGGACGTGCAGGAGGACATGTCTAGGCTCCGCGCTTGTCTGCCAATCCACCTGCAGGAGCCCTAGGCTTGTCCCATCCCCCCGGGAGGAAAGCGTCCAATGGACGGTTATACAACCCCTCCCTACTGGACTCAGTTCCTGGAACCCAGGCTTGGGGCGTGAACCCGGCTCATCAGCATGCCGAGTGAACACTTTCGCTAGGCGCCATGAAGCCAGCTTCAATGGCAGATTTTATGAAGATCATCTTAGGGTAATGAACATGTACTCACTGGAGACCAGGTGAGAGAGGGGAGCTATGACAGACACCTTCAAGTTGCTGAACGAAATAAGGTAAGCTGCGAGGGCCACCCCAGTGGCTTCAAGGGCTGAGGCGCCATAAACACCTTAACTCCTGCTGCACCAGTGACCCATGTTCAGCAACAAGCATGGGTTGTTGGGGGTTGGCCGGGGTGGGAAAAGATTGAGCGCCTGACTGCTGCTCTCCTCTCCTAAGGGGAGGACTTGCATACTCTGCCAAATGACTGCCACCTGGTGGAGGCCAAGTGGCAATGCAAGTTGAGGAGGGCAGTAGTAGGGAGGGCTGCGGGAATCCATGGCATGCACATGCTTACGAGTGTGCCCCAGTATGTGGAAAAGAGGCCTAAATTCTGTAAGAAAATGATGGCAGGACAGGCATAAATGACACCTGCCCGTCGATCCCTACCTGCCACACCACTGGACCCCTGGAGGCTGATGACAGGATGTGTAACTGGGGGTAGGATGGATCCTCTGATCCCATCATGGGGGGGGAGGCAGCAATCCATAGGGGTACAAGGCTTTTAGGTGAGTCCTGGGGAGATGTAGAACAATGGGGATTCGGCAGGGCAAAGCCAAAGGAAGCCAAGCCTGTCCTGGCCCAGAAGAATAAAACAATGGATGCAAAAAAAAAAAAACAGGTACACTGTGGGGAACTATTTAGCAGGAGCACTGCACCATGAACCCGAGGTCACAAGGCGAAAATGGCAAGGGGGGGGGGGGGTTAAGAAGGAAGTGAAGAAATTCAATTTTACATAAAGGGTGGTGGAGCCATGAACAGTCTGTGCCAGCAGAGGTGGTGAGTGCCAAGACTGTAAATGGCTTCAAGCATGGCTGGGTCAGAGTGAAGGGTTTGGTGGTTGCTCACGTCAAAAGCAGTAGAGAGGACAGTAGAGAGGAGAGCAAGGAGGTAGACCAGGAGGGATAAAATCCTGTGTGGACAATAGGTCCCAGGCAGACAGGGAACTCCAGGCAGACTAGATGGGCCTTTGGCCTTTTCTGCTGTCATTGTCTAGGTTTCTGTGAACAGGAAGTAACAAATGGTTAGGCGAGATTTAATACTCAGACTCGGCCCCAGTAGCATACGTGGCATACCAGATTATCCCAAAGAAGAGAAAGAAAGAATCTTCTGACGCACATACTTTTTTTTAACATTCTTGCTAGTCTGCATGACAAGGCAGAGTATAAGATGCAGTGAAGCAGTACGAACCTCTTATTGTACTTTGGATGATGGGGCCAACTTTTCACTTTACTCAGAATTCAATTTTCCAGGTAGCAGATTAAAGGAAAACTGCATGTTAAAAGCAGGAAAATATATGTATTACTACCAGTTTTGAGTTCTTACTTCATCCCAGTGTTTTGTTTCTGCCTAGGCTGTGAGAGGAGTTATTTCCAACTTTCCCTGCTTTCTTTATGACCTCTGGGGGCTGCCATTCAGGTTTGTTTTATTGCATCTTGTCCAGGATAGTCTTCACATAGTGCCCTTTGGTTTGATGTCTAATAGCCCCTACAGCAGGCCAGTGTCTTGTTACAGTGTTTTATAGCTACAGCAGAGAAAGAACACTGCAGCCAGGATTCACATTGTTAGACCCTGGGTAAGTATGATAAGTTTCCTAATCCAGCTGTGTTCTGCTTAGGGTGTGTGTGTGTGTTTTTAAACATGTAACTTTCTGTAGTATATTGTGCAATGGTATTTTACATTGTACAGGATCCAGATGTTATTAGTGGGGACTGGAATGTAATGAGACAGGCTGAGATGTTAGTTTGAGTTACCAACCCCCCAAAAATTAAAAATTCTACACACACCACCAATTAAACCCCTATGTTCCACCCAGCTAAACAAACTACAGCAAAACCATTTTGTTGCATTTGTGTGTGTCTGAACTACAATGCTTGCATGCACACCACTCAATTTATTATACTGCATACATTTAGATCTGTCAAAAGCTGGGCTAACAGTATTTTGAGATCCACTGTGACACACACACACTCTCTTTTTTCCCTAAGCAGAACACAGCTGGATAAGGTACCAATATTTAGGAAACGTATCATACATACACAGAGACTAGCAGTGTGAATCCTGGCTGCAGTGTTCTTTCTCTGCTGTGGCTAAACAAGACACTGGCCTGCTGTAGGGGCTATTAGACATCAAACCAAAGGGCACTCTGGGAAGACTAACTTGGAGAAGACGCAATAAAACAAACCTGAATGGCAGCCCCCGGAGATCATAAAACACCCAGGGAAAATTAGAAAAAATTCCTTTCACAGTCTAGGCAGAAACAAAACACTGGTATGAAGTGAGAACTCAAAACTGGTAGTAATACATAAATTTTCCTGATTTTAGCATGCAGTTTTCCTTTAATACATGCCACTGCCACTGCCACGTCACTGGGCCAGTCCCACATGCCTTTCTTTTTGTACTGTGTTCTACAACAACGCCTCTAAATGACGGTCAATAAGACCACCGGATTCATAAAATGAATCAACTTCACAAATAAAAGTTTATAAGAAAGTATTTATTTCTCATTTCAACACAGTTACAAATGTATACAGACTAAAAGGATCAAAACTAGCACTGGTCCACTAGCCAAATGTTGGTAGACTTTGTATTGGACTAATACAATTTTCCTTTAACTGGCCCTGCTGGTTTCAATTGGAGAAGGGAACATTTTAACAAGTATACCAGTTGGGCCACTGGAAAGGTTTATGGGTAAGTTGGTTTTCCCAGTGACTGACCCCGCTGTCTTGAAGCTGCAAAACTAATTTCTACACTATAGACTATAACACAGGGAAAAACAATTTTGTTTCTTCTGACATAAACATTGCAGGTACTGCGTTTCAAATTCATAAACAGTCCTTTATCAGATACAAAGGAGTAAAGGGTGACAGACTTGTAGAGACACAGACTGGATATTGCACTAAGGGGGAAAAACAGAGCACAGGAATTCAAAGTCCATTTTACATTGTAAACTGCACAGTTTACTATCTAGCTCCCAGAACTGCCTGTCAGGTACGGCACTTAAAAACAGGTTACTCACCTATAACAATAGGTCTAGGAGTGGTATATGATGTTCATCCACACTTCTGGCAGTTGCCTTTCCCTTTAAGACTTGCCGGAAACGTCTTCAAGCTGGCTCCTCCCACCCACCCCGGTGGTACCTCCCTCGGCTCCACCCCATGACACCAGATCTTTCCCGCTGGAAGCAGTGTTGTGCGCCAAAGCCAGGGGAGGTCAGGTGGGTCTGTGTGGATGAACATCATATACCACTCCCAGAAAGTACAGTTACGCAAAAACTTAGCGTAACAGCAGATCTTTGAGGGATGTCTCTTGCAGCAGGTAATGCACTTGGGTACTCGCCAGAGGTTGCTGTGGTGCATGGCAGCTCTTCTAGCAGTTTTATACCAGGGGCCACCCACCGATGACATCATCATCCTGCTTCCTATGTAAGAGTGGGTGGTCCCGGTATCCTCAGTTCCCCGCCGCATTCAGCTTGCTAAGCGAGGATCGAGGGGATCTAAGGTACCATAGGTGTCCCTTCCCACATGCTACATGGAACAGTCATTCTCTTAGAAGAGGATGGGGGTGGGGGATGGAGGGAGGGAACATACCTGCTGCAAGAGACATCCCTCAAAGATCCACTGTTACGGTAAGTTTTTACGTAACTGTACTACCTTCCACGGGATGGTCTCTTGCAGCAGGTAATACACTTGGGATGATTCCCAAGCAGTGTACTCAAAAGAGAGTGGAATTAGGATAGAAGACCCTGTAGGACTGTGTGGCCAAAGGCCATCCTACAGCGAGAAGCAATATCCAGGTGGTAATGTTTCATGAAAGTGTGAATGGTGGACCACGTGGCTGCATTGCAGATATCAGTGATCGAAGCCCCTTTGAAGCAGGCCGCTGTGGAGGCCTGGGCTCTAGTGGAATAGGCTTGTACTGTTCCCAATAGGTGCTTATTGTATTTTTTGTCACAAAATGTGATGCAGTTTTCCAACCAACTGGAAACTGTTTTCTTGGCAACTGGGGAACCTTCCCTCACAGAGGCGAAGGTGACAAACAATTGAGATTTTTTTTCTCAAGGATTTGGTATGGTATAAATGATGTAGTACCTCAGAATACGATGAGCATCTAAGGTGTGTAGGAGAGGTTCTCCTGGATTTAAATGCTCCAGACAGTGTACAGGCAATTCCATGGTCTGGTTTAAGGTATGTTCGGAAACCATTTTTGGTAAAAAGGAAGGACTGGTGTGGAGAACCACTCTATCTTTGTGGAAGATTAGGTAAGACTCTCAACACATCAGAGCCTGAAACTCAGAAATTTGGCGAGCTGAAGTGACGACTACTAGAAACACCGTCTTCCAAGAGAGGAAACAGAGATCAGTGGTAGCTGCTGGCTCAAAGGGCGTTAGGGTGAGTTTCACTAATATGAAATTCAGATCCCAAGGGGGAAGGGGGTAGGGCGTTTTATGAGAGGCCTGATATGAAGCATGCCTCTTAACATCATCTTGGCAAGGTGATGCTGGTACAGTAATTTGCCCTCACAGGGTTTGTGAAAAGCCGAAATGGAGGCCAGATGAACTTTGACAGAGGAATAGCTAAGGCCCTTCTTCGCAAATGAAGCCAAGTAGTCTAAGACTTTGGGTAAAGGACATGAAAATTGATTTAGAGAAAGGGAAGCAGCCCATATGGAAAAGCATTTCCATTTCACGTTACATGTTTCCCTGGTTGATGGCCTTCGTGATGCTAAGAGAATGTTGGCCACAGGTGAGGAGACTTGAAGACATGCTGTGAAAGCATCCTCAGGAGCCAAGAGTGAAGATGTAGAGACTTCAGGTTGGGGTGAAGGAGGGTGATCCACTCCTGAGTCAGGAGATCTGGTCTTATTGGCAACGGAATGGGATCCACCATGGACAGTTGTTGGAGTAGGGGGAACCACACCTGCCTGGGCCACAAGGGGGCTATGAGGATCCTCGTGGCAGGTTCGAGTTGTGGTTTCAGTAGAGTCCGTTGCAGGATGGGGAGGAAGGGGAGCATATAAAAAGAATCCTGTCCATGGTTGGGACAGGGCAACGGTCTGTTTGGGATAATGGAAAAGTATTTGGGGAGTCACTGATTGCTGGGGGATGCAAACAGGTCCAGTTGCGGGGTCCCCCATACTCAGAAAATCATCTGAAGAACTTTGTGATTAAGAGTCACTCGTATGTGGAGGACTGGCAATTGAGAATGTCTGCCAGGGTATTGCGGTGTCCTGGTAGATGGATGGCAATTAGTGTGAGTTGTTGGAGTGTGGCTTCTTGCCAGACCTTCAGCGCCTCCCTGCAGAGAGCATGAGATCTGGTGCCCCCTTCATAAAGAATACCCTGGAGGTGTTTATTTATTTATTTATTTAGGGATTCGGATCATACCTTTGAGCTCAGAGCTCTTTTACAAAGGTTCCACGTCAAACAGTGACAATGACAGCAATAACAAACAGTTTACATACAATACTCGAATAGTAGGTAGCTAGTATACAGTAAGGATACAATGTCATTCATAGCACCAATGGTGATAGTACAGCGTCAAGAGCATTCAACTAGGGTAAAGGACAGTGTTTATATGTAGCGAAGGAGATAAACAGGTGTGACACCTAGTGTGAGAGTCCAAGGAGGAGTCAAGGCGAGGGGGGGGAGGGGGGGAGTGGGCAGCCAGAAGAAGTGGCTTTGTCTAGGAGGTTGGGGAGGTAGTGGTAGTATGTTGGTTTTAAGGTTGATCCAGTGGGAGAAGAGGCACAGGGGGAGAGGAAGACAGAGGGATAGGGCAATAGGGAAGAGTGGGTGTAAAAGGAAGGGGAAGGAGAGTGTGGGTGAGTGGGCATTGTGGGTGTTAGAGTCCTAGTGGCAGTCACAAACTGTCCTAGTAAGAAGGTGTTGCCTTAGGCCATTTTTGAATTGCTAGATGCATTGGGAGTTTAGAATGTGCACTGGGATTTCATTGAGCCATTGGGGGGCCCTAAAGCTGAAAGCACGCTGTCCCTGCACAGTTCGACGGAAAGGTGTTGATAGGGCCCCCCTCATCCTGCCTCTGGTGGTATAGCTGGTAGCACTTGGTGTTAGGATGCTAGAAATGCATGGGGCGGTTTTACCCATTAGTGCCTTTTTTCCAAGGAGACATGTTTGGAATATAATCCTGTTCTTAATGGCAGCCAATTGGTCTCCTTGTATAAGGAGCAGGTGGGTATTTTGATCTGCAGCCACTGTGAGCCTACATGCCTTGTTGAGGGCAATGTGAATCCTTTTAGTGCAGTGTCTGTTGCTGCGCCGTAGACCACCAATCCATAGTCGATGGTAGAAAGGATGGAGCTGGAGACTGAGAGGCGGAGGGCCTCTGGAGTGAGATACTTTTATGCCTATATAGTACACCCAGCTTGGTGTTCACTGCCTTTACCACTGTGTCGTATGTGTTGGGTGAAGGTGAGGCAGTCATCAACGGTGACCCCAGGTACTTGAAGGTCTGAACTTGTTCCAGCAGTTCACTGACTTTATTGGAGATGGTGAGGGAGGGAGCTTTTTTGTGCTGTGGGCTGGCTGTGAGCATCACCTTGGTTTTTGTAGTTTAATAGAAGTTTATGGCTACAGAACCAGTCTTCCAGCTTGTAGAAGGATGCCTGCAGCTGGGAGTGGAGGGCAACTATTGATGAACTGCTGGTGAGAAGCACAGCGTCATCTGCAGTAAAGTATCAGTTTAGTGTCACAGGCTTCAGGAAGATTATTTAGGAAGAGGCTGAATAGTAAGGCCCCAGTATGACCCCTAAAGATACCTCATTGGAGCTAGATACTGTGTGCCCAATTTTTACACGTTGGCTTCTGTGTGTTAGGTAGTCCTTGAACCAGCAGACAGCATTGGTTGCAACCCCCAGGTTCTGTAGTAGAGTCAGGAGGAGAGAGTGATTGACAGTGTCGAAGGCTTTGGTGAGGTCTATGAAGACTGACCCCACCAGCTTTCCTTCATCTAGGGCCTTGTGCAAGTAGTCAGTGTAGTCCAGCAAAGCTGTGGAGGTACTATGATTCTGCCTGAAGCCATGTTGGTTTGGACATAACAGGTTGTATTTGTTGAGGTAATCTGTGAGTTGGGTGCCACAATCTTTTCCAGGGCTTTAGATAAGGGAGAGAGGATGGATATCGGCCTGTAATTGGCGGTGCATGTCATATCACCATTCTTGTGACCGCGCATGAGAGCCTGTTTCCAGATCCCGGGAACTGTGCAAGAGCCAGTGATTTGTTAAATAGTTTTGTAACTGGCACGATGATGACATCCAGTGTTAGGGATAGGAGTTTCATATCAATTCCATCACTCCCCATTCTGGTCTTGCCTAGTATTTTTTTTATGTATTTGCAAGCCTCCTTCACTGACACTTTTTTGAAGTAGAAGACAGGGATTGAGCCCTCTTGAGGCGTGCAGTTGGTTTGTTCCCCAGCAGGATGCAGGTAGTCAGGGGGTAGCACTCCAGTCAGGTCAGTAGATGCTGTGTTGAGAGAATCCGCGATGTGCTGAGGGTCAGTAATCGTGATGTTGTCAATGTCGAGCGTTGAGGTGTTGTCTGATTGAATCAATAAGGGCCCGGGACGAAGGTGGGGTCGAAAAACCTGAAGGACAAGGCGAACCGCCCTCATTTCCAACAGATTTATGTGTGGCAAAGTGGCGAATTGGGGCCATTTATCCTGTGCCTTATAAGGGCCAAGGTGTGCTCCCCAGCTGTCCAGGGAAGCATCCGTGGTCAACGTTTGCTGGGGAGGGGGAGCCTGGAAGGGCATGCCTTGAGACAGGTGGTGCCGGTGTGTCCACCAGTCCACAGCAGAGGGAGAGAGTGACTGAGTTTGTTGTCGAAGTCGCCCAACCGCTGGTGCCATTGATTCTGAAGTACCCATTGTACTGATCTCATATGGAGATGGGCGAATGCCACTGTGGGGATGGCAGCTGCCATATGCCCAAGAAGACGTAAGAAACTTCTGGCTGTTATGTACTGCTGGGTTTGAGCGTGCGAAGCTAGAGAGAGTAGTTTGTCTTGTCTATCGACAGGGAGGTAAGCCCTGGTGGAGACCTTGTCCAGAAGTGCTCCTATATACTGGAGTGACTGGGAAGGCTTCGGGTTGGATTTGGGCCAGTTGATGGTAATGCCTAGATTTTGGAATAGGGTAAGGGTGGCTTGGAGGGAGAGAAGCAAAGCCTGTTCGGAATTTGCTTTTATCAGCCAATCGTCTAGGTATGGTAAGACACAATATCAGTTTCTTTACAGAGCCACCGCCACTACGGCAATGCACTTGGTGAAGATTCTCGGGGCAGATTAGAGTCCGAAAGGAAATGCTCAAAATTGGTAGTAGTGTTCTAACAAATCAAAGCATATGCACCGGTGGTGGGCAGGGTGGATGGGGATATGCAGCTATGCATCTTTCATGTCCAGGGCGCATAACCAATCCCCTTTTTTAACGTCAGTAGTATGGATGTTAGTGTGACCATCCAGAACCTTTTGTACTGAATGTGTAAATTCAGTTGTCTCAGGTCTAATATCGGTCTCTCCCGTACGTTTGGGGACCAGAAAGAAATGGGAGTAGAATCCCTGATGTGACTCCGAAGGAGGAACAGGATAAGTGGCCTTTTTGTGTAGAAGTGTCTGAAATTCCTCTTGGAAGATGGGAACAAGGTCAGGTGGATAATGGACTGAATGGGGAGGGTGTGGGGGAGGTGGAGATGTAAGTTCCTGTGTGCGCCCCGTACGTATGATTTGGAGTACCCACTTGTCCGAGTAATAGCTCAGGCCTCCAGATGAAGGGCAAATGGCACCCTCAGTTTCCGAGGCCTGAATAAGGAAGCGGGGGCAAGCTCTAATGGGGCACTGGGTTGGGCTGGCCGCCTCCCCCTTGAGGGTGGGAGAAGGGGCCCTTTGAGGTTGGGGTGGTGGTCCTTGAGGAGGTGTGGGAATGTCCACAGGAGCCACCTCGATAAGATCCTCTATTCTTGCCTCTCTGTTTAGCTTGAAAAGTTTGGGAATGGGACTGGTATTAAGGTTGTGGTGTGTGGTACATACCATGCACCGTACGGAGAGTGTGGCCTGACGCCTGGAGATCAAGAGCATTTGAGTGTCTGGGGCAAAAGGTTTGGAGCCACTAAATGGGGCACTGACCAGTTTATGTTGTATGTCTGGCCGCAGACCAGACACATGCAGCCAGGCATGACTGCAGAGGGTGACTCCCGTAGCCGTTGCCCAAGCAGAGGTATCCACCGCATCATATCCCAAGCAGAGGAGATGCCAGGAAATGGAATTTCTAGTAGATATTGTAGCCAGTAATTGATCTTTCTCCTGGGATGGAGGGAGTTTATTGACTACATCAATAGCCGAGGACCAGAGGGTACGTTGGTATTTCACCATATGTCCCATATAGTTCAAGATTATCTGATTCAGTGTGCCCGCCTGGAAGACTTTCTTCCCTAAGTAGTTTAGGTGGTGGGATTCTTTATCTGGAGGTCAGGAGCTCATGTGTTAGGGATGTTTAGTACAATTATGAGCAGCGGCAATGACCACTGAATCTGTCTTGGGGTTAAACGAAAAGAAGGGGTGATCAGGGGAGTCTGGTAAAGGTGATCCACCTTCTGAAGAAGAGCTGGGGCAGCCAAAGGCTGATCCCAGGTGGCCAATACTGAATTTTGGTAGATTTGGATGAGTGGGGTTACCACAACTACCGGGTCCTCCGGCAGTTTAAGGTAGTCTGCCATGTCTTTTCTCTGCTTATCATGTTAAGTGGTAGAGAAACCCATAATTTTCTGAATCTGGACCATCATGTCGTGAAATGACGGGTCATCAGGGGGAGAGGCCGCGGCATGGCAGGAGGGTTCCTCATGCAGAGATGATATAGTGGAGAGGGAGGACAGAAGTCCCATTCTTGGAGGTCAATATTTTCCAAGTCCTCTGGGATGTCTTCTGGGAATTCTAGATCCTCAGAATAGTATTATTTCTCATAATCAGATGGGAAAACAAGTGGAGAAGTTGGTCTCTTACCAAACAAAGGTTTTGGTGGTGGCGTGGGCGGCCGGCATGGCTGACCCCCATCACCATGAGCCGGAGGCTGTGAATGCCTCATTATGTCCAGAACCTGCTGTACTACTATAGCCATGTCCAGTGAGGTAGTAGTGGGGGGAGGAGGGGGGGGTTCTGTGAAACTAAAGGAATAATGGAGGAGAGTGGTCGTGGAGTATAAGCTGGTCTGGAACCCGGATGATATAGTCCGGGGTCCTGGTCCCACCCAGGCTGGCTGCGATGCACAAAAGACCTTGAAGGAGGAGGAGCAGCTGAAAAAGTGAAATCCATGGTGTTTTCCAAAGCACCCTGGCCCATCATCGATGGGGCAGGAAGAGAGGAAGATCTGACATGTTTGATAGCCATCTTCGTCGACGAGAGATGAAACACCGTAAACAGGGCACCAATGACAGCAGTATAGAGTTCAGTTGAAATTGCTGATAAAGCACTAGAAAGCGCCGTCAATGAGAGAGAATAAACCCCGTTGACGAGGAGGCAATTTTGGAAGGCGTCATCGACGAGGAAAGACCTGAAGTGGTCATCGTCGACGAACACTTAGAGCAGGATGCTGAAGTGGGAGCATCTTTATCATGCCTGTGCTTCTTATGTGAAGCACTGGCTGGGGATCCTTGGGATGGGCCCTCTGCTTCTCTAAGAGAGTGGCTTTTTGTTCTATGAGGTAAGCCTGAATATCAAGCAATCGTCATCAATGAGTTGCTTGATTAAATTCCTGACAAAGTTTGCAGGAGGATGAGTCATGTGTGGATCTCAAACAACGGGCACAGACTGTATGACTGTCAAAATGGTAGATCTTTCTACCGCAATGACCACAACAAAATAAAGCTGATTTGCTTGAAGATCCTTCTGACATCCATCGATGAAGGAGTGGGAATGGGGGGAAAAAACGTTCCCTTTGCTCAGTTTCTTGTCGATGACTGCTTACACTTTGCACTAGCTGCTGTGTACGAGCTGAAGACGGCGGGAAAATTAACTGAGGATACCAGAGACCGCCCACTCTGTATAGGAAGCAGGATGATGATGTCATCGGTGGGTGGCCCCTGGTGAAAGACTGCTAGAAGAGCTGCCGTGTGCCACAGTGACCTCTGACGACTACCCAAGTGTACTACCTGCTGCAAGAGACCATCCCATGGAAGATCTACTGTTACAGGTGAGTAACCTGTCTTTCTAGAGACGTGGATATGATGTTCTATCCACACTTCTGGCAGACTCCTAGCAGTTCTCCAGGAGAAGGGAGGCAAGGCACACACTCTCTACTTAGGGAACAGAGATTAGAGAACTGAGGCCCCAAAGCCAGCATCACTCAAGGATGACGTGGTAATGGGAAATGAAGGTGTGTGCTGACCTCCAGATAGCAGCCCTGCAGATTTCCTGGATAGGGACATTCCTGGAAGCAGCCACTGACACAGCAGTAGGAAACATAGAAACATAGACTTTGACGGCAGATAAGGACCGCTTGGCCCATCTAGTCTGCCCATTTCCCTACTTACAGGATAGGCCATAGATCCTAGTTAACCAACAGCCTATTTCTTCCTACCCCCCACAAGAATTGCCTTATGTCTGTCCCATGCATTCTTGAATTCTCCCACAGTTTTAGACCCCACAACCTCCTCATGAAGGCTGTTCCATGCATCCACTACCCTCTCTGTGAAATAATACTTCCTCACATTGCCCTGAACCGCTCTCCTTCTATCTTTAAATTGTGTCCCTTGTTCTTGCAAGTCTCTTTTCTGAAAGATGCTACCCTCTTGGACTTTGTTGATTCCACTGAGGTACTTGAAAGTTTCTATCTGTCCCCCTCTCTTCTTTCCTCAAGGGTATACATATTAAGCTCCTTTAGTCTCTCCTCATACGGCTTCTCTTGCAGACCCTGCACCATTTTAGTTGCCCTCCTCTGACTACCTCTATCCTGTCTATGTCCTGCGGAGATGGGGTCTCCAGAACTGGACACAGTGTTCAGATGGGGTCTCACCAACTGTCTGTACAGAGGGATAACAACTTCCTGTTTTCTGCTGCTGATGCCTCTCCTATACATCCCAGTATACCCCAGCCCTCCCTACTGCCTTCTCACATTGCTTACTAACCTTAAGGTCATCTGATATGATTACCCCCAGGTCCCTTTCCTTTTGTTGTTGTTACTACCTCCCCACCCATTGTGTATTCTTTCCCTGGGTTCTTGTTTCCCAGGTGCATCATTTTGCACTTCTTTGCATTGAATCCTAGCTGCCATACTTCTGACCATTCCTCCAACCTTGCCAAGTCCCTTTTCATCCTTTCCACGCCTCCTTGTGTATCAACCCTGTTTCAGATCTTTGTGTCATCTGCAAAAAGGCACACTTTTCCTTCCAGTCCCTCTGCAATGACACTAATGAAGACATTAAAAAGGACTGGACCCAATACTGAACCCTGCGGTACCCCACTAGTAACCTCTTTTTCTTCAGAGTGGACTCCATTTACAATTACCTTCTGTGTCCTGTTGTGCAGCCAATGTTTTACCCAGGCTACCACCCTGGGACCCACTCCCAGGCTGGTTAATTTGACTATTAATCTTTTGTGTGGGACTGTGTCAAATGCCTTGCTAAAGTCTAGGTAGGCCATGTCCACAGCCCCTCCCTGGTCTACTACTTTGGTCACCCAGTCAAAGAAATCTATTAGATTCGTCTGACATGACCTTCCCGCTGTGAACCCATGCTGCCTTGGGTCCTGTGCTCCACTGGCCTCTAGGTACTCAACTATTCTTTCCTTCAGAAGTGACTCCATCACTTTCCCTACCACAGAGGTCAGACTGACAGGTCTGTAGTTTCCTGCCTCTGTCTTGGTCCCACTTTTGTGAAGGGGAATCACATCCGCCTTCCTCCAGTCCTCAGGTACCACACCATCCTCCCATGATTTATTAAAAAGAGTAGCCAGTGGTTTCACTAGTTCCTCCCTTAATTCTTTTAGAATTCTGGGGTGAATTCCACCAGGACCCATTGCTTTGTCCACCTTCAGTTTTAGGAGTTCTGCAGAACCCTTTCTTCTGTGAAAGGACTGGGATCGACCCCTATCAAGAGTGCTTCTGTTAACTGGATTAGGCACTTCCCCTCCTCTTTGTGACTACTGAGCAGAAATATTCGTCTCAGTATCCCTGCTTTTCACTGTCCCCTCTGCCCACCAACGTTCATTCTATTCAGCCTCACTATCCTCCCTTTGTCTTTCTACGCTCGCTGATGTACCTATAAAAGGTTTTATCCCCCTTCTTAACTGAGTTGGCTATCTTTTCCTCAGTTTGGGCCTTTGCTATTCTGACTTCCCTCCCTGCTTCCTTCTGCCTTAACTGGTACAGCTCTCTGTCCTGCTCCTTCTGTGTTTCCTTATACTTCCGGAATGCTATCTTTTTCTTCCCGACTTTCACAGCCACCTCTTTTGAGAACCATAGTGGCTTTTTCTTTCGTTTTGATTTATTTGCTTCACACAAAGGTTTGTTGCCTCTGTGATGGCAGTTTTGATGATTCCCCATTGTTGCTCCACACCTCCTTCTAGCCTGTTTGCTAGTGCTTTTCTGAGGCACTCTCCCATCTTGCCAAAGTCAGCCCTCCTAAAGTCCAGTACCCTCACTTTGTATGGCTTGACTCTGTAGCTGAGTTTAACGTGAACCACACTGTTTGATGGTCACTTGTCCCCATATGGCAACCCACTTCTAGATCTGAGATCCTCTCACTGCCCCCGTTTGAGAGTACGAGGTCTAAGATTGCTCCCTCACGAGTGGGTTCCAAACTAGCTGTCTAATGCCTGCCACCTGTAGGGCATCAAGAATGGCCCTGCTCTTGGATGTGGCTGCGGCAAATGTGCTCCAGTTAACATCTGGCATATTCAGGTCTCCCATCAATAGTATCCCCTTCTCTGCCATTCTAAGAATGCCTTCTATCATATCCTTGTCCATTCCTCCCCTGACATGGGGTCTTACACAACCCCTGTGCGGATTGTGGTGCCCTTTCCAGTCTCCAAGGTGACCCACAGTGCCTCCTCTCCTCCCAGTTTACTCTTTGTTCAGTTGCTTTTATCCCTTCCTTTACATAGAGAGCTACTCCTCCCCCTCTTCTCCCCTGCCTGTCTCTCCTGTAGGTTATGTACCCTGGTATGTTAACATCCCAGTCATGGTTCTCTGTGTACATGTTTCTGTGACTGCTACGATATCCAGGCATCCCTCTTCCATTAAGGCCACCAGCTCAGGGAGCTTGTTGCCCAGACTACGGCATTGGTACTCATTACCCTCCATTTCCTGATGGCCTTACTCCCTTTTGCCCCATCCCTGTCCTTCTTGCCTTTGTCACTTTCTCCATTTACCCCTGCCCTTCTCCTATCGACACCTCTATGTTGGTGTTTGCGCTTACTACCATGATTATTTGGGGGCTAGGATTTCCTGCTCCTTTCCAGTGCCTCCCTTGGCTAGTTTAAAAGCTTGCCAATGAAGCATTTAAACCTATCACCTAGGATCCTGGTTCCCTCCCGGCAGATGCAGCCCATCATGCCAGTATAGGCTTGCATCACTCCAGGTGGACCCCAGTCCCAATGAAGCCAAATCCCTGAGCTCCACACCAGTTTTTCAACCACTGATTGAATCCCATGGTGCAGAACACCTAGCCTCCTATGCCATAGATGGTAGCACCTCCGAGAAGGTCACCGTAGTGCTATTTGACCAAGGCCCTCCCCAATTCCACAAACTCTTCCTGCACTTCTAATCCCTTTCTTAGCCAGGTCATTTGTCCCTAGGTGGACAATGACATCCAGCTCCTCCCTGTACAGCTGCTCTGGCAATCCTGAGGATTGCTCCCTGTCCCTCAAGCCATGGCCAGGCAGGCACCTTACCTCCTCTCCCTTCCTCCCCAGTTCTACTTTCCCTAACAATGGAGTCCCCACCAGGAGTTGTTTCCTTCCCTGCAGGGTCCCTGCCACCCTCCTGTGGGTCTCCTTTGTGGAGGTTCCCAGCATCCTCCTTGGTCTCCACTGCGGTGCCTCCATAGAGGAACCACACTTTGCCAAAATGGCATAGGAATTGTGGAGAGGTACAACTGGAGGGATGCGCCTCTGTTCCACCACCCTCACCCTCCCTGAGCCCACTGTGGTTGAACCGCTCCTCTTTGTTGGCAACCTCTGAGGCAACGGCAGTGGCACTGGTGGTCCCTGGATGGAAGAGGAGGTCCCACAAATCCTGGTCAACTCAGCCTGGAGATGAGCAACCTCCTCCCTCAGCCCAGAGAGGTGCCTGCAGATGGGACAACACCGCATCCTCCAGAACGTCTCCCGGAAGACTGCTGCTCCACAGCCACTGCACTGCACCACTCCAATCATGTCTTACTTCTGGCCCCTTAACTGTTTTCAATCTTATTCTTTCCTCTGTTTTTTTTCTCTCTCTCTCTCCTTACTTTCTGCCTGTGTGCCCTTTAAGCTCCTGATTGTCCTGTTCTGAGACAAGAATATCCTATATTTCTCAGTGGACCACTTACTTGCTCAGAGGCAGACCTCCAGCAGCTAGAGGGGGCCGGAGAGCTACTCCTGCCCTTCTAGGATGGTGGGTCTTTAGTGGTTCTGTGATCACTCACTTCCTGCTCCCAAACAGGAAGTTCCTGTTATCAGTCAAATCCTGTGCCTATAAAAATAGAACTAGCTTTGGGTGGGGAGGAAGGAGAGCAATATAGTCCCAGCAGAGAAGTCCAGTCACACAGCAGTCCTTTTTCCTGGTGTCTTCTGCCAAGATATTAGCAGAATCTTTCTAAGGCAGTCTTTAAATGTAGCTTCCTTCTAGCTAAGCCACTCCCCTACTTACTAGATCTTTCTACCAGTAATTTAAACCTCACAGCAGTTAAGTCCTTTCAATCACCTGATATTTACACCTATAACTGTTCAGATACCCATTCAGTTCAGTTAACCCAGACAGACACACACACACACTTTTTTTTTTTGTATGTTAGTTTTTTTATCCTAAATTAAAGGTCCAAGTACAAAAGTTCTTCTACTTTAGTCCCAGCAGAGAAGTCCAGTCACACAGCAATCCTTTCTCCTGGTGTCTTCTGCCAAGATATTAGGACGGGTGGAATGAGCCCTTAGCCCTACAGGTGGCTCCCTACCTGCCAACCTATAGCAGAGATCAATGAAGGATACAATCCACCTGCCAATCGTCCACTTGGCTACAGGTCTGCCAGGTGTGGCTTCAGTGTAGGTGGTAAACAGCTGGCAAACCTCTCCCCGAACTTCAGCCGTGCGCTCTTTGTAACAAGCGACCACTCGCCTTAGGTCGAGAGTATGGAGCCTGTGCTCAGCCTCTGAGATGTGGTTAATAAAATACACTGGCAGATTACTCACCTGGTTAAGGTGAAAATCTGATAACACCTTTGGCAGGAACTTCAGGTTGGGGCACAGGACAACCTTGTTCTTGTGGAAGACCAGTTAAGGAGACTCCACTGAAAGCACCTGGAGCTCACTGATCCTTCGGGCTGATGTGATAGCCACCAAGAAGGCGGTGTTCCATGACAAGTGAGACATTTCACACCTATGCATAGGTTCAAATGGCTTGCCCATGAGCTTCGCCAAAACCAGCAGCAAATCCCAAGGTGGTGGTGGTTCACGCACCGGAGGGGAAATATGGTCAAGGCCTTTAAAAAAGCAGCAAAGTAGCTGGCCCAGTGGTGTAGAGGGCTGAGGCGCTGGACGCCTTACCTTGCATCACACCGGTGACCCAGGTTAAGAAACGGACTTGGGTCGTCAGGGAGCTGTACGGGGTGACAGCAGGACTAAGCAGCCATGAGCAGCTTTCCTCTCTCAGGTGGTCGTTTCCCTCCCCATAGTTCTACTGCCACGGGTGGAGGTCTGGTGGCTAGCATAGATGGGAGGGGGCAAGTTGTGGGAGGGGTGTCTCAAGCAGCGGCATGCATACTCCACATGTCACCCAAGAACGGGACAGGCGAAATGGGAGAAAAAACACACAAAATGTAAACAAAAAAAAAAAACGGACCACCTTCCCCAGCGACACCGACTGCTGACCGGCCCACACCCGGTAAGCAGAGATGGCTGCCAGGTGCAACTTAAGGGTCATCGACTGAAGGCCTGACTTACAGAGGGATCATAGGTAATCAAGGATGCTAGCCACTGGACAGGACAAAGGGTCCAACCCCTTGCCCTGACACCAAATGGAGAATCTCTTCCACTTGAAGGCGTAGCATTTCCTGGTCGACTCCTTCTGAGATGCCTCCACGACAGTGAGGACATCTTTGGAGAGACCCAAAGCCTGGAACCTCTATCACCTCAGGAACCAGGCTGTCAGGTGCAGGGGTTGAAGACCTGGATGGAGAACCCCCCCCCCACTGATGGAGTGCAGGTCCAAGCGTAGAGGAAGATGCCTTGGGAGCCTGCTACTGAGGAGATCAGGGTACCAAAACTGCTGCCGCCAGTCTGGAGTCAACAGAATCATCTGTGCCTTGTCCCTCCTGGCCTCAAGGAGCACTCTGCGGATCAAGGGAAGTGGAGAAAACGTATAGAAGAGGCCTGGGATCCAGGGCCTCAAGAAAGCATCCACCTGCAGCGTTCCCTGCTGAGGGGGGCGTGCACAAAACAGCCTCAGCTTTCCCATCTCTCTGGAGGCGAACAGGGCCACCTAAGGGGTGCCCCACTGGAAGAACAGACTGTGTACTACCTCTGGGTGGAGAGACCACTCATGAGACACCTCGCTCACACGGCTGTGGGGGTCCGCCAGCTGGCTGGAGGTTCCAGCAACATGTATGGTAAGGATATCGGCCTCCAGACTGTGCACGAGGGTCCACACATGGAGAGCTTCCTTGCACAGAGGCAGGGAGTGTGTCCCGCCCCATTTGTTGAGGTAGTACATGATCGTGGTGTTGTCCATCTGCACCTGAACCACCTGACCCCAGAAGTCAGGAGGTAATGCAGTCAGTGCCAGCACAACTGCTTGGAGTTCCAAGAGGCTGATGTGGCATCAGGACTCCTCAGGGGTTCAGAGCTCGAGGACTATGTGTTCCCCCAGGTGGACACCCCAGCCCATGAGAGGTGCCATCAGTCATCAGGATGACCACTGGCTCTGGGCGGACAAATGGGATCCCTTCCTGCAGATGCTCAGGAACTAACCACCACTGGAGGGCATCCCACATCCGCTGGGTCACAGTGACCAGCTGGTCGAAGTGACCCTTGTGCTGAGGCCACTGGTTGGCCAGCTCCCACTGCAGAGAAGGCATTCCTCAGCAGGCCCATCATACCATGTTGGTGCAGGCCACGTAACCCAGCAGACGCAGGAAGTCCCAGGCAGGGGGAAATTGCCCAACCCGAAATGACTGGGCAAAGGAGGAGAGAACCTCCACCCTGTCCGCCAGGAGCCTGACTCTGGCTCTGCAAGAGTGGAGTTCCGCCCCGATGAAGCTGATCACATGCGAAGGCATGAGTTCCGACTTAGCTTTGTTGACTAGGAGGCTAAGGGTGATGCAGATCTGGAGGGCCAGATCCCTGGACCGCTCCACCTCCTGCCTGGAGCGACCTGTGATCAGTCAGTCATCCAGGTAGAGGTAAACCCGGACCCCTCAGTGCTTCAGGTAGGCTGCCACCACTGCAATGCACTTGGTAAAGAAGAAAAAAATTACTCACCTTAGTAATCTTGTTTCTTCTAAGGGAATCTTACTGTATTCTGACTAATGTAGTATGGTCTCTCCATAGGACTGCCCAGGAGCTGAAATGGTTAATAGAACCTATGCAAATGATGGAATGCTAGGATGGAGCTCGGTTTTCAAACCACTGTCCCTGGTAAATAATCTCTAACCACCAGAATCTTACGAAGCATGCACTAAGCAGTTTCCTCTTAATGGAGGATAATAATAAATAATAAAACAGTAATAATATTAACAATCATAAGAGCCTCCCTGCATTAGAAATGGCAGGAGAAAAATATGTGGAAACTACCCGTTTCAAATACTTCCAAAAAAACCATAGGCATCGCACAAGACTCAAGTCATAGATGCCCAAAAAAGAAACAGTATATGCTCCCCAGGTTTGCAACAACTGTAGCACAGCTGTAATGCAGTGACCATAGGTATCAGAAGGGCAGGAAGAGAGGGAGCTCAGAATACAGTAAGATTTCCTTAGAAGAAACAAGATTACTAAGGTGAGTATTTTTTTCTTCAAACCCCAAGAAATTTTACTGTATTCTGACTAATGCAGATTACCAAGCAATGTCTTCGGAGGTGGGCCTATAACCTATTTAAGAAACAGGCTCTGCAGGACTGCTGTGCCAAACCTGGGATCACCTCTAGCTTGGACGTCCAAACAATAATGCTTTGTAAATGTGTGGACTGTTTTCCAAGTTGCAGCTTTGCAGATATCTACTAGGGAGGCTGCAGTATCCCTAGTTGAATGGGCCCAGAGGCCTGCAGGCAGTTCCTTATCCACCTTGCTATAATAGAACTGGATACAGGTTACAATCCATCTGGCAATGGATCATTTTGTGGCGGGTTTTCCTTTCCCTAGCTCTCCAAAGGTAAGGAAGAACTGGGTTTGGTTCTGTCTGTGACCCTTTGTGTGGTTGAGATAGTAACTGACTGCCCTTTTTACATCAAGGCTGTACAGCCTATGTTCACCTGAAGTGGAATGATCTGTAAAGAAGACTGGCAAGGTAATTGACTGGTTAAGGTAGAAATCTGACACCACCTTAGGCAAAAACTTTCTGTTAGTTCTAAGGATGATCTTGTCCCTATGAACTGCGATATATCCTGGCTCTGTGGATAACGCCTGGAGTTCACTGATCCTCCTGGCAGAGGTAACGGCAACCAGAAATACAGTTTTCCAAGTCACATATTTCAGGTCTGCTGATGACATGGGTTCAAATGGAGGTTGCACGAGATGGGCAATGCAAATATTTAAATCCCACATGGGAGTGGGCTCCCTGTGTGGTGGATGTAAGCGTATGAGCCCTTTAAATAATTTTTTGAACACTGGCTTTGAAGTCAAAGAGGAGGAAGAAGCTTTTCCTGCTGATAAATAAGCTGAAACAGCTGCTAAATGCACCCTCAGAGCGAAAATAATTAAACCTGTGGAGTACAAATGAGCCATATAGTCCAAGGCAACAGAAATGGTAGCTTGAGAATGATCCAGGCCTCTGCCCAGGCACCAGAAGGAAAATATTTTCCATTTAGAGGCATATGTTTTCTTAGTGGAGGGGTTTTCTGGAAACCCTCAGTATGTCCATAACCCCTTCTGAAACATGCAAGTCCACATACTCTTGGTCCTCTAGAGCCATGCCTCGAGTCTGAGGGATAATAAGTTGGGGTACATGATTCTGCCCTGAGAGGAGGTCAGTAGATTGTACCTCCTGGGAAGACCGATTGGCTTGACTACTGACACCGAGAGAAGTATGGCGTACCAAGGCTGCCTGGCCCAGTCTGGGGCAATGAGAATCATTGAGGCTGGCTGAAGCCTGGGCTTGTTCAATACTTTCACTAGTAGAGGGAATGGAGGGAAAGCATACAGGAATTTCCCTGTCCAATCCAACAGGAGTGCATCCAAAGAAATTGTGTCCCTGCTGGGGGGTCTGCAGCAATATTCTGGGAGCTGGTAATTGTCTGACGCTGCAAAGACATCCACTTCTGGGGTGCCACACCTCCTGAAAATGGTCTGTAAGACCTGCCTGTTCAGTGACCATTGGTGGAGATTCTGGTTTATCCTGCTGAGGGCATCCACTGTCCTTGCCTGGGAAATGAACAGCTGAAAGGGACACCTTTAGAGAGTATGCTAGTGTCCAAATTTTCATAGCTTCTGTGCAAAGAGGTGTTGACCTTGTGCCCCCTTGTTTATGCAGTATATGGTGGTTGTGTTGTCTGTTCTGATCTGTACCACCTTTCCTACCACCTGAGTGGCAAAGGACTGAAGGGCCAGAAAAACTGCTCTGAGCTCCAGTAGACTGATATGCAGAAGAGATTCCTGCTTCCCCCATGTGCCATGGGCAGTATGATCCCCTAGATGTGCTCCCCACCCTAGAAGGGAAGCATCTGAGGTAAGCACCAGAGAAGGGGACTGTTGTAGGACAGGTACCCCATGTCTGAAGTGTTCCCTCACCTGCCACCACTGCAAAGCTTGAATAAGAGTGGCTGTGACTGGGACCAGTTTTGATAAGTAATCTTTCTTTTGGGACCAGTACTCTCCGAGATGAAAATGCCTCATCTGAAACCTGGCTCCTGGGACAGTTACAGAGGAGGCTGCCATGTGCCCTAACAGCTGCATGAAATGCCTTGCTGGTCTGGAAACATGCAGTGAGAAAGACTTGGCTATTTGAATAAGGCTGTCCACCCTGTCCTGAGGAAGGTAAGCCATTCCTATCCTTGTATCCAATTCTGCCCCTATGAACTGGAGCACCTGCACAGGTTCTAGAACAGACTTCTTTTGATTGACTAGGAATCCCAGGGAGGACAAGGTGGTCTGAGTGATTGAGGGTGCCTCTCTCACTTGTTGCTGTGACTGGCCTACGATGAGCCAGTCATCCAAATAGGGAAATACTGACACCCCTAGCTGCTTTAGGTGTGCCACCACGACAGCTAGGCATTTTGTGAACACCCTTGGAGCAGATGTTAGTCCGAAGGGCGTTGCTCTGAATTGATAACGGCCTGATGGCAACCTGAATCTGAGGTACCTTCTGTGAGACCTTCTGATTGGAATATGGAAGTAAGCATCTTTGAGGTCCAGGGATGCTAGTGAGTCTCCCTGTCTTAGAGTAGGTATAATGGTAAACAGAGTGACCATCCTGAATTTTGGTTTTGCCAAGTGCTTGTTCGGGTATCTGAGGTCCACAATGGGATGCCACTCCCCTGTTTTCTTTAATGTAAGAAAGTATCTGGAATACAGACCCTTGTCTTTTTGAATGGCAGGGACTGGTTCTACCACCTGAAGCAGCAGAAGGGATGACACTTCCTTTTCCAGTAGGGCTGTTTCTGATGGGGAAGAAGGCTTGAAAGCCTTTGACCTTAGCCTTGGTTTGGCTTTGAAGCCGAGGATCAACCCCTGCCCCACTACTTACAGAACCCACTTGTCTGTGGTAATGTTTTCCCACTCCTGGAAGCAGCGGGCCAGTCTGCCCCCTACTGGTAGTGGGGAGGCGACCTGGACATTTTGCTCAGGGAGTCTACTTTGATTGAGCTACTGGCTGGACAGTGGGGCTAGTGCCCCCACTGCCTCTGTCCCGAAAGTATCCCCATGGCTGATACTGGGGAAAGACCTGGGGCTGAAAATAAGGTCTGTAAGGAGTCCTGCCCCTGCCACCCCTAGAATGATACTTTTGAGGGTTGGCAGTTCTCTCCTTTACTGCTGCACTTTTGTAAGCAGCCTTGTAATCATCCATTCTTTTTCATATATGCCTCCGTTTGTTGTCCAAACATACATAGAGGGTCACAGGAAAAATCCAGGGCCTTATTTTGTGTCCTGTGAGAGGTCAGTGGTTCTCAGCCATGCAAACCTTCTCAAGGACACTGCTGAAGCCATTTGCCTGGATGCAGTGTCATTTGTATCCACTGCCATCCTAAACTGGGTTTTTGAAGCTTCAATGCCCCTCTTAACTGCTTCCTCCAGGTCAGCAGCCATTGGAAGGGGAACAGACTTGACAATTTCTACTACTGTAGACCACAGAGATTTTTGATATCTGGCTAAATATGCCATACAGGATGCCTGCCTAATGGCTAGGGTGGATCCAAATAAATCTTTTTTGCTATTGAGTCCATCCTCCTGGAATCTTTCTCAGGGGGTGGGATGCCAGCTTGCCACAAGCTGCAGCCTGAACCACACCTTCATGGCTGGGGTGCCCAAACAAAAATTCGTCCCCACACTTATCCACCCAATACTTCCTGTCCACTTTCTTATCAGTTGGAGGAACAGAAGTGAAAGTCTCCAAAATTTTCATGGTCTGCCTCCTCAAAGACTTGTGCAAATGGAGGAGCTGCCTTTTTGATGGAGGAACATCCATCATTTCCTTATAGTCTTCTTTCTCCTCATCTTCCAGAGACTCATGGGATAGGAGGTCAAGAAGCTGGGCAACTTGCTTCATAAAAGCAAAGTATGAGGGAAAAATCCTCAGTTCCCTTATTAGGGGAATCAGGCCTGAGGGGATCAGGAGAGATGTCTGGCTCTATAGGCTCGTCATAATTATCATCTCCATAATCCTCCTCTGGTTCTTCAGCAAGACCAATATCCTCAAACTGTTCCCCACCTTGGTCTATTAAACCGCGGACTTGTGAACTGGGAGTTTGCAGAACTGGCTGTTTATCAACCGGAACCAGAGACTGCAAAGACTGAATAATTCTGATCGCGTTTGCGATCTCTTCAGCAGAAGGAACCGCTGTTGGGACCAGTTGTGGTTCCTGGTGCTTTTCTTTATGCTTTTTCTTAACCGTGATGGCTGGTTCAGCAGCCTTATCCGTGGTTCTCTTTTTTGTGGAACTATCGCCCTGTCACAGAGCAGTCCCTCCGGTTTGGCAAACTGTTCGACAGCCGGGTTAGCGGCCTTATCCGACATTTTTTCCCTTAGTCTCTTTAACCATCTATCAAGGGTGGACTGAGGAAAATTAGCGCAGATCTCAGAGTCTGTCTGAAGGTGGTCAAATCCCAGAAAGAACAGACAAATTAAGTGAGGATCAACCTTTGCAAATACTTCCCCACACTCTGTGCAGTGCTGGAAACCCGTGGGTCCTGTTCTCTTTTTTGTCTTCTGTGACATAAGAAAAGGTATACAGAAAGACCAAATAGACTTTTTCCCCCCATCGGTTGTTACACCGAAAAATAAACAAGTTTTTAAAAGTATAAATCCAGGAGTTACCACGGTTGAAATTAGGGACCCACAGACCGGAAAATTACTCCGGTATAAGTTTTTAGATAATTACCAACTATACCGAGTCGGAAATTCTTAAATCTAACAGATACAGATACACAGAAATGTCATGGCAGAGAAAGGCACCACGGCCCATCTAGTCTGCCCAACACCCTACCTCCCCCCTTCTGTTGTGCTTCCAATATAAATAAATTTAAGGGAACTGTCGGTTTCCCCTCGGTTAGGCAACCGGGAAGAAAAAACGACTACTTACCCTCTACAAACTAAAATCTAAACAACTGCTACCTGAAAACCAAGAACAGTGATAAGAACACCTAATAAAATAAATTTACTGGTATAAAACCAGAGAAAATAAACTTTCTTCAAGAGATGAAGGAGAGCTCTCCAGAGACGTCTTACTAAGGCAAGCGGAGTAAAGAATATGACGTTTAGAGACTGTTTACCAGGGACATTGGTTTGAAAACTGAGCTCGAGCCTAGCATTCCATCATTTGCATAGGTTCTATTAACCATTTCAGCTCTGGGGCAGTCCTATGGTGAGACCATACTGCATTAATCAGAATACAGTAAGACTTCCTGGGATTTGAATATGGGGGCAGAGGAGTGGACAAATGGCATGGCTTGGAACTCAAAGGGTTCCCTCGGCTCAGAAGTGGAGGAACCTTCAGTGTGACGGATGGAGAGGGAGTGGAAGAATGCATCCTGAAGATCCAGGGAGCAAAACCACATGTCCTGCTCTAGAGACGGTATGATCGGAGAAGAGTTACCATCCTGAAGGTACGCAACTTGAGAAACTTGTTCAGGTTGTGCAGATCTAGAATGGGGCATCAGCCCCCCATCAGTTTTGGCACCAGGAAGTACCTGGAGACAAACCCTGGGTGTTCTGGAGGATCCTCGACAGGAACCACGACCTCCTTGCAGAGCAGCTGGGCTACGTCGTCTCAGAGCTGACAGAATTTCTGCGAATACAAAATCATCCCGTGGGGTGCAGGCTTGGCAAGGAGGGTACTGCTCGAATTCCAGAGGCAGACCCTGACCCACCACCCCGAGGACCCACTTGTCCGTGGTGACAGAGGACCAGGCGGAAAGGAAGTGATGAAGCCGGTTCCCACGAGAGGACCCAGGGGAGGCATGATGGGCATGAGGGAGGTCCCCCCCTCATCCCGACACTGGGCAGGCTAGGAGGAGAAGGAAGGTCTGGCTGAGGAGCCACCGGAGAATCTCCCCCTAGGCATATGGACAACCGAGGCCACTGACTTTGCCCGAAGTCACCAGGCCTGGGCCTGCTGACCAGCCCGGGGTTGGGCTGGTTTGGCCGCAGGAGTAGAGGTGGACTGAAAGGGCTTCCTTTTCTGCTGCTGCTTAGAGCCCTTGGGGTCCCTTTGGGCAGATGTCACAGAGTCCAAGGTGGCACTGGATTTCTCGATGCAGGTGAGGTGGCCCTCGACCCCTGGCCCGAACTGGTCGATGCCCAGGAAAGGAACATCTGCTAGCTTGTGCTGAGTGTCTGCCATGAAGATCGAACTCCTCAGTCAAGCCCTGCAGCATATGGCCACGAGGCCACCACAGGGCAGGCACAGGACTCCCCAATGTTCATGGCAGTCTGGAGCTGTTGCTTTGCTACAGCCTGACCCTGGTCCAGACCTGCTTGACTGTGGTCTGGAGGTCCGCTGGCAGATGAGGAAGCACCTCATCCACGGTATCCAGCGGGGCATGGGATAAGTGGGCCATAAGAATGGCCGACTGTCTCTAAGCGAAGACCAGCGAGAGGCAGTGTAGACCTTTTTAGCCGCGTGGTCCAACTTTTTCAACTCTTTGTCAAGCGGCTTGTCAATGTCCCCAGTATTGTCCGAATGCCTGAACACTGAATCAGCCACCAGTTCCTCAGCCAAGGGGTGTTCAGTGAATCCCATAAGGGAACCGTTAGGTATCGCGTACTTGCTGGCCATCTGGGAAGAGGGCACAGAGCAGGAAGCTGGGTGCTGCCAGAGCTCCAGGGCAGGGCCAAGAATGGCCTCCGTCACTGGGAAGGCCTCCATAGGAGAATCCCCCTGGTCAAGGATCTCAGTCAGTGGGTAACGGGCCCGTTTCTGGACAGGCTCCATTTTATGACCCATGAACTCAGAGATCAGCCAAAGAAGACCCATAAAGGAAGTAGGACCATCTTCGGTCAAGAGATCCCCAACCGACTCCTCATCGACTGGACGAGAGTGCAAGGAGGAACCCTTGGACTCCAAAGAGTCATTGAAAAGTGGTCGGCAGACAGTTTGCTCGGCACGCTGATGACCCGGGTTTGCACCCAAACCCAGGTACTAGGAGCAGAGTCCGGCAGGGAGCAGATCCAGAGTGTCCACTGCATGCTTCCCTCCCGGGGGGGGGGTTCGGCCTTGACACCTTGAGGCCAACTGGGAGTCATGCTAGGGGGCATGTAGCCTCAACACGCCCCTGCACATCCCAGCCTCAGGTCGCCATCCCCAAGCAGGCCCAATTAGGGTACAGTGCGTGGGCCAGAAAAGTGGAAAAAGACCCCTGACTGACTGGATGATGGCCACCAGTCCCCAGCGCACCATGGTAGCCCGGGATAGCCCATGCTGACCCCCCACCAGCCCCCGGGGTAACTGGTTGTGCCTAAGGGAACATCTCCCCCGGAAGGGGGAGACTCACAGAGGACCCACCCGATGAAGGGTTATGTTGGGTCACCTGGGAATGGCAATAGTGGGGGCAGCAGATGGTGACTGGGGAGGAGGGTGGCCGTGGGTCCCAGGTGGCCCAAAAGAGTGGCCAGTCGGGGAGGGAGGAGACAAAAAAAAACGAGTCCCACTGACCTCTGAGGATGGTCAGAAGTGATGGTAACTGACAGCCGACAGGGAAGCCCCTTAGCCGGCCGAGACTCCTTAATCAGAGTGCCAGCTGTTGGCTGTTTAAGCAGCAGTTCCACGGGAATCAGTGGAGATGCCGGGGTTGGCCAAGCTGGGACCATCTTGTTCGGCTCCTTAGGCAGAGAGGCAGAGAAGGCATTGGCCTGCTAGGCGAAAGCCAAGTGATGGCCGGTACAGAAACCGGAGCCGGCTTCATACCAGTGAACACCAACTGTTGCCACATGAGGTCCTCATAGTGTCAACACAAGTTGCGCCAAAGTCTCTCCTCACCCAAGGAGGATGAGGACGAAGAGTAGTGGTGACACCGCTTCCCATGGTGTCCTGAACAGGAGCACCGAGGTCAGCAGCAGCCACTTAACCCACGGGAATAGGACTGAGACCTCAGCTGCCTGGGGGGGAGGACCAGCAGCGGGTCTCGAAGGGAGTCAGCTAACGCAGAGGCTCCTCCAAGTCTTGGTCAGAGACCAGAGGCAGTGCGTCAGTGGACTGATCAGTCCCTCCAACGGTGCAAGGACGGAAGTCCTGGACAAAGAAGTGTTGGCCTCTTCAGTCGACAACCAGTCAGTTCGAGAAAAATCTAGGCCGGGACTTAAACCATCATCTCGGACAACTGGCCCGACAGGGTTACAATGGAGCCGGTGGCCAGGGCCGTGGATTCGACCAAAGTCGGATCCGGAGAAACGTGAGAATCGGAGGCTCTCAACCAAGAGCACTCCCAATCCCATAAACGATGATGAGTCCTTTCTTTTTTAGACTCTTTCTTGGATTTAGATTTGTGCCCAGAGAGTCCCTGACTGAGGGTCGTCAGGGGCTGACACAATTTCTTGAAGAAACCTGTGAAAGTCGAGCCCAGCTGGAACATCATGAAGGCAGAAGCAGAGAAGGAGTGAGCTGTGGTCTGGGCTGCCTCCTTCTCAAACACCGCAAGATGTTCAGCAGACCCCGCAGTCATGGAGACCACTCAGCGGCCATCCTTTAACTTGACCGGCAGATTCTGTTGGCCCGGGAGGCCTAACTTGAGTCAGGCGAGGCGGTCCTCGAGAACAGTCGGGTGAAACGAGCAACAGAAGTCGCAGGCCTGGGGACTGTGCTTGTGCCCCAGGCAGTTGACACACGTGTTGTGCGGGTCCATTTGGGATATCTTCTGCCCGCAAGGGCACCAGCGGAACCTGGAAGCAGACTTGTCCATTGTGGTCACACTCGAGGCTAGAGTTATAGACAAACTCTAAATTGAAATTTGGAAGTAAATCTGAAGATTTTAGAGCAAAGGGCCTACTCAGCATGAGAGGAGTAAGGAGGGAACCTGCTTCTTCCAGCAGAGAGGAAGATCTGGCGTCACGGGGCAGAGCCAAGGGAGTTACCACCTGGCTGGGTGGGAGGAGCCAGCTTTAAGAAGTTTCCAGCAAGTCTTAAAGGGAAAGGCAACTGCCAGAGGTGTGGCTAGAACATCATATCCACATCCCTAGAAATAACCTTTTTTTTTTTTTAACGGATGCATGCTCTTTTACTACCAATTTCAATTACAGCCCTGTAATGCATTTTGTGATACACTGTGTTAAAGATAAAATATGGCACTGAATTGTAACTGTACCGTATTGTCATTGACCAAGAAAGTTACTATAAGGTATGAATACTAGAAAATCCTCGGATTACACAATGAAGCTTCACTCACGTGAGGAAAGTATAACTGGCATAACTGTTTTCAATTCAGATGGACAGTTATTTGCCATAAAAACCGTCTGATCATTATGGCAAACGTGCACACAGCGCCATGCAGCTGCAGTCTTGAGACACTTTCAAGTGAGGCGATCACTCAGACAGCAGCTGTAGTCTGTACAGGCTATTACTGTAAAGAGTGTGTAAAAGGTTTAATTGGCCCACATATATACAAAAACTAACCTCAATTTTAAAAATGGCAAACAGTGCTGTGCAGTCTGATTCACAGCCTGATGTAAAAATCAGTGGATCAGATGCTGTTCAAAACCAGAAACTTCCATGTGAAGTCACAAATGCTCCTCACAGGCTCTTTGAAAAAAAAAATCCCAATTCTTCAGCACAAGATAATGTTATTTTGTGTGTGTGTGGGATGGCATCAAAGCACAAACCAAAAGTTGCTATGAAAGTTTAACTAAAAAGAAAAAAGCACCCTCTCACTGGTAAACGTGTTTTCCTACTGGGGGAAAAAATGAAGAGGAAAAAATTGATGGCCAGAAATTATATAAAATAAAACATGAGATGCTGTGGTTATGTAAGAAGTAAGGCATGATTGGGGGGGCGATTATACTATGTTAATGTACCGAGTGGTGGATTGGAGTCCCAAGCCCAAAAGGCCAGGGACTACAACCAACATGAGGTACATTAACATGGCATGATCCCCCAACGGTACTGCCTTATTCCACTTAGAAAATGGTTAGTAATGTTAGTTTTTTAGTAGTGCTGTAATTTAGTGCTGTATCTTTAAATGGCTAGCTTTAGGGTTTAGCAATGATAACTAGATATGTGGCAGAGATTAGGTTCCAGATGGTATACTGCACTAGTTCAGTGCAGCTACACTGCAAGGGAGCAGTTTATTTTGTTGCTTTAAATAGGTATTCCTGACTTTTAATTTCCTATACTTCCCATGTGATCAGTGAAGAAGCTTAGGCTGTGCTTCCTGTTCTTTCCATGTGATCTGAGTCAGACCTGGTAGTCCAAGTAATCGATTAGATAACATGTGACAGCATTCAGGTGCACTACTGGAAGGCTGAGATTCAAGAAGAAAGTCTGAGCTGTCCTTTGTTTCTTGGGTTACGAGACGTCTGGTTTTACCAGGACATGTCCTCTTTTTAAGCTGTGAAATTTCATCTAGGCAGATTTTCCATTAAGTACTCTTTTGTCCGTGTTTTTGGGCTTGGCACTCAGATTCATGAAAAACTGTAGTTGTCTGCAAAAGTTGCCAAGCAACCACCCTTCTGCAAGTGCCATGCCATGAGGCCATGGGTAAAAAAAAAACCTGAATGCTCATGCACAGTCCAGCCTTGCTATCCAGGCATGACAGAGCATTCAGTTTTCACCCATGTGCAGGATTTAAAGCAGAACGCAGCAGTTCTTAGCTGCCACAGTCAAATCAGTGAAAAATGTTTTGATCCTGACCTGCAGCCTCGTTACTTTTTTGTGGAATTTGCAAATTTTGTGAGCCGAAGCAACACTGACAGTTTTATTTGGTAAGTAAGTTTATCCATGCTCGCAAAATGTACATCAGGGATTCGTGGAGCAAATAAACATGAAAGCGTGGGTCTGTACTTTGGTGAACAAACAACTGTTTTTCTAAGGGTATTTATTGTATCACTACTTTTAGGGCCTGCCTGCAATAATGCTGCATTAAGTTATGTAACACAAGTTTTTGTTTGTACACACTCTTACTCTTAAATTAGTGAGCACCCGCACAGTCCGTATTCTGAGCCTCAGAGTCTCCTTCATTACTGCAGGATGTACAGAGTCACGGCTGGCAGTCAAGTTTACAGTGTCGCTGTCGTGACTGGGAGCTGCATAAGCATCTGATGTGTGGCATCAAGAAAGTGTCCTCTTTTTGGCATCCCAAAATCTGGTAACCCTAGCATACATACATATTTTATTACCTTTTAGAGCCATGTTTGTAGATGTTTTGCTGATGGCTAAGTGCAGAATCATAGTTGTGAGATATATTTTGTGTTTTTATTAAGTGTTTAAAATGTTTTTCTTGTGTGCACAGCACTGGGGCTTTTTGAGTCGGGATATGTCAGTAGGAAGTACTATACAGTATGTTTTTTCAAAGTTGTTGGATGGATTTCCTTTACAGTTTGTGATTCTTGAGCAGTGTTATGGGGGGGGGGGCATGTGTTTTTTTTGTTTGTTTTTTAATTTGCAAGATTTTGTTTCGATGTTGTTGCGTTGTTTGATTTGCACTGTGACCTTTTTGACCCTGAGAATATGTAATCAGCAAACCGACCTTTCTGACCCCAACTGGTTGTGCTCTCAATTAATGCACCCGTATCATGTCTTCTGAGCAGGAGTATATGCTAGGTTAATGCAGTACCGTGATGTGACAGTGTCCTAACCAATGAGGCATCAGAACTGACCAAACACCATTTTATAAATTCTTGTAAACACACACCACCCCATGCATTATTCTATACATAATTTTACGTGATTACATCTATGCTTTTTTTTTTTTTTAACTATCTATAAGGTAGGCAGTGATTACATTATGAGTATGCACCAAAAGTTCTGATGTTCAGGGAGGTATGAGTACAGGGAGAGATGGTCAACTGAAGAATATGTGGTACGGCCAATATTCAGAGGGCATTCTGGGAGGTGGGTATATAGGAGATCTGAGGTCACTATGGCATAGGCTGTTCACCTCAGAGCTGAAGTTCATCGCCTCAGAGGAAACCACGCAGACAGAACTCAAAAATGCTTTCAATTCAGTTCAGTTATATTCAAGATAAAAACCACTGAGCAGAGCTTATTCACAATGGTGTTCTGTTAAGGCAGGCTTCAGATGATTTATTTATTTATTTATTTAGTTTTTGTTAACCGGGTAGGTATACTAGACAGCATGGCTGCCTATTTTCAGGTACGACCCAGGAGATTACAACAAAGGGTATGTAGACAATAGTAGATACAAGAAAACATCATGGGATCAAGTAGAAATCAGAGATAGTACACTTATACAAAATTTTCAGCAATGACAGTACATTTGCAGGAATCTATATGTAGTAACAAAACAGGACTATAAGTGCAAATAACTAACAGTCATAAGTCATACAACTAGTGAGTAAGTGCTAGAAGAGAGGAAATAGCAAGATTTCCAGGTAGGTTTGAGAGTAGTAGAGGTTGGAGCCGGTAGGCAACTAGGAGGAACCAGTATAGGAGTGGGTGGATAGAGAACAGGAGCAGGGTTCAGAGCTTAGAAGAGCCATACGAAGCTCCTGTTTGAAGCTGTGTGGAGAAGGGGAGATTCTTAGGCTCAGTGGAAGGGAGTTCCATAGTTTAGGGGCCCAGCTAGAGAAAGCATTCTCCCCCATCTTGGTCTGACATCTCGGTTGGACAAGAAGGGATTTGTCAGCTGATCTCAGTGGGTAGGCAGAGGTCACAGGTTTGAGCAGTAGAGCCAATTTGTCAGGTATCTGGGAGAAGATTATATTCTTTATAAAACAGTAGGAAGTAAACTGTTGGAAGGCTGTGGGACTAAACCATCCCAGACTGGAGTATAGTGTGCATCGGTGAGTAAGTTTAGGTAAAGACAGAGCAAAACGGCAAATGCTGTTGTAGCAGACATCCCACTTCCAGAGGAGCCCTCCAGTAGTTGCCAGAAAGGCTATTAACCTATATGCCAATTTGGGTCTCAGGATCCCCTGTGCAATGGCCATCCTTGCTAGGGAGGTTAGGCTATGTCTTACCTTATATGCTAGCCCAAGTTGAATATTGACAGATTTAATGACTGAGGCTAGGTGCAGGTCAAAATCCAAGGTGGGATTAAGGGTTACTCCTAGGTATTTAAAAGAGGTAACTGTGTTACGAGGAGAGCCATCAAGTGCTCTGATACTTAATGGTTGGGTGCAGGACCGAATTTTTGAACCTGAACCAAAGAGCATAGTCACCATTTTATTTTTATTTAAGACAAGCTTGTTTTGCAATAGCCAGCTCTGAAAGGTATTTAAGTTACTATTGAGATTCAGGTTGATATCTGAGAGGTTTGAGGAGGATGAGTAAAGAACAAGATCGTCGGCATATAGCAGACCTGAGCAAGCACCAGTGGGCGGTGGGATGTCGTTTATGAAGACTGTAAACAGGAGAGGACCAAGACTCGAACCTTGGGATGCTCCAATCCAAGTAGGAGCAAAAGGGGACTTAGTACCTCCTCCGATCTGGACAAATTGTTGACACTTCGAAAGATAATTTTGGAACCAGGAAGTTACTGAAGTAGAGAAGCCTAGGGATGACAACTTTGATAGAAGCAGCGGGTGGTCAACTAAATCAAACGCTTTTGTAAGATCAACAAAAGTAGCCCCAGTGAGAGAGTCTTTGTCCATGGTGAGTCTGACATCATTTGTAAACTGTATGAGAGCAGTGGATGTACTGTGCCCATGTCGGAAACCATGTTGGTCAGGGGTGAGGAGTTTAAAGGAGTAGAGGTAATCAGAGACCTGGGTAGCAACAATTTTCACCAGTATTTTAGAAAGGGCGGAGAGGATGGCAATAGGGCGGTAGTTATCCAAGTTAGTGTTGTCCCCCTTTTTGTAGACCGGTACAACTCGAGCAATCTTCCAGAGGGAAGGGACATGTCAGTAAGAAGGGACAGGTTGAAAAGTCTAGTCACTGGAGAGACTATAGACGGTGCAACGGGTTTTAGGAATTTTGGTAAGAGTCCGTCTGCCCCTGCCGATCCAGCAGGAGAGATGGACTTAAGTAAGCATAAGATTTCACTATCAGAGACTGTGTGAAGGGTGAAAGATGGGTTGAAGGTTTAAGATTATCCTGCGGAGTGACAGGTAAAGGCCCAGGAGGTGCAGTACAGGAGGAGAGGTCAGTGAATCTGGAGTTAAGAGCCACGGCGATAGTGAGCAGGTTACTGCAATTACAACCATCCACAACCATATCAGAGATGGTATTGCACTTGTTTTTCCCCATGATGGTGTTAACTTGTCTAAAAACCAGAAGAGTCACTGACAGAGGTACTAAGGAGCTGACGGTAGTAATTGCCATTAGCAGATCTGATGGAAACCTTACATAGGTTTTGGAGTTTTCTGTACTCCGCCCAATCCGATGGGGACTGGGTTAGCTTAGCTTTGGTCCAGGCTTTATCCCTCTCTTTTAGAGAGGACAGGAGTGAAGAATTTAACCAGCGGGTAGCAGATCCCCAGATACAGCACCTTTTTACTTGGATATATTTGTCTTGAAGGTTCAAAAGCGTGGTAAGGAGGCATTGAGCAGCATGTTCCGTATTTCACGTATTATATAGAGGTGCCCAGTCCGTGTTCTGCAGCTCCTAGATTAGGGCTCTCTTATCCATTTTGGAAAAATCCCTGAAAATAATTTATCTGGGGGGTGGTTTAGGGCCCTGGCCTTCCAAACACTGTAAATTGGGGATTGGTCTCTGATTGAGTCTGGTAAAACTCCAACAGCACTGATCCTCTCAGGCCTTTTGGAGACAATATAGTGTAGAAGAGAGTGGAGACTGCTGTTACTAGCCTGTCTGGTCAGAAGAGTGACCAATTGAGACCGGTGTAACCTGCTGAGTTCAGCAGCATAGAGATTAGAATTGTTCCCTAGTCAATCCAGGTTGAGGTCCCCCATAACAATGAATTATTGTCTACCCTTTAGCGAGGAAAGATAGTCAATTACCTTAGTCAGGCCTGTTAGTCCATTTTTAGGAGTTATAGATGCACGTGATAAACACGCTACTGTCACGGACAGTGATAGGTACAAAGGCACTGTGTGGTTCACAGAGACATTACCATAGTTCACAGTGGAGGGCTAAGAGCCTAGTGCAGGTCAGATGTAACTAAGGGCCACTACTGCAGAGGCCCCCAAGAGTCTGCTCCAGGGGATGGACGGTGGTGGGGAGGGGTGGGTGGATTGTGGAATGATAAAGTTCTATGGAATATACACGCAGAACCTCTTTATCAGTCTGACATCCCAGGCACAAGACAACAGCCCAAACCATGTGGGTACACAGTCTGTACTCCCAGGGTTGAGGCTCAATCCAGAAGTGATTTTCCAGGTTGTAGGGAAGGAATAAAGGGCAGGAAACCTGGTAAGAAGGTGACAGTGATTAGGGGCTCTATAATCAGTGGGACATGGGGGTCGGTCAGACTTCGTGATATTTAAACAACAGGAGTGATAGTAAAAATAGAGAAAATAAAAGTGATATCTTGGATTATGACAACAGTAACAATGTATCAAAAATATGTTGCTGCTGTTGTCACAATTGATATTTGGAAAGGTAGTATCATTACAATGGAATACTGTACCAATAAGAGAGCAATTTTCAAGATGCTGACGACACGTCCCAGTTGCCTAGTGCAGCCCATGAGCCAGCTACTGAAATCAAAGAAAACAGTTAAATCATCAAATAAATACAGATTTAAAGGAGACAGGAAATGGTTTTTACATAGTTGACAGTGCTTCCATCTTCCTGTCCATACCAGTCATGTATTCGAATATGCTTTGACAAATTTTTGATAAATAAATGAGCATGTTTCAGGGTACCCTCAGATCTACATAGTGTGTCACTCTCCTCACCAGCTACTGCTCTTTCTTTTCATATTTCTAAGACACTCTGTGACATCAGTAACACCATTCCATGTTATTCATCTGGATGGCCTGGAATGATGTTATTGATGTCACAGAATTTTCTGGCAATTTGAAAACAGAAAGAAGCAACTGCTGATGAGAGAGGGATTCAGGGTAGTTAAAAGGTAACAAATTTAGATTATTAATTTAACTAAAAAAGGACAAAAACATATCAGAATATTTGGTAGACAAAGGAACAACTGGAGGGCATCTAGAGGTGTAAAAACTGTTCCTATCGCCGTTAAAAGATCAACTAATAAACTAATGGTGTATAAATCAAATATGCATTAGTCTGACTCAGAATGTGCAGTTTTATCATCACTTGTCGGGGACAGAACTTTCTGTACTCAACTAATGGCTCTGCCATCATGAGTTGTGGTCCTGTGTTGAGACACTGGTGAAGCTCCATATGTGCATTACTGAAGCAGTTTCCTGCGCAACCGGAGCTGTGGAACATCATAGGCTGCTTAGTATAGTTTCCAGACCTTAGTGTTTATTTGAAAGGGAACAGTGAGCACTAAGAACCCCCCAACCCAAGTGTCAGGCTGGCCCAAATTTGTCTGTAAAAACTTTTTTTCTTCTTCTTTTTACTTACTGTTTACTGCAATATTATAGATTTATCAGACTGATTCTGCTGACTTCCAAGCTGACATTTTCTGTGATTACAAATCCCAGAATCCTCGGCAGATGACCTCAGAGGAGGACTGTAGTAGTGGGAGATTCAACAGCCTGCAGTACATGTTAGAGTTTTTATAAGCTCTGATCTTTTGTTTGCTGGTGTCCTCCCGGAGCGAATACAGTCACAGTGGACTGTACTCAGGCCCAAGAGAACAGCGGGACGCCGGGACCAGCAAACATTTGATCTGAGCTTATAAAATCTCTAACATGCACTGCAGGCTACTGAATCTCCCACTGCTACGGCCCTACTCTGGTGCCAGCTGCAGGGGATTCTGGGATTTGTAGTTATAACACGTCAGCTTGGAAGTCAGACAAATCAGTCTGATACAATCCACTATACTGCAGTTAACAGTAAAACAACTTTCTACACACTAAGTGAAAAATGGGGCCAGCCTCACACTTGTGGGTGGGGCTCCTAGTGCTGACTGTTCCCCACTAAGGTCTGAAATGTATGCTAAGCAGCCTGTGATGTTTCATAGCTCCCCAGCATGGATGCACAAGAAACTACTTCAGTGATGCACATGTGGGAGTTAGGACCGCTTTACTGATGATATTCTGTGTATTTGGTGCAGCATAGTGGAAGAAGTGCAGAATGTTCTAGAATTACTCAGTACAAATGACTGGAATTTGCAATTTACATGTACCATGGAGCCTATGTCAGTGAACTTTTTGGATTTTAAACTTATAGCTGATACTGATAGTAAAAACTGCTACTGAAGGTTACCACAAAGCTACTGCAGGTTAATACCTTACTACGGTTTGAGAGCTCCCACCCCAAACATCCCCTCAAAGGGGGATACCAAAAGGTCGATTTCTTGGTATTTTACAGAACTGCTCTGAAGTGGCTCCTTTTGAATGCCAGGCTGATGATTTACACAGGGGCTGTAAACCAACCCTGTTAATGGAAGCCAGGCAAAATTAGCTTCCAAGGATAGGTACCTTTCACTCACACCAAAGACAAATGCCCAACCCACTGACCCCAGGGTGAACTCCATCACCTACTACAATCATGTAAGTCCAAAGGCTGCAAGAAAAAGGAGATTCTGGCATGTTTTGTCAGCAGATCCTGACTTTAAAGACATTACACGTGAAAAGTCTGAGTAGTACACAGGAAGGGAATGAGCATTAAAGGTGACCTGCAAAGACAATTCCCAGCCCGCTCTCATCCTCACCTACCTGTAAAAACAGCTGCGGGAGTCTGGGGCTGCTATGAACATAATTTTTGATGCAATCCACATATTTAAACAAAATGCTGAAACTTAGAAGCGCCATGCAGATCCTGATGCAGCGGGCGCAAGTAGTTGTGGGTAATCCACCCTTTTTGTGACATCTCTAACACCACTACCCCTATTGTAGCAGCAGTGGCGGTAACCTAATTTACTTATTACTTCCACGGAGGTCTTGATACCTGAAATATCACGTATGGCAACAGCCTGTCCAGGGAGACCTCTGTCTCATTTATAAACTCATAAATGACTCATACACGGTGGAAACCCCTGGACTAAGAATATGGGCAGCACATCCACCAGGTCATACACACAGAAATTACTCGGGATAACAACTCAACAGTTAAAAGAAGCAAATTCTTTACACAAAGGGTAATAACAAAATGGAACGCGTTACCTAACGAAATAATAGAGTAAAAACATAACATTTAAACAAAATCTGGACAATTATATGAGAGACAAAAAATATGCCTTCCACCCATGACAAGGGTGGCAAGTTCATTACAGGGTGTTGGCTCACTGAACTTGTTACAAACCTATGAACATGGGTACTGACCATGTGTAACCACATCGCAGAGGGGTAACGGATTGAGGACTCTGCTCCAGCATGAAAGCACACTCATGTGTATCATGGGAGCTCTTTCTCCTGCAGGTCTAAATGAAGGACAGGACACTCTGTGTTCCAATTTTATAATGTTTCCAGTTTAAGTAGCGCCACAGTATTATTTTAGTAATACATGCCCATTTCTGTCGACGCCAATCTGGGCGTGTGAGTGGGATTAACACAACCACCTTGATCTGGGTACTCTTAAGGAACACTAACACAATACCTCATTCGGGCAGGGAAACCTTGGAATAAACCAATAACCTTAACAAAAAAAAAAAGAGAGAAAATATCAAGTAACTCATTCAACTCAACAGATAATATTGCTTGTGAAATAAGCATTATTAGCCTAGTGTGCCTTTCCTGGTCAAAAGTCTAAATAAAAATATAAAAACAAACATCAAAATTGTTAGGTGGTATGGTACCTCCAACTTTCTACCCACACTGTTGCTAACTACTGGATAGACAAGGAACAGCAGGTCTTTCTAAGCTTTTCTTCAGAGGCTGCCAAAAATTAGTCTCACCCACACAAACAGCTAGGAACTGTGGTTCTTTGTTAGGGGACTGCAAGGCTTCCAAGTTACGTCAGTGTATCACATTCTCAATCTTTATACTGACTGCTTCAAAAAGTATTCCAGTGCTTCAGAAAAGCTGCATACTGTATTAGCTCTTATCTGTAGCTTTTTTCCAGAAACTTGACTGGGTCCTTCTCTAGAAAAAGGCTGGCTTTGAGGAAGACACAGACTGGTGTTATTATGATTTTTTCACATCTAGATGTCTCCCGTACTTTCGCAACCATAGAGGCCTCCTGCTTTAGGTCCCATACTCCAGAATGCATCTTTCCTGCTCAGTTTACTTCCACATTTAAAATTCTTGCTGGACAAACTACTGACTTTGCCCAGAATGGTGCTCTGAAGGCCTCTATCTGCAAGCTTCATCATTTCCTTTTGTTTGACTATGTATACTACAGTTTCTAATCTTATCAGTACATTTTCCCCAAGAGCTTCTGAAAATGCAGTGAAGCTCTTAAAGGAGAACTACGCAAAACAACAAGCCATGCCCTCAATTAGCATTTTAAGGATACATAGATACATAGACAGTGTCGGCAGATAAGGGCCTATGGCCCACCTAGTCTGCCCATTTGAGCTTGTAAGTTCAGTTTGTTTTCCTAGAAGTCTATTTCCCCTTACCCCTGACCTCTAGAATTCCTTTATGTCTATCCCATGCATTCTTAAATCCCGTGATTGTTTCAGCTCCCACCACTTCCTCCGGCAGGGTGTTCCACTTGTCCACCACCGCTCTGTGAAGAAATTCTTTCTCATGTTTCCTCTGAATCGCCCTCCCTCCAACTTCATCCCATGCCCTCTAGTCCTGAAACATTTTTTCGCTTAAAAATAGTGTTTTCCTGCACCCTGTTCCTCCTGTAAGATACTTGTATGTCTCTATCATATCCCTCTCTCCTCCTCTCCTCCAGGGAGTACATGTTCAGTTCCTTCAACCTGTCTTCATAGGACTTGTGATGCAACCCATGCATAATCTTTGTTGCCCTCCTCTGAACCTTCTCTACTCTGTCTATGTTCTTACGTAGGTAAGGTCTCCAGAACTGTACACTGTACTCCAGGTGGGGCCTCACTAGTGTCTTGTATAGCGGAATTATGACCTCCCTTTTCCTGCTGGTGATGCCCCTGCCTATACATCCCAGCATCCTATTTGCTTTACCTGATGCCTTGTCGCACTGTTTCCCTACCTTGAGGTCATCAGAGATGACAACCCCAAGATCCCTTTCCTGCTTGGTGCATGCTATATCCTCACCCCCCAACTGATATATTGTGCCAGGGTTTTGTGCCCCATGTGCATTATCTTGCACTTCTTTGCATTGAATTTCAACTGCCAAACCCTTGACCATTCTTCAAGTTTCTGGAGGTCCCTTCTCATTCTGTCTACACCCTCTGGTGTGTCTACTCTGTTACAGAGCTTTGTGTCATCAGCAAACAAGTGAAATTCTGCCTTCTAGATCCTGTGCAATGTCACTGATGAAGATGTTGAATAGGACCGGTCCCAGCACTGATCCCTGTGGTGACCCCACTGGTCACTCTTCCTCTGTGGAGTGACAGCCATTTACCACCACCCTCTGTTCCTGCCACCCAGCCAGTTACCTACCCACCACACTACTGTCCTGCCCACACCCATATTCCCCAGTCTGTGTAATAGTCTTCTATGTGGCACAGTGTCAAAGGCCTTGCTGAAGTCCAGATAGCCATGTCCACTGCCCTCCCTGATCCACCTCCCTAGTCACCCAGTCAAAAATTCAATGAGGTTGGTCTGACATGACCTCCCTGGTGAAACCATGCTGCCTTGGTCCTGTAGTCCATTGACAACCAGATGTTCCACCAATCTCTCCTTCAGTAGTGCTTCCATGATCTTTCCCACTACCGAGGTGAGGCTGACTGGTCTGTAGTTCCCTGCTTCCTCTTTGTTCCCACTTTTGTATAAGGGACTACATCTGCTGTCCTCCAGTCTTTGGGTACCTCCCTGTTTCCAGTGATTGGCTGAACAGGATAGCCAGAGGTTCAGCACCACCTCTCTTAGTTCTTTAAGGACCCTGGGGTGCACCCCATCTGGCCCCATTGCTTTATCAGCTCTTATTACTTCCAGTTCCTTCAGGACCCTTTCTCGTGTAAAGGGACTTGTGTCCATTTCTGCACCATTCTCACCCTTGTACTCCCTTCAGACCCATTACCCCCTCTTCCTTAGTAAAGACTGAGCAGAAATACCTGTTCAATATGTCAGCTTTACTGTTGTCATCCTCCGCGGCTCCCATCCTCCCCTTCAGTCTCACTATCCTCCTTTGTCCTTCTTTTTCCTTATGTACCTGTAAAGGTTTGTCCCCTTTAACCACTGATTTTGCAATGTGTTCTTCTGTCTGAGCTTTGGCTTCCTTACTGACTTCCCTGCCTCCCTTTGTTTCTCCTGGTACTTCTCCTATCCCCTTCTGTCTGTGTCTTTTGTATTGCCTGAATGCAATCTTTTGGCTTTCACTTTCTTTGCTACCTCTTTGGAAAACCATAATGGTCTCCTCTTTCTTTTCCTCTTGCTAACCTGCTTAATGCATAATTCTGTTGTTCTTATAATCCCCATTTAAATACTGCCCACTGTTCCTCAATCCTGATTCCTGTCCCATCCCTTAATGCCTCTTTCAAGCATCTCCCATTTTCCCAAAGTCTGCCCCCTAAAATCCAGGATCGTGTTTTATGTGGTTTGGTTCTGCTCTTTCTGTGATTTCAAACCACAATGACTGGTGGTCACTGTTACCCAGGTGCTCCCCACTGTTACCCCCATCACACTGTCCCTGTTTGTGAGCACAAGGTCCAGTATTGCCTTCTGCCGAGTTGGTTCCATGACCGTTGCTTGAGGAAGGCACCTGAAGGAGTCCAGGATAAATCTGCTCCTAGTTGATGCTGCTGCTGGGATGCTCCAGTCCACGTCTGGTATATTGAAGTCTCAACCAGTACTACCTCACCCTTGTCTGCCATCCTTTGGATGGCTAGCATCAACTCCCTATCTGTTTCTTCCTCCTGGGCTGGTGGTCTATAGACCACACCTGTGCGGATGGCTGGCCCCATTTTCCTTTCCAGCTTAACCCATGTATCTCTCCCCATTTTGTTCCTCCTGGATCTGTGTGGCCCTTATGTCATTTTTCACATACAGTGCCACTCCTCCTCCCTTCCTGCCTGCTCTGTCTCTTCTGAATATGTTGTAGCCAGGTATGGCCATCTCCCAGTCATGGTTATCATTACACCAGGTTTCAGTGATAGCCACAATGTCCAGGTCTGACTGTACCATGACAGCCTCCAGATCTTCCATCTTGTTGCTAAGGCTCCTGGCATTTGCACACATGGCTTTCCATGATTTGACCTCCCTAGACTGCTTCACTGTTCTACTCCAGCCCCTTCCTTGGTTGTCATTTATCCCTGGTTCTCCTTGCTGTCTGCCCTTCTGCTGAATTTTGCCTTTTCTGCTTATCCACCTTTTGGACACTAATCTCCATCTTTGCACACTGCTTTGCAGAGATAGCCCTCCTCTGGTTCACTGGTTCCATTACTAGCTGTGGAGGGTGAGCAAGTAAGAGTAATCCTTGCTGACTACCCCCCTTACTAGTTTAAATGCTTGTCAATGTAGCATTTAAACCTATCATTGAGTGCTTGGATTCCCCTCCAGGATGGATGCAGGCCGTCAGGCTTGAACAAACCTCCATCCCTCCAGGTGGGTCCCCAGTCACCAATGAATCCAAACCCTTCCTCACAGCACCAGTTCTTCAACCATGAGTTAAAGTTCCTGGTGCATGCACTCCTATGCTCTCCCTTGCCTCTCACAGGTAGTACTTCTGAGAAAGTGACAGAAGTAGCTACTTGCTTGAGACCCCTCCCCAGTTTCCTAAACTCTTCCTGAACTTCCTTTGGCTCCCCATTTGCCAAGTCATTAGTACCTAGGTGGATAATGACATCCAGCTCACCATCCTGTCTTGCCTTCCCAGTGATCCCCAGTATCTTTCTTCCATCCCTCCATGCCATGGCACCTGGTAGGCACCTCACCTCCCTGTCCTCCCCCTCCTGTGTTCCTAGCTGGATCCCTCTTATGATGGAGTCCCCCACCAGGATTCGCTTCCTCCTCCTCTGGGGTCCACTGCTTTCCCCACTGAGGTCACCTCCTTGCCTAACCTCCACATCCTTTCCTTCCACTTCCCTGGGTACCTCTATTTGGTTGTCCTCATTTGCTACAAGATAATGTTTAAAAATATCTTAACATATTTTTAACAGATTTTTATTAGTGGTCTAAACTTCCATGTACAAAGGCTCTCTGCTACTACCTCACGGGAAGTCACATACTTTCCTAGCTTCTTATATGCTAATGTGCCCAAGTGACAGAGTCTGCAGAGTACATTATCATAGAAAGAGCCAGGGAAGCACATTGCAGGCTGTGAGATGGTGGCAGGCAGCCTCTGCAAACACAAGTTTTAGAGCACTGTTAAACAACAGTTTGAGTACAGCCTCGATTATCTGAATGCACTGGGAGACTTCAGATTTGTTTGGATAATCAAGGGTCAATAACATTAGGCAAACCAGAATTGGAGGACAGTGTCAAAGTTCAGATCATCAGGAGATTATTGGAGATACTTAGGACTTACGAGAGAAGCAGAACGACTGCAGCAGGCTGCACGCATGGCTGCTTCCTCGTCCAGAGGTCCCAGACGTGCAGGCCGCATCGGCAGTGAAACAGCTGTTGCAGGAGCTGTATCAGGAGCCAGGCTCAGCCACATCGGTGGCTAGGAGAAGTTCAGTGATCTGATTCGGAGGGCCCAGTAGAAAGCCAGGGTGCCATTTACAGGACTCGTGGCTGGGCCTTTTAAGGGACGAGCCAGCTGCTCTTGGGATACTTGGGACTTACTCACAAAAAAGCAGGGGGACTGTGCAGGCTGCATCGGCGGGCTGCTTCTTGGGAGCCTAGAGTCCTGAGGGATGGTGCAGGCCACATCAGTGAAAGAGCTGTTGCGGGAGCTGTATCAGAAGCAAATCTAGAGCTGGGGACAGCCACATCGCTGGCTAGGAGTTGTTCAGTGATCTGAGCTGGAGTGCTCAATAGAAAGCTAGGGTGCCATTTTTGGGACTTATGGTTGGGCCTTTTAAGGGAAAAGCTCAGCTGCTCTTGAGACGCTAGTTTGCCACCCACCCCAGCCCCAACCTCTATTAAGTGCTCGGAGGAGAAGGAGGGGCCAGGTGGAGGTAGGTCACTGACTGGTTGGGTGGCTATACTGGGGTTTTCTCCAGTCATGACTCTTACTATTCTTGAAACTGTTATGGGATGTAACTCTGTTCATGCTCTTTTATTCTGCTTAGTAGCTTGGTCCAAGAGCTGTGTTTTTAATTTCATGGGGTACATCGCCCTGTATGGCTGGCTGTAGAGGGTTGCAGGAAGGTCTACCTGGGGGTGGGGACCTGGTCATGGGTGAATGTCCAAGAATGTTTAGAGAGGGCCTCTTGGGGTGGCCCCCAGCCACCAGGGTAGGCAACTTTGGCAGGATTGTAGGGTGCAATGGCTGTGGGGCAGCCATGGTCCTAAACTGGGCCTGGAGGGAGGGAGGTTGCCCGGTCTGTAGGCAGTTATTGCAGATCAGGGGGAGCTTGACTGGGTACGGAGGAAACTGGAGTTGTTTGGGGGGATAAACATGTCTGGGAGGGCCTGTGGGGAGCAGGAGGAAGTGACAGAGTGCAACCTGGATCCAGTTCATCAGGCAGATGGAGAATCTCTGGGCGTGGGCTGAGTAGCAAGGGGTAGCTACGGGAGGTAACCGGTGAGGAAACAGGCTAAACCATAGGAGGCGGTGGGGGAGAGACAGGTGGGTTGAGACTGACAGGGGCCTACTGGAGGAGTGGATAGCAAATCAGAATAAAAAATGAGGTTGGCTTTGAGTGCTATAATAAATTTGAGCCTTTGAGTAAGTTGGTTGGAGAGGATGTGGTGAGGGGGCAGAGGAGGAAAGGAGGGTGGAGGGAGAGGATCACGGTGAACTGGATGAGGGTGGGCATCGGTAATTCAAATAAGTATGATAGTAGGGAGGGGCAAATCAAGTGTCAAGAAGGGGGCCAGCAGAGGGAAGGTGTGGAGGCTGCGAGTCAACTCGGTGAGAAAGGAGGAGAGATTGAGACAAGGGAGGGGCATCCTTCGATTGGGGAGGACCATACCAGAGAAAGGCCCAGAGATAAGGGGACCTGCAGGTGGGCATGGAAGGGGCAAGGGAAAAGGGGAGGAGGTAGGAGGGTGATGGTGATGGGAATGCCGTGTTGGGGGGACTGGAAAGGTGGGAGCTGGAAGGAGGAGGAGGTCAGAGAAAAAGGCTCAATTGGGGTGGAGTGGGTGGGGGCTAAACTGGGGGAGCCAGGAACTCAGTTATAAAGGCATGACAAGAGGGGTAGGGTGGCTAGGGGTTCTCTTGTAGAGGGTCCAGAGAGCAACCAAGGGGAAGTGGTCTTGAGGAGGGGGGAGGTGACGGGGAGTCCAAAAAGGAGATGCACAAAAGATCAAGGGGGAAACTAAGGTTCCCCTGCTGGGGGACTCCGTGATCAGGAGTATTCATTGGGCGGGGCAAGGTGAGGGGAAAATCCAGTCCAGTTAAGGTAGTAGGTATTTCCGGTCTGACTGTGCATAGGGCGAAGTTCATGGTGTATGAGCTGGCGAGGGACTGTGGAGGATCACCGAACTTCCTCATGCATCTGGGAACAAATGATATTGAGGGGAATAGTGTGCTGGAAATTTAGGCAAGGTTCCAAGAACTGGCCATGGTCTGTCATGACAATGGATGCACAGTCTCCTTCTCGGAAATCCTGCCAGTGCCAAGGGCCACTGTGGAGAACAAACAGAAGTTCAGGGAGATTAATGACTGGCACAGGCAGTGGGGTGAAGCACTGGGGACTGGGGTGTTGGGAGACTGGGGGGGGGTAGTTTGGGAAGACAAGGGACTGCATGCCTGGGATAGGCTTCACCTAAATCTGGTTGGGAAGGAAGTTCTCAAACAGGGGATGATGGATTTCATTCAGGCTAGATGGGGTTTAAAGTTGTGAAGGGGGGGGCACTGCCGGGCTGATCCAGCCATCCATACATCTGGTAGGACTGGCCTGCAACCCCATAGAGGGGGTACAGATGGTACCCTAGGGGAGAAGTGTGGACGGACGGACGTATGAAAGATCTGGGGAGGATATGGTAAAGAGGGGTAGAGACAAGGGTTGGAGGGTGACTTTAATAAATGCCAAGAGCCTGGGGAATAAAATGCCTGAGTTCCAGGCCACACTGCTTGAGGGTGGGGTGGATGTAGCACCGGTCACTAAAACCTGGGCCACCCCTGGCCATGACTGGGACCTTAATCTGAGTGGGTACCTTGTGCTAAGGAAGGCGAGAGAGGTGGGCAGAGGGGGAGGAGTAGCAATGTTCATTAGGGATAACATCAAGATTATGAGTGTGGAGGAAGCAGAGGGTAACGTAGCGGCCCTATGGGTCACCTTGTGAACCCCTGTGGGAGCGAATATCAGGTTGGGGTGGCATATAGGCCCCCAGGACTAGCGGGGGACCTGCAGGATTGCCTGTTGGCTAACCTTAAGAGGCAGTGTGGACTGAAAGGGGAAGGAGTGGTGTTGATGGGGGACCTTAATATGCCAGCTACTGACTGGGGTACTATGACGTCCACTGTAACCAGGGAACAGAAGCTGCTGGATGGCTTCCTGGACGCGTTCCTCAATCAGCAGGTGATGGACCCAACGAGGGAGGGTCATATCCTGATGTGGTTTTAGCAGATGGGTATCTTGTGCGAGATCTAGTTGTGGAAGAACCCTGGCTGGGAGCGACCACAACACAGTGGTTTCAGCTTAAACTGGGGGAGAGATCATTCAAGGACAATGATAGTTGATTTTAGGGGGCTGACTTTCATAACATGGGGAAAATTATCAAGGGGCATTTACGGGAGATAAAACCAGGTTTGGACGTGGAAGGTAGGTGGGAGATCATAAAGTGGGGGCTACAGGAGGCCACCAGGACCTGTGAAACAGTGAAGTGCAAGGGCGGTAAGTTTCATAAACCATGCTGGTGGACCAAGGAGGCCCAGGAGGCAGTAAGGGAGAAGAAGGCTGCCTACAGTTGGTACAAAAAAATGAGAGGAGAGAGGGATAGAGAGAACTATCGCCTTCCAACCAGGAAAGTCACCAGAGTGGTGAGGGGGGCAAAAGCCTGGAAAGAGCAGAGGCTGGCGCACAGGATATGGGGTGGGGAAAAGGGGTTCTTTAGGTATATTGCTGCGCAGAGGAAGGTCAAGGGCCAGCTCAGTAGGTTGAGGACAGCTGGGGGGATGGGTGGAAGGGCTGGAGAGCAGGCGGAAGTACTGAAAGAGTACTTTGCCTCAATGTTCACTAGGGAGGAGGCTGGGGAACTTCCAAAAAAGGGGTTGAAGGACACAGAAGGTGCAGCAGACCTAACTATTGGGCTACCTGCTGAAGAACAAGCCACTGGGGGGGGGGGGAGGTAGGCCAGGGGTGAGATGATAGGCTGGTTCTGCTGAATGGGGGGAGGGGGGACAGATGCTGATATTCCCATCGGTCGGGTGTGGGAAGCCCTCCAGTTCCTAAAAAAGGATGAATCTCTGGAGCCTGATGCTATTCATCCCAGAGTACTGAGGGAGTTGGCGGATGTTTTGGCTGTGCCATTGGCGGATCTGTAACTTGTCGCTCCAGACAGGGAGGGTGCCAAGGGATTGGAAGCAGGCACATGTTGTGCCCATCCATAAAGGGGGATCGAGAGAAGAGCCAGGAAACTATAGACCCGTCAGTTTGATGTCGGTGGTGTGGAAGGTAATGGAGAGCATACTTAGCGAAAGGCTGGGAGGTTTCTTGGAGGAGATGGGTTACCTGGATGACTGGCAGCATGGGTCTGTGTCAGGTAGATCGTGTCAAACAGACCTTGTAGGGTTCTATGAGTGGGTGACATCAGAACTCGACAGGGAGAGAGCAGTGGATGTACTGTTCCTGGACTTCAGCAAGGCATCTGATTCAGTCCCTCACACTGGCCTGAGGGAGAAGCTGGGGGTAGGTCCATTGATGGTTAGGTGGATTGGAAATTGGCTTTCGGGTCGCACTATGTGGGTAGTGGTCGGAGGGGAGGTCTTGTCTCCTACGGAGGTCATAAGTGGTGTCCCACAGGGATCAGTCCTGGGGCCACTCCTGTTAACGCCTACATCTCCGATATCAGGGAAGGTATCGGGTGTGAAATGAGTCTCTTTGCGGATGAATCTAAGCTAGGGGCGGGGGCAGTGCTGGAGGGGAGATTGGTCCTGCAAGAGGACCTGGATACTCTGGATAGGTGGTCCTGCACCTGGAAACTGAAATTTAACTCCTCCAAGTGCAAGGTGCTACATCTAGAGCAGGAAAACCCCAACTATGTGTACACCCTTGGGGGGATGAGTTGCAGGCCACAGCAGGGGAAAGAGACCTAAGAGTCTTGGTGGGTGTTAACATAAATAATTCAGAGCAGTGCAGGAGGGCTGCGGTCAGGGCAAATAGGATGCTGGGATGCATCGCTAGGGGGATTACCTCAAGGAACAGGGAGGTGATTTTGCCACTGTACAACAGCCTGGTTAGACCACATCTTGAGTACTGTGTGCAGTTCTGGAGGCCGCACCTAAGAAGGGACATCCAACTCCTGGAGAGGGTTCAGAGGAGAGCAATCAGAATGATCTGGGGCCTGGGGGATATGACATATGAGGAATGACTAGGGGAGCTCAACCTGTTCTCGCTGGAGGAGAGGAAGGACTGGGGGGACATGACTGAGGTCTTCAAGTATCTCAGGGAAGTAAATAAAGTAAGCCGAAAAAGGATATTTCAACTGAAGGAGGGTGGAGTCACCAGAGGACACAGCTAGAAGACTGAGGGTGGTAAGATTAGGGGGGGGAAAGGAGGAGGAGGAGGTACTTCACTGAGAGAGTGGTGGAACCGTGGAATGCACTGCCCAGGGAGCTGGTACAGGCAGCTACGGTGGAGGGATTCAAGAGAGGGTGGGTCAGGTATAAGCAAGGGGTGAAGCAGAGGCTGGTTTGCCTGGGGGGGCAGGACTGGGGGATGGAGTAAGAGTGGAAGGAGACAGATAGAGGGCTATGGTAGCCAACGAGGGTGCTGAAGCACGAGCAGACTTAACAGACCACTAGGCCTACTCTGCTGGTATCTAGTATGTTAGTATGTTAGATCTGGACAATCAGGCTTCGGATAATCAATGTTATACTGTATTATAAGGTATTAAAAAAATATATCTTATGGGCTTAAAACATTAATCGTGGGGGGTTACCTACTGGAGGGTGAGGACTACTAGTTGTTCCCCATGTCAGACTTGTGTCTGCTGAGCCCTGAACTGATACTTAGGACTGTCAGTGGGTGATTCTGTTCAAATTCTACATCCAATGAAGTCTATGCCTAGTTCCACAGAAGAAACATTCCCTAATGTGGAATCTTTCCCACTACACCAAGACGATATGTGATGCCATTACTCCCAAGGTCTTAAGAAACTGAAGATCTGTCGCAGTCGTAAGTACTTTTTGACTGTGAAGCATGGAGGTAGTTCTTTACTGTACATATTCTGTCTAGGGACAGAGATTCCTTCCCGTTGCTTCAGTAAATGGGAAGTACTACAGATTTCCTCTTCTAGTTTATAATTTAACCATGTTATGCAATACCCCCTGCTTATCTGCTCACTCTGCTTGCCTCTTCCCAAGAGTTTGCCCTGAATAGTCAGTTTCCCAGGTATAGAGATATGTTCAATCCCTCCTTTCCAAGCAGTGCTTCTAAGCCTACCATGATCTTCATGAAGAAACATGAACTGTAGGGTCACCCTCTTTCCAAAAGAATGGAAAAACCAGGATTAAAAATGAAATGTGCCATTTTTAAATACCACTTGAGTCTATTTTTTTCAAACCAAAAAAAAATGCACTATGGTTACAACCACAACTGGTGCTAAATTTGTGTAAACCCCTATTTTGCTCCACTTTGCAAACTGATTTGCACTCAATTTTGGGAAAACCGGGAACAGATGCATCACCAAAGGAAACTGCTTAGTGCTAATGATGCTCTCCTAGTACAGCAACGCTGGAAAATGCCTGTCTTGTATTGCTACAGATGTACACTGCTGTTCTATACATCAGTAAGCATCTCCAAGCAGGAAGAAGACCAGGGTTAGAATCGTAAGATTAAAAAGGGAAAGTGGGGAGGACTGTTCAGAGGGGACAAGGAAAAGGCAGACATCCTAAACAAATACTTTTGTTCAGTATTCACAGAGGAAAAAGGGGAAGGGACACAAAAGAGTAATAAAAGCACTGGAGGGAAGAAGGTGGGGCATAGTCTGTTTTCAGAGGAGAGAGTACTGAAGGGACCCACTAATCTGAAAGTGGACAAAGCAATGGGGCCAGACGGGGTGCATCCAAGGGTACTGAGGTAGCTCAGAGAGGTACTGGCTACACTTCTGACACGCCTATTTATCAGCTCATTTTGAAAGGAGTGGTTCTGGAGGACTACAGGGGGGCAGATGTATTCCCACTTCACAAAACTTGTAGCAGGGAAGATGCTGGATATTATAGGCCAGTCAGCCTGACTTTGGTGGTGGGAAAGTTAAAGGAGTCACTGCTGAAGGAAAGGATTGTAGAATAACTTGAATACAATGGGTTACAAGACCCGAGGCAACATGGATTCACAGGGGGAGGTCATGTCAAATGAATCTGATAGATTTCTTTGACTGGGTGACAACAGAGTTAGATCAGGGTGGAGCAGTGGATGTGGCCTACTTACTGTAGATTTCAGTGAGGCTTTCGACACCATTCCACAGAGGAGGCTAGTAAGCAAGCTGGGTAGCTTAGGAGTGGGTTCAAAGGTGGTAAACTACGTAAGAAATCAGTTAGGAGACAGGCAACATAGGGTGGTGGTAAATGGAGTTCACTCAGAGGAAGACAGAGTAACCAGCGGGGTGCTTCAGGGATCAGTGTTGGGACCGGTCCTCTTTAAGGCCCTATAAGTGACACTGCAGAGGAGGCGGAAGGGAAGGTCTGCCTCTTTGTAGATTACACCAAAATCTGCAACAGGGTTGACAATTGGGTGGGTGGGGCGCATGGAAAGAATAAGAAGAGACCAGAGAAAACTCATGAAGTGGTCAAGAGTATGGCATTTATTGCAGTGCATGGTATCTGCCTCTTTGGTCTAGAAGCAAATGTTCACAGAAGCATGGCACTTTCCATAAGCTAACAGTGTTGAAACCAGAAATTTTCCTACAGGGTGTAAAACTTCCTGCAAAAAGCATAATAGAGCAGGTACAATAACTCTAAATTTGTTAAGTCATCATATGATGGTACAGAGTTTCACATGACATCTGAAGTTCCGTACCAGCACCCTAATGTTAAGAAGAAAGTGATCTGTTAATGTAGGTCAAATGATGAGCCAGTTGCCAGTTTACTCTGGAAACCGTGTTCCCTGGAGAATACACAGTTGCAGTGCAAACAAAGGACCTCTGCACACAAGGGAAGATATTGGGTTATAACAGGCAAGGTTTAGAAGAATAAAGTACAAAGACTCTAGTGTATGGTTAATGGTATATTCTCTCTCTCCCTTACAGGTGTCATATCTGCAGGCTGATGGATTTTTTATCTACTACTTTATGTATTAAAAGCAACCGTATGTTGCAGTAATGTAACTGTATAACAAATATCTAAATCCAAGGAGAAAATCTATTTTTTTTTTAATTGCTTTTTACTGAGATAAAGAACACTGATGTACATGCAGCAAACAATTGGTACGTACCTTTTAAACACAGCACACGACTGAGGCACAAAGTTATTATAACACTGAATAGCAGCTAAGGAGGGGGGGCTAGGCTTATGGGCAGACTAGATGGACCACACGGTCCCCTTCTGCCATCACTTTCTATGTTTCTGTATTAGGTTCACATATACAATATTATTACACTGTCTCCCCTTGTTCCATTCAGCTTAAAGGAAAGCAGCCCGAAATGTGGGCTCCCTCCCTCGGACAGCTTACCCTCCGGTTTAGCTCTGACCAGCAAGAGCGGGATTTTAAATGCGCCACAACTCTGTATTTACATTTTAAAACTAAGGAACCTTACGGAGGTATGGAGCCAGGGGGTTCCATTTGCTGAAATGGTGCAGCAGCCGCACGCTAAACTAATGAGCATTGAGCGAGCAGTGCATCGTCACCGTTTCAACAAATGAATCTACCTCCTCATACTAAACTTCAGTTTTAAATAATATACGCTAAAATTCTTGTTGCCTAAAAATCCAGCTCTTGTAGTCAAAACTAAACGAAGGAAATAGCTAAGGAAGGAGCCACGTTTTGGGCTGCTCTCCTTTAAAACATACATGAAAACAACTCCTTATATGTTATCCAGTTTGTCAGAACACTCAACTTATTCTCTGTATATGGCTCCCTTAACATTCTTACAGTTAGCGCCATATGGCGTTGGAACCATCCATTGCTTAACCTGACCCAAAATGGCGGTACCAGATAGAATATATATTTATCAGTATTTCATCTCATCATCCCATGCTGAGCCTGCCATTCAAACACCACCACCACCACCACCATCAGTAGTGAAGGCTCTGCTCCTGTTTTTTTTTTTTTTTTTTTGAGGCAGGTACATAGGAACTACAGCATGTACATCTGTAGAGGTGAGAAGGTATTTACTTATGAGTTAGTAACAGAAAGTAAAAAAAAAAAAAAGAAAAAGAGCAGCCTGATGTCCAAGTGGAAGTGCTACACTCTTCCATGCTGGTGACCCGGGTTCAGAATTAGACTCAGGGATCCGGAACCCTGGCAGCCAGAGCAAGCAAGTGCTGCCACTAGTGGTGCAAGCCAGCCCTGGGTGGGGATGGTGGATGCCCAGCAATGCTGCGGCCCCTTGCAATGAGTGGATTGCAGAGCCTGCTCAAAACGCAAGGGGTGGTGCACGTACACAGAGTGTGCTGGATAGACCGTGGCCACACAAGGATGGCTGGCCCATGTCATAGTGTGGAGGAGGCTTGAGGGTGAAAGAACCAGAGAGAAAACCCCAGCAGCCGTCCGTATGACGATGAAGGCCTGCTATGGGTATATTCCTGATGCTGACCACAGCTAGCTGGGGACAGAAAAACCTCAGAATAAAAATGAAGGAAATAGATTATTATGGTGTTGTACAAGCCTTGTGGGGCATTTGTTTGTTTTAATCATTTCACCCATTTTATTTCCCCATAGTCCAACTCTTTCCTCTGTGGCTCCCTCAAGCTCATCTCCATTGCAGCTATGCTTCCTCCAACCTAATATGCTACCCAACAGCCACTTAGTGGTTAATCTCCACCACAGCAGGCCCTTGCAGGAGGCAATGATCCTAGGAGGGACAGCAACCTGTCAGCATAGGGATGGTTGGAGAGGATGGCTCCGTAGCATGCAGGCATGCAAAAACAGCAGCAAACACATTCATTATGCTTTTACAGCATTAACCACCACATGGCAAGGGAACAGCTGAAGGGGCACTGTCCGTATCCTCCACGGCTACCAAGGGGCAAACATACAGTGACATCAATCCTATTGACCCTTCCCAGGGACCTTGGGTGATGGTGCTCCACCAACTACTGGCATCGATTAGGGCCTGTGATGCAAGCCTTGATCCCCAGCACTGAAGGAAGATGAGCCCTCCTTTAGACCATTGGGCTGGCCCCTAGACTTGTGTTTAGAGGAAAGTCCAAATGTTTTCCATAGGGCAAACATTTTACATACCATTTCCATTAACAACTGAATGGGTCCACATAAACTCTTTGTATTTACTGTCTATTTTATAAGAGTTAAATGCAGGAAAAGAAATAACAGCCTAAAAGCAGTATTCTCACTAGATAGGTGAGAAAAATTGCTTCCATGTATCCCTGGCAGCTAACCAGATTTCCAACATGAGTTACATGGTACACACCCACAACATGAAAAATAGTATCAGTCTTGGCACTAATAAAGCACAGTTCAAGGTTTACCATGCATCTGAAAACTTAAAAAAAAAAAAAAAAAAAGTACCACTCCAGCAATTATTCTGTATTGGTGCCAATCACTGAACCCAAAAGCAGCTCTGATGTTTGATGCCCTTAAAACCCTCTACACTTGTGGTTCGTACCAGAGTCAGTAGGGAATTCTCAAAGCAATATACAACTCATTGGTCCAATCAAGAAATCAAACCACTCATCTCAAAGCAATGTACACCAATAGTTATTACCAGGAAACAGATCAGTGGTCAACGTAGACACTGCTTGAGATATTGACACTTAAAACCTTGGCAGTTTCGGATGTCTATCAATGTATGTTTCCAGTTGGTCTAGTCCAGATGTTTGCCCCAGATGCCTGGCTGGAAAAGGGCTAGAAAGCCTGATGATGGTTGACAAATATTTCCAGTGTTTGGAAAAACTGAGTCACCTAGGAATTCATAGTGGTCAAGGTCAATGCCTAAACACTGCGGCATGATCAGTAGACCATGCTGTATCCACATACTGGGCACAGGTGTACCTACTAAACAGAGTTCCTTAATTCTCCAGCCAACAGGGGGAGTTAGAGCTTCAGGAACATCGAATGTGTCTGGTAGGAGGCAAGCATGGCATGCTGGAGGGTTGTGTGGGATATGGCAGGTGTCATCCAAAATACACAGACAGGCCTCCTAGATGATCTTTGAAGATATCTCTTGCATCAGGCCACACTTATGGAACTATATGGCTTTTTATTGGCTCAGCCAAACTGGAGGCCTCTACCAAAGTGAGAAATGTGGGCACCCTTCTGGACAGCGAACGGACACCTGATGCTCAGATGTCAGCTGCCCGGAATGGGTTTCATCATCTGCGAAATACCACCTGAATTAAATCCCTTATCCCCCTGCATGATCTGGCCACACTGGTACATGCGTTTGTTACCTCAAGGCAAGATTATTGTAACACCCTCTACCTTGGAGTCAGAGGGGGTGCGATGTGGCACCTGCAGCTGTTCCAGAACGCTGCAGCACAACTATTGATGGGCCTTTCCAGGTCCTGTCATATAATGCCAGTGCTGTGCAAACTACACTGCCTGCCAATGTGCTGGCGCATCTCCTTTAAAACAGATCTGTTGACCTATAAGGCCTTGCATGGGCTGGGTCTGGGTTACCTGAGGGAGCTTCTGCATCCCTACACCCTGAGTCGCTCTCTCCGATCAGCAAGGGAGGCCCTCCTGGAGGTCCCCAGAGTGAGATTAAAGTCTTCCGGGGATCGGTCCCTCGAAGCAGATGCCCCGATCCTCTGGAATTCTTGGCCAAGGTACCTGCGGGAGGCTCCCTCCCTAGAGATATTTAAAAGACAATTGAAAGCAAACTTTCTCTTTCAACAAGCCTTTGGGGTATAAATGTAATTATAATATTATATATAATGTAGCTATAATCAGTTATTGAATATGATAGTTTTTTTTGGGGTTTTTTTGTGTTATTTATCTCCCATGCATCCCCAACTGCCACTCCTTCAGATCACTGCCAAGGACGCTCTCCCCCACGGCTCCGATGCCGATCCCCGACCTCACATCGCAGCCACCTCAGGGTAATTCGACGTAACCCTTCGTCGGATAGGTCCTCTACTTCCAAGGAGGAATGGCCTGGAGGCCTCGGCATTGGCCCTGGGTGCTGCTGAGGTCGGGTCGGCTTCTCGGAGTTCCGAGGAGGCACTGGTCTGGGCGGCCATCATTCGGCAGTTTGGAGGTGCCATTTTTTCTGTATTTTCCTCCTTCCCTCCTTCAGTTCCCATGTGTCGCAGCCTCACTGCCCCTGGTCTCCACTGGGGGCCGCTACAGAGCAATGGCTGTCCCTAACCCACCCCAGGAGAGGAGAGGAGAGCAGTCCTCCAGATGCTCAATCCTTCTCCTTCCCCTGCCGACCCTCCGCGCCAGAGTCCGTTCCCGAACCCGGGTCTCCGGTGTGATAGTTTTGTTTTAGATCGTTAGGATTTATCTGTATATTTGAGGATGCTATTTATATGTATTTTATGTTGTTGCTGAATCCTGTCTATATGCTGTTTTTAAGTGCATTTTCCCAAGGGCACCCCGAGCCTTGGGGGAAGGGTGCACAAAAGAAATACAATCTACTACTACTACTATAGGGACATCCTCCGAGCATGGTCTCCTGTGGGGACTGGAGAGTGAAGGGGGTCAACCACGTTTATATAGGGATGACGACATCAGATGTTGTTGTGGGTGGCCCCCTGGTAAACTGCTATCAAAAGTTTCTGTGTGGTCCTAGAGCCTGAGGCTTATATTTCCATAGGTGTGGCCTGATGCAAGAGATTCTCCCAAAGATCTTCTGTTATGGTTAAGGTCTTACATAACTGTTCTTTTCCTTGACTCACTGACCCTCCCAAGCCTACCTCTCCGGTTACACACATGTCAGCAGCTACCCTGAGGAGCAGAGTGCCTGGCAGGTCGTGGTCACCCATTAAGCCCAAAGTGTAAATAATCAGAAGTCAAAAACTCAAAAATGTTAGAGATACCAATAACTCACTAAGTCAGAGCAAGGCATGCCCAAACCAGCCCTATACACAGTAACATAATAATCTAATGTCAGAAGGGACTATAGGTCTGTGATGCCTGCCCCGTTTCCTCATAAGTTGGGTTAACAAAGTATAGTTGCATAAGAACTTACCGTAACAGTAGATCATCAAGAGAATCTCTTGCAGCAGGTCACACTTATTGGAATGTTCCAGCCACAGCCATTATTTCCATCCAAATGATTTGTCAGCAGTCAACCAGAGACCACCCCCGATGACACTACGTGTTGTGTCCTGGCACGTATAAAAGGGGGCAGTCCCAGATGCTCCTCACTTCTTTTCTACCTCAGCAACCGTATATGAGGATACGAGTCAAGAGGCCTCAGAGGGGAACCGAGGAGGAAGAGGAAGCCCCTAAAACATGTTTTGTAGAGAGTAGGAACATGTCACCCTCCTGAAGCAGGAAGCAAGGGGGGTGGAGGGAGGGGCAGCATGACCTGCTGCAAAAGACTCTCTTGAAGATCTACTGTTATGATAAGTTCTTACACAACTGTACTATCTTCCTCGAGGAAATCCATTGCAGCAGGTCACATTTATAGGAATGAGTCCCCAGCAGTTGGGAGGCAAATGGGGAGGAGGCAGCGAGAGAAAAATTACAAGAATTTAGGACAACAATCCTTGAAGCACAGATCAGCCAAAATTGGCTCGCTTTTTGGATGCAATGTTCAGGTAGTAATGTTTAGTGAAGGTATGTACAGTGGACCAGGTAGCTGCTTCACAAATTTCAGTTGCTGAAACGCCTCTAAAGCATGCCGCTGAGGCCGCCATACATCTCGTGGAATGAGGCTTTATCACCCCCGGGATAGGCTTGTTGTATTTATTACAACAAAAAGTAACACAGTTGGCCAACAAAGTGGACAAGCACTGCTTAGAAATTGGAATGCCCTTTTTCCAGGGGTGAAAGAAATAATAAGCTGCTCTGATTTGCACAACTACTTGGTGCGAAGAAGATAATATCAAATTTCTATGCACATCTAATGTATGGAGCAGGTATTCTCCTGGATTAGCAGGCTCCATATAATACACAGGTAAGTGTATGGTTTGATCCAAAGTAAATTCCAATACCACTTTTGGGAGAAACTTAGGATTCGTACATAAGGAGACCCTATCCTTGTGAAAATTCAGGTAGGGCTCTCTAAGCACATCAGTGCATGTAATTCCGAAATGCATCCGTCTACCAGACGTAAGCGCAATTAAAAAAAAGAAGTTTTCCAGGAAAAAAAAATACAGCTCACATTAGGCTGCTGGTTCAAAAGAATGTAACCCAAGTTTTTCAAGAGCAAAATTCAAGTCCCAAGGAGGGACCGGGTCCTGAATGGGGGGCCGGAGATGAAGGAGACCTCTTAAAAAGGTTTTCATCACTTGCAATTGGGTCAAAGGTTCATCTTCCACTAAAATATGGAAAGCTGAAACAGCCGATAAATGGACCTTGACAGAGGTGTATTTGAGACCTCCATCAGACAGGGAGAGTAAATAGTCCAGTATGCATTGTGGTGGACACGTATACGGATCTAAGTCCTGATCTTTATCCCAGATCAAAAACCGCTTCCATTTCATAGAATAGGAAGCATGGGTAGATGGCTTACAGACCACATGCAGAACCTCCGTCACCTGCGGAGAGACCTGAAACCTGGAGAGGACTATGTCCTCATGAGCCAGGCATGCAGATGCAAGATGCAAAGGCTGGGAGGAAGAAGGGTGTCCCCTGGCTTGAGTTAGCAAGGCAGGGCAAATGGGAAGCGGTAGAGGGTCCTAAACACTCAATTGCTGTAATAATGGGAACCAGACCTGTCTCGGCCATATAGGCGCGATGAGGATCATGGAAGCCTTGTCCCTGAGAACTTTGAGTAGAACCCTCTGTATGAGAGGGAAGGGAGGGAGGGAAGGTGTAAAGAAATCTTCCTGTCCAGGAAGGAAATAATGCATCCAGCCATAAAGTTCCAGGACCTGGCTCTAGCGAGCAACAGTGAGGCAGTTTAGTGTTCTGTGGAGAGGCAAATAAGTCCACATCTGGTTGACCCCAGTAGAGGAATAGGTCTCCCAGAACTTCCTGGAGACTCTCCCATTCCCGTTTCTGAATTTTGGATCTGCTTAGTGCCTCTACCAGGGTGTTTGTGACACCTGGCACATGCACTACCATTAGACGTATCCCTCTTTGGATTGCCCAGTACCACACACTCACAGATTCCCTGCACAAGGGGTAAGAATGGGTGCCACCTTGTTTGTTCAGATAATGAACAACCACTGTGCTGTCGGACTGAATCTGTAGACAACCCTGGGGAAGAAGGGTCTTGAAGGCCTGTAGGGCCTACAGGACTGTCCACATCTCTAGGATGTTGATGTGTAAGCAGGCTTCCAGAGTGTTCCAGTTCCCTTGGGTTTGAACATCCCCCAAATGAGCTCCCCACTCATGGTGGGGGGAGGCATCAATGGTCATAATGAGGCAAGGAATGAGAGCCTGGACCGGGACCCCGCACAGGTGATCCAGAGACATCCACCACTGCAGTTCGCAGAGTACTGTGGATGAGACCAGAACTTGAGCTTCAAAATCATTTGTTCTTTGGTCCCACTGGACTCTCAGCATCCACTGAAGGACTCTTATATGTAGTCTGGCATGAGAGATAGTCGAAATGACTGCCTCCATATGAAAGAGGAGGCAGAGGTAGTCTTGAGCCAAGACAGAACGACCAGCGTTCATCTTGAGATGCCAGCATAATCAATTTGTCTGCTTGGTCTCTGGGTAGGAAGGCTAATCCCATGGAACTATTTAGGACAGCCCCTATGTATTGAAGAGACTGGGTGTAATCCATTTTGGATTTTGATATGTTGATCGTGATTCCTACAGAGGAAAACATCTGAAGAGTTTGGGATAATGTTGATGCCAATCGTCCAGATAGGGAAAAACATAGAGGCCTTTCCTGTGGAGAGCAGTGGCTACCACCGCAAGGCACTTCGTGAAGACTCAGGGGGCCAAGGACAGACCAAAAGGAAGGGCTCTGAACTGATAATGATGAACCTAAAAACAGAAGCAGAGAAATCGCCTATGAGCAGGGTGAATCATGATATGGAGGTAGGCATCCTTCATATACAGAGGACAAAGCCAATTCCCCAGGTTCAGAAGAGGCAGGAGTGTTTGAAGGGCTACCATACTGAACCTCTTGTATGCTATACAGAGACTGAGGATTCTAAGATCTAAAATGAGCCACAGATCTCTCGTCCATTTTGGGACCAGAAAAAAATGGGAGTAGAAGCCCCCACCTCTCTGGGGAAGGGGAACGGGTTCTATTGCATTTTCATCAGAAGGACATGTATTTCCTCTGCCAGGACGGATTCCTGGTCGTGGGGAGGTAATGAGAGGCCCTGGGGGGCACGAGAGGTGGAACCTCCGTCAACTCCAAGGTGTGACCTAATTGTATCAACTGGAGGACCCACGCATCAGAGGTTATATTCTGCCAACCCTGGAGATATAGGGAGAATCCCCCGACAGCCGTGGGACGGGCCTCTAATCCCATGGGCGAAGGAGGACCTTCAGGCGGTAGGCTGTTACTGTTGAGAGACATAACAGACGTAACAGCTTGCTTTGGGATTAGCCCATGGTCTCAGCAGGGAAACCTGAGCTTTTTGTTTGTTATTGGGCTGCTGTCTGGGAGCAGACCACTGTCTGTTGGCAGGTCTACAAAAATTACCCTTATAATAAGGTTTGGACAGGATATGATAGAGGGAGCACATCGATTGTGAGGTACGACCCAAGGCCTGTAAGGATGTCAACATGTCTTGGGCTTGGGGCCCAAACAATCTGTCACCCTTAACAATTACATTTAAGATGGATTGCTGCACATCCAGGGCAAACCCAGAAACCCTGAGCCAGGCATGTCTTCTCAGACAAATGCCAGCTGATAAAGCTCTTGCCGTGGAGTCTATGGCATCATAGGCTGCCCTCAACAGATGATGGCCAACAGTCGAAATAGCAGTTAGTTTTGTAGTAAGGTCCTTTTTAGGAGCAGTATCCAGAAGGGACTGGACGGAAGACTGAGTCACCTTCAAAATCTCCTTCTGATATTTGAGTAGATGACCCATACATTTCAAAATTCTGAGGGACATAGTGGAGGAAGTGTACACCCTTTTTCCCCCCATAACATCCAAGTTTTCAGGATTCTTTATCCAGAGGCTGGGTGCTAAGATGTTTTGGTCGTACTGACCAATCATGAGCCGTATTAATGACCACAGAGTCTGCCTGTGGAGGGGAAGTAAAATAAGGATGTTCTATTGGGGCTTGGTAGGTCCTGTCGACCTTACGTGGAGCCGAGGGGATAGTAAAAGGCTGTTGCCAAGCCGCCATGATTGCATCTTCATAAGCATCCAATAAAGGGATGACCAGGGAGGGCAGTCTGGAAGACCCAGATAACTGGCCAATTTCCGCCTGGAGGCATTTTGCTCCGTCTCCTGGAAACCAAAGGTCTTCTGAAGATGTAACATATCAGAAAAATTAGGATCATCAGGAGGGGAACACGGAAGAGCAGGAGGAGTTTTCTCCTGGATGGAGGATGCTGAAGAAACAGATAAAGGGGGCATTGGTTCTTGTTCAATATCATCCCCCACATCCAACCCCCTGTAAATAAGGATCTTCCATATCAAGGTCCCAGTTAATAGGACCAGGAGAAGCCAGAGAGGAGCTGGCAGTTCTAGAGACAAAGGAGTGTCTAGAAGGTACGGAGACTGGCACCGAAGAGACAACCCCTTGAGAGGGATGGGTGGACTTCATGAGGCCCAGAATAGTATTCGCTCCCATTTCATGGTCGCTGAAGTTGTTTTTGCTATTCTTCATTCGCAATTATTAAGTCGCTATATTTGCGTCGCGATTATCATGGGATATCATATTAACCAAAGCTTGGACATCCACCATAGCAAGCTGAGAAGTAGTAATCAGTGTAGTATGAATCGATTTTATAGGTACAATAGAAGAGACTGGATTTGGGTGAAGTACCAATCTAGACGTCGATGAAAGGTGCACAACAGTACCCTAGACCATCGACGGAAGAGTCGTCGATGAAGGGCTAAGAATGTCCTGACTAGCCCTAGTAGGAAGGGCCATCGATGAACTCGAAGGAGTCACCAATGGACGATGAGATCCCTGTGACGGGGGCGGCAGTGTTGGAAGCTGCAGCTTAGGACTTCCCAAAGAAGTCATCAACGGAGGGGATGCTGATGAGCAGGTAGAAGACTGGCCAGAGGTCATCGACGGAGTGAAAGACAACATGGCAACAGCCTCTGAAAGGGCTGCCAAAACTACTTTTGTTTTAAGCAGTTCCTGCTCCCTAGAGCAGGAGGAAGAAGGCAGGCTAGTCGTCGATGGAGAGGAGACAGGAGTGGTATGTTTACTCTTGCTAGAGTGTTTCTTAGGTTTTTCCTGAATGTCAGCCTGTACAGTCAATGAGTGGTCTCAACTGGAATGGTGAGACCCAGAGAAGGAAAGGGACAAGGACCCCTGGACTTCAAGCGATGTTCCTGTTCCAGAAGGGCAACATTTTGCTCCACGAGGTACTCTCGAATTTGGAGTCATTGACGTTCGGTGGCCTTGTTAAACTGCTGACACAGGACACAAGCATGGGTATTGTGTGCAGGACCCAAACACCTACACAGACTTCATGTTCATCCTCAGTCGCGATTTTCTGGCCACAAGAACACTTACAGAACAGAGAATCAGAAGATGACATGGGGAAAGGAATGTAAGGAACTGGGAAAGCTGTGAAGAAAAGGTCAGTGAACTTTTCATCGTTGACTATACAGTAGCTAGTCTCCAGACAGGGAATGTGTAGCATGCAGGTCATGGTTAGAAAAGAGCTGAGGACCATCTGGGACTGCCCCCGTTAATACGTACAAGGACACAACATGTGGTGCCGTCGGGGGTGGTTCCAGGTCGACTGCTGACAAATCATCCAGATGGAAATGATGCCTGCAACTGGAGCATTTCTATAAGTGTGACCTGCTGCAAGAGATTTCCTCAAGGAAGATACACACGGTTCAAACATGTACTTATTTATAGCAATTTCCTCTCATCTGTTACGCGGGGCACCCTGTGATTCACAATTCAATTAGTGGTTCTCAAGTCATACCAAAAACAATACAGTGGCAGAAAAGGGAAAAACAGAAAAGCAGCAGATGTGTATTTTTAGGGAGAATATAATAAGGAATTATGTACTCTTGAGTCACTTACTAAATTTTCTTAGGAATATGTTCGTAGTACAGATGTCGCTGTCACTATTTCAAACACAAGTCACGAGTATGGAAACAACTTCTAATTGTTTATCTCATTGTAGAGCACTGGTACTCACAAGGTTTTCATGAGGGGCCAAATTCATACCCAGATGCACAAGCTAAGTATCAATACAAATACTGATATTTACATATACTGCTAATAGTCAATGTTTTAAAACAGCACTCATAGGTTTCAATGTAAGAAGCGAAGTAGATTTGCTCCAATGATTGTATCATGTAGCACATCGGCACCATTTTGCTGAGCCAAACTGCGGCTCAGCTGAGGGGTTCTTCAGAGCTTTTGTTACATCTTGGCTCACTTTTTAACTGTGACAAAATGGATAAAAATGACTGAACTACAGGTTAACACTACATACCTTAACTTAGCATCACTTATTCTAGTATTACACAGGAGCGTTTGCAATTCAACCAACTCGCGAAATTGCTTATTTACTTGTTCTTGAATTGATTTATCAATTTTAGAATACAGACTAAACACAAATGAGAAATGTCAGCATAGCATGTCTGGAAACAGGGTTAGGGGATACAGGGAAATACCTGGTTTGGGGGGGGGGGGTGTGACCCCAGGCCTTAAACCATTAAAATAATTAAAGTGTAGAAATATGGCTCACCCTGATGGAAGCTTTGTTACAGGACACCCTGTTGATGGCTAGCCATGTTGGGAGATCCAGCATGTTCTGAAGCACCTCTTCATCCAGCTCCAAGTTGGTCAGCTGACCCTCCCCCTTTAGTGTACTCAGGTTGATCTTGTCAGGAGACAGGCCCTTGGTAAACCTAATATAAAAAAAAAAAAAGTAACCACAGCTCAATGAATGTTGGTAAAGATTCAGCACACAAGATAATATTAAAATACGATTATATAAAGATCCCTAGCACTTAATATATGGGCTTCTGGGTCACAAAATACCTTGTAATCATTTGAACAGAGTTCTTACACTGTGTTACAACATCATAATATGAACATTAGTTCTGATTTGTAGGTAACAAGGAGTTCCATTATGGAGTAAGTGATACAAAAATTGCATTGTGTGCTGCTAATCCCAATTGTCTATTACACTGTTATAACTTAGTGGAGCACAAAGTACCGTAGCCAGGAGCAGTGAATTAAAGATGAAGCATGAAAATCAGATTTAAAACTGATACGCTGTGCATGATGCTGCACGAGGGAAGCCTATAATCAGTTCAGAGTCAGGCGATCTGTTGTATTGCAAGTAGCATACCCTCAGACACAGGCAGAGAAATTTACTAGCACATCCTAAACATCTTAGTTCATTGTTTACGTCACCCCATTTCATGACTGAGGCCCAAAACACACAGTTTTATACTGCGCAGCTTAAAAACATAATTCTTACTTTTAAAATAAGTCAACCATCTGTGTCTGTGATTCTGTGATAATTTTATAATTGTTTTTAATTATATATATATATATATTTTTTACCATTTTTCTTACCTTGGCCCCCACGTCTGCCATCCACATCCAGGCATCCACCTTCCTCCAGAGCATCCTGGCTCCTAATTGGACCCCCGCTGCATCCTCCCGCAGTGGGGTGGCAGAAAGCCCCCCTCACTCTCCACCGAGACCAGGATCCAGTATGTGGCAGCGATGCCCTCAGAACCAGGTGTCCCGGCGAACGGCCATCAAGCCGCTAGGACAGGTTGGCATTTTCCCTGTTCAACATCCCCCTTGTGAACGGGGCGTGCAATGATGCCAAGAGATGGAGAGCACATGTTCCTGCACACGCTCCCTCCCAGCGTCATGCCCCAATTCACTCCCCTTTTTGTTGCCTGTGTCACTGCATTACCCCCAGCCTCTGCTAGGGGCCACCAGCACACCGACAGCTACAGGTTCCCCCACCCCGGAGAGGGAGAACAGTCCATCGGACGTTCAATCCCTCTCCTCCCCTGCCGACTCGTGCTCGCTCCCAAACCCGGGTCATCAGCGTGGCGCGAGGTGTGGCGTTCAGCGCCTCAACCCTCAGTGCCACCGGGCTGGCTAGGATTTTTCTTATAAACATGGAGTGAAGATTAACATCACTGCATGTTTCAAACTGCTTCCTTATCCACTCACTACGTATTCTTTTTAAGTTCTCATATTCAATGAACCTGATAAAGTAAGAAGATTATAGGCAACATTTTGTGTTTGTGAAAATAAACAGCAACATTCTCCAACAAGTGTGAGAGAAGACTGCTGCACTGACCAACAGAAATAACAGGGATACTAACTTTTTGAGGAATAATTTCAGTACACTAAAAGCAAATGCAACAGCCATCCTAACAGTGCAGTGGTTAGGAAGCTGCTTGATGCACAGCCAGCCTGGATCCGTGTCCTAAACCTGGGATATTTCTGTGGTGCTGACTGTCAGGACAGAGACCGAAATACCCAGTGGACACTCTCCTCATCCAGGGAGGGGCAAGGGGCATTCTGCACTGTATTACACAGAGATACCCATAGAAACAGCCAGCATTCTGGGAATGGGAGTCTGCTACACAGTTTAGCACTGCCACTTCTGGCTCCATCACCTGAGACTGGGGCTGGTGGGACTGGTAGAGCACTGGAAAAAGTGGACCCCTGCGACCCACGTTTCCAGCTGGGTAGGTCACAGAAGCAGAGACAATGGCATCCCCTCCTCTTCACTGCCAAATTTGATACCCTCCTCATGGGCACTGTAGGGTATGCCCAGCCAGCACTGTGCAGTGACAGGACTAGAGGCTAGTCTTCTAGTGGGGAGGCAAAGGGACACATTGATGACCAAAAGTGTTGGACTTGGGTCCCCGGGGTAATGAGCATGAATTAAAAAAAAAAAAAATTGCTGTGGCTGAAGCATACTGCATTGCACTTTCAGGGGGAGAATGCAGTTCATTTGAGTCACAGAATCAGCAGGTGCCGCCCCCTGAACCGGGCGCCCCACGCCTTCTGCCAGGCTGCAGCTCGGCTCACTCCGGATGCCTGCGCCTTACTGCCCACCCTCCTGCAGATCTAAAAAGAGCAGGTGTTGCCCCTGAACCCGGTGCCCCACACCTTCCACCAGGCTGTGATTGCCTGCCCGCTGATCAGCTTACGCTGCACCGCCTGCAGATCCAAGAAGAGGTATGGCTTGCTCGCTTCTGCCCCAGACAGGCAATCCAAACCCTTTATTTCCATTGGATATTTACTGCTACTCGGGGCTTTGGATTGGCTGCTCAGCACTACTGTGCTGGAGCTACGGGGGACTGATTTACTTTCTTTTCAAATTGCCCGCTCTGCTTCTGCTGTATTATTTTGTTCTCTAATTTTTTTTTTTTTTTTTACCTTATCTGCTTCCTACTGTTTCATGCCTGCCTTACTGAATGTTAAACATTTGTTTGCCTGATCTGGTTGACCAACATGCTGCAGCAATTATCTATCCTTACAATGTTACTTGTACAGTATTCCCTGCTTAACTTGCATGTTTCATCATAGCTACTTAAATTAGTTTGCGACTGTAGTTAATTATATTTACTGCTCAACTCGTATGTTTAATCATTTTGCTTAATTTAATTTGCTACAGTATCTGTGACTAGACAGGGTACTCCCCCCCCCCCACACACACTTTTCGTCCTTTACTGATAGCACAGTGCCTTGCCAGTCCCCCTTCACGAACCTGCTTTCCCTGCTTGTTTTCTGCTTAATTTTCTGAACTTGTGCCCAAGTGCCATTTTGGCTGTTTATCTGTACCCCTGACTTAGTGTCTAATTTGACTGAACTTGCTCCCCACCCCCCACCTGCACTTCTGCTTATACTGATCTTGCTCCTTCCCTGCTTTCTTTTTGTCCCTTCGATTCTGCTCTTCTGCTACTGGTTCCGTTTCAATTTACACTGCCTGGCTCCCACACTAATCGGTGTCACCTCTCGCTCTCCTTGGTGCTGAGGTGAGTCACCCCCTGCTAAGCACCTCTTCTGTAATTCTCCCCCTCTCCTGATCTGTCTGCTCCTCAACCCGCCCACTCCAGTTCTCCTTTTGTCCTCTCAGATTCCACCCACCTTTTGTGCCTAGAACCCCTAACCCATCTTTTTCTCTCCCTAGGCAGGTGCCGCCCCTGAACCGGGCGCCCCACGCGTTCCACCAGGCTACGGCTCAGCTCGCTCTGGCTGACTGTGCCTTGCAGCCCGCCCGCAGATCCAAGAAGAGGTATGGCTTGCTCGCTTCTGCCACAGACAGGGAATCCAAACCCTTTATTTCTATTGGATATTTACTGCTACTCAGGGCTTTGGATTGGCTGCTTAGAACTATTGTGCTGGAGCTACGGGGGGGGGGGACTGATTTACTTTCTTTTCAAATTGCCCGCTCTGCTTCTGCTGTATTATTTTGTCCTCTAATTTTTTCCTGTCCCCGGCCTCTATTAAATCCGCTTGTGCTCCTCCCCTCTCAGACAACCCCCTTCCCATTGGTCACTGACTCACAGTTACTTCTGTACCACACACGCTCCTATACTCTGCTCACATTCTCTACAACATTATACTGTTCTCTGCATTGTTTCTAAGGCACATATACCTCAACCCATTAAGGGTAATATTAAATAATAGTGCTCTGCTAGTGCTCTCTGAGCAGGGTTCTCTGCATTCCTACAAGGCACATATATTCTAGCCCATTAAGGCTAACTATAAATTAATTCTTAAATAATTCTACTCTAAAGTACTTCTTACTCCCTTAGGTCATTGGGACCTGCTGTTCTCAAAGTTCCTGCCACTCAAACGCAAATGGGGGGCAGAGATTTTGCTTCATGTGCCCCCAGAGTATGGAACTCCTTTCCTGCCCAGGTCCGCTCCTCCCGCTCCCACTCATGCCTTCAGAGCTCCATGTGGAATTACTTGAAGCTCTCCTCTGCGTATGGTTTTCCTAAATCACCATAACTAACCTTGGTTGCCTGCACTGAACTTACATGTCCTCCTTCTGGTACGCTTGCGCAGGTCCTGCTGATGCATCCTGCCTGCTTGGGTTCCGCTCTGTATATACTGTATTTACTCTCTGTTTCAGGTGATGCTTTGACTCCGGCTCTGCTTTTGGGGCTCTGAGCTGTATAGAACTGTATAATGCACTGTTCATAGCCTTGGTGACTCTATGTATCTATTTTGTTCCTATTCTAACTGCGTTTACTGACTGCTTGTGTTATGTTCATCTGTCTCTACCAGATTCTGTGTAATGACGCCCTAACTTGTATCATGTTGTCCTCTGTATGAATTTGTATTTCACTGTACTCTTCCAGGTCGTACCGGAAAATAGGCAAATGTCTTGTCTAGTGTACTTATCTGGTCAACAAAAGCTAAATAAATAATAGTGTTCTTCTTTACTGCAGCTGTCAGAGTCTTGCAGCTTACTTTCCCTGCATCCTAGCGTTACAGCATATTACCATGCTATGGTATAATCCCTACATAACTATGTTCTCCCTCCCAGGATTAGGTGTTACTTGCTGCTGTGCGACTAGTGCTGGACAAACTGTATTGTATAGTAGCTGATGTTTGACTGCTTAGACCTAGCTATTGAGCAAGATTGCTGCAGTTTTCCATTTCTGCCCTACTGACAAACCCTGTCCCCTTCCCCACACTGGTCACTCTGCTAATTATTAATTTCTCCGCCCCACTTGTAATGCTGTCTTCTAAACAGCTTAATTTCTTCTGCCTTACCTAAAACCTTCCTTACACACACACACACACACACCCGCTGCTGCTGTCCTCCTCAAATCGATTGTCAACCACAGACCCCCGTTAACTCCTCTTGTATCTCTAAATAATTGCCCTGCATTTACTACTTCTTCACCTCATGCTTTGTCCTTCCCCATTGCCTGCCCCCACTGAGCTTGCTATTGTACTCTAGCTGTATTTTTTTTTTTTTTTTTATAGCCCCTTCTCTCTACCATGGTGGAACTTCTTCTGGGAATCCCTAGACTGTGCTCCCCAAGTCCCTCCCCAGGTACCTACCATGGTGTCGCTTTCGGACCTACCTCCATGCTGCCTCGGCCTACCCCCCCCCGGGCGGGAAGGGGGGGGACCCATTTACCCCCAGTCCATTAGTGTGCCAGGAGGTCCATCTTCGGCATCCAACGATAGCCCGGTTATGGGTTATCTGGGGCAGTCGGGTCCCGTCTCAGTCCTCCACGACAGGTTCCTTTTTCCAGTTTTCTGTCCCCTCCCACAGGACGTGAGCACTCTAGGGAGACCTAGGGGCGGCGCACGTCAAGACATGCGAGCGCTCCGGTCTCCGTCCGTCCCTCCCTCCCTTCTCTATGCAGTCCCGCTGCACCTCCACCCGTGGTCACCCAGGTGGCGGTAGAGCTGCGGGACAAGCATCCTCCTCCCAGAGGAGAGAGCAGCCGTGGGTGCTCAATCCTCCTCCCCAGCCGGTCCTCCAGCTACCCCAAGTCCGCTCTCGAACCAGGTCACTAGCGCCGCAAGCGGAAATCCAACCGCCAAAGCCAAGCGGCTGGCCTTACTCAGCTGTATTTAATCCTCTGTCTTTCCTTCCTTGTTCCACAGACAGCTCACCTGCGGGCTTCCCAAGCTGCTCCTGTGGCCCTGGCTCTCTCCGAGCAGGCCGCAGCTAACAGACTACCCGACTGACCCCCCAGACAGATTCAGGAACGCACCAGACCACCGAAACTCGTGGTTTTGAATGCCGCTATTTTGACTGGATGCCCAGTGGAGAAGCCAGGTACTGACTGGCAGTTTCTGCTTCTTGGCTGATTTTCCAATGCCTGGCGCTTCCTGATCTCAGGGAAATCTCTTTCTGTGCTGTGTTCTGGACTGAATTATTTCGCCTCTCCCACCTCCTCACAGTATTAAACAGACCCTTGCTCCACCCCTTTCCTCAGCCTAGCAGCAGATTGATTGCGCCACTGCTGTACATTCTTATGCTATTGGCCTCCCTGTCTTCAATACCTGACTCGACCCACTTTCTTACCGCCCCTTTTTAAAGCAGTCTCACCCACAGGGTCGCACATTTGCTCTCAACTTTTTCCTCCAGCCACTCCAGTTAACTCCTCTCAATTACTGCTGTAACCTGCCCTATTGTTAGGGACCACACCCTAATTTGACTATATACCCTTTCAATTCTCCAGTTAACTCCTCTCAATTACTGCTCTAACCTGCCTATTGTTAGGGACCTCACCCTAATTTCGACTATATACCCTTTCAATTCTTACACTTCCACTGCCTATGGTGACATACCCAGTCACAGTCAAACCATCCCAGCGGCTGGCACCTTTGCCTTTGCATAGGTTGCTAATTCAATCTATAGGCTGCAAGGACCAGACAGACTCAACTGTATCTGCTTTATCCAAGGCATCACCATGTGGGTGCCCCACTGGCTCTGTTTTCTATTCCTTCTTTTCCTTGTGCCATGCACAGTACACAAGCTCTCCCAATCTTCTAGCCGGTGGGAACATTGCCTTCCGGTGGGCTGTCATGTGCACCGTAACTCATCCTATAATTATCTTTGTGCTCTTAGACTCCCCCACCTGCAGCCCTTTGTTCGAACTACTATTAGTGGCGGGACTTGGGCCGAACTGGCCCCACAGAGCATATCCATCACTCTACCGTGCACTTACCTCTCTTTACATCTCACTACGGTCTCACCTTTGCCTTCCCCCTCCTATTTCAGTATTCCATCCAGTCATTAACCCCTGATGGGACATTCCCACAATGCTTATAGCTAGGCATCTGACAGCCCCCTACCCTCTTAACTCTGGGCCTCACTGTTATTCTATGCCTTATACCCGTCATACCTCCACCATATCGGCACACGACTGCCTCCTATCTATCCATCACGCAGGCGCACAAATTCCTTCAGAATAAAACTGCTTTGCAGATGGATAATGGTCCTTATTTTCCTGCTATTGATCTCTGCAGGTAATGTCGAGCTAAATCTGGGACCACCACAGGTACTAGCCACCCCAGCTGACTTTACAACCACTAAAGGACTGAAATGCCTACACCTTACTGTGTGCAGTCTTCTGAAAAAGTTAGACCTTGTCCGTGCCTGGATTTCTCACACAGAGACAGATATCTTAGTACTTACTGAACTTGGCTGAAAAAATCCACTCCAGATACTGTGATTTCTTTCCCATCCTACATACTTTTTCATAGTGACAGGCCAACCAGGGAAGGGGGTGTAGCCATCTACATAAAAGACAGACTTACTGTATCCGATATTGCTCCTGTCAGCACCACGAAGGAATCTGAAACCCTGATGCTAAATCTATCTCTATCCCCTGTAGAAATCCTAACAATTATAGGCTGCTACAGGCCGCCTTCTGGGGGCCTAGAACTTGTAAATTATTTGCGCAGTATCTCTCACACAAAACAGAACTAAATCATCAAACTTGGCGACTTAAATTTCGAGTGGCTAAAAACTTGTAACAAAAGCTTACAGTTCAAGGACTATTGTGATGAAGCCAGATTCGCCCAGTTGGTATCAGATATAACCTGCCCAAATCCCAAACTCCCCTCAATCGGGTCACTACTCAACTTAATTCTCATTAATAGACCCCATAAGATCATACACACGTCAGTCTTTCCCAATGACACCAGTGATCACTGTGCCACGGCCTGTATAAGAGGACAGCCTTTCCCTAAGTCAGCTAGTAGGTTTACCTGGATAAGGAGTTTCCGTAAATTCAACCTGTCCCATTACCTCTTTGACCTCAGAAACATACACTAGTCCGATTTTTACCTGGCCATGAACATTGAAGATGCGGCCTCTATCTTCAACACCGTGTTAATCAGCATCATTAACAGACATGCCCCTTTGATAAAACACAGATCGCAGAAGATCTCCTGCCCCTGGTTCATGGCCAAATTAAAGGCCAAGCTAAACATGAGGGACTGGCTCCAGGCTACAGCTAGACGGACCAAACTCCCCTCAGACTGGGCAGCCTTTAGAGCTTGCCGTAATGATTGTACACAAACATCAGGGCATCAAAGGCAAATCACTTCCTCGCTGCTTTTGATTCCACTAAGGGTAACGCCAGCAAATTCTGGAAGATAGTTAAGGCAGCCAAAGGCAATACATCCTCTTCCTTGTTACCCGGTATGGTATCCTTTAATGGTAAGACACTCTCCGACAAATCCAACATCCTTCATGGCTTTAATTATCACTTTTCTACCGCGGGACTCGCATTTGATACCTCGGAAGCTGCCTCCCTCCCTTGCCTAAACATTCCTCGCCACCAACTATCAACGTCTTCTCCTTCACCCCATTCCAGTACAAAGAGGTAGAAGACTTTCTCCACCTAGATGTTAAAGGTGTTGGTGCCGATGGGATAGGACCTTATTTTCTTAAAGCTGGTTTCCAGTACCTAACAGCCCCCGTCTTGCATCTCTTTAATCTGTCCATCAGCTCCAGTACTTTACCTGGTGTATGGAAAATAGCCCAGGTACTCCTGCTATTTAAATTAGGTGACCCTCTGGATCTAAATAACTACCGACCTATATCCATTCTACCCCTACTCTCTAAACTCCTCAAGAAACTGGTAAATGTTCAAATAAGGGGCTATCTCGATAAAAACAACCAGATAAACCCAGCCCAATCGGGATTCCATACAGCCCATAGCACAACCTCAGCTCTAGCCTCAGTTACTAATGACTGGCTCCTTGCAATGGATAAGAAGCAAGTCACAGGGGCAGTCTTCCTGGACCTCAGTAAAGCTTTCAACACTGTTAATCATGCTTTACTCTTCAACACATTAAACTGGCATGGCATCTCTGGCCCAGCCCTGTCATGGTTCAACAGCTAACTGACAGACTCCAACAGGTTAAGGCAGAAGGTTCCCTACCCGCTCCTTCCCCTCAAAAGAGGAGTACCACAAGGATCAATTCTTGGACCTCTTCTTTTTATGATATATAGCAACACCATTGGTACTAACATTGGTAAAGCAAGATTACACCTGTTCACGGATGACACTGTGATATATACTTTCGCTAGCTGAAGCACGTTTGGAGCTCCAGTCCGAATTTAACCTCCTACAATGCACCATTGCACAGTCCAAATTGTTATTAAATGCTACAAAAAAAAAAAAAATGATGTACTTCTATTCTAATCATCTGCCTGCCATTACAAATGCACTCAAAAATCCTGCCCCCATTAAGACTCTTCCTGACGACAATCCTTAGGTGGTTAACAAATTCAAATACCTAGTCTGTGAACTAGATTAATACCCAACGTTTTCGGCTCATATACAGTAGCCTCCCTTGCCAAAAAACTGCAGCAAAGAATTGGCTTTTTTACAGAAACAAATCCCGTTTCACCACAGAAGTAAGACTTTGTTTGGTCCAGACTACTTTCATTCCTCTACTCGACTATGCTGATATACTATATGGCCAATGTGCAGACCACCTGCTTCACCAGTTAGACACCCCCTCTACCACAGGGCTTTACGCTTCATTTCCAACGTCCATCATCGTACTCACCACTGTGACCTTCATACTTCTTTGGGTTGGTCATCCTTATCAACTAGACATCTCATCCACTCTCTTACCTGGTTCTACAAAGCTCTCCTTTTGAAGCCCCCCCCCCACCACCATATGTCTAATCTCTTCCAGTGGGCCGCCTGTCTTTACCCCTTAAGTAGCAATGCCTACATTATGTATGATATCCCAGGTTCCCGATCCGGGGCCATGGCCATAAGCTGTTCTCTCTCGGATGTGTGGAAAAAAGCCCAAGCAAGACTCAAACTACAAAGTCTAATCCCTCTAAACAGCTTCAAAAAACTAGTCGCTGGTAAGTTACGCAACTCCTGTGCTTGCCATTGAATAAGTGTTGCTGCCTCAACCATTATCCCCTGAGTACACAACAAACACTCTTTCCTACAGCTCCATCCCTCAGCCCATCCTCACCTAAAGACACCATCCATTCCCTCATCCCGCAAGTATCATCCTCTGCCTCCTTGACCCACCATTCTACCCACCCCCTCCCTCCTCTTTCAACTGCTATTTGCCCTCCCCTAGTCTGTATTTTATACCTAGTCAACCTCCTCTAACTGCCTACCTAGTTATTGCCAATATTTGATGAATCCTGTATAATAATTAATAATAATATATTTTTATGGCACCTGTCAAATGCCAAGGTGCCATACAAATTAAAAATTAAAGAACAAATCTGAATAAACAATCATAAAATCAAACATCAAATCATCAATTAATTAATATAATTGGTACCGTATGCTACTCAATGTTTTTTTTCATGTATCACCATCCTTATACTGACATATCTAGATTATTACCTGTAAATACGTTTGAAATAATCCTTTACCTTTTATATAATTTTTGTTACTTTTTTTTTCTATTTATTGTGTATCGTTTTATATTGCTTATGTCTCTTATATCAAATTGTATATTCAGGATCTCCTTGTAAATGAGCCTGCTCAATGCAGTTTTTTCCTGCCAATAAATCATACTAGAATGGTTTGGGGCTGACCAGGCAGCGCTGGTCCTAGCTATACCAGGGGGCCCTGTGCGAACCTCCTTGCTGGGGCCCCATATCAGAAGTCGTGAAGCCCCCAAAGAACATCCTCATCCCTATCATGGCCTCCCTATAGATTCATTTGTAGCTTTACTTAAATTAGTACATACAGGACCAGGAAGGAGAAGGCCAACTGGACAGCTGAGTTTTTTGGGGGCCCCTCTGCAAATGCACAGTTCGCAACCCCCTAAGGCTGGCTCTGCAACCAGGAAGTGGAGGTGATAGACCCAGCTCCCAGGGATAGAGGGTGTGGGCCAGCCAGCATTGATGCATTCCCTGTTAACGGACCAAGGAGAAGCATGGATATCGGTTGTGAAGGTAGCAACTGGAGGAAGGGTGCAACTATGGTGACCCAAAGTATTAGGGTGTGGGATGGAAAAACAAAGGATACAAAGTGGAAAAAAACAACAAAAGTGAAAGCAACATTCTCAAATTCTTCCATCTGTGCATTTTATTAAGAAAACAACAAGCAGGCTGCCCTACGGCACAACAGAAGTACGTTGATCTTCCATGCCACTGACCCAGGTTCGGAAGTGAACTCAGGAGCTGGCGCCTTGGCAGCTCAGCTGGATGAAGTATGCTGCTGATAGTGTGCCCCAGCCAGGGGAAGGGAGGTGACATGCTCTGGCACCACAGTGGCTCCAGCTAATGGGCCATGGAGCTTGCTTTTCTGGCAGAAGCACACTGCATTTGTTCGAGAGGCACACACACACACAGTGCATCCTGGGAAGAGTGAGAAAAGAAGAAGGAAAATGGATGCTGGCCAAAGCGAGGTGACTGCCTTGCTCTCCACAGACTCCACACCTGCAGCTATGGCTCTCATCTCACCTAGAATTCTGACCTGGGCAGCCCCCTGTGGAGACTGGATAAGTACTGAGGTTGAGGTGGGGTAGGCTCAAAGGCGCGGGTTAAGCAGTACACATACACACACAAAAACACCGCTAGTAATGGCTTGAAGACAGCAGTACTGCAGAGTACAACACTGAACACCCAAATATGTGTCCCAAGCTCAAAGGGTTGGTGACAGGAAGGAGAATCCACCTAGCATTGCACAGGACACTCTCCTCCAGAAAGGGAGAATCCTTCAGCCTGTTGCAAATGGCAATATAGTCCCCTAAGAGACAACAGGTGATGGTGCAGTGTTGCCACCAGTAGTAAGAGGATGCCAATGGGCTGCAGTGTTTCCCATTATTATCAATTATTGTTTTAGCGTGGTGAGCCACCACCCTTTATTCTTCTACCACCAATCTATATTTATTTACCACTACCCTATATATGTGTGTGTGTGTGTGTGTGTGTGTGTGTGTGTGTGTATATATATATATATATATTTTTTCCAATAAGGTCTTTTACCATCGTTCTTTATTGTACTTCTACCCCTGTTTTGACACTAGTGCTCTGTACATTACTAAAAACCACTTCTGCACATGCACAATGTATATGAGAGTCCATGGAACAATGCACCCTTGGCCCTGGTCACCAAATCACCCCTACCACTGCCTTATAGTCCCAGAGAGTGGAAAACCTGGGCTGTCATGGTACATCCTGTAGAGAGGAGGTACAGCTCAGCTAGAGAAAAAAAAGGCACATGCAGAGTAAATCTAGGCGCTGCAGTACTAAATACCACCTAATGCCCACCTCACCACAGATGATCCAGAGGGGGACAATCACATGACAGCCTTGTAAAGGGGAGTAGGCCGCAAGGCCAGGATGTACGTGGCAGAGAAGGCGACAGGGCTGGAGGTGACTCAATAGTATTGAACGAAGCAGCACTGATAAGAGTGAGCAAGAAATACTACATTAAAAAAAAAAAAACAGCAGGGAGAATTTTTGCACACACTGACATTTCATGTTCTTCTGCCTTTTTACAGAGACAGTAGTTTTGTACAGAATCAGTAACGAAGAAAACAACAAATTTGTATTCATATTAGCTTAAATACTGATAAATTCCTCCTGAAGTGCATCACATCGTCCAACAACAAACATCCTCTGTGCTCTGCAAGATAACAAGCAGACACCAGGCAAGTCTCCTAGTTCATCATGGCACTGTAGGACAGCCAAAGCAGCAAGCTGATGTGCTATCAAAATTTGTGGAAGCTAAAGCTAGTGCACCTACAGTAAGTGTGCTTATTTACTGATAAATTAGGCTTACTAGGATGGCAGTATAGCCTAGAGGTTAGAGTAACGAGCTGTGAATAAGTTTGGTATATCCAGCAGACCTGGGTTTGATTCCCACAACCTCCACCTGCATACTGTGCGACTCTGAGCAAGTCACTTAACCAGCCCAAAGTTCCTGGGTTTCCCCTGAAAACAGGCAGTTGTACCTAGTGGGCATTACCCAGTTAACAAAAAATAAATATAAAATAAAATAAATAAAATACTGAGGTACTGTACCAGTGTGTTGCACTCATTCAGTACACTGTTAGTTAGAAAACAAAGTGCTGTCCCATTGGTTCAGTGGTAGGACTGCGCTCATGATACAAGCACCTAAGCTGATAATGAGTCTGGGTCACTGGAAATTCGGCCAGGGAGGGGAATGTGAAGAAAAGGTCATTTGAAATGTTGTAGGTTTTAACTGGCCGTATAGCTCTCATTATAGCAGCATTCAAAACTGTAAAAAGGGCGACCTGCTTCATTCTGAGTGGTAATGTCTATTTTATTGAAGTCTAAATATACATTTCTTAATTACAGCTCATTATCCAGTACTGCAATCCATCCTTAGTACTTTTTAGAATATGTGTATGACATGGGATTATCAGCAAGAAGAAAAAAAAATTTCAACTAAAAAATTAAGTCTAAGATTCAATAAAAGACAGATTTTCCAAATTCAATTATGTCTCCAATCTTTTGCTGGAAAAAAGAAAGGAACATTTATTGCCGGTCAGTATTAATTTCTTTCCTTCCAGTTGTGTAGCTATTTTCCACTCGTGAGGTATAATGTTCCCTCGCTGCAGGCAGACCAGCTTAAGCAGCCACCCTGCATAATGTCTTCTTGAGGATATGTAGTTTCTTTCCCCAGTTTGAGGACTTCCTAGCCTAAAGACTCTTGAAAACAGCAAAAGAAACTGATGACTGAAAACTTGTTCTAACAACTCCCCGCCGAGAGGGTAAAAACAGAAAAGGAGTAGATATGACTGGGAACAGAGTGACCGATACACAGCTGGAAGAAAATAAACTACCAGCAGCTAATACATTTTCCTTTCTCCAGCGCATGGTGTACTTGTCACTCCTTACGAGAGGGATGTCAGCAGCAGTAATCCCTGAACAGACAAGGGAAAAATAAAAGGACAAAGAGAAGCTGAAGGTTTGAGCAAACAGAAACCAAAACTAAGAGGTGCATTGGGTTAAGAAATCACAGCTTGAAGAATTTTATGGCCAAAAGCCACATCAGTAAGAGGGACCACACCTAACTGGTAATGTCTGGTGCATGTGTAGCGACGCCCAGGAAGTTGCTTTGTAAATGTTTAAATAGCTGACTCCCATACATTCAGCCCAGGATGCCAACTTAGCTCTGGTGGGATGAACCTTGAGACCCCTGGGTGGCCATTTTTCGGATGCCTTGTATGCATTCTGTAATCCATCTAGAGATGAAGTACTTTGAGGCTTTGCATGCACTGCTTTCTGAAGGACTAGGAGACCTGAGTACTTCCAATAAGGCAGAGTCCTGTGCAAATAGTGCTTGATAGCCCTCCTGTCATCCAGAGTAGGGGATCATCATTCAGGATCATTCTTTGGAGGACAAAACTATGGCTGAAAAATCTCCCGATTTAGGCAGAAAGCAGAATTTACATTTAGGACAAACTCAGGAGAAGGTCTGAGGACTACCATGTCCTGACAGAACACAACGTATGGCTTCTGGATTGAGAGGGCGCCAAGCTGCCCCACTCTCCTAGCTGAAGTAAGTGCCATGAGGGCAGAGACCTTCAAGGTGAGCCACCTGAGAGAAACCTGAGACAAAGGCACAAAACGGCTCCTAGTGAGGATACGAACAATCAGCGTCCGGTCTCAGGTTGGAACTCGAGATTTCCGTGCAGGACTGATTTGTGAAACAGCTTTAAAAAAACCTTGCTGTGTGCTGATTAGCTCCCAGGGGGAGGGACAGCAGAAAGGCTGAAAAACAACCCCCAAGGTCACAGCTTGAACTCAAAGCACAGACATGCTGCATTCCCCCCCCCCCAAAAGGCCTCTTTGGAGGAAACTGAGGACATCGGCCAATAGGAAAGAATAGTACTGCATTGACTGTTGCCTACATTTTAGAAAACACTGCCAGATTCTACGATATGCCTTGTTAGAGTCCTTGCATTACCTGAGCAAGTTAGAATTCATCTTCTTCGAGTAGTGCACTGTGCCAAAGATCTCCTTTCAGTCTAAAGCTGGGGATGCTGGGATGCTTTACTCAGCCCTGTGACAGGAGGTGCAGATGGAGAGGTAGCCAGACAGATGGCTTTATCAGGACCCATGAGCACCTTAACCTGTATGGGGCTACTAAAATGATATTGGCCTGATCCAGAATAGTTTTTTTGGATAACCCTGTGTAGAGTCAACAATGGAGGAAGGCATATGTCATAAAGCTGGGCCAGTTCAAGCTGAAGGAGTTGGTAGCTAAGGCCCTTCTGTCTTTTGTTTTTGGGTGCAAAAGATTAGTAGTGTAACCCTTGGGTGGCACTACCCCAAGGACTACTACTCCTGCCTGCGTGACTAGTTGCACGTTAAGGGGCCTGGGTACTGAAAACGGGTGCCTCCACCCAGAGGACAGGGTTAGTGGTAGCATAGCTGACCTGGGTACAGCCCTCCGGGACACTGTGGCCCCCCACTTTCCCCTCTAGTGGCCTAAACAATGAACAGAATACACAGATACAATAGCCCCCAAACCACAAATATATCCCCACTCTGACTGCACTTACCACCAGGGCTGGTTCCACCTGTCTGACCCTGGAGACCCCTGTAAAATAAGATTAGACACAGCCAGCAACAACAATACATTGCTATTAGTACAGAGATGCACCACAAACAGTTTAAGTGCAAAAAGAGTCGGATCTGATTTATTCAGGGGGATTGAACAAGGAAGGGGCGTAATTAGGTTGATTGGTCTAGTAACTGATTCAATCAGGATACAAGATATGCACTTTAGAGTCCCTCAACACAGTCACTCACACACTCTGGGTACCCAGTTGTTGATGCAGGCTAGCCTAACGCGTTGCCAGGGGTAGGCCGGCACCGCAGCTGGTCGGAGCCCTAATGATAGGAATAAAGAGTCATGCATAGTAACCCACAATTTGTAATCTGGAGCCAGATGTCTCAGTTCATGGCAATCAAACAAAACAATCAAATCAGATGACACACTTTGATTTAGCTGATGTTACAAGGAGCTACCCTGGTGTTTACTCATGCCACCCAGTACAGGATGCAGGATGGCCAAAATGGAGACTGCAGAATGACTTGCTGGTTCGCCAGGAGAAGCAGGGCCCACACAATTCACCGTGGTGTCGTTCCTGTTCATGACTCTGAGCAGGGTGCTGATCCCCAGGCAGGTCTCTCGTCGATGGTCTTCTCTGCGGCATAAGTAGCTGGCTGGGCCAACGTGGCAGAGCCCAGGCCAGGAGAACCATTCGGATGGCAGTCCGGTAGTGCTGGATTCAGCTTCCAGCAAGCGTGACACAACTGGAAAGTGGGGAACTGAACTGCGACCCACTGAGAACATTCAGCACACTTATAGTAAATAAAAAGCAGTACCACAGTTCGGATGACAGTCTGGTTGCAATCACAGTCTCTCTGCGCAAACCGTACACTCTGTGGTTGTTTCAGAATTCTTGACAGGTGAATCGCATGAAGCAAATCTTCGGTCTTCTTCAGGTAACAGGGCAGTCACAATTTGGTATTTCTGGTCGCAAGCCGGTCCAGATTCAGTCCAATTAATTTCACTATCAGATCCCTCAGAAGGGAAGATGATGCAGGCAGGCCAGACATAGCCTTCCCACTAGTTTCCAGCTGCTTAAATGTCTTGAGCAGTTCACTCAACTCCCAACTCAGACTGACTCTCTGTTGCAGGCAGCACCGGGACTGCCTTCTGAACCAAAAAGGGTTCGGTTGGTTGATTCATCTGTCTGTCAAAGCAAGGGCTCCCCCTCCAGGTCCAATTTAGGTGCCAAAATGAAAAAACTACAATTCATATAGAAATTCACTCCCACAATGCCCCGGGGACAGACTCCATTTTAAGGTCCCCAACAGGTGCTGACTGGTGCAACACAGAAATGTCCATGCTGCAAAGAAAGGCAGGTTAGACAAACTAGAATACCATTATTATTAGAGCAGCTAATCAGCAAACAATTACCAGTTCTAACAGAGCTCCCTCTGCACCATTAGCAATGGCAGAACAGAGCAATATTACTGCAACTAGGGCGGGCCTCGAGCCTGGAAACTCTCGGCCCCTACCCAGATTAATTATACACTACAAAAATAATGTCTCTTAAAGAGACAGGCACGGAGGTTAACAGGGCACTTGCATGCAAGCACTTTTACACCTGTAAAGAGACAGAACGCCTACCTGGCAGTGGGCATTTAAGCACATTCAAGGAAGACTTTTGGGAACCCCCATTTATAGGGGGTTACAGTAGTCTGAAACTGCCTGCTGAGGAAAACAAATCCAGATCCAGGTCAATGACCATCAAATGAAGTGACCACTCTCCAAGGGAGAACTGCTTTTTGGTTTAGCCAGTTCATCTTGGTGTTTAGTTTTCCTTTAAGGTAAACTGCAGATACAGGGGTCAGAATTAACATACGACACCTGTTCATGTGCAAGTGGGAACTGGCTAGTGCATGTAGTTTTGTCCCTTGCATGCACTTCAGTGCGTGTAACACTGAGCCTGGTGTCAGAGACCTGTGGCACACTGTTGGCAGTCACTGCTTACCTAGGAGAATGTGGGACTAGGTGGGAGAAAGCTTTCACCAGACTGTAAGTTGTAGTGTGTGCCTGGGGAGGAGGTGGTGGTGATGTGGCCAAGTCGGGAGTGAGCATAAGCTGTGTTTTTTTTTTTTGAAAGACTGCTTCCATTGCTTGCTCGACTCATTCAGTGTGACTTGCGGCGGGGGGGGGGAGATAGAGAGGGGAAGAATCGCAGTGTGTCATGCAGTCACAACAGTGGAAGACACGGGGAGGATTCCAACTAGGAGTGCATGCTATCAATCACTCACCTCACACTGATGGACAGAGTCAATGTCTCTGGGTTATCACAGCGACTGGCACTGCCGGGCAGTATGTGTGTGTGTCTCTCTCTCTAGCAACCAATCGTGAGAGTACTGCTGCTGAAAATAAGTAGACTTGCGTGTCTTGCAATAGGAGATCATGAAATTACTGAGAAGTCATCTTGCGTGGCTAATCGGGAGAGCGGATTTTTTTTCTGTGTAGAGCATCTATCAATTTGATAACACCGTAAAGGAGGCTGTTTGCCAGCAATCAGAGCCCAGAACTGAAGATGGGGGCAGAGTCTTGAAACGAGACATGTTAGTGAGCACAGATCACTGGTGCAGTTCATATACAACTCTCATGGAGAAGAAAAGTGCGTAAAGGAGGTTGAGTAATCTTTCTTGCGTTGATGTCCTTAATCAGTGTTCTTAGTGCTTAATTAGGCAGGGAAAAATCAAGTGTGTGAAGTAGAGTACTACAATTTTTTGTATTTTTCTGTCTCCTTAGTGTAAGTTGTTTTTGTTTGTTTGATTTTTGATCAGTGCAGGTCATCTGTTTCTGTTGCATGTAACATTTTTGGCTACATGCACCTCAATGCAAGTATTAAAGTTAATTTCTACCCAAGTACAGATATTGTTTGCAAATGAGACTCCACTCAGAGAAGCAGTCTCATGGCCTCCCTAAGAAAGGCCTAACTCCCAGGCCCCCTCCCCCATTTGTTGCAACCACAGCTCTGTTTCCACTTACCCCCATTATTACAGATTTGTTCGACAGATGTTTGGTGAAGTGAAGGAGGGTTAGCCTGACTACTCTCAGCTCCAGTACACTGATGTGAACTTGCAATCCCACAGCGCCCATCATCACTATATCATACATTATTCAATATGTACACTCCATCTCCAATGGCTGGCATATGTAAACAGAAGATGGGCATGTTGAAGCACTGTCTCTCTCTCATAAAGTTCTCTGTACTGAGCCATCATAGCATCAAGAACTTGACAAGAGGCCAGTAGGGTCCATGGCTGACTTGGATCTCCTGATTTCTGACTCCTCCTGGAGAGGAGAAAGTTCTGTAATCTCCTTAGGTGAAGTACAGTCCAGGGGACTACCTCTAAGCAAGATACCATAGTCACCAGCATCTCCATAATATTCTGTTGTCTTCTTGCAGTCAAGAAAACTTGTTTCCTGTGAGAATGAGCACCCTGTCCTGCAAGAGGGTTACCATCACCCTGAAAATATCAAACTGTGACCTCAGACTATCCAACAACGTTGAAGGATGGAATGACCTAGTCTTGTGGCTGATTACCCAGCTGAAAACCTCTGGCAGTTTTGTCTGCTGGACCTACTCTCAGCCAACAGAGAGATTTGCCTTCCCTGCATCTGCTACTTTTGGGTTTCTTGCAGAGTTCAGGGATGGAGACATGCTCCTACGTAGCCACTTCTTTGGCTGCTTTTGCAAGCATTTCAGGATCTGGCCGGGGCGTGCCTGTCAGACGATAGCGATCTAGAATTTGGGGGTTCAGTCCCGGGCACAAGGGATTTGTGCAGTTTCTCCCAAGATCCCTTTGGTTTTGAGATGTAGACCCTCTTCAGCAGGGTGGCCAGCTCTGGGATTAGAGGGGCTAGCTAATCTGGTTCCTTGACAGCTCCCATCTTCCCCCTTTGGATTGTTCCTCTGCCCCAAGTTATTTGGGAGGTCTATCTTTGTGCCCCAAAGAACTGGTAAGCACAGTGCCTGAATTACTCACTGTGATCTTGGGGCACTGCTTTAGGAGTATGACAGGTTCCGAAGGCTGGTGATCATCTTCACCCTTTCCTGAGCAGTTGTTTCTAGTGCCTGTGCTGGAGAAGGAGTTCTGTGGCATTTTTCTGGCACAGTTCTCACAGAAAGAGGCCACAACTAAGGGAGCAGCCGTTGTAAGCAGTTGCGGTAACACTGAATGCTTACCCTGCTGCTGTCTGCAAAAGTTATCTGTGGAAAACCGAGCTTCCAAGTTGTCCTGGCGGAGCTTGCACTGAAAAGGCTGTTGCTGGAATCAGATGGGCCACTTTCATGCAGTTTGTGTGGTATCACTCACTCTGCGGCCGAAATGGATGATACTAACTCAGCTTATGGAAAAAACAGGGGATCTGTAAGGAGCAGTGCCAGTTTTCATGCAACTTTCATTGAAATCAAAGGGCCTGCAGCGATAATTACCTCATTTCACACAGGTTGTGCAGTCAAAGCATACTTACATGCAGATAGCATGAAAAAGTGGTCCTTTTGGAACCTGATTTACAACAATCCTTTAGGTACCAACTGAGGTCTCAAGTGAGTGTGATGTGGTTCCAGGCTGCAGCAGCTCACCTATTGGGTTCTGGACATTGCTCCTTAAACAACGGCTCCCTCTGATTTTCATGCCTTTTGAAAAGCACCAATGGGTCCCAAAGAAAAGGATGAAGTTGCAGCTCCATTCGCAGTGCTCAGCCACCAGGCCACTACCTAAGGGCAGGACACATCTGAGGGGAAGCTAAGGAGAGAAAGGTTTGAGGAGGAAACACAGGAAAAATGTGGTGGGGGATTACAACTGAGAGCTCATACAGTTCTTGTACTACAGCTTGCAAGGCAGAAGACTATCTGAAGAAAAAAACTAAAGTGGCCTCTGGAGGACACCATGTGGGCTGCCTTTGCAGCAGCTAATTTGCCCACCTGCAGTGAAAGAATACCTACCCACTCATAAGGAGCGACAAGCACATCCTTCGCTGGAGAACCACTGTATTTCTTTGTATGCCAGGACTAGTGTAACACAAGTCAGATTTCACAGTCACAAAAAAGCAGCATACACAACATACATTTTCAGAATTACAATATGTTCATTGGCAGTATTTATACTGTATATTCCAGAGGCTGTAAAAGTAGTCAGCAGCTGAGTTTTAAATTAAGTGCTGAAAGAGCTACTGGGAAAGAATAATGCTAGTTAAAATTTATAAGTGTTTTGTTATCTGGCCAAGCAGTGTTTCATTCATTATCAGAGACAACTGTATAACAATACAGATGATAAAGATACGTACAGTAAATGCGAGTGCTACCCATCTGTGGTGCTCTTCACAGCCGCTAAAACAGTGGGCAATCTATAGCTGTATATTTCCTCAGCAGTTGGCCAGTGTGGTACACTGCAGAACAATGCAGGGCTAGAAATGAGGGTTACGCACCTGTAACCATAGTTCTAGGAGTGGTATATGGTGCACATCCACAATCTGGCAGTCTTCCTTTCCCGTTTAAATCTGCCAGACATCTTCAAGCAAAGCTACTCCTACCCACCTGGGTGGTATACTCTTTGGCTCCACCCTGTGACATCTGATCTTGCATGTTAGAAGCAGGGATCCACGCCCACTTGCCGAGGAGGACAGGTGGGTAGTGTCGTTGAGCACCATATACCACTCCTAGAACTACGGTTACAAGTGAGTAACCATTATTTCAAGGGGCATGGATATGATGCACTATCCACATTCTGGCAGACTTCTAGCAGTTCTTTGGGAGGAGGGGGCAAGATGCACAACCCTACTTGGAAAACAAGGACTGGAGAACTGAGGTCCCAAAGTCAGCATCCCAGTGTGACTCAAGGTTGATGTGGTAGTGGGAAATGAAGGTGTGTGCTGACTTCCAGGTAGCAGCCCTGCATATTTCCTGGATAGGGACATCCCTGGAAGCAGCTACAGAGGCAGCGGTACGTCTGGTAGAATAAGCCCAATGAGAGGTTCCCCAACAGCAAACCTATAGCAGAAGTCAACGCAGGAGACAATCCACCTGCCACCTGCCTGCTTCGCTGCAGGTCTGCCAGGTGCAGCTCCAGTGAATATCACAAAAAGCTGATGAACCTCTCCCCAAACTCCATTCGTCTGTTCCCTGTAGTAAGCGAGCACTCGCTTCAAGTCCAGTAAGCTGCTGGTCTGCAGAGGTGGCTGCCAGGTGCACCTTAAGGGCTGTCAACCTCAGTCCTGACTGAGAAAGGGACCACAGCTAGTCTAGAATGATAGCCAAAGAGCAGGCCAGAAGGTCTAGTTCCCTGCCCTGGCACCAAATGGAAAATCTTTTCTATCTGAAGGCATAGCACTGATGGGTCAACTCTTTCCAGGAAGCCTCCACAATGTGGAGCATATCCTCCGAAAGACTCAATGCCTGGAAATCTAGCTACTCAGGAACCAGGCTGACAGGTGCAGGACTGAAGGTCTAGATACAGGACCTTCCCCTTGTGGCAAGAGAGCAGATCCAGGTGCTGAAGTAACCATGGAGGTCTGCTGCTGAGGCTGAGAAGACCTGGGTAGCAGAATTTGCATGTCCAGTCCAGGGATGCCACAATCATCCACACCTTGTCCCTCTGCACCTTGATCAACACCTTATGGACCAGGGGAAATGGAGGGACAGCGAAGAGGAGGCGTGGGGTCCACGGCCACAGGAAGGTATCCCCCAATCAGTGTCCCACAGCAAGGGGGGCAGGCACAGAACAGCCTCAGCTTTGCGTTCTTCCAGGAGGGGTCAGGTCAACCAAGGGAGTGCTCCACTGGGAGAAAGTACAGTTACGTAAGAACTTACTGTAACAGTAGATCTTCGAGAGGAGCTCTTGCAGCAGGCCATCACAATAAGGACTATGCCGCAGGCACTAGGACCCTCCAGAAAACCTCTCAGCCAGCAATATCCAGCAGGGACCACCCCCAACATCGGCTCCACCCTGACGTCAGCCCTAGTACAAAAGAGGGAGGACCCAGCTCCACCCCAGCTCCTCCGCCAAGGCCCACGAATGAGTCCTGACAGGAGAACGAGGCGAAGCTCGAAGATGAAACTCTGCACACCTCAAAGGGGAGGGTGGGAAAGTAATGCCTGCTGCAAGAGCTCCTCTCGAAGATCTACTGTTATGGTAAGTTCTTACATAACTGTACTATCTTACTTTGAGTGGGAGCTCTTGCAGCAGGCTATCACACTAAGGACAGAATCCCAAGCAGTCCCTTGCCAAGGAGGTAAATCGACCCCGGGAGGGGGAAGAGATGAAGCTAAACACAGAAGCTCAAGACAGTAGTCCCTGAAGGACTGTCAGGCCGAAGCCTGCACAGTGTCTGGAGGCAATGTCCAAGCTGTAGTGCTTTATGAAAGTACGTACTGAATTCCAGGTAGTGGCTGCACAAATGTCCCTAATCGAAACGTTCCACAGCACAATGAAGGAAGCAGACACTCCCCTGGTGGAGTGACCCCTAACCGGGCCCGGACGGGGCTTGTTGTGCTTCTCATAGCAGAAAGAAACACAGTGGACAATTCATTTAGAAATGGTCTGCTTGGACATTGGTCTACCCAAGTGCTGTGGCACAAATGCCACAAACAGTTGCTCAGATTTACTGTGATTAGCCATTCGCTTAAGGTAATACCTCAGCGTCCTGTGGACATCCAAAGTGTGAAGGAGAGCTTCCTCTTTGTTAGAGGGAGAAGGGAAATAAACTGGAAGGTCAACCGACTGGTTGAGGGTCAACTCTGAGACCACTTTTGGAAGAAATTTAGGGTTCGTCCTCAGGGAAACCCTTTCTCTGTGGAAAATTAAATACGGCTTTTTACACATCAGAGCCTGAAGCTTGGAAACTCTTCGAGCTGACGTAATGGCAACTAAAAAGCAAACCTTCCAGGAAAGATATCGCAGCTCACAATCTGCTGCAGATTCAAACGGGGGAAGAGTAGGCTTCTCCAACACAAAGAAGGTCCCAGGGTGAGATAGGATCCCGAATGGGAGGTCTCATGTGAAGAATCCCGCGTAAAAAGGTGCAGGCCACATCCAACTGGGCTAAGGCCCTGTCTCCCGAAAGGGCGTGATAAGCCGAGATGGCCCACATATGCACCTTTATGGAGGAGTAGCTCAAGTCTTGCTGGTATAAGGAGAGGAGATACTGTACAGCTGAGTTCATGGGACAGGTAATGGGATCCAGATGGTGAGACAAGGCCCACAAGCAGAACCCCTTCCACTTCATAGCATAAGTGGAGCACGTGGAGGGCTTTCTCGCTGACACAAGAACGTCCGACACCTCTGGTGATACCCCGTACCTGTATTTTGCTACGTCCGAAGCAGCCAAGCATGAAGGTATAAGGATCGGAGATCGGGATGGACCAGCGAGCCCTGATCCTGGGACAGCAACTGCGAGCATATTGGCAGCGGGATTGGAGGTTCCATGGATAGCCGCTGAAGTAGTGGGAACCAAATCTGCCGAGGCCATAGCGGGGCGATCAGAATCATTCACGCCCCCTCGGCCTGTAACTTCAACAGAACCCTCTGGACGACAGGAAAGGGAGGAAAGGTGTAAAGAAACCTCCCTGCCCAACAAAGGGACAACGCGTCTGGCCAGAAAACACCAGGCGTGGGCTCTCGCGAGCAGAAAACTGGCATGTTTGGCACTGCATGGTGACGCAAACAGGTCCAGCTCTGGACAACCCCATGTGTTGAACAACTGGTCCGCTACTGACTGCAGTAGCTCCCACTCGTGCGCCTTGGACTGAGATCTGCTGAGACTGTCGGCCAAGTCATTGAGAACACCTGGAATGTGCACCGTGGAGAGAGTGATGTGCCATTCTAGTGCCCAATACCAGACTCTCATCGCCTCCCTGCATAGGGGGCAAGAATGAGCGCCCCCTTGCTTGTTGATATAGAAGACAACCGCCATATTGTCTGTCTGAACCAGAAGAGAGCCTGGTATGAGGTCCTCCTGAAAGGCGTGTAGCACAATAAGGACCACTCGCATCTCCAGGACACTGATGTGGAGTTTGCGCTCCTCGGGGGTCCAAATGCCTTGTGTTTGGTGGGCCTCCAGGTGCGCCCCCCCACCCCAAATCTGAGGCATTCATTGTAAGGGTCTGATTCAGGGGCTCTGGATGGAAGGGGACCCCTCTTTCCAAACTGAGTAGATCCATCCACCAAAGAAGTGTTCTCTTTACTGGCTCTGTGACTCTGACCATGTGGTCTAGGTCGTCAGAGCACTGATCCCACTGCACCCTGAGCATCCACTGTGGGATTCTCATGTGGAGCGGGCCAGAGGAGTGACTGGAATGGCCTCCACCATGTGCCCCAGACGTCTGAGGAAGGTCCTTGCTGGGACCTGAGGAGTTACTAGAACCGATCCGGCTATCTCCTGCAAGCAATCTCCCTTCTCTGGAGGTAGAAAAGCTGTGCCCTGGTTCAAATCCAGGACCGCTCCGTTAAAGACGAGTCTTTGGCTGGGTTCTGGGGAAGACTTTGTAAGGTTCAGGTTGAGACCTGGGGATCACAGGAGAGTATAAGACCCTGTACACATTACAAGTGAAGATTTGTACCGTTTTAAATAACGGTATCAAAACGTTTTAAAACTCACCACAGCAGCCCATCCACATTATTTTTCACAGAGTTTGAACTCAGTTGTAACACGGGCGACTCCCGTCTGCATCAGCAGCGAGTAACATTTTCAAACTCGTTAATCCAGCCCGACTGTAGCATGCTTATGTTGTGGCATTCAACCCAGGATGCATCTTGTTACTCCCAGCCTGCATTTCGGCAATACTGTAAACAAACAACGTGAATTGCCGTTCAGGAAGTGTTTGTAACTGCAGTGTGTGTTTGCTCATTAGTGCATCAGTAGTGGGTGCTAATTTGTGCTACAGCATTGTAATTGGCCAAAACCTGCTGAATGTTAAATTATGACAGCCTGTCCCAGCAAGCAGTTCACCCTGTCACATGATCCACATCAAGTATCACCTTGGTGATCGGTTGTTTAGACATGGAGTTCTGCAGAGGGACATATATAGTCTGATTTTATGCTTGCTGGCAGCTCATCAGGCTCTGTCAGTACTTGCTCTCAAGAGGAGAACTTGAGATGAGGCGAGATCATTGCTTAGCACAGCACGCTCCAGAATGAGACAGCAGCACTTATCAAATCTCTAGCTGTCATGCAGAGTATTCTGACTGCTGGGTATGTCTCGAATTCCTCCATAGGCGTATGGTGTGTGGATCGTCCTCATCTTGGTGGAATGATGTTGTGTTGACCCACTGGGATGATGAGCAGTGGATATCTAACTTCCGTCTCAGTAAAGGGACATTCACATTGCTATGTGATGAGCTGTCACCTTACATTGCGTAGCAATGCAAGATTTGACAAGCAGTGTCAGTTAGTAGCGTGTTGGGATCACCCTGTGGCTGACTAGCAACAAATGTTGAGTACCGTACACTTGGATTTCTGTTCGGGGTTGGACGCTCCACCGTGGGTGAGATCATAAATGAAGTGTGTCATGCCATTGTGCAAGTCCTCCTACCCAAAGTGATTGTCATTCAAAACCTAGATGAAATAATGGCAGGTTTTGATAAAGATTAAAAACCTGTTATGAACTGTTTACATTTAAAAAAATGTTCTTTAATGTACTGTTCAATTAAAAAACATGGCGGTAACACAAAGGAACAGCAGTACCGAACATACATTTGTGTACGTAACATTTAATTATTTCAACAATAGTGAACATTTTTATATTATGAAATTGATTTGTAACAATTCTTAGAAGTTTGGATGTTATGTGACAGCATTAAAGTTTGTTGCAGGTTTTCTATCTTTAAACTGTTTATTAAATTATGAACTGCTGTACTGATCATAACTGTGCCTTTGACAACAGTAGCACAAACAAATATTGATGAATTTCATCTTAACAAGTGTAAGACATGTTTATTGGCCATAACAAACAGTTGCACATACCATCTTTGCTGTTTTATGCAACATAACAGCTTCTGCTGCCCATCCTTTTAACAGTAGAGAGGTGTTGTATCAGCAACAGCTAAGATGTCACAGACTTGTCCATGTGAAATCATCAGAATTCAGTTGTTAACTGTATGACTGCACATGAGTATTGTTTGGTCTACATTCATCAGTAGCAGTATGTTGGGAAACAGTACGGGCCACATAACCAACATTTTCATGAGTGGGAGTCATATTATTGTTGACAGGTTGACTGTCCTGCATGACATTCGGTTGCTGATACAATACCCCTCAACTGTTAAAAGGATGGGCAACAGAAGTATTTCCCCGAGGTCATTACAGTGAAAGGGGATGGTGACTGCATGGCGTTGGCATGGACCGTGGCAGCTGTAACTTGCATCTGCATTGGTCGCTATGCAACCAAAGGTGCAAACATTGCCATAATGCTATGGAACAATGATGCAGTATGTTCCATTTCCTGTGTTCTTAGCCATTCCTCCATCTCTCTATCTTCCCTAGCCCTTTCTCTCTCTTGTTGCAACAGCTGATTGTGCTGCTCAATCAACATTTTACGTGCTGGTTCAAACACGGACTCAACTATGTCATGCATTTTTGTCAGTCTCTTTTTCTTCCATAGATTGAAAAGAGGCTCAGTGCTGCAGGTTCTCTTCCCAGATGACACAGCTGATGGTGGTGCTGCATGGCTGGATCCCGGTTCTTCTTCTTCTAATGCATCTAGGGTATCATCAGATGGGTCATGGATGGTAGTAGAAGACTCTTCCACTGATGAGTCCTGGCAACCCTCATGGTCTACAAAACAAATCACATTTGGTAATGTTAATATGTCTGATGACAGCTGCATGGTAACTGCCAGGCAATGCAGTTCCATGGGGAGATGCTTTCAGTGCACTTCACCCCCCCCCCGCACCACTGTCACCAGACACAGCGGCAATATATGTTATGTCATTATGTCATTAAAGGCAGTATGCGCAGGTATGGAGAATACTTTGTGCAGACAAAGCAATGCACAGCATCATACTAACATACTAAAATGCCAGCAGAATAGGCCTAACGGTCTTTTGAGTCTGCTCGATTGGTCAGCCCCCACCCTGGGTGCTGACCTTCCTGCCTCCCTCGCCTTCTCTGGCTGACCACCAGTGAAGCTACACTACACAGACACGTCTGTGACTGCAGGGTGTGGGTGGAGGGACTACAGTGCTCACGAATAATGGGTTACGTGTGTGACATCACATTGCATGTACCTGACTGCAAGGGTTCTGGATCTGGGTACTCTTCTTCAATACGTGGACATGGTGGCTCAACAGACGCTCCCTCAAGGACAAATGCAGGGTTTGAGGTTGGCCGAGTACCAAGAATTCTGCCCAGTTCATCAAAAAATGGGCAGGTGATCCTCTTGCCACCAGATCGCCTGTTGTCTTTCACTTTATGGTATCTCACTTTAAGCTGCTTTATCTTTTCCCTGCATTGCTTTACAGACCTTTCTATGCCTTTCTCTAATAGCAAGTCTGCAATTTTCTGATAAATCTTGGTGTTTCTGCGATAGTTGGCCAACTCCTCCTGAACCTACTCCTGGGACCAGTACTCAATTAGGAGTTTAGTGGCCTCCTCTGTCCAGCTTGCAGAACGGTCAGTCATTCTACCACAGTCGCGATATCTCCTGTAAGGGCACTATGCGGGGAAGCACTAGCACTAATTAACTACTGAATACGTATTCACCACACAGGCTCAGTGTGTCTGGTTTACTGTACTAAATACTGGTAAGTGATGCAGACAATTCGTCTGTCAACCTCCACAAGCACTTTAATTTCCTGCCGCTAGACGCTCTGTTGGATGGCAATGCTCTACAGCTTCACTGCAGCTGCACTATGGGATTGCTTGCCAGGAACCACTGGAGGACCGAAGCTCTCAGCACGGCACCGGAATAGAGTTAGAATCTCACGCCCGTCCACACCACAAGGTAATACGCTTTCCTCCTGTAAAACGGTTTTGAAAACGGACTTGAGATTAGCTTGCAGCAGGGTTTAAGCATGGCTTCTTAACACGCTTTGAAACCGTGCTTAAATGCAGATGAGCGAAGTGTTTGCGCGACTTAAAACATTTTAAGCACCTTAAAACATTTTAAGTGGCCTGATGTGTACAGGGCCTAAGTGTCTCCGAGAGCTTGAAGCAGGCGTGACCTTGATGGGGCCGCTAGCAGCCAATCGTCCAGGTAAGGGAAGACATAATGCCCCTGAAGCCTTAGAGCCGCAGCCACTACTGCCAAGCACTTTGTGAAGACTTGAGAAGCGGAAGAGAGGCTGAACGGAAGAACTCGAAACTGATAATGTTCTCCTTGGACGTGGAACCTCAGGAACTTCCTGTAAGGGGGAAAGACCCCGATATGTATGTACGCATCTTGCATGTCTAGGGAGCGAGCCAGTCCCCTTGGTGCAGCAGAGGAAGAAGACCTGGAAGGGTTACCATCCAGAACCTTTTGTACTCTCTATAAAGATTGAGACAGCTTAGGTCCAGAATGGGACGAAGGTCCTGAGTCTTTTTTGGGACCAGGAAGAAGTGGGAATAATGCCCTTTTCCCCGCTGCCGCAGGGGGACTGGTTCTATTGCCCTTTTTTTGCAAGAGGGCCTGTATCTCTCCTTCTATGAGAGGGATATGAGAAGGAGGATATCTGGAGAACCTTGGTGGAGTGTCTGGAGGAATGTCCATGAACTCTAAAGTGTGTCCTCTCCTTATGATGTCTAGGACCCATTTGTCCGGATTTGGGCCCATGGGGAGGAGTGCCTCCAGGCTGCTGGTTGCCTGCTATCCTCCGAAAGCCTCCTCTCTGGCCCTGTTGATTACCACAGGCTTAACCACCTGAGGGCTTCTGAAATGGCCGCTTCCGCTGTCTCCGCTGGTCTCCACGGTACATTTGGTGGACTGACCAGATGGATTTGCCTGACTCTTGGAGGCGAGAGATAAGCGACTCCGTCTCCTGCTCAAACAAAACGGTACCCTGGAACGGTAAGTCCCAGATGTCGGACTGCAGATCCTGGTGAAAGCCTGAGACCCTCAACCAGGAATGGCGCCTGAGGCAGACACCAGACACTGCCGCTCTGGCTGCCGTATCCGCACTGTCATACGAGGCATGCAAAACGTGTGCCTATGTCCGAGCCCGATTTTAGGACGTCCAGAATCTCCGTTTTCTTCTCGGAGTCTGGCAAGGCGTTTACCAGCTCTTGTCCCAGCTCCCATAGTGCATTCTGGTACTGGACCATATGTGTAAGGAAATTCAGGGACCTAACTGAACAGGTGGAGGCAGAATACACCTTCTTGCCCACCTGGTCCAAATAGCGAGACTCCGGATCGGAAGGCTGTGAGCTGAGGTGTTTGGGCTGCTTAGATTTGTCATGAGCAGTTGTAATAACTGAAGAGTCTGCCTGAGGGTGTTCAGCCAAAAATGGTTCACCCCTTGGGGCTCTATATAGCCTGTCTGATTTCTTTGGAACTGCCGGGATTGAAGCCAGATGCTTCCAGGTAATCCAGGTGAGGTCCTGGAATGTGTCCACCAAAGAAGGCACCACCAAAGGTTTAGGCTCCTTCTGCCTAGGTACTTAGCCAATCTCAGGTGTTCCGGATCCAGGTCCACCATAGCCCACTCTCTGGAGGCCTGGATGTGCCTCATGACGTCCATGAAAGTAGGATCGTCAGGAGGTGAGCGAGGCTGGTCCTTCTCTCCTGGGGAACCCCCGAATCCAGAAAAAGAAGTAGAAGAGGAGGAGGAAGGGCTACTGGGTGATGAGTAGCCAGACCTATCCCTGTGGCTAGTCCCACTCGAACGTTGGTGACTCACCGACCAACGTCGGTCAGAGGACCAACATCGGGAGCAGTCCCATCTAACAGAGCGGGAACAGCTCCTGGTGTGAGACCTGACCCGGAGTCGGCTACCCGACTTGGTAGAGCGCCGGTGTCAGTCTACGGACTGTGAACAGGAATGAGCCCTGGGAGGAGGTGTAGGCGGCGGCCTCTCAGGGGTCTTCCTCAGCGAAGAAGCACCTCCTGGCTGTGGTTCACTCAAATGGTCCGGGACCGGTGATGGGGCTGGCTTCGGGGTTGCTTCTGGACCTGCCCCCACCAGAAGGAAAAAAGATCCTAGAGCTCTTCCTTCGAAAAAACGGAGGCCACTTTCCCCGGAAATGGAATATCCAGAACATCGACCTTGGAAGGAGAGCCCCCTTCTGAGCCTCGGGGGGAGGAGGACTTAGGGGATGGGGACGCAGCCCCTTCGCTGGCTGCGTCCGGATACGTCACCCCATCACCCAGCATCAGTAAGGGGACCGACGATGAGGTACTGACTGGGGGCGCCAGAGTGTCCTTAGACTCCGAGGGCGCACCCTTGACGGGCGGCGCTGAGGCCTTGTAAGGCGGGGCCGAAGCTTGCGCCTCCAAGAACTTAGCGGGGTCACCTTAGGCTTCACTGTCCTCTCCCCCGAAGGCCCAGCCTTAGCCTGATCTTTTGATTTTGGACGCTCACCTGAGTCCGTCGAACCACGGGCTTTCTTGGGAGAAGGCCGCAAGCGGGACCGAAACCGGGACCTGGACCTGTGCCGGGACCGACTACGGTCTTTTTCACGGGACCACTTGGTTTTGTTCTTTTTCCACTTCCCCCCTGAGGAGTGCAGTTCCATCTTCTTTTCAAGCAGGAACGCCTTCGGGGCCTTCAAGCGGCGGATCCAAGTCCGGCTGGTGAACTTCTGGCAGGACGAACAGGCCGCGGTGTCGTGCTCAGGCCCCAGGCAAAAAATGCACTGCTTGTGGCTGTCTTTAGATGGTATCTGTCGGCTGCAACCGCACTTGTTAACGTGGTGTGCCGACGAGGAGACCGAGGACAGGGAAGACATACATCAGTAGACTGAAAAAAAATGTCGAAACTTTGGAGAAATATGCTAGAAAAGGCAAAAAAAACAAGGGTTTTTAGCTGGGCTGGCAAGCCAAGAACTGGAACTCTTCATGTGCGTGGGACGCGATGGGAAAAGAACTGGGGTGGAGCTGGGTCCGGACCCTTTTGTACCAGGGCTGACGTCGAGGTGGAGCCGACATCGGGGGCGGGCCTGCTGGGTATTGCTGGCTGAGAGGTTTTCCTGAGGGTCCTAGTGCCTGCGGTATAGTCCTCATTGTGATAGCCTGCTGCAAGAGCTCCCACTCGAAGTAAGATCAGGTGGTTCACCACCTCCTCATGCACAGCCTACATGTGTGACCCCTTGTCCACCAGGCTGAGGGCATCCACTAGCTGGTAGGAGGTTCACGCTACATGGATAGCCAGGAGATCTGCACCCAAGCTGTGTACAAGGGTCCAGGTGCAGAGAGCCTCCCAACACAGATGAAGTGAGTGCGTACCACCCTGCTTGCTCAGGTAATACATGGTCATGGTATCGTTCATCTGGACTTGCATGATCTGACCCCAGACAAATGGAGTGAATTCCATCAGAATGAGGCACTCTGCATGGTGTTCCAGCAGGTTCATGTGGTGATGAAACTCTCTGGGGATACAGAACCCATGGGCCTTGTACTCCCCCAGGTGTGCTCCCCATCCCACCAGAGGCATGTCGGTCGTCAGAGTGACAGTCAGCTCTGGGCAGACAAATGGGACTCCATCCTCTAGATGTTCCAGGATGAGCCACCACTGGATGACATCCCACATCAGCTGAGACCAGTGGCAGCCCAGCTCCCACTGCAGGTGGCACATCCACCAGCAGGCCCATTTCACTACACTGGTGTAGGATGCCATATACCCCAGCAACCGCAGGAAGTCCTGGGCAGAGCACCAGTGCCCAACCTGAAATGGTCAGCTAAAGGGGGTAAGATCCGATGCCCGGTCTGCAGAGAGTTGGGCCTCGGTCCAGAGGGAGTAGCTTTGCCCCAATGAAGTTGATAACCTGCGAGGGTTGAGTTTGGACTTGGCTGAGTTGACCAGAAGGTCCAAGTCTCTGCACATTTGGAGGGTCAGATCTCTGGACTGTTCCACAGCCTCCTTGGATTGACCAGAAGGTCCAAGTCTCTGCACATCTGGAGGGTCAGGTCCCTGGACTGCTCCACAGCCTCCTTGGATGGCCCAGCTATCAGCCAGTCATCCAGGTAAGGCAGACTCTGACCCCTCAGCACCTCAGAAATGCAGCCACCACTGCAACACACTTGGTGAAGACCCTGGGGGCCGAGGAAATGCCAAAAGGTATGACCTGGCACTCGTAGAGAACCCCCTCTGTATAAAACCGGAGGTACTGCCAGTGGAACGGACGGACTAGAATGTGAGATAAGGTGTCCAGGAGTTCCAGGGAGTGGAACCACATGCCCTGCTCCAGGGATGGAATGATTTGGTTCAGAATGATCATCCAGATCCTGCACTTCCTCAAAAACTGATTTAGATCATTAAGCTCCAGTATAGAGCACCCCCCCCACCCCAAAATCCGTTTTGGAACCAGGAAGTACCTGGACATGAAACTTTGACATGCCATGGTGTCGGGGACATGGGTTATGTCTCTTTTCTTGATGAGCTAAGCAACATCCTCCCTGAGGGCAGACAATGTGCCATCCAATGGCACACTTAGACTAGGCCTACACCACGCACAGAGCTGCAAAGGAGGAGACCCGACTCTTCCAGTGGAATGGAAGATCTGACATCACAGGACACAGCCGAAGAGTATACCAGCCAGGTGGGTTGGAGCAGTTTAGCTTGAAGACATCCGGAAGATTTGAAAGGGAAAGGAAGAGTGCCAGAGTATGGACAATGCACTATATTCATGCCCCCATAAATTCAGTTTCAAGTTTGCAGTTTCACAAGGATTACCAAAATTCTAATTTTGGTATTCTATCAAAATAAATCTGATATACTGCCTCAGGCTTAAAACAGTTTATCTGTGCTTTTATACATTCGTAGCAAAAATATTTTTCTCAAAACCTAGTATTTTTATTTATTTATTCAGATTTAGGATTACAATTACCTTTGAGCCAAGGCTCTTTTACAAAGGTTCCACATCAGAGGCAAGTACATACAGGGATAAAAGTGAAAATACAACAGTCACAGTAAATACAACAGTAGGTAGTTAGAGACAAGTTCAGATAATGCTTAAGGTGGAGACACTTGCTGGATTGTACAGATGGTAAAACCAGAGAGGAAGGTGAGACCTTGGTTTAGTGACAGCAGGAGAAGAAACAGAATACAAGCGGGTAATAGAAGGGTAGGGGCACAAGGATGCAGCCAGAGGCATTTGTCTGACGAAGGTAGGGAGAAGTGCCGGTGACATGGGGGGGGTAGAGGGTGGGGAAGGGAGGTATGGTGGAGAGGGGCAGATAGGAAATAAGTGCACCAGTGGGGTACAGAGCTGCTAAAGGGGGAATGAAAGAGAGGCAGTATCAGGCGCTGGGAGATGTCGGCTCAGATTAGGTGAGGCAGTCACAGGAGCTGGAGGCAGTAAGGTAGAGCCGTAGTCCAGTTTTAAAGACACCAAGAGTTGGAGCTGTAGAGATGGCAGGGTTGAGGCTATTCAGCCAGAGAGGAGCTTTGTAGGCGAAGGAACGTTGACCCTGAGTGGTGCGACAGGGAGAACTTGCAGGAGTTGAGTTTTTGATCCCCTGGTGATCTGCATGCTGTTCCTGTTGTTATGAAGCAGGGCTGTGACCCCCGGGGTGCAAGGCCGAGGCTAATTTTCTTAGCCATTGTGGAGGTGAGGTACTTGATGCAATTAGAAAGCTGGAGCCAGCTGGTTTTAGCATCAAGATCGCAGGTATGCGTAAGACGGTGGGCCCCAGTGATAAGCCGACATGACTTATTGAGGGCTGTTGAAATACGTCTGAGGGTTGTCAATGTGGCTGAGTCATAAATGATGAGACCATAGTCAATAAATCGAGACCACGGAACTCTGAATGGCAATCTTCAGTGCATCAGGGGTGAGATGTTGTCTGCGTCTGTAGGGGAGACCAAGGCGGGTATTAGCAGCTTTTGCCAAATTGTTGACGTGCGCCCCGTAGGAGAGGTTGGGGTCAAGCAGTATCCCAAGGTATTTGAAAGAAAGAATCTGTTCGAGAGTATTCTCTTGCGATGTGGAGATAGCTAGGGGGTGTAGCTTGTGCCGACTGTGGGAGCTGCAGAAGAGCACAGACTGTTTTTTTTTTTTGTGGTTAAGGACAAGTTTGTGACTAGAAAACCACGACTCAACGGTACTGAAACCAAGTTGGAGATTACGTTGCAATGACAAGGGATCTTTGTGAGAGGAAAAGATGACTGCGTTGTCGGCAGAGAGGATGATATTCTCCGGGCAAGATTGTGGTAGGGAATTCAGAAAGAGGCTGAAGAGGAGCGGACCCCGTATCGAACTTTGGGGGACACCAGAGCGAACTGGCAATGTATCAGAGACAGCACTGGCAATGTTCACCCTTTGTGAGCAGTTTTCAAGGTAGCTTTTGAACCATGGGGCTGAGTCAGGAGAAAGACCAGTGTTCAGAAGTTGGTCAACCAACAGCCGATGGTGGACAGTATCGAAAGCCTTGGAGAGGTCGATAAAAACTGCCCCAGTAAGAAGGCCCTTATTGAGACAACTATGCACAGCTCCGGTGAATTTGAGGAGAGCAGAGGAGGTGCTGTGACCCTTTCTGAAACCATGCTGTTGAGTGCACAGTATATTGTATTTGTCCAGATGGTCTTTTAGTTGGTCTGCTACGATGCGTTCGAGTGCCTTGGAGAGCGGGGGCAGTATAGAGATCGGGCGATAGTTAGAGTGGCTAGTCTTGTCACCACTTTTGTGAACTAGAGTGACGGTAGTAGTTTTCCATCTGTCTGGGAATTAAGTGGAGCAGAGAGAGAGATTCAGGATTTTAGTTTAAGGATGAAGAACTTCCTCAAAAGTAAGTGACAGTATCTTAAGGTCAAGGGTGTCACCACTAGATCTGGATTTAGAGATGGCAGCAGTAACGTAGCGGCGTGCTTTGTTCAATTTTTTTTTTTTTTTTTTTTTATTTCTTTCCCTCCGGTCGCGGCACCATGGAACCTCTCTCAGACAACCTAGTCCTTTATCCTGCCCAACCTGAAGCCCCCCCTGATCTGAACCTCTTCTCTCCTCCCCCTCCCCGCAGCCAGCACCCGGCTTGACCTGCCCGTGTGGGTCGCACTTCCTCTTGGCCATGTCAGACTCTGGCTACAGGGTAGGGCTGGGGAACGGAGGACCTAGACGGTCAGTCGGGGTTGGCCCGGTGGGGGGGCATGGGGGACAGGTGCCGTCGCCTGCCCATGGCGCTGTCGGTTTTCCCTGTTCTGTGTACTACCCCCTCCCAGTCCCTCCCTGCGTGATGCACGTCAACGCTCTGATGCACAGCAACCCTGCTGGCGTCATCCACGCTGGATAAGTGTTTGTCTTGGCTGCTGTAGTGCCTCCGCCTCCACCAGGGGTCACCAGCATGCAGGACAACCCACCCATGTATACTCCGGAAGGAGAGCACCACAAGGGCACTCATCCTCAACCCTCCGCTGGACCTCGTGGTCTTAGCTCATTCCTCGAATCGGGTCGCCGCCAAGCGTGGTGCCCAGTGCCTCAACCCTCAGCGCCACCAGGCCAGCTCGCTTTGTTCAACTCAACCTCCCGAAAGTAGAAATGGGGGTGATTAGCCTGAGCAAGGTGGGTGTTTGAGGTGCAGATGTCTTCTTCAAAAAAAAAAAAATCAAGGGGGACAACGGCACTAAGGTCGGTAAATGCTGCATTAAAGGTGTTAGCAATGACCATGGGGTCAAGGGTAGTGATCCCATCAACTATCAGCATGGCCAGAGAGTTTTTAGGCTGTTTCCCTGTGATTTCCTTGATGTTATCCCAGAAGGCACGTCCGTTTCCCCAGGTGTTGGTAAGTGCATCCTTGTAAAAGGAACTTTTCGTAAGCCGGATGACTTTGGTACAGGCATTACGGGCTTGTTTGTGATTTTGTATGTCAGATAGCTTGCCTGTGGCTTTGGCCACCGCCCAGAGGTGGTCCCTCGATTTCAGCTGTGAAAGGAGCTTGGCATTGATCCAGGGGTTAGAGTGTTTTAGCTTTGCATTTTTTAACAGGAGCAAAGAGGTCACAGGCCTTGTTGAAAGTGGTGATGAAGAAGTCGAGGGCCATGTTAACACCAGTCGCTTTGTAAATGGGTTGCCAGTCTTGCAGATTCAGTTAATGTTTAAGATGGGCAAGTTGTCCATGTGGGAGGACCCTATACTATATATGATTTTTTTGTGGGGGGAGCTTGAGAAATTTGTTGGACCATTCACAAATGTCTGGGGAGTGGTCACTGAGGGAATCCGGGAGAACAGTGGTACAAGAGATCCTGGATGGGTGGCTGGTAACTACCCAGTCCAGGAGGGTACTAGTGCTGGTCTTATAGTTTGTCCTAGTAGGGGTGTCAACCATCTGTGTGAGGTTAGCAGCAGCTATAGTATCTTAATGTGCTCCTACATCCGGTGCTAGTCAATTTATGTTGCTTATGTTGAAGTCTCCTAGCAGGATAAGTTCAGAGCCAGGAGGCTGGGAGTTGATGAACTTGAAAACATCATTGAGACCATTGACCTGATCCCGGGGTGGGATGTAGACGGAGACAATTGTGAGTGCTTTTTGATTGGGTCCAAGGAGTATTTTTATAGGTAGGATCTGAGCCAATGAGTCAGGCATCAGAGTTTCAATGGGGTGCACCATTAGGGTGTCTTTGATATAGATGGCACAGCCCCCTCCTTTCTTAGAGACACGGTCCAGTCAAAAAATGCTGTAGCCTTGTAAGGTTATTGCCAGATCGGGAACTTTTGGCATTACCCAAGTTTCAACCACTGCTAGGACATCAGGGTTATGTTGTCTTATGAAAGATTGAAGAGCGTCAAACTTAGGTAGCAGGCTGCAAATGTTTAGAGTTGTGAGGAGAAGCGCACCGGCAGTTGGCTTGTAGCTTGGGCTGCATGGTCCAGGGTTTGGAAGGACGTTGCCTGAGATCAGTAGGATGAGAAGTAGCAGTTTTAAAGAGCAAAGGCGTAGCTCCTTAAGGGATAATTTATGACGTTGTTTAATGAGGGAGTGGCAGGTAGGCTCCAGTCGACAGCCCCAGTGAGATGCAATGTGCTAGAGAGTGGATAAACCAGCCCACAGTCCAGGCATAGTGGCTTTTAGCAGTATCCATGTACTGACCAAAGGTGGGCCATAAGGAGGACAGGGCGAGTAGTGGAGGGTTCCTTGGGCAGCAGGTTATGCCTGGGTAGCTAATGGGTGGGGGCAGGGATGGCAGGGGCCAGGGAGGAGAAGATAGGAGGCAGAGCAAGGAGGAGAGGTAAGAGCAGGGGGGAAGAGTGCCCTCGAGGCAGGCACTGTTGCACAAGTGGCGGGGGGGGGGACAGCTGGGGACTGAGACAGAGAGTGGGTAATCTAGAGAACAGAGGGAGGAGGCTTTAAGGAGTAGGTGAAGAGAGAGCTGAGTTTAGGCAGGCACTGTATGGGACGAAAAAAGGAGGTGAGGGAAGGCGAGTAGGGCCAAAGACAGGTGAACCAATGGGCTATGGGGTCGGAGAGAGACAAGAGGGTGAGGTTTAGGCATATTTAATTAAGGTGGGGGTTGGGGGCAGGCAAAAAATTACGGCAAAGTCAATGAATTTCTATGGGCGCAGAGCCCAGCGAGCAGAGCAAAGGCAAAGAGATACAGGGAGCCAATCAGGAGCAGCGCAGGCAGCGGGAGTCCAATTGGGGAGCGAGGCAGCGAGTGCTAGTCCAATGGTAGCTGCCCTCAGCTTCCCCGACCCCAGGCAGGATTCTTACGCGGTGGGGCCGAAACTCAGAGGCGGGTGGGAGTGGTGGTTTCTGCGGCTGGCTTCAGGAGCCACAGCCACGGTGAAAAATGGACCCGGCGCCCGGTCAGGGGCTGAATCTAAGGAGGAGAAATGAGAGGTGGAGATTAGCTTAAAAGCAGAGCAGGACAAAGGCAGGTGATGCCTGAGAAAGAATTACATCGGGGGGCTTGGAGCGAGAGAAAAGTCGAGGGCAATTTCTTAGCTAAAGCGGTGGGGGGAGGGCAGCTGAGGTCAGAAACAATGGATATTCCAGTACCTGGCACCAGTAAAAAGAGAGAGAGAGCGACGACAGACACAGGGGCTAGTGGAGGAGTACAATTTTCACAGTCTCCAAACTTAGAGGGCAGGGAAAAGCAGTGAGAGGAGCGAGAGGAGCGAGCAGCAGAGAGACAGTTACAGATACAATCCCAGATTAAATGAACAGATAAAATTGGCTGTAATCACATTTCAGTAAACATTGCAATTTAAACAGGGTTATGCAGGCACAAAATTACGGCAAAGTCAATGAATTTCTATGGGCACAGAGCTCGGCGAGCAGAGCAAAGGCAGAGAGATACAGGGAGCCAATCAGAAGCAGCGCAGGCAGCGGGAGTCCAATCGGGGAGTGAGGCAGCAATTATTATTTAAAACAGAATATTAGCAGACCAAGATTATGAAGGGGAACTAAAGTGTAAAACAGAAAGAAAAAACATCATTCAGCTGCATAACCTGCCCCAACAAAGACACTAAACCCACAGCCAGTGCTGTCAAGACACTGGGTAATTTGGTTCCATTGGCTTCAACGCTTCCACTGGGCTGCTATACCTTGTTTTTACATAGATACATAGAAGTTGTCAGCAGATAAGGACCTCTTGGCCCACCCAGCCTGCCTTATCAATGTTTTCAAAAGATTACTCCCTAGCAGGCTTTATTACATTGGCTAGTTTAAGGGAGTCACTAATTTGTTTTTAAACTTCGTATTTATTGCAGATTTGTCATAAACAATAACTTACAGTCATACCTCTCAACTGTCCCCGATTTTCAGGGATGTCCCTGATTTTGCCTCAAAATTTTACCCTGTCCCTCCTAAAAATTGTGCTTCCATGACCAAACAGTGGTGGGTGTAAGCACAAAATAATGTCAGCCATTAAAGTTACAGACTTGTTCTTCCTTAGAAAATGCATTTTACACTATGCCCCTTATTCTACCAGCTTTCTGAGTGGATATCACCAATTTTGAAGATGTGTCCCTGATTTTGGTCCTTTGTCCCTGATTTTTTTAAGCCTTGTCCCTGATTTATGAGGTAGGAGGTTGAGAGGTATGCTTACAGTACACTCATGTAAGGCATCAAAATAGATAAATCTCATATATATCCAATGTAACAGACTTAGTATGGCCTATACAATCTGGTTTAAGGAAATGGGGGTTTTCCCTATTACATAAACAAAAAAATAAAAGAGTTCTCCAAAATCAGCTGCACCCCACAAAGACTTTTTGGTGGTCAGTCCCAAAGTTTAAAAGTTCAGAAAATTAACACAACACAGAGTGTTGATGAGACCCCAAGTCCGAACATTAAGTTCTTTTACAATGAAAGCACTTAATAGCTCTAGCTCATACTGTATGTCCCACGTTGTTGCCTCAAAAAGAGGTATAACAATATTAAAGCTACTCTCTAACTTTCAGAACTAGTATTGCCCTATAAAATGTTTCTTTTCAACTGGTCAAAAACTAGTTATACTAACATACTATTTGCCAGCAGATTAGGCCTTACGGTCTATCGAGTCTGCTCGAACCTTAGATCCTTAGTTGGGTGCAGAGACCCTCCCATCCCTTGTGCTCCAGAAACCCGTATCATCCATCCCCACCCCCTTGGAACAGGCCATCATCTGATACAACCACTTTCTGTGTCTGTCCCACCCTCTCTTGAAGCCCTGTACTGTGGATCTCTGAACCAGCTCACCAGGCAGTGCATTCCAAGGGTCCACCACCCTCTCAGTGAAAACCTCCTCTTCTTTCCCTCACCCTTCCACCTTCCAACTTCAAACAATGCCTCTGGTGATACCTCCTGCTTTAGTCTAAAGATCCCTCCATGTTTACCTCTATTTATTCCCTTCAGGTACTTGAAGACCTCAATCATGTCCCCTGTCTCTCCTCTCCTCCAATGAAAACAGGCAGAGCTCCTAAGTCTGTCCTCATACATCAAATCCCTCAGCCCTCGTGATCATCTTTGTTGCCCTCCTCTTACCCTCCAGGAGCTGTATGTCCCTCTTCAAGTGGTCTCCAGTACTGTACACAGTACTCAAGGTGTGGTCTAACCAGTCCATTGTACAGCGGCAGAATCACTTCCTTGCTCCTAGAGGTGATCCCCTACGATGCATCCCAACATCCTGTTTGCCTTGCTAGCCGCCTCCTGCACTGCTCAGAGTTATTCATATATGCATCCACCATGACCCCAGGTCTTTTTCCCTATTGAGGCCTCCAGCCTCCCTCCCAGGGTGTACCTGTGTTTAGGTTTCACCAAGATGCAACACCTTGCACTTGGTGATATTGAAATTTAATTTCCATGTGTGAGCCCAGCTTTCCAGGGTGTCCAAGTCCTTGCAGGGCCAACCTCCTCTTCTCCCTCAACTACTGCTCCCATTTTGGAGTCATCCACGAAGAGACTCATTTCACACCCTATACCCTCCCTGATGTCTGATATGTATGCATTAAACAGGATCAGACCCAGGACCAAGCCCTGCGGTACCCCACTACCAACCTCTCATGGGTTCGAGAGCTCTCCACAGACCACTACTCTCTGAATGCATCCAGTTAGCCAGTTTTCAATCCATCTGACCATCAAAGGGCCTACTCCTAACCCCATCAGTTTCTCCACCAGACCATTGTGGAGGACAGAGTCAAACGCCTTGCTGAAGTCCAAGAATAATACATCCACAGGCTTACCCCTGTCCAGTTCTGATGTTACCCATTCATAGAACTCCACAAGGTTGGTTTGACATGATCTACCTGGCATAAACCCATGTTGCCGACTATCCAGACCTCCCACCTCCTCCAAGTACAGCCCAATCGCTCCTTTAGTATACTCTCCATTAATTTTCCACCACCGAGGTCAAACTGATGGGTCTATAGTTACCTGGTACTTCCTCGACCCCCCTTTATGGATTGGTACCACATGTGCCTCGCCCAATCCCTAGGTACCCTCCCTGTCTCAAGTGACCTGCTGAAAAGCTCCGCCAGGTGCAGCCAGTATGTCCGCCAATTCCCATAGTACTCTCGGATGACTGCCATCCGGCCCAGGAGATTTGTCTTTCTTTAGGGCCTTGAGGGCTAACCACACCCTTCCGGGGAGATAGCATCATCCGTCCCCTCCACCTTACTGGCCTCTTTATCCTTACCCAGATGTGACACCCCTGGGGTACCTCTCCTTCCCTCTTGCTCCATTTCTGTTGCTCCCCTGATTATGATTTACAAAACACAGGCAGTAACATCCTGCACTCTGAATAACCTAATTGCTAAATTGGCAACAAGCTTCATAAGGAAGCAAAATAAACGGGAGGCAGTATAGCGCAGTGGTTTAAGGCTCTGAACTGCAAATCTGGAGACCAGGGTTTGAATTCCACAGCCCCCCAACTGCATACTGTGGGACCCTGAGCAAGTCACTTAACTCCCTTGTGCTCCCAGGTTGCACCTGTAAACATGCTTTCAGCTTAGTGTGTCTTACCTGGTTAAACAATTGGAAAAAAAAAATTATGGTACTTCTTGCAATTCAGATCAGGTCTCATCCTCTGATTCCCCTTGTTGTTTGGCCCCTCTAGCAGCAAACTCTTTGGCTATAAATTCAGCTTTTTTCACGGCTTCATGAGGATCCGTATATTGGAAAGTCTGCCCTCCGTAACAAATGCAGAGCCGAGCCGGTATCAGGAAGGAGTGTGTCACTCCGAGGGTTCTAAGTCTGGCTCAGACTGCATCAAATCTTTTCCTTTGCGCTCTCGTTGGAGGAGATCTGGAAATAGGTGTAGCGTGGCCCCGTTATAGTTACTAACATAGTAAAAAGCCAGCAGAATAGGCCAAATGGTCTGTCTTGTCTACTCGAAAGCCAGCAACCTAGTGGCTGTTCGCCTTACCACCACCCCCCAGCCCCCAAGAGGGTCTTCTTTCGTTTCAGTTTCTCCTTGTACCTGTCCCACCCCTTCTTGAATCCCTCCACTGTGCCCTCCTCCACCAGCCTCACAAGCAGCGCATTCCATGGCTCCACCACCCTCTCAGTGAAAAAATGCTTCCTACACTCCCCCCTGTAGTTCACCCCCAGCTTCCACTCATGGCCCCTGGTTGTTTCCCCCCTTCTTTAGCCTAAAAGGCTCCTTGGTTCCACTCCTTTATTCTTTTACATACTTAAAAACCTCTATCATATCTCCCCTATCCCTCCTCTCCTCCAGTGAGTAAAGCCCAAGCTTTTCCAATCTCTCCTCATAAGGCTTCCCCTCCATGCCCTGAATCAACCTGGTCGCCCTCTTCTGGACCCTATCCAGCAGCGCTATGTCCTTCTTCAGATGAGGTCTCCAGAACTGTACACAGTACTCAAGCTGCGGTCTGACCAAGGCATTATACAGAGGGAGGATCACCTCCCTCCTTCTGGACGCAATTCCCCTGACTATGCAGCCCAGTATCCGGTTTGCTTTGGCTGCAGTTATTCATTTTGATGTCTATCAACACCCCTAAATCCCTTTCTCCCAATGTGGCTTGCAGTGTGACCCCCCCCAGGGTGTATTCATGGCCCGGGTTTTTTACCCCCAAATGTAGTACCTTACATTTCCCGGCATTAAATTTCAGCCCCCACCTCCTGACCACCCTCCAGGGTATCCAGATCCCCTGACCGCCTCCCTCGCTTCTTCACATCCACCAGTGCTCCCAGTTTTGAACTGTCCGCAAAGAGACTCAACCTATGCCTAACCCCCAATATCTGAGACATAGGCGATGAACAAGAGCGGCCCTAATACCGAACCCTGAGGAACCCCACCGATTACCTTCCTGGGAGAGGAGAGTTGAGTATCCCACTCAACATTACCCTCTGTAAATGCCCCGAGAGCCAATTTTCAACCCAACTGAGCTCCTGTCCTCCCACCCCCATCTCCCTCAGCTTTTTTTTTTTTTTTTTTTAATCAGCCCATAATGTGGTACTGAATCAAATGCCTTGCTGAAATCTAGGTATAGGATGTCCACCGGCCTATGTCTGTCCAAGTCCCCCGTCACCCAGTCATAAAACTCTACGAGGTTGGACTGACACGATCTCCCCGGAACAAAGCCATACTGTTCATCATCCTGGTGCCCTAACCATTCCAGCTGCCTCCCAATCCTCTCCTTGATAAAGCCCTCCATTACTCTGCCTACCACACACGTTAGACTGACAGGCCTATAATTCCCCATCTCTTCTCTAGACCCCCCCTTTATGAATAAGCACTACATAAGCCACCCTCCAGTCTTGGGGCACCCATCCTGTCTGCAAAGAGGTATTAAAGAGTGTAACCAGAGGAGCTGCCTGCTCCTCCGCCAATTCCTTCACAACCCTCAGGTGTAGCCCATCCAGCCCCGGCGCCTTATCAGTCTTTAGCTTCAGAAGGGCCTCTCTCATCCTATCCACTGTGATTTCTTCCCCCCATTCCTCCCCCTCACTCAACCTTCCCACCCCTTTTAGGTCTAGTCCTATCTGTACCCTAGCCTCATTCCGTCCTCTGGGAGTTGAGATAGTCCATGGATCTCGCGGCCTGTAGGAGTAGATCCTGGGTCCCCGTGCTGCCTGTCACAATCAAGACTGTACAGGGAGCTTCAGCCCGAGACCCTGCAGCTCGTGGGGAAATTCGGTAGGCTGTATGTATTTGGCCCAAAAGTATATCCAGATTAATGCTTAGAGCACCAAGGAGCCAGGATTACAGAAACTCCAAAAGATTGTCCTCTTCACTCCCCTCCAGGAGTCCACTCAACCGAACGTGGGAAGCTCGACTCGCGGTCTCCAATGCCTCCAGTCGGTATCGCAACTGTGAGTTCTCCTGCACCAGTTTAGAAGTTGCAGTTAAGGCTTGAGTAGCGACCTTCTTGCTGAGGCAGCAGCATTTGCAGCTACCTCCAGTTTGGCATCTTGCTCTGCAAAACATTGCAGTATTGACTCCATTTTCAGGTCGATTGCTTGCACTGAGGTTTGCAAGGCTTTCCATGGAGGTTCAGCTCCAGCCACAAATGGCGTGGAGGTGGAAGTGGCCTGTGTGTCCACCGCCTAAGGATTTTTGTTGCCACTCCCGCTGGCCTTTTGTGTGCACCCCATTGTACAATTCTGGTGCCAAAATGCACAGGACGGAGCTCACTATCAAATTCAGCAACTGGATTCACAACTGAGAGTAGTTTTAGTGCAAAATCTTTTATTTCAGGTGACTTCCAGTGCAGCGCTTGACCACATGGCAGTGCTTTAGCTGAGCTCTGACCCTCCCGTGCCCAATTATTGAAAATTTAGCCTCTAAAACCGGAATTTCTGCAAAAGGATAACATATCTACATGGCTAAACATAAATTAACAGGGGTCGCCAACCGTTTCGCCGGTGGTCCGATCGATCCAGAGATTTCTGACCACGAGGCCTCTGATTCCAGTACCTACATGTGCTTGCGCCTTGCTGAGACCGCCACCTCAACAAAAAAATCCAGGAAGCCTAAACACAAGACCACCACTGCTATGGAGGATAAGCTAGACAAAATTTTGGTTGAGCTGCAAGAGATCAAATCAGATTTTCAAGCTTTTAAGCAGGAACAAGAACAAGCGAGGGCAGATATTACGGAATTACAACAAAAAGTGGGGACTTTAGAAGAGACACAAATGGCTCAGTCAGAAACTTTATAGGGCTGTTAGACCACAATTTCACAGCTTGTGGACATATGCCATACATTAGGAGAGACAAGAGGATGCAGAAAACAGACACAGGAGATGAAACACCAGGATCTATGGGCTAGCTGGGGGAAGCGAGGGGGATAATATGGAACAATTTCTGAAATCAATGTTGCGAGAGTCCCTGAACTTAGATGCAAACCTAGATCTGGAGATCAAGCGTGCCCACAGAGCTTTAGGCTCCAAACCCACCCAACAAGGAACATACCCTCGCTTCATAATTGTGAGATTTGTGCGATTTACAACCAAGGAAATGGTCTTGAAACAGGCTTAGGCCATGGGGAAAATATTCTATGCTAATGGGAGCATGTTTCTGGACAGTGATTATGCACCAGCCACGATGCAGAGGCACAGGGAGTAAATCTCCCTCTTCCCGGTTTTACGAGGCTTAAAACTGAAATTCTGAATGCCTTATCCAGCGAAATTGGTAATCCAATTCCCCAACGGTCAGCAGAGCTATGACACAGCGGATGAGGCCTGGTCAGATCTAAAACACAGGAACTATGAGTTATCAACATGGATGCCTTTGCCACAAAGATTTAATCCAGTGGGAGTTTCATCACGGAAACCCTGGGCTCAGGATGTTGAATTACAGCAGACAACCTTAAACTCCATCAAGCAACTTCCTGGGCAATTTGCGTGAGGCAATTAAAACCTAACGGACTGCTAGTCACTACAAGCCCAACTGCCAAAAGGTAGGACTTGGGGTGTTGTCCAGCAGGGGGCAAAGATTGGTTCAAAGTCTTCTGGGGCTGGCTCTGTTCCTGGTTTGGGCGTGAGCCTACACTCTAGCCCTGGGGAGCTCCAATATTATTTCCTGAGCCGCTGGGTTGGGCCCGGGTGGTCCTGACGGAGGGATTGCTAACTGGATAAGCCTGGAAGGATGGATGTGGGGCTTATGTAGGCTGCAGGGCTTAAAACTAAATGGCAGGCATCCTAAGGGATGCCGATTTACTGGTTGGCATTGTGGAAGGAAGGTAGCCCATTGATGGGGAACTGGGGAGCTCGCAGTATAGGGGGGAGTAGTCCCGCCTGACTGGGGTTCTCACTTCCCCCAGTAATCATCAAGATTGTGCCCAGGCCTAGACTCAGTGAGATGTATGGATGCACTATGATGCTATAATGAACAAGAGAGGCTGGTCCAGATCTTTATTTTATTTATTTATTTTATTTATTTGTTCTAGGATTACAAATACCTTTGAGCCAAGGCTCTTTTACAAAGGTTCCACGTCGTTGGTACAATTGAGACAATCATAAGCAAAGATAACAGTTTATAAAATTAAAAAAAACAAAAAAAAAACAGTCTTGTAGATAAAAGAGAACAATAAGGTGAAACTTTGGGGAAGGAAAAGGAGGAGGGTGAAATCAGGGAGACTAAGTGCATGGGAGAGAAGGGGAGGTAGGTTGGGGGGACAGAGAGAGGAGAGGTGGAAGGCAGATAAGAATAGAGGTAGTGCAGCCGGGTGGCATTTGTCATGGGCCAGGGGCATCTTCAGCTATGGAACCAAAAGATATGTTTAGCCACAACAGTCACAGAGGTTGGAGGCAGTCAGTGTTAGGCAGAGACAAGTCTTAAAAGTGCTGAGCGATAGTGAAGATGAGATGTCGCTGGGAAGACCGTTGTACCAACTAGTGGCCCGGTAAGCAAAGGATCTTTGGCCTTGTGTTGTGCGGCAATGCGGGACTTGCATAAGCTGAGGTTTCGATCCCCTGGTATGTCTGGTGTGGATTCTCGGTTGTATGAGGGCACAGACTCCAGGTGGGGCAAGGCCCAGCAAGATTTTCTTAGTAGTAATACAAGTTTGGTGTTTTATTTGATTGGCAAGATTCAACCATCCAGTTTGAGAATAGAGGTCACAGGTGTGAGTTAGGCATTGGGAGCCAGTGACAAGTCGACAGGCCTAGTTGAAAGTGGTGGATACACGTTTGAGAGCGGTGGTTGTAGCAGAGCCGTAAATGATAATGCCATAATCAGTGATGGATATGATGGAGCTCTGGACAGCGACAGCGAGGGCTTCAGGTGTCAGGTGTTTCCTATGATGGAATAGCAGGCCTAGCCAGGAGTTAGTGGCTTTGGTGACATGGTCGATGTGGGCAGTGTAGAAGAGGTGAGGATCAAGGGTGATCCCAAGGTATTTAAAGTTTTTGGCCTGTTCCAGTGCGGCACCTTGTCTGGTGATAACGGAGAGTTGGAAGTGCTTATGTTTATTATGGGAGCTGCTGAAGATCATGGTCTTGGTTTTTTTTTTTTTGATTAAGGATCATTTTGTGCTTTGTGAGCCAATTCTCAACCGAGGAGATGCAGAGTTGGAGATTTTCTTGCAATTTCTTTGGGTCCTGGTGTGTGGCAAGAATTACTGAATCATCGGCATACAGGGTGATATGTTCAGTGCAAGAGTCCGGTAGGGTGTTAAGGAACAGGCTGAAGAGTAGGGGCCCAGTATTGAACCCTGGAGGACTCCAGAGAGGACAGGTCTGGAATCAGAGTTCACATCTCCAATTTTACACGCTGGGTGCGGTTTTCAAGATAGCTTTTGAACCAAGAGATTGAATCATTGGAGAGACCAGCATTTTTAGCTGGCTCAGCAGGAGGGAGTGGTGACAATATCAAGGCTTTGGTCAGGTCGATGAAAATAAAGACCAGTTAGTTGTCCATTGTCAAGGAGCTGTGAATGGAGCTGGTGAATTGAAAAGGCAGAGGTTGTACTATGACCTTTCTAAAGCCATGTTGCTGTTTACAGAGAATATTATAATTGTCCAGATGCTCGGTAAGTTGGTCCGCTACTATACGCTCCAGTGCCTTCAATAGGGAGGCAGAATGGAGATAGGCGAGTTCACATGGTCAGCCTTATCACCATTTTTGTGAATTGGGGTAACAGTGGCCATTTTCCATTTGTCTAGGAATTGGCTAGAGGAGAGAGAGATTAAAGATCTTGGTGAGGGGCCCAATTACCTCGTCAAGCGTTAGAGCCAGTAGCTTGAGGCCAAATGTGTCATTGCTTGTTCTAGATTTGCTGATGGCTTTGGCAATGTAGTTTCGGACTTGATGTTTCTTTAGTCCTTTAAAGTAGAAAGGTGGGTGACAGACGTGGGTGGAGGAGTTGGGGGGATGGAAATTGACACATTTTGGAAGAAGTCAGAGGGGAGAACACTGCTAAGGTCAGTGAAAGCGATGTTAAAAGAGTTCGCAATAGTTTTAGAGTCGAGTGTAGTGTGCCCATTTATGTTGAGTATGTTCGGCGAAGATTTTGACTGCTTCCCAGTGACATCTTTAATGTTTTTCCAGAAATCCCTCTCATTTCCCCAGGAGTTAGTGAGGGCATTTTTATAGTACTGTAGTCAGATTTCTGATGCCAAATGGATTTGGTGCAGTCGTTCCATGGCCATTTATAATTCTGAATGTCGAGTTGCTTACCGGAGTTTCTAGCCAGTTCCCAGAGGTGGTCCCTGAATTTAAGTTTTTTAGGTCTCCTGACAGCCAAGGGTTACTGAGCGATTTAACTTTACGCTTTTTGAGGGGGGCAAATTTATTACAGGCTTAATTGAAAATGTGAATAAATTGCTCCAGTGCAGTATTAGTATCTGTTGCTTTGAAGATGGGGGACCAGTCCTGCAGACTGAGGTGTGATTTGAGGTGGGGTACCTGACCACGCGGTAGGACTCTGCTGGTGATGATTTTTGAAGGGGGCTTACAGAATTTGTTTGACCAGGTACAGCTGATGGAAGAGTGGTCACTGAGTGAGTCAGGGAGGACTGAGGTTTTCATGATCCGAGAGGGGTGGTTGGTTAGGATCCAGTCAAGCAGGGTGCAGGTCCCAGTTCTGTAGTTCTTTCTGGTTGCATAGTCAACCATCTGAGTCAGGTTAGCTGACATAATGGAGTCCTTAAATGACCCACATTCAGCTAAGAGCCAATTAATGTTAAAGTCACCAAGAAGGATGATTTCAGAGTCCGATGGGTGGGATTTGACGAAGTCAAGGACAGCGGTTAGACCAGGTCCCTGTTCTTTGGGAGGTATGTAAACAGTGACAACTGTGAGGGCCTTATTGTGGGCTTTAATAGAGTCTGATGGGAAGAATCTGAGCAGGTGTTGCTGGAAGATTGGAATCAATGGGGTGTCCCGAGAAGTGTCTTTCACATATAAGGCACACCCTCCACCTCTTTTGACTTCACGGTCAACCCGGAAGACATTGTAGCCAGGAAGGGTGATTGCCTGGTCAGGAATCTTGGGGTGAGCCAAGTTTCAACTACTGACAGAATATCCGGTTGTGTTGGTGGTAAAAGCTTGCAGTGCATCAAGCTTCGGAAGTAAACTGCAGATGTTCAGGCACATGATTGAGAGAGTGCCTGCTGGTTTGTTTTGGTTGGAGGTGTTTGTCCGGGGTTAGGGTGAACAGTCCCTGATAGCAGCAGGAGGAGGAGCACAAGTTTCAGGGTGCATAGGCGGAGTTCAGTCAGAGAGAGGTTGCGTTTCTTTTTTGAACAGTAGTATGCCAGGTGGTAATGTCGAAAATGCAGCATTGGAATAGTTGTATACAATGTGGCTAGATGTGCCCAAGGCTCACACATGAGCAGGGACAGATCAATTTCGGTGGTGTGCCTCCAGGGGGAGGATTTGCCCCATTGCCAAATGATGTAAAATAATCAAATCCACAGGAAAATGACCAGTAAACTGTTTGATCTATGGTAACAAGACAAAGGATGTGAAATTCCTGTAACACTGGCCTGGGGCATATGCAGGAAGTTAAAACCCTTTGTCAGTGTCTTCCCTTTGTTTAAATAGTTGTGAATGGTTCTCAAAGACGTGCAGTTCCCTTTAGCAACAAGGTAGACGGAAATGTGGATTCAGTTTGCACTCCCCAGGTCAGAGATTGTAGAATTTCTTAGCTGTACTTACTTTGATTGTGATGGCTTCCAAGAAAGTTGACATATAATGAGAATCCCAATATCTGCTGGTGATGTTTTCCAGTTTCTTAGTCCAGGAAACTTTTATAGATCACATATCCAAGAATGGTCTAGTTCCTCCAAGCCAAAACACATGAAAATCCACAAAACTAAACTATTGACAGAGACAACACAAACACCCAGCCACACAGCCCAAGTAGGCGGAGACTGGAGATCTAGTATTGCTTTGATCGGGGGATGGTTCCCCAGTCTCCGCTGGGGATCCCATTTTTCTCCAGGGATTATTGTACATGGATCTTTATTATGGGCTTTCCCTCTGGTGATGGGTGACCAGGCTGCGTCCTGATGGCGTTGACAACTTATAATTTTTAGACCAGATAGCTGGAGCTCCAGGACAGGCTGGGGTGGGGCGGCCTAGGTCTGAGTTGGGGTCTGGGGCTGGCTCCACCATGTGGACTGAGACGCGATCCCGGCGGTGGCCCCTCGCGTTTGGACTTTCCCTGGGGTCACTGCCAGGTAGGCATAGGGCTCCTGTTCTGACTCATCAGATCTCTGAATCATGGTGACAAAATTATTGGGACTTGATCTCTGCTTGGGGGATCAGCCTGACTTTTCCTCCATACTTTATTTCTTGGCAGCATGTGGAAAAACTGTATACCGATAATATAGACTGTGGATAATTTTTTAACAGCACTGGCTTATGGGACCCTTACAGTTACAGTATATATAGGCCCCCTTGGATATGGAAGAAGGCAGGCCGGGAGGCCTCTGAGGACATTCATGAACAGGACTCGAAGTGCACCATTTAATATTAGATTGGCTGGCTATTGTTTTATTTTAAAACTTTTTTCCTTAGTTATTTATATATTTTTTTGAGCTCCTCCTGCAAATTTTCTTCCAGTATTTTGGGGTGTTCTATACCCTGTGTGGCAACTTGTTATCCAAGCTGCAATTCCCACAACAGCTCCTAAGGTTGGGGCAGTTATCTGGGGGGTTAACCCGGATGGTGGAAGTCAATTCGTACATGTACACAGTTGGTTATAACCTGGTTCTTCTTCCCTATGACAGTTTTGGTCGGGAGAACTGTAGATAGTTACATATGATTAGAAAAGAAGGTCCGCAGAGGAAGACGAGAGAGGCACAAACATTGGGTCGAGTCAGAGGTTGTGGGGCAGAATATATTCGGAATACACTGGCCCGCAGTGGTTTCCCCTTGTTTTGGTTATGGCCCAATTTCAGGACATAAGGGTAATTTCCTAGAATGTTAATGGCTTGAGTGGGCCAATTAAGAGAGGGAAAATAATGTCTTATCTTAAGAAGCTTCACCACCAAATGATACTACTACTACAGGAAACCCATATGAACTCCACTGAACATCAAAAACTGGCTAAATTTGGGATGGCCACGGTTGTGGCTACCTCCATCACACTGGCAGAAGGAGAGGAACTGCCATCTTGATACCTAGCTACTCTGCATTTCAGCTACAGGATTCTTTTTGTGAACAGGGAGGGTGCCTAGGCTATGGTAAGGGGAACTTGGTGGGGGACACCACATACGGTGGCCAGTATATATGTTCCACCAGGAGCTGAACCTGCTCAGCTGCAGAGCCTGTTTGAGAAGCTTATACAATTTAAACAAGGGATCTTGATAGTGGGGGGAGATCTGAATCTCTTAATGGACTCAGGCAGGGACAGTTCTAACCCAAACCCCCCAGACCCACAAAAGGGCACAAGCAGGGCAGGAAGCTGTTAAGAGATCTAGGCCTGATGGATGTCTGGTGACATCTGCATGGTACAGATAGACTCTACACTCATTATTCAGCAACATATGGCTTATACTCAAGAATTATTTTTTTACTCTCTGCAGAGCACAGAGACCAGGTCAGACACAGATCCTACCAATCATTTTATCAGATCATGCTCCGTTACTAATGGACATCTGTACCGAAGATAAGGGTCCGGGTCAATGATGCTTTAACATCTCTCTCCTCAGACACCAGGAATATATTAAACTAATAAAGCAAATGATCCCAGAAATCCTTACCCAAAATAGAGCGCCTGAGATATCCACGGGCATTTTATGGGACACTCTGAAGGCAGTGATCAGGGGAGATACAATTAAGTTCGCTACACAGGCCAAGAAGCAGAGAGAACAACGTCAGATGGAGTTAGAGGCGGAACTTCAGTTCTGGCAAGCCGCCCACATGCAGGTCGACAGAATAGCTCAGCTCTGGGTTGATTCAATCAAAACTAAACTTCAGGAACTCCTATAGTATAAAACAGAACAGCCACTACTTTACTTAAAACAAAAATAGTTTGAAGGATGTGCTAAGGCCTCTAAAGTGTTGGCTTTTCAGCTTAGGGCCCAGAGGAACAGGGGACTTATTAAACAACCAAGACACTCACAAAGTAGGCAGCTCCTATCCAAAACTAAAGATATATTGAACGGTTTTAAAACTTTTTATGAAACCCTGTACTCCCAGGGGCCAGAGCCAGAAGAGGAGAACTATGAAAAGTTTTTTCGAACTATCACCCTCACCCATCTCTAGGCTGAGCAGAGAGACTGGTTATTAAGACCCATTGCTCCCAAGGAAGTTAAGGCAGTCATCAAACAAGCTAAGGCAGGTAAGAGCCGGGCCCAGATGGGCTACCTTCCGAATTCTACAAAGCATTCATGCAGGAGCTTGTACCTTCAATGAGCTCCGTCTTTCAAGCATTACAGACGGACAATGCCCCCACCAGCAATATGCAAATATTTCCAGCATCTTAAAACCCGATAAAGATCCCCTCAATTGGGAGTCATACAGACCTATGTCAGTCCTTAACCAAGACTATACATTTTTTGCTAGTATACTGGCCCACAGATTGGAAACCGTTTTACCTACCCTAATTAATAAAGACCAGACTGGATTTATTTCTAACCATAGAACAACAGATAATATTAAGAGAACCCTATATTTATTAGAAAAAGTGACAGCCTCTCCTTCCCCTTTCATCCTAAGTATGGATCCCAAAAAAGTGTTTGATCGTGTTTCTTGGAGATTTCTACATCATGTCATCAGTAAGTTCAATTTTCCTCCTGAATTTAACAATCTGATAAAAACTCTATATACCTCCCCTCAGGCAGTAGTTAAGGATAATGGGTCCTATTCTGTCCATTTCAGGCTAGCTAGGGGCACAAGGCAGGGATGCCCACTTTCCCCTCTCTAGTTTGCTCTATATGTGGAACCAATAGCTCAGTTAATAAAGGAAGATGAGATAATACATGGCTTAGAAGTAGATGGGGTAGTACATACGACAGAATTTTATGCCGATGACTTGTTAATTTACCTTACAACCCCCGCGGTCTCCTTACCCAGACTCTTTGACAGATTAGCTGAGATAGAGATCCTGTCAGGATACTAGTTAAATACGTCTAAGACAGACGTTCTCAGATGGCGGTTTGACCCTTCTGAGGAAGTGACAGCCAGTCTCCCCAACAGATGGCATAATAAAAAATTTAGATATTTGGGTATCCAGGGCCCTAAGAACTTGGGAGATTTCTACAAGGTTAATTTCAACCCAATAACTAAACAGCGGAGAGCTTAGCTGCAGAGATTGCAGGGCCTTCCCATTCCCTTATTCCAAAGGGTGGGTTCTATAAAAATGACAATTCTCCCATCTTTTCTATACTTATTTCTGAGTCTTCCCATTCCAGTTCCCAGCACAGATTTCATAAAATGGGATAAAATGATTTCCAGGTTTCTATGGCAGAGAAAAAAAGCCTAGGAAGGCCTTAGGGATGTTACAGCTCTCAAAAACTACTGGTGGCTTAGCCCTTCCTCAGTTAAAAGCTTATTATCATGCGGCACACCTTGCTCATGCTCCACATTGGTGGGATTCGAACACAGATAGACACTGGAAGACATTGGAGTTAGGGCAGAGTGCTCAGGGAATTGAATTTATACTTGGTTCCCCCCCACCTAGAAAGAGATGGATCAGGGAGAAGCTACACTCCCAATTCACGGCCCAGATCTTGCAGATTTATAGTCTAAAGTTGGAGGAACCCCAGATAAGTGATTCAGCAAAGGACCTGATAATCCCAGTCCTGGACCAGTTTTTTCTTCCTGCCCAACAGGATGCTACATTTGAAAACTGGATACGGAAGGGTCCGAGTCATATATTTCAGTGGTTCGGGGGAGAACATTTGTTTCCTTTCCTCAGATTCAGCAAGCATACTCTCTGGGGAGAGCGGACTTTTATCGATTCCTTCAGATCCGGCACTATATACAGCAGAAATGTGGCTTAAACTGGCAGTTAATCGATGCTCACCCTCTGGTCCAACTAATGATAGAAACCAAAATCAGTCAAATGTCTGAGCATACTGTTTCGGTTCTCTACAAGGCTCTCCAACTCAATCAGCACAATTCATTAATAAAATTACAAACATCTTGGGAGAAGGATTTAGGAGAGGAGGTGTCAGAGTCAGCTTGGGAAGGGATATTCACAAACCTTCATAAGTCTACGACATCTTATGTTTGGAAGGAATATGGGTGGAAGTGCATAGTGAAATTTTTTAGAACCCCACATATTACAGCAAAATACGACAAGTTAGGCAGAGGAGGTTGCTGGAGGGCATGTGGAGAAGACATGGCTACTCATAGCCACATATTCTGGTCGTGCCCAATACTCAGAGATTTTTGGGAAGGGGTGGAGGAGTCGGTGAGAGAGCTGTTCCCTGAGGTGACATGTCTTTCGATGGGACTGACACTTCTACATTGATTCCCCCCAGAAATAAAGAGTAGACACTCTAGAAAGATGTTGACAATACTTCTTCTGGCTGCAAAGAAATCTATATCTAGAAGATGGCTCATGCTGGTTCCCCCGGGGAGGGGAGAGTGGGAGTATCTCACATACCAGATCTATATGACAGAAAAACTCACAGCAAAGGTCAATTCTAGGGAGGAGAAAGCCAGGAATTTCTGGAAATGGCTATTATGGGTGATGAACCACAGACCAGATTTAGTACTCTAGGTGGGTGGTGAACCAGGGGGTTTCTCACCGCCCTGAAGTGACTGGGAGGTGGTAGAGGCTTCTCCAAGATCTCTTGAGATGAATAACACATGACTTACATTTTAGAAGATGCTTTTTAATGCATTGCCTCTGTACTCATGCTGGTTTATGTGAATTGGTCAGATGGAATGCCTTCTCTGTACTACTGATGAAATGTGTACCTTGGACCTCTGAATAAACATGAAAATAAAAAAATGTACATTTCAAACCTCTGGAAACACTGAGCTGAGCCAAAGTACACCTTGTCTGTAGGTGTGCTCCACAGCGTCCCCAAGGGAGTCACTAATGATGACTCCTAGGTCCTTTCCCTCTGAATGTGTTCATCTGAACCCCTCCATCCTATACTCTGTTCTGGGGTGTTAACCTCCTAAGTGCATCACTTTGCTCTTCTTGGCATTGAATTTCAGTTGCCGTACTTTAGACCAATTTTCCAGCCTTGCAGGTCTCTCTGCAATTCTCTTATCCCCTCCACGTTGTCAACTCTAGAGTTTAGTGTCATCTGCAAACTGACAACCTGCCCTGGTTTCCCTCTCCTATGTCGCTGATGAACACATTGAAGAGGACTGGACCCAGGACAGATCTCTGAGGTGGTACTCTGGTGACCTCTCATTCCACTGATCTGACTCCATTCACCACAACTCTCTGCTGCCTCCCCTCCCAACCAACTCCATACCCACCTTACTATTTCCTTAGCTGTTCCCTGATCCCCCCCATCTTCTTTAGCAGTCTTCTGTGCAGCACCAAGTTGAATATCTTGTTGACATTGAAGTAAAGAAAGTCTGCTGCATGCCCCCTGCCAACTTCCCTGGTTACCCATTCAAAGAAAACATCAGGTTTGTCTGACAAGAATTCACTGCCACAAACCTGTGCTGCTTACTAACGTGAAGCCCATTTTTGTCCAGGTATTCCACTAGGTCCTGGTTGACTACTGTCTCAGTTTCCTACCACAGAGGTAAGGCTGATGGGTCTATAGTCTCCCAGCTGCTCACTGTCCACTCCACTGTGCAGCGGAACTATGCCATTCTACAGTCCTTGGAGACCATCCCTTGCTGCAAACAGTTATTGAACCACCCCACCAGGTGTTTGGTTAACACTGATGCCAGTTCCTTTACATAGAAACATAGAATTTGTCGGCAGATAAGGACCGCTTGGCCAACCCAGTCTGCCCATTTCCCTACCTACTGGATAAGCTGCAGATCCTAGTTAACCAGCAGCCTACTTCTTCCTACCCCTGCCCCCTAGAATTGCCTTATGACTGTCCCATGCATGCTTGAATTCCACCACTGTTTTTGACTCCACAACCTCCTCCGGAAGGCCGTTCCATGCATCCACAACCCTCTCTGTGAAAAAATACTTCCTTAAATTACCTCTGAGCCGCCCCATCTTCAAATTGTGCCCTCTTGTTCTGCACACCTCTTTTTTTGAAAGATGCTACCCTCTTGGACTTTGTTGATTCCCTTGAGGTACTTGAAAGTTTCTATCATGTTCCCCCTCTCCCTCCTTTCCTCGAGGCTATACCTCTTCATATGTCTTCTGGTGCAGACCCTGCACCATTTTAGTTGCCCTCCTCTGGACAGCTTCCATCCTGTCTATGTCTTTGTGGAGATTGGGTCTCCAGAACTGCACACAGTACTCCAGATGGGGTCTCACCAGCTGTCTGTGCAGAGGGATAACTTCCTGTTTTCTACTCGTGATGCCTCTCCCCATGCATCCCAGTATCCCCCAGCCTCCTTGCTGCCCTCTCACATTGCTTGCCCACCTTTAGGTAATCTGATATGACTACCCCCAGGTCCCTTTCCATTTTTGTTGTTGTTAGTATCTCACCCCCCATTGTGTACTCTTCCCCTGGGCTTTTGTTTCCCAGGTGCATTACCTTGCACTTCTTAGTATTGAATCTAAGCTGCCATACATTTGACCATTCCTCTAACCTTGCCAAGCCCCTTCTCATCCTTCCCACCCCAGCCTGTGCATCAACTCTGTTGCAGATCTTTGTGTCATCTGCAAAGGTAACCAGGGTACTCTCGGATGCACTCCATCCAGCCCTGGGTCCTTGTTTACTGTAAGGGCAGCAAACCCTTTTCTGAGTCTTTCACTAAAATATTTCTACAGCCTAATTTCACAGACCTCTGTATCTGCTGCCCTTATCCTGCTCTCCGGCAAGGGCCCACTGTTCTTCCTAGTGAATACAGAGCAGAAGCAGTCATTCAGCATAGCTGCTTTCTGCCCATCTTCCTTTATTACCCTGCCCCTCCTTTAGCCTAACAAGTCTCCTTCCTGTCTTTCTTTTTTCCCTTGTATAGCTAAAGAAATACAAAAAACTGTTTTCCCCTTCCTTGACCCCTTCCACAATGCTCAGTTCTGTGTCTGCGTCTTCGATCTTGATTGCCCTCTTGGCCTATATAGTTTTTTTTCCTGAGAATCATTCCATTCCTTGTCCCCCTGTTTGTCTTTTGTACAGTACCTTATAGATGCCTTCTTTTTGGCCTTCACGGTCTTCATGACCTTTTCAAAGAACCAAACTGATCCCTTATACTTGTTTCTCTTGATAACAGTTCTCGGTCATGTTTTCGTTGCCTTGAGAATGATCCCTTTTACAAACCCTTTTCTTTCTTCTACTCCCCCGATGCAGTCTACCCCAGCTAACATGCCCCACCCTCATTTGGTTGTAATCCACCCTTATGAAGTCGTGCATCTCAGCCTTAGATGTGGACTTACTGGTGCCCTGGGCCAACATGAACCATACAGTATTGTGGTTGCTGGACCCCAGTGATTCCTCAACCTGCACTCTGCCTACTCTTTCCAAGTTGGCGAGTACCACATCAAGAAAGGCAGACTGCCTAACAGGATCCCTGACCTGCTGCACTAGCATACGGTCCTGCAAAATATCAAACAGAGCCTGGTTTCTGGCATGTCCAGGCTGCTGGGATGTCCCAGTCAGTATCTGCCAGGTCGAGCTTCCCTACTACTACAACCTCTCCCAGGGTTTTAAATAATTGATTAGCAGTTTTGTTCCTTGGGACAATACCAACTGTACAGAAAGCATTTATATAGGTTTTCTAGAAGTGTTATGTTTGTTAAACACAGTGAGACAAGTGCTATGCATTTTCACAGTGTTTTAGAACTTTTATAAGCAAAACGCTAATCAATTTTTAGAGTTAAATAAAACCCTGCTCTCCTGTACCCACTGTGGTTCTATGTTCCCTTTCACTCCAATGGACCTCCCCTCTACTGCCTGTTTCTTCCCTGATGTAAACTGGACACCCCTCCTCTCTACCCATCCCTCTATCTTGCCTGTATAAGGTATTTTTTTTATTTTGAATATCGGAATTACAATTCTTTAAGTCTTTACAAAGGCTCCTTTACAAAGGCTCCATGTCAATACAGTACATTGGTTTCAAACAAACATTAAATAGGGAACAAAGTTTCTTAACAGACATTTTATAAAACAGTGAACAAGAATACCAGGTAGGCTATGATGGTAGTCATTCATCGCTAGCAAGGAGTAGGATGCCTCACAGGTGCTGGAGAAGGTGCAAACCTGAAGAGGCTAGACAGGCGGGATAGGAGTCCCTTGTCAAGAAGTAGGTGGCCAGCAAGTACAAAGAAGGAAAGCGCAGGAAGAGAAGAAGGAGACCAGGGGGACTGGCCAAACTAAGGATAGGTACAGGCGGCAAAGAGATGTTCCTGAAGGAGGGATCTGAAGTGATGGAGTTTGTTTTCTAGGGTGACACGGGTGGGTAGAGTGTTCAACCAGCAGGGGGCTCAGTAGCAGAAAGATCTCTGCCCCAAGGGGGTCCTGAAACTTGGAACTAGGATGGTAGGTTTGGAAGAACTTTGGGTGGCTACAGTCATAGGTGCTAGTTGAAGGAGACAGGATAGACCAGGTGGGGCAAGACCACTGGTTATTTTCCTGGCAGACAGGTGTGGTACCTTAACCTTTCATCAGGGACTGCTAGGTCCCAGCCATTGTTCTCTTTGGCCCAAGTTTCTGTAACAGCCACTAGATCCAGTCCAGAGTTTGCCACCAATGCCTAAAGTGGAATACTTTTGATACCCAGACTCCTGGGACTGAGGCACACAACCCTCCAACTTGCTTTCCCAGCCCTTTTGGTTCCTGACAGACTTCCTCATCATAATTCCCTGGTACCCATGGTGTCTTGTGTTTTTCGTTTTTTGCTAATAATTACTAAGAGGGATAGGGATGGGTATGGGCAGGGGGCAAGGGCAACACCCCCAACTAGACAACAGGACCCAGGGTAGGATAGGGTATAACAGGGCAGACTGAATGGACCAATGGTCTTTTTACGCCAACATTTTCTATATTTCTAACTTATGTCTATCTTGACTTGTAAAGAAGCGTGAGCGACCCCGAAGAGTGAGGACCAGAAAGGAGGACAGCATCTGCAGGGCAGTCCACAGGTAGTCTGCACTTTCACAAAGAACTATGCTTAATCATCACCAGGGAACTCCAAAAGTAGGAGAGGACCAAGCCATCTTAAGTGGTATTAGTATCCAGCCTGAAATTAATCTGTGGTAAGCCACAGAGTAATTCACAAAAGGCTATCTAGTAGCAAGGTGACTGTTGAGAAAGCAGTCTAAACCCACAAAGGTATTCATAAAGGGGAGTTCAACGACTTTGGCAGCCTTAAAATTCCTGCAACTGTGCATGAAATCATTTTTTTGGGGGGGTGGGGAGAGTAGTGAGGGCAGTATAGGTGGACTACAGAAAGGTCTTTGACCTGATAGACCATAGCACATGGATAGAAGACTTACAGATGTTAAGTAGCCTACCCTCTATCATGAGATGGGTATTTGATCTGTTGGAGGGTAGGACGCAATGTACTGAGGTGGAGGGGTTTTCGACTGGTAGTATCCTGTATAAGTATGTGGATGACATCACAGTAATTGATAAATTTACTGAAGTCAGAGTAACATGCAGGTAGAGTAATTTAAGAAAACAAAAAAAGAGTGGTCAAAACAGAATTTTTAAGGAGATAAACCCGGATAAAACCAAAGAAATTAGATTTGGGAAAATAGGTAAATGGGAGTGCCCTCCTCTGGTGTTTATAGAGGTAGCGGATAAGATGGCTGAAAGAGTTAAATTGTTACGAATCACGGCACAACATGATTTTGAATAGAAAGAACAAGTTCAGGGGATGTTTAAAAAAGGAAATTCAAGAATGCATGTTCTGACCATATTAAAAAGGTCTGGGGTCAGTCAAGCTGATTTGGTATATTTCTATCGTACTGTAGTCAGACCAATACTTGAATATGGATTCTCAGTATGGGATAGGGAACTCAAAAAAAAACTGGACAGTAAAGAGTTAAGAAAAGAGCTCTACGAATAATTCTAGGGCTGAGGTCTCATATGTTGAAGCTTTACAGAAAATGCAGTCTGGTGAAATTGAACACAAGGAGAGAGGAAATGGCAAGGAAATTATTGGCAGAAATATGTGATACCAAACACAAGCTGCACTCCCTGCTGCCACAAAAAGAAACAGTGTATGGTGTAAGGAACCAGGTTAGATGGCGAAAACCTATTTTTAGAACAAAAAGGTATAAACAATATTTTTATTGTGATCTTCAGATAAATGAATTTAAGCATGTAATGTGTTTGGTTATACTAGTTTGTGTGTGACAATACAGCAGTCATTACTGAAAAAAAGAAATGGAAGGATTGTTAGAATTCAGTAGGTATGTTTGTGTTTAGGTACGTTATGTGAAGCACACATAAAGCATGGGGCTTAATGCTAAGCTGCCACCCCTTTAAGATCACTTAGAACCTGCATGTATCTATTTGTTGCACTGTATGGCAGTGCCATGTATGCCTATCAGTCAAAGAATTTGCCAGTCTGGGGCTTGCCCTCAGGAAGAGAACATCTGCAGCAGAGAATAAACCTGCATTATTATATTTCATGCATCAGTCTAGTTTATTCACACGGTCCAGATGGACTCCTCCTCAGCAGCAACCGAAGGCTCTGGCAGATCACAGAGAAGGTAAGGGGTCCTTTCGTGGCTGACCAAGTAACCAAAATGCCACACATGGTGGAGAATGCGACCCTTCTTCTGTTCAGACCCCCATCTTGCTTGCCTGCATCGCTGTTTACCCTAAGTTATCACCCCAGTATGCCTAACCTCTTGAATGATTATTTACAACACAGCCTTGGCTGCACAGAAGAAGGAAAACCATCTCCTGTATTATACAGCAGTCTGCAGCCCTCCTACAGTACCAGGACACTCAAACCAAAGACTGTTTACCACTGCTGACAAGCAGCTCAATGAATGAACTGTTACAATTCAATTTGTATAGCCCTATGCCTAACAGAGCTCCACAGACTGCACCCCCCAGCTCCGACATGGTGGAAGGGCTCCTTTCAAAACTGTTCCAGTTTTGCCATCCACTCTCCCTTTACGCCTCCCAGCTACAGATATCATCAGACCAATCTCAGTTCCAAAGAAATAAATACATCAGTCAATGAACTGCAAGTGCTCTGCTGCACGTCGTCTTGGGACTGCTCTTGCGACTGCCAGCCAGTTGCCCCAAGCACTCTAAACCCTATTTCCAGCCACTACAGCACTCTGCTGGGCCACGCTACAATGTCCCTTCAACAAGTAATTTAATAAAATAAAAATACAGACATCCAGGACTGCAGCTTTATATGTTGCTTCCTGTCCGCTCTCCTGCTTCACCAGCCTCCTGCCTCTCGCTCCAAGGACCGCTACAGCTCTCCTCTCACTCTAGCACCTGGAACCACCAATACAGCCGCCAGGCCACCAGTCTGCTCCCCAACAGGACCCAGTATGTTACTCTGCCTCCCCTCTCAGCCATGGCTCCCACTCCCAGAGAGACTGCTACAATTCAGGACTGCAATTCAGGCCTGCTCCATACCTCAGAGAGGAGCCCAGCCACACCAAGCAGATTCAGACTAAAAACAGCCTTGGCACTCTAGCTTGCTCCCCAAACCACAGCTCCCAACCTCCAGCATGCAGAAACAGCCGCAGTGCTCCTCTTGCCCTCGCTGCCAACAAAACGGGCTCTTAATTACTCTGGCCTCTCCTGCAGCTGCACAGAGCGCTCCTCTACTCGACTGCGAATAAATAAAAATAATAAAATAAGGAGCGCTCTTCTCCCACTCAGCCACGCCACAAGGGGCCACAGCACAGAGACAATAAATAAGGGAGCCGTAAAAGAGAAAAAAAAAAATCAATAAATTGGGGCTGAAATTGAAACTGCTTTCCAAGCTGCAAAGTATGCCTCACAGGGTGCTCTATTTCCTAACTCAACACGCTGTCCCAGAAGCAACAGCTCGGCCATGCTACAGAAAGGCACTATAATCAAATAAAGGGAGCAAAGACAAAATTAAATACAAAAAAATCAACAGGGCACCGCAAATAAAACGTTGGGCGCTCGAAAACAAATACTGGGAGCACAGATTTTTTTTTTTTTTTTTTAAACAAAACGGGGCCAACAACATGTGAATAAATAGAAACAGAGCAGGGACAGAAAAGAGCACCAGATCTTAAAGCAGGGCACAACAATAAACAAATTCTGGCTGGGGCAACAATAAACTACAGAGAACAGCTGGGACAAAAATAAACCAAAAGCATAATAACCAAACAGGCAGTCAAATCACTACAGAAACCTCCCCCCAGCAACTTTCACTGACATCAGAAAACAACTCCCGCCAATTTCTGTTGGGGGAAGAAGGACAGCAGGGCGGCAATCGACATTTTGACCATCGCAGATCAGCCAGGCAGCCTCGTGGCAAGGATCCTCCATCTTGTGCAGAGCAAAACAACAAGGAAGGAAGTGACTCTTAACCCTCTCTGCTGGAGGCCATCTTGCTACAGTCAAGCCAGTCAAACCCACAGGAACTGTATGTCAAACTTTGGAGGCCATCTTGTGAAGGGCACAAATTGACCTCACTCCATTGATATCAATGGAGACCAACAAATAGCAGATTTTTGCAACAGAACCTTTATTTAAATAAACACAGACTTGAATGGGAAGTTCTTTATTGAGACATCATTTGATGAGCTTTGCTACAAAAATTTTTACTTTCGTCTACAAAAATAATAATTTTTGCTCGGCACTTCATCTACGACATGACGTCCTGTCTCCTGCATGATGGCAACTCCTTCTTACCCGTACGACCTTCACTTGATGAAACGAAACTCATCTCTAACCACGATGTCTGATGACGACACAGATATGGGTGCCGGAGCGTCCAGCATCCTACCTTCACCCACCTCAAGGCTGTGGGGTTACAAAATCAAAACAATTCTCTATGACATCCAGTCTTCTATTTCTGCTCGAGGAGCACCAGCTATGCAAGCTATTCAAGATGACCTGACCTACATTAAAGCCATTTCACCACAGTCCACGATCCATACCAGCCTACAACCAGCACCCTCTCAGCCTTGCCTCACGAAGACACTGTTGACTGGATGGAACAATTCCAAGCATGGATTTCCTTCAGTGGTTGGACTGATCCCTTGCACATCTCCAATGCCTTGCACTTGCTTCTGAGAGGGACTGCCATTTCCTGGTTCAGCGCACTTCCAGACCAAGTCAAAGGAGATACTGCCACACTGTACACAACCTTCAAACCCCATTTTCTCCAAGCACACCCACCCTGGTTATTGGAGCAACAGCTGTGGGAATATACAATGCAACCCACCAAATCTCTTGAAGCCTTCATAGTGGATATTGAGTCTTGATGCAAACGATTACAGAAAACAGGAAAGATCAAGTAACAGCCTTCGTCCGGGGACTGCTTCCTCAATTTCATACCTATGTCATACAGCAAAAGCCAACCACCTAGACAGACACCATCCAAGCTGCATGGCTAGGCCAAGAGTCCATCTCAATGTTTCAGTCTGCCGGTGCTCAGGCGCCCTAAACCTCACAACTGGCTGCACTTGCCACATGTGTCCAACAGCAACAAGCAATGCTTGACAAGCTTATTTCAACTGTCAATACCTGACACATCAGCTCAACTGCCTCCTTGCCAAATACTAACACTATGCAGCTACCTCGACAGCGACCGGATCCACCTCCGCCTTCCCGAGACTTGCCAGTGGTGTGGATTCAGGGGACACACTGCGGCTGTCTGCCTAAAGTTAAAGTTTTACCACAGGACTCAAGAGAACCAAGGATGCCCACCACAGCGCAATCAACATGATAACCGCAACTACTCCCAGGATCAGGGAAACAAGCACCGCCCAATGGACTAGGGGCTTTTGTTGGGCAGGGGAACACAGCAACTGACCGCCCCTCTGACTCTCACAATTTAAACAAAATACTTCCTCCAACTGCAAACTCTGGCACACTCATTTCCAGGGGCAAAGGTACCTGTCATCCGATCACCTCTCCTAGCAAACTATGTACCTGTAACCATCAGCGATTGGTCTATGCATGCCTTGGTCAACACTGGAGCAGAAATATCAGTTAGCAGTATTCTAAACAACCAAGCTATTCGTCACATACCGAATGTCTCTCTAGCCAACATAAAGTACATTATTACAGCAAGTACAGCTACAGTACCTATCACAGGTGTGATCCATCTCAAGCTCCAGTTTGGCTCACAGCAAGCTACTGTTAAGTTTTACATAGTGCCTGATCTTCAACCTGCAATAATTCTAGACCTGGACTTCCTCAAAGCTCACAAAGCCATCCTAGACTTTGCCTCAAACAAACTGTCGCTAGATCCTCGGAGGCAACTCGCAGCTATATACTCAGTCACTGTGCTTCCTCAGTCAGAAATGGTTTTGATTGCCAAGATTCGAGGTGAATCATTTTCACAAGGTGTTGTTGGCATTGTCATAGAATCCCCCACGCTGCATTCATCGCGTCTTCTTCCGGGAAATACCTTATTGGTGGTGCATGATGGTGCAGTCTTCCAAAAATGCTGCAACTTCACAGATGAGCCAGTGGTCATTTCAAAGGCTGCCAACACTGGAAAGTTAGTCTGCTTGTCTTCAGGGGACCAGCTCCATCTCATGCAAGAACCTCAGCCTGGTTCCACCAACTCTAATCCTGTCAGTACTATCATGACCACTCCAACTTCAACAGAGTTACCCCTCAGTCAGCGACTATCCTCTTCCAAACTTCCAGCATCTCCAACGGAAAAGCAACAACTTTCGAAATTCCTGGAGAATTACCCAGATGTCTTTGTTGGTTCAGATAACAAGCCTGGATGCTGTGATATCCTGCAACACACCATCGAAGTACAGCCCAACCACAAATCAATCCATCAGCGAGCCTACAAACTGGGACACAAACAGAAAAAAGTCTGAGGACATAATCAAAGACATGCTTGACCAAGACACTGTTGACGAATCTACAAACCCCTGGGGTGCACCTTGCTTGCTGGTGGTAAAAAATGACAAAGGTTATCGCTTCGTGGTAAACTACAGAAAACCCAATGCCTACACAGTGCAGGATGCTCATCCCTTGCCTACAATTAAAGATACTTTAGAGAGTCTTGGTGCTGCCAGTCCTGCTTACTTCACCACTCTAGACCTTCAGAGTGGGTTCTGTCAAGTTTCCATTGATCCAGCTTCTCATCCATACACAGCAAGGCGCTGCCACTTGGGACTTTTTCAGTTCAAACGTCTACCTATGGGTCTTTGGAATAGTCCAGCCGCATTTCAACATGTTATGGAAACCGTACTACGTGGGTTGTCTTGGAAATCTTGCCTAGTCTACCTGGATGATGTGATTGTCTTCAGCAGAACTTTGCCAGAGCACCGCCAACATCTCCAAGAAGTTTTTGAACGTCTTAGACAAGCCAATCTCAAGCTCCACCCAGAAAAGTGTTGTTTTGCACAGCATCAAATTCTTTACCTGGGACATGTGGTTAGTTCTCAAGGCATCTCTCTCCAGATCTAGACAAGCTCTCAGCAGTCAAAGACTATCCAAAGTCTAACAATCTCAAAGACCTTCGAGCTTTCCTGGGCTTGTCTGGCAACTACCAGAAGTTCATTTGCAACTACGGCAAGACTGTAGCTCCACTGTACGCCCTCACCAAAAAGGGATGTGACTATATATGGACTTCTGAATGTAAAGAGGCCTTTGAAACCTTAAAACAAAACCTAATCTCTTCTCCAGTACTGACCTACCCAAGGTTCAATCAACCTTTCAAGCTCTACTCAGATGCTAGTTCCTTTGCAGTGGGTGCTGTGCTCCATCAAATTCAAGAAGGAACAGAACGAGTTGTCTCCTATGCCGGGCGCGCTCTTTCCTCAGCTGAGCAGAACTATGGCATCACAGAAAAAGAATGTCTAGCTGTGGTATTTGCCATGAAGAAGTTTGACTTCTACTTTCGCTACTCCTCCTTTACAGTTATCGTTGATCACTCGGCCCTCAGATGGTTATTCCAAATGAAGGAGCCAGTAGGCAAGTTCGCCCAATGGATAGCCATGCTGCAATCCTACAACTCTGAAATTCAATACAGACCAGATTGAGTTCACTCAAATGCCGATGGTGTAAGCCAGAGACAATATCCCTCTGCATCATCCTCAACAGATGAAGAATCTTGCCTACAAGCTTCCCTTCCATGCCATGGATGTGCTTCCTGTGGATACTCCTACAGCACCTCAAGTTGCTCTGCTGCTACCAACTGCTTCTACAGAGAGACACACAAATCCTCAGTTACTGCAAGCAGCTGAAAAACTTCTCAGCTCCTCAACATCCAATCTGTCCCTGGTAACTGTTAAAACGCAACAAAGAACTGACACTCGATTTATGGACATAATCACCTAATTAGAGACTGGCATCTTACCGCAACAAAAGAAACATTGCCAAGATGTACTTTTCCTTGCTTTGCAATACTTCCTCAATGACGGTGTGCTCCTTCACATTTGGACCAAGGAAGGCAAGGGACAATGTAGGGACAGAACTCACGTACAGCGAGCTGTGCCAGCCTCTCTCATCCCTCAGGTTCTTCTCTCCACTCATGCCTCTCCACTCTCTGGAGGTCACGTGGGAATACACAGAACTCTTGAAAAGACAAGGCTTCACTTTTTCTGGCCACACATGAACAAGGACATTGTCCAATTCGTAAAATCCTGCCAGCCCTGCTCCCAAAGAAAGCCTCCTACTAAATCAACAAAGGCACACATAATTCCAATGCCTGCAGCCACTGAACCATTCCAAAGAGTCAGCACTGACATTCTTGGGCCCCTACCAACATGCGCTGACTCTGGCAACAAACACATCCTTGTTTTGTGGACTACGTGACTAAGTATTTGGAACTCATCCCCCTAAAAGACATTAAAGCCGCCACTGTGGCAAGTGCCTTTATCAACACAGTCATTTGTTGTCACAGTACCCCATCGTACTTACATTCAGACAGAGACACTAACTACCTTTCCACCATCGTACAAGAAACTTGCAAACTTCTTGACATAAAAAAGACACATACCACAAGTTACCATCCACAATGCAATGGACAGAGTGAAAGAAGGTCTACCATTCTCTGCACACTCTCCAAGTATCTGGATGAGACTCATGACACCTGGGACCGTTTTTTGTTCCCTTTGTGCAGTTTGCATAAAATACCAGCCCTTGTGTCGACAGCACAGACCATATCCCATTCTTCCTAGTCCATGGACATCACCCAAGAACTCCACTGCACAGGGGTCTCTCGCTGCTAGAGGTTCCTAAGTCAGCTTCTTCTTTCATTATCCCTCTGCTGGAACAGCTTGAACTTGCCCCACATGTTACAATCACCACATTGGGCCAGACAAAATCGGCAATGCAAAAAATGTCTGCAGCCAAGGCGTATGAGCCTTCATTTTCTTTTGGGGACATTGTTTATTTGTACCGACCTGTTCTTGTTCCGGGCACCACCAAGAAACTGCTTTGCCACTGGACTGGTCCCTTCTACATCGTAGAAAAGCTTTCTCCGGTCCACATTCTTCTGTGACGCAAGTCACATGGAAAGCTGGTACACAACGAAGTCCATTTAAACCGACTAAAGCATGGGTACCTGGGTACCTGAGAAACAACCTTCCAGATGACCCAAGTCCACCCAGAAATGAAGCTGCCCTTGAGCCTGCCATCCTCTCTGAAGCTGAGATCCCTCCAGACATCTTGCAACTAGTTCCTACAGATATTCCCACTCCTGACACTCTCCAGCTGGATTCCATTTTACCAGATTTGCCTGGGACTTCCTCTTCTTCTCAACCTTCTTCTTCTCAGGACCCTCTTCTACACACCACAGTGTACCAGATCGAGAAGATCTTAAGGAAGAAGTTCACAAATGGATCCTGGACTTACAGAGACAAATGGTGTGGATTTGATAGTGGGCAGAACTCCTGGGTTGCTTTTAACGACCTGACCCCATCCTGTCAGGAACTAGTGCAATCTACACATGCCTCCATTCCCACTGACTGGAAAAGTCAATGGAGGTCTTGAACTTTTGTAAACCGGACTCAGTGTAATGTGTTGGGACTAATTTCTTCTGGGTTAATTGATTGATGTAAATGTTTCTGGTACCTCCAGCAACTGTTGCTATGGAATTGCATACCTGTATTAATGCCTTTTCCACCCTTAGGAATGCATTTACATTTACAGTCCACTTACACTGTTATGCAACTGTTAATAAGGTTTTGGCCTGCATTCTGGGTATCCTCCAGCTGCTACCCTTCCCTCTCTTCCCTTTTCCTTCCCCCACACCTTAACGCTTGTGGCACGACCAAGCATCAAGTACTATTGTGCTCCCCCCCTGCAAAATCTGGTGCTATTGTCTCCAGTGTAGTCCAGATTCCCCCTCCCCCACAGTGGAGTACTGTTACATTAAATGTAATACCTTGCAATGCATGAAAATGTTTTTTTTTTGCCTTAAAAACTTACTTAAAATGATCTCTTATTTAGAAACTGTTTATAGATTTATTGCTTGTTCGAGTGGTGCTCACATTCACTGTTCTGGCGGTGATGTGAAGCACGCATTAAGCATGGGGCTTAATGTTAAGCTGCCGCCCCTTTAAGAGCACTTAGAACCTGCATGTATGTATCTGTTGCACTGTCTGGCAGTGCCTTGTATGCCTGTCAGTCAGAGAATTTGCCAGTCTGGGGCTTGTCCTCAGGAAGAGAACATCTGTAGCACAGAATAAACCTGCATTATTATATTTCATGCGTCCATCTAGTTTATTCGCACATTCCGGATGGGGTCCTCACCAGAAGCAACCGAAGGGTGTGGCAGATCACAGAGAATGTAAGGGATCCTTTAGTGGCAGACCAAGTAACCAATATGCCACAGTTACTTTTTTTTGTACTAGCAAGGTGTTTTTTTGTAAGTGAGATTTGTAATGTTACACATCAATGTAGCATAAGGAAGTCAAACACATGTAATGTGTTTTTATAATGTACTGAACTTTAGCCTCCCCTTTTTGGGGGCTGGTTGCAACTGTGCTTTTAACTGTGCTCAAACTCAAATATACAACTCCTACCACTGCACAAAGACATGCAGGGGAGTCACAGCTGCAGGGGCTATGGGACCACTGTGGCCCAGAGGGTGCTCTGAGGCTACAGCCACTGTCTCAGCTGTAGGAGGTTCCATGCCCTGAGGACAGAACTTGATGCTGCAAGGGCTGAGGTATGCTGCTTGAAAGTCTGCCAGTGGGCCAATAGGGAAACTGCAGGCTCCATTATTGCAAAAGGCTTCTCAAGCCAGCAGAAGTGGATGGACGGTAGTGGGAGGAGGAGGGAATGGGGAAGAATACCAGTGGCTTATCATGTGGGCACCTCAAAAAGTGTTTACCTCTAGGAAAGTCCCCAGGAGTTCCACTCAGGAGTAGTGGGAATAACACACCAGAAAAACAGGCACCGTCCACTAGTAATAAACCAAAGATGGGAGGGAGTCGCAAAGGGGGAAAGAGGAATGCACCAATTATTAGGAGACTCCTTTGTCAGAGGGAACAGGAAGGATGGTGGATCTCACGCCATGCAGTCAGGAACCAGTACTCTGTTACCCTGGATCCACAGCTTACAGACTCGAAGCCAGGGTGGTGGAACTCATCAGCATGGAGGAGTCAAAGACAGACGCAGTGGTGCATGTACTCATGCGCTAACTTGACAGGAGAAAAGTAACAGAAGTAAAGGAGAGCTCTCACACCCTACGTAGGACACGGAGAAAGAGCATGGGCAGTAACTTTCTCAGATGTCCTAACAAGGCTACATTTTAATGCAAGGGAGCAGTTTAGGACATACCAGTTCAATGCGTGAATGGGAGAATTTTCAGCTCCTAGGAAAAGCGGGGCGCCACCTAGAGTGGCTTAAGGCTGTTCAAGCGGAATGGCTTACACCTCATGAAGGAAGGCACCAGAATGTTGGGATGAAGGTTTGCAGAGCACATCGAGGCACATTTTTAATTAGGAGATGGTGGAGGCTGTATAGCTAGATTTATGAACACCTACACAACTGAGGGAGGCCAAACATGCCGCCCCACAATGAATGCACAGACACAGGGGATGATGGCACGGCAAAAAATAACTGGAGGAGGGAGGGGAGCAGGAAAAGATATCAGGAAAGTGAGAATAAGAGTACAAAAAGGGGTGCAGGTGGCGTGTGGAAGGTCTGACAAGGAACAGGGTGGGAGAAGGTGGGCATGAAAAATTCTGAAAAAAGGTGGAAGCGGCAGGCTTGAAGGGCCGGCTGTGTGCACAAACACCAGGAGCCTGGGGAGTAAGATGTGACCTATATGCAACAGTGACAGAAGCCCAGTTATACTTGGTAGGGGTCATGGAGACATGAGCAACACAGCACTATGACTGGGACTTGACCACTTCAGGTTATGGAATGTTCAGGAGGGCTATGGAACAAGGGGAGATGTGGCGTTATACCTTAGAGAGGGTATCAAAGCCACTGAAGTCAAGTTGGCCCCTTATCAATAATAACAGGTGACCCTAACTTTACACCTCCATGTACTGACCCAGGATTTCTAAGATGGAATAGAATGAAGCCGATCAGATAACAATCCCTAATTAGTAATTAAAATATAAAATTGGGGGGGTGCTAGAGAGCCATCTTCCAGGCTGGAAGCACCTACACGAGCTCTCCTACATGAGGTGGTAAAAACTGAGAGAAAGTGAAAATTTTAACAGTTTTACAAAAAAAGCAAACTTCAGAATTTGTCCCTGCAAGCTGTTCTGCATCAGTGGATGCCAAATTTGCTATGGGCAGAATGAAGACGCAACAACAGAGTGCAGAAACCATTGTCGCTCCAGCTGAAAAAGACCGCAGGCTCCTCGAACAATAATGGAGTGGGTGCCTTAGAACAATCAACAGAACCTCCCTGGCAGACTGTGCTCGAGTCCATGTGGACCATGGACTCAGAAAATTAAGAAAACTGCAAAAACTTGAGCAACACGATTCTACCATCCAGAACTTGTCGGGAGCTGTTGCAGAGTCAGAGAAATGGACAGTGACCACTATGACTGCAGTAGCAACTTTAACTAAAGAGAACAGTCAGCTTAGGGGCCGTATGGAAGCCCTTGAAAATGAGATGTGGGCTGGTAATGTCTGGATTTTTGGGCTCCCTGAAGGCATTGAGGGGACATCTTTGCTTACTTATGCGCTGGACTGGCTAAAACAAAATCTCAGGCTGGAAGCAGGATTTCAGTGGGACGCCCTTACAAAGGCCTATCAAGTCTCTCCTCATGTTCGCCCAGCAGATCCTACCCAGCCTCGCACGGTTCACCTGAGGTCAAAAGGCTCCGAAATCAGGGATGCGCTCATTGCAGCTGCTAGAGCGGCATATTCCTTGGACGTAAATGGGGCAGATATTAAGCTCTATCCAGATCTCTCATACCAGACTCTAGCAAAACGCAAAAGATTTGATGCAGTACGTCGACGATTGAGGGCCCTCGGGATTGTCCATTCTTTTTTGTTACCTACATGCCTGAGGATCAACTACGGTGGGAAAACCTGGCAATTCACCAGTCTACAGGATGCCGACCGCCAGACGTAGAAGGTGAAGCAGGAGTTTGCGTCCCGCCGAGAGCCATCTGAACCACGGAGCCCTGACTCGGATGACACTTGAGCAGTGAATCGGGGACTATAATAAAAAAGTTTGGACTGCAATAGCATAAATCCCTAATGTTGCAAACTTTCTTTTTCTATTGCTGGGATGGGTTTTAGGGAATAATTCCCTGCACATGAAGTATTAGTAAGGTATTCAAGGGCATAATTAAAAGAAATAACCAGATTTTTTTTTGAGGACATATTGGTGGTTTACATGCCACATGGATTTTTGCAGGGTTTCCTGCTCGTATATAAGGGTTCTTGATATTGTGCTCTGTAGTGGGAAAAATGCTTAATGGGGTACCTGGGGTATACGGTAAAAATCGTGCAACCACAATAGCGCGAGTAATTATAGCTTGTACATAATAGCGCATGTTAAAAAAGCGCTATCACAATAAGGAGCGATAAATAATAGCGCGATGCTGCTTGGGTACTCCCTAGCAAACACAAAGACCTTGCAATTGCAAAAATGGCTCTGTCCCTCGAGCAAACAGACAAACAAACAAACTGACTGTAGAAAGAAGAAGAAAATAAATCTAACTGTAATGTATGCAGGTAAATCAAAATTTACTAAAGGCAGCGAGCACAAACACAAGCTTAAAACACCAACCCAAGAACGCCCCAGCCCGTCAGTCTGCATTACGTCTTTGCCCCCTGACCTCCCTTTACTTGCATACACTGTAGTTTGGATTCATTTTTCATCCCAGTTTCCTCGAGTGCATTTTATTATTTGTTTGTATTGTGGGGCTTGCTGCCTTAGTCTGCACTGGGATCCAGTTAAATGGCACACAGTTATTTCACACGAGTCCCAAGTACACAGGATCCTCCCTTGCAATGCAGGGCACAGTGTAATAGCTCTCAGCAGTTCAGCTCAGTCATTCAGACATTCTGCCTGTTCTCCCGCTTTCACTCTCTGTCTCTCTCGCTCTCTCTCTCCCTCTCTCTATCCGGTATCTGCAAAGGCTGTGGCATCTGTGATGGGAAGGCATCACTGTCCTCTAATCGATCAGACCACTGCATCTCCACACCAATCCACGTGTCTAGGCCTTCAAACCCTCAGGGTGGTAACAGACAGTTCCCGGGCTTCAGTATTCGCTAGCAGTCCCCACAGCAAACCACTTCTCTCTCTCTCTCTCTTTCTCACCTCTTCTCCATGCTGACAATGCTTAGCATCAAGCAATGTGCTGACTAGCAGACAATATATACAAACAGAAGACAGAAAGAAATAAGTGCCTCAGCTGAGACTTGAAAATGCAATGTAAGTAATGATGTAAGTAAAATTTCATTATATTTGCTCGCTGGCTGGCGCTACATTGACTCGCTATTGTTGTTAGGGCGCAGAATTACTGTAGTGCTAATGTAGCTACACGCGATGATGTAGACAACATGCGCTATATTAGTTGCTCAATATTGTCAGTAATCCGCTACCTAGTACAGGTTCTATAAAATCTTTTAGAACCTACAATTGTTTTATGGGGTTCTATATAATAGTTCTGAGATGTAAAACTGTTTAGAAATAATATAATCTCTTGCCACAAGTGTAAGGGGGGGAGGGGTGCAAATGGAGGTGCGTTAAGTTCCTTATGTTTATCCCTAAATCAAGCAACAGGTTTTAATAGCAGTAATGGTATTGTGTAATTATTTTTTGAAGTTCTACCTATTAGGTGTCACAAACCCACTCAGCAGGTCAGCCCTTCTACTCCCAAAGTGCCAACCTCAGAGCACAGTCTTGTGAACAGTTTAACAGAACAAGGTAACCCTCTTGCCTGTTTTGTGAGTTCTTTGGTCTTAAGTCTTGGAGGGATTCAAACTGTGAACCTCTTGCTAGCATACCCAATGCACAGGTTCAGATATTTCTGTCTTCGGGGGGACAGATATCTTTGCCTACGGGCACCGAACAAGGTATACAGAGATGAACCCTTAAAAACTTTAATAAAGACCTCAGATTTAAAACGCTTCTCCTTCCAGTTTGGTACCACCATTCAAGCTTATGCCTAGTGTCTGCTATAACCATATATACTTTTCTTACAAATGAAAGAAATTCAAAGACAGACCAAGTATGCTCTAAAAAGAGTTTTACTAAAATAGATAAAAATATGTAAAACACAAAATGCAGAACTACTATATCACAAGACATACAAATCTTTTAAAAGAACAAGGTTTAAACAGTGCAAATTCCTACAACAATATTTAGATTTATCTCTCTTTCTAAATACCTGTTTCAAGTGCTCACAGATGTTTTCTTTGTCAGAGTCTAGATAAAAGTGTCTAAAGGAAAACATAATTAATGTTTAAAAGCTGGTTTTCCCCACCTATTTTGCATGAGATCACCTAGCTCCTCCCTGTCAGAATATATATATACAAAATATAGCTCTATAAAAACAGGATGTCTTTTCCAAGTATTAAATTCTGCAACCTCAGCATGACTCATGTTCTGCAAAATGACATTTCTTTGATCTCATGATAAGCTCCCCCCTCACACAGACACCAAAGCATTTATGATTTCACACCAGTGTACAAAACCTGATTTCCTCCCCTAACGTCATTAAAGGGATGCTGAATTCCCTTTTAGCAACTAAAGCTATAATTATTAACGTAGAAAAGTCTGTAATTAGCTTCTGGCCTGCCATGTAACATCTTGTATCTAAAACCTGGGTGTGTGTGTATGATCTCACATGCTGTTTCAGCATTTTCTCATAGCTTTCATCTTTCAGCTGAAACCTGGAAGGGGGGGTGAGGTCACTCCAAGAGCACCAGATTTCTCAGCATCTCTCATGACAGACAGTCCATAACCCATTTTTATTTTACAAAAAATGGTACAGTGATCAGAACCAGACGACATTACGACACGCGCTATATTAGTTGCGCGATACTGACATGTAACCCCCGGACCCCTGTCTATTTGCAAAACGACAGGTGGTATGCTGTTGAAGCTGACAGCAGTACCTGGTGGGGACTGGGTTCGGGGAGGACTAGGTTACTCGGCACAGGGGGCCTAGGTTTGGCTACTCTGCACAGGGGCACACAAGTAAATCCGAACACAGGAAGCAATAACTGTAATGTCCAATACCAGCAAAAGGATTCTAAAGTGTGGATTTTATTCACATCCAAACTGAACAAACAAAGCATAGACGGACCCCCATGGAGCTACATTCCTGGTAATGCAGATAAGAGTAACCGAACACTCCTTCACTATTTTAGCCCTCAGGCTCTGAACCCACCAGGCACACAGCCCAGACTTGCACGCAGCTTTGGGTATACAGCCCGATTTGTACACTACTTGGATTTTTCCCCTGGCCCGGCTCCCCCACCGGCCACTTGATCGCGGTACATATGGCAGTGAACCAAATTTCTGTTGGTGGCTCCCCAAACCACCTTAGAGCCTTCGACTCCTTAAGGGAAATTTCCTTCCATCCCACGTCTGGGTACTTCCCTCATCACTGGCCAAGAGCATGAGGCAAAGTAGAAATCCACAGAGCAAATCCGTAGAGGTGGACCTGGTTACTAAAGATGGGGGTCTCCCACCTCCAGCTCCCACAATCCCTACCCGGCCATTTCTCTGGACACTAAACTCTTTTTGAAAGCTTGGCAATGTTGATTACAGGGTAGACGTATAGCACATCTCCTCCACATGTCTTGACTTTCCCCTTGTGCTGGACTTGAACATACTTTTACTTTGGCTAAGCCTATTACTCTAGGCCTCCCACTACTTCAGTAGTCCAATCCCCACTTTAACACAGTTCAAGTGAAATATGGGCCCTTTGAAAAGAGCAGAACTCACCTTTCGGTTGCAGGTGCCCCACAGGCGAATCTTGAAATCTTCTTGTACCCCACACACTTGGGAAAAATAAGGCAGCTTCTTCTCTAGCAGTAGCCAGGAGGTTGCCCCTGGAATAGCAGGCAAACCTTCCACCCCCATCCCCTGAGGGATAGGGCACAGATACCCGTATCAGCAGTCTCCACCACTTAAAGAACAGCTTACTGTGTCCCTCTTTAGGCGGAAACACACATGCTTCCCTAAAAGTAGCTCTGTTTCAGAGCTGAGGCTCCAAGAGCTTGTGCACAGAACTCCTGTGCTCCTCACACAACAATCTCCAACTCCAACTGACTGTTTAAAACTCCCAACATTCTAATCTAATTCCCTTCTGCAGATTCCAATGTGGCTCATGCAGCTGCGATAGTTCTATGGTGATGTCATCCCTCAGTCTCAGCTGATACTGAGAACAGAGTGAGACAGTGTGAAATCCATTTTACTGGAGTTTCACAAGCTGCCTTCCCTGCCTGCCACTAGGTCTTACTGGGATTCTAGTAACCCCGGGTAACAGGGGAGTTACAGACAGTAATCCGGTACCTAGTACAGGTTCTATAAAATCTTTTAGAACCTACAATTGTTTCATGGGGTTCTATATAATAGTTCTGAGATGTAAAACTGTTTAGAAATAATAAGATCTCTTGCCACAAGTGTAAGGGGGGGGGGGGACACAAATGGAGGTGCATTAAGTTCCTTATGTTTATCCCTAAATCAAGCAGCAGGTTTTAATAGCAGTCATGGTATTGTGTAATTATTTTTTGAAGTTCTACCTATTAGGTATACCTTTAGCCACTGAAGAGGCTGGCAATTTGACAACTTTTGGGAATTTTTGTTAATAAATAGGACTGATGTCCAGGACTTCCCCCACCTCCCACTGTACCAGAGTGTACATGGTCTCTAATGTACCAAGTCTTACTTTACTTGGAATGTAATTGCTAAATTCCTATACCATATATGAGAGAGTATGATGTTAACTGTTTGTTTAACCAGAAAATAAACAAACACAAAATATATATATATATATATATATTTATACAACATGTGTTTGGAAATAAATTCCTGTATAAAAAGTAGTATCTGAGCCAGGTCGTGGAGATATCACTATGGCCGTGAAGATATCATTGATATCTTCATGTTCCTATACGTCATAGTGATATCTCCACGATCCTGTACGTCATTCAATAGGAAGTGAAAGTTGTTTTTTTTTTTTTACATTCCATTGCGCGAGAATCTCTCTCTCTCTTTCTCTAAAATCTGGCACTCCCCCAACCACAAACACACACATATGCCCCTCTATTTTGTTGATTCTGCCATAATTTTTTTGTAAAAATGAAATGTAAGCACTTATCTGGTTGATCCTGCCACTTTGATTTTCAACAGAGAACCATAAATTGCACCCGCTCCTCATGTTACGATGTTTCCCCCTTAAAAATAGCGTGACCGAGTGGTAGGAAGATTGATAGACTAGGACAACACAGTAGTTCACACTGAAACAGTCTCTACACATTTATTTACAAAAAAAAAAAAAACTCTGCACTTCTGCATTTCTATTCTTGAAGCTGCCGACTGTATCGAAAAGAGAGACAGAGAGCGGGAATCGGCAGCTTCAAGAACTGCTGCAGCACCCAGCGCTCGCTGCTGTAGCAACACATACTTGGCGCCTCCTGCTTCTAACACTCTCTCTCTCTTGAATACAGTCCGCAGCTTCAAGAAAAAATGCAGAACTGCAGAGTTGTTTTTAACTAAATGGCTACAGACCTCTTTACTGTGCACTACTGTAATGTCCTAGTCGTTCAATCTTCCTGCTGCTCGTCACGCTGTTTTTAAGGGGAAAACAAAGTAATATGAACAGCTGCTACAGTTTATGATTCTGGCCTGAATATTACAGTACCAGGATCAACCAGATAAGTGCTTAAATTACATTTTTACATAATAATGGCAGGATCAACCAGATAACATTATCCATATCATTTTAAACTGTCAGAATCTACCATTAAATTTTTTATTTTATTTAACATATCATCTTTTGTGTTCTGTGTTGGGAGGAGGGGTGTTTTAGACTGTGTTCAGGTAGAGTTTCCATTGCAATCTGGCCCAAACACATGTTGTATAAATAGAACATGACATGGCCTGAGTGAAGCTATCATATTTATCTTCACTCGAGGCCAATGACATCAAGATATCATTGGCCTCTCGTGAAGATAAATATATCTTCACTCAGGCCATGTTATATCCTATATATATATATATATATATATATATATATATATAATTATTTAGAGAATTGCAAGAGAAATATTGTCTACTTTCTAGCGACTTCCACAGATACCTACAGGTCAGAAACTATATACAATAATCCCACAACCTAATCACAAGAATAGACAGGGACCTCACTCCACTGGAAAACTTTCTGTACTGGGGAGCTATGTTGAAGGGAAGAGGAGAAACTGTGTCAGGAGCTTATAAGATGCTACTGGGGGGAAAGCAAGAGGAGTTTACTAGTCTGAAGCAAAATTGGGAAGCTGAAGCGGGAATTAACATTCCTGAAAAAGAATGGGAGACAGTCTGGGAAAAGGGTTGTAGAGTCATTGCACCCCCAGCTGGAGGGAATTTAGGTGGAAATGCCTACGCTGATACTTCCACACCCCAACCATTTCTTGCCATTTTCAACCCGGCCAGACAAACCTGTATTGGAGGAGTTATGGGCAAAAAGGAACACACTGTCATATTTTTCTGGGCCTGCCCGAAGACTGCTGCCTTTTGGTCTAGGGCACATCAGGAGCTGACCAAGATTTGGGGAACCAATACTCTGTATGACACTAGGGATGAAGGTTAGTGAAACTGGTACTAATACACAGCAGGGCTTACTCCAGATTTTCTGCACAGCAGCTCAAAAGGAGGTCACCTCTAACTGGCTCAAACCTGTGGTCCCTTCCTTTGACTCATGGGTTACAAGGGTCAATAATATTCAAAGGATAGACTAAAGAAAGACATAGCACTGCTGGAAAGGGTCCAGAGGAGGGCGACAAGGATGATTCACGGCATGGAGGGTAGGCCCTATGAGGAGAGACTGTAAGAACTCCAGCATTGGATGAAAGGAGAAATGGAGGGGACATGATAGAGGTCATCAAGTATGTAAAAGGGATAAATAAAGGTGAAGCCAAGGAGGTCTTCAGGTTTAAGAAGGGGGAATGAGTGAAAGCTGGGGGAGTAAAGGGGGAGCGCAGGAGACACTACTTCACTTAGAGGGTGGTGGAACCATGGAATGCACTGCCCAGGAGTCTGGTGGAAGACAGCACAGTGGAGAGATTCAAGAGGGGACAGGCACAGAGGGATACTGAAGCTCTCTGGGTTTGGGGGGGTGGAGAAGCGAGCTCCCAGTAGGGGGCTGGCTAACGAGCAGACACGGTAGACCATGAGGCCTATTCTGCTGGCTTGTACTATGATACTATGGAAAAGATAACAGCCAAATTAAGACTGGCATTAGAAAAACATACTGATCTTTGGGCTAGGTGGAAGTCTAAAAGTGTTATATATCATCTTAAATGATAAGGGGTTTATGGCAGGGTGCAGACTCAGATGGACGCCTGTGGCTCAGCTTCATTTCCCAGCTCTAACAGATCTGAACTTTTATTTCCTTAAGGCATTAGTTAGTCAGATTTATGTAATGGAGTGTACGCAATACTTCATATACGGTAGTGTGTTATATTCAGTTTAACCTAGTTGGTTCCAAGTTAAAATAGCGTGGTTTAACTTTTTTCTTTTCCATGTACTTCCCACTTGGTTGTACAAATATACATAGAGATATAAATGCAAAGGTATCGAACTCAAAAAGTACAGGTGATGAATTACCTGCCAAGAGAGCTTAGAATTTTTGAAGGTGGTATACTTCATAAGCATTGTGTTATATTTCTCAGCTGATACCATATGTGGTGTACGTGGAAAAAAAACGATGAATTAAGCCTGTGCAACCAAGTATTCTTTTAATAAAGACGAGTTTCAAACAAACAAACAAAAAAGCCACAGCGGTCAAGGAACTAAATGAGGGGAGGGAAAGGGAATGGAAACAATGAGGCTGCAGATTGTCATGGGTGGGGATGGGAGAACATCAAGACTGGAGTGATATAGAGACCACCATTTCAGAAAGAGGTGACTGATAAGGAACTGAGGGAATAGATTCAAATGTCAGCAGATCGGGGTTGGTGCTGCTACTGGTAGACTTCAACACACCAGATATGGACTGAAGTACCCCGGTGGCAACAAGTTCAAAGAGCCAGTTGTAGGTGGGTGAATTTCCGATACAGACAGTAAAGGAACCTACGAAGTAGGACCATACCTGATCTATGACTCACAAACAGGAACAATAACTGACAGGTCACAGTTCAGGATCCCACTGGAACCAGCAATCAGCTGTGGGGTTTGCTCTCAAATTAGAGGCAGATCGAAAGCAGTCACAGACAAAGGTTTTGGGCTTCAGAAGTGCAGATTTTGATAGTATGTCAGAGCTGTTACTAAAGGTGAAAATGGAGGGAGTGGGGGCAGCAGTCAGGGTGGACAAAAAGTGTGACAAGTAAAAAATTTAGATATTAGAGGCCACAAGTCTCCATGTAATGGAGGTAGGAAAGAGTCAGCAAAGAAAGAAACCACTGTAGTCCATGAGAGAGATGTGGGCCAAGCAGTAAATGAGAAAAGGGTAGTTTTAAAAAAAGTCCAAAACCAGCCAGGATGACAGAGAGGAGTATCTTAAGATGAAAGAGGCTAGCAAGACCATGAAGAGAGCAAAGCCAAAAACTGAACAGAGGACAGCAAAGAGAATGAAGCAGCAGCCAAAGCATTCTTTTGTTACATACAGGAGAAATGCAAATCAAGGAGGAGAGAGACTATGGAAGGAGGAGGGTGAGAGAGGGACAAAGTAAAGGATATAAGCATACAGCTCGGTGGTTAGCGCATTGGGACAGTATTCCAGGGGCCTAGGTACAAGTCCCAGTAGGTCACATTACTTCTTTCTCACTACAATTTGTGAGCATATTGACAGCAAAGCTACGTTTTGATGAGAGGAGTGGAGCTTACAGTCACCAAGAAAGAAAGAGACATATGGGTCAATATATCTGATCACCTCAGGGTAGCTAGACAGTGTGACAAAGCAGTGGGAAAGACTAGCAGGATCCTGGGGTGCATTGGGAAGAGGGATTTCTAACAGGAGGAAGCAGATATTGCTGCCACTGAAGAATTCACTGGTAAGGCCCCACCTAGAATACTGTGTCCAGTTCTGGAGGCCGCACCTCTGCAAGGACGCTGAAAGAGTGGAGGCGGTACAGAGGAGAGCAACCAAAATGGTAAGGGGGGTTGAACGAGAAACCATATGAGGAAAGGTTATAGTAACTCAACATATACTCCCTGGAAGAGAGGAGAACGAGAGGGGACATGACTGAAACCTACAAGCACCTCACAGGACTGAACAAGGTGCAAGTGAAAGGTCTATTTCAGAGAAAGGAAAGCACTAGAACAAGAGGGTGCACGGTGAAGCTAAGAGGGGAAAGGTTTAGGAGAGATGCGTGGAAATACTTCTTCATGACAAAAGTGTGGATGGATGAATGGAACAGCCTGCCAGAGGAGGTAGTGGGGGTAAAGGCTGTGAGGAGCTTCAAGCATGCATGGGATAGGCACAGGGGCATATTAGGTAGAGGAACGGGGGGAGGGAGTGACACCTATGACCAACTAGGGTCAGTGGTGACACAATAGGCACGGATAAGGGGCAGACTGGAAGGGGTTAAAGGTCCTTTTCTGCTGACAAAATCTATGCTTCTATATAGCTAAAAATACTGAACCAGCATTTCTGGTCAGTATTCACGGTGGAGGAAAAAGGACAGCTGCCTGAATGTGTCATCAAGGCCAGAAAGGGAGAGGGGAAGGGTGTCAATATAGAACCAATTACAGAGGGGCAGGTCCTGATGGGACTAAACGCACTGAAGGTGGATCAATGGGCCCAAATGGGCTATAGCCACGAGTCCTGTAAGAGATGGGACAGATCCTGACTGCACCACTGGCAGATCTCTGACAGCTCACTGGAAATGGAGCAATGCCAAGACATTGAAAGGCAGCAGTTATGGTGCCCTTGCACAACAGTGGAATAAGAAGGAACCCAGATACTGGAAACCAGTCAGCCTGATGTCTATAGTGGGGAAGTTACCGGAAATCTTAATAAAGGAGAGGCCTGAGGAGCTGAAGATTAGACAGCATGGGTTCATGGGAGAGAGAGATCACATCAGATGATGGCTGACACTGAGGAGAACCTGGTGGCCATCATGGAAAAACGGGCTTCGGAAAATAACAGGGAACTAGCGGTCTCTAGGTACTCAGTGTTCAGGTGGAACAAGGGTGGCAAGAGCTGTGGGTGCAGGGGAGCCACTGGGGAGCAGTGACCATAACTCTGTTTGGTTTGCACTGGCCTTCAGATCTGGTAAGCCACAATCTAGCGCTGAAGTCTTGGATTTTAGAAGGACAGACTTCAACAGACTAAGGAAGCTGGTCAGGGATAATTTAGTAGGGGTGGGCAACATAGGTGGGGTGGAAGAGAGTCGGAGCAAATAAGGGGGCCATTCCCGAGTCATTCAAGGTATAAATGAGAACAGGAACCAAAAAGAATGGTTCAAAAGGCTGTTATGGTTCTTGACAAGTGTTAGGGAAGCAGTGAGAGCCAAAAAAAGAGAGAAAAGCCTTCTACAAATATAAAGAAAAGCAGGGCGAGGAAGAATGGGGAGAAGATTTACTGAAAACCAGGAAAAGAGGGCGGCTAGGGAAGGCAAAGGCAGATACAGAACTGTGCATTGACGAGGGAGTCAAGAGCAGAGAGAAACAGTTCTTCGGATATATTGGGGAAAAAGGAATAAAGGAGGGGGAATCACTAAGGCTGGCTGAGTGGAGTAGAGTGATAGAAGAGAACAGGCAAAAGGATGCTGTCCTCAATGAGTACTTCTGCTCAGTTTTCATTAGGGAGGATGGTGGACCCTTGCCAGAAAGTGGCATCAATGCAGCCACCAAGGGGTCCCAGAGATGAGGCAGCCAATATTTACTAGCAAAATGGTCCTGAAAGGACTGGTATTCCTAAAGATAGATAAGATGACTGGACCAGATGGGTTACATCAGAGGATACTCAGAGAATTAGCAGTGGAATGGGCTGAACTCCTGGTAGGTCTACTCAACAGTTCACTATGAACAGGGGTTGTTCCTAAGGACTGGAGGGTGGCAGACGTAGTTCCACTCCATAAAGGATAGGGAACTAGGAACAAGCAGGGAACTATAGACCTGTCAGTCTTACCGCTATTGTAGGAAAGCTAATGAAGTCACTGGTCAAAGAAGATCTTATGGACTACTCGGAAAGCAACGGTCTCTAAGATAGTAAACAGCACGGATTCATGGCAGGGACGTCTTGTCAGACTAACCTGATAGTTTTTTTTCGACTGGGTAATGAGGGAATTAGTTAGGGGCCATGCTGTAGATTTACTCTACTTTGACTTCAGCAAGGCTTTTGACTCAGTGCCTCACAGATGCTTGCTAAAGAAGATGGAAGATCTAGATGCGGCTAAGGTCACAGTGAATTGGGTAGGTAACTGGCTGAAGGGGAGGCAGCAGAGGGTCGTGTTCAACTGGGTTAAATCGGAGGAGAGGTAAGTCATAAACAGGGTACCACAGGGATCTGTCCTGGGTCCGGTCCTCTCAACGTGTTCATCAATGATATTGGTGAGGGAATCCAGGGCAGGTTGTGTCTCTGCAGATGACGTCAAGCACTGCAGGAGATTGCCTAGTGAGGAGGGAATCAGGGAAATGCAGAGTGACCTGCAAAGGTTAGAGACGTGGTCTAAGATTTGGAAGTTGAAATTCAATGCCAAAAAGTGCAAGGTGATGCACCTAGGGAACAGGAACCCCAGAAATTATCACTATATGGGTGGGGTAAGACTCCACACTAAGGTTGTGGAATGGGACCTAGGAGTAATCAGTGACACCCTCAAACAACAAAGCTAACAAGACCGACAGCAAGGCAAACAGGATGCTGGGCTGTACCAGGAAAGGTATCAACAGCAGAAAGGAAGAGGTAATTCAACCCCTTTACGGATCCTTAGTGAGGTCTCATCTGGAGTATTACGGTGAGTTCTGAAGTCCTCACCTCAGGAAAGAAAAGGACAGACTGGAGATGGTACAGCGAAGGGTGACTAAAATGATTCAGGGCCAACAGGGCAGGTCTTACAAGGAGCGCTTCAAGGCACTGAACATGTACTCACTGGAGACCAGAAGAGAGGGGGGATATAACAGAGACCTTCCAGCTCCTAAATGGAATTGACAAGGTGAACTGCGAGGACCTTTTTAGCTTGAATACTAGCTCGCATCAAGAGGACGAGTGGAAACTAACAGGAGGGCAATTCAAGAGGAGCGTGAGGAAGTACTATTTTACAGAGAGGGCAATGGAGCGTGGAACAGTCTGCCAGCCAAGGTGATGGGTTTGAAAATCATTAGTGGCTTCAATCACAGTTGGAACTTTATGAAGGGTATCGTGAATGCTAGGGGTGGCAGAACCAGGGTGGGGACGGGGCGAGGGGGATGGAGAGGTTTAGGACCTGGTGAGACAGTAGGTCCCATGGCTAATGGGAAACTTGGGCAGAATGGATGGACCACTGGCCTTTTTCTTCGGTCATTATCTATGTTTCTATGAACCTGATCCATTTCTTTAAATGGATAACAAATGCAATGGGCTGGGGTCAGACAGTGGATGTACTGTGCCTGGACCTCAGCAAAGCCTTTGATTCTGTTCAAATGGATGACTGGCCAAGAAGCTGCATGGCCATGGTATGGGGGATAAGATTACATGATGGGTAAGAAACTGTCTAAGTGGGAGAGCTTAGAGGTTTGTCCTTAATGGGGAGTACTTGGGTTAGGGAAGTCACCAATTGGGTGTGCAAGGCTCAGTCTTAGAACCAGTCCTCTTGACATCTTTCTTTGCGACACTGAGGAAGGGATTCAGGGGAAGGTCTGCCTTTTTTGCAGACGACTCGAAGAGCAGACAGCAAGGAGGGTGTTAGAACCATGAGGGAAGATATGGAAAAACTAGAAAAATTAGTATGATAGCTGAAGTTTAACAAAGAAAACTATAGTAAGGCACACTGGGGACAAGGACCTGAAAACAGAATACAGGATGGGGTGGGGGGTTGCGATAGACAGAGCGTCTGAGGAGAGAGACGGGGGGTGGTAGTTTGGGAAAATTTTGAAACATTAGCGTAGTGTGATAGGGCAAATGGGAGGGTGAATGAGATGCTGGGATGCATAGGAAGAGTGATCAGCAGAAGAAGGAAAGAGGTGATCCTGCCCTTGTACAGACCCCTAGTTCAACGTCAACTGGAACACAGTGTGCAGTTCTGGAACCCATACAAGAGGAAGGACAGGATGGGGTCAGTGAAGAGATGGGCAACCAAAATGGTTCTGGGAGAGCACAAGATGCCCTAAATGGAGAGGTTGGAAGACCTCAACATGTACACACTGGATGCAAGAAGGGAGGGTGATATAGACATGTAAACATACCTCCATGGAACAGATGAGGTAGAGATCAGGGAGTTGCCCCACTGAGTAGAAACAGGCACCGGGGGAACTCAATGAAGCTGGCGGGCCGGGGGATTAGGAAGAACATCAGGAAATATTTCTTCATGGAAGGAATGGCAGGTAGTGGAACAGACTACCAATGGAAGTCAACTGTGCAAAATCAGTGGAGGAAATCAATATGGGTTTGACAGACACATGGGATTTATAATCAGAAAAAGTGAGGGGAGAAAAAGAGGAGTGAATGGCCACTGCAACCATTGGCAGGACTGAGCAGACTGGATGGATCACATGGCCTTTTTCTGCCATCAACTTTTATTTTTCTGTGTGGGACCTGAAAAAGTTCAAATGCATTATGTGGCCAATAACACATGACATGGTGTGCATTCACTGGGTTACAGACGTTCTCCAGAGTGTGCTGAGGCATGAGGCCACAGGCCAAGTGCTCTTGGCACACACCAGAATTGTGCCTGTATCTCTAAACAAATGTGGCACCCTGAAGTGTGTTATTGCACTTCTAAAATGATCCGTCATTAAAAATCTTCCACTCATAAAATTTAACACCATGCATTTATAAGTATAGGTATGGCAGGTGCCCTGTTTTGGCCCATAAGAGAGCAGTATTCAGGGGTCATGCTTCATTTTTTTTGCACTGGTCCACCCAGGAAAGTGATGGTCCAGTTGCACTGGCCCCCCAGAGATTGCACTAGCCCCAAGATTACCATTAGAATTTTATGGAAAGAAACACACAGTGACAACGTTAGATGTTTGAACTAAGCAGTATTGTTTCTTTTACTATTTGTTACTTATTTCTCTGTTGATTCCATATTTTCAAGTTCCCTGAGACAATGGAAGATTCTTTACAGAGGGCAATGCCCACCGCACAGCGAGTCCAGCTGAGCTGCAGGATTTTGTCACCAAGCAGGGGTCTGCCCCAACTTCACCAGCCCCCCCAGTCATAAATTCCTCCACCCTTGAAGTTCACCTCCCCATCTTGCCACATAGAATTACACACTCCACTTTTCTGCATGTGTAATGGCAAGTCAGGTGGTGGCATGCATCATTCTCTGCAGTTCTGCACACTGCAGTCTGCAAATATGACCTCCCTAGCCCCACCCTGTGCCTATGGGATTAAGATAAAGTAAAAGCTAATCGAATCAGAAAGTGTGCAGAAAGATCTCTTCAAAGAGCACTCTCAGCAGCCTGGCCCAACACCCAGGCCACACTTCAGTTAGACTCAGTCACACCAGCTGTGCAGTTTTAAATTGACCTGTCCAATGGCCATGACTGACTGAGTGACTTCTTGTCAATTAGTTTTTTCCCCTTGAAGCTTGAAATTATACCTGTTACCACTTTGTTTTTTTTGGCAGACGAGTTCAGCATTCACCAAACCCCTTGGCCACTGTGGGATCCTGATCAAGAAACTTCACACACACATTGCAGCAAATAAAGGATCCGACCTCCAGGTTTCAAGCTGAGAAACACCTAGGCTGCCCACACTCAGAGTCCAGCCACACCGATTACCCCCCCGGCATCCCACTGTGTGACTTACTGCTCGAGACAAGAAGGCTTTGTTTGTCCCTTGCCCTTCCATTTCTCCTGAATTTTTCAGCTACGTCAATAAAGTACATTCACCACGCCGATGAAAAATTCAAACCCCAGCCACCCAACCGATCCACCAAAATCACTAGCACAGCAAAATCAGGGGTCAACCACCCCCAAACTGTTACCAATAAATTTAAAGCTTAGTGGCAAATCTCATAACCAGATCGGGCACCTTTGTAACAACTGGCTGCCGTCACTTCAGCGAGACTCATACCTGCAGTTACGAACGCCCCCACAAAAAAATTATTTTCTTTTAAACAGTGAGACCTGACAGAAACAGTTAAGTTTGGGTCCCAGCTTACAACATAAATAAATGCCTATAACTGCAACACTCTACAATGCATATAAATAAGGATTTATTACTTCTTCAGAACTAGGATCACATCCGCGAGACCCAGACTCACCAGTCATAAAGTTGCTTTTGATCTCTACCTGATTTTAAACAACAATGACTGCTGAGACTTAGAAATGCATTTTTTACCCTTTTTGTTTGTAAGGGCCTTCAAATCACACTACGATGGTCCATCCTCACAGTCAAAACACGGGGTCCTCCTTCAACTGCAGACATGCAAGCGGCTCAACAGCAGCTCAGAAGGTGGGGATAGGCTGTATGAGGTGCAAAATCTGTATCCGCACCAATCAGAGGTCTCACGATGACCTGGGAGGAGTTCCTCTTCAGCTGGAAAATGTGAGGTGGAAAAAACAGAGGAACTGCGTTTCCTTACAGTTCCCTTAAAGGACCATGACCAAATAATGGCTAGATTGCACTAGCCAAGCCGGGAAAGTCAGGGGGCCATCGCACTGGCCCGAGGCAGTTTGCACTATGCCCCGGGCCAGTAAAATATAGGATAGTGTATGGTTACCCATACACTACAAGGCTATTCTTCCACCAAGTGGATACAATGCCGACTAATGACCTCGAGAGCGAAGCTCGAGAGGTCTCCAAGTCGGCATTGTATCTACGAGGTGAAAGAATAGCCTTGTCGTGTATGGGTAACCATAAACTGTTCTTTATAGTGTATGGTGCCCGAAAAAAAGACGAAAAGAGACTCACTTTTCCATATTTTCGCTCGGTTCTGCCGAGGCCGTCAACTCACAACTGCCACTGCCCAGCACACTCGCGGTCCCCTCTCACAGAGCAAGGGACGAATCAGGATGTCTGCTGTAGCCCCTTGTATTATGACGCCCACTAACGCAGAACTTAAAAAATCGCTTGGCGCTTAGCTGAGGACGCTACTACTGCAGCAGAATATGTTTTGCGGTGTATGGATTTCCATACACAACCGCATTCCACCATAAACTATATAATGTTAAGATCGACCCCTGAGTATTTATGGTGATCATCTTCACCCATTTTATCATTCAAATGAAAGCTTAGAAACAGCAGAAACCCTTGAAGGAGTCTAAAGTAACAGAAAGCATGTTTCTTCAATTGATGGTAAGGACCACACAGAAACTGTAAATCATAATTCATGGAGTGTGCTTATTTTCTATATTTATTTTTGTTTTTATTAACTAAGAAGTAGGGTTGAGAGGGTCCACTTTCAGTATAATTATAAAATGGGTTACACAAATCCTGCAACCTCACTGGTCAAGAGACATATTTTCTCATGACCACACACCTAACTGGAAGCCGTTAGCTTTTACTCATTTTAAAATTGTGCCAGTGGCTATTTTATAAGCAAGATAACTCACTTCACATTGCTCAGGTGGGTAACGACACCTTGTGCCTAACAACAATTGCAGGCATGCTTATATGCCTTTACAACCACCCAGTCATATGTTGTCCCTTACACAAAATAACATTTCTATATATAATTTTTATACTTGGGACAACCCAACTGAGAAGCAGTGTCATTTTCCGAGGGGCTCTTCTAACCCAGTTTCACAGCTGGGAGGACTGAAGCACACTAGGGAGGTCAAGGCTTGCTTTACATGTGTAATAATAACATGCCAGCCCAGTGTCATGGAGGTCTGAGACATCTTTGTCTTACCTCCTGCCACGCTGGCGACCCGGATTCGCAGTGCGAGCGGGTCAGCTGGGGAGGGAGGGAATCGAGCATCCGAAGGACAGTTCTCCCCTTCCGGGGAGGGGTAGGACCAGAGACCGGTGCATGCCTGACCCCTAGCGGTGGCTGGAGGCTGGCACACCAGCTCTAAAAGACAGGGGGCAGAGACAGAGCAGACACCCGGCATGCCGCGTGTGGAAGCGTGTGCGGCTCAGCCACCGGCGTCATTGCACGCATACGGCTCCGCACTCAGGGGACAGGAACAAAATGGAGGCTGAAAAATTCTCCGACCGGCGGGATGATACTGGCCCCTCGCAGGCACTGCACCTGGCCAGCTGGAACCTCTAACAACATGCCAAGAGTCAAGTACCAGTGGACGCCGGGGTGACTAGGCTGGGGGGGCCTGGTGGAAGGGATTCCAGTTGGAGGCGTCGAGAAAGAAATGAAAACAATACATACATATATATATATATATATATATAATATATGTAATAACTGAGTTTTCTTTCTCCCATAGGGAAACCCGGTTTGTAATTTGACATTACAAAGGAGCAGTTATAATGGCAAACATGTGCCAGGTTTCCCTCGCTCTATGCATGCGCCAGCTGTTAGCTCTTTCCCTGACCATTGGCCGCCTTGCCACCGAAGACCTCACTGCCACTTGGACTCGACGGTCAGTTCCAAAAAAATATAAATAAATACTGTATAATGCAATATATTAGCGCACCTTCTATTCCGTGCTGCTAAGTCACACACACTTCTCCGCCTCAACTTATATTAGCGTAAATTCGGTAGCAACAAAAAGCCCTCCAAATAGAAACACACAAAAATACCTTATTTTGACAACAAATTTTGGGGAATTCACTGACTTCCACTTGCCCCAAAATGTGCCACTGCTCAATTCCAAGCACATGTGACATACAGTACGTCCTGAGAGTCATACAAGGATGTGGTAGGCGTATGGGGGTAGTCGCATGGTAGCCGGAATTGAGAACCATGACAGCGGCTTAATTTGAGTACTGTGAGTCGCTGATTAGAACAGGGAAACTACGAGCGAAGGTGGGGGCTTATTACAATGAGGCGACAGATAAAACAAGGATGTGGTACTCGATGAGGAAGGGGAGAATCGCAATGGTAGTCACAATGGTAGCCGGAACTGAGAACCATGACAGTGGCTTAATTTGAGCACTACGAGTAGCTAATTAGAATGGGGAACTACGAGTGAAGGTGGGGGCTAATTAGAATGAGACAGATAAAACAAGTATGCGGTACACGACGAGGGACAACCACGGAAGAATGGTTGGTGTTTTGCATTACTGTACTAAGGTGACAGAAGGAATTTAACGCATTCATTTTGAATGCCATTAGAACTGCAACATCCTATATTTCGCTTTCAAACAATATTAGCTGTCAAAGTATTTCCGTGGTAAAATAGCCATCAACGGATATAGTGAATATTTTTTTTTCAGCGAAAAAAGGGGTTATACAGTAAATACACCAGTGCTCTACATTTTTTAAAGTACAGCAAGTACGAGAAAGATAAACTTTCATCAGCGGACCACGGTGAAACCCAAGCAGACCACATCGCACGTGGATTTTTTTTTATTTTATATAACTGCTGTGGACAGAAAACAAAACCAAACAATTATATAAAACAAAATATGGGGTGGTGTGTAAAACTCAAATTATACACACACCCTCTGTTTTGGATGCTCGTATAAACCCCTCGATTTTATGTAGCATCCAACACCTTGGGTGTGTGTGTAGAATTCTCGTTACACACACCACCCCATACTTTATTCTATATTTTACATAACTATGTATTTTTAATGAATTCATGATTTGTTAAACATAATGGTAATATAGCACATACAGTTCATACACTCCTAAATATTCACAGGTACACATTACAATGTGTAAGAACCTAAGAGCCTTTTCTTTCCTTCCTTCCTCTCTTCCTCTCTTTCTTTCTTTCAATTTATGTCCCTTCTAGTCCCCAGCACCTACTTCCCTCTGGAGCACTCAATGTACACTCCAATCCCCAGTTCTCCTACCTGCAAGTGCTGTTCTCCACAAAGCCATGGCTTGCCCCACAGGCAGAAACTGGGGATTTACTCTCCAGTCTATTTTATCAGGGGGCCCTGCAGGCAGTAGTGCAGGGGACAGATGTACCGGGGGTCAACTGACACTGTGCTGGCGTTATTTTTCTGCATGTTACGCAGACCTCAAGGACATCCCGTGTGCAAGTGGAATTTACAACGGTGCTCCAACCGCCCAGCTGATGTACACCCTCCCACTGTACATTACGCTGCTCTACCCCTTGTGGTCACCCAGGTGGCAGCACTAGAGCAAAGGCAGTGACCTGCTGTACCTTGACAGCATCCTCAGGGATGCTCAAGCCCCCGGCCTCCGACAGCTTGAGCTCATTTCCCAAAGCAAGGTCATGGGCATCTCGAGCAGAAGTCCTACCCCTGCACTAATGGGCCAGCATTTTTGTGTTTTTGCTTTTAATTAATTTGTTCCTCCTTCACTGGGGAGCTAGACTCTCCACCAACTCATTCCACACATCCCTTCTCTGGAATGGCTACCTCTGGCTCCACCAAAGTTCCCTGTGTTCCCATACCCATTCCACTGGGGTGCCTCCTAATTGAATATGGACTAACAGTACACATTACACACTGATCACCCCATTGCCAGTGTGGGACTGAACATGCCCAAGTGCCAGACATCAGTGTCTTGAATCTTCTCAGTGGCAGCCACAAAAATGATCCTGCTCACATGACTCCAGGCCATCACGAGGCAGTCCTACAGCAGCAAGGGTTACCCCCCTCCTCTACAAGGTAGTCTGTAGTACTCGGCAGTGAACACGCACTCTAACCCATGCCAACTGATGTGTGTGAGCCCAGGCCAAGGGCGTAAACCTGTGTCAGCGAATGCTACGCAGACATGCTGCTCCCTGCTGGGTCCTCAGGAGAGCCGAAACATTTTGTTTTTAGGGTCTTTATTACATGCAGGGATTTTTAATTAAAGCTGATACATAATGGCTAAAAAAAGTGTGATTTCATTTTTTTAGAATGATCCAATAATGGGTACCATGACGACTTGTGATTGAAATTGCTTAGCAGTGGCTAATACTGCACTAAAACACATGTAGTTGTCATCTTTGTTCCTAGTTGCAGGATTGTGCAACACCAGACAAAGTGCATCCAAGGAAAAACAGTCGGCCCAAATATGTGAACCTATAAGTTAGTGGTTAAGAGCATCGGGACGGTATTCTGCAGGCTGGGGTCAAACCCCAGTAGGTTGCGTTATTTCTTTTTCACTACTATTTATTATTTAAATTGCTTAGCCGAGGTTAATACCGCACTAGAAAACATCTGGTTGTCAAACTCAAAAGTTGAGAGTAATAATATGTGTGTGTGTGTGTGTGAGTGTGTGTGATGTGCATCTATGAGCTATGGATTTTATCTCCATGAGGGATTAGTGTTCTCCTGACCGCCACGAGTGGCGAAGCCGCAAATAAAGGGGATGACAGATCGCTGACCATGACTAAAGTAAAAAGACCACAAAAAGCAGTTCAGGTGACACACACCACTCAAAGGTACACGATTGTTCTGCTAGTACTGCAGCTGCTGTACTGTCCACCCAAAGAGTTTACACTGGCTCGCAGTTTTGAACAGCGCGAAGAACAGTAGTCAGCTGCAGGTGCTTACAATGACGTACTCGACTGACATGATAAAAGAAGGAAAGAACCCTACTAGAAAGATGAAAAAATTTAAAATGTCTGAAAGAGATAACCGTGACTACGTGTCTCTACACTCCTGACTAATATGCAGTCAGTCTTCTCTTTCAAACACAGTTATTTACCACATGCTCATTTTACAGGATACCACTCTGTTAGCTCATGCAGATGTCTTGCAGGACAATATGCAATTATAACACCATTTTTATATTCTGCCCCAATTTACTGTATAATACCTGGGGCTCCCAGGCTACCTGTATTTCAAGGGGCATGCAAGCTCACACTGCCCAGCTAGCTGAGAGCCCATGGTGAAAGTTCCTTAGTCAGCATTACATAGTCTTACTGGGACTTGGGCCTGCAGAAATGTGTTACTCTGTGGATGTCAACCGGGCACAAACTTTAGGAGGAGAAACAGTAGAAGCAAGGTATGTGAGGTGGGAGCTGACAGTTACATTACGACTGTGCTGTGTACTACAGCCTTGTGGTCCCACTGGCTGCTAGATGTTCATGCTCTCACCAGAAGGTAAAGTATGTATGTCATCAAGAGGGACGGAGTTTGTGGCAACTGTGATCACAATAACACAAGACGGCACAGTGCTTTGGGGCTTATACAAGAATAAAAATTTTATTTTGGAGTACTAGTTGCTCTAGCCACTACTGTTATAACTGATAACTGAGATAGTAAGGGTCTCAGTTATCTAAACTGATAGTATAGGGTACAGATTCCCTTTAAGGGGTCGGGGCAGAATACTATAATGAGACTCATTTACAGCCTTCCAATAACTTTGCAGCTTTGGGTATGCTAAAACAATATAAGGATTGGTGTTTGTTTACATCCTCTCCAGCACAAATGAGATAAAGCAGTGTTATACATGCATTTCCAAATATCTAACTGTTCTCCATCTATATTCTTTCAGTGTTGAAGTAGAGGAGGAAGTGTGGACTGAACTCTATATTGAGTATCAATCAGTTCTGCATTTTATCTTCCCATTTTAATTTTGTTCAGTTTCACTTGTGCTATGTAAAATTAAACACAGTAAGCAAACATGCCCAATTTGCATAGCCAGTTTTACATTCCAAGTTATGTGTTCTATCTCTGAAATGGGCTTATCTATGATATTATCAGTCTGGACTTTGAGATAATGTCTTATATGGCAATATTCTCATACACAAATCATATTTCTAACTCAGCTAAGCAAATACCATAAAAACTGAGCTCTTGGGGACAGCAGAGAGAGTCACATCCGGTGCAGGACTTTTTTTTTTTCTTTTAAAGAGCTGGTGACATGGTTCGGGCAGGCAACTCATTCTGAAGTTGCCTGCTCGATTAGCTAAATAGTCTTGTACTGCAGTTTTTTTTTTTGGTCAGAATAAATACTAAAATTTTAATTTAAAATGCCCGGCTCGTACCTTCTGTGTATGAGCTGAGTGACCGTCTCAGCGCTACAGCCCTGCCCCAAAAATCAGCTTTTTGATGTTAGGTATGGGTCAGGGCTGCAGGTGTTCTATATAGTAAGTAATAGGACAGGAATATGATTGGGGGCTGTCTAAATGTACTAATGTTATATTTGCTGGCAGTTATACATGTATGGGGAAATGATATATTTGATGTGTGAAAACTGGTACTCTTTAAGGCAAAGGAAATAAATGTTTTCTGTAAGCACTGAATTTATAAAGTGTGTGGGGGGGGGGCTGGCAGTTTACCTAGAGGATAAAGTAATTAGCTGTGAATGAGCTTGGTACATCCAGCAGACCTGGGTTTGATTCCCACAACCTCCACTTGCATACTATGCGACTCTGAGTAAGTCAGTTAACCTCCCCCAGTGCTCCCAGGTCACCCATGAAAACGGGCACTTGTGTCTAGTATGCCTTACCCAGTCACCAAAGAATAAATAAACAAAAAAGCAAATGCAGTGGCAATATGAATTTAGAGGGCTGTCACATGCCATTCTAGGACAAGATAGCATTATTATAGGGCCGTTTTTTTTCCCCCTTTAATAAATACTGAGCTGGTTGTGGGAGCACATTACACCATACACTACCAATCTGGCTACTGTTTAATAGCAGCTGTCAACAGCAATTTTGTTGATTCCCTCAGCCTGTTTTCTGTATACCTGTATAGTTTAAAGGCATGAACAATGATTACCCCTCTTGCATCCCCCAGTGTCATCCTAATTTAAATATAAATGATGCTGCTTCTCTCTGTTTTGCCCTAGTGTGAAAAACTGTATGCCTCCATTCCAAAGGTCACGACCTCACTCACGCAAGGCATCCTAGGAGGTGATGATGCGTACATGCACAAGCCAGCAGAAATTATACTACTCTCATTCAGTTGTGATACATGTTTTGTAAAGTCCCTGTATTCTATGAATGCATTTTTTTTTCTAACTCAGATACACTTTAAACTACAGAAAACGGCAGGGCACTTACCTGTGCCTTGAAAAGTTTCATGGCCAGCATAAGACAAGAAGACAGGGACTGCAGAGGACAGAAACATTACTGACTGACACAGAGGATCTACTGCAGGCTTTAGCATGAAAACATTGTAAAATTCCAGGATACCTCACATGAGTCGGGTCATGACCTCTGCAGTGGTGTCAAGCAGCTTTTCACACCAGACGTAACTACTGTACCTTCATTTACATTTAAATCCTGATGAAATTAAAAGTGTGCAATAAAGTCAATCATTGTGCATGCCTACAAACTACACATGGAAATGGTATAAAAGGCTGAGGGGACTTTCCTTTTAAATGGATTTCACCATCGCTTTTGACACAGCTGGCATGTTCTAAAGTCTTATGTAATAATTTTTAAGATTCTCCCATTTCCTCATATACCAGACTATGGAACAAATACTGTGAATGTCACAATTTCCTGTATATATAAACTTCGTGTTGCTGCATTAATTTGCTGTTTCATGTGAATCTGGCACTGTATTTATTGCCTTGTTCAAAACAATAAAATGTAAGCTTGAAAACTGAAGTCTGGAATCATTGACCAAACTGGCAAATGATTTCTCTGTCTTATAGTCACATCCCTTGCCCTCAGCCCTCAGAAGAAAAACAACATCAAGTGGTCGGGGCTGTCTGGCAGTACACGGCATGGACTCCGTGCCAGTACCACACTTTCACTAGAAGGGGAATGGGGGTGTTCAACAACACTGAGATTGGGCTCCTGGTGCCTCACTTTTATTTAAACTTTAATTTGTATTCAATTTTCTTTTTCCTTTTTTTTTAAATGTTCTGTTGGAAACGTACACACATACAGGTCAATATAAGTAGAATGAAGCCGAATTAATTTTATAGGTGAGCATAATAGTTGGAGGTGGGGTCAGACATTTAAAGATCCTATACTCTACACAATTCTGTGACTGTTTCAGATTAATTACTGATGCAAATTTCAGGTGCTCATCTATTCTAAAATTATAAAATCTGGGTTTTTTTTGGGGGGGGGTGCTCCTATCATATCCACTGGCAACCCTCTTCTTCGGGCCCCCAATATCTACCTCTTTTCCTGGCAGACTCACCCCTCGACTGCACTCCACTGGGACACCATCCAATCCAGACCTTTGCAACACTATGGGACTGCCTTGTCCTTGGCTGGGCCTCCCCGGCAGTCACAGAGTAGACTAAAAGCTCTTTTAGTTCCCGCTCCATTCCCTGGCCTGTCTCTGCTGAGGGCCATGCCACGGCCTAGTAGAGAGTGTCACTGTGGCATGCAGAGGGGATGCATCCACTGAGTGCTTTGAGGTGGGTACAGCAGAGAGGCCGTCATCCAGCGTACTGATCCATCATTTTCCCTGTTCAATTCCCCAGTCACCCTACTCCCCATCTGTTTGTATACATGCATGGCTGGCCTGAGGATTGCCTGACGGTGCGTGGTCACCCATGCCGTCACCAGCCCCTCCCCCAGCCACCACCAGGAGCAGATCAAAAGCAGTGCTGCAAGTGAGCTCCTCCATTTTAGGAGAGCATCCAAATGATGCTCTTTTACCCACCCTGCTGCACTCTCTCCCAGTGTTCTCAGAGTGGGATACAAACTCGGGTCGCCAGCAAGCCACAGCAATCCCCCATCGCTCGGCACCCTAAAGCCAACACAAAATCTGGTCTAGGAGATACAGTGTACATCAGCTGTCTGTTCTAGTAACTGTTTTTTTTTTTTGTTTTTTTTTTTATTTCTGACAGTAAACATAATTTTTCGATACTGTAGATTATCACTGTTTACATCCTGCTAAAGATGAACCATGGGAATTGTGGTCGGCAACCATCCTTTTTTAACCACCTTTTTGGCTGCCAAGAACAGGATGCCTAGAAAAGAGTTATACAAATTATCTTTAATAGTATTTGGCAAAATAAAAAAAAAGTTCCAACGTGAAATCCAAATAAGCAGTCGCACACAATGGGGTGTGGTTTATTCTGGATAATCGCACACCAAGGGGCATGAGTCACGAGGCTGCAGGCTGAGTGCCTTACTACCCCTAGAAGTGCATCTGCCCTGAATAAACCATACCTCAGACTGTGTTATTGCACTTACAAAATGGGTATATGTTGATAAATCTTGTCACTTTTTTTTTGAAACTCTGTTTTATTTCAATAAAAACAAATAGTTAACAGATCTTACAATGGATGTTTTTACACATCAGATACATTTAAAATGTTCAAGAGTTAGTGGTAATTGACATGGCATTTGGCATTGAGCATTCTTATCAGATTCAAGCTAAATTAATTAATAACCGTGCTCCGTCAACATATTACAACATTATATAATCAACATCCAACTCCCTTCAAGGGAGGGACAAATACAAGAAATCTTGTCACTTAAAAAAAAAAGTGACAAAAGGTTTTTTGTTTTGAAGTAAAATAGTCCCCTCTGCTTAACTGTCAGCAGAGGCACTGTAGAGTAAGAAGAGTTTCCAAGTTGTGTTTGACACCCTTTCTCTATTTAATCTGTGCAGGGTTCTCTCCCACCCACCACTCCCTTTCACTGGTTCATTCGTCTGACTCCAACCACTTTTGTGACTACTAAAAAGCATGACCACAGCAGGTCACTAGACTGCCGGCAAGACCAACATTTCCACGTAGTCTTGCCAGCAGCACACTTCCATCTACAGTATTGTGGTCTGTAAATGTACCAATGGTATCACTTTCTGCCAGTCAGAACCGAGTGCAAGAGACTGCCAGTGAACTTGGGTGAGAACAGATCCGTCTGGATCCAGGATAAGGCATTAGTTTCTGTGTGCTAACTTATTCTTTCTGTTTTTTTTTTTTTTAAATACTCTATATGCTTCTTTGTGGTTTCACCGAGTTTAGCTCACTGAAGAAAGTAGGGCGCTACTCGCTAGGGAAAACAATTGCGGCTACGTTACTGTATCAGATCTGTGGCTCATGCATTCCAGTAAGTAAACACGTCACTTCTAGTGGGCCTTGCTATCTTGTGTGATATAGTAAAATTAAAAACCATGGCTACAATGTCGTCTCAGTCAATCAGCTTTTGTTACTGTCTCTACCCATTTTATAATTCTAAATCATCTTCTAGAAACATCTTCAAGATTTAGGCCATTTGTCCTCAAGATGGCTGTATAGCCTGCCAGCTACAAAACACATGAATATAATGAGCACATTTTCTCCTGCAAAATGAACCAAAGCCTGACAGATGCTTAGTTTCCATCACTGAAGCCAGCAGAAGCGAACTGGTTTTCATCATATACAATAATATAATGAAAAATTTAAAGCAGCAGTACAATGTTATGTAGTATGCCTAAAGATAACTGGTAGTAAAGATGTCTGATCCAAACCTCTTTACTGTTGTTTAACTAATATTATAAAATGGCAGGGTAACATTGTGTAATCTGATTGGCTCTTATTTATGTGTAAAATATGGTTTATATACGGTTAAAAAAAAGTACTACTCAGCAGTTAAGAGTATGGAACCCAATTCAATGGGCATTTGGAACACAGGCATTTCAACTGGCCCCCTACAGCCAGCACTGATCTTCCACCGCAAAAATGGCTGCTACCTTTACACTGTAAAAAAGCTTCAACTGGGCCCTTAAAATAAAACTACCTTAAATAAAAAATAAATAACTACATGTTGTTTCCCAGATTATTACTAATATTACTATTATTACTGACTCTCCTTACATACATAAACAAATTAGAAACAATAAGTATTGTTTATAGTTTTCACAACTGTTTCTTTGCTTACAGTGAAAACTCCCCCTTCTATCTTTACCAGCTCATCAGGGAACTCTCTTCTTCTTGCCCTGACAGTGAGATAATGGAGTCTCTGGCTGCAACAAAGGCCTTTGTTGTCTGTGTGTACAGTGTGTTAGGAGAGACACTGAGCAGAATTTTAATCCATGTATTCCATGATAAACATTCCATATGAAATAGAAAAACAGAGAAAAAAACAGGAAGAAAGTAAGCAATAATACAATGACATCACTTGCACTGGGCGGAAGGACTATTATCACAAATGCACACAAGTTAATCTATTGTTTCTACATATAAACATGCTTTTCCCAACAGTAAAAAGTGAAAAAAAAAAGCCAATTTTATAAGCGCAGTAAGGCACTCCGGGATGTGGGTAAAATATATTTTACAGCACGTACGGGGCTGAAATCACTCGGCCTTCGGTCTTGTGCCTTACTACACCCCTGGCCATGCTGTAAAATATGCTTTACACACACCCCTTCATGCCTTATTGCTTACATATTCTCTGTCTGAACGTGTCCTTATTTAGGAAGGAATAATGTTGTTACACTCTGCTCCTCAAACTGAATAGTTTGATGTAATTCTAATACTAACATACTAAAATGCCAGCAGAATAGGCCTAACGGTCTTTCGTGTCTGCTCGTTTGGTCAGCCCCCACCCTGGGTGCTGACCTTGCTGCCCCCCTCGCCTTCTCTGGCTTCTCCCTTCCCAGTTCCGGATATTCTTGCTGCGTCGGATTTTGCTTCCAGAACCCTTCCCCTGTACCTGTCCCACCCCCTCTTGAACCCCTCCACTGTCTCTGCCTCCACCAGCCCCTAGGTAGTGCATTCCATGGCTCCACCACCCTCTCAGTGAAGTAGCACCTCCTCCTTTGTCCCTAGAATCTTCCCCTCCAGCTTCCACCCATGCCCTCTAGTGGCCCCTTCCTCCTTCCTTGAAGCACCCTGACTGTTCCTCCCTATTTACCCTCTTCATGTACCTGAAGACCTCTATCATGTCCCCGGTCCCTTCTCTCTTCCAATGTGTACATATTTAGCTCTTGAGCCTCTCCTCATAGGTCCTGTCCCCAAGCCCCAAATCATTTTGGTTGCCCTCCTCTGGACCCTCTCCAGGAGGTTAATGTCCCTCTTTAAGTGTGGCCTCCAAAACTGCGCAGTACTAGGTGTGGCCTCACCAAGCAGTTATACAGAGGAGTATCACTTCCTCCTTCTGGAGGTGATCCCCAAGCGATGCATCCCAGCATCCTGTTGGCCTTGGCTGCTGCCCTCCTACAAGTCTCAGAGTTGTTCATCTTGACATCCACCACCACCCCCAGGTCCCTCTCAGCCATTGAGACTTGTAGTATTCCCCAGGGTGACTTGGCCTGGGTTTCTGGCCCCAGGTGGAGTACCTTGCATTTCCTGCATTGAACCTCAGCTTCCACTTTCTAGACCATCTTTCCAGAGCCTCCAGGTCCCCCCCCCTCCTCCCCATCCACCACCGCCCCCAGTTTCGAGTCATCTGCAAAGAGACTCATCTCACTCCTGATTCCTGTCCTTATGTCAGAATCGTAGGCATTGAACAGAAGGGGCCCAAGGACTGATCCCTGTGGGACCCCACTAATGACCCTCCTTGGGGATGAGACTATCCCACCAACTACGACCCTCTGGGTCCGGTCCTGGAGCTAATTGCCTATCCATCTGATCATCTGGTTTCCAACCCCCATTTCTCCTAGCTTATCCAACAGGCCCACGTGAGGAACAGAGTCAAATGCCTTGCTGAAGTCTAGAAGAGGACATCCACTGGTCTACCCAGGTCCAAGGCACTTGTCACCCAGTCATAGAACTCCACCAGGTTTGTCTGACACGATTTCCCAGGATGAATCCATGCTGTCTCTCGTCCACGCACCTGACTTATCCAGGTCCCCCCTAGCCTCTCCTTGACAATGCCCTCCATCACCTTGCCCACCACCGATGTCAGGCTGACAGGCCTGTAGTTCCTGCCACCTCCTTGATCCCCCTTGTGGATGAGGCACTACATCGCCACCTTCCAGTCTTGGGGCACCCACCCTGTCCTCAGAGAGATGGTGAAGCTCTGCCAGGGGTTTCTGGGACATCTGCAAGTTCCTTCAGCACTCTAGGATGTAATTTATCCAGCCCGGTGCTTTCTCCGTCTTAAGGGAGCTGAGGGTTTCCTCACTCTCTCTGCTGTGATTTCACTTCTGGTACCTCTTCTCCCTGCTTAGCCCTCCCCACCTGCCAGTGATGCCTCCCCTCTCCCAGACCTGCCGATCAGTGGGGTTCCCTCTCCTCATTATCTCTGTCTCCTCCCATGTATGATGCAGCACCACCATTTTCCCTGGTGAAAACTGAGGTGAAGTACTCATTTAGTACCTCAGCCTGCTCCCCGGTCTTGTGCCCATCTCACCCTGATTTAATCCTGCTAATCTGCCCCTTCACCCTTCGTCTTTCCCCAATGTATCTAAAGACCTTTTCCCTCTCTCAATTTCCTGGCCAGGTTCTGCTCCTTCCTTGCCTTAGCCGCCTCACCACTCTAGTGGCCCTTCTAGCCATCAGCTCGTACTCCCTCGATCCCTTTCACTCCTTGAGCACTTGAATTTCTTATAGGCTGCTTTCTTTCCCGCACCACCTCCTGGACCTCCCTGGTCCACCAACAGGGTTTTGGGCCCTACCGCATTTTGTCTTACTCTTGCACAGGTGCTGGTAGCATCCTGCACCCCTCTCCTGATGATTTCCCACCTACTATCAGCGTCCATGTCTGACCCAATCCCATCCAAATGCTCCTTAAGGATCCTTCCCATTTCCTTAAAATCCGCCCCCCTGAAGTCGGTTACTTCCGTCTTTGTGCAGCCTTCTACCCCTCCTAGGTCCAGGCAGAACCAGACCGTGGCATGGTCACTCCCCGCCAATGGGTCCCTTACCTCCAGGCCCCCAATCTGGTCACTGTCTGCCAGGACCACATCCAGTACCCGTGCCTCCCTGGTCGGTTCCCTAATGTTTCTCATTTTTTATAAATGCAGTCCAAAGGGGAAGAAAGAAATTTCAATCATATGGGAGGGATCAGAATCAAACAAATGATTCTTCATATACAGACTTTAACTGTAAGGAACTAAACATTTAATATGTTGTTTACATATCTGTCCGATGTCAGGTTTATCACCTTGACATTGTGTGTATGCACATGAGGCCCTGTTCAGAGATTGCTGAAAATAAAGTGTCATTCCAACGTGTCTCCAAAAGCTTGATATGTTGTGGATAACCCATATTAAACAGTGTGTATCTGAGCTGCTCGGCTATCATCTTGTAATCTAGGAAATGCTAACTTTCCCTCTTCTTTGGGTAGCTGAAGTATTTAATCCTTGGCTTCTTTCCCTATCAAAGAAAACATGACATCAGTGTATCAGAATAGTACAGTAACACCTGAATTTCTGCAGTAATCAGTAAAGTCTGAAAAAGATTTGAAAAGTGAGGCAAACTATTCACTCTACATCAATTCTTTGAAAAACTTGTAGACATATATGCACCCATCTGTTGCAGATATGCTGGTATTGGAATTCCCAAAATATTTTAAGGAGGTTAAATCTCATTTGAAGCAATACTGTTGACAAAGGTACTTGGAGAAGTGTGATTATATTTTAATACCTCTGTTTCAGAAGTGTTAGATCTCACCAATCGCTTCAATGTATTCCACAGAGGTACCAGAGAATTTGAGGGATTTGTAAACCAGGTAAGCAAATCATCAACATAAAAAGCTAATTTAATATTTCTTTACTGCTACATGTATAAGACTAATTTGATGATTTCTGCAGTATGGTCTGGCTTAGAGCTTCTAGACATCAAGCCAATTATAAAATGGTGAGGGGGCACTGAACATGTTCTTTAATGTGGCTGAAAAGGGTCTCAGAGAGAGCCACGTCTTCAAGCATGACTGGGGACCTATATACTGTGGCAGTTCAGTATGTATAAATGGAGGATGAAAGCCAAAACCAATTAACGTTTGTATTTAAAAGGACCAGCAGACCATCTCAAATGCCTTTTTAGCATCTAAGCTCCACTGTAGATAAACTGAGAGAGGTTCTAGTCAAAGAGACCTTGTGGGATACCTGAAGGAAAATGGGCTCCAGGATAGTAAGCAACACGGAATCCTGGAAGGGAGGGCTTGTCAGACCAACCTGATCGTGTTCTTCGGCTGGGTAACTAAAGCAGTGAATACAGGGCAGGCAATAGGTCTACTCTGCTTTGACTTGAGCAAGGCATTCACTTGACTCGGTGCCACATAGAAGGTTGCTGAAGAAGTTAGAGGATCAGGGAGTGTCAAAGAACCAAGTTAGATGGGTGGGAAGTTGGTTGAGGGGAAGACAGCAGAGGGTGATGGTAAAGGGGATCAAACTACTGTAGGTGAGAGGAAGGTCACAAGTGGGATGCCACAGAGGTCAATCCTGGGATCAGTTCAGTGACTTAGATGAAGGAATACAGAGCAAGATGAGCCTCCTCACAGATACCCATAAGCTCTATATTGTTTACTGCAGTATAGTAAACGGTATCAGGCTGATTCTGCTGACTCCCAAGCTGACATCTGCTGCAACCGGAAATCCCAGAATCCCCTGCAGCTGATGTAAGAGGTGGGCTGCAGCAACTGGACATTCAATAGCCTGCAGTGCATGGTAGAGTTTTTATAAGTTCTGATCTTTTAGTTGCTAGTCCCGTTGTCCTCCTATGGCTAAATACAGGACTGCATTTGGCCCCAGGTGAACAGTGGGACTAGCAAACATCTTATCTGAGCATATAAAAGCTCTAACATGCACCGAAAAGTTACTCAGTTTCCCACTGTTGCAGCCCAACACTGACGTCAGCTGCAAGGTTACAGCAAATGTTAGCTCGTGAGTCAGCAGAATCAGCCCAATACAATCTACTATTCTGCAGACAGCAGTAAGTTTTTTTTTTTGCACTCAAAGTGCAAATTGGGACTAGCCACACGTAGGTATGGGGCTCTTAGTGCTGACTGTTCCCCTTTAACCGATTCAAGTACAGCTCGGACAGAATAAAGGGAGTAGACGTTACTTGGTGGGGTAGCGGTAATACAGGAAGGCAAGGGGGGGGAGGTGAGGGTAAAAACTCCATCTAGACAACGCATTCATGGGTAGGATAGGGTAAAACAGGGCAGACTGGATGGACCAATGGTCTTTTTCCTGCCTACCCTATGTTCTATGAAAACCTAGTAACAGAAAAGGCATATGGCACTGCTGGACTTCACAGTATGTAGGATATGCAAAGTTCTTTTAACATTAGCTTGCGTCTCATGCATCCATACAAAACCTTTTTGATCCCAGTCAATTAACAAGGGTAGCATCTGGCCTAGTCTCCTAGCCATCAGTCTAATAAATCATTTATAATCTAAATAAAGAATTCAGATGGCTTATGTGACTCACATTTCAAGCTACCTTTCTCTAGCTTAAGTACTGCTGTAATAGTGGCATATTTCCATGAAGGAGGATTCTCCAGTCCCGAAATCAGACCTTTAAATGTTTTACAAAAATAACTAAAGAAGTTGTGACTGACACGCTTTATAAAATTCTTCACGAAAGTCAAAAGATCCTAGTATTTTACTATTCTCAAGCCTATGACTTCCTGCACCTCAACTGGAAAGAGAGGGGTGACCAACATCATATTACAAATTTCAGACAACTGTGGCATATTGTTTTTTTAATTTATACATTTTCTTGCATCTTTAACTCTCCACATTCTGTTGCCCTGCTACACAAGGCTTGATGATCATTTCTAAGTCTACAATGGACAGTTTCAGTATGTGTATGCACCTGCCTGTAGTGAGATTTAAAGTCTGATAAATAATTGCTTGTGCCCCCTGTCGGAGCCAATATGACAAGATCCTTGTGACTCTCACACCACCACCGTAAAATCGCTGTTGAACTTGCAAATACTGCAAAGTCAATTCTGTTTTATTATTCTGGGTGTCATCTATTTTAGCCTGCAATTTAAAGACCAACTGATACCTCCAGAAGAACTTTTGAAAAACAGTTCAGCTTATATTTCACATTAACTCTGTATTTCTTCTTATCGCTTAGGTCATATGCACAGAAACAAGATCTTTCTTAGTTCATCAGCTCCAACTACTTATTCCCCAACCCCAACTGTTATCTTAGAAAATGGCAACAATCAATTCTTAAACCTGACTGGCTGAGACAGGCTCCAAGCTGGGCATTTATTTTACAATAGATGCCCAGCTAAAAATAAGAGCCAGTCAAGTGCCTCTTCACAGTAACATTCTCTGATGGGCCATTTTCTAAAGCGCAATAATACCCTCCATGGTAGGCATTATTGGGAAATACAGGGACCTTCAGAGGCTATAAGACCCTCTGCCTGTGGCGTCAGGCCTCATTAAGCCCAGGCGGTCAGTGTTCCCAATAATACCCACCCTGAAGCAATTACTAACACATACTACCTGCTTGTGACAGAACAGTTCTTTCCATGGCAGCAGACTGTGATTTCACAACAGAAGAACAGTCTGCAGAGGCAGATGAATTCTAAGCAATAAATATTCTGATTTTCTGAAAAAAATACTCAATAATGAATAAGGGGGAGGAGACATCTATTGAAGAAATACGAAATATAATCTGAACTGTTTCCAAATATTATGTTTTTCAAACTGTTCCCAGAAGCATCAACAGCGGTTGAACAATTTCTAGTTTAACTGCCTTCTCTCCTGACTTGTGCCTAGTGCGACATATTTCTTTCCATCAGTTGTTTCAGATGCATGTTTCTTTTCTTGCACAGCTTAGAAGTACGGGAACTCATTTCTCTTCAAGATGGGTTTAAGTATGTCTCCACACCCTAGAGGAAGGCAGTCCTGGCGAACTGTCCTCTAGCAGGACTGTTATTGTATCCCTTATGAAAATTTTAAAAGCAGCATAGTTAAACAGCCCCGTATTAAAATGTCAATGCATCGTCTTAGGGGCAGGGTGCAAGTTATAACATCAGTGGAGCATGATCTGATACAACGAAAGGGTGCAGACTAGTGCAATGGTAACACTACCGCTCATGACACCAGTGACCCAGGTTCGAGATACAAGCCTAAGTTGGAAGGGGCCAGCCAGAGAAAGATGAAAAAAATCATTCACTGTAGTAGTGTTGTTTATTCTTTGGGATCATCAATGAACCAATACAAATGTGCATGATGCCTGGGCATAGAACTTTATGCTAATTGTGAACACAGAATTAAGTTCAAACTCTGCACTGTGGTCATGCTCTCCCTATTGGCTTAACACAAAGATTTGTTTCTAAAGACAGGAGAGCAGTTACCATTACGTATATCAAATGAGTACTATAACTGTTTCCAAAAAATTTTGTGAACATTTTTTTAAATACTAAGAATAGCAGCAGATAAAGTTTGCCAGAAAATTACCACAAATGTAAAAATCTGCGACTCTTCAACAAAGTAATGCACAAGCAACCATAAAAGAACGGACTCCCGTGTAAGCCTATTTTCAGGCTCTAGAAGGGGAGGCTAGGTCAGGATTTGTGTTGGTTCATTAATGGATCCAGGGAAGAAACAACATTACTATGGTATTTTTTTTTCTTCTAACTGGAATCCATCAGTGATGCTTAAAACAAATGTGCAGATGCACCAGCAGTACCTTGGGAGGACAAGTCAAGAATATATTTAGCAAAATGTTTCTACAAGACAGCAGTTCCAAAACTGGCATTCCTCTTAGACTTGAGTCCAGACAACAGTGCTTTGTGAGGGTGTACACTGTTTTCCAAGTAGCTGCTTTACAAATTTCTTGAAGAGGAATACCCCTTGTAACTGTCACAGAAGTAGAGGTGCCCCTTGTGGTGTGTGCCTACAGTCCTCTGGGAGGTTGTTTACCAGCTTCATCATAACAGAACTGTATACAAGAAACTATCCAACAAGAGATTGTTTATTGGGTTCCCGATTTACCTTTGCCAACCTCTCCACAGGTAACAATGAGTTGTATGCTATCAGACATGGTACCTCTTGTCCACTCCACGTAGCACCCCAGAAGCCTTTTTACATCAAGACAGTGCAGCTTTTTTTTTTTTAAAACTTTTTGTTTATTGGTTATGCCAAGAAAACACATAGAACATGCATGCAACAGGTTCTAAGGCATAGCAATAATGAATCAACATGTCTATACCAAGGATAGTGACTGCTCTCCCTCTGCTACTCATGGAGGGGTACCTTATTTATTTGTTGAAGAGTTTCACCAGGAAAGGCACTCTGAACAATACATTGTTCATCTCCTAGTGCATCCAGAGGGAGAGGGGACAGGAGTGAAATAATACAGTGCAATACAATTACAAAGGGCAAGCATACATCATACATTATAATGCATGAAACACAGTTTGGAGAATACAGATAAAGTGCATAACTATTCATTAAACAGCTCATGCATAACAGTAACAATCAGATAGGGAAGAAGAGAACCACAACAATCTTGACATTTGTAGATGAGAATCATATATATACACATGACATACACCATAACTATGTACAATCATAAAGAAGTGCTATAAGTGGGTTCCTCATATAATTCACTCAAGTAAGGTTGTGAAACTAGCAGAATTTGGGGAGGGGAGGACCAGTAATGTCTTCGTAGGCAAGAGAAGATAAGTAGAGGAAATGTAGCGGATACAAGGTGGGAGAACATACAGCAATTAGAAGCAGGAGCAATTGGGAGAGAAGTTGTTGTGCAGGAATGACAAAAGGGAGAGAGGGGAGGAGGAGGAGGAGGAGTGTCTAATTTGAAGAGGCAGTAGGTTCCAAAGTTTTGGGAAGCGGTACAGGAAAACTGACTGCCAAGCTATGGTTGATTGGCAAGGGACTGCCAAAGTGTGAGCATCGTGGGATCCGAGTGAATGAGAAGATGGGAGAGGGATGTTAAGAGAGGAGGAAAGGTAGGGTAGGAGGGACCTGAACCAAAATTTGGAAATAAATCTGGCGCTTTGTGAGAGACGCCTGTTTTCAAGTGACGGAAAAGCAACAGAATGGTGGAGGTCACAGTGATGAGTGGGGGGGGGGGTCCAGAGCAAAGCGGCAGAAGGAGTGGAAGAGGGTGTCCAATCTAGTTAGGGAGGTCTTGTGAGCAGCACCGTAGACTACATCACAGTAGTCAAAAATAGGGAGAATCATTTTCTAGACAAGTTCATGCCTAGCCAGTAGAGGTAGACAACTATAGTCTCCGTACAGGGTGCCTAACTTGGGGCACAGTTTTTTCAGGATGACGCCCACATGTCCAGAAAAGCTGACGTGTTGGTCGAGCCAAACCCCAAGGTATCTAAAAGAGGGGGTGTCCTCTAGGGTAGTCCGGTCAAGGGCATGGAAGGAGGGCATGAAGGGAGCCTTGAGAGTCTCTGCCTAGTGCCAAAGGTCATGGAGACAGTCTTCTTGGCATTTAGAAATGGGGATGTCACGATAGCACGATATGATGCTACATCACGATAATTACCACTGTCGACAATTTATCACTGTGAAAAAACAATATCACGATTATCGTGCAGCACAGTATACTACAATATACAGTGATAAATTGCCTCAGCTTGATTTTCCAGCAGTGTGTCCCTTTCCAGGTGCAACAGTAATTCCCGATTCCCCACCATCCTCCTATCAGATTTCCACTATTTTCCGTAAAATTAGAAAAGCAGTGCAGGCCCTGTGGCGCGAAGTTTCGAGGGCTTGGGCGCCTTACCTGCTGCCATGCCGGTAAACCAGGTTCAGGAACAGACCTGGATCGCTCGAGGGCTGACTGCATGAAGGAGGACTAGGCATCCATTGACGGCTCTCCTTCTGTGCGGGGGGGGGGGCAGCACAAGTCACTGCTTGGTTACCATCTAGCAGAGGCTGAATGATGCAGCAGTAAAAGCCTTCTGACTGACTGTGTGCAGGGGCAGAGTACGTGCAACATCTTTACATCATACACCCGCACCATTGCACGCATACCAGCCTGAGGGACGGGAAAATCAAATGGGGGGAAACTGGAAAGGTATGTGCACCAGTTGACCTTTCTTACTCAGAAACATAGAAATTGACAGCAGATAAGGACCACTCTGCCCACCTAGTCTGCCCATTTTCCCTACATACTGTAATATAGCAGTCCCTACTTGGTCTCTGGCTTTATCCTCCCTTTCCTAACCAATAAGGTTCCCTTTTCCCTATACTGTGCATTCTTGGATCCCATTACAGTTTTTGCCCCAACCACCTCTGCTGGGAGTCTGTTTAAGGTATCCACCACTCTTTATGTGAAGTACTTCCTTATGTTTCCCCTGAATCTACCCCCTCCAGCTTCAGAGCATGACCCCTTGTTCTTGAGCATCTTTTTTCTGAAAAATGCTTCCCTCTTGTACCCTATTTATACCTGTGAGGGATTTGAAAATCTATATAATATCCCCCTCCCTCCTTTCCTCCAGGATGTACATATGGAGGTCCTTTAGCCTCTCATCATAGGGCTTTTGATATAGGCCCTGCAGCAATTTAGTTGCCGATCTCTGTTCATTTTTTTCCACCATCCCCGGAGTCTCTACTCTATTGCAGATCTTTATGTCACCTGCAAAAAGGCATACCTCCCCTTGTAGCTCCTCTGCAATGTCACTAATAAAGACATTAAAAAAGAGGACCGGTCCCCGTACTGATCCTTCTTGGCATCCCACTGGTCACCCTCCCTTCTTCAGAGTGAGCTCCGTTTACCACCACCCTCTGTCATCTATCCCCAACCAACTTCTTACCCAGTTTACCACCTTTGGCATTACACTCAGGCTGCCCAGCTTGTTTACGTGCCTTCTACGTGAAACGGTGTCGAAGGCCTTACAGAAATCTAGGTAGGCCACATCCAAGGCTCCACCCAAATCCAATTCCCTGGTCACCCAATCAAAGACATCTATCAAATTTGTTTGACATGACCTCCCTGTTGCGAATCCATGCTGCCTCAGATCTTGTAAGCCACTGGATTCGAGATATTCCAAAATCCTTTCCTTAAGTACTACCAAAGGAAATCACTACTTAACAGCTAAAAGGAGCCCTCTAAGATATCCCCATGTTGATCCCCACTGGTAAGACAGGAGGGGGAGTGGAGGTTGGGGTTGGAGGCATCAGGATACCCGAATGCTGGAACTGGTGGCGACCGGGTTCAAACAGCTGTATGGAGACATTTTTTTTTAATTCTGCTTATTGTCATGATAATCAATATATATTGTGGTAATTTATACTCAAATATCATGATACAAAAAAATGTGATATTGTGACATCTTTATTTAGAAAGAGTTGATGAGAGCAAAGCCAGTGTTGGACTTTTTCAAAGTCAAACTGGAGTCTGGCTGCTATATCAGTGGGAGACTGGCCGGAGGTAAACAGGCCAGCAACATCAGAATACATATGGATAGAGGATGAGGTGCATACTGAGGGAAGGCCATTTAGAAAAACAGAGATTAGTAATGGTCCTATCTCATACAGTTATTATGATGTTGACATACATCTGTATCTGAAAATATCCCAAAATGTCCGTCTGCACCATGACCATGGACATGTATCCAAAAAGCAATTTGCAGTTAAGCCCCCAAGTAAGTCACTCTTCACTGGGTGTTAACAAGACCTTACAAAGGTCCATGTTGTTGATAATGTACCCCAACAAGTCGGTAAATGTCCTTCAAATTAGGACAGTGCAAACCTCCTAAAGTTGAACCGCACAAACTTGAACCAAAGTGGGGTTCGCCAGAGTTCTTCTAACAGTGGACAGGATCGCCCACTGAATTACTCGAGTTATGCAGCAGCTACTACAAGTCAGTACGTGGACCAGGGGGCAGAAAGAAACATGACGCTGTCTGGATTTGGAACTAGCTGTAGCTGGTTTTCTTATGCTGATATCACTGCAAAAAGTTACATTTCAGCAGGGTTTCAGGAGCTCCAGTATCATCTCCCTACATGCAGAGGTTCCTCCATCAATGTTTCTGATTTGTGAACTAGGGGGCATGGAAGACAAAACTCCTGCTCCTTTTAGGGGAATCGTACATATTTTGTGCACTAGTTTGACCTTTCTAGACTCTGACACAAAGTTAAACTGAAAGCCTGTCTGCGAACTGTGGTTTGCAGTTCATCTGGTTTGCCTGGTCTGCACTGTTCATACCATGGTGAACCAGTCAAATCAAAGGTCTACCCATTTCCCCTGATAGTTTGCCATAGTCCAAAGGAATCAAACACCTAAACATTGAGGTGTTCGATTCTTTTGGAGAACCAAACTTGCAGCCAACTACTCCTCTCACTCCATAGATATGAATTCAAACTTTTCAATAATGCAGTCCAACTGTAAAACTGTTGAAGCTCTTGGAAAAAACATACCTGCCCTGGCTAATAGCTCCCCACACCCCAAAGACCTGTCAAGCATGGACAACAATACAAAGACATTCTAGCATCACAGCAATTGTACTTTTCATTACATTCTAAGAGCTTAGATATGCTAGTAAAAGCCATTAATGAAATATTTATTTATTTAGCTTTTGTTGACCGGGTAAGTGCACTAGACAAATCCTGCCTATTTTCAGGCACGACCCGGGGGAGGGGGGATACAGATGAATGCCAACTGACCTTGAACCAGATTAAGCTGTTGGTGGTATTTTTTTAGTAAATGAAATTTGGCCAGGACACGGAAATTCCCTACTCTTTCGATAAGTGCCATGGGATCTTTAACATCCAACTGAACTACCACCAATCCAGGCAGATGGGACCTCGGTTTAACATCTCATCCGAAAGAAGGCACCTCAGAAATGCAGCACCCCTCTCATGCTGCATTACAGTGTCAGTATTGGGATATTAACCCAAGTGCCAGATGTGGGAACTGAACCCACAGCCCTCTGATCTCCCGGCCTCAGAGGCGAGTGTGCTACCTACTGAGCCACTGACACTAAAAAACTTATAACAAAATGAATTTAATGCCTTACATTCTGGTGGGCAGTGGCAATGCAGGTTCCGTGCAGGGCCTGGTAGTGATGGTGCATATTGCGCTATAGCAAAAGCGACTGCAATGCCATGATCATCCTAGAGCTGCCGGTCTCCACCGAGGGCCCCAAGAATAATCCCATTTGCTGAAGACACCTCAGTCCCTGCATCCAATCAACTAGTCACCACAAGCCCACCATTCCCCTATGCATCTGTAACAGGAGTATCACTGTTTCAACATAGTAAATTACTGAGAAATATACACAAACTACATCAGTTTATAAAATGTATAAAGTCTGCATGACATCGGTCTTCGTCACGCTCAGAGTGCTTGTTTGCCTCTCTACTAGTAAAATCTGCTTTGATTTTCAGGAGCCATTTTCCCACCTTGTCTGGATCATTCAATAGCTGGGTCTTACCAGCACAGGACAGTCATAATTTGGCAAGGAAAAGTAAAGCAAGTGCAATTCCCAGTTGTTTCAGGTCTGAGCACACTGCATTGCATATTTTCTTCTCTGTCTGGTGGCAAACGACATGTCCAGGAAGCAGAATATGCGTGTTCTGTCTGTAAGCTGCAAATGTCCTTGCTCCTTTGCAGCCTAAAGTATCTGCTCCTTCACCATCGGTCCAGCCATGACCACAAGGATGGCCTGAGGCATCCCCTCCTGTGCAGGAGGTCTTCTCAGATTAATTCGATATGCCCTTATGAGACAGCCCTCTTGTGCACAGCCACGCATTGCTTGAAAGATAGAGGCAATGAAGGCCAGAAAGTCCTGACCTTCTCACTCCTCCAGCACACATAAAAGTCTTAGGGCTCCATTTTCCAGGTGTTCTAGGCAGAGACGAGAATTTGGTTTTCTTGAACTATTCCTGCAGCAGCTGTAACATTCTCAGTCATGGATTTCAACTGCAGGGAATCTGCCGAGATAAGACCTACTTTTGTTTTGACCATCGCTACCCTTGCCTACTTGCTGTCTACTTTTTGTCTGATTTTTTCATGCTTCTAGTTCTTTTATCACCTTTAACATACTCCATTCGACAGCTACCCCTCTGCACCATGTCCCTTCCCCTGCTCCTGCACTTGGCATAGTCTCGCCATGTTAAAAGTCCTAGTTTCGATTTGTAGAGCACAAAAATAGCTTCCTTATATAATTCTGATGCGGTGAAGATAATGGTGTTTATTTATTTATATATTTTTTTTAAAACAGCTTCATTTTACAAATTAAGCTGAGCTGGCCCGAAGCTCCTTGGAAGAGCACCGGACTCTGTGAGCTGCTGGCAATGCCCCCAAGACAGTGCCGCTTCTGCTCACCTGTACTAGACTGTTCTGGAAAAAGTACAGTAACAGTTACTGACTGATTTAGGCAAAAGTTTGAAACCACAACAGGCAGGAATTTCCTGCTGGTTCTAAGGACCACCCTATCCATGTTGAATATTATGTAGTTTGGATCTGTACAGAGGGCTTGCAGTTCACATACCTTCCTGGCAGATGTCACAGCCACCAGCAAAGCGGTTTTCCAGGTGATGTATTTTAAGTCTGCTGCAGCCATAGGCTCAAATGGAGACTATCAGCTGAGCAAGACAGATGTTTAAATCCCATGGGGAAACTGGTTACCTCACAGGATGGTGCACCTGACTGAGGCCTTTGAAAAACCTTTTAAAAACAGTCTGCGAGGCCAAAGACCTATCCTTGCTTGCTGATGTGTGAACTGATAAAGCTGCCAGGTGCACTTTCAGAGTCAAAGGCCTCCTCAGACCTAAGGATTGTTAGTGTACCAAGTAGCCCAGAGCTGTGGATAGCCCTGCCTGCATTAAGGTTATCTTTAAAATGGTTCGAATTGTTTTAAAGGATACTGTGGTTCAAATTAAAACTTGGAGTATGGCTTAAAGCTGCTAGTGTAAATGTGGGGGAAGAGACACCCAAGCTCTGCCCCATGAAGAAGAGCCAGTGTGGCTCAAAGCTGCTGGGGTGTTTGGTGAGCGTCCTTAAGTTTTTGTGAATTTGTTATTCTGATATGAAAGTTTGGTACTGCTTTGATAAAAGAAAAGGTGTAGACTGCACCTTTACAAACCGGCAACCTTTTGCACTCTGGACTTTTGTTGTGCTGCTTAAGTGCCTTCCACCTTTGGTCCGTTTATCATACTGGAAGTTAGCCAGTTCAGGAGGTGAACCAGCCATCTGGCCAATGCACACCTAACCTTTTGCTATAATATGTGACACAGGAATCCATGACACCAGTTCGACAAAAAAAATATGTCGACTGACATCACAGCAATGAACTGATGTTGACCACAAGTTGCGGTCGGCATAAATCCATCAAGTAAACTGTCTTTTTTTTCGGGGGGCACAGCCATGCAGGGGGCTCTGCCCCCCCCCCCGTCCTTTAAGATTATCAACTCCAGGTTGGAGTTGATTCAAGGAGGGGTGCAATACCCAGTCAAAGCAGGGCTAGGGTCCCGTGGGTACATTACAGCGGCGAAAGCGAACTGCCATTGTAATGTCTTTCGCTGTGCAATTGTCGCCATTCACATAGCATACCATGACACAGAACCTGGGGAGTACCTAGCAGCATCTGAAGGAGTCATGTGCCAGGGATGGCAGGAGGAAAAAAATACAGTGCCGATTTAAAAACCACAGTAGGTTACTCCATGGCTGTACCTTACTAACATGCTCTGCTGTTGCACGAAAAAAGTCAATACATCAATATGCGGGTATCAAGTAATGAGCAAAGGAGGATAACTCTCCAGACACCCTTCCAACCAAATTGTCAACTTTTTTTAAATTTATTTTAGCTTGCTATTTATTAAATTTAATGCATAAACAATGAACCCATACATACAGGTAAATGCAGTACACCAACCGTGGCACTAAAAAAATGAATCCAGGACTTTCAAGTCAGTTACAACTTGTTGCTTAATAAATCAACTTCATAGTATTTTCTGTCTGTATTCATCAAGAATTCACCACCTTTTTTTTTTTTTTTTCTGTGCGTGGCACTGCAGGTATTCCTTTGGACTTTCAAAATTCTGTATTTCTTTGAGTCAGGGCATTGCTGTTTCAATCAGGGGTGACAATGTAAATACTTCTGTCTGCCAGTTTCTGCATTGCTTCTTCTGGAGTGTAGAAACCCTTTTATCCAGCTGGGAATTGCACAGTAAACTCATATGGAAATGGTGTCATGAACTTTAGCTTACGTTCTCTCAGACTGTGGAGCATAAGGATGTCTACCCTCCAACATTTCAGCACGGCAGGGGAAAGAATAATCAAGATTTATCAAGCATCACAGTTTTCAGCTGCCAGGCTCTCAATAAAATTTGCTGTTTACTCAGGAACCAAAAGAAGTACTTAATAACTGACCTGGGTTGGGCGGAGGGATCTTTTGGTCTGGAGCCCAAGGCCCAATGTGTTTGTTCAGTCTTGATGGATATATCATCCTCCAGCTGCAGCACTTGTTTTAACATCCCCTGTATAAACTGCAACATATCTACCCTTTCAGCACCCTTTGGGACGTTGTATATCCTCAGATTATTTCAGTGTTCCCTGCTGTCGGCATCTTCTATTTTATCCTGTAGGTCAGCCTAAAGCCTATATAGGTGGTGCAAGTCTGTCCAACTGTCTCCTGCAGCTAGCTTTCTCTCCACCTCTGTGACCCTAGTATCCAGTTTACTTCTGTCCTCACTGAGACTTTTCACGTCACCCCTCATTCTGAATGGAAATCTGTAAGTTCTACAATCAGGTATCTAGCGTGCAGTTTTATCGGTAGCTTCTTGCCTACATTCCGATTGCGCACCACGCTAGGGGCTTGCAACTCCTCACTCACACAGCCTTCATACTTACATCCTCTGCCATTCTCCATCGTTGAAACATTAATGCACCCCGAACTACAACTAATCATTTAGCACTTCTTCAGTGTCTGTTTTCAGTGTGCTTGTTTCCCCAATAGGGCACAAAAGAGGCTTAAACAAAAGAGAGACAGAGCTTCTTCCCAAAGTGGCCATGTTCTGGATGACATCACTGGATGTCCCCTGGTGCTATACTTTCACTTGTGGGGGTGGGGGGGATCAGGATGGGCTCCTGGTGCCACATTTTCATTTTGAGTGAGATGGGGAGTGTTTAGCAGCACCAGGCATAGACTTCTAGTGCTGCTCTTTAGGGGATTCTTTCCTGGCCTCAGGCAGAAGCACACTGTGCTGAGACAAAACTGGCAGAGGTTTGGGAATGTGCGGTGAGAGTCTGTGAATGGGAGATGCTTGGGAACTACTTTACCTGTGGATGTACTGTACACCAGAATTCTTGTCACTTCATGGCAGCTGATGCTGCATGTCCATTTATTTCAGTGAGAAACTGTAGAAACTTCTGGTATGAATGCATTATAGTTTGGGACCAGCCATAATAAAAGCTGGTGAAGGACTTTCACGTCAGGGCTTCTACCATATCCATCAGTAAAAATGGCAACACTATCTGTCCTAACTGGTCAGTCTGGATTTCCTCTGCAGCTTGCCACAGTCTGCAGAGGAAGTGAAGCTTGGTAGTGACCTGGACTCCTAGATATTTCAACCCTATCTGGGGATCTGCTGCATCATTGCGTAGTCTACAGTGCCACTTCAGACCAGTGTTACTGATTTATCTAGATTTCATTTAAAGCCCAATAACTGTCCAAATTCTAAAAGACAGGTTAAAAAAAAAAAAAAAAAAAAAAAAGCTGGGAGAGACCATTTACTGCGAAGGATTATCAATAAGGCATTGTCCACATACTAATAAAGTCTGTGGTGTTTATCTACCAGTTGGATCCCCCCAATCTCTTTATTCAGTCAAATGATGATTTCCAGCAGTTCGAAGAACAAATCCAACAGTAATGCTGACAGTGGGCAGCTTTGATACCCACATCAGTTAAAATTGGTCTGACAAGGTACCATTCGCCTCAACTCTCGCTGAAGGCCTTACGAGTTTATCTGACAAATGTTCTTTTTCCGATTCTATTTTGCTCCGGTCACAGCTCATGGGACCTTCTCTCAGCCATCCAATCCTTGTCCTGCCTACCTGTGGATCCTTACGTTCATACCCCTCCCTCCCCAAGTCAGTACCGTTTCACCCACCCGGGAGGGTAGCCCCGCTCATTGGGCTCTCTTACTAGTCAGATCCCGACTGCAGGTGGACATGGAGGAGGAACTGGAAGGCCAGCCGAGGATCCTGGCGGAGGGCATGGGGACTGGTGCAGTCGCCTGTCCCACTAAGCCGTTTTTTTTCTCCTTGTTCTGTGCAAGTTCCCCACCCCGCGCGTGCGACCCGACGCTCAGGTGCACGGCAACCCCTGCCTGTGTCGACCACGCTGCTCTGATGCTGCCTGGCTTGCTGCAATGACCCCTGGTCTCCACCAGGGGTCGCCGGCACCAAGCTGACCCAACCCAGTCCCCGGGAGAGCACCACAAGGGCACTCATTCCTCAACTCAACGCTGAGCCACCAGCGCCCAAGTCCATTCCCACACCAGGGTCGCCGGCGCCACCGGGCCGGCTTATCTGACAAACTTGAAGGTCAAAATTAAACATTTGTAAGGTAAACTGAAGATATCCAGGTCTAAAACTGCCACCAGCCCAATGACCAAATGCTGGTAGAGTATGGATTAAGCCAGTAAAATGTTCCCTTTCTTGGTCTCCAACTGATGTAATCAATTTATTAAGTGGCACCCACTGTTCATGGCATGTCTGCCTTTAAGAAAACCTGTTTGATCTGTGTTAAATCATTTTGAGAATATGTCTGCATCCACTGTGCTTAAAGTGTTGAACTATATCTAAATTTATTAAGCATACTCCACAATATAATCTGCATTGTGTTGCATCATTTCCCAACACTTACACTAGTAAGTGCTTTGTAGTGTACCATGTATCAGAAACATTAACTTTTTTTTTTTCTTTTAATTCATTGCTAGCCTTCAGAAGTACCCGAGGCAATTTTGCGGTTAAACCTCCCTTCCAAACATGACTGGCTCTGGTAATTTATTGTTTTGAGAAGGTTTATTGCCTCCTGGACTTCCACGAGTGTGACCAGCAGGGGCAGGTACGTGTAAATGATTTAAAAAAAAAAAACAAAAAAAAAAAACTATCAACCACAGCCCTAGCCTTTGAAGGGTGTATTTTATAGAAACACAGACTGACAGCAGATAAGAACCGTTTGGCCCACCTAGTCTGTCCATTTCCCTACCTACTGGATAAGCTGCAGATCCTAGTTAACTAATAGCCTATTTCTTTCTACCCCCGCAAGAACTGCCTTATGTCTGTCCCATGCATTCTTGAATTCTCCCAGTTTTAGACCCACAACCTCCTTAGGAATGCAGTCCCATGTGCACACCACCCTCTCAAAGCAAACATCTACAAATATTTCAGCTGTTTCAATATGGAGAGTCTCGTAAAATAATACTTATTGGAATTTATTAAGATCACTGCTGTCAGTGATAAAACACTGCATGGCTTTTCTCAGAGTCTCCCACAATATTTTCCGATCATGGTATGTTGATATTGTGTATTTCAAAAAGGCCCTCATAGAGGCACTGTTGAAAAATTACAAAAAGTGAGCATATGCAACGGTATTTTGATAGGGACTGCAACATGGCTGCAAGCATAAGAGAACGCAACACGTCAGGATCAATGGCATATATTCAGCTCCGGGATGACCATCATAAACACTGAAGCTGGACCCAGGACCGGTACCATAGCAGAGGTCAAAACTGGCACCAGCCCACTAGCCAAATGCTGGCAGATTTTGTATCGGGCTAATAAGAATTTCCTTAAGTACTAACTAGCTGGGCCAGTGGAAAAGTCTGTGTGGCTAGTGAATTTTCCCAGTCACTAGCCCTGCAGACTAGTGGCTACAGAATTTAATTTTGACCCCTGCCATGGCCATCGCTGCCTCCGTCAATGTGTCCAGGTCATCAACCTCCTTGGTGTCACTAGTGCCACCATGGATGGTGACAACATCCTAACTGGCAACAGTGCAGAAAACAGCCTTGGTGCTTGTCCCTCTTCCTGATAACACGAACAGTCCTAGGACAGGGCACGGCATCATCCATGGTGCCACCTACAATGTCGTCACCGCGAAAAGTGACAATGGCATAGGCAGTGCCAAGGGACGATGTCAAGGTGTCCACTGGTGTAGACAGAGTGTACAGCTGCAGCCCTGCCACAGGGGACTTCTGCTGCTCAGGAAACGTAAACTGTGGTGGGTTCGCAGTCAATTGCCAAGAAGGAGTCACTGTCCTCCTGACTCATCCACCAGAGTCTGACACCTCACCAGGGTGAGGCCGAGGAGCATATCAGAGTGGAGTTGGGTGACCAGTGTACCATGGGTTCAATGCTGGGCCCAGTACTTTTTAATTTATCAGTGAAATTCAAAATGGCATAAATAGTTAGATGGCGAAGTTTATGGATGATTCTAAGATAGGAAAGGTGGTGGATACTGTCAAACAAGTAAAACAGTCTTCAGGCAGATCTTGACAAATTGGCTGAATGGACCCCTACGACCAAAATGGAATTTCGTGTAGAGAAGTGTACAGTATTAAACTTCGGAAATAAGAACAAAATGGCAAATTATGCCTGTGTAATATTCCACTGAGAAGGTCCGAAATTGAGAGGGATTTGGTGTAATGATTTCTAACAATTTAAAAGTAGGACAGCACTGGGAAATAATGAAGAGCTACAATAGCTTTATGGAAAACATCAGGAAGAATTTCTGGAGTAGGGATAGGGAGGTGGTGATGGCACTGTACAGATCCTTGCTTGGTCAGACCACACCTAGAATAATACCATGTGCAGATTTGGTCCCCCTATTTGAGGGGGTGACAGACAGGGTAGAGAGGGTACAGAGCAGAGTTACAAGGTTTATCAGCAGACTGCAGGGAAGATCAGGATAGACTGGATGAGCTGGCCTGGCATTTTTCTCACTTGAAAGAAGGTGACTAAGAGGAGACACGATCCTCGCCTATAAAGCTTTCACAAATCCAATCCTAATGCAAACTTTAAGACTAGCTCATCTGGGTTTAAGGACTGAAATGTTAAACATAACAGCGGTTTGGGTTGTTAAATGCATTTTTCTGTATTTCCTCTAAGGGCGATGGATGGATACTCCAGTCTGGCATACTGGGGCTAACTGTATAGCCTAGAGGTCAGAGTAACGAGCTGTGAACAAGCTTGGCACATCCAGCAGACATTGGTTTGATTCCCACAACCTTCACTTGCATATTACCATGGGTAAGGGACAACAGATTTCTAGAAAAAAGTAAACGGAATTTACAAGCTCAAATGGGCAGACTGGGTGGGCCAGGGCTCTCGGGGACACAGGCGCCCGCGTCCTTTACACACATTTTGAGTGTCAGGATGCTCGGACTTTTTCTGTGAGAGTCCACGAGACGCTCAGCAACCAAGCCCCGGGAGTCACTTTAGGACATTTTTTTATGTCACAGAGGGGGAGTTATAACAAATTAGAGCCACTGCTCAACTAAAAAACCTCTTGTTAGTTGAGCAGTGGACATAATTTGTTTGGATATACCCTCAGAAACATAAAATAATGTAAATTAAAATGCCCCAAAAGAAACTAATGGAGCTTTCTGCAGAATACTACAGTAAAAGCTGTGCTGGCGCAGGGGCCCGGCTCCCATGTATTTGAATGGGGACCCCTAGAAATTTTCCAAGGACTCCCACTTTTCGGTTGTGGACCCCCCCTTTTTTTTTTTTTTTTCATGGACAGTCCCAGACCCCCAATCAAAAAATCCTACCGAGAGCCCTGGTGGGCCATAGGCTCTTATCTCCCGACAGTGTCTGTATGTTTATGTATCTATACTGTGACTCTGAGCAAGTCACAACCTCCACAGTGCTCCTGGGTTGCCCCTGTAAATGGGCCTGGTGCCTAGTGGGCCTTACCTAGTTAAACAATTAAAAAACTGCACTTGCAGTAGTACAGGTAATCAGGTATAGAGCGAAAAGCACCATTTCTCTCTAGTTAGACACTATGGGCTGGATATTCAAAAGGGTTGCGCCATGCGCAATAGGGTTGCACCTGCTCAAGTCCGAAATTGCGCCATTCTGCCATATTCAGCAGGAGGCAGTTGCATCCCCCAAGTCAAGCTGAGCAACAGCGCAATGCTAATGAAGGCATGCTCAACCGGAGGGGGAGGAACCATGCATAAACTGCACAGCCCAATATTCAGCGGGCTGTGCAGGCGCAACCCCCAACCTGCGCCTGCACAACTCTGAGCAAAAAAAAAAAAAAGGAGTAAGTCGAGGGCCACCCACAGGTGAGCTGCCGCATTGCAGGCGCAACACAGCAGCTGCCACCTGTGGGTGGCCCTCATTTCTCCTGTCTCCCCTGCAGCCCAATCATGGACATAGTAACCCCCTCCCTCCGACTGGCCATCGCGGGCATAACGATAAATCCCCACCTCGACTGGCCCGATCGCGGGGATAACTGTGAAATCCCCTCTGCCCGACTGGCCCGATCGCGGCGGGCATGTAGTAAACCCCCTCCCCGACTGGCCCGATCGCGAGTCAAACCCGCAGCAATCCCCCACCCGACTAGCCCGATCGCGGGCAGAACAGAGTTCAACCCCCCAAGAACAATATCCCTGGTGGTCCAGTGGAGCGAGAAGCCTGATCGGGGCATTAGAAGTCAACCCCACCCCCAGGTCCAAGTACCCTGGTGATCTAGTGGCCCACCACCCTTCCCCATCAACCGGCGGGCGGCAATCCCCACCGCCTGCCGCCCGCCACCCGCCCGACTGACTGCTCAGTAGGGCTGCATGCCCACTGGTTCAGAGCAGAAGCCAATGGGCGTGCAGCCCATACCGTACAAGAGCAGTCCAGATATGTGAATGAATTATTCACATATCTGGACTGCCTATCATGCACCAGTATCATTCTGGCTCAACTCTGAACTGGGCGCAGCCTACTGAGCAGTCAGTCGGGCGGTGGATCCTGCTGCCCGCCAACTGGCGGGTGGGGGAAGGGGTGGTGGGGCTCTGTGGTGGGTGGGGTGGAGGCCACTAGATCACCAGGGTACTTGGACCTGGGGGTGGGGTTGACTAATGCCACAATCGGGCTGCAGTCCACTGGACCACGAGGATATTGTTCTTGGGAGGGTTGAACTCTGTTCAGCCAGCGATCGGGTTAGTGGGGGGTTACTATGGGTTTGCCCGATTGGGCGAGTCGAGGGGTGGGGGGATTACTATGGGTTTGCCAGCGATCGGGCTAGTCAGGGATGGGGGTTAATATGGGTTGCCCCTGGTCCGGCCAGTCGGGGTGGGGGCTTTACATGCCCGCGATCAGGCCAGTCGGGGAGGGGATTTACCTCATGCCCGCGATCAGGCTGCAGGGGGCGTCGGTTCCCGACGGCTGCTGCCTGGCAGGGCGCCAGGCGCAAGTCGTCAGGGATCGGCGCACATGCATGCTAATGGCATGCAAATGGGGCCATAAGCAGATGCAAATGGCCCCCCTGCACCTTGCATGAATTATGGTCCCATTTGCATGTCACCTTTTGAATATCGGCAATTTGCGCATGGCGCAATGGAATTTGCGCCACCGCATCTTGAATGCTCCACTCTGACCACTTGCAGTGGCGCAAGTTCCACTGCGCCATGCACAGTGGCTGTGGCCGGGGGGTGATATTCAAAGGAGTTGCTCAATAGCGCAGCTCCGTTGAATATCGCCCCGGCCACACCCCAGCGCAACTATTTTGAGCAGCACAAGGGCTTGCGCCACAGAATGGCGCAGTTTGAATATCCAGCCCTATAACTATAGTGATATAACATGTGAAAATAAAGCATATTTTATATTTTAAATGGGCTTTAAAATGTAAATATTTTTAATTTTGTCAGTACAACGTGAAATACATGGGTTTTTGTTTTCCTTGCCACCTTCAATGCCTTCAAAAGCCTCACTTTTTCAGGCCACACAATGTGCCACTCCTTTTCCCACCTAGATTCACTTTCACCGGCATCATCCACCATCAGTTCCCAGTATGTTCCCATGGTGCCTGGTTTCATCCCACCTTACATACATACGAACACACAAAGAAGCCAGCAGAAGAAGGCCATTTGGTCTATCAGGTCTGCTCATATTGCAGGGTCCACAGCTTGAGCTAATGCCCCTGCCCTCCCTCCCCACTACTCCCAACCTCCCTATGCCTATCCCAGCCTCTCTTGAAGCTGCCCACTCTCGTCAATGTGATGACTTCTTCTGGCAGCGCATTCCAAGTTTCCACCACCCTCTCTGTGAAGAACTGCTTCTTGATCTCCCTCCTAAACCTCCCACCCTCCAGCTTAAGACTGTGCCCCCTCGTGTTATGGTTGCTACTCATCTTAAAGAGACTCTCCTTATCAACCTTATTTATCCCTATCAAGTACTTGAACATCCCAATCATGTCCCCTCTATCTCTTCTGTCTTCCAGGAAGTACATGCTCAGTGCCCTCAACCTCTCCTCATATGTCTTACTCTGCTAACCGGCTATCATCTTTGCAGCTCTCCTCTGGACCTTCTCCAGCAGGTTAATGTCCTTTTTGAGGTGTGGGCACCAGTACTGGACTCCATACTCTAGATGCGGCCTTACCAGTGACCTGTACAAAGACAGTATAACCTCCTCTCTCCTACTACTGATCCCCCCTAGATATGCATCCCTGCATCTTGTTTGCTTTTGCTGCTGTTTTCTTGCACTGTGTGGAGTGCTTCAGGTCACTAGTGACCACCACCTCAGGTCCTTCTCCTCCTCTGATGCAGATACTCTGACTCCGCCCAGGTAGTACTCTGTCCTTGGATTCCTGGCTCCAATATGCATAACTCTGCATTTTTTGGCATTGAAGCCAAGCTGCTAGATCCTTGACCACCTCCCTAGCTTTTCCAGATCTTCCTGTAGGTCCTGTATCCCTTCAGCTGTGTCCACTCTCCCACAGAACTTGGGTGTCATCCTCGAATAGGCACATTTTCTCTTAATGCCATCTCCAGTGTCACTGATGAAGACACTGAACGACACTAGCCCCAGCAATAATCCTTGCGGGACCCCACTGGTTACCTCTCTGGTGCCAGATAATTCTCCCCCCACAACCACCCTCTGGGTTCTGCCCCTAAGCCAGTTCTTGTCCAGTCCTTGTGGAGCCCTCCATCTCCCATAAGACAAAGAATTTATTTATTGAATTTTGATGGCAGGGTAGGCCCACTGGGACTGAAGTTCCTTTTCAGGGGCAACCCAGAATTAATAACATGGAAACAAAGTAACACAGGAAGTCAATAAGCAATACAAATCATAATAATGACAGAAAGAATCCCAGGGTTACAGAGTTAGCAAATATGGGTCAATTTACAACAGATAGCAAACCTACTGACAAGTCTTATGTTACACAGCAGTGAACACAGTAATTCAGACAAGATTGGTAGAAGTCAGCAATTACAAGTGCCCAAACTGTGCTCAAGGATTAATATCTTAAGCCCTTTCTTGAAGCCTACCACCAAGGAGCAGTCTTAGAGGGTAGCAGGGACAGCATTCAATAGAGAAGAAGCAGAGGAAGCAAAAGGATCTTCTGCCTGCACTGGACCTTGATCTCATTATCCCAAGTAAGGTACAGCTGGAGGACCAGAGCATTCTTCCTGGAGGTTTAAGTACCAATATATTACCAAGGCTGGGGAGGGGCAGCACCTTTGATTAATCTGAACACTAGACAGAGAAGAGGACAGTTGAACCTCCCTTTAAGGGAAAGCCAATTTAAGGAGTGAAGGACATCACAATGGTGTTCCTTAGGCAGGGCACCTGAAGCAAACTAACCGATTTTATTGTACAGAACTTATAGCTTGTTCATCTGTGAGCACTTTAGAGTCTGCAGACGTGGGCACCATACAACAGTATTAGGCACAGTGTACTGTTGACAACAGCCTGCTGTGAATCCTTGGATATATAACTACTTAGACGGTAAAGAAACATGATTTTATGGTGTAGAGACTTTGAGATACACTCTAAGTAACTACCTGGTCTACGCACATGCTTAGATATCTAACAGAGTTGACTACCTCAATCTGAGCTCCAGTGGACAAGGCAATAGTTAACAAAGGCTGTCTACTGGTACCCAAGCACCTGGGACCAAACAGGACTGCTCTAATTTTCTCTGGATTTAGGACTAGTTTGTTAAAAGGGAACCAGTTTTCTAATTCCGTTAAGCGTTCAGAAAGCGGTCTATTGATTTATGCAATATTGCCTAAGCAGCTGTACAGTACGGCATCATCTGCATACAACAGCAAGTTAGCCCTGCCACAATTACCAGGCATGTCATTAATAAAGAGGGAGAACAGCACAGGATCAAAAATGGAGCCTTGTGGAACACTGTCCATGATGGGTCTCTGCACAGATGGGACATTCTTTCACTTAACCTGTTGGGACCTATTTTCCAGGTAGTGAAAGAACCACTGACAGGACAGGCTGTTGAGACCAAGCAGCTCTAATCTGGCGAACAGAAAACTGTGGTTCACCAAATCAAAGGCCTTGGTGAGATCCTATGAAGACAGGACCTGAGGAATGCCCTTTGTCCACATGGTAGACAATCTGACGAATGCGGTGTCTGTCCCACAATATTTCCTAAAGTCATGTTGGCCTGTCAACCTGGAGGCGATGCTGTTCAAGATAATCCTGTATCTGGTTGAACACTAGCCTTTCTAGTGTTTTGGATAAAGAAACTAGCAGGGAAATGGGGCAGTAGTTTTCCACAGCCTCCCTGGGATCCCCCTTGTGCATCGGTACCACAAGTGCCACTTTCCAGCTTTCACGGATTCTTCCTTCAAGTAGCGATTTGTTAAGCAGCACAGCAACAGGGCAGGCAGTAACAAAGGCAGCTAATTTTAGGAGCTTGGGCTCGAATTTATCATGCCCAGCTGAGCCTTTGGGCTTTAAGGCCAACGCTCATCCTCCGAATGACGGCTTGGATTTTTTAATACTAAATAAAACAGGTTCTACCACTCGGTTTTCAATTGGACTAAGTCTGGAGTACACCCTGTTGCCACAAGAAGCAGATAAGTGCCTTTTTGCAGGTACGACCCAAAAAACCTAACTTGCTCATTAACAAGTTTCTCCTTTGCTCCACGCCATCCTAGCTCACGGACGTGCAAAGCCTCGATTTCGGTTGGGATGACAGAAATCAGATTTTTACAAAAATAGCACATTTGTAACTGTTTGCCACTATGGAGCTAGTGATATATTTTACAAAACTGAACCGGCAACTACACACCTTTATCAGCAGGCTTTCAAAATTGGTGCCTAAGGCTGACAGTGCCCCTTTAACAAATAATTAACAAAAAAATTTAATGAGCATGCCCAGTAAGCCCCCATCCCTTAATGACCCTTGCTAAATACTGAAACAAAGTATGCATTCTGCATCTTAGCCACACCGCCCTCATCTCACATATAGGCTCCTCCACCTTCCCTTGTTTTTCAGGAAGCCTAATCCCTTCCCTCACCTTCCTCTTTCCATTTATGTGCTGGAAGAAGGCTCTGGTGTTATCTGCGGCTCCTGCTGCTATTCTGGTTTTCAGACTCTCTCACTTCATTAATCCTATTTTTGTTGCCCCTCACTGCTGCTATGTACGTACTCCTCACCTGTATTCTCATCTTACTTACACGAAAACAATGTTAAACTGTGGGTGTTCAAAACCAGCTGAGAATACTGATGAAAACCTGTGGATGATTCTGTTACAGGAGTGCTCCTTTTATTATTCCAAAGGAAAAAATGCTGACGCTGACTCAAAATGTGGAAAAAGGGGCATCTTGCAATACAGAAGAAAATGTATGGTCTAAAATAGAATAAGAGAGTTCAGGTATGAAATTGTTACCATTACGTCAGGGCTGTACAAACCTTATTTACTGCTCCCTGCACCAGACAAGGACTTGGGTTTGTCCGAAAGCTAGAGCACTTTATTCTTTTGTTGCAACATCTATGTTGGTCCAATAAAAGGTATCAAACCATTTACTTCAGAATCTGGACCAGACAAGTAATCTCCATGAAGGGCGAATACAAAAACAGAGCTGATTTCACTGTAAACGATAAGCAAGCAAGTGCAAATTCAACTACAGTCATGGCTGGACAGGTCCTTAAATGTTTTGATTTGTACAGCCCAGCGTAACATGTACTAGTGCATTAAATTAGATATGTTATGCTGCTTATACACGTTTCAATGCTAACTGCAGGCCCGAGCTGTAGATACTTAAAAACAGTTCTAAGAAAGAGACTAGGTGAATTGCTACCCACACATTTATTTACTGTAATTACCTTGCAAATGGTTTTCAGAATGTGGGGGCAGATGTAGGAAGATGAACAGCTCATGGGATTTTTCACACTGCTGTTTGCAGTATCTGCAGATCTGTCTAGCAGTGTAACAGATTCTCATGCCATGGGTGGGGAGAGATAGTTTCAATGCCTTTGGGTACAGGTTTGTTTTGGCAGGCTTTACACTGAGCAACCATATTAATTCAGTGACATTGCAGACAATGGATTGTAAAGCAATGTTTAAAAATAAATAATTGACATGATAGTTTTTACTGTCACAGGAAATTACTTTCAGGATGCTGAACACAAGTCTTTTCTCAGGTTCCATGCATCCCTTTTCTGAGGATATGAACTATTCAGAAAAATTTTGGATTAATTAGTCAAGTGGGAAAAGACAGCCTGCTGATGCAACAGTAAAGCTACCGCTCACAACGCTGTCAATCTAGGTTCAGGAACACGCCCAGGCTGTCAGAGGGCCAGCTTTGGGGGAAGTGACTGGGCGTCTGATTGGGCGCCTCTCTACGAGGGCGTGGATGAATGGACGTCAGTGAAGTACTGCCACCTGGGTGACCACTGGTGGTGGTGTAGCTGATGCTGTTGAGTCACGGGTGGGTAGAATGCCGGGATACTCTGGCACATGTGCATGTCTCTGCGTGCACATGCGCACTATCCTGGGGAAGAGAGAACACAAGAAAAAACCCAGTCTGCAGGATGACTCTTTCCATCTCGCAGGCTCTCCACCTGCCTACTGAGCTCTCCAACCACAATGGAATTAAACTCCTCCTGGGGTAATCCAGGGGTCTCTGGGGGCTCTGCCACAGGGGGTAGGGTAAACCACGGGGAACTGCAGACCAGCAGGTAAGTCCCGGAGACAACAAGATGTCGGGCTGGGGAGAGGACAGGCTGGGCACGGAAGGAAAAAAATCAATTAGTCAAGTGGGATTACGAGTCAAATCTGAATCTTGCATCCTAAACCTAGTTTATATTTATTATGCACTGTTTACTTTCTGCAGAGGTTTGTGATCCCAGTCCAGATTCTTCTTTTTTTGTTGCAATATGCTATAGCATAGAATATAAATGAGGCTAAATCCAAATGGAGCTCTGTAGCAGATGGGTAACATGAAGGAGAAGTGGCTGCTTGCAACATACCTCAAAACTCGCTAGTCCAGGTCAGTAACTACAAGCATTCATATTTTTTGTGTGTGTGTGTGGGGGGGTGCAGTGCTGGTTAGAAGAGTTGGCAAATGTAGAATTAAGATGGAGAAAATAAAAGTTAAATACCTGTAAATTTTCTTTCTCCGACTGCTGGTCTCCGGGCTCATAACTAGTGTGTGTGTGTGGGGGGGGGGGTCCGCCTGGCATCACGTGACAGGCAGGAAAAAGATCTCTACAGGGGAACCAGATCCTCCCCTCGGCATCCTGTAACCCTCAGTTTGTTTCAAAGCATGTGTCCCTTGAAGTAATACATCACGGAGAAATAAAAACAAGAAATGTTAATCTGCACTAACGGCCTGGAAGAGCCAGCTTCAAACATTCAGGCCAGATGGCCAACGTCCAACATTCTGGGAGGGGAGGAGCCCGGAGACCAACAGCCAGAGAAAGAAAATTTACAGGTATTTAAATTTCTATTTCTCTCTCCCAAGCTGGACTCCGGGCTTATAACTAGTGGGATATACTAAAGCAGTACATCCCTTTGCTTCCTGGGTGGGAAGAATGTTAGCAGACCTTTAGGGGTCCCCTGCCGATGGAGAGATCAGTTAACCAAAGGATGCCTCGTCTGTAGAACTTTGCCAAGGAATGGATGGATGCCTCAGTGACTACTCTTTCAAAACTGCTGGAAAAGTTACCCTGAATTCCGCCCAGGAGGTAGCCACCACTCAAGCTGAAGGTAACCTCAAAGGGCCCAGCAGAGAAAACCCCTACCTTTTGGAAGGTGATGGAAAACAGAACAAACTCATTTGGTCCAAGAGGCTTTTAAAGGTTTTTTTTGCCCAAATTCAACTCTGAAGGTGAAGATGAATAGACTTGAAGAGTCGTAGAAGGACTTACGCTCTCCTGATGTAAAGCTTGAGTGCTCACCTCTAGCCCAGAATGAGAATTTCCCTCTCCTTCTCACTCTTAGGGCTAGGATACAGGGCAGGGAGATTCAATTCCTGGTTGCCAAGGAAGGGACATAACACCTTCAGCAGAAAAGATGGATATGTTTGTAGAATCACTGAGATCTGGAGGAACACGGTGTATGGTTCCTTGAAAAACAAAGCTCCTATCTGCTGATACAGCAGGCTGAAGTGAGTACTGCAAGAAGATGACCTTCATCGTGAGGAGGAGGACGGACGTTTCCTTAATGAGCTCCAATGAGGTCTTGGTGAGGGTTCTGAGGACCAGGTTGATTTTCCAATGTCAGATGATGGGCTTCAGTGCTCTACTCTCAGGAACCGACTGACAGGAGGGTGAGCACCCAAAGGCTCCCCTGAGTCCACCTTCCGGGGGAGAGTACCCAGAGCTAAGAAGATGTAGGTACATCTGGGCCCACCACGAGAACCATGGCTGGCGTGGCCAACGAGGACATATTAGGAAAAGTTCCACCTAATCCAGGGTGATCTTGTGCAGGAGTCTTGGTATTAGTAGAATTGGATTCTTGAGATTAGTGGAATTGGAGGAAAGTCATACAGGAGATTGCAGGGTCCCCAGTCTCAGAAGAAGGTGTCCTGTGCTATGGTTAGCTCGACTCTGATTAGAGAGCAGGACTGGGGGAATTTTGCGGCTTCACCAGCTTGTGAACAACTATCTGTAGGATGCCCCACCATGCAGTGAGAAGGAGGAAAGGCGCTGACCTTTAGATCCCCTTCTCCTGGAAGGACATCCTGACTTAGCCAATCCTCCGAGATGTTTTCCTGACCTGGTATGTGTACGGCCACCATGCTCACCAGGTGATGCTCTGCCCACTGGAAGGGCAATACAGTTTTCTTGTACCATCAGAGAGCTCATGTACCTCCATGGTGATAGGTGCAGGTCACTGTGGTTCGACTGACTGTGTGTGAGGACATCCTGGTTGGAAAGTTGTGCTTCAAATCTTTGAATCGTCAAGTGGTATCTCCAGTATGTTGATGATGTACTGGGTCTCTACCCTTGGTCACTTGCCCTGTGCTGAGAGCTGATCCAGATGAGCTCTGCAGCCCCGAAGACTGGTATCGTTTATAGTTTGTGCAACGAGTCCCCCAACGCAGGAATGCTTCCACCAGGCAATAGCCTTGAATCTGTTGGCTCAGACTGACCCTTGGCTGGTCCCCGATGGAGAAGGTTTGACTGGCCAAATGCTTGAATCTGTTGGCCCAGACTAACCTTTGACTGGGACCCTTGATGTAGTAGGTTTAGCTGCAGGGGACGCATGAGAACTAGAGCCCAAGGGACTGAGACTGCCAGGAAGACCGTTGTCCCTGTAAGCTGCATGAGGGTGTATACTGAAAGGCACTGTGCCACTTGGACTTTGCTGAAATGAACCCTGAGGTCCCTGAACATAGGATCCGTAAGGAAACTCTTTAATTTGCGATATTAGAAGATTACTACTCAATGATTCAGATTCTTGAATGGTGGAAGAGAGCTTTTTTGATGATCAGGAATCCTATAGGGGAGAGGCACTGGGTGACCTCAGTCACCATCAGAATTGTTTGCTCGCATTGTGGGGCATTGACCAGAGTGAAGCCCAGAAAGGATATGCAAATCTACTGAGACCAACTAATCTCCCCGATGGAATTCCCCTGAAGAAGGATGCAAGGGTTCTCCTCTAGAATGTCCTGTGGTGGACGAATTAGATCAGACATTTTAGGACCCATACAGGCCTGAAAACTCCAGAGCGATTTGGGACTATGAAGAATAGACAGTAAATGTCCAAGTACCTTTCTGCACTGGGCACTCACTTCTTGTTCAAGCCTGTATGTGGTTTGTGAGTGCTTGGAGAGTCAACATATTCTGTGCAGATACGGGTGAGGGTACCACATGAAGTGGGAGGACCCTGCTTCAAACTCTAGGAGGTAATCCTTGCGCACTATGTCTGGCACCACCTTGATCGCAGAGGTGCAAACCCTTTCCTCGAGAAAACTGGGAAGCTTGCTACCTACTCGAAGATAGGTCTGGGGCCTTTACTGAGACCTTTCTGGCATCTCAGATGCTGCGTCTTCCTCCACTTAATCCATGCTGGATGCGAAAGATGACCCAGGATTGTCTGCATAAGGCAGACTTTAATTTGTCCTCTGAGTAGTCATAGGCTCGAACATTCTGTCTGGATCCAGACGGCCACGGTCTGTACCTGCTCCTGGATTGTGATATTTAAGTTTTCGCCGTTTCCCTGGATTCTTTTACCATCTCCTTTAGAGCCAATCTGAACAGATCATCTCCCACGCAGGGGGCATTCCCCAAGTGTGCCTTGGCGACCTGTCCGCCTGCCATGCGTGCAGCCTAAGGTATGTTAAGTTGTTAGGTATGTTGAGGAGAGGTGAGTTAATGCATGGCCCTTGCACATCTGGCAGCTTCCTTCGAGACGTCAGCTGAGAATGCAGAGAATAGTCCCATGAGCAGAGTAGTTGCTGCGGGGTGGGCTTGTTTATCTGGCTTGTCAGCGCACTGGCATGCCAGGTCAGTGGCCCATGGTAGTGTGGCTTATGTTGAGAACAGGTTGGCTGCAGCTGCCTTTTTTTTTTGTTTCACTCTTCCCATTGGAACATGAAAGGATTGGCCATAGTGCTAAATGAGAGGGTTTGGTCGTCTCAGCCATTATTGATTTTTGCGGACGCCTGTCTGGTCTGTTCTGGAGGTACCCATACTTGTATGTCCATTGGGTCCCGGGACGCTCCAGGTTCGAACCCAGAAAACCCATTCTGTGGTGGCCTTGCCCAGAAGCCAGAGAGCCCATTCTGTGGTGACCTCCCCCAGTTTCTGAATGTCTGTTGACGAACTTGAGGTGAACTTTGAGGCTGATGCTTTCTGGATTGGTGCAGGAGGGCAACTGTGGGTGACCTTGGCAGAATTTTTGCCAGGCTTATCCTAGGAAATACTGGGGAGTATGTCATCCCATTGTTGGCGGGAATGGCTGGGCCCCCTATGCCAGTCCCATACGCCACAGAATCCATACCACTGGGTGCCCCATAGCAGTCCCATAATCCACAAAATCCAGTAATCCGCGTGCTCGGGGATAGGACCCACATCTAGAAACGGATTCCCTTAATAGCATTTGTGGTCCGGTTCTAAAATCCGAAAAGGGGAGGGGGGGGGCCCCAGATTCAAACTCGGGTCTTAGGTTACCAGGACTCCTGGGTTGCAGGCCACTGTTAACTGCTAAGCAGGATCGCCTAAGATGGTGATAACTTATGGGGGGGGGACCCCCAATGTTCTATCCCGCAGCCAAAGCTGCTGAAAATGTAGGGAGAGCATGCCATTAACCTGCCTGTGGAAGCCTCCCCCGTTCACTCCTGGTAGTAGCCTCAGTGGATGAGGATTTGACACCAGCGCCTGACAACTTGTGCACCTGCTAGCAGAACTGCTAGTTTAAGGAGGCCCTTGTCGATAAGCTAAGAGCCCAAGGGGCTCGTTGATGGCATGGGCAGACTGCCGCCAGGCTAGCAATGCTCTACAAGGCTTCCGTCGACAAGCTGATCCCTTAAAGTGCTCATCGACGGAATAATGCTCTCTGACAGAGCTTTTGCCCTGAAAGGAATGAACTGTGCATCTGAGCGGCCGAGTAGCTGAGCTGATGGCCTATGTCGACGAGCCCTGAGACACCCTAGGTGCTCGTTGACGAACTGTGTGGCTGAACGGCCTGATAGTAGCGCCGCCAGCTGCTGAGAGCCAGAGGGACTCAGCGACTGCCTCCGTGAAAGTGCTACAGTGCCCTGGTTTCAATTGCAGGCAGCACTTCCCATGTAGCGGCTCCTCTGCTGTCTGCGAGCCTCCTTTTTCGTACAATTCCCCAGTTGTATCCTCTGACTGGACTTGGCATCGGGGTGTGGGTGCACTGCGAGTCCATTAGCGCAGGAGAAAGAAAATGTCAGGTCAAGCTGTTCAGAAAGTGGGATGAGCCTGCGGCAGTGCAGGAGCAAAGCTGAGAGGGGCCAGTATGTCCAGCATGCATGGCTGAGACTGGAACCCCTAAAAGCAGAGAGAGAGAAGGTTATCCTGGGCAACTGAGAGAAAGGTATAGGGAGAAAGACAGAGAGAGCATTACTGTGGGCAACTGAGAGGGGCCAGTCTGTCCAGCATGCCCGGCTGAGACTGGGACCTCCTAAGAGCAGAGAAGAGCTTCGTCTCAAGAACGACCTATCCATTCTCTCTGCCGATATCCGGGAGGAAAAATGTCCAAACTACAGTCCTGAAGTTTTCAGCCTTGTTACCACAGTGACAGAGCTCTGCTGCACAGTACCTGCTCCTTGGAAGGCTGGAAGGAGGAGGAGAGATAGGGAGCCAGTATGTTCAGCATGCACGGCTGAGACTGGGGTCCCTATAATATCAGAGAGGCAATGCTGGTCAAGTTCCCCCAATGAAAAGATCCTCTTCTTCAAGAAAAAGTAAACTGCACTTACAGTTTGATGGCTTCAGCTCTGTCACCTCAGTGACAGAGCCCCTGCAGAGAACCTGCCTCTTGACAGGCAGGAAGTAAACTGAGGGCTACAGGATGCAGAGGGAAGGATCTGGTTCCCCTGCAGAGATCTTTTTCCTGCCTGTCACGCGGTACCAGGAAGGACCTCCCACTAGTTATGAACCTGGAGACCAGCATAGGAGAGAAAACTGAAGAAATTTAATTTCTTACAAAATAATTATCCGAAAGCTGCATAAACTCACTAATTATTTACAATGAAAGAAAATTTATTTTATATTTCAATAAAACATTTACCCCGTACAATAACAACTGCCTTTGTTCTTACTGTCCTGGAACCCCAACATCCAGCCACTAAAGTTACCATTTTGCCTGCAATCCCTAGTTACCCCATGCCGCTCTTTCACCAATCTAAGCCTCTCTCTTCATACCCACCCCTTTTGTAGTCCCCCCTTGTAATTTCACCACCCCTCATTAAAGCTACCAACTTTCCGAGGGCAAAAACTGGGACAGTCCCTCCTGACCGTGACGCCCCCCCACCGTGTCACTCCCACAGGCATCACCGCAGACAGCGCTGCACACAAACAATTAAATTTGCTGCTTGCTCTGGCCTAGCAGCCCCACAGTAACACCAGTAGCAAACATCCAGATTAAAACAACACATCATTCTCCTGCAGCAAGTTCCAAATCGTGATGTACAGAAAGTTCATTAGAAGCAAACCTGCGTTAAATTGTGATCAGACATTTTAGCTGCATGTATTGCTCCTCCTGACATTGTCCCATCCAACCCGTTTACACTCACCTCATTTGCTGAGCAAACTTCACTTCAGTGACTCCCACCACCACAGCGGATTGTTTTCACACACCTCCCTACAGCTGATCAGGTTCAGGTACCTTAGTTCACTGTTGCTGGTCTCTTCTCTGTTTGGAGTCCCTCTCAGCTGCTGGCAGGCAGATGTCCACATGAGCTTGTTTGCACTACTATCCAGTCTAATCCAACAGGAAGGAACATGCTTTACTGTGCTCCCACTGATATGCTTGCGGTGCAGCACAGGCACAGGGATTGAAGTTGCAAACTACTGTCCAGCCCAAGCCGTGCCATAGTGGTGCTGAAATAACTGTCACTCATGGAATAACAGTCAGCCAAAAAAAAGGGACAAAACTGGGACAAGTAAGCAAAAACCAGGACAAAAGTGACATGTTGCAAAACTTGTGAGGACACTGGAATATGCTGCCTAAAATAGGGACTGTCCTGGGAAAATAGAGACTGTTGGCAGCTTTACCCCTCATTCCAAACAAAGCCAACTCTGGCTGCTTTATACCTGCTTGCTATCCTGTAAATTACTATATATTCTTTACTGTTTGCTCCAATGTATGTCACACTGTTACTGAATGTCCTTGTCTGATTTGATGTATATATTGTTTCTTCCTTTGACGTGGAACCTTTGTAAAAGAGCCTATGCCTCACAGATATTGTAATCCGAGAAATAAATAAATATTTTCTTATTACTAATACCTTCTCCAGTAAACCTCCTTAAATACACTCATGTTCCCTGACATTTAAATTACTTTAAACACGCAGAATACAGAAACATATATGCTAGACAGGACTTTGAGTAATCTGTTAAGATTTATAATGGCCCTCATATACTCTGAGCATCTGCTCACACACACACACACACACACACACCCCTAACACATAGGCTCCGCCTCCTCTGGATAAAGTGGACACTGGTTATAACGGCCTGAAGTTGTGAGCATGTACAACAAGCCTACACTGTATCTTCACTGGTCTGCAGTACAGCTAAGGCGCAAGAGCCCACAGTGAGGAGTCTGAAATAAACAGTTCCATTTTCTACTCGTGTCTCAGTCAATGAACCTGTTTCGAATGTGTACATTCCAGCTATAGTCTATGTACAAGAATTGCTACTAAACGAACAATCCTACCAACATTGTAAATGCAAGTGAGATATGAAGTTTTTACAACATTGAAATCTGAGTTATCTTCTGAATGAATCATTTACTGTAGGTGGAAAATGCCTGTTCATGGCTTTCATTTATTCTCATGTCCCAAAATCAAGCAGTAAATACATGAGGGGTGGGTCACTGTGGGATTTACCCATGCCTCACGTGGTGAGGGAGAAGGAGTAGGTGAGTGCCTTAAACCACATTATGAAGTAGGTAAAAATCCTACAATGAACTCCAAAATGGCCAGGCTAGCCCTCAACTCCTAAAAAAAGACAAAAGCACCTGGGGGGCTCAATTCCAACTGCAGCAAGTAATCATAAACAGAAAATTGTGATAAATGACCCATTCACTGCAGAACCCATTTCATATTTCATTTTTTACCACCACACCACATCAAGTTTTAAACAGCCAAAGTTTCATGACCTAATGGTTACTTCTTTAGGGCAACTTTAAAAATTAAATCAAATATTATAATTCTTCCTCTCAATAAAAAAATCCACAGTTCTCTTTTATTATAACAACCACAGACATGATACTGATTCCATTGTCTTATTCTGAATTTAAAACTTTCATTTGGTAATATGCACAGAATTTATAAATTCTCTCCCTGATATTCTTGCCTGGAGAATGCATCAGTCTTCTCTTGGTACTTGCTGTAACTGAAACACATTAAATGGCCCCTCCTTATGTTTCAGTCTCTTTTCGGTCACCAAAGCCTCTTCAAAAATGTATGTTACAGTTAATTTCCTCATAAATCCTACTTTAAAGGAAAGCTGTGCAAAACACCGTTTCCAACTCCCAGGACTGCAGAAACACCCGTTTAGCACTACCTCTATGTGGTCACGAGCCTCCAGCTAAGCTTTCAGCATTAATTTGCCCCGTTTCTGTGCTTCTGAGCTCTGCGATGAAGCTACCATTTGGACACTGCCACCGCACCGGAAGACAGAGTGTGCGCTCTGTTCAGCAGTTTCCTTCCTGCGCGGTGCTAGAATGCTCGTTCATGACGAACTGGGCAAATTTTTATGGAGGAAAATGAACTTGTCTGGCATGTACTACTGATTTAAGTGAACGTTTAGAAGTAAGCCCCGTTGAAAATGGAGCATGGTAACTGGTTAAATTTTGTAGCTGAAAGTTCAAGTTCTGAGTTCAGACATGCGCAGTAGCACATGCCAGACAAGTTCATTTTCCTCCGTAAAAATTTGCCCAGTTCGTCATGAACGAGCGTTCTAGCACCGCGCAGGAAGGAAACTGCTGAACAGAGCGCACACTCTGTCTTCCGGTGCAGTGGCAGTGTCCAAATGGCAGCTTCATCGCAGAGCTCAGGAGCACAGAAATGGGGCAAATTAATGCTGAAAGCTTAGCTGGAGGCTCGTGACCACATAGAGGTAGTGCTAAACGGGTGTTTCTGCAGTCCTGGGAGTTGGAAACGGTGTTTTGCACAGCTTTCCTTTAAAGGAAGAATAAAAATGATATGTAAAAGTTCTTGCTTTTTAATTCTGCCATTTAATATTATATATTCATATTCCTCTCACAGCAACAAAGTGGATTGTATTACCAAACAAAAACAAAAACATACTGAGAGGTCAATATTTAATTCTGTTACTGCACAGCACACAAATCCATTAACCTTCCCTATATAATTCGCACACAAATACAATTATATAAGGACTAAATATTAATTTACATGCCTGTTCATTACTTATCAGCCGCATTACAATCTGTTCATTCTCTCTCTGCCACATTTTATTCCTTAAAGGAAAACAGTACAAATCGGGGGGCCCCTGCCCCCAAAAGGCTTACCCCTCCAGTTTAGCTTTATCCATTAAAAGTGGCATTTTTATCGAGCCGCAATGGAGTTTATTTTATTTTTTAAAAGTCCATGACCCGGGGGGGCGTGGCCAGCAACCAAACAGGGCAGACGCATTAAACAGGAGCTCCTCTGGACTACAATAAAAAAGGCATTTTTAAAACAGAAAAATGTAATTCTTTTTGCTAAAGTGAGAAACTGAAATCTGTAGCAAGACTGGGAAAGAACTCTTGCCGGTCAGAATGGGTAAAACTCATCAAACAACACAGCAGGACCCGAATACAGCAAGAGCGCACACAGAGACGCCACATGGCAGCGGCCTAGCAACTGAGGCAACCAAGGCTCCGGAGCCCTCTATTAACGCAGTATTGCAAGCAATTAGAGGCTTGGATAGGAAAGTAGACAGCTTAGGCACCAGATTTACTGTGATGGAATCGCGCACGAATGTGGTGGCTGCGGATGCTAAAACTGCGGTAGATTCAGCTAACACATCAGCGGCAGCAGTGGCTGGGATTCTGGCTGAAAATAAGACTACGTGACTTGGGCTAGCAACTTGAGATTGCTGGGGGTCCTGGAAGCTCAGGAGGGTAAAGCACTGCAGGAATTCGTAATGGATCTATTATTAAGCCAATTAAACCTGGACTTACATGGTCAGCTTATCAAAACATATCGCCTGAACCCAGAGAGGAAACCAGCCGTTGAGACACCTCGAACCATCATGATTGTTACAGCGGGTGCTCACATTCGGGACACTGTTTTGGATGCAGCCAAATCCTTGGGGCCTTTGAAACTGGAAGCAGGAGAGCGAATTTCTTTCTTTCCAGACTTAAGCTACGCCAGGAGGCAGAGGCGCAAAAACTTCGATGCAGTTCGTGCAGGACTTGGAGCACTGGGAATCAATCACTCGTTACAACTACCGCCCCGACTGAGTCTTTTCTATGCTGGTAACACCTACATTTCTTCCGACCTGACAGAAGCGGACAAGAGACTAGAGATAATTAAACAAGACTTTGTGCATCGGTCTAGGTGTTCGGAAGATGAAAATGAAGAGGACTGAAAGTCTCTTAATTTCTGTGCAGTACATTTAAAATCGATGGCCAAGTGGACATTGCTGAAGCTAGATGTTCCTAAAATCTAATTGTTATAGGGTTGGGAGGCATGGTAACTCTCAGGATAAAATGTCTAGCATTCTTTATGTTCAGCAGTTCCCATGTTTACGAGCTATATATAACAGTTTGCTCAAGTCTAACTATTTAAATCTACATTTGAGAGGCTAATTTGGCATAATAGGCCATGGAGGTTATAATTATTTTTATTTATATGCCTCATTACAATAATAACAAGTTATATATTAACTAGTAGATTTGGTTTAATCAACTCTAAGAAGGGATGCCTTTCTTGAAGTATAATAGTTTGGTAAGGGCTTGTGAGAAGCTAATTCCATTTTAATGTAGTCAATATTTTACAAGATACAACAATCTTCGGTCCTACATGGACTCATAAAACACTAGATGTATTAGAGGGTGTTTATACACCTAGGTAATTAGATATTCATTATCGACTTTAGTCCATGAATCTGTTGCAATGGTCTCTTAAGTCTATTTTGATATTTACCTAAATGTGGAAATTAGACGCCTCCATATGAGGTCACTACAGTAATAGTACATAAATCATATCCTTGTATTGCTAAAAACTAATGCTATTTGAGATTGCTATTACTCAAATGTATTTGTATTACACAATGGAAAATTGAATAAAAATAAAGTATAAAAAAAAAAAAAGTCTGTGACCCAGAAGTATGATGGACGCTGGGGCTCCATTACCTGTAATGGTGCGACACAGCACCGCTCATTCCATACATTTGTACTGAAGCGAGCAGTGCAGGCGCCTGCATTAATATATTAATGGAGCCTCTAGTGTCAGCCATACTGGTCACGGACTTTAGAAAATAAAATAAACTCCATTATGCACAAGAAAATGCCATTTTTATGGATAAAGCTAAACTGGAGGGTAAGCCTTTCGGAGGCAGAAGCCCCCTGATTTGTACTGTTTTCCTTTAAGTCACAGGAATACCTCTGGTGCGTTAATATTTACAACATATTTTGCAAACAAATTTCTGATGTATGCCCCCACATATTTGCTGCTCCCAGTGTCTTATACTTTTATATCCATTCCGACTGGGTTCAGAAACCAGCTACTTTTTTCTTGTTCACAAAGAATTCAGTTTATTGCTATTTAACCATTTATTAATACTTTCATGTTCTCCACTTCTACACAGAATTACCTACTTGTTCACTTCTACCAGATTTTAGCAAATGTCAAAAGCCTGCCATGGTCAGTCCATGTAATTTAGTGGAGAAGGGAACACAACATTTACTTAATGTGTTTATTTTTAAGGACAAGGGCATTTTAATTTAAAGCCTTGACAGGAAGGGTTTTAATAAGGGAAAAATGACTGCCATTTAAATATTTTTAATAACCTAAAGTTCCAAGAGATAGGTGTAAGGATTTCATTGTGCGTAATGAGGCTGATTGGTTCTTCTGCATTCGAGTCTTTGCAAGATTTACCCATGGGTAAAGACCCTAAATGACCAATCAGATAACAGGATTTTTACTGCCCATTTTATAATCAATGTTTTTTTATTTGTTTGTTTTTCAGAAATCACAATGCTTGAAGTCTGCATAGCTGGGTCCTCTGGCCCAGTAACCAAGTCCCTATTAGCTGACTTGGCTGTTACTGTCTGTGTCACCCTAAGTAAAAGAAAAGTTAAAACTCCACTCAGAAGAACAGGTCAACTCAAGAGAACTGCAACAGCTAATTCCTTTTACAGGGTTAGCATCCCGTCCTATACAGAGAGCCTGTATAAAGAAAACAATCACATCTTAGAATCACATTTTAGAAGAAAAGAATATTTTTTCCAATGTTTAAGGTCCTCTGTTGGACTAAAAGTCTTTCACTACAAGAGGCATGAAATTCTGGAAAACAGTCTTTCCTTTTCAGAGTTCCTCCTTGTATAAGCAAAGCGTAAAAGCCAGTCACTGAAAAATCGTAAGTTTGCAGCCAGCAACCGAAAAATGGAGCCAAGGAGCAGATGGAACAGAACCCGGAACACAGTAGTTGGCTTACAAGGAACAGATGGACCCTTCCTGTTGTCCGCTGCTGGGGACTGGGAATCTTGATCATACTCTTGGGTCAGACCATGCTATCAGATAAGAGAAGGTGAGAAATCCTCCAGCTCTAGGAAGAGAGTGATGCTATATGAAGGAGGCTGACTCTAGAAAGATCTACTTCATAGAACATGGGGTGGACACTTGGAACAGATCTCCAAAATATAGCAGTCAACACTGTTTCCACTCTTAAGCTTTAAGGGGAACAGTTAACAGAAAGAGCCCCACATACAAGTGTGGGTCTGGTCCCAATTTGCAAATTTGTGCACAACAACTTAATTTTTTGCTTACTATCCGCTGCAGTATAGCACATTTTATCAGACTAATTCTACTGACTTGCAAACTGACATTTTCTGTAACTACATATCCCAGAATCCCCAGCAACTAACAGAGCAGGGCTACAGAAGTGTGAGATTCATTAGCCTGCTGTGTGTGTTAGAGTTTCTATAAGTAGTGATCTTTTATTTGCTTGTCTCACTGTCCTTCCTGGGCTAAGTACAGTCACAGAGGACTATACTTAGCCCAGGAAGAACTGAGGGATCTGCAAACATCTGATCTGAGCTTATAAAAGCTCCAATACGCATTGCAGAATATCAAATCTCCCACTGCTGCAGTCTTCTTCTGATATCTGCTGCAGAGGATTCTGGGATTTGTAGTTACAGAAAATGTCAGCTTGGAAGTCAGCAGAATAAGTCTGATACTAGATTGTGAGTAAAATATGCGTACAGCCTCCACTGCAGTTTTTTTTTTTTTCTCTTATAATAAAGCGGAGTATAAAAAAAAAAACAGGTTCTGCACACAAAATGCAAATTGGGACCAGTCCCACACTTGGGTGGGGAGCCTTTGGTGCAGACTGTTCCACTTTAAAATAGATAAGTACTGTACCGGGAAGAAAAGGGGTGTCAGGGAATTCCCAGTGACCTAGTGGAGGAAAGGATTGGATGGGACAGAGGACTTTTTTCTGTCCTAAATTAGAATATTTGTATGTTATCAGAATGCTGTTTGATGGCCTATCTGAAATTATGGTGGTCTCAATCTAGTTCCTCGAGGACAGATGTCCAAAAATACTTAAACACTATCCAGTTGGCTGTGAGGCACTAAGCAACTGGGGACCAGTCTGGCATGCAGGCGACCCAGATATTGGAAACAGAGTCCAGCAGGAGGGCAAAAAAGTGTCTGCTTGGATGCTCTCCTTCTGGGGGACTCAGATGATGTGCACCACTCAGAGAGTGGCACCTGGAGGTAGTATGGGGCTACTACTAGTGTAGATCACCACATACCAGTGGGTTCCTCCCCGAGGGTGCCAATGTGGGCACACTCTTCATGGAAGGCAGGAATGTGTGGGTACAACAAGGGAAAATGCCCAGCTAAAGCAGTCTGCAGTGAAGGCCTCCTTTTGTGCCCCTACACGCCACCAGTGCCCCTCTACCTAGCCCCTGGCATCTGGCCACTGGCTTTGGTGACATGAATTCCGTCTCCAACTGAACCAGAAGGGAAGGGCCCCAAGGGGAAATAGAACCAACCTGGGAAACTGAGGGCACACTGGGATCTGCTGGTGGTGGAAGCTGTCAGTATGAGTCTGAAGGGCAATGGAGTGGCATGATGCATGGGCCTGAAAGAGTGAGGCACCGAGAGACGCATAGTGGCAAAAACACCAAACCAATAAGCGCCACAGACAGCCTTGTGTGCAGCCTCATATGAAAACCAAGAACTGAATGACGAGAACTCAGGCTCCGCTCACACGAAATGACTGAGGCACATGGATGGGCAGTAAGAAGACACTTGCAGAAATAAAGTACTACAGGGTGTTGTAAAAAAAAAATTTTAAAACTTCATTTAGAAATTTTGCAAGCAAAACCTAAGCTACTGCACCAAGAAATGTACAATATAAAACTTGAAATATCTGAACTGATCTAACAGACTCTGTACGAAGAACAGAGCGTAACAATGTTACAGTAAAAGAATTGGTATCTGCAATACCAGAGTATCTGTAGAAGAGAAATTAACTTTGCCAATGAAGAATATTGCTCATAGATTTTTTCCTCTCTAACTAATGGACATTTGGTTTCTATCAGCTGCCGTAACATCGTCAGTCCTTTTACAAGGGATTCAGAAGTGGAATAAAAAACTAGAAGCAATTTCTGCCTAAGAAGTCAGTTGCAAAGATTCCCTGAATGTGAAACCCAATGACGGATTTTAGATTAGCAGTTTAATGATTCACTAGCTGTATGGCATACTGTATATGAGCAAACAAAACCTGGACTTTAGTTTGTCAAAGGATTTGTTTTGCAGTTTGTTTAAAGCAACAATTCTAGTTAAAACATTAAAATTCAGTAAGCCAGATGACAGATCAAACAAAAACATTAGCATTCCCAGTTTTCTTTCTATTTTATGCAATCCTGAAATGAGACAGGTGATTCTGAAGTTGCCCTCCCTAACCAATTTTATTTCCCATGTCCTCCGTAGCACTAAATAAATCACTACTCTAACTCACAACAGACTACAATCTGAGCCACCGTCTCATGGCTGTAAAGCAAGCTTCACTGCTCACTCTATGCAATGGTTTGATTCCTTTTATTGGACCAACTTAGATATCACAAAAAGAACAGAATGCCTAAGCTTTTGGACCAACCAAGTCTATGTGTGCTACTAACCAGTGAGAGACCTGGCACACCGTATTTTCATAAAATGAATGGTAAAAGAGCGCTTTACAGGGTCAAATGTGAGATGGTGGAGGGGAGCACGACCTGTTAGGAGTTATGGAGTAGTGATTTCTTTAGTGCTGAGGAGCAGTTTGGTAAAGTAAACAAACATTTATTTTTTTAACATGTTAAATGGCTAATCAGGAGTGTAGCCTCTCAGGAGAGAGTGTTATCATTTGTACAGTTTTCCTTCGACCACTTAAGACTGGATGTCAGTGATCATGTTAACTGTGTCCTCCGTATGCTGACCCCATTATGGGTTTACAGAAACCCAGTATTCAGCTTGGAGCTTCAAAAGCTGTAGCTACAGGACACTGGGACAAAAAACATGGGAGAAATCCTGGAGTCCTTAGTGGACAGCCACTGGACTGAAGACAACAGAGAAGTCCGGGTCCCATGGCATGTGTGGTCACCCATTCCATCTTAAGGTTCAGTAGGTAAGGAGTTAAGTCAAAGCTGCAGTCTACTAACCTGAAAAGCTGGAGTAACAGTATCTGAAATTTTAAGGGCTACAAGTAAAGGTGTGTGGAGTAGGATGTAGTAATGTAAAATGTAGACATGCCCACCAATTTATACAGAAGTGCTTGATTTCTTTTTTTATTCTGTAATATTATTGTGGACAGATCGTCTCCAACGTTCGGTGTCAAGATAAACATCTACAGTAGCATCTAGAGCCAAGATGAACATCATGCATCGTTATTTTCCATCACACGGGAAAATATTGATTATAGTTATAATAGAACTGCACATATTACCGTCTGAGTCGAGGGACCAGCTGTAGTTCAAGTGTCGTGATTCTTGCGTATGCATTACTGTAACGCTAATGCACATGCCTGGAATCACAGCTTGGTTTTGGACACAAAATACAACAGTTACAGCGCTCATTTCAGGATATGACAATTTCTGTGCAATTCTATGTTGCCAGCTGTATCAAAAAATATGTTTTCCCCACATGTGATGGAAAATATGTAACTTGTTCATGAGCGAGCTTCACCTCAGCTCCATGCTACTGTAGTGAGTAAACATGCGACGCCGAGATTTAAGATGGTCTGTCCACAATGCAAATTTTACAAAATTAAGAAACAGTCTAGCACTTCTGTATAAAATGGTGGGCATGTCTACATTTTACATCACTACATCTTACTCCACACGCCTTTACTTGCAGCCCTTAAAATTCGTCCATAATCCTGACAGTGTCCCTTTAAGATCAAAGGAGTGGTGGTCAAAAGGCTGGAGCAGCAAGCCAAAGCCTGTCACTGTAGGGCAGTGAAAACTGTATTCAAAAAATCCTTGCGTAGCAATTTCTGTGGTACATAATGATTTGGACACTTGGAATGCACTGCCAGAAGAGGTCATCTCATTGAAGACAGTGGGCAGCTTTAAGAGAGGATGGGACAGGTATAGGGAGAGGGTAAGTGTCAAGGGTAGGGAGCATGGGAGGATTGGAGAGAGTGGGTAGGGACAGTAACTCAAGCTGTGGACCCTGCAACACGAGCAGACTTGACAGACCAAATGGCCTTCTCCTGCTGGCTTCTTCATATGTTCGTATGAGTGTCAGTAAGAAAAATGCATTGTATTTTGCAAGCAGTCTTGTGTAAAGCAGCTATAGTACCACTCGGGAATGAAATAAGATTCATAGCAACACACAGCAAGTGACTATATAGAGAATTTTGCCTGTTCAGGTATGTGTTATGAGGATTTTTCGCGATAATCCATAAACCCCAAAAGCGAAGCTCGAGGGATTTATGAGATTATCGCACACCAAGGGTTTGTGAAAAATCCTCATAAAAAAAAAAATAAAAAAAAATTGCCAAGCTTTATTTTTTTTATAACTGGTACAAGGTTTGAGAGAGAAAAATTAATATGTACTTGTGAGAGCGAGCATGTCCCTGAGCAACTGACACACTCGCACAAATACAGAGACGTGAGAGTGCAAGGAGGAAAACACCGTAATAACCTGCCATCGAGTTATTATGGAATTCAGCGGGTTATTACAGCGTTTTATCAGGTATGCATATCCAGGCATTATAGGGGGTTACAAGTTATTATACAAACAATGTCATACAGCAGTCAATTAAAATATTATAATTTTGTCTGCTACACAATACCAGGTAAGATTTTCCCTACTGCAGCACGTTTTTCAGCCTTGGCCTAGCAGCATCTGGTTGCGGACGCAAGTAAAGGACAGAGCAATCACAAAGGTACAGCCTGTTGGGAGAGATTAAATGGATGAAAAAATGCAAGGCGGAAAAAGTGAAACTAGAGAATGCTCATTTAACAGCATCATAGCCAAAAAAACAAGCATTTGCCAATGCTAATCATGTTTGCTTGCTTGTGTTTGCTGTGTAGTATAGATAGGGTAGCAGGTAAAATTAAAAACAAAAAGATGAGTTTTAATAGTAAAATTGTCATGACTGGGAAATGAAGTGGTTCATAACGTAACGTTTTCTTAGTTGGTGACCCTGAATTTTCAAGATAGTATTTTTATTACCCCAGCACATGAACGACAGGTGTCATTCATCAAATCCCAGCAGAGACATGATTTTGCAGAATAACCACAAAACAGGATTTGAAAAATTAGGTCGCGTTTATGTGGTGGAGTAAAAAAGGCTAAGCTAAACATTTGGGGTCAAAATCTAAAAAAAAAAAAATGAAAAACAAAGTAAATGCTGAAAATTTTCAACATAGTTTCTGAGATTTTTATGCACCTGTTCAGAAGCCTCAGGTCTAGAATGGGTCTTCTCAGTTTACCATTTTTCTTTGCAGTAAGAAAGAACCTAAAGAAAAAATCTACTCCCTCAAACAACTTTCTCACCTCCTATTCCAGCAGGATTTTCTGCTCTGGTATTTCAGCTGAACGCACTCTAATGTTGCTTAAAGAGCTACTGACACCTCTGGGAAAATATAATATTTAGACAGTTCAGCTTGTATTTAATTTACCTTCACCAGATTTCTCCTCTCTTTTATTTATTACTGAGGAAGTTCCCACAAATACAGGATCTTTATCCCTTAGAGATCATCTGCCCCTGCAGCTTATTCCCTACTTGAAATCTTAATGCTTTGTTGTGACATCACAGTCTGCTATCATGGGAATAACTGTGCTATTAAAGCATATTATAACATGGGTTTGTAGCAGTCAGAGAAGTGATTGGTGTAGGGCAGTGACATGACTGTACATTAATTCCCCAGAGACGCACAGTAAGTGCAAGTGGTGATCAGTCCTTGGAAAGGAATTAATCATCAGTCCGGATTTTCTTATGGCATATCCGAATAATTCTTGTAGGTGGCCATTGTTGTTCTCCCTAAGCGAGGTTTCCTCAAAATGTGTGTTGCCAGGCAGCAACCGACCCCACGGAACACAGACAGAGTACCTGCTGGGCACCCAACCACCCACCCGGTAGACAGTTGAGCTCCTACACGATCTCTGTGAAAGACCGCACAAAAAGTAATAAAAGACTTCCATGCACATTGTCACCAATGTTTCAGACATCATTGTGTTCCTTAGGAGCAGTGGTCACCGTGCCACTCAGTGTGGTGGCTGACGATGTGAAGACTTCTTATACCAGACACATAAATGCCTCCTGTCATATCCCATACAGACAAAATCAAAAGTGACATGACATTCTGGTGCAACGGAGGGCACAGATAGGAAGTAGTTGCAATAGACCCGCAATAGACGCAGAATGTGAAAGTGGGAAGCAGTGGCCGTCGGTTCCATAAATACATCGGAAGGGGAAGTGCCGTAGTTGTGAGTGCGTGGACAAAAGTGCCTCACTGTGTACAAAACAGCAATATCGCAAAGTCCTACAATTTCGTGTGTTGTTCCAGAGCGTGTCCGTGTAGCTGTCAGTGTGCTATCGACCAGCGGAACCGAGCTGTCTTAACCATAACATAATGCTGTTCGTGGCAGTATGTAAGTGGCATTGAACTATCGTACCAATTAATGTATGAAGTGGCACTGGCAAAAGTGTTTAAATAATGTATGTGTGCATCAGTAGTGGTATCATTTGAAAACAGTGTGGAACTTGAAAACTCAGTGCAGAAGACATCATGTGTATATTCAAAGAGTGCAGTATAAGACGGTGAAAAAAGTAATATATGCACCGTCAGCAGAAAATAGCAATATAAAAATACAGCAGCCTCTGTACTTTTGACAGTAGAATAACTTTGACCTGCCCCTTGATTCTGCAATCTGTGGCCTCTTCACCACAGAATTCTGTATGTCAGTTAATCTATTTTTCCTGTGGCAGAACACAGAAAACTGTGGTTCCGTGGTCAAAAATAGTGGAGGAACACTAAATAGTTCCCACATATTTTCTTTGTTGTAAGAACAGTTTTTGTCAATTTATATCCAAATTTGGCTCATGTTATAAGCGCAATAACCCACTCCAGGGTGTGCAGTTATTGGGATCCGGTGCTGTAAGGACACTCGGTCTGTGGCCTTGTGCCTACATGCACACGGGGTGTTGATTAATTCCCAATAACCACACACCCTGTCATGGGTTACTGCTTACGTATTACAACAGCAAGAAACAAAGATCTGTTTTCACACCGGTCACCTCAGTAATAATTATAATGGGGAAAAGGAATAAAGAAATAATGAGAAATATAAGCTGCTTTGTGTCCAAATGTTACGTTTCTTAAAGTTCTTCTTGAGGCATTGGCAGCTGTTTAATACTGGGAAGTTTATAAACTGAAGAACTGAGCTCTGCTTATTTTTACCGCCAATGCCTATTTGTGTGTGGTAATTCTTTTCCACTCCTCAGGATAAAATGAAAGGTACCCTCCTACTGTCAATGGGTCCATGGTGACACAGGCAAAACTGTCAGGGGGTTAGGCTTTATCTAGGTTGGACAAGCTAAAGCAGATTTCTGCCGGACTCCCTCATACTTCTCCCTGTGCCAATCTGAGCTGTGTAGACGTGCACTGAAGATCTGCTATAGTGAGCCCTTCCCTTACCTCCACTTCTATAGGCCCTATAATGCACTGAGAACCTCTTTTTCGCAGTTAAATCTTTTGAAAGTTTCTTTTTCTTCATCATCTTTTTTCACGTACACTTCGGTTTTGCCACCAAATAAGGAGATAGCTTTAATGGGGAAATCAACTGCTTTATTCTGCATGTCCTGAGCCAACCCAGTGTTCCTGTGCCATGCAAATCTCCTAGAAGACTCACGTAGGCAGCCTACCTCAAAAGCAGAGAAGAGTCAGTATACGCCTTTTTAGCAATTAGGTCAGTTTTTCTAGAATCCTTGTCAGGCGGTATTGCTGAAAATTTTACTTTTGCTTTCTCACAAGCAACTGCCTGGATCACTCCCTCAGCATCAGGATGAGTATACACAAACTCGAAAAAAATAAATTTGGTAACCAGGATGGGTTCTATCTTCTTGTTTATGAAGAGCTACCCAGAACCTTTTTAATGTCATCTAAAAACCCATATGGATGGGTACAAACACTTATTTGTTGAGGCCAGACCCAACATACTCTTGAATTCTGCTTCCTTTAGATTCACTTCTGACTCAGTGTGTAATAGATTCAACGAATCAGCCAGCTAATTAACAAATGCAGTATAGGATGGTGTAGCCAGGATTTTTAGACTTGTACACAAGAGTTGATTTGAACTGTTGTGGCGCCCCCCCCACAAAACAAAAGATGTGCTGCCCCACCCCCATTTCAGTAGACAATGTGCTGACACTGACAATCAGACAGAAGTTAGCTGGCTTTTAGTTGCAATGTTTGGGATATGTTAAAAGCCTCTGTACCACATAAAGGTAGCCAGCCTTACAGAAGTCCATTCACACCTGCACTCATGCATACACACTCGATCAGGTTACTCATACAATCATGGCCTGTAAGTTTTGCACCCAAACATCTTCCAAAGACCATTCAAAAACTCACACTAAAGCGTCCTAGGAAGGGAAAAACAGTTCTTCAGGATACATCAGGCTCTGTTTGCGTTTGTTGCCCTGGCCTGATGCTAATTTGGCCCCTGGATTTTCCAGATTTTACTGTCCTCAGCAAAGTACACCGAGTATATCTGCAGACACCCATGGGTTGAAGCGTCCTCATTCACTTTGCTGGGAAACCAAATTCCTACTTAGTTGAAATCACTTTCTCTGTCTTCCTCCATGGAACCCTCCTGTGAAGGGATACTAGGAAAGCTAGTGGCTGTTTTTTTTTTTTTTTTTTTTTAAACTTTGCATTGTTTTGAACAATTGCCCCAATTTTCTTAATGTCCTCCACAAAGACCATATTTTTCTCTTGCATGGGTTCCGCTATTTGCTTTATAGGCAGAGGAACCTCATGGTGCAATTGTTTTTGCTTTGTTTTGCCAGCCGTAGTATTTGGCTAGCATTTATTTCGAAAAACTCTTACTTTCTATGGCTGCCATCAAAGGCATCAAGAGCGTTTTTGGCTGGGAGCCCAGTGTGCTTTACTGGAAGATGGTTTCGCATTTTTTTCTGTCTCCTTGGTTGCCAGAGATGACTGCTCCATAATGAATGTCTTACAGCTTTTTGCAGTTTCCTTGGTTGCCAGAGATCGCTGCGCTGAAGAAGCACTATCTGAAGCAGAATATCTACCTTCAGTGGTATCTTTCTTCATGTTTTTATACTTCTCTTTTTTTCCACAGGACAGCACTCTTATGAAGCTGTTGTGGAAGATGGTGCAGACAACAACTGCCATTTGGCTGCCCTGTCTGTTTTAAAGCAGAACACTGCAGAGTTAATTCTAAAAACTGTAATCTGGGCCCAGACAATCTAAGCAAAGGTTGTGGTCATCTACTTTTGCCAACCAATGCTTACAGGTAGGCCCAGTTTTTTTTTTGTTTTGTTTTGTTTTCAGGCTTTCCTGTCACGCCACTTAAACAGGAAGTTACATAAAAATGTTTTCAGTGGTAGTTTTTGTGGAAAAACTGCAACCGCCTTTAAAATTAAGGTCCATAAAATGATTTTTTTTTTTTTTTTTTACACTTATCCAGAACTGGGAAATGGCGAAAATAACTATAAAATTAATAATAAAACTAAGCTTAACTAACACAAAGTACTGAACTTTACAAGATGGTCAGAACTAAGAAAAATCAGCCAATTGGACTGTAACAGGACTCTTGGGCGACATCTCCTCAGCAAAGAAATAAATCTTCCATTATAACCCTAGGAAGAGTGTGAATACACTGTAGAGTTCTAATTTTAAAATTCTTATGTTCTGTCTCTGGGGCAAGAGCTCAGGGCTTAGATTATGCAATCAGTATGACATCACTGATGCACTTTAGTTGCTAGAATGGGAACTAGTCACTGGTTATGAGGCCCATGCCTGGCCTCACTTCCACAACACCAAGGACTCCACCCCACACACACATCTTGCTATCATCCAGTTGCCTCCTTCATCACTGTAGGTGACTGAACTGAAAGGGGATAACCTGGGTCCACTGGATGGCCCAAAGCTAGCACTATGTACTACCTTACTGGCATCTTGGGTTCAGAAGTAAGCCCAAGACACTGGCAACTGGGCAGCTGAAAAATTAAAGCTACGTACATACAGTAATGGTTCATCTTCCACTATATCTTCACTACTGATTACTACTTACGGGTCTGGCCAGAGGCACTAGGACCCCGCAGGAGTACAGCATTGCCAGGGAGCTGGCCACGGCTACTGGGCATGGCACCTGCGCAGCCCCCACATGGTCCAAGTGTCAGCCAGTAACCACTGCCAGCTCCCTCGCTGACCTCAGTTTTCACCAGGAGAGAAACAAAGTGGGCAAAAAAATAACGAGAGGGCTAAGAAGTTCCCTAGCCCAAAGGAAGAGGGAAAGGATATAGGAAATATTACAAAACAACAAAATAAAACCAGACTACCAATCTTTGAATACAGAAAAAAAGGCACATTAGTTGGTACAAAGGGGTAGCTGGGTATGGAACCAGAGTCTCATATAACTAGAGCTTGACAGTGATCTGAAAGGCAGCAGCCCTGAAGTATGTGGCCTTGGCAGGAAAGAGGGGAATGCCCAGAATTGGGACCTCCTTGCAATTAAAATGGCACAATGTGCCAAAAAAGGAGTGGAACACAGACTCCTGGAAAAACAAACCCCATACTACCAGACAGAGGATTGACTGAACAGTCAGTCAGAATATGCCCTTTTGTTCCATCAAGGAAAAGGAAAGGGGAAACTCAGGTGTATGTGTAGGGCCGAACAGCCCAAAGGAGCCACGGTGTGTTCACCCCCAGCACTCCTAAGGGTAATGGGCTAACAGCCCAGATTGCATAAGTGCAGAAAAAGGGCATAACTAAAAAAGGATAGTCTGGCATAGCCAGAACAAAAACAATATCAGAGAGCATGACCTCTTTCTCCTGCAACACAGAAATGTACACTGTGTCAGAACAAGTTTACTTTTATCCAATCCAGTGCAGAACACTCTCCTCAGACAGTACAACTGCCATGTTGAGTTAGGTGGGTTAGGGAAGACTAGGATTGAGGAATTCCATATCTGGCTAGGGGTGATGTAAAGACAATGGACATGGAATAACTGATGTCTGGGGGAACACATGAGAGGACAAGGACCTATACACAATGGACAGGTTGCACCTCAACAAGGAGGGAGCAAGGGTGCTAATTGCAGGATTCATTAGTTATAGCGGCAGGGATCTAAATTTAAATTGACGGGGGTGGGAGTAGGGCTCAAAATATGCATTGTTACCTGGAGGAGGAGGAGGTCATAAGACCTCCCCCCATTCAGGACAGGTGGCCTGATGGGAAGAGCACAGAGGTGGGACCAGGTACGAGAGGGAGTGGCAGGCAGTCACAAGACACTGTGGAGGGTGGTGTCTCTAAATGCAAAGAGTTTGGAAAACAAAATAACTGAACTGCATTTACTGATGGCAGAGAGGGAGGTAGACATCGTTGTTGGATTTAATATGTAATAGCTCTATCTCATGATATACCCTATGTTTATGAAATCTGTAAATGTTGAAAATACCATGGCACTAGGTGTTTTTGATAATGATAAAAAGTACTAGGTGACCATTATAGAAATTAAGTTAGCTGTACTATTTAAAATGCATGTAAATTGCTGAAAACTGAACAAGTCTGAAATTTCATGGTGAGTTGCATATATCCCATGATGCTTTGCATTATGGAAGTATGTTGATGTTGTATTTCTTTGAAACTTGATTTGTTGCCAGTGCCCTTTGGGGTAACCCTTTTTTCAGTGATTCAGCATTGAGGTTCTTTGTCTACAACTTGTTTTGTGTTTTTTTTTCTTTTTGAGCCCCCACTACCCAAGCAAATGGGGCCCACATAGGGAAGAAGAGTTTTCACTGAAAGTGGTTAGATCAGAGATCAGTGTCAGAAGGTACTGGCTAAGTGCAGAGAAAGGACATGCATAGTCTGTTGCTGCAAACTGATGTACTGAAGAAGGAATATGGCATTGCAGAAGCTTATTTCCTGGATTTGGAATACACGTCACACAGAGATTGTGTGCTGAACCTGAAGTTCGGTGTCTGGTCCATCTGTTATCCCACAACCCCTCCACAGACTTGGTGTAAGAAGTGGGATAACTTGCTAGAAGCATCTGGACTGGCAGAAGAGGGGCGTTTTCTGTTGGATATCGCCCAGATATCCCAGGTGGACCAATGCACCAGGAGTTGCCAGAGGAGAACCCGTAGAAGAAAGTCTGTGGAGTTTTGGCCAGAACCATGCCCAGCAGATGAAGAGAAGCTGCTGCCTGGACTGGATCTGGGAGCGCGGAAGAAGGCCAAGCCTGAAGACAACGAAGATATGCAGGTCGAGGCAGACTGGAGGTGCGAGAAACAACACCTCAGAGGTGGAGACCCTGATGAGGATGATCCACTGCATGAATGAGCAACAGCTGGAGGCAGACAGACTATGCAGAGAGGCGGAAAACTGGTGCCAGGTGCTTGAGAGGTTCCTGCCAGAAAGTCCGGATAAAGAGTCGGAGGAGGATTTTTCATGGGCTCAGTTTGAGGAGGACCCCCTGACTCAGCAGGATATTCCTTTGTTTCCTGTGTTCCCAGGATGTTACCTTTTGGAGGTTGGAGATGCAAGTATGGAACTTGAATGTGAGTCCCCAGGTAAGACTGTGAATAGTGATATTGTGCTGGGGTTGAAGATTTCCAAGCAAGCAAGAAGAAGCTTATGAGGCTGAAGGGACTTTTTCTTGTATTGATGCAGCTAAATCTATTAACAGTACTGACTGGGGGTATACTGCAGGCTAAAGATGCTAATATTGCCAGAATGTTACAATATGTTAAGATCAAAGAGGTGGTACATGCGTTTTATTTATTTATTTATTTTTGTTATGGAAACCTACAAAGGAGGAGGTGGGTGGAAAATGGATTGGAACCTGTGTTGGGGTAACACCAAAAGGGTGTCTAACCTCAGGTGTCTGTATCTGTAGCAAGTGAAATGAAATCAAGAGACAGTGGGTTTATGTAGAGGGGTTGAACCTAGGACTGGGCCCTTGCTTAACACTGACATGTCTGGTGGGGTTGGAGCAAGTAATTACTCACCCCAAAGAAAGTTGTGGTTCTGGATTTCACAACCATCCAGATTTTTTGGTTAAGAAATATGACAGACTTTCCCTAAAAGGAGATGGGAAGGTAGCGTTAATCTCTGTTGAGAAATGCGTTAATGCAGCAGGATAAAGAATGATGATATCCACTATGTTTATGATAGAATGTTTATTGTTAATAGAGTAAGACAGAGTTTCTGAAGATGGATGGGTGGAAGCTCCATCCCTTCCTGGGGCAGAAAGGTGGTAAGCAGTCTGCAAAAACTGCTTCCCTCTTAAGGTGGGGGATATGTCACAGGGAGCTCCTGCCACTCTTGAGAATCTACCTTTTCTGAAATCTGTTTCAAAAGTTCTTCTATTTTTTAGCCGAATCTATCCTTTACAATTTCTAGTCCATAAGGCTGGCCACCTATGGGTACCCACTTCCCTTTCTTGACTAAGCTATAGTGTCCTCTTTAATTTTCCTTTTCCCTCTTAGGTCCTCGTACAGGGAGGTTATTGTGGTGACCTCCAAATGTATGTAAAACAGGTTATGTTTATCGTTGTTGGATTCAGTATGTAATAGCACTATGGCATAATACACCTTGTTTATGAAACCTTAAATGTTGAAAATACCATGGCACTAGCTATTTTTGATAATAGTAAAAAGTACTAGGTGACTATTATAGAAATTAAGTTAACTGTGCTATTTAAAATGCATGTAAATTACTGTAAACTGAACACGTCTGAAATGGAATGGTGATTTGCATATATCCCATGATGCTTTGCATTATGGAAGTATGTATGACGTTGTATTTCTTTGAAACGTGATTTGTTGCCAATGCCCTTTGGGGTAACCCTTTTTCAGTGATTCTGCATTGAGGTTCTTTGTCTATAACTTGTTTTGTGTTTTTTCCTTTTTGAGCCCCAACTACCAAAATAAACAGGGCCCACATAGGGATGAAGGGTTTTCACTGAAAAGTGGTTAGATCAGTGTCAGGAGATGCTGGATAGATGCAGAGAAAGGACATCCATAATCTGTTGCTGCAAACTTGTGTACTGAAGAAGGAATATGGCATTGCAGAAGCTTATTTCCTGTATTTTGAATAAATGTCATACAGACATTGTGTGCTGAACCTGAAATTCAGTGTCTGGTCCATCTGTTATCCCACAACCCCTCCACAGGGGCGGATCACTCAATAAATACTAAGAGGTCTTCAAATTTGAGCAGACTAGATGTACCAAGGCCTCTTTCTGCTGGCTGTTTTCATACGTTCATAGGTTTGATAGTGCTCCAAGACACAGATTTCATTTAGCAACTAACAGGGACATACCCCGGGCAGGGAGAAAGAGGACAAGAAAGAGAAGGAAGGGAGCTGGGACTTTTTTTGGTTGGTATGGGAACCCTGTAAAGGAATCCTTACCCCACTCTGAATTTTTTTTTTGAAGGAGAGGGAACCCAGTAATGGGTTCCACCCCACCCCCATTTTATTTTTTTGTAAACAACTACTCCATAGGAAATACAACTGGGAGATGCCATGGCACTAGGTGGTGCCTAATAGCAGTAGCAGGGTGAACTTTCCAGAGTCCCTGGCTCTGGTAGAGCAGGGGATGGTGGTCAGGCATGGTAATCAGTGGTGAAGATATTCCTCAAGATCAACAGTTACGGTAAATATGTAACTTTCATATCTTACAAGAATCGGTCTTTCACCACTGATTCCCACTTATGAGTCAGAGTACCAAGCCTTCCCTTTTCTTCTGAGGGAAGAGGTGGTTCATCCTGACAATAACAGATACTCTCAGCCCTCTGGATGGGGGAGAACACCAGAGACTGCTCCTGAGAAACAGGTGAGATCTGAGACTGGTCCTGTAGAACAGGAGCAGGAGTATTCCCCAATAGTTCCCACCTGACTAAGGGAGAAGAAGCGAGTCCCTAGAAGTACAAGTTAAGCATCTTAAGCTGGGTAAAGCTGCCAGTCAGGAAAGACGAAGTCATGCCATATGCCTGATGCAGACTGCAGTTCCTGTCAGCCTGGAAGCCACCTGGTCGGCATCGTACAGTGTCCTCAACTGGTGCCGAGCTACCTCCAGGCCCTGGGAAGAAAGGTCAACTGCCCGTCTGTCTCACTCTGCAGTTGTGTAGCCATGTGTGCCTGGTGTGCAGAAATGCACATTAGGGCACAAGCCGGGGAAAAGCCTTTCTGCTAAGGGTATCCGACTGGAGGTCGGTCATGCACGAGGCGTCATCGCCCCAACAGGATCTGCAGCACTTCAAGCTCAGAGGAAGTATAAGATACAGTACCAGAAGACCCTGAGGTTGCACAGTAGCATGTGAGAAGATCCCTGGGAATGGCTGGGTTGGATAAAGGACGCGCCTCCACACTGCCCTGGATGTCTTCTCAAAGGCTCTAGGACATGGAGGAACAACAGAAGTATCCAGACTGGGAACTCAGAAAAGTGTGCTCAAGTCCATGTGCTCTCTTCTGTTTATTTTACAAGTGCAATACTGTTATTGCATTTTAAATTCTGTAAACTGCACTTTGCACTTTAATAAATATCAGTGTGCTGAACTATGTCGCTGGTGCCGGCTTTTGCTTTACTTATTTCCATTTTTACAAGGTGACTATTTTGGGAAGGCATCCAAATAAATTGAGAAAATGTGAAGGATATGACTTGAACGTTGTTGGATACAGAAGTGATTCAGGAATTTCTGACAGAGAAGAAGGGTCAGGGATTTCCCCTGGAATTATTTTGTGATTCTCCATACTATTCAGAGAAGGCCATCAAAAGAATACAGACTGACCATCAGAAGCAGACATTCACCAGCATCAGATAATGACTTTCAGACACTCATCAGCCCACCATGTTTCCACCAAGGTGTCCGTGGTAGTGGTGGCCAGGCTTGAGGAATCTGTGGTTATCTGTATAACCTTCTGTTGATTCTGAAGCCATCTCTGAAATAGTCCTGACTACTAACATGTTGGAAGAGTGCAGCTGAGTAGTGAACCAGGAAAAAAGCTTGATTTCTCAAACAGAGTCCATCTTATCTTGGAATTAGAAACACAGAAACACAGAAATGTGATGGCAGAAAAGGACTACCAGGCTCACCCCAGTCTGCCATCTGTCTGGCTATCTGCTAGGACATGCCCTTCCCCCTCAACAGTCCCTTGTGTCTGTGCCATGCTCTTTTGAAGCCTTCCACAGCTGTTTCTCCAATCAACTCCTCAACTGATTTCATAATTTTCAGCATGCAGATAACGCTGACATCAAACTTCTGGTGGCTCCAATTTTGGGGACCAAACTATGAATATACTGTGTCTGTATGTCATGCACAGAGACAGTCATGATGAGAACTAAAACCAGTTATCAGGGAATATGAACTTGACAAGTCTTAGCAGCGGTAAAAGTCATAGATAAATCCCATGGTTGAGGCAGTGGTATCACTTATAGGCGTCTCTAGCTTTGAGACTGTTCATAGATGTTAATCTTCTGAGCTTGTGTTTTTCTAGCCACTATTGCAATGCCCTTTCGGAATCCTCTCACCTCTGCCAAAGGTGGAGCATTGGTGTTAGAGCAGTGGCAGATGCCCCCCTTTTTACTATTTTTTTTTATTATATAAACTCCCTCTTTTTCCACCTTACTCCCTGTCCCTCCACTCAATCAGATCCCCTCAAGCCTCGCACATCCCCTGTAGCGCCTCAGGAGTCTGCTCCTAGAGTGCAACCGCCCGCCTGATTAGATCCTTGGTGCCCGGATAACCCCCCCCCCCCCCGAGTGGGGCAAGGAGAGGTCCCCCTCTTACCTCCCTCAACCTTCGGTTGAGCGAGCAGTGCACAGTGGAGTCTGCCCCTGTTGTTGGCTGGAGTTGCTCTGGAGGGTTAGTCACCTAGGAGTGTCGGGGTCCATTTTCCCTGTTCTTGTAAGCCCTTACCCCGCAGTCACCTACACTCAAGGAGAGCCAATTGGGAGGCATGCGTCGAGATGCAACTCCTCCCAGGGCTCTCGGCCGACGTCTGCCCCGCCCATCATTTGTCCCGACTGCTCTGCCAATCCCAGGTTCACCCGGGAGATGGCAGTATAGCAGTGGGGAGTGGCACACAATCCTCCTCAGAGAGGGAGAGGTGCTATTGGGTGCTCAATCCCTCTCTGCCCTTTCCGACCCCTGGCGGCCTGAGTCCACCGCCGAACCCGGGTCACGGCGTGGAGCAAGGTGTGGTGTCCAGTGCCTCAACCCTCAGTGCCACCGGGCCAGTTGATGCCCCTCTTTTTAATGAAACCTATTCTCCTTTGCTGCCAGTCTGCAGACCTGTCTGTCTTTTCTCCCACTTTCTCCCACAGTCTGATCTCCGCAGTGTGACCCCTTGCTACAGCCCGTTGTTGACTTTGTAAGTACATTCTCTCCTGTAGCTGGTGGGTCAACCCTCCAGGCCCAACCATAGAGGTCACTCATGGTACTGTGGACACGAGGTGCCACCCTCCATGACTGAGGATGCACTGTTAACAGGAACGCTCTTTGATCTTCTAAGAATCAATCTTCACCACTCATTCCCATTTATGGGTCTGTGACAGAAGTATTAGAACCCAGAAGGAGCAAAGCTTTTTCCAGGGGACCAGTCACAGCTACTGGGCATAGCGCCTGCTCACCTCCCACATGGTTCCACGCACCAGCCAATAATTATTGCCGGCTCCCTCACTATCCAGAGTTCTGGTATTCTTGCCGTAGAGTGCACACAGCACCTCAGCCTGCCTCTTTGCCTCTTTTTTAAACCATAATTTTTTGTTTAATTGCAGTGTTGCCTGCCTGGCTTATTTTACTGCAATGCCAAAGTCTGAGAAAAAAGGAGCTAAGCCACCAAAGAAAGTCTGACAGCTGCCCATTATGCATCGTTGCCCCGTGGGAAAACAATGGCTGTTCCAGACTGGCATTTGTCCTATGCAGCCTATGTCTTGGATCAAAGCACAACATGGATGCATGCAATACCTGCTACTCTTTGGACTGCCATACCTTTGAGAACTACACATTAAGGTGGGGTCTTCCAGTCCCAACCTTCAGAGGCAGGCCTCGCACATTTGCAACCACGCTCCAAGTCTCTAGGCCTTTTCCATGTACCTTATCCCAGGACCTGTGGTTCCACGGAAGTATAGAGTTCTTCTCGACCTCACCACACTAAGGCATCAGAGACTCTTGTGGATGGGTTTGTAGGACAGCTGACTCCTTCTGGAGATGTGACTGTGAACCTTCCACAGTCTGCCTGCCCAGAGTAGCAAATGCCCACGTTGGTGAGGCTGCAGCAGTATGCTTGGTGTACACCTTGATGTCATCCTCTGGCATCATCCATGCTGTTGTCACTGTTCATGATGACGACGGTGGGTTGCACTGCAGGCAGTGCCTGGACCCTTCCTAGCACTGTTCATGGTGTCAGGAGAGGGACAGGCACCAAAGCTGTTGTCCGTTCTGTTGCAAGTTCAGATGCTGTTACCATCCATGGTGTTGCTAGCGTGAGCACTGAAATCAATGTATTTTCCAGGTTCATTTCATTCAAACCAAAATCACCACTCAACTAACAAGAGTCTGGAGCATTTATCTCCTAAAGGGGTGAGCTTTGTGTGAGTCTTTGGTTTAAGCTCTTTAAAACTGGGTAAATAAGGCCAGAAAAGTGGCAGTGTCACTTTAAATCATCACCTTAGAAAGCATATCAACTCCACTGTTTTGCGTCCTTGGGGACCCTTGAGAAAGCAAGTAAGTGAAACAGGTTGAGTCAGTGTGCTCTCTTCTGTGTTATTTTACAGGTGCCCTGCCTGTCACCAGTAAGTGTAATATAGTTAATGCACTTTAACTTTTGTAAACTGCACTTTAATAAATATCAGTGTGCTGACCTCCATAGCTAGCACCAGCTTTTGCTTTGCTTGTTTACGATTTTGTTAAGCCAGCCACAGTGGCAATTGTTTTTTTTTTGTTGTTTGAAATTTCTATATTTTTCCCCTCCTACTTCTCTCAGAGCCGCATCATTGGGAGACGCCAATTAAGCCTGCCCCTGCCTAATGCCTTACCTGACAACCCCTGGTCCCTCCATCCTGCCTCGAACCCCCCCGGGTGGGGTCAGGGTAGGGCCAACCCCCAAATCTTGTGGTCCTTGTCAGGGTCGGGGACTGCAAGCAAGCACTGGCACAACAGAAACCAGCTCGGCGGTCCGTCTTCCCGGCTCTAGAGGTTTTCCCCCCTTTTTCTGTGGGACGTTGCATGCCCATATGTCAAGGAGCACAAGTTGACGTCTGCAACATGCCTCCCCCTCCTTCCACGAAGGAGCTGCCCCTGGAGCTGATAGGTCCCAGACCTACGCCTGTGACCAATCGTGCCCCAGTGGCTCCAGCTTACTGTCACGCCTCCGCCAGAGATCACTGCTTGCTGGGCTGTAGGGCCCCTCCACCCTCCCGGAGAAGGCGAGCTGTCATTAGACGCTTCGTAGCCCTATCTCCCTCCAGCTAACCACGGTGGCCAGAGCTCGCTTCCAAACCCGGGTGGCGGTCGTGAAGCAAGGTGTGGAGTCCAGTGCCTCAACTCTCAGCGCCACCGGTCTGGCTCCAGTGTTAATTCTGAGTTTCACCTTGTAACAAGATGTAAATAACAAAGTTCAAGGGTGCAGGGAATCAGACTACTAATGTTGTTATTCAAAGTCACACTGCCATATTAACAAGTGTGCTTCACTTTAAAAATTCCTCAAAGCCCCCACAAAAAGCTTAACTGCTTAACTCTTTCTAGAAGGTAAATACTTCAGTTTGTATAATGTTTCTTTTTTTGCAGTTTGGGAGGGGAAGGGATCATAATTTGGTTCTGAAGAGCTGACCAATGGGTCCCTTCCCCTTCCTGGTGTGCTGGCCTGTGCCCATAACGCAGATGTTTTATGATGTTTGAGTAGGACTAGCATGGGAGCGTGCTCCATCAAAATCAATGAGGCTGTTTTTTAAGTGTTTTTTTTTTTTTTATTATATTTTCCTGATCAGTTTCATTCAAATCAAATCCACCGCTCAACTAACAAGAGTCTGGAGTATTTGTCTCTTAAAGAGTAAGCTTTATAATGGGGATTTGGTTTAAGCTCTTTAAAACAGGGTAAATGTCTCCCAAATAGCAAAACAAATTGGCTATTTGGGAGACGTGTACCCTGTTTTAAAGAGCTTAAACCAAATCCCCATTACAAAGCTTACCTCTTAAGGAGATAAATACTGCAGACTCTTGTTAATTGAGCAGTGGATTTGATTTGAATAAAACTAACCTGGAAAATATAATAAAAAGCACTTAAAAACAGCGCCATTGATTCAGATACACTTGCATGCTTTTAGCAGGTTGTATTTGTAATGTTTTGATAAAAATTAATAAAGCTTCTTTAAAAAAAAGGGGGTAAATAAGGCCAGAAAAGTGGTAGTGTCACTATAGTCACCATAGAGCTTCAGCAGTACTGCTGCAGTCCCAAAGCAGCTCACACACAGTACATGAAAAGCAAGCATTTCTTGGCAGAATATGCAATACTTATGCTACCTAAAGTGATCTTCCACAGCTAACTAGAATGCACAGCAATCACCTAATGTGTCAGCAGATGAAACTGCTTAAGTCCTTTGAAAGGTCAGTGCAGAACTTACTGTGACGTCAGGATCAAGATGGCAGCTCGAGATTTAAGGGTGCAACCCTACCCACTCCAGACTCCCTGGGGGAGACTGTTCCATCTCTTCACCACCCTTTCAGCGAAGTAGAATTTCCTCAAGTTTCCTCTAAGTTTTCCACCTTTTAGTCTCATGCTGTTCCCCCTTGTTCTGCCATTTCCCTTCATGCGAAAGATGCTCCCCTCTGGTACCTTGCTGATCCCCTTTAGATATCTGAAGGTCTCTATCATGTCCCCCCTCTCTCTCCTTTCCTCCAAGGAGTACATATTTAGAGCTCTGAGTTTCTCCTCATATGACTTATGCTGCATCCCTGACACAATTTTTGGCACCCTCCTCTGTACCTCTCCATTCTGTATATGTTTTTTTGGAGATGGGGTCTCCAGAACTGAACACAGTACTCCAGGTGAGGCCTTACTAGGGAGTTGTACAACGGTACCACCACTTCCCTCCATCTACTTGTTATACCCCCCCCCAAGCACCCCAACATTCTGTTAGTCTTTCCAACTGCACTGTCGCACTGCTTAGCCACTTTCAGGTTGTCTTCTATGACTGCCCCTAGATCCCTTTCCTCTGTGGTGGTCTCCAGTGTTATCTCGTCTAGTTAATACTCTGCCCTAGGATTCCCTCTCCCTAGGTGCATAATCTTGCACTTTTATGCACTGAAACCCAGCTGCCATTCCTTGGACCAGTTTTCTAGCTTCTTTAGATCCCTAATTTTTTCTACACCTTCCTGTGTATCTATGCTGTTACATAGCTTTGTATCATCCACGGACAGGCTAACCCTCCCTTCTAGACCCTCTGCAACATTTCTTATTAAGACACTGAAGAGCACTGGTCCCAGCACTGATCCCTGGGGTACACCACTTGTTACCCATCCTTCTTGTGAGCTAACCCCATTTACCACCACTCTGTGTATTCTATTACTCAACCAGTTTCTATCCCCCGTGACCACCTCTGTACCCACCCCCAGATTTGCCAGCTTGTGGATTAGTCTCCTATGTGGAACTGTGCTGAAGGCCTTCCTGAAGTCCAGATAGGCCACATCTACTGCTCTGCCCTGGTATATTTCCTTTGTCAACCACTCAAAGAAATCAATTAAGTTGGTGTGGCATGGCCTCCCTGTAGCGAATCCATATTGCCTTTGATCCAGCAGCTCCATTGTCTCTAGGTAGTCCATCAGCCTTTCCTTAAGTAGGGTTTCTATCATTTTACCTACTATCGAGGTCAAACTGACAGGGTGGTAGTTTACTGCCTTCTCCTTGCTACCACTTTTGTGCAGGGGTACCACTTGTGCCCTCCTCCACCCCTTTGGAACCACACCACTTTCTAGTGACCCACTGAACAGCTTAGCCAGAGATTTAGCCAGTTCCTCCCAGGGCTCCTTTAGGATCCTCGGGTGTACTGCATCAGGCCCCATAGCTTTATCCACCCTAAGCTTCCCTGTGCTCCCAGGTCGCACCTGTGAAAAAGCTTTCAGCTTAGCGTGCTACTCCTGGTTAAACTACTAAAAAAAAAAAACTGTTCTAGTCTCTTTACTCCGTCCTCTGAAAAAGGTCTAATGTCCACCCCTTCTCCATTAATGGGGGACTATCCCCACTGTCTTCTTCCATGAATACGGAGCAGAAGTATTTGTTGAGGACAGCCGCCTTGTCATTATACCAGAACAATACCTACAACGATATCTTGGAGAGAGACCTGTGACAGGATGGAGAACTCCAGGCCCAGAATCTCCATCTCGTCGGATGAGGATGGTGAAAGATGTGTAGCCTGCGACTCAGACAGTGAATATCTCAGGCTTCAACTGTATCCTCAAGGTTTAGCTGCCACTGTGTCCAAGTAGAAAACCACACCTCCACCATGAGAACAAGTTAATCACAAACGGAAAAACTTACAGCAAAACTGCAGGACTTTCAGAGGGAAGCTTGCAACACAATCAGGGGAGCTTAGAAAACTAAGCTAGAAAAGCTTAGTGAGGCACATGAGCCACAACTCTTGACCACAGATCACTGCATGGATATGGGCGAAACTGCTATCCTCCAGCTGCAGTCAGCGATAAAACATACTGAACACAAGCTGGAGGATGAAGAAAGCTGCAACCTCTCACTATAGGGAAGGAGGACACAGATATCATCCTATTCATTCAGACCTTTCTCAGGGACTCTTTAGGCCTGCCACATGACCAGACCCTTGAAACAAAGTGGGCCCATCGGGCACCTGGCCCAAAACCAACTGCTGCTAATACTCAGCCAAGGTCCATCATCACTTGAAGTAAGACAAGCAGGATGTGCCCACAAGGGCATAGAAGAACAAAAGAGTTATATATAAATATTCTCTGGTGTATTCTGATAACGACTACCCCTCCTCCCTCCAAACTAAATGCAGAGTCTCCCTTTGATGAAAGCACTGAATTCTCAGGGCCTCAAAATTTCACATTCCCTATCCGGTCAAAATAGTTATCCTATTCCCAGAGGACCAAAAGACTTTATCAATGGCTAAACAAGCCTTGGAGGAGCTGCCATCCGGGCACTCACTTCAGCACAAGACAGACTGCCACAGCCCACTGCAGTGGCAAAGCTTCCACAGTTGGCTTGGCAAACATTAGGAAACTCTGAAACATAAAAACAGCAGCCCGCTGCCACAATGCAGCAAATTTTACAGCACCTCAAGTTTACCTAAATGACACCCCAGTGCTCTGCTAAACCGCCCTGAACTATCAGGCATGAAGCCCGTGAGACTGAACAGTGTCCTCATGATCCCCTGGTGAGCTGCTTTTCTGTATGCCCTCCTGCCCCCCCCCCCCCAATCCCTGGCCAGTTTGGATCTCTCTTGCCTGCAACCATCCTGGTGGCTTTATGCATTTCCATAACCCCTAGGGCTCCTGCCCGGCCAATCCTCATCATAACTGCCTGCATGAGGCTGTGTAAATTAAGAGAAAAGTTGAATGCCTGGTAGTGGTGGACAGGCCTGGAGATACTGTTTATGAAAGCAGACTGTCCCTGCCCAATCATGAAATACTTGATGGGCTCAAATGATGAGTGTTTTTGTGTGGGACTGCTAGATCCCCTGCCATAGGAATTAACTGTGTGCCCAGGGTTCAGACTGGAGCCTCCACCTTGGAGACCATGTTCTGCCACAATCACCCAGCTGGCACCCCTGACAGTTTATGTTCCCAAGATCGGCCTGTTCATTGGCATGCCTCTATATCACCCCCCCCGACCAGCACTCCAGCAGTCAGGAAACTGTGACGCTTCTCCTGACTAATATGTCCTGCATGCTCCTCCTGGCAGGACATTTTAACATGCTTAGCTCAAAACACCAGGAACACCTCCAACCCTAGTCCATTAAGGCTTCTGCAACCAGATTTTGAGAACTGCACTGAGCCAATATCTGGAGGGTGATGCACCCCAGGACAAAAACTACATACAGTACATTACTCTGCATTGCACGGGGTATACACCAGGACACATTACTGTTACACCCAGAAGGAGCATTTACACTGTGTGACCAGCTGCAATCTGGGGGACATCTTACTGTCAGACTACAACCCTGTTAAGACCCATCTGAGTAAGACCCTTTGAAGTGTAAGTCAGGAACGTACCAACACTCAGTGTGCTCTACTGAGTTCTGGAAATTTCTGGCAGATAGGTAACCCAGATTCTAGAACTCAATAGCATAGGGAAGCACTCATAGGCAATCCTCTGGGACACAAAGACAGTCCTTAGAGGACACATCACTGAATTTACTGCATGGAAAAGAGGAAGAGGCAGAAGCACCTTATGGACTTAAGACACCCTGCACTTTTCTCAATAAGCCCATAAACAAGGGGACAGTTCTGTCAAGCCGCAGCTGAACAGGGTCCAAAAAGAGATGGCCAATATCCATCTCCAGAAAACAGAGATGGTGCTATCATTTGTACGGCAAAAATACTATGAGGTAGAAGCACGAGTGACCCGCATCCTCACGTTCCAGCTTCAGAAACAGAAGACCAAAACTACAGTAGTCTCACTTATACCCCTTTACACACCACCGTTGCAGCAGGACTATGGATATTGCGACGGCATTACAGCAACCAGTACAAGCCCAAGGGCGGACAAGATATGAAGGCCAGTAGGCCACTGCAGCCTTTTTACAGACACTCACCCTTTCGCAGCTTCCACCCCAGCAGGTGAAGTCCCTAATGTAACCCATTCAAGAGAGTGAACTGGAGTCACTCCTGTGCAGTGGATAAGACTCCAAACGCCCTGGGGCCTGGTGGCTACATCAGTGAGTTCTATAAGATTCAGAGGAAGCAACTACATTTGGGCATTTAATTACATGCTTTCCAGAGGACAGACATACCAAGGTCATGGCAATACAAAGTCATCTTGGTGATCCTGAAAGCAGGAAAAACCCGAAGGACTACTCCATGTACAAACCAGTCTCAGTCCTAAATGTAGACTAAGTTTTTTATGTCCATAATGGCGCAGAGACTCCATCATCTGCTACCCTCCCAGGCCCATCCAGATCAGACTGGTTGTGTCCGTAATAGGCAGACAAGAGATAACTGCTGCACCCTCCATGTCCTTCACCAAATACATAACTCAGCCACTCCATCACTACCGGTCAGTCTAAATGCAGAAAAAGCATTTGACCGGGTCTCCTGGGCATATCTTTTTGCCTCATTGGCAAAGCTGGGATTCCCAGTTCCCTTCACTTCCCTCTTATGGAGAGTTTATCATAGCCCTCAGCCTTTCATTAACGTCAGCGACCATGTGTCTCCACCCTTTACATTAGGCGGTGTACCCGTTAGGGCTGTCCTGTCACCGTTGTTATGCGCGTTCTATATAAAGCCACTAGCACAAGCTATCTGAGAAAGGGGACCACTTAAAAGCATTCCAATTGGTGTCAGGGAATGGTAGCATTATATGCCAACAACGTGTCTCTCTGTCTCTGTCTCTCTCTGTCTCTCTGGGGTACTTGAGATGCTAACCCAGTCTGGCGAGATTGCAGATTATAAACTTAATAGCACTAAAACAGAGGCACTGCCCTTGCAGCATCAACCATCCTCAACACTGTAAAACCAACTCCCCTTTCGCTGAGAGCTCCGAGAAATCAAATACCTGGGAATTAAACTTCCAGCAAACATGGACAGATTATATGATGTGAATTATGGACTCCTGCTAGCACAGCTCACTTCTCAACTTCAGCACTGGCATACCCTTCCCCTGGGCCTGATCTGTGAGAGCAACACCATTAGAATGATGGTACTGCCCCAGTTTCCCTATATTTTTCACAATGTTCATTTATTTATCCCCGAGACAGACTAGAGGAAAAGGCAGACAGCTATCTCACAATACACATATAGGCAGGGAAACATGCTCAAATCAAGCTCGGACCCTGATGCTCCCAAACATTAAGGGAGGGCTAGCCCTCCTGACCTGAAGACTTAATATACAGTCACTCAACTACAGATACTATTTCACTGGCACCTGGCAGGTCAGGTGCCACAATAGCTGGAGCAGGAACAAGCTCTCCTCCCATTCAATTACATGGTCTGCTACATGTTCTTTTCAATACATTCATCAGTGGCTTGGGAAAAGGAATCCAGGGCAAGATGTTAAGTAACTCTTTGCACATGATACTAAGCTCTGTGGCAGAGTAGACAGCAAGGAAGAAGTCAGGGAGATGCAGAGAGACTTGCAAAGGCTGGAGAGGTGGTCAAAGGTTTGGTGGTTGAAATTCAATCTCAAGCAGGTGAGGTACTCATTCAACCAGTGAACATAAGAAATTTCAAATACTTAATTCATCCAAAGCTTTCATTTTCTTTACGTTTTTCATGCTTAACCACCAAAATCAGTAGCACCAACGTTTCCAACCAGAAAACACAAAACTACGGTGCAGCATAATCTCTGTATATACACACAAACTAACTTAAACATTTGTATTTATATTCTGAATTGCAGGACCACTCCCCTTGATAACATTGGTAAAGGTGGCCAGTGAAAGATTGGGGCAACTGATTTTGATAGCCTAACATAAAAAAAAAAACTTAAAATAAAAGCTTTGAATGAATTAAGCACTTGAAATTTCCTATGTTCACTGGCTGAATGAGTACCTCGCCTGTTTGAGATTTACTTGCCCATTTGGACTCAACCTCAGTGGGCCAACTGAATGACTGCAGTTGGTATGATCACCAATAGGATCTCCTCCTTTTCCGAGTTGAAATTCAGTGCCAGAAAGTACAAGGTGATGCACACAGGGAACAAGAACCCCAGGACAGGGTACTGGATGGAGGGGAAAAGCTGGGCACGACCTCAGAGGAAAGAGACCTACAGTTCATCATCACTGACTCCCTAAAACAATCAAACCAGTGTAACAAGGCTTCCAATAAGGCAAACAGGATGCTGGGGTGTATAGGAAGAGGTACTGGGTGTAGCGAGCTACCCCACTGCTAGCCCTTATTTGTCGATATTACTATGTTGTATGTATATTTTCTTTATGTAGTCCTACATTTATTTACATGCCAGTGTCAGCAAAGGCACATAGAGAAGAGGCTGGATTTTTTTTTTTTTAAGGGATTTGACCTTCCTCTGACCTAAAAGGCCAGCTTTGCTTGCAGGAATCTGACAAGTTCTTCTCAAAAAGCTTGTGAATACATGATCAAAGAGTATTCCCCTAATGTTAACTGGCCAAGGGAAACAGAAGTAATAAAATCAAGTGGCTGGGCCACCGGCAGCATGGTTGGGTTTCTGCTTGCGATGCCGATGACCGAGATTCAGGATGGAGCCCAAGAGTCGGAGGGCTGGCCTGGGGGAAGATGTCTGAGCATCTCATGAACTGCTGAGTTCTTCCGGGGGGTACTCTAGTCCAGGGGTGGCCTGACCTCTGGCAACAGCCGGAGGTATCGCAGCCCTAAAGCCTGCACTAGTGGGGAGAGCATGATGTATGCCAGCGTAAGTCCTGGCATCGTGTGACACGTCACGCTCAGGAGGGCATACAATGAAAAATACCTCTCCCGGCACGACACTGATGCAGGGATCCGATACACCTTCCCACCACTGCTGCATGCCCAGACCCCAACTTTATTCCCCTGAGGATGGGGTTAAGGGGGAGCTCAACGAGTCCTCGCTGGGGGAGCTTGTCCCATGGGAATCTAGAAGGGACGTGTCGGCAGAGGCAGGTAGTCGGGTGACAGTGCTGTGAAGAAGTGGGGTTAAAAACAGAAAATCAAAAAAAAAACTGAAAATAAAAAAAGTAGTAATAAATCAGCTTGTATAATCATATAACTTACAGGATCTTCCTTATCAGAGTTGTAATTAATTCTAAAAAATGATTAGCGTTTTGCTCATAAAAGTGCTAAATCTTTGTGAAAATGTATAGCTCTTGCCTCGCTATGTTTTACAAACACAGCTCTTCTAAAAAAATCTATATAAATACTTTCTGTACAGTTAGTATTGTCCCAAGAAAAAAACTGCTAATCAATTATTTAAAACCGTGCTTATAACTAAATTAAGCCAGTTCAAAATCCCAGGATGAGAGAAGCTATTTCTACTGTTGTAAACTCTTAAGATCAAAAGGGAAATGGTCTTAGACAAGAGGAGACAGAAAAAGTGCCCCCAATACATTGACATTTTTTTAGCAAGTGCCAGGAAACATCCTTCTAACAGGAATGTGTGAGAATATAAACCCTATGTTAACTATGGGAATTATCTCACATCAAAGATTATCAGGATAATAAGACTTTGGGGAAGCACAAGAGTGACACCCCCTGGCCAACACGGAAGGGCTGGCCTTTATTCACAGACCTGAGAGTTGTCAGCTCTCCAGCACATTCAGGTCCATTCTGTCTGGACTCTTTCTTCTGACCACAAGGCTGCTACAAAAAGACTGCAATATTTTGCAAACCAACGATTCTCTGGCCTTTGAAGTCTTCATATCCAAGGTTGACTTAGCTAACATGTTTTAATGCATTTTTCTGTATAGTTTTCCATTTTGTTTCATATACTGTAACCTAAATTAGTATATGTTCTCTTTTAGTTGTAACTGATTTTATTTATTCTAGTAAAGACATTAGTTTTCCTAAAGAACATCTGCCTGCGTGAGGTTTATATATATATATTTGTGTGTGAATTGTGAAAACAGTACTAATAATTTGAGAAAACTGTTATTGCCAGAGGGGCTACCATAAGCAACCAAATTGAAAAAAGCGTCTGTAAAGGACGTCTGGAAGGATAGGGAGAATACCAGAGTCTACAAAGATTTTGAACCAGGCTGTTGCATGTTCTGTAGGGAGAAGGCCAAATCAGGTGTTACGCTGCTACCCTAAAGAGAATGTGATGCCTGGGCCTTCCTCCTTTGTGTAATAGCCAAGGAAAGGTTCATATTTGGCCACAAGACTCAAGACTGGTATTGCACCCTTATCCAGAGCTAGAGGGATGCTCGGGATCCTCGTGGCAGAGGTGCAGTCAAGACCTTGGCGAGCATTCTAAAGGATGAGGAGGGTATCCCTGTTCCCCCTCCTGTCACGGATTGCACTTAAGGGTGGGCGCTATGAGCTCAGTGGGCCTGACCCCCAAGAGTGGGTTCATGACACTAACAGAAGGAAATAGGTACTGCTACCTCTCTATAGCTCATTAGTGAGGACCCACCTGGAGTACTGTGCCCGGTTCTGAATTCCGCACATAAGGGATTTTTATTTATGTCTTTGGTAACCAGGTAGGTGCACTGATCCAAAGAACCATTTTCAGGCACGACCCAGGCCACAGGATGGCAACAGTACAAGAAGTAACAATACATACATGGCAAGGAAAAATGCACACCCCAAGCATGGAGTGGTGTGGAAAATAAGAAATAAATGTGCTTTTGAGACTGCACTGGATTATACAATTGCACTGGAGAGTATACAATAATTGTACACGATAGACTAGGTGCAAGCGTGCCAGTGAATAAATAGCCACAAGTACATACACCAACAGTATATGATATCATGGTTAAATTCCATACAGACACGATAAGGATAGGTTGTAGACAGTGAAGAACAGGGTGACCAAAATGATTCAGGGCCAATAGGGCAGATCTCAAAGATTCACTCAAGGTTCTGAACATGCACTCTCTGGAGGCCAGACAAGAGAGGAGTAGATATGACAGAGACCTTCAAGTTCCTGAAAGGAATGAACAAGGTAAATTGCAAATAACTATTTAGCATAAATACTGGATCAAGAACACAGGGGCATGAGTCGAAACTGATGGGGGGGTCAAGAGGGAGAGTTTTATTTTACAGAAAGGGTGGCTGAGCCATGGAACAATCATCCAGCTGATGTGGTAGGTGCCAGATCAGTTTCAAATGTGGCTGAGACAGAGTGAAGGGCTTAGTGATTGCTCAGGGTGGTAGCACTAGGGCGTGGAGCACTGGGGTGGATAGTGCGAGTTAGAACCCTATATGGACAAAAGGTCCGGGGTTTATGGGCAGACTGGATGGACCAATGGTGTTTTTCTGCCACCACTGTCTGTGTTTCCACGTTTAACAAGTGCACCCCTGAACGGGCAGTGGGAGACTATAATCCCTGGCTGTGGAGGGTTTGGAAAGTCTGGGCAAACCTCTACAGACAACCTGATTTGACTGCTTTTGATCTATGTCTGCCACTGGCACAGCAGAACTCCTTACCACCACATCTTGATCATGTCCACAAGGATTGGGGACACAGGAATCTCCTGTACCTGACCCTTTTTTTTTTTTTTTCTGGGAGATATATGGTCCTTTGAAGATATGCAACAGCAGTACAGACTAGAGAGAAAGATTCTTATTGCTACCTCCAGGTCTATCATTTTTTGACATCCCAACCCCAAGAAATAAAGAGACCAAGCCAAGAGGCAACCACTTACAGCTGCTTTACAATCTAATGCCAGACACCACATCTCCGTTTCATATAAAATTACACAAGACATACAACATCATGGCACTCTTAATACTGCCAAAAAGTGGGAGGAAGATAAAAAAAAAAAAAAAAGGCAATGGCTCAGGCAGAGTGGGAAAAGGGCTGTTATGAGGCAGGCCGTATCTAATCCTACATACGAAATAGCCAGCAGATACAGGCCTTATGGTCGGTCAAGTCTGCTCAAGTGTGCAGCATCCAGTTTATTAAACTGCAGCTGCCCCCTCCCCTTATCCACCCTTCCGATGTATTGTCCCCTACCTCTGAATTCTCTCCCCCCATCTTCCCATCAGTTTTGACCCTCCCTTTGACCCTGTCCCACCCCCTCTTGAAGCTGCCTACCATCCTCAGTGCTATCACTTCCTCAGGCAACGCATTCCAACCTGCCACCACCCTTTCTGTGAAATAGTGCCTCCTCATCTCCCCTCTTTAATCTTCCTCCCTCCAGTTTCAGACTCTGCCCCCTGGTGTCCCTCACTCCAGTTTCAGACTGTGCCCCCCTGGTGTCCCTCCCCCTTTTAACCTGGGCCCTCTGAATTAACTTGTTTATGCCCTTTAGGTACCTGAAGGTCTCAATCATATCCCATCTCTTTTCTATCCTCTAGGGTATACATGTTGAGCTCCAGCAGAGTCTGTGTCTTGTCCCACATTCCGAGGATCATCTTTGTCACCCTACACTGGACCCCCTCCAGTAGTTTGATGTCCCTTTTCAAACAGGGGCATCAAAACTGCATGTAGTACTCCAAGTGCAGTCTCACCAGGGACCTGTAGAGGGGCAGCATGACTTCCTCCCTCCGAGAGGTGATTCCCCTGGTGATGCATCCGAGCATTTTATTTGCCTTTGCAGCTGCCTTCCTACATTGCTCAGAGTGATTCATGCCCCGTTACCAGTACCCACAGATCTTTCTCCTCAACTACAGTGGATAACTGCACTCTCCCCAACCAGTAGCTGTTCCCAGGGTTTCTGCACATCTCACACATCTGTTTTACACACCTCACACATCTGGCGATAATATTCATGGAAGCACCTGGTTTGCTTCTTCAAGGTGTCCGTCATCACATCTAGATATGGAGCTGGGGCTCCTCTGCTTGCTGGCAACTGTGCAGCAAGAGCCGGGTAAAGCATGCCCATTCTGCATTAGTTAAGTTTGTTTCAGAGCTGGAGGGGGTGAGATCTGAGGTCTTACATTCCCCCTTTGCTCTTTCTCAAGAGGTGCATCTCTTTAACAATATCCTAGGGGACGCAAAGACAAGCACATAAAATATATCATCAGGCATTATTATTTCTGCTGCAAAAAAGTATAAGAAATAAATAGCTGACAACCTTCTCCAAATAAATGGGGGACTGTCGCACCCCATCACATAGGAGAGAGGCACCAAGCAGGGCTGCCTCGTCTCACCACTACTTTTTGCACATCATAATGAGCCACTTACTGTTGTAACTCATACTGAGAGGGAAGTTGAAGGGGTTACTCTAGGTGGAAGAGAGTACATACTAACATACCAAAATGCTAGCAGAATAGGCCTAACAGTCTTTTGTGTCTGCTCATTTGATCAGCCCCACCCTGGGAGCTGACCTTGCTGCTCCCCTCTCCCTCTCTGGCTTCTCCCTTCCCAGTCCTTTATAGTCTCGCTGCACTGGGTTTTGCTTCCATAACAGTTCCTCTGTACCTGTCCCACCACCTCTTGAACCCCTCCACTGTTTCTGCCTCTACCAGCCCCCTGGGTAGCGCATTCCATGGCTCCACCACCATCTCAGTGAAGTAGCACCTCCTCCTTTCTCCCCTGAATCTCCCCCCTCCAGCTTCCACCCATGCCCTCTAGTTGCCCCCAACTCCTTCCTTCGAAGCACCCTGACTGTTCCTCCCCTATTTATCCCCTTCATGTACCTGAAGACCTCTATCGTGTCCCCCCCAGTCCCTTCTCTCTTCCAATGTGTACATATTTAGCTCTTCAAGCCTCTCCCAATGGGTCCTTTCCCCCAAGCCCTAAATCATTTTAGTTGCCCTCCTCTGAACCCTCTCCAGGAGTTCAATGTCCCTCTTTAAATGTGTCCTCCAAAACTGCATGCAGTACTTGAAGTGCGCCTCACCAAGCAGTTATACAGTGGGAGTATCACTTCCATCCTACTTGAGGTGAGCCCCCTAGCAATGCATCCAAGCATCCTGTTGGCCTTTGCCACTGCCCTCCTACAAGTCTCCAAGTTGTTCATCTTGACATCCACCACCACCCCCCCAGGTCCCTCCCTGTCATCGAGACTTGTAGCATCCCCCCCCCTTCCTGGATGTACACTTGACCTGGGTTTCTGGCTCCCAGGTGCAGTACCTTTCACTTCCCTGCCTTGAACCTCAGCTTCCACCTTCTAGACCTCCTTTCCAGAGCCTCCAGGTCCCCCTGTAGGGCCACCCTCCCCTCCCCTCCTCCCCATCCACCACCGCCCCCAGTTTTGAGTCATCGGCAAAGAGACTCACCTTACTCCTCATACTCTTCCTTATGTCAGAGACGTAAATGTTGAACAGGAGGGGTCCAAGGACTGATCCCTGAGGGACCCCATTAATGGCCCTCCTTGGGGATGAGACTATCCCACCAACCACGACCCTCTGGGTCCGGTTCTGGATCCAACTGCCTATCCATCTGATCATCTGGTTCCCCACCCCCATTTCTCCCAGATTATCCAATAGGCCCCCATGAGGAACAGAGTCGAACGCCTTGCTGAAGTCAAGAAAGAGGATGTCCACTGGTCTACCCAGGTCCAAGGCACTCGTCACCCAGTCATAGAACTCAACAAAGTTTGTCTGACACAATTTCCCTGGGAAAAATCCATGCTGTCTATCGTCCAGGCACCCCAACTTTTCCAGACCCCCCCACAGTCTCTCCTTGACAATGCCCTCCATCACCTTGCCCACCACCGATGTCAGGCTGACAGGCCTGTAGTTCCCTGTCACCTCCCTTGATCCCCCTTGTGGATAAGTACTATATGCGCCACCTTCCAGTCCTGGGGCACCCACCCTGCCCTCAGAGAGATGCTGAAGAGCTCCACCAGGGGTTTCGCCAGGACATCCACCAGTTCCTTCAGCACTCTGGGATGAAATTTATCCAGTCCTGGTGCTTTCTCCGTCTTGAGGGACCTGAGGGCTTCCCTCACTCTCTCTGCCGTGATTTCCACCTCCGCTACCTCATCCCCCTGCTTTGCCTTCCCCCCAACTGCCAGTGATGCCCCCCCCTCTCCAGACCTGATCGGTAAGGGTCCCCCCCTCAGTTTCACAGTCTCCTCCCATGTGTGATGCAGCCCCATTTTCCTTGTGAAAACTGAGGCCGAGTACTCATTTAGTACCTCAGCCTGCTCCCCGTGTCTTGTGCCCATCCCTCCCTGTTTTAATCTGCTAATCTGCCCTTCACCCTTCACTCTTCGTTTTCCCCAATGTATCTAAAATAACCCCTTGTTCCCTCTCTAATTTCCCTGGCAGGTTCTGCTCCTTTCTTGCTTTAGCCGCCCTCACCACCCTAGTGGCCCTTCTGGCCATCAGCTCGTACTACACCCCTCAGTCCCTTTCACTTTCTGAACACTTGAACTGCCTATAGGCCGCCTTCTTTCCCCTCACCACCTCCTAGTCCACCAGCAGGGTTTTTGGGCCCTACCGCAATTTTGTCTTACTCTTGCACAGGTACTGGTAGCATCCTGCACCCTCCTCCTGATGATTTCCCACCTACTGTCAGCGTCAATGTCTGGCCCAATCCCATCCAAGTGCTCCTTAAGGATCCTTCCCATTTCCTTGAAATCTACCCCCCTGAAGTCAGCTACCTCCGTCTTTGTGCAGCCTTCTACCCTTCCTAGGTTCAGGCAGAACCAGACCATGGCATGGTTGCTCCCCTCCAACGGGTTCCTTACCTCCAGGCCCCCAATCTGGTCACAGTCTGCCAGGACCACATCTAGTATCCGCTCCTCCCTGGTTGGTTCCCCCACCTGCTGAGTTAGAAATGCGTCCTGAAAGACATCCAACAACCTCTGTTCCCTGGCAATCAAGGATGTCATAGTCTCCCAGTCTGTTCCTGGCATGTTTAAGTCCCCCAACACCACCATCCTTCCCCTTCCCAATCTACAGTGTCTCACATCTGCCACTAGACTCTCCTCCAGCTCCTCCACCAGCGAAGGGGGTCTATACACCACTCATATTTTCACTCTCTTGCCCCCCTTGTTATCAAGGTGACCCATATCGCCTCCACAGTTCCCTCCGCCTCTTCCACTCCTCCTATGGCAATGCAGTTTTTGACTATTATTGCTACCCCTCCTCCCCTTCCCTCCCCCTTGTACTTTCTGAACATGGTGTAACCCTCCAGGTTCAGGTCCCAATTGTGCCCTGCAGTGGCCCAGGTCTCAGTGGCCGCTGCCACATCCACCTCTCCCTCAGTTAGCATCATCTGGAGCTCAGGTATTTTATAGCCCAAGTTCCTGGCATTCAGCAGGACTACCTTCCACACTTTCCCTATACTTCCATTTCCCCTGCTCGTGTTCCCGTGGGGACTCTGTCTTCCCCGGTCCACACCTTACCAGTCGGCCTTTTCCTGCATTCCTCCAGCTCCGGGGGGGGGGGGAGTGGAGACAGAGTCCTCCCTTTATCGGATCCCCCTCAACAGCCTTTTCTCCCATCCCTCTACCTTTCACAAGTTTAAACCCCACCTTTCACCAATGAACCCCTCTATTTTCAACTTAAGGATTTCCTTCCCTCCCAATTGAGATGGAGCCATCTCTAGCATACAGCCCTTATCCTCCCAGGCCTCCCCCCAATCCCCCATCAACCCATACCCTCTGGCCCCACACCACTCCCTGAGCCACTGGTTTATCACCCTAATCTTCCTCTTGTGTTCCCCCACTAACCCTTGGCACTGACAGGATTTCTGAGAAGGAAACTGCGCATCCTATATCATGACAGACCCTGTATCTCTAGCTCATTGTTTTCCCTCAATGTCATTGGTACACAGGTGGACCAGTATGTTCGGGGAACCTCCACAATCCTTTGCCAGCTGATATGCCTCACGATTGGCCCTGTGCACCGTTAGTCCAGGGAAGCATTTTGTTCTAACCGGGTAGAATTCTCCCTCCCTCTCCCATTTGATCCCCCAGATCATGGAATCATCCAACAGGAGCACTCTGGCAGCCCCTTTTCCTCCATTACCTCCCTTCCATGTCCCTCATCCTTTCTACCGGCCCCTCCCCCCGGCTGGCTCCTTGCTCCTCACCCTATCTGGATGCCACCTGCCATCCCCTCCTTATTTACCCTGGCCACCCCCTCCTCTCCGATCCTACGCCTCTCGTCCTCCTGAGTATCCTTCTGAACCTCACTATGCCCACCATTACTGCTCACGACTGGTTCCCCCCATCTGCTAAACTAGCCTGGCTCATCCTCCCTTCCTTCCCATCTCTGTTCAGCCCCTCCTTGCTTGTCGTGCTCTCCTGGCCTAAGCCCTCAGCTCCCTTTACTGTATCCTCCTAGTACTTCTGGTCCTTCTCCTTGCCCTTTCCTCCCAACTGGTCCTTTTCCTTACGCGTTCCTCCCTCTACCCCCTCATCCTCCTGCTCTGCCCCCTGCTCCTCCTGCTTTCCCGATTCCCAAGTCCCCTCGCTCCTCCTGCATCCAGCCCTGCCTCCTGCCCCTACTCCCTTCCATCTCTAACTGCCTCTGTCATGGCTACATCACCCACCTCATCCTCAAGCAGAAGAAGAATTGAAGCGGTTACTGAGCTTAAGGTCCGGTCCACCTCCCCCCATTGCTTCCTTCTGTCCAGCCCCAGCCATCTGCCTACTTCCCTGAGAATGTCCTCCCTTTGGCCCCCGCCTGTGAGGGTCCCCAGTTACCTGCCTGCTTCCTTCGTAGTATCATCCTTTTGGGCCCCATCTGCCAGGGTCCCTATGCGACACCAGAGTGCTCTCCTGCACTCCTTTCCCTTTGCCCCCGCCCCTAGTGCTTGGTGCAACCCTGTGGGAGAGCCCCTGCCCTATTCCCCAACCATACCTCCCCCAGCTGCCTCCTAATCCCCTCAACCTCCTCCCTAAAGCTGTGCCAGCTGGTAGCACACTGGACAACCACCGGACTTCCAAGCCCAGTCCAGTATCATGGCTGCCCCACACTCTGTACACCCCACCACCCTCCCAAAGATGCTGGCCCTAATGACATGTGGTCCCATTCCCTTCCAAGTAAGTTTCCTTGGGTGAACCACCAGGTTCCCCACTAGTCCAAGACGTTTGCTGGCGCTCTTTGCAGACGACATGCTGCTGACTGCCGTCCCTGGAGGTGTTCTTACTAGAGTGTAGAATCTTTTAACACAATATGAAACCTCAGCTGGATTTCAATGTAATACTAGTTTACCTTTATGTTGAACAGGAATGCAATCAAATATCTGGGAATAAATTTGGCTCAAACGTTTGACCATACTGATGTTACGAATCTTAAGCCTATGACCAATGCTATTAAACAAGATTTGCAAAGATGGGCTCAAATCCCGTTATGTTTCTTTAATCAATTAAAGGCTGTATGACAAAATGTTCTTCCCAGGGTGCTGTATTTATATTAAAAAAAAAAAAAAAACACCCCATTTTCCCCAATAAATATTATTTCCAGTCCTGGTTTAAATATAATTCTCGATTTATTATTTTTTTTTTTGGGGGGGGGGCATCTGCATTTTAAATATACAGTACAATAGTTGCCTAAGGATAAAGGGGAGGTCTTAATCTTTCAAATTTGCATGGCTATGCCATGGGAGCACACATGTACAATCTTCTCTGGAGCACACACTCTTACTGCCCTTGACAATCCCATCTGTAACGTTACAGAGGGTCCAAACCATTACCGTAACAGTTTACGTTCACACTGGTAACGTTACAGAAAGCGTTTTCGTAACCATTACAAAAACCTGTTGTGAGGCAGTTTCAATGACGGTTTCTATAACGATTTCAAAAGTCTGTTTGGCCCCATCTACCCTATATAAGTCAAATCCTGTAACATTTTCAAAACGTTTTCAGTGGTAGTGTGGATGCACTGTAACATTTTCAGTCTGTAATGGTTTCAACACGTTACAGATTTTCAGTGCAGTGTAGACAGGGCCTTACAAATCTCACTGGAAGATGGTGGAGTTCATTTTAAAAGACATCTGTCCTCTCAACAAGTACTTGCATGCCTCCACTCAAGGTTACCTTCCTTATGCAGGGTTCTAGTGGTTCTACTGTTCCTACTTTGAGGGTCAGGCAGGCCCCATTGCATTTCCCAGCTCTTCAAACTCTATGAATATGGCGTTTAGCCCTTCCTGACAAGGTGGAGTCATCCTGGTCTTACATACATAACATCAGATGCTGGATCAGCATGGAGTCATACCATTTTAAACTATGTGTTCTCTCCCAGCTTGGGACCACTAAGTTGTTCCTTTCTACAACATTCCCATGGGGCTGCACTTAAACTGCAGGAGAGGAAGGGCCTCCCAGACAGAATACTGATGAGGTCACAGGGAGGGGCCTCCCAGATGGAGTACTGATAAGGTCACAGGGAGAACTGTTACAGCACTACTAGGAAACCTCTACAGAGGTATGCAAGATGTACTGTAACTCAAAGTTCCACTTCCCCAGTCTTCAAAGATGGAATGGGGAACTGGATGCATGTTATTCCTTAGAGCTATGGCTGAAATGTACCCTCCCTGTCCTGAGGGCCTCATCTATGCTGTACCTACAGAAATTTCCCTGGAAGTGCAGGTCTCAAAATTTTAGAACCTTGGCTCTCCAGAAGTTCCTGAGTTTGGACCATGGGGTCTGCTGGTAGGGTTGTGGAACTCAACATGTACACCACACACATTTTATGAGGATGTCCACAGTCATCTGACTACTTGGGAAAGAAGTGATGTAAGTGACTGAATCCATCATTAATATACTCGAGTCTGTCACTCCTCTTTGTTCCTTCTTTCCATCCATGCCCCCAAACACAAAATAAGAGGCAACACACTGAAGTTACTGCTTTTATTAAGTACAATTGCAAAGAAGGATAGCACAAGGCTGTGGTTGAGCCCAGACAGTCCTCAGTCCTACAAAACAAATGTTGTATGATCTTACAATTATATAAACAGGTTGATGAGTCAAACTGCGATTTATGTTCATACGCAAGAGGCATTTGATACTGCAGGGTGCTAGACTATATGGAGGTAGAGGCCTCTTTTGTGTCTTATTACCAGATTATGTACACTCTTTTGTACATCGAAACCGCTAATACAAACAAAAGGTCACATATCTAAACTGCATTTACTGCTTGCATCCAAGTGTGTTGCTTACAATGGATTACAATCAGTGATGTACAGGATTTATATTCTGGTCGCATTTCTTTCTCTTTTTTATAATTCTTTCTGCATGGTTCTCTGCCTTTTATTGTATATGAACGTGAATAAACATTTTATTACAAAAAAAAGTAGTAGCCGACAACCCAGATTATTTTACAGGACTGAAGGGAAACTAATTCTATTTATGAGCTGGAAAAAATAACCTTTGTTTTAAAGTGATAGGTCAGACATTTTCACCTCACGTGATGCATGTCACGCAACTTGATGCTACCTTTATTCCATGATTCACACAGACTTGTCAACAGGAGGGACATCGATTAGAAGAGTCCCAGAACACAAGCGGGTCAACTGCCCTACTCTCCCATATTGGCCCCATTCTAATGACCTAGACCCAAAGTTCTAGCATAAAAGGTTAAAATAGGAGTAATGCACCTGTGAACCTAAACATTAGTGCTGGGTCCACAACTGTTACAGTAAGGCTTTTCTATCTGGCAATATTTTACACATATTATTGCGAAACTATTTTATGCTCGTTGATCCCATGCAATGTCTGTATTGAAGCATTTTACAAAAAGGAAAGAGTGTACAAATCCTGTTTTCTTTCTGATTGCCACTTTATAAGATAATGTTATCTCCATTTTATCACTTTATATAACTGCCAGCCTGTTTGTCATTTATTAGGGGCTGGGACAGACATTTACTGGACTCTGTTTTCAATACATCTGCCATGTGTCTGCTAGGCTCACCTATTCAGCATAAGATACGCTTACAGACAGAAGTTTTTTGATGATGGACATGTTTTGATTCTTCCTCTACCTCAGTTTAGGAGATGTGGGCCCTCATTTCCAGAAAGTCAGTGTGATGCTTAACACGTTAGCACCATGCTAACAGGTATCAGTGTGGCAGGATGAGTTAAGACCATACTCTGCTGCCCCTGCAGTGCGGTGCTACACTAATAGTGTGTATGCACAGTATATACTGCTGCACCCATGCAAATAAGGGATCCCTGTATATACAGAGTGTAGTGATATATATACAGATGTTTTAAAGCACTGAACTGCCAAAGCTGCAGTGCTGTTTAATGCTTCCAAAACGGTACCCTTACTGAAGCACACTGGTGCATGCAACCCCCCCACCTCAATCGGTAGTCTGGTCCCACATCACCCATTAACATAATAATCCCCGATGTCTAGTTGTTTCCCACCCCAAGAATGCCAGTCCAATCCCACATAACATTTCACGCCCCCGACTGCCAGTCTGACACCCACTCTCCAGCCCCTCACACTGACGGGGACCAGCACAGCCCCTCCAAGCACCACCTCAGCCGGCTGCCATCTGAGTGACAGGGATAGTGCCTACAATAGCTGTAGACACCAGGGATCATTACACTGAAGGGTGGTGGGGGACCGGACTGGGACTGGGGGGGTGGGGGACCACAAGACGCCAGGTATCATTAAATTAATGGGGTGCTGGAGAACCAGACTGGTGATCGAGGAGTGAGGGGCCACTAAAAGGCAGGGATCACTGATATAAATGGTTATGCAGAATCAGATTGGTGGTTGGAAGGGTGACAGACCACTAGGTACCAGGGATCATTAAACTAACAGTTGATGGGGAAACTGGCAATCAGGGTGGTGGGGGAAGCCAGCACAGCTCACACAGTTTATTTATTTGAATGTTGGTAACTGGGTGGGCCCACTGAGACTCTGACAGTCCCTTTCTCAGGGGCGACCCGGGATTAGTTACAGAGAGGGGAAAAGAACACCAATGCTTTTGACTGTACTACAGTATATGGTACATTGATCATGTATACGTGTCGCAGAGATAGAAATTACAGTTGACATAGGAGAGTTTACATACGAATGCCTCCGCAAAGTCATGTGCAGCGCATTGTGCAGAGCTGCTAATAAACACATAACGGCATGCAAATGGCCCCATAGCGCCCTGTGTGCCATATGTGCTTTTTAGCATGCTGGTGGCTGAAAATGGTTCACAGGGACTACAGCATTACCCTGTTTGGGACACACCCTCTCCCTTTGCTCTTCTCTTGTGAGCTACTGTCCTACTGAGGGCCCTGTTAGCACAGCGCATAATTACTGTGTGCTGCGCTCCCACAACTCTTACAGTCTGACTGCCAGCGCAGAGTGCACAGTCTATCTGAATATGTCCCCCAGGCCAGCAGTGCACTATCTCATGCACAGCGCTAAGGGATGTGCAGCAGTACTAACTGCCAGCTCTTTTACCATATATTAAGAGACGCAGGTCTCATTGGACTGTAAATTTTACAGTTTTCTCAAATCAATGTTGCAACTATTTTACTAAAACTAGTGAAATACTTGAAAAAATGCATTTATTCTTTAACAGAATCACTAATACCATCCGATCATCCCCCCAATTTTTTTTTATGGTATTTCATAATCCCAGAAATGACATTCTGAAAACGATTACCTGTTAACTGTTACGCTCAGAAAGTCAAGTTTTTGGTTTTATAAAAGCCTAGAGTTTGAGCAAGATTAATAGATCATAATGACACAGACCTCATGTGTTGATACACGTCTATACAATATCATGTTAAAAATAAAAGATTTCAAAAACATTTTGAACCATTTTATGTTTTTCTTTATGAAAATATGAAAGATATAGCAACATCATATATCAGCTTCACTGGATCCAAACTTTCATTTCAAAAAAATTAAGTTTCTAGCCCTAATGGTTACAAAGTTAAAACTTTATGAAGAAATTATCATTTAAAGACTCTTGCTTTGGAACCATTAAGGCTCCAAACTTATGTTTTTAAAATGAAATTCAGGTGTCTAAGAATATTCCCAATAATACAATCTGTTGTGTCGATGCTATCCTATATGTATCAATAGTATCTGAAATAGTTTTCGTTGTATTATCAATACTTTTTTTTTTTTTTAGTTGTGCTGTGGCACAGCCAAAAAAAGGCAAACATGTATGCATGTATGTAACAATACAACCGTTTTGCACTGACAGAATGTACTGATACACCTTTTTCTAACTGATATTTAATGTGACATAATGGTTTTAACAAAATTTGTAATAAAAATGTTTTCACTTGTTGAATTTTGGAAATACACATTTTTAATTAGAAACTGTAGTCTGCAACTTAAGTTTCATTCATCTTATGCCCTTAATCATGTTGTGAACATTCCTTATCTGACTCTAGAAACCACTACTCTTCCCTGCACTGGAAGATAATGTATATATTAATGCATAAGTCTAGTTTTGATGCTAAACACAGGCCCCCCAAGAAGCGGGACTCCACTTATCTGAAGATTGACCTATCTGCGGGATTTACTATAGTAAACCATTTTCTGCAATTGTATAACCTAATTTTTTTGTTCTGTTCTGGCCGCAAATGCAGATTCTGTGCCCAACGTTGGTCACTAACCAGATTTTTCAATCCAATGTGGGCAGCAAAATAATATTAGTAATTTTGCTAAAATTGAGAAAGAAAAGGGAGTTGATTTATATGCGAGTTCGAGTATATACAGTAAGTCTGAAAAAAAAAAAAAAAGTTCAAAACATTGTTGTCTACCATGAAGTAATAGTCTTCTCTTTCACCTATGTACTGTGTTAGAGTTTAATACACACACCCTCCCTCCATTTTACAGCAGTTATGGGGCTTACACTTTTAGTACTGGTTATACTAGATTAGTCTCTCTAGCCAGTAATGGTTTAATAAAGGAATAATGGAGGACAGGGTGTGTGTCGTGCTGGGATAACGTCACGCCTTGGGTGGTTGGGCACAGGGCAGCTGACCGAGTGCGTCTAACACCCGAGAAGTGACGTTATCCCAGCACAACACACACACCCTGGAGTGCATTATTCCTATTATACAATGGCTAATCTTTTAATAGAAGAATAAAAAAATATATTTTTAAAACAGTTTTTCATTTCATTTTTGTGTGTGAAAGTATATTTAAAAAGTAGATCCTTTTTCCTGTAGAAAAGGTTAGACAGTGTAACAGCCTTGAGTGTCAGCATCCAGGTATCCTTTAATGTCACACTAGGTAGAGGCACATCATCAACAGTAGACTTGAGTGCCCAGTGTAGCACACCACCAGTAACACTGACCGGCCCCCTCCAAGTAGGGAGAAGAGGTGGGCCTTGTGCGAATGCCACAAAACATTTTAACATTCCATCAAAACTTCTAAGACTTAAAAAAAAATCCCACCAGATTCTATTCCCATAGCCTGACAGGATTCCATACTGGGGAATGCAATGACTAGAACAAAATCTAATACCTCTCTTATTTTCTTTATCATCTCACTTTCCCAGCAGGACCCCTTCAGGATGATACCCCCAGCCCTGTCACTGATCTACTCCCCTAGGTTTACCAGACTTACAAATTCCCCCGAAATCCTCCATGGCTTAACACTCATTCAGAGGACATCAGGAAGCTCTCAGGACCTCCGCAAATTAATCCAGATGGGGATCAGCTCTTGGGTCACCAGTGAGGGGCCTGCAAAGGGGTTGAATCATCCTGGTTTGCTGGACTCTTCTGATTTTTCTTTGTCCCAGCCCTCAGGATGCTGGCGTGCAAGGGTGCGCAAGTGAACACGTAGCACGGCACTATCCGGTGTTTTCCCAATTATAATCGCGCTCCGTCTGCACTGCTCCTTGTCGTCACCCAAGTAGCAGTATTACAGCTGAGCTGGCAACCCTCCCTCTCTCCGTCCCTAAAAGAGGACAACATCCTCTAGGATGCTCAATCCTCCTCCCCTCCCCGCCAGCCCCCTGCAATTCAGGCCCATTCCTGAATCTAGGTCACTGATGCCATGAGTGGTAGCCTACCACTGTGCAGACAGCAAGGCTAGTGCCTTTATTTACATGACTGTTGTATGATTGAAACAGTACTGAAATGTGCTTCCCACTAATTACAGAATTATGAGCTGTTAGAATGAGCAGAACTTCTGCAACTAATTGAAAGCATGATATCAGTGCTCAGAAACTATAATACATTAAATGATTGACTCCTATTACCTACCGCGAATAGCGGATTATGAATAACAATCTCTAAAAGTAATCAAAAAAAGAAAAACACTGACTCAGAGCTATTAGTTCAACACTCTCTTCTCCAGCAGTCAGTATTCTAGACATATTTTCTCCTAACCATGTAATATAAAATATTAAACACAAGTGCCTGTGAAGAACTTCGGAAATTAAATCTCCTGAAGCTGGGGGCATTAAATCCACTGAAACTTCAGCCTTATGACTTTTCCTGCACCCAGCTTCATTCAATGAGACTGCCACCTTGTTCTTCACACAGAGCTATGCATTACTTGTCCTTTACCCACATCCACACCAATCCAGGCACTCAATGATTACAGCATTAACCGCTGAAGTTTGGATTTGAGACATTCTAGTGTCAGGAGGCAATTCCCCCGTTCTCTGCAGAGTCCTCCTTTAAGCTAAGTCCAGCCACACCTGCTCTCTCTGTCCCCGAGCAAGCACCAGACAGGCCTCAGGTAACCCCTCCCTCTGTCCCTTCTCATGACTTGCCTCAGCAATCAGTTTGTGTCACGCTCATTCGGCACCTGCCACCCCACCTTCCACCCTCACCCAACTCCCAGCCCGGTGAGTTTCCCTAACAGTCACTACTAATGCAAGCTGCCTGACCTTGACCCCTCACACCCCACCATTTACTCTAGCATGTCTTCTCTGCTCAGTCTCCCCTCACTCCCATTTCTCCCTATACCGTATAGCCCTTCTTCTCCCACCCTTCACCTCCATCGCAGTACCTACCACTCTCTCATACCTCCTTCCTTCAGCCCTCTGCCAGCTAGCCCTGTCCCTCTTAACTACTGACAAGGCCCTTTGCCGCTGCTTATTACCCCCCCCACACCCTCATAAAGTGTTTTTCTTGTTATTTTAACTTGTACCTATGTTTTGAGTTATTCTGTAAGTTCTGAATCCAAGCTGCATCATTCACTGTGATGTACCCTTGCTTTCTCCTATTGTACTTTGTTTTGAAATCTATGATGTGGAACCTTTGTAAAACAACTTGCACTCAAAGGTCTTTTCCGAACCACTAAATAAATACAAAAGCTGTTTCCTGCCTTTTGGAAAAACAATTGCAGCTCAGGCCTTCACAACCTGCCTGTGGCCATTTCTTTCCTACAAAATTCTCTTTTTGTGCCTGCTGGGACCTGTAAGTCTTGTACGTTGCTAATCATGGCAGCAAGCTGAGAAGAATACAAATACTTTTTTCAACATGACAACACACAAAGGCAGGTACATTTACTAGGCAGGCACGATACTACAAACTGTAATATTAAGATACTGGACTTGAAGAAATTCCCAACAGCATACAATCTGGGCTGAAACGCTGCTAAACTACCGTATGGTGGCAGGAGCTGAATCTCCATGCCCCATCTGGAACATCAGGAATGCCCATTTTTCACTAAATATGATCTCTGACAAATAATACTCTTTAAAACTGTACATGCAATAGTATTTTCTGACGTATGAAGGCTGAGAAATATAGGTTACTCACCTGTAGCTATAGTGCTAACAGTGGCATACTACAGTTCACATCCACACACTGGCAGTTCTGCTGGAGATAGGCAAGTCATCATAAGTCTTCATGCTAAGCTACTCCCACCACCTGGGTGGTATATCCTCCAGCTCTACCCTGTGACGTCAGATCTTTGCATGATGGAAGCACAGATCCAATGCCACACTGCCACATGAGGTCGGGAAGGGGTGGCATGGATGTGAACTATATGCCATTCTTTGAACCATGGACACAGGTGAATAAATATAAGTTACCCACCTGTAACAGGAGTTCTAGGAATGGTATATGTTGTTCATCCACACTGTCTGGCAGGTGCCTTGCCACTTTAAGATGGGCTGGAAAGTCTTCAAGCTGGCTCCTCCCACCCACCCAAGTGATGGAACTCTCGGCTCCGCCCCATGACGCCAGATCTAGCCTGCTAGCAGATAGGTTGTGTGCCAAAGCCGGGGAGGTCAGGTGGGTCCGTGTGGATGAACAACATATACCACTCCTAGAACTCCTGTTACAGGTGAGTAACCTATATTTCTAGGGCCGTGGATATTTTGTTCTATCCACACTGTCTGGCAAACTCCTAGCAGTTCTCCAGGAGGAGGGAGGCAAGGCATGTACCCCCTACTTAGGGAACAGAGACTGGAGAACTGAGGTTCCAAAACCAGCATCCTGGCGTGACTCAAGGGCAATGCGGTAATGGGAAATGAAGGTGTGTGCTAACTTCCAGGTAGCAGCCCTACAGATTTCCTGGATAGGGACTTCCCTAGAAGCAGCCACCGATGCAGCGGTATGACGCGTGGAATGAGCTCTAAGCCCTATGGGAAGCTCCCTACCCACCAACCTATAGCAGAGATCAATGCAGGATGTGATCCACCTGCCAATCGTCCACTTGGCTGCAGGTCTGCCAGGTGCAGGTTCAGCATAGGTGACAAACAGCTGGTGAACCTCTCCCTGAACTTCCACCATACGCTCTTTGTAGTAAGCAAGCGCTCTTCTCAGGTCAAAAGTATGGAGCCTGTACTCTGCCTCCGAGGTGTGACTGGGTAGAACACCAGCAGAGTCAACACCTGGTTCAGGTGAAACTCTGACACCACTTTCGGGAGAAATTTTGGGTGGGGGGCGCAGGATAACCTTGTCCCTGTGGAAGACCAGGTAGGGAGCTTCAATGGAAAGGGCATGGAGCTCCCCAATCCTTCTGGCTGATGTGATAGCCACCAAGAAGGTGGTCTTCCACGACAGGTGAGAGATGTCACACCTGTGCATCGGTTTGAATGGCTTGTCCATGAGCTTGGCCAATACCAGCAGTAAATCCCACAGAGGTGGTAGTTTATGTACCGGAGGGGATATGTGATCTAGGCCCTTGAAAAAGCACCAGACCACCTTCTCCTGTGCCACCGACTGCTTGCTGGCCCATGCCCAGTAAGCAGAGATGGCTGCCAGGTGCACCTTGAGGGTTGCCGACCAAAGCCCCTGCTGGGAAAGGGACAACAGGTAGTCCAGAATGCTAGCCAGTGGACAGGACAAGGGGTCCAAACCCCTGCCCTGACACCAAATGGAGAATCCCTTCCATTTGAAGGCATAGCATTTTCTGGTCGACTCCTTGCGGGATGCCTCAACAACATTGAGGACCTCATCGGAAAAACCCAAGGCCTGGAACTCTAGCCACTCAGGAACCAGTCCATCAGGTGCAGGGATTGAAGGTCCGGATGGAGTACCTTCCCCTTGTTGATGGACAACAGGACCAGGTGGGCTGGAAGCCGACCTCAGAAGCCTGGATCTGAGGCTGAAGAGATCTGGATACCAGAACTGGCGAGGTCAGTCTAGGGCTACCAGGATCACCTGCACCTTGTCCCTCCTGATCTTGAGGAGCACCTTGTGGATCAAGGGAAGAGGAGAGAAGGCATAGAAGAGGCCCAGGGTCCACAGCCTGGAAAAGGCATCCCCCTGCAGCGAGCCCTGCTGAAGGGGGCGGGCATGGTACAGCCTCAGCTTTGCGTTCTCCATGGAGGCGAACAGGTCCACCTGAGGTGTGCCCCAGAGGGAGAAAAGGTCTAGTACGATCTCCGGCAGGAGAGATCACTCGTGAAATGCATCGCCTATCCAGCTGAGGGCATCGGCCAGACAGTTCGAGGCTCCTGCCACAAGAATGGCTAGAAGATCCGCCTCCAGGCTGAGCACGAGAAACCGAATGAGAAAAGCTTCCTTGTACAGAGACAAGGAGTGTGTCCCGCCCTATCTGTTGAGACAGTACATGGTCATGGTGTTGTCCATCGGGACCTGGACCACTTGACCCTGAACAAACAGAGCGAAGGCAGTCAGGGCTAGCTGGACCGCTCAGTGCTCCAGCAGGTTGATGTTGCATCGGGACTGAGGGGACCAGAGTCCATGGGCTCTGTGCTCCCCCAGATGGGCACCCCAACCCATCAGGGAGGTGTTGGTTATCAAGATGACCATCGGCTCGGGGCAGACAAACGGGACTCCTTCCCGCAGATGAGCTGGGACGAGCCACCACTGCAGGCCGTCCCACATCTCCTGGGTCACAGAGATTGGCTGGTCTAGATGACCCGAGCGCTGACACCACTGGTTTGCCAGCCCTCACTGCAGCGGGTGCATATGCCATTAGGCCCAATGGACCACGCTGGTGCAGGCCGCCATGAGACCCAGAAGGAGCAAGAAGTTCCGGGCAGTGCCCAACTGCCCAACCAGAAATGACTGGGCAAAGGAGGAAAGGACCTCGGCCCTGTCCTCCAGGAGCTGGGCTCTGGCTCGGAGAGAGATGTGCTCCGCCCCGATTAACTGAATCACCTGCAAAGGCATGAGTTGCAACTTGGCCTCGTTGATGAGGAGGCGAAGCTGAGAGCAAGCCTGGAGGGCAAGATCCCTGGACCGCTCCGCCTCATGCCTGGAGGGGCCTGCTATCAGCCAGTTGTCCAGGTAAGGGTAGACCCGGACCCTTTGGTGCTGCAGGAATGCTGCCACCACTGCAATGCACTTGGTGAAGACCCTGGGAGCTGATGAGAGCCTGAAGGGTATGGCCCGGAACTCGTAGAGGGTTCCCTCTGCCCAAAAGTGGAGGAACTGCTGATGAGACGGACGGATCGGGACGTGAAAGAATGCATCCTGGAGGTCCAGAGAGCAGAACCACATTTCCTGCTCCAAGGATGGTATTATCTGAGCCAGGGATACCGTTTGAAAGGTGCATGGCCTTAGGAACTTGTTCAGATCAAGAATGGGGCACCAGCCCCCTCGTCCGTTTTGGAACCTGGAAGTACCTGGAAACAAACCCTGGGCATGGAGGAGGATCCGCCACCTCACTGACTACCCCCTTGCAGAGGAGCTGGTCGATGTCATCTCAGAGAGCCGACAGAGACTGCAGACCTGGTAGCCCCACGCGAGGCGCGGGCTCGAAAAGGAGGGACCTGCTCGAACTCCTGAGGCACGCCCCTGCCAACCACTTCCAGCACCCAGCGGTCCGTGGTGATAGCGGACCAGGCGGAAAGGAAGTGGCTGAGCCAGACCCCCACAGGGAGACCCAGGGGAGGTGAGAGGAGGTTGAGGGTGGCACTTCGCAACTGGTTACTGGGTAGGCTTGGAGGAGGAGGGACCGGCCGAGGAGCCACCAGGCACTTTCTCCCGGGCTTCCTGACCGAGGAAGCAACATTCTTGGCTCTAGGGCACCAAGTTTGAGCCTGCTGGCCCTGCTGCTGGTGCTGTTGGACAGGTCTTGCTGCAGGAGCAGAGGGACAAAAGGGCTTATGCTGCTGATGGTGGCCTTTGTCCTTCTGCACAGATGTGACCGAATCTAGGGTGGCACTGGATTTTTTAATGCACTGGAGGTGGCCCTCTACACTGGGCCTGAACAGGTTGGTGCCCAGAAAGAGAACAGCTGCGAGCTTGTGCTGGGTGTCTGCCATGAAGGTCGAGATCTGCAACCAAACCCTGTGGCACATGGCTACCGAACGGGCACAAGAGTCTCCAATGTCCAGGGCTCTCTGGAGCTGCTGCTTTGCCACCGCCCTTCCTTGATCCCGGACCTGCTTTACCGTGGTCTGAAGGTCGGCTGGAAGATGAAGGAGCACCTCATCCAGGGAGCTCAACAGGGTATGAGAGAAGTGTGTTATCACAACGGCCAAGCTGGCCTAGTGAAGGCCAAAAGAGGTGCCAGCATACACCTTTTTCCCCGGAGTAGTCCAGTTTCTTGGACTCCTTATCTGGGGGCTTGTCCCTCGTGTTGCCCGAGCGCCTGAAGACAGAGTCTGCCACCAACCCCTCGGCCAAGGGGTGCTCCGAGAAGCCAGAGAGAGCCTGTGGGGACCGCATACTTTCGGGCCATCCTGGCTGATGGAGCTGGGCAGGAGGATGGACACTGCCAAAGTTCTAATGCCGGGCCCACAATGGCCTTGGCTACAGGGAAGGACTCCGAGATGAGCCGAAAAATACAGAGGAACGAGGTGGGGCTCTCGTCCACAGAAAGACCCCCCAACCGAGGATTCCAGGTCGACAGGAATGCAACAAAGAGTCTTTGGACTCCGAGGAGTCCACGTACAGCTGGTGACCGCCTGAGCCACTCTCAACTCACCGAGCGCAATCTGGGGTGAGAGTGACCGACAACCGATGGGGCAAACCTTCAGTCGGCCGAGAATCTTCGGTCAGCACCCCATTCTTCGGCTCAGGAGGCAGTGGTTCCACCACAATGGGCAGGGCAGCTGGTTTTGGCCAAGCCATCGGTGCCAGAACTGGGTCCTCGACCGGCGAACCGGCAGCAGGAGTCAGCGCCGGCCATTCGGGCGACAGCCGGCATCCGCTTGCTGCCAGCCAAAAGGAGTTGTTGCCATACTAAATCCTCATAGTGCCAACGCAACTTGCGCCGGAGCCTCTCCTCAGCTGAGGAGGATGAGGAAGAAGAGCGGCAGTGCCACTTTCCGTGATGTCGGGACTGAGACCGCCGATGTTGGTGGGATTTCCCCGATGCAGAAGTGGACCAAGATCTCGACCGTCAGCAGTGGACCAAGGAAGGAGTGGGGGAAATCCGCTGCTCCTCAGCATCCTGGGCCAGGGACTTTGGCTCAGTGGTCTGAGGCAAGTCCTCAGAAGGCACCGGAAGCACCAGTGTCTGAGACAGAGAGTTGTCGGCCTTCTTGATCGACAACCTGTCGGTGGACTCAAGAAAAATGTCGGCCCTGTCAACAGGCGTCTTGGCTGACAGGTCTGACGGGGACACCGTGAAACCAGCAGCCTGGGCCGCAACTTCGACTGAAGTCGAGGATCGACAGTCCTGGGAACAAGAGCTCTCCCACTCCCAAGAACATAGACGATCTTTTTTCGGTTCCTTTTTTCGGGACCGAGAAGAATGAGTCCCCGATGGGCCTTCCGCTTTAGTCAAGAGGGACTGGCAAGCTCCCAAAAGGAAGCCGTATAGGAAGATCCCAGTTGGAGCGGAAGGAAGGCTGCAACCAAAGAGGAGCTTGCCGCAGCTTGGGCCACCTCTTCCTCGAGGGACCTGAGCTGCTTAAGTTGCTCCGCGGAGTCCGCCACAGCGGACACCACCCAACGGGCCTCCTTTAATTTGATCGGTGGGTACCGTTTCTCCAGTCGTCCCAGAAGAACTCTGGCAGCGCGGTCCTTGAGCACCAAAAGCGAGAAGGACAGGCACATTTCGCAAGCCTGTGGATCGTAGTCGTGCCTGAGGCAATAAACGCACAATGCATGGGGGTCGGTGCGTGACATCTTCTGCCTACAGGGGCACCGGTGGAACCCAGAAATGGTCTTGTCTTCCATCACAGCCACGAGAGAAGAGGCTGAAGCCTGAACTTGAAACGAGTTTTAAAGTTCTGGAAAAAAAATCCGAAGAGTTTAGAGCCAGGGCCTGCAAAACGCGAGAGTGTTAAGGAGGGAACCTGATGCTTCCAAGCGGTAAGGAGGATCTGGCATCATGGGGCGGAGCCGAGAGTTTCATCACCTGGGTGGGTGGGAGGAGCCAGCTTGAAGACTTTCCGGCCCATCTTAAAGCGGCAAGATACCTGCCAGACAGTGTGGATAGAACAACATATTCACGCCTCTAAAACTAAACTAAAGCTAAACGACATGAAGGATTTGAAAAAAATGCCTACTAGCAGAGCTGAACTCAAATTAGAACTGCATAATACTAGTGAGCTGGTAAATAAAATAATAAACAAGGGAAGCAATGAATGCAAGCCAGATCAGCAATCCCATTTTTAAACTGGAAGCCAAAGTTCAATAAAACACTCAATCCTCCTCCAATTCGTCTTCGGATGGCCAGTCTTTATGAAGTCGTCACAGGGAAATCTTCTCTATACATGCCCCGGCCTCCTTTGGGTCGGTAAAGCGGTATTGCCGTCTCCCATCCACAAAACAGAGTCGGGCTGGAAAGACCAACAAGTATGTAAGTCCCAGTTCTCTCAACTTGATTTTTACTCCGTCGAAGGTGTGGTCCATGATGAACAACACTCTATTCTCCTCCTGGTAAATTGGACTCTTATTATGAATAGCCCCCAGAACTTGATCTCTTTCAGCGGCTAAAGAAAGCGTGGCTAATATAGTGTGGGGGTTGTCTGCATTAGAAGTTGGTCTATGGGGGGTAATTCTATATGCCCGAAGTACAGAGAAGGAAGATAGACCCGTTGTGGTAGGGAGCCAATCAAGCAAAAAAAGATGTTAGATTTTCACCCTCTGACCCTTCAGGGAGACCCAAAATCTGAACGTTTGCAGCCCTGACGATATTTTCGAGCTGCTCCACTCTACTTCTAAAAGCTGCTTGTTCCTTGATGGAGGTGGCTGTGGCCGCTAAGACCTTCCTGGCTGTTGCCTCAGCTTGCTTAGTAGTCTCACCCAGCATGTCCATTCTCATTTCCACTGCTTGGAATCTCGAAGAAAAAGAGTCTAGCTTATGGTCAATCCCCTGGACCGTCTTCATGAGGCCATTCAAGGCTAACTGCAGCGGGGTCAGAGATGCCATGGATTGCTCTGTAGAGACTGGCGCCGTAGTTCCCTCAGCTGCATCTAGCTGATAAACAGACTAGGCCTGGGTCTGAAAGAAATCTTGCTTCTGCAGCTTAGTTTTCCCCATTCTGGATGAAATTTCAGCTTTGCAGCAAAGAAGGGCAGCATCTGTAGTCGTTATGGTGTCGTAGCATAAAACCAGCCAAAAAAATATAGTGTTAAAGTTGGTAATATTGGGCTTCACTCGGGAGCTCCAACATTTTGCTGCTCCTGGCTGGACTGCTCGCTTCACCCCCCTAGAACCTATATTTCTAAAGGTGTGGATATAGTTCACTATCCACACAATGGTAGATGCCAAGTAGTCCTCCAGGAGGAGGCAGCAAGGCATGCACCTCTATTTGGTGAAAAGAGAGTAGAGGACAACAGACCCAAAAGCCACATCTGGACGACTTGTGACATCAATGCTATAACAGGAGATGAAGGTGTGCACTTATGTCCAGGTCGCAGCCCTACATATCTCCAGAATGGAGCTATCCCTGGAAGCAGCCACCAATGCAGTGGTACATCTGGTGGAATGAACCCTAACCTCTTTGAGCGACTCCCTGCCAGTCTACCTATACCACAGGTTGATGCAGGATGCGATCCACCCGACAGTCATTTACTGGTCTGCCAAGCATGGCTTCAGCATAAGTAAGAAACAGCTGATTAGCTTCTTCCTGAACTCCAGCTGTATACGCAGCATCCTCTGCAGGTCCAACATGTGGAGCCTGTGATCGACATCCAAGGTCAGACTGGTGAAGTACACTGGAAGGTTAATTACCTGGTTAAGGTGAAACTCAAACACAATCTTAAGAAGAACCTTTGGGTTCAGGAAAAAAAAAACACTGCCCTTATGGAAGACCAACTAGGGAGACTACACTGAAAGCACCTGGAGTTCACATTTCCTTCTGGCTGACATTCTGACCACTAGGAAGGCAGTCTTTCATGACAACTGTGACAATCAGCACAGCCAACACAAGCAGTAGGCCCCATGGAGGTGGTGGTTCACACACACCACAGGAGACAGGTCATTCAGGCCTTTGAAAAAGTGCCCAACCACCTTTTCCTGAGCAACTGTTGGCATACCAGCCTGCACCCAGTATGCAGAGATACGGCTGCCAGATGTACTTTAAGAGATGTCACTTGCAGTCCTGACTGAGACCAGGGCCACAGGCAGTTGAGGATGCTCACCACTGGGACGGTAAGGGGATTATCCCGACACCAAACTGATAATCTCTTCCATGTAAATGCATAGTATTTGCGAGCTGACTCCTTATGGGATGCTTCCATAACATGGAGGACATCTTTCAACAGGTCCAAAGCCTGGAACTCCAGCTACTCAGGAACCAGACAGACATGCAGGGGCTGAAGATCCAGGTGCAGGACCTTCCCATTGGACGCCCAGTTCTGTTTTTACAGAGTCTGCCTAAATGCCATGTGTATGCCAGGCACACACATGGCATTAGGTCAATTCTGTAAAACTAACACTGGGAATGAGAAATATAGATGAGGGCACCAATAAGAAAGGAGCAGTGTTGTGTCATTATATGTGGCATTTACAGCACGATCGCGGTGGGGTGAGGAGCTCAATACTTATACATGCCGGCTGCACCACAGCTTCAGATACTTTTTACGAGCGCTCAGGTACAAAAACTCTTTATTTAATATGGTGCCTGCAGGGGGATCTGTGAGGTAAAGCTCCCGATCTGTGCAGCAGTAGGAGCTTCACTTCTGCTGGTAGTTCTCCTTTAAACCAGTTCTCTAATTAGTCATTGGGCCAGTCATTTACATTTTCTGTTTGTAAAATTATTGTAGTCTGTGCCAGCATTTATTTTCAGCTATACAAGGTTGTGTTGCTCAGCCTTCTGGAACAAGACAGTGTTGTATGAAAGGGCAAGGCTGGGTGGGGTTCTTTCTATTTAAAGGGCAGCACAGAACAAGGCTATTGGTTGTGTTACTAAAAATATAGCTGGAGATACATCAATGTGTTGAAATAGCTACAGAAAGCAATCAAAGTATTTTTTATTTTATTTTAAGATTTGTTTTCTATAGCACCTGTGTGAGAGAAGGACAAAGCAGAACAGGCTGTAAAATACACTTGCCTATATCTTAAAATTGCCCAATTTGTGTTAATAGCAGACCAACAAATCCATATTGCCTCTTGTTTTCTAGGCTAAACTGGCATATCCAAGGTGCTAAATACACTTACAATATAGGCTCCTCGATACAGAAGACCTGCAGCATGGCTTACAGAGTTGTCTCAAATCACATCTTAACCAACGTACCAACAATCTGAGCCATGGATCCTCTGAAACGAACCTGCTTAAAGTCCCCAAATTAAATTCTCCATGGGTCCTATAACTTGGCACTAGGGCCACCAGAACACACAAACTCTATTCCTGTTGAGATTATGTCAGTAAACTCCCATACTAAATGGAATTCAAAGCTCAAGGAAAATCTGCTATTACATGTAAGGTGTACCTATTTTTGTTTAATTACTCATTATTATTGAGAAAAAATGATGGCTGGGATTTGTCTGAAGCAGATCTACAAATATATCGTTCAACGTACTGCAGCTACTAAAGACTGTGCAGGACCCAGATTTTAACTACTAGAGATAACCTACACAGTATTTAAATATAAAAACATCTCCTGAACCATGTAACTTATAAACTCAATCATTAATCTATGGGGTTCGTTATTGCCTCCGTACACCCACCATAGAGAGTCAAGTTCACTATGCAGCCTATACCCTTGACAATAATAACATGCTCAAACCCTGTTCTTAGAAAAAACATTTTAGGAAATCAGCCACTTAATGTTACATGACTTGCATGGCATAATTACATGGCTTAGTTTTAGGATATCGGATCAAATACAAGAACAATTAAACAGTTCAATTAGTAAAAAATAGCAGCAAAAACAGTCTTACTAACAGGGTCCTTCAGCAGTTCAGTGGACTGCTGCGCGTAAAACACACCAAAGTCCAGTGGGCAATGAAAGTGCCATCCTGAGAGGGTGACATTCCAAACTACTATATGCCACAAGTCCCCACTATCAGTGCAAATGTATTTTAAATCTAAAAGAAAAATGCAGTTAGCAATTAGTTTAGTTTATAAGCACTGTGTTGGAAAACAAACATTCCCACATCCTGCTCAAGAGGGATCTTCAGTACTTACTAAAACCACACTTAACACATTTTTTTTTTTTTTTTTTTGCAATTCACTGTATTTTTACCGAGCTGCCTGCCACCCTCCAATCAGCTTGGTCACGGCTCGTGACTTCTGCTCAAATCATACCCCGATACCCGTGGCTTGGCCCCCGTGGGAGCCATGGCTGCGGAGGCTAGATGCCGCGGGCAAAATAATCTAGGTTGGGGGTCTTGGCACAGGAGCACATCGGGCCTTGGCGGGCTTCATCCATGGCGGCCGGCAACTCCGGTTTTCCCACCCTGAGGAGGCGGAGGCGTGCAATGGCATAGCGTCCGTCCGCCCTCTCTCCCCACCTTGAGGTGCACGGCAGCGTGGGTGTCCACCAGCCTCCGCAAGAGCCCCATCGCTCGGTTGGTAGCCAACCTCCCCAGAGAAGAGAGCAGTCCGGCGGATGCTCAATCCTTCTCCCGGCCAGCCACTCATGACGGGTCCGTTCGAGCTTCGAATTCGCCCGCGTATGGCGAAATCCCACCACTGCGCCCAACAGGCCGGCACAACACACTTAATACATTTTACAATTTAGATTCCGAATCACCTCTCAGCCTCCCTTGCAATGTCCTTCCCACCTTTACTGAGCAAAATGTCTATATCTTTAAGGTCTCCAAGTACATACGTGCATCCAGCATGCTAGACTCTAAGCTTTGCAGGGTACACTGTACTAAATGGGATGTTTAGGTCTCTGGGTCTCTACTTACCCCTGAAGCTTTTTTGTCTCTGTCTGCTGGAAAGGGACAAGTCCGGGAAGAAAAGTATTTTGCCACCATCAACTTCCACATTTTAATGTGACTGACTGCTTGGAGGATAAAGTCTCACTGAGAAGCAGACCCCATTTTCAAAAGTAGGGTCCAAGGTGCGTTATCTGCAGCTTGCTTTCTAAGGACAACTCAGTAACATTTCCCACTATGCAGCAAGTCACCCGTGGTGTCTAGTACCAATGCCTTCATCAGCCATGCAGTCACTGCTGCAGCAGGGAATGTCCTTCAAACCTTTCCGGTAAGCCGTTAATACGCACATTTGCTTCTCTCAATAAATTCTTGTCATTCTCTAGATGACAGCAGATGAAACATTTTTCTTGGGTGAGCCACAGCAAGACAGAGTGGGCCTTGCCCACTCTACTTGTCGCCTCTGCAACCTCGGAAACATGGGCCTCCATCTTTCATTCGATGGTTTGGAGTCTATCAGAGCACAAATCAAATTTATCACTGAGTGGCTCCAAAGATTTTTATATTTTCTGCACAGTTAAATTTAATGCTGCAAGGGTCATCTCAGGCTCTTCCACTGCAGCAGTCTCTGCCGCATTCTCAGTCTTTTTTTTTTTTTGTAAGTAATTAGTTGGTAACTGGGTAAGGCCCACTAAGCACAATGCCTGTTTTCATGGGAGACCCGAGAGCACTGCTGAGGTGAAATGACTTGCTCAGGGTCATACGTATGCAAATGGAGATTGTGGGAATCAAACCCAGTCTTCTTGATGCACCAAACTCATTCACAGCTCATTACTCTAATCTCTAGGCTCTACTGCCAGCCTCTTTTGCTTGCATCTTGGGTTTAAATAAGTCCTGGGAGCTCCCTGCTACAGCTGTGGAAGTTTCAGCCAAGTCTGATTTAAAAAGGGCAAGTTTTTTTTATTTTTTTTTTATATAAAGTAAATCGATGTTCTGCAGGAGCTGTGTGAGAACACGTCTGGATGAGCCCTCTCTGCTTACGTACTTTCTATGCATGCGTTCTGTATTGTGTGCATTTTTTTTAACTCTATTTGTAGCCCCCAGCCTGGAACTCTCTCAGGCCACTACTCTCACCACTTGCTCTACCGCCCGCTGTGTTCCCCCTGTCATCTTCAAGTACATTATGGATTCCTGGGTCATGGAGGACAACCCCGGAGAGACTGTGTGGGCAATGGCAGGGGAACCAGCATTGGGTGTGTGGCAGTGGCAGTGGCACTGGCAGGGCCGTCGCCTATCCAGGGCTGGAGGGGGTGTTTCTTGTAGTAAGCCCAAGATCCCCCCCTCCCCCCTGTGTGGGCATGTCCGACTCCGGCACATGGCGACCCTGCCTATGTCAGCCACGTTCTTACGTGCAGCCCGGTGGCTTAATGGTACCTCCGGTCTCCACCGGGGTCGCCAAAGCACCAGGCTTCCCCAACCCTCCCACCGGAGAGGAGAGCTGCTCGAGGCGCTCAACTGTCTTCCTTCTGCCGACCTCGAGATCGCTCTCGAACTCGGTCGCCGGCGTGGTGCGGATGTGTGGCGCCCAGCATCTCAACCCTCAGTGCCACCGGGCCGGGCTATTGTGTGCATTTAATGCCAAGAAGATATATCTCATATTTGTTTTCTTATTTTTGCTTTGTGATAACTGTACTATACATTGTGCTAGGGTCACTCCTTAAAAAAAAAAAAAAAAAACCGGCCCCATTGAGACCACCCAATTATCAAAATAAACAAATAAATAAATGAAACAGAAATGTCAGTTCTCTAGTCCTAACATGCATTTTAATGAACAGAACTTTCAGAAAAATGGCAGCCAGGGACAACCTCTGGCATCGGGCCAAGGCCACTGGCAAGCCATCTGATCTGCAGCTATGTAAAAGTAGCCAGGCATGCCTGCACCAGAGAAATTTGCCATGTTAAATCACAATACTACAATCTTGTACTCTCTAGCTCCTGGGGTGATGGCGAGAGGTTCTGGGATAACCTCAAGGAGCTAATAGGCAACCATAGCAAGTCTGCACCCTCCCTTATAGAGACAGAGGGGGCCACTTTCCAAGACCTTAAAAGCATAGCTGATGCCTTAAACTCCTCTTTCTCCAACCTCAGCAGCATTCTCCCCCCTGACTCACCGATTCCCTCGTCCACTGCTGCCAATGATAATCCCACCCATGCCACAACAGTCCCCCCCCACCCCATTCCACTTCACGAGAATTACCCTCAAGGAAGCCAAAAGGTATCTTACTCGTGCCCTCGGGAAAGCAAGATCCAGCAGTGACACTCTTCTACCTCAAAATTATCTATTGCATCTATCTTGATGCAGTCCTCCTACCACTCACTAAAAACCTCAAACTCTCCCTCTGTCTTGGACAGTTTCCCATCTCCTGGAAAGCTGCAGTTATTACTCCCATCTTCAAAAGTGGAGAAAGATCCCAAACCAATAACTACCGACCTATCTCTATCCTCCCACCACTCTCCAAAGTGCTGGAACACACTGTTGCTGACCAGCTGACCGAATACCTCAAAAATCATAGAATTCAGTGCCCACAACAACATGGGTTTAGGACGTCACACAGCACCCCTACTGCCTAGCTTCACTTCTCAAACTTCATCCACTCTGCCTTAGACACCGGACTCTTAGTAGGGGCTATTTACACTGACCTCACTAAGGCATTCAATACTGTCAACCATTCCCTTCTGACCGATGAACTTGCCTCCACTGGTCTCTCCAAGGATGTTACCAGGTGGTTCCACAGCTACCTTACTGACTGGTCTCAGAAAGTGAAAATCAGTGACTCACTCTCCGATAGCTGCCCAGTGTGTTCTGGGGTAACCCAGGGCTCTATACTCCGCTCCCTTTTATTCAGTCTTTTTATAAACTGTCTCCCCCAAGCATGCTCTACCAGTCTCCTACTATGTGCGGATAACACTGTCATTTTGTCTGTAATCCTGACCCTCTTCCCCTTCAAGAACTTCATATGATTTCTCCATAATTGAACAATGGTTTATCCAGCACAAACTTCTTCTCAAATACAAAAGATAAAAAACAATGCTCTTTGCTAGTACACACAATGGGTATAGACATCACCAACTCAACATCTTCAACAACTCCAATGTACTTCTTGGACAGGTTCAGCAGTTCAAGTACCTAGGAGTAATACTGGACACTACCATGTCTTTCACTGCCCGTGTTAACCATGTAGTGAAGGCGGTTAACACCAGACTGGGACTCCTGTACTGGCATCGACACTGCCTTACCCCAAATGCACTCCACCTTTCGATCACCAGTTCCGTTCACTCCATTATTGACTACGGTGTCATTATTTACGGAACTGCAACTGATAGTACCCTTAAGAGAATCAATTCTGCCTTAAAGAATCGTGCAAATTAGCTACCGAAGCTCCTAGACTGACTCACACATGCAGCCTGTACACTCAAGTTAGGCTGGCTCGACCTAAAGGGTCGTATAACCTACCAGACATGCCTATTTGCTAAGAAAATCTGCCTAGGACTAACCCCTCCAACATTACAAAACCTCCTCTCGGACTGCCAACCCCCACCTTACTAGAGGTATGACTAATCAAACCTTTCAAGTACCTCTGTGCCATACCTTCTCTGCTCAACACTCCTTTAAGTTTAGGGCTCCTCGCTGGCTTAACGTACTCCCCCCGCTACGCATGAACTCTCAAAGCTTGGCCCTTATAAACTCAATCTCCATCACTATCTCACTAACTCCAGCAACTGTTCTTATACAGACTAGAATCTACCACCTCTGCATGCCCACTCCGTCTCCCTCCCCTTTCCCTGTCTCCCCCCTCCCCGTTTCATGAAAAAGCCTCAAAGGCTACTTGCATCTTCCTGCCTGCCTAGCACTTATTGTTACTCTTGTAATTTGGTGCAGCACTGAAACCCTGTAACTACTTACAATGTTTTCCTGTACATTTAACCTGTTTGTACTGTACTCATTTTATTGACGTGGAACCTTTGGGTTCAAAGGTGTTGTAATCCGAGAATGAATAAATAAATAAAAAAGTTCTATCTTGTTCGCCAGATGCTGTTTCTGTTTCCTTTATTACATGGGCTCCATGACTTTGCGTGCACACACACACCCTTTGGTTTCTAATGACAATTATTCAGTCTGTCTTGGTTAATCACAAAAAAATTTTTATTTACTATTTTCCCAGCTCCTAATCTGGAACAGTCAGACCCTCCCCAGGGCTTCCAGTAACTTTTGCCCTCTGGTAGTCAGAGACTCGAAAAATCATGAACCAAAATTACTGAAGTCCAGCAGAGTTACATCCTGCTTCATGCAGTTGTAGTAGTATGTTTATTTATAACGCACCCTTCCCCAGAGGCCAGAGAGCACCGTGCAGGAATAGACAGTAAGATAATAAAAACAAAACATTCACATAAAATAACTACCTTATAAAAATAAACAAACAATAAATAAATACATTTTATTCATTTCAAAAGTTTCACCGGGAAAGTCATACTGAGCTGGTAACACCTCGTTTCCAGATGTGCCTCGGGGGAAGGGAGAGAAAGAGAGGAGAAGAGAACATATACAAGTACAATGCTTGTAGTGTTGTTGGCTGGACTGGGGCTGCATATTCTGGGGCCGCATTAGCGGTGGGAATGAGAGGCGCCACATCAGTGGTCAGAGGAGACCCGGGGGAGAGAGAAGCCGCATTGGTGGTTGGGGGAGTGATCGGAGGGCTACCACCTCTCAGGAGCAAGGAGCGGTGGTGCCAATCAGCACAGAACGCGCAAATCTTGATCGGTGCGACTGGGCTATGAAGGCCAGTAGCCCAGTCGTGAGTGCTGTTTGCTTGTGGTCCCACACCACCCACCCTGGCCCCGACCTCTATTAAATAGTTGGTGGGGTGGAGCCTTGGAGTGGGGGAAGGCTGTGAGTGGGAATCCTGGACTGCTGTGGGTGCCCCGGATGCTGCTGCTGTCTGGATCTGGGAGGAACAAGCTGAGTGGGTGGGCATTTTGTGAAGAGAAAGAACATTTTTTTTTTTGTAGAGCTTGTGGATTGTGTGGGCCTGGACTAAGGACATGTAAGGGAATAGGCGACTGTATGCTGGGGACTATACAACTGTGAGATATGATGCATGTGATCCGATTCTGGGCTAAACTATATATTGTTGTTGGACTTTAGGGGGTAGGCAAAAATGCATGCTGGGTCTGCTTGAACACCATTGAACACATGCTATCTAAATATACGACTGTGGGATTTTAAAGTTGTGAAGTGCGATATCTGCTGATGTGTATAGTACTGTGGGTTTGGATAAGTTGTGAATTGTGATAGCTACCAACTGTATATGTTGTCTGATGCCGTGAGGTGGGCAAGAACTATTGGGCTGCAAGTGGCTGGTCCTGCTCACACCATAATGAGGGTAGATATGAAGCTGGCCAGAGCAGGCATCTTCGGCAGGGTGATTGGGTGTGGGGCAGAGATGATCATAAATTGGGCATGGAAGAACGGAGGGTGTCCAGTGTGTCTCCAGCTGTCAGAACTTAGGGGGGAGATAGAGCGGATCAGAAGAGAACTGAATGGCATGAGACGGGGGAGGGGGGATTGGAGTGGAACTGGTCCCATGGAGGAGGGCAAGGACACTACAGCATACCCCAGGGTGCAGGTAGGCATGGGCCCTCTGGAGACTCCAGAGGGGTATGGCGTAATACGGGCAACGGATGGAAAACACAACACAGGAGAGGGGCCGACCAGGGAAGCAAAGGAGGGAGGTGGGGTAGGAGACAATGTGCTGGGGCAAGCATTGCTCTTAGCAACAGATACACCATGCTCTACCAAGGTGAGGAGGAGGATGGTGGGGGGGGCAGTCGGTCAGAGAGCAGTTTGTCAGAAGGCCAGGGTGGGGGTGGAAGTAGGAGGGTAGTGACACTGGAAGGAGAAGGCAGGCAGTGAGTGGGACAAGTAAACTTGAGGCAGTGAGGGGCAAAAGAGGTGAAGGGACGGGAGAACTGGGGGTGATCAGGCACCAGGCTGGGGAAGCTGGCCAAGGGAAGAGGATGGAGAGGACACTCTAGAGGGCTAGTGTCTGGAAGAAGATACCTGCTGAGGGTGGAAGGGGATGAAGGGGAAGGTGGGGAAACAAGGCGGGGGTTGGAGGCAGGGAGGAAGCAGTAGAAGAGGGTGGGGGATCTGGGGGATCTGGCCCAATAAAGGAGTCCGGGGAACTGGGGCCAACTGTGCTGACCAGGAGGGGGGGAGGGTAAATTGGGAACTGTATGCAGAAGGAAGGGCATGGCAGGACACGCACAGACTAGTGATACCCGGACTGAAGGGGGTAGGAGCAGTAAGCTGGGGACTGATGATGATTGAAGGAAGAGCCTAGAATGGGTCAAAAGGGCCGGTAAGGTGGGGGGTGAAGGTGATCCTGCTGGGGGACTCCATGATCAGGGACATCCAGTCGGATGGAGTAGGGAAGGGTAAAAGCAGCCCGGTCAGGGCTAAATGTATTCCAGGATTATCTGTTCCACAGGCTGAAATTTCAGCTATATTCATTACTGGAGTAATGCGGGGGGTCCCTAGTTCCTAGTACACTTGGGCACAAACAATTTGGAGGGAACAGCGATCTGGAAATTCAGGTGAGGTTTTGGAAGCTAGTCGGGTCTGCCATTCTATGGGGAGTTTAGTTTCCTTCTCGGAAATCCTGCCAGTGCCTAGGGCATCCGGGGAGACCAAGCCCAAAATAAGAGGTGTGAATCAGTGGCTCAGGGATTGGTGCAGGGCAGAAGGGTATGGGCTGATGGGGACTGGGGGGGGGGACACATGGGATGATAAGGGGTTGTATGCTAGGGATAGGATACATCTTAACTTAGAAGGGAAGGAGAACTTGTAACAAACTAGCTGAATTCATTAACGAGAAGTGGGGTTTAAACTTGTAAAGGGGAGAGGGACTAATGAAGGACTGGTGACAGGAGGACTGACCGAGGTCCCTGGTCTAGGGAGGCAAATGAGGCAGGGGGCTCCAATGGTCACAAAGCAAGAGCTGTGCAGGAAAGGTCAACTAGGGAGTGCGGGGCCGGAGTCAGTGGTGCAGGGAGGGTGGGGTGGGGGACGGTCCTGGTCAACGCCAGGAGTATGGGCAACAAAATGGCCAAGCTCCAGGTGATGCTGGCAGAGGGATCAGCGGAGGTGGCAGCGATTATGGAAACATGGACTACACAGAAGAATGATTGGGACCTAAACTTGGAGGGCTACAAAATATTCAGGAGGGCTAGAGAAGTGGGTAGAGGAGGGGGTGTAGCACTGATAGTTAAGGAGGGCATACTGGTGAGTGGAGTGGAGGAGGGAGAAGGGGGAGTGAAAGCAATTTGGGTAACCCTTAAATTGGGAGGAGGCAGGAGATTGAAAGTAGGGGTGGTATACAGACCACCCGCAGTGGATGAGGAACTGGAGGGAAAAGTGGCGGAGAACATTAAGGGGCACTGTGCCCGTGGAAAGGGAAGGGTGGTGGTAATGGGGGACCTAAAAATGCTGGGGGCAGACTGGGACACCATGACATCAGCGGTGGCCAGGGAGCAGAGGCTGATGGATGTGTTTCAGGATGCCTTTCTGGTCCAACAGGTGGGGAACCTACTGGGGGGGGGGGAGGATACTGGACATTGTTCTTGCAGACAGTGACCAGGTAAGGGGTCTGGAGGTGTGTAGCCGGCTGGCAGGAGGAGACCATGCCACAGTATGGTTTCTGCTGTGTCAAGGAGAAGAAGACAACCGATCAAACACAGTAGTAGTGGATTTCAGGGGGGCAGACTTTGTGGGCATGGGCAGGATACTGAGGGGGAGTTTGAGCCAGATTAGGCCAGACATGGATGTGAGTAGCTTGTGGGAGATCATTAAAAAAAGGGTACTGGAGGCTACTAGCTTGTGTGCAAGGGTAAGGCATAAAAATAGTAGGGCCAACAAGCCATGCTGGTAGACCAGGGAGGTGCAAGAGGCAGTGAGGGATACGAAAGCTACCTACACATGTTTTAAGCACTCCAGGGAGGAAAAGGAGAGGGGTGAGTATGAGCTAGCAGCTTGAAGGGTCACAAGGGTGGAGGAGAGGAGCCAAGGCAAGGATGGAGCACAACCTGGTCAGGGATATCCGAAGAGATGGAAAGGGATTTTATAGATACATGGGGGAATAGAGAAAGGGGAAAGCACAGATCTCAAGGATTAGGACTGGGGAAGAATGGGCTCAGGAGGCCGGGGATCAGGCAGAGGTACTAAACAAGTACTTTGCCTTGGTATTTAGGGAGGGAGACATGGGCTGCATTCACCCGGAAGGTGGAGGAGGGGGACAGCTGAGAGGAGCAGACAGCGGGTGATGAGAGGATCAGAAGGGGCTGGGGTACCAGGTGGGCCAGGCCTGGAGGAAGATGGGGGCCTTATAGAGGGGGAGGCTGGGGAGGTTAAAATCACAGAGGGCAGTGTGTTGGAGGCCCTACGGGTGCTGAAAACTGACAAAGCACCAGGACCGGATGGGCTGCATTCAAGAGTGCTGAAGGAACTGGCAGATAAACTAGCGGCTCCACTAGCTGTGTTGTTCAACGCTTCTCTCCAGACAGGGTGGGTGCCCCAAGATTGGAGGGTGGCCCATGTGGTGCCTATCCACAAAGGGGGTCTAGGGAGGAGATGGGAAATTACAGGCCTCTCAGCTTAACGTCAGTGGTAGGCAAACTAATGGACGGCTTCATCAAAGGGATGCTCGGGAGGCAGTTGAATAGGCTGGGGCACAACAAACAGTATGGTTTCATCCCAGGGAGATCGTGCCAGACCAGCCTCATAGATATTTACGACTGGGTGATGGGAGCCCTGGACAAACAGAGACCAGTGGACGTCTTATATCTGGATTTCAGTAAGCCATTTGACTCTGTACCCCACTTAGGGTTATTGACAAAGTTGGGGGGATGGGGGTGCGAAGACAGTTGCTTAGATGGGTGGAAAGCTGGCTTGCTGATAGAACACAGAGGGTGGTGGTTGATGGGACAGTCTCCTCCCCCAGGAAGGTCTTCAGTGGGGTGCCCCAAGGTTCAGAATTGGGACAACTCCTGTTCAACGCCTATGTCTCTGATATAGGGACAGAGGTTAGGAGTAGGATGAGCCTTTCCGCGGATGACTCCAAACTGGGAGCACTGGCCGCCGGGGACGAAGCGAGGGTGGCAGTCCAGAGGGATCTGGATACCTTGGAGGCTTGGTCAAGGAGGTGGGGGCTGAGATTTAATCCAGGGAAGTGTAGGATGTTGCACCTGGGGGTCAGAAACCCGAGGCATGCATACACACACCATGGGAGGGGTCACACTGTAAGCCACTTCGAGTGAAAAGGAACCTTGGGGGTGGTGGTGGTAGACACCAGAATGAACAATAGTGAGAACTGTAGAAGAACGGCGGCAAAGGCAAACAAAATACTGGGCAGTATACATAGATACATACATAGATACATAGACAGTGTCGGCAGATAAGGGCCTATGGCCCACACAGTCTGCCCATTTGAACTTGTAAGTTCAGTTTATGTTTTCCTAGAAGTCTGTTGCCCCTTACCCTTGACCTCCAGAATTCCTTTATGTCTATCCCACGCATTCTTAAATCCAGTGATTGTTTCAGCCCCCATCACTTCCTCTGGCAGGGGGTTCCACCTGTCCACCAAGTATAGCCTGGGGAATTACATCCAGGAGGAGCGAGGTGATCTTACCTCTGTATAATGCCTTGGTCAGGCAACATCTTGAGTACTGCGTGCAGTTCTAGAGACCTCACCTTAAGAAGGACATGGTACTGTTGGAGAGGGTCCAAAACAGGGCAACCAGGATGATCCAGGGCATGAGTGACAGGACCTATGAGGAGAGGCTGGAAGCCCTTGGGCTGTATTCACTGGAGGAGAGGAGAGAGAGACAGAGGGGACATGATTGAGGTATTCAAATATGTGAAAGGGATTAACAGGGGCAGAGCCAAACAAATGTTCAGGCTAAAGCAAGGGGGCACAACCAGGGGCCATATATGGAAGCTGGAGGGAGAAACCTACAGGGGACATCCTAGAAGACATTACTTCACTGAGAGGGTAGTGGAGCCATGGAATGCATTGCCCGGGAGTCTAGTCAAGCAAGGCACTGTGGAGGGCTTCAAGAGGGGGTGGGACAGATGCATAGGAGTACTGAAGCCAAGGTTGGCCCTCTTGGAGGCTAGGGAGGGAGGAGGAGCTAGCGACCAATAGGGGCTGGCTACCGAGCAGACACGAAAGACCGACAGGCCTATTCTGCTGGCTTTTAGTATGTTAGTATGTAAATAGTGCAATAAAAATTGGGAACAATAAATCAAAGCATACAATCTAAGAACATTTAAGAATTGTTAAGGGAGCACTGCGGAGCCCAAGCAATATGGCCACTCAGAATTGAAGCTCTGGACATGCTTATTTTTCTGTGCACATCCACATATTTTACCACTAGCACTTGGTGTAGTAGCTTATACAAAACATCATGGGTAATCTTCAGAAAGAAAAGCAGCTAAATGAGGGAGATAAAAGCAAATTTCTCTCAGGCCTACCGACCATGAGGTCCACTCCTGGCAGCACCACCTCTGCCATGCAGGAAGAAACTGAAGAGACACTCCAGAGCCTTGGAGTAGACATTTCCCTCTTAATCTACACCACCTCCAGACTCCTGGACAAATCTGACTCTGACAACCAGAGTCAACACTTTGGAAACATATTATGTTTCAAGTTAAATCAGAGACAGTGGACATAAAAAAGCACTCTGAGCCGAAACTGGGTGCTATGGCAAACTTGGCGAAAAAGAATCTGCACTTAAAATCTAGGACAGAATCCCTGGAAAACCAGGCAAGCTTGTCCACTATTCAATTATTGGGTATGCTGGAATGAAGAGAAGGGGACAACTTATCACAGTTTTGAAGAAATGGCTGAAGCAGCAACTTGGGGACCCCATCATCAACTAACCGCTCAACATTCAAAAGACCTACAGAGTGGCGGTTCGTGGTAGGCCAGACAATCCCAAAGCCCCCAGGGCAATTGTGACAGTGCTTAATGGAGTGGGTTCCACAGATCTGGAGCTAGGACTGGCCCAGAGGAAGGAAACCATGCTCTGCAATGGTCAGCAGGTTCACCTCTACCCTAATATAAGCTATGCCACCCGTATGAAAAAGAAAAGATTTGATGGGGTTCAGGATCTACTCTGAGAAGGTCCCTTGGTCCACAGTTCTTCTGTTTGTGGGGGGCATCTAAACTGGCATTATGATTATCAATGTGACAATTAAAAAAAAAAAAAACCTTCTGTCTGCATCCTAGTTACCAAAAGCATGTAGATGGGGGTCCTCCCTCCTCCCTCTTAACCTACGAGAGTCTCTCTAATGAGGCTCCTGATTTCAGGGTTCCAAAATAAATTAAAAAAAAAAAAAGGAATAAGGCATCCTTAGGTGGCCAAGCAAAAAACAGATTTCCTGAGCAGGTTCCGATCCCGGTTCCTGCAAAAAAAAAAAAAAAAAGACTACAAGAGAGAGTAAAAAGCAGGTTGTTGACCCTCCTTCCTGGAGCAAAAGCCGCCGTCCGTGAATAAAGCAGAAAATGCCCTCTACGGAGGGCATGATCAAGGCTTGGCAATTCTCATGGGTGTTCTAAGGCATGCCGGTTACTCCTGTAGACTGTTCCCCCCTCCAGTTTCAGGGGACCAGAGAGGAGATTTTACAATTAAGGTGGAAGGGAAACTAACTGTACCAACGGTTCCCCTGAACAAGGGTTTGGTTCCCCAAGGATTTTTCTTCCCTCTTGCCTTGGTGGACAGCTAGTGAATGTTTTCTGCCTCTACACCCAGTGAACCGTGGTGGATGGGGAGGGGGCTGAATTTTTGGACATGATGGGGTTGCCCCTCCAAGTGGTGTTTTTTTGCCCATCCAAATGCTCTTATGATACCAACTAACAGGCATATATGACCTCTGAAATTCTGTTCTGGCTTATGTGGCTCAAGATTTGGCAAACAATGCCAAAACAGCTCGTTGCTGCCAAATGCCAGTTCCACATTACAGTGGGCTCCAATAACACTGCCTTTATATGCCCATCTTGTCTTCCTAAAAAGATTTGTTTCACGAAGGTCCAACTGCTTGCCTCATGTCACCCAAGCAAAAGACAGGGACTGCCATATCATAACCTTTTGTTGGGGGCAAGGCAAAGTCATTTATGTTGAAGACAAGCAGCAATGAAAAGGTATCCACTTCCCACACGTTACAGGGAAAGGAAGTGGATGTAATTTTGTTTTCTTTTCCTTGAGTTCTCATATTCATACCCATGCCCTGCGTTTATTCTCACATGGAGCATTACTGCAGGGGCTGAGGCAGAACAGCTTCCAAGCAGACTAATCCGATTCAGACCACGTGGCTTAGCACAAACAGCAACCTTAGACAAGTTGGTCTTGATCGCCCATTCACTGTCAGCGGAACGAAGGACTTCCCCTGCATCTCTGGTATCCTTAGCAAGAAAGAACTTCACCGCACACAGGTGGGTACATAAAGTAGTGAGCCAGGGGCTCACACTGCAGTGCAAAACATTCCCCAGACTGCGTGTCTGCAGGCATTTCAAACCTCCCTCTCCAACAGAGAGGATTCTGCTGGAGTTGTAGATCAAAAAAGTTGCAGTGTACAAATGCAGTAGTCCGAAGAACAAAAAAAGGAGTCCCTCCCTCCCAGTGAGAGAGGGTCTCTATGCAACATACTTCACTTCGCTTGCCACAGGGGTTCCGAAAGGTACAAAGGAGCTATTAGGTCCCATACTTCCAGAGGATTCCGCGGCCGGGTTTGCTGCAGGCTGCTATCCCTCTATGGAAACAAAAAACACAAATAGTAGCACTCTGCCAGAAATGAAATTTGCTGAAAAGTGAAACACTTACACCATACTCAGAGCAAGAGAGTGTGCAGCACAGTTCCAGGTATGGTGTAAGCATTTGACTTTTCAACAAATTTCATTACTGGCAGAGTGCTACCATTTGTGTTTCTTATTTGTACATGTTTGGGTATGCACACACTCGCCTGTGAGTGCGGGCTCCTCTGTGCTTTTGTTTCTTTGTGGAGGAGACCGGCTGCAGTGACTCTGGGCGACCCACTGCACACTGGATATCAAAATGCACAGCTTGATGTCGTGCAGCAAATGATACCACACTGGAGAGTAAAACTCCATGTTAATTCAATATTTTTCCCCAAAATGTAGTTGGAGTAGAGGGAACTCTAGTGAGTTGCATCTGACCGGGAAGATGGCTCTCTAGCACCCCCCTCAAATCACATTTTGTTACAATGAGAGTTGCCATGACATGCCGGATACCAATGGCACTGCTCAGCTTAGATGCGGAGAAGGTGTTCAACAGGGTAGCCTGGCCATTCCTATGGGCCAAAATGTCGAATGCTGCCTTCCTGGTAGAGATAATTGTTTGGGATGCTGCAGGGTTTATATGCTTCCCCAAAAGCCTATCCTCAAACAAACAGATCCTTGCCCCTCTTTACCCTTTCACAGAGGAACACGACGGGGTGCCCCCCTTGTTGCCACTGCTCTTCGTCCTATACCTAAAGCCACTGGCAGTTAACATCTGAGCCAACCCTCAGATTATGGAATCCCCATGGGAGGAAGATTATAAATTACGTTTTTAAGTGGACTATATTTGACTTACCTAGCTTCCCCAAGGACTCCATCCCTGTTGTCTGAAGCACTCTAGCACAGTTTGATGACCTGGAGGGATTCAAACTTAATGCACAGAAAACTGAGGTGCTACTCTACAATTACACCCCTTCCCTCACTTTAAAACGTGGTGTCCCCTTTAATGGCATAGGGTGCTCTATGACACTTAGGGGTAAAACTTACCAAACATCTAGAGCTCCTGTTATGAACCTTTAACCCAGCAGATCACAGATGAGCTGCCCATTTACACTTTAGCTTCTTCAATCGACCTGGAATAATCTGCCAAAATATTCTGTCAAGAATTTTATATTTTCTACAAACCCTGCCATCAAATGAGTAAACATACAGATCTAGTCTTTGCCGTATTGCTCCCTGTAAGAACAGATCCAGAAGCAAATGATTTGATACCTTTTATTGGACCAACATAGATGTAACAAAAAGAACCGAGTAGCACACCCAAAATTTGCAGAAATGTGTTGTGCGGAGTGTTTTGATTTGTGTGTGAAGTCCTAGTGTGTCCTTCCCTCTGTCTGCTATTAGGAATTTTTCCTAAATTAGCCTGTTAGCTTTATGGCAGTTTTACGACCCCTGGGGATCTCCATCTCAGCTAAGTTTAGTGCTTTCCTTGTTCCTATAATGCATTCTGTCTCACGTGATAGTGATGTAGCCAGGACCATAGATTTAGCAGCTAGCACTGATTTACAGTTAGTTCACAACTGTAGAGATCGCTATATTTTAAAAACTATACAGAGTTCAGCGTGGTGACTACTCTCATTGTAAAGGTCTTTTTTTGCTGTGAACAATTGTGATACTGGTTGTGTATGTGTAACTTGTATGTTTTTCAAGATACTTACATTTGTTTGTCATGTCTACTAGAGTGTTCATCACTCAGAGAGGAAAAAGCATCTGCTGTTTGCAAGTGCATCTGCACACAAGCCAAACAAACCTAAATATCTTGGAAACTTCATAAGCTACACAAAAATGACCAAGAGCAAAGTTGTTCAGGACAAAAGAACCTTTACAATGAGGGCAGTCACTAAGCTGAACTCTGTATAGGTTTTAAAATATAGCCATCCAATTAATCAAATTTCCTCTTTTTTTTTTTTAAACCAAATTTCCCACTTCGGATAGCAAATATTTTAAAAACTGTAAGGAGTTCAGCTTAGTGACTACGTTCATCGCAAACTTCCTTTTATTCTGAACAACTTTGCTGCCTCTTGTTTTTGTGTAGCTTGTATAGTTTTCAAGATATTTAGATTTGTTTGGCATGTGTGCAGATGCACATTTTTCTCTCCGTGTGAACACTCTAGGAGACATGCCAAACAAATGTAAATATGTTGAAAACCATTCAAGTTACATATACACAACTAGTATCACAGTTGTTCACAACAAAAAGACCTTTACAATGAGAGCAGTCACTAAGCTGAACTCTATAGTTTTTAAAATATAGCCATCTCTACTGTTGTCAACTAACTGTAAAGCAGTGTTTGCTGCTTAATCTATGGTCCCAGCTACATCACTGTCACATGAGTCAGGATGCATTGTAGGAACAAGGAAAGCGGTAAACTTAGCTGAGATGGAGATCCCCAGGGGTCGTAAAACTGCCATAAAGCTAGCAGGCAAATTTAGGAAAAACTAATAGACAGAGGGAAGGACACACTATGACTTCACTCACAGATGAAAACACTCTGCACAACATATGTTTTTTGCAAATTCTGGGTGTACTATTCCTTTAATGCCAGACTGAATGTATTTTCCATCCTGGAACAGACTCATATATCGAAATTTATATTGCTGGGTATTGCCACCACAGATTCAGTTTTCCATTTTGCATCTTCCCAGAAATAGAGGAGGAGTCAAAAGTTCAAAATTTAAAGTGGTATACACTAGTGGCCCACCTCAGAACCTTATGTCTCTTGGCTTTCCGACAGCCACCAGCCCTACTGGAAACAGATTAAATTTACTCTGAATGATACTTTCTGTTTGGGAACCCGCCAGGAGGCTTCCCCACTCTCCAAATCCACCCAATATATGGCCAAGATACTCAGATAATGGATAGTGGCAAGGAAAGCTTTCCTGACCCCAGCTCAGCAATGTCAGCTAGGAGCTATACAATATGACAGCTTGTTTCCTCCAAATAATCAGGATCTGGGCACTAAACAATGCAACAGTTTGGGTTTCTGCTTCTACTTTCAACTACTGAACTCCTGCAGTGTGCTCCCTTTTGCTGCCTTACAGCTTCCCGCTATAGATCACTGCAGGTACTTACGGGTCCAGTCATATCTGGTGGGTCAGGAAACAGCTGTCACCAGTCCGCCAGACAAACTCCCGGCTCTTATGTGGATCTTTACATCTCAGTTAAAGGTTGAGACCTGGTCCCATCCTATAGGTCCCCTATACAAGGCCCTTCAAGACATATTTATTTTATTTACTTTTATTTTTTAATTTATTTTATTTATTTAGTTTTTGTTGACAGGGTAAGTGCACTATTTTCAGGCACGACCCGGGGGAGGGGGGATACAGATGAATGCCAACTGACCTTGAACCAGATTAAGTTGGTGGTGGTATTGTTAGTGAATGAGGGAAATTTGGCCAGGACACCGGGGAAATTCCCCTACTCTTTGCCAGTAGGAGGACTGCTGGCCGGCGAGTTGATCATTCTGACTCTGGATGGAGACGGAGGAGGTTGCCCTGCCTAGTGCAGGACCGGCTGTTGTTCTGCGCTCTGAGGTTCTAGATTCGGAAGTTTTTTTTGATGCTCCTACTCCGGATATGGTGCCTGAATTTGCTGCAATTACTTCTGAAATGGATGCCGTTTTGCCTGCCTCGCCTTCGGATATCGTGGAAACTGCCCCAGTTTCAACTACACTAAATGAGGTTTGTTGTGATCTGCCGACTTTGCAACAACAACTACTAGATGAGGAAACTCGTTTTCATTCTCGCCAAACGGCACTGAAAGCTGCTATTGCGGCTGTGGAAGTACGTTCTGGGAGTAAGCAACCTATGGAGAGCGCTATGCAAAGTTCTACTTTGGAGGCTGATTTGTTGCTCACCTTACACAGTTCTAAGCAACAGTCTACAGATGGTCTGGATCAGCAGCAATCAACGTGTGCGGTCGCAGCGACGGAGGCTGGCTCCTTCGTTTCAGGTACTGGGCAACCACCCTTGTTTGTTTTTCAAGGGAACATGTTTTCGGGCTCTGATGCTCCTTTTATGAGTTCTACGACTTCGAGTCAAGATGGTTGCAATAATGTGGAGGTCCCCCCAGTTGTGCAACAACAAAATCCTATTGATTCGACTGTCTGGTCGGTAAATGCTGCGTTCCAAGCAGCGGGGTGGGAAAAATCTGACACTGGTGCGTGGGTCTCTGGCCCTTCTCCCATCTCAGTGTCCCCTCGTAAAACTGTTGACCTGTCTCAAGTTTGTTCTTCTAAGGCTCCTAATCATGCTGCAGATTGGGGTTCTGTGATGGATGTGGTTTCTCCTTTACGAGTACCTGATGGCTTGGAACTTACCCAGAACCCAGTTTTCCCTCTTTTTCAGGATTATCCTGTGAAGCAGTGTGGGCCTGCTCCTTTGCTAACACCTACTGAACATCTTTCCACTGGGCGTACGGAAACTGTAAAAACTTTTGCATCTTTATTTAGAGCTCCTGTCTTTTCTGCTAAACAACATAACGCTATCCGGCTTCTTTATAAAGGGGGTCTGGATGTTTTTCCTGACCGAAAGCATGTAGCCAGGTCTCTGTTAAAGGGTTCTATGTTTTTTACTCCACCTGAAATATATGCATTGATCCATGTTTCTGGAGAACCCGTGTTTGACATTAGTTTTAAACATGGTAGTGGCTTACAAAAATGTTGGTCTCAATATCTGCTTTTGAAAACTTCTGCTTTATGGGTTCCCTTCGAGGTTGTGCCCCTCACTAAACCAGCGTCTCGCATGATTACTGTTTTGTTCCATAATGAAGGGGTGTGTGTTGCAGATCTTTTATTCTGGTTGAAACAGAGGTGTACGGTTCAGGGTAATCCTGAGCCCATTTTTGATGAAAACCACATTTGGAATGGGGTTGATAGTGCAGGTTATTTTGAAAACTTCTGATTCAGGTTTAATCCATTTGCCAAATAGTTTTTTTTGGGCAGAGATAGAGGGGTTTTATTTTATGCAGGCCAGCCAAAGGCCTGTTATCGTTATGGAACCACAGGCCACCTTAGTAGTAGTATGTGTGACCGCCTTAGATGTACAACCTGCACTGAATTTGGCCATAGCGCTGCTACTTGTCGGAATGATCAAGTGTGTAACTTATGTGATGAGAAAGGCCATACTTATCATTCCTGCCCCTCTGCTGCTCGCTCTCAGGGTGAACAAGCTGACTGGGATGAACAAGTATCCATTACCCTAGCCCAAAGGGCTCAGACCCAGCGTTCTAACCCGAAACCTAATAGTGACTTTCTGAAACCTCCTACGATTGTTCCTACTTTAGTTGAGGGTTCTTTACACCCTTCTGAGATTCCGCCTCCTGGGCCTAGTGATCTACTGGTTACCCCATGGTCACTCAGCAGGCGGTTTCCGTTTCTGGATCAAGTGACCCCATTAGGGCTGAGGTTGAATTCCTTCCCCCTGTGCCTTCCACGGCTGTGTCCCATACTCCCTTGCCACCTGTACCTAAGGCTTCCAGACAAAGACAACACTGGGTTCAACCAATGGCTAAATACCTAAGACATCTGATGTCTCTGTTAAAAATAGATTTTCGGCCCTGCCCATTGAAGGGGATATTTCGGGGAATGACTCTGAAGGGTCCTCTGTAATTTCCTCCATTTTGGATTTGGGATCTGAAATGGAAGATCCTTCTAATGTAGTCCCTCCTTTGTCTGGGAAGCGTACTGAAAAAACTAAACATACTCAGATCACCAGAGCTTCTTCTAAGAAGCCTCCTTGAATTTGGGTTCTGCCTTTGTTTGTTTTTTCCTTTCCCTTATGCCTCTGATGCCATCTTTATCTATTTACTCCATTAATGTGAATAGTATTAAGTGTCTTCAGAAAAAGCAGGCTGTATTTTCTTGTTAACGGTCTTTCTCTGATGGTTTTTTTTTTTTTTTACAGGATACCAGGTTGCATGTTATTTCTGAATTGAAGCAAGCTATTTCCTTTTGGAATACAGGCCCCACTTTTTGGTCTCTTGGTGAAGATACCTGCTCTGGGCTAGCCATTCTGTTCCATAATCTAGATGTCCATTTAATAAAATTGATCGACCTTATCCCTGGTCGAGCTTTGATTTTAGACGTTAGGATATCTAGTACATTATTCGGTTTATTAATGTATATGCTGGTCAGACAAAGGTGGCCTTGTGTGACCTTTTCAAGCTATTCAGCCTTTTTGCATTCTGCTCATCATATCGCTTTTGGGGATTTCAACTGTGGCCTTAAGATTCGGGATAGAGGGCAACGAACAACAACCACAAAAATATTTTGCGATATGACTTATTTGTCTACTATGATTCGAAATGCGAATTTAAGGGATGCCTATTTTGAGAAGGTGGGTAAAGCAGATCCCACTTTTTTTTAGATCTACCTCCGCCACTAGAATTGATTATTTTTTTATTTCCCCTCTGTTGCAAATTGCATTGGCAAAAACTCTTCTGGCGGAATTTTCAGATCATAAGACACTTTTTTTGTCATTAGGAAATTCCTGCGCTTTTTCTTTTGGTCCAGGTTACTGGAAATTAAATTCGCTGTTATTGGCTAAAACAATTGTCCAACAGGACTTAAAGTACTTTATTCAAGCCAGAAAATCAGTCTTTGTTATGTATACAGACCCCTGTAATTGGTGGGAAGATACAGTACGGGATTTAATGGCTTTTTTGAAATCCTATGGTAAATTGATTCGGGATGACGATTACGGGGTTTATCTTTATAATAGGCTGCATCTTCAAAAACGTTTATCCTTGGCTTCCGTGGTGAAACATGATTTTTCGGCTCAAATTCAAACGATTAAGCTTCAGATGGTTCAATATCATCTATTACAAGAACAACATTTAAAGTACCAGCAATTATATTGTACACAAGGTAAAAAAGGTTCTGTCTGCCCATATGAGGATATTCTGCCCGAAAATGAACCGAACTATGGATGGTTTATTTGATGCCCAGGGTAATTTCTGTCACGGATACTAGTCAACTGCTTAATATTGTTTCTCATTTTACATCCCAGACTTTTATTGCACCGTCAATTGATCTTGATGCTTTGCCGTCCTTTTTGGACTCAGTCCCTATTACTCAACTTCCGGACCAATTATTATCCCCTTTAATAGTTGATATTTTATCTTCTGAAGTTGAACATGCTGTTCTGACATTGAAGATTAATAAGGCCCCCGGTGGTGATGGTTTAACCAGTGAATTATATAAATTCCTTGGTCCATATATTTGGAGGGAGTTGGCTGCAGTTTTTTCAGCAATTCTTATGACTGGGGCCCCCTCCTTACGCATGACTGGTGGTATTCTGATTCATCTTTTCAAACAAAAAGGTGATAAAAGATGTATTCAGAATTGGCGACCGATTTCTTAACACGGATTTCAAGATTTTAGCTAAAATTCTCCATACTCGTCTTCTATCAATTGCAACCCACCTTTATCTCCGGTCCAAACTTGTTCTTTACCTGGCAGGAATATTTCGGACCATCTAATTTTATTAAGGGAGCTCTTTGAGCATAGTTTTAGGTCTAGAGCAGCTGGTTTGGTGCTCTCTTTGGATCAAAAACAAGCTTTTGATTCTGTTAGTCATACCTTTTTGTGGGCTGTTTTGCGAAGATATGGTTTGCCTCTGCAATTCGTACAATGGGTGAAATGTCTTTATAATACAGCGACGGTTACTCCTGTTATTAGGGGTTGGAAGGACCTATGTTGTCTGTTAAGCGGGGGGTACTGGGGTGCCTCTCAGTCCTCTTTATATGCCTTTTGTATAGATCCCTACTTAAACTTTTGAATGCTTCAGCCCTTTTAAAATCAATTATCGTGGCTTCTACTCCTTTGCCATATAAGGTCTTAGCTTATGATGATTGTGCATTTTAGTTAAAGATGAAGTTTCTGTTCAGTATGCCCTTGATATCTGTTTCACATACAATTCTTATTCAGGTACTGGTTTGAATCTTGAGAAATGTAAGGGTTTACAGCTTGGTTCGGTTGTTTCACCGAATTTGACAATTTCTGGTATTGATTTTTCAGCCACCCATTTGACTATTTTGGGGATCATTTTTGGTCCCGGGGATATGTGTACCCTGAACTGGGACCCTTGTATCTCTCGAGGTAAACAGCTAATTGCAAATTGGAATCGGTGGAAATTTGGTAAAAGAAAACGTGTTTATTTGATTAATACTTTTCTTATTCCAATCTTCCTTTATGTAAGTTATATCTTCCCTCTGCCTAGTCAATTGTTAGCTACTATTTATAGTATTTTTTTTCAAGCTGTTTGGGGGAGCCGGCTGAATCCGATAAAAAGGAACATTCTCTATTTACCGACTGATCAAGGGGGTTTGGGGATGGTTAATCCGATTTTGTTTTTTTATTCTATTTTTTTGTATGCTAACTTCCGTCCTTTTTTAATTTTTTCCGATAAACATTGGGTTTCCATGTTGGATTCTAATTGTGGTCAATGGTTAAGACAATGGAGACAGGGGCATTTAGGGGTTCTTTATAGATCCTTAAATATCCCATCTTATATTAGAGACTCTTTTATATATATTAAGCGATGGAAATTGACTAGTCCTCTTTTTTTATTAAACCATCGTAAAGGGCTTTATAATTGGGTTATACGGATGCATTTTACTGAAACAGAAACTTTTCCCCGTTGTCCTCTCCCTTACAGAACTACACTTTTAAGTTTATTAAATATCCCTAGGATCCCAGAGAAATTTCAGGATTTTCATTGGCTGAACTGCCATGATAGGATAAATATTAAGGCAAACCAAAAACATAAACAACTGACTGAGCGGGTGTGTGTCAGGCCTGGATGCTTGCAACAGCTGGAAACCACGGACCATCTTTTTTTGACCTCTGGGTATACTGTTCCCTTTTGGTCCTTTTTGGCTTCCATATGGAAGGCTCCATGGTTTAATTCTATTTCTAAGGAGGCTTTGATGTGGGGTGACTATAGAGGAGCTCAGGACTGGCATAGGGATACTCTGACTAAACTTCTGCTGGTCATTAAATGGCACATCTGGAACAGCAGATGTTTATTTTCTCTGCAACAAAATTTGTTTCTCATGCTGATCTTCTTGGTAAAATTAATAAGGATTTGAAATTCCAATATGGAGAAGATTCAAAGGTTTTACTTTCTAAGACGTTGCAGGCTGTGTGGAGAAACATGCCTTGGATAACGGATTCAGATGTTCCCATCACTTAAATGGGAGGTTTGAGGCCTAGTTTTTTTTGCTCTTTTTTCTCTTGTGGTAACTAATGTTTTTTCCCTTTCCTTTTTTATGATTGTGTTTTTTTCTTTTTTTTTCACTTATGTCTTTTTTTCTATTAGTTGTATTTATATGCTTTGGGTTTGTAAATTCTGTATTCCTTGTTTGTTCTCATATTGTTACTGCATTGTCATTTTGTATGATTTTTTTCTTCAATAAACTCCCCTACTCTTTTCGAGAAGTGCCATGGGATCTTTAACATCCACCTGAACTACCACCAATCCAAGCAGATGGGACCTCGGTTTAACGTCTCATCCAAAAGACGGCACCTCAGAAGTGCAGCACCCCTCTCATGCTGCACTACAGTATCAGTACTAAGATATTAACCCAAGTGCCAGATGTGGGAACTGAACCCACAGTCCTCTGATCTCCCAGCCTCAGAGGCGAGTGTGCTACCTACTAAGTCACGGACTATTGACTGACACCATCATGCAAAGCTGGAGGAAGGAGCTAGTAGTGGCACATTTCCTGGATATCTGACAAAAATATGACCTTCCAGCTTACTGCCTAACATTCACAACCAGCTGGAAGAAATTCTCACAGAAATGTTGTTACCATTTCTTTCACACTCCAGACATAGTAGCTAAATATGCAAGTCCACACAGAAGCCTATATTGGAGGAGTTACGGGGAGGTTTCAGCTAACCATACCCACATCTTCTGGGAATGCCCAAGTCTCCAGTCATTCTAGCATGGAAGTTATTCAAGAGAAGCAAACTTTAGCTGCCTAGGAGCTATGACTTCCTCATTGATACTGATGGCTATTCCACCAAGAGGGAAACTACCTTAGGGGTTCGAACTTGAAATTATTACTGATCTTAATACTGGTTGCAAAGAAAGGGGATTACTCAGCTCTGGCATGCCACATCCATCCCCACTGTAGAGGGCTGGCATAAGATACTGAGGGAAATTTACTCACTGGGGACTGACATATACCATCTCAAAGAAAGTTGACTTCTTCGCTACTAGATGATATAGAGAGGTGCTGTATCGATTGGACAATTATTCTGACTTTGTAACAGAAGGGGTCCCTCTCCCCCACTCATGCTGCTGTCTCACTTCTCACTTTCAATAGCTGTCGTCCTTCCCTCTTCTCCCTCCTGGCTGCCCCTCTATGCCTTTTAGCTCTGAAACTGCTCTTTTTCCTCATGTCTCTCTTTCTTCTTTATCTACCAACTGCTACTTCAGCGCTGTGATGCGTGAATGCATAGTTTATTTTAGTTTTTTTTAGCTGGCACTGTGGGCACGGAATCACCTAGTTTGTACAAACTGGTCATTAGAATGTTCTCCAATTTATGGAGCAGATATTTTCAGCACACATGAAGCAAGTAGACTGTAAGGTGAAATGATGGATAAAAGGAAAGTACAGTTACTTAAGAACTTACTGTAACAGTAGATCTTCGAGGGAAGCTCTTTCAGTAGGTAATTACATATAGGACTGAAGCCAGAAGCGTCAGGACCCCACGAAAAAATTTCTAGCTAGCAGTCTCTGGCAAGGGACCGCCCCCACGTCAGGTGACCAGCATCAGCAACGCTCAGTATAGAAGGCGTCCCTCACTTCTCCAGTTCTTTTCCTCAAAGGCCAAAAAGGTGAGACGAGAGAAGCTTGAGATTTCCTTCCTGGAAAAGGAGCTGAAAAACTAAGGGGTATGAGGCGGAGGTAGATACCTATCAGCAACAACCTCTCTCAAGATCTACTGTTATGGTAAGTTCTACGAACTGTACTATCTTACTCGAGAGGGCTCTGCAGTAGGTAATTACATATAGGACTGAGTCCCAAGCAGTCTGGAACAAAGAGAAGCACACGGGGAACTACTCATAAGAGATCCTTGGCTGAAGAGGACTTAAGAAAGAAGTCCTTGCAGAACAGCCAACCCGAAGTCGGCTCTACGGCGAGAGGCAATGTCCAAACTGCAGTGTTTCATAAAGGTATGGACAGAAGTCCAAGCTGCGGCGGGGCAAATATCAGCCGCTGACACATTCTTGAAACAGGCAGCAGAGGCCGCGACACCCTGGTGGAGTGACCCCTGACCTGACCTGGCAAGGTCTTGTGATACTTATTGTGGCAGAAAGTGATACAGTGAGCCAACCATCTGGACAAACATTGTTTGGAAACAGCGTTGCCCTCTCTTTTGCTGGCAAAAGAAACAAATAGTTGGTCAGTCTTTCTGAGATCCTTCGTCCTGTTGGTGCAGTATCTCAGAATCTGGTGAACGTCCAGGGTATGTAAAAGATACTCCCCATGATTGGAGTGCTGTGTGAGAAAGGCAAGCAGTTCAATGGACTGGTTCAATGTAGATTCTGCTACCACCTTAGAGAGAAACTTAGGATTGGTGCTCAGAGTCACATGTTCCTTATGGAAAATCAGATATGGAATTTTGCACATCAAGGCCTGAAGCTCGGAAATTCTTCGAGCAGAAGTAATGGCCACTAGGAACAGAGCCTTCCACGAAAGGAACTTAAGTACTGCTGAGGCTGCTGGCTCAAAGGGAGGCAGTGTAAGCTTCTTGAGAATGAAATTCAAATCCCAAGGAGGGGCAGGAACCCGAATTGGGGGGGGGGGGTCTCAGATGAAGAACCCTCATAGAAAGGTCTTACGACCTCCAGCTGAGCTAAGTTCTGTCCCCAAAGGGAACATGATAAGCGGCCAGAGTCGCCATGTGAACTTTCAAAGAGGAATGACCGAGACCTAGGTCGAAGAGATAACACGCGTAGTCTAGCAGTCGCCCGACAGGACAGGAGAAAGGCTCCAAGTCTTTAGACAAAGTCCAAATGGAAAACCGTTTCCATTTCATGGAATAGGTGGAGCGAGTGAACGCCTTCCTGGCCTCCACAAAGATCTCTGCCACTTGAGGAAAAACCCCAAAACGGGCTTGTGCTACATCTGTAGGAGCCACACATGCAGCTGAAGGGACTTGCTGGGTCAACAGTAGTCGCGAAAGAGGAAGAAGAATCGGAGGTTCCTCTGAGTACTGTTGCAGAAGAGAGAACCAACTTGCCTGGGCCAGAAGGGAGCGATGAGAATCATACAGGCCCCTTTGGAGCTGAGCTTATGCAGGATCCTCAGAATCAACAGAATTGGGGGGAAAGCATAAATGAATCTGCTCTTCCAGTCAAGAGACAGAGCATCTCTGCCCAGTCGCCGTGCCTTGGAGCGAGCGAGCAAAAGGTGGGCAGTTTTGCGTTTAGTGGGGAGGTGAACAGGTCAACCTGAGGGGTTCCCCAAAGTAGGAAGATGCCGTCTGCTATTTCCTGGTCCAATTCCCACTCGTGAAGTTGTGCCGAGGATCGGCTCAAGTGATCTGCCAACGAATTCTCTACCCCCAAGACGTGGACCGCCGTGAGATGAAGGATGTGTAGGGTCGCCCATTCCCAGACCTGAATCATTTCCCGACAAAGAAGGTAGGACTGAGTACCCCCCGTTTGCTGAGGTACCAGACTACACTCATGTTGTTGGTCTGGACAGCCAGGTGACCGGGAAGCAGAAAGGGGTGTAGGGCTTGAAGAGCATACAACACCACTCTGAGCTCAAGCACGCTGATGTGAAGTGTCTACTCGAGTATGGACCATGAGCCCTGGGTGCACTGGGATCCCAAATGAGTTCCCCAACCTTCGCCCGAGGCGTCCGTTGTCAGTGTTTGGGAGGGGGGAGGAAGGCAGAAGGGAACTCCCTGACAAAGGTTCTCCTGAACCAACCGCCAGTGCAAATCCCGAAGCATCAGGGTCGAGACTAGCACCTCTTGGTCCAAGTCGTCAACCAACTGATCCCACTGAGAGTGAAGAGTCCACTGAGAGATTCTCATGTGGAGCCGAGCGCACAGAACTGTCGGAATTGCATCCGCCATGAGCCCCAGGAGGCAAAGGACCGACCTGGCGGGAATCCGCCTGTGAGAGGACAAGAAGCTTGCCTGAGCCTGGAGTGTGGCCACCCTGTCTGGGGGCAGAAAGGCCATACCGGTGGTCGTGTCCAGAATTGCCCCGATGAACTGGGCGTTGAGATGGGATCAAATGGGATTTGGCCTGATTGATGGTAATACCAAGGCTGGTAAAAACCTGCCAGGTAAGGCAAAGGGAATGCAGGAGCTCCTCCCTGGACGGGGCCGCCAGGAGCTAATCATCCAGGTATGGGAAAACCTGCAGTCCCTGAGTACGCAGGTGGGCCGCCACCACAGACAGGCATCTGGGGAATACTCGTGGGGCTGAGGAAAGATCAAATGGGAGGGCCTTGAACTGGCAGTGGTCCCCCTGGAAAGCAAACTAGAGGTATTTGCGGTGGGAAGAGCAGATAAGGATATGCAGGTATGCATCCTGCCTGTCCAGAGCACACAGCCACAGTCCTGGCCAAAGGAGGGGCAGGAGACTCTGTAGGGAGAGCATCCTGAACCTTTAGAGAGCTGAGGTCCAGAATGGGCCTCACGTCTCCTGTCTTCTTGGGGACCAGGAAGAAATGGGAGTAGAAGCCCATCCCCCGAAGAGGGGGAGGGACGGGTTCTATTGCCTCCTTCAACAGAAGGGAGGAGATTTCTTCCTGAACCCTGAGAAGATGTTCGGGGGAGTAAGACAACCTGGGGGAAGGGGGGGGGGTTCTGGGAGGTTTCTGAAGAAACTATGATGTGGCCCTCTGCTATGAGCTGAAGGACCCAAGAGTCGGTAGTGATCCTCTCCCAACCTGGCAGATGAAGGGAGAATCACCCGCCTACTGATTCCTCTGGATTGACCAGAGACTGTGGGAGAGGGAGGGGGTCAGGAGGTGTGGGGCAGCGCCGCAGCTCGAGCTCCCACAGCCCGTTTGGGTGGGGGGGGGGTTTCGCAGCCAGAGGGACCCGGTGTTTGTTGACCCGCTTTCCTTGTGGTTTCGCCTTAGGCCGTGCGCGATGGTGAAAGGAACGACGCTGTGCTTGAGGAGCTCTGTACATGGAGTCAACCTCCTTGAGAGTAGTGCCCTTCTCTCTCAGTCCGACAATGATGTCCTTGACATCACCACCGAACAACACCGAACCTCGGAAGGGGGCGTCCTGGATGGCAGATTGTCCTTCCGAAGACAAACCTGACACCTGAAGCCAGGCATGTCGCCGCAGACTCATGGCGAACGCCGAACTTCGTCCAGAGGCGTCCACCGCATCATAAGTAGCGCGCAGCATGTGCCTACTGATCGAACGTGTGGAGCGGACTAGTTCTGCCACTTCCTGTTTAGTCTGGGACTGAGAAAGGGTGTCCAACTTAGCTTCCACCTCGCTAAGGATAGCCTTCTGGTAATCCCCCATGTGAGGCACATAGTTCAAGGCTCTGATACCCAGAGTGGAAGAAGAAAAGACCTTTTTGCCATACTGGTCCAGAAGGCGGGATTCCTTATCGGGAGGGGATGAGCTCAGGTGTTTCAAGTTAGCCGAACGGCCGTGGGCGGCATTGATCATGACCGAATCAGCCTTGGGGTGTGATGAAAGAAAGTCAATCTCCTCGGGAGCCTGATACAACCAATCCGCCTTCCAAGGAAGGGGGACTAAAGCAGACGGTTGTTTCCAGATAGTGGAGATGAGGTCGGCGTGAGGCTCGATCCAGGGTGGAACTAACCTGGGAGCAACCTTGGGGAAATCCAAATGTGCAGCCAGCTTCTATCTCTGTGGATCCGGCTCCAGAGATTTCCACTGATGAAGAGTCTGGATTTTTCTTAGCAACTCCGTAAATAAGGGATCCTTCAGAGGGGACTTCAGAGGAGTCCTGGGCCTGGGCTTGTCAGGAGTGCGGGCTCGTCCAGATCAGAGCTGTCATCGGAGTCTTAAGATGAGTCCGAAGAAGAAGGAGACGAAGACCCCTCTCCACTCAGGGGAGGAACATGGCCCCTACGGGGCAAGGTGCCACCCACAGCCTTGACCCTGTAGCAGTATCTCTGGGGTTAGGGGGGAGGAGGGGTCTCGCGCCCCCGGTGACTGGGATCCAGGACCGGGTCCATAGTCAGGAGGCAGCTCTCTACCTCCCTGGGTGAGCTGAGCCTTGGTCTCAGCCCACCAAGAAGCCAGAGTTTCCCTCAGATCCACCGCGCTGAGGGGGCAGTGGAGGAGAGGGAGAGGGGGATACGGATATTGGGGGTATCTGTAGGGAAAGTATCCATAGCCCGATGGCGGGAAGCCCGGCATCGGGTACTGAGGCACCGGGTACTGCGGCGTTGGATACTGCGGCGTCTGGTACTGCAGTGCCAGATACTGCGGAGCTGGATAAGACGGCACAAGATCCAGCACCAGGGCCTCTAGCAGGGTAGAAGGTCCTGGAAGAGGCCCTGCAGGCGGGCGAGGGACAGGTGACCTGGCAGGTGTTGGGTCCGGCATTGGGGTGACGTCCGGCAAGGGGACGTCGGCCAGCGACAGGGCCGGTGTCTGAGGGTCCGACATCAGGTCATCTGGACCTATGGGAGGGAGGTTGATGGAAGTGTCGAAGAGTCCCCAGCAGCAGTCCGGGGGAGGGCTGGAGGGATCCTTCGGGTCCAGCTGGGGAGACGAAGGGGCCTCGGACTGCAGCGGCGAAGGCTGTGTGGAGCCAGCGGCGCCAGATAAGGTCAAAGGATCCAGCATAGGCTCCATAGCCGAGCAACCACCGGATGGGCCAGCGGGCGCCTGACCAGCAGAATCCGGGCAGGCGTTGGAGGAGCCGACGTCTGACTGATCGGACCCAGCGCCTGAAGAAGGCCGTGCAGAGGAGGCGACCTTGATGGGCGGCTTGACGACCGTGAGCTGCCCCGAAGGGTCCAGCGACTTAGCGGTTGGCTCCAGGCGGATGTCGGAGGAGCAGACGCTGGACTTACCAGAGAGGCTCAAACCAGAAGGCCACGCAGGGGCGGCCTTACTGGGAGCAGATGCCTCTTTTGTCCTGGAGGCTCCCAACTGGCCCGAGTGTGAACCAGCTGGGGGCACCGACGCCATCTCAGACACCACCAAGACGGCCATCGAGGAACGGTCGCTCCAGAAGGGACGTTACCTGAAGGGCGGCGACCCCAGCCGGAGTCGCCGCAGCCATGGATGAGGAGTCCCAGTCCAGTGCTGTTGCTCTTCCTCCTCTTCTTCTTCTTCAGGCCCTCAGGGGAGGTGGAAGCCTGTCGGAGCTTTTTCAGCCCCTTTTCCATGGAGGACATCTTCTTCTTCAGTATGTGTGCCTCCAGGGACTGCTGAATTCTTCTGCGGGTAGCCGCATTGAACTTCAGGCAGTGCTGACAGGAATCCACGGGGTGGTCGGGGCCTAGGCAGATGAGACACCGAGAATGGCCGTCCTTGTGCGGGAGCTGGGTGCCGCATGAGCCGCACTTGTTTTTGTACTCAGACGTGGTAGGGGACATATACGGCAGGTAAGAGAATCTTGACGAATATATTAGAAAAATCTAAGCAAAAAAAACGAAGGTATAACTACCGCCGACGATTGACTGATGAGCTGTGGAACTTAACCGCGAGGTGCTGTCGAAAGCAAATGGCGGGAAAGAACTGGAAGGCGGGTGTAAGGGACTGCCCTATTTACCGACGTCACCTGACGCCGGTCACCTGACGTGGGGGCGGTCCCTCACCAGAGATTGCTAGCTAGAAATTTTTCCGTGGGGTCCCAATGCTTGCCGGCTTTAGTCCTATATGTAATTACCTACTGCAATAGCCCTCTCAAAGTAAGATCTACGCTTATATGCCAATGCCTCTTTATTGTAATGACAGTCAGAAACCTCTAAGTATTTAAATGCTGTACAAAACTCTGTACCAACTATGAGTTTCTTTCTTTTCCTATTTCTGTACTACTACACTGTCTTTTTGTATCTTGAAAAATGAATACAAATTAAATTACAAACAAGAAAAAAAAGTAGTCGACTCGAACTGGTCAAACAAGGCAGGGCCGAGAGAATCTTGTACAGCTGAGATGAAATCTGTGATGGTGCTGAAAACAGCTAAACATGTCACATACTCAGTGCCACAAAAGACGCAAACAAGAAAAATAGACTAGAAATTTAGATTAGGGTGAAACCTGAAGGTCTGTTAATCCGTTGATGAGCATGGTCTTGACAGCAGTTAAAAAGGAACTCAGGCTGTGGGGTTGGGTACCACTATTTATGCCCCCAGTGCATGTGGCCTCATACCTGGTGCTGTGGACATGGTGCATCATGACCCCAAAAGTTCAAACTCTTGCAGGGTCATAGTTCCTCTTGCCCTAAGACCAAGAGTGGGACTCTATGGATAAAACGGATTCTTGAAAGATCTACCGTGGCTCATGTCACAGCCGAGGGTCAGCTGTGGGAGAGTCATTAGGGCAGATGCTAATATGAGCTTTTGAAAGCTCTGATTTATTATTTGGTGGTCCCACATCAATTCTAAGACTCAGTAGAGGCCATAAGAAATGGGAATGCAGTCCTGAAACACAGAATCAATACTGTAACTGTAGCAGAGTCTACCTTGAAAGCTGCTGCCATTGTGATGAACTAGTTAAACATTTTAGTCATAGGAAGGCTGTTAGTTTCTGGCCAAGTAGCTTATAACTAGTGGGAACACAGGGATCAAGGGGACTTCTAGTCTCTAAAGCCTATTTTACGTTCACCTTTTATGAAACGGTTTGAGTGAATTATTGATTAAAAACATTTTAAGTGTAACCTGTTCAGATGGCAAATACATTGGTTCCTCGAACCTTCCCCAGCTGAGAAGATGAAATGTGTCAGGTGTTTTCAGTGAGGGCCTAAATATTGCCACATCACACAGTGTTGCCTCAGACAGCCTGTGAGGACAGCAAGCCCAATACTCCACAGCATTTCTTTCAGGACAGCCCCAAAATATATCTGTCAGGAAGTTTTTAGAGCAGCTATGATGCCTGTAAAATAAACTATGTGCAGGCCCATGGTGTGAGGGGTCAAGACATTACATCAGGGGTCCCCCCCCAGTACACTCTGCACCCTCTCAGAACCCACAGCCAGGAGAGAGACACACACACAGAGAGCATGGGCTGGCACACCAGTGTTTTTATTTTTACAAATGACTTGTCACCTGAAAAGGGATACAGCAGTATGCAGTACTTCACCCACATTTATTCAGGAAACATTCAGTTTCCCAGCCAGGGAAGTACTCAGAAAAGAAGACACTTTATCTCCCTAGAACGGTCTGACAGAAGATGAAGAGGCATGTCAACAAGGTCATCTTAGGTTACAAAGAGAAGCCACTTGAGAAGAGGGTGCCATTGTGCACAAGCAACAGAATAATTATCCAAGCAACCTACGTGAAAGATCGAGTACAGCCCTAGGCAGAGCCTAGAAACACTAATTCAATACAAGGTGTTAAGAACTACCATCTTATCTGACTTAAGTGGGCTGGCAGTGTTTTATCAGCCACTCACCAAATCACATTTGCTATTCATGTCAGGATTTGGCTACATGCATACATGTGCGTCTAAATGAAATGTTTGGGTTTGGCTACAGATCGAAGGATTGCACTACAAAATTTTAGTAGCAATTCATCACAAAAACAACAACACTTAAATTTGTAGCTTATACTTGTAAATCAATAAGTTCACAGTTCCTCTAGGTTCAGCAACAACTTCTGGATCACGAGCACGAAAAGCCTTACAATTTCTTAAGAACCTTTCAATTTGTAGGTTTGTAGAATTATATTTGTGTTCAACATTTTTGCACAGTGCCATTCTAAGAAGCAGACATTCACCCGGGTTTGCATTAACCCCCTAAGGAACTGCTCAAATGGGATTTTCAAGCACAGAAATAAAAGCAGTGCTTCAGCACTGACCTCTATACAGTGATGGGTTTGCAACAATCATTAGCAGAAAGTGTCGGGTAATGTGTACAGACACTCCAGCAAATTTCTGGCTCCCAGACTTTCTGGGCTGATCTCCAACATTTGAAGCAAAAGATCAAACTGCCCCCACTCCCCCACCACTTCACTAGTTCTAATGAAATACCTGATTCACTGATATACTTCTTCCAGTACAGAAATATTCTAAATACTTCAGTTTACTACATACATTTATTTTATTTAATATTTTTATAAATGATCAAAGATACTCCAGCTGAGGTGCAACATCCGTTTCCAGCAAGATTCTACTTCTACCCCTTTCCACAGCTGGGTGGACCGAAGCATAAAGAGAGATGCCGTCAGCAGAAAAAGACCACTGGTCCATCCAGTATGTCCTATGTTTCCCTACTTTACCCCATGACTTACTGTTCAGGCAGGGTTTTCACCCCCAGTCCCCCATCCCCCCCCAGCATATTCCATCCTACAAGTTACCCCCAATGCAGCTATCAGACCCCCGACTCTGTCCAAGCCGTGCTTAAACCTATTAATGGTTTTTGCTCCTACCAGCAGCTGTTCCATGGTTCAACCACTCTTTTCACAAAGTAAAACTTCCTTACATCCCTCTGAACCTCCTTCCTACCAGATTCCATGCCCCGTTACCAACTCACAATTCTTACTGAATAGTTACTCACTGTCCACCTTGCTCATTCCACTCAGGAACCTGAAGGTCCCTAACATGTCACCCCTCTCCCTTCTGGCCTTCAGCGACTTCATGTTCGGGGCCTCTAGCTGTTCCTCATAGAATCTGCCCTGTTGGCCCCGAATCATTCTGGTGACCCTTTACTGTACAACTCCAGTATACACCTGTCTTCTCAGGTATGGACTCAAGAACTGAGAACAGTATTCCAGAAGAGGCCTCACCAGCAACCTATATAATGACAATATCATCCGCCTTCCTCATACTATCAACACCCCTCCCTATGCAACACAACATTCTGGCTGCCTTTCAGTATTATGCATTACTGCACCCACTGATTTGTTAAAGGGGGTCATTTATGATGACTCCCAGGTCCCTTTCTTCAGAAGTAGTGGTTAACCCAGGTCCCCCCAATATGGTATTCCATCCTAGGTTCCCGTTTCCTATCTGCATCACCTTATACTTTTTGGCACTGAATTTCAACTGCTAAACCTTAGACCATCTCTGTAACCTTTCCAGGTCACTTTGCAACTCCCTCATCCATTCTTTGCTGTCCACCCAGCTGCAAAGCTTTGTCTCACCTGCAAAGAGACATCTCATGCCTGTATACCTTTTCTTATATAGACAGAAGTGTTTTTAGGCTTTCTACAGCATTATGGAAAATTTGACTCAGTTTAGAGTCTCATCCAAAGGACAGCACACCCAAACAGTACAGAACCCTGCAGTACTGCATTTGGGTGCCAGCGTTGATGGTATAAGTCCAATCCTAGTTTGAGACTAAAACCCATGACCTTCTGGAACAGAGACGGATGTGCTACCAACTGAGCCACACTGACACCTTCTGGACGCTGGTGGCAAGGCTGCACAGGTGTTTGCAGTGCGGCACCAGCCCACATCCTCAGTCCCACAAGCTGCTCCCAACTGCACTGCCACCTGTGGCAGTATCACAGCAAAGCGAGCGGCCCTCTTTTTCAGGAGGAGAGTATTCTGTTAGATACTCAATCCTCCTCCCCTGACCGGTCCCCAAATGACCCAGGCTTGTTCTTAGTCTGGGTCACCAGCAGTAGCCCAAACGCTACACCAGTAAGCCAGCCTAAGTTTCAATATATTAAGTGCTGGGGTGGGGGGCAGGCAGGGAACCAGCATTTCTATTCATGCTGAGACCAACAGCCTGCTCTATATAACTGACAGAAAAGCAGACAGTTGTCACTTAAGCCCACAGTTATGAAAAGAAGGAGTTTCACTTTTGTTATTCTCCCCTCTCGTGCCAACAAAGTGGGAATACCACAACTCAAGTCAGACTTTACCATAGGCAGGAACACCACATTTCAGGTTCTTGCTGCAACAATACCACCCCAAAAAAAAAAAAAAAGAAAAAAAACCTTCATTGCTCTCATCACATTCCATAATTAGCAACCGTCACTAACCATCTTTATTTGGGAAATGGGAAGGGGAGAAGCTGTCTCCACAGCAAGCATCAGCACTCCTGCTGAACTGGACAACTAACTGGGTGTGCTCACAAACTATTTGGGACATGTGTTGAAACTGCGCTTTTTTTTTTTTTTAATTCAAGCTTTGCAGAGGGGTTAAGTTATGGTCCTTTACTCAATCATAAGGGGTCCTGAGGTACAAGGCAAAGTTAGGTGCATTATCCCCCATGGGTTAGATTAACAAAGGCAATCAATCACCTGGAGTGCTCTATTATTAAATTAAGTCTGAATTTTTATTTTTGTTAATTTATTTGTAGCTAAAATTCTAATAATTGTACATGTGAATTTCAGCCGTTACTGTAACACCTCTGAATGCAAGTCATTCACTTAGAATGCTCCATTTCCAGCCGTTGTTTTGTAACTCAATTCATTTACCCAGGCCCAAGGTCAAAATAGCATGCAACTGGTTCTGTGTTGGATTCCAACCAGTGATCTCCTGTGTCATAGTTTAATCGCTAGTACCCACTGTTGATTACCTTATGTGGGGCTTCCGGTTGAAAGATATCTTACTATGCACCAGACCTTCCAGATCCATGACTTATGCAGTCAACCTAAAGCAGGAGCATGAGGGCATATCTTATCACGTTACAGAAGCAAAGGTTTCTTTTCAAGGTTGATGAAGATAAAATGCATAGCAAGCAGTCACACATGAGTGTGTGCATTAAAGCATTGCGATTCACACCCCTGGAAAAAGCATTAAAATCATTTTATAAAAAAGCACAGAAAAAATGCTGCAACCTGACTGGTCCACAACCACGCATGAAGATACCACTGCCAACAGCAGGGAATAAGTGCTGCCCACCTGGGAACAGTCCAGGTGAAATCAATGTGCTAACAACCCTTTAGAACATTCAGGATTTAAACAGCAGTTTTCCTTCAGACAACTAGCACACCAACAGTAAACCTGCCCCCAGTGGCTCCCAAATGAGGACAGGGCCAAAATTCAGCAGCAACAACAACAACAAAAAATAATCTGCTGTATTTCATGGACGACCAGATGACAGGTTTTATTATTCTATCTAAAACCTGGTATACAAACTCATATTTTTGTATAACAGTTTTTTTTGTAGTATAAGAAACCAGCAGTAAGGATAAGGTGGTTTACAGCTCAGTATTGGGAAATCAAAGAAACAGACAGTAGGTAATGACACAGTACATAGGAATCTTCGGCTCACAACAAGGTCTCCCCACCCACCACAAGAGACGCAGTACCTGCAGGCATGATGTACTTTGATGGCAGGCAAATTTGTTTTTCTTCCAAAATGTAGATCCTACCTCCCCTACAATCCACAGCAGTTTTATCCACGTGGCTGTAAATCCTACTTCATCTACAATCTATAGCAGTTTTGTCTACATCCCTGGTTCTCAAATGGTGAGGCCAGCCTCCTTGGGGAGGCCCCAACCTGTTCCAGGGGAGGCTCAAGCAAGTCTTGGAAAAAGTAATGTATTTAAATTTTGAACTTTATAGATTTTGTGTGAAGGGATAAGGCAAACTGAAAGAGGATAATAGTAGGTGAATTTATGTATTTATTCACAAGTCGGTGACCAGGGAAGGCACTGTACACTGAGCCATGGCTTATTTCAGATGTACCCAGAGAAGGGTAGTGAGAGAATACAATTCAAAATGAAAGTGTAAAACACTCAAGCAATACAAAATGAATAAAAGTGCAAACAAATTAACAATAAACCAACAATGTGAGGAATAATTGATCAATTAGACTGGCAGCAGAACTGTCCAAATACAAGTGTTAACCATACAGGTACTAGGAATAAGAGCAGGAGGGAGAAAATGATCCCTGATAAGTTGCTTAAGAGCAGGGTGAGAGGTGAAGAGGCAGAGGTCGGCAGGAAGGTTATTCCAGTTAGAGGGGAAACAGAAAAAGCAGTCTGACCCATGAAGGTATGGCAGTAAGGGGTAACAATGGTTCGAGAGTCAAACTATTGGAGCAAGTAGGTTGTCCTGTGGGGGTTACAATAAGCTTAATAACATGATATCCGGCAATGCAAAGAGGTTTCAATTTATTCCTGATGTACTGTGAAAAGTAGGCTATTTTCCTATGTGGAGGCCCAACAATATTTCAGTATTTTGGGGGAGGCTCAAGATATTTTCCATGGCTTAGGGGAGGCTCACTATAACAAAGTTTGAGAACTGTTGGTCTACATGGTCTGACAGTTCAAGAGCTCATTATTTTCAGTTTATTTTCTCAGTGGTCCATCAGGCACAGTTCTTGTTTGAAAGCTGCAGCCAAATCTGTCAAGTTAATACTTAGTTTTCAAAGTTTCTGTCCAGGTTAATTCAATTTTATATTTATCTTTTTGTTTAAATACAGACAGTCTTGACTTTATATTGATCAATTTGATGTCAATCAAACTGTTTTTTTTTTTCATAATAGCCTTTTGCCCAGTTTTTTTTTTTTTCTTACAACTAGCATACAATTCTTAATCGTGCAAGCAGTTGTGTTCAGGACACAGCTCATCTTCCTTTGCAGCAAACCACTGTTAAATAGTGCCATCATAGCCAGCCCGGTGGCGCCGAGGGTTGAGGTGCTGGGTGCCACACCTTGTGCCACGCCAGCGACCTGGGTTTGGGAGTGGACTCGGGTCATCGGGGGTTGGCAGAGGAGGAAAGGATCGAGCATCTAGAGGACAGCTGTCCTTTCCTGGGAGGAAGGGGGGGGGAGATGTTGGTCTCGCCGTCTGGTGACCTCTAGTGGCGACTGGGGATACAGCAGTCGAGTCCTGGCAAAATGCAAAGGATGGCCACAGTGGTGCTTCTTCGGGCGTGAACAGAAGCATTCACATGCCGCACTGGAGTGCATTTACACTGCTGGACCAATGGGGGGTCAGTAACAAAGAAAATCCCCCTTCCCACTGGTAGGCGAAGGCGGGGTCTAGCGGCACCGGCACCACGTCCAACGCCGGGCTGAGGTGTTCTCTAAGGTGTCAGCGTGGCTCAGTTGGTAGCACATCCGCCTCTGGACCAGAAGATCGTGGGTTCTCGTCCCACACCGGGATTGGACTTGCACCTAAAAATCGCTGGCATCTGAGTGCAGTATTGGGGGTTGCTGTACTGCTGGGGTGTGCCGTCCTTCGGATGAGACGTTAAACTGAGGTCCCTTCTGCCTATCCTGGTGTTGTCCTGGTGGGTGTCCAGGTGGAAGTAAAAGAACCCAGGGCACTCTTCCCAAAGAGTAGGGAACATTCCCGGTGTCCTGGCCAACATTCCCCTTCCCATAAACCGGTTCATGCAATTATCCAGGCTGTGTGTGGGTGATGATGTGCGATATGGCCGCCACCGCACATTCAGTCACCATCATCACCATCACCATCTTCTTCTTCTTCTTCTTCTCCTTCTCCTTCTCCTCCTTCTCCTGGTCTGCGTGTGTCCACCAGAAACTTAAGATAGAGTGCCAGTTGGAATTGGCGGTCCTTGCTCTACAGGGATTCAGATCAAGGGGTGTTCATGACGTGGCATGGGGACTGCCCGAACTGAGAGAGCATCGGAGCTTCAGGCGGATGGGATAAGCCGGTAGGCCCCATGATCTAGCCGAAGAGAGTCCAGTGTGGATAGGGTGCATAAACAAAGTGTACAAAAAAAAAAAAAATAGTGCCATCATTCATTATTTCTCAGTCAGCATTGCTCGGCCGCCCTAAAAGCAACAGCTTTTTCAAAACACTGAGCCCTGCATAAATGCTGAACCACAGCAGGCGGCCCACAAACATAACTTGATTTACCCACTACGAGGGGTCGAAAGCTGCAGACAGACCTGCTCCTACTTACTGATTTCCTTCCTCTGCGGTATTACCCCCCATCTTTTCATTTTGGGCTTGGACTAACTATGCTGTCAGAGTAAACTGAGCCAAATAAGTTGTGGCAGCAGAAATAAATGGTGCTAAACATTCCCCAGAATTGCCGCAAACTGCAGCATCGTGGAGGTGCCGGCAGTGTGTAGGAGCTGAACGCAGACAGGTCTGTTTTCCAACTTATGCTTTGTATCACCATGTTAGGCAGATTTGTTACAATGTTTGAGGGACAGACACATTAACAGCTTCCCACGATTTATACGAACATACAAAAAATGCCAGCAGATACAGGCCTCAAGGTCTATCGAATGTGTGTTACCCCCCCCCCCAGTAGGCACTGCCAGATCTATTATATAGTGCTGGAGGGAGATGGGGATACAGAAGCACTAATGGCACTTGCCAGAATTACTACATAAGGTACAGTGGAACCTAATGTGATGACAGTCAAAATAGGGAAACCACAAAGCACTACACGTGTGGGTCACCACAAGGCATTATTTGGTGCTCCATGCATGATTTTTGCTACGCACAGAACAACAGATAGTGGTACATTTCGAGCCCTGGAGGATAAACAATTTTACATTAAAGTTAATTTCAAAGATTTCTATGTGGGCTTCGCAGTCCTATACATTAGGGTAGCAGTGGCTCATTTCTATAAAAAGTTTTATTTTTCAGCAAGTATCTTTTGAGAAGGAAGGGATCGTGAATAGAATCAAAGCCATGGTCAGCCGATCCTTTCCACTTTCTGATCCGCTGGTTCCACCCACGCGCTCAGACATTTTGTGACGTCTAAGCAGGGGAGGCGCAGAGTGCCACATAAAAGCATATGAGGGGAAGGTTTCAGAGCTGTTTAATGTTACTTAAAGCAAACTCTGATACAAATGAAAGCCACCGCTCAACTAACAGGGCCCCTATTAGTTGTGCGGTAGTTTTCATTTATATCAAAGATTGCTTTAAGTAACATAAAACAGCTCTGAAAAGTTCCCCCATCCACGTGATGTGGTGCACCTCCGCGCTCTCCCTGCTTAGACGTCACAAAATGTCAAAGCGCAGGAGTGGAACAGACAGACCAGGAAGTAGAAGGGATCAGTTGGACGTGGCTTCATTTCTATTTACTATCCCTTCCTTCTCAAAAACTACTTGCTGAAAAATGAAACTTTCTATAGAAATAAGCTACTGCTACCCTAAGGTAAAGGGCTGTGAAGCACAAATACTTAAAAAACAAACCAAAAGAAAAGCTTGGAATTTACTTTTTTTTTTAAATTGTTCTATGTTTTATTTATTGTTTTACCTATTTTATAAGTGCAGTAAGATCTTCTAGGGTGTTGGAGTTGTGCACAAGTGCACTTTAGGGGTGGACGGCATTTAGCTTGAGAACCTATACCTTAATACCCCCCGGGGCATGCAGCTGTGGCACAGTTACCAACAGCCTGTCATGCCTACTGCACACTTAATGTGCCTTGTGTTTTAATGCACTTATGAAATGGCTTGCTGTTGTTCTGTATCCTAGAACAAGTGCAGTGTTCTCCATTCATTATTTTAGCGCAGTGGGTCACCACCCTGTATTTTTTTACTACCGCTATTTTTTTTTTTTTTTTAAACCACCACCACCCTTTATTTTTGCCATCACCCGAATTGTTTAATACAATCTTTCAAAATGGTCTTTTACTATCATTATTTATTGTACTTGAACTCCTGCTTTGACAGCAGTGCTCTATACTTCACTAAAACACATTTATGCACATGCACAGTGCATATAGGAGTCCACGGAATAATACAGCTTTGGCCCGATCACCACTGCCACAATTCTATATTCCCAGAGATTGGGGAACCCTGGAATGTTTACAAAATATACTGTTTTTCATGTGAAATGGAAAGTCTGAAGCGGACTTCATAAATTATAATGTAACCTGGGGGTAATCTCTTTTTCTTTCCAGCTGTGCAACTGTTATTCTTGTGAGTGGGCAGCTTCACCCTCCGCTGCTGGCAAGCAGGAGACCAGAAATGACATCCCATGTTATGCCTCTGAGTGGTTTCAGTAGCTCCCCAGTTCTGGGATATTTATAGCAAACTAACTCTGAAACGCAAATTGATCCCATAACACAATCAACCCCAACCTTCACAGAATAAACAACGTAACTATGTAAACCCCCGTGGATATATCAGAATGAAGAGCATAGAAAGGAATAGAGGGAATTTATTTAGTAGCGTTTTGTTTACCAGGTAAGCACACTAGACAAGGAATGCCTATTTTCAGGTGTGACCCGGAAGATTACAAGGGTAGGTTTTACAAACAGTATGACAAGCATTACAACAAAGCGATATACAGCAGTAAACAGCATGAACAAAATAACAAGAAAACAGTATGGCAATATCACAAAGAAGTGATATACAGGCAATGAACAGTGTGATAAGCATATGCATAAAGGCAGGACAATCAAAACAGTAATGGCATGACAAATGCACATTTGGGGGAAAAGAAATAACCCCACCACAAAGGGTGCAGCTGTCACTCCTGTGAATGGGATGTAGCAGCAGCAGTCCCAAACAGAACAGGAAATAAACTTAGTAAATAGGTAAGAGACAGAGGCAGAAGAAGTGTAGCTCAGCACAAAATCTCAATTTCACCACAACAGCGTGAAGCATCATGTGTTATTTGGATTAGTTTGTTTTACCTTGACGGTGTCTAAAGCCAGTAAAAAATATATATATTTTGTGCATACATTTTGAAGTGGTGGAATGCTTCCTTTCACTGTTCCTGCAGCCAGAACCAGGTTGTAGCCCTGAAAAAGTACATGTCGGAAGCCCCTTTCCATTTAGTCCATGAAGTTGTCACCACTCTAGTAGTGTGTGTCTTTACTCTGAGGGGAGGCAGCTTGCCCAGTGCCTTGCAGGCTTCTGAGATACAGTCCATAAGCTGCCTGGAAATAGAAGCCTTAGATGCCTCAGACTTTTCCTACAACTATGGTAAAACAACAAGACTGGAGAAGTTACAGTGTAGTTCGGTCCTTTGCAGGTAGTACTTGATGGCCCTGCATATATTTACAAGGTGTGGAATCTCTTCTCTGAAACTCCAACTTTAGAGCAGGGCAGAAGGGAGGGAGGGAGTATCAATTCTTGGCTGATGCTAAACTGTGAATTCACCTTTAGCAGAAACTTGGTGGAGAGTGGAGTACAAAGGACCATCTTATCTTGAAAAATTAAGTAGGGCTCTGATGTGGCCGAGGCACCAAGCCTGTTTATCCTCCTTCCGAAGTGACTGCCACAAGGACAACAACTTTCAAGGTCAAGAATCTCAGGGTAACAGAGTGGAGATGATAAAAGGAGTCCTTAGTAAGGGAACCGAGTACCAAGATAAGATCCCAGGATGGTACACTTTTCTGGATCTGTGGACGCTGTATGGTTGGGGGGGGGGGTGGAATGTAAATCAAGCCACATGAGGGTGTGTTCTCAAAGGCTGTGTGTCAGTGGGGCATAAGAGAGCTCAGACAGGGAGTCCTCCATTAGGGCTGGGATCTCCTCTGGACAGTCACCATCTGGCAGTGGGTGGGGGGGGGAACAGGATATCGCATTGGCTGTCAGTGGTCATGAAGGGAGTTTCGGCCAGTGACAATGAAGAGGTCATCGAGGTGATCCCGGGGCTGTGACCTACCTGCTGTGAACTGGACCCAGGTCCAACATGGCTCTTAATGGGCTGTGTGGAACAGCTGGGTCCAGTATTTGCTGGGATTGATGGATGTTCCTTGTCAGTAGGGGGTCATCCCGTCCGAATTAAAAAGTGCACTAGTGAGACCCCTTTTGAAAAAAAAAAAAAAGACATTGGACCCAGATGTCCTAGTGAATCACAGACCTGTCTCTAACCTGCCATTTTTTGGTAAGGTTATTGAGAAGGTAGTTGCATTGCAGCTTAAGGCCCATCTTGATACCTATGAGCCTCTCCAGTCAAGGATTCGACCAAGATTCAGCACTGAAACGGCCTGGGTCAGGGTGCAAAATGATCTTCTCATGGCGAGGGATAGAGGAGTGAGACCAATTCTCAGAGTCAGGGATCCGTCGAGGGTCCTACAGCAGAGGTCGTGAGGGACAGTGGAATTGTCCTCCCAACCCCCACCCCCCGAAAGCAAAGCAAGAGTCACGGATACGCCGAGGGTCCTACAGCAGAGGTCATGAGGGCCGGTGGAATTGCCCCCCCCACCCCCCAAAGCAAAGCAAGGTAATTTCACAGCGAGGAAACCAGCGCTGTTCAGCCCTCCTAATCTGCTCGCCTGCAAGCAACTCCGAATTTAGTCCCCGCCACCCCCATTCTTGCTCAACTTGTCCTTATATAGGCAGGGGCTGACGGTTTTTAGCCAATCAGCCCGTTTTTCCATTTGCAGCCTATACCCTGTCTCCACTAGAGGCAGCTCAATCTCTGTCTGTCTCTCTCTCTCTCTCTCTCTTCTCTCCCTTACTACTGGTTATCATCCACCCTCCCAATCCCCTCCTCTTCACCATGCTTCTTTTTATCCTCTCTCTTTCTCTCTCCCCTCTGCACTATCCCCTGTGCTTATTCTCCCCTCCTCAAACTCCGCTAACAGTCAAGCTTCTGCAGTCGCTAAATACCCTATGTCAGGCTGGTTACCACCCCTCGCTGTCCCCACTGCCTGGCATCCAGTGACTCCAGCACAGCATACCAGGGAGAACCCCTCCTACTCTGCACCCCCCCCGCCTCCCTGGGGAAGGGACTTCCCCCCTGCACACCTATAAAATATACAACTATGACCTCTACCGTAGGCAGAATACCCACACTAGTTCATTAATCCATCCGGTACCACACCCCACGAAACCTATGAATCCTCTACCACCTCTCTCTTCTCACCCACTACTCCTGTCAGCCCCCTACACGCTGCCCCTCCCTATACCCCCCTCTCCAAATTACCTGGGACCTCAGCCCGCATAGCTCGTCGCACCAAAAAATTGGCCAGGAACACCATGCACAGGTCCCTCCTCTTACTGCTCCTCCTTTTATTCGGCACTATTCACCCTAATCCTGGACCACTTGCAACCTCGACACCAAACCATATCTCCTACAACGGGCTCTGCATTGCCAGCCTCAATGTCTATAGCCTGCTGAAAAAGTGGGACTCTTATCAGGTCTGGGTCCTCCAGCATCAGCCAGATGTCATTAGCTTGAATGAAACCTGGCTCTCCCCCCTTATCCTGGACTCGTCGGTAGCCTTGCCAGAGTTCAAGCTCTATCGTGCCAATCGGCAGGGGAAACGTGTGTGGGGGTGGTGGTTTGCCATCTACGTCAAAGACTCATTACACTGTCAACTACTCCCACCCCCCTCACTGATACCCGGACCACAGGCCATCACACTTAAGCTCACCCTGGGCCACTGCCAAACCCCTCTTCTTATCACGGCAGCCTACATTCCCCCTAGAGACCAGAGAGCAGCCTTCCACTCAATCCTGTCCTACCTCGCCTCCTTCCCTCCCACAACAAAATGAACAAATTACTCTTGGGGACTTCAACACCAACTGGCTCACCAAGTCTGTCACCCCGCTTATGGATGCAGCTACAGCCCAAGACCTCACACAAGTAGTCCCCTCTCCCACTCAGCTTGATCCCCGCACCACAGCCTCCTCCCTACTGGACCTGGTCTTCACCAACCGTCCCCGTAAAATCACTAGCACCACAGTACTACCAAATACGCTTAGTGACCACTCCCCAGTTCTCTGCACATGGTCCTGCAAAATACCCAAGATTCCCCCCAAGGTAATTGTCCATCGCAAACTAGGCCCAGGTAAACTTGCTCCCCTAAAATCTCATCTCAGGTCTTTGGACTGGTCCTTAACAAATACCCTCGACCCTGACCTAGCCTTTGACCTTTTCACTCGCACCTTCAACACCGTCTGTGACCAATAATTTATGGACTTTTGTCACCAAATTTTCAACATAGCCATTTTAAGGCCTCTGCTCATGAATAGTATCACTGTAATTTTCTTACTCTGTTCCAAACATTGATTTTGCACACTGACTGCGCCATTGTACGCTACATGTGCGAAAACAAATTTTGGGAAAGATATGAAAAATGACAGCTGTACTGCTCATAAGGAGGTGTGGTAAAATGGCAATGTTGAAAATCTGAAGTGAAAATATTACAAATTTGCAAAGTTACGAGCATGCATAGGAACAACGCAATGCATGCCGTAAAAGTAATTTGAGGAATTGATTTCACCAAATTTTCAGCATAGGGTTTTGGGGGCTACCTCATGAACTGTGGCACTGTCCTCTAGTTACTGGGTCCCAAAAGGTGGTTCTGTGCAGTGACCGCGAAATCACCTTTCGGGACCGAATAACAAAATGACAGTGACTGAGTTCCTGAGGTGGGGCCCCAACAACCCCATGTTGAAAATTTGGTGAAAAATTCTCCAAAATGGCAGAGATATGCACCAAAGTTGAAAAAAAAAACCCCTATTTATGCCATTATACAGATTACCGGCATTTCTTCAGATCACGGTTGGCTTTGAAGAGTACAGACGTGTTCCCGGTCCACCGAAGATCATCGTGCCGGCCTCCGGAGGTAAGTATGGGGTCGGGGGTTGTGGGGAGGTGGATGCGCAGAGGGTGGGCACAGGTTGAGGGGAGGCAAGACAATCAACGAGGGACCGTTTTTTTGTTTTAGGACTTTTTTTTTTTTTTTTTTTTTTTACTTTTTAGGAAGACAACGTGGGACTTTTGCCACGCTGGGGTGGGCTCCCAGCATGGCAGCTGGAAGTTTTTTGGGGGGCAGTGGAGCCAATGGGGGATTTGGCACCCCTGTTGGCCACACAGAGGTTTGCCACACTGGGGTGGGCTCCCAGCATGGTACCTGGAAGTGTGTTGGGGGGCAGCAGGCCGGATGTTGCCACGCTGGGGTGGGCTCCCAGCGTGGCACCAAGAAATATTGGGGGGCCAGGCAGCAGGGGATTAGGCACCCCAGCCATGCTGTACAGGGGCGCATGAGCACACTGGGATGGGCTCCCAGTGTACACCTGTGTGTTTGGGGGGAGAGACCTGTCTATAACAGACAGTTCCGAAGCAGTGCCAACGTAGGGGGCAGTATGCAAACTGTCTGCGGCGTTTTCCTTTCAACTGTACGCCACTGCATCTGAATGGCTGCCACAAACAGCTCGGACATTCACTGGCGTGGTGCAGCCGCACCTGCAAAAGGGAGCAGGGCATTGGAAGTGGGGGAGGCACACCTACAAAAACTCGTAGGGCGGCACTATGTTTCTTGCACATATGTGCAAACAAAAATAAAAATGACTGGAGAACAAGTCTGGCAGAGGATACTGTTGAAACACCGACTCACATTAAAAGGCAGTGACCCCCACCCCGGCTGAATTCAACCCAGACAGGGTTGTAGACATATTTTTAGTGCTAAACTAATATGTCCTGATGATCTGGCAGCTCAGGATGGTGGACCACCCCAGGTCCCCACCCCCCCCCAAAAAAAAACAAGCCAGAATTACTGGCTACATGCCTGGTGGAGAAGAGCAGCAACCCAGTCCTTGTTGGAAGTTTATGGCCAATCACTGTCCCAGGTGTAGCAGCTTTTATGGGGTGGGGGGTTCATTTTAAATTTATATTAGTCACGACTCATGATCACGCTTCATGAATTCACAGACTGCTTTGGCACACATCCTTCACGGCTCTTAAAATGTATTTGTGCTGCTGCACAATTGCTGTATTTTTTGAATGGCTAAATAAAATAGTATCAGTGTCAGAAACCTGTGTACAATGTGTATGTTATCAATATAGAGCAAGATAAGTTGATTTTATGGGGTTTTGAGAAAAAAATATCAATTTCTGGTATTTACTAATCAACTTCGGTCAATTACTAATCATTTTTTGCTTTGATTAGCGAAGGCCTCTAATCAAGTCTCCAACACTAATTTATGCCTTGCACATTGAAAATTTGAGACAAATGGTTTTGGATTCCACCCCCCAGGATATTAGAATTTATGTGGACAGGGACTACCCCATTACCCTGCCAAACAAGCGAAGAGCCTATCTTCCCCTCATGAAGGCACTACAAGCAGCTAACTTAAAGTTTTACATGCCCTACCCAGCTACAATGGCCATTCACTACAAGGAAGGGCAGGTGACCTATCTTATAGTGGAGGAGGCAGTAGCAGACACAAAGGCTCACGGGATCTCCATCATGGCTCCATCACACTAATCGCTGCTGCCGACCCTAGCATCAAAAATTGCTAAGCAGGTGTGGAAGATGGCAGATGGGAGACAACGGCAATCTGTGGCCACTATGAGAGACATCATACAGCATCTGTGGGGTGAGAGCTCCTGGAAGCCTGAATATAGCAGCATAAAACTGCAGCCTGAGGAACTAAAATAGCAATACTGATCATCTTAGAGGATCTCTCTTTCATCAGGCCACACTTTTAGAACTATACCCATGTCAGTGCTAGAACACATGGAAACTTCTGCAAGCCAGGAGTCGCCTACAACAATGTCGTGCATCAGTGTCTACATATACATGGGCAACCTCGTCTCTCCTTAGTTATTTTCCCCACTGATCACACTCTTCAGACCTGCACACAGATACATAGGCAGCTAGCCACCCATTATTTTTCCAAGTACTTAAGAACCACTACTTTAGTGATTTTCGGGTCTTCTGTATGCCACTGAAGGAGCCCGCAAAATTATTATGGTATTGCTTGTGTGGAGAGAAGATTTATAATGATAATTCACACAAAGTGTGCATCCACTGTTTGGGCCTCTCTCACAATGTTCAAAGATGTGAGATTTGTCAGGGCTTCAATTCCGCTACCAGGCAATGCAGAAACGAGGCACTGGAAAAGTTTCTATTAGCAGCAATGGAGAAACGGATGCAGGAAAAATCTGCGTCGCTTGCCCTGCTGTCCAAATCCCAGCGTCAAAACCCAAGGAAAAAATTATTGTTAAGCAGCCATAAATAAGGATGTAAGTTTGTCATGGATGAGGTTTTAATTACTCATTTGTTGTTCATGGAATCATTAGTAAAATTCCTGGCACTGTCGTTCTTGCTACTTTTTGATGACAACAGTGAAAGTCATGGAAGTCCTGAATACAGACCAAACGTCATGGAATCCATGATCTGTATGACTGCCATGACAAATTTACATCCCTAGCCATAAACATTGAGACAATGATAAAGACAAGGCCTCCCCAATGCACTCTAGGTCGCCACTATGGCCAGCAGGTACATCTTTAACCATGTCATCGTCTGCTACGATGGCGATGACCAAGGCCCCCCCGACCAGACACCAAGGCCAGGGCTTGACTTAGGCGCTACCGGGCCTATCATGGGCAGTACAACACCATCATCACCGGATCGACACCCACCAACCATTACAGTCACAACCCCTACTACGGGCATTGACTCCAGTTGCCAGGTTTGCCTGATCAGCCTGTATTTATGCCAACGGGATCTGCCACCTCCTAGCAACTGTCAATGCAGCCTCCCCGCACTAGCACTGTAAACCTAAGGGACCTACTCAGCCGCCACCAGCATTGCCAGTGAGGGCCTTGATTCCAGTCATCGAGGGAGATAACAATGAGGTGGAGTATAACCCAGACCTCATAACAGAAGAAGATTATGAGGAAGAGGAGGGTTATGTTGAGGACCAGTTCTTACCGGGCACTAGCTCCACTTTATCCTCCTGCAATGAGCAATCAATTGTGAATATCCCAAGATCACCACCAGAGGACCTTTCTTTTCAGGCAATGATGCAGAAAATACAGGCTGCCATGGAGTTCACCTTGGAAGAGTAATACTTCAAATAAAAATTTGCTGGAGTTTTTAGAGGTACCAGGGTCAACACCTACAGTCATTCCTCCACTATACCCAGCCCTGGAGGATGCCACCTATGCAGCTTGGTATATACTTAATGCCACACTAGCTGTTCTTAGAAAGGCTGAAAAGATGTACCTTGCGCCATCTAACAAGCCTTATTATGGCAACCAGCCTGAAATAGATTCAGTAGTGAACATAGCTGCCCATGACAGGTCCAGGATGACTAAACATATTAACTCCCTACCTCCTGATAAGGAATCCAGCAGGTTAGATGTCATGGGCAAAAGGACTTGTGCCTCTGCTTCATTGGCACCATGTATTGCAAACTACCAGGCCCATAGGATCAACTATCAGAACCCGGGGGGGGTGCTATGGAGTCCAAGTAAACTAGCTGCCAGGATTTAATACTCTGTAAACTTTAATTTATTAACTTTAAATTAATTTTTGTGTGCACTCAGACAGGCGTTACTGCACTTTTCTAGCATCAGAAGCATTCTGATTCACAATGGGTAATCCAAAGAAAGAAAGCCCAGCCTGACGGAACTAAAAACAAGAATGCTACTGGTCCTCCAACCACGTGGTCCACTCAAGCCCATATTCAATTTAAAGCTGCAGATGACAGCGATGAAACTTTCTAAACTCTTGGCCAGAAAATAAATTGGCCAATTTCCTCAGTCACAGGACTATCGGAGACATTTGACTCTTTAACCAACAGAGTCACTACTTTAGAAACCACAGCTACCTATGTTAAACAGGAACCAGCAGAGACCCGCAAGCATGCTGAAGCTGCCCTGGAGACTACTTCCACTTTAGTCAAAGAGAACACGTATTTATGGTCTTGGCTGGAGACCTTGGAAAATCAAGCCAGGGCAAGTAACTTGAGCAATGAGGGTGACCATTTGGGCCTTTTCATACAAGACTGCCTTGAACAGCAATTGGGGCAGCCACTGGTTGACTAGCATATTATTATTATTCAAAAAGCTTACCAAGTTGCTTTTAGAAGGAGAGACGACAATCCAGACGCTCCTAGAGCTACTGTAATTGTTTACCAAGTTGGCACCCAAGATTTAATTCTGGCCCTTCCAAGACAAACATGACTCCTACTTCAAGATGGACAGCAGGTGTTCCTGTATTCGGATCTAAGCTACGTTATATGTCAAAAAAAGAAGAGATCTGATGGAGTCCGGGCTATGCTTCTTGAAGCAGAGGTCCCCACGGCATGCTTTTTCCCAGCCCATTTGCATCTTGTATATGAGAAGGTATTCATTTTTTCAGACCCTACAAAAGCCTTGAAAGGGGCCCAGAAGCACGCTCAGCCATGATGACGATGAAATGCCCAAACAGAATCGGATTCAGAGAGACAGGATGATGGCAGCAACTGATTCTCCTACTACAACTTCGGGTTCAGGCTTGCCTTCTGTACCCCCTTACTTTGGATTACCTTTTCCATGCTTGACTGTTATCGACTTTGTTGCTAATTTCATAGTTTACAGTGGGGGTAATTTTGACTACCTTTCTTCAGTGGGGCACAGGACCCAAGGCAGCATGGATTCACAGCGGGAAGGTCATGTCACATGAATCTAATAGATTTCTTTGACTGGGTGACCAAAGTAGTAGACCAGGAAGGGGCTGTGGACATGGCCTACATAGACTTTAGCAAGGCATTTGACACAGTCCCTCACAAAAGATTAAATATACAAGTTAGCCAGCGTTGAGTGGATCCCAGGGTGGTAGTCTGGGTAAAAAATTGGCTGGGCAACAGGACACAGAGGTAATAGTAAACAAAGTTCACTCTGAAGAAAAGGGGGTTACTAACGGGGTACCGCAGGGTTCAATACTGGGACCGGTCCTCTTTAATGTCTTTATAAGTGACAGTGCAGAGGAACTGGAAGGAAAAGTATGTCACTTTGCAGACGACACAAAGATCTGCAACAGGGTCGATACAGAAGGTGGGGTGGAAAGGATGCAAAGGGACTTGGCATGGTTGGAGGAACGGTCAAATGTATGGCAACTTAGATTCAGTGCAAAGAAGTGCAAAGTAATACACCTGGGAAACAAAAACCCAGGGGAATAGTACACAATGGGGGGTGAGATACTAACAACAACAAAAATGGAAAGGGACCTGGGGGTAGTCATATCAGATGACCTTAAGGTGGGCAAGCAATGTGAGAGGGCAGTAAGGAGGGCTGGCAGGATACTGGGATGCACAGGGAGAGGCATCACCAGTAGAAAACAGGAAGTTGTTATCCCTCTGTACAGACAGTGGTGAGACCCCATCTGGAGTACTGCGTGCAGTTCAGGAGACCCCATCTCCGCAAGGACATAGATAGAATGGAGGCTGTCCAGAGGAGGACAACTAAAATGGTGCAGGGTCTGCACCAGAAGACATACGAAGAGAGAGATTAAAGCAGCTTAATATGTATACCCTCGAGGAGAGGACGGAGAGGGGGGACATGATAGAAACTTTCAAGTACCTCAAGGGAAACAACAAAGTCCAAGTGGTTATCATCTTTCAGAAGTTTCAGAAAAAAGAGATGTACAAGAACAAAGGGGCACAATTTGAAGAGAGGGGGGACAGCTCAGAGGCAATGTGAGGAAGTATTTTTTCATGGAGAGGGTTATGCATACATGGAACAGCCTTCCTGAGGAGGTAGAGTCAAAACAAGAATGTATGGGACAGACCTAAGGCGATTCTGGTGGGGGGGGGGGGGGAGTAGGAGAAAGTAGGCTGTCAAGTTAACTAGGATCTGAAGCTATCCATTAGGTAGGGAAATGGGCAGACTAGGTGGGCCAAGTGGTCCTTATCTGCCGTCAAATTCTGTTTCTTAACAGGCAGTCCTACAGGTTTAGGTTTCTTGACTGCAGTGTTGGGGAGCCTAGGGCGTTGTTTTAGTTAAACGGACCTGTGCTCACCCTTATTTCTCTCCATGCTTCCTTTCCATGTTTTTATTTGTCCATTTACTGTTCGAGTGCATGATGAAATCTGTGGATCGTAGAGTTCCGATCCTACTTCGCTTGTACCACAGTGGTACATTTCTTTGGGTTAAGCATGTCTTTCTCACTTCCTTTACAGAAAGACGAGATTAGTTAGATATTTAACTTTACTTCGTAGTTCAAATTTTCATGCAGCTCATGGGCTCTTATTTAGCAGCATATCGTTAGAAACTATGTATTGAATTTATGTATGATTTTCTTCCCCGAGGATGTATCTAATAGATGAGTATGTTATTTTACTGGTATGTATTAAGAGGCGTGGTGTCCTCTTCTGTTTCGCAGTGCTCCTATGTGCTTCATCAGATATCATCTGTATGTTCATTGCTTACCCAATAAACAAAGTAAAAAAAAAAAAAAATAATAATATATACCAGAACACCCTCTGGAGAAATGTCAAGGCTGCAGCACAGGCCTTACCCAAGAATACTGCCAAAAGCAAGTAGAAGAAAACACTGCAGGAGCTGAAGTGGGTAAGCATTTAATCCGCTCAGCCTATGTCGTCTCAAATGCCTCTGCCAGGGCGGCTGCCTCTGGCATTTGCTTGAGGCGGTACTTCTGGCTTAGAGTGGCGGTATTAAATGCACAGCTAAGCTATGATCGTGAAAAGGCACTGAGGCCTTCAGCCATCTAGGATGACCTTAAGGTCAGTCAGATACCTTAACCCCCACACCAGGCAGGGACAAGGGTAGGAGTCAGTTTCGTCCCCCTGTCACAAGAGCTGGCAGACGGGCCTACAGACATCCAAGTAAAGGAAAAGGAGCTGGAGCCCTGCCAGCCAACCTTCCCCGAGATGACCATTCTAACGCACCTAGAGGAGGTGGAGCCAGTGGCATTGCCCCCACCAGTTCAGCATAACCTGCAGAACTGCACTCCCCAACACCACTGCCCCCCGGGGTGGTCGTGGGGGGTTCTCTCTCCCTTCACCTGACTCAACCGAGGGAGATTATTACAGACAAATGGGTTCTGGATGTCACTACCAAAGAGCACACTCTGGAGCTGTTGGTACTTCTCCAGATCATCCACCGCAGATTTCAACTTCCCCAGGACACCTGTCGCTGCTGAAAGAAGAGGTGCAGGACTTCCTACAGAAATAGGCCACAGAACCAGTCCCTGTCAAGCAGAGGAATGGAGGCTTTTACTCCAGATATTTCCTAATCCCCAACTGAACAGGAGATCTGAGGCCTGTTCTAGACTAGAGAGCCCTCAACTTGTATACAGTGTACAAGAAATCCTAGATGGTCTCTCTTCAGACGCCAGTTCTCCAGTTACAAACAGGGGACTGGATATGTTCTCTAGACATGAAGGATGCTAATCTTCATATAAAAATCAGAGGGAATCCCAGAAAATATCTGAGATTCATATTGGACGGGGAACATTACCAGGTCAGAGTCTTGCCCTTTGGCTTGTCTTCTGCGCCAAGGGCCTTTACCAAATGCTTGGCAGTGGCAGCAGCAGTCCGTCGCAGGGAAGGCCTGTATGTGTTTCCTTACCTGGAAGATTGGCTATTGAAGGCCTACCCCAGGGAACATCTGCTGCTCAGCCTAGCTTGTACCAGGAAGCCTGGGGGCGACGGTCATGGTCAATCTGCTAAAATCAGTCCTGACTCCACTTCAAAGGTTGCAATACATAGGGGCAGTACTGAACATGACTCATAGCCATGCAGTTCTACCCCTTGACAGGTCAGAACACATCATAGCTTAAGCACACCTGGTGTACAACAGCCAGTATGTCCCAGCTAAGACTCTGCTGTGCCTTCTATGCCTAATGGCAGCAGCTGTAGTAACATTGCCACCAGCCCAACTCCATATGCAGATACCACAGTGGTCTCTAAGAGTTCAAGGAGACCAAGCCACTGACAACCTGGACAAACAAGTACTAGTCGTGTCTCATTGAGGAAATCACAGATGTGGTGGATGGACCGCACCAGTCTACAAAAGGGCATTCCATTTGTAATGCCAAATCCAGTACGAATTCTCATCTTGATGCCTCGGGCTTCGGGTGGGGAATACGCCTGGGCCATTATCAAACACAGGGTCTTTGGTCCCAGACGGAGAAGACATTACACATAAACATACTGGAGATGAGAACTGTCATGTACAGTCTCCAGGCGTCCAACCACACCTGACACCAGGTCAGCTGTTAATAAAGACAATGTCAGTGTCATGCATTACATCAACAAACAAAGGGGACTCATTCCTATCCACTATACAGGGAGGCAATGCCAGTGCAGCAGTGGGCTCTGGAACACAGGCTAGAACTTTCTGCCATATATCTGCCAGGTGCCCAAAACACCATGTCAGACAAATAAAGCAGGTCCCAGTCCAGGATATATCAATTGGAACTGCTGGCCACAATAGTGGAAGACCTGTTTGAAGGCGGGGTTGTCCAGAGTCTGACCTTTCTGCATCCCCACACAATGAAAAACTGCCGTGTTTTTGCTAGCTTTTTCCAGGGCCTGGAGTTTTCTAGTGAGATGCGTTATCCCTCCCTTGGAAGGGAGGTTTCAATATGCCTTCTCTCCCTTTCCTCTCATACAGAGGGTACAACTCAAACTGATAATGGAGGGGGCAACCCCTATCCTCATTGCTCCACTATGGCCTCAGCAGAAGTGGTATCCACTGCTCCAGCAGTTAGCAGTGGAACCTCCGATACCTCTACTGCTATGCAGGGGACTGCTATCACAGGGCAAAGGGTCTCTGGTTCAACCGGACCTGAAGTCCCTACATCTGCATGCCTGGCTCCTGAAGACATAGCCATGGCAAAATGTGGGGTATCATCTAAAGTGACTGATGTTCTGGTGTCTGCCAGAAAACCATCCACCAGACATACCTATTATTTGAAATGGAAACAGTTTACGCTATGGACCACTTCCAAAAAGCTGGATCACTTTCCTTGTCTGGTTAGTGCTATGTTGGAATACCTGTCACCCCTGTCAGACTCAGAACTCCAGTATTCTTCCCTCAAGGTGCATTTAGCCACTGTTTCAGCTTTTCATGCACCTGTTGATGGATGTACAGTTGCTCAGCTAGAGACAGACCGTACTTTTTTGAGAGGTACATTACATTTGAAACCTCCCATTCAGAACCCAGTCTCGGCTTGGGACTTGAATTTTGTGTTGAAAAAGCTTATGTTTGCTCAGTTTGAGCCAGCCGTGAGTTGTGGCGGACGCTTTCTTTCATGGAAAATGTTATTTTTAGTTGTAATTACTTCTGCTCCATGCATTTTAGAGCTACAGGCTCTAATGTGAGAGTCTCCTTACATAATTTTCCATAAAGACAGAGTATCTTTATGCACCAATCCTACGTTTTTGCTAAAGATGGTGTCTGAATTTACTTTGAATCAAACCATCCATCTTCCAGTGTACGACCCGGAGTATGTCAATTCAGGGGAAGCATTACTCCATACTATGGATGTCCACAGAATCCTCAGATATTATGTGAACTGCCCCAAGGATTGCAAAAAGTCCTCAGCTTTTTGTTTTGTTCTCCACTGGGAAAGAGGGTGTTCCTGTGTCTACACAGTGCCTGTCCAAATGGTTGGCATATTGTATTACGTTCTGGTATATGAAATATGGTAAGGAACTCCCTGGTGTGGTTTGTGGTAATTTTTTTACATGGGACATGGTCACTTCTGTTGCTTGTTTTCGCAATGTTTCAGCCGCTGAGATCTGTGCAGCTGCCACATTGAGCACTGACTACACCTTCACTAAACATTACAGTCTGGATATTGTGCCTTGTAAGAGTGGGATTTGGCCTAACTGTATTACACGGCCTGCTTTCATGAGCATATATGTTCCATCCGCCCAGACTGCTGCCAGATTTTTGCTACTGCTTGGGACTCATTCCAAAGGTGTTGGGTGTTTTGTGGCCTGGGAGTTGGGGGGGGGGGGACAGGTAGTCTGTAGGTCTGGACTCACCCCTCCACCAGACGTTGCAGGGTGGCTCTGCTGTTTTTCCCCTTTCTGTCAGCAAATCAGCATGGTACCTTTATGCTTAGCTTGGGGACTGGCCAGCCCCATGTCACCACGGGGTATGGTAGAATGACCCTGTGACAGGACTGTCTAAGACCATGTCCCATTTGTTATGCAGAGAGTTAAAAGCAAGGATCTGATCTGTCCTCTCCTGTCACTTGTATATCTCTTGCCTATCCGACTGTGCAATCAAATTTTCCTTGTGGTATGTAGGAATTGGCCACTTCCACAATCTTCCTCCATTTTCTCCCTTCCTTCACTTGCTGTTTCTATTCTTTCTTTCATCCTTCCCTTGATTCTCTGTGGTTAAAAAAAATATATAAATTTTTATGTGAAACTGAGATCCCTTGGTTTGCAAATGTATACAGTTATATTGTTGAAATGATTATAGACAGCTATTTGGGTTCATCTGGAACACAAGGGGTTAACCTTGAGGTGCATTTTGACCTCCACATGCTTGTTTGCAGAATTATCAACAGGAAATCAGCCCTGGGACAAGATGTCTTAACTGGTTGTGCCTTTTAAGAAGAGTAATGTACTCTTAGGGCTGGTCACAGGAAAGAAATTGACACAGTCTTGATACACTTTGTGAAGCAGAGGAGGTATAATTTACAAGAACTGGATGGAGAATTTAATTGCCAGGAAAAACATCTTATAAAAAGAGAGAGCAGTGTTTTGTTTAGAGATAGAGCTGGAGATTTTAAAGACACTCTCAGGTGAAGGACTTCGTTTTGTTTTAACTGCCTATACCAAGAGCTATACAGCACAATTTATTTTGTTTTTGATAATAATAAAATGCTACTTGTGAATTTTATAACTTCTCCTGGTTTGCCTATGTTTCTTGACCTATGTCTCAATGACAGACCTGTGCCTAACAGAGGGGCATTTGGAATTGGCATTTCTCATTTTAGGGCCGGACTTTTATGGTTTATGCCCTTCATGTTTACAAGGGGTTTTGTTTTTACTCCCTTACAGCACTGGGACCCTTGGGGCGAAGGAGTCAATGTTTGGACCTTTATTCCTTTATCTGGACATTGGATCCATGAGACTTTGAACTCTTTACAGTCATGGGACGACATACTGACTGCTTATTTGCCAATAAGTAATAGGCTCATGATCTTTTAATACCTTGGATTTACATATCGTTATGCATTGCTGGATTATATTCTGAAGTGTGGAATGTTGGTGGGTGGGCAGACAACAGGCTGCCACCCACTGACGTCGGTTCCAAACCACTTTCCCTTATAGTCACACTACTATAATGGGCCATCCTTGTCGGGTGGGATATCCCCCTGCCGTGGAGTTCATTTGTTGGCATAGGTTCACTGCGAGCCCCTATCTTGGATGCCCAGTTCTGTTGTTGTTGGGCTGAGTGTACCCAGCTGGCACGCAAGCCCACCCCGTTAAAAGTTATCTTACTGGTTCACACTTGTTGTGGGCACCCAGTTGGAACCATAATAGTAGATGTTCACCTTTCTCCCCCACAAAGTAAATGCAAAAGAAAATATGTGACAGGCACAGTATTCAGGTTGCATGATAGGCAGTGGCAGCATGCTGGGGGAGCCGACGTAAGTGGGCAGATCGCAGATGTGTAAAGCATGTTATGGTATTCCTTAAATGTCAATAGCTTAACCAACATTGCAAAGAGGAAAAGGTGTTTTCCTGGATTAGGAAAAAGGATCTGAGGGTGTTAGTCCTGCAGAAGACCCACTTAGACATGGCTGAACATAGGAAGCTGCGAAGACTGAGTTTCAGGAGTTTAACAGTTCCAGATTACCTAGTGGCAAATGTTGGGGGTTGGGTGGCTATTCTCCTCCTACAGTCAACTCCCTTCCAGGAATCTAAAGTAGTCAAGGATAAGGAGGGCTGCCTTGATATAGTCCAGGGTGTCTTTCATCAACTAGAGTTAGGCTATCCAGCATATGTGTTCCCCCAGTGTTTAATGCTCAAAAGGTTAAGACTCCTCTTAGACAAGACCTTGGAAAATACTAAGGGGATCCTCGCTCTGGCTGGAGATTTCAATATGGTTCGATCAAATGACTGGTATACTTATAACCCTCGCCCCTCGAGATTATCCTCAGCCAATAAAACGTGCATATTCCATTTCAAATCACATACATGGCTGGATCTCTGGAGGGACCTTCACCCATATGATCACTACTATACAAATTATTCTTTGGTCCACTCCATCTTTACATGGATAGATTATACTTCTGCACAGCAGGATTCCCTCAGATATATGAAGGACTGTAAGATAGGAGACATTCTGCTTTCAGACCATGCACCCATTTTGGCCTACCTTAACTCGAATAGGGAAATCCCCAATATACAGCGGCACTTGAATGGATATTACTTAAAGTTAGAGGCAGAGAGAATTCTATACTTTTCTGAAGCCTATGATTATGGAAATCAATCAGCTGGGGGGGGGGGCACACAGAGGCAGTGATACCTTAAAAATGATGTTGAGAAGCCACATTATAGAATACTGTGCCAGGAAGACAAAGGAATGAAAGTGGCTGGTGACCCTACAGGATGCCCTTCATTTCTTACAGCAGGTGCACATGCAAGGCGACAGGGGTTTCTTAAGCCACACCTAGATCAAACCAGGCAGGACAATGATAAACTTCTCCTAGAGAAAACAAAAATAACATTAATGTTTCTGCACCACAGATACTATGAGGTGGGCCTTCAGGCCACTTGTGTACTGGCACATCAAGATCAGCGGCAGCAAGTTTGGGCCACAGTGGCCCAACTGCAACACCAGATTACCAGGCAACGCCTTAGACAAACCAGTGAATGGCAGAAGCTTTTCGCCATAACTTTGCCATGCTGTACACTCAAGAGAGGCCTCATAACCTGGGGGCCACTGAGGTGTTCCTTGCACTGTTGACCCTTCCACAGCTAACTCAGAGCAGGTAGATGTGCTGACCAGCCCTGTCCAGGCTCCTGAATTGGATGGAGCCCTACACAGAGCACACACCCAAAAGCTCACGGTCTGAACGGTTGTATTATAGAATTTTACAAAACAAGGAGGGACTTGTTAATCCTGGTAGCCTGGGTTCAAGTCCCAGCAGAGTCACTTACTTCTTTCTCTCCTCTGTTTGTATGTGTTCCATAAATATGCACACCACACTCTTGTGACTGAAGATGTAATTGTCTGTGCAGCACCAGGTTGTGCACTGGAGAAAGAAAGAATGATGTGCTCCGGGACGGCCCAATTTCCAGTTACCTTGGTGGCACAGCTGGTAGTGCAACCAAAATGGTATTCTAGGTGGCCTGGGGTCAAGTCCCAGCTAAGGCTCTTACTTCTTCCTCTCCTTTGTTTGTACTTGTCAATCCCCCAGCTAACAGAAATCTGTAACAAAGTCATGGCAGGAGGGCACATATAAAACACTTAGCAATACGCCACTATTTTGGTAATCCCTAACCTGGGAAAAGATCCCTCAGAATACCAAGCGTATAGACCGATATTGGTCCTGAACGCTGACTATTAATTATTTATGGCTGTATTGGGGCAAAGATTAGATCTCCTCCTGTCATCACTGATGCACCCTGATCAAATGGTATTTATGACTGCCCATCAAAACTAGGGACAACACCTGGCATGTGCTTCATGTCCTCCATCAGACATACTCGACATCCATCCCCTTCCTACTAGCCAGTCCAGATGCCAAAAAGGCATCTGATAGGAGTGTCTTGGTCCTAACATTCTGCCACTCTCCAGATGTTTGGTTTCTCTCCAGATTTTATTTCTCTCCTGAAGTGAGTTTATGCCTCCCCACAGGCATCTGTTAAGGTAAACAGGCATGTCTCTCCATTCTTCTGACTAGACAGGGAGGAAGCAGCCTTATAATCGCTGCTTCTTCTCACGCTTCACATCAAGCCCTTGGCCTGGACCATCCGAGAGAGCACCGGGGTGAAGGGGTTGTTTCTGAGTGACAAGAAACATCAGATTGCACTATATGCGGATGCTGTTCTGTTGTACATAGCGGATCCCACCACCACTATCCCAGAGATGTTCTGTATTTACAGGCTTTCTGAAGGGTATTGGAATATCATTTAAATAACGCCAAGATGGAGTTTCTCCTCCTCTACTGGCCCCCGTCTCTCAAAAGGCTGTGTATCCCTTTAAATGGGATTTACAGGAACTTACCTATCAAGGTATCAGAATTCCCCTGCACCTTAAACTGGTTATATGACATAAATGTGCGCTCCATTTCAGCACAATTACTGGCAAGTCTCAAGGACTGGCACAGTTTCCCTTTGAGCTTGATCCGTCGAATAGACAGAGTAAGCACGGTGACAATTGCAGCACTCTTAGGATCTCTTCTAGCGAACCTAAGACACCAGTAATTAAAATTTACCTTATGCTGCCTGGCATTTTGGGGCTCCTGCTAGCGGCCCCACAACTAGCCTGTACTCCCCATACTTTGGCTCAAGTGGGGAGACAAGGAACGACCAATGGCTCCTGCTAGTAGTCACAGGATCGATTCCCACAAGTACAATATACAGTGAGCAGCAGGGGCACAATTTAGGGGACAAGTTCCTGAAGTTCAAATTCCTGAATGGGACAGGTGAAAAAGTCAGCTAGCCATCTTCAGGTTTGTTTGGGCATGGAAACGTCCTAGGATCCACTTTTGCACATTGTTGTTACAGAGAGTGAAGGGAGGGCTGGCATTATCGGATCTCCAAACATATTTTACAGCCATCCAGCTGAGAATACTCTTTCAATGACACACAGAAGGCCCTGGCCGCTAGTGGCTGGACCCAGTGAGGACTGTCCTTCCATTTTAGGATAGGGCCAGTTCCTATATAGTAAGCAACCCCAAGACATAGACCTGCAGCCACCAGAACCCGAGGGTGATGGAGGTGGGATAGGTCTGGAGGGAGACAATCTCCTCCCTGAATCTTGGCTCGGACCTCATTTGGGTCAGCCCTATAGCCTTTTGGGGGAGGGGGTTATACCAACTAATGAGGACCCGACAAGCCAGGGCTGGTGAAGACAGGACCTAGTATAATGTAACTCAGCTCTGCAATACCCAACGGATCAAAACATTTCTTGAATTGCTGACCCAGTGTGGTTTGGAATGGCAAGACTTTTGTTGCTATTTATGGGTTCATTACTAGCTAGAATCCAGACCCACTGCTGCAAGGGCATCAGCAAAGCTTCCACCCCTGCTCTCATTGCTGACAACACAGGTCTCCTTCCCAATCGCAAAACATCTTATCTCACTTATTTACAGAGCTCTCCAAGGCACTCAACCACACTCCACACAATATTTTGCATTAAAATGGAGCATAGTTACGGTAGAACATAGATCTTAAAGTCTGGGTAAGGGGTTGCTTCAAGACAGGTAGAGTTACGACGTCCCATATCTCAGGAAGTATGGGTGGAAGCATCTGGCAAGGTATTTCAGGTCCCCTGTAGTCACAGCCAATTTCGGGAAGATAATTGAGGCACCCTGTTGGAGGAGCTCTGGGGAAGTAAGAGCAATGCATGCCCACATTGTGGGCATCCCCCGTCCTGGCACCCTTTTTTAGGAATTTAGAGGCAGCCACCTTGGAAGTCCTGGGGGTGAGGATTAGGCTGAGCCCCGAAGTGCATCTCTTGTTTCAATATCCTAGACAGTGCAAAGGTCAGACAAATTAAATACTTAATGGGAATTATTTGATTGATTTAAAAATTGGTAACTGGGAGAGAAAAGCAGGCAGGCTCACTTCCAAATCCTGTGGGGGCGAAGGAGAAGCACAGTTACAAACAAAATACTCCAGTCAGGTGATGCGGACACAAAGAGAGTGACATAAAGAGCATATGTTGAGCTATGTTGGTGGCTGCGTGGCAATGCATCGCCAAGAGGTGGCTCACTACACAGATACCTACTCTCTAGAAGTGGTGGGACACCATGAACAGTAAACACACCATGGAGAAAATGACTTTTAATCTTATGAATAGAGCTGAGAAATTAACCTCTAAGTGGACTAAATGGAAGGATGGTTGTATGTAATGCAACACACTCCAACCTTTGTATCCGAGATCCCTGAACCACTGAGGGACTCTTACATTACGTGGGGAGGGTGGAGAGCACTAGGTGAGGGTGGAGGGCACTAAGTGATCTGGCAAGAAACTCCCCCATGTCATGCTCCCAACATTCATCTTCTGAATAGGGGTGTAGAACAACAACCAAAGTGTAGTATTAGGAGGCCCCATGCCCCAATGCTGCGCCGGGGTGAGCGGCGGTCTCGAGGTTTTACAGTTTTATGAACACGCAGAGTGTCATTGTCTACTCTCTGTGTATTTTCACTAAATTGCACAGTTTGCACCATTGCACAAGTATGCATTGGCTTACCTGTTAAAAATGTAAACAAACATATATTAACGAAAAAAGGATGGTCTCGTCTGAAGGTGACAGATTAGTCATGAAGAAAAGGCAAGCATTGAGCCTTTTAATATCTGAGGAGCACCGGTTCTTTCTTGATGGTCTTCTCAGCAGAAGGGTGCAAGGGAGACATGGATGCCTTCTCATGTGAGGCCATAAACATAGGATGCGAGGGTCTCTGAGAGTCTTACTTATGGTTCTGGCACCATCCTGAACCTCGTGGCCACTGCCACCTTCCCCTCATGCTGCTAGTTCCTGATACTTGTGGGAACCGCAGTGGGACTTGCTACCACTGTTTAAGTAGGGTTGACTGGAGGACAAGTGGACTTCTCAGTTCCAGCCTCCGCACAACGAGACCCCCAGGGAAGGAACTAGGTGCTGCAAGCAGCTGACGTATTGCCGTCTCATCGCCATCTTCTTAAGTGAAGGCAGTGGTGTGTTGTCGAGGCTCAGCAATGCCTGACATGACAAATCAGTACTCTGAAGGTAGCCATCACACAAACCCCAACCTGACAGACTGCAACAAGAATGCAGCCAGAAGCAACAAGCGGAGAACAGCTGAGGAAAAGAAAACATAGGGAAAAAATCCTACTCTGACTTCAGAGCTGGTCTACCCCATCCTTCACCTAGCTAGGCAAAAGACAAACTGAAGAACTAAGGAAGCTGCTCAATGACATCACGTGGGAAATTAGTTGTTGTCTCCTGCCTACCAGCAGCAGAGAGTAAAGTAACCCACCTGTAGGAGTGACAGGTTTGCACTGGAGATAGCTAGTTTTTATCAAGATTTGTGTACTTTTCTTTTTTGTTCTGTATAAACAGTGAAAGTTCTGAGATAATGGCTGGTGCTTCTGAATGATTTTGTAGGTATACTGATTTTCATATAGTAAACAAGGTTGTTTTAACAATAAAAAACAAGATCTGACACTTGACAGTGTGCATTAAAGGATTCAGTGCACAATCACATGACATCTTTCAGTTAATTATAGTAATGAATTGTTCTACGCTATTTTATGTAGTGCCCCCCTGGGATTCCACCCTCAGGCAAGGCCTGCAGTACTCAAGCCAGCACTAGTACCATTATTTATAAATTATGATCAGTCCTTTGCAGGCAAGCAGGAAGATTATGCATAGTACTGATGAAAATGAAAGGAAAAAAGTAGAAATTCTCAGAATGACTGCGAATGGCTGCAACTTTTACAAAAACTAGAAACTCTCTATGATCTTTTGATCTGAATGAACTTTTCAAACAAAGACTCAATTCATACCGCCCAAGTGATATATTTTACTTTCACTTTATCAATACCCCGAAATGCATGGCCACTTGTAAGCTCCTTCTGCACTAGCCCAAAATAATGTACCACATGCACACGCACAGCACACTTCCTTGTCAGACCCTTAGTTTTAGTTTTCTATTTTTAGGTCCAATGATGTGTAATTTCTAGTGTTTGTTGTAATTATTTGTTGTAGCGCTGCCCCAGGGCCTCTCCTGAAACGTGCTTTTGTTAGCTCAAGGAGTCCTGTCTGGGCAGACATAATTCATGTAAATAAATAATACCTTCAAGTGTTTAGATTACTAGCTAGGCGCTCACATGCACAGAGAAAACAACACTTTACTGTTACAGCAGTGGTAACACACACTACAATAATGTGGTAGAAATGACTTGGGGTCCATCTTGTCTGCCACAGCAACACGATTACACTACAGTAAATCATGTCAGTGGACGGTGGACTTTATGTTGCAACCTCGACTGGGGAGGGGCAGAAGATAGGGAGGTTGTGGGTTCTTCTGCCAAACATACTAACATACTAAAATGCCAGCAGAATAGGCCTAACAGTTTTTCGCGTCTGCTCGTTTGGACAGCCCCCACCCTGGGAGCAGACCTTGCTGGCCCCCTCACCTTCTCTGGCTTCTCCCTTCCCAGTTCCGGATATTCTCGCTGCATTGGATTTTACTTCCAGAACCCTTCCCCTGTACCTGTCCCACTCCCTCCTGAACCCCTCCACCAGCACCCTAGGCAGCACATTCCATGGCTCCACCACCCTCTCAGTGAAGTAGCACCTCCTCCTTTCTCCCTGAATCTTCCCCTCAGCTTCCACCCATGCCTCTAGTGGCCCCTCCTCCTTCCTCTCAAAACACCCTGACTGTTCCTCCCCTATTTACCCCTTCATGTACCTGAAGACCTCTATCATGTCCCCCAGTCCCTTCTCTTCCAATGTGTACATATTTAGCTCTTGAGCCTCTCCTCATAGGTCCTGTCCCCAAGCCCCAAATCATTTTGGTTGCCCTCCTCTGGACCCTCTCCAGAGGTTTAATGTCCCTCTTTAAGTGTGGCCTCCAAAACTGCACGCAGTACTCGAGGTGCGGCCTCACCAAGCAGTTATAAAGAGGGAGTATCATGTCCCTCTTCTGGAGGTGATCCCCCGAGCGATGCATCCCAGCATCCTGTTGGCCTTGGCTGCTGCCCTCCTACAAGTCTCTGAGTTGTTCATCTTGACATCCACCACCACCACCCCCATGTCCCTCTCAGCCATCGAAACTTGTAGCATTTCCCCCCCTCACCCAGGGTGTACACTTGGCCTGGGTTTCTGGCCCCCAGGTGCAGTACCTTGCATTTCCCTGCATTGAACCTCAGCTTCCACTTTCTAGACCATCTTTCCAGAGCCTCCAGGTCCCCTGTGAGGCCACCTCCCTCCTCCCCATCCACCACCTTCCAGTTTGGAGTCATCCACAAAGAGACTCATCTCACTCCTGATGCCTGTCCCTATGTCAGAGACGTAGGCGTTGAACAGGAGGGACCCAAGGACTGATCCCTGTGGGACCCCACTAATGACCCTCCTTGGGGATGAGACTATCCCACCAACTATGACCCTCTGGGTCCGGTCCTGGAGCCAACTGCCTATCCATCTGATCATCTTGTTCCCCACCTCCATTTCTCCCAGCTTATCCAACAGGCCCACGTGAGCAACAGAGTCAAATGCCTTGCTGAAGTCTAGAAAGAGGATGTCCACTGGTCTGCCCAGGTCCAATGCACTCGTCACCCAGTTATAGAACTCCACAAGGTTTGTCTGACACGATTTCCCCGGGATGAATCCATGCTGTCTATCATCCAGGCACCCTGACTTTTCCAGGTCCCCCCCTAGCCTCTCCTTGACAATGCCCTCCATCACCTTGCCCACCACCAATATCAGGCTGACAGACCTGTAGTTCCCTGCCACCTCCCTTGATCCACCCTTTGTGGATAGGCACTATATGCACCACCTTCCAGTCCTGGGGCACCCATCCTGTCTACAGAAAGATGGTGAAAAGCTCCGCCAGGGGTTTCGCCAGGACATCCCCAAGTTCCTTCAGCACTCTGGGATGTAATTTATCCAGCCCCGGTGCTTTCTCTGTCTTAAGGGACCTGAGGGCTTCCCTCACTCTCTCTGCTGTGATTTCGACTTCCACTATATCTTCTCCTTGCTTAGCCGTCCCCCCTCCTTCCAGTGATGCCTCCCCCTCTCCCCAGACCTGCCGATCAGTAAGGGTCCCCCCTTCCTCAGTATCCCAGTCTCCTCCCATGTATGATGCAGCACCCCAATTTTCCTTGGTGAAAACTGAGGCGAAGTACTCATTTAGTACCTCAGCCTGCTCCCCCGGGTCTTGTGCCCATCTCTCCTGTTTTAATCCTGCTAATCTGCCCCTTCACCCTTCGTTTTTCCCCAATGTATCTAAAGAACCCCTTGTTCCCTCTCCTAATTTCCCTGGCCAGGTTCTGCTCCTTCCTTGCCTCAGCCACCCTCCACCACCCTAGTGACCCTTCTGGCCTCAGCTCGTACTCCTCTCGATCCTTTCACTCCGGCAGGCACTTGAATTGCCTATAGGCTGCTTTCTTTCCCCGCACCACCTCCTGGACCTCCCTGGTCCACCAGCAGGGTTTTTGGGCCCTACTGCATTTTTGTTTTACTCTTGCACATGTGCTGGTAGCATCCTGCACCCCTCTCCTGATGATTTCCCACCTACTATTAGCGTCCATGTCTGACCTAATCCCATCCAAATACTCATTAGGATCCTTCCCATTTCCTTAAAATCCGCCCCCCTGAAGTCAGTGACCTCCGTCTTTGTGCAGCCTTCTACCCCTCCTAGGTCCAGGCAGAACCAGACCGTGGCATGGTCACTCCGCGCCAACGGGTCCCTTACCTCCAGGCCCCCAATCTGGTCACTGTCTGCCAGGACCACATCCAGTACCTGCGCCTCCCTGGTCGGTTCCCCCAACTGCTGAGTTAGGATCGCATCTTAAAAGACATCCAACAACTTCTGTTCCCTGGCCACCGAGGATGTCATAGTCTCCCAGTCTGTTCCTGGCATGTTTAAGTCCCCCAACACCACCACCCTTCCCCTGCCCAGTCTGCAGTGTCTCCCAACATCTGCCACCAGACTCTCCTCCAGCTCCTCTGCCAGTGCAGGGGTCTATACCACCTCCTATTTTTTTTTATTCCCTTTTCCTGGCGGTCCCACGCCTCCCTCCCTCTGGTCACGGCCCCCGGAGACCCACCATCGCCTATAGCTGCTGAGGACCCGGTCACCCCGCGTTTGCCCCCTGGAGGTGGGGCCAGAGGCCACCGTGACCCCGAACTGTGACTGGTTGGGGTCCGCCTTGGCGGTGGCAGCCCGAGCTCTTGCGGGAGAACTCATCCTACGGTGGTCCCGCCCCCGTTTTCCAATTCCTCCCAGAGGGAGGGGCGTGCAATGGCGCCCAGCGTCTCGCCCGCCTCCCACACCGTCAGCGTCGGGCGCTCTGGAACTCCTGGCCTCCACCAGAGTCCTCAGCGCTCCGCGCTGCCTGCACCCTCCTGGAGTAGGAGAGCTGTCCATCGGACGCTCGATCCTCTCCCAGCCGACCCTCCGATGATCCGGGTCCGTTCCGAACCGGGTCGCCCGGCGTCATAGCGAAATCCAGCCCGCTTCGCCGTGGGCCACACTCCTATTTTACTCTCTTACCCCCCCATTATCAAGGTGACCCAAATTGCCTCCACGGTTCCCTCAGCCTCTTCTACTCCCCCTATACCAATGTAGTTTTTGACTATCATTGCTACCCCTCCTCCCCTTCCCTCCCAAACAATAAACTTTGACTAATACTCAGTACTGGCACTGGCACTGTAGTGAGGCACTAGGGAGTTGCTGCACTGCTGAAGTGCCACCCTTTGAATGAGATATCAAACCGAGGTCCCTTCTGCTCATCACTGGCAGCAGTCCAGGTGGAAGTATAAAACAGGTTCATGTGAACCCCTCTAAACAGCCCAGAATGCACCTGAAATTGAGCTGTCCCAGCCCAGTGCGCTTTTCCTGGTCAAACATGACATAAGTGTTTTCAGCAAAGGGCAATATTTATTATTATTTATTTTAAACTGTCTGTAACAACCCTCTTCTGCCAGAAGGGGAGAGGGCTTGTTTACCGGAATACCATATCACAGAATCTACTGATAGCTAGAGGCTCTAACAGCCACTTGCTGGGCACTAATAGATTGTGTCAAGATGGCAATGTGATAGGAGGGTATAGGCGTGGCTTCGGGGCACACTCACCTCAGGTCACTTGACAGACCATCAGAAGAGGCAATGGCCCCTAACTTTTGTAGCAACTGTCTACGGAGTCAGTGTGTGAGAACAGAAGAACTCACTGTCCAGTCATCTGGTAGCTTTGGGGATAGATGCCAAAACAGAAGTGGTGACTCAGGGGATTTGAAGTCTGAAGGCAATATAGTGTGGATTGCCATTATTTCTGATGGGAGTGCAAGGGAGGTACCCGGAGTGGGGGAGTATCCTAAGGGGCAGCCTCTCGAGGCAAGCCACTGGAAACCTTGCGGCACATAAAGGATTTCACCCTAATGCGGAAGAGATGGGCCTACTGTTTTTATGGGAGCTCCTAAGTTGGGATGGATATCCGAGATGCTGCCTCAGGCAGAGAGCCGGGGGGAGACTGTCAGCCACTGCCAGAGGGCAGGCCGAGGTACGTGCTTGTTTCCTTAATGCCCAGCATATCATCTGGTGAGAGTGCAGATCTGGCTAATATGAGACATTCAGGGGCTGGGTGGCTGTTAGCTAGGAATGCCTGCATGAACAATCCTACAGTGGCGCTGCCTTCTGCACACAAGCTGAACTGATGCTGCGGGGTCAAGTTAATATGGGAGATATGAGTGAACCAAAAGTACAGCGCAAGGTAGGAAACCTGGTAAATTCAAAAGGAAGAGTAGGAATGTCTCTGTCCCACAGAATACCTCACCTACTGATGAACTGCAAGGAATACAAATTAGTCATGGGTCTCCTGTGAGTGATGTGTAAAGGGGCACAAATTTTTTTAAGGGACTCTTAAGGTTCTGACTTATGTCCAGGGTCAAGATCCAGCCTGTTTTGCAGTGCTGACAAGGTGAGCATTTCGGGAACCATGTTTCCATTTGTGTAATTATAAATATGTTAGTAAAATGACAACAGTGCATTACATAGCAGCGTAATCTTTTTCTGTACTGACAGAGAAGGGGCATCAGGCAAGACTCACTAGGGAGCAAATGGAGAGAAATGGAATTGTAAACAGTCTGAATTTTGATTATAACAAGGGTTGCTTCTGGTGAGCAGTTACCACCTACCCCTAGACCTGAAGGTACCACTGGGACTATGCCCTAATCCTAGTCTCAGTCTAATGCCAAGAGAAAACTATCATATGGTTATCTGCCCCCAGCTGAAAGAACAGTTAACAGCAACCACAGTCAGGTGGGATTCTTGGATTGCATGATATGTTTTCCAAGAAGTGAGAGAAACTGAAAAGAAGCAAAGCAGTTAAAGGGGTGGGGTGGGGTAAATGTCCACACCAGGCTAGCCCTAATATTGGAACGATTTTTCCATTTCACAGCACGAGGGGTAGCAGAAAAGTTACAAATTTAATTTAGGATAAAAAAACTAACATACAAAAAAAAAGTGTGTGTTTGTGTTAACTGAACTGAATGGGTATCTAAAGAGTTATCTAGGTGTAAATCTCAGGTGACTGAAAGGACTTAACTGCTGTGAGGTTTAAATTACTTGTAGAAAGATCTGGTAAGTAGGGGGGAGTGGCTTAGCTAGAAGGAAGCTACATTTAAAGACTGCCTTAGAAAGTTTCAGCTAATAGCTTGGCAGAAGACACCAGGAGAAAGGACTGCTGTGTGACTGAACTTCTCTGCTGGGACTATATTGCCCTCCTTCCCAAGCTAGTTCTAATTTTATAGGCTACAGGATTTGACTGACAACAGGAACTTCCTGTTTAGGGGCAGGAAGTGAGTGATCACAGAACCACCAAGGACCCACCATCCTAGAAGGGCAAGAGTAGCTCTCCGCCCCTCTAGCTGCTGGAGGTCTGCCTCTGAGCAAGTAAGTGGTCTACTGAGAAATATAGGATATTCTTGTCTCAGAACAGGACAATCAGGAGCTTAAAGGGCACACAGGCAGAAAGTAAGGAGAGAGAGGAAAAAAAAGAGGAAAGAGTAAGGATTGCAAACAGTTAAGGGGCCAGAAATAAGACATGATTGGAGTGGTGCAGTGCAGTGGCTGTGGAGCAGCAGTCTTCCGGGAGAGGTTCTGGAGGATGCGGTGTTGTCCCATCTGCAGGCACCTCTCTGGGCTGAGGGAGGAGGTTGCTCATCTCCAGGCTGAGTTGGCCAGGATTTGTGGGACCTCCTCTTCCATCCAGGGACCACCAGTGCCACTGCCGTTGCCTCAGAGGTTGCCAAGAAAGAGGAGCGGTTGGACCACAGTGGGCTCAGGGAGGGTGAGGGTGGTGGAACAGAGACGCATCCCTCCAGTTGTACCTTTCCACAATTCCTATGCCATTCTGGCAAAGTGTGGTTCCTCTATGGAGGCACCCACAGTGGAGACCAAGGAGGATGCTGGGAACCTCCATAAAGGAGACCCACAGGAGGGTGGCAGGGGACCCTGCAGGGGAAGGAAACAACTCCTGGTGGGGGACTCCATTGTTAGGAAGGTAGAACTGGGGAGGAAGGGAGAGGGAGGTAAGGTGCCTGCCTGGCGCCACTGGCTTGAAGGACAGTGCCAATCTAGGATTGCTTGAGCAGCTGCACAGGGAGGGAGGCTGGATGTCATTGTCCACCCAGGAACAAATGACATGGCTAAGAAAGGGATTAGAGAAGTGCAGGAAGAGTTTGTGGAATTGGGGAGGCTTTATGGAAGCAGCACCCACAGTAACCTTCTGGAGGTGCTACCCATCTATGGCATAGGAGAGGTTAGGTGTTCCACACCATGGGATTCAATCAGTGGTTGAAAAACTGGTGTGGAGCTCAGGGATTTGGCTTCATTGGGGACTGGGGTCCACCTGGAGTGATGCAAGCCTATACTGGCATGATGGGCTGCATCTGTCCGGAGGGAACCAGGATCTTAGGTGATAGGTTTAAATGCTTCATTGGCAAGCTTTTAAACTAGCCAAAGAGGAGGCACTGAAGGAGCAGGAAAATCCTAGCCCCCAAATAATCACGGTAGTAAGTGCGGCAAACACCAACATAGAGGTGTCGATAGGGAGAAAGGCAGGGGTAAATGGAGAAAGTGACAAAGGCAAAAAGGACAGGGATGGGGCAAAAGGGAGTAAGGTCTTCAGGAAGTGGAGGGTAATGAATACCAATGCCCGTAGTCTGGGCAACAAGCTCCCTGAGCTGATGGCCTTAATGGAAGAGGATGCCTGGATATAGTAGCAGTCACAGAAACATGGTACACAGAGAACCATGACTGGGATGTTAACATACTAGGTACATAACCCACAGGGAGAGACAGGCAGGGGAGAAGAGGGAGGAGTAGCTCTCTATGTAAATGAAGGGATAAAAGCAACTGAACAAAAGAGTAAACAGGGAGGAGAGAGGCACTGTGGGTCACCTTGGAGACTGGAAAGGCACCACAATCCGCACAGGGGTTGTACAGACCCCCATGTCAGGGGAAGAAATGGACAAGGATATGATAGAAGGCATTCTTAGAATGGCAGAGAAAGGGAGATACTGTTGATGGGAGACCTGAATATGCCAGATGTTAACTGGAGCACATTTGCTGCAGCCACATCCAAGAGCAGGGCCATTCTTGATGCCCCTACAGGTGGCAGGCATTAGACACTAGTTTCGAACCCACTCGTGAGGGAGCAATCTTAGACCTTGTACTCTAAACGGGGGCAGTGAGGGATCTCAGATCTAGACGTGGGTTGCCATCTGGGGACAAGTGACCATCAAACAGTGTGGTTCACGTTAAACTCAGCTACAGAGTCAAGCCATACAAAAGTGAGGGTACTAGACTTTAGGAGGGCTGACTTTGGCAAGATGGGAGAGTGCCTCAGAAAAGCACTAGCAAACAGGCTAGAAGGAGGTGTGGAGCAACAATGGGGAATTATCAAAACTGCCATCACAGAGGCAACAAGCCTTTGTGAAGCAAATAAACAAATCAAAATGAAAGAAAAAGCCACTATGGTTCTCAAAAGAGGTGGCTGTGAAAGTCAGGAAGAAAAAGATAGCATTCCGGAAGTATAAAGAAACACAGAAGGAGCAGGACAGAGAGCTATACTAGTTAAGGCAGAAGGAAACAGGGAGGGAAGTCAGAATAGCAAAGGCCCAAACTGAGGAAAAGATAGCCAACTCAGTTAAGAAGAGGGATAAAACCTTTTATAGGTACATCAGCGAGAGTAGAAAGACAAAGGGAGGGATAGTGAGGCTGAACAGAAATGAACAGTGGGTGGGCAGAGGGGACAGTGAAAAAGCAGGAATACTGAACGAATATTTCTACTCAGTATTCACAAAAGAGGAGAAGTGCCTAATCAATTAACAGAAGCACTCTTGATGGGGGGTCGATCAGTCCTTTCACAGAAGAAGAGGTTCTGCAAGAACTCCTAAAACTGAAGGTGGACAAAGCAATGGGTCCTGATGGAATTCACCCCAGAATTCTAAAAGAATTAAGGGAGGAACTAGTGAAACCACTGGCTACTCTTTTTAATAAATCATGGGAGGATGGTGTGGTACCAGAGGACTGGAGGAAGACGGATGTGATTCCCCTTCACAAAAGTGGGACCAAGACAGAGGCAGGAAACTACAGACCTGTCAGTCTGACCTCTGTGGTAGGGAAAGTGATGGAGTCACTTCTGAAGGAAAGAACAGTTGAGTACCTAGAGGCCAGTGGAGCACAGGACCCAAGGCAGCATGGGTTCACAGTGGGAAGGTCATGTCAGACAAATCTAATAGATTTCTTTGACTGGGTGACCAAAGTAGTAGACCAGGGAGGGGCTGTGGACATGGCCTACCTAGACTTTAGCAAGGCATTTGACACAGTCCCACACAAAAGATTAATAGTCAAATTAACCAGCCTGGGAGTGGGACCCAGGGTAGTAGCCTGGGTAAAACACTGGCTGGACAACAGGACACAGAAGGTAATTGTAAATGGAGTCCACTCTGAAGAAAGGCGGTTACTAGTGGGGCACTGAGAGTTCAGTATTGGGTCCAGTCCTTTTAATGTCTTCATCAGTGACATTGCAGAGGGACTGGAAGGAAAAGTATGCCTTTTGCAGATGACACAAAGATCTGCAACAGGTTGATACACAAGGAGCGTGGAAAGGATGAAAAGGGACTTGGCAAGGTTGGAGGAATGGTCAGAAGTATGGCAGCTAGGATTCAATGCAAGAAGTGCAAAATAATGCACCTAGGAAATAAGAACCCAGGAAGAATACACAATGGGTGGGAGGTAGTAACAACAACAAAAAGGAAAGGGACCTGGGGTAATCATATCAGATGACCTTAAGGTTAGCGAAACAATGTGAGAAGGCAGTAGGGAGGGCTGGGGGTATACTGGGATGTATAGGGAGAGGCATCATCAGCAGAAAACAGGAAGTTGTTATCCCTCTGTACAGACAGTTGGTGAGACCCCATCTGGAGTACTGTGTCCAGTTCTGGAGACCCTATCTCCATGAAGGACATGAACAGGATAGAGGCAGTCAGAGGAGAGACAGCTAAAATGGTGCAGGGTCTGCAAGAGAAACCAGTATGAGGAGAGACTAAAGGAGCTTAATATGTATACCCTTGAGGAAAGAAGGAGAGGGGGACATGGATAGAAACTTTAAGTACCTCAGTGGAATCAACAAAGTCCAAGAGGGTAGCATCTTGAAAAAGAGACTTGCAAGAACAAGGGGACACAATTTAAAAGATAGAAGGAGGAGGCGTTCAGGGGCAATGTGAGGAAGTATTATTTCACAGAGAGGGTAGTGGATGCATGGAACAGCCTTCCTGAGGAGGTTGTGGGGTCTAAAACTGTGGGAGAATTCAAGAATGCATGGGACAGACATAAGGCAATTCTTGTGGGGGGTAGGAAGAAATAGGCTGTTGGTTAACTAGGATCTGCAGCCTATCCTGTAGGTAGGGAAATGGGCAGACTAGATGGGCCTAGCGGTCCTCATCTGCCGTCAAAGTCTATGTTTCTATGTTACAATCATTTGTCATACCCGACAAAACTCTCTGAGTAGATTCTCAATCAACAACTGACAAAACTCCTAGAGTGGCTTGCCCCCCCCAATCTATCACCTGCCCTGTCCCAAAGCCACCTGTTCTTACTAACCTAGCAGTCCCAGCTCAAGACTAATTTGTCTGCTCAACCAAAGCTTGCTTCCTCTCATTCTTATCCGAATAACTGTTATACCTGTCAATACCTAACCTGTTACACTGTTACTGTAAACAAAGTCTTTTACAGTATATATCTGCCATACTGTTGCCTGCTAAGATGTAAAAAAAAAAAATGTTACATACAATGATGTAATGAAATGTTGTGCTTTGTATTGTCCTCTTTGTGACGAGGTACCTTTGGAAATGAGCCTCTGGCTCAAAGGTTGTAAACTGATGTATAAATAAATAAATAAATAAATAAATAAATACAGCAGCGTATATTTCCATCAGAAAATGTCTGACATCATCAAAAATGTCGATCAGGAAACGTTTGACAACACAAAGAATCTTATATATATATATATAGTATATTCAAATATCCAAAAGCTCAGCGTCAACAATAACCAACCCAGCAATTTGCCAACAGTTTTCTTCCATATGCTGAAATATGTCTACTCCATATTTGTTTTTTATTAAACCATTTGGTCCTGCATTTCTGAGTTGCTCTGTTCTGTCATGGTCGGTTCTTGATGATGTTAGTGTATGGAGCTCTGTTTTCACCTTCTCTCCAGTCTGGGGTGGGAGTGTAATTTCATTTCTTCATTCCCCTCTCTAGTTTGGCAGGGTAGACGTGGGACCTGGTGTTGTATTTAGAAGGGGTGTCATGATATGAACATTTTTATTGTACGATACTCTTGGAAAAAAAACCTATTACGTGGCATACTGTCATAATATGATTGAGCCTAGCTCAGGTTTTGTGTTTGGACCATGTACACTGTAATGTTTTTGGGGAGTGGGGAATGGACTAAATATGAACATAATATCACAAAATATGGTTACTTTAACACCCCCAGTACAGAATGAGACTATGCTGAGTGGGCCTAGGAGCCACAGATTGCAACTAGGGTAGGAGACAGAAGACCAACACACTTTGTTTTAACACTGTGGATGGAGCAGGTCATCTGCTCTTAAGATTTGTGGCTTGCTGGTGTGTGTGGATGTGGAGAGGTCAAGCTGGCTGCTCCAAAGAACCAAATGTGGCTATAAAAGGAATGGCCCAGTGGTTCGCATTTCTCTGTCTTGCAGCGAGGGTAGCTGTGCAGGGAGCGGGTAGGTTGGTCCAAAGGATTCCTGAGCTGTTTAGTGACTGGGGGTGAGGAAGTGATACCGAATGCAGCAGAGTTTGAGCAGGATTGGGAAAATGCCACTGAGTAAGGCAGCTGTGGCAACAGGGTCTTCCAGTCTTGTCAGACAGTATGAACAGGTCACTGAATGAGTCTGTAGTACGACAGGTGCCTACCAAACCTCGAAAGGACAACAGTGTTACTGTTAAGTTCTGCAAAGGGAGGTACCAGGCCAGTGGTGCCAAATATTGCATTTGTCTGAGAACTCTCCAGAAGATAAATGCTGCCAAGTTAGGCTGTGAAGGAAACAAGACTGTTGGAGTGAGTCTGGATGCTACAATCACACATACTATTGTCCACTACATGAACTACTGCATACTGGTAAGCATGACATTTAAACTATTGTAGGTCATGTGGCCATAAAATACCTAATAAAAAGAAAGGGACCAGCCAGATGGAGAATAAATGCTATAGACGTGGAGAGCACAAAGAATTAATTCCATCAAAGGGGTCAAACAAGGTCATAAACCATCAGCCTGAATCAAAGAGCCTACAATGAGCCTTGGGATTACTGTAGGAATGCCAACCAGAGCTTTCAGAAGCTCTTTTCTGTACTAAAAGTACAGATAAGGGGGCTGCCACACCACAGGTGTGGGGCTAGGATATTAACATTACTCAAACTGAATTTGTTTTCCTTGCAGCCAAGCTCAGTGTGGTGTGACGACATGCTGTATCTGACAGGCAAGTCTGGACAGAACAAGACAGACCAGGGACTTGTCTCATAACAGCTGCTGCTGCACTGACTGCAGGCAAGGCAGAGTAAAAAAAGGAAAAGAAGTACAAGGTGAATTAGGTATTGAAAGCGAGCCCCACAGATGTCAGCAAAAGCTTGATAGAACTCCCAAATGTTCACCTTCTGTCCAACAGAGAAACTGGTGCTGATCAATAATTTACTGAGGTGAAGCCTGAGGAATGGTCCTCTTTCAGATTGGCAAAGGATGGCATACTGTGGTAGTCTATTAACATTATGTTAATTGACCCCACTATCATTATTTATGTATAAACAATGCAACTTTGATCAGCTTCTTCTGTTCAGGGTGTTAAAGCACTGGATGAAGGGTTCAATATGGTCCTAATGACTTCTCTACTGTGATACTCAAAATAAATATTTAATACAGGTACAATAAAAGGTATCATACGATCAAGACCTAGTTTTCTAAGGACTAACACAGCTAATAATTTTTTTTTTTTTTTTACCTTTTTTATGTTCCATTTGCATGGCCCAGAATACGAGACATTTCATGCGCTACACAGTCTGACAACATATGTCAAACTAAAATCCCTTTTTACAGTTTCTTTCAAACCTAACAGGCACTTACAGCCGTTGGAGCCTCCAACCAGCATATGATGACTATAATTCTAAGGACAAGAACAGGAAGGAAATATTAAAAAAAAAACAAAAAAAACACTCTTAGTGCAGGACTGCAAAATATATGTCACTTCTACAGCAGTTCCCTTGAAAAGAGGCTGGCTGGGTGCCAGATTTTATGAGTGGGGTAGGGGGTTATTGTTTTTGAGAACAAAAACAAAAGGTTAAACTAGTAAAACCAGTTCCATTATATAACACAGTTGACAGGAATGACCAAAGTTATAAATGCCATCTGCATATGTTTATATCTTGGAAATTAAGACATTTGTCAAACGGTCCCTCTTCAAATAAGAATAGCAATCTATCTGACCATTTAAATTGTTTATGGGCTACTGACACTGCTCCACTGCGAGAAATGTTCTCATGACTGATCTAGGACTCAAAAGCAGCTGTAGTCCTGTGATCTAGTCCATTATCTCTGAGCTCCCAGAACTTCCCTTGAGCTCTGAGAAAACATGGATCAGAAGAAGCACACGTTATCTCCTTAACTTTGGCAGCATAACATTATTGTAAAATCATAGTACCATAAATTGTGGGGGCTTGATTTTTACCAGAAGTATATTTAAAAAAAATTCAAAAAGACACTCCATGGAGCCGAATGGATGGAGTCCCTGCGCTCTCTGTATACTGTCATCAAACATCTGAGGTGGGGTCAGAGACGGCTAACAGAAAAGTGGAAAGGATCATGCAGCAAGCCCATCAAGAAAAATTATGATCCCTTTCCTAAGGGGGCATTATTAAACATTTTGAAATTGGCACTGAGGAACTCCTACACAGGTAAGGGAGCTTCCTGTTTGTTTTATTAACACCAGAGAAGGGTTTTCTCTAAGCCAGTTCCAGGGGCTTTCTGGGTGGTGCCATAATTGGTGTTGTTTCAGGCCAGTATTGCTCGTTAGCTACATTAACTGTAGATTCTCAACTTGCCAACACTCAGCTGCATATAAATGCGGGTGGCACAATCTTATATTCTTTTGACTCCTCCTTAAAGGCAGTTTGAGAGCACTTATTCAAATCACTTTATTTTTAAAAAGGCGCTATTCCGGCCGGCCCGGTGGCACTGAGGGCAGAGGTGCTGGTCGCCGCACCTCGTGCCACACAGGCTATGCGGGTTCGGGAGCGAGCATGGGCGCTAGAGGCTGGCAGGGAAGGAGAGGGATTGAGTGTCCAACGGACTGTTCTCCCTCTCTGGGGAGGGGGGGTTCATGATGGCCGGCACCCGACTGCCCCCTGACTGAGGCTGGGGGTCAGGGACGCACACTGCATTGGGTTGAAGTCTGGGGGCAGATGCCAGGATGCAGGGCGCGCGCTGATGGCCGCTCCCGGCCACTGGCGTCATTGCATGCCCACCAGGATTAAAGTGGGAACAAGGAAATGTGGCATCTTAACCGCAGCTTGATGGCTGTCTGCGAGTATCCGTCGGCACCCGAACTGGATCCGGAATTGGTGGGGAGATAGGGGGAGGCTCCCTGCCGCCCTACCACGGGGCGGCAAGCCGCAGGAGGCAAAGGGTGCCGACAAGACGGACGGTGGCCAGATCTCTGGTGGTCCTATTCCAAAATGCCTGTACGTTAAAATCAATCAATACATAATGAGCCACAAAATCCACAAACAGAAACTTAGTCTATGCCTGTGCCCTAAAAACTGCCCTCAGCATAAGCGTGCTTTATGTCCCATCTTGCAACGCAAACTTTGGCATCTCCTACTACTAGCCCTATTGCTCTCAGGTAATGTTCATCCTAACCCTGGACCAGCCTGTACTATAACTAGCTCCCTCACTCATGCCAAAGGTATTGTTGTGGTGCACCGCAATATTAGGAGCCTCTTGCACAATTTCACTGAATTCGAAACTTGGACCTCCCTCCATAAGCCTGATATCATCTGCCTCACTGAAACCTGGCTCAAACCCTCCACCCGGACTCTCAATGCTCTCCCCCATATAATCTCCTTAGATTTGACTGAGCTGCCCCAAAAGGGGGTGGTATGGCTATCTATTTTAAAGATCACCTCCATCTCTCAGCCATCTGCTCACCTCCTCTTATCCATTGTGAAGCACTCCATGCTCTTCTCACCCTCGGCCTGAAAAAAACTACATATTGTGTGTGCATACAACCCCACTTCTTGTGGCCTAAAGGGCTAGAGGAGCTGCTGTCCAATCCTCACTTCTTTCTGGGAGAAATTAGGTCCTCATACTTGGTGACCTTAACTTAAAATGGTTGGGACACCAACAACCCCCATTACTTAACAAAATCCAATGTTTCAACCTCTATCAGTTGATCAGTGAACCCACCAGAACTGTCCAGCTCTCGACCTCGAGTACTCTGCTGGACCAATGACCAATCACCTGGAAAATATTATCTCCTCCGGCATACTAGCTGATGCCATCACTTACCACTCCCCCACCTTTTGAATATGGGGCAAGGGTAGGCCACCCCCCGTCTAAGCCTCAATTTATCACATTTCGGAACTACTCGAACCTCGACCCTCAGGCCTTCCTACTAGACATTGCCTCTATCGATTGGACTCCCCTGTTCAATTCTAGCGATGCCCAGTCTGCTATAAATCTATTCCTGACTCACTTTCTTGCAACCCAGGACAAACACTGCCCATTAATAACCCACCGTGTAAAAAAAAAAGCACACCCGCTGGCTTAAGTCAGACCTTCTCTCCAAACTTCGCCAGAGACAAAAAAAGCTGGCTCCTTTACAAAAGCCTCAGGGCCACCAGCCGGACCTAAATTCCTATAGAACCCTAAGAAATTCCTGTACGAAGAAAATTAAAAGGGCCAAGAGTGCCTACTGCAAGGATCTACTAACAGGATCCTATGGTGACTCCAAAAAATTCTGGTCCCATATAAAGTGCTTCCTCAGTTCAAATCTGGCCCCCACTCCTATTAACAGGTCCCTAAATGGTGTTCACTGCAATAACCCCTTAACTACTGCTAACTATTTTAACACACAATTTTCTGACCTTACCAGTTACACCTCCTCCTTCCCTACAAACCCGTGCTTTACTGCCCAACCTGATGCCACCGGGCTCAAATTTCTTTTCAAGTCTGTATCTAGCGGGGAAGTATATAAACTGCTTAACAACATCTCAGAGTTCACTGCTGCTGGGTCAGACAATCTGGAACCTAAGCTTCTAAAACTAGCTGCCCCATATATTGCCATGCCTCTCACAAAAATCTCTACCCTCTCCCTATGCCAAAGCCATGTTCCCGACATCTGGAAGTCAGTCAGGATCACCCCAGTTTCTCAAAAGCGACCGCACAAATCCTACTAACTATAGGCCCATAGCCATTCTATCCGTCTCAGCAAAATTCTGAAGCTCGTAGCCACACAAACCATTGACTTCCTTCAGAAAAATGACCTTCTTACAACCACGCAGCATGGATTCTGTAAGGGTCATTGTATCACCACTGCATTACTCAAGTTTACGTCAGATACCCTAGTTGCTATGGACTCAGGTCTTCGAATGGGGGCAATTTTTATCGACATGACAAAAGCTTTCGACCTTGTTGACCACCCCTCCTCCTTGCAGCTCTTAAATCATCAGGTTTCTCACCGAATGTCGTTGGGTGGTTTGGAAGCTACTTTTCGGACAGGACACAACTAGTTAAATATAACTCCACCTTATCTGACAAAGCAACTATTAAACATCTGTGTGCCACAAGGGTCTATCCTTGGTCTCCTGCTCTTTCCCATTTTTATTAACAACATCACCACTAACCTACACCAGATTACCTCCCTGCTATATGCCGACGACATTGTTCTGTACGCTAGTGTGAATACCATAACTGAAATAAATCAGAGTCTCTCCCAAGATTCTCTCCAAATTCAACAGTGGCTGTCTAACCATAAACTTGTCTTAAATGTATCCAAGACACAGGCCATGCTATTCGGCTCCAAGGCTAACCTCAAACACTCTCAATCTAATTTCAATGTCTCCGATTTAAATGGCTCATCTGTTTAGGTGGTACCACTTTTAAATATCTGGGCATCACTCTTGATCCGTCTCTTACCTTTGATCTCCACATCCAACAGACCAGTAAAATGGTCAATATGAAACTTGGCATTGCATATCGCTCCAGCCATGTGCTCACCCGCTCAGCCAGGACTGCCATATCATGTGGTATACTCCTCCCATCGCTCACCTATGGAGTTGCTACCTATGCCTCTGCAGGTAAAACTATACTTCGGAAATGGGATATCACTTACAACAATATCTGTCGCTATGCTACCTCTTCGCACCGGATGAAACACCTCTGCCACCTCTACTCCGAACTGCACTGGCCTTCTCAGTCTGCCTCTACAGCCTATGCATATGGCTCAATCATAGACAGCATAATCAGAACCCAGACAGCCAAGCCACTGGCAGGACTATTCCTTAGCCAAACATCCAGCTATGGTCTACGCCCGGCGGCCAATGCCCCGAGTCCTTGTTCCGAGGCACAACTCTTATAAAGATGCTAGCGCTTTCTCCCGTTCATGCCCCACTACACTGGAACTCCCTCCCTCTAACTATACGCTAAGCTCCATCCCAAGCCTCATTCAAAAAACTGCTACACGGCCATCTCACAGAATCAAGCACCTGTGCTTGTTTTAAACCTCCCTAGCCCTAATGTCTCTCTACTACCTCCTGTACCCTCCAACCACCCACACCAAAATCTTGCCCCCAAATTACGCTCGGCACTTTGCCCTTGTCGCCTTTCTGCTCTATCTTTCCGTTTTCTCCTGGTCCTCTTCTCCCTATCTTGCTTTAACTTCCCAAGCCATCTAACCCATCCCTTTCCCATCTTCCCAATCACCTATCTACTTCCCTATCCTCCAATATCCTTCCTACTTTGACTACTTATAATATTACAGTCATCACTGTATTATTCTACTAGATTTGTCCTTCTATGTTGCCTTTCAGCCCTGTTTATTGTACTACTTATTTTACCTTCTTTATACATTACTATTACACTCAATTATTACCTGTTGTTTTTCTCCTGCCTGCACTGTATTCCTATTATACAAGTATGGACTGTTTTATTGTCTACACTGCACTGTATTCCTATTGTACAAGTATGGAGTGTTTTATTGTCTACACTACTACTCTTGTTTCTCCTATGTATTGTTCTGTAACTTCCTGGATCGTGCCTGAAAATAGTCATTGCCATGGGTAGTGCACCGTATCCGGTCAACAAAAAATAAATAAATAAAAATAAATAAAAGGATCAGAGGCATCAATTATGTGGTGGGAGGGGCTTTCTGTTCTGTAATGAGTCGAGCTGTGTAGTTATGTCATGTGATTTTTATACTGACCATATCAGAGGAGAACAAGGTTTCTTGACTTTTGTATAGGACTGCCTTCTCCTTCAGTACCCAGTGGCACCTTTTTATTTTTAAATAAAAAAGTTTGTTTGTAATTTTCAAAAGATGAATAGTCATCTGTGTACACCAACCCCGTGTGGCACGCCTGAAATCTGAAAAGGAAAAAAAAAAACATGTTTTTCATAGTGCCCCTCTCACTCTATTCCTGGTGTTCCTTTTCCAGTTTCTGTCTGAAGCTTTTTTCCCCTCATTTTTCTCTGGCCGATTTATAGCCTGTCGAGGTCACCATGCAGGCTTTTTTCCTATTCATGAGAGTGTCCCAGAATGCTTTTGGGAATCACATCTCAGAGACCATCCTTCAGTTTATGGTCTTTGATCACATACAGTCTAGGTAGTAAATCTGAATATGATGTTAAGCATGGCAAATTAATGATAGTTTCAGTCATGATGTAAACTGTAACTGCAATACAATCTTGATCCACAGAGTTGCTTTACTGGGATATGCACAGTAACTCTGTGGAACACCATCCTGTTGCAGTTAAACTGCAAATCATAGCTGAAACTATTATTAATCTGTCAAACTTCTGTTGCCCTTAAAAAATAAGACAGTAGCTCTGATCCTATCTCCCAACTACCTGCAAACATTACTCAATTATGGCAAGTCCCCCCCAAATAGTTGTGATGTGCTGCCCTACCTCCCAACTGTCTGCAAGCAGTACTGGGAGAATGACAAACCCCGATGTGCTGTCCTACCTCACAACTCCTGCAGACATTATCAGGAGCATGACCGCACCTCCTCCCCCAAGCGACCCCGATACACTGCCCTACCTCCCAAATGTCCTAGAAAATACTGGGAGAATGACAAGACCTGTTGTGCTGCTCTCGTCAAGACTCCCTGCAGACATTACTGGGAGCACGATAAGCCCCCACTAGCCCCAAAGTGCAGCTCCTTCCTCTCGACTGGCTGTAAACACTACTGGAGCATGACAAGAAACCCCCAACCCCCAACAGCCCCAATGTGATGCCCTACCTCCTGACTCTTTGAAAACATTACCGGGAGAATGACAGCCCTCTCCTGACTGACGTTCCAATGCTAGATGCCTCTTCTTATTATGAACACACCTCTGTAAATGGTGCCTGTATGTCCTGTAAATTTGTGCAGGCATAAGTTTCAAATTTTTGAAATGATATTAAAAAAGAGCTGAGGGTAAAAGCAGATGCTCGTCTGAGCATGGTGATGTAAGTCAACATTGAAAATGAGTCGTTGTGTTACGTTTAATAGTTTGAAAATCAAGCCATGACCCCAACCATGTGCACCCGCATCATGTGTTACTCACTGAAACACAGATAGTGACGGCAGATGAGGAAAGCTTGGCACACTTAGTCTGTGCATTTCCCAGCCTACTGTAACACCTTTACCCTATTTCATCTTCTTTTTACACACACACACACACACACACACACCTCTAGGGTTCCTTATGTCTATCCTATGCACTCTTGAAGCTAGCTACATTCCCCCACCACTGCTGGAGACTGTTCCAGGAATCCACCACTTTTCTGTGAAGTATTTCCTTACATCTTTCCCTAAGTACCTCTCGGCTTCATAGCATGTCCCCTTGTACTTGAGCATCTTTTTTCTGAAAATGCTTCCCTCATGAACTTTATCTATACCTGTAAGGTACGGGAATGTTTCTATCAAATCACCTTTCCTCCTGGGTGTACAAATTCAGCTCCTTCAGTCTCTCCTCATTGGGCTTGTGATGCAGACCTCGCATCATTTTGGTTGCCCTCTTTTGGGCCGCCTCTACCCTATGTCCTTTTGGAGATGTGGTCTCCAGAACTGGGCACAGTACTCTAGGTGAGGTCTCACCAATGATCAATACAGCGGTAACACCACCTTTCTCTTCCTGCTGGTGATACCCCTCCCTATGCACTCAGCATTCCACTAGCTCTCCTCACTACCCTGTCACACTGTCTGGCCACCTTTAGGTCCTCAGATGTGATTACTCCCAGGTCCCTTTCCTGTATGGTGGTGGTTAATACTACCCCCCATGCTGTACTCCACCCTTGGGGTTCTATGCCCCAAGTGAATGATTTTGCACTTCTTCACCCTGAAACCCTGCTGCCACAGCCTTGACCACTACGCCGACTTTCCTAGATCACTATTCATTTTTCCCACTCCCCCTGGAGTGTCTACCCTATTACAGATTTCAGTGTCATCTGCAAAGAGGCATATCTTCCCTTCTAGTCTCTCTGCAGTGCTGCTAATAAAGACAATGAAGAGGACCAGTCCCAGTCCCAGTACTGATCCCTGTGGCACCCTGCTTGCCACCCTCCTACCCCTGGAGAGAACTCCATTTACCATCATCCTCAGTCTGCTGTCCCCCAACCAATTTCTTACTCAGTTTATCATCATCTTAGGACCCACTCCTAGGCTTCCCAGCTTGTTTACGAGTCTCCTATGTGGAACACTGTCAAATGCCTTACTGAAATCTAGGTAGGCCACATCCACTGTTCCACCCTGATCCAGTTCCCTGGTCACCCAGTCAATGAAATCAGATTTGTTTGATATGATCTCCCCCCCAGTGAATCCATGCTGCCTCAGGTCCTGAAGGCCACTGGATTTCAGATATTCCACGAACGTCTCCTTCAGTAGTGATTCCATTACTTTTTTTCACCACTGAAGTCATCCAGCCTCTTCTTTGCTTTCACTTTTGTGAAGTCAGACTACATCTACCCTCCTCCAGCCCTCTGGAACCATTCCAATCTCCAGGCAGTGGTTGAACAGTGCTGTCAGAGGTGCAGCCAGCACCTCAGACACCTGAGCTCCCTCAATACCCTAGGATACACTCTGTCTGGCCCCATTGCCTTGTCCACTTTCAGATTTGCGAGTTCTGTCAGAATCCTCTCCTTTGTAAATGGATTAGTATCTACCTCCCTTCCTTCAATGCTCCTGGCCCTTATCTGTGGTCCATCTCCTTGAACATGTTCAGAATCATTAGATTTTTTTTAAAAAAAAATAGTAAAAGTAACACTTACAGCACTGTTTTTCATTTACTAACCTCACCATGCTCAGAAAAGCATCTACTTTTACTCCATTCTCTTTTTTTAATATAAGTTCAAAAATTCAAAATTCGTGCCTGAATGAGTCTCCTGGAAGCGCAGGCACCATTTACAGAGGCAGGTTCACATTAAGGGGGCACTGTTATGGACACGCGGTTGAACAGCAGTAGCCCACAAACACATAGTGGGAACAGAAGCGGGTTATGGTCACCTGGATGTCATAATCACACAAAAACAAGGCTGTGCGAAAGCAAGAAGGGTTGGCAACTAGCTAGAAATGATGATTCTCCAGCAACAAGTGTGGCCACCACAAAGGGATTCAAGACTGCGTAAAAGTGAGTTTTGCCCACTGAGGCCACACAGGCAGCATGGAGACATTTTCAGTGTTCAGAGGGCATCTAAGTGTGCTTTTGGATGTACTACACCTGTAAGTGTGGTGATACTTTAAGTTTCATTCAGTGTTGCAAAGACTCTTTAAGGAAGAACACATGGTTTAAAGGAAAATGTAAGGAACAACACATGGTTTAAAGAAAAATCACGGGCAAATATAAAGCAGCGATCACTGCATAGATCGGGGCTCTGGTACCCTGATCCCCCCTGCAGTTACAATATACATTGTCATGTTTAAAGGAGAACTACCAGCTGTTTTGAAGCCCTGACCACTGCACAGATTGGGGCTCCACTCTACAAATCGCACCTGCAGTCACCCTAAGAAAATAACCCTTGTTTACCTTTTCACCATAAAAATCTCAAATGCCCCGTGCAGCCAGCATTTTCAAATATGAAAGCTTGTCAACTCACTATTCGCTGATTATAACGCAAGAGAATGATACGTCATCGCCTGTTCTGATTGGTCCCTTATGTACGGAAAAAAATGCCCATATCTCACGTACAGATTTTTTTGTTTGTGCTTCTAAATACCATATGTATCAGCTGATACATATGGCATTTAGGCACAAACTGTAAAAATATCAGTGGGCATCAGAGATACACACATTTTTTTTTTTTTCCTGTACATAAGGGGACTAATCAGGAATGGACAGTGGCATGTCATCCTCTCACGGTATGAGCAGTGAGATTGCAGGGTGATGAGATTTGTAAGAGCGAAAAGGTAAAAAAAAGGGTTCTTTTATAGGGTGACTACAGGTGTGATTTGTAGAGTAAAGCCCCGATCTGTGCGGTGGTCAGGGCTTCCAAACAGCTGGTAGTTCTCCTTTAAAGAAATCCACCAAGATGCATTTTACAACCCCTGCAACTGATATATAGATGCCTTACCTCCACGGCATGCTGGTAGTGTGAAGATGGCATGGAATAATCTATTAGGTAAAATACGGTTTCACTCGTAAAATTAAGTAAACCGGGTCCCAAGGATTTCCCGGTTCTAAGTGCTACCCACGCTCACTAACATGATGACAAGCTGTTAAGTAGAGTGTGGGGTGCACTCCATTACAGTCAATTGGTGGCAGCTTTCTGATCAGTTTTTAATATCATAATGGCCACTTGGTAACGAAACATGGGCACTGGTCGTCTAACAAGGCCCATGGGCGGTACTTACGACCGGGAAGTCCTTGGGACCCGGTTTACTTAATTTTATGAAACATTTTTTTACCTAACAGATTATTTCGTGCCATCTTCAGACTACCAGCAAGCCGTGGAGGTAAGGCGCCTATATGTCAGGTGCAGGAGCCGAGACTGGCAAGTCTCTTTAAATACCTTATCTCTAAATTCTGATAATCCTACTGGTGCTGCCGGCATTTTCTTTTTTCTATATGAGTTTGTAGGCTTCCCCCATTTTCTCTCCGATCCCCCTGCGACCCGGCATAGCACGCATATGTGTAGACATGTGCACGTCACGCACTACGGGATGCCCCACCCTACCAGTCACTCCGTTAGTGCCTACGACCAGACCTCCATCCAGTGGAAGTGGGACTACAGATGGGTGACCCACCCTCCCGGGGGAGGAGAGCAAGTGCTCTATCCTCCCCCCCCCATGCCGGCACCCCAACGACCCGAGGTCATTCCCAAACCAGGGATGCCAGCGTAGCGTTAAGTAAGGCATCCAGCGCCTCAACCCTCAGCACCATCAGCCAGCTGCAGCCAGTATTTTCTAACAGGGGGTACTCACTGCCAGAGATCACACTGCAAACAAACAACGTGATATGTTGATGCTCCACTGCCCCTTCCTGTATCATGCCTATATGTACGGAGATTTAATAATCCCCTGTATCTCCCATGCCCTGCTCTATTTTCACTGACTCTGCCTAGGCATACACATGGCATTTAGGCAATAACCCCTGGCTGTCACCATCCTTACTTCAGAACCAATGTGATGACAATTTACAAGCTAGAAAAGAGGGGTCTGTTCCTGAACACTGCTATGTATATCAGGGCCTGTAAAATAATAATAAAAAAAAAAAACTCCCCCCTCATATGCCAACCAACCTCCTGACAATTCTCCTAGGCTGCTTCTCACAGTGGGTGACAGAGCCAAATCCCGACCCCCCAGGGATCAGCATCCCAAGCCTAACACCCACCACCCTTGAGTGTGTCAATGCCAGGGGGCTGAGGATGGTCCATATAAATATTAACAGTCTCTGGCCCAAGATGCATGAACTTGAGGCCTGGACCGTCCTCTACTCCCCTGACATAACTGGTATATCAGAAACCTGGTTGAAGAAAAATATACTTGCGCACAAGGTGGAACTGCAGGGTTTTAATACATTTAATAAAGATAAGAAGGGGAAGAAGTGTGGGGGGTCCTTCTCTATGTCAAGTCCCATCTCAATGCTACAATGCTGACTACCCCATATCTTGAAGATATGGGATGCAAGGCAGTGTTTATTAAACTTCTTCTAGGGGGTATAAAGCCACTCCTGATTGGTTGTACTTACAACACTCCAAAGAAGGCTATGGAAGCCCTAAAAACCCTTACAGACACTGTGATTACTCTGCCTGGTAGTGAAAAAATTATACTAGGTGACTTTAACCTAAATTGGAGTGAAAGGCTAAACAGGGAAGTTAAGAACTGCTTGGAGGGAGCTAACCTAACACAGCTAATAATAGAACCTACCTGGATCAACCAAAAGACAGGAAACCATACCACCCTTGACTGGGTGCTAATGTCTAACCCAGATAGGGCCAAAATAGTGGGGATGTACACAGACTCACTTAGTGACCATATACCAGTCTTTCTGGTGTGGAGAAACAACTACAACAAACACCCTCCCCAAGAACTTTCTGGTCTAGAAACTACTTGGCCTTAAATGAAGGTTCCTTCCTTCAGTCCCTATCAGAAGTGGACTGGGCACAGGCTCTAGATGCTTCTAATGTAGATGAAGCCGTAGAGGGCTTCACCAAACATTTTCTGTCAGTAGCTAACAAACACACGCCCTTAAAAAAGATTAGAGTCAAAGGGCAGGATGCCAGGTGGTTTAACCTACATCTAAAGAATTAGATGAAGGAAAGGGACAAAAAATGGGGGAAATTAAAAATTCCAATCAGCACCAGGACTGAGTGAAATACCAGAAAGCCAGAAACAGTTGCAAAAAAGAGCTTAAGAAAGCAAAAAGTGTTACCTGCATGGGCTGCAATCCAGGAACCTGTCTGATCCAAAGAAGTTTTGCAGGTATATAAACTCGCTTCTAAAAGGGAATGAGTAAAGGGACTGGGGAAACAAAATCAAAATGATTACCTCTCTCCACCCCGAAACCTACGGCCAATGCATTCAACGACTTCTTCTTGAATCTCCAGAGGTTCAAAACTAGCAACCCCAGCCAAAGCCAGGAAGCTAAGTGAGTCCAGGAGCCCCCTCAGGGCTCTGAATTTCACCTCAAACTGGTCTCAGGAGGTGAAGTTCTAAAGCTGCTATGGGGCCTAAAACCAGAAGGGGCTGTAGGCCACGATAATCTTGAGCCCAAGCTAAAGACTGGAGCCCCCTTCATTGCAGGACCTGTCACCCAGTTATTCAACTGGTCCCTGATTGAAGGAAAAATACCCGCTCTATGGAAAGTGGCACTAGTGACCCCAATCCCGAAAAGTGGGCCGCATGAGGACGTGGACAAGTTCAGACCAATCTGCATTCTCGGAACCTTAAGCAAGCTGCTGGAAAAGGTGGTCTACCAACAGGTTAATAAATACCTGGAAATGCATAATCTGCATGTAGACAAATAACATGGTTTTAGAAAGAAACACAGCACTTAAACAGCCCTGATAAGCTTCACCACTGACGTGTATGAAGCCTTGGACCAGAACAAACTCCTTAGGGCAGTCTTCATCGACCTAACAAAGGCGTTTGATCTAGTCGACCAACAGCTACTGCTAGAATGCCTCAGGGGACCAGGTTTAGATATACTAGTCCTAAATTGGTTCTCCGACTACCTCCATGGAAGGACTCAAATGGTCCGCTGAAATGGAGCAAAATCAGATGAGTGTCCAGTATCAGATGGGGTTCCACAGGAGTCTATTTTAGGCCCTCTCTTATTCTCCTTGTTTGTCAATAACCTACCCCTACACTGCTGTGGGGCGAAGGTCACGCTATATACTGATGACAGTGCTGTACAGAACTGGGAGGGACATGGAGTTCCTAAACCAGGAGCTGAAACAAGACTTTGCAACCCTTGAAGAATGGTGTCAGGCAAACAGGCTGGTCTTAAACAGCAAGCAGACCAAAGCCATGCTCTTTGGTCAAAAAAAAAAAAAACCTGGCCCAAAGAGATTAAACCTTCCATCTCTCTCTCTCTCTCTCTCTCCGCCTTCAATGGTACAAGGATAGAAGTAGTGGGCAGTATTAAGTACCTAGGAACGTACCTGGACCAGGAGATCTCCTTCAGGACACATATAGACCACCTTACAAAAGTGGTTAACCAAAAACTGGGCCTCCTTTATAGACTGAATCCCTACCTGACCAAAGAAACCAGAAAAGCAGCTGGCAATGGGACAGTCCTACCCACGCTGTTTTACGGAGCAACTAAGCTCCAGACACTGAGGTCAACGGAAAGGCTGCATCTGAGCACTCTGTACCATAGGGTCAGCCGGTATACCCAGCACACAAAGCCACAGTCGCGAGGGCCTGAGACGCCAGCCCTCCCCAGGATCACCTCAAGGGTCGCAAGAGCCTCCCTGTTGACTGCTCTCCCCACCAGATCCACCAGCCAGGAGCACCTCCCCCCGGAGCACACAAGGCTAGGGTTGCGAGGGCGTGAGACGCCAGCCCTCCCCAGGATCACCTTGAGAGTCGTGAGGGGCACCCTGTTGACTGCCCTCCCCACTGGATCCACCCGCCAGGAGCACCCCCTCACCCGGAGCACACAAAGCCAGGGTCACGAGGGCCTGAGACGCCAGCCCTTCCCAAGATCACCGAGGGTCATGAGGGCCTCCCTGCTGACTGCCCTCCCCACCAGATCCACCAGCCAGGAGCACCACCCCCCCCAGGAGCACACAAAGGTATGTAGCAAGCGCGACGCAGCTGCCACCATTTACAGGAGACGGCGTGTGATTTGATTTTGGGCGCCAAAAAAATATTCAAACCAACCAACAAACTCAGACAAGCTGCCTTTAATTTTAATTGCTGTCGGCGTAGCTCTACTGATAGTTTGTCTGTGCCTAGAATTAATTTGCAGTCGGCAGCATGAACTTTAACAGTTGATAGATTCTTTAAAACAATAGTCTCCTTCAGTGCTACTCTCAGCCTAAATTAACTACTGCCTGCAGCTCTACCTTAAGAGTCTGTTAGCTCGTTTAGTGGCAATACTGTCCAGTCAATGTAAATATGGGAAACTTAAGCTGATTTTTTGCAGAAAGACCAAAGAATAGTTAGCATTTGATGTGCAGCAAGCTAGAGTGTATAACAACCTACCTGTAAAGCAGCCTCACCCCTCCGGCAGCACATAAATTAATTCTCCTCTCTCACAGCACACAAAGCCAGGGTCATGAGGGCCTGAGATGCCAGCCTTCCCCAGGATCTCCTCGAGGGTCGTGAGGGCCTCCCTGTTAACAGCCCTCCCCACCGGATCCACCAGCCAGGAGCAACCCCCACCCCGGAGCACACAACGGTATGGAGCGAGCGCGACGCAGGCCACAGCTACAACCATTTACAGGAGACGCCATATGATTTGTCCCCGCCGGCGCTATGCGCCAGCTCCCCACTGCCCCCACCACCACCCTTGGTCGGCTGTCAGCTATATAGGGGTTGTCAGGTGACTCTCTAGAACCAATCAGTACACCTTCCCATTAGCAGGTTATACGATCCCACTACTAGCGGCTGCTGCTCACAGTCCCAGCTTGTTGCTGCAATCCAATTGGTACAATGCTCCTCTATCTCCTCCCGCTTTTCTCCCTGGAGTTTTCTCTAGCCTCTCTCCCCCCAGCAACCCAATCACTGTGGGAACCGAATCACCACCTCTATTACACTCTGCCCACTCCCCCGCCACCCTCATCTACCACCACCCAATACCTACTGCCACATATGCCCACCCTTACTTGGGCGCTCAGTGCCTCCATCCTCCCTCCCGCATTCTTTCCGGGGCTATCTGTCCTACGCAACTTGGATACTTCTGCCTCCCCTCCCACCCCACAAGAAACCCACCCCAGACAAAGTCCAGATCCGCATGGAATATTTCCATACACTACCCTCACACTGCTGCTCCTCTTAGCAGGGATGTTGAAACCAACCTAGGTCCTCACCCTCACTCCCCCCAACTCTCCCAAGGGCTCCGATTAGTGCACCTCAACATCTGCATCCTGAACAAAGTACCGAGCTACAACTCACTACTCTAACCCTACCTCTAGACATCTTCATTATATCTGACACATGGCTGAAACCACACCATGCTGATTCAGCAGTAGCCATTCCTGGCTACTCACTCATCAGGCAGGACCGTTTGGGCAAGAAGAAAGGCGGCAGCATTGCCATGTTCATCTCCACCAAGATCCAGTTCACCCCGGTCCAGAACCCTGGTCCTGCACCACAAATTGAATCCTTAATGGTTGAGCTCGCTCTCCCTCACTCCTCCCCAGTGTACATTGCGGGGACTTACTGCGCCCCTGCTACCCCGTTGCCCCACAACTTAAGACCACCTAGCCACAATAAAGTCTATTGCCACAGCTGGCGAGCTCCACATCCTCGGTGACTTCAATTTCAACTGGCTAGCGAACAACTGCTCTAAGCTACGGACGAAAGTAAATACTCTAAACCTCTCCCAACTAATCGACCAACCCACCCGATTAAACCCTAAAACGCTAAACCACTCGCTCTTGGACTGGGCCCTCACATCCCACCCTCACAGAATTATTAAAGTCGGTTTCTTCCCCGACTCCCTGGGCGATCACCACAAGGTATATATGGTCAGGAAGATGCACAGACCCGCTGAACACCCCCTTAGGACGCTCCTCACAAGATCCTATAAATCCCTATGTCTACTTTCCCTCCTAAATGACCTTGCTCACGTCGACTGGTCCTTCATACAGAAGGCACCCACCATTGACGTCGCATTCGATATGTTGAGAAATAACTTTCTTGCTGTATGGGACTACCACACCCCTCTAAGACGCACAAGAGTAAAGGGCTCCCATCTCCCCTGGGTCACCGCCGACATCATTAGCAGATGCCAGTCCAGGGACCAGGCCTGGAAAAAACATAAGCTACCCAGCACCCAAGTATCTCTACAAAGATACCGTACCCTCCACAACTCCTGCACCAAATCTATACAGCAGGCCAAAAAGAACTACTTCTAGTTGGTTCTTTGCTCCAACCCCAGCCACTCTTCAAACTGTTGGAAAACCATCAAATCCCTACTCTCTCCACCAGTCCACCCACCAACCCCAACCCTTTCCATCCATGGCAACATCATCTTGGACCCTAGTGAAGTTGCAGCCGCCTTTAATAGTTTCTTTACCAGCTGCACCAGGTCTCCCCTACCCAACCACCAGATCACCCCACCCACACCTAGCTTATCATTGAAATGCCAAAACTCCCCCCTGCCAATACTTTCTCCTTCCATCCAGTCACACCAGCCGAAGTACTACAAGCACTACGCACTCTCTACCCCAAAGGTAAATGCCCCTTAGGTCTGGATGCTAAACTACTCCACTTATCAGCCCCCACCACTGTCGCCCCACTAGCTGACCTCCTTAACCTCTCTTTCTCCCTGGCTAAAATCCCAGCCGCTTGGAAGCAGGTGGTTGTTATCCCCTTCCTAAAGGGTGGTGATCCCTCTGCGCCTGGAAATTACCGCCCCATCTCCTTACTCCCAGTACTGGCCAAACTTCAGGAACACCTTGCTCTTGCCCAACTCACCCAATACCTTGACTCTACCTCTTTCTTCACTCCTTATCAGTCAGGGTTCCGTAAGTCTCATTCCACCATCACCACCCTCCTAAGACTCACAAATGACATCTTCTCAGGAATGGACAAGGGGCACATCACCTCGGCTATTTTCATAGACCTGGCCAAGGCTTTCCACACAGTCTCCCACCCCAAGCTACTAGCAAAACTTAATGATACAGGCCTCTCCATCCTTGCCACTAGTTGGTTTCAGGCCTACCTGACTGGCAGAATCCAATCGATGAAAACTGGCTCCCAAATATCTCCCCCCTCCCAGTAACCTTGGGGGTCCCCCAAGGCTCAGTCCTGGGTCCAGTATTATTTTCTATATTTCTAAATGACCTCCTGCTGGCCTGCACAAACTCAGCCATACAAATGTACGCAGGCGTTACCGCACTGTACGCCTCTGGGCCCTCCACTGGTGTCGTGTCCGCTGCTCTCCAACAGAATTTCAATGCCGTACAGCAATGGTTCAGGTCCAACTAACTAATCCTAAATGCAAAGAAAACCATCTCCCTAACCTTTGGCATGCAACCTCGACTCTCCCGCCTAACTGTTCCTCCCACCATCCATACCCTGGACGGGTCCCCCCTGGAGTCCTGCACCTCATTTAGATACCTGGGAGTATGGCTTGACCAACACCTACATTTCTCCACTCACATCGAATCGCTACACAAAAAACTGCACCCCAAACTGGGTGCACTTTATTGCAACAAAGGGTGCATGCCCACCACGGTCCGTAGGGAAATAGTGCATAAAATGATTCTCCCAATACTTGACTATGGCGACGTGGTCTATGACGCTGCACCCTCATCCAACCTGGCCAGCCTGGACACCCTCTTTCATTCCTTCTGTTGCTTCATCTTGGACTGCCCCTAGCCCTACACTTGCTTGTGTCCCGCAGACTGATCCACTGCTCCAGAGTCATAGCAAAATTCTGGTCTGAATCCTTCCCCCCTTAATTCAGCTCCGCCTTATCGGCCCAACCGTCCCTGGCCTACTCGCTCAAAAGCTCCTACTCCAGGCTGCTCCAAGTCCCATTCATGCATACATCCAAGGGGCAAACAGCCTTCAAATATCGCCTGCCCAAACTTTGGAATGATTTATCTGCAGACATCAGGCTCACCTCTAACCCGAGACTCCTAAATCCGCTTCTCCACGCACATTTCTCTGACACATGCAAATGCTACCAGCATTCATGAGCTATAAGCCCCATGTGCCCCTGTTTTGCGATGCACAGTTTATTCTCACCTGCTGCATCATAGGGTTGGAAATGTCTAAGTATTGCTGACTTGCTTCACTACCGTGGGCTTGTCACAAGTTTTCTCACACTGCCTGTGTACCCAAATGTTCTCTGCCTTGTATATACTCTGCATCTATGTTAAATATTGTGAATACCTGTGTACCTAAATGTTCTCTGCCTGGCACCTATTCTAAAACCTTGTAAATACCTGTCCTGATGTACCCCTTGTTTCCAGATCCATCTAGGAAGTTACAGTGGTACCCAGCTCAGTATGCCTGCCTGGTTAATCAGAACAAACATAATAACTTGGTGCAATGTGGATGGAGCACCACTGCAATGGGCTCCATGCCCAAACTGGCCTTTCACTCAAAGTCAGACTAGCATATCCCTCCCTGTGCCTGGCATGTAAGCTACAACAACCTGATGCCTCCCCGGGTCTGTGGGACCTGCTTGCCCCCAAAACTAATAGAAGAGAGCTCAGGACTACTGATCAGAAACTATTCGAAATCCCAAGAGCCACATTATCCCTAGGTCAATGGTCAGCCAAGGTAGCCCTACCCAAACTCTGGAATGATCTCCCGAGAGAGTTACAGGATAGCACCTCTCTTGCGGGTTTCAAGAAAGGGCTAAAGTTACATCTAAGCCCTGGGTCTCAGTGCCGCTGCCCTAACTAAGGCCTACCAAAGAGATTCTACTAAGGGTGTCAATATTTAGGGAACACAGTCAAAAGAGATGTTGGGACAACAAGGCTTAAAAGTAAGTACCGGTTCTTGCACTTATCTATGTGGTTTAATTAATGTGAATGTCCGTTCCTAACAAAAAAAGTGTACACTATGTTATAAATGTTGTAATATACTCTATACTGTTGATGTATATACCTATACACTATGTACTATTTGTTGTATTGTATATATCAAAGTACTGGTTTACTTTTTCCCTAGGTACATGCAACTAACCGAGGGTCACCCCTGAAAAGGGGACCATCAAGGTCTCATCGGGCCCACCCAGTTACCAAAACGTAAATAAATAAACAATCAATCAATCAGTGAAAATACAGCAGGGCATGGGAGATATGGAAATTATTAAATCTCCATACATATGGGCACAATACAGGAAGGGGCAATGGCATGTCATCATATTGAATTGTTTGCAGCACGATCTCCGGCAGTGAGTAGCCCGTTAAAAAAATGCCAGCTGCAACAGGAGGATGACCAGAATTTGAGTGATAATGTATTTAAACGTGGCAATGTATACTGTGACTGCTGGGGGGGAAATCGGGGTACTAAAGCCTTGATCTGTGCATCGATCGCTTTGTAATTTTTGCCTGTAATTCTCCTTTAATTTTTTTTTTTTTTTTTTGGCCACTGATTCACTTCAGGCTTAAGGAAGAAGATGCAGTGTTTATAACCAGTATAACAGGGAGAATGAATACTGATAAAGGTGACTTGTGTTTTAAAATAGCTTGCTACTTTGAGCGTGTTTCTTTTAATGTTTATAATTTTGTTTTAATTAGAGCTTTGCGTGGGGCTGATTTCTGATATTTGTATTTTTGTGACTTTGGTATTTGTATCAGTATTCACATAAAATATTTTTATACATTTCAGACATCTTTACTGTTAATGATGGTACAAGACTAAGGATGAAAAAATGTTATATAATAACTGGTCAGCAATTTCTCTCAATGTATGGACCAGGTTGATATTTTCCATAACAACCGGCTGGTTGTTATGACATTCATGAGCCATGCCAGTCAAACTATGCTGCTGCCTCACTGGCCAACATTCTGTATGTGGGCGGGGCCAAAGAGTCTCACAAACTGCTGGAGAAAAATTGCTGGCCTGTTATAAAAAATAAAAGATAGGGAGGGTGTTTCATATGAGAATTTAATGCACACCCTTATTGTGGGATGCTTTGATAAACCCCAAGGGCGACATCCCACAACTCGGGTGTGCATTAAATTCTTATATCAAACCCTTCCCCATCCATTATTCTCTATTTATTTATTAAAAATGTTTTACCAAGAAAGGTATACCGAGCAAAAGCTCATTTCCAGTTGCGTCATATATGGTATAAACAAACACATGTAATTAAAATTTAAAAGCGAGTATAAAGTTTGATATACAATGTACATCAGAAGACAAAGAGATACTGAATCAGCTACAGGCAAAGTTATAAACAGTGCAAAATGTAGAGAACACAGCAACAAAACAAACATAATCACTCCAACAGATTACAAGAGGCAGCGTGATTTAACTTTTAATATTTTTATAAGTGCTAACAGTTTATGTGCAACCCAGAGGGCACAAAATAAGGTGAGGGAGTATTTATTTGGCATGTTTAGATTACGTGCAAGCACAGAAGGCAGAGTGCTGGACAGGCTGGGGGAGGGAGGTCCCTATTTTAGGGAAGTGGTAGGAGAAAGCCGATTGGCCTGCAGATGAAAATCTGTGAGGAAGGTTTAGGGTTCGTGAGTCTTGGTTTTTAAGGGAGTGGTAGGAAGGAGGTTTGGGAGAGACAGAGGATAAGAGGTAAGAGGGGAGAGAGTGAAACCAGAATTTAGCAAGGAAGGAGGCACAGTGGATATGTTGTCTGTCAGCTACGGAGGGGAGGGAGAGAGATTGGTAAAGGTTGCAATGATGGGTGCGTGGAGTACTGTCGAGAGCAAAACGGCAGAAGGAGTGAAATAGAGTGTCCAGCCTGGTTAAGGAAGATTTGAGAGTGGCACTGTAGACTACATCACCATAGTCAAAAATGAGGAATATAATTTTCTGGATCAGAACACAGCGAGACGGCAGCGGGATACAACCATGATTTCTATATAGGGCACCCAGTTTGGAAACAACTTTTTCCGGATGGCATCAATGTGTCCAGAGAATTGGAGGTTCTGGTCAAGTCAAACCCCTAGATAGTGAATTGAGGAGGTGTCCTCATGCAAAGTCCCATCAAGCGTGGGGACGCGAGCTGAGAGAGTCTCTGCCTAGTGCCGAAGGTCATGAAAATGGTCTTCTTGGTATTCAGGAATAGTCGATCTGAGCAAAACCAGAACTGAATGTTATCAAAATCAGCCTGAAGTCTAGATGCTACATCAGCAGGGGAGGGTCCAGATGTATAGCGGACAGTATCGTCAGCATACATATGGATGGAGGTGGTAAGACAGGCAGAGGGAAGGTCATTTAACAAGACAGAAAATAACAGTGAGACGAGCACTAAGCCTTGGGGGACCCTTGTAGTTATGAGAAGCGGGGGAGATGTTTTGTCAGAGATCTGAACAAATTGTGTTCCTCCAAATAGGTAAGAATGGAACCAGCTGGTAGCAGTATCCGAGAGCCCAGCAGCAGAGAGACAGGTAAGCAGGAGGGAATGGGAGACTGCGTCAAAAGCCTTAGCTAGGTCAACAAAGATTGCAGATATATGCAGATTTATTCAATAAACCATGCATTTATGTAATAATGCAACAGTAGTAATACATGCATCACTGAGCCTCAGCTCAGGGTCTAATGCTGCTTTATGTTCTAACACATATATAAATATTTCAAAGTGATATTGGTATATTTGTCCCAAACAGTACTGTTTTGCACAGCCCTAGTTTTCATTATTTGTTTATAACCCCCCTTACCATACTGGGCTGCCCCCTTCTGCTGGCTCCTCCCCAACCCTATGACCGGCCTTTTCTGGTTATGTACACCGACTTCCTGGACCCCATGGCCTGCCCCCACATAGTTCATTTTCCAGGATTCCTCACTTGTCCCACCAACCTTCTTTGCATGGAGGATGTGGGTGGTATGGTCAACACAGTGGGGCCTGTGGGAGGAGTAATGCAACATCCTGCACTGGACAAGTGAGTTTCCAGTTTTTCATCGCTCACCCTCCGCCCCAGAGCTGCCACCAGCAAGGCCATGCTTGCGGTGTGTGCATGCAAATGACAACTGACGCCACTGCCCTCCTCCAAGTGGTTCCAGCTTACACAGTCTCTCATGGTCAGGCAGGTGATGGTAGCACAGTGCAACATACTAACCCTCCCCGGAGAGCATCTGCGGAGGCGTTCAGTCCTCCTCCCCCAGCTGGCCCCGATGATCCAGGCTCATTCTCAAACCCAGGTCGCTGGCATTGCATGCAGTAACCATAGTTGTGCCAAGAGGTGGCTTTTATTTTATACAAATTTTTCTTCCCCCCCTAATGTGGGCAGATGGTTACTCAGTCATGTCCCTGTTGTCCTCCCACTGGCCCCCATCTCCACAAGCTTACCTGATGCCGGAATCCCCCAAGGCTCGTCTCCCGTCAGGTCCAAGGCATGCTATGGTGATGGTGCTGGTGAAGGTTGAGCAAGCAGGGCTTTACAAAGCCTGCTTCATGGAAAGTGTTTTATGTCCATCTTTTAAGTCCCATCCACCTCCACTCACATCTAGCATTACACTTTCATGGCCACGTCACACTCTGGCTCCCCACGGTCTGAAGGCCAACCGCTGGGGGTCATCAGAGCGGTGGAACCAGACATCCTCCCTCCCTGAGGTGGGAGCACTGCCAAGCATCAGTGCCTCCCGAGCCCTCTGGCCACCCAGCCAGCTTCCGAGCTCACTTCTGAATTCAGGTCGCTGGCACGGCAACGGAGTAGCAATTACCTGATGGGCTGTCAGACGTAACAGGCTGCATCTTAATTTTTTTTTTTTTTTTTAAAGTGCAGAAACGTTTAAAGTTTTCAGTCAGTGCTGCAAGCAGACTGTTTTACAGAAACCATATGGTTAGAAAATTACTTGCACCAGTCTGACTCGCTTCAGATTTCAGAAAGATACATTGTTTCTAAAAATGGAAGCAGGAAGAGTGGAAGGTAATTTGTAGATTGCTACTTTGTGCACATTTGTTTTAATGTTTTTGTTCTGCAACATATAAAACTTTAATTCAGTGTTGCAAATATAGATGGGAAACCAAATGGCTTCAACATATATATATATCTCTATATGAAACTACCCCATCCATCCCTGGGACATAACTGTAAAAGAGTCTCTCATCCCAACTTGCCTACCACAAATAAATATGGAATTTGAATTTTGGTTTTTTGCTGTTGGCAGACTGGAAATTCAAATGTTTCTAAAATTAGATGTCTTGGTTTAAATCTGTGCAAAGGGTATGGTAACCCAAAATGTTGATGCACAAAACAGGTGATGCGATACCTTTTACTGGACCAGAGATTTACAGAAATGCTGAAAAACTTTTTAATTAGTTTTTAATTAATGTGTTGATGAGGTTGTTATCGATTACTATTAATGATGAGGGTGTCTTTAAATAAGTAATAATTAGGTGTCGTTAACGGATTTTTATCAGGAAGGTATTACTGAATAACGATATCAAAACTTATAAAGTTGTAGCCATAACTAATTAAGATGGATTTATGGTGTATTAAACTTGCATTTTTCCTATGGGAAAAAGGGTGTACCCATGTTACAGGTTATCCAATGACACTTTTCAAAATATGTAATTTAAGTGCAAGTGTGAAAGGACTGTAGTCAACAGTGAGTTGCAGAAGTCCTGCTCACCTCTCAAGCGATGATAAATTACACATTTAGAGTCAAATCATTGTGTAATCAATTATACAACATCATTGTAGTAGTCACAGATTTTAAAATCTGCTATTTAAAGATTTTTTATTTTTTAACTGTTTCTTGTTGACTTCAGCTGCTGGCTTCAGTGCTGTACAGTGCTACTGTGATGCCATCAGCAATGTGAAAGCTGCTCCGATTGGTTCATTATTCCATTATAATAACTGGCTCTTGTGTTTTTCCCAAGGAAACCCATGGCGTAATTTGCTGTTATAAAGGCGTGTTTATAATGGCAAACACAGGCCGGGTTTCCCCTCCTCTGTGCATGCCCCAGCTGCCACTGACCACTCTCCCATGGCCGATGCCAGGGCTTACCGCCAGACGCTTCACCACCACTCAAACTCGACGGTAAGTAATTTTAAAATAACAAAAGAATCTCTTGGCTAAAAATACTTAAATTGGACTAATTAAAAAAAAGGAAACTTCTTTTCTTTGAAGTGCGAGTCTGACCATGGACCCCGAGGAAACCCGATAAGACCGCAGCTAAACACAGACACCTTATTTTATATAATTGCTGAGGTGAAAAAATATGGGGTGGTGCGTTTAAACTTGAAGTTTACTCACACCCTCGGTGTTAGATGCTTTCACAAACCCCTCAAGCTTGCTCTTGGGGTTTATACAGTATCTAACACCTCGGGTATGTGTAAACTTCCCATTACACACACCATCCCATACTTTATTCTATATGTAAGGAAACCTACCTTTCAGATATCAATTGTGACACTATGTCTTGCCTAATCGAAGAGTCACAAAGGAATAATCACACTTGGCATTCACACATCAGCACAATTTATTGCAAGCAAAAGATAATTACACTTCATTTAACAGCAATGTCACTATCAGCATTAATGATTACACTTTAGCATTCATTCATTAGCAATATTACTATCAGCATTAATATATACTTCAATTAAGCAAAACATGATACATCACCCGATTCTATGCTACATCAAGCCTTTTCCCAGTAGCTGGGGAGCCCCTTGTCAGCCTGGCTAGAGTCTTGAACCGGGAGAAAGTTCCACAGCGATGCGTCCACCCTGCAGATGAGGCTTCCAACCAGGCATTGAGCTACATTTATATCTTATTCTATGCTAAAAATCCTTCATAGTGTTGTTTTCCCACATTCTAGAAGCTGGCGGGCTCCCAGGATGCTGCAAATTCACACCATAAGGACTGCTCAAATTCCCTACACCTGCTAGGTCACTGTGCTCCAAACACTGGCGGGTGCCTAGAACACTATGAGCTAAGCAGAAGTTTAAACAAAACTACAAAAACAGGTTGCCTGATAATATGCAACCTTCAAGTACTGTCTGAAGCAAAACATGATAATGAGGCTATCTAAAGAGCAAAACACCAATTAAATGAAGCAGCATGTAAAATGGAGTCACACAATACAAAATGGAGTATAAAATGACATACATTACATGAAATAGCATACAAAATGGAGTGACAATAATCAACATATTATACTATCACTACACACTAGTAACAAGATATGCTCTCTTAATGATATTACTTGTTGCCTTCTCTTTGTATATTTGCTTGCATGCAAAGCAAAACAAACGTATTGGTGGTGCTCAGGAAGTGTAGGGGGCTGTGTAGGCATGTGCTGTATAACCAATGGAGAAATGCAGGAAGCCTGCTACTCAAACAGCCAGTGCTGATGATGACGACAGTCTTCAGCTGGCTGATGGGGGCTGTCGAGGCACAGGTCAGGAAGCCTGGGAAAACCAAGAGCAATTATAAAGTTTGCAAGCAGTGTTTTATTATTTCCAATAACAAAATAATAAGAAAAACAATTGTACAGAATGGTTTTTAAATATAGGCAGTTCAAACAAAACAAATTCCTTCCTCGGAGAGTATCTCTAAGTTTCAGTCCCTCTCTGTCTGTAACAAACATTGCTGTTCTTTTTATAAAATGTCTTTGCCTGGGAATTAATTTCTGCATCCTGTGCTCATTAAGAGGCATCCTGTTTCGCCAAAATGTATCAGAACTTTGTCAGTTTCTTTCCTTGCATGTACAATAAAATAGAACATGGTGTCCTAAAACTAATCTCCTGTTGACAACTCTGCAAAAGAGTGTGTGGAGGACAAATTCCACCTCAAAGTTAACCCTCTAAGTTCCAAACAGCTTTTTGCAATCGTTTAAACAATATAACTACAGTATATACATTTTCAAACAAAGTGATCCCAGTTTCATATACTGATCCACATATATTTTATAACCGCAAATACACAAGGGGGAAGAAAATATAGAAACAGCAAGTGAAGGCTGGGAGATAACAGGAGGCAGAGAGATAGCAGAGGCAGAGAATCGCAATACCAGAGCGATCAGTTCCTATGTCTCACAAGAACATTTGACTGCGCAATCAGACAGGCAAAAGACAGGAAAGGAGAGGATAGAACAGATCCTTGTAACTCTTTCTGCATAACAAATGGGACATGGTCTTATTCAACCCTGTCACATGTCCCCCCCCCAAAAAAAAAGAGGGAACCTGTTCTTAAAAAACAAGTTTCCAAAACATTTTCTTCTAACATTACCTTATAACCTTTACAGTTCTGTGCATATGCAGTGTACCTTTTTCCAAAACAACCAGTACAGCAAACAGGTTTAAACCCACACTTTTTTTAACCTTCAGTATTGTCAACTCCTGATCCATATATTGACAGAAAATCAGCACTGACGTTCTTTTTTCCAGATTTGTGCATCACTTTGCATTTAAATGGCTGTAGTGCCAGGTACCACCTTGTGATCCTGAAATTTTTATCCATCTGGTTAAGCCAACAGAGAAGACTGTGATCCGTTTTAAGAACAAAGTCAGCTCATAGCAAATAAAACTTACGGGACTCTATGACCCAATTTGCCACAAGGCATTCCTTTTCAATGTTGGAGTACCTTTTCTCTTGGTCATGCAACTTTCTACTGATACAAAGGATGGGATGTTCTTTCCCATCTATATTTTAAATCAACACTGCCCCTAGGCCTACTGTACATTATTTATTGAAAAATCAGAATTACACCCTTTGAGTCAAAGACTCTTTTGCAAAGGCTCTCCGTTGGTAGACAGAGTACAACATCATAAGAACAGGTACAGGAACATCAATAAGTACAAAAAATATATTGTAAGGTAAAGAACCGAGAAACATACCATAGCAGAGGGCCTAGACAGCCCAGAGTTGTGTACACCTGATGTACCTGTCTGTACAAAAATTGTTTCTCAAAGTCTGGGCTTCTTAAAACGGGTTGAACAAAATGCAGCTGTGATGGCCTGAAAAAACTTCATCACATGCTGGGGAGCATTTCACATTATTCAAATACCGTTTCTTTGTGAGTTCAGTGAGGGGAGTAGCTATCTAGGCAAACCTGGAAACAAATCTCTGATAGTAATCAGCCAGCCTTAAAAATTACCTGACATGTTTCTTTATTTTAGGGACAGGACTGTTAGCTACAGCTTCTATCTTAGAAATCTCTGGCTTTACGTCTCCATTTCCCAAAACATATCCCAAATACTTTGTTTCCTGCATGCCCAGTGCACATTTGGTAGGATTAATGGTCAGACCTGCTTTTTTGATAGAGTGGATAACTGCTTGTAGGTGTTCCATATGGCTTTTCCAGTCTGGATTGTACACCACAACATCATCCAGGTAAGTGGCACAATAACCAGTGTGAGTAGCTAAAATTACATCCATGGACCAGTGGAATGTAGTGGGTGCACCATGTAAACCAAACGGCATGGTGGTGAACTGACAGTATCGAATATAAGTGGCAAATGCAGTTTTGTCTCTGGATTCTGTAGCTAGGGGAATTTGCCAGTAACCCTTGGTGAGATCAAGGGTACTGATGTACTTGACACTTCCCAATCTGTCCACCAAATCATCTATAGTGGGCATAGGATAACTCAAATATGGACACTTGATTAACTTTCCTAAAATCAAGACAGATTCTTGCACCCCCCCTTCTTTTTTTTATTTATTTATTTACAATCACCTACTGATGACCAAGAACTTCTCAACTCTTCAGTAATACCCAGCTCTTTCATGTTTTGTATTTTCTTAACCACATCTGCTCTTAACTGCTCTGGTAGTCTGTATGTCTTTCATCTGATAAAGCGAGTATTCCCTGTCACGATTACATGCTCAAACCCTTTTACTTGGCCTGACACTGTGGTAAATTACTGTTAAATGTCTTTACCAAGTTACGAATTTCAGTTGTTTGTTCAGAGGTTAAGGAAACATTCACCTTTACAGCATCAGCAGTTACAGTAGTTTGTTCCAGTCTGTCATGGGCTAGATCAATAACTTCTGTAGAAGTTTCTGGTAAAACAAAGCAGCCTTTGGTATTTTTCCACCCATTTCTTCAGGAAGTTAGCATGGTATATCTTGGTAGGATTTTTTCCTATCGGGGGTCTCAATCTCATTATCAACTGTGCCAGTATGTCTAAGCACTTTAAAAGGCACTTGCCACTTCATTAACAGTTTATTTTCTGTAGTAGGTAACTGTAGCAAGACCTTTTCACCTGCCTCAAAAACGTTTTCTTTTACCCCATGGTCATAACACACCTTCTCCTGGTTTTGGGCCTCTTCTTGATTACTATGGGCAATTTCAACATATTTTGCCAGTTTCTTTCTCAGGGCACACATATAAGATGTAAGTGACCCTCTAAGTGGTTTTCTACCATGCAGCATTTCAAATGGTGAAAAACCTGTTGAGTCTTGTGGCACTTCTCTGTAAGCAAAAAGCAGGTAAGGCAAGTGTTGGTCCCAATCTTTCCCTTCCCCTTTCCAAACCCTTTTAGCATGCATTTTAGGGTTTGATTAAAATGCTCAACAAGACCGTCTGTCTGAGGATGATAAGGGGAGGTTCTTATGTCAGTGATACCTAGTAGCTGGTACAACTCCTTCAGTAATGCAGCACCAAAATTACTACCCTGATCAGTAATAATCTCTTTAGGTATGCTCACCCTACTGAAAATTTTGGCAAGCTCTGCTGCCACTTTTGGGGCTGTAACAAACACGCACTGGTGCAGTCTCTGGGTATCGAGTAGCAGAGTCACAATACTACCAGAGTAAATCAATTATCCTTTTTACTTTTGACTAAAGGGGCCAACTACATCCATTCCATTTCTCTCAGAAGGCACATCTATCAAGGGGTACGGGCACCTTATATATATTTTTTTTATGTCACTGGGGCTACTTTCTGACATTCAGCACAAGAACTGCAATAGGTGCCAACATCTTCATAAATTTCAGGCCAGTAAAATCTGTACAGCAATCTGGCAAGGATGCAGTCCCTCCCTGAATGACCAGCCATAGGACTAGCACGTGCCATCTGTAACAACTCAGTTATATACTTCTTTGGTACGACCAATTGTTCTATCTGTTCCTGCGTCTGAGGATTAGCACAAACTCTGTACAGTGACCTATTACATTTTTTTAAACATTGGTTTGCCCTGTTTTTGTTGCACCCCAACTGCTTAAAATAACCTTGGAGAGAAGCATCATTAGTTTGTTCTGAAACAAAATCATAATCACGTATCAGTTTAGTTTCAGCATTTCATATATTAACTCCTCATGTCCAACAGTCTTTTATTGCCACTGTTTCTTCAGGTGTCTTTTCTTTCTTTCCTTCCCAGATTTCTGGATCTTGCAGTTGTGCTCAAACAAATCCAAATCAAAGTCACCAAAAGGAAAAGTGTCCCCACCATCTGAGATTTTCTTTGCCTGTGCTCTTGTCAGCACAGCTGCTGAAACAGCAGATTTTGCTCCCTCTGTGATTAACTCAGCAAATCTTGGAAAGTCATTTCCAATAATCACAAGTACAGGTAACGTAGGTACTACCCCACCTTTTATTTGGTGCGACATACCCTTAAAATACTCAGAGTCACTTGGGTGGTGGAATAGTATCAAGTGTCCCCATGAATGCATGTGACACCCATACATGGTCCTTTTGCACACTGTTTTGCAGGCACTTCAACATGCGTTAGGGTCTGTCTGCTGCCCAAATCAATAAGTCCTTTTACAGTCCTGTCTTCCACCTTGACATCTGTTAAAACACTTGCCTCAATCTGCTAAGGCCAACTCTCCTCCTGTTACCCTCCTTATTTTAGGGCAGTTTCTTGCAGTATGGCCTGGCTTATTACGGTTATAACAAATAAAAGTTTTTGGGTGCAGATGCGTTATCCCCACTAGAGTTATCTGAACTGGAGTTAAAACAGGAAAAAGAGGGTCTTACCAGTCCTTGGCTGTTACTTCGCTGCTGTGTGGTTTGTCTGGCCATCTGAAAGTCCTCAGCCAAAGAAATGGCCTTTTCCCCACTTCTGGTCAGTGTTCTTTTACCCAAAGCTGCACGTCTGTGGAAAGGATGTGGATGAATTGCTCCACTGCAAATACACTGATCTGTGGGACTGTTTTGCCCTCTGGTTGGAGCCATTTAATAAGGAGTTCTCCAAGTCAGGTAAAGGCATCTCAGGGATTGTTGACTGAGTGGTACTTCAGAGACTAGAATCTTTGCCCGTAGGTCTCTCCTGAGATGTCATATCATTTCAAGATTTCTCTTTTCACAAGGTCACAGTTTTCTGACTGCAAAGTGTCCATATTACTGTAGGCAAGTTGGGCTTTACCTGTCAGGTAGGTTACCAGCCTGACTGCCCATTGCCGCCTCGGCAACTGGCAGGCTGTGGCAACCCTTTCAAAAGTTGTGAGGTATGCTTCAATTAAGCAATAATGCACGACAGGGTGTGTGTTGTGCTGGGATAGCACGTCACGCCTTGCGGCGGTTGGGCCGCGGGCGGAGCGAGTGAAGATAGCAACAGGCGTGATCCTGTTCACACATACACACCCTGGAGTGCATTATTGCTATTATAAAATGGCTCGGCTTTAAAAAAAATGTAGCTTTTGTTTTAATTTTTTACTTTTTTGTTTTTAAGTATTGAAAATGAGATGTATCCTTCCACTCAATAAAGTAGTCCGAGACATTTCTGTGGTTAAAAGTTTTAATATTTATAACAGTAACAACAGAATTGTGTAGTTTTAATAAATAATGTTATGGCAATAAATAACACTATGCAGTTTGTAAATTAGCAGTTTATAAATAAATATAATAATATATGTTTGAAGGTTAATAAATTCAAGACATATGTTTAAAGATTGCTGTTTAGTAATAAATGCATTTGATCAATAGATTTGCTGTAACGGTAGAGGAAGTTCAGTTCATTTATCACTGTGTTTTCAGCGCTTGCTTTTTGAACATTAGTTCGTTTCGTTTACAAAGTGTGTTTAATATTGTGTTTTGAGCGCTTCGTTTTTGAAATTATCCTGCTGCTTTTGGTTTCATTTATTTCTGCTGCTGTTGCTTTAATTTATTTGTTGTAGGCGTGGAAAGCACCATCGAGGTTTCCTGTTATGATGGTTTGGGTATTTAGGGATTGGTTTGGCGAAAGTGGGGTCATGGTAATGCGGTCGTGGTTACACTCGTTGCATCATTTCCTGTAGCCGGGTTCGGATCTCTGCTGCGGTGCTTGTTGTAGGATTCAGGTGCAGTTTTAATGTGGAGTTGCCATGGAGAGTGTAAGCTTCAGTAATTTGGCGGAGTCTCTGGGGAAATATTTTCTGAGGAATGAGCTTGTTGTGATGTTTTTGTGGTGCCAGACAGGAGGTTGCTCCAAGTGTTTCAGTTTTGTAGTGAAGGGCTCCAGTAACTTCGGAGAGATGTCTCAGCTCGGTGCCCTGTTACTGCCATAATCTGTCGGGCTTGGAGGCCAGCATCTGATAAAATTTGAATTGCAGTAGAGCGGAGACTGTGGTTAGTGTAGGTTTCTGGCAGTGATGCTGCTTTGCATATTTTGGGAAGCATTGTTGCTAGATAGTTAATTCCCATGGGTTCTAATGTGTACCATGTATTTTCTTCAGACCATGGTTTGCCTGGCGTTTTTCTAGGATGGAGGTACAGACAGGGAGCATTTGTAGGGATTTTTGTTAAGTATTTTGTGAAGGCAGCTACTGGGCAATGCGGATGTCCTGGGTGGGCAAACATGCAGCCGCGTAAGTTGTCTCTCCCTTGTTCCAGTATCTTTCCGTGATTTTTGGTTTTTTCGTTGAAACTCATTGTTAAATACTTGTGCCCAGTGGAGTCCGTGCATAATTGAAATGAGTCTGGCTTTAATTTGCGCTGACCTTCACAACCGCGCCTTGCAAAGTGGATTTGAATTTCTAGCCACACGCGACGGACTAGGCCTTCTGGTGTTTCTGTGGACAGCGCGTTGGAGTTTCTGAGCTGCTCAAGATAGCTGACTGGTATTGCGGGGTGATGTTTAGTGCAGTCTTTTCCTTCTCGACGGAGATTTTTGATGTTGGCAAGAAATACGTTGTTGGAGGACTGGAAATCGGGATCGGACATTAGATTTATGTTTCTGCTCACTGGCGGTTCATTTAAATATCTGTTTATGCCAGCACGAAGACCTACATAGCTGCTGATACTGTATGGTTGTCCTGTTGTTGTTCTGACTGAACCATAGAAATAGCGAAGGGTATTATTTAACTCTGATGCTGATATTTCTTGGAAGTTGATTTGTATTTTTTTCTCACTGATCCAGTCCAGGAATATATTCATAGCCCAGGAAGTTGCTCGTTTTGTTGTGGGCTCATTTCTTTCTGTTTCCAGTTGGTCCAGGTCTCAAGGTGCTATGTCTAGGTGTCTTTTTTTTTTTTGTTTTCCTGCAATTGTACTTGACTGTTTTTCTGTTTTAAATACTGCAGTTAGGTTTTCAATGTTGCAGATGTCAAAATTCACTTCTGGTATTTGTGACATTTTGGTATTTTCTTCACAGCTGTTGTCAGTTAAGGTTTTGAAAGCTTTCCAGAGGCGTAATGATTTCTTTTTTTTCATAGGGTCTGTGAGGTTGCCGGGAAGTGATCCGTGATGTTGTGCTGTATTATCCTCACGCCTTCTGGACACTACTGACCAATCAAGTGAGTGGATTTTTTCTTGCCATTTTATAATATCATCCAACTGACAACTTTGTAAGTTTGTCTTTTAAGTTGTTTATGTTTTGTTGCTCTGCTGGACATGTGCCAGATCCTCCAGCTTTGATAACTTGCAAGGCATCTAGCCATCACTGTTCATCGCCATAGCTCTTCTTTTCTCTGCTTCTTTGTCTGTCTTTGTTGTATAGCAGACCATTTGAAGAAAGCAGACAGGCTTTCAGGTTCTGTCCCTGCCTGTTCTACTTCCATTACTGGTTCTGGCAGTACAGTCTTAGTTTGGACTTTTGTCTTTGCTAGTCTGGCTGCCATTCTTGTGGTAATCCCTCCTGGGCTTGCTGTTGCAGGATCCTTAACTTTCTTCTATGCTTCCCTGGTACCAGGTCTAGTACCCACATACAAAACTCCTGGTTTAGAGTATGCACAGCATAAATCTCACTACTCACACCATCTGTCATCGACACATAGGTAAGAAAGCACAGGAAAACTTGGAGCAGTTATAAAATTAGCAAGTAGCATTTTATTATTTCCAATAACTATAAAATAATAAAAAATGTACAAAATGTTATTTTAAACATAGGCAGTTCAAACAAAACAAAGTCCTTCCTCAGAGGGCATCTTTAAGTGTCAGTCTCTCTAACAAACACTGCTGCTCTTTCTATAAGATGTCTTTGCCTGGCAATTAATTTCTGCATCCTGCACTCATTAAGAGGCATCCTATGTCTCACAAAATGCATCAGAACTTTGCCAGTTTCTTTCCTTGCAGGTGCAATAAAACAGAACATGGTGTCCTAAAATTAATCTCCTGTTGACAACTCCGCAAAAGAGTTAATGGAGGTCAAACTCCATCTCAAAATTAACCCTGTAAGTTACAAATAATTTTTTTGTAATCATGTCAGCAACATAACTATACACACATTTTCAAACAAGGGGATCCCAGTTTCACACACAGATCCACATATATTTTATAGCCGCAGATAGTGGCAGGGAAGGTTAAGGAGAAAAAGGTAGCATTCAGGAAGTATCAGGAAACATAGAAGAAGCAGGACACAGAACTGCACCAGTTAAAGAAGAAGGAAGTGGGGAAGGCAGTCAGAATAGCATAAGCCCAAACTGAGGAAAAGATATCCCCCTTCTTAACCGAGTTGGCTAAAACCTTTTGTAGGTACATTAGGGAGCAAAAAAAGATGAAGGAAAAAATAGTGAGGCTTACTAAAGGGAAGAGAGGATGGGTAGAAGATGACAGTGAAAAAAGCAGGGATACTGAATGAATACTTCTGCTCAGTATTCACAAAAGAAGAGGAAGGGGGGTACCTAAATCAAACAATAAAAGCACTCTTGATAGGGAGGTTGATGCCAGTCCATTCACAGAAGAAAGGGTCCTGAAAGAACTCTTAAAACTGAAGGTGGACAAAGCAATGGGGCCTGACGGGATTCACCCAAGAATCCTAAAAGAACTAAGGGTAGAATTAGAGACACCATTTACTACCTTTTTTAACAAGTCATGGGAGGATGGTGTAGTACCAGAGGACTGGAGGAGGGCAGACATGATTCCCCTTCACAAAAGTGGGAGCAATGCAGAGGCAGGAAACTACAGACCTGTTAGTTTAACCTCAGTGGTAGGAAAAATGATGGAATCACTTCTAAATGAAAGAACTGTTGAGTTCCTAGAGGCCAGTGGGGCACAGGACCCAAGGCAGCATGGATTCACAGCAAGAAGGTCATGTCAGACGAATCTAATAGATTTCTTTGACTGAGTGACTAATGTGACAGACCAGGTAGGGGCTGTGGACATGGCCTACCTAGACTTTAGCAAGGCATGTGACACAGTCCCACACAAAAGATTAATATACAAGTTAGCCAGCCTTGGAGTGGGTCCCAAGGTGGCAGCCTGGGTTAAAAATTGGCTGGACAACAGGATACAGAGAGAAATAGTAAACAGAGTTTACTCTGAAGAAAGGGGAGTTACTAGTGGGGCACCGCAGGATTCAGTACTGGGACCAGTCCTCTTTAATGTCTTTATAAGTAACACTGCAGAGGGACTGGAAGGAGAAGTATGTCTCTTTGCAAACGACACAAAGATCTGCAACACGGTTGATACAGAAGGTGGGATGGAGAGGATGCAAAGGGACTTGGCAAGGTTGGAGGAATGGTCAAATATATGGCAGCTTAAATTCAATGCAAAGAAGTGCAAAGTAATGCACCTGGGAAACAAAAATCCAGGGGAAGAGTACACAATGGGGGGGGTGAGATAATAACAATAGAAATGGAAAGGTACTTGGGGGTAGTCATATCAGATGACCTTAAGGTGGGCAAGCAATGTGAGAGAGGCAGTAAGGAGGGCTGGTGGGATACTGGGATGCATAAGGAGAGGCATCACCAGTAGAAAACAGGAGGCTGTTATCTCTCTGTACAGACAGTTGGTGAGACCCCATCTGGAGTTCTGCATCCAGTTCTGGAGACCCCATCTCCGCAAGGACATAGACAGGATGGAGGCTGTCCAGAGGAGGGCAACTAAAATGGTGCAGGGTCTGCACCAGAAGACATACGAAGAGAGATTAAAGAAGCTTAATATGTATACACTCGAGGAGAGGAGGGAGAGGGGAAACATGATAGAAACTTTCAAGTACATCAAGGGAATCAACAGAGTCCAAGATGGTAGCATCTTTCAGAAAAAGACATGTGCAAGAACAAAGGGGCACAATTTGAAGATAGAGGGGGGACGGCTCAAAGGTTATGTGAGGAAGTATTTTTTCACGGAGATGGTTGTGGATATATGGAACAGCCTTCCTGAGGAGGTTGTGGACTCAAAAACAGTGGGGGAATTCAAGAATGCATGGGACAGACATAAGGCAATTCTAGTGAGGGGTAGGAGGAAGTAGGCCGTTGGTTAACTAGGATCTGCAGCCTATGCATTAGGTAGGAAAATGGGCAGACTAGCTGGGCCAAGCGGTCCTTATCTGCTGCCAAATTCTATGTTTCTATGTTTCTACCCAAGGGGAAAGAAAAATTAGAAACAGCAAGTGAAGGCAGGGAGCTAGCAGGAGGTGGAGAATCGTGAGACTGTCACAGTAATCAGTTCCTAGGTCTCAAGAAAATTTGACTGCACAATCAGACAGACAAGAGACAGAAAAGGAGAGGACAGAACAGACCCTTGTGCTTAACGCTTTCTACATACAGTAACAAATGGGACAGGGACTTATTCAACCCTGTCACAATGAGCATAAACTTTGTGTAGTTTAAAGGATGCAGCCCCAACAAATCACAGTGGTGTTCTGCCCATCAGCCAGCTAACAAACATCATCAACACGGAGGCTTTGAAGCTGATGAACATCAAGCCTCACTCTGTGTGTGTGTGTGTGTCTCCAGCTTTTAGTGGCTTCTTCTACTTACACACAGGAGTCTGAAAAGTACCTCTTTGAAAGCATTAAACAGACTGGGAAAAACGCTGAGCATTCAGAATGCAAATATCACAACAAAAATGTTAACAGCATGTCAATAATGAATAGAAAACACCAAAAGTAGTTTATTTAAATTGTATATTGTGTATGTTTCCTTTAAAGGGCCCCTGATACCAGTTGGATAACTTTGGAAAATGTGAGATTTAGACACAATTTAGCTTATGGTTTGTATATTTTTGCAATTTTTTTTCATAAGACCTATTTTCCTGACCCCCATCCCCCCGTTTTGCGGATGGGGATCAGGGCTTACCCTATCTACTTCTTACATCCTTGTGTAAGTGGGTGCCAAAGATGGTGGTGGTGCCATGCCTACAGTGTTGCATCATCATCCTGCCAACAGGGGTTATTCCAGGCAGTAGCTGTATCTGTCAGTCTGAACATAAAAAAAAAAAAAAAAAAAAAGGCTAAAATGGTACTGATGCTGATGTATGTGTCATGGCATTCCATAGACTTAGCTGGCCAAGTCTCTGCCTTAAAGGAATACTGGTCCGAGATGACCACAAACTGCACACCACAGCTGGGAGTGTCCCTTTAAGGTATGTCACAGCCTTAAAGAGATAGTCAGGTTTGGGACTACAAACAGCTACCATCCAAGGTTTGAGTCTGTCATGATTCACCTAGGTGTCTTAAGCGTTAAGTTATTCTACCTTGCTAAATAAAGAAAGCAGAAAGAAGTTTTTCTATGTATAACCGACTGTCGAAACCATTTTCTTTTTAATTTCTGTAGAATTACTGTTCCCGATATCCCCCGACAAAGGGATTCTTTTACCAAAGTGCCAGGGTATTGTGGTGGTGGAGAGGTCTGTGTACACTCACGTTTTGCTTAATAAAACACTTGCAATGGTGAATTCTTCTGCGAGTTGTGCTGTCCGTTTTGCTTCATAGGAGTGCAGGTGGTCTGGAACTTTGTCTTTCAGTAGTATCCTGTGTCATAAATATTTCATGTTTCTGTGTTTGAGACCTTTGACGTACAGCTTACCAGTATTCCCCATTCATTGTTTTAGCGCAGTGGGCTACCACTCTCTATTTTTTACCACCCCCCAATATTTTTTTTTGCCACCACCCTATAGTTTTAGCCATTACTGATTGTTTTTATAAAATTCACCTGTTTTGATACCAGCACACTACATTTTACTCAAAATACACTTATGCACATTAACAGTGCATATATGAAGTCCAGAAAAATAACGCACCTTTTGATCCGATTACTACTGCCCTGTATTTTCAGACAGTGGAGAGCCCTGGCTAACTGATTTATAACTGAGAAAAACTGTTTCCACCACTGAAGGAAGGCTACCATTACCATATATTGTTTCTAAAGTAAAGTGTTTTCAGCTGTGAAAGAGAGAGGTGGGTCATTTCCCCTTTGGCAAGGAGCACTGTACTGTGTAAGCACTTGCTCTGGAGGGATTCAGACCTAGAGATACCTCAACAGAGTGCCTATGCCAAGTGGTGGCAGCTACTCAGTACCTCTGCAGGTGTCTGAAGGGTTTGAGAAAGCTGGTAATAGTTGCAGGCTAAGTCTGGGATGGACTAGTTTGTTACAACACCAAAATCTTTAATAGGGTAGATACTTAGAAGGAGATGGAAAGAATTAGTAGGGACCTTAAAAAAAACTTCATTAGTGGCCAGTGTAGGGTGAAGGGGCTGGACAAGAAGCTCTACAAAGAGAGGCTGAGGGATCTCAACATGCACGCCCTACAGGAAGGAGGGGGGACTTGGTAGATATGCATAGTATGGCAGCTGGGGTTCAATGATCTCCAGCTAAGACCACTACCTCCTCATTGGACAACTCCCTGTTACTGCTATCTGGGCTCTGTGCCCATTCAGTAGCACTGCAGACTGCCGACATTTTTATGCCTGCTTTCTGACCTCTGCATTACTGTTTTTCCCTAGTTCCTACAATGTTAGCCTTAGCGTAATGTTGTTATCTTGCTAAATTCAAAAGCCGATTTCTGCTCAACCTGTTTGGTTAAATGTGTATTATTGGATGCTCTCAAACTGACCTTTAAAGTGTAGAAGTGTTCTGTAAAGCTATCTGAAGTTCTGTCTTCCCTCCTGCTCGCTCTCGCTCCTTGCCTACTCCCCCCCCCCCAATTCCCCTGCCTCCTGTTTCTCACACCTGCATAACTCCTTCAGTCTACCACCCCAACCTATCGGCGCCAGGTTTCAGTGAACTGATTCCTCCTGTCCTGGCCACCGCGCCCCCACCCCCAAACCGATTTCCCTTTGAAAAGCCTGTAAAACCATCTCCGGTGCTCCCAGCCCTACCATTTAGGCCCTGCGTCACTATCCTTTGTTCTCCCACTGTTTAATGAATCCCTTCCTGTTTCTGTTTCCCCCTCTAGAATCTCTGTGCCCTGTACGGGCCAGCCGTGTCCCTCAGAGGCATGGCTGAGGCTCCTCAAGCCTCCACCGCACGCCGCCTCAGCGCTCCAGTAAACCGGATTCTTCCGGCCCTGTACGGGCTGCCAGGTCCCCCAAGGAGTGACTGCTGCACCTAAAGCCTCCACTGCATGCCGCCTCAGCGCTCCAGCAAACTGGGTAAGGAAAGAGCCTGGGATGGGGAAGCGGTGATCGGCTGCAATTGGCCGACTGCTCTGCTCCTTCACCTGACTGGTCTCCAGCTAAGGCTACTACCTTCTCATTGGACAACTCCCTGTTGCTGCTATCTGGGCTCTGCGCCCATTCAATAGCACTGCAGACTGCTGAAATTTTACGCCCGCTCCTTCCCCCACCCCCAGCCTTAATTAAATAGACCCTTGCTCCACCCACCTACCTTCTGTCCCTCCCCTGCCTATCTCAAGCTCCTATCCTCTTCCTCCACCCACACTCTTGGGATCCACTAGACAACACATCCCTGCCTAGTGCACACTTCACTGCAACACCTACCGGTTCCACCCCCGCTAATCCCTTTTCGCTAATCACCCACATATCTCTTGCCTCCATCCAGCCTCCCCCCCCAATTTACTCCCCCTGACCATGCCTTTCCAAAATCACCTGCTCCTGCTTCTGTTCTCTCTCTTTTTTCTTCTACCCCTCAGCTATCTTCCTGGTGCCTGCCACCCCTCTCCTCACTCTACCTACTACCTAATCATCCCCTACCATCAATATGGCACTCTGGCCCACTCACCTTGCCCTCCCTCGGGGCTCCCCCCACCAAGGGCTGGCCTCTTGCTGACAAACACAAATCTGGAACCTGGGCAAACCGACCCTTGCTGCTATCTATTGCACTACACTGGGATCTACACCTGCGCTGGATCCGGCCATGCAAATTAAGGAGGTGAAACCTCACTTACTACAACCAACAGCAGATAGCTCTTAAACTCCTGCTCCTCCTTCTATTGATGTCTGGGAGTTTTCACCTCAACCCTGACCCGATCACCTCCAACCCAGCCAGTGCCAGGAAATCAGTAGGGGATCTCACCATCTCCACTCTCAACATCTGCAGCCTACTACCTAAGCTCGCTGCCCTTCAAACTTTTGCTGAACTGCACAACCCTGACCTCATATCTGTTGTTGAAACCTGGCTAACTCCCAAAACTCATGATCATGCTATCTCCCTACAAGGCTATATATCCACAGACTTGATAGGATGTCCAAAAGGGTCGGGGTGTGCACTCTAAGTCAAAGACAACATCACTGCGCTCCCTGTCACCACTATCCCCTCTGACTCTCCTGTGCAATTCCTGCCCATCAGACTACTCCTTGGTGCACAAAATAAAGCACTCACTGTGGTCCCTGTCTACATCCCACCTAAAAACCAAGAGGCTGGTCTCAGAGATGTATTGGACTTTGTTAGTTCCCAACCTTCGGGCTCCGAGGTCCTCCTTCTTGGTGATTTCAACATCAACTGGCTTGCACCTGACAATGGAACCTAAAAAGATGCTATCTCCTCAGCTATCCTCACGCAGATGGTCGACTCCCCAACTAGGAAGAACTACAAGTCAGGTACCAGCACTCTCTTGGACTGGGTCCTTACCAGTCACCCAACCCAAATCAACAACATCACTGTCCTCTCTGACTCCCTCAGTGACCACTCTCCTGTCATCTGCAACTGGTCTATTAAGTTTTGCAAGCCTTCTCCTTTAATTGTCTCCAGTAGAGTCCTACCCCATGGCAAACTGACCCACATAAAATCCTGTCTTAGGCGACAAGACTGGTCTCCCATATACAATGCGCAGGATGTAGACTTGGCCCTTGATCATTTCATCATCACCACCTTCAATGATGCCTGTGATTCACACGCCCCAGCAAAAAAGTGCAAAGTCAAGGCACTATCCAGTCCCTGGCTTAATACTGGGTTACTAACCAGCTAAAAGCAAGGGACCACCTCTGGGCAATCGTCAGGGCCACAGGCACCCAACCGGACATTCAAGCTTATAAAACAATCTCGCAACAACTGCACGAAGCTAATACGAATGGCAAAAAGCACCTACTACAAAGAAGCCCTCACCAACACCTGGGGAAATGGGAGAGCCTTTTGGGACAATATAAAGGAGATTTCAGGGAAACCATCAAAATCCTCCCCTACCTTACTGACTATTGATGGTACTACCACCTTTGACCCGCTGGTCATAGCAAACACCTTCAATGCAGCCTTCATGGACCTCAGTAGTGTCCTCCCCCCAAGATTTTTTCTCAGAAACTGACTCCCCTAAATCAACTTCCCTCCCTACCCTCTCAAGCCATCCACCTTTCCACTTTAAAAAAGTTAAAGCAGATGAAGTCAGCAAATATGTAAAAGGGCTATCTTCAAGACCAGAGCTAGTGGAGACTCACTGGACCTGAAACTGCTATCCCTCACACTAGAGGAAGTGCTGCATCCACTTACCAGAATCTTCAACCTCTCACTCAACCTCAGTCAATTCTCAAGCAAATGGAAGCCTGCTATTGTCACACCAGTCTTCAAAAGTGGCAATAAGTCAATCCTGGGAAACTACCGGCCGATCTCTATACTGCTCCCCCTTTCCAAGGCCCTCGATCGCATTGTAGAAAACCAGCTTTCAGTCTACTTGGACAAATACAACATCCTACCTCCTCAGCAACACAGTTTCACGCAAAGGCACAGCACCTCAACAGCTCTCCTGGAGTTCACTGGAGCCCTTCACAACCTACGGACGAAGGCCATCTAACTGGAGCCGTATTCATTGACTTAACCAAGGCATTCGACACTGTCCACCACGGCCTACTCTCCAGACAGCTGCTGAATACCGGTCTCTCCCCGGACACTACTGCATGGTTCAATAGTTACCTTCACCAGTGCTCACAAAGAGTAAAAATCTCAGGTCAACTCTCTGACTCCAAGCCAGTCCGTTCTGGCATCCCCCAGGGCTCAATACTGGGCCCCCTACTTTTCAGTCTTCTCCTAAACTCTCTCCCACAATCCTGCCCAGAGCAAATTATCCTCCATGCCGATGATACTGTGCTTTTCACCCCACATAAAGACCCAGAACCATTAACTCACAACCTTCAACTCGCATTTTCCTCTGTTGAAAACTGGTTCTCTTCTCATAAGCTAGTTCTAAACCACAAAAAGACTAAATCAATGCTCTTCTGCAGCTCGCAAAACAGACACAGGCGATACCCCATTGATATCAAAACAAGAGCTGGTCATACCCTTGAATAGGTGTCATCTTTTAAATACCTTGGAATCACTCTTGACCATGGTCTGTCATATGGGACCAACATCGAAAACGTCGCTAGAGTTGCAGACGCATGCATTGAAATTCTCTACTGCAACAACACCCCATCCAAGCAGCACTAAAGATGGCCATCCAGAGCTCTGTTGTATCCATTGTAGATTATGGCCTGTCTATGGCTCTGCCACCACCGCCGCCCTTAGGCACATAACAACCTCCCTAAACAAGGCCTGCCGACTGCTCACTGGAGCCCACCGACTCACATATGCATGTGAACTTTACGCCCAATCAGGATGGCTTCAACTCGCAAATCATATAAAGTACCTAACCTGTCTGATGGTGAAAAAAAACTATCCTGGGTATTATCCCACCAAGTGTCCAAGTCCTCCCGAGTCCAATCACTAATCTACGTAGCACCAGAGGGTCTGAACAACAACTTCTACAAGTTCCTCGATGTCACACATCACTGGGTCAATGATCCTTTGCACACCGTGCCCCCCACCTTGATGAATGCCCTCAGCACTCCTATCACTTCCACCTCTTCACTGGGCATTTTCAAATCAAGACTACATCTTCATCTCACTACCTCCAGTTGCTGTGACTGCCTCTCCTAACTTCCTGCTTCCCCTGTGGCCCACCTCCCCTCTCCTTTGCTCTTTGACAATGCTGTGAATCTGCTCTCGCTTCTCTTGAGTTGCTACCCCCAAAACCCCTCGTTCCCAACTACTTCTAGATCTCTGAACTAATCCGAACCTGTGTCTCTTTACATTATTTCTATGATGCAACATCTGTACCAATCAGTGTTGTTTTTAATCTCCATTTTAAAAATTGTTTTGTTTGCCTATGTATTGACTAATGTAGCTTAGCCTAAAATGTTTGTACTCTCTTGACGTGGAACCTTTGTAAAACAGCCTTGGCTCAAAGGTACTTGTAATCCTAGATTTTCAATAAATAAATAGTGCAAAACCATGCCCCAGGGCACAGAAACCCAGAAGCAGAGTATAAAAGGTATGTGTGTGTGGGGGTGGTTACTGATGATCACTAAGCAGGAGAAACACCTTGGTGTTTTAACAGTTAATGATCTAAAAGTGGTGAGGCAGTGTGACAAGGCAGTAGGCAGGATAAGTGAGATGCTGGGGCACATAGGGAGAGGTATCACCAGCAGGTGGAGGGAGGTGGTGTTACCAATGTACAGGTTGCTGGTGAGATCCCAGCTGGAGTACTGTGTCCCACTCTGGAGGCCACATCTCAGAAAGGACACAGTCAGGGTGGAAGCAGTCCAGAGTGCAAATAAAATGGTGAAGGGGCTGGACAAGAAGCCCTACAAAGAGAGGTTGAGGGATCTCGACTTGCACACCCTACAGGAAGGAAGGGGGGGGGACTTGGTAGATACCTGCAAGTACCTCATATGGGGGTGAACCCAGTACAGGAGAGGAGTCAATTTCAAATGAGGAAGTGCACCAGGACAAGAAGGTATGCAATGAAATTTTAAAGGGGGGGGGAGTTTAAGAGATGTGAGGAAATACTACTGCAATGAAGAGTGTTGGATGCCGGGAACAGTCTGCCACCAGAGGTTGTGGGGCAAAAACAGTGGGGTCCTTAAGAATGCACAGGAGAATACTGGTAAACTGGCAGGGAGTAGAAAGGGACACCAGAGACCAAAAGGGTCTGGTAAAGACAGACAGGGGAAAAACTGTGCAGACTGGATAGACCAAGCGGCCCTTTTCTGGTGACAAATTCTATGTTTCTATGTTTCTATCTAGAAGGTGCACATTTTTGAAATAAAAGGTACCTCAAAAGCAACACTTTACTGTTGCTCTTATTCCTTCTCACATTTTAGTCCCTTTTCCTATGTATTTACTAGTTTAACTCCATGCCACCAAGCTCACCAGTCTAGTAAATTTTTTTAAAAAAAGAGGAAACTGAGGGATCTTGACTGGATTTGAACTAAGTTTTTTGTTGATCATGTTGGAGACCTTTCTATTATGCCACCAAGCTGTTATAGCAGTGAAATTCAGCTCCCTGGATACAGAGTTTAAAGCCCTACCTAGGAGGCTGATGCTTCAGCCATCAGTGCAACCAGGCCAGTATCCCTTATCCATCTTACTCCTGCACTAGAAACAATCTCCAAAACAAATGGTTTCAGCTGTCATACAACTTGAGCAATTTAAAATTAAACAGATCACTTATTTCACTGAAATAAGTTATTGTAGCCAGCTCCATGGTGCTAAGTGATATTAGATCTCTCTGGCACACTGGCAACCCAAGTTCATGCCCCAAGCACAGGACGTCAGGAGCAGAGGCTGGCAGGGAGGGCTTAAGAGCTCATGGATGCTCTCCTCCCGGGAGGCTGTCGTGTTCCTCTTTCACAGCTACTGGTGGGGGCTGGTAGGAGCGCAAATGACGGCATTGGTGACCACATGCCATCAAGCACTCCCCCTCAAGCAGCTATGAGCAAGCACAGCCAATAAGAGATGAAGGTGGAAGGAACAAGAAAAACTGGAAAAAGGTCTGCCATGGCCCGGATGATGGTCTCAGGTAGGCTTCCCTATGCTGCCCCAGGTCGCACAGCACAGACCATTCCTGCCCCTCCTGTCAACGTCCCTGATTAAACCCCTCACCAGGGATTGGGACAGAATCAACAGGTGTGCCCGACGGGTCAGACCTAAGGGTCTGATGGGTAATATGTTTCAAAAGCTGTCACCACCCATACAGGTGTTGGAGGAGGGGTCTAGCGTGAGAGCTTGAGAGAGTGGGGTCATGGCAGCCGGGGGGGGGGGGATATGCTATGGTTTAATCTTGTTTACACCTTGGATCTGACCACATTATTTATTACTTTGTGCTGGTAATGTTTTTAGATGTAACTGTGCATAAAATATACCCTCTAGCTGTCTGCATGTTCTCGTCTTCATAAAGAGACTGTAAGATCGCCTTCTGGCCAGGTCACCTTAAAAATGACTTTCATTTCACTGGGTTCTTCTAATTTGATTAATTCATCGAAAGAAGCTGAATCTAGATTACCCACCCATATACACATATTACCTTGCCCCGAACAAAAGACATCCTGGAGAGATTTAGAGATCATTATTCCACTCTGTACAAGCAGGACGTGGAACCAAAGCCAGGTACCACATATTTCTGGCCAAATTACAAACACCAGCTCTAACAGAGGAACGACAGAAGGCACTAGTCCACCCTATCACCTCAGCAAAAATATTAACAGCCATCAGCAAACATGGTAAAAGCCCAGGCCCAGAAGGATACCCTTCCGAATTATGGAAGGCCTTTCAACAGGCCGTGATACTGCCTCTCAAGAGCTATTCCATGCAAGTTCAGAAAGGGGATGAATGATTCACCTCCCCCAAGTTGGCAATATGCCAACATATCGGCCATACTAAAACCCATAAAGGACCCCCCTAAGGTGTGAATCATACAGGCCAATATCAGTACTTAACCAGGAATATAAAAAATTATGCTAGCTCTCTGGCCAAACGCCTGGAATGATTACTCCCCAAAAACATACACAAAGACCAGGCCAGGTTTGTTTCTAAAAGGCAGACCACTGATAACATCAAGCATATAGTGTACCTTCTGGAACGATTTTGCAGAATGGCATCCCAACTCCTATTTTTATTTATGAACGCCCAAAAACCTTTGATAGGGTGTCTGGGAGGTTCTTTCAACACACTTCAAGGTATTTTCACTTCCCAGATCCTTTCTGTCAAATGATAGCAGCACTGTACACTGCACCACAGGCGGCAATTAAAGTCAATGGTACCTTTTCTGATCATTCCCCCTTGCAAAGGGGAACAAGGCAGGGATGTCAATTATCTCCCCAACTTTTTGCTCTGTATGACAAACCACTGGCCCAAGCAAGCTATTACACAGGATCCTGATATTAGAGGACCCAGGCTCCAAGATGTGGAACATAACGTTGACTTCTATGTGGATGACCTATTGGTCTATATGACACACTCAGATATGTCCTCCCCAGCCCTTTCTGAAATTCTTAATGAAATGAAAGCCTTAACTGGCTACAAATTTAATAAGGACAAAACAGAGGTCCCTCAGTACAATTGTACCCCCCCGCCCACCTTAAATCTGCATTCACATTCCGATGGGACTGCACAGCAATAAGATACTTAGGGATAATGATTCCAATGACTTTTCAAAACTCTATAATTTGATTTATGGCCCCTTAAACAAACCCATACAGAGATGGATACATCTCCCGATTCCTTTGATTCAACAGGTTGAATCAGCCCAGATGAATATACTTCCGAGACTTCTATACCTGTTCCAAATGATCCCCCTACTTAACCTGAAAGATGACTTTAGTAGTTGGGACAAATAGATATCGTGGATCCTCTGGACTGGGAAGAAGCCTAGAACTGCATATAAAAACACTGCAGTTGAAAAAAATCGAAAGGAGGGGGTTGGCCCACCCAAATCTAAGGGAGTACTACTAGAGAGCCCTATTCACCCATGCTCTCCTTTGGTTAGATGAATCTTCTCCCTCACAATGGAGAAACTTAGAATACACTGATCAGGCCTCACAGATTCGCGTTTAGGCCCCTACCTCATTTCAAGGATCAGATACGGAATATTGAGTCTACCTACACGGGCCAGATACTCCACACTCAGCAAGAACTATTGCGTTCCTCAACACTCAGCCCATTACACTGAAATGGTAGCCTATGATCCATACTTATCCCATCCGGACTTGATCCCACTTTTAGGTGTCGGCAGCATCCTTGGCTCATTCACAATCACCAGTGGGGACCTTCAAGATATTAGAATAGTATTCCTTCAGAAACTAGCAAAGAAAGCGTATTTTCTGACAGGGTTAAATGAGCATTTGTGTATATTACAGGGCCACAGTTTTGATGTACTAATTGTTTTGAATGGAATTATGTGCTCACAGGAAGACCGTCATTTCTTGTATTTTTATTTATTTATTTATACATCAGTTTACAACCTTTGAGCCAGAGGCTCGTTTCCAAAGGTACCTCGTCACAAAGAGGACAAACACAAACAACATTTCATTACAACATTGTAGATAACAGCTTTTTTTTTTTTTTTTTTTTTTTTTACACACATCATAGCAGGCAACAGTTTAGGCAGATATATGCTGTAGTTACTTTGTTTACAATAACAGTGTAACAGGTTAGGTATTTACAGGTTTATACAGTTATTCAGATAGGATTGAGAGGTAAGCATACATTGGTTAGGCAGACAACAAGTCATGAGCAGGGGCTGCGGATAGCAAAACAAGGTGGCTATGGGACGGGGTAGAAAAATGAGAGGAGGGCAAGCCACTTTGTGAGTTTTGTCAGTTGTTGATTGTGAAGCTACTCAGTGAGTTTTGTCTGGTACAAGGCCTCAACACCTATGACGGGGACAAAGCACAGCTCGCATGTTAAACAGTTGACTTGATGCGGTTTTGAAGCTGGAGATTGAGCGGGTATCGGTGATGGAGCTGGGAGAGTATTGTACCAGGTGGGGACTCTGTAATAGAAGGACCATTGACCATGGGTGGTCCTGGTTCTTGGGATAGACAGGGTGGCCCTGGAGGAGCTACGAGTTTGGACTAAGGGTCGAGCTAGGTGGATAGAGGCAGTCAGACCAGGAGGGGATAGACCAAGGAGTGTTTTTTTAGTTAGGAGGCAGGTTTGGTATCTGAGCTGCTCGTCCAGGTTGAGCAGCTTAGCAAAGTCATATAGCTGGCAGGTATGGGTTAATCTGGTGGCTCCCGTGATTAATCTACAGGCCTTGTTCAAGGTGTGTCGAATTTTATTGAGGGCGGTCATATCCACGGCACCATAGACAGGCAGGCCATAGTCCACAAGGGACAAGATTGAGGAGGTGACAGCTAGTCGGAGGGCCTCAGGGGGGAGGCAGTGTTTATGGCGATAAAGGATACCTAGCCGAGTATTTGTAGCTGAGGCTAGAGTATCAATGTGGTCGTGGAAAGTGAGGGCAGAGTCAAAGGAGACCCCAAGGTACTTGTACAGGCGGACTAGCTCGAGAGGAAGTTTAGAGCCAGGGAGGATACGGAGTGGGAAATTACTGAGTTTGTTTTGAGGGTGGGCAAAGAGCATGGATTTGGTTTTCTTTAGATTGACCACAAGTCTGTGATCTTTGAACCAGGCTTCAGCATCATTGAAGGCTAGTTGCAAGGATTCTTGAAGGGCAATGGGGTTTCGGTGGGAGGCAAAGAGGACGGCATCATCTGCGTACAGCAGGATTTTACCCGTGCATGCACTGGGCAAGGTATTGAGGTATAGAGAGAAGAGAAGAGGGCCTAGGATGGAACCCTGGGGCACTCCTGATTGGATGGGGCATGTATTGGAGAGGGTCCCATGAATTCTAACACGCTGAGAGCGGTCCGAAAAGTAGCTGGAGCACCAAGCGACCGGGCCAGTGGCAAAGCCGATGAGGTTGAGGGCATCTAACAACAGGGGGTGTGAGACAGTGTCGAAAGCCTTTGAGAGGTCAATAAACACTGCCCCTGCTAGTGAGCCTAAGTCAAGTGAGGAATGAAGAAAATTTGAGAACTCAATAAGGGCAGTGCTGGTACTGTAACCTGCACGGAATCCGTGCTGTTCATGACAGAGGATGTTGTATTTGGTCAGGTAATCTGTGATTTGGGTTGCCACTAGTTTTTCAAGGGCTTTGGAGAGGGGTGGAAGGATGGAGATAGGCCGGTAGTTCCCGGCTGAGGACCTGTCACCACCTTTGTGTATGGGCAAGACTGAGGCAGTTTTCCAGCCTGAAAGGAATTGACCCAGGCAGAGGGACTTGTTGAGCAGGGTAGTGAGGGGGGCAAGGACCTGATCCAGTATCTCATGTCTGCGTGTAGAGTTGCCCTATTATTGATGTAATGCTCCAAGAAAATTAAATAAAATTCTAATCATAAAAAAAGAAAGAGGTTGCATCTCATAAGCCTACAAATGTAACCATAGATTGCATTAATGCAACTTAAAGGTATAATTCCATTATCCAAACAGACTCAAGATGTTACACTCTATTCTGTTTTGCAAATTTGTTTTTATAGTATCTCTCAAGTGCAATTATAGAAACAGGAGAATTTTTGAGATTAAAATAATTAGCGTAGGCACCATTATTTTCATCTAGAAAGGCAGCCTTTACAAAATTGGTTAACATGGCTGCCACAAATAGTGCTCTCTGACTGGACAAACCAAATCACCTTTTGTGCCTATACATACTCATGAACGTGTGGCGTTGCATTTTCTAAACCAAACAAAATAAAACAATGGAACTGGAATTTGGGAAAATTATTGCATGATTTATGAAAAATAGGTTAGTGATAAAAAGAAAACAAAAGCCATAGTATTTCAATCAATCATTTTACTGGAAGGCAAATTGAGAGTATACACTTTTCCAATTACTTCCAACATGTAACAGACAAATAAATCTGATACATAATATACAACCACAAACAAAAGAGTTTCATTAACATGCCACTCAGCAAACATGTGTTCGCCTAAAACAATGACACTTGGTATACAATAGTCTATTTATACTTGATTTAAAATGAGAAATTGATAAAAATTTCACTGTTTTCAACTTTTTCTGGATAGCATTCCAGGTATGTGGAATAGTAACCGCTAAAGTGCTTTCATCAAACTTGGTTTGATATCTCGGGATAAAATACTGGAATCGTTTAGCTGATCTTAGCACATGCTTATTAGATTTTGGTTGCAACAACAAATAAAACGTAGTGCACTGATTATAAACCTATATGCAAAAAAAAAAAACACCAATGTTTTTGCCTCTGAAACAACAAGGATTGCCAACCCACTGCTGTATACAGACTACAGTGGTGGGTCTTCCATGGACATTCCATGACAAATCTTAAGGCACTGTGATATAATGGATCTAGAACTCCTAGTACTGTGGCAAAATTATACACACACACACACACACACACACACAAAAACTAACTGGGACATAAATAATGAATTAACCAACTGTTTACGAATAGTCATACTAAAACATACCTTATTTTTATAGAGAAAAACCAACAACCATTTTACTCTATTTGACAGATTTTGAATATGAATATAAACACTGAAGTTTTATCCAACTATATTCCCAAGTACTTGTATGAATCAGTTCTACTTATTTCAATTCCTTCTATTGATTTTATACATAATCTGGCATTAACCTCACTCTACTTGTTAGAAACAATCAGTTTTTTTACATTTAATAACAATTGTAATTTTATAAGTGCATTCTGAATCTTAATAAAATCATTTTGAATTGTAACTATTGCTGCGGTAAGATCCCTGTTTTGTGTGTTCAAAACAGTATCATCTGCATACAAAAATGTGTTAGTGTTGCTAGAACTGCATTTTAGTAAGTCACTGATATAAATCAAAAACAAGAAGGGTCCTAATACTGATCCCTGTGGGACCCCCTTTTTGACATCCACAAAATCTGAACAATATTCCTCGGCCCTAACACGTTGCGGTCTTGGAGACAAATAAGAAGCAAACCAAAGCAAAGAATTTAAACTCAGACTGTATTTAGTACAGTACAAAAAAAAAAAAAATTCTAATAAGTTTCAGATTGTTTCAGGTTAAATTTAATGGTGATGATAAACTTGAGATGGTTAGCGAATCTAGGTACTTGAAAGAATTATCAGGTTCACATTAGAATTATGAAATTCAAGTCAGACAAGTCTCCATACAGCTAAATAAGAAACTGTGGGCTTTATATGCAGCTAGGGATTTGTTAACAGGTGATACTAGAAATATATTGCAGACTTGTTCACTGCTTTTCGATAGAAGATAGAAGTGTAGCAGGGTGTCTCGAAAGGTTTTAACTAAACAAATCAGTATTTATAATGCTGTGCGCAGATTTGCCTTGCGTGCAAAGCATCGTGAACATCACTGAAGGCTGGCTGCCTCTAGAGGACAAAGACAAACTTTCTAAGTTGGAAGGTTAATAACAGAGTTAAAAAGGGAGATGCAGCCCCTCTATCTGGAATAACTGTACCCCAAAAAAAAAAAAAAACAGAACTACTGTATATCTCTATGTTCTGATGATATAGTAACTCTGTCATTGCCATTTCTTAAAACTTCTAAAGACCAAAAAGCATTCAAGTATACAGCTGCTAAAATTTGGCACCATTCAATTCTTACATAAGAAACGCAAAAATAATCAGCATCAGTTCAAACTGAATTATAAAAAGTTATCTAAAGAAAGAAGCACACTGCTGCTGCTTTTAGCCATACAGGAACATAGGAATTGTGTTGTTAGATGGGGATCACATGATCCATCTAGTCTGCCCATGTTTCTGCCCCTTCCCTATTTAGACTGCACCCTGATGTGTCCACAATGTCTGCCCCATGCGAGACTAAACCCGCGTACCGTCTTGGATTGCACCACCTCCTGAAGTAGGCTGTTCCATGGGTCTATGACCCTTTCTGTAAAGAAGTAACTTCCCAAGGTTGCTTTTGAACCTGCCTCCAACCAGACACAAGTTGTGCCCCCTTGTAGGCGCATCCCTGTTTTGCTGGAAGAGGCTTCCTGCTTGTGTTATGCCGATTCCCTTAACGTACTTAAAAGTTTCGATTATGTCCCCTCTGTTTTTTCTCTGCTCAAGGGTGTACAGATTTAGTTCCCTGAGTCTTGCCTCGTATGGCTCATGATGCAGTCCATGCACCATCTCTGTACTGTCTCTAGGCGCTCTATGTCTTTTTTGAAGTGGGGCCTCCAAAACTGACTACAGTACTCTAAATGTGGCCTCACCAAGGACCTGTAGAGAGGAATGATAACCTCACTCTCTACTTATAAAATTCCCTACCAGTGCATCCAAGGATGCCACTCGCCCTCTGTCCTGCCTTTTCACACTGTTTTCCAACCTTTAAGTCCCCCACGATGACTACTCTGAGGTCTCTTTCTGTTTTTGTCTCATCTAACTGATGACCTCCCAGTGTGTACTTTATCCATGGGTTTCTTTTTCCTATATGCTTTGCAAAGGGGTGGAGGATTTGACAGAAGTGGAGGCAATGCGGGGGAGAATAAAAGAAGCTATTGTAGGGGCCACTGACATCTGTGCCAAAAGAGCAAGCAAAAATAAGAGGAGGAGGAAACCTCTGTGGTATACTAGGGAAGTAGCAAAAAAGGTAAGGACAAAAAGTAAGATTCCAGGAAGTTCAAGAAAACACAGGCAGAAGAGGACTGGGTAACATACCAGGCGAGCCAGAGAGAAGTCGGGGCAGAGGTAAGGAAGGCAAAGGCATAGACAGAGCAGTGAATAGCTGGAGGGGTCAAAAAGGGGAATAAGACTTTCTTTCGGTATGTAAACGAAAAAAGGAAGACTGGGCAGGGGATACTCCAGCTAAAAACAAATGAGGGGGAGATGCTACAAGGAGACAGAGAGAAAGTAGACTTACTAAACAACTTTTTTTGCTCAGTGTTCAATAGGAAAGAAGAAGATGAGGGCAACAGGGCAGGAAAAGAAATGGCAGGGGAGGAGGAAGTGGAGATAAGGCCATTTCTCGTGGAGGAAACTTTGGGGGAACTAGGATGCATGAAGGTGGACAAGGCAATGGAGCCGGATGGGGTGCACCCAAGGGTGTTCAGGGAAGTAAAGGAGATACTGGCAGTACCATTGACTGCATTCTTCAATCAGTCCCTAGAGACTGGGGTAGTGCCGGAAGACTGGAGGTGGGCAGATGTGGTCCCGCTGCATATGGGGGGTGGGAGGGAGAAGGTGGGAAACTACAGGCCCGTGAGCTTGACATCGGTGGTAGGAAGGCTCATGGAGAAACTAATAAAAGGCAGGATCACCAGCTACCTGGAGGAAAGCGGCCTGATAAATCCAAGGCAACATGGTTTTACCAGGGGCAGATCCTGTCAAACAACTTTGATAGAGTTTTATGACGGGGTCACCAAGGAACTGGATCGGGGAGAGCGGTGGAAGTGGCTTATTTGGATTCCAGGAAGGCGTTTGACTCCATGCCCCATAGGAGGCTGCTGTGTAAAATGGCAGGACTGGGACTCGGGCAGATGGTGGTTAAATGGGTGGGAAACTGGCTGGGGGACAGGAAGCAGAGGGTCATAATAAATGGGATGGCATCCGGAGAAGGCAGGGTAACAAGCGGGGTCCTTCAGGGATCAGTGCTAGGGCCTCTACTATTCAATATATTTGTAGGGGACATTGGAGAGGGCCTTGAGGGAGGGGTGAGTATGTCTGCAGACAATATCAAAAATCTACAATAGGGTGGACACGCAGGAAGGGGTGAAACAGATGCAGAGGGATCTGGGGAGGCTTGAAGCATGGTCAAAGAGGTGGCAGCTTGCATTAAATACAGAAAAATGTAAAATCATGCATCTTGGCTACAGAAATGGGAAGGCCGGGTACTTACTGTATGGGAGGCAGAGATCTGGAAGAGACAGAACAAGAAAGGGACCTAGGCATCATTATATCCGGGGACCTGAAGGTGGAAAGGCAGTGGCCAGGGGGAGTGGAATGCTGGGATGCATCGGAAGGGGGATCACCAGTAGGAAAAAGGAGGTCATAGTACCCTTGTACACTCATCTAGTTAGACCGCACTTGGAGTACGGAGTCCAGTTCTGGAGGTCATACCTCAGGAAGGATGTGGGGAGGCTAGAGCGGGTTCAGAGGAGAACAACAAAAATGGTAAAAGTGTTAAGTCACCTATCTTATGAAGAAAGATTGAGTAATCTGAATATGTACTCGCTGGAACAGAGAGGGGAGACATGATCGAGACCTTCAAATACCTTAAGGGTATAAACAAGGTGCCAGGGGGAGCATCTTCAAGATGAAGAGAAATCAGGGGACGAGGGGCATGGCCTGTAGGTGGGGGGGTGTTCAGGAGCAACATTAAGAAATGCTATTTCACACAGAGAGTGGTGGAAAAGTGGAACAAACTCCCAGAGGCAGTCATTGGAGAGGAAACAGTGGAGGGATTCAAAAGGGCATGAGACAACCACAAGGGAGTGTTAAGGGGGGGGGGGAAACACAGGTCCAAGCAGATAGCTGGACAAATGAGCAGACTTGGTGGGTCTTGTTTTGGTCCTTTTCTGCCGTCACACTTCTATGAATATATATGCATAACCCTAAACTTCTTGGCATTAAAATTTCAACTGCCACTCCCTGGACCATTCCCTGAGATTTTTCAGGTCTGCTTCCATACCTTTCGCTCCATCCTGCATGTCTACTCTGTTGTAGAGTTCTATCATCTGCAAACAGGCAAATCTTCCCCTTCTAGTCATTTACAATATCCTCGATAAATATGTTAGAGAATAGGTCCCAGCACAGACCCCTGTGGAACGCCACTGGTCACTCTGCCTTCCCTTGATAGTGATCCATTGACAAGCACTCTCTGCGTCCTATCTTGCTGACAGTTTGTGATCCAGTTCACTATCTTATGACTGACTCCTGTATGCTTTAATTTGTTAGCTAGCCTTTTGTGGGGGGACAGTGTCGAAAGCTTTGCTGAAGTCCAGGTACACAATGTCCACTGCTCCTCCCTGGTTGACTGCTCTGGTGACCCAGTGAAAAAGTTGATCATATGCTTTTTTATATCTTAAGATCCATGTATGTTTATTTGTTGCTGGCTGTATATTTTATTGGATATGTAACTGTGCAAGCTATTCCATTTGGTTTTTATTGTGACTTGGTTGAGCCTGTGAAAGGGCCATGTGGCCCAGAGCATCCTACATGATTAACAAAATGTTAAATAAAAAAGTAAATAAATACAAGTAATGTTAAACCAGGCCATTTTATAAGTGTGATAAATGACGGGGTGCTGTGTCAGTTGGAAAATCTAGGTACTCCTATGGTTTGTACAGAGAAGCGTTCTGCCAAGAAGAGCCTGTATCTCCCAACAAATGCACACCCGGTTGTGTTTTATTGCAGACCTAAAATGCAGCAAAGTGGAGGAAATCATGTTCACTGGGAGTTGAGCTGCTAGTGACCATATTCTAAGGGCTAGCCTACTAGGCCTTTTAGTTAACACTCATCAAAAAAATGCTTCCATCCTACATAATGCTCATACTTTTCCAGGGACACAAGAGGACATCAAAGCCACTGTCACAGATTCAGCAGAGGCAGTTTGCTCTGAGTCTTTGTCTTAAACTCTGACAGTGATGCTATCAGGTAACGTCCATATCCATGTCACCCAAAAATATACTATGCCCTCAGACAAATGCAACACTCACTCTGCATTGGTGTACCGAGTCCAGTCCCTCTACAATTATCCACACAAATGACATCAGCATTGCTAATGTAATTGCTCCTCCCTACATACAACGTGTCAGGGGAAAGACAAGCGAGGCGTTTACTGGCACATTTAATCATTCACAATCTACTGCCAGCCGTGCTCAGGACAGAGTTTGCTCAATCTGTACACTAGTTTTGTTTTGCATGTTTTCAAAGCAGCCTGCTGCAGTGACTGACAGCATGATAAATCACTGCTACAGTATTTCATGTTTAAAAAGCCATAAGAGTGCAGAATGGGATACTGCTGCAGCAAAGCTCCACAAGCCATCTCAGATCTCTACCCGAACTATATTATTTTTATTGGAATCTGAACAATGCACAATGCATTAAGGCAGTGTGTTACAGGAAACAAATGAGGTTCACCTTGCAGTGTCGTCCTCTCTTGCCTCGCAGCTCTAGGCCCCACACAGGAATATACAATTTCAAATATACTGTAATTACAACCAACGTTTCTGTCCTGCAAAACTATGACGCTTTTTGAGGGGTGGGGTGGAGGGGGTGGTTGTAAACACGGGGTGATGTCACTGGTTCACAAGGTAATTTTTCATGAACGTTACCTCTGCTGAGGAACAACCTGCCTCCTTTACATTCACTGACATTAGCTCGAACTGTCTTGTCACCCACTTCGTTCCCATGCACCCCCTCCCCTCCACCACCACCTTCTCGGAATCTGAAAGTCTGCCCTGTTGCTGTTTCTATATAAACGTCTTTGTCTTACAAGCCTCCCCAGTACAAGAAAAAAGTAAGAAAGGCGAGTGAAGATCATCTCGGGCTGTAAAGTTGTTCGCTGTCACTTTCGCCCACTGTTGCACCTTTGTCCCGGCTCCCCTTGCCCCTCGCCTGCCGTTTAAACACGCTAACGTTTCACTTACTAACTGCAGTCACTAAATACGCCTGCTGTCAGGGAGTACCAGTCGCAGCAGACTGCCTTCCTTGAGACGGCCTGCTTGCAGACTCTCGGAACAGACTCCGCTTCCATTTCCTAACAGCTTCACCTCAAACAACACACTGACCTGGAGAGATGTTTCAGAATCTGTTTCTTGATAAGTCCGGCCATGGTTTCACCGGTCCACCTCTCTCCCGGTTACCAAGCGCGTCCGTCTCTTAGTTCCCTGTAAACGGTCCTGTCCGTGGTGGGTCTCATCTCCTTGTTTCTGCGGTTTCCTTTCAGAACTTCTTCCTCCCAGCGACTCGGCCAACGCGAAAGGCGCATCTTCAGCTCGCATCCATCTTTACTGCAGCAGCGGCGGCGGCGGTAGCAGCAGCGCTACTAACAGCACAACTCGCAACCGGTGGGGCAGAGTAGACTGAGGAGGGGGGCGTTACCGAACAGAGACTGTAGTGGGTTGGGTCTGAGGCCAGGACAACGCTGCTGGGCGGGGCAAACACGTTTGGGACTGGGCGAGGAGGAGGAGAAGAACCAGAGAGAGGTAGACGAAAAGAAAGCGTGGGGGACCTCAGCTGGAGGTATCACAATACTGCACGTCAAGGCACTTGGTGTAAAGCTTCCAAGTTTTACTCTGAAGTCAGTACCCGTCAAATGGTATGGAGCTGAGAGCTCGCCAGGATTTTTCACAAGGCTGTATTTGATGTGCCTGATTTAGAAAATAATTATACTATAGAATTCGGTACCTATTAAATGTGAAATTAAATTATTTTAAATAATATTGTAGCTTTCATTTAATGATATTCACTGTTCTGCCGTTTTAGATATTATTGCTACAAAAATAGTGGATACTGTATGAGCAGCCATGCACAACATGCTTGTGTCTACACCCAGAAGTGTCTAGGGGAAACCAGGAACCTTGAGAGTAAAGCTCAAGGTTCCTGGTTGCCATATGAAACTTGAAGATGAGATGAAGACGCTGTGTATGGGTGTCCATACATTATCTTATAAAGTGTATGGGCATCCATGCCCATTTCAGACGCCCTGTTTCCTTCTGGTGAACTGACAGGTTGGGGGGAAGCACATGAGGGTTGGTGGCAGGCTCAAATTACTGATTGTAAGTGTGGCCAGTACAACTGCAGCTGTTTCTTTTAGCTCAAGTTAAAACAGAGGCTTCCAGTTCAATCAGCCAGTGGAAAGCAGCAGTTCAGCAGCATTCTAAGTTGTTGTGCTGCAGTAGTGACATCACTACTGCAACACAAAAACATATTTATGTCACTATTACAGCACAACTCTATTCTGGTTATGGATTTCCATGCAGAATAGCATTCCACCGTACATTATATAGAGGATTGTGTACGATCAATGATACACAACAAGGCTGCATTTCAAACAAGAGGTTTCCATGGTGACAACAGACCCCGAGAGTGCAGTTCATTACTACTGAAACCTCAAGATTGAAACACAGCCTTGTATGTGCATGGTTGCTCATACACAATCTTTTACGGTGTCCTCAGTGAATGGTTTAAACATTTCACTGGCGCGCATTTAAACTAGCTGAGGGAGATGGCGGAAGGAAGGAAGACATACACTGCCCCCCTCAAACAAGCTGAAGTAGTCAGTAGGGGAAACCCTAAGGGAGAGAAATCCCAACGATACCTAACAACAAGAAAAACAAAATGATGGAAATAAAGAGAGATGGGAATGAGAGCGGGGGGTAAGGAGAGAAGTCAAAAGGAAAAAAGGGGGGGTTAACAAGCAGGGCGGTAGCAGAATATGGAAGGCCATGTGTGCAAATGCTCGAAGTCTGGGAAATAAAATCCCAGACCATGAAGCCAATATGGCAGAGTCAGACCTGGACATTGTTGCCATTATCGAGTCATGGTGCAATGAAAACCATGACTGCGATATTGCCATTCGGGATTATATGCTGTTCAGAAAGGACAGGGTGGGAAAGAAAGGGGGAGGAGTGTACCTTAAAGAGGACATGAAATGAAAACTTCTATTGAAACTTTCAAATGAATCCTGTCCATGTGTGAATAGTTGTGTAAAAAGAATGTGTAAGAACAAGACCTTTTTCAAGTTTTATTAATTCGTGTCATGTATCAATATAGCTGTCAATGTAGTTGCTTCATTCATCTTTCTGGTTTTTACAATGCAGAAGTAAGTGTGACTGTTTCATCATGATGTGCCCATTTGAGCTTTCGCTCCAGCTGTTGTCCTTGTGCCAATCACAAACTATGCAGCACAGGCTGTCAAAGAGTTCAGTACCACCAGATTTCAAGAAGGCAGACTTCAATGAAATGGGGAGATGTATCAGAATAGCCCTGGAGAAGAGGGAGGTAAGAGGGAGGTAAGAGGGAGGGTTGAAGAGCAGTGGGAGCACCTAAAAGGAGCTGTAGTGGCAGTGACGACCCTGTGCAACAGGTTAGTATCCAAAGGCAAGAGAAGGAGGAAGCCACTATGGTTCTCAAAAGAGGTGGCAGACAAGGTAAGGGCTAAAAGGGCGGGTTTGGGAAATATAAGGAGACCCAAAGGGAGGAAGACATGGATGTGTACCTGGAGTGTCTAAAGGAAGCGGGGAAGGCTGAAGAAGGATTAGCACAGACAGTGAAAAAAGGGGATAAGACATTCTATAGGTACATCAGCGAAAGGAGAAAAATCAGGGGGATTGTAAGGCTCAAACAGGAGGAAGGGGAATGTAAGGAGGGGGACCTGGAAAAGGCTGAAATACTGAATAAATACTTCTGTTCAGTATTCACTGAAGAGGTGGAGGGTCAAGGACCACAGCTGAGTAACAGATGCAAGGGGGTGGACACCAGTCTATTCACACTGGAGAGAGTCCTGGAGGAGCTCACAAAACTGAAGATGGATAAAGCAATGGGGCCAGATGGCATACACCCAAGGATATTAAGGGAGCTGTAAAGAGAGATAGCAGCGCCTTAGGCAGCCATGTTCACAGAGTCACTCAACACAGGAGGTATTCCAGAGGACTGGAAGAGGGCACATGTAGTCCCTCTACACAAATTCGGTAGTAGGGAGGAGGCGGGGAACTATAGGCCGGTCAGCCTCACCTCAGTAGTGGGGAAGATCTTGGAGGCACTGCTTAAAGAAAGAACAGTGGCACATCTGGAATCCAATGGTGCCCAGGATCCGACAACATGGATTCACAGCAAGTATAGGTCATGTTAGATGAATCTGATAGATTTCTTTGACTGGCTGTCAAAGGAAGTAAATCGGGTTGGGGGGGCAATGGACGTCACCTACCTCGATTTCAGCAAGGCCTTCGACACTGTCCCAGATAAAAGGCTGGTTAACAAGATGGGTAGTCTGGGCATGGGGCACAAGGTGATAAACTGGGTTAGGAACTGGCTAACTGACAGGAGGCAGAGGGTGGTGGTAAATGGGATACAATCTTGGGAGAGGAGAGTAACCAGCAGGATACCTCAGGGATCAGTCCTCCGGCCAGTCCTGTTCAATGTCTTCATTAGTGACATTGTGGAAGGACTGGAAGGAAAGGTCTGCCTGTTTGCAGAGGACACCAAGATCTGCAACAGGGTGGATACTCCAGACAGGGTGGAGAAAATGAGGAGGGGCCTGGGGAAGCTTGAAAAATGGAGTAAAACAAAAAAGGATCACCCACCGACTGCAGCTGCGTTAGGAAAAAATTAATACTGGGCAATGAGAAAACCTTGCAGCCCTTTCAAAGTAATAATCTATTTTGAGACCAAACCGAAGTGTGTCATGTCAATAAATAATGTTTTTATTCAATTACAAACACACATGGTACAATACAGTCCTGTTCTTAAAATATCCGAGAATAGATAGATTGATTTTTGTATTAGATAGCTGTGTGTGGACATAATAGTTAATTGCAAATGTTCACAAGGTGGATGTAAATATTTATTGGGGCGGGGTATAAAAGATTTGTGAAAAATATACTCAGTAGCCCTTGATAAAGCTCAGAGTAGGGAGCAAAATGCCGTCTGGCATTTTTTCTAGGGGTGGCACTTCATATATAATTTTTGTAGCATGTGTGCTTGTAATTGAATAAAAATGTTTTTTATTATTGACATGACACACTTTGGTTTGGTTTCTAAATAGATTATTACTTTGGGAGGGCTGCAAGATATTCTCATTGCAAAGCTTGAAAAATGGTCTGAGGTGTGGCAACTGAGATTTAATTCAAAGAAATGCAAAACCATGCATCTGGGACAAAAGGACCTGGAGGAGAGCTACAGCATGGGGGCAGTAGCTGACAATCACCAAGGAAGAAAGAGACTTGGAGGTTATTATTTCAGATGACCTGAAGATGTCTAAGCAAAGTACAAAGGCTGCAGGGAGGGCCAGTGGCATGCTGGAGTGCATAGGCAAAGGTATCACTAGCAGAAAGCGGGAGGTGGTGATGCCATTGTATAAAACACTAGTCAGGACCCACCTAAAGTACTGTGTGCAGTTCTGGAGGTCACACCTTTGTAAGGACATTGACAGGGTGGTGGCAGTCCAGAGAAGGGTGAGCGAGAGAGGGACGAGACCAGCGAGAGGGAGCTCATCAGAGCTCAGGGACTGGAGCTGAACTTTTACATTTAGTTTTTGGTGCCAAAACGCTGCAGGCTTGCTGCCCTATTTAATGAGCAGCCTGCAGCAGCGCCGGAGTGTGAGACAGGGACAAGACCAGTGAGAGGGAGCTCATTGGAGCTCAGGGACTGAGGCTAAACTTTTAAATTTAATTTTCGGTGCCAAAACACTGCAGGCTTGCTGCTCTATTTAATGGGCAGCCTGCAGCAGCGCCGGAGAGCAAGAGAGGGACGAGACCAGTGAGAGGGAGCTCATCGGAGCTCAAGGACTGAGGCTGAACTTTTAAATTTAATTTTCGGTGCCAAACGCTGCAGGCTTGCTGCCCTATTTAACGGGTGGGCTGCAGCAACACCGGAGCACGAGATAAGGATAAGACCAGTGAGAGGGAGCTCATCGGAGTTCAGAGACTGAGGCTGAACATTTAAATTTAATTTTCAGCACCAAAACGCTGCAGGCTTGCTGCCCCATTTAACGGGTGCCCTGCAGCAGCACTGGAGAGTGAGAGAGGGACGAGATCAGTGAGAGGGAGCTCATCGGAGCTCAGGGACTGAGGTTGAACTCTTGAATTTATTTTCTCTCTCCCACCCACCCCACACTGCCACCCTTTTAAACAGACTTTATGGGCTGGTAAGGGGAGGAGTTCCCTGGAGATGGACAAATCAGGACTCCTACCTTAATAGAACTGTATCATTCTGAGGCGAGTAGGGAAAAAGCATGAAGATACAAGTGGGGCTGTGATATTACAGGCAGCTTGTAAAACAGAGCTAACACATACTATATGATTATACTGTTTATTCTGTATCTTCAGTTAGAGTTTAAGAGTCTATTTAGAGCCTGTATACCCTGTCCCATCAGTTAGAGTTTAAGTGTCTATTTAGAGCAGGGCTGTTTGTTAGAAGAGAACACGACTAATCTAGTCTGTAACTTCAGGTAGTGATTAAGTGTCTCGTTTGAAAACCTGTCTATCCTGTATCATCAGACAGAGTTTAAGTGACAACCTTGAGCTGGGTTGTATGTTGAAATGAATATGGCTGACCTAGGATACCCCAGTATCCACTTGGCCACTTGGAGAGGAAGGAGGGGTAGTAATCAAGGGGGAAGGGAATGGGAAAAGGAGGAAGTGCCAATAAGGAATAGAGAAAGACAAACGGGGTGGCTGCTTTTCACCCCACCAGGCATATTTGGAAGGGTTGAAGAATGCGCAGGCTGTGGGATGGCAATAATTCTAAAGTGGGCCTGGAGAGAGGGAGGCTGCTCACTCTGTAGGCAGCTATCCCTGATTAGGAGTGATGTTTGTTGGTTAAGGAGTAAGCTGGGAGACTTGGGGGCGACCAGAGATAAGGGGGTGGGCGGCAGAGGGATGGAGATGAGGGAGGCGGGGCAATGGCCAGAACCAAGAGTAGAACACGTTATAGCAAGTAAGGGGGATATTGGGATAGAGGACCCCTGGATAGGGATGTTGAGGCGAAGGGAAAACCTATGGGGCAAACACTCTGAAAATAAAGAGAGTGGAGGGGCAAGAATCAGGAGAGGCTGTTGGGGGGAAGACTAGAAGAGCAGACAACAGGAAGGGAGCTCTTAAGGTGGATAGGGCAAGAGGGGAGAAACGGGTGGCTTAGAGGGTCAGTCAGGGGGCACTCAGGTCAGGTAATGGAGGCTGGCATAGAGTGTCATAATAAATTTGAGCTCCTAAGTAACCTAGTGGGGGAGGAAGGGGTTAGTGGAAATGAGGAAACAGGGACAAAGGCCATGGGGAGGGAGTCGGATTCCCATAGGGCATCACAGGTTGGAAAAGGAAAGGATAGAAATAGTCCCAAGGGGAGGAGAGGAAACCTCAATGTGAAGCAGAGAGGGGAGATGCAATATATAGCAGAAACGAGGGAGAAAAGCAGGACTGGAGAGAATCTAGAAGACAAGGAGTTGGGGGAGGGACCCCTCTCAGGAGGGGGGCCTGTCCCAAGGATGGGGACCTAGGAGAACGGGTCTGGCAGGGGACCCATGGAGGTAGGGGTAGCATTATAAGGGTGAGGATGATGTTGCGGGGAGGGATATGATCAAGGCCAGAATAAATGGCCTGAGAAATGGTGGGATTAAGGGGCACCTATCCGGGGGGGGGGGTCTGAGCAAAGTGGGCAAAATGTTAAGGGAGACAAAAAGAGGAGGGTGGCAAGGGGGTCTCTCATAATAAGCAGGAAGACTACCACGACATTGGGATCTTGGAAAAAGGGGGTGGGGTTGAGAGCGCCGAGAGGTAGTGGAAGTAACCACAAGAAAGATGGAGGTGTTAAGGTTCTGTTACTGGGTGACTCAATGATAAAGGGTATCAATGGGAGGGACGGGGTGGGATGCCAGACCAGCGTGAAGGTGAGTGAGTATCTCGGGGCTGATTGCACAGAGCTAAGTTCATGGTGTATGAGCTGGTAAGGGACTGTGGAGAAAACCAGATTTCCTGGTGCACAGGGACTAACGATATAGAGGCACAGTGTCTTGAAATCTAAAGCAAGGTTCCACAGACACTAGAGTCTGTCGGGGATAATGGATGCAACATTTCTTTTCCAGAAATATTGCCGGTACCTAGGGCCTCAGTGGAGAACAAAAGGAAGATCACAGAGGTAAATGATTGGCTCAGGAAGTGGGGGAAAGAAAGGGGGTCGGGGGTGTTAGGTAACTGGGAGGGGGTTTGGGAGGATAAGGGACTGTATGCCAAGGACAGGCTTCACCTTATACCGTTAGGGAAGGAAATCCTTAAACAGAGGGTGGCAGACTACATTCAAGAAACGTGGGGTTTAAACTTGGGGGGAGGGACATGAGAGGGGGTGGTCTGAAGTCCCCTCCTCCAGACAAGGGGAGTAGCCTTCAAACTCAAGAGGAGGAGGGGGAAAATAGTCAGGGGAAGGAGGGTCCAGGAGGAGCAGATGGTGGCAGGAGGCACAAAGAACCCGGGTGTGGTTCAACAAGGGGGATCAGGGACAAGGGGTGGGGGGTGGTGTTAGTAAATGCCAGGAGCTTGGGTAACAAGTTACCAGAGTTCCAGGCCATGCTGTTCGAGGAAGGGGTGGGCATGGCAGCAGTCACGGAAACGTGGGCCAACAACAACCATGACTGGGACCTAAACTTGAAGGGATACTTTTTGCTTAGGAAGGATAGAAAGGAGGGCAGAGGGGGAGGAGTGGCTATGTACATTAGAGAAGGCATAGAAATTGCTAGGGTAGAGAGGCAGAGGGAAATGTGGAGGCCTTTTGGGACACCTTACAAACCCCGACAGGAGGTAAGGTCAAGCTGGGTGTAGTATATGGGCCCCACCGGGATGGGTGATGTTCTGGAAGATGGTTTGCTGGACAACATTATTGCCAAGTGTGGACCAAAAGGGGAGATTGTGGTGTTGATGGGGGATCTTAATATACCAGGGACAAACTGGGGAACCATGTCCTCTAAGGTGGCCAAGGAGTAGAGGCTGCTAGATGGTTTCCAGGATATGTTCTTAACACAGCATGTGAGGGAGCCCACGAGGGAGGGCCATGTTCTGGATGTGGTTTTGACAGATGGGGATCTGGTAAGGGACCTGGTTGTAGAGGATCCCCTTACCAGGAGCGAACATGACACTGTTTGGTTTCAAATTAACATGGGGGGAGGAGGGGAGAGATCTAGGACACTGGCAGTGGATTTCAGGGGAGCAGACTTTATGGGCATGGGAAGTATTCTAAAGGATCACATGAAAGGGATTACAACAATGACGGACGTGAAAAAGAGATGGGAGGTAATAAAACAGGGACTTCAAGAGGCAGTCAGAACCTGTGCTAAGGTGAAGCGCAAGGGAGCAAGGTCACATAAACCGTGCTGGTGGACCAGTGAAGTTCAAGGAGCAGTCAGGGAGAAGAAGGCTGCCTACAAAAAATACAAAACATTGAGAGGGGAAAGGGAAGGGAAATGTACGTCTTGCATCTAGAAAAGTCACCCAGATGGTGCGGAAGTGCAAAGGCCAGTAAAGAGCAGAGGCTGGCACAGGGGAGTTCAGGAGGGAAAAGTTTTTTTCCGGTACATCGGGGAGCAGAGAAAAACTAAGGGCAAGCTTGGCAGACTGAGAACAGATGGTGGGTGGGTGGAAGAGGCAAGGGAGCAGGCAGAGGTATTAAACAAGCACTTTGCCGTGGTGTTCACTAGGGAGGGGGTTGGGATATTTGCTAAGCAAGGAATGAAGGGGATAGAAGCAAAATTGAATGGGGTAGGGGGAGTGACAGAAAGGGAGCATAAGGGAGAGAGAGGCACCCTTGGGGTTTCACATCAGGATAAGGACATAAAGGCCAGCAAGGAGGGTGGGACAAAGCTATCTTCACTGAACGGGTGTGGCAAGCCCTGAAGGCCCTGAAGAAAGATAAATCTCCTGGGTCAGATGGCATTCATCCGAGGGTACTATGGGAGTTGGCGGACGTACTGGCCACACCCCTGGTGGGGCTCTTCAGCAGGTCGCTTGAGACAGGGACGGTACCTAGGGAGGTGCATGTGGTGCCAATCCACAAAGGGGGGTCGAGAGAAGTACCAGGTAACTATAGACCCATCAGTTTGACCTCGGTAGTGGGAAAAGTAATGGAGAGTATACTAAAGGAATGACTGGCGGTGTTCCTGGAGGAGGAGGGAGGGCTGGACAGTAGACAACATGGGTTTGTGCCAGGTAGATCATGTCAAACCAACCTTGTGGAGTTCTACGAATGGGTAACATTGGAACTGGATAGGGAGAAGCCTGTGGATGTAATATTCTTGGACTTCAGCAAGGTGTTTGACTCGGTCCCCCACAATGGGCTGGTGGAGAAACTGATGGGGTTGGGAGTGTGCCCTTTGATGGTCAGATGGATAGGAAACTGACTAGCTGGATGCACACTGAGAGTGGTGATCGGTGGGGAGCTCTCGAACCCTAGAGAGGTCGGTAGCAGAGTTCCGCAGGGCTCAGTCCTGGAGCCGATCCTGTTTAATGCATACATATCTGACATCAGGGTGGGTATAGGGTGTGAGATGAGTCTCTTCGCTGATGACTCCAAGGTGGGAGCAGCAGTTGAGGGGAAAGAGGGGAGATTGGTCTGCAAGGGGACCTGGACACCCTGGAAAGTTGGGCTCTCACAGGGAAGTTACATTTCAATACAATCAAGTGCAAGGTGTTACATCTTGGGTGGGGAAACCCCAAACACAGGTACACCCTGGGGGGGTGATGCTGGAGGCCTCGTCTGGGGAAAAAGGCCTAGGGGTCATGGTGGATGTGTGTATAAATAACTCTGAGCAGTGCAAGAGAGCGGCTAGTAAAGTAAACAAGAAGTTGGGATGCATTGTAAGGGGGATCACCTCTAGGAGCAGGGAAGTGATTCTGCCGCTGTACAATGCGCTGGTGAAGCCACACCTCAAGTACTGTGTACAGTACTGGAGACTGCATTTAAAGAGGGACATACAGCTCCTGTAGAGGGTACAGAGGAGGGCTACCAGGATGATTCGAGGACTGGGGGAGTTGACGTACGAGGACCGACTTGAGGAACTCAGCCTGTATACTTTGGAGGAGAGGAGAGACAGGGGGGACATGATCGAGGTCTTCAAGTACCTCAAGGGAATAAATAGGGTAAACACGGAAGGGATCTTTAGACTAAAGGAGGGAGATATCACCAGAGGGCATGGTTTGAAGTTGGAAGGAGGAAGGATCAGGGGAAAAGATGAGTTGTTTTTTCACGGAGAGGGTGGTGGATCCTTGGAATGCACTGCCTGTCGAGCTGGTCCAGATTTCCAATGTGGAGGGCTTCAAGAGAGGGTGGGACAGATACAGAAAGGGGCATCAGAACACAGTGGGGGAAGGGCCTCGGTTCCCAACAGGGGATCTGAGGTTTGAGCAGACTCGGTAGACCATAAGGCCTGATCTACTGGCAATTAGTAGGTTAGTATGTTAGTATGTAATATGGTACAGGGCTTGCACCACAAAACATATGAGGAGAGATTAAAGGACCTCAATATGTACTCGGTGGCGAAGAGGAGGAAGAGGGGGAACATGATAGAGACATTCAAGTACCTTAAGGGCATTAACAAGGTATGATATGCAAAGACCACAGGTTGGAAATCATATGAGCTAACCCCCCATAACAGTGACAAAGGACAAATGGCAAGTACTGTTGGTGATGCTAGGAAAGGAGGGCAGGATTGGGGGGGAGGGTGGAAAGTGGTTACCCTTAATGCTAGGAGCCTTGGGAGGAAAACTGCTGAGTTACAGGTTCTCATGGCAGAGGAAGAGGTGGACATTGCAGCCATCACAGAAACATGGGCCACCAATACAATGACAGGACCTGTCTGTACCAGGGTACAGGTTATTTCATGAGGACAGGGTGATTGGGAAAGGAGGGGATGGCACTATATGTGAAGGAAGGACTGAAGTGTGTAAGGGAGGAAGGAGGAGGGTGAGTCTGGGTCACTTTGGATGCAAATCCAGGATTCCAAGAATAGGATTCTTAGAATGGGAGTGGTGTCAGGCCACCATCTCAGGCGGAGGAGTTAGACAGGAACTAGCGGGACAGATCAGGAGGACCTGCGAAAGGGTAGTGTGGTGATTGTGGGGACTTCAACATGCCAGGAGTGGACTGGAGCACCCAACAACCAGGAACAGAAGGAGCAGGTACTGCTGGATTCCTTCAGGACAGCTTCCTGCTGCAAATGGTCAGTGAACCAACCAGGTTAGGGAATACCCTTGACCTTGTGCTGGCAAATGGGGACTTTGTGAGAGAACTTATAGTGGAGGAACCGCTGTCAGGGAGTGACCACCACTCAGTATGGCTCACATTGGATATGGGCAAGGAAGGAGTGGAATCTGGCACAATAGTGCTGGACTTCAGGAGGGCCGACTTTGGGAGGATGGGGGAAGTGGTAAAAGGGTACCTGGCCAGAATTCAATCTAGTATGGACACTAACCAGAGGTGGGAGCTCATAAAGCTGGGGATAGTGGAGGCAACAAAAACCTTCTGCAAAGCCCAGAACAAGAAGGCTAGGGCTAAGAAACCGATCTGGTTGAGCAAGGAGGTCATGGAAAAGGTAAGGAGAAAAAGAGCTGCCTTTAGGAAGTACAAGAAAACAGGAAGGGGGGAGGACAGGGAGGTACTTGACAGAATCGAAGGAGGTGACAAGGGCAGTAAGGAGCCAAAGCATCTCTGGAACTCAGGCTGGCACAAGGCATTAAGAAGGGAGAGGACTTTTTAAGTACATCAGGGAGAAAAGAGCTGTAAGGACCACATAGTAAGGATTAGGAAAGGGGTTGGGTGGAAGCAGGGTGCGATAAGGCGGAAGCACTAAATGAGTACTTCTGCTCAGTATTTACTAAAGAGAAGAGGGTGACACCCAAGGTGGGAGAAATGGCAGAAGCAGGGTGGGAAGTGGTGACAGATGGGAAATCATGGAGAGCAGAGTTCGAGAGGGTTTGAAGGCACTGAGGTGGACAAGCGCCAGGCCCAGATGGCATCCACCCCAGGGTACTGAAGGAGCTGGCAGAGGTCCTTGCAGGACCTTTGCAAGACCTATTTAATGCCTCACTACATTCGGAATGTGTACCTCAGGACTGGAGGATGGCTCATGTGGTGCCCTCCACAAGAGTGGCCCAAGGATGAACCGGAAAACTACAGACCAGTGAGCCTCACATCCATCGTGGGTAAGCTAAGGAGACTATCCTGAAGGAGGGCTGGTGGCCCTCCTAGAGGCCAAAGGGCCTGGGACAGCAGACAGCATGGCTTCACTACGTGGCAGATCCTGCCAAACCAACCTGGTCGAGTTCTATGACTGGGTAACTAGGGCAACTGGACAGGGCCATGCAGTGGATGTCCTGTATCTGGACTTCAGTAAGGCATTCGACTCAGTGCCACATGGTAGGCTGGGAAGGAAGTTAGTAGGCACAGGGGCGGGTGCAGAGCTGGTGAGATGGGTAGGAAACTGGCTGCAGGGAAGGCAACAGAGGGTGGTGGTGGGTGGGGAGCTCTCACACCCCAGGGCAGTGACGAGTGGTGTTCCACAGGGCTCGGTGTTGGGACCAGTGTTGTTTGGGATATTCATTGCAGACATATCATGGGACATCAAGAGCAAGATCAGTCTGTTTGCTGATGATACCAAGGTAGGCGCGGTGGTGGATGACCTGGGGGATGGCAGGGGTTGCAGGATGATCTGGCAAAGCTTGAAACCTGGTCAGACACCTGGCAACTGGGCTTTAATGCCAAAAAGTGCAAGGTGCTGCATTTTGTGATGAAGAACCCAAGGAGGAATTCCAGCTAGGGGGAGTGCAGCTAGCCCAGACAGAGGAGGAGAAGGATCTGGGTGTGCTCATTACAGGGTCAATGAACAACTCGGCACAATGTAGGAAGGCAGCTGCAAAGGCCAACAAAATGCTGGGTTGTATTGCAAGGGGTATATCCTCGAGGAGGAGGGAGGAGGTGATTCTGCCACTGTATAGGTCATTAGTTAGACCACACTGGAGTACTGCGGCAGTACTGGTGTCCGTATCTGAAGAGGGACATTAAGTTACTGGAGGGGTGCAGCACAGGCGACAAAGATGATCAAGGGGCTGGGGACTTATCATACGAGAGGAGGTTGAAGGAGTTGAACATGTACTCACTGGAGGAGGGAGAGACAGGGTGACATGATTGAAACCTTTAAATACGTGAAAGGAATAAACAAGACAAGTACAGAGGGCTGTTCAAAGTAAGGGAGGGAGGACACCAGGGCCATGATATGAGACTGGAGCGAGGAAGGTTCAGGAGGAGATGAGGAGACACTTTTTACAGAGAGGGTGGTGGCTGGGTGGAATCGTTACTTCCTGAAGTGGATGCAGTGAACAGTGGACTGCTTCAAATGAGGATGGGACAGGACAAGGGAGGTTAATGAAGGGAAGGGTGGAAGGAAGGGGCAGCTGCAGAGATAAGGGTGCTAGCTGCACATTCGAGAGCAGACTAGTAGACCTCTGAGCCTTTATCTGCTGGAAATTTCATATGTTCGTATGTTCGTAAGGTGAAGGGGAGAGACATCTTCCAATATAGGAAGATACAAGATCAAATGGGCATAATATGAAATTGGAAGGTGGTAGGTTAAGAGGGAATGTGAGAAAGTTTTTCTTCATGGAAAGAGTGGTGGACACAAGGAATAGTCTGCCACAGGAGGTGGTGGGAACAAGCGCTGTGGAGGGTTTTAAACATGCCTGGGATAGGCATAAGGGAACCTTAGAAGTAGGGTGGAAGAGGGGAGAAGCCACTCACCATATAGGGTCAGAGGCAGTAAACAGGTTAGGCCATATGGGCAGACTTCATGGGCCTAGTGGTCCTTATCTGCTGACAATTTCTATGTTTCTATGAATTAACAGCAGTGTAACTTGTGGTATTTTATTTCTTTTTTACTGAAATTCAAATAATTAATTTAGCCTTTTCTTGGTGATTTAAATGAATGACTGTACAGTCTGCTTTTGGGTAAACTTGCTGATTTTGTTTTTGTTTACCTTGCAAAGTTTGTGTTTCTGATACTGCTCTCAGCAGAAGTCTTCCCATACTCTAACGAAAAACAGCACACTTATTTCAGAGCCATTTTAAAGCCCAAAGTACAGAAACTTCACAAGCAGGCAGGCGACTCACATTACCATGAAAATCCCAATCTCTCTCTTCTCTCTCTCTGTACCCTCGGTTGCTGTCTATACATTTAGTGGGCGAGTGAGCAGGCATGTGGCTCTCCTAACCATGAATCATCTCTCTCTCTCTCTCTCTCTCTCTCTCTCACTTTGTACCTCCGAGCAATCTCTCGCTCTCTTTTCCTCACAGTTGCAAAAATTGCTGTACAATCCCCAGCTCACCTTAGGGGAAGAAAATGGGGAGAGAAGCACTCGCTGCAACACATCCCTGATTGCTGTCTGGACATTGAGCAGACCTGTTAGCAGGCAGTGTGAGGCGAGCTCAGACAATCCCACAAACAGACATCAGCTTGAAAAGGTGTAGTAAGATGCTGTACTAGCGCCAATACAAACAAAGGGACACCAGACAACCAGACAAGGGAGCAGATGGGAGGCAGGGGGTGTGTTAAATGCTGGCTATATTTTACTGCTATGTTATTTTACTGTATTATTCAGTTACAAAAATGCCCCAAAATGTGCAGTTACTTTACTTCTTTACTATGGAGTATGTTTGGGAGTGGGAGAGAGGTGAATAGTATTATAGTACTATGTGTAACAGCTAACTGCCACTTGGACTGCTCATCTTACAGAGAAGATTTGCAAACAAAATTCAGATGACACACAGGAGTGTTGAGATGAAAAATATTTAGCTAATTATTCTCCGGTACAAAGAGACATAAAGTGCAACAGTGCAAACTCTAAATCACTGCAAACAAAGCCCCATGCACATTCGGAGCATCCTCGCTCCTTCATCGGGGGTGGAGTTACACAGTTTGAAAACTGATTACATAGTGATAAACATCACATTGCACAAATTACCATATAATTGAGACATCATTTGATAGTCACAAAGAATCCATTCATGAAAATTAAAGACAATTCACCTCCTTAAAAGCATTAAATCTTAAAACCTGTTGCAGAGGGCATATGGCTCCAATTCAGTCTAAATATGCATGACAGCATGTCCACAAAAATCTATTCAACATAAAAAGAAATGTAACAAAATAGGGAAGAGGAGGGGGAGAAAACAAGGAATAGGGAAGGGGAGGAAGAGGGAAAAGGACTGGGGAGGACAACACAGGCAGGGAGCTAGTTAGCCATATCACAGGTGAAAAATCATTTTTAATCAGAATTTATAGAAAGAGTGGAAGAGCGGTTAATCCTATAAACACCACAGCATAAAAATAATGAAGATTAGAGAGACGACAGGTACACATGGTCGAGACAGCACAGCAGGGAACAGGAAATAATTGAGAAAAAAGTGGAGAAAAAAGTATCTGTCAAATATAGGAAGACCCATTGATCCCTCCCAAGAATATTCACTAGCATCCCTTGGTTTTCCATATGTGATGCAAGAAGTGCCAGAGGTCAAAAAGGTCACCCTTATAAATACAGTATATTAATGCCAAATTTCCCTCTTATGGTATCAGGGAATCTAATTTATTGGGCAGTGTGATCTCTTAAATCTGTTCACCAGCATCCTTCAGTTTACCTTTGGTGATGCCAGAGGTCAAGAAGGTCACTCTTACAAACATCACACGTTAAAGGAAGCAGTATAGTGCAGTGGTTTACGGCTCTGAGCTGCAAACCTGGAGAACTGGGTTTGAATCCCACAGCCCCCCCATTTGCATACTGTGTGACCCAGAGCACGCCACTTAACTTTCTTGTGCTCCCAGGTTGCACCTGCAAAAACAGGTTACTCACCTGTAACAGTAGTTCTAGGAGTGGTATGTGTTGCTCATCCACACTCTTTGGCATGCCCCCTTCTGCTTTAAATCTCACCGGAAGTCTCCAACCTGGCTCCTCCCACCCACCCGGGTGGTTTATACCTTGGCTCTGCCCCATGACAACAGATCTTAGCCCACTGGAAGTCAGGTTGTGTGCTTCCGCAGCTGCAGAGGTCCGGTGGGTCCCTGTGGATGAACAACATATACCACTCCTAGAACTACTGTTACAGGTGAGTAACCTGTTTTTCTAGGAGCGTGGATATGTTGTTCATCCACATTCTTTGGCAGACTCCTAGCAGTTCTCTCCGAGGAGGGAGGCAAGGCACACACACCGTACTTAGGGAACAGAGATTGGAGAACTGAGGACCCAAAACCAGCATCCCGCATGACTCAAGGTCGATGTGGTGGTGGGTGATGAAGGTGTTTGCCGACTTCCAGGTTGTACCTCGACAGATTTCCTGAATAGGGATGTCCCTGGAAGCAGCCACCGATGCAGCAGTATGGCAGGTAGAATGAGCTCTTATCCCTCTGGGATGCTCCTTGCCTGCCAACTCGTGGCACAGACCTATGCATGATGTGATCTGTCTTGCAATAGTCTGGCTGCTGGTCTGCCAGAAGCAGCTTCAGCATAGGTGACAAACAGCTGGCGAACCTCTCCCCAAATTTCTGCCGTCCTTTCCTTGTAATAGGAGAGAGCATGTCTCAGGTCCAAAGTATGGAGCCTGTGCTCAACCTCCGAGGTATAATTAGGATAGTATACCGGCAGGGTTAACACCTGGTTAAGGTGAAACTCTGACACCACCTTCGGAAGGAATTTCGGTTGGGGGCGTAGGACAACCTTGTCCCTGTGGAAGACCAGATAAGGGGAGTCCACTGAAAGCGCTTGGAGCTCCCCTGTCCTTCTGGCAGATGTGATAGCCACCAGGAAGGCTGTCTTCCACGACAAGTGTGATAAGGCACTGACAAGGCACACTTGTGCATTGGTTCAAATGGCTTGCCCATGAGCTTTGCCAGTATCAGCAGTAGATCCCATGGAGGCGGAGGTTTACGCACTGGAGGGGATATGTGATCCAGGCCTTTGAAAAAGCACCTGACCACTGTTTCCTGTGCCACTGTTGACTGACCGGCACGCGCCCGGTAAACAGAAATGGCTGCCAGGTGCACCCTAAGGGTCAATGACCGCAGATCCCCTTTGGAGAGAGACCAAAGGTAGTTGAGAATGTTAGCCACTGGACAGGACAGAGGGTACAGGTCCTTGCCCTGACACCAAATGGAAAACCGGTTTTCCATTTGAAGGCATAACATTTCCTGGTCAATTCCTTCCTGGATGCCTCCACCACGGTGTAGACATCTTCGGAAAGACCCAAAACCTGGAACTCTAGCCGCTCAGGTACCAGGCTATGAGGTGCAGGGATTGAAGGTCTGGATGGAATACTTTCCCCTGACTGAGTGATATCCTCTTCGGGCATGCTGGAAGCCACTACAGGTACCTGCAGCTGAGGCTGAGGAGATATGGATACCAGAACTGGCATGGCCAGTCTGGGGCTACTAGGATCACCTTCGCCTTGTCCCTCCTCACCTTGAGGAGCATCTTGTGGATCAAGAGAAATGGAGGGAAGGCATAGAGGAGGCCTGGGGTCCACGGCCTCGAGAAGGCATCCCCCTGCAGCGAGCCCTGCTTGGGGGGGTGGGCATGAAACAGCCTTAGCTTGATGTTTTCCCTGGAGGCAAACAGGTCCACCATCAGTTGCCCCAGTGGGAGAACAGGCTGTTAGCTACCTCTGGATGGAGAAACCACTCATGGGATGTCTGGCCTAAGCGGCTGAAAGCATCCACCAGATGGTTTGAGGCTCCTATCACATGGATTGCTAGAAGATCTGCCTCTAATCGGCTCACGAGGGTCCAGACGCGGAGCGCCTCCCTGCACAGCAGACGGGAGCGCGTGCCATCCTGTTTGTTGAGGTAGTACATGGTCGTGTTATTGTCCGTTTGGACTTGAATCACTTGACCCAAGGATGGTATGATCTGGGACAGAGTGACCATCTGAAAGGTGCATGACCTGAGATATTGATTCAGGTCTTGCAGCTCTAGAATGGGGCACCAGCCCCGCAACCGCTTGGGCACCAGGAAGTACCTGGAGACAAAGCCTGGGTCTGCTGGAGGATCCGCCTCTGGAGCTACTGCCTCCTTGAGGAGGAGCTAAGCGATGTTGTCTCGGAGAGCCGACTGGGTCTGAGCAGATACTCTTTCCTCCTGAGGGGTGCGGGCTCAGCTTGGAGGGTACTGCTCGACTTCCAGAGGCAGTCCCCTGGCTGATCATTTCGAGAACCCACCTGTCCAAAGTGACAACGGACCAGGCGGAAAGGAAGTGGCGGAGCGGGCCCCCTATGGGAGGACCCAGAACTGAGGTGACGGGAGAGGGGTTGACAGCCCCCGCCCCGTCACTGAGCAGGCTTGGAGGAGGAGGCTCCAGGACCCTTTTTGGGCCTGTTGGGGTCCAGCTTGGGCCAAGGGCACCAGCATGAGCCTGCTGCTGATGCTGGTGTTGCTGTCCACCTTGAAAGGAAGACTGCTGAGCCATAGGGGAAGAATGCTGAAAAGGCTTCTTCTTTTTCTTCTGCTGGTTCTTGCCGAAAGAACTCTTGGCAGAAGTAGCGTCCAAGGTGGAACTGGACTGCTCAGTGCACTGAAGTGACCGGCCACTCCTGGGCCAAACAAGTCAGTCCCAAGGAAGGGCACATCAGCTAGTTTGTGCTGGGTGTCTGCCAGAAAGGAGGAGAGCCTCAGCCAAGCCCTGCAATGAGAGGCAGCTGCAGCAGTCATCAAGCGGGCACAAGAATTCCCAGTGTCCCCGGCCATCTGAAGCTGCTGTTTGGCAACAGCTTAGCCCTAATCCCAGACCTGCTTGAGTGTGGTCTGCATGTCTGTGGGGAGATGTGAGAGGACTTCATCTAGTGACCCAAGAAGGGTGTGAGAGAAGTGTGCCATGATGACGGCCGAACTCGCCTGATGAAGGCCCAAGGAGGAAGCCGCATAGACCTTTCTGGCTGAATTGTCCAAAAGTTTGGACTCTTTATCAGGAGGTTGGTCAGTGTCAGCAGAACTGCCAGTATGCCTGAACACAGAGGCGGTCACCAGGCTCTCAGCCAAAGGGTGCTCTGTGAACCCTGCAAGGGACCCCCACAAGCACCACCAGTGTACCCCTTCAGGTCGACACCCTGACAGCAAAACACGAAAAAAGACCATTACGGTGACAATTGCTGTAATGGTCCTTTTTCCATGTTTCTCTTTCCCCCAGTGTTCTTCCCCCTCCCCGGACCAGCTCCAACCTGGAGTTGATAATCCTAAAGTTCGGGTGTGTGGGGAGCACACCCCCTCACAGAAAACACTTGTGGAACGGGCGGCACAATACCTGCATCGGTATTGTGCCATTGCTGTGCGGGAGGTTGGCATTCTCACTGTTGACCTCCCTTGGTGCTTCCGGGTACCGCATACATGTGGGCCATGCAGGCAGATGGAGCTGGACAAGAGGCAGGGTGCTGCCAAAGTTCTAGGGCCAGGCCGACAATAGCCTCCGCCACAGGAAAGGCCTCCATCAGGGTATCCCCTCTCTTATGGATGTCCATAAGAGGGTACTCCACCTTTACCTGGATTGGCTCCAGGGGCATCCCTGTAGATTCAGAGATGAGGTGAAGGATCCCTTGAAAAAATGAGGGACCTTCTTCCATCTCCCAGGCCAACAGTCGATTCATCATTACGTGGATGTGAATGCAAGCCAGTGACATCTGAATCCAAGGAACCCAGGTCACTTTCAAACCACCGAGGGTGGTCTGAGGTGACTGTGACTGACAATCACCGGGGAAGCCCGGTGTTTGGTCTGTCTTCTTTGGAAGAAGCCCATCCCACCGATTGTTTGGGCAGTTGCTCCACCACAATTGGTGGAGAGACTGTTTTGGGCTGAACAGGTGGTCTTGCTGGCTCCGCAGGCTGAGGAACTGATTTGATCAGCTCCGAAGGAGTTGGCTTTGGCCTAGGAGGTGAAAGCCAGGAATGGCTGGTGTAGAAACCGGAGTGGGCTTGTGCCTGGTCAAAATATGCTGTTACCACATGAGGTCCTTGTAGCACTGAGGGAGTTTCCGTTGGAGCCTCTACTCATCCGAGAAGGATGTGGACGACCGATGGCATTGCGTCTTTTTAGAGCACTTATGGCTCTTTCTCGGCCTGTCGGATGAGGGGGCCCGTGACTTTGATCGAGATCGGGCGGGCCAACTTGGTTGCTCGGGAGACACCAGAGAGACCGGTGATTTCCCAGGATCAGGGACCACATCTTCGATTGGAGTCACAGCAGGCTGGTTCTTGTCATCTGGAAAGACCAGATTAGGGTTTGATCGAGGGAATTGTCGATCAGAGTCGGCGATATCGGATCGATAGGAACGATCATGATTTCAACCTCATCGACAGATAATTTGGTCGACTGACCAGACAGCAAAGCCAAAAAGCCAGTGGGTGAAGAAGTGGTCTCGACCAAAGTCGAGACCGCATGCTCCTGGGACCGAGATTTCTTCCGCTCCCAAGAACATCTCCATCGAGACGAAGACACTCCTGGATCCTACTCCCGCTTACAGGATCGAGAGGAGTGCGAGCCTGCTAGTGCCTCTCCCTTGGTTGGAAGAGATTGGCCCAACTCTCGGAAGGAACACGAGAAGGTGGAGCCCAGGTTGAGCAGAACGAAGAAGCTCTGAGATGAATCCACAGCACGAGCTACTTCCTCCTCGAATGCTTGCATGCATTCAAACTGCTCAACGGATCCCGCAGCCATGGAAACTGCCCACTGAGTCTCCTTGGATTTCACCGGAGGGTTCTTCTTTTCCAGCCTCCATAGCTTCAGGCGTGTGAGATGGTCGTCGAGGACGTTGGGATGAAAAGTAAGACACAGATTGCATTTCGAGGTGTCATGGCCGACACCAAGGCAATAGATGCAAGCGATGTGGGGATCGGTGCGCAACATCTTCTAGCCGCAAGGGCACCAACGAAATCCGGAGGAAGACTTGTCTTCCATGATTGAAGCAGGAAACTTGCGATCGCTAACGCAAACAATGCGAATTTTTCGGTAAAACCCGAAGGTTTGAAAGCCAGAGACCTATGAAGCAGCGTGAGCATGAGAGAGGCAACCTGAATCTTCCAGCAGAAAGGAAGATCTTGCATCATGGGGTGGAGCCAATGTATATACCACCTGGGTGGGAGGGAGGAGCCAGCTTGAAGACTTCCGGTGAGATTTAAAGCAGAAAGGGACGTGCCAAAGAGTGTGGATGAACAACATATCCACGCTCCTACAAACAAACTTTCAGCTTAGTGTGTCTCTCCTGGTTAAAAAAAAAAGACTGAATAATTAAATCTTGATTTCAAAGAATCAGGGTTAGCAAGCAATACAATCTCTTAAATAGTCACAGCATATCCCCCATCGCTGATCACTGGCCCAATAACAAATAGTGATATACTCTGTGGGTCTGTTCCCCCCTTGCCGATTGCTGGTCAGATATCAAATATAGATACACCCTGGTGGCTAGCTGTCCCTCCCCCCACCCAGTCACCCACCCAACGTTGTCATATTCCCTGGTGTCCTGTGTAACCCCCAACCCGATCCCTGTATAATCAATAGAAATATATCCCTGGTGATCTGGTGAGCCCCTCATCCCCAATCCCAATAAGTGGATTAGCATCTATTCCTGTCCCCACTGTATTGTGTTTTTTGTGCCACCTTAATGGCCTGGGTCATGCTTTAAAACAGTCCCTTGGATCAGTACACTTACCCAGTAAACAAACAAATAAATAAGTTCCTTGGTGGTCTAGTGCACCCCCACCCCACCACCCTGCGGTAACCAGGTCACGGTCACGGTCCAAGTATGGTTCTGTGGCTTTCACCTCTGCAGCTCCTGCACAATGGAACTCCTTCCCAGCTGCACTTTGCTTCCGGCGTCACTATAAGCATGTTCAAAAAACAGCTCCACTCCCTACTAATTGTCCGATCCACCTGCACCTGTCCATAATCCTACCGTTTTACCCTCCACCACTCACACCTCACCTCCCTTCCCTCCCACCCCACTCACCCTCCTATCCATTATCCCCCCCCATCTTGTTTCTTCTGTCCTGCCCAGCTTTGCTACTTAACAATCCTTGGCTGCACTGGCCCTTGTGTACCACAGTTTGTTGCCCCTCTATGTAATATCTATTGATCCCTATTGTCTTTTATTTTCTTGGTTAAAGTGTTGCAAACCGTACAATCTTTTCTCTTACTCGATTTGCTACCTTTTCTTTTCTGTGTAACCCCAAGGTGACGCTATCCCAAGGGGCAGCTACCCCTGCCTGCTTGGCTAGTTGCAGGTTAAGGGGCCTGGGTACTGGAACAGGTGCCTCCACCTGGAGGACAGGGTTGTTAGTAGCAAGGCTAACCTGGGTACAGCTCTCTGGGACACTGTAACCCCCCTCTTTCCCCTTTAGTGACCTAGATAATATGCAATATGCAACAAACACTTTCATAGTAGCCCCTATTCAGCATATAAATCCCCACGCTGTTTGCTCTTACCACCAGGTCTGGTTCCACCAGTTCGACCCTGGAGACCCCCTGTAAAACAAGGTTAGGCACAACAAATAACAACAGTACAGTGCTTTTGGTACAAACTGGAACCACAGTCAGATTAAATGCAAAAAGAATTAGATCTGATTAATTCAGGGGAATTGAACAAGGGAGGGGTGTAATCAGGTTGAATGATTCTAAAACTGATCTAGTCAGGCAATTATGCATGCACTTTCAGTCCCCGCACAGTCACACACTCTGGGTACCCAGTTGGAAGTAAAGTGGGCTAGCCTGGAATGTTGCCTGGGGTAGGCCAGCATTGCAGCTGGTCGGGGCCCTGTGATGAGAAGAAAAGATATACACAGTCACACACAATTTGTAATCCAGAGCCAGGAGACTCACTTCGTGAAAGGAAAAAAAAAAACAGCAATGCAATCAGATGACAACACTTGTGATTTAGCTAATGTTGCAGGGAGCTACCCTGATTGTTACTCATGCTACCAAGTACAGGACACAGGATGGACGAAATGGAGACTGCAGGATGACTTGCTGGCTTGCCAGGAGAAGCGGGGCCCACACGATTCATCATGGTGTCATTGCTGTTCGTGATGTTGAGCAGGGGGCTGATCCCCAGGCAGGTCTCTCGTCGATTTTCTTCTCTGTGGCATGAGCAGCTGGCTGAGCCAAGGTGGCAGGATCCAGGCCATATAAAACAATTCAGATGGCAGTTGGGTAGTGCTGGATTCAGCTTCCAGCAAGCGTGACACAAGCAGGCAGTGGGGAACCAAATCGTGACCCACTAACACCATTCAGCACACTTACAGTATCGTAAGGGAAAGAAACAGTACCACAGTTTTGATGGCAGTCTAGTCGCAATCACAGTATCTCTGAACAAACTGTACGCTCTGCGGTGGTTTCAGACTTCCTGACAGGCCCATCGCGTGGAGCAAATCTTCGGTCCTCTTCAGGTAAACAGGCAGTCCCAATTCAGCAGTTCTGATCACAACCTTCCTCAGATGCAGTCCGAATTCTTTTCAAACAAAGTTCCCTACAAGGGAAGAAGAAGCAGGCTGCCAAGCACAGCCTTCCCACAGTTTTATTTATTTATTTACTTGTTGAAATAGTTTCACCAGGAAAGGCACACTGAGCAACAAGATGCTCATCTCCCAGTTCGACCTGGGGGAAGGGGGTACAAGGGGGTTGGATAACACGGAGGTTATCAACTGAGCAAATAACAAAGGCAAGTAGCAGCATATGGATACAATTGCATTAAATGACAAGCAACAGCACATGGAGTACATTGGATATTGTATGGAGCATATAACAATTACTTGACATATAGCAGCAATACAAGGGAAAATTTAGCACCCAGTAATATGCAGGTATAAGCAACAGGAGACATAGAACACATGATGGTGCAGGACAAAAAAGGCACAGGGCAAAGTGCATAGGCTGGGGCTATATGCCAGCATTTATAGCAAAGCTAAGGCCGCTGGTCGGGCAGTGAGGAGGGGAGCAATTGGTGCATGGCCGAGTCAGGTACAGGAGCAATGATTGGTAAGGAAGTTAGCTAGGGCAGTAGAAGAGAATGGGCAGAGGAGAAAGCCGGGTTTGGGGTGGGAGATCATTCCATGGCTTGGGTAACCAGTGTGAGAGGGTGGCTTGCCCGGCAGTGTCTTCTGCCTGGGGATTGATAGTTGGCGGTAGTCGCAGGATCTAAGATAATGAGCAGGGAAGGGGGCAGCTGAGAGCACAGAGGAGAGGTAGGAAGGGATGGTGCCAAGCCATAGATTAGATACATATTTAGCACAGTGTGAAATGCGGCGGTTTCTAAGGGACAGTAGTGCCAGGGAACGGTAAAGGTCGCAGTGGTGGGTAGGGGTGAGGCATCGACAGCAAAGAGGCAGAAGGCATTAAAAAGTGTGTCCAGCATAGATAGGGTGGACTTAGGGGCTGCACCGCAAACAATGTCACAGTAATCAAAGGAGGGAAGTATAATCTTCTGGACCAGTTCACGTCAGACGGGGGGAGGGAGGCTACTGCGGTTCCTATAAAGTGCACCAAGCATGGGGTGTAGTTTTTTTGAAGTAGCATCAATGTGGTCTGAGAAGGAAAGATGGCAGTCGAGCCATACCCCCAAGTAGCAGAATGCGGAGACATCTTCGAGTTTTTGACCATCCAGGGAGTAGAAATAGGGAAGGGATGGGAGTTTGGACAGGCGTTGTCATGTGCCAAAAGTCATCGTGACAGTTTTTTTTACATTTAGGGAGAGCTGGTGAGAGCTGAACCATTGCTGTACTTTGTTGAAGTCGGCTTGGAGGTTAGTTTGTACCACTTCAGGGTCGGAGCCTGAGGAGAAGAGTACAGTGTCATCTGCATACATGTGGATTGAGGTAGTAGAGCAGATGAGTGGTAAGTCGTTTAGGAATATAGAGGACAGTATGGGTCCCAGAACCGACCCCTGGGGGACACAAGTATTAAGGGAAGGGGGGAAGAGATAGCATTTGCGACTCTAACGGACTGGGTTCTGCCTGAGAGGTAAGATCTGAACCAGTTGTTAGCAGCAACAGAGAGGCCTGATTCAGCTAGACAAGAGAGCAATATGGGTTGGGAGATGGTGTTGAAGACTTTCGCAAGGTCGACGAAGATGGCTGAGGTGATCAACCCACTGTCCATACCAGTCAGGATGGAGTCGGTAAGCCTTATCAGGGAGGATGCAGTGGAGTGTCCCTTTCTGAAACCTGACTGGTAGAGTGTGAAGAAATTAGAGTTGATGAGGAAGGAAGTAAGTTGGGTGAGCACAAGGTGCTCTTGTAGTTTTGCTAGTACTGGGAGGAGGGAAATAGGGCAGTAGTTGGAGGGGGAGGTGGGGGTACCTCCTTTTGGGAAGGGGGATGACAGTGGCGTGCTTCCATGCATGGGGATGGCAGCGGTGGCAAAGGATTGGTTTAAGAGTTTGGCAAGCGGAGTTGCTATGGTGGTGGCGGAGAGGTAGAGGAGTTTAGGGTCCAAGCCATCTGGGGATTTGTCTTTTGAAGGGTAGAGAGAAAGTAGTGCATCTAGGGCATCCGCTGCAGAGATGTCATTGAAGGAAAAGGAGTGAGGCCTAGTTAGGTCCATTACATCTGTAGAGGGTGCGAGAGGTGCAGGGTTTGGCAGGGCAGAGAGGAGAGTGGCAGCATAAGTGGAGAAATATATGTTGAACTCAGTAGCAACTGCTGTTGGCTCAGTGAGAATGGAGTTGTTAATATTTAGAATTGGAGTGGGATTGGCAGCTGGTGGGGTGAAGAGGGAGTGAATAATTTTCCAGAATTTTGAGGGTTTATTTAGGTTGGACTGTAGGGAGTTGCTGAAATACTCTGCTTTAGCTAGGCAAGTGGCTCTGGTACACTTGTTTCAGAGCATGCAGTATGTGGAGAGATGTTGTGGGAGGCATGAGGATTTATGCATTTTCCAGGCTTTGTCACGGGCAGTTTGACATGCAGTCAGTTCTTGGGTGATCCACGACAGATGGTTGCCTTGTACCCTTGTACGTCGCAGTGGGGCATGTTTATACCAGACGCTGAGGAAAGTGTCTTTAAAGTAGAGAAAGGTGTCATCAATGGAGTCCATAATAGGGGCGGGGCCAATTTGCTAAAGCAAGGTCATCTAACACTGGGGCGAGATTGAGGGATTTGAAGGAGCGTTGGACTAGAAATTTAGGGGGGATTTTGAGCAGTGGATTTTGCACACTAAGAAAGTAACGTGGTGGTCACTGAGGGAGTCAGGAAGAATACCGGCATTTATGACCCGGTGAGGGTGTGTGGAAAGAGCCCAATCGAGTGAGTGGTTACCAGATTTTGAGGTTAAGCGGTGGGCTCAGTAATGATTTGAGAGAGGTTTAGGTAGCAATTTCAGTTCTGGTTTTGTTGAGGGCAGGAGCTAGCCAGTTGTGGTTTAGATCGCCCATAATATAAAGTTCCCCTGTCAGGGTTAGGCAGGAGATTTGCTTGAGGAGGTTGGTGACAGCAGAGGATGGTGTGCCAGGTCGGCAGTACTGTATATTCCTGCAATGTAGATTGGTAGCGTGAAGGGGAGTGTCAGCTGGAGTAAAATGAATTCATAGATTTTAGGTTTAGACTTGACCAGGATAACCGAATAGTGCAAGTCCGAGTTGACGCAGATGGCAACTCCGCCGCCTCTTGTGGCTCTGTCCTGGTAGGCCAAAGCGTAGCCTGGGATGGTGACAGAGGAGTCACTAATGTTTTTTGTAAGTCAGGTTTCGGACAAGGTGAGGATATCTGGAGCATAGTGAGCAGCAAGTACCTGGAGGGAGTCAAGTTTATGGACTAGGCTTCTTATATTTAGGTGCAGGAGGCGCCGGCCATGTGGGAGAGGGTCTCCAGGGAGAAGTGAGGAAGTGTCCGATGTAGGAGGGGGACTTGCAGCGATTGAGAGGGTGTGTGTGGTTTGGGGGCCGGGGTTTGGGTGGATGTCACCTGTGGCAAGGAGCAGGAGCACAAGAGATATTTAGTGGGTGAATAGCTATATGTGACTGACGGTGAGCGGACATCTCTTAGTTCGAAGGCTTGGGTGATTATTTGGAGCTGGGAAAGGGGGTAGTAGTTGAAAAGTAAACCAAGAGAGTGATGAGATGAAGGGAAAAGGGCTGGGACATGTGGCTGAGTGAGTCCAGGCTTGGGTGAAAGGGAGAGTGGACGCCAGAGTGGAGGAGTGGGGAAGCCCGGTGAGGTTGGGCAGGAAAAGGGGGGGGATGGGAGAGGTGGGTGGCATGTTGGAGAGGAGGGGAGGGAGGGAGAAGAGAACATGGACGAGCAGTGGCAGGAAGCCTAGTCGTTGGGCCATGGCATGGATCTAGCGTTAGAAAACCCCTAACTGTTGTGGCAGCTTAGAGGGGACAGGCATAGAGGGCCAGGGAAATGAGGGGTTCCTGTGGGGGGATGGAGGACCAGTGAAAATTAAGGTCTAGATAACCAATGAGGCGTGGCTGGCAATAGCCAGTAGGAGTGAGCTAGAAAGCCGGGGCAGGTTTTATGTGTATTTAATAGGGACTTGAGGGGCCAAAAAAATTAGCAGCTAGGGCTCCCTTCCTGGAGGTAATCTGTCCCTGAGGGCAAGTCCGTACCTACGCTTCTGTGAGGGGCTGGTAGCTTCACACCTGGACTGCGGGTGGCAGTCTGGCAGGTCGGGTTCATCAGAGAACCACGGCATTGGCTCTCGGCATTGGCTCTCAGACTACCTGGAAGGAGAAGGCAGAGGAGAATTAAATAAGAAAGTCAGAGGGGCTGGGGCTGCTCGTGGAGCTAAAAAGAAATGCAGACTGGCTTAAATGGGGGTGTTGCAAACCAAAATGTTAGGCAAGGTGCCTCCAAGTCTGAGAGAGCAATAACAGGGCTATTTAAAACACAATACTAGTGTAAATAGGTGAAGGTTGGGGGGTTCAAAGGCCTGAGCTAAGATCATTACTGGTCTTATGAGGAACATAATGCAGGCATTTACATTAAATCAGAAAACTTCAGCTAAAAAGTACAAGCAAGATAGTTTTAACAGAAAACATAGTCTAGCACAATATAATCAAACATTAACAGTGCAGAGCTATATGGAGCCAATTGGAGTGCTCCTGGGGCTGACTGCAGCCAGTGGGCCACAGCAGTAAAAGACTCTGGATTTAAACCCAGAGACAACTGTCCTCATGTAAAGAAAGCAAAATTGGCTGCTAGGGCTCCCTTCCTGAGGTAATCTGTCCCTGAGGGCAAGTCTGTACCTGTGCTTCTGTGAGGGGCTGGTGGCTTCACACCTGGACTGCGGGTGGCAGTCTGGCAGGTCGGGTTCATCAGACAACCACAGCTGTGGCTCTCAGACTACCTGGAAGGAGAAGGCAGAGGAGAATTAAGTAAGAAAGTCAGAGGAGGGGGTGCTGCTCGTGGAGCTAAAAAGAAATGCAGACTGACTTAAACGGGGGGGATGCTGCAGACCAAAATGTTAGGCAAGGTTCCTCCAAGTCTGAGAGAGCAATAACAGGGCTATTTAAAACACAATACTAGCATAAATAGGTGAAGGGGTGGTTCAAAGGCCTGAGCTGAGATCGTTACTGGCCTTATGAGGAACACAGTACAGGCATTTACATTAAATCAGAAAACTTCAGCTAAAAAGTACAAGCAAGAGAGTTTTAACAGAAAACATAGTCTAGCACAATATAATCAAACATTAACAGTGCAGAGCTATATGGAGCCAATTGGAGTGCTCTTGGGGCTGACTGCAGCCAGTGGGTCACAACAGTAAAATACTCTGGATTTAAACCCAGAGACAACTGTCCTCATGTAAAGAAAGCAAAATTGGCAACTAGGGCTCCCTTCCTTGAGGTAATCTGTCCCTGAGGGCAAGTCCGTACCTGTGCTTCTGTGAGGGGCTGGTGGCTTCACACCTGGACTGCGGGTGGCAGTCTGGCAGGTTGGGTTCATCAGAGAACCACGGTTGTGGCTCTCAGACTACCTGCGCTTCTGTGAGGGGCTGGTGGTTTCACACCTGGAATGTGAGCGGCAATCTGGCAGGTCAGATTCGTCAGAGAACCATGGCTGTGGCTCTCAGACTACCTATGCTTCTGTGAGGGGCTGGTGGCTTCACACCTGGACTGTGGGTGGCAGTCTGGCAGGTTGGGTTCATCAGAGAACCACGGCTGTGGCTCTCAGACTACCTGCACTTCTGTGAGGGGCTGGTGGCTTCACACCTGGACTGCAGGTGGCAATCTGGCAGGTCGGGTTCGTCAGAGAACCACGGCTGTGGCTCTCAGACTACCCGCGCTTCTGTGAGGGGCTGGTGGCTTCACACCTGGACTGCGGGTGGCAGTCTGGCAGGTCGGGTTCATCAGAGAACCACGGCTGTGGCCGCACTACTTCGTAGAAGCAGCTGCTCGAATCACTTGCACTGTTTACTCTCTCAATTCCAACTCTAGACTGACTCTGCTGCAGGCAGCACTGGGACATCCTTAGAAAATTCAAAAGGTTTGGTTGGCTGATCCATCTGTCTGTCACAGCTAGAGTTCCCCCTCCAGGTCCATTTAGGCACCAAAGTGTAAAAACTCCAATTCCTACAGAAACTCACTCCCGCAAGACCCCTGGGGACAGACACCATTTTAGGGTCCCCAAAGGTACTGCTTGGTCCCTATAGGCAGTCCAGAACCAAGATGGTGGTGCAAATATTGAAATGCCCATGCTGCAAAGGAAGGCAGGTTAGACAAACTGCAATATTGTTATTATTAAAGCAGATAAACAGCAAACAGTCACAAATCCTTGTAGGGCTCCCTCTGTGCAATTAGCGATGGCAGAATGGAGTGATAACACTGCAGCCCGGGCAGGATTTGAGCCTGAAACTACTCGGCCCCTACCCAGATTAATTTTTCACCACAAAATAGGCAGCTCTTAAAAAGACAAGCACAGAGGCTAACACGGCACTCACATGCAAACACTTTTAAATCATTAGGACACAGAACATCAGCCTAGCAGAGGGCATTTAGGCAAGCCCAAGGAAGACTTTTGGGACCCCCCATTTATGGGGGGTTACACCTGTATACATGGCATCACATTGTATTCTATTGTTTTGTTTTGAAATGTACTGTATTGTACTGTATGTCTCCCGGGTCATACCTGAAAATAACCAAATGTCTGCCAGTGACCAGTGATCACTGTATAATGTGGTTCGATATATGCACTGAGGCAAAATTGAGCCACACAAAGGTGAGGGTCCTGGACTTCAGGAGGGCAGAATTTAAAAAGATGGGGGAATGCCTCAGGGAGGCCTTGGTGGGGGGTGGAGGACTTGTGTGGAGTGGAGGAACAGTGGGTGAAACTAAAAAAGGGGATAGTGAAGGCAACAAACCTGTAAGCAAAAGCAAGAGGAAAAAAAACTACTATGGTTCTCAATGGAGGTGGTGAGGAAGGTGAGGCCAAAAAAAAAAAATAGCAAGCATTCAGGAAGTATAAGGAGATACAGGGAGAGGAGAAAAGGGGGTATATGAGGAAAAACAAAAGGAGGCAGGGAAAGCAGTTAGGAGTGCAAAAGCACAAATGGAGGAGAAACTGCATGCAGTAAAGAAAGGAGACGACCTTTTTAGGTATGTAAGTGAAATTCTTGAATTCTTAATGTGGTGCTCACAAATGGGGAGCATGTACAGGAAATAATGGTCAGGGAGCCACTGGGTGGAAGTGACCATTGCACAGTGTGATTCCAGTTGGATATAGGCAGGGAAAGCATCCCAACTAAGATCAAAATCTTGGATTTCAGGAGGGTGGACATCAGGAAAATGGGTGAAGTGCTAAGGAGCTATCTGGCGGGCATCAGAGCAGATATGGGGGTGGACCAAAGGTGGTCCATCATTATGGAAAGAATATTGGTTGCCACAGATGAGTGTGTTAGGCTCAGGAGGAGGAAGAACACAAGGGCCAAAGCACCCAGCTGGTTCAGTTCTGGGGTTGCCCAGGCAGTAAGAGAAAAGAGGCTGGCCTATAGAAAATTCAGGAAGACCTAGAGAGAGGTGGATAGGGAAAATGACCTAAGGTTGGCTAGTGAGGCAAGTAAGGAAGAATGGTGAGCAAATGCACAGAAGAAGCTGCAGATAGCTGGAGGAATTAAGAAGGGGGAAGACGGGACTTCCGGTGACGTCATCAAGCTGATGGCAACTTTGGAATAGAGCTCTGATCTCCCCAACAAATAAAAACCCTCAGATCAGCAGACAGAAAGCCTAAAAATTACTAAAATTGTGAAAGAAATGTCTGGGGGACATAAATCAGGCAGATCCCATGGAAAAAAAAGGAACAAATAAAAAGGATGGAGGAGGATTGCCACCAGAACAAGATACCAGCAGGAGTGCATCCCCAGCTAGCAGCATGGCATACGATTTAGATACAGATCAGGAAATGGAACAATTCCCGAGATCGAGATTCAAAACAATTATGGCAGAACTGAGAGCCTTTAGAACAGAAACTAAATCGGAATTTCAGGTATTAAATTCGAAAATGCAAGAGATGGAAAGAAGGAGAGAAAGAACGGAACAACGAATAACAGAAGCAGAAGAGGAGATAAGAGAAGTTCATACAGCGGCAGACTATCTTGTAAATGTGCAGGAAAAATTGCAAGAAAAGCTACTAGAATTGGAAGCACAATACCGTAGGGATAACATCCGAATCTATGGCCTCCTGAAAGATGCAGAGGTGGGCCGCATGGAGGATTTTATGTCTGACTTACTAAAGGACGTACTAGAGTTGCCTGCTACTTTTGAATTTAAAATAGAGAGAGCCCATAGATCGCTAACAAACAAGCCAACAGATCCTCGGGCAAGACCACGTTCAGTAGTGCTGAAACTATCAAGTTATAGGGACAAGGAGCATATACTCCGTACTACATGGCAAAAAAGACTGGTGAAATATAATACTGCCAGATTATTGTTTGATTACGACTATCCAGTGGAAATAGCTAAGAAAAGAGCTGCATATTCACCAATTCTTAAAATACTGAGGGAGCAGGGGGTAAAATTCCAGACACCGTTCCCATCGAGATTAAAAATTATGTGGGACACAGGCACAGTAGCGTATGAGAACCCAGAAACAGCTTGGAGGGAACTACAGCAAAGAGGCTGGATTGCACAGTCAGGAGGAGAGGAAGCGTAACACCCAAAACCAGAAAAGGTACAGTGGAAGAAGATGGCGAGGAACAGACAAGGCCGAAAGACATATCAGACAGTACTGCAGTCACTCAGAGACGTACGAAAGATGCTAGATAGGACAGCGGACGAGGAAGAGAGGCAAATGCAGAGCGGAGATACCTGAGAGGTAGAGACAATAATCGGGACTGGCAATAAGAGATCGAGTAGTGCTGTGCTACAAGGAGAGTAAGAACTTGAGAAATCGTGGATCCTAGATAGAGCCCATATTACAGTTCGATTGCCTGGACTGAATTAACATGAAGAATAAAACCCGATTGAACTTTGAGAGACTGGTCAAATAAGGGTAGAAATAACGAGAAAGGAAGGAGAATAAAAGGAAATGGGAAGGAGGAGGGGGGAAGGAATAACTATACTGGATGGATAAAGGGGAGCCCTGAAGAAAGACAAGATAACGCACTACGTTATTAATATTTAAAGAAATAACTTGGAGGTTATGGGAAGCCATCAAGACATCTGAGAGATAAAATAGGGGGTAATATGTAAGATGTGGGGGAGGTGTTACATTTATAGAGAGCAGTCTAAGCAAGGAAGGAAGAACTAAGGACCCTAAGCCATGAAAATAAAAATGATGGGAAGGAAAAGACAAGGGGAGATTGAATAATGGATGGGGAGGAGCGTAAATGTGAAAAGGGGCCAAGAAATACAATAGGGAGAAGGGCAAAGAAACAGAGGAAGAAATGGAACACCAAGAAGGGGTAAATGGAAATGTAAAGAAAGGACAGAAGACAGAATAGGGTTTATAAGGAGGGAACTAAGGAATAGAGAGAAGGGTAATCAGTACTGAGAGGGGTAAAATTACAAGGGAAAGGGAAAGAATTGGCACTAGAGGAAGTAGGGCAAGGAGAATTCCTAGGGAATACAGAAAGGAATGGGGAGAGAAGATGGAAAGAGGGTTCACAAAATAAAAAAAGTTCTCGAAGAAAAAGGGACCGGGGAGGAGGAATTCATATGGACTCCTACAAACCTCCCACTAAGGGGATCTCCCTTTAGGTGTAGTAGAATAAATAATTATACTTCCTCCAACCTTGGAAGCGATTATGTAAATAGTTGCAGAGTTGAAATGTTTAGTATTGTTATGTGTGTTTTGGATGTTGTTAGATATATAATGGTGCATAGGAGTCCAATGAACATTAGAATGAGAAGCTTACAGAAGGAACAAGGAAGGCAAAGCAAGGGAAATGGAATATATAAAATGCAAGGTAAAATAGCCAGAATGTATTATACTAGAAAATGACTAGTCAGAAACAAGTAAATGTATGCTCTCTTAATGATAATGGAATCAACAATCCTATAAAGAGATATACAGTAAGACATTAACCCACATGAAAAGACAGAAACCAAACTTTTCTACTATTGCAGGAAACGCATTTAAGCAAAGATGAACATAACAAGGTAGCGAAATTTGGGTTTGAAATAGTAGTAGCCTCATCATATAGAGGGGGGAAACGAAGAGGGACAGCAGTATTAATTCCATATAATACTCAGTTTCAGCAGACAGATATCTATATGGATAAAGAGGGACTACTGGCACTGGTAGTAGGTAATTTAGCAGGACGTATGATTACAGTAGCATCAATATATATACCACCAGGAACAGAAACAAAAGAAGTGAGGAAGTTATGTCAGATAATAACAGAGAAACAGAAGGGAACCCTAATCCTAGGGGGAGACCATAATATGATATATGATTCTTTAGACACATCTACAAAACAACCTCCCAAGAGAAAGGCACCACAGAGGATGGCCATCAAATATTTCCAAGATGTACAGTGGGTAGATGAATGGTGATATAAACACCCTAATATAAGGACATACACTCATTATTCTGCCCCACATAAAATATATACACGAATAGATTATTACCATATGTCCAGGGAATCCTTGTATATGGTACAGGAATGACAGATTATTCCTACCCCTATTTCAGATCATTCAATGTTAACTCTCAAACTAGAGTGGTCAAGTGAAAAAGGAAAAACTTTGTGGAGGTTTAACAATTTCTTCCTGAATCAAAGAAATTCAAAGAAATGATAGAACAGAGGATCCCCAAATTATCAAAAAATGAAACCCCAGATCTAAAAGGTAATATATATGGGACACAATAAAAGCAGTACTGAGGGCGATATAATTAAATACACCTCATATTATAAAAAACAACAAAATCAGCAGCAAGAAAATTTAGAAAAACAACTAAGGCAGGCACAAGAGAGACATGCAGCGGGAGAGATGAGCTGTGAGAGTATAATACAAGAAATTAAAGGTAAATTACAGCATATACTAGATGTTAAAACAGAGCAAGCTCTACAATACTTAAAACAAAAATATTACGAAGGGGGACCGAGAGCCACTAGACTGCTGGCCCATAGACTCCATAGAAAAATAACACAAACAACAATTACACAAGTTAGAGATCCAGAGGGGGGGGGCAGCTAGCGAGACTACCACAGTTGATTGAGAAGGCTTTTAAGAAATATTACCAGAATTTATACACCTCAGAAAAGGATACAGACATTAATAAGACCGAGACATTTTTGAGAAGATTAAAATTACCTAATCTTACAGATAAACAACAACAGGGACTAATATCCCCAATTACAGAGAAAGAACTAAATAAAGCTATCACGAGTCTTAAGACCCATAAAAGTCCTGGCCCAGATGGATATACAGGGGAGTTTTATAAGTGCTTTCGAGGGAAGTTGATGGCTATCCTCATGGAGACATTTAAAGAAATACAACAAAATAAGGGCTGCCCAGATACATGGAGCTATGCCACCATCACCAGCCTACTGAAACTGGGAAAGGATAGCACAAACTGTAGTTCATACAGACCAGTCTCAGTATTGAATATAGATTATAAATTATTTACATCTATTATGGCTAGAAGGATAGAGGGATTATTACCTCACCTGCTAGAGCAGGACCAGACAGGGTTTGTGACAAGTAGACAAACACAAGACAACATCAAGAGAACACTGCATGTGAGTACTATATGCCTCCTGTCTGAAACACCCTTCCTGCTCCTAAGTCTGGATGCAGAGAAGCCTTTCGACAGGGTGGCATGGCCTTTTCTGAGATCTACAATGGAGAAAATGGAATTTCCAACAGAATTTAGAGAGATAGTAGACTCCTTATATGACAACCCTATGGCATATATTAAAATAAATGGCTCAATATCATCACCAATAACCCTTAAAAGAGGAACCAGACAGGGATGCCCCCTATCGCCGCTTTTGTTTGTGATATACCTGGAGCCCTTGGCACAGGCTATAAGGCAACATAGAGAGATAACGAGGATACAGTTAGGGGGAGGACAACATAAATTGGCTCTCTATGCAGACGACCTCCTGATATACCTAACAAATCCCGAGAGAGAGATCCCTGGGACCACTCTGGTCAGCATTAACAGACTTTGGAGAATTAGCAGGCTATAAGATTAATGAAACTAAGACAGAGGTACTGGGAGTAAATTATAAACCATCAGGTCAGGTGGCGTCTCATTGTAAGTTTAAATGGAATACCCCTACACTTAAATACCTAGGTATATGGTTGAGCCCAGAGTATACAAAACTATATGATCTTAATTATAAAAAACTTCTAATACAAATGCAGAGAGATATAGATAAGTGGACATTGATACCTATGCCATTCATACAGAAAATAGAAGCAGTCAGAATGGTGTTGTTGCCACGATTTCTATATTTATGTACAAACCATCAATTGCAATTCCAGAGATTTTTATAAAAAATTAAATAAGAAAATAACACAACACATATGGGGGAACCAGAGACCAAGAATAAGACAATCAATACTACAACTCTCAAAAGATGAAGGGGGTCTCTCCTTGCCAAATTTTAAATATTATTACATAGCATCCCAGATCCATACGGTGATATACTGGCTGCACCCTAAATATGAGGCAAAGTGGAAAGAAATAGAATTAGCAGAAGAAGACATAAGATGACCACATGGGGCTCTACTGGTAGATAGGGGAGATAAAGAAGGAGTAGATGTTGATAATCCCTCACAATGTCAACATTACAAGTTTGGAGACAGATGTTGAATACCAAGAATATGTCGGAATGGAGGCCCATGTTCTATTCATTGACACACATAGAGAATTTCTTACCAGCAAAAATGGACCTGGGGTATAGGAGATGGGAAAGGAAAGGATTACATATAGTGTACCAATTCCTGAAAGAAGGAAATGTAATGAGCTTCTCAGATTTGGAAAGTACATAAGAGATAACACAGAGAGAGATAGATTCTGATTCTTTCAAATTAGGGATTATATAAAAAGTATCAGGAAAGAACATTGGACATTATATCCTATACCCAAGATTATAGAGATAATACAGAAAACCTTAGATGGTAAGACAGAGTTAACTCACATAATATCCTACTTATATGTGGCAATAAGAGCAATGGAGGGGGATTCAGTTGATTTCATTAGGAGAGCATGGGAAAAAGATTTAAATGTCATAATAACAGGAGATACATGGAGAAATTTTTTATCACATATACATAAAAGTACATCATCACCATGTTGGAGAGAATTTACATGGAAAAATGCTGTCAGGTTTTTCAGAACACCAGCAATCCAGATGCACTTTAATAAGGGGAAGGAAGTGGCATGCTGGAGGAAATGTGGCAAAAATCAGGCAACACATGGGCACATATTCTGGAGGTGTCCAATAATACAACCTTTCCTAAAGGAGGTACAAGAGGCAATTAAGAGTATAATTTCACTCTCTATAATATTGAATGTACCATTATACTTCTTACTGGACTTTCCAGAAGGAAGTAAGGCTATCAGGACAAAGAAACTCCTGCTGATATTGATAATAGCTCTTAAAAAAACATAACAAAAAACTGGTTGTCTCCAAACCCACTCAATTAAGACAATGGCAAAATATAGTGATAGGTATATCTCAAATGGAAAGGCTGACAGCATTGACAAATAAGAGATATGCTCAATTTGAGATAATGTGGAGGAGGTGGGTATTATATATTACCCCAGTGAGACAAGATTTTATACCCTAAAAAAGAGAACAGACAAGACAGGAAGACTGGCTTAGATATAAATATGTACGAGATATAATTCTGTATGAAAGAACTTTGTACAAGAGAGAGCACGTATAGACTAAAAGATCAGAAATGATTGAAATATTCCACTGAATGGATTGTAACAACCTGAAGAAAGCAAGAATTAATTCCTATGCACATATGTAGGTTGTAAGTTGAAATGAAAAGTAAAAAACCTGAAAATAAACAAAGTTTTAAAAAAAGAAGGGGGAAGGCTTTCTTTTGCTATATAAGTGAGAAAAGGGACAAGAGGAAGGGGCTGTTGGGCTTAAGAAATGTGTGGAGTGAGTGGAGGATAATGGAGGAAAAGCAGAGATGGCCTTCTCCCACAGTCGGAGGGGAGGGGGACACAGGGTAGGGGAGAGGAAGGCAAGGGGGCAGGTTTGAGGGTGGTTCTGATAAATGCCAGGAGCATGAGTAATAAGATGCCGGAGCTACAGGCGCTGATGGTGGTGGGGGTGGATGTGGTGACAGTAACAGAGACATGGGCCACATCCAGGCATGACTGGGACCTAAACATACTTGGGTACACCACATGCAGAAGGAAAGGGGGGAGGGAAGGAGAAGGGGTAGCTTTTATCATCAGGGATAGCATAGGGATAAGCAAGGTGGAGGAAGCAGGGGACCAGGTAGAGGCTCTTTGGGGCACCCTGCAGGCTACGGGTGCAAAACAGGTGAAGATGGGGGTGGTCTATAGACCCCCTGGGCAGGAGAAGGAACAGGAGGAAGGCCTGGTGGCTAAACTTAATGACCACTGTGGTGGAGGTAAGGTCATCACTGTGGTGATGGGAGACCTGAATATGCCAGGAGCAGATTGGGGAACCATTGCATCCACATCGAGCAAGGAACAGCACCTATTGGACATCTTCCAGGATGTGTTCCTTGCCCAGCTGGTGATGAAGCTGACAAGGGAAGAGTGCATCCTGGATGTGGTCCTGTCAGACGGGGAGCTCATCAGGGACCTAACTTTTGGGGACCCACTGGCGGGTAGTGACCATGCTACTGTTTGGTTCTCCCTAGAACTAGGGAGCAGGGTAGAACACACAAGAATGACAGTGGTGGATTTCAGAGGGGTGGACTTTGGGGGGATGGAGTGGATCCTGAGGGGCTATCTAGATGGGATCAGGCCAAGCATGGGCATGGAGGCATGATGGGAAATTATAAAAAAGGGGCTCCTGGAGGCTACCAAGACCTGCACGAGGGAAAGACATAAGGGGGCAAAGCTAGGAGGCTGAGTTGGTGGATGAAGGAGGTCCAGAATGTGGTGAGGGAGAAAAAGGCTGCTTATCACCGCTATAAACACTCTTGAGGGGCTATATCCAAGGAAAAGTATGATATGGCAGCCAGGAGGGTCACCAGGGTGGTGAGATCAGCTAAGGCGGGGGCAGAGTTGAGATTGGCACAGGGGATTAGAAGGTGGGAAAAGGGTTCTTTAGGTATATCAGGAAAAGAAGAAAGGTGAAGGGCAGATCAGTTGGCTCAGGATGGGGGGTGGGTGGGTAAAAGAGGTGGGAGAGAAGGCAGAGGTACTAAATGACTTTTGTGCTTCTGTCTTTACCAAGGAGGGGGGAGGGTGGCACTGGTAGAAGAGGGGGAAGGGGATATGATGGATGAAGAGGGGTAAGGATGATGAAATACCCAGAGGTAGGTGCTATATTCACTCAAGGCCCTAAGAGGGGTCAAGGCACTGGGCCCTGATGTGATCTACCCCAGGTTGCTCATGGAGCTGGTGAATACCCTGGCCACCCCCCTAGCAGATCTTTTTCACTCCTCCCTGCAGCCTGGGTGGGTACCTCAGGACTGGAGGATGGCCCATATTGTGCCTATCCACAAGGGGGGCCTGCAAGAGGAGCCAGGTAACTATAGGCCAGTTAGCCTGATGTCGGTAGTGGGCAAAGTGATGGAGAGCATCCTGAAGGAAAGGATAGAGGGGGTGCTGAGGGCACAGGGTCACATAGACATTCACCAGTTCGGCTTTGTTAATGGCAGATCATGCCACACAAATCTGGTGGAGTTCTATGAAGGGGTGACAAGGGTGTTGGATCAGGGCAGGCCAGTGGATGTCCTCTTTCTGGACTTCAGCAGGGCTTTTACCTCCATGCCACATCATGGGCTACTGGAGAAGATGGAGACTATTGGAGGGAGGATGGGCAGGTGGATAGAAAACTGGCTGGCAGGGCGGGTACAGAGGGTGAGGGTTGGGGGGAGGTCTAATCCTCAAGGTTAGTCACAAGTGGGGTCCCACAGGGGTCGGTGCTGAGTCCACTCCTATTTAATGCCTACGTCGCGGACATCAGAAGTGGTATCAGGAGCGGGATCAGCCTCTTTGCGGATGACTCTAAGCTGTGGGTGGTGGTGGATGGGGAGGAGGGAAAGTTGGATCTCCAGAAAGACCTGGAGACTCTAGGGAGGTAGTCATGAATCTGGAAACTAAAGTTTAATGCTGCGAAATGCAGGGTTCTTCACCTGGAGCCAAAATCCCGACTCATAAATACACCTTGGGGGTGGGAGACACTGCAGGTTTCGAGGGGGGAGAAAGACCTCGGGGTGGTGGTGGATGTCAAAATGATTAACTCAGAGCAGTGTGGAAGGGTGGCGGCAATGCTGGGGTGCATAGCCAGGGGGATAACCTCAAGGAATAGTGAGGTACTCCTTCTGCTGTACAATAGCCTGGTTAGACCACACCTTGAATACTGCATGCAGTTTTGGTGTCCCTACTTAAAGAAGGACATTGCGTTACTGGAGAGGGTACAGAGGAGAGTGACCAGGATGGTACTGGGGCTAGGGGAAAGGCCCTGTGAGGAGTGACTGGGGGAGCTCAACCTATACTCATTGAAGGAGAGAAGAGCCGGGGGGATATGATAGAGGTCTTCAAGTATCTCAAGGGGATCAGTAGGGTAAGCCTTGTGGGGGTCCTACAGCTGAGGAAACCGAGGGCCATCAGGGGACACCCCATGAAGCTAGATAGGGGAAGCTGAGGGGGAAATAAGGAGACACTACTTCACTGAGAGAGTGGTGGAGCCCTGGAATGCGCTGCCCATGGAACTGGTGGCTGCTACTACTACTGTGGAGGAGTTCAAGAAGGGCTGGGATAGGTGCAGGGGAAGGTACATCCAGGAGCCCCACTGGGAAATAGGGGGTCCTTGTTGGGAGGGAGGGAGGGTAAAAATCAATGCCCTGTGTAGGCACTGACTATCGAGCAGCCTCGATAGATCATAGGGCCTATTCTGCTGTCTTCATAGTATGTTAGTATGTTAAATGAATACTTCTGTTCCATCTTCACCAGGGAGAAGGATGGACTAGTGCCTTCAGGAGGGAAAAGAGAAGTGGGGGGGATAGATGTAGTGATAGAGGAGGATACAGTGAGTGAGGGGCTGCTGGCATTGAAGGTGGACAAATCACCTGGCCCGGACACAGTACATCCAAGAGTAATAAAGGAACTGGCTGAAGAGCTGGCAGGGCCACTGGCAGACCTATTTAATAGTTCACTAGAGTCAGGCATGGTACCACAAGCCTGGAGAACAGCAGACATAGTGCCCCTCCACAAAAGCGGTCCAAAGGATGACCCAGGGAATTACAGACCAGTCAGTCTGACCTCCATTGTGGGCAAGCTCATGGAGACCATACTAAAGGAAAGGTTGGTGGAATATCTAGAGGAGCATGATCTCCAGGATACGATGCAGCATGGGTTCATGGGGAGGAGATCATGTTAAACGAATCTGATTGACTTCTTTGACTGTGTCACTAAGACAATAGACAGGGGCCAAGCGATACACATCCTCTATCCTGATTTCAGCAAGGCCTTTGACTCTGTGCCCCACAAAAGGTTGATCAGGAAGTTGGTAGATCTAGGGGTTGGGGAAAAGATGGCCAGATGGGTGGAAAACTGGCTGAGAGACAGAACCCAGAGGGTGGTTGTGGGGGAAGAGTTATTTGGCACCAGAGAGGTAACCAGTGGGGTCCTGCAGGGCTCAGTGCTGGGGCCGGTGTTCAATGTCTTCATCAATGACATTGGGGATGGTATTAAGGGCAAAATGTGCCTATTCATGGATGACACCAAGCTCTGCGAGAGAGTTGACACAGCTGAAGGGATACAGGACCTACAGGAAGATCTGGAAAAGCTGGGGAAGTGGTCCAGGATCTGGCAGCTTGGCTTCAATGCCAAGAAATGCAAAGTTATGCATATTGGAGCCAAGAATCCGAAGACAGAATACTACCAGAGTGGAGTACGAGTATCTACATCAGAGGAGGAGAAGGACCTGGGGTGATGATCACTAGTGAGCTGAAGCACTCCATGCAGTGCAAGAAAGCAGCAGCAAAGGCAAACAAGATGCTGGGATGCATATCTAGGAGGATCAGTAGTAGGAGAGAGGACGTTACACTGCCCTTGTACAAGTCACTGGTAAGGCTGCATCTTGAATATGGAGTTCAGTACTGGTGTCCACACCTCAAAAAGGACATTAACCTGATGGAGAAGGTCCAGAGGAGGGCTACAAAGATGGTAGTGGGTCAGCAGGGTAAGGCATAAGAGGAGAGGTTGACGGCACTGAACATGTACTCCCTGGAAGACGGGAGAGAGAGGGGGCATGATGGGACTTTCAAGTACTTGAAGCTGAGTGGCAACCATAATATGAGGGGGCACAGTCTTAAGCTGGAGGGTGGGAGGTTTAGGAGGGAGGTCAAGAAGCACTTCTTCACAGAGTGGGTGGTGGATACTTGGAATGCGCTGCTGGAAGAGGTCATCTCATTGAAGACAGTGGGCAACTTTAAGAGAGGCTGGGATAGGCATCGGGGGAAGATAAGGATCATAGGTAGGGAGGCTGGGAGGAGTGGGGAGGGAGGGCAGGGACATAAGCTCAAGCTGTGGACCCTGCAACACCAGCAGACTTGATAGACCAAATGGTGTTCTGCTGGCTTCTTCGTATGTAAAGCAGAAAGACTGCGGAGGGATAGTAAGGCTTAGGAGAGAAGGGGGGAGTGTGGAGGGGAACCCGGAAAATGCAGACATCTTGAACATACACTTCTGTTCAGTGTTCACAGAGGACGGGGAAGGAAAGGGCCCACAGGTAAGTACCAAGAGCATTGAAAGAAGGGCGGTGGACCACTAGCTCATTTACTGAGGAGAGAGTCCTAAAGGAACTCATAAATCTGAAAGTGAACAAGGCAATGGAGCCAGATGGGGTGCATCCAAGGATACTGAGGGAGCTCAGAGAGGTGCTGGCTGCACCTCTGGCAGCCTGATCAACCACTCACTGGAGACAAGGAATGGTTCTGGAGGACTGGAGGAGAGTAGATGTAGTCCCACTTCACAAAAGGCGTAGCAGGGAGGAGGCTGACAACTACAGGCCAGTAAGCCTGACTTGGTATGAGAAATTGTTGGAATCATTCCTGAAGGAAAGGATTGTAGAATATCTTGAATCCAGTGGCTTACAAGATCCGAGGCAGCATGGATTCGCGGGAGAGGTCAAATCAAACAAATCTGATAGATTTCTTTGACTTGGTGACCAGGGATTTGGATCAGGGTGGAGCGGTGGATGTAGCCTACCTAGATTTCAGTAAGGCCATTGACACCGTTCTACATAGGAGTCTGATAAACAAGCTGGGCAGCCAATGTGTGAGTCCAAATGTGATAAACTGGGTAAAGGATTGATTAGGGGAGAGGAGACAGAGGGTAGTGGTTAACAGAGTTCACTCCGAATAAGGGAAGGTAACCAGCAGGATGCCACAGGAATCAGTACTGGGACCAGTCCTCTTTAATGTCTTTATTAGTGACATTGCAGAGAGGCTAGAAGGGAAAAGTATTCCTTTTAGCGGATGACACTAAAATCTGCAATAGAATAGATGCTCCGGGGGGGGCTGAAAAAAAAGATTACAGATCTAAGAGAGCTTGAGGAGTAGTTGAGGGTGTGGCAGCTAAGTTTCAATCTGAAAAAGTGCAGAATCATGCACTTGGGGCACAGAAACCCAGGGGCAGAATACAAAATAAGGGGGGTGCAGAGATGACCTAAAGGTGGCCAGGCAGTGTGACAAAGCAGTGGAGAGCTAGTGGGATGTGAGGGTGCATAGGGAGGGGTGTTACCAGCAGAAAGGGGGGGGTGTTACTACTGTATGGGCCACTGGTGAGACCTCACCTAGAGTACCGTGACCAGTTCTGAAGACCACATCTCTAGAAGGGTATAGACAGAATAGAGGTGGTCCAGGGGAGGGCAACTGAAATGGTGCAGGGTCTGCATCAAAAGCTTTATGAGGAGAGACTAAAGGACCTTAATATGTACACACTGGAGGAAGGGGGGAATGATTAAGACTTTCAAGTACCTCACGGGTATAAATAAAATTCAAGAGGGAAGCATTTTTCAGAAAAAAAGATGTTCAAGAACAAGGGAACATGCTATGAAGCTGGGGAAGGGAGACTCAGAGGGCATGTGAGGAAGTACTTCTTCACAGAAAGGGTGGTGGATGCCTGGAACAGCCTCCCAGCAGAGGTGGTGGGGGCAAAAACAGTAACAGGATTGAACAATGCATGGGATAGGCCGCATAAAGGAACCTTAGTGGTAAGGAAAGGGGGGTACATCCAGAGATCAAGTAGGATCTGTGGTATTACAGTAGGTAGGGAAAATGGGCAGACTAGGTGGGCCACGCAGTCCTTATCTGCCGTCAAATTCTATGTTTCTATGGGCAACCATTAATACAAGCTTGTGTCCAGCACAGATAAAAAAGGTCCCCCATGGTCCCCTAATCCCTTATTGTAGCGGTTCTTTCCAGCGCCGCTCACTTCCTGAGCCACCTCTCACTGCTGTAACCGCTTCATCATGTATGGTGGTTTCAACAATGCACCCACGCAAAGACATTCTATCTTGTTGTGCTGCAGTAGTGACATCGCTAGTGCAGCACAATAAGCCTATTCTAGGGATGGAATTCCATCCTCAATTGTGTACCATACACTGTATAGAGAATACTGGTTGGGCAACCATGCACAACCAGCCTGAGCTGCCATAGAGGGGTCCTAATTACATCAGACCTCAAGAGCGAAGCTCGAGAAGCCCAATGTAATCAGAAGCCCAAGGTGGCAGCACAGGCTGGTTGGGCATGTGACTACCCAACCAGTATTTTTTATAGTAAATAGTTTTTTTATTTGTTTTAGTTTTCTTTTTTAAATGAAAGTGTTTTCACAGTGTGCTCTACAGCAGCAGTGAACGTGCTGGCGGGTTCAGTTGAGAACTTGAACTGATTGCTGTGCATGGAGCAGCTCTGTGAAAAACACCAGCTGCCTCAAGGATTTCCAATCAGCTGGAATCTTGTTGTTCCACAGAAGGGTATAAGTGCATTCTATCACCTTCGAACTGTGGTACAACAAGGTTTCAGCTGGCATGGACATCATGCAGAACAAACCCTCACTATACACTGTATCATTTTTTATTGCATTTTATAGTGAATAGAGGCTCACTCAGCCAATAAGAGAGCTTATCTATTGTGTCTTTATGTAAGCAATAATATCTGACACGGTGGACAGTATTAGGCTATACTGGACTGCCCAAGGACATAACAAAGCCTGACACCACAGGTGGAGGGCCTTATAGCCCCTGGAAGTTCCAGTATAGCCCATAAGGCCACCCTGGAGGATATCATTGCAGTTAGAAAATGGGTATACGCAACGTATATTAAAAAAAATCAAACAAATGTAAAAACAAAATGATTAAACATAATGTGCCTGTAAAGTAGTCCTTCCAGTGGCTGAATTGCCAGTAGAGGGCACTGCTGTATTAATGAGTTCTGTAAGGCACTTTCTTCTAGTTTCCATCTCTCCCCCCCTCCCCAAACTTCATGAGTGCCATTAGTTAGGTGAGCTCCTGAGTAGTTTAGAAACTGCTAGATTTTGACAACAACAACAAAAACAACAACAACGACAACAAAAAACAACAACAAAAACAACAATAACAACAACAAAGGCATTGGGGACAAGCAGTTGTGGCACCCTGTGCGGGAGAAGCTACTCCAGTCAGTTGCCATGAGCAGTTAAGGTGAGCGTCCATGACAAGGCAACAGTTTATTTCCTTTCTTAAAGCATATCTGGTATGGTGTGGTGTGGTAGACAACGTTTTCCAACTTGCAGTTTTCTTGTTTATATGTGTGCTTGTGGTCGGGCAGAGCTGAGACATAACGGTTGTTGCAATCCCGATCCTGCCTGCCAGCATCTGTCCCACTTGTCCACAGGCCTGTTAACGTCGACAACAGACCCAAGTGCTGTGCGGCTATGATGACACTGGGAGTACAACAAAATAAGCGCTTTAATGGCACTACCAAAAAAAAAAGCTTACTGTTGCTGATTGTTAGCAGGTGGAGGTAAGAGTGAGCACAGGGAAGCTAGTGCTGACTGCAGCATTGAGGAACCCAGTCCACCAAGCAGTCTTGGATCGTGAAATGCTAATATCAGATGTATGAAGAAGAAAATGATAAGGGAGCATTTTTAAGCTACAAATGAGTGCCATCAAGTAGTCTTTTTTGTATCCTGAATGCTGATAGTCCATCGTGAGGAAGGGGATGTACCTGTCGCTAAACAAAACAACAGCATGGGAACTATTTTAAATTTAAAATTCTATAGGCCCAAGGATTTTAGAATTTAATCAGGCATCAGAGACTGGGATTTGCTATTTTCCGCTCTGTGTTGCCTGATACCGGGCCAGTTGATTGGTGGCTTTAGCCAATTAAAATGAAGATTTCTCTCCAGCCACTTTCTAACAGGCTACAAAGGCACTATAGATAAGCTTATTAGCCAATGAAGACACTCCTGGTATGCTAATGAAATCTGACCTAGTCTTCAGGACATAAACGTTTTGTCCGATGGTCACTTTCAACATGGAAAACCCCTGGTTCATTAATCTTTATTAATTTTTCCACTCACTGTAATAGCGATAGTGACATGCTGTGGATATTGAATTTGGGAATAGCACTTCTGGCAGAAGATAAAGACTGTAGCTACTTATCACAGTGCCATTATTCCCTTGTACCACATGCACAGCATCACATTATCGCTATAGCGACTGGAGACCTGTTCAGTCATTCACAGTGCTTATCAGGCACTCTTGATATGCAAATTAACTGATAATGACACCCATAGTATACAAATTAGTTTCTGACCTAACCTTCACCTTATTAATATTTGGTTAGAAATTTGCTTCAAAGCCACAAAAAAATGATGACCAACTCCCAGTTCATTCAGCTGTGACTTTCTGTTCAGTCTCTGCATGTTTTTTTTTTCCCCGTTTCTCCACTCCCTGTAATAGGGATAATGTGATGCTACTGTAACAGTCAAATGTACCTCATAGTTCTAGGTAATCTGGTGGGAGGTCCAGCAGAGACAACTGGGATCTTGCCACATAGGATGTCAAACACTGAGTGAGTAAATAAAAACATTTGTATGAGTTGGCCCAGTGGCACAGAAGACTGAGGCCCTTGCACCTCACCTGCTGCCACACGGGTGATCTGGGTTTGGGAACAGACTCAGATTACTGGAGGTCAGTTGAGGGAGAAGGGGATCGAGCATCCTAGTGACTGCTCTTCTCTTCTGGGGAAGGGTGGCAAGCTGTCTTGGCCTTTGAGTGCCACTGGGTGGAGGTCTGGTAGTAGTGCAGGTTCCGAGTGACTCAGTGGGAGGGGCTGTGGTTCTATAGTGTGTATGTGCCTCCACACACACACACACACACACACACACACTTATGTGCCACGCCACAGTGGCCAGTGGACTGGGAGAATATAGAAAATAGGCTGGGGTAGGCTTAATGAAGCTGCGCCCACTATCCTCTGGCCTGCTCCACCACCCAGCCACCAGCTATCTGAATATGTGTACTGGAGAGAGGACGGCCCTCCTCCTCCTCCTCCTCCTCCTGACCCCCCATGGGGGGAAATCCATGGGGGACTTCTGCAGCCAGAGGAGGCAAGTGACAGTTGGAGGGGGCAGGAACATGGCTGATAGCTGCCTATCTGCAGCCCAAGGAAAAAAAAGAGGAGGGTAGTGATTGTCTACACACCACACACATACTGTATATTTATTTATTTATTTAGTGTTTGTTGACTGGGTAGGTGCACTAGACAAAAAAATCTGCCTATTTTCAGGCACAACCCGGGAAGAGTTACAGACAATAAATGAAATAGCAATTACAATGTTAACAATTCAGTAACAACAGTATAATCTAGAAACAATAGGATGAACAAGAAAACAAAACAGCAAAACATATGTACAATACATGCAAAACTGACGTGAAAAGAGAGGTGTGAGCAGGTGGGGCATTGATAATGGATCATTTACATGTGCACTAAGTTACAGACAATAAATGAAACAGCAATTACAATGCTATGCTATGCACTGTTGGGTGTAAGGTACATGCCAAAGGCGCATACCCCACCCGCGTAACTCTGCAGCTGTGGACAAGTGCACACCTGGTGGCATTCACAACTGCTGGCCACCTATCCACGGCCCCACCCCCTGTCACACAGGGTCATGCTGGGTGACTGGGGACAGAGTAGTGGACCCGGGTAGGCAACCTATCAGATGCCCATCCTGGGTTCAGGAGCAGATCCCTAATGTGGGCAGGCAAGGTCTGGGTGCTTGAATAGCACCCTCAGGTGCATGGACCTGTGCAGCCAAACCACCAACCTCAGCGGACCATCATAGCCTCACTGATGTCCCCCCACTCACACAGCATTGCCGCCCATCCCCCTCCATACAAGGCAGCCCCCACCCCAGTACAGCCCTGGCCCCGGTACTGGACACCCCCCTGACCACACAGAGGCACCCATTGCACCCTAAGCCCCAATCCAACCCCCAGATGCCAGTGGTCTCCCATCCACCCACAGCACCAGCAACCTCCACTCAGACTCCTTACCTTCCTGCTGCTGCTGAGGGTGGGGGAGACCAGTAGCACAGCCCTCCTCACACCTCCATGGCCACTGGCCATCTGACTTACTCAGGGTGCATGTCGGTTGCGTGTGCCCTGCATAAGCCAGACAGCCAGTGGCTGTGGAGGTGTGAGAAGGGCTGTGCTGCTGGCCATCCAGTGTCCAGCACCAACCAGCAGGTACGGGGATGGGAGGGGGCTTTTGGTGCTGGGAGGAACCCACACCACCACTGGGGCAGGGGTGCACCGGGATCGGGGGCATTCCGAATGGTGGGCCATACTGTATCATACTGTACCAGGAAGGGACCTTACGATGGTGCACCTGTCGGAGGGGTGTTCCAGGGATGGGGTACAGTGTGTGTGTGTGTGTGTGTGTGTGTGTGTGCTCCATCAGGGTCAGGATGCAGAGTGTGTGTGTGTGGGGGGGTGGCATGGGTCCTGGGAGTCTGGCTGGACCATGGCCCAGTGGCAATGAGCACTGTGCCCTGATGTACGGACACCCACCAGTGCCACTGCCCCAGCCCTCTCCAGTGGCCTACTGGGTTGGGGCAGCATGGCAGGTCATCAGCCTGTCCCACCGTGACCAGCGGGGTGTGTCTGTGGGGGTGCACAGGGGGTTACGGCAAGGTCCCAGCTGCCATGACCTGTGCAGTCCTCTGCACCTCTGCGGCCAACATATCCTGTGTGGGTGCATGCCCCTTACTGGTGGCATGCCCCCGGCATGCTCCTTGACCACCTCTGGTGCATTTCTGTCTGCACAGCCAGGGGATCGGGAGCATAACAGCTGTGCGCCTCATTCATGAACGCTGTACGGCCACCTCTCTGTGGCATTCATGCATACCAATGCCTGACATTTTTCCATTCACCACATTTCTGCCTGCAACAAAGTATTACTGTGTGTGTGTGTGTGAGAGAGAAGCTGTTTTGTGCTGGACTTGAAACATCTTTGTGCCAAGGCTCCCCCTGCAATTAAGAACTTGAATCAGCTGTAGAAGCTAAACTGGCAGCCGGTGAGAGGGGTGTGGACTGGGAGCTTGTGCTCTTTGCAGCAGAGGAGGGGCAGTCAGCATAAAAGGGTGCTCACAGCTACCACGCAAGTGTGGTAACACGAGCGTGAGTGCCACTTGGCATCAAAAAATTAGTAAGTTTAGTGAAGGGCTGAATTCTTTAGCTGAAGTTTGACATTAGGATTTATAGATTATGAATTATATGTAATAATTAAATATTCAAACTCTCACTCAGATTTAAAAGTCCAAACTTGGTGAGTGTTATATTGAATTTTGATTCTTTTAATTATTAACCATGCAGAAATATGTAATGTACTGTGTCTTACTTGTAATACTTATTAATCAATGGAAGAAGATTGACTGTTGGGATCGGGGGGTTGCTCCATCACCTGCAAGGCAGCAAGAAAAAAATATGCTGTGGCATTTATTTATGTCGTCGGGTCCAGAACTTATTTATAGAACCAGAAGAAATGGATTCTCTAGGCAGTGGCGATTATTTAATCAGGTCAGAATCCAATGTTTTTCACCAAGAAAATCCCACTTAAAATTAACTACACCATTTGTTTGTAGCATAGCAATACTGCTTGCAGGTGATGTGGAGAAAATTCCCGGCCCCAAAGGAGTCAATAAACAAAATTTAAAAATTTCACTTGAAAATGCAAGAAGTGTTATAAACAAGATGCATGGATTTCAAATATGGACTAAAAGTTATGAACCAGACATGATAGGATTAACTGAAACATGGTTATCTCAAAACATACAGGATAAGGAAATATTAATGGATGGTTATAATCTTTTTAGATTAGATAGGTGAAAGGGGTGGTGGGGTTCTTTTATGTATCACAGATAAACTGGGCTTGGGAGAAGTTGTTTTTCAGGGTAATTTAGAGGGAATTGAATGTCTTTGTGTAAAATTTGAAAGATTGCAGCTTTTAATTAGTATAGTATATTCCCCTCCAAAAGTAAATACCACTAAATTTTAATTATTGGCATCTAAATTAGCATTAGTGTCAGATGGTAAAGCTTTAATACTGATTGGTGATTTCAACGCTGCTTGGGGCAAGCCAAGGGGACTTAAATTGGAACAAAGTTTTGAGATACTAAATGCCAATCAAATAATAAATCAGAGTACTAGGAAAAGTGGGGTTAAAAGTCAGGGGAGTATTTTGGACTTGATTTTTCTCTCTAGGAGCTTTCTTGTTGAAAAATATTTGATTTTACCTCCAAATTTGGGGGATCATAATCCAGTATATTGTGTTGTAAAAGATTTAAATCAAATAATTGAGGAAGAAAAGAGCACCCTAAAAAGAAACTTTAAGAACTATCACCCAAATAATTTTGTTTATGATTTAAATTGTGTAGAGTGGGGAAGATTAAATTTAATTCCAGACGTAAATTTGGCGGTTGAAGAATTTTCAAAAACTTATTTAGAGGCTTGTAATAGGCATGCACCATTTAAAAAAACTAAAACAAAGAAAAAGCATCATCCATGGATAAACGAATATTTGAAAAAGAAAATTAGTATTAGAGATAGAATCTGGAAAAGAGCATATAAAACAAAATGGGAGGAAGATGGGTTAATTTCAGAATTAAGTGAAATGAATGCAAAATGTTAATTAGATCTGCAAGAAAAAAATTTTACAACATAAAAATTGAGACTTGTGATCCTAAACAATACTGGAATATGATAAAATTATTGGAAAACCCTTTGAGAGTTAAGTCTTGTATAAAAATGTCTAATAATAAGGGTGAGCTCCTTGACTCAAAGAAAACAGTCCAGTTATTGAATAAATATTTTTTAACATTGCCTGATATTACCATCCCAACTGGTTCACAAGTACAAACTAATTTAGTAAATAAAGCAACTAATAATGAAAATAGTCCTCTTTTTTATTTCAAAAAAATTAAAATCTCGGAAGTTAGGCGGGAAATCTTAAAACTAAATAAAAATAAATCATATGGTATGGACAATATTGAAGGGAAATTTATTAAGGATGCAGTTAAAGTCTTATCACCAATACTGACCGATTTATTTAATCAAAGTTTGATGGAAAATGTTTTTCTCTCTATCTGGAAAATAACCAAAATAGTACCTATATTTAAGGGGGGTGATTCTAATGATCCCTCAAACTATAGACCAATAGCGATCCTCTCCATCCTTTCTAAGTTAATGGAATGAATGGTGTTCATCCAGTTGTATAGTTACTTAGAAAAATATTCAAAATTGACTAAATACAAACATGGCTTTAGGGCAGGTTATTCAACTTGCACTACACTCGTGGATTTTGTTGATAAAGTGGCAGTGGCCTTAGATAGGGGAGAGTCCATGGGCGCAGTGTTTGTTGACCTGTCCAAAGCCTTTGATTTGGTTGACCACCATTTATTATATGAGAGGATCGGTGTAGCTCCTAAGTTATTATTATGGTTTAAATCATATTTGAGTCAAAGAAAACAACAAGTAGTAATAAATGGTCAATCTTCTGAAGTGGGTAGTATATAAAGAGGTGTCCCTCAAGGTTCAATTTTGGGGCCATTATTGTTTTTGTTATATATTAATGAATTACCTACCAAAATAAACAATACACAAATCAGGTTGTATGCAGATGATACAGTACTTTTAGCATCAGCCAAATCTCAAAATGAAAAAGTGGTTAAACTACAGATGGATTTTGATGTTCTACAGGATTGGTTTTCCAGCTCTAAATTAGTGATAAGTGATAAAAAAACTCATTTTATGTTTTTCAATAAAAAAAACAAAGGTTAATAAAAAGCAGATTAGGGATAGGGAAATACAAATGAGAAATGGGAAAAAATTGATAGTCACAGATCAATATAAATATTTAGGTGTAGAGATTGATTACACTTTATCTTTCTCAGCTCATATTAATAATACAATAAAGAAAATTAATAATAAGATGGGGCACTACGTAGGTAATCAAGGATATTAAATCTACAAACCCAGAGGTTAATTGCAAATCAATTAATAATGCCTGTATTAGAATATGGAAATATGGTGTATAATATTGCGGGTCAAACACATTTAAATAAATTAGTCATATCATATAATCGATTGGCAAGATTTGTCCTGAACTGTAGTTATAATACTCATCATTGCATTTTGTATAGAGACCTAAACTGGGACAGTTTATCAGTACGATTTAAAAAACAATATTCATTATTTATCTGCAAAATAATAAATGGGATGATTGATGGAAACATGGAATTGTCTTCTGCTAGTAAATTTTATCCATATTTTTTAAGGGATGTAAAGCATAGAGGTTACACTTTTCCAAAAACTAATACAAAATATGGTACTATGACACTTGAGGCTCAGACTTCAAATATTTTGAATAATATTCCCTCTGAATTAAGGAAAGCAACTAAACTATCCCAGTTTAAGTTTGGATTGAGCACTGTATTTTATAATGAATGTATTTGTTTTTAAAATGTGGATAAATGTGTTAGTAGTTGGTTTGACTGATGATTTTTGTCTTGTATAATGTTAAGAATTATTTATTAGTTGTTCTATGTAGTCTGAATCTGTGTATGTTATATTGAATGTAATCTGTTCTTTTGACACAGGACAACTTTGAAAATAGGTCTATGACCTAAAGTTTTGCTATCCTGTATAAAAATAAGCATTTTTACTACTACTACTACATGCGCCCAGTATACGCAGCATGTTGGCATCATGCATATGGCCCAATATGATGAACAAGAAACAACAAAACATATGTACAGTAAGTTCAAAATTGACATGTGAAAGGAGAGGCGTGAGCAAGTGGAGCACTGATAATGCATCATTTACATGTGCACTTATCAATAGACAGGAGATGCTCACAGAGATCTTTCTTAAATACCTGGTGGGACCTAGTGCATCTTAGTGACATAAAAAGGGAGTTCCAGAGCTTGGGTGCAAATACTGAGAAAGCCTGCTCCCTCATCCTAGTGGCACAGATGGGGACAGTCAGTGAGGACTGATCCATAGGTCACAGGCTGCATGCCTGTGTGGAGGGTTTAACCAAGCTGGCCAGGGTGGCTGGTGTACCAGTTCTGATAATGGTATCTATGGTATGAGCAACTGTGAAAAGCTGATATGAAGGTGGCGAGAGCCATCTTAGTCTTGAGTATAGGGTACAGTGATAAGTAAGTTGTGGAATGGAGTGAGAAAAGCGACATATGTTGTTATAGCATGTGTTCCATTTGTTTAGTAGCCCCTTGTTTGCTTCCAGGTAAGGCACCAACCCATAAGCAAGGCTAGGCCGAAGAACACCATGAGCTAAAGCTAGTCTAGCATCTGCAGTTAGGGCATACCTAATTTTATATGCAAGCCCAAGCTTTATGTTAACTAACTTACAGGTATGTGCCAGCTGTAGATTAAAGTCCAAGGCAGGGTCTAGAGTGACGGTGACTCCTAAGTATCTGAAAGAGTCTACTACTTCAAATGTGACACCCTCTTTGCTGATTATTGAGAGGGCACAGGGACAGGCCTTGATTCTTGTCACAGAGCCAAAAAACATAGCTAATGTCTTTTTGGTGTTCGTGAGAAGACTGTTTTGTACTAACCAGGACTGTACAGAGTCAAAATTAATATTTAACTGCTGACTGATGTTAGTGATGTCTGGGGCACTATAATACAGAACCCTGTCATCTGCATACAGTAAGTTACAGCAGGAGCCACTGTGGAAGGCAGGTTATTGATAAACAGTGTGAATAGTAAGGGACCAAGTATGGATCCTTGAGACACCCCAATGCTAGTGTGTTTCAAATTAGATTTGACGCTATTTATTTCTCTGACTTACATCTGGCAGGAGAGAGAGCTTTCAATCCAGAAGACAGCTGCAGTAGAGAAACAAAGAGTGTACAGTTTATGCAGTAGCAACGTGTGGTCTACAATGCCTCAGTTAAATCAATGAAAATGGCCCCTGTGAGCAATCTTTGTCCATGGTTCTCTTGACATCATTTGTTAATTTCATGAGGGCATCGGTTGTGCTATGTGCCCACCTAAAACCATGTTGTGCTGATGTTAGTAAGGTATGCTGCTGGAGGTGTTCTTTAACCTGGCAGGCCACTCTAGTAAATGATAGGGTGCCTGGCACCAGTATTTAAGTAAACAGCCATTTATATAGTTTGGTAGCCAAGGACCAGTAAGTTAATTGCCCTGGCTAGCATATGCCCTGTGGTCTAGTGATAGTTATTTGGACCAGCCTGGAGTTTGGTATGCCCATGGGACATAGAGATTAATTATCTGCACCCATATTTTTGTTTTACTTATAAGAAAGTGTATTTAATTATTTAGAGCAGTTGCTCTATTGTATTGCAGAACGGTAGCTGTGCAGCACTTGGCACCAGAGTAGAGAGTGAGTGAAGCAAGCTAGCTCAATGAAGAGAGAGAGAGAGCAGTACCACACTGAGTTGCAAAGGCAGGTCCAGAGTCAGATGCTGGCCTCCTGGAGTGACAGTACCACCACCACTGTTGCGTATCAGGCTGACGCTTGACCAGCACTATTGAGAGCAAGCACTTTTAGCGGGAAAAAAAATGCCAATTGTCACCAAGAAGCACATTTTGGATGGTAGGCAACAAGCTTCAGGATAATAAATATAGGGACTGTCTACAACATCCAGTTAATAACCCACAGGGGTTAGAGAAAGAGGAGAGAGACAATGCCTCAGAATGGGGGTGGGATTACAAAACAGGAGCCATTTTAGACAGCAGAAGGCTGCTAGGAGAATACATCATAATGTGTACTGCAAATATTCAAGAAAAACCTACAATATGTTAATAAAATAAATAATCTAACATTACAGCAGGCTAGCTAACAGTCCTAAGAAAAGCACCATGTAAGTGGTGTTGTATAGAAATATTTCTTTACAAAAACAGAGCTAAGCAAAGTGTTAAAGTGGAAATGAGACAGTTAGAATTTAAATTGCATAAAATGTACAAGTTTTTTGCTATTGCCCACGACTCAGCCAATTTAAGTAAGAAATACATCAAAATTGCTACATTTATAGTAAGTTGGAAGGGTGGGCTATCAGATAAAAATAGTCTCACTGGTATCAGTGGCCAAGAAAAAGGAGGTTTCTGACCTGTGAAGGTGCAGTGGTCAAAGAAAATTATCTGCAGTCCAGAAGTCATGGTGACAGGCAGGGAAGGATGAAGGAGGAGCCAGGAAACAGTGTGTGCTCTTGGGCAGTAGTAGTTACTGGAGCCCTTAGGACAGCCCTGGGAGAAGCTCAGACCACAGGTATCAGAATAAACTGTTTTTAATTCTCAGACATGAGGGCAAGTGTATTTTTATTTATTTAGTTAGTTATTTAACAAGTTTCATCAGTAAAGGCATACTGAGCTGAGTAACAGCTCATTTCCAAATGCGTCCAGAGGGAAGGGGAAGAGGAGAGTAATCTATAGCCAATAATTACATGGCAGGTAAAGGACTAAGCTTAAGCAATAATCTACAATAATAAAAAGAATTATACAATATTTGTGCAATTTTTTTGTGTAATGTATGCAGGGAGGAACATGGGATTGCAACCCCAAAGAGAATCAAAGAGGTAATGATACTCAGGAATGAATAAAGTGCAGTGCAATAAGAAGGAAGAGACAGACAGAGCAATCCATTGAGTTTTGAGGAAGAATGGATCCTAGGTGTCAGAGTAAAATTACCAGGCTAAAAGTACCAGGGTAAAACAGGCAGGGTGCCATTGTTAAAGGAGAAAATGATAATTTTAGCAGAGTTTTCACCTCAGAGTTAATGGCTGAAGACACACTGTAAACTGACAGTTTTTGCAAACGAGAAATGTCATATAATAATGACTTGGGGTTCCCTTGGCTCAATTAATTAACAAAACATATGAACATATGAAAAGAGCCAGCAGATGAAGACCATCTGGTTTATTATGTCTACTTGATAAGTGATGCAGGTCTGGTCTTACAATTTACGCCAATGACCCTGCCCCCCGACTGTCTCACCCTCTCCCCTTTCTCCCTTTCCTTGGTCCCAAGGGTTCCCTTTGTGCTTATCCCAGGTTCTCTTGAATGCTACCACCATCCTTGTTGATATCACCTCCTCTGGCAGCTCATTCCAGGTGGATACCATCCTCTCCATATAGAAATGCTTCCTTACATCCCTTCTGACCCCTCCCCCACCAATTTTAAGCTGTGCCCCTTAGTGGTGCTGTTATCACTCATTTTAAAGAGACCCTTCCTTTTTACTCTGTTAATTCTTTTCATGTACTTGAAGGTATCTATCATATCACCCCTGTGCCTCCTCTCTTCTAGGGAGTACATCTCTATCCTGTGACCCCCTCGATCATCTTGGTTGCTCTCCTCTGGATCCCCTCAAACATGCTGATGTCCTCCTTAAGGTAAGAATGCCAGTACCTCACCCCATATTCTAAATGTGGTCTCACAATGACCTGTACAATGATAAAATAACCTTACTCTGCCTACTACTAAATCCCCTTGCAATACACCCCAGCATCCTGTTAGCCTTCGCCACCACCTTTTTTCACTGAGAGGTGTGTTTCAGGTCACTCATAGTCACTACCCCTAGATCCTTTTCCTCTTCAGAAGCAGTTACCTGAGCCTCTACTTACCTCTAATACGTAGTCCTATGGTTCTTGGCACCTATGTGCATCACTTTGCACTTTTTGGCATTGAAACTAAGTTGCCAGATTCCTGACCATCTCTGCAGTCTGGCGAGGTTCTCCCTCAGGTCCTATATCTCCTCCTTGGTGTCCACTCTCCCACAGAGTTTGGTATCATCCGCAAACAGGCACATTTTGCCCTTAATGCCTTCCCCGATGTCACTTATGAAGACACTGAAAAACTCAGGCCCCAGTACTGATCCCCAAGGGACCACGCTGGTGACCTCCTTGGTGCTGGAGAACTCACCCCCAACCACTGCTCTCTGGGTTCTACCACTCAACCAGTTTTCAAACCATCGTACCATATTCTCCCCCACTCCTAGATCCCTCAGCTTCATTATCAACCTTTTGTGTTGTAGAGAATCAAAGGCCTTGCTAAAGTCCGAGTATATGATGTCCACCGCCTGGCCTTTGTCCACTGCCTTCGTGACCCAATCGAAGAACTCGATAAGGATCATTTGACATGATCTGCTTGCCACAAACCTATGCTGTCTTTCGTCTTGTACTGAAGACATACTGAACTGAAAACATACTAAAGAGAGCACAAGAAGTCAGCTACCCAGCTAGGGAAGTGAGAATGCGATTTATTCTATTTTTAATACATTTTATGGTGGTTTTTGCAACATAGGTATGTTCAGAGCAGAGGAGACAAAATGTCCATTAAGCTCGCTGTGATTCAGTGAAAGTACCCTGTTATATTGTTTTTAATACAGAAATTGTCTAATTTTTCCTTACATTCCCCCATGTTCTTACTTCCCACTATTTCTAAGGGAGTGAATTCCACATTGTTACCACTTTTTGGGTAAACCAGAAGGCTCGCTTTGTTGTATGGCATGCATCTCCTTTTAGTTGAAACTCATGAGATCTGGTGCTGTATTGCTGATTTTTGAACTCTAGACCCAGATGCTCCCAAAGGTCATGATTTGTACATGCGCTATAAACGAGACATAAATCTCCTTGTAGTCTGCGATATTCCAGGGAGAACATACCTAAACTATCCAATCGTTCACTACAGCTCAGGCCCTGTATTTCCCTAATCATCCTTGTAGCCCTTCTCTGGACCCCATCAAGTTCTCTGGTATCAGTTTTTTGTACCTGGTGCCCAGAAATGGGCACAATACTCAAGGTGCGGCCTAACCAAAGAGATGTACAAGGAAACCACCACATCTCTATCCCTACTGGTGATATGCCTCCCAATGCTAGACAAGATGTAATAGAACTGAATCCAAGTTAACAGGGCAGAGCAGACTCAACATTTTCAAGCAGTTGGTCATTAATTTCAAACCTGAGGATTCCACTGTGACCTATGCTGCTGCAAGACTCCAAGATGGAATCTCAGGTGATTGGTGGTAATGAATGGAACCAGTTAACTGTCCACTCAGGGGTTAAAATCTGGGTAAAAGAGAATTATGACTGAGTATAAAAGGAGCTACACAGCTCAGTTTTAGGGAGATTGAGCAGGAAGACTGACCTGAAGGGATCAGTTCCTGACCAGAGAGAGTCCAACCTTTAGAGACCTACTACCAGATAGGGCCTGGGGACTATCTCTCACATAGTGAACCTGGTATATAGGAGATTGCCTCTATCCCAGTGCCAAGCCAGTAGGGCAATACGTGAAAAAAGGGAGAGTATAGTTACTGCCTCCTGCAAGTGGTACCTGTTCCTATAAGTTGTTTCAGCCTGCATTTATCAAGTTCAGCACATGTTTTCCAGCATCCAGGTTGTCTGCAAGAATCAGCACCACCAAGATTCAACTGCTATCTCCAAATGGCCCTGCCTTTGCCATCAAAAATTCCTGAGCTCATTTAAGGAAAGTGGTACAGTAATTTCAATGTATCTGTGGGACTAGTTCAAGAGGGACACTCATCTGCTATACTGGGATTTGTGATTCCTATTTCTATAAAAGGGCTCCTGTCCAGCAATTACATTTGCTCCAAGACTAAGAGGGGATTGTATGTGAATGCATAGAAATATTTATTACCCAAATGTGATTTAATGCTGCAGTGAATTTACAGTGATGTAATATAGACTATAAATTATATAAAGTACAAGTGAATGCAAACTGTTTAGTTACCAGGGAAGCAGGGACTCAGTTAACTTCATTTCAGGAGTATTTAACTTCCAAAAATAATGTAAAACCCTCCAAAATAAAGGAGAAGGAAGTCATTGACTTCCAAATGTACAACCAAATCAAAACAAAAAGACGACTTTCAAAATTGCAGTCATGGAAGTCAAGAAATAATGGATATTTCTGAAAGAAACTGAATTGTATTTTAACACTAATATTTATATTAACACCCATGAACTGGTCTTTCCTTGAATATTGATTTCACAATGTTGGTTCCAGAAAGTAATTTGACTTCAAAAAAATTGGAATGACTGTCAGATTTTGTCTCATGGAAGTTTTAGACTTCTACTAAAAATAAATTAGCTAAACCCCTTCAGGGACAGGTATCTGGGTAAAGAGGGTGGGCTGACTGTGGTGGGCGCAGGTCTAGTATCCACTGCATTCCCTTATGATATCTATAAAGGGAATGTGCAGCAACTAAGGTTCAAGGCTGGCCTAGTGCTGGTGGTATTGCTATACTGGAGGACTGGTGGGTATATCCTACAGTCTCCAGGTTTAGCAGGTGCAGACCCCTAGGAAGAAAGCATCAAAGTATAAGGATATGTGCATAGAGTATAAGTTGCAGTTAATTTAAACGGTTATTGCAAAAGTGTTGTTGTTATTTCTCATTTGCAAGCTGTGTCTGTGATGCTGGCAGAATAGCCCAGTAAATTTACCTTTATTTCACTCAACAACTGTGCCAGAGTCATAATTCGAAGTTATCCAAGCCTCACAGTTCTTGTTGTCTCCAGTGTCAGTCAAGTACAGTGCCTTCTTTCCCAAACAAGTTCCCACATCCATCTGGTGTGTAGACCAGGTGGCTGTACATGCCATCTCAATATATGCAATCCAGTGGTGATGGGCAGAAAGAGAAGTAAAAGAACCTAAATAACTCCTCATTGTCATAGTCTGCGCTTGCATTGGTTTGGCATCACAGCGTGGTAACAGTGTGTGTTACAAAAGTTGGCATACCAACTTGGGGTTGATAGTCTGAATCAGCAGTTGGTTGCCTTGGAGTTATACTGCAGATGTTGAACTTGGGAATGATGGCACTGAAGGCAGCAGATAAAGACAGAGGCGGGACATCCACAGCATCACATCATCGCTATAATATACTACACTAATATATTTTGTACTATATTGCACTTTAGAAACTATAGGGGTATTCACTGTTCTGTAGTAAAGTTTACAGAAGGGCAAGTTACTATCTAGCTTTTTTTGTTTTTAAAGTTTATTGTAATGCATTTGTAATCTCCATGGAACCTAATGTGTGACTCTAAGCAAGCCACTTAACCCTCCAGTGCTCCCAGGTTGCCCCTAAAAACAGGCATTTGTGCCTAGTGAGCCTTACGCAGTTACCAAAGACTAAAATAAAATAGTGGGTTCCTGTGTGATTAGGTATGGAGCTTCCAAATTGTAAGAGGTTAACTCTGTGGAGCTAGGCTGATGAGTCACTACAGGGGGTGTGGCTTGTTGTTGGAGGGAAGCTGTACTGAAGCCGTAGTGACAGCTGGTGAGAGGGCACAACTCTGCCCAGACCCTGAAACCTGTTCATCTGCAAGTTTCCCTGAGGAGTGGAGTTTCCTAGATCCTGCTTAACTGTGGCAGCAACTTGATAGTCATCTGTTCAAGCTGGAGCACACCCTGCCAGTTTGTGTGAATCCTCATGCGGGAACTCTGAGAAGAAAACTCGGGGTAATGAGGAGAAGCTGAACTGTTTCACCCTCGGAGATGCCGTTGACATTTGGGACAGTCCTGCTGGCTTTAAAGTCTGGACTTTACCCACTGTGTTTTCTTCAGGATAAGGATAAGGGGAATGGACCTGTGAAATGCCATCTAAAGAAATGTGAAGTGTGAGAGACAAACTTGAGACTGTTTTTTGGGCTTTAGAAAAGTCTGCCACTAAGAACTTGTAACTTTCTGTGAGAGAGGAGGAAAAGAAGAAAATGTTTAACACGATCACAGAGATTCTCCTTATCCAGAGGAACTAGACAGGGGTGTCCCCTCTCCCATTTTCTGTTTGCTATTTGTATTGAGCCCCTAGTCTTAGCAGTTTGGTAACACCCAGACAGTACAGGTATCTCAGGCCCAGACTGAGAGCATAAAATCTCCTTGTATGACGATTATACCGTTCTGAGTATCCCACAATGCTCTATCCCCCAAGCTTTGTGAGTTACTAGAGGTTTATGGGACTTTGTCAAGGTATAAAATAAATTATGATAAATCTGAAGCCCTAAAACTTAGTGGCCACTGCCACAACAAGTTTTAATGACCTTCCAATTCACTTGGGCCAAGGGTAAGACAGTGAGGTACTTAGGGTAAAGGTTACTACAACTCTCCACAAGCTTTTCCACCTAACTACAACACAATACTGCAGGATTTCACCTCTGATCTCTATCATTGGTCTAAACATTCTGAAAATGAATATTCTGCCCAGACTTCTATTTCTATTCCAAACCCTCCCACTCAAGAATCAAGAAACATATTGGAAAAAAAACTATGTACCACCTACATCAAATTTGTCTGGAATGGAGGAAGGCACCGATTAGCCCCAAAACTTCTGGAACAGCTTTGGGAGCATGAAGGTTTGAGGCTGCCAAATTTTAGATTTTATTATCTTGTAGCGTAACTACTACCAATAGTCTCCTGGCTGAAATAAAAGGAAAGCAGAGGCTGGTACAAACTGGAGAATGTGACTTCCCTCCGTGCGCCTCCTTATGCCTTGTCTTTTATTAAGATCACTCTTGAGGTATGGAAAAAACATAAATAATCCTTGGACGAGACAAACCCTATGATCAATCCAAAAACCTAGATTAGTTACGGATACCCCTAGTTCTTCAGGTCCCCTAATACTCATAATAGACGACCCAGAGTTCTCCTTTCCCAAAACTGACAACAGTTTCAAGACATGGAATGATAAAGCCATAACCCATTATAAACAACTGCTGCATGGGGATTAGTTTGCTTCCTTTGCCCAGATAAGACAAACCTTTAGGCTACCGGTTTTTCCAATTTTTTTCTGGTTCCTCCAAATAAGGCATTACTTACTCACGGAAGCAGGCTTATCCAATATAACTAGGGACCTATCTAAATTGGAAGACTGTTTTTATTAGATGGCTACATTAGGAGAAGAGAGGGGACTGATATCCCAGCTTTACACAATATTCCTGGCAGCAGAAGCTCACCCCCCTGATTACATTAGAATAAATTGGGAGACAGAGGTAGGAGTTCCTCCAGCAGTGGAGGAATGAACCTATCTTTGGCTAGAAGGCAGGAAATTATCAGCCTCCCTCGGAGGGAATTCAGGTGGAAAATCTGTACTAGATATTTTCATGTCCCCACCATCACACAACACATTCATGGGTGAAATTCCTCTTTGTGTTGGAGAAACTGTGGTCAGGTGCCAACACATTTCCATATCTTTTGGCAATTCCCAGAGCTGAGTACTTTTTGGAGGGAGGGTTCGGAAAGAGCTGGACTTGATGTGGGACAAACCACTGCCCCATAGTTTTAAGTCTATGATATTCGGGTACCCCATGAGAGAAACAGACCCCCACAAATACATACAATTATATAACCTATGGTGTATGGTAGTGTGTACATGAATTACTTCCCATTGGCTTTCAGCTACCCCTCCAGCGGTGGGGGGAATGGCAAACCAAAGTGTTAGAGATACAAGCAATGGAATGCAGAACAGCAGAACTAAACATGACTGTGGAAAACTATACCTCCTTTTGGGCTAATTGGAAAACCTACTGTCTAGCTGCTTTGGCTCTAGCCGCAGGGACACTTGGAGAGGTGACCCCCCTTGAACAAATACCCCCAGGAAGGAAAAGAAGGGAAAAAAAGGAAAAACAAAAAAGAACATATCTGGTTCTTGAGAGATATCCATGAAACTAACTTAGGCTATATAAATAGATAGCTACTTAACTGGCACAACAATCACACTGCACAGTTTATGTTCTGTTTTGGTTGTTATAACATATAGAATCGTGTATGGTAGCCCATACACAACAATGCTATTCTTACACCAAGTGGTTACCATGAAGTCAAGGACCTTGAGAGCGAAGCTCGAGAGGTCCCTTTGTCGTCATGGTAACCACGAGGTGTAAGAAAAGTGTTATAATGTATGTTAGAACACACCTTAACCTTAGAAATCATCATTTTCACTAAGGTTGTTAATACTCGATGTGGCGTAGATATGTGTTGTTAACTCTATCGATGCTACATCACATCGATAGGTTAACAACAGTGATTGGTCTGCGCATGTGCGTGCTTTTTTTCGACAGGGAACCGATGCATGAACAGCAGCGGTTAGGGAAGGACTGAACAAACGGCAGCAGCGGTGACTACTAAAGAAAAAGTAAGCAGCCTTTTGAGGTGGGACCATACACTATAAAACATAATGTATGGTCCCTCTATCGTCAACCGGTCAATTTTAACCGTCTCGAGGTTGCCATGGTGATGTAAACCTCTCGAGGTTTACACGGTCGCCCTGGCAACCTCTCGACTGTTAACTGACCGGTTAACGATACAGGACCATACATTATCCTCTATGTTGTGTATGGGGGCTACCATGCACCATTCTATATAGAGTATGGTACAAAATAGCCAAACCCGGTTACTTTTTGTGTTAACACAAGCAATCCTAACATTCCGCCAACCACAATTCACCACCATGTGCTTGCCAGCCAGCTTGCACATGTGATGCTTCAACTGCCTGCTGTCCTATGAACAGCGCTGATGGAGGTGGATGCATTGTGATATAGCTACATCACCACTGCAGCAGAGCTCTTTTTCAAGTGTATTGATCTCTATACACAACCACGTTCCACCATACACTATAAATTTATTATAAAAGTTGTTTTGTTTTTAAACACATGAGACGAGAACAGGAAGAACGTCTTCTTTTTTTATTGCATACCAAGACATATTAATTCATAGGACTCATAAGGCATAATAAGAACTGAGAAACTAATTTATTGGAAATAACTGATATATATGCACCTCCTATTTTATACTGTATTAATTGTGAGATGGTTGTACTTAATGTATAAGATGCCTATGAACTATACAATCCCTGGAAACAAATGCTGTATGGTATGTCACTACTGTTTCAGCATGTGCTTTCAAATAAAGCCAGGTAAAAAAAAAAAGAGAAAATATGTTTATACTACTATTTAAATGCTATGTATCTCTCCCCCATTGGGGGAGGGCATATCATGAGGTTTCCAATCTCGTGCCTATAGCCTTTGTCCAAGTGCGAATCGGAAATGGGTTCCCAGTGGACACTGTTGCCACCCTGGTTATACCCTAGAGGCATGGGGATGGACCATGCTCAGTGGACTAGGTGTGTGGGGGGAAATTACTTTGGAGGTTGGATGGGAAAAAAAAAAACAGTTTTGGGAGGGTGGGATCCTGTTTTGGGTCCACCCCAAGTATAAGCTGCACTTCTGCCAGGGTGTATACTGACTTGTGGTAATGTATTTGGGGTACCTGTGTTACTTACAGTCAAAAAAGATCTACCCCTTCCCCATGAGAAACCAACTAAGGTGTTGGGCTAGTTGTTTGCTACTGATGAAGAAACACTGCCATGTACATGTATATCTTTGCTGTTGTTGCTGAACTACCTTAAACATAGAAACATAGATCATGATGGCAAAAAAAGACCAGAAGTCCATCCAGTCTGCCCATATGCCCTACAATCCCTGAAACCTTCCTTGGAACCTATTGTTCCTCCAGGGTACTAACCTTCCCCATCTTATCCCCATTCTCCTCCCTGGTCTTGTTGCCCCAGGTGACCACTAGTCCCTTCATTCTATCCCATGCCTGTTTGAATCCCCTGACTGTGTTTGTACCCACCACCTCGACTGACAGACTGTTTCAAGATTCCACCACCCTTTCTGTAAAAAAGCACTTCCTCATGTCCCTTCTGAACCTCCCTCCTGTTAATTTCCACTTGTGACCACATGACCTTGAGTTAGTATTCAGGGTAAATAATTCCCCATGGTTTACCTTGTTAATTCCTTTTAAGGAACATGAAGGTCTCTATCATATCTCCCCTGTTCCTTCTGATTTCCAATGAGTACATATGTAATGCCTTGCAACGCTCCTCAGAGGATCTGCCCTTCTGGCACTGAATCATTTTTGTTACTCTGCACTGCACTGTTTTCAACCTATCCCTGTCCTTTCTGAGGAGAGGACTCCAGAACTGGACACAGTGCTCCAGGTGAGGCTTCACCAGGATCTGTATAGGTGAAGTATTACTTCTTTCCTTCTGCTATCAGTACCCCTCCTGATACACCCCAGCATCCTGTTAGCCTTGCTATAGGCCTGGTTGCACCGACTTGTTTGTTTAAAGGAGCTACTTGCTGATGATAACTCCTAGATCCCGTACCTCTTCTGGAACATTCTTCTTAAAGGACATAATCTGGGCATTTGTGTTGCTGTCCCTCCCCCCCCTTTCTGCCAGGTTATCCCTACTGCTGGGAAGGGGGCATAACAGACCCTGAAAGACTCTGCCCCAATGGGCGAAGAAAATGTGTCATGTTGGACCATCGCACTGATTCCTGATCCTGACATAAATTACATTTTCGTGTGTGAGCAATTGTTTTGGGGCATTAAATAAACTCTGCCTTTCTAACCTAACCTTTGTTCTGGTCTGGACATTGTTTCTGAGGAAAACAATTGTTCTGCCACTAACATTTGTCTTCTAGTCCCTTGTCAGCGACCACAGGTAAGGTGCCACCAGTGGAGGTCACCAAGGACCTGGAAGGCCAATGACTGTAAGTGAACAGTAAGTTATAACTGTTGTAATGCAGGCCTCCCAGAAACTGAGTTTCAGCACAACCTGGGAGGAAGCTTACACATTCAGTCTTTTCTTATACACATTGACCTCTGGGAAAAAAAACTGGGTTGTAAAAAAGACAATATAGGGCATTTCTTAATAACATTTTTGTTTAAAGATAAACACTTATAAATCTATGCTACAGTAAGTCTGAATTACATGGCCCGATTCTCAAAGAAGGCTTAGATTAGCACTAGCTGCATCAGACAGCAGCTTGCACCAAAGCCCCTTGCACCAGGGACTCTGCACCAGATTGTAGTACAGGAGGGGTCCTGGCACTTAAGTCCCCACACTTGTGGCAGCCCCTCCCATGCAGCAAACACCTGGTGCATGGAAAGAGTCTGCCGCAAGCTTCTTGTGGCAAAGACAAGGCCCCCCTCCACCCCTAAAGTCACCAGTGTTAATACAATAATATACAGCCCCCTTCCCCTATAATATTGAGCTCCAGAACACAATGCCACCATACACAGGAAAAAAAGGGAGGTACGTGCCAAAACCAGAGAACTTGAAAGCAAACACAACAAGCCACACTCTCTGTGCAAAAAGGAGTGAGTGAAAATTACAAAGCTTGCCACATCAGATTTTTATTGAGTGAGCCCAGGTAAGCCATAAACCCTGGGCTCTGTCAATAAAAATCTGATGTGGCAAGTTTTGTGATTTCTACTCACTTCTTTTTGCACAGAGAGCGCGGTTTGTTGTGTTTGCCTTCTAATATTGTGCTCCTCCTCCCTGATGTTGCCCATGAGAATATAATAAACATATATCCCCTTCTCATGTAATATTGCCCTCACCCCTTCCTGATCCCTGATGTCGCGGTTGTCATAATATAACTGAAGACTCCCTTTCCCTGGTGATCTAGTGGCCCCAACCCCCCACCCCAGCAGGTAGTGCCCACCACCCAGCTCCCCCCCATCCTGTAACAGAGCTGTCACCGGCACTGCCCTCCTCTCACCTCTGCAGCCAGTGCCGACTGAACTGCCATTGTATGCTGTACTGTATAATGTACACGCATTGCATACACTATACAGTATAAGGTATATTATGACTACTGCAACATCAGGGATTGGGGAGAGGGCATATTATAACTTGAATAATATAATAGGGTGACATTGGGGATCGAGGAGGTGGGCATATTATGACTTACACAACAGTGGCATCGGTGAGGGGGAAGTGGGCCACGAGACCACCAGAGCTTGGGGAGTAAATGAATTATAAAAACACCTGACATTGGAAATTGGGGAGGGGGGTCTGCTAGACTACCAGGGGAGGTTCATTTTTTTATCAAGAGATTAGGCTGTAGTGGGGGACCACGGCACATTGCCGCAATGTGCATAACTCATCCTGAGGGCATATTTCTAAGTACCCTTAGACCAGCCTTGGCTGGTCTAAGTGTACTTAGAAAATCTCCTTCTAGGTGAGTTTTGTGAATACCATTTGGGGTGTTTTGGAAGCCTGTGTCTGCCACAAGCCCCTAGCGCCTTTCTGCATCTTATTTCCTGGTGCACAGGCAGCGCAAGCCCCATTTGATGCAGGCAGCCTGCGGTGGACATAGGTTACCTTTGTAAATCACTCCTGGGGCATCATTTGGTGTAAGGGGCACCTTGTGCCAATCATTGGGATGCAAGCCCCTTGCGCCTCCCAGGAAGCTTTCAGAATTGGGCCCCATGTCATCTGTTTTTGTAAACAAGAACTTCAAGAAGACATCGTCATTGAACTGAAAATGATTAGTAACTAATAAGATATGCTTTAATATTACGTTAAGCAAGTAAAATCCTAAATTTTCCAAATCCCTTATACATAAGTTATATAATAGCTAAGAAACTTAAATTTAAAAAGTATGCAATTTTTAACGCTCACTCCATTGATGCAGTTTTGATAACAAGTAATCGTTATGAAAATGCAAATAATTACCTGTAAGCAATAAGACACCAAAGAATGTGAGTTGTTATGTAATAAATGCACATCCAAGTGCATTGTGAGGTACAAGGCATTTACATAGAGTGCCTTCAGCACCTGGAAGTGCGGTTATCACCTTTTATTTATTTATTTAGTTTTTGTTGACCTGGTAAGTGCACTAGGCAGATTCTGCCTATTTTCAGGCACGACCCGGGGGAAGGGGATACAGATGAATGCCAACTGACCCTGAACCAGATTAAGCTGTTCGTGGTATTTTTAGTGAATGGGGGAAATTTGGCCAGGGCACCGGCGAAATTCCCCTACTCTTTGCAGGGGGTGCTGCCACTCTGCAGGAGGACCTCATTCTGAGGTTGGTCACGGATGGAGGAGGACATGCTGTTGGAGTAATAGAGTCTGGAAGGTTGGAAAACATGGACATACCTGAATGGAACATGGAACAAATCCATACTGAGGAACCCCAGGTTATTATGCCGGTCCCTGAAATGGCTGCTGAGGATGACATTTCAGAAGATGCGGTACTGTTGCGAGCTGAATTAGATAACAAAAAGCAACAACTTCTACTTATGTTGTCAGCAGCAGAACGGGAGTTTCTGAAAGGCAAAACTAAGTTGGAAGAAGAGAAGAAAAACCGCAAGCGGTCTGTGGCTAGTCCCATACAGGGAACAAGGAAGCGTTTAACTGGGGGTGTGGACTTAGAACCTTTGCCTCACTTAGGGACTGAAACTATGCCAGAGCAAATGAGAGAGGAGCCTGTGTCTGCTACAAGCAGTTTTAGTGGCACTCCTTTGGATTGGACTCCAGGTAAGGTGCTTCATGGAGCGGGTTGGATTTTTTTCCTCTGGGTGGTGGCTCCCGGATCCTGTAATTCCTATCCCTGGTTCCCCTACCTGTTCATTTGACATTAATCCTTTACCTGTTCCTTTGCCTGTTGTTGGTGAATCAAGCATACTGGGTGATTCCTTGACAAGTCCTCCAGATAAAGTTTTGGATGTAACGGAGGTCTGTGAGTCGATAGCTGCACCAGACGCTGAACTTCAGGTGTCCCAGGGAGATAAGATGGTGCCCAGTGAGTCTCTACAGATGGACTCCACTCCGTCTATACTAGTGAACAGGGTATGTGCCAAAAGGGTTGAACAGGGGGCTATGGGGATAGGGCAGGGGTTTGCTGGTACTCCTGACAATATGAGGAATGAGCCCGTAGCAGCTCCAGGTATCAAACGCCCCATAACCTATGCAGGTCTGTTTCAGACACCAGTCACTGCTGCAAAAAGAAGATTTTTAGTATGTCTTAGGTACAAAGGTTTGGCTCCTATTACACCTGATAGACTATGGGTGGGCAAAATGCTTCTTATGGATTCTATGGTGTTTACCCCATTTGAAGTCTATGCGTTTATTCATGCACCTGGGGATTATATGTATGATATCAGTTTTTGTACCATGGCTTTGCTTGATAAGTTATGGAGATTGTACTATGGTTAAAGGATGCTGACAAATAGAAAGATTTTGTAGTGATTTCAATTACCTAACCAAGTATAAAGACGATTACGTTGTTTAGGAATAAGGGTGTGGATATTGAGGATATATTATTTTGGTTGGAGAAGCGTTGTACCATATTTGATCATCCTTGCCCTATAATGGACGATAATGGTTTCTGGATGGGGGCGTGAACCCTCAGAATTCAGTTGCATCAAACAGACCAAGGCATCCAACAGCTTCTGAGTTCCTTTTTTTTGGGTCGAGACAGAGGCATTCTTTTCTATGCTGGGCAGCCTAAGAGCTGCTACCGCTGTGGGTCTTTATCGCATTTAAATACTGATTGTGATACTGTTAGATGCTTTCATTGTGGCTTGCTGGGCCACATGGCGATGCAAAGCTCAGCTTCTCCCATATGCAATCTCTGTGGGGATGAAGAGCATATTTTTTCTGACTGCCCCTGGGCTGCTCAAAATTCAGAAGAAGCCTCTGATCATGATGTCTTGCTCTCAAGAGCGAGACGTTCTTTTTCTCGGAATGATGACGCTGGTGTAGATTTTTCTATTGCTGCCAGGAGAAGAGGTAGAGGTAGGGGTGGAGGTTTTAGGGGACAATCAAGGTGTACTCTCCTTTCATGTAGACCTACACCACTCAACAAGTTCCTACTTCTAGTGCGGTGGGAGGATTTATGGCTCCAGAGGTCCTTAAGCCCACAACTGAAGCCACCGTTCCTTTACCCCCTCACAAAACTGTGATGTGGCTGACCCTAGTAAGCAGCAAGAAACTCCAAGTGTGAGCCCCTACAGGATTCAGCTGCAGATATGCTTCCTCATAAAGGTAGTATTTCGGATGCTGATTTAGGCCAATCAAGAGGAATAGATGTTTCCTCCCTAATTCCTGAACCGGCTAATGATGGTGACCCTGTGGTACTCACTGGCCAGCTGCCATTATCCCCGTTACCTCTTTCAAATCGTTTTTCCATATTTTCCTCTTGGGGGGATAGAGTTGAAGAAGAACAACCCATGGAACAGGTTTCTGATTCTCCTCTTCCCTCGCAAGGGACTGGGGATGCTACTCAAGGTTGCAATAAAATGCCTGAACCTACAACTAGATGGATAAGGTCCAGTGTAAGATTGAAAAAGAACCCTCCCTGAGCCGGTTAATCTTAAGTTGGTGAGTATAAATGCCAATAGTTTGAAATCACCTGTGAGATGTGCCACTACGTTTTCAGTCTTACATCAATTGCAGTATGACATTGTTTTTTTACAAGACACTAGACTTCACACAATTACAGATATAAATGTAGCCTCCTATTGGTCCATTGGTCCTGATTTATGTTGTGGTGTGGGAATAGTTTTCTTGTCACTAGCTGTCAGAGTACTTAGATTGGTGGATATAGAGCCTGGTAGAGCATTATTGTTGGATGTGGACTTGGGTTCCTTCCATTGCCATTTGATTAATGTTTATAGTCCCCACATTAAAGCTCTGCATATTTATTTATTGTCTAGGATTCATCCTTTTTTACATACTAGTAGACAGATATTCTTTGGGGGAGATTTCAATGTCAGTTTTCAGCAGAAACATCCAGGCAGCAAACAATACTGTGATAAAACTTATTTACTTAAAGTTATTTCTGAAGCGGGACTTAAGGATGCATATCTTCAGGGACGTGCTAAGGCTAAACCCATCTATTTTACAGGGACCTTGTCCTCGAGAATTTACTTTATTTTTGTGAAATTTCTGACCATATGCTGATAGGAATTCACGTTGCAATCCCCCCTTTAAGAGAGTCAGGGTCGGGGTTTTGGAGATTAAATATGTCTTTATTACAAAAAAAGGAAATACAAGAGGATTTGAGTACAATCATTTCTGATAAGCGTTCCATACTGTTTTTATATGAGGGAGAACTTAGTTGGTGGTGGGAAGATCTGAAACTGTGTATTTCAAAGTATTTACAGTTTATGGCTAGGACTCAGGCTGCATTGACTGCTTCTAAATATTTAGAACCTAGGAAAATATTATATGATTTATTGTCTAATCAGGTTGCTAGGGATCAGGATTTGAGTCATGAGATTACTAAAATCCGTATAGAAATGTCTTTATACCAATATAACAGGTTGGCTTCCTTACAGAAGGAACAGTCATTTGGGACGCAGGGTAAGGCAGATCAAACTAACCCATTTACCAATTGCCAACAAAGAAGAGAGAGGAAATGTTTTGTTAATTTGACTACAGATCAGGGGGAATTGCTTACTGATAATGGTGCTGTTATACAGTATTTAGAATCTTTTGTTAACAAAACATTTGGGGAGTTGCCTTTTAACTCCCCTTCTATTACTATGTTGCTTCAGGCTGCAGATCCCCCGAGATTGTCAGAAAAACAATCTAATGACTTGATTGCTCCTTTTTCTGCTGCTGAGTTACAAAAGGTTATTAAGGCTATAAATAAAAATATCTCTCCAGACTCTGATGGCCTTCCAGGGGAAATATATAAATTATTATGGGAGCTGATGCCTGTTGAACTTCTTGCTATTTATAATTTCATGTTGAGTGATTTTTGCCTACCAGTACAAATGTATGAGGGCCTTTTGATTTTCTTGTTTGAATTAGGACAGGTTTCGGATATTTCTAATTGGCGTCCGATTACACTACTGAATGTTGATTTTCAAATTCTGGCAAAGTTACTGGGAAATAGATTAGCTACGGTGATGGATTTTTTAATAAGTCCTACACAGTTTTGTGGTATACCTGGACAACATATTACAGATGCTTTGTGTTTATTGAAGGAAATAATGGACAGAGGGAGGTACACTAGGGGGTTGGAATCTGATGGGGGTTTTGTTTTAAGTTTGGATCAGGCGAAGGCGTTTGATAATGTTTCACATTATTTCTTATGGCATTGTTTTCGTTCTTATGGAATTCCAGAGCATTTTATTCAGTGGATTCAACTCTGTTATGCTCTGGCCTATGTCAGGCCTTATGAGAATAGGCATATTGGAAAGCCTTGTAGAATCCTGAGAGGGGTGAGACAGGGATGTCCTTTAAGCCCTCTATTGTATGTGTTCTATATTGACCCAATACTTAGAATCTTACAAAGATCACCATTAATTAAAGGCTTGGGATTTGAGATGAGACAAAATGTCAAAGTTATTGCTTATGTGGACGATAAATGCCTGTTAGCTTGAGATGACCAGTCTCTTCAGAGGGCGCATGAATTGATTCAGAATTTAGGGGCAATGATTGGGGCCCGGTTAAATCCTTTGAAATCTAAATGTTTGGCTATCCAGGGGTTTGATACTCCGATCCTAGAGGTGGGAGGTATCCTAATCACCAAAACAACTGGTAAAATTCTGGGGATTTATTTAGGTCATGAGAATCTGGCAGATGATAACTGGAGTAGGGTATTAAAAAAAGGGTTGGACAAGGTAGCTCGTTGGAAATGTGTGGAGGATGTCGAAAAAGAAGAAGATTTATTTGATTAACTCCTTTTTGGTTCCATTATTTGTGTTTATTGGTACTGTTTTTCCCCTTCCCCGTTTGCTAGAAACAAAATTGCTTGCATATTTCTCTTCCTGTTTTTGGGGTAGCCGCTTAAATCCTGTCAAGAGAAATGTGCTTTATAAACCTATTAAGGATGGGAGAGTTCATATGCTTAATCCACTGGTATTTTTCTTTACACTCTTCATATATAATAATCTGCTTCCTTTAATGAAAAAGGATTCACAGTTACAGATAAACTGGTGCTTGCCTAAATTACAGGGAGTAATGGTAGAATGGCGTACGAATGCCTTTGTACATAAAAATAAACGTAGTCTTCGACTTGACTGTCTGTGGTCAGGGGTCTTTGATAAGGTGAAGCAGTGGAAAGTGACATATGCATCGGTTTTAAGTCTTCCGAGAAAACTTCTGTATGAGGAAATTGTTCAGGAATGGTTTATGGAATACCCATTTGCGGGATTTTCGGTGCCAGGTCAAAATTCAATTTCTCAGTATATTACTGACACTAGAATCCCAGAGACTATGTGGGATACAGTCTGGTTGGCGATTCATGGGAATGTAAATGTCTGGGGGAATCAGAAGCATAAGCAGCTACAAGATCGTTATTGCCCAAGGGACACTTGTGTGCAGCGTATTGAGACTATGGAACATTTGTACTTTCAGTGTCCCCATATTATGCAATTTTGGAAACTGATTAAGAATATTGGTACTTGGAAGCTGGATTTTCCTCCTGACGTACGGCTGTTGTTTTATGGTATTGTCCCTGTTTCACAAAGGTTTATTCCTCATAGCACTTTACGTATGATCACGGTACATTTCTTATATTGGACATAGATAGACCGGTGTAGATTGGTACTCCAACAAATGGAGATTTCTGCATGGAAACTTTATAATATGATACTTATGGATTTAAAACAATTAAAATATATGGAATCACTGACGTTTTCTTCAAAAAACTGGGTGGCTAATTGGCAATATTTTGATGGGCTTTAATTTGTTACATCTGTTTGTGTCTATTATTAGAGACCGAAAACTTTAAATTTTTGGGGTAGGGTGGGGGTGTTTTTGTCCAAGGTTCGCTTACCAGCAGTGTTTCAGAACAAAGTTGGAACACTTTACATGTTATGTTTGCTTTTCTTTTCAATTATCTAATTTATTCTTTTGGATGATGAAGTGGTGAAAAAAGTGGTTTGTGGTCATACTTATTTTTTTTTTGAGATTTTCATAATACGGATGACAATTTCCACTATTCTTTTAGTGGGTTGGGGGTGGGGTTTGGTTCCCAAAAACCTTATGTTTATGGCTACTATATGATAAGATGCTTTCTTTTTCTGTTTTTGTTTTTCTTTGTTTTCATGCTTTATTTGATGTATTTCTGATCTGAATGTGAATTGTTTTGCTTTGTTATGATTTCAATATAAAAATGTTCTACTTCTCTTCTAGTGGGGGGGTTAATTAGGCTAGGGGTTACTGTTTGATGAAATGCTCATTTATGTTTTTGATTTTCTTTATTCATGTATTTGTATGAAGTAATACTGCTGTGTATTTGTTATGTTCTTTATGGTTTCAATAAAAAATTCCCCCTACTCACCTCTAGGGGAACTTTTGACATCCTGGTCTTTGGCCAAGATGGCTGCACCTGTGGATCCAGGAGGAGGAGGATTGCAGTCAGGAAAGAACCAACATCTGAGCCTTCATTTCCAGAGCTTGAAAATGATTTACAACCCATGTCTGAGGAAGAAACTGATGTTCCTATAAGTTTTTTTTGAGAATAATATGGATTGGTCTCAAATTGTGGAAGATGCTGAGAATACAGACCAGGTACAGCATTCTTTACCAACTAGTTCTACTAAGTCAACAGATAAGGAAAGACTCATGAAAGAATTAATGCAAACAGAAGAACAGTATAAATTAAAAAAAGAAGCATTGCAGAAGGAACTGTAAAATTTGCAAAATGGCTTTGTGACAGGAACACTAAATGACTCACCTGAACTACAGCTGAGTGGTGACTTGGCAGGCTGTACTCAAGCACCTACAGCAGAAACTAGTCTGAAAACTAAAAACTTTCTCCCGGTTGGCAGTAACAAACAGTGTAGCGCTGTGTGCCCAGAGCCAGTAAAACAAGAAGAGAACATTAAACCTCCACGTCCAGCAAAATGTAGACTGGGGCTCTCGAATGTCCAGAAAGCTCAAAATACTCATGATGCTGCAATAAAAGTAACTCCGATGCAAACAGAGCAAGAGCTTATAAATGTTTCAGAGGACATAATTTCCGCGGTGAAAGATAAAAGGACTAGTGCTGACTTATTAGTACTACAACAGGACTGGTCTCCAGTTCGATTGCTTGAAGGTGCAGATTGGCTACAAAATGAAACAGGGAACTGGGAACCCGACCCTGCTGATGATACAATAAAAAAATACCACATGGACATTTTTAAATCTGAAGTTTCCACCTCTAATGTTGCTGCTAAAATTCAGTGTGTATCTGATATGGGCCCCAATGTTGAAAACAAGTGTGATAGAAAACTGACTGCAATTCAAGGGACAGAGGGAGCAAAATGAACTATCTAATAGACTGGGACCTGCAGAACACATTTTACAGGACCTTAAGAAAAAAGCTTGGCTAGATCCCATGTTTAGATTGTCTGACCTGTTCCAAAACAAAGGGGAACCAGCCCCTAGAAAAAAACGCAGTAAATTTAATTTTTAAAGGAGGCTTACAGGAACCTCCTGATAGGTTGTACATAGCTTAAAGGTACTATGTATTTTTTTCTCATCAGAAAATCTTTGCTTTAATACATTTGGGGAATGGAAATTATGATGTCAGTTTTAAAACAGTTTCCAGTCTTGACAGATTCAGTTCACAATACCAGACATAGAAAAATAACCCTTTGTGGAGCCCCTACACGGCAATCCCTCTTACAAAACCAGCTATTAAGTACATCACCATTATATGTCATAATGTGGGAATCCATGTAGAGGTTATCCTTTTCTGGTTAAGGCAGAGATGTGAGGTACTAGACAGGCCAGCCCCCATTTTAGACAGTGAACAAATCTGGATTGGGGGCTGGAAAATAAAAGTAAAACTATACTCTACCAACAATGGACCAGTACATCTACCAAGTACTTTCTTCCTGGGAAGGGATAGGGAGGTTCTATTTTACATGGGACAGCCCAAATCTTGTTTTAAGTGTAGCTCCAGTACCCATTTATGCTCACCTTGCAATACTCCCAGATGTAGTCAGTCTGGATTATGGGCATACTTCCCCCACATGTGTTAATCTATTCAAGTGTAATTTATGTGAAAACACAGGACATGGTTATGGGAAGGGCCCGTGGGCCTCCCATTACCAGGAAGACTGTCCCCCACAAGATGGCCTAATCAATAAGGCCCAACAAATGCAGGCCAAAAAGGTAGCTGCAGAAGCTAATAAAGTCTGGGATATGCAAGATCCTGCATCAACTAGTAAACTCCCAAAGCCAGATGAAGGGGAGAAGTCCTCAGAAGTAGGTAATGAAGATACTCCAGAGACTAGAAATCAGGCAGAAGAGCAGCCTAGTGCTGAGGCTTCAACTTCTGCTGTTGAAGTAGAAGACAAAGGGATGCCTCCCCCCCAACACCTCCTAGTCAAGAAACAAAGTATAGGAAAGCAGCTACGAAATGAAATAGGTCAGTCAAAACATTGAAAACAAAAAATAATGAAAACATAAAAGAGAAAGAACCCACAAGAGATATGGAAAAAAGGAAATAAATATGTTGTTTTAGCACCAGAAAAATATGATGAAGATACGGAAGGGGAACTATCTGACACATCATCCACAACTATAGGTGCTACAGAGGCAGCATCAGATACAGAAGAGGGGGACAGGGGGGAAACACACATTTCCCAGAGGACTAGGAGAAGGAGATGGAGTAAAACTTCCCGATAGTAGTCAGTTGTAGTACCTGTCCTGATAGTACATGTTTAATTCATGGATTCCCTTACCCTAACATTGATAAATGTAAATAGCATTACGGGGAATGCAAAAATGCTTACCGTCTTGGGTTCTTTAGCTTCAGAAAGGAGTGATATCATATGTTTGCAAGATACACGGTTTAAAACAAATGTTGAATTACAGCTAGTTACTAAACAATGGTCAGAAGGATCTTCCTTTTGGTCAGTAGGCCAAGAAAGATGTGACGAGGGAGGAATTTTATTAAATAACTCAAGCATTAAAGTGGCAAAATTAATAGATATAGACCCAGGGAGGGCTCTAATGTTAGATATTTCCCTATATCAGGAAAGGTTTCGCATAATAAACATTTATTCCCCCAGACTAAAGCCATTAGAGTAGCTTTATTCCAGAAAATACAGCCATATTTACACACATCCAGATTGCTGTTGTGGGCCAGGAATTTTAATTGTGGGTTAAAGAAATCAGACAGAGGGCTTAAAACAGATAAGATCTTCTGTGACTCCACAGCTCTAAATAAAATAATCTCAGATGCTAAATTAATTGACTCATATAGATCTAAACATCAAACTGGAGAGAACACCTTTTTTAAAGGAAGCCTATCAACAAGAATTGATTACGTTTTTGCTTTAGAGATTCTAACCATTTTAAGTGTTAAGCTCCTGGTTAGAGAATTTTCAGACCACAAATCAATAACAGTGAAAATAACGTGGAAAGGTATTGCAACATGTAAGACAAGCATTTGTCAATGCTGAATGTTTGCTTGATGGTATTAGCACTGGAAATGCAGGAGTTAGAGAGATGCAGAATAGGAATGGCAGTGAAGTCTTGAACTTCACGCCAACCCCACCTCCTCCCTACAGAGATGGACAGGCATTGGGGTATGCATTTGTGTCGTCACCCATAACGTGCGTGCCATTTCACTTCACCCTATCCTGTAGACACCAACATGTGTTGAGGTGTGCCTTGAGGTGTTCAGCTTTACAGTCACCCCATTGCATAAGGACATACACTGAAATGGGTGTAGTATAGGAGAATGGAGTGAACTCTGGGGCTGAAGAGTCCAAGGCACACCTTGATGCCTGTCACTGGCTGCAGGGTGGTAGGGTGGGGGTGGAATGGCATGAGCATTACAGTTGGCAATCCAAAGGCACACCCCTGATGCCTGTCAGTCTGTACAGGGTGGGACGTTATGGTTAGAAACCCTAATGCCCAGGCGTTTGTTGGTATTTGCACTACAAATGTCCAACATGGCCTTTTTGTGACCCCCATCTCATGAAAGCTTCTGAGACCTCTTCTCATGAACAGTGGCACTGTGATTTTGTTAATGTGTCTTGAACTTTGAGTTCCCACAGCAACCGTGCCATTCTGTGCCATATGTATGAAAACACAGATCGGGCAGGATGTGAAGAATGACATCTGTACCATTCACAGGGAGATGTGAAGAGATGGCAATGTTGAAAATCTGTAGTGAAAATATTAAAAATACTTGAACTTAAGGGCCTACATAGAAACTGCACAATGCAAGCTCGTAACGCAGTCATTTAGTGGAATTTTTTCACCAAATTTTCAACATAGGCATTTTGTGACCTCTGCTCATGAACAGTGTCACTATGTTTTTCCTACTCTGTCCCGAACATTGATTTCCCACAACGACCGTGCTATTCTGTGCCAGATTTTTAAATGCATATTTTGGGCAGGATATGAAAAAATGACAGCTGTACTGTTCATAAGGAGGTGTGAAAAAATGGCAATGTTGAAAACCTGGAGTGAAAATATTACAAATGCGTGAAATTATGAGGGTGCATGGAAACTGTGCAACGTACGCTCATAACACAGTAATTTTATGGACTTTCATCACCAAATTCTCAATATAGGCATTTTAGGACCTCTGCTCATGAACAGTGCCACTGTGATTTTCTTAATGTGTCCCAAACACTGATTTCCCACAGCGACCGCGCTATTCTGCGCCAGAAGTGCAAAAACACATTTCGGTCAGGATGTGAAAAAATGACATAGAAACATAGAAACATAGAAGTTGACGGCAGATAAGGACCGCAAGGCCCATCCAGTCTGCCCAGCTGTACTGTTCATAAGGAGGTGTGGAAAAATGCCAATGTTGAAAATCTGGAGTGAAAATATTACAAATTTGCGCAGTTACACGCGTGTGTGGAAACTACGCAATGCACGCTTGTAAAACAGTCATTTTTTGGATTTTTTTCACCAACTTTGCAACATATGCTTTTTGAGAGCCCACCTCATGAACACTGGCACTATTGTTTCGTTAACTAGTCCCGAAAGATGATTTCGTGCAGTGACCGCAAAATCACCTTTCAGGACTGAATAACGCCATGACAATGACTGAATTCACAAGGAGAGGTCCCAATAACCCCATCTTGAAAATTTGGTGCAAAAATTCCCCAAAATGCCTGAGATATGCACCAAAGTTGAAAAAAAACTATTTATGCCATTATACAGCTTACCGACATTTTTTCAGTTCATGGTCGGCTTTAAAGAATGCAGATGTGTTCCCGGTCCAATGAAGATTGCCGCACCAGGCTCCTGGAGGTAAGTATGGGGTGAGGGGGGGTGTGGGGAGGTGGGGTGCACAGTGGGTGGATGCAGGTTGGGAAGGGGATGGCGACTTGTGTGAGACCGTTTCCTTTCTTTCAGGGAGAAAAAAAACCAAAAAGACATTGCGGGAAGGTTTTTTTGTTTAGGCTTGCTTTCAGCACATTGGGGTGGGCTCCCAGTGTGCCACCTGCCTTTTTTGGGGTGGGGGGACTTAAGCCAATGAGGAGTGAGCCCCCTGTCAGCAAAGAATGACTGTTTGGGGGCATGATGCCGAGGGGGATTGGGCACCCCCTTAGCACACAACAAATGGGGGAGGGGGTTACATTATGCCGACAGGGATTGGGCTCCCCTGTCGGCAAATGAACTGGGTCGAGGGCATGCTAATGGGGGACTGGCCACCCCCATCGGCTTTCATGGGGCTGTGAGGTGGCGGCAAACCGCTGCCATGTTTACAATAAATGTTACACTAGGCAAGATACCACCCTGCAGTGACGGGTCACTCCCTCATTGCAGCACAATGGCTGATGCTACAATGACGAGGCAGCCCCTCATTGCAGCGGTGAAATCGTTTCAACTTGGTGGCATTTCTGGAAGCCAATGTCATCAGCACAGTGTGCCTACATTGGTCCACCAGTGCCAAGCCCCCAAATGCAGTGCCACTATTGGCTGCCACAGTGCCACACCTCCACAACCCGCTTCTCTCCTAAGCTGACGCATAATGTTTCTTACGCATGTGCGCAAGCAAACATAAAAAACTTATGGAGGTTAAACAACTCCATTTTATTTGATAAACATGTACAGAAAATTTGGAAGCAAGAATGGCAAGCCAGACTCTCTACAGCAATAATGTATGACAATGCTGCCATCTGGTGGGAGGACACAAAAACATCCTGGAAGCAATTTTTTCAGAAAATTACAAGGGACAATGTAAATGATAGATATTTGAAATACCTCCAATTAAGGGCACAATTACATACACTGATTTCAACATCAGAAAACTTGAGACTGAATTTAGACAATCAAATCTCAGAAATTAAAAAGCAGATGTGTATGTTACAATATACTACTGAATCATCTCGGGAACATTATGAGCTCAACCGCTTCAGAGTATATCACATTAGGGGACTTCAACTTAGACTCGTTCACCAATGCTTCCACTCCTCTAAAAATATTCTGTGACTCCTTTGGACTGTCCCAAGTGATTAATGAGGCTACTCGTCCCAATAAAAACAACCTTATCAAAAGTTCCTTGTTAGATGTTATCTTAGTTAGCAAGCCTCACCTAATTTCTCATGCTGGTGTCTTCTTCTTGGATATTAGTGACCACTGCCTCATTGCATGTATAAGGTCAACTCACAAAATTACAGAAATTCCCAAGTTCACTATTAAAAGATGTACTTGTATCTTTGACTCGTGGGGGTACATTTTAGAGCTAAGTGACGCCATGCACTGGCAGGACTTTTATTTAGCTAAGTCCTTGACTGCAGCTTATGACGTTTTTTCAGATATTGTGCTGGGGGCCACAAACAAGTATGTTCCCTTGGTGAAAGTCCGTAGCAGGGGAAAAAACTGCCATTGGTTCATGGAGGACTTGAAGGGTGCCCTGAGGAGCAGGGACATACTCTGGAAAACCGCTAGGAAATCAAATCTCCCTAATGATTGGATTATATTCAGAAGGGCTAGGAACCATTGCATTAAGTTGATTAGAGAAGCTAAAGCACATTTTTACCATACACAGCTAGAACTAGCTTCCAGTTGGTCTTCTAAATTTTGGAATACAATCAAAGGGATTGAAGGCCATTCTTCTGGAAATCGCATTCCTGACAACATCTTAGTTGGTGATTCTGTAGTCTCTGACAGACCTCTATCCTTGACTCCTTTAATAATCATTTTGCCACCGCTGGTCTAGCCTTCGACTCTTCCCCAGCTTGCTCGCTCCGTCAACAGCTTGCTGAGGATACTCAAGATAAACCTATCTGCAGCCTATCTTTCTCATTCCAGCCCACAACCCTGAAAGAAGTTGAAGACTTCCTCCTTCAGTTAGACTCCAGAAAAAGTGCAGGAGCCGACCTGATGGACCCCTACTTCTTAAAGGTCAGATATCATGTCCTAGCAGTTCCAATTACATATCTCTTTAATCTTTCTTTGTCTCAGGGTGAACTTCCGCCCATTTGGAAGTCTGTCCTTGTGGTCCCGTTGTTTAAATCAGGTGATCCCAGGGATCTTAATAATTACAGGCCAATCTCATTACTTCCAACTCTGTCCAAATTGTTAGAGAAAATAGTGAGTGTCCAGCTACGAAATTACCTGGACTAGGAAAATCTGCTTAATCCCCTACAGTCCAGCTTCAGAGCATAGCATAGCACAATATCTGCTCTTGCTAAAGTGACCAATGACTGGCAAACAGAGCTGGATGATAGGAATTTTATCTGTGTGGTGTTCCTGGACCTAAGTAAAGCATTTGACACCATGGACCACAACCTGCTTCTTTCATCCCTTCGGAATTTGGGCCTAGATGCCCTTTCCTTAAAATGGTTCACAAACTACCTCTCTGGCCAATTTCAGCAAGTAAATGTTGAGGGAGAACTCTCTCCTTTAAAACCTTTGACGAGGGGCGTACCTCAAGGTTCCATCCTGGGACCCTTGCTTTTCACTATCTATATTAATAAAATCAATGATACCATCAATGAAGTTAAAATACATTTATTCACAGATGACATGGTGATCCATGTCAGCAACCCTTCCCCTGATGCTGCACAGAAAACCCTTCAAAGTGAATTCAACCTGCTGCAACTACAATTACTTAACCAGAAGTTACTTCTTAATGCCAAAAAAAACTAAAGCATTCCTCCTCTCACCTCTTGCTCATGCTTCTAATCCTGCGTCTGATGGAACACTTCCACTTATCAACACCATCCTTAGGGAGCAGCTGGACTACATAACACAATTCAAATACTTGGGAGTTTGGTTAGACAACAAACTCTCATTCACTGACCATATTGATGAGTTGTTAAAGAAACTTAGGCAGAGACTTGGTCTCTTCTTTAGGAAAAAAATCCTACTTACTAGAGATGCCAAGTTGAAGTTGGTCCAAACCGCCTTTCTTTCTTTACTTGACTATGCAGATTTCTTAAATGGCCAGAGTATTGCCACTGCCCTTGCAAAACTTGACACACTTTATCACCGTGCCTTAAGATTCATTACAGGTCTACCGTACTCCACCCATCACTGCTCACTGTATACGGCAGTAGGATGGACATCCCTCAGCTGTAGACAAAAGAGGAATGCTGCATTCTGGATTTATAAAGTGATTATAGGAATGCTGCCCCAGTACATCTTCGTCTGCCTCCCAATATGTACTTTCGGCAAGTATGCCTTGAGAAGCACCTCATTCATTGCTCTGTATGTATATAAGGCAAAATCGCATTTTGGCAGAGCAGCCATAAGCTATGTACAACCTCAGATGTGGAATAAATTGCAAACGACCCTGAAACTAACCCATCCTATCTCCATTTCTACCTTCAAATCTCTTTACTAAGCCATAACAAGGACCCATGCACCTGCTTTACTTGATGCCATTATTTTTATAACCCTGGCCAGATGAGTCCTGCCTCCACAGTTATACTGTGTCTGACATTTATAATTCAGGGCTCCCCCTTTGCCTTCCCCTATCCGCTGCCCCTGCTCTTGCCTCTTTATTTACCTGTCATCTTCCTACCCCGCCCAGTCTCTCTCCTTCTCCCACGGAATCCTCTTGTTGGCTGAACCTAGATCCCTTGCTTCTGCAGTGGTTCATATATTAACAATGTGTGTTTCTTCTCTTCACTCAACCCCCCTTTGTCTGTATCCCAGATTGTACCCTTACTCTGTTGTTATTACCTACTCACAAATCTCATCTAGAGTAGCCTTCTAACCCTTACCTCTACCCTGGACCTTTATTCACAGTGTATGTCGGGCACCCTTATCTACTGTTCCCATCCACTGTTATATCTATTCATGTATAATTTCACATATACTTGTATGCTGTGTTATCAGTTGAGTTCCCTATTTGAGATTCCAACTGTCCTTCATCACTGTATGTGCCTTTGAAGTTATCCCTGTATATATTTTTATCTATACTGTATTTTATTCCTGCCTGTATATTGTTCATTGTTTCTTTCTGACCTGTCTCACCCTGTATACCCCAGGTGCACCTCGAAAATGAGTTATGCTCAATGGTGACTTCCTGGTTAAATAAATATTTTGATTGATTGATTGATTGATGGATTGAATATGATAAAGCTAAGACTCGAGAACAGGAACTAAGATTCAGTACTAATTTGAAAAAGGGATCCATTGATCCCTATAAAGAATGTAAAGACAGAGTAGATCATAGGACCCTAAAGAAACTAAAACTAAAATCCGGTCAGATTACCTCCTCATTAGAAGAAACATTATAAGCAGTAAATTCTCATTTTTTAGAGACATTTGGGACAGCATCACAAACATTGGAGGAGGAAGATATGTTACAGAACTTACCACAGCTTCAGGAGGAGGAAAGTGAATACTTGACAGCTCCTATACGGAGTGAAGAAATAAAAACAGCAATAAAAGGTATTAAGAGTGACTCTGCTCTAGGGTTAGATGGAATAGGAGTAGAGTTTTACAAAACCTTTAGTAATGATCTGACACCAGCCTTAGTGATAGTATACAATAACATGTTACAGTAAGGCATTTTAGCAAAATCCGTGTATCATGCAACATTAATACTATTGTTCAAAAAAGGAGAAAGAGAGGATCTAAAAAACTGGAGACCCCTTAGTTTGCTGAATGTAGATTTTAAAATGTTAAGCAAACTTTTATTGAATAGATTAGTGTTAATTGCAGATAAATTGATCAGTCCTAGCCAAACTTGTGCAATCCCTAATAGAAAACAAGTTGATAACCTCATTATGTTAAGGAAAATATTCTTTAAAGCAGAAAAGCAAGAACTGCAGGGGTATATAATAGAAATTGATCAAGAAAAAGCATTTGACAAGATTCCACATCATGAAATGTATAAAGTGCTTAGGGCCTATGATATATTCAGCGAATTCCTAAGATGGATAGAAGTGTTATATAGTCAAGCCACATCAACGTCAAACATAAATGGATGGGTAGGGAAAAATACAGATGTAAAAAGAGGAGTAAGGCAGGGCTGCCCACTAAGCCCCTTGCTACACGTGTTTTGTATAGATGTTTTCTTAAGGAAAATAGAGCAGGACAATAGGATAAGAGGCTGAAGGATGAGCCCTTCTGCTCCTATGGTAAAAAATTTGGCATATGCAGATTTATTTATGTATTTATTTTATTTATTTATTAGATCATTGGTTTACAGACCTTGATTTGATGATCTGGTCTTATGTATAGATCCTTCAACAAATGAAGAGTTTTTGATGGAACACTATAAGAAATTCTCAGATCATTCAGGGTCTAAAATTAACTTACAGAAAAGTGTAGCGGTGGTACTGGGTGATACCCAGGTACCAGAAAATAATACCTATTCAGGGATTAAGACAGATAAAGGCACAATCACATTATTAGGAATAATTTATGGTGGTCCAGATATGGCCAGACAGAACAAAGAGACAAATCTTCAAGGAGCACGAAGACTAGTAAATACATGGAAAGGTCAAACTACTGGAAAGAGAAAAAGGGTTATGTTGATAAAAACTCTATTACTACCTATTTTTTTATACATAAGCTATGTTTTCCCTCCGCCATAGTCTTTATTAGTAACATTGTACAGTGTGTTTTTTCAAGCATTGTGGGGGAGTAGATTAAACCCTATAAAAAGAACAGTGACCTACAGAAGAGTAGAAGAAGCAGGCCCAGGGATGGTGAACCCTGTCATTTTCTATTTTAGCTTGTTTATAACATACAATTTTTTTTTGGGGGGGGCAATGTGACCTGGAGTCAAACTTTGGAAAAAACAAGTAATAGAATGGATTGACTTATGTTCCCTAGATTGGGCCTGGAGAAAATCAAAAGCATTATATAGAATCACATCAGTCCCAAAATATGTGGTAGAACAAATGAAAAATTTAATAAAATGGAATATTACAAAAGAAATGGTCTTACTGAAAGATAGGAAAGAGCTCTACACACATATGGTGAAACTGGAGGATAGGGAAGACATCTCCTTGGGAGAATGCCCAGAACAGAAGTGTGAAGCACACATTAAGCATGGGGCTTAATGTTAAGCTGCTGCCCCTTTAAGAGCACTTAGAACCTGCATGTATCTAATTGTTGCACTGCCTGGCAGTGCCATGTAAGCCTGTCAGTCAGAGATTTACAAGAAAATGCCACAGATGCTACAATTTAATCTGGACATATTGACGTCTAAACGTTTACCAGATTTTGTATGGGATCTACATGGAAAATTAGGAGTTAGAAATAATAATAAATATAAACAGACACAAGACAGATACTGCCTAAGACAGTCATGTACCCAAATAATGGAAACAAAAAAACATTTGTTTATAGAGTGTGATTATGTGCAAGATTTTTGGGAATACCTAGCAAAGGAATGGAATGAGCCAACGTTGTGTAACTTATCATATGGTTCTCTGATATATGGACAGATGGAAAAAGGGTATGGGTAAATGTTTCCCTGAAACTCTGCAAATAATATTCATAATAATAAGATATTATATTTGGAAGTCACGTTTTCTATGGGCAACCCAACAGAGTTGGGTATCATACATTGAAATGCGGAGGAATATTGGTATTTCATTATAAAAAATTAAGGCATTAGATACAAAGAAATGTACTGAGGAAAGAAGAAAACTATTATGGATTAATTGTGAACACTGGGCTAAACCACCATGAAAAGGGAAAACAAGTATCAGTTAGTAACCGTAAGTATTCTGAATTGTATACCTAGAAAGAATTTGAAATATGTAAAATTCAATGTTTAATGGAATGTATATATTGTAAATATGTATAATATGTGTGTGAATTTGTCTGTAAGTCCTCTCAATAAAAATTCCCCTACTCTTTTTGAGAAGTGCCATGGGATCTTTAACATCCACCTGAACTACCACCAGAACAGGCAGACGGGGCCTTGGTTTAACATCTCATCTGAAAGACACGTAACTGACACAATGAAGTATCTTATCATGCTTATGAAATGGGTCATCTGAGAACATTTAAAAATACATAAAAATGGCAACTTCTTGTATTAAAAACAGGAATATTGTTAAAAGTGACTAGTAAAAAGCAGTCCTGCCACCTGTCAATCACCTGTGTTAAGATACAATGTGTAATTTTTGTTCTGGATTGTATATTAATCCAGTTCTTGTGCATTGTCTTTTGTGTAACTAATTCCAGGTTGCTCCTGAAAACGGGACTTTCAGTCTCAGCGGATCTACCCAGTTAACAAAATTCAATAAATAAATAATTTTCCGCATATTCTGTAGATGAAATGTTTGTTTATCATAGAATACTGGAAACACAGAACATAGACAACATCGGCAGTAAAAGACCATTGGTCCGTCTAGTCTGCTTGTTTTTACCTGACCCTACAACATCATCTATTGTCTAGACAGGGTTTTGAAAAAGTGCCAGCAAGCGTGAAACTTTGATGCATTTTGCTACAGGGGTGCTACCCTGCTTTTGTCAATGTTTTTGTATATTTTTAAACTATTGTGGTTATTTGCCTGGTACTCATGAGCCTACTTTTCTATTGTATACAAGTCTTTTCTGTTGGTGAGGCTCTGAGAAGCTCTCTTGAGCCAAGTTTTGTTTTCTGGATAGACAGTATTTTCGCCATTACCTTCCCCCCTTACTGCTACCCCCAAGTAACTGTTAAGCTCTTTACTCTATACCAGCTGTGCTTCAGCACACTAATGGCTTTTGTGCCCACCACCTCTGTCAGTAATCTGTTGTATAGCTCAACCACTATCCCATAGAGTAAAACTTTCTCACATCCCTCCTGAATCTCTCCCCTGCCAGCTTCCACTCATGTGTCCTTGTTTTCGACATGTCATTCCTGTTGAATAATTTCACAAAGTTTACCTTATTCATTCCTTTGAGGAACTTGAAAATCTCTATCATGCTACCCCTCTCTTTGTGGGCTCCAGCAAGAACATGTTCAGTGACCTGAGCCGAATACCATCTGCCCTATTGGTCCTGAATCATTTTGTCTACACTGTGCTGCACCATCTCCAGCTTGCCTCTATCTTTCCTCAGGTGGAAACTCCAGAACTGGGCACAGTTTTCCACATGAGGTGTCATCAAAGATATATAGAGAGGCAGTATTACCTCTTTCCGCCTGCAGTCAAAACCCTTTCCAGTACACCACAACATTCTGGTTACCTTGCTGTAGTAGGCCTTGTTACATTGTGTGTTTTAAAGAGTTACTTATGATGTCGCCCAAGTCCCTTTCCTTGGAAGTAGTGCCAGCTTAACGTCTACCATCCAGTATTCCGTTCTGAGGTTCTTGTTCCCTGTGTGCATCACCTTGCACTGTTAAGCATTACATTTCAACTGCCATACCTTGGCCACCTCTCTAACCTTTGTAGGTCCCACTAGTACTCCCTTAACTCATTCTTGGTGTCTTCCCTCCTACAGAGATTAGTGTCATCTGCAAAGAAACACATCCTGCCCTGTAGTCCTTCTCTCATGTCGCTGATGAACATATTGAAAAGTACTGGTCGCAGGACTGACCCCTACAGTACCCCATCCATGACCTCCCTTCCCCATGATTTGACTCCATTTACCACCACCCTGTGCTGTCAACCCCTAACCAACTTTCTACCCATCTAATGAGGTCCTTTGCTGCTGCTGTACCTGATTCTCTAACTTGTCCAGCAATCTTCTGTGTGGCACCAAGTTGAATGCCTTGATGAAGTCAAAGTAGAGTAAATCTGTTGGTTGTCCCATATCCACCACCCTTGTAACCAAGTCAAAGAATACTATCAGGTTGGTCTGAAAAGACCTCCCTGCCACAAACCCATGATGTTTGCTATTCTGGAGCCCATATCTCTCCAGGTAGTCCACTAGGTCTGTAGACCACTAACACTGCACCACCCAGGCTTGGCCTGTCCTCCCAGACTCATCACTGTTCTCTGTACATTGATCTCTCCATCCCTTCCTTGAATGACTGCTGTCTCATCCGCTGTGCCTCCTTTGTTTCTAAATTATGGTTGGCTTCACTCCCTACTTACCTCAGCTCTCTCCTCTCCCCTACACCCCACTCCATGTACTCTCTCCATAACTCAGGTTATCATTCCCTTTTTCTCCCCTCTTGTAAATCCCTAGCTTGCCAGTCTGGTTTCTCCTTCCGCCTTCCTAATCTTTGGAACTCCCTTCCACTAACAATTCACTCTGCCACCTTCAAACACTCTCTTTCCTCTCTTCACCAAGGCCACACTGCCCCCTCATGTAAATGTCCTTAGCCCCATTGCCCTACACTTCTCCTTATCTACTCCGATCTCTATACTTCTCGCCACCCCACCTCATCCCCCCTTCCTATTCCCCCTTTCCCCTCCACTGCTTCCTCTCACTTCCTTACTTCTTTCTCACTCACTCACTCCCACCCCAGTAATCACCCTTTCTACCCCTTCCTAATCTTCTACACTGTATTCCCCACCCTACCCACCATAATCTGTTTTCCTCTCTCTTTTACTTCCACCACTACTGTAGTGCCCCAAAGTAAGGGGGTAAAAGAATGGGGGCACCACAGAAATATAGGGGGTTAGACTGCCCCAGGGGTCCCTGTGGTGCTGTGGGGTATTTAGGGCTGTGTTCTGTGTCCCCAGGTTCACTGCCCCCCCACCCTCCAGAGAATCGTTAGGCAGGGCACTGTTGCCTGCTTGGTCCATTCCAGTCTCCCCCCCCCGAGCAGGCAGCATAAGAGTGGGCACCCACATGCTGGGACTGCTGTTCCTGGCTGGCGTGTGGTGAGTGGTTTGAATCCTGGCTGTTGGTTTGGGCACAGACTCGGGGTTCTAGAACCAGAACCCTGAGTGCCTTTTCAAAACAAGAAGAGCCATTTTGTGGGCAGATTGTGCTGGACTGTGGTAGTGAGTGGACTGCTGGAGTGTGACAGGGACCAGTAGGGCTTACCTGTTGTGTTGAAGCTGGTCCCATCGGCTCGTAGTGGTGCCCCTCCTCTAGCCAGCACAGACTCCTGTTGCTGCTGCTCCTGATGTGCCATATCCGTTTGCGGTCGAGTCCAGTGGCTGAAAAGAAGAAACCTGTCCCCTGTGCACTGGTGTGGGCTGAAGTTGCCCCATTTTATTTTTTGTGTGTGCTGCCCTGAGTGTTGCGGTCCCTCATCGGTGGCATCAGAAGAGCTGCGTTGTCGACCGTTGGGTGTCAGAATGCCCTCAAGGCCCCCTTCCATCCACCTCACTGCCTGTTTCTCCTCCTGTTGGTCCCTCCCTCTGCCAGAAAGTACCTCCTTCTCCCTGCATCAGCTTCACCCTGGGCCAGGGTGGTGAGTTGGAGGCAGCATGAAAGAAGAGTGCTGACTGCCTAAATTAATTAAATAAAAAGTTTAATTTGTTGAGTGCTCAGAGCACTCCGAAGGAGAGGGCCAGGGAGAGCCAGCTTATAAATGTAAATATCCAGGGTGTGGCAACACCCACAGGAAGGGGCCAGACATAGAGGCCCGTAGGGGATTATTTAATATTAATGAGGAGGGCAGAGCAGAGGTGGGACAGTCCTGTATATAGGCAGCAAGGCCTGGACAGGCCTAGATTTAAAGGGGCGATGTTAGGCCCCAAGCATTTCAAGGGGCAACAAGACAGGCCCAGCCTTTTAAAAGGGGCAGCAAGGCCCAGAGGGAGGAAAGGGGCAGCCTTAGGTCCACAGTGATCAGAGGGGCAGCGAAAAACCCAAGCGTGTTAAAGGGGCTCTGCCTGCAAGGCCTAGAATGAGAAAAGGGGCAGCCTTAGACCCACAGTGGTCAGAAGGGCAGAGAAGAGCCCAAGCATTTTAAAGGGGCTCTGCCAGCAAGGCCCACAATAATTTGAAGGGGCAGCACAGCCATCCAAGGAGCCAAGCATTCAAAGGCGGCTCTGTCAGTAGGCCCACAGTAGTTAGAGGGGCCCTGCAGTTATGAGGGCAATGGAAATAAGGGCCTGTATCCAGGGGTAGCCAGGACCTGGTGAAAAAAGGACCCACAAGTGTAGTTCTTTTGTGAAGGATCAGTGAAAAGAAGGGGGCTTAGCATACAACTGCCATCTAGTGACTGTCAATTGATGAAATGTGTATTTACTAGTGTCTGAACTGTTGTGTTGATTACAGGGTACCAAGACTGTGTTGTTACTGGGATTTTGGTTATTTGCCCCAGCAATGAACAATTGCCCCAGAACTTTGGCTATTTGCCCCTGCAACAAACAATTATCCCAGAATTGCAGTTACATAAGAACTTACCATAACAGTAGATCTTCGAGAGAGGTTCCTGTAGTAGGTCTTCACATATAGGACTGCACCCACTGGTGTCAGGTTCCAATGGCAAACTTGTAGATAGCAATCATCAGTGGGGACTGCCCCTGACATCAGGTGACGTGACGTCAGCCCGGCTATAAAAGGGGTGGTCCCGCGCCCGCCCTCCAGTTCTTTTCCACCGGAGACCTAGAGATAGGTAAGAAGAAAAAGCAGGAGTGAAAAACTCCCAGGACCATGCTTCCTCACTAGACCCAAGGGCTAGGCAGGATGAAAAGGAGGGAAACATTCCAGGAGTAGGGGGAAGGTGGGTGGGAAACTAGACCTACTGCTGGAACCTCTCTCAAAGATCTACTGTTAAAGTAAGTTCTCATGTAACTGCAATATCTTACTTTGAGAGGGTTCCTGCAGTAGGTCTTCACATATAGGACTGAATACCAAGCAGTCCCAAAAGAAAAACCATATGGAGGTACATCCGGGAGGAGGAGAAGTCACCAACAAGAAGTTACAACAGGAGACCTTGTAGAACTGCAAGGCCAAAGCCAGTTCTGCACCTAGAGGCAATGTCCAGACTGTAATGCTTAGTGAAAGTGTGAACAGACGACCACGTGGCCACTGCACAGATTTCTGCAGTAGACACATTCCTGAAAAAGGCAGTAGAAGTTGCAACACTCCTAGTAGAGTGACCCTTAACTGCCCCCGGAAGGGACTTCCTGTGTTTTTGGTAAGTGAAGTGGATGCAGTTAGCTAACCACCGAGAAATGGTCTGTTTGGAAATAGCCTTGCCCTGGCACTGGGGAGCAAAGGCTATGAAGAGCTGATTGAATTTTCGAACCTCTTTAGTCCGGTTTGTGTAGTACCTCAGAATCCTGTGCACATCCAGCGTGTGCAACAGGTATTCCCCCCGTTGGAATGCTGGGGATAGTAGACAGGCAATTCTACACTCTGATTAAGAGTGGTCTCGGAAACTACCTTAGGGAGAAATGAAGGGTTAGTCCGAAGAACAACTCTGTCCCTATGAAAAATCAAATAGGGTTCCTTACAGACAAACGCCTGAAGTTTGGAAACCCTTCTGGTGGAAGTGACTGTGACTAGAAACAAAGTCTTCCAGGAAAGGAATCACATGTCACAGCTAGATGCTGGCTCAGACGGAGGTAAGGTCAGCTTTTCTAGCATAAAATTCAGGTCCCAGGGGGGACAAGGATTCCAGAGTGGAGGTTTTAAGTGGAGGATGCCTTTCAGAAAAGTTTTGGCACCCTCCAGTTGAGCCAAGGTTTTGTCCTCCACCAGGAGGTGGTAGGCCAACACTGCAGAGAGATGGACCTTAATGGAGGAGTAACTAAGGCCCATCTCTGATAAATGTGCGAGGTACTCTAACACCTGGACATCCGAGCACAAAAAGGGATACTAGCTTCTTGCTAGGGCCGAGATCGAGAATCTTTTCCACTTCATGGTGTAAGTGGATCTGGTAGAAGGTTTTCTGGCTTCAACCAAGATACGAGCAACCTGTGAAGAGACACCATAGCAAGAAGCCACTATGTCCACAGGTGTCACGCATGAAGGTGGAGAGACTGAAGGCTCAGATGCACCAGGCTGCTCTGCTCCTGAGTCAGAAGGTCGTGGGAGAACGACAAGGGAACCGGAGGTTCCACTGCCAGTTGTTGCAAGAGAGGGTACCAAATCTGGTGTGGCCAGAGAGGAGCACTTAGAATCAAATGTGCTCCTTCCTCCTGAAGTTTCACCAGAACCTTCTGAATGAGAGGAAAGGGAGGAAAAGCATAAAGAAACCTCCCTGTACAGGAGAGAGATTGTGTGTCTTGCCAAAAAGCACCATGCCTGGGAACGAGCGAGCAAAAGCTGGGTAGTTTTACGTTGAATGGGGAGGTGAACAGATCTATCTCTGGTTGACCCCATTGAAGAAAGAGGTCTTCCACCACCTCTAACTTTAACTCCCACTCATGAGCCCTGGCTACTGATCGACTGAGACTGTCCGCAAGAACGTTGCTTACGCCTGAAACGTGAACTGCTGTCAAGAAAAGGTTGTGCTGAATTGCCCAGTACCAGACCCTCATTGCTTCTCTGCAGAGAGGGTACGAGCGAGTTCCTCCCTGTTTGTTGATGTACCAGACAGTGGACATGTTGTCCATCTGGACAAGAAGTGATCCCGGTACCAGAAGTGACTAGAATGTCTGGAGGGCGTACAGAAGTGCCCTGGTCTCCAGAACATTGATGTGGAGCAGAAGCTCCTGATCGGACCAAAACCCCTGTGTCTTGTGCACCCCCAGATGGGTTCCCCAGCACGAGTCTGAGGCATCCATGGTTAGGATTTGGGTTGGAACAAAGGAATGAAAGGGAGCTCCTCTTGAAAGGTTGGAGAGATCTTGCCACCAGCGAAGATCTTTCTGTAGGCTGTTGGAGATCATGATCTTCTGGTTCATGTCGTCCGTCCTCTGACCCCATTGGACTCGGAGAGACCATTGGGTGACCCTCATGTGAAGTCTGGCCAGGGGCACTGTGGAAATGGCTGCTGCCATCAGTCCCAAAAGATGAAGCATGGCATGTGCTGATATTCACTGAACCTTGGCCACCAGGGTGACTTGAGCAACTAGGGTCTTGGCTCAATCCGATGGCAGAAAAGCCTTGCTCTGAACTGTGTCTAGTACTGCTCCAATAAATTGGAGCCATTGAGATGATACTAGCTGGGATTTGAGCAAGCTGACCGTGATACCCAGGAGAGTAAACAAGCTCAGAGTGAAAGATAGAGACTCTTTCAGGCTGTACAGAGAGGGTGCTGTGAGGAGCCAGTCGTCCAGGTATGGGAAAATGTAAATGCCCTGGCAGCAAAGGAAAGCTGCAACCACTGCTAAACACTTCGTGAACACCCGAGGGGCTGAGGAAAGGCCAAAGGGGAGTGCTCAGAACTGAAAATGGTTCTCCTGAAAGGTAAAATGGAGAAAGCGGCGGTGGGCCAGGAGCATGGGCATGTGCAGGTAAGCATCCTTCATATCCAGGAAGCACAGCCAAGAATTTGTCTGGAGCAGGGGAAGAAGCCCCTGAAGGGTCAACATGCAAAACCTCTTGTACTCGACGAAGAGGTTGAGCATGCTGAGGTCCAGGATTGGTCTCAGAATGCCCGTCGTCTTTGGAACTAGGAAGAAGTGGGAGTAAAATCCCCTTCCTAGCTGGTCTTGAGGGATGGGTTCTATGGCCTTTTTTAACAGAAGGTCCTGAATTTCTTGGAAGACTATGGGAATTTGATCCTGTGGCTAGAAAGACCATCCCGAAGGGTGAGGGGCGGGAATCTCGGAAAACTCTATCGAGTGACCTCTCTGGATGAGTTGTAACACCCAAGATTCTGCGGTGACGAACCTCCACCCCTCCAGGTGGAGGCCGAATCTCCCTTTCACCGGTTCCTCCTTGACTAGTGGAGGTAACGGAAGGAGGGGAAAGGAGTCAGAACCCCGAGGGAAGGGGAGCTTTTGCCTCGGAGGCCGGCTTAGGGAACTTGTCCTGGGGGGTTTTGGCTCCTGAACCAGGGGCTCATCATTTGCCCTGGTTTTTATTCCATCTCCTTTAGTGACAAAAATGCTGCTTTTTCTGGCCCGTCTGGTACATTGAGCTTACATCCCAAAGGAAGCATCTGCTCTCCTGCGGCCCGGTAATAATATCTTTGGCATCGCCGCCAAAGAGGACGGAACCCCTAAAAGGGGCATCCAAAAGGGAGGACGTCTTGTGCCAGACCTGCTATCCTGAGCCAAGAAAGGCGATGGAGGCAGACCCCCTTGGCTGCTGCTCTAGCCACTGAGTCATATGTTGCACACAAAGCATGATGGCAAGAGGACTTACTCATTCTGATCTTGTCCAGTAATTTTTTTCTGGAGTGTCTCATTCTGTACCTCCTGAAAGTCCCTCTCCAGCTCGGAGAGAGAAGCCTTCTGGAATGCAACCATGTGCGAGACATAGCTGAGGGACCTGATGGCACAAGAGATGAAGGAATAAATCTTCCTGCTAAACTGATCTAACTGTCGAGAGTCCTTGTCAGGTGGTGAGGAACTCAAATGTTTTGGTTGGGCTGACCGGTCATGAGCGGCAGTAATAACCATGGAGTCAGCCTTAGGATGAGTGGTGAGATGTTGGAACCCTTCCGGGGGAAAGTAGGTACGCTCCGCCTTTCTGGAGACTGCCGGGATAGACGATGGCTGCTGCCATACCGTGGTTACCAGATCTTCGTGAGGACCCATCCGGGGGGGGGATTGGTAGGGGATCTGTCGTGGCTAGATCAAGGTGTTCTGCCAGTCTCTTACACTGGGGATCCACTTCTTTAGAAGGCCAGCCTCCTGCTGCCTCAATGGTACGTAAGAGATCCCCAAAGGAAGGGTCCTCTGGAGTAGATTTTGGGGACTCCTTGGGAGGTACCTCGACAGGGGACTGAGGGTCCAAAGGATCAGAATCAGAATCAGAATCCATGTCAGAGGGTTCAGAGCTGCTGGGGATGGAAGGGTCTACCCCAGTTACGCCTACAGGTAGAGCACCCAATGCCCATCCAGAGGGAGGCGGTGGAGGGGGGCCCTAGGCAGGGGAATGACCCCCACAGACTGCCTAATCTCTGTGAGGAGCTGGGTTCTGGCATCCTGCCACCACAGAGGTGCTGAATCATGGTCTGGCACTGGAGGTGGAGGTGGAGGAGGAGGAGGAGGAGGCTGAAAGCCCAGGTAGCCTGGGTACTGCGGGTATTGCCATGGCAGGTACTGGTAACCTGGCAATCCTGGAGTATAAAAAGAGTACCCAGGGTATCCTGGCATCAGGTATCCCAGCTTCGGGTATCCTGGTGATGGAGGCACGTGGCCTGGCATCGAGTACTGAGTAGCCGACGGTGGGCTGCCTGGTGGTGGAACATGGGGGTCTGGCCCCGGGAAACCACCTAGAGGTTCTGGACCTACCAGGGGAGGTGCCAAAGGGCCACTAGATGGTGTGGGATCTGGGAGGGCCCTCAAAGGTCCCGAGGGAGGAGGCTCCATGGATGGAACCCCAGCTGGTGACAGACTCCTGTCCGGAGGCAGAAAAAGACCTGGCGAGGGGGGGGAGTTCTGGGTGGAACCCCAACGAAAGGTCGATGAGCGATCCCGATGGGAGGGAGAAGACAGGATTGGGTGGCGAATCCCTAAGGTGAAGAACCCGGAGGGATAAGGAGTCACTCTGCAGCGCACTCTGTCCGAAGTCAGGGGCCAAACTGGAGCCCAACAGGAGAGTGGAAGGGTCCAGGCGGGTGACAGAGGATCTGCCGTCCGACTGATCGGCCCTAACCAGGCTAGAGGAGGTCGGAAGACTGCTGCTAGACTTATTGGTAGGAGCTATGCGCCCGTCGACAGAGTCGAGGGGTGACTTATCGGCCAAGCTGAGAGGAGACTGAACAGTAACCTCAAAAGAGGTGACCCCCAGCTGCCTGCTCACCTTAGCAGGAGGGGGAGTAGGTGCCCGGCCCAAAGAGGTGGACGGGGTACCAGAAGTAGTACTCATAGTCTTTGGAGGCCTACTGCATGGCGACGGACTCCTGTCCCAGTGCTTCTCCTTGCTCTTGTTTTTCTTTGGGGCCGGCGACGACGACCTTTCCCTCAACTCCTGGAGCTCCTTTTCCATCGATGCCAGTCATTGGGTAAGGAGGTGGGCCTCGAGGGTCCGCTTGTGTCTGGTCCTAGTGGTTTGGTTGAATGCCTGGCAGATAGCATACTCTTCAGTGTTGTGCTTGGGGCCTAGAGACAACAGGCAGCGGGAATGGTCGTCCCTGTGCAGGATTTGGGCCCCGCACTTAGAGCACTTCTTCTTCTTTGGTCGAGTTGACATCAAACGTCGAAAAGTATGAGAAAAACGATATAGTGAAGAAAAAAAACTTCAACTGACATGCAGGCGTTAGATCACTGTTCTAGCTCGTGAGCCAAATGAACTGAGGCAATGGCAGGAAAGAACTGGAGGGTGGGCGTGGGACCGCCCCTTTTATGGCCGGGCTGACGTCACGTCACCTGACGTCGGGGGTGGTCCCTGCTGATGATTGCTATCTATAAGTTTGCAGTTGGAACCTGATGCCAGGGGGCACAGTTCTATATGTGAAGACTTACTGCAGAAACCCTCTCGAAGTAAGATCTTTGGTTATTTGCCCTTGCAATGAACAGTTGCCTCAGGACTCTGTTAATTTTTCCCTGTTAATTTGCCCGTTCCTGGCAAATTGTCCCTGCAACGAACAATTACCCTGGATTCTGGTAATTTGCCCATGCTCCTGGCAAATTGCCCCTGCAAAGAACAATTTCCCTGGATTCTGGTCATTTGCCCCTGTTCCTGGAAAATTGCCCCTGCAATGAACAATTGCCCCAGATTCTGGGAGTTTGCCCCTGCTCCTGGCAAATTGCCCCTGCAACGAACAATTGCCCCGGATTCTGGGAATTTTATTTATTTAAGATTCAGATTAATACCTTTGAGCCAGAGGCTCATTTACAAAGGTTCCAAGTCAGGTGACACAATACAGAGCCACTGAGTTACATCAGTGAAAACATTGTACAGAGCAAGAAACAAGGGTGACACTAGACCACAATAAACATACAAAATTGAAACAGCTGGTGGCTACATAACAAAAAATACAGGTTACTAAGTGCAATGAACAGGTTTCTAAGTGCAATTGGGCAACTGGGCAGAAACATGCAGAGCGATTAGAGAGTGCATGGCAAAGCAACCACTTATCTACAGTAGTGAGGAATTGCCACGTAGGGGAATTAGAGGATCCAGACAGATCCAGAACAAGGATGATATAAGTTTGGGGGGGGAGTGCAGCCAGGAAGGCATTGTCAGGTGGGGGGATGAGTGAGGTGGGTGGGATAAGGGGTAGGGGGAGCTATTCAGGGCAGCATGGGGTGCTGTGGAATGTGGAAGGCCCTCAGGTGGTATTGATAAGGGCTAACAGTTGCAGGTGGTCTCACGTGCCAGCAGGTTGCGGAGTCTAGATCTGAGATGGCTGATTTTGCTGGACCCAAGGAGTTCAGTAGGTTGGTCATTAGGACATTTAGGGCCCCTGTAGGAGAGGGATCATTGTGCGAGTGTGGTACGCTTAAAAGGCACTAGGAACACTCCTTTTTGTAGCATTTCTGGTGCTCACAGTTGGTTGGGTGTAGTTGTATAGTCTGGAGGTGGACTCAGGCATAAGGCCAAGCAGTGCTTTTTTCCCCAAGTAGACAAGCCTGGTATTTGATTCTGTGATGGAGGGGAAGCCAACCAGTGTACGAATACAAGGTGCATGTATGCGTCTGATAGTCAGCACCCAGGACCAGGCAGCAGGCCTTGTTGAGGAGGGTTATGATCCTCTTCAGGGCAGTGTCAGAGTCAGCACCATAGATCAGTAGACCATAGTCAATGGTAGATAACACAGAGCTGCATGTAACCAGTTTAAGAGCCTCCAGGGGCATAGAGTGACTATGTTGGTAGAGAAGTCACAGTTTGGTGTCAGCTGTTTTGATGACGTGTTCAATGTGTGTTGTGAAGGAGAGTGTGTCATCAAGGTATACTCCAAGATATTTGAAGGTGCTGACCTGCCCTAGCAGCTCACATTTTTGACTTATGTATAGGGGCCCATGCTTTTTACTGTTTTGTGGCACCGTGAAGAGCATACACTTGTTTTTTTTTGTAGTTGAGTAACAGTTTATGATGGGAGAACCAAGATTCTAGCCATTTAAAACTGGCCTGTAGGTCAGTGGTTATAGTGGTGATGTCCCTACCAGATGCAGAAATGACCGCATCATCAGCATAAAGCACCATTTTTGCTGGGCAGTCAACAAGTAGTGAGTTTATGAATAGACTAAATAAGAGTGGACCCAGTATGGAGCCTTGGGGGACTCCAAGGCTGACCTCCCTAGGCTCAGACAGAATGTTGAGGATCTTCACACATTGTATACTACGTGAGAGGTAGCTTTCAAATCAGGTAACAGTGCTAGATGAAAGGCCTATGGAGAGGAGACACTGTAGTAGGAGTTCATGGTTAATGGTGTTGAATGCCTTGGTGAGGTCAATGAATATAGATCCTACTGCCCTTCCATTATCCAGAGCCTCATAGATCTGTGTAGTGTAGTCTATCAGGGTTGTTTGGGTGGCATGATGTTTATGGAAACAGTCCTGCTGCATACTTAGCAGGTTGTATTTCTCTAAATGCTCAGTAAGTCGGTCAGATACTGCACATTCCAGGGCTTTGGAGAGAGATGGTAAAATGGAGATGGGGTGACAGTTAGAGAGGCAAGCTCAGTCTCCACTTTTGTGGACTGGTGTGACATGCGCTGCCTCCCACTTGTCTGGGAATATGCCAGTTCATAGGGATGTGTTAAAGATTTTTGTGAGTGGTCCAGCTAGCTCATTTAGTGTTAGGGCTACTAGCTTCATGTCGATGGTGTCACTCCCCATCCTGGTCTTGCCCAGTTCCCGCTTGATGTACCATTTGGTCTCAGCCTTGGAGAGGTGTCTGAAGTAGAAAGGCGGTGGTCTGTTGGGTGTAGTAGGAGACGGGCTCAAGTTAGGGGGCTGTTCAGACTGGAGGAGGGGAGATATTCCCTGGGGAGCACAGCACTTAGGTTTATGAAAGCAGTATTAAATGCATTCGCAATGTCACTTGGATCCTGGAGCATCCCTGATGGGGTAACTAGAAGATCAGGGTGTGCCTTGGTGGTCCTGCCTGTAAGGGATTTCACTGAGTTCCAGAATTCCTTTCCATTTTACCAACTCCTGTTTAGAAGGTCTTTGTAGTAGGAAGCCTTGGCCTGCCTGATAAATGTTGTGCATTTATTTCTGGCTGCTTTGTCGGCAGTGAGGTCGACCATATTCCCTGATGCTTTGGCCCTATGCCAGAGTTTGTCCCGGAGTCGCATAAGGTCGATTAGGGTTCCAGAGAGCCAAGGGTTACTGACCCCTCTTACGTTTTTTGAGCTGTAGGGGGTGAAAATATCACAGGCATTTGTAAAGACTGAGCAGAAGTAGTCTAGGGCTTGGTTACTATCACTGGCGGTGTCAAGAGGTGACCAATCAATTAACCTTAGGTGCTGTCAGAAATATTCCAGCAGACTGGGTCTTAGCGCTCAAGTTCTGGTGTTCTGAGGTGAATGCTTTGTGAACTTATTGGACCAGGTGAACATAACTGGGGAGCGGTCACTTAGGGAGTCAGGTAGAACAGAGACCTCCGTGATATGGTCGGGGCAGGTGGATAGAAGCCAATCGATAAGTGTACTTGAGCCAGTCCTATAATTTATCCTTGTGGCTTGTGTGACCAATTGCATGAGGTAGAGGCTAGATATTTTGTCGCTAGCTGCTGCTGCATCTTGAGATTGTCAATCGACATTGAAGTCTCCGACTACGAGCTGTGCTCAGTTTTGGCTGATAAGCCCTTGGTTACTAAAGAAGTGATCCAGTCTGGGTCCCTGTTTGCCAGGGGGTAGATATACTGTTGTGAGTATGAGGACCTTATTTTGTTGACCAATAGAGAGTTTAAAACTGAGAATTTGTGCATCCTTGCTATGCAGACTGGCCGGTAGGACTGACCCCTTGTATCAGATTTGATGTAGATCAGGCAGCCACCACTCCTCTTGGACAGCCTATCCTGCCTGAATATGGTGAAACCATCAAGGGTTATTGCAGTGTCAGGGATCTTGGGAGACAGCCACGTCTCGGTGAGGACAATAACATCCGGTTTGATCGATTCCATCTATGCCTGGAATTGCGGGAGCTTAGGCATGAGGCTTCTAATATTCAGGGATACTATCCTTAGATGACCCAGCCTAGTGTTGTCTCCTGCTGGGGGACATCCAGAAATTTGTCCCTGCTCCTGGAAAATTGCCCCTGGTTCTGGGAATTTGCCCCTGTTCCTGGCAAACTGCCCCTGCAATGAACAATTGCCCCAGATTCCAGTAATTTGCCCCTGTTCCTGGAAAATTATCCCAGCAATGAACAATTATCTTGGTGAAGTGTGGAAGTGTGTCTGCCAGCTTTAGTGTTGCCAACATATGTGTATAGACTCAATCTTCTGCCATGATACTGCTCTATGGTGTTGCCTGCCATCCTTCTTCTATGGAATCAGTCTCCACCCGGAGGAAGACGTCCTTCAACATCTTTCTTCTCCAGAGGTGTCCACCCAGAAGATCTTGACCACGTTCTGTCATCCTTGAAAGTCGAGTGCGTTGAAGCCGGTGCAAGTCGTGACCCTGCTTTCTTGTGTTCCCTATTTCAAGCTCTGAGTATCTCAAGTCCAGGTATTGCTTCCGCCTTTCTTCTTTTCCTCAGTTCGAAGCCGAGTATGCCAAAGTCCGGGTGCCTTACTTCTGCCATTCCATTATCATCTCTTGGTTCCTGATCCGGATGTCCTGAAGTTGGCTGCCTCCGAAGAGTGTGCTTGTTATGGAAGAACCTTGTCTGTGTTCCCTAGTCGTTTGCCGCAAGTCGAGTCCATCGAAGCCCAGTGTGGGACGTGTCTGCCATTTTATTGTTTTTTTCCAGTCTCCTGTGTTGACACTTCAGAATCATCCATCTTCACCTCGAGTTCCTCTGATTCCTGGTTTCATTGGAATTTCCAAAGCATCATCCAGTCCTTGGTAATCCTTCCGTGGGTTCATCACCAAGAATCTTCCTTGTTCTTTTCCATCCTTGGCAGCCCCAAAGTGGGTTTTGGCTGAGTAGCTTTTTTCAATTAGTTTGATTCTGATTGCCCTCCAGTGGGCTTATTCCAGGAACCTGTTCCACTTGTCCTTTTATGCCGGCAGCCTCAGAGAGAGTGGGTTTTATGCCGAGAAACATATGGTCTGTCTAAGAAACCTCTCACCACCCCAGTGACCTTAGCTAGGTCTCTGCTGGGATCATAATCTGAGTGTCATAGGAAACTCCTTTATCCTCATCTTTCTGTAGTTACCAACTGTACTCGACGGTACGCACGAAGACTTCAGCTGCGATTGGACTCTGTGGTGTCTTTATATGTACATTGATGTATTAGACCTAAGGCAGTGGTTTTAAGGTCTTCCAAGGGGTAGTTATTGTATTATGATACCTTAGGCAATACTAAGGGTGACATAGAGTATTGTACTACTATACCATAAGTGACTCTAAGAGTAATGAAGAGTATAGTGGCACTAGGCTGAGGTGCACCTCAGAACATTTTCATTTCTTTAGCATATGATTTAGTTACCTGGTTCTGAAACCTGAGTTCATAGAGATCCTGTAACTGTATAGTACTGTTTTATGAAAACTGTCTGTTCATTAGTGTTATATTTACCCCTCCTGTGACTGTGTCATCCTACCCGATATTGAATAAAGCCCACCGGGCATCAAACTCACTGGACGACTCCTGCCTCTCCTTGTTGGGTAAATTTAATCTATCCTTACTCATTCAAACCCTGATGCTCATCATCATCACAGCAGAACCATCACACTACTTTACTTTTTCACCCCCCACCTCTCTTTCTCACCCTCCTCTACTTACTCTCTCTCCTACCTTTTCCTGTTTTGTGACGTTACCTTCTTGTGTGTGCCGAGTACTTTGCATTTTGGATGTTTAACCTGCATTATCATTTGCTCTGATAATGTATTTTATTATACATATGGGGTGGGATATTCAGACTGCGCCAGGCTGTGGCGCAAGCCTGGGCGCAACGCAACTTGGATGCACAGGGGCGTGGACAGGGTGATATTCAACGGTGCTGCGCCATGGCACAGCATCGTTGAATATCGCTCCTTGGCAACCCGCAGTGCACATGGCGCAGTGGCACTGCGCCAGTGCAAGTGGCCAGAGTGGAGCAGGGTGATGTGCTAGTGCAAGTGCTGTTGCGATAGGTGCAACCACCGTGATATTCAAAAGTGCACATGAAGATAGGGCCATAATGTATGCAAGGTGCAAATGGGGCAATTTGCATGTCATTATGGCTCCATTTTCAGGCAGGTGCCCCGATCCCCGGCGACTTGCGCGTGGCGCCCTGCCAGGCTGCAGCCGTTGGGGACTGACACCCCCGCACAAGTGGCAACATGCTCCGACGCCCGATCGCGGGCATATGAATATAATGTAAATGTCCCGTATCCCTGGTGGTCCAGTGGACCACTGCAGCCTGATCGTGGGCATATGTTGAAATATTATAGTCCTATATCCTGGTGGTCAGTGGACCGCTGCTTGCCTGATCTCGGGCATCAGAAGTATGTTATGACACACCAATCCAACCCTGGTGGTCAGCAGTGCCTCCCCTCCAGCTCACTGGGCCCACTGCCCGCTCCCCCTCGGTCAGCGGCGGGTGGCATCTCCCACCAGCTTGCACGCTCCTGACTGACTCCGTGCGTGGGCTGTACGCCCATTGGTCCCGCGAGCTGAATGGGTGCAGCTCTGTATCAAGCTACATAGTCCAGAAATGTGAATGGATCCATTCACATTTCTGATCAGTGTAGTATGGCACGAGCTGCATGCCCATTGGCTCACGCCAGGACCTATGGGCGACATCCCTACCATACAGAGTCAGTTGGAAGGCAGGCGGCAAGCTGGTGGAAGATGCCACCCACTGCTGACCGGGGAGCGGGAAGGTGGCCCAGTGGGCGGTGGAGAGGGGTACCGCTTGGACCACTATAGGGTTGGATTGCGTGTCACATATTACTGACACCCACGATCGGGCTGCGAGCGGTCCACTGGACCACCAGGGATATTGAGACTATGATATATACATATACCCGTGTGATCGGGCTGGGGGCACCACCACGGCTGCGCCGCCGCAGAGCTGGGTGGCCACCCACAGGTGGCAACTGCTGTGTTGCACCCTGCATATGGCAGCTCACCTGTGGGTGGCCAGCTTTGCTTTTTTTGGCTCATTTGTAGGCAGCAAAGTAGGGGTTGCACATGAGCGGGCCTGGCACATCCCGGCTGAATATTGGGATGCGCGGAGTATGCATGGCGGCATGCCCCTACTTGTGCCGTATACATTACATTGATGCGCCCGCACATCAGGATTCCAACCCCTACTTTCGTCGCACAAAGTTGAGCAAAAAAAAAAAAAAGGAGCAACGGCTGGCCACCCACAGGTGAGCTGCCGAATTGCCAGGCACATTCCCCTTTTGAATATCGCGCCAGGGCGCAACCCTTCTGAACATCCCACCCACTGTGTATTGCTGAATTGTTATTACTGGCTATGTATATTATTGTACATACTGTGTATTGTTGTATTGTTATTACTGGTGATGTATATTATTGTACATACTGGCCCAGATATTCAAAGGGTTACGCACATACCACTGATGCGCCTCGGCGTGATATTCAACCGGGAATGCGCCAGGTACAAACCTGATGCCGGAGTGCACCAGTAATGTATGCAGGTGCAGATGGGGGGCATGCCCATGCATACTCTGCATAGCCTGATATTCAGCCCGGGTGTCTAGCCATGCATGCTGAACCCCTACTTTCCCGCATAAAGTTGGAGCAAAAAAAAGGAATAGCGCCGCTCACCCATAGGTGAGCTGCCGTGATTGCAGGGTGCAACACGCAGCTGCCGCCTGTGGGTGGCCACCAGCTCCGCCGCACCGCGGTGGCGCTTCCGCGCCCGATCGCGCGCATTGCAAAAATAGAATCCATCCCTGGTGGTCCAGTGACTGTTGTTCGTCTGATCGCGGCTTAAGTAATGAATATCATTTATTTTGAGTATTTTTAGGTTCAGTGGATCGTTGTCTGCCCGATCGCAGGCTTAGGTAAATAATGAGCTTGAGGTTCAGTGAGCATTCCCTCACTGCTTACGATCTCACCGCCTTTCGTCAGCAGCGGCAGCATCATTCCCCTCACCGCCGACCGATCGCAGGCTGCCCATTGGTTCACAGCGTGAGCTAATGGGCGCAGTTCATTGTACTGTTATCCAGATATGAACGATCCGGTCTCATATCTGAATGTGTAGACGGGTATCGGCTGCACGCCTACTGCCTCACGCCAGGACCAATGGGTACAGCCCTACCTACGGTGTCAGTCGGCGGGCAGCGGGTGGTAGGGGTGGGTGCCGCCCGCCGCTGACCGGGGTGTGTGGTGGGGACTGTGTGGGTGGAGGGGGGGTCCACTGGACCACCAGGATAGGGAACCTTCTTATTTTTTACTTAAGTTCACGATCGTGAGACAGCTGTCCACTGACCACCATGGATATAGGAATCTTTCTTTATTTCACTACGCCCACGATCGGGTTGTGGGGCACATTGTCAAGGCTGCAGGGGTGTCAGTCCTCAATGGCTGCTGCCTAGCAGGGCTGCAAAGTGTCGCCTCGGATTGGTGCACCTGCATGCAATGAATATAATGATATGCAAAGGTCCATTTGTGCTTTGCTACATTATGGCTCCATTTGCATGTGCACTTTTGAATATCACGGTTGTTGCGCCTAGCGCAATGGAACTTGCGCTAGTGCATCCCCCTGCTCCACTCTGGCCACTGGCGCTGGTGCAGTGTCACTGTGCCATGCGCACTGCTGGTGGCTAGGGTGCGATATTCACTGATGCTGAGCCATGGCGCAGCTCCGTTGAATATCGCCCGGTCCACGCCCCTGCGCAGCCAAGTTGAGCTGCACCCAGTCTTTCGCCACAGCCTGGCACAGTTTGAATATCTGGCCCACTGTGTATTGTTATATTGTTATTACTGTGCTTCTACTTGTTTGTATTTATCCTTCCCCCCCAGGATGCATCTGGAAATGAACTTTGCAGCTCAGTATGTCTTTCCTGGTAAATTTCTTTTAAATAAAATAAATAAATAGTAGTGACAGTCTATGAGGAGGGGTAACTTGCCATGCTGCCTGTCACCTGCGATTCACCCATTTTCTCTCATGTACTATGGTGCCAAAGTATGCTTAATAATTATGATGTCATAATGTTGTTCACAGACTGTCCTACTGGACTTCACAGAGATTCACTAAGAGACATTTCACAGCTACATAGGTACATAGTAGTTGTCAGCAGAAAAGGACCTCCTGAGCCGGCCCGCTGGTGCAGCGGTTGGACTTCCGCTTGCGATGCCGGCTACCCAGGTTCGGGAACGGACCCAGGTCATCGAAGGGACAGCCAGGGGGGGAGGATTGAGCGTCCTCAGAACTGCTGTCCTTCTCCAGAGGGAGGGAGGCATGCGCCTGGTACAAGAGCGACACCTGGTGGCGGCCAGGGTCCATCACATGATACCGGCACCAGTTTCACTTCTGGGCCGGGGCAGACACTGGTCGTCATTGCACATCCCTGCCCCAGCCTATAGGGGGAAAAACATGCTGCCCATCCGTCTTTGTGAAGCCCTGCCCCAGGGCTTTGATTAACCTCCTAGCTGGGCTCTCCCGACTAGTGCCAGTTTCGCGGCACTAGTTGTGCCACATTGCTGCAACCCCACCCTCTGAGGAGCAAGCCAGGGGTGACTGGGAGAGCCTCCGGCAATCTGGGAGATAGAAGCCGCAGGGGCGCCGTGACCAGGGCAGAAGGGCCGACGGTTGGTGCAGCACATAAAAGTACAATAAATAGAAAAAAAAAGAAAAGGACCTCCTGGTCCATCTAGTCTGCCCTGTTATGATTTCTTCCTACTTCCTTAGTGTAGGTCCTGCTTGCACCATGTTCATACTTTCCTGCTATCCTATTCTCAGTAATCCTCTGTGTCTATTCCATACATATTTGAATGCGTTTACAATGTCTGCACCTACCACTTCCTTTGGTAGCCGGATCCATGGTTCAACTACTCTTTCTGTGAAGAAGTACTTCCTCACGCTGCCTCTGAGCCTCCCCCTTCCAGCCTCATTGTATGACCCCTCATCCTAGTGCTCTTTCTTTTCTGCAGAAAGCTGCCCTCCCCTTCATTATTAATCTCTTTGACATATTTGAATGTCTCTATCATGTCACCCCTCTCCCTTCTTACCTCCAGTGTGTACATGTTTAGCTCTCTGAGTCTGTCCTCATAGATTTTCTGCTGCTTGCCCTGGACCATTTTGGTATCCCTTCTCTGTACTGCCTCCACTTGATCAATGTCCTTTCTGAGATGGGGCCTCCAGAACTGGACACAGTACTCAAGGGGGGGGCTCACCAGTGATCTATAGAGGGCTAGGATCACCTCTCGCTTTCCACTTGTTATTCCTCTCCCAATGCAGCCCAGCATCCAGCTTGCCTTACCCACTGCCTTACCACACTGACTTCCCACTTTGAGGTCATCTGTTATGATGACTCCTAGGTCCCTTTCCTGCTGAGTTGTTGCCACCTCCTCCCCTCCTAGTTGGTATGTGACCCCCGGGTTCTTCCGCCCTATATGCATGACCTTACACTTTTTGGCATTAAATCCCAGCTGCCAGACCCTCGACCATTCCTCCATTTTTTTAGGTCTCCTCTCATTCTGTCCACTCCCTCCTGTGTGTCAACCCTGTTGCAGATCTTTGTGTAGTCTGAGAAGAGGCATACTTTACCTTCTAGTTCATCTGCAATGTCTCTAATGAAGACATTGAACAGCAGTGGCCCCAGGACTGACCCCTGTGGTACCCCACTTGTCACTTCCCCCTCCTCTGACCTCACCCCATTTACTGCCACCTTCTGGCTCCTGTTGCTAAGCCACTTCTGTACCCATGTTATCACTTTTGTCCCCACCCCTAGACTGGTCAGCGTGTTAACTAATCTCCAATGTGAGACTGTCAAAAGCCTTCCTGAAATCCAGGTAGGTCACATCCACTACTCCCCCCTCGTCCATGACTCGTGTGACCCAGTTGAAGAACTCAATTAGGTTAGTTTGGCATGATCTCCCACCTGTGAAGCCATGCTGTCACGGATCCAGCAACCTATTGCTGGCCAGGTATTCCACCATTCTTTCCTTTATTAATGTTTCCATTACTTTTCCCACCACCGATGTCAGGCTCACCAGTCTGTAGTTTCCTGCCTGCTCCCTGTTACCACCTTTGTGGACTGGTGCCACATCTGCCCTTCTCCAGTCCCCTGGTATTACCACCATTTTCAAGGATTGATTGAACAGAGCTGTCAGGGGAGCAGCCAGTTCCTCCTTTAGTTCTTTAGGTGCCCTTGGTTGCACCCTGTCGGGGCCCATAGCCTTATCCACCCTTAATTTTTCCAGTTCCTTGAGAATTGGCTCTCTGTAAAGGGGCTTGCATCCATACCCGCTACCCCCACCCCACCGGGTATCCGATATTCCGTCATCTGTGGTCCACGTCCTTCCCCCCTCTACAGTAAATACTGAACAAAAATATTTGTTCAGTATGTCTGCTCCTTCTGGTCCTCCTCCACACTCCCCCCCATATTCTCACTATTCCTGCCTTGTTCTTCCTCCTCTCACTGACATATCTAAAAAATGTCTTGTCTCCTTGTTTCACAGTTCTTGCTAAGTTCTCCTCTGTGAGTGTTTTAGCTTCCCTAATTTCTTTTGCTGCTTTCTTTCTTTTATTCCTGGACTCCTCTTTATCCTGTTCCCCCCGCGTTGTCTTGTACTTTTTGAATGTTGCTCTTTTTGCCCTTACTGCCCCTGCTACTTTCTGGGAGAACCAAAGCGCTCTCCTCCTCGTTTTGTTCGCTGATATTTGTTTTATGCAAAGACTTACAGCATCCTCTAAGGTCTTTTTTATTCTTGCCCACCTTTCCTGCACCCCCTCCCCAGTTTATATGTATTGCTTGAAAGGAAGGTCTGAAATATATAGCAATGACCTATAAAAGAAAAAAATTAAATCCAATTATATATTTGTTTATGTATTTTTAAAATGTTCTGCACCTTGAATTGTTGAGTATTAAGCATTAGTTGCACAGCTAATCACTGCCCCCCCCAGGAAGCACCAGAGCCCCATGAAATGCTGGGGATGTTAAGCTTGTATTTAGAGGTTTGTGTTTACTTTTCATCAAGCAATAAATTATTTGCCTACTAGCACTCTGTGCACTGCTTTATGTGTTGAATATTGAGGTTGCCAATCCAAGCAGCAGTATGCTCTAGCGACAACCAGGAAGCACGCCCTGTAGTGGTGTTTCTGGCAGTTCATACTCTCCTCTTTCACTGCCCCCTGTAGTAGTAGTAGCAGTAGCACAAGAAGGGGTTAAATTGGGCAGGAGTCCAAAGGAACTCAGTTCCATCACCTCTTAAAAAATTGTGTAAGAGTTCCACAGCCTCCGTCATCTTTCTCTGTTGACTGTTATAGGAGAGGTCCTCCACCTAAAAGTGATCGCTCCACCACCTATAAATCTAGATGTGAGAGTTCCTCCACCTAAACATTTCCAATTTAACAACTGGGTACAAGTTTATTTTATCGACATTTACATAATAAGACAGTTATTACAACAATATCAAAGCCAGAATAAAATATATTTTAACATATATTTCAAGAAAATGTTTAAAAATTTGTCCTTAACAATTTCTGCCTCCTCACCCAGCTCTGTGTAGCAACACATATTACCACTTTCCTGCTGTCACATTCATTATCCATACTGAGATCAAAGAGGCGCTCTAGTATCATCCCCATCCTCTCTATCCCTTTGCCACTGTCCCAGCTTAAGACTCATGCCATGGGCACTGAAACCACAGGGCCCGTTACTACCCAAATATGTGTACAGACCACTATCTGCTGCTCCTTTGCAGTGTTACTCCCTCTCTCTACACTCTTCCCCTTGCTTTTATTCTTTGGTTAATCATAGGAGAAGCGTCCCTTTTTGTACCAGACACAACTCTCTCCCTCCCTCCCCTAACTCATTAGTTTTTGGGGTGGTGACATTATTCACCTGGTGTCTGGTTGTGCACAGTTTATCCTGGGCTACCCACTGAACATTCCTTTAAAACCTACCAGCCCTCACCCAGTAAGTTTTTTTCTGAAAATATGGCCTGTTGAGCTGGCCTAGTGGCACTGAGGGTTGAGGTGCTGGATGCCACACCTCGCACTGTGCCGGCGACCCGGGTTCGGGAACAAGCCCGAGTTATCAGGGGTCGGCCTGGGGGACAAGGAGCGAGATTGAGCCACCACAAGGCAGCTCTCTCCTCCTGAGAGGGACTGGAGGCTCCCCGGTCACTGGCTGCCACCCGGTGTAGGATGGATGGTGGCACCAACCTAGGGAGTTCTGGCATTAGCCATGGGAAGGGGCAAAAGGGGCTGAGCCGGCATCACAGAGCATGCATGTGCCTCCACGCATGCATGTCGCCCATGTGCTGGGGCCCCAGGACCAGGGAAGAAAATGGGCAAAAAAACCCCAAATAAAATATAAATCTAAAAAAAAAAAAATATTGCCTGCTGAACTCAAACTGGTCTGCCATTCTGACAGCCTGCCTAACTACACTGGGATTCCTATCCAGCTGTCATACACACAGTTCCTCAGATACAAACCCAAAGTAATTGTTCCAATAAAAACACTTCTTTAATCTTTTGGGCCATGGTGGCCTTGTTGATAATAACCCTGAGAAAGGCAGAATTCCTGTCACAGGTTATTGCCTCAGGTAAGAACAGGCCAGCCCAGCTCCTCTGCACTGCAGACAGACTTATTCATCCAGCCTATATGCGATCTGGGAGTGCGGTGTAGTGAGAAAAGTGTAACAGGTTTGGGCAACTCTTCTGGACAGTGTTCACCATCAGGGCAGGTACTGTTCCTGTTGGGCGCCAACAATGATCTTGAGGAGAGGTAAGAGGGCACTCTGTGGGTCTGGAGCAAGTTCCAGCCAGTTTCTTTGAGTAATGTTCTTGGTGGGTCTTGAGTCTGCGTCTCACATGATGTGAGTCAGACCCAGGGCCAACGCAGCTGTTGGTGAACTGCCATGAAGTCCTGGGTTCGGTGTTCATGGGCACGGCTCGGTGTTCCTTCTCAGAGTGTTGTTTTCCTAGGGCTTTAAAAAAAGCCTTGGTGAGACCCATCCTGAAGAAACTATTTTGGGAGTTGGAGGTGTTAGCAAATTGCAGACCTGTCTCGAACCTTCCCTTACTGGTGAAGGTGATTGAGAAGGTTGTGGTGATGCAGTTTGATGACCACCTTGAGAAATATGACATCTATGAGCCATTTCAGTCAGGTTTCCAGCCATGCCACAGCAAAATGTGTTAATGACCTGCTGCTGCCGAGAGATAGGGGCAAAAGATCTAGTTTCGTTCTCCTCAATCTCTCATCAGCATTCGACATCCTGGATCATGGGTGGTAGTAGTAGCAGTAGTTTTATTGATTTGTGGCACCCTTCCCTAAAGGCCCAGGGTGCCATTACAATAAAATAGTAGCACAACACACCCAAAACATAGTATTTAATGATGAAATCATAGTACAAAACTTAAGTTCTCTAAAACAATAAAACCCAGCTAAATACCAGCTAAAAACCACACTTAAATACAATGACCTAAGCAAACAGATGAGTTTTAATTCCTTTTTAAAGGGGTGTTTATAGAATACCTTGTAGAATATGGGGGACTCACTGGGACAGCTTTAAAGCAGTTTGAGTCCTTCCTGACTGGCAGATCACAGAAGGCTGTGTTGGGAACTTTCTCTTCATATCTAAAGCTGTGGAGTTTCCCAAGGGTTGACTCTGTCACCCATGATTTATTCGCAGTGTACATGATACCGTTTTAACAGGTCATTATATGGTATGGTGTGAGTTTTCATTGCTGTGCAAATGACACCCAGCTGTACCTGTGTTTTACACCTAATGGGCAGCCAGCAGTCTCGGTTCTGGGGTCTTGCCTTCAGGAGGTCATAGACTGGATGGCCTCTAGCTGGTTAAGCTGACCCTCCCCCCAACGGAGTTGTTACTGGTGAAATCAGGATCTTGAGGAGCACAGGCTTGAAAAGGGTAGTCATAGATAGGATCTGGGAGTCACTGTGGAGTTTGGGTTGACACTTGAATATCATGTGTCAGCCATAGTCTGTAGTGGATTTTTTTTACCTCAGAAATATCTCCCAGATTAAACCTTATCTAGAGCAAGAGGACCTGGTGACCATGGTGCATGTATTCATGACCTCAAGGCTGGACTAGTGTAATGCTCTTTACCTAGGGCTATCAAAAAGGTTGCTGCGCTACCTGCAGCTAGAGCAGAACATTGTGGCCAAGCTGATCTCCAGATCACCTTGATGGGGAACACATTATGCTTGTGCTGCAGCAGCTGTACTGGCTACCAATTAGATGGTATACCAACTTCAAGATCTTGTTGCTAACTTACAAAACCCTACATAGTTTTGAACCTGACTATCTTAAACACCTCTTAGCCTGGTCTGTTTCTGATTGCCCGCTCCACCAAGGGTCATCTTTTGGTCATCTCAAGGACACATTTCAAGCTTTCCAGGGAAAGAGCATTCTCAGTGGCTGCCTCACTAATTTGGAACTCCCTCCCTTCCTTACCATCTTAAGAGAGCCCCCTCAGTGGAGACATTTAAAAAAGGGTCTGTAAAGCTATTTATTTATCTTAGCTTATGATTTAGGCATTTATCACATGACATCATCTCAGTGTTTTACATATCTATATTTACTGTATGTATGTATTATGTATTTTTTTATTATAGTTTAATGATATCTTATTATGTTTCAATCTGTAAAGAGCCCTGAACCCCGGAATAGGGTGCTATATAAAATTAAATGCTTTACCTTCTAATTATCTCTCCAAAACATTAAGCAGTCATGCAGACATTTCAGTATAATGTTCCCACGTGCTTTTCCTAGTCTATTGAAGCCTATAGGCTTCAAGAGTCAGTTGAGAGCATTTTAGCAAAGCATTTTTTGTGGAGAGGTTTACAAAAAGCCTATTAAGGATGTGGGGATAAACTGACATGTCCATGCATTATACTGCAGGAAAAATAAGGCTGCCACCCTACAAGAATGAGGGATTCAGTTCAAAGATACATAGTCCTATCATGTTCTGCACTCGTATATTGCACTTTGATGTGATCCCATCCCAAACAAAACCATTACAAAGATGTTGCAGCACTTTTTGAGACCAGTGCAGAAGCAGAAAGCTAATATCAGTTCCAAACAAACCAGGGAACACTCCTGATACGCACATTTAGCAATAACTAAGCAACTTATAAATGAATACAGTGTAATAGCTCTACGGACTCTTGTACTTACCCACACTTACAGTATCAGGCACATATATTTATAACTTCATAACTTATTTCTTCCCTCCTCAGTACTGATCAGCGGGTAATATGTATGACATGCTTCATGTCCTCTTGATCGGAGCCTGCCTGCAGATGCCCTGATCTAGCTAGGTTGTTCAGACGCCATGTGGTGACTGCCATCACTTTTACATCATATATGCCCCAAATAAATTAACTTATATCCCAATATTAACCTCCCCCACCCACTGATACCAAAGAGCAGATCAAAACATGAAATAGGTTATGTCCAGACATTATGTGGTTGCAACTGAAGCCCAAAGCCAAAGTACCCACCCTAAAATCAGGGAGATACTTACCAGTGATTTAAGTCCCTTCAGGTCTGATCCTCCAGCTTCACTTCATCCTGCCATACCTCAAAATTGAATTCCCTAGCAACAACTTCCACTCTCTCCGTGGCTTCTTTCAGATCTGTGAATTGATAAACATGCCCTCCATATTGAATTCTAAGCCAAGCGGGCATTAGGAGGGAATAAATTATGCCCAGGCTCTTCAACTTCACACAGACACCATCAAATTTTTTCCAACATGTTCTGGGGCAAACAAGGGATCAGAAAACAACTGCAGCATTGACCCCTCAAAGATAAGATCTGGAAGTCTCTAGATGCTTTTAATAAAATGTCACATGTGACTATGCTACAGTCATTAACAGGATGGTGCAGGGTTCGTCCATTTTTAACCTGCTACCCTGGGGAGATCTGGTAGGCTCTGATGAGCTTCTGTGCCATATTGTCATGGTCTATCCTCAAAGCCCCTGGCAACTAGTCTCTCAAGAAGTGTACCTACTAGATCTTTTCTCCCTTCAAGCTTAAATCCCACCTCTCCCTCTCCACTTTTAAAGAGGATCTTTCTTATTATTTAATAAATCCTTAAATAGAAAAGAGGAAGCTCTCATACCACCATGGGAGCTCCTCTGTGGCACTTTTGGAATTTTTCAGTATGTCCCACAAGGAAGGAAAGGGATTGTAATTTGCCCCAAGGGGGGCTCTGCCATGTGCTTAGACATTTCATGACATTTGTATAGACTGAGCGTGGGGACGCATGCCATTCAAGTCTATGGAGTGTCATTTTTAAACTCTTTTATTGGCCATTAAAGTGGACATTTGGTAAAAATGGGGCTAGGGTTCAACTAACAAGAGCCCTGTTAGTTGAACCCTGGCCACATTTTTACCAAATGGAGGTAAGGGAGCTTCCTCTTATTTGTCTGCAGCACTGAGACAGGTGCTCTTTAATATTTCCTCCTTGACTGAGAAGCAGAAGAAGTCAACAATGATCAGATGAGGTCTGGCATCAGGCTGAGGGTGAGGGCCAAGGGACTTATGTGCCCTTTCTACTTTCAGTGGCCATGACCACTGATAGTTGAGAAGTTCAGGAATAAAAATTTGTTGGAAGAGGGGCACTGTGGAGCCCGAGTTGTGCGGCAGCAATACTTACTAGCTCTCTAACTCAGTAAAAGAATTGCCAAAAAACACCCTCTTAGAGCAGCACTCCATAAGAAATTGGGCTACCATTGAAAAGAGGACCCTTCAGAACCTAAGATGGGAAACCCTCAAAAGGATCGAGGCGGTAGCACAAGTAATAAATTGTCAGGGACATTACAGCATGCAAGGACTGGCCCGGACGTACAGGCTGCATTTCACCCAGCGTCAGAGGAGACCATGTCTTTGATTGCTGTTAAGCTTCAAAGGTTAATATCTTCCATTTCTGTTTTAAATGATAAAATGGGCTCTTTCGGCACTAGGGTATCAGTTGTGGAAAAAACAGTGGAAGGCACGCAAACAGACATGGGAGATGTAAAGTGGCAGGTGGAATCTGCATTGGGGGCGACCTTGCTTCTGGTAAAAGAAAACACTCACCTCCAAGCCCATCTAGAGATGCTGGAGAACCAGGCCCAAGAATTCCACATTTGAATTCTTGGACTCCCCACAGGAATTGAAGGGGATCATCCCCTTATGTTCCTCCAAGAATGGCTAACAGATAAATTAATACCTGAGGGACAAAATACTTTATTTGGGCTACAAAAGGCATATCAGATTACCACTAGAGGCTACCAGGAGGACTGTGACACACCAAGGACCTTGCTGCTGATAACAGATGGAGTGGGAACACAGGATAAAATCTTGCATCTAGCAAGACAAGTGGGACCCATTACCCGGGATGAGCATTCTGTACACCTGTTCCTGGATCTCAGCTATGCAACACGAATGTGTTGAATAAAATTTTGACGGAGTAAGAAAGTGGTTGAAGGAGGCATCTATCATGCATACAGTGGTATTCCTGGCCAGATTGAGGATCGTTCACAATGGGAAGGTCTGGGTCTTTTCCGACCCTACAGAGGTGGGCAAATAGGTTTCCTGTTTTACTGCTGATCATCAGAGCCGACGCAGGATCTCTGGAGAGGATGAAAGTGACTTAGATACACACAAAGAAGAGGGCTGAACTTAAAAAGTACTGTAACTTTATATATACTTGCTAATAACTAGCTACATAGTTGTTCCTCTCTGCTTTCACTTTTTGCCATGCATCTGATTTAAACTTGAAAAACATTTCCATGTTAAAGTTAAAGTTTTATGGGGAGGCATGATCTACCTAATAATGTTTGTTGTCTGAGTGATGCAGCACTCGTCTAATGTTTAAATTTGTTTCTTGTGTGAATCTGCTCTAATGCTCATTTTGTAAATTTGGAGATTAAAATTTGGGGCATGTTTATAATCTAGCCCTTCAATTACTCCTAATGGGTGCATTTTGTTATATTACCACTAGAGGGCATTTGTTGCCTTAAATATTTTTAAGGGGTAACCTAATCTCTTCCAGATAGATAGTATGACACCACTAGCCTCATTAAAGGGCGTGCTATGTTGGACTTGGACACTACGAACTTTAGTTCCATGAATTCAGTCATATTGCTCATGGACTTTTTCCACAGCTATAAAAAGTTGATTATTTTGGATGGTATCTATTATGGTAACCCCTCATATGTGGTATCTCAGTATCTGGGATACACCTATCCTAGGATTAATAAGGGGCTTACCCTCCTTATCTGGTCTGTAATGTTCAATGTGGCTTGTCCTGGATATGGAAATGTAATTGTAATGATTATATTGAAATATTATAAAAATAAAGTACAAAAAAAAACCCAATAAACAACTTGTTGGAATTGAGTGGCACTCCCCCCACCCAATCAGGAACTCCAGTGATTCTTACGTTGTTCCTTGCCCCTTGATTTTTGAGGTCATCAATTTTTTTTTTTAACAAATAGATTATTTGGCTTGAGTGTTTGTCATGTTTGTCTTCAAGCCTGTATAGTAAAGTCCTTTATGATACCAAGCCTAGGCTATGTCACTTCCACTCACCCTGCCATGATTGCTGCCTCCTCCTTGGCTGAGGAAATAGATTGCTTAAAATCTTCTATATTTCCTTTGATAGATGAAATCATTTGTCTAATGCATGCCATGTTAGATTCATCAGACTTACTATTACTGCTGTTGTCACCAGATGTTAAGTTCAGTGCTGTGCTCGAAGCTTTGCCATCCTCTACTGAGTTACCATTTCTCAATGCCATAACTCAAGCTGACAGACACTGTTATTTCTTTGACAGTAAAAAAATAATAAAATCACTGTTTTTGGAAGCTGAAATTTGAGATTTCGTTAGTGGAGGTGTCTCTTAAACAAATGAAACCCTTTCTGTTGACAAGCTAATATTCTGAAAGAAAATTTGAAAGAAATCCCATTTATGGTGGAGAGCCACTCTTGTTCAGGCAGCCATCTTCTTCCGTATGTTGTATCTTTCAGGACTTTTCAGCTGTGGTCACAGAGAAATGCAAAGCATATGGGGGAGTCTGGAAGGAATTGCAGCATTTGGGAGTTGCTTACTTTTTCAAATACCCAGCCACACCAGTTATTTTGGTCAACAATGGTGCATTTCAATGTGAGTCTCCAGAGGCAGCTTTTGAATATACAGAGAAGAACTATACATGGGCCAGAAAATCAGCTGTCAACTGTAATGATTCAAATGCCTCTCAGAATGTTCCCGTCAAAGACTCTGCACAAGCTGATGCACTTTACAGAGGCACTTGCCAATCAAATGCCAGTCCCAAGATAAATAACTCTGCCATGCTGCAACAAATGCAGACTCAATCAGTCTAACTCCCCCATCATATAATGCAGTCTCTATCACATGCAACTAAAATACTGGTGCCTAAAGCAGGAAAATCAGAACGTACTCACAAAAGAAGTTCGGCTATCCAGTCCCAGACAGCAAAACCGGACACTGCCGTTGTGTTGCAGGATGAAGACAAAATGCAGACTCATTCAGTCCAAATCAGCTTGGAATCAAGCTACCTGCATGAATACTGAGGTGGTTCTTACATGGATTTGAAATAAAAAAGACCTACAGAACAGTAAGGTAGGTGAAGCCAAAAATAGAACTTTTATAAGAAACTTATGTTATTGCTTCTGTAAGTGCACTGCGATTTGGGACCCCTGCTATGTGATGTTTAGAGACTGGTTTGGATTAAAGGCCAGTAACAGTTTGGTTATGGGTACTTTATAAAAGTACGTAACAGTTCAGTTATGTATACCTTTGAAATGCAGGGAATTGTTCAGTTAAGGGGACATTTCAAAAGTAGGCAACATTTTTGTTAAATTAATAACTATTAATTAAATTAAATTATGAAGTGTGTAGAAAGAATGCTGGAAATTTACTAAAATGACCTATTTAATGATCACAAAAAGGCACTCCAGGGGTGGGTGGGCATTATGGTGGGCTAAAGGCCCTTCTCAGTTGGTGGAAGCACTTGACTTTGCATGGTACTTTAAAACACCCAAGGCATGTTGCAGTCCCACCATAATGCACCCCCATTCATTGCTTATTTCTTAATCATTTACTGTAATTATGACATCAACAAACATCAGGCTTCTGACACAATTCCACAAAAGAGACTGGTGAGCAAGTTGGGAGACTTGGGAGGTGGGTAATAAGGTGGTAACTTGGGTAAGAAACTGGTTAGCGGATAGGACACATAGAGTGGTGGTAAACATTGTGAGCTCTGAGGAAGGAAGGGTGACCAGTTGGGTACCGTAGAGATCTGTGTTGAGGTTGTGATGCTTGGCCAGCTGGTTATGATGTTCTATGATTTTGTAATATAAAAATGTAGTGTGTGATTGTCTCCATAAGACAGCTGGGCTATGGGTGCTTCTTCCCTGCCCCCCCAGGTTTCAGTTAAAATGACAGGATATATATTAAACAGCAGATCTCTGTAATGTTATTAACTTCCAAGACATTGCATTTTATGGCCTGTTGCTGCTTTGAAGTGGAAATGAAATGGGACTTTATGAGTCTACCAGAGGATGGAAATCATAAACATTTTGTGACGTCTTAGAGGAAAAACATGTTATCCCACAATGGTGTTAAAAAGCTGTAAAACCCCTTTGATGTCCTTGGAAACAGGAAACCACTTAAGATTAAAGACAGTCATCATTTGGGAAATTAGCGTTTGCTGATGTCACCTTATTTGATATACCTCCTGAGGGACAGCCTTTTTGTATATTTTTTGTATTCTAAAAGGAGGAACTAGATGAAACAGAAGAGGGGCGGAGACACAGAGTTTAACTGTATTCTGTGTTTCCACTGAGAAACATTTCTTTTTGGACTCTGTAGAAACAAGATAAAAGGCACTTGTAGAGGTATACATTAGATAGAAAAAGTCTAACTGTATGTTGGTAGGAGTTTGTCTGGAGTTTTCTTTGCTTTTCTTTTAAGTGATTGTATGCTTTGTGATATAGTGTTCTGTGTTTACATTTTACATATTTTTATCCATTTTTAAGTAAACATCTTATTTTAAAGAGAATACAAAATCACACATGCCCACACAATGCAAAGCATCATGGGCAGCATATGCAAATCACCACAGAATGTTATGCTGGTTCAACTTTAAGCAGAATTGCATGGTGCCGAAAGGCCTCTCACACAATTTGCAAAGGGTGCTAACAGATAACATAGACACGTGTTTCATTCTACCAGGACTCATCAGTATGCCTCGTCTGTTTGACACCCCAGTGGAATGAACCAGCTACCCTAAGACGGTTGGTCTGGGTTATATTGTGGTGAACCCATTAAAATAAAAAAAAACTATTTAAAAGACAAAGAACCTCTGTGTGCAAACAGACTGCCTGGTGTGTCTTCGAAGTTCTTTCTTATGCATGTGATGTATAGACGGTTAAGACTGACTAAAACTGTTCAAAGCTTGATGGCGTACCAGACTGGGAAAAAGTAAGAATACACCTAAGGTCTTTTATAGAGTTTTAAGGGTTCATTTTGGATACCTGGTTAGGTGCCCTTAGACAAAAGATATCTGGCATTCCTCGAAGAGCAGATTATCTGAGCCTGCACATTTGGGTACACTAGCATAAGGTTCACAGTTTGAATCCCCCCCAGAACTTGAGACTAAAGGTGATTCGGATCCACAAGCAGACAGGAGGATTACCCTGTTCTGTTACCTATTCACAAAACTGCGCTCGGAGGTTGGCACTGTGGGAGCAAAGTGCCTGACCTGCTTAGTGGTTTGTGACAGATTGGTTGGCAGCAGTGCAGATACATTTGGTAAACACAAGCTTTAATTTTTCAGTGTGTCACCTTGATACTGTACAGCTCACATGCAAAATAAGGCAGTGTTTTGTTTTTTTTAAAAAGGAAACAGAACTATATCATTTGGCTTACAGTCAAGTTCCTATCGGTTTTATTTTTTTTCTAAAGTGCAAGTTAGAGTAGCTGTAGTTAGGGAAGAAGATGGCTTCCAACTACAGCGGGCACACTGTAGACTACTTGAGGCAGTTGTACAAGGACAGAGGAGGCCTGTACAAGGTGAGAGCCACCAAGCAGAGCCTCGTGGATGCCCTGATGGCAGAAGATACCCAGAGCATCAAGTCACTGACTGTGACTGAAAAGGACCAAACCTTGAATGTGGAGGGGCTAGCGGCCAGTGCAGAGTCCAGATCCAGTGAGGATGACAGCAGGGCCAGTGCCAGCGAAGGGCCACAGCAGCAGGGGGAAGGTCACCAGCATTCTGGAGCCAGAAGCACTCAGGCTGCAGAATGATCTGCACAGAATGGAGCTGGAGTTCCAGCGAGAACAGCGAGAGGCAGACCATGAACAGTGAGAGGCAGACAGTGAGGAGCATCAGCGCCAGAGGTGACATAAACTGGAGAAGCTATGACACCAACCACCCGCACCAGAGCAGGTAAGTGGCTTGGGTTTAACTGGAACTACAGGACTGGGTTACAAACTGAATTCAAAATTGATAGCTGAATTTAAAGAGGGGGAGGATATGGATGCCTTTTTAAATTCCTTTGAAAAAATTTGTATTCAGGCTAAAATTCCTAGAGGGTCCTGGAGCTTCCAGCTATCCCCGCTACTTACCGGGAAAGTTCGGGATACATTGGGTCACATGGACAATGAGGACAGTAATGATTACAGAAACCTTAAAGCTACACTGTTGAAAAAGTTTGATTTAACTGCTGAAGCATACAGAGCTAAATTCCGTAAGCTCAGGAGTAGCCCTGACATGAGTTATGAGGAGCTAGCCATGAAACAACATCAGTTTTTAAAACGTTGGTGGGAAGGAATTGAAGCAAACTCTGTAGATAAAATTGAAAATGCAATAGTGTTAGAGCAGTTTTTTTTGGCATGCCCAACAGAGCTGAAAACCTGGCTGGAGGACCGAGATCCAGGCTGCTGAACTCTTGGACTGCTATGCCAAGAACAAACCTGCTCTGAGAGTGAATGGAGTGGGTGTGGCAGTGCAGAAAGGGAAAAGCGTGCCTTCAGGGTAGCTAAAACCCCTACTGCCTCCACCAAAACCAGTTAGCCCTAGGTTTCAAAGAAAAGATTTCTCTGAAAAAAGAAATGAATGTTGGTTGTGTAAAGAAACTGGGCATATTGCCAGACAGTGTCCCAAAAGGGTGAGCAATATGCAACAGGGGGCTAGGAAAGAAGTGGGTTGTTTGTGTGTCCCTGGAAGCATGCCTGTGAACATGAGGGAACACATGCACCCAGTCACGGTGAATGGTGTACAGACACAAGGGTTAAGGGACACAGGAGTATCCCTGACATTGGTAAAAGGGGATCTGGTAGAGCCTGGTCAGCTTATACCCAATAAATATGTCACTGTCCAAGACTTTACTGGTAAGGAGAAAACATTGCCCCTCGCTAGTGTTCTCCTAGACTGGGGTGAAACAGGGGGAACTGTGCAGCAGGTGGCTGTAGCCAAAATGTTAGCAGTTGATGTCATCCTTGGCAACAATCTCAAACGGGATGGTGTGTGCAGTTACCCATAGCCAAGCGGCAAGGGAAAATTGTAGTGCCCCTGGACCCCATAGACGCCATTGTGGAAACCACTGGGAGGCTGGTCCCCAGCCTGTGTCTCCTGATAGGGAGACTAATGAAAAGGGGGTAGAAATTTTTCCCAGTAGCAGTTAACCACACAGCTATGAAGGGTTACTCCAAAGAGGGAGGGGTGACCCATTGTCAGAAGGTTAGGGATGACAGTGATCCTGAGTGCCATGATGCTAGTGCTAGGGACCCTAGTTTAGAGACTGAAGGGGACCTATCCCATACCTTGGGAATGTGTGAGGAGTATGCAGCTGCTCAGAAAAGTAACCCTAGTCTAGAGAAGCTGAGGGCTTAGGAAGACTCTGATGGAGCCCAGGGAGATGACGGTAAACATAAAGTTTATTGGGAAAATCAACTGATGTACACTCAGGCTGTGCAGACGGGGGGGTGATAGGCAGGCAGCTTGTCATTCCCCAGGGGTATCATGAGCAGTTGCTCAAGCTTGCACATGATATTCAGGTCATATGGGAATCACGCACACTATGCAATGGTTGGCCCAGAATTTCTATTGCCCAACTTCACCCAGCAGGTGAAGGAGTATTGCAGGTCTTGTCACCGGTGCCAAGAAACAGGGAAGGTGGGTAAGAAAACTCAAGCCACCCTGATTCCATTGCCCATCATGGAGGAGCCATTCCAGAGGGTGGGAATGGATACTGTGAGGCCTTTAAATACCCCCAGCTCCTCAGGGAAGAGATTCATCCTGACTGTGGTGGATTATGCCACCCAGTACCCCAAGGCCTCATAGTCTTCAGGTGAAGCTACCTCTGGCTGCAAGCTGCAACACTGGACTTAAGATTTGCAAGAAAGTGAGTAGTGCTCACAACAGAGGGAGGTGAACTTTACAATTTACAATTGTGTTTGATTTGAAGCAGATTCCTTAGGAAAGTTAATATTCTTCAGGTGGAGGATACTTCTAACTGAAGGGTGAAATAAACAACTTAGAATTATCAGAAAAGGCAGTCTTTCAATCAACAGAGGGAGGTAGAGTTTGCTTTACTTGTTACAATTGTTAAGATTTTACTGTTTTCTGTGTTTCTGCCCTTCTGACTTGATTGGAGTTAGTGATTGACTGTTTGCATTGCAATATTTGTAATACTGTGAGTATTCACTGGGCTAAGAATTTGTCATAAGCCCTGAATTGAGAGCAGGTTACAGGATGTGTATTGGACCCAGACAGTCCCTAGGGGGTGGAAACTGGTTTTTCTTTGTTTACCTCAGTGCCTTATAAGGCCAAGCCAGACTGTGTCAGGAAGTGCTTACATCACAGCTACTTAACAGCCAATAGCTCTGGAAGAATCTTACAGACCTTGATAAGAGTACTAATTTTAGCAGGCTCATCAGATAACCTCATAGTCTTCAGGTGAAGCTACCTCTGGCTGCAAGCTGCAGCACTGGACTTAAGATTTGCAAGAAAGTGAGTAGTGCTCACAACAGAGGGAGGTGAACTTTACAATTTACAATTGTGTTTGGTTTGAAGCAGATTCCTTAGGAAAGTTAATATTCTTCAGGTGGAGGATACTTCTAACTGAAGGGTGAAATAAGCAACTTAGAATTATCAGAAAAGGCAGTCTTTCAATCAACAGATGGAGGTGGAGTTTGCTTTACTTGTGTTACAAGTGTTAAGGTTTTCAGTGCAGGAAGAGTTTAAACCCACATAGGCTAAATACTGTTTTCTGTGTCTGCCCTTCTGCACAGCTGAGCGTGTTTTGGGGCTGACTGTTTTCAGAGCACAAGTCACCAGGCTCTTTTGGGGCTGGGGAGGTTTACCTGTGTCTGACTTGGATGTTTAGATTTTTCTCTGTTTGATTAGCAGGGTATTTTCTCTGTCAAATTGGTTTGAAGCAGTATTACAAATTGTCGTGTATGGCATCTTGCTGACAGGAAGGCACTCATCGCATCGGTGAGTTCAGAGCGTTTAGCTGATTGTTCGTGAGGGCACAGTTTAGGCCCAACCCTTCCCACCCTCACCCCACCCACCCCTGGAAATAGTTCATTTATACCTGGGGTTCTGACATAATTTCCTCAAGAGGGCAAGGTACACATCACTGTCATATCCTGTCTAGCACACTGCACTGACAATATAAGCATACACATTATATAAATACATATATTTCTATATAACACACCAATCACACACACACCCACACACAAAAAAAACAAAAAAAACTAAACAAGGTAGACAGTTATGTGGGGAGTAGTACAATGTAATGGCTGTGGGGCAGCAGTCTTCCGGGAGTCTTTCTGGAGGCTGAGATGCTGCCCTGTTTGCAGACAACTATCTGCCCTGAGGGAGGAAGTTGCCCATCTTCAGGCCACACTGGACAGTGGCAAGGGAACCTCCCCCATCCAGGGAGCACCACAGCCACCACCACTACCTCAGAGGTTGCGAAGAAAGCACAGCAGTTGGACCACAGTGGGCTCAGGGAGGGTAAGGGTGGTGGAACAGAGGCACACCCAGTCAGTTGTTACACTCCACAATCCATACACCATTCTGGGGGAGCATAGTTCCCCTATGGATGCACCCACAGAGGAGACTAAGGAGGTGCAGACAACTGTCACAAGGAGGCCCTCAGGAAGGAGGCAGAGGGCACCACAGGGAAGAAAGCAGCTCCTGGTGGGGACTCCAATTATGGGGGATAGAACTGGGGAGCAGGAAAACTGAAGTAAGGTGCCTGCCTGGTGCCATGGCTTGGAGGGACAGGAGCGCATCCTTGGGATCATGAGAACAGTTGCGCGGAGTCTGAGCTGGACATCATTGTCCACCTAGGGACAAATGACTTGGCTCATCATGAGATTAGAGCAGTGCAAAAGGACTTTGTAGAGTTGGGGAGGGGCTTAAGACAAGTAGCACACACAGTATCCTTCTCAGAGGTGCTGCCTGTCAGTGGCATGAGTGAGGCGAGTACTTTGCACCATGCAGTTTAACAAATGGTTAAAAAATGGTGTGGATCACAGGGTTTGGCTTCATTAGGGACTGGGGTTCCACCTGGAGGGACACCAGCCTATACTGGCAGGATGGTCTGCATCTGTCCAGGAAGGAACAAGTCTTTTGGAAATCGGTTTAAATGCTTCATTGGCAAGCCTTTAAACTAGTCAAGGGGAGGCACTGATAAGCAGAAGGAAAATCCCAGCCTCCCCTACAAAACAGGGTACTAAATGAGAAAAGACCAAGGTAGAAAGGTCAGTGGGGGTTGCTGCTACAGAAGGTAAAGCCATCAAAAAATGGAGAGCAATGAGTACCAATGCCCATAGTCTGGGTAACAAGCTTCCTGAATTAGTGGCCTTGATGGAGGAGGAAGATCTGGATATTGTGGCAGTCACAGAAACATGGTACACACAGAACCATGATTGGGACGTAAACATACCAGGATACACTATCTACAGGAGGGACAGGGAGGGTAAAAGAGGAGGAGGAGTAGCTCTCTACATAAGAGAAGAAATCAAAGCAACAGAACAAAAGGGTAAACAGGGAGGAGAAGAAGCACTGTGGGTCAATTTGGAGGCAGGCAATGGCACCACAATCCGCACAGGGGTTGTATATACAGACCCCTCTCAGGAGAGGAAATGGACAAGGAAATGATAGAAAGTATACTTAGAATGGCAGATAAAGGGGAGATATTGCTGATGGGTGATCTGAATATGCCAGATGTTAACTGGAGTGCAGTTGCAGCAGCCACTTCTAAGAGTGGGGTTATTCTGGATGCCCTACAGGGGGCATGCCTTAGACAACTAGTATTGGAGCCCACTTGAGAGGGAGCAATCTTAGACCTGGTTCTCTCAAACGGAGATGAAGAGAGGATCACAGATGTAGAAGTGGGTAGGCATCTGGGAACTAGCGACCATCGAACAGTATGGTTCACAATAAACACAGCAATAGAGTCAAGCCATACAAAGACAAAGGTACTGGATTTTAGGAGGGCTGACTTTGCCAAAATAGGTGAGTGCCTAAGGAATGCACTAGCAAATGGGCAGGAAGGAGGGGTGGAAGAACAATGGGGAATAATAAAAACTGCCATCACAGAGGTAACAAGCCTTTGTGTAAAGCAAATAAACAAAATGAACGAGGTAAGAAACCACTATGGTTCTCAAAGGAAGTGGCAGTGAAGGTTCAAGAGAAAAGAAAGCATTCAGGAGTACAAGGAATCACAGAAGGAACAGGACAGAGAACTGTATCAGTTAAAGCAAAAGGAAGCTGGAAAGGCAGTCAGAACAGCAAAGGCCCAAACTGAGGAAAAGATAGCCAACTCAGTTAAGAAGGGGGATAAAACCTTTTATAGGTACATCAAGGAGCAAAGGAAGACCAAGGGAGGGATAGTGAGGCTTAATAAAGGGGAGGAGGGTGGGCAGAGGGTGACTGTGAAAAGGCAGAGATACTAAACAAATATTTTTGCTCAGTATTTACAAAGGAAGAGGGGGAGGTACCTAAAACAAACAGTAGAAACACTCTGGATACAGAAGTTGATACCAGCCCATTTACAGAAGAAAGAGTTCTGAATGAGCTCTTAAAACTGAAGGTGGACAAAGCAATGGGGCCTGATGGGATTCATCCCAGAATTCTAAAAGAACTAAGGATAGAACTAGTGACACCACTGACTACCATCTTTAACAAATCATGGGAGGATGGGGTGGTACCTGAGGACTGGAGGAGGGCAGATGTGATTCCCCTTCACAAAAGTGGGAGCAAGGCAGAAGCAGGAAACTACAGACCTGTTAGTTTAACCTCAGTGGTAGAAAATGATGGAATCACTTCTGAAGGAAAGAATTGTTGCGTGTCTAGAGGCCAGAGGGCACAGGACAGGCAGCATGGATTCACAGTGGGAAGGTCATGCCAGACAAATCTGATAGATTTCTTTGACTGGGTGACCAAAGTAGTAGATCAGGGAGGGCTGTGGACATGGCCTACCTAGACTTTAGCAAGGCATTTGACACAGTCCCACACAAAGATTAATATACAAGTTAGCCAGCCTGGGAGTGGGTCCCAAGATGACAGCCTGGGTAAGAATTGGCTGGAGAATAGGACACAGCGAGTAATAGTAAATGGAGTCCACTCTGCAAAAGGGGGTTAGCAGTGGGGTACTCAGGGTTCAGTATTAGGACCGGTCCTCTTCAATGTCTTTATAGCGACATTGCAGAGGACTAGAAGGAAAAGTATGTCTCTTTGCAGATGACACAAAGATCTGCAACAGAGTTGATGCACAAGGTGGGGTGGAAAGGATGAGAAGGGACTTGGCAAGGTTAGAGGAATGGTCAAATGTATGGCAGCTTAGATTCAATGCTAAGAATGCAGGTAATACACCTGGGAAACAAAACCCAGGGAAGAGTACACAATGGGGGTGAGATACTAACAACAACAAAAATGGAAAGGGACCTGGGGGTAGTCATATCAAATGACCTAAAGGTGGGCAAGCAATGTGAGAGGGCAGCAAGGAGGGCTGGGGGATACTGGGATGCATAGGAGAGGCATCACCAGCAGAAAACAGAGTTATTATCCTCTGTACAGACAGCTGGTGAGACCACATCTGAGTACTGCGTGCAGTTCTGGAGACCCAATCTCCGCAAAGACATAGACAGGATGGAAGCTGTCCAGAGGAGGGCAACTAAAATGGTGCAGGGTCTGCACGGACGACATATGAAGTGAGACTTAAGGAGCTTAATATGTATAGCCTCGAGGAAAGGAGGGAGAGGGGGGACATGATAGAAACTTTCAAGTACCTCAAGGGAATCAACAAAGTCCAAGAGGGTAGCATCTTTCAAAAAAAGAGGTGTGCAAGAACAAGGGGGCACAATTTGAAGATAGAAGGGGGGCGGCTCAGAGGTAATTTAAGGAAGTATTTTTTCACAGAGAGGCTTGTGGATCCATGGAACAGCCTTCCAGAGGAGGTTGTGGAGTCAAAAACAGTGGTGGAATTCAAGCATGCATGGGACAGTCATAAGGCAATTCTAGGGGCTGGGGGTAGGAAGAAGTAGGCTGCTGGTTAACTAGGATCTGCAGCTTATCCATCAGGTAGGGAAATGGGCAGACTGGGTGGGCCAAGCGGTCCTTATCTGCCATCAAATTCTATGTTTCTATGTTTCTATGTTTCTAAGGCAGTTGCCCTATCCTCACTGAGGACAGACAACGTGGCAGATGCCTTACTTGGAATTTTCTCCCATGTTGGGTTTCCGCAAGAGGTTATCACCGATCGAGGGGGTTCCTTCATGTCAGACCTGATGAAATGTTTGTGGGAGAAGTGTTGGGTGGTGCAGAGATGCACAACACCATATCACCCACAAGCCAATGGGCTTGTGGAAAGATTTAATGGTACCCTGAAGTCAATGCTCCAAGTGTTTGCTGAACAGCATGGGAGGGACTGGAAGAAATACCTTCCCCACCTGTTGTTTACATACAGGGAGGTGCCCCAAGAGTCAACAGGATTTTCCCCCTCTGAGCTCTTATACGGACACCAGGTATGTGGGCCCCTAGACTTGATCCGGGCGGACTGGGAAGGCAAGCATGCCACCCAGGGAACTCCCATAGTGGATTACATCCTTAGGTTTAGGGAAAGGCTGAAGGAGCTTATGGGGACAGCCCAGAGCAATCTGGCAGCTGCCCAACAGAAACAAAAAGTGTGGCATGACCGCAGACTAAGAGCTCACTTGTACACGGTGGGTCAAGAAGTCATGGTCCTTATTCCAGTCCAGAAAGACAAGCTGCAGGCTGAGTGGGCAGGACCATGCAAAGTAGTTAGGAAGGTAACTGACATGAACTATATCATAGAGTTACGTGACAGAAGGCAGACAGAAAGAATGTACCATGTCAACATGATGAAGCCAAATGCTAATAGGACTGACATGGTGTTTGCAGTATGTAGTCCTGGGGAGGGGATGGATGAAGGAGACCCTCTTCTGGACTTGCTGGAAGAAAGCAAGTGGGAGTCCTCTGTGGAGGCAGTTAAACTATCACCCCAACTGGCCCTGGACAAGATCCAAGAAGTAAGGGAGGTTTTAGCAGACTTTGCCCCACTGTTTAGCACCAAGCCTGGACTAACCCACTTAGCGACGCATGATGTGGAGACAGGGACACAGACACTCATACGGTGGGCAGTATATTGGGTGTCAGAAGCTGTCCAAAAGGACATTAGGAGGGAAGTGAAGGAAATGCTTGATTTAGGGGTAATCCAGAGATCCCACAGCCCCTGGGCCTCACCCGTAGTCCTTGTGCCCAAGCCAGGTGGCTCTACTCATTCTGAGTAGACTATCATGGACTGAATGCAGTCACAAAGTCAGACGTCCACCCGATGCCCTGGATGGATGAACTCCTGGACAAGTTGGGAGGGGTGACCTACCTTATGACTATTGACTTGACCAAGGGGTATTGGCAGGTAGAGCTAACGGACAGAACAAGGGAGAGGTCAACCTCCATCACTCCAATAGGCTTATTTTAATTTAAAGTAATGCCTTTCAGAATGAAGAACTCCCTGGCCACTTTCCAAAGGCTGGAGAACTAGGTGTTAAATGGTGCTGAGGAGTACTCCATGGCATACCTGGATGACATTGCCATCTTTAGTGCCAGCTGGGAGGAACACTTGTCCCACCTTAGGGAAGTGCTTGGCAGGAAACAGAGGGCCGGGCTCACTGTTAAAGCTGAGAAGTGCTAGGTGGCCATGGTTGAAGTGGAATACCTCAGGCATGTTGTAGACTGGGGACAGCTCCGTCCTAACCAAGCAAAAATAGAGGCGATCAAGGAGTGGCCCAGAACAGAAACGCACAAGCAGGTCAGGAATTTCCTTGGGACAGCAGGGTACTATAGGAAATTTGTACCCAGTTATAGTGCCCTGGCTGCTCCCCTATCTGACCTGGTAAAGAAAAGGATGCCTAAGAAAATTACCTGGGAACCAGCCTGTGAAAAAGCCTTTACCAGACTGAATGAGGCACTGTGCAGTGCTCCTGTATTGACAAGTCCTGACTATAGAAGACCCTTTATAGTTCAGACTGACACCTCAGATGTGGGTATTGGGGCAGTACTGAGTCAGACATCCAACCAAGGGAAAGATCACCCTGTAGTGTACCTAAGTAAAAAGTTACTTCCCAGGGAGCAAGCATACTCTACTGTGGAAAAAGAGTGTCTTGCCATAGTGTGGGCCCTAAAGAAGTTAATGCCATACTTATATGGGAAGCATTTTGTGGTACAAACTGATCACAACCACCTGGTTTGGCTGATGCAAATGGGAAAAACTAATGGCAGACTGTTAAGATGGAGTCTTGCCTTACAATGGTATGACATGACAATCTTACATAGGGCTGGAGCGACCAATCAGAACAGCAATGGCCTTTCGTGTCTTTATAAGGAGTGAACTGATTTGGGAAGCTCATCCCATGCAGGGGATAGAGCCCCCAAATTCAGTCTAGGTGGGGAGGATTGTGACACTTGGCCAGCTGGTTATAATGTTCTATGATTTTGTAATATAAAAATGTAGTGTGTGATTGTCTCCATAAGACAGCTGGGCTATGGGTGCTTCTTCTCCGCCCCCCAGGTTTCAGTTAAAATGACAGGATATATATTAAACAGCAGATCTCTGTAATGTGATTAGCTTCCAAGACATTGCATTTTATGGCCTGTTGCTGCTTTGAAGTGGAAATTAAATGGGACTTTATGAGTCTGCCAGAGGATGAAAATCATAAACATTTTATGACGTCTTAGAGGAAAAACATGTTATCCCACTATGGTGTTAAAAAGCTCTAAAACCCCTTTGGTGTCCTTGGAAACAGGAAACCACACAAAATTAAAGACAGCCATAATCTGGGAAATTAGTTTTTGCTGATGCCACCTTATTTGATATACCTCCTGAGGGACATCCTTTTTGTATATTTTTTATATTCTAAAAGGAGGAGGTAGACGACACAGAAGAGGGGTAGAGACACAGAGTTTAACTGTATTCTGTGTTTCCACTGAGAGACATTTCTTTTTGGACTCTGTAGAAACAAGATCCCAGATCTAACTAAAGGCACTTGTAGAGGTATACATTAGATAGGAAAAGTCTAACTGTATGTTGGTAGGAGTCTGTCTGGAGTTTTCTTTGCTTTGCTTGTAAGTGATTGCATGCTTTGTGATATAGAGTTCTGCGTTTACATTTTACATATTTTTATCCATTTTTAAGTAAACCTCTTATTTTAAAGAGACTGCCTGGTGTGTCTTCGAAGTTTTTTCTTTTGCATGTGATGAATAGATGGTTAAGACTGACTAAAACTGTTCAAAGCTTGATGGTGTACCAGACTGGGAAAAGGTAAGAATATACCTAAGGTCTTTTATAGAGTTTTAAGGGTTCATTTTGGATACCTGGTTAGGTGCCCTTAGGTGAAAGATATCTGGCATGCCCCAAAGAGCAAATTATCTGAGCCTGCACATTTGGGTATGCTAGCATAAGGTTCACAGTTTGAATCCCCCCAGAACTTGAGACTAAAGGTGATTCAGACCCACAAGTAGACAGGGGGGTTACCCTGTTCTGTTACCTGTTCACAATACTGCGCTCGGAGGTTGGCACTGTGGGAGCAGAGGGCCTGACCTGCTGAGTGGTTTGTGACAGAGGTCAGTCTTCTTCAATGTCTTTATAAGCGACATAGCGAAGGAACTGGAAGGAAAGGTTTCCCTCTTTGTAGATGACACCAAGATATGCAACAGAGTGGACATTCCAGGGGAGGGTATGTGGAAAGGATGGGCAGGGATCTGAAAAGACTTGAAGAGTGGTCAAGGGTATGGCAGCTGGATTTTAATGCACAAAAGTACAAAATAATGCACCTGAGCCATAGAAACCCTGGAGCAGAATGCAAAATGGGCAGAGTGATAGTGACAAAGCAGGAAAGAGACCTAAAGGTAATCATATTGGATGACATAAAGGTTGCCAGACAGTGTGACAAGGCAATTAGAAGGGCTAGTGGAATGCTGGGGTGCAGAGGAAGCAGTATCACCAGCAGGAAAAGGGAGGTGGTGGAAGGTGTATATATATATCTGGTAAGACTCCACCTTGAGTACTGTGTCCCGTTCTGGAGACTGCATCTCAGGAAGGACCTAAACAGAGTAGAGGCGGTCCTAAGGAGAGCTACAAAAATGGTGCAGGATCTGCATCAAAAACCCTATGAGGAAAGGCTAAAGCAGTTAAACATGTACACCTTAGAGGAAAGGGGGGATATGATAGAAACTTTTAAATACTTCATGGGGGTTAGCAAGGTACAGGAGGTGGTTGTATTTCAGAGAAAAAGATGCTCTAGAACAAGGGGCATGATAAGAAACTGGTGGGAGGTAAATTCAGGAGGGATGTGAGGAAGTACTTCTTCACAGAAAGGGTGGTGGATGCCTGGAGCAGTCTTCCAGCAGAGGTAGTGTGGACTAAAACAGTGGTGGGGGTCAAAAACGCCTGAGACAGGCACAAGGGTATCACAGAGGTAAGGGGGGGGTGAGATTGTGCCATAGCTCAAGTAGGGTCTGCAGCAAGAAATGAATATTATGCCTACCCGGTCTGCCCATTTTTTTCTAACGCCCTTTATCTGCCATCACAGTCTGTGTTTCTATCATTACATATTTTGTACACGGACTGGATCTGTTAATTTTATCAGTGATGTTTGTAATATGTGAAGAGCAAAAAAAACAAAGATAACCATCTTACAATCTGTCTCTGAAAAATTCCTTTCTGCCCATAAGGGCAAGCGAGAGAAGCTCCAGGCATTCATGTTAACAATTATATATTAGCTGCATCTTTATAATGAATTGAATGACTATCAACTCTTTAAATACATTTTTGGAAATCAGTTAATAGTAATCATCAAGGCAGGTCTTAATTGCTGATTTTGATGTCCCTTGAATTGCACTTCTTTCATGTTCCATTTGTTGCCAATATCAAGTAACCTATCCAAGAAATGAGAGAAGTGCTATGTTAATATAGTATAGTTAATATAGTATGGTTAATGTAGTATGGTTTGCATAATACGGTGTTACTTGTTTTACCTCTTTATCGTGACAAAGCATTATGTTCTGCACTCATGTCATGTTCTAAAACATAATATATAATTACATATTTCTAATACTCAGTAAAAAGGCATCATTATCTATATAATAAATGGTCATTGACTTTTTCCAATGGCGATGACCAGTTATTATTTGCCATAATAACCAGCTGGTTATTACGGCAAACATGAACTCACTCACTGAACAGCAGCTGCGGTCTTGAGACAGTCTCGAGCCATGCTTTCAGTGAGTTGGGGGTTTGTCAGCGTAAAAAAAACAAAAAGCATTGCTGTAACAATACAGACAGTTTAAAAAAAAAAAAACTAACCTCACTACCCACTCGCTACTGACATAAAAGTAGCTTGTCTATACATTTGTTTGATTACTGTACCTTATTCACTTGCAACCAGCAGAACTTGCAAAATGGCACACTGTGTTGTGCTGTTTCATGACAGTCCACAACGTCTGATTCCAGCTTACATTTTTTTCTAGTATTAAAAAAGGAAATATACCTTTACTGCTGGTGCCCTGAGAGAAAGCAACATCAGTTGATGTCCCTGTCTTACTCTCTCTCTCTCTCAGCCTCACTATCAGACCATAAATCTAAGAAACTAGCATGATAAACACTGGGGTGGGGGGGGATTGATATCCAGTAATTATATAAAATAAAATACGGTTTGCTGCTTACTTGAATTTAATTCACACCCTCAGTGTGTGATGCTTCAACAAGCCTCTTGAGCTCTACTGTCGGGGTTTATGTAGAATCACACACCGAGGGTGTGAATTAAATTTCGCAATGCACACCACCCCAGATATTATTCTACATGTATTTTCTGTTGTCTTACTTACTTTTGATGTAAAATAATGAGCAAATTGTGTATTAACAATGAACGTTTGCTTATCTTTTTGCTTGCATTCTGTATCCAGTGTCAAGAACAGTATGTTGACTACATCAAAAGAAACGTAATGCGCAGTTAGCGATACTACATCAATCTGGCTAAAACACTAAGTAATTACATACTCAGTGGCTGAATGTAATCACAGATGCATGTTGTCATAACATCGTTTTTTAATTTTGTGCATCACATAATATACAGTTAACTTGCCAAAAAGAAAATAAAAAAGTGGAAAACAACAAAAAGACAAAAAATGTACTGTTAGTGATAGCATAGGAGTACTTGTATAATCAAAGTAAGGCATAATATACTTACCACCCCAATGGATCCCCATCTTCTGAAGCTGCTTGTTGTTTTTTTGTTTGACATTTCAGAATACACTGACAATCTTTGGAAGAAGAAACAAAAAGGCAGAAGGTACTGTTAGTGATAGGACAGTAATGCTGGAATAAAATTAATGGATAGTATACTCACCACCCCCAAATTATTTCCATCTTCTTTAGCAACCACCTTCTTGTTTTTAGTATGGCATCTCGGAATACATTGGCAATCTGCGGAAAAAGAAACAGCAATCCCAAAGGTACTGTTAGTGATAGGACAGTAATGTTGGAAGAACAGTGATGGTGATACTCACCGCCCCAATGTGTTCCCATCTTCTTTCAGGCATCAGCTTCTTGCTCTCAGTTTGGTGTTTCAGAATACATTGGCAATTTGCAGAAGAAGAAACAAAAAAGGACAGTGGTACATGTTAGTGATAGGACAGTAATGTTGGAAGAACGTTAATTGATTATATACTCACCACCCCAATATATTTCCATCCTTTTTCAGACAACAACTTCTTGTGTTTAGTTTGGCATCTCTGAATACATTTACAATCTGCAGATGAAGAAACAACATTGCCAAAGGTACAGTTAGTGACAGGACAGTGTAGACCTGGGTGCCCTACAGACCCTCATGCATGCTATTACATACATTACTGTAGCATAAGGTACATTGGTATTTACTCATACTTGTTATTATGTGCTTAGGAACCGTTACCCAGCATGATTATTTCAGTAGTGCTTGTGCACCACCTACAGCTTCTTGCCAAGATGCAATAATCAGCATATTCTATGAATCGCTGTATTGTTACCCAGAAGTAGCCTTAGTCAGCTTACTCTTATCAGTGTGTATGTGCAAAACAAGTAATCATCTGTCTTAGGTGTTAGCTGCCCACCACTATTCACCAATAGAATCACTGTATTTTGCTCTTCTGCCTTTTCGGGAGAGTCCGTTACCTAGTAACATACTTTCTTATCTATAGTATAAGAATCTCTGTAAGACTGTTTCTCAGTGAGTTTTGCATGATGACATTGCGGTGTTCGGAGGTTTCCAAACTCCCAGCAGGTAATGCTGTTTTCCTACATGTTTTGGAATACACTACTCTCTGTGATATCTGGGCTTCTGTGTCATGTTTTTGCTAACAGGTCTACAATCCTGCCAGCTAACAAAGTGGTGACTGTGGCAGGATCTGTTTGGATGGAACCGAAACAGTACGCCATAAGGTACACAGGTGAACAGGAGAGGGATTCACAAAGGTGTTCGAACCTATGTCCCCCATTCAACCCTAGCGGAAGATCCTGCATACCTCCTGCATCCCAAACGGGATTGGGAATCTCAAAGCTGTTCAAACCTACGCCCCCCCATTCAACTTGTGGCTTAGCCCCAGTGGGACTTCCATACCAGAACATGTGGGTGTCTAGCTGTTGGGGTCAAGGTGAACTGGTATGCCTCGGGCTCTCAGTGCAGAAAAGGGGAACCTCCCAACAATGGCCATTAACACTTAACTAAAATTAGACATCTTAAACTTTCTGACCTCCCATGGAGGTTGGAGTGATTTTGCGCTGGATGCGAAATTACAGGCTAATCTGGCACAGTATGTTGGCAAGCTGTACACAGAGGCAAAGTCTGCAGCAAAGAAACATGACTAAAAGGGTGTTATGGTTGCCACTCTGTATGCTTTAGTTCAAGCAATGGAATCAGAGGTCCTGGCTCTGAAAGAAGTAGGCTCCAAATTCAGGGAAGCAGGCGAGCAATAAAGGGATTTGGAACGAGAAATAGAAAAGCTTAGAAATGAGACTCAGAATGAACTTGAGAGTGTGGTACAGGAAAAAGACAGAGGAATTGTTGGGCTGAAGGCAGACAATGAAAGGTTGAAGCAGGATAAGAGGCATGCATTACAGTTGAATGACTTGCTTACGAGTATGAATGATTCATTGAGAAGCGAGTATGAGGAGTTGGAGCAAGACTTTGAGAGGTGTCAGAATGCACTGGAAAGGGAGCTTAAGGAAAATCACAAAGTGGACGCCGCGTACAGAGTTTCGTTAATAAGGGACAGTGTCCAGACAGAGTGAATCATTCGATATGTAGAATTAAGATGATGAAATTACGTCAGCAGTAGGCAATACTAAGAGGTCATGTGAAAGCTATGCTGTTTGCCCCACCTATCACGTTGTCATCATCGGAAGATGACGAGAGCGATGATGAGGGCGTCCAAGATGGCGTTCCTTGGGACTCCGGAGGGTTGAGGCCTCACCCACTGGTAACCACACTGAATAAAAAGGATAAGGAAGACGTAGAAGCCCTGATTCAGAAGGTGATCTCAAAAGTTGGGATCTCCAACTGTCAGGTGAAAACAAGCAGTCAGTGATATGCTGAAGAAGGAGGTGGAGAAACAAACTCTCCTTCAGGGCGTGGCTAATGCCATGGCTGAAGCGGCTACCAAAACCATCATGGGACAGGGAGCAAGCCCAAATGCCCTGCAGTCCACGCAAGCCATCCAGAACATTGCAGGCAGAATTGGCCATATGGCCCTCAGTGACAGCCTTAGTTGCCATTTGGAAAAAGTGCAGAACCACCGCCAAATGCTCAGCCTCTCGGCTGAGTACCAAGTACAGGTTTTGAAGCAAACCGTGGATCCCACATTGTGGGTCAAGTTGTCAGAAGGCATACATAATGACATCAAAGCCCCTTTTGACAGGGTTGTGGCTCACCTCCGGGTGGTGCATGACTCCAACATGGCTGACATAATGATAGCAACCCAGGTGAAGCAGCGTGTCAAAGAAACCCCAGCCCAATACAAGAGCCGTTTGGGGCTCATGTACACTGCAGGCAAAGATTTGGCCGGTGAGCATCCGGACAAGGAATTAATTGAGTACAAGTGCCTGTTTTTGAAAAATCTCCAGCCACCTCTCCGTGAGAAGGTGGAAGATGCTGCATTCCCTAAACAGGAATGCCTCCACGAGATCATGGAGAGGGTGGAGCGTGAGTATCAGGTCCATGTGAGAGACCTCAGTTTTGGTCTTCAAGCTCAAGCTAGCCACTGTACAACACAGCATTGATTCTTCTACTCAGTACGTGGTGGAAGGGAGATCATAAGACTCCCAACAAGACAAACCCTCCTATCAAAAACAAGGGGGATACAAAAACAAACAAAAATATCAACCAAAAAGGAACCAGCCAAATACGAAGGGAAATAATGGATGGAAACAATGATCTGGGCCCTCGTATCAGGAATTGGAAGAAGAAGTCGAGTGACTTTGGGACTACAAGGCCATGGGCCAATCGCTTATGTTCCAATCCTCCATGAAAGTCGTGTCGGCCATTCCTTCCACTCTACCTATGGAAGATGATTCTGATGGAGGCAGGCAGTCAAAATTTCTGTACTCTGAAGCAGTACAAATGCTCTGGGAGGTGAACATCACACTCTACGACACTTCACAAGATCAGAATGGATCGGACTGACAGTGTCAGGCCCTGGTTCAAATTCTCACTTCTCTGGTTACCGGTGATTCTGGATGCCCATGTGCAGAAGTGCTGGTTGGGGCCGCTTGCTAGAACTACTTCTGAACACGTGTGTTACTGTTTCAGTGCTGCATAAGGATGACCCCCAGCACTCTCGCTCATTGACAGAGAAGGTCACTTCTGTCCAGACCTTCAAGGGGACCGTGATCACAGCTTACCGGTCCAAACCAATACCCATCACCATCTGTACCTTAGAAGTGAAACACCACTTTAACCTTATGGTCTTACGTCATCATCAGAGCATCCTGGGTATAGACTTCCTTGCCCGATATGGATGCATGGTAGACTTAGTCAACAGGCTACTACTTCAACTACTAGGACTTCGCTGCCTGCTACTCATTTCTGACTCACACGTCGTAGCAGCAGTAAAGGCCAATGATGCGGAATATGATGTCATCCTCATGTTCCAGCAACACTCTCTCTTTCCTCAATTGAGGCCTACTTTGGAAAAGCACCGGGATGCCTTTGCCAAAAACAAACACGATTTTGGCAGAATGAACACCCTTATACAGGTTACATGTGCGGACCATGCACGACAAAGGCAATACCTCTTCCCAACAGAGACCATCCCTTCTCTTAGAGCCACCATAAAATCCCTTCTGAAACAAGGGGTTATTAAGCCCTGTGTCTCTACAGTCAGTTCCCCAATTTGGCCTGTGAAGAAATCCAACAATTGGAGGTTGACCATTGATTACAGGAAGCTCAACCAAGCCACCCCAAGATGTGCACCCAACATGGCATCAGCCCCAGATGTGCTCAAGTTATTGAAGAGCTCAACATAAATGGTTCAGCACCCTGAACATCTCTAATGGTTTCTGGCCATTACCATTGGCACCAGCGAGCCAATGCAAGTTTGCCTTTACCTTTGAAGGACGTCAGTACACGTGGAACAGTCCCCCCAGGTTTTCACGACAGCCCTTCCCTTTTCCACTTCCACATGAGGGATGCCATAAAAGGCTGCTTCTCTCCTGGCTGCCTGTTGCAGTATGTGGATGACCTTCTCTTAGCCACACCAGGCCTGGAGAAACACTTGTGGCTCCTAGTGGAGCTCCTAGCACTTCTGCAGAACACAGGCCTCAAGTGTAACCCTGTGAAGGTGCAGCTCCATCTTCCAGAAGTCTCTTTTCCAGGCCTGCGCATCACTGCAGAAGGAAGGAGCCCCACCTTGGACAAGGTCCAAGGTATCCCGGACCTGCCATTGCTTACCAGTGTCTCCACCCTGAGGCACTTCCTGGGCATGGTAAACTGCTCCAGGGACGTCATCTGTGATTTCTCACAGAAGACCGCACCTCTGTACGAGCATCTGAAAAAGGATGTTGCCTGGCAGTGGGGATCACAACATACAGCTGCTGTTACTTCCCTAAAACAAGCATTGGCCTCAGCCCCGGCTTTGGTGAATCCTAACCCAGAGTTGCCATTCCATTTGGAAACTGTCACTTCTGATACTGCCATGTCTGCGGTACTGACGCAAAAGGGGAATACCTATGAAACCTTGAGACTTAGTATCCCGAACTCTACAGGACCGAGTTAGGGATACTGAATCTCAAAATTGAAAGTTACTTAGATGTAATGTGATGGACTTTGCCCCCGCACCACCCATAACTTAAATAACCAATTCCAAGTGGGAGTGGACCTCTGAGTAAAAATTCTTTTTACAGGGGGTGAAACAGCATGCCGGTAAAATTTCTGGTGACTGGGAACAGAACCCAGGTCTACCAGACCATGCTGGCTGAGCTGCTAAATACTTAGACCTCCATGCCACGGGAGCAGCTCAGCCAGCTTCTGGATTTTTTTCTCCCTTGTGGTGTCTGGCTAGGGGGTAGGGTAGTGGTTCATCACATCTGCTACCGTACCCCTGTCGGCATTGGCTTTCTTCTTGTTGGGCTTGTCAGTGTCGGGAGACTGAACTCATTACTGTGAGTTTCGGGATTCCGAGTTTCAGTCTCTCAAACGTATACTGCAAAAGGTGAATGACACCCTCAGACCTATCGCCTGTGCTTCACAGGTCCTGTCCCCAGTGGAACAAAAGTACTCTCTTTGTGAGAGAAACCTCCTAGCCACCTATTGGGATGTCAAATATTTCACCTACATTGTAGGCTTTTCTCCAATTGTGTTGCACATCAACCACCCCCCCACCAATTTTACGTTATCAGACCGAGTTAAAGATGGTAATGTCTTGAATACCAGACTGGCCCACTAGCCCTTCCTCCTCCAAGACCAGAATATCACTATCTACCCCCACAAAAATGCCATCTATCTTGTCACATGGACTTCTTTACTGTGGAGATCCACATGAGTGTGACCTAGAGCCACCTACCCTGCCAGAACCAGGCCCTTTCCACCCTGCCACCAAAATTGCTCTAGCAAACTCCGCTCTCCATTGTATTTTCATGGATGGATTCTCCTCCTACCAGGAGAAAGAACAAGTAGCAGGATTTGGGGTTCTGGTTCTCTGTCCAGCAGGGGATACCCTTCAGGTATCCAGACAGTGTACCATACAATCCTCACAGTATGCAGAATTAGCAGCTGTTGCTTGTGCCTTGGAAATCATCCATGGCAAAGAGGAAGAGGACACCATTATTTTCTCTGATTCATCCTGGGTGTGCAACTTTCTTCTTTTCTGGAAGACTCACGACTATGCTTCTTCAGACGGCACTCCAGTTAAATACAGGGACCTGTTCAGTATATTGATAGCCTAGCTGAAATCTTCATCTTCAAGCTTTACATTCACAAGGTCAAGGCTCACTCAAAGATTGACCCATACCATCAGTACAATGATGGAGCGGATACTTTGGCAAAGGCAGGCGCTCAAGGGGGGAGGTATGGGCAATCTCAAACTGAGGCCCACCCAGTGGCTGTGCAGAAGAGGACCTAAGTGGTCCCATTGGATCTGGCTGCAGTACAAATGGCAGATCCTGAGATAAAAGAGATATATGAATACCTCTCCAAGGAGACAGAAAAGGAAATGTCTGAAAACAATCCTTTCAGGAGACATTCCACAAATCTCTTTCTCTCTGCAGACCAGAAGTTGGTACTATACCAATCTTGCGATGCAAAATTGTGGGTAATCCCCACATCAATCCAATCAGAGTTCATTCATCAGGTCTATGACACACCTACAGGTGGACACCAAGGTGTAGACAAAACTCTACAGAGATTTTCAATTGTGGGTTGGTGGCCTGGCAAGTCAACGGATGTCCAGCTCTATGTGGACAATTACATCACCTGTGCCCAGAATAATCCCATTCTTGGGAAGAAAAATGCTAAACTACACCCACAGAGGCAATCTGGTCCCTGGAATGCCATACAGATCGACTTCATTGGGCCCCTCCCAATGACTAGCAGACACAGCAAGTATGCGCTTATGATCACAGATCTTTTCTCTAAATGAGTTGAAGCTTTCCCATGTAGAGCAAACACTGCCAAAGCCACTGTCAAGATTCTGGTAGAACAAGTATTTACCAGGTGGGGCCTATCTCTCAAGGTAGACTCCAACAAGGGGACAGGCTTCTCAGGGGAACCAATGCAAGAGTGTTTGGGGTTGTTAGGAGTCAGACAAAGGGTCCACATAGCTTACCATCCTCAGTCTTCAGGACAGGTAGAGAGAGCCAACAGACAGCTTAAGTTGATATTGTGTAAGTTTGCAAATGAGAATGCTAAAAGCTGGGATACCCTGTTGCCCTTACTCCTAATGGCAATCAGAGCTACCCCTGCTGCTGCAACCCAGTGCACACCCTTTGAAGTGATGATAGGCCAGCAGATGAGACTGCTAGAACACCTGTGGATAGACCTCAATACTCTGACCATGGACAGAGTGTCGGCTGACACTTATGTCGAACAGCTGAAGGACAACCTAGTCTGAACTAATCTTTTTGCTGCTCAAAACTTGGGCAAGGCCCAACAACAGTCCAAAATGTACTTTGACAAAAATGTCAAAGAGGTCAATTGGCAAGTAGGTGACCAAGTCATGGTACTAAAATTTGCCACATCAGCCCATCCTCTGACGAGCAAGTGGGCTGGCCCCTATGACATTGTGAACAAACTGAGTCATGCTGTTTATCAGGTATGGCTGACACACCACAAAAGACCTATCGACAAATGGTACCATGCCAGTCAACTGAAACTGTATAAAGATGATTAATGCTCCTTCCCCCGAACTTGGTGGTGGTGAGGGGGAGACTTGTATGTTTACCTCTCTTTTTTTTGTTCTTTCAGAATGTCACCATTTGCCATTTCCCTTCTGCTGTGTGCACTAGTGAGTGTTCTGGAGCCGACCTCAAAACATCTTCTGATACTCCTTTGCCACTTAGATTCTGGGCATCCTAAGGCCCTTCCTGTGCATCCTGATGCTTATGTCTCTGCATCTCCCAATGGAGGTGTGGCCATCCAACTCCCATATAACCATGTGACTGTGCGTGAAGGAAAGGGTGCCTATCTTAATGCCTTGGTGGTTTCTCCAGACAACTCTACTGTACAAATTGAATGGAGAACTGGCAATTCTACCGAACAGGGCCTCCCAGTGGCCTATCTTGTGAAAAGAACTTTTCAAGGTTGTCCCAATACCCCCATTTGCCCCAGTGGAACTCTGTGTATATGCCATGTCAACCAACATCATACAGGGCCATACAACATGGTGGCAATGCTGGGACCTTTTGCAATAACACCACCATGCACTATAATTGTTTGAAACAGTTAATTGTGACTGCTGCTCTTTTCCTTACAGTCATACCAGCCTTATCAGATGACCCTCCATAGTGCCCACTGATGGAACTAGGCCCACCCAATGGCCTAGCAGCAACTTCTGTTCATGGGACACTTATTAATAACGTTCAATCTATGCATGTTCCTGTTGTTCTGAACCTTACCCACTGGAACATGGCTGAGTTTGGCTATTGTGCTAGTACAAATGTATCTAAGTTTCATGCCACTGTGTCACTAGATCTTATTGCAGCCTATCAGGCATGTGCACATGACTCGGTAGCTCGGCAACATACTATTGAACACCTAAGAGTGTTCCACCCCAAATGCCCTAAACGGGGTTTCGGCATAGCAGGAGTATCAGGAATTGCTGGTACTGTTACAGGTATATTTGGCTCCGGCATGTCAATTTGGAACAGAACTGATTTAGCAAAAATTAAGCGCCATAATAAATATTTTAATAGTAAACTTGGTCAAAATGTGATACAGCCCATGCTACATGGTATTACTGATTTATTTTGGGAGGAAAGATTCACGGTGTGTAACATGCTTAATATAGCATGTTTATTTAATGAGACCCAAGCAAAATCAATAAATTGATCTAATATAACAATAAAGAAGGTAGACAGCAACACAGGCAGGGAGATAATCCATTCTGCTATGCCACAAACTCTATCACCAATCTCTTCTGAGATCTGGAGTCAGGGCAGATTCCAGGTTTAATCCACAATAAATGTATGGTTAAATGGTATTGCCCATATTGAAAGACCCTGACATGTACTAACAAGTGCACAGACAGGACTGTGTCCTTTTCATTGGCCATAGCTCAGAACTTGGGTTATGTCACACCACACCCGAATCAAGGACACTGCTACACGACAGGCCAGTGTGCCATGAGGGACACCCTGTACATCACCTTCACGGTGTCCTTATCAGTTTTTGACAAGGATTCTTCAGTCTTTGACAAGCTGGCTAAAGTCCACTTCATGGGCCATCTTGAGGGGAGCATCTATTGAGAATGCACCAATCTGCCTCCTCTGCTGGTGTTTCATCCTCAACTGGATGCCTGGGTTGCCTCACATACTGACTGTTGTGCCATATGGAGTTACCACTACTTGTGTCGATGTGATGTCTTTGATGTAACTACACCTGTGTGTGGTTATTCACCAAACTGTATAGACTGGTCAGATACCTTTGATGATGACCTCTTGGACAATACTTCTGCTCCTGATAATGTCACATCACCTTCTCTGATGTCTAATATAATGCCCATACAGCAACAGGCAGTGCAACGCCTCCCTAGTCAGATGACAAATGCCTCTGTTACCTGCCCTGTACAACTCATGAAATGGCACCTTCCTCAAGTTCAAGTTACCTACAACAGTGATGGAGATGAGGAGAGGATCACAGATGTAGAAGTGGGTAGCCATCTGGGAACTAGCGACCATCGAACGGTATGGTTCACAATAAACACAGCAATAGAGTCAAGCCATACAAAGGCAAAAGTACTGGACTTTAGGAGGGCTGACTTTGCCAAAATGGGTGAGTGCCTAAGGAATGCACTAGCAAATGGGCAGGAAGGAGGGTGGAGGAACAATGGGGAAAATAAAACTGCCATCACAGAGGTAACGAGCCTTTGTGTGAAGCAAATAAACAAAACGAAATGATGTAAGAAACCACTATGGTTCTCAAAGAAAGTGGCAGTGAAGGTTCAAGAGAAAAAAGCATTCAGGAAGTACAAGGAATCACAGAAGAGCAGGACAGGGAACTGTATCAGTTAAAGCAAAAGGAAGCTGGGAAGGCAGTCAGAACTGCAAAGGCCCAAACCGAGGAAAAGATAGCCAACTCTGTTAAGAAGGGGGATAAAACCTTTTATCGGTACATCAGGGAGCGAAGGAAGACCAAGGGAGGGCTAGTGAGGCGTAATAAAGAGGAGGGAGGGTGGGCAGAGGGTGACTGTGAAAGAGCAGAGATACTAAACAAATATTTTTGCTTAGTATTTACAAAGGAAGTGGGGAGGTACCTAAAACAAACAGTAGAAACACTCTGGATACAGAAGTTGATACCAGCCCATTTACAGAAGAAAGGGTTCTGAAGAACTCTTAAAACTGAAGGTGGACAAAGCAATGGGGCCTGATGGGATTCATCCCAGAATTCTAAAAGAACTAAGGGTAGAACTAGTGACACCACTGACTACCCTCTTTAACAAATCACGGGAGGATGGGGTGGTACCCGAGGACTGGAAAAGGGCAGATTTGATTCCCCTTCACAAAAGTGGGAGCAAGGCAGAAGCAGAAAACTACAGACCTGTTAGTTTAACCTCAGTGGTAGGGAAAATGATGGAATCACTTCTGAAGGAAAGAATTATTGAGTATCTAGAGGCCAGAGGGGCTCAGGACCCAAGGCAGCATGGATTCACAGCGGGAAGGTCATGCCAGACAAATCTGATAGATTTCTTTGACTGGGTGACCAAAGTAGTAGATCAGGGAGGGGCTGTGGACATAGCCTACCTAGACTTTAGCAAGGCATTTGACACAGTCCCACACAAAAGATTAATATACAAGTTAGCCAGCCTGGGAGTGGGTCCCAAGATGACAGCCTGGGTAAAGAATTGGTTGGAGAATAGGACACAGAGAGTAATAGTAAATGGAGTCCACTCTGAAGAAAGGGGGGTTACTAGTGGGGTACCACAGGGTTCAGTATTAGGACCGGTCCTCTTCAATGTCTTTATAAGCGACATTGCAGAGGGACTGGAAGGAAAAGTATGTCTCTTTGCAGATGACACAAAGATCTGCAACAGAGTTGATGCACAAGGTGGGGTGGAAAGGATGAGAAGGGACTTGGCAAGGTTAGAGGAATGGTCAAATGTATGGCAGCTTAGATTCAATGCAAAGAAGTGCAAATGTGCACCTGGGAAAAAACCCAGGGAAGAGTACACAATGGGTGAGATACTAACAACAACAAAAATGGAAAGGACCTGGGGTAGTCATATCAGATGACCAAAGGTGGGCAAACAATGTGAGAGGGCAGCAAGGAGGGCTGGGGAGATACTGGGATGCATAGGGAGAGGCATCACCAGCAGAAAACAGGAAGTTATTATCCCTCTGTACAGACAGTTGGTGAGACCCCATCTGGAGTACTGCGTGCAGTTCTGGAGACCCAATCTCCGCAAGGATATAGACAGGATGGAGGCTGTCCAGAGGAGGGCAACTAAAATGGTGCAGGGCCTGCACCGGAAGACATATGAAGAGAGACTTAGGAGCTGAATATGTATAGCCTCGAGGAAAGGAGAGAGAGGGGACATGATAGAAACTTTCAAGTATCTCAAGGGAATCAACAAAGTCCAAGAGGGTAGCAGAGGTGTGCAAGAACAAGGGGGCACAATTTGAAGATAGAAGAGGGGCAGCTCAGAGGTAATTTAAGGAAGTATTTTTTCACAGAGAGGGTTGTGGATGCATGGAATGGCCTTCCGGAGGAGGTTGTGGAGTCAAAAACAGTGGTGGAATTCAAGCATGCATGGGACAGTCATAAGGCAATTCTAGGGGTTGGGGGTAGGAAGAAGTAGGCTGCTGGTTAACTAGGATCTGCAGCTTATCCAATAGGTAGGGAAATGGGCAGACTGGGTGGGCCAAGCGGTCCTTATCTGCCGTCAAAATCTATGTTTCTATGTTTCTATGACCAACTACAAGACCTTCTCCAATGGACCTCTCAACTGTGGTGTTGACATGCCCAACTTCTGTTTTGTACCACATGAGTGCACTATCACTGGCCAAACTGTTATCAACCCTATTCCCACCCCAGAACTTGATTACACTGATAGTGGCCCTGACCATGTCAATGCTATAGAACAGCATCTACCAGTATTTAATGGGCATATCGACCCACTCATCCTGAATCTCAAATCCTTACTAGGCAGAAAAGATACCCATCTTATTCACATCAGTAATATTACTAAAGCATGCAATTCTCTTAATGACCTATTTCATAATGGTGTTTTAAGTACTGCATTATAGAACACGTGGTTGGAACTTACCTTTAAAGGTTTTGTTGTAATTCTGCTTTTCTTGATTATTAGTTTTTTTTTTACTTTCCCCTTCCCTCATTTGGAGGATCGGCCCCTGCATGCCACTCCCCTCTACCCAAGCTTACCCCCCTGGTGGGGACAATGGTCTCTAGCCCTGGCTTATCCCCCAGGGTGGAGTCATGGGAGCGGTACCCCACCGACAGACACAGATCACAGTGGGAGTGGCAGCAGGCGAGGCATCAAGGATGGGGAAGGAATTTTGTGGTTGCTGTGGAGATCCCTGGGCAGGGATGTGCAATGATGACCAGCATCCGCCCTGCCCCCTAACATGCAGCGCTGGCAGTGGTGGTACCCCCAGCCTTCGCAAGAGGACCACAGAGCACCAGACACTCTTTCCTCCTCCCCCTGGAGAAGGAGAGCAGTCTCTGGGATGCTCAATCCTTCTCCCCCTGTCTGGCCCTCTGACTTCCCGAGTCTGTCACTGAACCCAGGATGTCGGCACCACAAGCAGATGCCTTGCCACTGCACCAGTGGGCCAGCTTTTCTTGATTATTTTTCCGATAATTACCTTATGCTAGTTATGCTGCATTCTCCAACAGTCATGTATTGACACCGATAGACATAAAAGGTAATAATAACGATTGCCAATTTCTGATTCTGTTAGTGCTATGTGATCATGAGATTGAAAATACAGTATTTGTGGTTCCAAGTTCTTGGACTACTTGTTGCTCTAGTTGTAGCTGGCTGACAATGTTTTTACATTCATCATATACTGTACTTAACGTTCTGCCACTAAAACTGTTTTCACAGTTCCTGAAGATGGAATGACTTGTCCTCCATTGTCCTTAAGCTGTAATAAATGGTAAGCATCATTAAAGTCATCTGGGATACTTTTGGTCACAAGTACATATCGGCATTCATTACATGATACCTGATCCATTGCTTTGTGGACCATCCAGCCAGCACTGTATATTGTAGAATCTTGAATCAACATATCCAAATTCTGTTATGTGTAATCATGGTCACATAATTCCATGCTGCTGTCATCAAAAAAAGGTCTGTAGTTCCTGTTGGAAATTCATAGGCATACTTGGGTTTTTTGCTAACTGACTGAAGCCAGTATTGTCCTAAGCAGTTACATTGTCTGTTAGTCCAGCCTTTACACTGCCTTACATCAACAAATGTCTCATGGCATATTTAAACTGTGAGGACGTCAGATTATTGTTCCAGCCACCAAGTGAAACAAAGCCCAATGTAAGAATGCAGAAGTATATCTGACAACTGTTTTCAATAACGCATGACAAGTTGTTTGTTCCTAACACTGCATAACTATTGCTAGTTGCTGCCTATTTAATAAATAACATTTATTATTTGTATCTAGTTCCAAGGTATTGTTTCTGTTATCACATAACAATATTATACTTTATGTACTATACAATATCTTTGCAGTTGTCAAAAAAAAAAACTTCAAATATCAACACATTTATTATTTACGGATTGAAAAAAATCCTATTTTACTTGATCTTAAAATAGGACTGAAAAAACAGTTCAAGGTGATCTTCACTGAAATATGTGAGAATGTATTTTTGGTGCCTTAGCAATTCAGATACTATTGCACAAAATGTTGCATTGTTGATCAGGACTCCAACTACACACATTTTTCTGAAAGACATTAGAGTCATTTGTTTTGTATATTATATGTAACGATAAGATATTCACTTAAATTATGCTACTTCAATGATACATCAATTACCTTGAACTGTTACATAGTGGCTTCCTTTCTGATGTTCTCAATGATAGCAGATAATGTTTTTGTCTCCATTAAGAAATCAATTACTTTCTGAGAATTCCTGCCATTTATTTTTCCTCTATAATCACTTCTCTTGGACTTCTGCTATTTAGGACATCAAATAGTTTGTCTATAGTCTGAAAAGTATAGAAACAAAATTGTATAATGTAGCTAAATATTTACTAAAATTATGAACATTGTATGTTACTACAGAAAAGTTCTGTCATTTAAGGGTACAATAACATTTATTCTAAAACCACAACCCATATAAAATACATTCTTCAGATAAGGAAAACACTTTTGAATATTGTTGCTTACCTGAATAAATACCACTGTATCATCACATTCAGCAAATGTCCTATGTCACAGGGCATTAGAACTGCATCAGCTGTGAAATTACTCAAAGTCTGTACTGCAAGTGACACTTTCATTATCTGTGATGAGAAATTAATGTGCCTTTGTGTGAGTTTGTTGCTAGCATATAACCCAGCGTTTGCGTCTGAAGCCTGGTTGTCCACTATATACTGCCATGAGCTATATAAGTTTCAGTGCTCTTGTGGGTAGTCATATGTATTGTTAATCCTTTTCATGGCCTGAAAGGTAGTAGATGATTTATATGCTGCCTTTGATAAGGATTGCTTGGTCCCTGCAATTTTTTTGGATTTATCAAAGGCGCTTGATTCTGTTGATCATAATTTGTTATTGAATAAATTAAAAACTTTGGGTATGGGTACTTTATTTTGGTTTTCTGCTTATTTGACCTCATGGTTGCAACATGTTAAGGTGGGGGATTGCTGCTCTGACTTAATTATGATTGACAAGGGGGTACTCTAAAGATCAGTACTTGGACTCCTGTTGTTTCTCATTTACTGTATATAAACGATTTGACAGAGGGTGTGTCAGCTAACACTAATATACTTTTGTATGCTGATGACACCATTTTGTATTGTCAGAGCAGGGATCCCCTATATGCCATATGCACTCTGCAGAAAGATTTTGACATTATTCAGCAAACTTTAATTAATTCACATTTATTGTTAAATGTAAATAAAATTCAATGGACCCTATTTACTGGGAAATCTAAGGTAGATCATCAAACTATTACAACTTTAAATGTTAAAACTTTGGATGGGACTAATGTGTCTAGAACTTCTTCGTATAAATATTTAGGTATTATGCTAGATGATTCGATGAAATTTGAATTACATATTCATACGCTTTCTAATAAACTTAAGAAACTATTGTCTTTTTTCTATAGGAATAAATCATGCTTTAGCTTAAAAATTTGTAAACAATTGGTTAATTCTTTATTCATATCGCAAATTGATTATGGCGACTGTATCTATATGAGAACAACTGATGCAGTCTTAAAAGTATTGGATCGTCTTTATCATAGTGCATTAAGATTCATCACTGTTTTTTCTTGGATTACCCATCACTGCAATCTTTACTTTGAATCAGGTTGTCAACCTTTATCAGTTCGTAGACAAATTCATTGGATGCTCTATGTTTATAAATTTGTCCTGAATAAATTACCCCCATATTTGTTGGAATCAGTTATTATTAAAGAACATAATAGATACTCTCTTAGATCTGCTGATTTTCCTCAATATTTCTTATCAAGATTTAAAACTAGATTTGGTAGTTATAGGTTAGCAGTTGCAGTCCCAATGACTTGGTTATCTATTCAAAAAAAAAATTAAAATTGCCAATTATTAATACATTGTCACACTTTAAAAAATTGCTTGTTAGATTTATGACATATGAATGTACATGTTTTTAAGTGAACTATAACTGCACAATATTGTGAATTTATGTAATTGAATATGTCTTTGTATTTGTATCTATATGTATGCGTGTTCTTTTATGTTTTTGTACTGATGGATGCAATTGTAAATGAGAGATTTTCTCTCAATTTTGCTCTCCAATTAATTGCTTGATTGATTGTTATATATTTAATGCTATGAGTATGAATGTGTTTCTACAAAAGTCTCGCCTTTATCCAATCTATTATTACAGGTAGTTTTGTAATTATTAGTCTCTGTAGCACTGACAGGACTATCTTGCAAACAAGGTTGAATAGCCTTAATTTCATGATTTATTCCTATATAAAAATAAAAATTTTACCTATCTATCTATCTATTTTATGTTGTCATTATTGCTTTTTATAAGTCCATACTCCTCAATCATGTTCCACATTAACTTGATCTCATGGCAAACATCAAAAATAACATAACATAACATAACATAACATAACATAACATAACATAACATAACATAACATGATTTTGAAGTGCCTGAAATAGTGAAATTACTTTTCATGTTACATGGATCACTGGACTTGCAACCTAACAAACTGCACATCCACACATTTGCCTGATGACCATCCATCGTCAATTATATTAATTTCAAAACCATTATCAGTAAGTTCATGCAGTGTGTGTGATACCAGTTCCTTCTGTGCCTCTGTCATTAATGTTTTTGTTGAAAAATGTGCAACCAGAGCTTTCCAGTGACCAACAACGCCTACTAACATAAAAATAAGTGCTTATGTGGCCACATCATTACTATTTGGTTCAGCACCATTCCCAATCTCTATAAAGCCAACCATTTTTTTTTTCTGGTGTGCATCATACAAAATGTGCTGCCTAACTGACATTGCGTCAGTAACAAGATTTGCACATGTGTATGCAAACGGATTTTCCTGTCATTCTCTTTAAGTGCCTGGATTACTGATACATTTAGTTTGGGTCCATCATCAATTGTTTTGAGCCAGCTATGTAAAGAAAGTAATCTTAATATAAAAAAATGCATACAAATACTTTATGTTATAGACATAGTACGTATCATGCTTACCTGTGATGTACTATGTTGATTATTAGTTCTGCCATTCACCAATGACATTTACCAAATATGAGTTATTTAATACATCAAACAGTTTTCTATTGCTGCTCGTACTGGCAATACCAAATGGAAAAACAAAATAAAAATGTAAATAAAACAGATTAACCTTATAGCACATATTATGATCTGTAGTACTTTCAAATCACAGAAATTTACTTTCTTAAGGCTCAGTGGTTTGGAAGAGGAAGTTTTATCTCCTTTCTTAAGTACTTATATGCCTTTGGACCATACAAATGTAGTGTAAATGCAAAAGATCACTACTGCATTGAGTACTCATTCAAAAGTTTTTTTGAACAGTTACAATGGAATATCTACAGTTCAAGTACATGAAGTGTTGATATGAAAATCACAAACTATTTGCCGTAAGATGCACAAGAGTACTAATTTATAAAATATAGAAATTGGATAAATATAGAATAAAGTATAGGGTGGTGTGTGTAACGAGAATTTTACACAGTCCCAAGGTGTTGGATGCTACATAAACCCCAAGAGCGAAGCTCAAGGCGTTTATCTAACCATCCAACACTGAGGGTGTGTGTAAAATTTGAGTTTTACACACCACTCCATGTTTTATTTTATATAATTGCTGGGTATTGTTTTTTTGCCTCAGCAATTATATAAAATAAGAGGATGTCTCTGTGCAGCAGTGATGTGGTCTGACCAGGTTTCAGCAGTTCTGTGGTCAGACATGACTGTTGAAGACAGTCTGTTTCTTTCCTTTTTTTTTTTTTTTAAGTTTCGCAAATGGAAAAACTGGGCTTTTTTTTTTTAGATGGCATTTCTTCCCCATGGTCCCTGCCAGCTCTTTCCTTCTTCTGTCCCCCCAGTGCCATCCTCCAAGGATCAAACCCCCTCCCTTCCATGTCCCCATGACTTACCCTTCATGGCAGGGTGGTAGGGAGTGACTCAACCCACCAGAAACGGATCCAGCACCAGGGAGGTGTCATCTTGGGGGCGGCGCCTTCGGGGGATGGTGTTTATGCCACTTGACCAGGCCCTTTTCCACTTTTCTTGTAGAGTGGGAGCATGAAATGCTGACAGTGGCACGCAGTGTGCATGTCCTCATGCTGTATGCTGGTCGGCTGCTCCTCTTCCTCCTCACCCTATTGTACAGGACTCAGCATGCCAACACCTAGCCTCCGCTAGGTGTCAGGCAAGTGCTGGTCCATGTTTCCCACCTTCCCTGGGAGAGGAGAGCTGTCCCCTGGATGCTCAATCCTCTCCCTTCCCTGGCCGAACCCCAGTGACCTGCTCGCACCACAAACATGGGTCACCAGTGTGGCAGGTGGTAAGACATGATGCCTCAGCCTTCCACACCACTGGGCCAGCTTTTTTTTTTTAATTGACTTACCACTGAGACTGAGTGCCCGTGTAAGCTCCGGCGGTAAATCGGCATCTGGCAATGAGGAAGTGAAGTGACCAATGGCGCATGCACAGGATGAGGGAAACCCGGCATGTGTTTGCCATTATAAACACTGCTTTATAATGGCAAAGTTTTGCCATTATAAACACTCCTTTATAATGGCAAAGTATGACATGGGTTTCCCAATGGGAAAAAAACAATACCCGGTTATTATAAGTAGTTAAAATTTATGACAGAAACACATAAACAAATTTAGAAGTTAGTATCATGCTTCTTCATCAACATACACATTTATGTACTTCCATAAGTCTGAAGTTTTACCATAAGTTGCATCATCAAATTCTTTCTAGCTAGCTCTTTACTGACACTAACACAGGTGTCTCTCAAATGCTTCTTTCTATCCTTCACATTTCTTAAGCCTTTTTCTTTAATCTTGCCTTCTCAGATGTCTTAAATTTTTTGTTTCATAATTTCAATATCAGGAGTTGCACATGTATGCTCCTTGGGGTGATGTAATACATTATGTTAGTTTTCCCATCAAATGACCCTTTTATCATACATTTGTTGATGGGAACATTAAGATGAAGTTTCCAGTTGCATGATGAAACATTTATTTTACTAAGACATATGTTATATGAACACTGCCAATAAGAACTATTAAGTCTGGCAGTTGCACTATGACACAATCTGGTTAAATTCATTCATTTATTCATTGAAATGTTTCACCAGGAAGGCACGCTGAGCAACAAGTTGCTCGTCTCCCTGTGCGACCTGGGGAGTAGGGAACAATGGGATAGAATACAGAGAAATATTACAATGTTGGAACACAATTTGCTTACTTGCATACAATGAGAGCAGGAGGGATTACAGGTGGATCACATTGGCTAACAATGTGACAGTTAACTATCATAGATATGAAGACACATATAGCAATTGGGCAACAGTTGGTGACAGTTGGTAACACTGAAACACATATAATAACTTGGCAACAGAATGTAGCACTAGATGGTAAGATGACACAATAGTAATTGGTAATTAGAATTGATTATACCAAAACTGGGGGGTTGCTTGCTGATTTTCGACATTGACTGATGCACTTCCTCGGGTTCAGATATTGGTGCTTTCCTCTTGATGGTATTTCGCTGATTTGTCTTTATTTTTTTTTTCTTTTGTTAGATTCTATTTATTTGCACTGTTGGACCAGGGCATCTCTCAGAAGTGCCCACTTCACTGTCGCCTCTTCTCCCCGCTTAAGACCTTCCTCCTCTGGGACCCTCTCCCTAGGACCTTCCAGCTCCTTGGATCACCCCCCCGGGGAGCCCCACCTACCTGGCAGCCTTTCTGTAATTAGAGGATTGGTCCTGGTCGAGAGCCCTGGAGGACCACAGAAGAGATGGTCCAGTGCTAGGGATGTGGGCTAGGTCCCTGGAGCCTTCATCACCTCCCTGGTCTTCTGGGGTATTTTAGCTTAATAGTTGCCCCCAGAAGTGTGGTCATGCAATGATGTCCAGGCACTGACGTGCCGACATCCGCCGCTGCTCCAGCTCCACCCCCTAGTCATGGCACTGCATGTTCCTTGCACTTTCCCTGATCTCCACCAGGGGCCACTAAGGAGTGGTGCTAGGCCAAAATCCCTCCCGGGAAGGGAGAGCAATCCTCCAGATGCTCAATCCCTTCCTGCCCCTGCTGACCCCTGGCAGCCCGAGTCTGTTTCCAAACCCAGGTCACTGGCGTGGCACGAGGTGTGGTGTCCAGCGTCTCTACCCTCATCACCACCGGGCTGGCTCAATATGTCTTTATAACCAATTAAAAAAGAGATACAAGTTATATTACAGTAATAATTCATTTGTATACTCTGTATGAACAATTAACAATTCATATGGGTCATATATGTTATTGGATGTGTCAGCGCTAACACAGCCCCATCACCGCACCAGTAGTACCATCCTGTCTGAATATGTTATGTGAGCACTTACAATTGGCAAATTAATAATTGTAAGAAAACCAAAATCACAAAATACCACAACATGTTCAAGGAACTGGAATATACTGGGAACAGCATCATTTCTTAGTTGTCTTGTTTGACCAGTGTCATCAAAACTGTCGTCTTTAAAATGTTGACTGCAGATCCTCTGATATGGTAATGGCATTCATAGTCTTCTCTTATGTGTTGCCCTTTTCATTGCAGTCCTCCATTGATTCAGCAAATCGGTGTTCAACAACGGAAATCTGAATAAATGTAACATACATGAAATAAATTTTGGTTGAGTGGAAGCGATAATATACTTGTATCAGCAGTCATAAATAGCAATGAGATGAAGTGTGAGGTTTGATACAATATATTAATGTCAGATGATCATGGAAACAAAAAGATTTTCAATGCAAGTAGAAATAAGAAAGCATACTGTGACCGAATGTGTTTACCTATGGAATTATTCTTAACTGCTTTGCTTCCAGTGTATTTCTTAATTGACAACCATATGCAGCACAGGTGACTGGCATCCTGAAATTTCTCTTTTAAAACAATTTAACTAAAAACTATGGACTTCCAGTTCTGGCTGGCAATGGGCAAGTAGCGGATACTCTATAGTACTCTATAGCGTGAAACCCAAACCCCGACAAAAGCTCCTCAAAACTCTTCGAATGTAACAAATACATCACAAAACTACTTTCAAGGAGCATCATAAACCTCAACAGGTCAGAGGAAATGGACACCACCAGTAACAGAGACCTGCCAGCCAGAGAAAGAGCTTTTACTCAATCAACCAGCTCCACCAATCACCACGAGAATGGCCTCTGACCATGTGGCCGCCCTCCAACCATTAATGCAGCCATCCTTACAGAGCTAAAAGAATCCTGACTGGAGGTCAGAGAATTTAAAAAAGACCTCCAAGCAGAGCTAAATAAAATAGACAACAAAGTAAAGGAGCTGGAAGCGCAAATGGGAGCCACAGATACTCGGATGGACAGATTGGAGCTCATCATGGCACACACCATACAGGAGTGCCAAATACTCAAAGAAAAATGTGAGGATCTTGAAAATGGATCCAGGTGCAATAACAGAATATACAGCTTGCCCGAGGTATCAGAAACAAAAGAAATGGGAGTTTATATGGAAGGACTACTTAGAGAATTATTACAACTTGACTCTGCATACTCGATTGACATAGAACGGGCATTCAGGGCACTCCTTCCTAAACCACAAAACACTTCAGACAGGCCCAGATCCATAGTGATAAAATTCCTGAGCTTCACGACTAAGCAGCATCTACTCATACAGGCATGGAAAATGGGTCAGGTCCTGCTTAAAAATGTACAGCTATTTTTCGATAGTGACTACTCACCCAGTGTCGCAACCAGGCAAAGAGCGTACTCCTCAATTTTGAAAGTCCTCTGAGCGCAAAAGCTGAAATTTCAGACCCTGTACCCAGCAAGATTGATCTTCTTCTGCTTGGATGGATGAAACTTCAACTCCCCAGATGAAGCAGCAAGAGATATGGCAGCCAGGGGCACGGAAGTCCCTCTCCCATGATGACAACCAGACCAGCTGGGCAACACTGCTTCCCAGGAAACTCTGTGGCAGGGGTGGACTGGCTGGGTCACAGGCCAGGATGCTACATAAGGAGGACAGGCCACATTTGCCTGAGCTGCCAGTTGGTGGCACCTTCCTACATGAAATGTAATTATCGTTCTTACAGTAGTAGTAATTGAACTTCTTGCACTACATTTTTAAGCCCAATTAACATATCAATATTAAACATCAACCTGTTAATTCAACAGCTACGTAAAAGAAAACACACACAATGACTGATTAATCTTGTTTACTGAATCTGCCGATTGATGCACATAAAGAAACCTGTTTTGCAAAGTTCAGACACGTGAAGTATGTGTTCAGATAAAAAAGATCTTTACAAAATGAAATTAATTTAAGAATGTTGACTGCAAGTGATTTGGTCCTAGGACCTAGTTAGCTTTATATTAATTACCGGATTCTTTTGCTGGTATTGTTACATCTGTGATGAAATATCTTTCACATAAAACTGTTAGTTTCTGACACATTATGGCATGAGCAGGCAGACAACTTGTGCCTTGTAGCTTTCTGCCATAGATCATAAGCAAAATATATAGTACATTTTTTATGTTCTGTGAATGACAGTAAGTTAGCAATAGAGCCACCACACGTCTTAAACTGAAGCAACTGAGCACTCGCTGCAGTCCCACCACCCATAATAAAACATTCTGATAATGTGAAGTGGACAAGCAAGGGGTTATATGGCATGCAATGCATTGTGATGTAACTAATGGTGTCAGTGGCATCATTTGCCTACTACTACTAGGACTTGTCAATTGGTCTGGTAGGGTACATCATGCAAAGTGAGAGTGCAGTAGTTCAGTGCTGTGAAGTGAAATATTACATGTAATACCCCTCCTTTATATGTAGGAGGCACTGCATGCTGTTAAAATTTGAGCAGAAAACAAATGCTGCCCACTGTCACTGCCGCTAGTAGCATCACAATGTTATGTAAAGCCAGACCTGCATCATTTTAAAAGACTGTGTGATGTATTAGGTTATGTATCTTCCAGTTCTATAAAACCTGGATGACATTTTTGGCAACCGTGGAAGAGTCAGCCTGAGGATAAAGTTTAAACTACATGACGGTTATAAAGTTTGTTCTTTGACTCAATGAAAACATGGTGTGTAAATCAGAAAGACACACCGATACACCATCTACAAAACTAAATGAAAGATGAAGCAATAGCTATATTTTAATATGTATTTGAATGTAGCTTTCACAGACTAGTCACTACCTGCACACATAACATGGACTTTATGGATTAGTTCACATTTTACATGTCCAAATATTCATTTGACAGTGGCATTCTTAGATGCTGCTGCTTGCAGCCATACCTCTCACACACTGTTTATCTTGCTGGTAGGTCAAGACATTTAATTACAGACACAACTGAAGCAGATTTGTACTTGCTATACTACACGGTTTGCCTGTGCTCTTCATCACAAAATCTAACTTATAAAAGATGCAGTAGAAGGGAACATGAGAAATGGTATTCAGATGTTAATTTTTAAATTTTGCAGTGGCCAAATTCACCGTGAAACCTGTGTACTTCCAACAGTGAAGCTTGCCTGCCCTGCACGATACTAACCCTCAAGGGCTGACATAACCCCCTCCCAGGTGTGTGTGAGGTATAGAAACTGAACTGCACCATGGGAAACTGTCAAGTAAGTGCTTTAGGTAGTAATCGGTCAGCATTCCATTCCCCATCCCCACATGAAAGTTTTGTACCTACTGGTGATTCCAGTAACTAGCTTTGCCTCCAAGGCACTGCAGGGCCAGCAGCAGCCCTTGCCAACTTTGCAGGGCGACACAAGTGGGACTGGTGTGAGGAAAAGCTGTGTAGTCATTTTAACTTACTTAGCTTTGACTATGGAAGTAGCCACTGTGAAGTTTACGTGCACCAGAACAACAACTGTCACTGGCCTGCTCCATGGAGTGGATCCCGGAAAATATTACCAGCTTTTTGAACCTTGAACCTGTGGGTTACTGCAAGAATGTACTTTAGTTTTTCTGTTGCCGATGGGAATAAAGCAGTAGCTGCCTCCCAATTAAACCTGTTTGTACCTACTACCTGTTTGTAACATACCTCCGGCTCCCACACTGGAGTTTTGCCTCCTAGCACTATCCCTTGGTTATGAACGCCTTGTTGTGAGGGTACATAATCATCACTGGAGCCTTAGAAAATGTGTTTTTATTCACTGAAGTGCCTTAAATGGGAACGTGGTAGTAGTCACTTCCCTAATGAAACTTGTGTACTTAACAGTACCTACTACCTTCCATTGTGAAGTTTTTCCTGCATTGCACAAAAGCCTTGTACTGTCACTTGCCTGCCTGTCCCTGTGTGGAGGGCTATATAAGTACAACCAGAGCAGAAACATGCCCAGTAGTCATGCAAGTGCTGTAGCTGGGACTTTCGCAGTAGCTGCAGTCGAAGTGACATCCCTTTGTACCGTGAATACTCACTTCACAGCACAGAAGCAATGCACTGTTACTTGCAAGTCCCCGAGTGGGAGCAATGGGAGTACAACCATAGTAGAAAAATGCCCTGTAGTCATGCAAGTGCTGTAGCCAGGATTTGGGCAGTAGCTGCAGCCCAAGTGATACCCGTTTGTACCCAATGGTACCTCCTAGTGCTTATTATCTCCAAGTGCAGCATGAAGTTTTCCCTTCACAGCACAGAACTAATGCACTGTCACTTGCCTGCCCCTGAGTGGGAGCAGTGTAAGTACAACCAGAGTAGAGAAATGCCCTGTATTCATTCCAGTGCTGTAGCTGGGGCTTTGGCAGTAGCTGCAGCCCAAGTGATATCCCTTTGTACCGTGACGTTTTCACTTCACAGCACTGGAGTAATTCACTGTCACTTGTCTCTTCCTGTGAGGGAGCAACAAGTACAACCAGAGTAGGGAAATGCCCTGTAGCCCTTCAAGTGCTGTAGCTGGGAGTGTGGCAGTAGATGCGGCCCAAGTAATACTCGTTTGTACCCAATGGTACCTCTTAGTGCTTATTACCTCCAAGTGCAGCATGAAGTTTTCCTTTCACAGCACAGAAGTAATGCACTGTCACTTGCCTGTCCCTGGGTGGCAGCAGTGTAAGTAAAACCAGAGTAGAGAAATGCCCTGTATTCATTCCAGTGCTGTAGCTGGGACTTTGGCAGTAGCCGCAGTCCAAGTGATATCCCTTTGTACCATGACATTTTCACTTCACAGCACAGAAGTAATTCACCATCACTTGTCTCTCCCTGTGAGGGAGCAACAAGTACAACCAGAGTAGAGAAATGCCCTGTAGTCATTCAAGTGCTGTAGCTGGGAGTTTGGCAGTAGCGGCGGCCCAAGTGATACTCATTTGTACCCAGAGCTACCTCCTAGTGCAGCATGAAGTGTTCCCTTCACAGCACAGAACTAATGCACTGTCACTTGCCTGTCCCTGTGAGGGAGCAACAAGTAAAATCAGAGTAGAGAAATGCCCTGTATTCATTCCAGTGCTGTGGCTGGGACTTTGGCAGTAGCTGCAGCACAAGTGATATCCCTTTGCACCGTGACATTTTCACTTCACAGCACTGGAGTAATTCACTGTCACTTGTCTCTCCCTGTGAGGCAGCAACAAGTACAACCAGAATAGAAAATGCCCTGTAGTCATTCAAGTGCTGTAGCTGGGAGTTTGGCAGTAGCTGCAGCCCAAGTGATACCCGTTTGTACCTAGTGGTACCTTCTAGTGCTTATTACCTCCAAGTGCAGCATGAAGTGTTCCAGTCACAGCACAGAACTAATGCACTGTCACTTGTCTGTCCCTGTGAGGGAGCAACAGGTGCAATCATAGTAGAGAAATGCCCTGTAGTCATTAAAGTGCTGTACCTGGGAGTTTGGCAGTAGCTGCAGCCCAAGTGATACCCGTTTGTACCCAATGGTACTTCCTAGTGCTTATTACCTCCAAGTGCAGCATGAAGTTTTCCCTTCACAGCACAGAAGTAATGCACTGTCACTTGCTTGTCCCTGAGTGGGAGCAGTGTAAGTACAACCAGAGTAGAGAAATGCCCTGTATTCATTCCAGTACTGTAGCCGGGACTTTGGCAGTAGCTGCAGCCCAAGTGATATCCCTTTGTACCATGACGTTGTCACTTCACAGCACAGAAGTAATTCACTGTTACTTGTCTCTCCCTGTGAGGAAGCAACAAGTACAACCAGAGTAGAGAAATGCCCTGTAGTCATTCAAGTGCTGTAGCTGGGAGTGTGGCAGTAGCCACAGCCCAAGTGATACCCGTTACCAACAATATAGGTGCTACATAAGTAACATGCGGTCCCCCGCTGATCCCAACAAACATCACAGGTGTGAGTGGTATGGCACTGTCAACAGTGTATTGTGCTGAATGCATTCAACCTTCATCATTACACGGTGTATTTAATGTAAATGTGAACCTAGGACTATTACCCTGTAACACATAAGAAAGAGGTCATAGGTAAAGTGATAAGTACCCATGACCTTCTCCTTACACCCAGCATGACTCATGTTATAAATAACGACATGGCATTTTATTTTTAATTATGTGGCATAGTAAACAAGTGAAATATTTGTCACATATGCCATGAACTTTTGGTGGTGGCTGGAAGGGACCCACCCGCCAATCATCAAGTAGGAACAGAATGATGTGCCCTCTGTGTAACACTACATTATTATGTTTTTTATGCATGTGTGAAGTAAGGTCCAGCCTCTCTCATTTGACCCTGTAACAGTGCTATACATGTTTATTATTAGGTCTCTCGGTGAAAGTCATCCAAGTAGAGTAAACGTCTCATTTCCTCTGAGGAGTCCACTAATCGGTTAATCACGTCATCATGTGAGATCCGAATGTCTTTTTCAATGTTCATCAGCATTACGGCCTCTAGATGATCATCTCTCAAAACAGATCTCAGTCGTGTTTTGATTAGCTTCAGAATTGAAAAGCTGCGCTTGCATGAAACCTGGGTGTATGACAAGGTCAATAGTACTTTCAGTGCACACACCAAAGACCCATATTTAGCAGAATGAATTGCAAAGGAGTATGCAGCAGCAAATGCACAAGAGATGCACTGTTTACATAACCTTTGTGATTTTAATGTGCAGTGCAATACCTCTTCTGTCAATGAATTTTCAGTGTTCTCAGCAAGGTGCTCATCGGTGTCAGGTGGTTCTGCTATCATGTCTTCAAGATCAGTGGATATTGCATTCTCTGGTTCTGCTATTAATCATACATTATGATACTTGTCCCCAGTTTGGCTTCTTGATTGCTTTATAGTACTAGCTGATAATGTACTGTAGCTAGATGCAAAGGAAACAAGTTCATTTTGCAGTTCTTGAGGATCTACACTAGCCATATTGGCAATCACTTGCATCGCTCCAGCTTGAAATGCAAATCCAGGTTCGAAAAATAGGTAATATTTTCTGGAATCCAGCTGTGACGTATCCTTCATCAAGGCTTCATGGGTAATAAATTTATCATCCAGTGTTGTAATGGCAAGGCTTAAAAATGACTTTGTAGCTCTCGATCTCATACATTTTCCTGGCATTTCCAATATGGCCCCTTTCATCAGATGCAAACTCCCCTGGCATGCGCTTACGAATCCTGGTCCTGGTCTCTGGAAGAGATGTTGACCACTGGATTCCATGTAGTTCATTTCTTGAATAGTGTTCCATCTCTTGATTGATCATGTCTGCAAATTCTTTAGCCTGATCATAAACTGCATCAAACTAATCCAAAAGGTTAACAAGCTTTGATTTTAAGTTGTACAGTAGGTTCCATGCTTGCAAGTAGTCTAATCGTGAAGACTGAAGGCATTGAGCAGCACCTGAAATAAGGGAGAATATTTTCAAGAATACAAATCCTGTGAGGATGGGGTCAAATTTCAATAAGTTGTTAAGTAAGCACTGTGCTTCAGATCTAGCTGTTGTATCAAATTCCTCTGTTCCATTCTTGATTACCATTAATGTTCTTATTAGAATCTTGAATCGCTTCCTTTCACTTGTGGGAGTGGCTGCACCATCAAAAATGTGCACAAGGGCCACTTCTCTTGCCCACTATCTTGTTTTGCCAATCTTTTGAAGATGCAGGAGCATTTCACTACCCGACACAGATGCAGATTCTTTCAATGTTCTCTTCCAGACATTTGTGCGTTTATATGAATCAGAAGTAAATGTGGCCAGTCTTTCTAACAAACCAAAAAGTGAGGCAGCAGAAGTGGATGCACTTGTGGCTTGAGATAAGACCAAGTTGAGAACATGACTGTAGCAATGAGTGAAAACGGATTTAGGTGCTACATCTGTTATTAGTTTCTGAAGGCCATTTTTGACACTGCTTATGTTTGGAGCTTCATCAAAAGCATGACTTACTATTTTCTTCATAGAAAGACCAAGTTTTTCCTCCAACTCTCTTTTCAGTAAATCAAACAAATCCTGAGAATTGGACGACGTGGTTATTGGCAGAAATTTCAACAATCTTTCTTTTACTTCAGTGTTCTTCACATAACGAACGCACACTGTGAGCTGGTCTATTACTCCGACATCTTGAGAGGAATCAACCATCATGCTGTAGTACCCAACTTCTTTTAATTCTATTGCAATTGTTTCTTGAATGATCTGACAAACTATTTGTAGAGTTTTGTTGAATGCTGTTTTGGATAAAAATGTCACACGTGAGCCATGCCCAGTTCCTCTTCCAGAACCACATGCTTTATTCAAAAATGCATTTTTCCACTTCATACTGGCAGTGATTGCCAATTTCAAATGCTTGTCTAAAACTGCATCAAACTTGGACCAGGAAAGCAGCAATTCAAGAAAATTTCCATGATTTGTTAATGGATCTTCAAGGCTGTAAGCTTCTTCACCTCGATGATCTCGGTATCCTATTCCTTGCCTTCCAATATAAAGGGCGGCTTCAATGATTCGACTTAAAAAACACCTTCTTTCTTTTACCTGCTGGTATCGGGCATCAGCAAGCTCCCGGTTAATTTTACTTTCTATATTTTTCTGATTTCTGGCCACCAGATCTCCAGCTACAGCACTTGAATGACTACAGGACATTTCATGTTTTGCTATCTTTATGTAAACACTCTTGATTGAAACAGAAACCCCAGTGCTTGCAAATGGCGTTTCACGATTCTCAGTGGAACACATGCAAATGCTGCAAAACAGTTTGTGACTATCCTTACAGAAGAAGATCCACTTTCTCTCAATGTTCTGAAAACTACCGCTAACTTGTCTATGGTATGTCCTTACAGGGTCAAATGGAAGGTCTGGACCAAGGGGCTGTACTGGATGTTTACTTAAAAACTGCAGTTTCTCCATTACTGTGGCCTGTGAGTGAGGTGGATGAAATGGATTTGAGATTAAACACTGTATGCCTCTATTTACTAGGTTACTACTGTCTATGTTTCCATCACCATCTTCCTCACTATCAGTGCCATTATCACTAGTAGTTGCATCTTCCAGATGCAACTATGACTCCTTATCTTGGATTCTCTGAACCTGACTGTGTTCAATATAAAGTTCAGCTTCTGCTGGACCTTGCACTGTCACCACAATACTATCAATTGATGAAGTAGATGCTGCCGACAATACTGACGCTTGTTCAGCAGTGCTACTGCTATTTGTTGGTAATGGACTCGGTTGAGTACTTACACCCTTAGCAGAACTGTAGGATGGAACAGTATCAAAATCACTTTCAAAAGCTGTATCATTAAGTGGTATTACATTACATTCAGTATCAACTTCAGACAGCTCTACAATACTAAACTGAGAACATGTCTCTCTACTCCCAACATTAGACTCATCCCTACATACTGATACTGTTAATCCAGATTGAGATACACTGCTCTGTGAGAATGAAAGCTTTCGCCATCTGCAGTCCTCTCCAGCTTGTAACAGTTTCTTCCTTTCTGCATCTTTCTATCTTTCCCATCCTGATGCTCTCTTTTTCCCAAGAAGTTGTAAGCAGCCTTCCTTTTCCTTAAACATCTTGCTTTCTTTGATGACTTGACTGGCTGTGACCTCACCTAGCTGTCCTGGCTTCAGCACTGTCTACCTCTGTTCTTGCTGTTCACTTGTTTATGAGCACAATCTGTCCTAAAGAATAAAAGTTTACTGTCACTGGCTTGTTCTTACAGCATACCTCTACATACAGGGCCAGATATTCAAAAGAGTTGAGCCATGTGCAATAGGGTTGCGCCTGCGCAAGTCCAAAATTGCGCCATTCTGCGATATTCAGCAGGAGGCAGTTGCGCCCCCGAAAACATGCTGAGCAACAGTGCAATGATAATGAAAGCATGCGCAACCAAAGGGGGAGGAACCATGCATAAATGGCGCAGTGTGATATTCAAAGACTTGCGCAATGCGCAACAGTGGAGCAAACGGAAGTTGCGCCATAGCGGAAATGAGTCAAAATAAAAGGGAGCAAGGAAGAGGTGCAAGAACGCTACAGGGAAGCCACATGAGGCAGAGGCACGGACAGGGAAAGTGGCAGAAAGAGGGCAGGCCAGGGAAACACCACAGCATCAGAGAGGCACAGGGAAGGTGTGTGGAGCCACACAATCCAGAGGCCAGCACAGACAGGTGTACCCGGTGCAGGGGAGGTAGCAGCCAGGACAGCGGGGGGAACAAAGCAACAGCTGCTGGGGGGGAATGCAAGCCAGGGACATGGCCAGTGCCACCTTTCACATGGAGGCTGTAATGAGGGGGGTGAGAAGGGGGGTGGCAGGGGGACGTGGCAGTGGAAGGGCCCATTGGCGGTATGCCCTCAACAGGCAGTACCGAGCCCACACCAGCTTTGAGCTGTATACAGATACCGAGATTGTGGGCCGGTACCACCTGAACAGGGCAATACTGAGGTGGCTCTGTGAGCTGTGCAGTGTTGTGATGCAGGCACCCACACAACAGAGTCATGCCCTGTCAGTGGAGACAAAGGTAACAGCCTGCATGTGCTTTCTCACCATGGGTACCTTCCAGAGACCAACTAGGGACACCACAGGCATAACCCAGTCAGCCATGTCACGCCACCTCGCCCAATTCCTCAGCTCACTGCTGCCACATGCTGAGGAATACATTCATTTCCCCAGCACTGCGGTGGAGCGTACATCAAACATACAGGAGTTCTACAGGGTAGCACGTATGTCTGACATGCTAGGGGCAATAGACTGCACCCATGTGGCCATACGCACACCACCTGGCCAGGAGGGGGCCACATACATGAACTGCAAGGGCTATTCCAGCATCAACTGCCAGGTGGTGTGCAATGCCAGGGGGTGCATCATCAATGTCTGTGCCACGCACCCTGGGGGAGCACACGATTCGTACATCTGGCACCAGTCGGCACTGTGCCACCGATTTGAGAGTGGGGACATCCCCACAGGACACCTAGTGGGTGAGTATGCAAACCAAATGGACATATCGAGGGCCTGGGGGGGCATGGCCAGAGGTGCCATGGGTAGTGGCCTACATGGCTTGGGGCAAGCCGAAGCTGATCACTAAACTAACCTTCACCCTCTGCACGCAGGTGACAGTGGATACCCACTCTGTCCTTGGCTGCTCGCACCCTACCGCCGGCCCATGACCCCATCGCAGCAACGCTACAATGAGGCACATGCCACCACATGCAATGTCATTGAGCAGGTGTTCGGGATGCTTAAGGCATGATTCCATTGCCTGGACACCTCTGGCAGTGCCCTACAGTACAGCCCCTCAAAGGCCTGTGGGATATTCCTGGCCTGTTGCATCCTGCACAACATGGCCAAAGAATGTGGGATAGCCATACAGGTTGAAGAGGGGGACAGCGATGGGGACACCGGTGACAATGGTGATGGGCAGTCCCCCCCTTGGCTAACAGGACCCCCGACTGATCCGGATGGCACAGCTGCACCGGGACACCATCACAGAGGAGCACTTCAGCCAACCCAGGTAAGCCATGGGGCCATGTGCAACCACCAGTGGCTAAGGCACAACCCACAAACACGCATGGACACACACCAGGGGTGCATGCCAGCAAGGGATGTGGCAGGGCACAGAAGCACACACACACACAACCAGGGATGGATGAGGATCAACACGCCATGTGGACAGACACACACAAATGCACACACACAATGCACCAAACGTGCACAGAGGGCAGGAGGCACACCGACCCAGAACACCAACCCTAGCAACACACATGTCCACAGGCCACCACGTCCACTGCCTGTCCATGTGCATGTGTCAGATGCTGAGCACCATTGCACTTCAGTGTACAGCACAATGCGGGCATCATCATGCACACGTGACTGTGGACAGCAGCCGGGAGGGTGTGCAGGTGGACTGTGTGTCCACGTGCAGGGCCGGGTACCCACCCATGCACTGCCCACCTAAACACACAATGCACACAGGGCAGCACCAGACAGTGCCCATGCTGGGAGACAGGTCAGTCTCACAGCACAGTGCCACGGCCACCTCAGATGTGTGGGCGGCCCCGCCGAGATCCGCCAGCACTGGCAGGCTGACCACTGGCCTCATGGGGTGGCACCACTGGTCCCTCAGGGGTTCCACTGTGTGAACACGACCGTGCCCCGTGCAGGGGTCTGCAGCACACCGAACATGCCTGCACCAGGAGTGCTCAGGATGCCCACAGCTGAACCCAGTGTCGACAGGGTGGGAGTCGCACGATGCCAGGAAAGGGGAGTGGAGAGCATACTGCATGGTGTGAGCAATGCATGGGCACCTGACTGTGTGCCCATTGTGGCCATGCCAGCAATGAATGCCTGTGTATGTCTGTCAATGGCAGCGGTCACATCCTCCCGCAAACGTCCATCCGGGTGATGGGATCCGCTCGGTGTCCCCGCGACGCCTCCTCTGCCTGCTCCAGAGCCACACAGGTGCTTCCACGGACGGCAGGTTACATCTGCTGGACCGATGCGCGAGTAGGTGTGTGCTCGTCCAAGAGGTCATCATCATCCCCTTGGCATCTCTGTCCCAGGGTGTGCTAAGGGCCTGAAGTTCAGCACCCTTGGAGAGTGGTGCTGCGCACCAGGACCAGGTATGGGCATGTCCATAGGCGGTGCACAGCCGCCGCCACTGAACCCTGTACCCCCAGGCCCGGTGGGTGACTGCTGCTGCCGCCCCTCCGGCTGCCATGCCCCAGGGCTCAGTGGTGCCGCCGCAGTGGCCGCAACAGTCCCACTGTCCTGATCAGACACCGGTGCTGCCCCACTGGTGCTGACAGGCACAGCCTGGGACTGTGCTGACATGCTGGCCCCCACGGCGGCACCAGCTACAGCCATGGGCACGAGTTGCCCTGCTGTGTGTCCATCCTGTGGCACACACATGTCACTGCCCATGACAGCCGTGTCATCATCATTGGTGCAGGTCTCTGCCCCAGCCACAGCCACAGCGTGCTGGCATCCATGGATGCCAGCACACTGAGACACAGGCAGGACTTCCCCCACACCTGTCTCAATGACATCAGTGTGGACAGCCAGGCGGCCCCACTGTCATACTGATCCACAGGAACCTGTGGAGGTGGATGGTCCAAACTCTGACTCCATCCGACTGTCTGCAGTGGACAGGCCCACCACCGCTGACTCATACAGACGTTCAGGATCTGTAAGGTAAAGCGAAGTCACGTTACTGCATGTTACCTACCCGCCCCCCCGAGGCAGACCATGGCTTACCATGCAGAGATGGGCCACCACCCATCTGGAAGCCACCACCGAACCTCCTATGGCACTGTGGGCATGCTTGCAGCAAGCCTGTCCTCTGCTGGGGTGAGCTGCCACCTCCGCCGTCCCCGCCTGTTGCAGCACGTTCCGCCCTGATGGCAGCCACCTCTCCTTACCCCTCCTGTCAGTACCCATCTTCTTTCTTACACTCCTGCATGGGCGCTGGTGCTGCCTGCAGGTTCACGGCACATGCCACCTCCTCCCATGCAGCATGGGCCTGAGGGTCCTCGCCATCCACTGAGCAGTGGCTCTGATCCAGGTAGGCCTCAAAGGGGCATTGGTCTCGGCCTTTGTGAAGTTCCGCCTCCTCCCACCACTGTTGTCCCTCTCTCCCAGAACGTGCTCAGTCATTATTTAGCCTGTAAGGATGGCAGTTGCTACCTGTGACTGTGCAGTCCCATGCATGTCCCTGAATCCACAGTCTACACTCCCACACAGCATGCAACTCACCAATAAGCTGCAGTAACCAACTATGGTGACTGCAGCACTTTGTTGCACCTTTATAGCGCAATCCATGCAAATTAGGTGAGGAGCAACTTTAATTAGATGCAAATCGCGGTGCTGCACCATTGAATGGCTGATCAGATGATTAGCATATGTCGGCTGAATATCGCGCTGTTGCGCTTTGCGCAATTGTGTGAAACGTGCTGAGCCAATGGCGCAGTTCCGTGGCATGCGTAGTACACCTCACTGCGCATGCCCAGGGTGCTGACGCTGGCGTCTGCTGCGCTGATGACGTGCTGTGCGCGCTAGGCAATGCAGAGCATGGCCACCACTGTACCAGTGGTGCTATAGCGAAGGTCACTACATGGCGCTGTGACAATGGGCCTTCATAGGCGCAATGGCACAACTGCACGATAGTCCACTGTGGCGCTGGCACACAGGCAACCATTTGCACTACACACATAGTCGTCTGATGGTGCTGTGCATGGCCTTGCGCCAGAGACCCTTGACCCTGTGCCTGACCTTTGCCCCCTTGGTGCCATGCGTCAGGCATGGGTGCACCTCTATCGCGCTGTTCGTAACAGCGCGATAGGGAATGGCGTCGCTGTACCACACAGCATCTGCACATGGGGTACCGTGCTGTAGAGCGCCGTATTGCCTACTATAGCTGTTGGGATGGCATGCAGATGAGCCTCTCAGTGGACAGCCATCGAGTTGGCAAATCTGGTGGCTATTGTTGAGCCACACCATGGGCCTCTGTTTGGGGAGGCACCACTGGACAGGGCCAGGACCCAGGTGTGGCAGGAGGTGGCCACTGCCCTGGAGGAGGCCACCGGATGGGGGAGGAGCACGGAGCACTGCAGGCACCGCTATGGGGACCTCAGGAGGAGGGAACCGGAGTTACTGGCCTGACTGCGGTCACGTGCCAGGAGGGGCATGGTGCCACGTCCAGGTAGGGGTTCTGTCAACACACTTTTATTGTCCATATGGGAAACAGTGTTGTATGTGTCCAGCACATAGGGGAGGGATAGTCTAGGGTTGGCTGTGGCGGTGTTCACAGGGTGTGGGGTGGGTGGGTCTGGCTGGGTGGTTGGGCACACACCTTGGGGCAGGGGCACTTTGCTTCAGAATTGTACTGATGTTCTTCTCTCCTTGTTTCCCCCACAGGCCCAGATGAATGGCACAGACTGAGGGATGAGCGGCGGAGGGAGGAGGACAGAGCAGCCAGGCGGGACGAGGGCCATCACCACCAACCTGACCGGCCCGATGAGGGTGAGTGCCATAACTCCATGATTACTATTGCACGCTGTGTAACAGGGTGGGCAGCAGGGCATGGCCACCATCCATTGACACCACTGCCATGCACGTAACTTGTTACAGTCAGCACTGTCCAGTGGCAATGCATGTCTGAGAGTGCGTTGATGGTGGTCCATGCGTGCACCGGGTACATGGCTGTGCCACTGCCTTTGCACCACATTGCCATGTCACTAAACGGCCATGGTGGTGCTGTGCGTGACTGGGCGGTGGGTGTGTGCAGTGTTCGCATGGCTGTATGTGCCTGGGTGGGCAGGTCATGTGGACGTGATCAATGTGGGTGGTCACACACCATCACAGAGGTATGTCCCACGGCCGTATGCCATGCACAGTGGGTGGGCTGTATGGGGCTGTGCATTCACACCTATTGACTGTGGTCCCTTGTCCTAGGTACACGCCAGCTCCAAGGCATCCGGGAGGCACTGCATGAGATCCTGCAGGTGGTGAGGGCATCCCTAGACATCCTTCGCAGGATTGATGAGACAGGGGTCTTGAGGAGGCACAGGCAGAGAAGGAGCCAGAGCGGACAGCGGCGCTCACGTTGAGAGTCTCTCTGCCCCTGATATCCCCTACCCCCCTGGACCCACCCTCACACCCCTCCTTTCCTGTCCTATTTGTTCACCCCTGCCCCTTACACTCCCCCACCTTGTTTGTTGCCCTCCCCCCAACTTTGTATATTTTATTGTATATAGTTAACATTTATATTTTTGTTGAATACAGATCTTTTGATATGAATACTGTGGTGGTCTCTGATTTGCAGTGGGCTATAGGTGCTCAGCTGCAGTGGTGTGCATGGTGTCAGGGGTGGTGCAGTCATGGGTATGTGTGTGTGTTCATGGGGAAGTGACTATGGTGTGGGGGTAGATATCAGTCACTGTCTGTGGTGTGTGTGATGTTCCCTGTACACTGGATGACTGTGTGCAGTGGTCCATGGTGCATGCTCTGTGTCCATGGCGCACCTGTCAGCCCATCCATGGCCTGTGCAGCTGACACACATGAATGTCTGTGACCTGCAGGGTCTGCTGGCATGTCAATGGTGGCTGTCCATGCAGAGCAGCCACTGTACCCATCACAATGCTGGGTTGCCTCCTGTCACTGGTGTGGTGCATGTCTGCCTTGGGTGACACTGTCGCCTCCGTGGTTGTTGTCCCACCTCCATGCTGTGGCTTGTGTGTGTGTTGCAGGGGATGTGCACCACTGTCTGTGACTTGTGTGCCAGGCAAATGATGGTGGCGTACAGGTCCACAGTGTCTGCACAGGGTGGCTGGCACTCCTGTGCCATGGAGGACTGCAGGCTGTGTGTACACGGTTTTCATGGGCCCACGCTGGGGACTTGGTTGCCCCGCTACTGCGTCCCTGTGTTGTTGTGCCCTTGGGTATGGGTGGGTGTTTGTCCATGCACTGTGTTGTATCCGGTGTGTGCATGCTTCCATGCACCACTGTGGAGGTTCTGTGCTGGCTGTTGTGGCCAGTGGTGGGTCGGGGTGTGTCACTGGACTACTGTGCAGGTGCTGTATCACTGGTGGTGGTGTCAGGGGCACGCCCTGTCCCGTGTGGGGTACCTCTTGTGCCGACACATGGTCGGTCTCTCAGCTGTACCTCGGGGGGAATGTGCATGGTGGCACTGTGTCTGCCGTTGTTGCATTGCCGTGTGCTGCCACCCACTGATGGGTGCTCATGGTGGGGTTGGCTTGCATGGTTCTGTGGTGCACAAGGTTGCAGTGTCACAGTGGGCGTGGTGGTATGCACGGGGTTTCCTGCAGTGGTGGTCACTGCTCATGGGGGTGTCTGGGGGTCACGGTTCAGGTTGCGCTGTGCACTGGGGGGGATGGTGTGGCACAGGGTGGTCCGCCCTCCTTGTGTGGCAGTCTCAGCTCGCCGGTGGGTGTGATGGGGCACCATGGCCCAGTTGTGGGTTGTTTGCTTGTCTCCATGGGCCAGTGGTTATTCCAGCCTTCCCCCAGTTGTGCTGTGCTTGGGGTGTGGGGGGACGATGTCTGTTCTGCTGTGTGTTCCTGTGCCCATCTGTGGCATGGGTGGTGGGCCCCTACTTCCCTGGTTGTGCAGTTACATTGCTCTGCAGCTGGGGGGCTCCCTGCTTGCGCTATAGCGCCTCTGCACTGCTCAGCTGAACATCCCTTGTTGCGCCATAGCGCATCATATCTGCTCAGCTTCCCCTCCCTAGTTGTGCTATGGCACAGGTTGTGCGATATTCAGACGTTGGTTGTAGGCTCAATTTGGCCTGCTCCTTTTTTGAATGTCGCCTCTGTTGCGCATGGGTGCAAGAGACTTGCGCTTGCTCCTGCTATTGCGCACTTTTTGGGCGCAGTTTGAATATCTGGGCCACAATACCTACTTATATAATCCCTACCTGTATACAAAGACAGTAATGGATGTGGGCAGAGAGAGAGTGTCGCATGCACTGATGACCTTCTCTGGTAATACTATCGTTCATATCCTGAACGATACTATTACGGGTCCTGAACAATAGTATCACTCTCGAAGTGTGGTATCACCACTTCGGGAGTAATATTTTTGTATGCTTTACAAGCATATTAAATGCATGATCCATATATTAAAAGTTCTTAACATCTTCTCTCACACCAGCTACACTGCAATGTACTGTGCTCCCTAATCCCTACAGTGCACCTCACATGTATAATTTTCTGGATGTTGAGGGCAAGGAAACAAGCCCCAACATAAGCTCCTGCTCTGCTATAGCAATGCCATCGGTACAGTGAGGGTTGGTGACGTGTGGTGCAAACAAGTCTTCTTGAGTGGTCAACAGATCTGCTCTGCACCACAAGCTTCCACAGAACAGTAGAGCAATCAAGTTGCCCACTTACCTTTCGATGTCTTTGTGTACAGCAGTTTTCCTCATGCTTGGGCGTGACGCTGTTCTTCAGTTGTCCGCTCTGGCAGGCAATCAGCAGTACTTGCGGTCACTCAATAGATCTGGTGGATGAAAAGAGTCAATGAATAAGTATGTAACATAAAAGCATGTTTCTGAAATACAACAGTTTGTCTCTTACTGGACTGGAGTACTGTGCCTAGTTCTTTACTCTGCTTCAGACAAGGAGTATATCGTATTTTAAGTATTATTATTCTGGAGAAGGACAATGAGGAGGACCATATCGGGACTATGTTACACACCAGGAGGGAGGTACTATTTTTACATTCTTAACCAACATTTTACCATTTACCTGATTCAGGAACAAGAGGGTCCCAGCGCCCAAGTCACACTCCCAACACCAGCGGCAACCCCTCCCTTGTGGCAAACACATGGCGCACAGAAAGGGGTTGTCACAGGCCCTTTGAGACACTGGAGTGCCGTTGTGCCCCATCCTTAAGTAAGATGTCAGAACCTTATAAGCCTATATCATCTACATCATGACAGTGGGTTTATAGAAAGGAATGCCACCACCTTCAAATGTTCTAAACAGAGCGTGATCACTAGTTGCATACATTTTAAAAAACATTCCATTCATAACAGTTCACTACTGCTAGCATTCACCATGATGGGCCTAGCTTCAAACCCCCGTTGTCTCTGAACGTGAAAAATTCATCCTAGCATAGCAGAAAAAAAACAGATTTGGACATTCGTCTGCTAAAGTCTTACCTGGCAGATGTCCAGGAACCGCATCCCATCACTGGTAGCCCAGTCACTGAACTCTATGTTCATGTGGCAGAGGTAATCTATAAAATTAAATGTAACAAGGGATCAGAATATGAGTCGGGTACTGTAATGTGGTATTCTTGGTATCATAGATAGGTATTTGTTAAAAAACAGCTATGGAAGTTCCATATTCCATGGCAACACATCAAATTTTAAAGAAACACTGGTAACACTTTCAGCAAAGCACAAGTATCATAAAAAACAGGGTAAAACTAAATTGAAAGCCAACAATCAACAATATATTGAGTAACGTGCTATTTAATTAAAAATGTTATCTTAACAAAAAGTAAGACTCTGTACAGAGCATCCCCCCCATCAGCAGTGCCACACCACCAGTCGATTTCGACAAAGCAGAAAATTTGTTAATAAGTTTAAGAGACCCACTGACTGACCTTGGAGTAAATTACCAAGCACCACAAAAGAAGCGAAGGGTAACTGTAATAAGTGACTCCTCGTCGGAAGATGATTGGTGAGTGACAAGCTCTGTAAAGTAATTGCTCCTTCCTTTAACATTAAATACTAAATGTCTTTTTTTCTGCCCCAATTTAGAGTACCTGATGTATACAAGTCTCAAGGCTCAATCCTCCAGATGTGAATACCGAATCTGAGGATGCAGGCTACGTGACCTCAACGAGGGAACCGGATGGTTTTTTTTCTACAACCTCTTGTTTTTCCTCGTCATGGACTACAGCAAAGCATTTTTAAATAGCAGTACTACAAATTTCAATTAACCTGTGTTGCTCTTACAGTAAATGTTTCTCATGACAAAATCACGATGCATGGTGCACATTCTTCTATGAGGTAGGGTCTATTAGCTCACCATTGTGCTGCTGCGTGCAGTGGTGGGAGGATGGGGTGGGGTTAAGTGATCAAGATTGGGAAGCTTCACAAAACTATTCGTGGCCCCAACACACTATAAAAGACAATCAACACCCCCCCAACACACACACACACACACCATAAACACTGGCACACCGCACAGGTCCACTGCAGGCCACCAGAGACTAACACAGGACCCCCGTCCCACTAGGTAATGGGCATGTGAACCCAATCTGGTTGGCTGGTGTCCCCCCACCATGTTTGGTGCAATTGGTGCCTGGCCACGGAAGTGAGTGGTGGGATGTGCTGGATGCTGGGGAGCAGTTGGGACTGGTGTATGAGGGGGTTGTGGGCACCACCTGCTGGGGCATGGATGGGCACTGTATCACCATAAGTTGATGGGCAGGTATCAGGGGAGCTGCTGCCAATATTGGCAGTATCAAGACAGGGGTACCAACATGGTACATAGGTGGCATTGGGGAGCTGTGAGGGGGGCCACTGGACCACTAGAACGGAGGCCACACATACGGAGCCACACTCAGGGGTGTATGGTGGGTGAACCGTCACCCATGGTGTGCCACATACAGGCATGTCACCTAGGGGAGAATGTCTAAGTCCCCTTACACCTGCCCTGGCTGGTCTAAGGGCACTTAGAATTTCTCCTGCCAGGTTATGTCTGTGAATCGCAGGATGCAGCTTGCATCGGCTGCAGTCCTCCTACCGCTGTGTCGCAGCGCATTGCAGATGCAAGCCCCATTTGGGGCAGGTGGACTGTGGTCAATGCAGGCCAGCTTTGTGAATTGCACGGCGGGCAGTCATGGATGCAAGGTGCACCTTGCACCATATCTGTTCACCATGGGCATTTTGCGTCCAATGCAGGGCTTTGAGAATCAGGCCCCATCTGTCTAACTCCTGCACTTCCACTGTTAATGCCAGCAAGCAACCATTCAGCATCAACAAGTGCTTGCGTAGTAAGCTCTGGCCCATAAGAGGCTCACAGGTGACCAGTGGGAAGCTCATTAATTAGGAACAGACTGCATCTCCTTTTTAATGTCTTTGTAAGTGACATTGCAGAGGGACTGGAAGGAAAAGTATGCCTCTTTGCAGATGACACAAAGATCTGCAGCAGGGTTGATACACAAGGAGGCGTGGAAAGGATAAGAAGGGATTTGGCAAGGTTGGAAGAATGGTCAGAAGTATGGCAGCTTGGATTCAATGCAAAGAAATGCAAAATAATGCACCTGGGAAACAAAAGCCCAGGGGAAGATTACACGGGGGGGGGGGAGGTAGTAACAACAACAACAAAAATGAAAAGGGACCTGGTGGTAACCATATCAGGTGACCTTAAGGTTAGAAAGCAGTGTGAGAAGGCAGTAGTGAGAGCTGGGGGGATACTGGGATGTATCGGGAGAGGCATCACCAGCAGAAAACAGGAAGCTGTTATCCCTCTGTACAGACAGTTGGTAAGACCCCATCTGGAGTACTGCATCCAGTTCTGGAGACCCCATCTCCGCAAGGACATAGACATAACGGAGACAGTCCAGAAGAGGGCAACTAAAATGGTGCAGGATCTGCAAGAAGGAGAGGGGGGACATGGTAGAAACTTTTAAGTACCTCAGTGGAATCAACAAAGTCCAAGAGGGTAGCATCTTTCAGAAAAAGAGATGTGCAAGAACAAGAGGACACAATTTGAACATAGAGGAGGGACAGCTCAGGGGCAATGTGAGGAAGTATATTTTCACAGAAAGGGTGGTGGACACATGGAACAGCCTTCCTGAGGAGCTTGTAGGCTCTAAAACTGTAGGAGAATGCATGGGACAGACATAAGGCAATTCTTGTGGGGGTAGGAAGAAATAGGCTGTTGGTTAACTAGGATCTGCAGCTTATCTTGTAGGTAGGGAAATGGGCAGACTAGATGGGCCAAGCAGTCCTTATCTGCTGTCAAAGTCTATGTTTCTATCTCTCCTGTCTGCAAGCTCAGCCCAGGCTAATGTACAAAGACTTTATCACATTTCTTGAGTCTTTCTTACGTGTTTTATCTGTTTACAGGAGTGCATCTGATTTGAGGCCAAAATCAAAAGCAAATAGTTATAGTAGCAGAGTCCCCCTCCCTCCACACACACACACACACACACACACTCCCCGAAAAGCTGCTTAAAAGCCTACAATTCATTCAAATCAATTCCATTTTCTTACTTAGTTGGGGTTCCATGCCAACAAGTGTAAAATCATGTACCTAGGGCATAGAAACCCCAATGCTGACTATAGGATGAGAGGAGGTACTGATACTCACTAGACATGAAAGGGTCCTTGAGGTTATTATATTAGAGGACCTCAAGGTGGTAGTACAGTGTGACAAGGCTATGGGCAGGGCAAATTGCCAAAACTGCCTATTATAGATCTGAATTGGATGCCTCCTACAATAACCCATCCAGACTCTGGGGTACTATAAAAGGAATTCTGGGCCAAAATTCTACTCCTGCCTTAACCTCCAAACTACTACTAAATGATACAGAAATTACAGGTAAACAAGAAATCTTAAATACCTTCAATGTTCACTTCACCACAGCTGGCCTAGCATTTGACTCATCACCTGCAAATCTCCTGAGATCTTCCTTGAACCTGCAAACTACTGTGGGACAAATGGCCACTACAACTTTTTCCTTCATCCCAATATCCGTGAAAGAAGTGGAAGATCTCCTCTCTAATTTAGACACTACTAAGAGTGCAGGTGCAGACTCCCTGGATCCCTATTTCCTGAAAATTGCTTCACATGTCTTATCTGCCCCCCTCACTCATCTCTTCAATCTTTCCCTAACTACTGGATCCATTCCCTCTACTTGGAAAACAGCTCAAGTAGTTCCACTACTCAAATCTGGTGATACTAGGGATCTCAACAATTACAAGCCTATCTCCATCCTACCAGTACTATCCAAGATGCTCGAAAAACTAGTAAACTCTCAATTAAGGGACTATCTGGATAACAACAACCTCCTAAATTCAGCACAATCTGGATTTAGATCAAGGCATAGCACCATTACTGCCTTAGCCAAAGTAACCAACGATTGGCAGACTGCCTTGGATAAGAAAAACTGTACATGTGCTGTGTTCCTGGATTTGAGTAAAGCGTTTGACACAGTGGATCATGACTTATTAATCACCTCCCTTAGCTCATTAGGCCTGGATTCCCTATCACTCAATTGGTTTAAGGACTACCTTTCAAATAGGTCACAACTGGTAAAAAATGGAAATTACCTATCCAACTCAAAACCACTGCTAAGGGGTGTACCACAAGGCTCTATTCTTGGCCCCATCCTCTTTGCCATTTATATTAATAATATTGATGCCAACCTCACTCAATCTAACATTCATCTGTTTGCTGATGATACTGTATTATATGTCAGCAATCCTCACCTTCTAAAGCCTCGAACTGTTACAATCCGATTCTCCATCCTGCAGCACAATCTACTTGATAAAAACTACTCTAAATGCCAAAAAAAAAAGCTATGTTCTTTGCCACAAAGAGTTGCTCCACCACTACCCCATCACCCACCACCCTACAATTATCCACCTTACTTGGAGAGAAACTAGAATTTGTTGATAACTTCAAATACCTTGGAGTCTGGATTGATAACAGGCTTGTCTATTCTGTCCATATTGAAGAGCTACTAAAAAGCTGAGACAAAGGCTTGGTCTATTTTTAGAATAAAACATTACCTAAACAGTGATTCCAAAAGGTTAATTCAAGCTTCATTCCTATCCCTCATTGATTATGCTGACTTTCTCTATGGCCATTGTTCACGCCCTCTTACATAAACTGGACACCCTGTATCACAGGTCCATCAGATTTATTACTGACCTTCCCTCCAGTACCCATCATTGCTCCTTTATATGGCAGTCAACTGGACATCACTACAACACAGAAGAAATAGAAATGCTGCTATCTGGATATTCAAAGCATTAACAGGCAAATTACCCACCTATATCACTGATTGCTTTACCAAATTACTACTAGGCCATACACTTTAAGGATCAGTAATCTCATCATATTAAAGGTCCCCAATGCCTGCACCGGTTTGGGAGGGCTGCTATCAGCTACACCTTAGCAGTTGCATGGAACTCTCTCCAAAAGTCCATGAAGCTAGATAGCCTATTACCTCTGGCATCTTTCAAAAGATTGTTCTCCGCCCTTTTTCCAGAGCTCTGCAATTGCTTTTGTAAAGCCTAATCCCCTACCCTACCTGACCCACCTTCCATTTTCCGTCCATTATATTAAATCAATTTCTATTTTCAAATCACCTATTATATTCTTATAAAAGCTAGTTAGGCCCTATAATTTATATCTTATGCCTGCTATACCCTTTGTCCCCTTTTCTTACAGGTTAAATGGTTTTACTGTACATTGTATATATGTAAATTGTTGTATATTATCATTTCATGTCATTGTATTGCTGTTTATGCTATTTCTTGTCTATGTAATAATACTTGTATTCTCATTTTATGACCACTCAGGTCCATCTTGTAAATGAGCTTTGCTCAATGATGTTCGCCTGAATAAATAAAGATTTTGATTGATTGATTGATTGATTGAAATTGGATTCTGGGGTGCATAAGGAGTGGCATCTCCAGTAGGAGGAGGAGGGATGTTGTGCTGCCATTGTATCACTCCCTAGTATACCCCCAGCTGGAGTACTGTATCCAGTTTTAGAGTCCACACTTCAGAAAGGACATAAGGTGGAGGTTTTCCAGAAGGCAACTAAAATGGTTCAGGATTTTCACAGGAATCTCTACAAGGAAAGGCTGAAGAATCTCAACATGTACACTCTGAAAGACAGGAGGGTGAGAGGTGACATGATCAAGACCTACAAAGTACCTCACAGGGGTAAACAGGGCACAGTTGGGGAGTTTTCTTCAAATGAGGATGAGCACCCAAACCAAGGGACATACAGTGAAGCTGGGGGGGGTTCAGGATAGATGTGAAGAAATATTTCTTTACTGAAAGGGTGGTAGACGCCTTGAAAAGACTGCCAGGAAAAGTGGTGGAAGCTAAAATGGTAGGGGGCATGAAGCATGCATTAGACAAACATAGGGGTATTCATATCAAAAAAAGGGGAAGAAGGGGGTTAATGGAGATCAATAGGGCTATGGAGGTGGAGTAGGTTCAAGTTCATTGCAGGAAAAATCCATTGAGCAAGCTCATTCACAAGGAGGTCCTGATGGGCGCAGGCAGAATAAGACATGCAGTAACATACAGGCAGGAGTTACAAGTAGGTAGAGAACACTTGAGCAGACTAGATGGGCTGAGCGGTCCTTTTCTGCTGAAAAATTCTGTGTTTCTATGGCACCATGTGTTCATTTAAAGTTGGGCCTACCATACATCCAGATGTAAGGTACAGTAAATTACCGAATTAGATGCAGCTCACTTACAGTACAATAAACAGAACCCCAGTGCTGCGAGAAGCCTTTACTCTTCATAAGGCTGCTTAAAGACCTGGGGTTCTACTTGCAGTGTCCACACCAGTATGCTGATATTAAAATCGATGCATGCTAAGAAAGAGCACCACAGACTCTTATAACTCAAACAAATCCCAAAATAGCATGCTGAAACCTTTTATGTTACTTCACATACTGGAATTCACATTTCTTCTAAGGGGTGCTACCAGCTTGTGGCATACAACATTCAATCTAAAAATACTAGTACACATCAACCCCCCCAACACACAGCATAACATTTTTAAACTTTCCGCTGCCAAAATTGGCCATATTTACTTCAAGCTTCCCGTGACGAGTGGGTCCTCTTAGTTTCAGACTGGAATTCCAATTTGAATAAGCTAAATCGCCGCCGTCAAGGTGGGACCCTTCAATTTAGTCCCTAACTTTCCAGTGCCTCAGTGGCTAATGTGTCTAATTGGCTCTTTTTATACACTGTGCTCCCCTAAGGATTTTACACAGAAGGGAGCATGCTAAGAAAGAGCTCCGTGGACTCCTAGAACTCAAACAAATCCCAAAATAGCATGCTCAAACCTTTTATGTTGCTTCACATACTGGAATTCACATTTCTTCTAAGGGGTACTACCAGGCTGTGGCATACAATATTCAATCTAAACATACTAGCACACATCAACCCCCCCCAACACATAGCATAACATTTTTAAACTTTCCGCTGCCACAGTTGGCCATGTTTACTTCAAGCTTCATGTGACGAGTGGGTCCTCTTAGTTTCAGACTGAAATTCCAATTTGAGTAAGCTAAATCACCATCGTCAAGGTGGGACCCTTCGATTTAGTCCCTAACTTTCCAGTGCCTCAGTGGCTAATGTGTCCAATTGGCTCTTTTTACACAGATGTTTAAAAGGGAGCATGCTAAGAAAGAGCTCTGCAGACTCCCAGAACTCAAACAAATCCCAAAATAGCATGCACAAACCTTTCATGTTACTTCATACTCTAGGCTGTGGCATACAACATTCAATCTAAAATTACTAGCACACATCAACCTCCCCCAAGCAGCATTTTGTAACCAAAAAATTAAAATGAAAAGTTCAGTCCCAGTCCCAGAGCTCTGATGAGCTCCCTCTCTGTGCTCGATCCCTCCCTCTCTCGCAGGTCACTCATTAAATAGGGCAGCAAGCCTGCAGCATTTTGGCACCAAAAATAACATTTCAAAGTTCAGTCCCAGAGCTCAGATGAGCTCCCTCTCGCTGCTCGAGCCCTCTCTCACTCTCCAGAGCTGGTGTCTATACCCTTGGATGGATGTAATTCTGTCCCTGGGGTCAAATGGCTGTTCACACATGGGTAGGGCAGTATTTTGTTTGCTGGGGCAGTTCCTGAATTAACTGCAGTGGCACAGTGTGGGACCAGTACAGCATGGGACAGCCATCACTGTACACTGGGACAGTGGGACAGACATGCTGTGCACTGGGCACATGGGATCACTGGCACTGGAATGCACAATCATCTACAAGTGCACCAACCAACCTGAATGCCCTCCCCACCCTCTTCCCCATCACAATATCACATAACCTCCCTTTTCCAGCTGCAGTGCCCTCCACACCTATTCCATTGCTGGAATACTAGCCCCCCCATCATTTGTCCATCTGCGATGCCCCCCCAACCACCTTTCTGTAATACTACCTACATCACTGGCCTGGCTGATGCCCTTATACCTTTCTTCCTTGACCAGAATGCCCTGGCTCAGTGCCCCAGCCCAGCTGGAATACCCTCCACCATTCTGCACAGTCTGAATACTCTCTTCATCTGAGTGTCCGAACCTGAAGGTTCCCTGGTCTTAGTCCCCTAGCCACAATGCCCCCACCCTTGTGTCAGACTGGAATGCCTTCTCATCTTCCTGCCCAGCCAGAATGTCCCCTCCTCAGGTGATCACCATCTGCAACACTTGGTCTGTTCTGTCTCTTTAGTCTCGCCAAATGAGTGCCACACTGTGAAGGCTGGCCCACCCAGCGCAAAAAAAAAAAATAGTAAACAAAAACCCTAAACCAACTCAAATAACTCAAGTGGCGGCAAGCAACCGGTGAGGCAAGACACTCAGGTGACCAATATGAAATCTAGGCCCAGGGCAGGCCAACGCAGCAGCGCTGCACCCTCACAGGCCACACTGCGGTGAGAAACACCCCTCTCGACTCGTCCCGACCTGTACTGTAGCTACTCCAGCTGCAGCAACCAGCATCCATTGTCTGACTAAGCTGCCCTGCCCCTGAATCTCTGTTAGGTCATGCTGCACCCTGGTTTAGGTAGTTATAATTTTCCAGTGGAGTTCAAAATGTTCTCGGGTCCAATTGTTCCAGTTTTGAGGAGAATACTTCAGCTTACAAAAGTTGTGTAACATTTCTCGACCAAGACTTGGGCAAATAAAAATATACTCATTCCTTTAAACACTAAATTTACCATTTTAACACCTGAGCCACGTCAACACAGAACTGGACATCACTTCATTTTTTCCCCTTCCTTTGAGTCAAATTGTTCTCCCCTTTCCCTTATAAAGCAAGTTTTTATTATTTCACCTTATTCCTGGAAGTCATAAATTCTCAAAAAGAAGCTGATGAATCACGGCAATAACTTTGACAAGTGAGCCATACTGGCAGGTAACCCACTATCTATATCTCCAGAGTCAGATCACATAGGGCCTTATCCAACCATCTTGCAGGTGCCTATACTTAGCCCAAAAAATTCAGTTTACTTCAACATTCTCTGCTTCTGTGGTCCCAGGATTTACAATTACGATTAACTGCTCACTGCAATCCCTTCCCTGAATTCTTTCAACTGGATGGACATTAGAGTTGTCTTTTCTCTCCCCCCCAACCAAGGTGAATGTCTCATATGTGCTTCAGGTCTGTCAGATATATAGGGTTCTTCCTCACAGTCACAAGCCAACACCATTAGAAACATAGGTTTTACTAACTAACTTTGCACATTTGGTATTGTAATCTTTGTAGACCAAGGCACCACACCATTTTGCCAACTTACTTTTAATTTTCAACACACACACACACACACTGCGACAAGTTTGATGATGACCGTTTGCTCTGGGCTGGCTCTCTGGGGGGTGCCCGGTGGTCTGACACACGACTGCCGTCGGCACTGTCTTGGCCCCATCACATCTGAGACGTCTCCCGGTCTCCCGCCGCGACTCTCTCTTTCTTGCCTTTTCCGTCAAGTGTCCTGACTCCCACCCACCACACACACCAGACCACACAGTCCAATAGTGATCTGATCTGCCACCACCTAACTACTAGGGCGCGCGAGCGAGCGGCTGATGAGGTGGCTCTTAACTGTCTGCACTCTGCAACACAGCTACAGTCCTGTGCTCCCTCTACAGTAATGGCGCTTACAGTCCCTCACCACTGAGGACTTGCTGCTTCAGATTGGTGTCAACCTAACGGCACTAAGCAGCGCGTGCGCAGCCCTGAGTCCAACCTGTCTTCCCCTGCTTAGACAGTCTCTCTCTCTCTCAGTCGGGGGGGCGACTTGACTAGTATGCTGCTCGGTGAATGGGATTCGGTGGCAGCACTCTCCTCTGTGGCTACTTTCTTAGACCCTACCCCCCCCCGGAAAAACTTAAGTTACCACATGAATGGTCAGGGGCAGTGGAAAAAACAAAAAAATATTAAAACAAAAAAAACCACAAAAAGCAAGAAGCGCACAGGCCACATACCTACACAGGCCAGGATGCATTTAGCATCCCAGGCACCCAGGGCCAGTCCGCCCCTGCTCTGTGGTCACTAGCAACATCCAGCACTGAACGACGGAGGCAGGACCTCAGGCCATTAGCTGAAACATGTCAACTGCTGCAATCCTTTAGCAGGGAGCCGAAAACCTGAGCGAGTGTTGATCTGCTCTAGGACTTAACAGAACTCATGATTTGTAAATACAGGTAACTGGTCTTCCCTCACCCTACACACACACATACATGGAACATAGCAAAAGGGACCAAAATCATCCCTACTTCCTCGACTCTCCTCCTCCTCACAAATGTTGATTCTCACTCAAGCACCCCTCCATCAAAGTTGGGTTTACAGGGCACATACTAGCAACAGAGACACCCTGATTAGAGAAGAGACACCACCCCACCATAGGGAAAGCTTTGAGGAGAGACACTGCAATAGACACAGCTGAGGGAGAGGGAAGAGGACAGGAAGAAATGTTCAGTGTGGTGCGAGATGGAAGGGAGACCAGAAAGCTGACAGCTACTCAACACATTTTAATTTGCTCCTGAGATAAAAACCACCATCTGTGGAACATTCCCTGGGAAGCAACACTGAAGAGGAGGAGAGGAAGAAAGATCCTGTCACTCCCAATATCAGAGCCACTAAGCTACCTGTACTAGAACATTCCCCCCATGATCAAGATCGAGTTGTTCGGAGAGGTAGAGCTCTTTTTTCTATGTTATACTGACTGGGGATATTTGAAACAGAAATCCAAGTTACACATAAATGAGGTATAGAAATTGTCATGGGTAGCTTTCTGGTAACTGGGATTCACAGGAGTGATATGGTCACACCAGAGCCTAATGAATATTGGTATTCTGAAGGGGCCCTAGTGCAACTGAAATAACATTGAACTAGGGGACTCCTAAGGCACAATAGCGTGCCAGTGACCTTGCATCTATTTACATCAGTATTCAACACCATTTAGTGGAAGCGGCAGCTGGCCATACCGACTGCCCCCATTCTCAAGTTTAACTATGTATATGCTGCCCTCTTGTGACCAAAACAACACAATGCATGGCATTAATTGTTTCTAAAAGGGTAACCCCTCCTGAAATTATAAAAATTGTGAGTGTAACTTTTGGCACCCAAATTATAGCACACTCTAATAAAAGAGGTAGTGATTTCTAGAAGGGAATAGATTCCCTACAAATCCTCTGTAGCATCCACAGTTGGCTCCCAGGAGAAATATAAATATGGTCCTCTCACCAATGTGTCGCACAGAAGCCAAAATCATTGTAACAGCATTTAACCATGGATTGCATTACAGAGAGCCTCCAGAAGCCGGTATCACTATGAAGTGAAAGGCGCCGTCAGACATAGCAGCGTGCTAGAATCTCCAGATACACTAGTACTACCGCAGACCCAAAATTGAGGAGACGGACTTCATGGTTAGCCTTTTCATATATAAATGGGATGCTGCGGTGCTTCTCTGACAAAAGGGGAGAAGCACATGAAATAAAATGGGCACTACTACGAGCCCCCTAATAAAAAGCAAAAAAAAAATGGTGATCTAAGGGACCGCATACACAAGGAATCCTACTGAACTACAGTAAAAGATTTCCTAAGGCATAGTAGCCTGTTAGAGAGATACCACACCCACTTAATTTAATTACACAGTACTGATCTGTGACAGAGGCAGCTGACTATACTGGTAAAAGACAAAGAACCTCTGTGCGCAAACACTGAGGTAAGGGTTACCCCAAAGGGCATTTGGCTGGGAAGCCAAGTTTCAAGAAAATACAAAATCACACATGCATTTCTGCTTAAAGTTGGACCAGCATAACATTCTGTGGTGATTTGCATATGCAGCCCATGATGCTTAGCATTGTGTGGGCATGTGTGATTTTGTATTGACTATACTGGTAGCCCAGTCTTCTTCTTCATTATAAATGTGACTTTGCTGCCCCCCTGTGGCCAAAATGACAAAATGCAGGAAATATAATTAGGCCTTACGAGAGCCCCTAAGCAAAGGACATAGAAACATAGAATCTGATGGCAGATAAGGACCGCTTGGCCCACCCAGTCTGCCTATTTCCCTACCTAAGGGATAAGCTGCAGATCCTAGTTAACCAGCAGCCTACTTCTTTCTACCTCCACCCCCTAGAATTGCCTTATGACTGTCCCATGCATGCTTGAATTCAGCCACTGTTTTTGACTCCACAACCTCCTCCGGAAGGCCATTCCATGCATCCACACCCCTCTCTGTGAAAAAATACTTCATTACATTACCTCTGAGCCACCCCCATCTTCAAATTGTGCCCCCTTGTTCTTGCACACCTCTTTTTTTGAAAGATGCTACCCTCTTGGACTTTGTTGATTCCCTTGAGGTACTTGAAAGTTTCTATCATGTCCCCCCCCTTTCCTTGAGGCTATACATATTAAGCTCCTTTAGTCTCTCTTCATATGTCTTCTGGTGCAGACCCTGCACCATTTTAGTTGCCCTCCTCTGGCCAACTTCCATCTTGTCTATGTCCTTGCGGAGAGTGGGTCTCCAGAACTGCACACAGTACTCCAGTTGGGATCTCACCAGCTGTCTGTACAGAGGGATAACAACTTCTTGTTTTCTACTGGTTTTGCCTCTCCCTATGTATCCCAGTATCCTCCCAGCCCTCCTTACTGCCCTCTCACATTGCTTGCCCACCTTTAAGTCATCTGATATGACTACCCTCAGGTCCCTTTCCATTTTTGTTGTTGTTAGTATCTCACTCCCCATTGTGTACTCTTCCCTTGGGTTTTTGTTTCCCAGGTGCATTACCTTGCACTTCTTAGCATTGAATCTAAGCTGCCATACATTTGACCATTCTCTAATCTTGCCAAGTCCCTTCTCATCCTTTCCACCCCACCTTGTGCATCAACTCTGTTGCAGATCTTCGTGTCATCTGCAGAGAGACACACTTTTCCTTCTAGTCCCTCTGCAATGTCGCTTATAAAGACATTGAAGAGGACCGGTCCTAATACTGAACCCTGCGGTACCCCACTAGTAACCTCCCTTTCTTCAGAGTGGACTCCATTTACTATTACCCTCTGTGTCCTATTCTCCAGCCAATTCTTTACCCAGGCTATCATCTTGGGACCCACTCCGAGGCTGGCTAACTTGTATATTAATCTTTTGTGTGGGACTGAGTCAAATGCCTTGCTAAAGTTTAGGTAGGCCATGTCCACAGCCCCTCCCTGATCTACTACTTTGGTCACCCAGTCAAAGAAATCTATTAGATTTGTCTGGCATGACATTCCCGCTGTGAATCCATGCTGCCTTGGGTCCTGTGCCCCTCTGGCCTCTAGGTATTTGACTATTCTTTCCTTCAGAAGTGATTCCATCATTTTCCCTATCACTGAAGTTAAACTAACAGGTCTGTAGTTTCCTACTTCTGCCCTGCTCCCACTTTTGTGAAGGGGAATCACATCTGCCCTCCTCCAGTCCTCGGTACCACCCCATCCTCCCATGATTTGTTAAAGAGGGTAGTCAGTGGTGTCACTAGTTCTACCCTTAGTTCTTTTAGAATTCTAGGATGAATCCCATCAGGCCCCATTGCTTTGTCCACCTTCAGTTTTAAGAGTTCTTTCAGAACCCTTTCTTCTGTAAATGGGCTGGTATCAACTTCTGTATCCAGAGTGTTTCTATTGTTTGTTTTAGGTACCTGCCCCTCTTCATTTGTAAATACTGAGCAAAAATATTTATTTATGTAACCCCTAGATGGCGCTATCCCAGGGGCTACTACCCCTGCCTGATTTGCCACTAACAGGTTGAGGGCCTGGATCCAATGGCGGGTGCCTCCACCCAGAGGTCAGGGTTTGCAATAGTTAAACTAACTTGGTCACAGCCCTCTGGGACACTGCAACCCCTTTCTTCCCACTAGTGGCCCACACAATATATCAGAATTACCTTCACAGTATACACTTACCCCCAGGTCTGGTTCCGCACTGGGACCTCCTGTGAAATGAGATACAGTGCAACAATCCAGTACAGTACTTTAACATAGACAAATACCTCAGGCAGTATAACTTTGCTGAAACAAGCAGCTCTGATTTATTTAGGGGATATAACAAGGACAGGGGAAATCAGGTTAATTAGCTTATCACTCTAATAATCTACTTATGGCTCTGTGCACAGGCCTATCCCTATCAGTTACTGTCCCTGGGTACCCAAGCCCTAGTGGCTAGTCCAAACCGTGGCAGCTGGTAGGGCCCTTTCACACAGAGAAAAGGAGAATTAAACAGTCAGCAGTACAGTAATTCCATTTGATTTAATGTGGCAATTCAACAGGGAGCGACCTGAATTAGTACTCACGACCTCCAAATAAGATAGGTCCTTCAATGTCAGCAGGGCTCACTTGAGGTACACAAACCTCTTCACACATCCATATACAAGAAAGCACTACACCAGGCAGGCTGCATCTGTATCCCGATCGCAATTACTGCACAATACCGGGAGAACACAGCAGATTCAGTTCTGACAGACGTAGTGAATTCAACAATTTCTCCAGTCTTCTACAGGGTGAGCCTGGTTTCTACTCTTCAGAGATCCTTTGATTCTTTTCAGGACGGATTCAGTCCTAACAAGCTGTTACACAAGCTGCAGACGGAACTCTGGGCCTTACACACGTTTTGACTAAAACTGCACACTGAAAAAGCACAGGGCTCCTTCCTTCTTCACTGCCAAAGCTCAACTGAACTCCAACCGAAAAACCGGGCATTTCCTTTGAGTTCCTCCCAGTTCTTGACTGGATTGGCTGTCACTCACAATAGACTGCTCTGTTGGTCCAAAAGGCACTGAAGTCTAAACTACATCTCCCAGAGTCACTGCCCATACAATCCTCTTGTGGCTGGCTCAGATTATGAGTCAAGTTCTGATTCGTCCAAGGCACCATTTTAGAGCTAGCTTACCCCACACTGATTGGTCCAGTTCAGCAGTTCAAAACTAGAATGGGGAACTAGCAGACACAGTTCTGACTGCAAAGAAAGCAGGTTAGACAAACTGTAATTTCATTATTACTCTAAATAATTTCTGGCAAACAGTTACATCTTTCAGATAGGTTCCTTTGCACTCCTAGTGACTGCAAAATGAAGTGAATTGGCAGCAGCTCGAGTGGTACTCAGAGAAGCACACAGTCCCCCCATACAAACTAATTATGTCTGCAAGCAGACAGCTCTTAAAGAGACAGTACCAGAGGCTCTAAAACACTCACTGATAAATGGCTTAAATGCCAAACACCATTCAGGCTTGGAGCATTCAAGCAAGCTCCTAGAATCTTTGGGAACCCCATTTGTAGGGGGTTACACCCTTCCTGGCCTGGGAAAGCTTGACGTCCGCGTCAAGCAAGTACCCCCATAAGTTTCAACTGCAACCATATACATTTGCATTAGGCTCGCACATGTAATCATCAGTCAATATATGATTTTACCAAGAACACATTTCTGAAACATTGCAGTACGTCACTCTTTACACAGTATTACATACACATTGTACCATAACTCAAGTTATTACCTCTTGTACATGAAACCTGAAGAGAGGGGGACCTTCCCTATCAGTTACCTTGGGGCTGGATGGGCAAGGGCACCATACTTAGAGGGCAACACAAGTAACTTGAGTTAGCACTGATGCTCAGTTTGGGCAATGAGCTCGGGACACATACACTCCTTTATGGACAACATTGAGAGGCAAGTCCACAGGCCTCCCAAGTGAATCATAACTGAGGTGCACCACAGGCTTTACAGCTCGACCAGTCTTTCTAGGGGAACTGTTATAGTCTCTGCACTCTGAGCCTCATTTTCAGCATTGTCCTCACTTGTCAGGAGTCTCCATGGGGGAGGCTGAGAACTTGGGGCACTTTCAGCTCCAGGAGTTACAGTTTCTGAGTCCACAACATTTGGCTCGCATGGAAGCTTCGGACACTGGCAGTGGACTGTCAGGGCACTCAAAATACTCTTCTTGTTGATGGTGTATCACCAGTCTGCCCCAATCTATCATTTTCCTCCACTGAAAGCTCAAACAGTTCAACCATGCACAATGATTCCATTTCATCTGATCTGATGCTTTGCACTTCACTTTCTGGGAGCATTGGCTCCAGGGATGAAGCTGGGGCTTAGACAGTCCAGAAGGCCCAGCTTTGTCTCCAGTATTGACTAGGGATTGCCCGAAACAATTGACTCAGTTCGTAGAAGGATAGTATTCAAAGTCACTCTCACTTTCTTCCGATATGGACTGACAGTCATGCTCAACTGGGACTTGTGGAGGGAACACTTTAACTTGCTTCTGTAGGTGCAGACTTTCTTGATCTTTTCTTAGCAGCAGCTCTAGTCACTGGTCCAGAGGGGCATCTTCAGGGCTCAGACTCAATTAAGATTTGTCCAATGGGCAGTAAATGATTTCTATGCATTGTTTTACATCTTTGAATTATTCTCAGGCCTTACTTTGTACACTGGCAGATCATCTAGTTTGCCCACTACAATGTGAGGAGATGGTGCCATCTGTCAGCAATCTTGTGAACGCCATGCAGTCCCAGATTTCTTAGCAATACCGATCTCCCTCCTGGAGTTCCTGTGCTTTCACCTTTTATCATACCTTTCTTTGTTGGCCAGATTTCTTTTGGCAGCCATGGTTTGAGCCAGTTGATACGCATGAGTTAGCTGGGCCTTTAACTTTTGCACATACTGTAAATAGTTGTCAACCTGAACCCATCAGGGAGACCCCAAAACACACATCTACTGGTAGTCGAGCTTCTCTTCCAAACATCAGGCGGTAGGGGAGAATCCAGTGGCATCACTTTTGGTGCAGTTATAAGCATGTACCAGGTGCTAATTTGTTGGCTCCATCTAGGCTTGTCCTTTGGGTGCAGGGTGCCTAGCATATCTAGCAAAGTCGCGGTTGAAACGTTCAGGCTGTGGGTCCCCTGGGGGTGGTAAGGAGTGGTTCTGGACTTTGCACTCCCCACAGAGAAAGCATCTCTTTGATCAGGCGACTCTCAAAGTCTCTCCCTTGATCAGAATGGATTCTTTGTGGAGCCCCATAGTGAACAAAAAGTTTTCTACAAGTACTTTGGCCACAGTGGATGCTTTCTGGTCTTTGGTGGGGAAAGCTTGGGCATATCTCGTGAAATGGTCAGTGACCACCAGCACATTACTGATATTTCTTTGATCTGACTCCAAACTCAGAAAATCAATACAGACCAGCTCCATGGGTGCACTGGTGGTGATGTTAACAAGGGGGGCAGCCCTCTGGGGCATAGCTTTCCTCTGTAAGCAGCGACTACAAGTTCGAATGTGTTGCTCCACATCAGCCCCCATCTTAGGCCAATAGAATCTGGATCTCACCAAGTCAAGTGTTCTGTCTATACCAAGGTGCCCCCATGTGGTTGTGCAAGGACCTCAGTACTGAGTCTCGAAGGCAGTGGGCAGCACTAGTTGTTGTTTGTCTACTTGTCCCCTCTGTCTACTGTTTCTCTGTATAACAGTTTATTGATCAGTTTCAACTTAGGACCTTCTTTGTATAACAGTGCAGTTCTCAAATCAGTGGGCGTAATTTGGACACATCTTTTCCTGCATAGAGGGCTTCTAAAGCTGCTTTGATCATGGGATCGCGAGTTGACCCGCGAATACTGTCATTGTCCAGCTGAGGCAGTGCACCAATGTCTATTGCAGAAAAGTGGCAATAAGCAGCAGGTATGCAATTCTCAGAGGCTCCCAAGCAATCCACCATGCAGTCCACTGCGTCCGTGGACATTTGTTCCTCCCTGTCAAACTTCCGGCAGAGTGCCCGAATGTCAGGTTCTGCAATCGGACCCAATCATTCTGAGGAACAGGCCTCCGGGAGAGCATCAACATCTATGTGGTTCAGACCTGCTCTGTATTCGAAGAGCATAGTCATATGTAGATAATGCAGAAAGCCACCTATGGCCAGTGGCATCCAACTTAGCTGAGAGGTCTGCACATAGGTCAAAGGATTATTGCCGTTTTACTGTATTTTAGCCCCATACAAGTACTCATGGAATTGGTCAACAATAGCCCACTTCAAAGCTAGGAACTCTAACTTATGTACAGGATAGTTCTTTCGGATGGGGTCAGGCTTCTACTGGCAAAGGCCACTGGTCTCAGGCCATTCTCGTGCTCTTGGTACAACACAGCCCCCAACCCTTGCAAGCTAGCATCAGTGTGCAGGACATAAGGTTTTCTTGGATCGGCATAGGCCAGCACTGGAGCATGGTAAGTTGATATATGATCTCATGAAAAGCAGTCTCACAATCAGGAGTCCAGCGGGCCCCAAATACTTCACTCAGATGAAAATACACTCTTTCAGTCTTGAGGGACGCTGACTTTTGGTATTTTTTGTGGTGGGGATACCCTTAGTGTAAGGTTAAGTAAAGGCGGATCACTCTTGAATAGTCCTTGATGAGCGCCGATAATAACCACAGAATCCCAGGAATCTTTGCAGTTCTTTTAGATTTTTGGGCTGTGGCCAGGTGGTCAAGGCCTCAACTTTACCTAGGTGGTCTCTATTCCTCGGTGGATACTATGTGTCCCACATACTTTACTGATGTTTGAAAGAATTGACACTTATCAATGGACAGTTTAAGGCCAAAGTCCTCCAGTCGGTCCAATACCTTAAATAATCTGCTCTCATGTTCCTCCAGTGAGCTGCCAAACACAATATCATCTAGGTATACCAGGCACTCTAGTAAGTTCATGTCCCCCACTGCACGCTCCATCAATCGTTGAAAAGTGGCTGGGGCACCTGAAATCCCTTGAGGCATCCTCATGAATTCATAGAAGCCAAGCGGACAGATAAAGGCCGTCTTCTCACGGTCCTCTGGGCCATCGGGATCTGGTAGTACCCTGCGGAGATCCAGCACAGAGAACCACTTGCTCCCGTTTAGGCAGTCCAAAGCATCCTGAATGCGGGCATTGTGTACTGATCAGGGATAGTCCGCCCGGTTTAAGGTGCGATAATCCACACACATCCTTACTGTTCCATTCTTTTCCTCACTACCACAATGGGGAAGCATAAGGGCTTCTGGATTCTTGTATTACACCAGCAGCTAACATCTCTTGCAGATGCCGTCTCACATCATCTATGTCAGCAGGTGCCAGGCGTCGAGACCTCTCACGAAATGGTCTTTCGTCATGCAGCCGGATATTGTGCTCAGCTCCTTGCACGATCCTACATCCCATTCCTTTAAAGAAAACACCTGATCTCTCTGGGCAAGCTTCTCACTGATCCTCACTTTCCATTCAGCTGGCAGCGGTCGCGAAATCAAACAAGTCAGGGCGTTACTCTGTCATTCTTCCTTGAACTCTTGCTGCTGGGTAGCACTGCAGTGTCTGCACAATGCACATTAGCCAGGATGCAACCTCTGTTTACTCGAATGTCTCTTTCAGACACATTATGAACTTGGACCATTACCCTTCTGGCATAAGCATGGGCTCTAGCGGGCAAAATACTGAAGCTTGACCAGCAGTCCCTCTGGCAATTCCCATCGCCTGGTGCATCCAACATTAATATTTTATTCTTAACATCCTTTCTGATCTGGACCTCTCCCTGTAAGGTACACTGGGCATTTGGCGCCAGGATCAGAGACTCAGGATCCTTCTTCCATACAATTCCGGCCGGTTCCTCTGGTTCTGTTTTTCAGCATCTCTGTGCCTCATAGGCCTTCTTAATTAAAGCCGAACTCTTAAAGCTCTACTAGTCTTTGACCCTGTTTTCATAACACAACTGTGCCAGCCTTCCGAACATATGAGCATTTGTTCCAATCAACAAAGGGACACCATCATACAGCCCAGTGGGGGGACACACTAAGGCTAGGGTCTCTACTTGTTCGGCCACTCCAGCCACGGAGGTAGGGAAAGACAGCCAAATTCGGATATACCCGGAATAGGGGTAGGCCTTCTCACTTAACCCCCATACATGCAGTCCTTCTAATGGTTGTAAGGGTACGTCTGACAAATGCTTCTGATACCAATCCTGGAACATAATTGTCACTTGGGAGCCACTGTCTAATACAGCTCTTGTAGACACTCCATTCACCTTTACAGTGGTCTCCATGGAGGGACCCACTATTCTGGACCAGTCTGGAGGCGTAGTGGGGGCCTGGGCAACTGACCTTGCCACAAAAGGCGTGAATTAGCATTTTTGGTGCCCTCACTGGGATCATGTCGTGCACCTCTTAACCACTGATTTCTTCTCCGAAGCTCTCCTTGTAGCCTATATGCAACTTTGTCAGTGTCTTTGGGGACTGGCATTCCCTTTTCATGTGCCCATCTTTCCCACAATTATAGCAAAACATACTTTCTGGAGTTTGAGCTGGCAGGCGCCACACTGGGAGCCAGAGGCGGGGTATTACTAACTGGAAACCTGGGTGCCATCTCTGTCTGGCGCGTGATAAGCATTTGGAGACATCTCGTCAGTTTCTCCACTTCCATGGTCAAGGAATTGAGTTTGGAGCTGTTATCAGCAGGAGATACAGGTAGGTACCCCCCACACCCATGCACAGATGCAGTCGGATATAGGTCAGGGCCCGTACTTGCAGGCGTGGCCTTCATAAAGGACTGTTTTGAATCCCGGATCTCTCTCAACAGTTCGCCCCATTGTGGCATATCTTTTCCTTGTCAGAGCACTCATTGACTGTCAACCTCTGCCCTGAACTTCACTTGATGGGTCACCCTCAGTCACTCGAGTCGTAGCCACAGCTGTTGGTGCAGGTACCTCCGAGGTCGCCTTTTCTCAACTCCTCAATTTCTCTCATTAACTCATCATAGGAGGGTGGGGATTCCAGTCGATTTGCCAGCGTAACTGAAGCAACAGCAGTTCTGAGAAGGGGCAGACTTAAGGATTCTGTCCAGTCTGGTTCGGTCCAGTTCAATCGCTGGCAAACTACCCTTTCTGAGGCATTCTTGCAACAATTTTTCCAGCCGAGACATACACAGACAACAACTCCCTTGGTACTGTTGTGCATTTCTTACTCTCCACCATAGGTCCTCATCAGAATCTGGGCTCCCATACACATTCTCAAGGCCTCAAGATAGGCCTGTGCAGTCGCTTCAGGGTTACTGGCCCGTTTAGCGCGGATGGTAGCCAGGCGGGACCTCGGAGGCTCTCACTAACCCTCTTTAGCTTTCGCCTTCCGAGCATTGCCATTCTAGCACTTGGGGGCAACATAGTCTATCCAGGTCTCCCAGTCATCCTCCCTTGGGGGTGGGAGGTGCCAGAGAAGATCCTCAACCTTGGTAAGAGTCGTGACTAATGGCAGGTGCAGAAATAGGAGTCTGCATTGGTTCCAGCCACCACTACGGGCACTGGAGCAGGAGAGGGTGTTGGGGAGGAACACCCCAGGTGGCAAGAATAGTTTCTTCAAGTCCTCCACAGTTTCCCTCTCCCAGCAACCATTCAGCAAATTTCTCCTCAAAAGTTTCAGATAGTGGTGGGGGCTGATTCCCCGGGTCTTTACTGTCCTTAGTTATCACTCTCCAAGCAGTGAGGCTCCTCTGGGGTAATGGTCTGTGGCACTTTGGAGCTATCTATGGGATCCTTAAACTCTACTAGGGCCAGGAAAGTGTGGGTGAGCAGATTAGCATGCCGACCCACCACCACAGGGTTTTGTAAACCTTCCACCTTGGAAAGTACTCCCTGCACAGTGTCCGTATTGATACCCAGGGGGATGTCCAGGATAAGCATAGCATTTTGGGGGTCGATCTCCTCCCCAGTACACCACTCCACCAGCCGGTGCACAGCCACTTCTGTCGGGGTACCCATTTTTTTCTTAACAGTGGTTACGTAAATATGGCCACTAGAGGACACACAATCCCAGCGGTGAGCCTCAAGATGTAACCCTAGATGGCGCTGTCCCAGGGCACTACCCCTGCCTGATTTGCCACTAACAGGTTGAGGGGCCTGGATCCAATGGCGGGTGCCTCCACCCAGAGGTCAGGGTTTGCAATAGTTAAACTAACTTGGTGCAGCCCTCTGGGACACTGCAACCCTTTCTTCCCACTAGTGGCCCACACAATATATCAGAATTACCTTCACAGTATACACTTACCCCAGGTCTGGTTCCGGCACTGGGACCTCCTGTGAAATGAGATACAGTGCAACAATCACAGTACAGTACTTTAACATAGACAAATACACTCAGGCAGTATAACTTTGCTGGAAACAAGCAGCTCTGATTTATTTAGGGATATAACAAGGACAGGGAAATCAGGTTAATTAGCTTATCACTCTAATAATCTACCTATGGCTCTGTGCACAGGCCTATCCCTATCAGTTACTGTCCCTGGGTACCCAAGCCCTAGTGGCTAGTCCAAACCGTGGCAGCTGGTGAGGGCCCTTTCACACAGAGAAAGGAGAATTAAACAGTCAGCAGTACAGTAATTCCATTTGGATTTAATGTGGCAATTCAACGAGGCGACCTGAATTAGTACTCCGACCTCCAAATAAGATAGGGTCCTTCAATGTCAGCAGGGCTCACTTGAGGTACACAAACCTCTTCACACATCCATATACAAGAAAGCACTACACCAGGCAGGCTGCATCTGTATCCCGATCGCAATTACTGCACAATACCGGAGAACACACAGCAGATTCAGTTCCTGACAGACCGAGTGTAATTCAACAATTTCTCCAGTCTTCTACAGGGTGAGCCTGGTTTCTACTCTTCAGAGATCCTTTGATTCTTTTCACAGGGCCAGTTCAGTCCTAACAAGCTGTTACTCAAGCTGCAGACCGGAACTCTGGGCCTTACACCGTTTTTGACTAAAACTGCACACTGAAAAAGCACAGGGCTCCTTCCTTCTTCACTGCCAAAGCTCAACTGAACTCCAACCGACAAAACCGGGCATTTCCTTTGAGTTCCTCCCAGTTCTTGACTGGATTGGCTGTCACTCACAATAGACTGCTGCTGTTGGTCCAAAAGGCACTGAAGTCTAAACTACATCTCCCAGAGTCACTGCCCATACAATCCTCTTGTGGCTGGCTCAGATTATGAGTCCAAGTTCTGATTCGTCCAAGGCACCATTTAGAGCTAGCTTACCCCAACTGATTGGTCCAGTTCAGCAGTTCAAAACTAGAATGGGGAACTAGCAGACACAGTTCTGACTGCAAAGAAAGCAGGTTAGACAAACTGTAATTTCATTATTACTCTAAATAATTTCTGGCAAACAGTTACATCTTTCAGATAGGTTCCTTGACTCCTAGTGACTGCAAAATGAAGTGAATTGGCAGCAGCTCGAGTGGTACTCAGAGAAGCACACAGTCCCCCATACAAACTAATTATGTCTGCAAGCAGACAGCTCTTAAAGAGACAGTACCAGAGGCTCTAAAACACTCACTGATAAATGGCTTAAATGCCAAACACCATTCAGGCTTGGAGCATTCAAGCAAGCTCCTAGAAGTCTTTAGGAACCCCATTTGTAGGGGTTACATTTAATATCTCTGCCTTTTCACAGTTACCCTCTGCCCACCCTCCTCCTCTTTATTAAGCCTCCACTCCTCCTCGGTCTTCGCCTGCTCTGATGTACCTAAAAGGTTTTATCCCCTTCTTAACTGAGTTGGCTATCTTTTCCTTGGTTGGGCCTTTGCTGTTCTGACTGCCTTCCCAGCTTCCTTTTTTAACCGATACAATTCTCTGTCCTGCTCCTTCTGTGATTCCTTGTACTTTCAGATGCTTTCTTTTCTCTTGAACCTTCACTGCCACCTCCTTTAAGAACCATAGTGGTTTCTTACATCATTTGTTTGTCTATTTGCTTCACACAAAGGCTTGTTACCTCTGTGATGGCAGTTTTATTATTCCCATTGTTCTTCCACCCTCCTTCCTGCCCATTTGCTAGTGCATTCCTTAGGCACTCACCCATTTTAGCAAAGTCAGCACTCCTGAAGTTCAGTACTTTTTCCTTTGTATGGCTTGACTCTATTGCTGTGTTTATTGTGAACCATACTGTTCGATGGTCGCTAGTTCCCAGATGGCTACCCACTTCTACATCTGTGATCCTCTCTTCATCTCCATTTGAGAGAACCAGGTCTAAGATTGCTCCCTCTTGAGTGGGTTCCAATACTAGTTGTCTAAGACATGCCCCCTGTAGGGCATCTAGAATAACCCCACTCTTAGAAGTGGCTGCTGCAACTGCACTCCAGTTAACATCTGGCAAATTCAGATCACCCATCAGCAATATCTCCCCTTTATCTACCATTCTAAGTATACTTTCTATCATTTCCTTGTCCATTTCCTCCCCCTGAGAGGGGGGTTGGTATACAACCCCGTGCGGATTGTGGTGCCATTGCCTGCCTCCAAATTGACCCACAGTGGTTCTTCTCCTCCCTGTTTACCCTTTTGTTCTGTTGCTTTGATTCCTTCCCTTATGTAGAGAGCTACTCCTCCTCCTCCTCCTCTTTTACCCTCCCTGTCCCTCCTGTAGATAGTGTATCCTGGTATGTTTACGTCCCAGTCATGGTTCTGTGTGTCCCATGTGTCTGTGACTGCCATGATATCTAGATGTTCCTCCTCCATCAAGGCCATTAATTCAGGAAGCTTGTTACCCAGACTACGAGCATTGGTACCATTGCTCTCCATTTTTTGATGGCTTTACCTTCTGTAGCAGCATCCCCCACTGACCTTTCTACCTTGGTCTTTTTCTCATTTAGTACCCTGTTTTGTAGGGGGAGGCTGGGATTTTCCTGCTGCTTATCAGTGCCTCCCCCCTTGACTAGTTTAAAAGCTTGCCAATGAAGCATTTAAACTGATTGCCCAAAAGACTTGTTCCCTTCCTGGACAGATGCAGACCATCCTGCCAGTATAGGCTGGTGTTCCTCCAGGTGGAACCCCAGTCCCCAATGAAGCCAAACCCCTGTGCTCCACACCATTTTTTCAACCATTCATTAAACTGCATGGTGCAAAGTACCCTGCCTCACCCATGCCACTGACAGGCAGCACCTCTGAGAAAGATACTGTGTGTGCTACTTGTCTTAGGTCCCTCCCCAACTCTACAAGTCCTTCTGCACTGCTCTAATCTCATGATAAGCCAAGTCATTTGTCCCTAGGTGGACAATGATGTCCAGCTCAGACTCCCGTGCAACTATTCTCGTGATCCTAAGGATGCGCTTCCTGTCCTTCCAAGCCATGGCACCAGGCGGGCACCTTACTTCAGTTTTCCCTGCTCCTCCCAGTTTTATCCCCCTAATAATTGGGCCCCCCACCAGGAGCTGCTTCCTTTCCCTGTGGTGCCCTCTGCCTCCTTCCTCCTAAACTGTGCCCTCATGAAACAATCAGCTAAAAGCTCTGACCTACCGCTGTGATGAGTGCCTTCCTGTCAGCAAGATGCCCTACATGACAATTTGACAGAGAAAATGCCCTGCTAATCAAACAGAGAAAATTCCAAACATCAAAGTCAGACACTGGTAAACCTCCCCAGCCCCAAAACAGCCTGGTGACTTGTGCTCTGAAAGCAGTCAGCCCCAAAACACATCAGCTGTGCACAAGGACAGACACAGAAAACAGTATTCAGTCCCTGTGGGTTTAAACTCTTCCTGCACTGAAAATCTTAACAATTGTAACAAAAGTAAAGCAAGGTCCACCTCCCTCTGTTGATTGAAAGATTGCCTTTTCTGATAAGTCTAAGTTCCTTATTTCACCCTTCAGTTAGAAGTATCCTCCACCCGAAGAATATTAACTTTCCTAAGGAATCTGCTTCAAACCAAAGACAATTGTAAATTATAAGGTTCACCTCCCGCTGTTGTGAGCGCAACTCGCTTTCTTGCAAATCTTAAGTCCAGTGTTGCAGCTTCCAGCCAGAGGTAGCTTCACCTGAAGGACACATTAAAGAAGCTCTGCATCAGACTTACTTATAAGGAAAAACCTCCTACGAAAATAAGGAAATCCTCTGTGTTGTTTGTGACACCCGGTCAATAAACCCCTCCCCATGAGCATCACTAGGAGCCATAGAGGGAAAGAGATCTCCTACAAATCTCCTGTAAAGTACAGAGGGCTTCCAGGGGAAGCAGAAATGCAGGTCACTTGAAAATATGACACGCAGAAGCTGGGGGGAAGATTTGCAACACCACCCAACTGCTGGTGATAAATTAAAGGGCCCACTGAAGCTGAATTTACAATAGAGCGAAAGGCTCTTACAAGAATAGCACCCTACTAAGAATCCTCATGTATACCTATGCTGCTGCAGATCCAAGACAGATGAGGCAGATTTTGCTGGTAGCCTTCTCAATAATACAAGTGGTTTGGATGCCCCTCAGTGACAAAAAAAATGGAGAAGTACCTGGTATAACACAGAATCTCCTATGAGCCACTCCTACAAAATATACAAGAATCAAGATCTGTAAAAGACTTCTAACAAATTACACCTATCTTTGAAAATAAGGAACTCAAGTATGCCATTTTGGACACCCGTTGTGCAAGATGAGGGGGCAGACCACTTAAGACCCAATGAAGAATTGCTATAAGAAATGAGAAGCTTGCTAAAGTGAGGCAGTTTAGTGCAGTGGTTTAAGGCTCTGAGCTGCAAATCTGAAGACCTGGGTTTGAATCACACAGCCCCCACTTGCATATACTGTGTGACCCTGAGCAAGTCACTTAACTTCCCGGTGCTCCCAGGTTGCACCTGTAAAAAAGCTTCCAGCTTAGTGTGTCTCACCTGGTTAAACAATTGATAACAAAAAATTAAAAAATGAGAGAAGCTAACGTCTACCAGGATCCAAAAGCTGGAGTTCGGAAATCCTCACTTTAAGGCTAATAGGATTATAACCTCTATAGGTTCATAGGTTCATAGGTGAGTTACACGACCAAGGGACAAGCCCATTAGGATCATGCCACCTAAGCTAGGTGGGATACAAATGTTAAATCATTCATATGTATATCAAGTTTAGTTTTAAACTGAGCCAAATTTTCACAGTTTACAACCTCATATGGGAGTGAGTTCCATATTGGAACTATTCTCTGAGTATAGAATTGATTTCTCTTCATAGTTCTGTTAGTAGATGAAAGTAATTTTAAATTATGTGAACGAGTATGGACAGAAGTAGGATTCCATGTCAAATGCAATGTATTAACTAAGTATTCATCTTTAGTTGCTTTATAAAGCAAACAAAGATCCCCTCGCATAGATCTATATTCCATACTATACAAGCTCAATTTCTTCAATCTTTCCTCATATGTCAGGGGGCCCATTCCAGTTATATTTTTAACAAATCTTTTGAACTTTCTCTGGATAATCTATCTCCCTCTGAGTTGGGGCACAAAATGATGAACAATAATCAAAGTTTGATCTTATGATGCTGGTATATAGTGGGATCATTATTGATGGTTCTCTACTTTTTATATTCTTAAATTAGCAGTTACTAAACCTGGAACATTTTTTGACTATAGAATTTAAGTGACCTGTGAATTTTAAATTATTATTAATAATAACTCCTAGATCTCTCTCAGATGTGATGACACTTAGTGTGTTATTGCCTATATAATAGTTAGCACATCTATTATTCCAACCAAAATGCATAACCTTACATTTATTTATATTAAAGTTTAATTTGTGACCGATAACCCATTCAGAAATTAGATTTAAATTGTCCTGTAATATGGATATGGATTCTGAGTTATTAACAATCCCACCCAGTTTAGCATCATCTGCATATTTGGCAATCCAAATACCATTACTGGTATTCATACTGGCTATAAGGATGTTAAATAACATGGGGCCTAGAACTGATCCCTGAGGTACTCCACTGCTAACTAATGTCCATGGGAAAGAATAACCCCTCAATGATACTCGCTGTCTTCTATTGGATAACCATTGCATTATCCATTTAGTCAAATATTGGTTAAGATCTAATTTTATTAAACAATCAAGTAATATGCCATATGAAACGGAATCAAAGGCTTTTTCAAAATCCAAGTATATAACATCCACTGGCATACCAAGGTCCAAAGCTTCACTCACTGGTTCAAAAAATCAATCAAATTAGTCTGACATGATCTACCTGGTTGAAAGCCATGTTGGAAAATATCAGTCTGACCATTTTCTAATATGTGTGCACTAATTTTACTTAGAATAAGCCTTTCCATGATTTTACATATAGAAGATGTTAAACTTATAGGTCTGTGATTTTTTAAATCCTTCTTTGAGCCAGTCTTATGTATTGGGATGACCACAGCATCTCTCCATTCATTAACCACTATACCCCTCTTTAATGATTCATTAAACAAAAAAGTCAGTACACCCGCCAGTTCGTAAGAAACATTTTTTAAGAATATAGATGGAATATTATCTGGACCTACTGATGTGGCATATTTTAAGGAATCAATAATGTTGTAAGTTTCTGCTACAGTGAACTGAATTATAGAATCCAATTTGGAAGGATTCACAACCGTGAAATCATCCTTTTTTTAAATATACTAGCAAAGTAAAGATTAAATTTATTTGCCCTAATTTGTTCATTATCAATAATAACATCATTTATTCTTAATGGTCCAACTCAAATGGGAGAGGATTTTAAGGAACCAATATAATTGAAAAACCTTTTCTTATTATCACCTTGCATACTAATTAAATTTAACTCTAATTCTTGCTTGGCCTTTCTAATTGCATATTTTGCTTTCTTAGCTTTGGTGACAAATTTAGTCCAGATGGATTCCGATTTATTATTTTTATATTTGTTAAATGCCTTTTTCTTTGCTAGAACTAACCTTTTTATTTTGTTAGTAAACCAGGGTGGTGATCTTTTATGCCCTATATATTTAACTCTGATTGGTACCCATTCAGAAATACAGTATTCAATTTCTTCTTTAATTCTTTGCCAAATATTATCCACAGATAACCCATTTCGTTCTTGTTCCCAATTCCACATCAAAAAATTTTCTTTAATAGCCATATAATTTGCTTTATTAAAGTTTCTGAATTCAGTTTTACCACAAGATTTATTGATATAAAGATTAATTGACCATTTAATTATTTGATGGTCACTATTACCTAAAGGAGCCATAGTGCCAAGAAACTCAGTATCAACTTTAATATTAGAAAATATCAAATCCAGAGTATTGTTGTTTCTAGTTGTATTTTTAACAAGTTGGTCTAGTCCTAGATGGGACATTGGACTAATAAATCTATTTTCCTGTTTGTTTAAACCCACTCCGGTAGACCAATTTATTCCAGGATAATTGAAATCACCCATTAGAATAATGTCTGCATTTAAATTAAGATTCTCCAAATAATTACACATGTTTTCATTATTAACAGTGTCCATAGATGGTGGTCTATAGCATATCCCTAAAGTGACTGGGTGTTGTTTATTGTTTATTTTAATACATAATATTTCAAAACCTAAGGGGGAGTCATTATCAATACCAACTTCCGTACATATAATGTTTTCTTTAACATAAAAGGCAACTCCACCTCCCTTGGAATAAGTACAATTTTTATTAAATAAGGTATAACCATTAATATTAAGTCCCCATTGGTCTCCATTGAACCAGGTTTCTGTGACACCACAAATGTCAATATCTTCATTATGTAAAATTACTTGGAGTTCTTCAATTTTATTGCTCAGACTCCTAGCATTTAGTAGAAGTAGATTTAATTTGGCTGTTTGTTCTTTTCATACATAGCTTTGACAGGTTTCAGAAGTATATGTTCACATGTTTTCGTAACCCTATCTATTCCTACCCCTGAGCTTTGCCTAAAAAAAACTGTATTGCAGAATTAAACACATGACCCAATGTCTCCTTGCCCAACCTACTTAAATGTAAACCATCCTTTGCGTAATATGTATTATTCCACTGAAACTGTTCCCAATGGGTTAGGCACTTGATATTTTGTTTGAGACACCAAGCCCTGAGCCAGCAATTTATGTGTTTGATTTTATTAATTAAAATATGGTTAGCCCTAGGTACTGGGAGAATCTCCGAGAACACTGTGTGGATACCAATATCGGCCAGAATGTTTGCCAATCCAACATAGGCTTCTTTAATATGTTGAGTACTCTGATGCCAAATGTTGTTCACCCCAATGTGAATTATTACTAGATCTTTTTCGCTACAACCTTGTAAGATCTATTTACTCATTCTGCTTGTATCACTAATCTGAGCCCCACGGAAACATGATAATGTACGAGTGGTTTTATTTGGGTTACAAATTATTCTGTCTAAGTTAGATACCATGGAATCCCCTAACACAAAAATTTGTGGTGCTTCAATGACATCCTGACTCAAAGGTCTTATGTCAATATTTTCTTCATTAATTCCATCATTATTAAAGTGGTTCTCTGTGAACTTAATAAGATTCTCATGTAAAAGATTATCTGCACTATTAGCTTGTGTTGCAGAATTTACTACCTCATTTACAGATAGAGGTACATCAGTTCCATCATCAACAATCATTCCAATATCAGAATCTGTCAAGGGATCAAATTTGTTCTGAATTGGTAACTGAAAAGTTTCAGCTTTTCTTCCCCTTTTAGAAGTTTTTTTATATTGAATAAAAAAAACAATCATTTTCTGAGTCAGAAACATTTTCTTCTTGTCTTGGTCTCTTTCTGGTCACTATATCAGGCTGGGTAATGACATAAGTGGCTTCTGCACTAGGTACTTCCAATCTACTTTGCTCTTTTGTTATGTGTAGTCTTTTAGCTGTTTCCTTTTGGCTACATTCTAGAATTCTTAATCTCTCATCAAACAATTTAATTTCCTCCTCCAATTCTTTAATCCTTATACATTTATTACAAATGAAGGCTTCAATGTTTTCTGTCCCTACTTCCATGTCAAACATATTGCATAAGAGGCATTTAGTTCCAACTCTCCCGTCCGTAGTCACAATATTATTGGCCATGTTTATTATTATTTTATTATAGTAGTGCTTTATATAGCTTTTTGCTTACCTAATATATTTCTTGAACACTAAAAATCATTCAGGATTTAACTTTGTAAACCTCCCAAATGCCCAACATGCATAATACGCGCAGACACGTGTGTCTTTGCGCTGCCTTCACGCAGGATGTCAGGCGCTGCTCCTGCCTGCAGGGCAGCTTAAAATAGCCCCAGAGAGACCCGAAGTAGATTCTCGGTTGCGCCACACCTACTCTACTTAGAAATTAGTAACCTTTTAAAAAATATTTAGACTGTGCCTGTAAAGGTGTATTGCAGGTGAACAGTCCCCAAAAGTAAAATAAATTGTTTTAAAAGTGATTCTGAGGTGTAGTCAGGAAGTGAGCCTGAAGACTACAGCTCCTCCTCCTAACCAAGAGTTGGCTAGGGCTCCAAAACAGAATGCAGTAAAATGTTCTCAACAACACTGTTAAATAGGCATCAGCATTCAACACATAAATGTTTCATTTAGAAAATGAGCAAGGAGTGAATGCTCACAGCAGGGCAGCTTAAATAGCCCCAGAGAGACCCAGAAGTAGATTCTTGAGTCGCACTACACCTACTCTACTTAGAAATTAGTAACCCTTTTTAAAAAATATTTAGACTGTGCCCTTAAAGATGTATTGCAGGTGAACAGTCCCCAAAAGTAAAATAAATTGTTTTAAAAGTGATTCTGAGGTGTAGTCAGGAAGTGAGCCTGAAGACTACAGCTCCTCCTCCTAACCAAGAGTTGGCTAGGGTTCCAAAACAGAATGCAGTAAAATGTTCTCAACAACACTGTTAAATAGTCATCAGCATTCAACACATAAATGTTTCATTTAGAAAATGAGCAAGGAGCGAGCGCTCGCAGCAGGGCAGCTTAATATAGCCCCAGAGTGACCCGGAAGTAGATTCTCAGGTTGCGCTACACCTACTCTACTTAGAAATTAGTAACCAAGGTGTATTGCAGGTGAACAGTCCCCAAAAGTAAAATAAATTGTTTTAAAAGTGATTCTGAGGTGTAGTCAGGAAGTGAGCCTGAAGACTACAGCTCCTCCTCCTAACCAAGAGTTGGCTAGGGCTCCAAAACAGAATGCAGTAAAATGTTCTCAACAACACTGTTAAATAGGCATCAGCATTCAACACATAAATGTTTCATTTAGAAAATGAGCAAGGAGTGAGCGCTTGCAGCAGGGCAGCTTAAAATAACCCAGAGAGACCCGGAAGTAGATTCTCGGGTCGCTCTACACCTACTCTACTTAGAAATTAGTAACCCTTTTAAAAAATATTTAGACTGTGCCCTTAAACATGTATTGCAGGTCAACAGTCCCCAAAAGTAAAATAAATTGTTTTAAAAGTGATTCTGAGGTGTAGTCAGGAAGTGAGCCTGAAGACTACAGTTCCTCCTCCTAACCAAGAGTTGGCTAGGGCTCCAAAACAGAATGGCTGGAGAAATAAGGTATGCACAGTACTGAATTTATGAACCCCTACCCACAGGATAAGCATACTCCAAGGGGTTTAGGTTCCAAGGTCAGTATTGTGGTTTTACTTCCCTACCCCAGATGACTTAATAGCAGGGGCCTGCAAGGCCAGGGGGTCCTGTCTTCTCCCCTCGCCATGTAGTCCTTAGCTGCTACGGGGCTCCCAGTTATTATTGGGCCTTTCCCCCATGAGGGATAATCCATCTATCCCCCATTGGGGAATCAATATTTTCCCTATCTGGGAAGCACCTGTTTGGTTTCATTTAAATATCCTCTACTTAAAGGGGCACACTTGAACATTCACAGAGTTAAAAATGGTTCATATTGTTGCCCAGTTGGCAAGTCTTTGGATCCTCCTAGTAAGATCCTTGTTAATGGTTATTTCTATGCAAAGTTTTTCTTACTGTCTCCCCTTCTCTCACTCCACCCCTCGAGAGACAGAAATACATACACTGTCTACTTCCTTCTTTATCTACCCCCAACTAACTTTCCTCTTTCACTTCCTGATCTGGACTTATCCCTACCAAGACAGGATGAGGCACCAACCTTTGTCAGGTTACCGCAACCCACCTACTATAATAATGGATAAGACAGCCTTAATAATATCTTTCAATATTAATGGGATCCATAGCCCAATTAAAAAATGAAGGCTGCTGCATCAGTTGCTGAAAGAGTGCCCAGATGTAGTGCTCCTTCAGGAGACATATCTATCAGATTTAGAACATAATAAGTTCACTACCATGGGCTATCAAGCAGTTATCGCATCCTCCCACCCATCAGGAAAGAGATACAGGGTAGCCATTCTTATACCTTGAGGCACGCCATTCACCCTAGAAGCCCAGGTCATAGACCTAGAAGGGTGTTTCATAATAGCCACGGGAGAGCTGCACACTTCCTCCGTCACATTCGTTTCATTATACCTCCCCCCAGGTTCTAAAAAAACTCTAGCCCAGCATTTTCTCAGTAAATGATTACCAATCCTGAAAGGCCAGCTAATCTTGGGCGGCAACTTAAATGCCAGTTGAACACAGAAACCCACCCCTTCAGAAATACCCCAAACAGACTTTGGCCCATTTGGGGTTTGTTGATATCTGGCACCATTTCTTTCCAAACATCAGAATATACACACATTTAGCACACCGAATGGGTACAGCTTCCTGCATAGACTATGTCTTTACCACATCAGAAAATTTAGACATAATCCAGGACCTCCTCCATGGCACAACTCTCCTGTCTGATCATACCCCACTCTACCCAAGGCTTAACCTAGGGAAACAAATAAGATCTAACCATTGGAGGCTAAGTGCTATACACCTAAAATATCCCGATTTCCAGGAGTTAGTAAAAGCAGCTATATAGAGAATTATACATGAAAATAGGGACCCAAACACATCCGTCTCAGTACAATAGGATACCCTTAAAGCAGTCCTCAGGGGAGAAATTTTCTCATATACTTCTAAAAAGAAAAGACAACGGGAGGCTCGCCAGTGAGATCTGCAAGTGGAACTTCACACATTGCAGGGGTTTGAGCAGCAAGAAGACTGTTTTCTCACCCAACAAATTAGGGAAGTTAAAAAAGATTTGCAAAAAATCCAAGACCAACAGACTGAGCAACAACTTCTTTATTTAAAACATTACTATTATGAAGGAGTCCCAAAAGGAGCCAGAAACCTAGCTCAGAAACTCCATCATTGCAAAGCACAAACTTGTGTAGCACAATTCATAGACCCAATTTCAGGCTCCACCCTTAAAAGACCTCAAAAAATTAGAACCACAATGGCCCAAAACTACCGCCAATTATATACAGCAGATATGAAACTGCTGACAGATCACATTAATAAATAGCTTTGAGACCTCTCACTTCCAAAACTAACAGAACCTCACACCCAAACTCTAATAACACTGATCAGCTGGTCAGAAATCGAAGCTTCCTTAAGAGATGCAAAAACACAAAAAGCACCAGGGCCAGATGGATACCCAGTGGAATTCTTTAAGCTATTTTGGGAATCTCTTCTACCATCTCTACAGAGGACTATGGGAGAAATTCAGGAGGGAGTCCTCCCCCAGCCCTCTTGGAAGTACGTCACTCTCACAACCATTTTAAAACCACAAAAAGACCCATGTTACCCAACATCCTTCTGCCCCATAGCCATGCTTAACTGTGAATACAAGCTTCTTATCTCAGTTTTAGCCAGTCCCCCAGTTAATTGGCCTGGACCAAGTTGGTTTTATCCGTCAAAGGCAGGGACACGATAGTGTAAGAAGAAATTTGCATCTAATAGACCATGCCACCATCTGGCAGATTCCCACTGCATTATTAAGTCTGGGCACAGAAAAGGCCTTTGATAGGGTGGCCTGGCCATACCTCCGGGCTACTCTATCTCTTTTTGGAATATCATCTTCCTTCATTCAGACCCTACAGGACATTTATGGCCCAGACCAAATGTACCTTAGACCAGACGGTTCATGCTCCACCCCATTCTCCCTTTCTAGAGGCACTCGCCAGGGATGCCCACTATCACTATTGCTATTTGCTCTCTACTTACAGCCCCTGGTGACCACCATTAGAAAGAATCAAAGGATAGAGGGCATCCCCCTTGGGGGAAGACAATATAAGATTTCCCTTTTTTTGGATGCTATCTTGCCAACAGTCACCTCACCGGAGACCTCCATCTTGGCAGTGTGGGACCAGCTCAATAGTTCTGGAGTTCTTTCTGGGTATAAATTAAATACACTGAAAACTGAGGTATTACTATAACTATGTCCGCACATCACAAATCAAAAACAGATGCCTTTTTAAATGGTATAAACAAACTATAAGATACTTAGGCATCAAAATTAATGAAAACCTATCCCACATAGAACTTCTTAACTTTGAACCACTGACTCAACAGATCATGGTGGACCTTTCCCGTTGGACTTCCCTGACCTTAGGTCTTTTCAGCAAGGTTGAAGTCATATGATAAAATACAGTATACTACCCAGAATATTATATTTTATCCAGACATTGCCAGTGATGCTGGACAAAACATATTTTAGAGCTTGGGGTAAACTAATTTCTCGGTCAGTCTGGCAGGGTAGACCCCCTAGAATCTGATTCCCCATCCTCCAATTACCATGAGACAAAGGCGGTCTGAACTTACCAAACCTCTTTTGGTATGCTCTAACACCCCACCTGCACCCTCTATATCTATGGCTAGCCCCCTTCCCACCACCCTTACTGGAAAACAATTGAGCACACTCGTAATGACACATATGAACATGCAAGATATGTGTTCAGGAAGCCCCCCAGTATGTGTCCCTCTCCGACACTTTTCCCGATATACAGCAGAAACCTATCAGCAGTGGATTGATATCTGTAAACATTTCCTTGCCACCACTGAACAATTTTACCTGACAGCGATAGCCTATGACTCAGTCTTCCCTCCAAATAGAGTGGATGTGGCCTTTAAGTCATGGTACAGATATGGCATTAAATACGTCTTCCAACTGACATTCCCAATGGGAATCCTACCCTTTGTGAACATGCAGGCCATGAATCACCTCCCTCAGACCGAATTTCATAAATATTTACAATTAAGATTGTATCTTCAAACAAGAGAAGAACAACTCACTGCATTGGTGGAAAACCCAACACTAATAGTTCATCTCATCAAAAAGCATCTCATGGGACACACAACAGCCACTTAATCAGTGAGGCCTATAAGGCATGTAAATCCCCCTCAACACCCACCTCCCTCCTTGGGCCCTCCTGGACACCTCCCTCCTGGCCCCCTGGACACCCACCATACAACTGTCTATATCCCCACTCACAGAGTTGCTACAGCTTTATATCCTGAGACCACCACCCATCACTGAACTCTAGCTACTGACCTTCCTGCCAAAGCATTGGTCTCAGTCTCCTGAGTCCAACACAGCCTTAGTAGTGTAACACAGTGGAGTGTCATGACTGCACGTGGTACAGTGCAGAGCTGGCAGAGCACATGGCTCGGTGCACTGTTGACATTGCACATGGCACTGTGCAATGTCAGCAGTATATTAGAAACAGTGCACTATTGGCACTGCATGTGGCACAGTGTGGTGTTGGCACTGCACATGGCATGTGTTGGCAGTGCATGTGGCACAGTGAAGTGCCAGATGTGCACATGGCACAGAGAAGTGCCAGATGTGCACATGGCACAGTGAAGTGTCAGATGTGCATATGGCACAGTGAAGTGTCAGATGTGCACATGGCACAGTGAAGTGCCAGATGTGCAAATGGCACAGTGCAGTGCCAGATGTGCACATGGCACAGTGAAGTATTCACTAAGATACCACCAACAGCTTAATCTGGTTCAAAGTCAGTTGGCATTCATCTGTATTCCCCTCCCCTGGGTCATGCCTGAAAATAGGCAGAATTTGTCTAGTGCACTTACCCGGTCAACAAAAAATAAATAAATAAAACTAAATAAATAAATAAAAGTGTCAGTGGCAGATAGGAAACAATATATTCTCAGTATTGCACATGACATAGTGGTGGCATGGCACAGTGCTCAGTTGGCATTGCACATGGCACTGAGCAGTGTCAGCATCACAGATGGCACAGCAGTGTCAGCAGTGAATGTGACATAGTGCAGTACTGAGACTGCACGTGGCACACCGCGGTGTCAGCAATTCATGTTGCACATCACTGCAATGCCACTGTACTTTGCACACTTCAGTGACATGTCCATAGTGCATGTGGAACAGCTTAGTGACAGTTTTGGCATTGCACTTGACTGCAGTATCCATGACACAGTGCATTTTGGCAATTTACATAGCACATTGCAATATCATCAGCACACGTGGCATAATGCAATGACAGCAGTGAATGTGGCTCACTGCAGTTGGCAGTGTATGCGAAACAGTGCAGTCAACAGTGCATGTGGCACAGTGTGGTGAAAGCAATGCCTGTGACACAGCAGTGTGTTGGCATCATGTGTGACAGTGCAGTATCTGTGGCTGGGGGATGCAGGAGTCTGTCATCAGGGCTTGGGGGTGCGCTGTAGCCTGCATTCAAAGGTATCAACATAGCATGGTTGGTAGCACTTTGGCCAATTTGCCAGAAAGTTGTAAGTAATGGTCCCACAGCTGGGTCTGGGCTCATACCGTAAATGCTGGAACTGTAGTGCAGAATTCAGGGTGGTAGCTGTGCTGTTGGGTTGTGCTGTTCCTCTTTTTTTTCCACAAAGGCTTTTATCCTACAGTAGCAGGATTGGGTGGCTATCAACTCTGTCCCCGTGCTCAGTGGCCATTCCTAGCCTCCTCTGGTTCAAGGTCTCAGTCTCCTGTGGCCCCCGCTGTGGCGGGCTGGGAGAGGGAAGGCCACCCCCCAATACACATCCAGATGGACCCTGGGACCAGAGTGACCAGGAGGACTGTTGAGACACATGCAGGGCTTCACAAAACCTAAGTCCCTACATTTTCCCATTTTTCTCTCTGTTCACCCTCCTGAGGCACACATGGCAATGTGCACACGTGTGGAGGCATGCATGCTCATTGCAGAAGCCCTATAGCTCTCTCCCTTTCCGTGCTATCCTGTGGGCCCACACTACCAGCAGGTAACTGCTGGTGATAGTCATTCAGTGGGAACAGCACACCTCCCCCCCAGGAAGAGGAGAGCAGTCTGTTGGATGCTCATCCTCTCCCTCCCCGGCCAGTCTCCTGTAACCTGAGACCGCTCCTGATCCTAGGTCACTGGCACAGCAGACAGAAGCACTACTGCCATGCCACTGGGCAGCTCGGGTTGTCCTATTCTTCTGATGAAAAGTTAAACTGAGGTGCCTTATGCCCATCTATGCTGCTGTCCTTCAGATGAAAATTAAACCAATGTATTTTCTGCCCATCTCTGCTGCTGTGCTGTTCAGCACTCCCTCCCCAAAGTACAGCTAGAAACCTCCTTCCCACAGACCAGACAATCCCTTGCAGCTGCTCCCCTCCGAATAGATTGCCAGTCATCCCCCTCCCACATGCACAGCTAAAACCTCTCTTTCTACAGCCCAGACACAATGCTTCAGTTGGAAACACACACCCTCCACTGAAGACTAGACTGGCTGTTTCCCATCCACACCACACAGCCAAAACACCCCTTCCCCCTTTGATCAGACAAGCCACCCCCTGTAGCTGACCCACACTGTTTGGAAGAGGGACAGAGATCAGAAGATCCACATCAGAGAGGTATATTCTAGAGCGCCAATTCTGAACTTACTCTCTCTCTCTCTCTCTCTGTGCATTTCAGTCATAAAAAACATGTTCTTTGTATGATGACTGAGGAAGCTGTAGGTGTAAAAGGGCAGTTCTTTGTTTATCTGCATTGCCTAACACATAATGCTTTGGTAGCACTACTTAAACTAGGGCCATACTTTTTTAAAATTATTTTTTACATTAATTTGGTACCTGACAATTGTTATTCATGCATCAGAGTCAGATAAATAGAAGGAAACACTAGAAAGGCAGTGCCTATCATGGCTGGCTAGCATGAGTACGTAAAGTGCGCCACCATGTTATACTGTGGGACCCCAGGCTGAAGCATAGCAGCAGTAATCTGCTGTGGATCGTCTGCTCCCTGGCCCTCTCCCAAATGGTGAGAGCAGCTGCAGGGTGCTTGCTGCTCTTTGTAAAGAGGTGTTCCATCTGTGGGTATGCGTGAAGGCTGACTGCCAGTCTATTTAGGGTGGGTGGTCAGCTGCAAGGGGGTGGCTGGTCTGTGGGAAGAGGGGTTTCAGCTGTGGGGGTCTCTATAATGGAAGGGGGTTCCAGCTATGGGGGCAATGGCTGGGCCATTGCCCCTAACCCTTGATATCCACCCACTCTATGGCCCACCATAAACCCAGCGTGGAAAGGGGGGTTCCAGTCGTTCTTTGGGAGAGGAAGGCTGCAGGGGGGTGGCTGATCTGTGGGAAGGGACATTACAGCTGAGTGCTGCCCCTGCGGTGGGGTTAGTCTTCCTGTTCTCAACCAACACCCCACCTGGTCTCAGACTCTGGAACCTACACCCATGCCTTGTGTTGGACTCTGGAACCCCCCTCCCCACAGCCATGGCAGCATGTTCCTGGAAGTACAACATGGACAAGAGACCTGCCAACATAGCATGGGTGGACTAGTGGCAGAGGTCACAGGGCTGTTGCTGTTACTGGAACCTCTCTGGGCTTCCTCATGACTCAGGTTTGATGAGCTTAATATCAGGGCAGAGGACTGAGCTGCTAGAGGGGCAACACACCCTCCTTCCCCTCTACACAGCTGAAATACCCCTTCTCACAGGCCAACCATCCCCTATAGCTGCCTTTCCAGAAGACCAGGCTAGCCGTGTTTCCCCATCACTCAACCCAGCTCACCCCACCCCAACCCCCACACGCAGCTAGAACAGTAGACTTATCATGGGTTAGGAACGAGAAAGTGAAAAAAAAATCATGGTGCACAGTATAGAAGGCACCTAGAAAGGTACTTCTGACAGGTGTGATAATATTTTTATTATTTGTATCTGGCACAAACGTGGCAGTCCAGATACATTAACTGAACTGAAACAATGGTAAATGACATTGATAAGTATACTAGGAATTAAATAAGAACAGACACAAAGAATTACGAAATAAAACAAATATGACAACCTAATAAAAGGCAGGAGGTTTTAGAGTTTGTGCAGGGTATAAAAAAAATAAAACACATTATATTCCAAATGTAGCATTACAAATACTGAAGTCAAGAAATAAAAAAGGATCACAGAATCTGAACAACATAAAAACAAACGTATATTCGCAGAATAACTGATACTGCAATCCCATAGCACTGACAGTCCAGACTGAGTCGCTGTGCTTCTGGTGGGAATGTGATGGCTCGCACAAAGTAATGAATGTTAAATGGATTTGGAAATAAAAATGATAATATGATGGCTTAAAAGTAGAGCCATTTAAATAGTAATTAAAAGACATAATGGATTTACTTGCGCAATCTAGTAAGTCGAGTGTACAATGCAGAAAGTGTAAGAACATCATGGCACATCCCAAGAAATACAGTTCAGATGGTCTAATAAAGGAAGGGATGATTTAAAAGTAAAGGGATTTAAACAATAACTTCAAAAAGTAAATGGATTTAGTAGTGTAAAAAGCGGTTCCATGTCGCTACAGCGACATCCCCAACTGCGACGCCCCCCACAGCGAGGGACACACGCCATCTCCAACACCGATGTGACCCAACGACGACTGGCAACACCGCAACAACGACCGACACTGTTGGGCGGATTAATGCGGGGGGCACCCTCCCTACTTTATATATCTGATTCCATGTCACACAGACAGTGGAGTTAGATACATATCCCCCGTTGCTGCAAAGTCCATCAGTGTAAAACACCCATCGCCGCAACGTCTGTCGCTGTAGGAGAGTCGCTGTGGGGCCATCGCTGTGCTGATGGTATACGGTAAAAAGCAAGTCTATAAGGCAGTGAGTGAAAGAACCTTGTGGCATGTTGGCCGTAACAGTGCCTGGCACGGGCGCTGATCCCTTAGCAGGCTGTAAGGCCTACTCTGATGGCTTCTTAGTATGTTTGTATGTTGCTGGAAATACAGCACAGTTAGCGATAGCATTATAAGCAAGACAGAAAAAACATAAAACATAAATATGATACTGAAATAAATGAAAAAAATTATAATACAGGAGAACATCTGATTACTGGACAAACAACACAGTTACAGACATCAATCAGTAACTACACTGATGCAAAAAAATGATCCGACACTGCTCCAACTTCGATCGGGAAAAGGATCTCACTTAAATTTATCAAAAGCCATGAATGAAAATTGTTAAAGTAATGAATGAATATAGCCTCAGAACAGTAGTACATTGCCAATAAATAAATATTTAATCATCACTTCTTGTAGCAAAACTGTAAAATTGAGGATTTTGACAGTTTCAGGAGCAGTGGTTCGTGTGACCGCAGCTGTCAGAAGCTATGCAGAATAGTGGGAACTGATATCTTGACAGCCACAATATGGTGCCCAGATTTACATGTTCCGCAATGACACAGTGCTGTACTGGTCTTTTTTTCTAGTTCTGTGGGTATAGCGATCTAATCCTGAGATGTCCCAATGCATTATGGGAGGCATCCATTGACAGAAACAGAAGAAGAAATGACTGCGAAGAACTTAAAATGAGGAGAATGGACCTTAAAACGAATCGAACATGCTGCAAGTTGGTTTTGCCTTCTGCTTTCTTATAAAAAGACTAACGTTGTTAATATCTCACTTGACAGAAGTAACTCAGCCTGAATACCAGGGTTCCCCTCCCTTTCTAACAGTTCATCACAGTGCCAATAGGTAACTGAATCCAAGCTAAACATTGAACAAAATTTATATTATGCATTGACCTAGTAAACAAACTAGTAAGCTATTATAAAGTTACATGAATCGTACCTGGTCATATGATAAGTTGGCACTAATAAGGGGGTTTAAAAAGTGATAATTCAAACTAACTATTCAGGTATGTAATAGAGAGTAATGGCTAATGCAACCTATGCACTTAATTGGAGTTTAGAAATTGGCTGAAACTCCTGGGGTAGGATTCACAGATAGTGCAAAGTGAGCGCAAAAGTTTGTGCTGCACTCCCTGGTTGAGCTGGTGGGCAACAGAGCTATCCACAGTCGGACAGCCCAGTGGGCTATCCGACTGCGAATAGGGACTGGCACGGGCCAGCGCTAACCCAGAAAAAAGCACTGCAGTACATATTAGTGCTGCCCCCACAGCCAGCTAGGACAATGGCTCTGCAGCCAATAGCGCCCAGGCACTAAAGTGTAATTCACTATGGGAGGCATGCAAATGAGCCTGTTGAACATGCAAGGCACTAGAGGCCATTAGCATGCCCATTATGGGCTCATCTGTATGCCACTAATGAGGTGCGCCCCCAGCCCAAGCCCCACACAGCCGCAGTTCCCCATAACATAGTGGTGCCCAGCCCCATGACTGCAGACCTGACAGTAAATAAAACAAGCATTTGTTAATGCCGAATGTTGTCGTGCTGGCACTGGCATTGGCAGTGATGGAGCTAGAGGTGCATAATAGGAATGGCAGTGAAGTACTGAAGTGGCGCCAACCCCACCCCCACCCTGTAGAGAGCGACAGGCAGTGGGGTGTGCCTTTGGGTCATCAGGTATAATGCTCATGCCATTGTACCTCACCCTACCCTGTAGACACTGACAAGTGTCATGGTGTGCTTTGGGGTCTTTGGGCATTATACTTACCCCGTTCCATAAGGAAATATGCTGACGTGGGTGCAGTATAGGAGCGTGGGGTGAAGTTTGTGGCCAAACAGTGCAAGACACACCACGATGCCTGTCAGTGGCTGCAGGGTGGGCATGGGGGGGTGGAATGGCGTGAGCATTACATCCAATGATTCCAAGTCACAGCCCTGACGCCTGTCAGTCCGTACCGGGTGGGGTGCTGCAGTTGGAAACCCTAACACTATAGGCGTGTAGTGGTAATTTCACTCTACATGTTCAACATGGGCTGCTTGTCAGGCCACCTCATGAAAAACGGAACAATAACTTTGTTAGCTGAAAGGTGGTTTTGCACAGCGGCTGTGGCATTTGGTAACAGAAGGATGAAAACACAGTTTTGGGCAGGATGCGGAGAATGACAACTGTATTGTTCATGAGGAGGCGTAAAAAATGGCAACGTTGAAAATCTGGAGTGGCAATATGAAATATTGGTGAAGCAATGAACATGCATGCAAACTGCGCAGCAGACGTCCGCAACCCAATTATTTGTGGGAGTTTTTTAGGAACATTTTCAACATAGGTATTTTGGGACCTCCCCTCATGAATAGTGGTGCTGTGATTTTGTTAATGTGTCCCAAAAGGTGATTTCCCACAGCGAGCACGCCATTGTGCGCCACAGTTGTGGGAACACGTTTTGGGCAGGCTGTGAAAAATGGCAGCTGTACTGCTGATAAGGAAGTGTGCACAAATGCCAGTGATGAAAACGTGGCATGAAAATATTGCAAATGTACGAAGTTACAAGGCTGCGTGGAAACTGCACAACATACGCTTGCAGCACAGTCATTTTCTGGACTTTCGGTACCAAATTTTCAACATAGGCATTTTAGGACCTCTGCTCATAAACAGTGTCATCGTCATTTCCTCAAACTGCCCCGAATCTGATTTCGCAGAGCGACCGTGCGATTCTGCTCCGGACGTGCGAAAACACATTTCAGGCAGGATATGTAAAATGACAGCTGTACTGTTCATAAGGAGGGGTGCAAAAATGCCAACTTTGAACATGTGGAGTGAAAATATTACAAACGCATGAAGTCACAAGCGTGCGTGCAAACTGCACAATGTACACTTGTAAAACACTAATTGTATGGACTGTCGGCCCAAAATTTTCAACATAGGCATTTTAGGTCCGGCCCGGTGGCGCTGAGGGCTGAGGCACTGGTGCCTTACCTCATGCTATGCGGGCGACCCATGTTCGGGAATGAGCACGAGCCGTCGGGGGTCGGCAGGGGAGGAGAAGGATTGAGCGTCCGATGGACTGCTTTCCCTCTCCAGGGAAGGGGGCTCTTGATGGTCGGCGCTTACTCGCCCCCCCGGCAGAGGCTGGAGGACAGGGCACTGCACCACAAGCAGGGGAGGAGTTGGGCCAGACATCTGGAGGGAGTGCATGCAGATTCGTGCGTGCTCCACTCCGCTGACGTCATGGCATGGTCCCGACTCCTGGGAGAACAGTAGAAAAAGATACCACTGTGCAGGATGGTGGAGGGTGCAGCACAGGCTATGCCCCTGGCTAGCTATGGTGCTGGCCACCTAATCTGGTCCTTGGTGGGGGATTCCCCCCCCCAGCAACCCCAACAGGGGGGTTAAGCCCTGGGGCTAGGTCAGCGTCGGCTGGTCGACACACAACAAAAGGGAGGGTGTTAATTTATGCAGACGGGGATTGGGCACCCCTGTCAGCACACAAGGAAAGTGGGGAGGGAAGGCAAGAGCCAAGGGGGATTGGGCACCCCCTTGGCATATAAGAAATGGGGGGGGACTGCTTTATGCTGACGGGGAGTGGGCTCCCCCATCTGCAAATTTTTGCGGCCCGAGTAAGCCGGCAGGGGGATTGGGCACTCCCGAAGTCGGCAGTTGGGAGGCTGCCCGCCATGCTGACAATGCGGTGAGCATGTAGGAAGGGTCTGCTGCGTCTGACGAGCTTTGCTCGGATTGCAGCGGACCTTTCCTTAGATGTGCTCGCCACATTAGTATGCATGGTGTGGCGCCGGCATGCAGGCTGATTGGGGAATGAGGGACGCACCTACTGATGCGTGCCCTGCATTTGCCCAATAGCGACCACCCCTACAAATCCCCACTGAGCAAGATGTTGGCTGTGCAAGCATGCCAACGTACAAAGGGGTTTTCCATAGTGTAGTGGTCCCTACCCCCCTCCCCAGTCCCAGTCCCTATTAGAATAAAAAACCCTCCCCGTGGGCAGTTTTCCATAGTGTAGTGGTCCTCATCCCTCCCCAGTCCCCGATCCTGTTATAATAAAAAATAAAAACATTCCATGGTGTAGTGGTCCCCCCCCCTCCACGGTCCTCGAACCCAGTGTAATTAAAAAAAATTGCCATAGTGTAGTGGTCCCCCCAACCCCCCACCCACTCCGGTATCACATTCCACCCCACTCCCCCTGCCACAGCACCTCCCACCAGTCGGCAAGCAGCACAGCCCTCCATATACTTCCATGGCTGCCCACCGACTGAACTGTCAATGAATGACAGCTTACACTACTCACTACAAGCCCATTGGTTGACACTGTCAACCAGTGGGCTTGCAGTGTGTACTGTAAGCTGTCATCCACAAAGTTGTGTCATTCTGAGTGAACTCCATTTACCGCAATCCTCTGTTGCCTATCTCCTAACCAATTTCATACTCAGTTTGCCAACTTTGGACCCACTCCTAAGCTACCCAGCTTGCTTACTAGTCTCCTATGTAGAACAATGTCGAAAGCCTCACTGAAATCTAGGTAGGCCACATCAACTTCTCCACCCTGATCTAATTCCTTTGTCACCCTGTCAAAGAAATCTATCAGATTTGTTTGACATGACCCCCCCCCCATGAATCCATGCTGCCTTGGGTCTTATAATCCACTGGATTCAAGATATTGTACAATTCTTTCCTTCAGTAGTGACTCCATTAACTTTCCCACCACTGAAGTCAGGCTGACTGGCCTATACTGGCAGCCTCTGTCCTGCTGCCACTTTTGTGAAGTGAGACTACATCGCCCTCTTCCAGCCCCCTACTGGGTCATAATGTTGCACGCTAATAGCATATGACATTATGGCTTACCCTGCACAGCGGCATCGTGAGCTATCGAAAGTAACACCGCACACTGCTGTACGCCGTGTACTGAACTATTCACACTCTCCCAGGCAGACAATAAGACCTCTGCTGGGAGGGGTTCCATTGACCAGCTGCTGTGGCTCAATGGACTCAATGAGCCACAGCAGCGGGAACAGGCTGTGCTGCTGAGACCGGGTTTGATTCCTGGTTCCAGGAACTTTTATTTTTTTCCCATTGTGTGCTCCCTGACTTGGACCCCCGAGGTTGAGAATCTAATCTATAGTGGGGGTTTGGGGCATAGCCCCATAACAGAGGGTGTGGGGAGCAAAGCCCCCACAGAAAAGAGATATGCTGCATGGCAAGAATCGCTGCATTGGCAGCGCAATCTTGCCATGCAGCATAATGTTGTGCATCATTATGACCCCGTGCCTTCCAGTCCTCTGGAACCACTCCTGTTTCCAATGAGCTTTTAAATAGTACTATCAGAGGTGCAGCTAGTACCTCCCTAAGCTCCCTCAGTACTCTTGAATGCACCCCATCTGGCCCCATTGCACTTTCAAATTAGCAAGTCCCTGCAGGCCACTCTCCTCTGAAATGGACTAGTGTCCACCACCTTAGTCCCTCCCTCCAATGCTCCTGTTACTTTTTTTGTGGCCCCTCTCCTTCTCCTTCCTGTGTGAACACTGAACAAAAATATTTGTTTAGGATGTCTGTCTTTTCCAGGTCCCCCTCTGCACAGTCCCCCCCCCCTTCCCTTTTTAATCTTATGATCCCACCTCTGGTCTTCCTACTTTTGCTTACGTACTTAAAAAATGTCTTGTCCCCCTTCATCACTGCCTGGGCTATTTACTCTTCTGTTTGCCCCTTCGCATTCCTTACTGTTCTCCCTGCTTCCATCTGCTTCCCTGATATACCTCCCTATCTTCCTTTTTCCTCTGTGTTTCCTTATACTTTCTGAATGCTGCCATTTTAACCTTTACCTTTTCCGCCACCTCTTTCGAGAACCATAGTGGTCTCTTTTTCTTCTTGCTTTTGCTCACCTGCGAGACAGAGAGGTTTGTTGCCTTCCCTATGGCCCTTTTTAGCTTTGCCCACTGTTCCTCCACCCCACCTAGGTCATCCCCCCCACTACCAGGTTATCCTTGAGGCATTCCCCCATCTTTTTTAAAATCTGCCCTCCTGAAGTCCAGGACCCTCACCCATGTGTGGCTCAATTATGCAGCCATCCTTATGTTAAACCATACCGTTATATAAGAGAAGCTAGATATAAAGAGTGGTACAAGCCCTCATAAAATAACATCTTTGAACATAAAAGGCATACATTCACCCAGGCCCAAATTAATGGATGTGGGGGCCCTACTCCAAGTCATATTTTGTGGCCCTGGGGCTCCTAAATGCCAACATCCCACTGTTCTGCAGCACTGGGCCGGCAAGGCGTCAACGACCAGGATACTCAAGATTACAGAAAGCCAAAAAGTGTAGAATGCAGCCAGGAAAGAAAGATCATCTACTTGTCTTCAGGCCCTAATCACACTTGAAAATAAACATCCCTTGGGAGGACATAATATATATTGCTGCTGAACACCACAGACTTGCCAGAGTTACAGTTACCCATCACTCACTGTACTGTCTTTTCTAGGCTTGGCTTGACCACTATTGCCATATGGGCTGTCAGAGTAATGTTTTGTTTTTTTAATACAAAAAAAAAAGCGTCTGAGTGTGAGTGGAATTCTACTCATTCGTTGTCTCAGTCTGACTGCACCGCTAAATGCGAGACATCATCAGCCAGCCCCATACCCCCAAAAAAGATCCCTATCCCCTTCCCTTCCATTATGTCACTGAAGTGACTGTTGACTGAGCAGCACCCCCACATTTGTACAGTTTGTAATGTCTCTCTCAGGAGCCGGACCAACAGTGTCATGCAAGGCAATTGAGGTCAAGAACGGTTGGTCTGTTTTCAGGTTCAGTCTCTCCCCGCCCCGGCCCTAAAATCCCCAACCTTCTCTAACTGGTGCAAGTGCAACAGAAAGCATCAGATTTTACAACACATACCTGGCTGTGAGCTCCTGGTGCGGTGGCTGCTGGCCTTCTTGGTCTGCCTGCCTGACTGATGTCTGTGGGACTCAACTCCTTTTCACAGTCAGGAGTGGACCGGTCGGTCCAGAGGGCAGAGAGGCCTGCCGCCCAGATGCCCCCCCTCCAGCAGCACTCTCTCACTGACTAAACAGCAGCAGCACACGATGCTGTACCATGGCCTGCACCATGACATTATGACGTCCCTCAATTAGACAACAACAAAAAAGATTGAGAAGCCTGGCTGGATGGTGGTGGTGAGTGATGGGTCTGTGACTCTCTGGGCAAACCCCCAGCCTGCTCTAGTTTACTCTGTGCTCTCAGTGTCTTCTTCTCTTCAATCGAGATGATCCTTCCACCGTGACCTCACCAACTGATTGTCGTCCACTCGTCCTCCTCCTCGACTCTCACTGCTGCCTGACCAACAACACGCCATGCATATGCACACATACACAGATTCACGCTGCTCCCCAGTAGCCACACCTCAGAGGACCTCTGATGAGACATGGTTGGTTGTGGTGGGTTCATGTCAGGCAGGGTAGATGTGAGAGGTGGAGCTAGAGCCACCCAGAGAGACTGAGAGGCCATGGGGGGTGCTTTTTATTTTGCCAATTGGTACCATGGCATGATGTGAAAAAAAATTACAAATGACCCCGTGGCCCAGCTGGTGGCACAGTGTGGCAAGTTGTATGGCCAGTCAGCGGCTGCAGTCAGCTGGTAGGAAAGTAAATACTAAAAATACAGTGTTGTGGGGGACCTCCTGAACCACGGGGCCCTACACCATGGCGCAATTTGTGTCAAGGCAAATCTGGCCCTGCACTCATCTGTAAAAAGAGAAAAGATACTGAGTTATCTCAAAACAAATAAAGTAAACATAGCTGGTTTGCAGGATACTCACTTAATTCCAAGTGAAGCAGACAAGCTCTGCAGATATTGGGTAGCACTGGTATGGCATTGCTGCTGTAACTCCAAATAAAGAGAAGTAGCATTTCTCACTAAAAATAGAATACATTTTGTGAAGCTCAGTCATATAACTAGTAAGGAAGAGAGGTTTCAAATACTGTTGGGTAGTCAAAATGGTAAAAAGGTAGTATTATGCAAAAGGTAGCCTGTGATGTGGGCGACTGGTCATAAGGGCTACTGCATAATGGCGCCAACAATGTGGGTGACCTTGGATATCACCTTTTTTCCCCACCGAGTTGCACCCCCCCCGGAGTAGGAATCCTAATTAAAGGGTGTGTGGGGGCAAAGCCCCCCGCATTAAATAACATACTGTTTTTCAGTCGCCCTTGTGGTTGTGTGCCCTTATGACCAGTCGTTGACATTCATTGGCCCTTGTCACATAGAACCATGCAAAGTATATGCAACTAATTCTAAGTAAGCCAAATTTTGATGAAGTGGCTGTTAAGTTAAATAGTGTCACGGGTTATGAGATAATCCTGGTGGGGGACATGAATGAGGTACTAGATCTACTGTTAGATAGGAATAACAGTAAACCCAAACTAGACACCACTAAAACAAGAGTGGCATTGCACAAACTTTCAAAAGATGCTGGTCTTATAGATGGTTGATAAATTATTCATCTTCAAAGAAGAGACTATTTCTTTTTTTTCCAAGCAGGCATAAAACACATAGTAGAATAAATTACATCTTTCCAAAAATATTGTAAATGCAATGTCAAAAGCTGGCATTGACAACAATTCTCTTTCAGATCATGCACTTATTGATGTGTCTATTTCACTTTATACTGAAAGTCCAAAAACACCTCGAAATTTAGTTTGGCACTATTAAGGGACAAAGGTTTCACAGACCGGATTAAAAAAGAAACTTCAGAATTTTTTATGAATAATGACAATGAGAAAGTATCTCATTCATGTTTATGGGAAAACTTAAAATCATACATCAGAAGTAGAATTACTAGTTACTCAGTACAAAGAACGAAAAGAGGCTGTAAAACGCCTGTCAGAACTGGACACCAACCATCATAATTTAGAGAACCAAAATAAAAAAAATAAAAAACAATGAGGAGTTGCTGTGGAAAACTGTCCCAATTAAATGTGAGATCAACCAAATATGCTCAAAGACAGCTGATTATGCTCTGTTTAGGACAAAGCAGAAATACTGGGAGGCAGGAAAGAAAGCAGATATACTGTTAGCTTACAGTGGGCTTAAAAAGATGCTACATCAGAATTTAGTCCTGGGTAATTCTGAGTATTACAAAGGAAACAGGAGAAACTGTTTACACCAGTAAACAAATCACTTATGTCCTAGTTGAATTCAAAAAGAGTTTATGCAAAACATATAAAAACATAGACCTTGAAGTGACAGATTTTTTCGAACATCTAATACTACCAGAGACATTACCTCAAGATAATAGTAAACTTAACAGCCCAAATTCATTACAGGAAATTACAGATGCCATCAATAATGAGTACTGTGACTGTCTGTTCAGACTATTTTAGAGCAGTTTGGAGACTTCTCAGGTCTAAAACTAAATTGGGGTAAATATATTATACCTCTCTACTGTACCTAATAATTTTAAGATTGGCATAGTTAAAAATAGCCTAAACTGCTTAGAACTGGAGATATTTAATGATCTGGACAAGCTCTTGGAAATAAATCTCACCGCCCTTTTCAAAAAGTTACAACATGATTCTGAGAAATGGGATGAACTGATTCTCTCCCTAAGGGGAAAAATTCATGCAATAAAGATGATATCAGCTCCCAAAATATTTTATGTTTTCACAACCTACCAACAAACATGTCAAGATCATTAGAAAAATAGACAAACTGGTCAGAAATTCCCTATGGGTGACAAACTGCATAGATTGTCATTCAGTAAGTAAAGAAGAAAGCCAGGTAAAGGCAGATCTGCATTGTAAAGGTGGATGAAATAGAGTGAATTAGGATAAAACCATCTATGTTGCACTTCTACAACTGTAAATTGTCTGATATACCCTTATGGTTCACCACTGCTATTAGACTATCATTACTTTGCAATCCCAAATCGTCTCAGGAACAATCCATGTACAGCAGACTTAAAATCCTCAATACAACCATTAAAATGTAAATCTCACCAGTTCTATGGGCCTTTTACAGTCAATTTGGAATAACTCATTTATATGTTATGGTTACAGGCCACTTCTGAATCCAAGATGGAGTAAACTTTACAATTTAAACTGAACAGATTTCAGTTTTGCAACTAGCTTTAGCTCCAGAATGCCCTTAACAAAAGAATTTTAAAACAAAATGTGATGCAAGACGGCTACGAAGAGTTGAGTCAATTAACCAAGGTAGCAGGACTAAGGAAAGGAGCAAGCATGATATATAAACTAATCACTGATAACAATAATACTCTAATGCCATCAGCAAAGGGGAAATAGAGAAGGAGATTGGAAAAGGAATATCAATAGAAGAATGGTGCACAGTATGGGGCAATGCTAGTAGAGCAAGTAGAGACGTGCCAAGCAAATTGTTACAGTTCAAAATTCTACATTATTTCTATTATATGGCCAAAGGATTGAAAGAAATGGGAACAAAGAACAAAGGACCATGTGGGAGATGTAGTGAACACCATGCAGATTTATTGCTTATATTATGCAGTGTCCATTAAGCTCCGACTTTTGGCAACAAATACACAAACATTGTTCCAAAGTCATTCATTGCAGCAGTACATTCCCCACCCTCTGGATATTCCCAGAAACACTTAAATATCTCAACATATCAACTGAACTGGTTTCAAGTAGCCTTTCTAGGAGCACAGCGTTTGCGTCTATGAAACTGGAATTCCCTTAAAAATACCCACTACACCAGAATGGCATACCCTTTGGTCTTCAGTAGTGAACAATGAAATAATTACTTATTATTAGACAAACCTGAGAATTTTGAGCATACATGGAGGCGATTTCTAAATATGGAAAAGAAAACTGGCAAATGATAAGTGATAACAGGAAAATCTTCACCTTTGTTTGTCAGATAACTCTTAAGTACCAGAATTTATATGCTAGTATAAGGCTATGTTAAAATATTTTATTTCAGTCTAAATGATGTATATACTACAAAATGTTGGTTCAGTTTAGCTAATTACTAACCATTTAGAACAGTTGCTTGTAGTACTGTATGTAACCTAATACGCAATGTTTTAAACTTCACTAAAATTTCTAATGAAAAAAAAAAGTGTACTAGATGCTGTGCCTCACAGCTGTCAGGTACACCAACCAGACAAACTTTTGTAGCACTGTTGGCATTTTCAGGGGCCTCAAGTCCATATTTAATCTGTCCATTCTCTTGCATGATTTTACTGCTAGCTACTATTTATTTATTTATTTATTTATGTACTTATTTATTCATTTATGTATGTCTTTGGTAACCAGGTAAGATAGTTGATCCAAAGGACCATTTTCAATCATGACCCGGGCCACATGGTGGCACAAACTCAAGTAATACAGTGCTTACAGGTACATAGTGATAGACAAGCCTCAACATGAGGTGACTTAACAAATAGTACAAAATTGGTTTTGCAACAAAAATAACAATACAGAGCAGAAATATATAAAATTACAGGGAATCATTAAGTCAGTAATTTCAGGTAAAAACAGTACAAATTCAACAGTCCAGGGTCGTGAACAACTCAAATCAGTTACAGCAGGTAGGAGATAGGCAGGGGCTGAAGTGTGTGACACATAAGGTGCAAGAGTGCAATACGTAACATACTAGAAGGTGTGAGACATAGAAAAATCAAAGAGGAGTAGGCATGGGCAGAGGTGGAGGGGCAGGCATTAGAACAGGTGTGACTCAGTGAGGGAGAGGTGAGAAAACACCTTTAGATGTTGCGTTAACATGCGTTAAACAGAAAAGCAGTGACAAGTGGCTTCAGATAGGAGCCAATCTTTTAGATTTTTCTTGAAAGACAGGTGGGGAAAGACGATTGGATGGATAAAGGGATTCTGTTCCAAAGTTAGGGGGGCAGAGATGGAGAAAGCTTTACTCCCCATGGAAGTGGAAATGCGTGGGACATCCAGCGAGGGGATGGAGGATACTTGGAGACTCCTCAGAGCTACTCTGTTACTAAAGATGAGTATGGAGACAGGTGGCTGCCCCTAAGCATATTGTCCACTATGCAGCCCAGGGCAAAATTGAAACGGCTTTGTAGAGGGAGACACCCTAGGGACTGGAAGAGTCTGCAGTGATGAGTGGAATAGGAAGCCTGAAGGACAAAGTGACATGTTGTTGTTGTACGCTGTGTTCATGCAAGAGCACATTGCAGAGTACACAGGGGAGTAGACAGGGGAGCAGTATTCAGGTATGGGTAGCAGGTTTCCTTGAGCGATAGCAAGGCGCACCTCATCAGATAGATATTGCTTGAGTCTGTAGGCAGCACCTAACTTCTGTTTGATTCGCCACACTGAGTAGTCTATGTGCGCAGAGAAAGTAAGGTGGGGATCAAGGGTAACACCCAGGTATTTGAAAGCAGGGACATTTTTGAGAGTAATGGGACTGTATCAAGATTGAGAGGATGAGACTAACATTTGAGTCACTTAATTTTCCGCTGTTGTCACTGTCTTTGTGGTCTCAATAAAATAGAGCGCTCTATTAAATGAATAAACTAAACTAGATATTCCAACAAATATCATTCTAACCATTCTATATATATAAATTCTATCATCCCTTATGCTAAGTACATACAAAACTCATTACATGTCTAACATAGGTGATGAATTACATTCTCAAAAGAAAGAGTTCAAAAAAATCAAAAAGACAGCAATCTCCAAATATTGACGTGACTGTAACTTTTGTAATGGAGTTCAACCCTTTGGCTGGACAAGTAGGTGGTGTGGTGCACAAATTCTGGCCCATTTTATTAACAGATGAAACACTGCAACATAATATAGCACAGACACCAGGGTAACCTTCAGCAATGGGAAAAATATTGGGGAGCACCTTAGCAGGAGTTACTTTGTTATAATGGAAATTTCCGCCAGCTCGCTGGCGCAGGGGCAGGGTGCTGACCTGTGATGCTGGTGACCCGGGTTCAGGAATGACCCAGGATATCGGAGGACCGGCTGGGGGGAGAATAATTGAGCTTCCAACAACTGCTCTCCTTCTCTAGGGGGGAGGGTGGAAGAGTGTTTGGCATTATACGGACACCTAGCTGAGGCTGGGTGTACTGAATATGCCAACGCCAATACGTTTGTGGGTGGGGCGGATGCTGGCCGTCATTGCACGTTCCCGCCCCCATACATCAGGGAGAAAATTGCAGCCGGCTGCCTTGATGAAACCCCCCCTCAGCTTCAAAAAGCTCCCAGGCTGGCTCCCTGACCTATCCCATTGATTGCGGCACTATGGGCCGGTGCCACAACCCTGCCCTGGGGGGTAAGCCAAGGGATATAAGGGAGCCACACGCAATGTGGGAGTGGGAGCAGAAGAGTCCGTGACTGGGCTGAAGAACCAGCGGTGAGTTGGCGAAATAAAGCATAATAAATAAAAAAAAATGGACATTTCCTTGGGGGCACAAAATGGCTCACAAAGAAGCTGACTGGCTTTTTCAAGTGTGGGAAATGCAATATTTACAAATACACACAAACAGGGAAAAGCCCTGTATTGAAAAAAGACAGTAGAAACGAAACAATTCATTACATGCAACTCTCCTTTTTCAGCGTACATTTGCCAATGTTCTTGTAATCAACAGTATGTGGGTATGACCACAAGACCAGTAAAACTCAGACTATAGGAACACGTAGGAGCCATTTTAAATGGCAATCGAACTAATGTATTAGGTGCCTATTTTCTCAATTGTCATGAATGTAAACCTGACTGTTTTAGATTTACAGTTCTTGAACATGTGCTCAGACATCTGAGGGGAGGAAATAATAATAATAACAATAACAATAATAATAATAAAACTTTATTGTTATGGTGCCTTTCCAAAACCAAGGTGCCGAACAAAATTTAAAACATATCACACATTACACATACTGCAGCGGCTTAGTTGATGCAACAAACAACCAACCAAAATAAAATAAATAACACAAGTCAGTCGCCAAATGCTTGGTGCCAAAGATGTGTTTTTAAAGCTTGTTTAAATCCCTCCATGGACGCACACTCACGTAACTGGTGGGGTAGAGAATTACAGAGAGAAGGGGCTGCATGCATAAACTCCTGGGCCCCAGAAGATTGTAAATAAACTCCTGGAATCTCTAACAACCCCTCACTAGCTGAGTGGAGTGATCACCCGGGGCGGTAGGGTATCAGAAGCTCTTTCAGGTAGTCTGGGCCCTGTCTGTGTAGGGCTTTATAATTCAGAAGACTGACTTTAAAGGTGATCCACCATTGTAACGGCAGCCAGTGCAGACTGCGCAGCACTGGAGAAATATGGCAGGACCGGGAGGTTCCCGTCAAAAACTGGGCTGCTGCATTCTGCACTAGCTGCAAACAGCGGATTTCCACCCCAGGTAGCCCTAGGTACAAGGAGTTGCAATAGTCCAAGCGCGAGGACACAAAGGCGAGAACCAGCGTGGGAAGGTCACCGGATGGAACAAGGTGCTTAATCCTGGCAATATTCCTCAGATGGTAAAATGAGGTCTTGATGACGGCCAACACCTGGAAGTTCAGGGTCAGCCCTTCGTCAAAGATTACCCCCAGGTTCCACACCTGCTCAGAGGCTGGAAATGATAAACCCCCCCAAAAAAGCCCCGAGGGTCAACCTACCCCCGACCCCTCTATCCGGCGTTCTGGGTCCACAACCAGCACTTCATTCTTTCCTGAGTTCAGCTTCAACCAGCTTGAATCCATCCACTCATGGATCTCCACCACGCAGTTATTAAAGACTGAGAAAGCTCTATTTTGGTCGGGTGCAAAAGAAAGGTAGAGCTGGGTATCATCAGCATAGCAGTGAAACCTCAGTCCATACCTCCTTACAATGTCTCCGAGTGGCAGCAAGTACACTGCAAACAGCATGGGGGCCAACATCGATCCCTGAGGAACCCCACATAACAGAGGGATTGGGTCCGAAGAATGAATCCTGGACACCACCCTCTGAGTTCTTCCTGAGAGGAAAGATGTAAACCACCTGAGGACTGTACCCGACAGGCCACAGATGGACCTCAGATGACCGAGCAGGACCCCATGGTCCACAGTGTCAAAAGCTGATAAGAGATCAAGAAGGACCAAGGTGGAACGGTTCTTCCAATCTCTAGACATCAGGAGATCATTGAGCACCCGAACCAGTGCTGTCTCCATACTATGCCTCTTTCGGAAGCTGGACTGGAGGGGCTCATAGATATCATGGATGACCAAATGGTTCTCCAGCTGTATGGCCACTACCTTCTTAACCACCTTCCCTAAAAAGGGAAAGTTGGAGATTGGTCTGTAGTTCGCATGGCAGCTTGGGTCCAAAGAAGCTTTCTTCAGAAGGGGTGTTACCACCACCTCCTTCAGGGAGCTAGGAAACTCACCTGTTTCCAAGGAGCACCAAACTATCTGTGCAAGAACCGGACCAATAGAATCAATACAACCCAAAACCAGGGAAGTTGGTCCTGGGTCCAAACTACAGTACGTAGGGTGCACACCCTGGACAATCCTCATGATATCCATGAACTCTGGACAGCTGAAGGAACTCCAGGAAAGCTGGAGGCTAGTGGCCAAGAGCTGGTCACCAGCAACGCCCATAGAGTGTGCCGGTTGGAGAGCTGCCCTGATGTCGGCCACCTTAGCCGCAAGGAACCGAGCAAGCTCATCACACTCTGTATGTGAAAACGCTTTCTGAACTTGTAGGCAGGCTGGGTTGCACAGTCTGTCCACAGTTCAGAAAAGCTGAGCTGGTTGGTTCTGAGCAGCTACAATCTCCCCAGACAGGAACTCTGCCTTCTTATGGGTGATTGCAGATTGATAGGCTTGATAATAGTCCCTCAACCTAAGGTGGTCGGTATCAAGGGCAGATTTCCGCCAGCAACGCTCTAACCTTCATCCTAGTCACTGCATCTACTTCAAGGTCCCATCAAACCATAGGACCTGAGGACAAAGGGAGAGAGGATGAACACAGACAGGAGCAATGACATCCAGGGCCACCGAAATGGCTGTATTATAGGCCACCATGAGGTCCTCTGGGTCGCTGTTTGCTACGGGAATAGACGATAGGTCAAGTACCACCGTTAGGCTTTCAGAGCTAACATCTCATAAAGGGCGATATTTGACCATCTCCACAGGAGTAAGCCTCCGGGGGGGGCACTAAAATTGAACCCCACGGTGTAATGATCGGACCATCCGACTGGTTCCACCCCCAAATCTGAGGCTTCGAACCCCAGGAGGAAAACTAAGTCAAGAGAGTGACCACGTTTATGGGTAACTATCTGTGTAAGGCCCAGAGATGTCATCAACTGGAGGAAGTGTTGTCCAAATTGTGAGAGTTCATCGACCCAGGCATTAAAGTCATCCAGGACCATCAGCCTGGGAGACTTAAATGCCATGTCGATGATGAAATCCGCCACTTCCTGAAGGAACCGTTTCCCATCCCCAGGTGGACGGTAGATGAGGACGATCCTACAACCTACATCTGCTACCACAGTACACTCAAATGACTCAGTCTCCTCAACTGGTACACTCATGAGGCCCAATTCGGTCTTGAAACAGACTGCAACCCCCCCCACGTGATCCAATCTCGAGCGGTGGATTACCGAGTAACCAGTTGGAATTGCGGTCTCTAATATAGGGCCAGAGTTCTCATCCAGCCAGGTCTCAGTGATACAGGCCAGATCCACTGAATTTACAAGATCTGCAATAATGCACCTGGTTCTGGTGCCACCCGAACTACATGCACACCCAAATTGATGGTGCCCTTGGGTATGGCAACCAGACATGGAGAACCATGATCTGGGTTCCATTTCGTCCCAGGGCATCTTCTGAACCCCACAACTCCAATGGGATGGCTCCGCTCATTCAAACTCCGCCGTTCACACCCCCCAACCCCCCTCCTCCCACTATGTGCAATACCCAGTGCTCTACAGCACTGGTAGATAGAATAATGTAAAGAGGGGGAGACAGAGGGGCAGAGGGCGGAGGATGAATAGCGCACAACCATGGGGGCAGGCCTCCAACACATTCTGGCGACCAAATTAAACAAAAACTAGCCACATAAACATAGACTAATCTTTAAAATTAAACTAAACCAAAACTCCCCCTCAACCAAAATCACAAAATTTAAAATAAATAAAATATGAAGTCACAGTTTTTAAGTCCAAGTCTAAGGTAGTTTAGATGACAAAAAAACATGCAGAGCAGAAAATCTGAAGAGCTACTAAGGTCACAATGATATGACAAGGCCAAAACTTTCCAGTACCCAATAGATCTCTCACTTCTAAAGGGCAGATAGACAAATCCCAGGAAGTCACACTTCCAGGGCAAGACAGATACTAAGTCTTACTGGAGTCTTCACACGCATTAGTTACTCCCACCAAAGAAGAACAAGACCAGAAGTCCAAATATTTCGCAGTCCAAGGGTACTCTCACTGCCCAGGCTTGAGAAAATGGCAAGGCACTCTCACTGCCTTCCTAGAAAAATCCTCTTCAGTTGGTTACTGGCAGCACTGAAGCTAACACAGGCCCCAAAAAATCACCAACCAGGGGTCGGTCGCAAAGCACACAGCCAGCACTACGGGTCTCCATCCAGGTCCACCCAAGCAGCGGGACTAGTGGAAAGACCCTGGGGGCCACCCACTCACACCACTGGCTACCCAGTGAGATACAGCCAAAGCCCCCCACCCAGCTGCATACCCACAATCAAACCCACTGGGGGAATCGGGACCAACCAGTTACCTCCTCAAATTAAACAGCTCTTAACCCACCAACCTGCACCTTGCTGCGCTGACTGTAAGAATTCAAAAGGAGCTTCACTTCCTCACAGATTCCTTGTCTTTCAAAGCCTCTGATTCTCCGTCAGCTGGCAATCCACAAAACCAACCGACCAGGAAGCATACATGCCCCAGAAGTCTGGAATAATCCAACAACAGGATCTAATCAATCCAAATAGCAAAAAACAGCCAGTCCAATAGTTTAAACATATGAGGGTGGTAACAGGTGGTAGTGGTATCGGGATACACCCCAATACACACTACAATGCAATCACCATGCAACAAACCAGCATCACACCTGGTCACGGTATACTATGACTGCAGTTCGCCAACAAATGTTAAAGGAAGGAGGAGAGCTTGAGAGATGAAATGTTCCTAAACTAGATAGTTAATCTGAGTAGTTAATCCTCTGAACAGCACTTCAGTAGGCGTCCAAGAACTCCCAGCGGAACCTCAAACAGACGGCGCAGAACCAAAACAAAACAAACTGAATAAAACTGGTGCCCTAAATAAACAGACACGCAAACAAACAGAGCAAATACAAATAAAACAGCTCAAAATTAAAAACTAAATAAAACTGAAAAAGGAAACGAACTAAAACGAACTAAAATCAGACACTAAGTCACTGTAGCAACTGACGGCACACCCAGCCCGGGTACAAGTTATGTCACAAAAAGAAACAAAGTGGATTGTGGTCTTGAATACTGGTACACCAGTATGACTAAATGGAGAGATCAATTTTATACCGTATTTGTAGCACTGATATATTAATGACACTTCTGCACTTGCAAATACTTATTGGATAATAATTTTGCCATGTATTTCTTTCATGATACCCTTCCCCCCCACACTTAAAAATAATAAAAATAGAAATAAAACTATTATCATCCCCTTCAACTCATTCCAGTATATTTACCAATAATACCAAGGATTATGTATTGGTTATTATTATTTCTATGTTTATTAGAGTTTAGTTAAAATGTAATTTATATAATTTTCCATTCATAATATGTTTTAATTTATCAAATTTAAATATTATTAGTTAACTTACATAGTCTATACTGGTTTAATTTTTTTTTTCTTTCTATGCATTTTGATCTATGAATTAATGGAGATCACGATCCCATGGCTTGTGCTGGATATCACCCCTATGAAATGCACACTGTTGCTGTAACTTTGGTTTGAATAGTAAATTCATACAATAAACCTGAAAAAAACCTTTCCTTGGGGCCACAGTTTGCCAAGCAATGTTATTGCAATCATACATTTTATTACTCCAGCTCTCACCCCCCCTACTCTTTTTCTGAACTCTTTCTTTTGAGAATGTAATTCATTACCTATGTTAGACATATGATGAGGTTCGTAAAATACATGGATAAAAAACTGGACTCATTTAATAATAGGGTGACAGTGTCTGAGTCCAAAATGGAAATAGTTTAGTGGATGCTCAGAAGGCCACAACGTCAGATAAAACAGGGCCATCACAGCAGGGGTGCTGCAAGAAAATAAAATACTGAGGTTAGGGTTAGAACAGTTAGAAAATGGAGCAATAATATTTAATGTGCAGCTGCTGGGGGATAAAGAGGGCTGGGAAGGCCAGGACCTGATACAATTTGTCTTAGACTTAAAATATGAGCTGAGCTTGGAACTTACAGGGTCTATCTTTTGAGCATACTGAATTAACCCAAGGAAAAGACCCTCTGACCCAGATTTGACACATACTATCCCTATAGTGATTGCTGGGCCTCACATCAAATATGATATTTTGTTGGCAGCACAATGTAAAGGCCAGGTTGCCCTTTCAGATGAGACACAATTATTTTTCTTCTCAAACCTGAGTTTTGCTACTAGACAGTGTCGGAAAGCTTTCAGTGTTATCAGAACAGAATTGAAATCCTTTGGTGTGCTACACTCTTTACAACTGCCAGCCAAGTTTAAAATCTTGTGTGCTGCAAAAATATTTCTTTATTATGACCCTAGAGAGGCTGGAAAGCAAATCTTGAAAATCAAAGAGGATTTTACCAAACTATCACAGATACCCAATGAAGAAAGCTGAATATATGAAGGTTGCTGAGCTTCTCCTGTCTTACTGTTTCACTGACTTTTATGGACATTCTCTCCCCATTAAGGTACAGGACTTTGCTTTAATTTAAATATATGCGGCTTTGGGGTCTCTGGAGAGTGACAGGAGACTCACTCATTTCAGATGTTTTTTTGTTTATTTGCTTAACAGGTAAAGCATACTGGAATTAATTCCATTTACAGATGTGACCCACAAATAACAAAAGAAGACATACATCACATAATAACTTTTAACATCTAAGACAAAATTTGTCAGCATTAATCATTTTCTTTAAAAAAAGATTACATAAAGCATACACATTCAGATTACATGCTAAAGTACTCAACTACTTTACATATGGGAAGTGTGGTTTGTACAACTCAAATAACGTTTACATGTCTGGCCACTCCTCTAGTCTCTTGATGTTGGACATGAAGATTAATGGAGTCAAGATGGCAGCGACTTCATGGTCGAGGGAGCTTTAGCACTATATATGCACAATCCACACACACTACACAGAGCAGCTCATACTCATTTTCCCACTGCAACAAGAAACCACAGGTGAGGTACCAGGAGTGATTTTCAAGTGTCCAGTTGTCTCCTAAGACCATTTACTCAGGTACTCTGTCACTGTTATTTCATAAATCTCGGCTAAGTTTATAGACTGAGGTGATAAAGATTGTTCATTTCTGTCTGCCTAACACTGACTGAGGTACAGCTTATTGTCCCCAGATACTTGTTTCACAATGTTCTAATTGCTATACTGCAATGGTTGAGATTCACCATTGTGTTACCAGTCTCTACAGAGCTGCACACCGTCCAGGAACCCAGGAGCCAGTGTTAGCGAGTACCGGTGATGGCACTCAGGGAATTGTCTGGCTCTTTCTTTGCTTGCCTGCTTGTTACTACTTATAAAACAGAGCCTGCAAGCCTCATAAAGATCATTATGGAAGGCCTTCTGCATTTGATGTTTTTTATCTCACTCTGAACAGATAACAGATGGCTCCTACTCAATTACTACTCCTATTCTTCAATCACTTGTTGTTTTCCATGGAATCTGTTGAAAGCACTGGAGTAAGTGCCACAGTGACTGATTTTATTATTGGAGATCATAGGACTAAAACTAAATACTGGTTGCCTTTTAATTGACTTTCTGTCCTTTTGAAGTCTACAATCAAAATCGAGGATGTTGACAAGTTTTGAAAAAATGTGTGTGTTTTAAATGTTTTCACCACAGTATCATGGTAGCAAAGGTCTAGTTCTTCAGTCAAGAGTCAGGTGTAAATCTGCCTCTTTGAGGTGATATTTATGAACTCTCTGGAATTTCTAGAGGTCTATTGAATCATAATTTTTTTAAACAGATCTTGGTTAAACGTTTATAATAACCAATCTATGAAATAATTTAACTGTTTATCTACATTCTAGGAGTTTGACAACCTTTCCTTATTGTATCTTGCTGAATACCTATTGGAAATATTGCAGCAACTGTAAAACATATTTATTAAAACTTGTATAAGTTAAAAATTTCCTTTAAGTATAACTAATTGTAATTATGGGTAATGCAAGGGGACAGAGGAAAAAAACAAGTAGTTGTTCCCCATTATTTGGTGAACTGGTACTAACCAGAAAAAAGGCACAACTAAGGCTAAATAGACAAAGCAAACTAAAATGACTGAGCACTTAACTTTATTCAAGTCTTTTGAGGCAGAAAAAAAACTCTACTTCAAAAATTAGAACATATACTGTAGTTCTTTGCCAGCACTTAACAACACAGAGTTGGAGGCAGTTGATTCATTAGAGAAAACACCTGCTCTTACCCCTCTACAATTCTTCTGGTGATACTGGGCTTAATCTTTCAAATTGTGTTGGAAATGAAGAAAAAAATCTGATAATTAAAGTTTATCAGGTGAAAAATCACTAGGCAATAGCTTTCTTTTTGGGTCTATGGCACTGATAGCATAACTGACGAACTAAAGTCTAATAAAAGCTACCAAAGGGATAATGTTACAATACAGAAACATGACATGAAGGAAGTTTTACAAGATTTACACCAAACAGTAGCGGTGTTAAGAGATACAGAAACAAAACATGATAAGAACTTGAACGGTACTACGGTAGATCATAGTAAAGAGAAGGGAACCGAACAACACTATACTCCCTTGTTACTTAGTGAATATTTAATCAGACGATTAAAAAAATCAACAGAATACTAATTTACTATTGATGGAACAACTGATTATTGTTAAAGATAGCTTGGAACTAGCAAGAGAAGACATTGCATTGAACAGAGCCAATTGGATAATGTCACTGACAGATTAAATGTTTTGGCCCCTAAAAGAATCCTCAACTAGAACCTCTTTATCCTCTAAGATGTTTAAAACAGTCAAAGAGGAAGATTTCAAGGCATTTTGGAAGCTTGTAGCTAAAGGCACCAACAACTATGGTATAATGATAACACTGATACTTATGACACGGAAAGTAAATGGATACAACATTGCTCTCATTTATTTTTTGATCCAGAATTACAGGAGATTAAAATGTTTACTGGAATAGTGGGTTCAAATAGAATGTTGCATCTAATTTCAACAAAAGAGGTCTATCTTGCTATAAAATCTTTAAAGCTGAAAAAAGCTCCTGGACCTGGTGGAATCCTGGCAGAAGTATACAATGTTAATACTGCACTATAGAGGACTTTGTACCATATTCCTGGCAGGGTTCTGTTATTGTTCCAATTTATAAAAAGGTAGTCTCTTGGACCCACAAATGTATAGGCCATAAGCCTCCTTGACATCAATCTTAAATTTTTTTCAAAAAAAATTTAGAAAGACTAAAAATACAGACACATAATAACAGGAGGACTGAGTGAATTGCAAGCTGGGTTTGGAAGTGGGTATTCCACACTCGATAATTGCTTTGTTATAGCTCATCTAGTAGAAAAATATGTGCAATTAAGGAAACAAAGATTGTTGTATTTGTTTATTATTCTGCTGTATTCAACTCAGTCTCCAGATCTGCTCTTTAGGGACCCCTCCTACAAAGAGGAACAGACCCAGTATTGGTTTGAATTATTTCCAATCTTTACTTAAATGCCTGGGCGCAAGTTAAATATGGACAAAAAGGAAAGTGACCAAAGTATTCTGCACAAACAAGGGTGTCAGACAAGGGTATCTAGTGGCACCCATCTTATTCTGTTTTTATGTGGATTAACTCCTCACAGAATTGGAAGCCCTGGAATCAGACTCACCAAAAATAAGCTCCTGCATATGTCCTGCATTGGCATGTGCAGATGATCCGATGCATATGGCTTTTTTCTTTTTTTCATGTAGGTGTTTATTCCTCCTGGGGGGGGGGCTGCAGCTGCTTGTCTGCCAACCCTGCTGGACTATGGGGCCATTCGGGATCTTGATACACTATGTGGAGCCCGGCGGTGCCTCTGAAGCCAGCCTGGAGGCTTCATCCTGCAGTGGTGCTCGAGGTTTCCACATTTTCTCCCCAGTTACCTGGGGCCCCAGACAGAGAGGTGCATGTACGTGGAGGCGAGCATGCACCGTCTTGCTCCGGTGAGGGCCCCTTGCTCTCACCCGCTTGGCCTAGTGTCCTGGCTCCCACAGCTTGCACTGTCCCCTGGCCTCCACCATGAGGCAGTCAAGAGCCGAGGGAGCACAGATCCCTCCCCGGAGAGGAGAGCTGCCTATTGGCAGCTCAATCCTGCACCACTCCCCCCGGTACTGACCGCTGATGACCCATGCTCATTCCTGAACATAGGTCACCAGCATAGCGAGAGGTAAGGTGACCAGTGCCTCAGCCCTCTATGCCACTGGGCCAGGATTGTTATGGTTTTGACAAAAAAAGGTCTGCAAAAAAATTGATTTATGAGAAGTAAAATCTAAGAAACTCAGATTGTCAATTAAGTTTAGTAAAACCCAAAAATTGATCTTTGGACAGAAAAAAAAGTCAGAAAATTGGTACTTGGGCAGTCTTGGAAAATAGTCTATTACTAGATTTTATTAAAAACATCACACAGGATGACAACATTACCCTTTTAGGTGAGCTAAATCTCCCAGGAATACAGTGGGATTCATTGCAAATGGAGACCCAGGTAGAGGCTAGCTACCTGGAAGTCTGTATGCTAGCTGGATTAGAACAATTTGTTCTAGAAAACACCAGGGGAACCCATATTTTGGATGTGGTTTTAAGCAATATGCCTAATAACATTTGTAATTGCAAAATTGGACCACCTTTGGACTCTAGTGACCATTCTATGGTTAGTTTTGAATATATGGGGACCTTGGAAAGTATTACTGGCAGTACAGTTTTATATAACCTCAATAAAGCTGAATTTAACAGAATGAAACAAGAGTTGGCTGAATGGAATTGGACAGCCGAGCTTAACAATCAAACACTGCCAGTTATGTGGGAAAAGCTTAGTAATAAAATTAATAACTTGGTCTATACATATACACCAACCATAAAAAAATATAATAGGCCCAGGAAAACTCTTCCCCCATGACTGACCCCTGCTGTTAAAAAAAATCAATTAAAAAGAAGAACAGGGCATAAAATCAGGTAAAACTGAGCGCTGATAATAGGTGTTGGGAAACATATAGGCAATGCCTTAAAGATGCCCAGAGGACAATTGCCAAAGCCAAAGATAAGCATGAGTACCACTTAGCTGCTAAGGTAAAGGACAAGTATAAGTTATTTTCTGCCTAAATAAACAAAAAGAAGGGAGTTAGTAGGAAGGTTGGCCCTCTAAAGGACAGTACTGGTAATATACTAACTGACAAGGATATGGCTGCCCATTTTAACAGTTATTTCTCCTCAGTATTTATTGTAGGATCACAAGTTCCCAAAGTTAATACTGAACAACAAATGTTTGTTGATTCCCAAATTGAGTTACAGGATGTTGTGGAAAGGCTAAAAAAATTAAACCACAACAAGGCGCAAGGCCCAGATGGATTACATCCAAGAGTTCTTAAGGAGTTGGCTGAAAGCCTGGCAGGGCCTGTTACTTTCCTTTTTCAGAAATCCTTGGATACAGGACAAGTTCTGGATGTACGGAGACAAGCCACAGTTGTCCCCATTCACAAAAAAGGTTCCAGACAGGAGGTTAGCAATTATAGACCTATTAGCCTGATCTCTGTCCTTGGGAAGATACTGGAGGGCATAGTTAAGGATAAGATCATGAACTGTATATTTATTTATTTATTTATGAGTATTCGGAAAAACCTTTGAGCGTGAGCTCTTTTACAAAGGTTCCACGTCAGGGTGGACAAACATAGCAAAACACAAATACAGTGGTTACAGGTTTCGGAACACGTTCAGTTACAAAGGTTCCACATCATGGAGGACAAATGATACAGAAACACCAGTACAGTAAATACAGATTTCAGATCATATACAGTTGTTTCAGGATTAGCACAAATACAGTGGTTACAGACAACAGAAGGATACAGTCATACAGGTTCAGCGCATTAGGCAGTTCAATAGTCATGGTTTCAGTGCTGGGTTTAACGGTGGTAGTGGGAGAGTCTATCAGATTTCTCTTGGAGGGCACGTGCATTGCGAGATAGACTGTAGGTGCAGTTTGAGGCCAGTTTTGAATTGAGGCAGGCTGTGTGTATGTAGTTTCTGCGGGAGTTCATTTAGCCAGAGGGGGGCTTGGTAGGTGAAGGTCCGCTGACCAAGTGAGGTTCGCCGGAATGGGATGGACAGTGCACCGTTTTTCTTCCCCCTGGTGATATGTGATGAGGGAGAGGCCTCGAGCAGGTTTACTATGCAGGGTGGTGTTTTTCCGAGGAGAGCCTTTTTACCCAATAGACAGGTTTGATATTTGAGCCTGTCTTTTAGGCTCAGCCAGTTAGTGCTTTTATACAGAGTGCAAGTATGGGTGTAATGGTCTGCGCTCAGGGTTAGGTGGCATGCCTTATTTAATGCAATTTGGACCCTGTTGAGTGCAGTGTCAGTGGCAGCTCCATAGAGCACAAGCCCGTAGTCTATCGTGGGAAGTATTGAGCTGGAGACTGAGAGTCGGAGTGCTTCCAGAGTGAGGGAGTTTTTATGTCTGTAGAGGACCCCGATCTTTGTGTTAACTGACCTGACAAGGGAGTCAATACGGTTTGTATACGTGAGAGAGTCATCAAGGGTGACCCCTAGGTACTTAAATGATTGTACCTGCTCAATCTGTTCACCTGCATTATTGAAGATATTGAGGGGGGAGGAGCCTGCGCTTATTGTAATGGCTGGAGTGGATCACGGCCTTGGTTTTCTTGTAGTTCAGTAGCAGCCTTTTCCTACAGAACCAGTCCTCGAGTTTGTTGAAGGAGGTTTGTAGTTCTGTTTGTAGTGCTGCCTGGGAGGTGCCACTGCTTAGCAGCACAGCATCATCCGCATACAGGATGAGACTGGTGTCACAGGCCATGGGCAGTTCATTAATAAAGAGGCTGAAAAGCAAGGAGCCAAGGATTGATCCCTGAGGAACTCCTAGGAGTACCTCTCTGGAGCTGGATAGTGTCTGCCTGATTTTGACTCGCTGACTCCTTTGTGATAGGTAATCATTGAGCCAATTTAGGGCGTTTGGTGCCACTCCCATTTTTTGGAGCTGGGATATCAGTAGAGGGTGGTTGACAGTATCGAAGGCTTTAGTGAGGTCGATGAAGATGGAGCCCACCAATTTACCTTCATCTAGTGCCTTGTGTGTGTAATCGGAGTATGCAAGCAATGCAGTGGTGGTACTGTGTTTCTGCTGGGAACCGTGTTGGTTTGGGCAGAGCAAATTGTACTTGTTCAGGTATTTGGTGAGTTGGTTTGCTACAATTTTCTCCAGTGCTTTAGATAGTGGGGAGAGGATAGATATTGGCCTGTAGTTAGATATCATTGCCTTGTCACCACTCTTATACACTAGGGTTACCAGGGCTTGCTTCCAGATTTCCGGGAATTGGGTTAGGGCCAGGGATTTGTTAAACAGCATTGTAATGGGTTTGATCATAACATCAAGTGTCAGAGATAGTAACTTCATGTCTATCCCATCACTCCCCAGCCTAGTTTTTCCTAGGACTTTCCTGACCATTGTTAGGGCCTCCCTTTCCGTCACGTTCTTAAAGTAGAAAGTTGGGTGATTTGTATTGGTGTGGTTTTCGCAGCCTTGGTTATCCACCGGCAGAAGGTAGTCTGGGGGAGTACTGGGGCTAGGTCAGTGAAGGCCTGGTTGAAGGCGTCAGCAATGACTATAGGATCTGTGGAGGGTGCGTTGTTTATATTGAGTGTTTTAGGACTCCGCTTCTGGTCTTTGCCGAGGGTGTTCTTGAGATTATCCCAAAACCTCTTCCCATCTCCCCAGGCATTGTTGAGCTGGGTCTTGTGGAAGTTGGCCTTTGCAAGCAGGACCAGTTTTGTGCACTGATTTCTAGCAGTTTTGTAACATTGTAAGTCATGCTTACAACCAGAATTTAAGGCTTTGACCCAAAGGCAGTCCCTTTCTTTTAAGAGAGAGAGAGGAGCTTTCCATCCAGCCAGCCGTTTTCCACTCCACGGATTTTTTGTTTAGTGCGTGGGGCATGAATATCACAGATGGAGTTGAAACCCTCCGTGAAAAAGCTGAGTGCCTAGTTCATGGTGGGCGCCTTGTGTATGGGGGACCAGTTGTAGGCAGACAGTGCTGATATGATGGAACCAAATTTGCCCTTTCACAGGACCCTGCTCGCGATGAGGCGTGGTGGGCTTTTGGCAATTTTACTGTTCCAGAGAAAGGAGATTGGTGAGTGGTCGCTCAGTACATCCGGGAGAACTCTGAGTTCAGAGAATCTGGACGGTGTGCTGATGTGCTTGGGGCCAGGGATGAGTCACAACATGGATTCACAAGGGGCAGGTCATGCCAAACTAACCTACTAGAATTCTATGGCAAGGTCAATAGAGCCATAGATGAAGGAGAATCAGTGGATGTCGTGTTTTTAGACTTTGCCAAGGCCTTTGATAAAGTCCCTCATGAGGAGCTGATTAAGGCTCTTAAAAAACTTGGTACCCAGGCTGGAATATCAAAATGGATTGGGGCCTGGTTATCAGGAAGGAGACAAAGGGTTTGCATCAGAGGAGAACTCTCTAGGTGGGTGGACATGACTAGTGGGGTGCCTCAGGGATCCGTGCTGGGTCCTTGTCTTTTTAATCTATATATTTCAACTATGAAGCCAAAAACTGACATATGGATATCTAAATTTGCAGATGATACTTGTCTGGGCTACCCAGTAAATAGTCAAGAGGATGCTACAGGGATACTTGAAGTCTGGGGCCATGCAAAAAGATCCTTGTTTAATATTGAGAAGTGCACTGTGATGCACCTGGTTAAAAACAACCCCCAACATGATTACACGTTAGCTGGGAAGGTCTTAAGGACTGTTAAGGATGAGAGAGATTTGGGAGTAAGGGTCAGTAATGACCTTAGATTTAAACAACAGTATAATCAGGTGATTAAAAAAACTAGCGGCATCTAGAGCTGCATTCACAGGCACATTAAGAGTAGGAGTAAGGCAGTGATGGTTCCCTTCGATACCTCCCTGGTGCGCCCACATATTGAGTACTGTGCTCAGTTTTGGGCTCCTGGGCATAATGGAGATATAAAAGCCCTAGTAAAAGTTCAAAGAAGGGCTACAAGAAGAATCAAAGAGGTCAGGGGTCGGTCGGCCTGGTGGCGCTGAGTGTTGAGTCATTGAACGCCACACCTCGCGCCTCGCTGGTGACCCATGTTCGGGAATGAGCACGGGTTGCCATGGGTCAGCTGGGAGGAGATGGATTGAGCATCCTATAGACTGCTCTCCATCTCCGGGGAGTGGGGAGTACAGCAGCCGGTGCTCGCCTTACCCCTAGCGAGGCCGGGACTCCATGGCATGGAGCTGCATCACAGGGGGTGGGGGGGTGGCAGACGCTTGACTGGTTCATGCACGGGAGCGTCTGCGGGCTCAGTCACTGGTGTCACTGCATGCTGCTCTCCTGCAAGAGGGGAAAATGGAAAATAGCCCCGGATGAATGAAGCTGTCCCCACGACGCAACCCCCGAGAAGGCACCTCCCTGGCAATGGTCCATTTGGGGTGGGTCGAGTCACTCCCCACCACCCTGCCATGAAGGGTAAGTCGTGGGTGCAAAAGGGAGGGGGTCTGTCCTTCAGAGATGGGTGCCAAGGTGACAACTGATGGCAGGCTTGCCGCCAAAAGCTCTGGAAAGAAATACCAGTATAAAAAAAAATTAAAAAAAAGAGTTCAGGGGTCAAGATTATGCAGCAAGGTTGCAAAACCTGGAGCTATATTCATTGGAATACCGCAGATCAAGGGGAGACATGTGTTTAATTTTCAGAGCACTGATGGATTCACATCTATGGGAACAGTTGGGGCTTAAGTTGAGAGACCAGAAATATAACACTAGAGCCCATCCCATACAGTTAACAAGTGAGAGATATAATACCCAGCTAAGGAAGTTCTGGTTCTCAGTGAGAGTTGCTAAGATTTGGAACAAACTCCCTGTGGAGGTGGTTGCAAGTAGAACCACGGAAACCTTCAAGCATTCCTTAGACTCCTATCTGATAAGTAATAACATTACTGGGTACCACTAGTATTTGTGCGAGCTAAAATTGACTTCAGTCTTTAAAAAGCTCTGAAAAAAACTATGAAACCGTAACCACTAGTTACGTTTACTCAGGTGTGACTTTTGCAGGAAATGGGTGATGGTCAAAACATGTCGATAACACCTTAGCAAATGTTAAAAAAACACTGTTGAGCTTTAAAAAATTTAATAATGCATATGGGTGCTTTTCATTAAAACCACTCATTAGTGTTCTCAGATCAAAGACTATAGCCCAACTGACGTATGGCATGGAAGTGTGGGACATATATATATATATATATATATATATATATAAAAAAAAGAGAGACATCCTAATGGTTTCTATTTTTAATTGCTAAGAGGACTTTAAGGTTTGTAACACTCTTATCCAGAAGCCTATATAAGATTGGAACTTGGTTTGGAGAACATCAATGCTGTCCTAGATATTCGCAAGCATAACTATTGGTTAAAACTGTCTAGAATGAAAACTGACAGATTGCCTTATATTTGTTTGGCTGAGAAAAAGGCTTGGTCTAAACAGGGGTGTAAAGCATCTGAGTGGTACAAAACCTTTCCAAGTAATACAAAGAAATATGATTTAATATTTTTAAATAGATATTATAAGAAAAATATTACTCATGGATTCACAGCGGGAAAGTCATGTCAAATGAATCTAATAGATTTATTTGACTGGGTGACTAAAGTAGTAGACCAGGGAGAGGCTGTGGACATGGCCTACCTGGACTTTAGCAAGGCATTTGACACAGTCCCAAACAAAAGATTAATAAACAAGTTAGCCAGCCTGGGAGTGGGTTCCAGGGTGGTAGCCTGGGTAAAAATTTGCTGGACAAAAGGATGTAGAGGGTAATAGTAAATGGAGTCCATTCTAAAGAAAGTGGGGTTACTAGCAGGGTACTGCAGGGTTCAGTACTGGGACTGGTCTTCTTTAATGTCTTTATAGGTGACATTGTGGAGGGGCTGGAAGGAAAAGCATGCCTCTTTGCAGATGACACAAAGATCTGCAACAGGGTTGTTACGCAAGGGGGGTGGACAGGATGAGAAGGGACTTGGCAAGGTTGGCGGAATGGTCAAATGTATGGCAGCTTAGATTCAATGCAAAGAAGTACAAAGTAATGCACCTGGGAAACAAAAACCTAGGGGAAGAGTACAGAATGCGGGGGAGGTACTAACAACAACACAAATGGAAAGCGACCTGGGGGTAGTCATATTAGAGGACCTAAAGGTAGGCATTCCATGTGAGAAGGCAGTAAGGAGGGCTGAGGGATACTGGGATGCATAGGGAGAGGCATCACCGGTAGAAAACAGAAAGTTGTTATCCCTCTGTACAGACAGTTGGTGAGATCCCATCTGGAGTACTGCGTGCAGTTCTGGAGACCCCATCTCCACAGGGACATAGACAGGATGGAGGCAGTCCAGAGGAGGGCAACTAAAATGGTGCAGGGTCTGCACCAGAAGCCATACTAAGAGAAACTAAAGGAGCTTAATATGTATACCCTCAAGGAAAGAAGGGAGAGGGAGACATGATAGAAACTTTCAAGTACCTCAAGGAATCAACAAAGTCCAAGAGGGTAGCATCTTTCAAAAAAAGATGTGCAAAAACAAGTGGGCACAATTTGAAGACTGAGGAGGGAAGGCTTAGGGGCAACATGAGGAAGTATTTTTTCACAGAGAGAGTGGTGGATGCATGGAACGGCCTTCCTGAGGAGGTAGTGAGGTCAAAAACAGTGGGGGAATTCAAGAATGCCATGGGACAGACATAAGGCAATTCTAGAGGGGGGGTAGGAGGAAGTAGGCTGTTGGTTAACTAGGATCTGCAGCTTATCCAATAGTTAGCAATTGAGCAGACTGGGTGGGCCAAGTGGGCCTTTATCTGCCAACAAAGTCTATGTTTCTTCACCTTAAATATAAGTCATACGTTAAGTAGAAAATCTGCAATTATTGGGCCAAAAATGATCTTATGAGCATTGCAAATTCATGTTACTCAAAATGGTTTGCATCGACTAATATATATTTTGGTTTTAAATTCTGTTTGGATGCACTTACCAACCCAAAACTTAGGAGAACATTTATTAGTTACAAATTTTAAACATTTAAAAGTAACATGTTAACTGCAAGACACAATAAAACTGTAACAAATAGTACCAAATGCTTCTGTTTAATGGACAAACAAGGAGATCTTATTCAGAGCAAGCTGAGGAAGAGGGGGTAGCAGAAGGAAAGGGCAAGGAGAAGAAGAACCAGACGTACAAGGAAGATGCAGTCATGGAGCTGAAGATTTGGGTCAGGGGGGCATGACAGGCAAGGAGATGTTGAACACAGATGGGAAGTAAGGGAGGATGAGCCAGGCTAGACAAACAGATGGGGTGGAAGGACCAGTCGCAAGCAGGGACGGGGGGGTAGCGGTGCAGTAAAGGATACTCAGGAGGAAGGGAGGCCTAGGATCAGAGGGGAGGGGTGGCCATGGTCAATAAGGAGAGGATGGCATGTGGCACCCAGATAATTGGATGAGCAAGGAACCAGCTGGGGGAGGGCCCGGAAGAAAGGACAAGGAGGGACATGGAAGGAGGGGAAACCTGGGGGGTGAGAATGGAGGCAAGGGAGTGGTTAGAGTGCTCCTGATGGGTGATTCTATGATCAGGGGTATCAAATGGGGTAGAGAGGGTGAAGTCTGCTCAGTTAGAACAAAATGCTTCCCTGGCCTGACGGTGCACAAGGCCAAGCACGAGGTATACCAACTGGCAAGGGACTGTGGAGGTTCCTTGGACATACTAGTGCACTTGGGTACCAACGACATGAGGGAAATAGTGAACTAGAGATACAGGCAAGGTTTCAGGAGCTAGCCAGGGTTTGCCATTCCATAGGATGCTCTAGTTCCTTCTCGGAAATCCTGCCGGTGCTGAGGGCTAGTGGTGAGAACAAGCAGGAAATTAGGGTGGTTAATCAGTGGCACTATCTCAATTTGGAGGGAAGGGAAGTGCTTAAGCTGAAAATAGAGGGCTTTGGCAGTAAAAGGTGGGATTTAAACTTGTGAAGGGGAGGGATGGGAGAAGGGGCTATTGAGGGGGGTCCAATAAAAGATGGACTCATTCTCCACCCCACCAGGGAGCTGGAGGAATATGGCAAAAGGCCGACAGGTAGGGTGCAGGGGGGCCTGCGGTCACAAATGAACACGAGTGGGGGAAATGGGAGGTTAGAGAAGGGTGGAGGGTGGTCCTGCTAAATGCCAGGAGCTTGGGAAATAAGATGCCCAAGCTCCAGGCGATGCTAGCTGAGGGGGAGGTGGATGTGGCAGCTGTACCTGAGACCTGGGCCACCCCAGGGCACAACTGGGACTTGAACCTGGAGGGCTACACTATGTTCAGGAGGGAGAGGAAGGAGGGAAAAGGAGGGAGGTAGCATTGATAGTCAAAAATTGCATTGTTATAGGAGGGGTGGAGGAGGCAGAGGGGACCGTGGAGATGATTTGGATCACCCTGAAAATGAAGGGGGCAAGAGATTAAAAATAGGAGTGGTGTACAGACTCCCTGCACTGGCGGAAGAACTGGAAGAGAGTCTGGTGGCAGATGTTAGGAGACGTAGATTGGGCAAGGGAAGGGTGGTGGTGCTGGGTGATCTAAACAAGCCAGGGGAACAGACTGGGGGACTATGACGTCCTCAGTGGCCAGGGAACAGAGGTTGCTAGATGTCTTCCAGGATGTGTTCCTAACCCAGTAGGTGGGTGACCTGACTAGGGAGGCCTGGATACTGGACATAGTCCTAGCGGACAGTGACCAGATTGGGGGCCTGGAGGTAAGGGGCCAGTTGACAGGAAGTGATCATGCCACGGTCTGGTTCTGCTTGGATCTAGGAGGGGAGGAAGGCTACACAAAGATTATGGCAACTGACTTCAGGGGATGAACTTCAAGGAGATGGGAAGGATCCTCAAGGAACATTTGGATGGGATAAGGCCAGACATGAATGCTGACAGTAGGTGGGAAATCATTAGGAGCGGGTTGCAGGAGGCTACCAGGACCTGTGCAAGAGTGAGGCACAAATGCGGTAAGGCCCGAAAACCCTGTTGGTGGACCCAGGAGGTTCAGGAGGTGGTGAGGGAAAAGAAGGCTGCCTATAGGCGTTTCAAGTGCTCAAGGAGCGAAAGGGATCAAGGGGAGTATGAAATGATGGCTAGAAGAGCCACTAGGATGGTGAGGTTGACTAAGGCAAGGAGGGAACAGAACCTAGCCATGGAAATCAGGAGGGGGAACAAGGGGTTCTTTAGATACATTGGGGAAAAAAGGAGAGTGAAGGAGCAGATTAGCAGGATTAGAACAGGGGAGGGATGGGCACAAGACCCGGGGGAGCAGGCCAAGGTACTAAATGAGTACTTTGCCTCAGTTTTTACCAGGGAGAATGAGGGGGCTGCACCATGCATGGGAAGAGACGGTGTAACTGAGGAGGGGGAGGGACCCTTACCGATCGGTGGGTCTGGGGAGAGGGAGAAGCCATCACTGGCAGGAGGGGGGTAGGCAGAACAGGGTCCAAAGAGGAGGAAGTGGCGGTGGAAATCATGGTAGAGAGAGAGTGAGTGAGTGAGGGAGCCCTCAGGTCTCTTAGGATGGAGAAAGCACCAGGGCTGGATGAATTACATCCCAGGGTACTGAGGGAACTGGCGGATGTCCTGTCGGAATCCCTGACGGAGCTTTTCAACATCTCTCTGATGACGGGGTGGGTGCCCCAGGACTGGAGGGTGGCACATATCGCGCCTATCCACAATGGAGGATCAAGAGAGGAGGCAGGGAACTACAGGCCCGTCAGCCTGACATTGGTGGTGGGCAAGGTGATGGAGGGTATTATCAAGGAAGGGCTAGGGGGGTACTGGAAAAGTTGGGGTACCTGGATGATAAACAGCATGGCTTTGTCCCAGGGAAATCGTGTCAGACAAACCTTGTGGAGTTCTATGATTGGGTGATGAGTGCCCTGGACCTGGGTAGGCCAGTGGACATCCTCTTTCTTGACTTCAGCAAGGCATTTGATTTGGTTCCTCATAGAGGCCTGTTGATAAACTGGGGGAAATGGGGGTGAGGAAACAGATGATCAGATGGATAGGAAACTGGCTCTTTGAGCTTACCCAGAGGGTTGTGTTTGGGGGGATAGTCTCATCTCCTAGGAATGTCATTAGTGGGGTCCCTCAGGGATTGGTCCTAGGGCCCCTCCTGTTCAATGTCTATGTCTCTGACATAAGGAAGGGTATCAAGAGTGAAATGAGTCTCTCTGCGGATGACTCGAAGCTGGGAGTGGTGATGGATGGGGGTGGGAGGAGGAGGGTGGCCCTAGAGGAGGACCTAGATGCTCTGGAGCGGTGGTTAAGGAAGTGGGGACTGAGGTTCAATGCAGGGTATTGCACCTGGGTGTCAGAAACCCAGGCCAAGTATATACCCTGGGGGAGGGGAATGCTACAAGTCTCAATGGCTGAGAGGGACCTGGGGGTGGTAGTGGATGTCAAGATGAACAACTCTGAGACTTGTAGGAGGGCAGTGGCCAAGGCCAACAGGATACTGGGATGCATCGCTAGGGGGATTACCTCCAGAAGGGGGGGAAGTGATACTCCCTCTGTATAACTGCTTGGTTAGGCTGCACCTTGAGTACTGTGTGCAGTTTTGGAGGCTACACTTAAAAAGGGACATTGCACTCCTGGAAAGGGTCCAGAGGAGGGCAACCAAAATGATCTGGGGCTTGGGGGAAAGGACCTATGTGGAGAGGCTCGAGAAGCTAAATATGTACACACTGGAAGAGATAGAGGGACAGAGGGATATGATAGAAGTCTTCAAGTATATGAAGGGATAAATGGGGGGCTCAGTCTGGGTGCTCCAAAGGAAGGGGGGGCAACTAGAGGGTATGGGTGGAAGCTGGAGGGGGGTAGACTCAGGGGGGGAAAGGAGGAGGTGCGACTTCACTGAGAGGGTGGTAGAACCATGGAATGCACTGCCCAGGGGACTAGTGGAAGCAGAGACTGTGGAGGGGGTCAAGAGGGGTTGGGACAGGTACAGGGGAAGGGTTGTGCAGGCAAGGTCCAATGTAAAGGGAATACCCTGGACTGGAAATGGAAAATCCTGAGAGGGTGGGGGGAGGACAGCAAGGTCAGCTCCCAGGGTGGGGCTGACCAAACAAGCAGACATAAAAGACCATTAGGCCTATTCTGCTGGCATTTTAGTATGTTAGTATATTTTGTGGGACTGTCCACAGTATGCTAGGGCAAGAAAATTCTTGCTTACACCTTACTGTGATACAGGAAATGCTATTGATAAATCTGAGCTTTCTTCCATTTTTATGTACACTGAAGAGGAACTGACTATTGGGAGATTGGCAAGATACTTTATGACAGTTAATAATGTAAGCAAAAATATATATATAACAACCTCACTGAGATGCTACTGACTCTTGAAAATGTTCTCTGCTAAGTCTTGCCTTTTTGTGGTCGATGTCTCCCAGGTGTCTCTGACGTCCAATACAAATTTTTTATAAATGGGTTATTGTAATGGAGAAATTGCCCTTAGAAAGAAACTTGTGGTATCCCTGTATTATCGATTTGTCTAAATTTTCCCTTCTCATTTGGTCAAAGGGCAAATATACAGCCCTATTTAATTGGCTCTATGCTATGTCTGGGATCGGCATTGTTAGTAACTTTTTAAGCAGCTCCTTGATGGTTCAAATGAGATGTTTCTTCTAGCTGTACAAGTAATTTTATTTTTATTATTTTTACTGTATTTGTTCACAACTTAGTGTTACACAGAAATTCAGAAGATTTATTAAGCAGAGTGATGCACTGATTTCTTATACTTGTATTTATTATCTTGACGTGTAGCCTCTTTTTAATCTTGTCTGTATATTTATGTATTACTGATATTTTTTGTAAAGACTATTTGTTGAACAATAAAATTTATTACTACTACTACTAATGTGATGGTCAAAGCACTCCCCAGTGAGCCTCCTTGTCTCTCTCAGGCCTTTACACTGAGACTGTCTGGACCAGGATTACCACTGTCAATGTTCCCTCTTAGCAACAGCTCAGACCCCGGTGTTCTGATGGCCTTTTCCCACCACATTCTACCCTTTAGACTCCCAGTAGAGAAGATGTCTGTTCTGGGTAGGGCACACTCTACTTTCTCAGAGACCTTTTACTATTCACACCTTTTATCAAGGTACCCTTCTCTTAGAGATGCGGTCACAAACAGCCAGTTACTCTTGTCATTAGAAAAATAGCTGGTTAATTAATAAACACTGGCTGTGCAAATGCAACAGTATTAATCAGGAATAACACTATTTAACCATATAAAAACAACAGCACTCAGATAGGATTATAAAGGAAAGCGTGCAAACTTGTGCAGGTAAACAGTTCTATCTTTCCTACAAGTTACAGAGTCTTCTTACTCACCATCCACTAGTCTTGTTACCTCAACCTCTCTCTGAAGACACACAGTTTTGACTCCCTCCCTCCTTGGACACACAGGAACCCCAGTGAAAAGAGGAAGAATCTATCTTTGTTGAAGCGTTTATGCCCTCTCCCCTCTCCCTCTCTCTCCTTGGTGCCTTGGTCACATGAGGCTGATTTCACTTCCCTTGTACCCAGGTTCATCCAACTGAAACTGCTTCAGCCCTGGAATATTGGGTGATACCTTGCAATGTTATCTGTCCATGGTGTTTCTGGAACTCAACTTCATTTTCAAAATGATTTAGTATCTGAATGTACGTGGTCAGATGCCACTGAGACAGACTACCTCCCGATTCCTCTGTGAACTAATGAACTTATTCTCCTTCTAGGAAGCTAATACAATGAAAGTCCACACTTACTTAAGAAACCCTGCTGAGCACTGGCCTGGTGGCACTGAGGGTTGAGGTGTTGGATGCCACACCTCGCACCATGCCAGCGACCCGGGTTCGGGAATTACCTCGTTGGGGTGCCGACATGGGGGGGAGGGATGGAGCAGGATCGAGCAGCCTAATGGCAGCTTTCCTCTCCTGGTGTGGTTGTTGCCCCACCCTGTAGTTCCGCTGCCACCGGGAGGAGGTCCAGTGGCAATGCAGGTGGGAGGGGAGACAAGTTGAGAGGACACCTCGGAATGTGGCACATGTGTGCCTCCACACGCGCATGTGCATGCCCGGGAAAGGGGGTGGATGAAAACGGGGAGAAACACCGGATAAAAACATAATATTGAAAATCTCCCAAATAGACCACGTTTCTCACCTTTGAACTCTGTCTCCTGGCCCCCCACTGCTACAGAAGGTACCGGCATTTGACAAAATATTTCAGACCACAAGCAAACGTTGTCTGGTCATCACATACACATTTAGCTTTATCTAGTTTTACTGAGGGTCCCTGAGAGACTCTCCCAATATCTGCTTATAATATTATAGGATGACATTATCGCAGTTTTCATTTGTACAGACTAAAATAAAGCCATTGGTGGGCTTCAATAGAGTGGATATCGCTCAATAACTTTAATGGACAATCATTTATAGTTGCAAGTCCATGGTCTTGCTGTTAGAGTGCCACACTGATACCATTATTTATTTTATTTATTTATTGAAATGTTTCACCAGGAGGGCACACTGAACAACAAGTTGCTCATCTCACGGTGCAACCTGGGGGGAGGGGTACATAGGGTTGTGAAGGATGATCAGTTACAATAGTATGTGGGCAGTACAAACAATACAACATTATAAGATTGTGCAATAGTTAGAACACAAATTATTGTACAATAAACAGTAGTGGAACACTGGGTAAATTACAACACATGTCCAAAATCATACAAAAGAACATATAAATGTACAAAACAGTAATAACGCGATAGAACCATTTATTGTGCATGAGTGTACCAGGAGCAGGCTCGAGGTAGTATGCAAGTGCTGTTGCAGTGAAAAGGATGGGGTTAGGTTGTGCACACTGGTGACCCAGAAGGGCAGGTGGAGAAGGGGGGGGAGAGGCAAGAACTGAATATGAGGAGAAGGGGGTAGCCATTTCCTGATTTCCCCCTTCAGGATGTTGAGAACCCTGCCGGGGTCATGGTAGGAAGGCAGAAACTGGGGATAGGTATTAAGATGGGTTAAAGCAGGAACAGCTGAGGAAAAGGTAATTGTGTAGGGCAGAGGTAAGGGGGTAGTTGGAGGAGGAGAGTCATATTTCAGGGAGGAGGGAATTCTAGATTTTAGGGAAACAATGGGCGAAACCAGTCTGACTGATGAGGGTGGAGCAGCAAAAGATCGCCAAGGTGTGAGTGCCATTTGATCTGAGAGAGTGGTTGGGGGGAGGTGGAGTGGAGAGAGAGGATGAGAGATAGGAGGGGAGCCCCCGAACCAGAATTTGGAGATTAGTTTGGCACAGTGAGAGATGCGTCTGTGAAACAGTGGAAGGAAGGTTAGAGAGTGATAGAGTTCACTGTGGTGGGAGCGGGAAGGGGAGTCAATAGCAAAGCGGCAGAAGGAGTTAAAGAGAGTGTCCAGATTGGTCAGGGAAGATTTGGGAGCAGCACCATAGACTACGTCACAGTAGTCAAAGATGGAGAGTATCATCTTCTGGACAATTCCGTGCCTTGCAGTCAGCAGGATGCAACTACGATTCCTGTATAGAGCACCAAGTTTGGGGCACAGTTTCTTCAGGATAGCATCGATATACACAGAGAAGTTGAGGTGCTGGTCCAGCCAAACCCATAGATATCTGAATGAGGAGGTGTCCTCCAAGATGGTCCCACCAAGGGTGTGGAAGGTGGGTAGGGCCGGGAGCCTAGGAGTCTCTGCCTGGTGCCAAAGGTAATTGAGACTGTCTTCTTAGTGTTTAGAAAAAGCTAGTGAGAAGCCAACCAGAGCTGAACTTGGTTGAAGTCATGCTGTAAGCTGGTTTGCACAGCAGCAGGGTTTTTGCTGGAACTGTACAAAACAGTATTGTCAGCGTACATGCGGATAGAGGAGGATGAGCAGGCTGTGGGAAGATCATTAAGGAAAATGGAGAAGAGTAGGGGACCAAGCACTGACCCCTGAGGGACACCAGCGTTGATGGGGAGTGGGGGGAGTTGTCACCATTATTGACAATTAACTTTCAGTTATCTTCAGATGTTCCCCACCATGTGTACCATAGGATGACAAGAATAAGCTCTTGTTAACTTCATGTCTTTTACAGTTTCTGTGCCTTGAAACTGTGTATCAGCCTCTAGTCAAAGAACCCACTAGGTATGGGCAGTGCTAGACCTGGCACTTACAAACAGAGACAACATTGCAGACATCACAGTGGGCAGTCCCATGGGTACCAGTGATAAATGTACAGTGTGGTTTAACATAAAGACAGGAACAGAAGCTAATCACATAATGAGGATGAGGGTCCTAGATTCTAGGAGGGTGGATTTTAAATAAATGGGTGACTGCCTCAGAAAGTGATTTGAAAGGGTTTTGACAGGGAGGAGTAGAGGCCCAGTGGGGAAAAATGAGGGAGGGTATAATTAAAGGAACCAACCTCTATGTGCAGAAAGTGAGTAAAAGCAGAAGAAAAAAGACCATTATGGTTCTCTATGGAAGAGGCAAAGCTGGTGTAGAAGAAAGGATGGCTTTCAGGTGATATAAAGAAACAGAGAGGGTGGAAGACAGGGATGTACACCTAGTAAAGCAGGGGACGCAGATAAGGTGGTAAGGGGAGCAAAGGCTCAGATAAAGGAAAGGACCACTAAAGGGGGCACTAAGGGGGATACACCACCAGAAATAAGCAAGGTTAGGGGAGAGGGTGATGTGGACCCAATTCCATTTTCAGAGAAAAGAGCCTAGAAGCAACTAGCAGCTCTGAATGTAGACAAACCTATGGGACCAGACAGAATACATCCAAGAGTTCTAAAATAACCTGTAAAGGTACTAGCTGCCCCACTGACAGCCTCATTCAACAGCTCACTGGAAACAGATATGGCTCCGGAGAACAGGAGAAAAGCTAATGTGGTTCCACTACATCAGAGCAGAAGCTGGGAGAAGGCTAACAACTATAAGCCAGTCTGTCACACTTCAGTGATGGGGAAATTAATAGAAACCCTGCTGAGGAAAAAACTGTAGAGTATCTTGAATCCAGTGAACTGCAAGACCACAGGCAGCATGGATTCAAAGGGGGAGGGGTCATGCCAAATTAATCTGATAGATTTTTTTACTGGATATCCTGGGAAATAGATCAGAGAGGACAGTGAGGATGCAGCTTATCTGGACTTTAGCAAGGCCTTTGATACTATGCTGCACAAGAGGCTGACAAAGAAACTGAGTAGCCTAGGAGTGGGATCCAAAGTGGTGAACTGGGTTAGAAACTGGTTAACAGATAGGAGACAGAGGGTGGTGGTAAACTGCACTCACTCTAATGATGGAAGAGTGACCAGCAGGGTGCCACATAGGTCATTGCTGGGATTCATCCTCTTCAATGTCTTCAAGAGTGACACTGCAGAAGAACTGGAAGGGAAGGTATACCTTTCTGCAATCTGTAATGGCGTGGACAATCAGAAGAGGGTGGAGAGAAGGAGTGATCAATAGTGTGGTAGTTGGGGTTCAATGACAAAATGTCATGCACCTAGGGCATAGGAACCGAGGAGCTGAGTATAGGATGGAGGCATACTGACAGTCACTAAACAGGAAAGGAACCTTGGGGTTATCATATCTGATGAGCTGAAAATGGCAGGGCAGTGTGACAAAGCAGGGGATGGGGTTGGTGGGATGCTGGGGTTCATAGGAAGGGGCATCTCCAGCAGAAGGAGGGAAGTGGTGCTGACATTGTATTGCTCAGTGGTAAGACCCCACTTTGAGTACTGTGTCCAGTTTTGGAGGCCACACCTCAGAAAGAACATAGATAGGGTGCAGGCAGTCCACAGGAGGACAACTAAAATGGTTCAGAGGTTACATGAGAAGCCCTATGAGGAGAGACTTAGGGATCTCAAAATGTATATCCCAGAAAAGAGGAGGGCAAGAGGTGACATAATGAAGAAATATGAGTACCTCACAGGGATAAACAGGGTGCAGGACAGGAGTCTCTTTCAAATGAAAAAAGCACCAGGACTAGGGTATGTGCAATGAAGCTGAGGGGGGAGTTTAAGAGAGATGTGAGGAGATATTTCTTCACTAAAAGGGTGGTAGATGCCTGGAACAGACTGCCATCAGATGTGGTGGGGCAAAACAGTGGGTGGTTTCAAGCAAGCATAGGACAGACACATGGGTATATTAGAACATAGGGAGGAAGGAGGGTTGCCGGAGACCAGTTATGGTCTGTGGAGACAAATTAGGCAGGGAACATCTGGGCAGACTGGGTGGGCCAAGTGGTCCACTTTTGCCAACAAATTCTCTGTTGCTATGAATAAGTATTTTACATAACTGAATAAAAATAAAGTATGAAAAAATATAAAAGAAAACACTCCATTTCAAAAGTGGAACATTCCACTTTAGGTGTAGAGATTGATTACACTTTATCTTTCTCAGCTCATATTAATAATACAATAAAGAAAATTAATAATAAGATAGGAGCACTTCGTAGGTCATCAAGGATATTAAATCTACAAACCCAGAGGTTAATTGCAAATCAATTAATAATGCCTGTATTAGAATATGGAAATATGGTGTATAATTTTGAGGGTCAAACACATTTAAATAGATTAGTCATATCATATAATCGATTGGCAAGATTTGTCCTGAACTGTAGCTATAATACTCATCATTGCATTCTGTATAAAGACTTAAACTGGGACAGTTTATCAGTATGATTTAAAAAACAATATTCAGTATTTATCTATAAAATAATAAATGGGATGATTGATGGAAACATGGAATTGCCTTCTGTTAGTAAATATTATCCAAAACTTTTAAGGGATGTAAAGCATAGAGGTTACACCTTTCCAAAAACTAATAGAAGATATGGTACTATGACACTTGAGGCTCAGACTGCAAATATTTGGAATAATATTCCCCCTGAATTAAGGAAAGCAACTAAACTATCCCAGTTTAAATTAGGATTGAGCACTGTATTTTATGATGAATGTACTTGTTTTTAAAATGTGGAAAATGTGTTAGTTGTTGGTGTGTTTGAAGATTTTTGTCTTGTATAATGTCAAAAATGATTTATTAGTAGTTTTATGTAGTTTGAATCTTTGTATGTTATATTGAATTTAATTTGTTCTTGATACAGGACAACTTTGAAAATAGGTCTTATGACCTAAAGTTTGCTATCCTGTTTAAAAATAAACATTTTTACTACTACTACTACCACTACTACTTTTTCAAATGCTGCATGTGATGCTGTTATGATTATAAGACAGCCTCGCATTCAACAAATCCTCAGAACTGATTGGTTGAATCAGCACTGATTTATAATCACATACGGTAGCACCTTTCACCACACCTGAGAAATTATTGTATTAGACAATCACTGCATACCCTGAGGAGTGTTAGTAACACTCCTCAGGGTGTGCAGTGGTTGTCAAATATAATTATTTCTTGGGTGTGGTGAAAGGCTCCTTGCTTCACCACACATTCCTAGCAATACATGTGTCACATACATATATTTCATGAAACACACACACACACACACACACACACACACACACATATACACTGCATAACAAAAGGAACTTCTAGCTCCATTAAGTGATAATGTAATCCCACATTTTGTTACTTATTTCCCAGATGATGTACCACATGTGGTTGATGAAGGGATGAATGGATTTTATTTCATGAAGCACCTTTCAAAAAAAAATCTCAAAGCAATGTACATAAGTGACTCCACGCGCATGCGTTACCACTTTCAGGGGTCTCGGGAATAGGCCCACGGGAGAAAATACAGAGGAAAAAGGGGGGGTCCACCCAGGATGATACCCCCGGACCAGCTCTGGGGATCTGCCAGGGCACACATGGCGCTACAAGCCCCTGAAAGACCCCGAGTCTGGTAGGTTGGTGGACGGTGACGGAGGACCTGCCACAGGAGGATAAAGAGAGTTAAAAAAAAATGTCATCCTGTAGAACTGGTGAAGGCAAACTCCCTAACCCAATGGGTGATACCTAACTATCGGCTAATCTAGCTATTACGACTGTTCTCAAGTGACTTTTAAATACAGAATAAGGCATGAAAGGCTGCATGATGAATGAGAAGTGCAGGAAGATGAACTCAGAATGTTGGAAGATGAACCTGGAGTGCTGGAAGATGAATTTGAAATAATGGCAAGAATTGTGGAATGGTGGAAAAGTTCAACATGCTACTGATGAAGCTCTAGATATCGGCACAGAGCTTAGAACAGTGAAAGAAGAACTCTGGAATGCTAGCAAAGGAGACTTGTAATGCCACAAACAGTGCTTTGAAGTTGCAAAATAAACAGGACGCTGTCACTTTAAAAATCTGGCATGCATCTCTGTAGTCAATTGTTTTGATAAGTTAGGTGCTTTCAACAGAATGTTCAGCAAGACTTGCACTTGTAAAACTGGATTGTAATAAATGCCCCTGGCTGTTCTTATGAATTTCGAGTAAATATGGCACTTACACTTTAAAATAAGGCTTTCGTAACTTTCTGCATTCCACTTTAAAATATTTAAACCATGCTGCAAGCACAATGCTCTTTCAAATGGAAGGTTCATAAAAGAACTTGGTCCATGTACATAAAAATGAATTATCCATACGGTCTGTGCTGTGCACTTTAAAATGAGTTCTTCAGTTTAATACTGTGGTGATCCATTTTTGCATTTAAATATCAGTTCAGTTCAGCGCAGGTTAGAGGATCAGTTGCATATTAATTAAGCTACTTCTCCGAGTCACAGCAACTTATGCTGGGTTTAGATATATTTACATGGCAACTGAACTGGTGCTTGGTACCTGCCCCCCGCCTACACCCTGGGGCTGTATTTAAATTGGACTTACTGGCCTGCTGACTGTACCTTCTGGGCAGTCCTAGGTGGTGAAATAGACATTTTGCCCTTCACCTATGTCTACCAGATAGTCCCTATTTAAATTTATCCAGCTTGGCCTTAATTTCAGTTTCTGGGGCAAGTCAGGTGTCCAGGGGTCTTGCGTGCCCCTGTGGCATGGTGTCAGTCACTCTCATCAACACCAACTGGTGTGGTTGTTTAAAAAGCTTTCTTTTGGTTGGCCCCTTTCAGCACTCACCACCATGGCTCGGGATTCACCACTGCTGCCAGCTGCTGAGTAAGGTGACTCGGAGGCTGGGAAGACCTCACTCCCATAACTGCTGCTGCTACTACTGTGTACTGGGGCGAGACCAATCTCTGAATTTGCACTCCAATAAGGAGCTGCCACATTGGACACTGTTGAGACAAACACTAGACTAGCAGACAGGAGGAGATGCACCGGGAGCAGAGAGGGACCACTGGACTGAACAGGTAAACTTCTACTGTCCTCTCTCACTTTTTATGTCCTCTCTCTTTGTTGGTTGATATCAACTACCCCAAATGGTCGATGTCAGAACCCTAAGCCATGTCAGGAACGTTAGCTCCATGTCCCTGTCAATGGCACTGTGATTCCAGCTGTTGTCCACAAGATGATGCTTGAAAAGCCCTTCAGGGCTGTCTCACACTGGGAAACCATGGCAGAGTCCCACACATAGTGTTCTGCTTCCTTGCACTGCCAAGTTTGGGGGCAATGAGTGAGGAGAGCAAAATGGAGGCAGAAATGCAGGAAAAAAAAATAACCAGACCATGTGGTTTTAGGATTGCTGATGTGCCTATACAAATGGACCTTTGTAGCTGACTCCATGGTGCTGAATGGTAGGGGACCACTCTGGAATGCTGGTGACCTAGGTTTGTGTCTCGAGCCCAGGACATCAGGAGTGGAAGCCAGTAGGAAAGGTTCAGAGCATCTTTCAGGACACTCTCCTCCCAGGGAGGGGTGGGTTGCAGTGCAGCTTACTTGGCAGGGGTGACTTAAGGGAGCTGACATTGGCAGCATGGGTGAACACATGCTGTCAAACCCCTCTGCCCCTTAGGGCAGTCGTGAGCATGCATGCACATGAGGTCAGGTGATGGGGAGGACTTAAGAGAGGTTAAAATCACCTCTGACTGGTGTAGCATAATAGTCCAACCAACTGCCAACCATCTGAATACCTGGACCCTCACTGGACTTTGGAGCAGCAGAATGCCTTTCTTACCTCTCCCACTATGCTTTGGGAGAGGGTGTGTCCCACAGGGGAAAAACTAGGGACTTTTGAGATTCCACGTCAGTCAGGAATGGAGGTGGTGCAGAGTGACTAGGAGGAAGCCAGACCGGGATGCAGGCAGGAGGCCAGGACCACAGAAGAGCATAGCCACATGTAATAAAGAAATCATGAGCTGGCCCGTCTGCGCAGCAGTAGCACTACCACTTGCAATGCCGGCAACCCAAGTTCAGGGGAGAGCTCAGGTTGCTGGGGGCTGGCCAGGGGAAGGATTGAGCATCCCATAGGATGCTCTCCTCCTTTGAGGGAGGGATGGTTGCTGTCCCCACTACTATACTGCCACCTGGGTGACCAAAGGTGATAATGCAGCTGGGGCATCAGAAGAGGGAAGGGTGTCATCCAGGATCCAGGTGCAACAGCATGCCTATGGCATGCATGCACCCATCGATCCCCCATGCGAGCTGATGTCCTCAGGGCCAGGAGAAACACTGAAAAATGGACCCCTGCACTAGAGGATGCAGGACCACCAGGCAAGCGTAACGGATCCTCCTGCCTCAGGCCCACCACTCCAGCCTCCTGATGCAGACAAGACAGTTCGAGGGTAAGCCCCTCCACTTCGTTCTCACCTGGGGGGAATAACCAAGGGTTCATGGGGGAGGACTGGAAGTGCTGGCAGTAAGGTAAGGGGGATGAAGCCAACTTGCCTTGGCACAGTTTGGAAGGAGTTCGAGTGCCGGGAGGAAAGGGGGCATGGATAGGAAGTTAAAAAAAAATAAAGAAATCAAGTAAAAATAATGGACACAGCAATACACTCCCTCCTTGATCCCACAATATGCTGCCCTGGGGTCCCAATATTTTATTTTCTGGGGTCTTTTTAGCATACACTGGGGCACTTCAGTGGGCCACATACCTGGAGCCAACCCTTCCCAAACTCCATCTGCCCATCCAGTTTTCTGCAGCTTTATACAGCACTGGGTCCTCCATCACTACCTGATTTTCCCAGGCAGTTACCTTGGGGAGGTGTAGGAGGTTGCAACCAGTTGTGCAAGGGCCTTCACAGTTACCTTTGTGTATGACAGTCCTAGTCCCCTTTCCCTACAACCATTAGAAAAGGTGCTGTGACCCTCTTTTGTGCATGCTGTAGATCAAAAAGGGTCACAATGCTGCCAGTGGTGCCATCCCTTGTTACTGATAACCCTACCTCCCAACCTCGTCACAGAAATGTGAGGCAAGGAATAGACATTCCAAATGTGGGAAAATGTGTGACGCTAGCTTTCCTAATGTGGGACACACATCATCAAAAATGGAAATACAGGCTTAAAACACGTGAAGGTAGTACCTTTATTTGCGGAAAGGTTTTAGCTTACAGCACCTTTACTGTGGGATAGCACCTTATCCATATGTGACCTGCTTATCAGCTCAAGATGTTTGTCCACAGTTCCAGCTACACCCTTAAGTTCAGCCAGCCCTGTAGGTAGGCCATTTCCACAGGTATCCTTTCTGCTGTATTCACTGTTTTTCTCCTTATTTACAGGCAATACTTATGATGGATCTGTCTGTCAGCTGGGGCGGGGGGCAGGGGTTTTATTATGGCCACGGATTAGTGTTGTATAGCCCCCGTGGTGGGAAGTTGTAAGTAACTAACAGTTTAGTCTTTTGGGCCTTGTAATGGGTTTACAGACTGAGTTACTAAATTTCAACATAAATGGTGTCCATAATCCTATCAAAGGGTCAGATTATTACAATATTTAAAATGTGAAAAGGCAGAAATCATAGGTCCATAGGTCTTTTTTGAGCAGAGTTCTGAAATATGCCCTTTGTTGCTCGCCTTCATCTCACAGGTTATATCCATTTAATTTTCCCTTACGTCATATATCAAGTTTAGTCCTGGAATCATATTTCTGCAAGAAATGCACCTCTCCAAGGAGGAACATATCAAGTATGAGAAATTTGGGTTTGACATACTAGGTTTTTCCTTACATGACTCGGGATTGAGACAGGGAGTCCCTTTTATAGTAGACCTGCTAATATCATACTCAGACAGCAGATACATGATAATGATTGGCACATTATGACAATGGTTAATCTGTATTTTCCTCTGGGAATGGAGAAAGGTGCATTTCATAGGTTTTTCTCATTGTTCATAAAGGAGTTTAAAGGGCAATTACTCCTGGGAAGGGATTTTTTTGCTCCATCTGACTGACCCCCATCAGTTTGAACCCCTATGCCCAGCCCCATCATCTGCCTCCCTGGGACTTTCCTTGACTCCTTGGCACCCTGGCTTGCCCCCCAAGGTGTGGCCACCGCCCCGATGGAGATTCGATCAGTACATTGGAGCCAGTGCCACGGGTCAGTGATGTGGGCCTGTAACATGGGGTGGATGTCCTTATGCCACATTCAAATTCTTTTTCCACCATTTTTTCTTCCCAAGGGAGGCGTGGCATGCAATGACATTAGGGCACTCGGCCGAATGTCTGGCACATCTCCTGAACTTAGAAGCTCCAGCTGTCAGCCCCCCCCCCCAGCTTCTGCTAGGGGCCAGTCAAACATCAGGTGCCTCCCCATCCTCCAGCTCAGAGGAGGAGAGCAGTCTGTGGAAGACTCAATCCTTCTCCCTCCAGCCGGCCCTCTGACTCCGCAGGTACCCTTCTGAACCCAGGTTATCGGTGTTGTAAGCAGTAGCTCTACCATTGCACAAGCGGGACGACTTTAGGAAGAGATTTTAATTTGACTCTTCAACCGACACTTGATGCCTCTTCCCCAAAAGCCTACCAGCTTCAGTCCAGAAATGTATCATGCACACGTTGCAACATGCAGGTTTCTTTGACACATGGAGACATCTCCATCCAGGGAAGAGAGAATTTACTCACTTCACTGCCCGGTATAACAGCCACGCACAGCTCGACTATTTATTCACTGCAATGGAACATTTGGATACCCTCCACTTGGTCCAACAGGGGATGCAGAACCTTTCTGACTATTCCCCAATACTAGCCAATTTGACTATGGTAAGCTGAAGAAAAACACCAACTGGAGACTAAATTTAGGTCTTCTCAGAGACACTGAACTGCTTGAAGCCCTAGAGGAATGTATCCCACAATATCTACAGGAGAATACATCTCCGGATACTACCCTTAGTATGCTGTGGGGTGCCTTAAAGGTGGTGTTATGGGGAGAACTGGTGATATAGGCAAAAAAAAGGGAATGGGACCTTAAGCTGGAGGACCTGCGATCCACCCTGACAACCTTGCAGATCTTCCATATGCAGGGAGCTACATCTATATATCCCCAGATATTGGCAGTTAAAGCCAGGAACAACTGGATGACAGGGTAGAACAGACTTTAACTCTGCTTGCAACATCACTATTATGAAGGGAGAACCCATGGGGCTCAAACGCTGGCACATCATCTCCAAGCAACATATAGGCAGGCTTGTATACCCACAAAGAGGGACCCTCTCACCAGATGTCTGGTCCATCGTGACTCTTAGACATTCAACATATATTTATGCAATATTATGCCAAATTATATAACCCCAACCCGGACTCCCCCTCAGACCGCCTGTCTGAGTATCTGGTTAGGTTGAGACTGCCATTCCTGGTCGTCACCCAGATGAAGGATTTAATGTATCTCTCTGCTCAGGAGGAAATCCTACTCCATATATCGGCATCAAAGATGGGCAAATGTCTTGGACTGGATGACTTTCCATCTGAATTTTATAAATTACGAAACCTTCGTGAGTGGTTACTGCCACTGCTTGTGAAGTATATAAAGGGGTTATGTAGGGTAGTCCCCCTGCATTCATGGGAGTTTGCCACTATTTTGACCTTGCTCAAACCAGGCAAGGACCTGCTTTCCCCAGCCTCATTATGCCCAATACCCATACTTAACTATGACCGTAAATTGTTTATGCCTATTTGGGCAGGACATTTTGAGGGCCTTCTCTTGATGTTGCTGACATGGACCAAGCAGGTTTCATATGGAAACGTCAGGTGCATGACAACGTGCATCGCTCCTTATTACTTACTGATTATGTTAAAAGACATTCCATATACTTGATCCTTGCCAGCCTTGATACAGAGGAAGCCTCTGACAGAGTTTCATGGCAGTTCCTATGGGCTACCCTGAGGCAACCTGGCTTCCCAGAACACTTTGTGACTATGCTTCAACAACACATCTATGGCTTCCATCAGACCTCTATCAGGATCAATGTCTCTCTCTCTCTCCCTCCCCACCAATACCATTGGGTAGGGGCACTCGACAGGGCTGCCCACTGTCCCCTCTCCTTTTTTGCTCTTTATACTGAACCTCTGGCAGCAAGTATTCACCTAGACCCAGGTGTTCAAGTATCCCTCTGGGCAGCAGAGTACACAAAATTACCCTCTTTGCCAATGACACTCTCTTAACAATGACAGACCCGGACACTTCCATCCCAAAGGTGCCAGAGTGCCTGATGAATTATGAGGCCTTAAGTGGACTTTGGCTCAACAAAACAAAAACTGAGGTGTTGACCTTTGACTATACTCCCTCTGCCGAGATTAAGACCAGGCTTCCTATCAGATGGCACCAGGGAGTTTTCACTTGCCTGGGAGTACAACTTACAAAGAACCTGGACCACCTGGAACTTTTAAATTTTGAACCCCTAACAGCAGCCATTACTGCATATCTAGATACGTGGACTAGCTTGTACCTCAGCTTCCTTCGGAAGGTGGCGGCTGCCCTACAGAATGTACTCCCCAGGATACTGTATTATTTGCAAACCCTACCTATAACTTACAAACCCTTTTACTTCCAATTGTGGAATAAAATGTTATCTAGATTTCTATGGGATGGAGGTAGGCCCCAGATCAGCTTCTCTCTGCTACAGCTGCTCCCCGGACAAAGGGAGTGTAAATGTCCCCAACCTCCAGTTGTATGCTCAGGTGGCCCAGTTGTGTTTGACATGCTGGTGGACTTCTAATTCATATCAAACTCACTGGAAGCACATATAATGCACCCTCATTGACTTATCTGCAATAGACAGCATTTTATAAACATCCCGGTTGATTATCTGTCTATTAAATGATTTTATCCTTATACTCGAGAATTACTTAAGGGTTGGCACAGGGTCCGAGTGAGCCCACTTAATGCTCAGTTTAGGAGATTTTTAGGTGCTGTCTACAGGGATACCTCTTGCCCTAGGAATACTATCGGCCCCTTTCTTAAACATTGGTCTAGGCTGGGCCTTACATATTTCCACCAGCTGCTAGACACTAACGGTGTCAAGACCTTCCAAACACTGAGAGACCAGTATCAGTTGCTTAGTACAGATCATTTTAGATATCTGCAAATTAAACATCTGTAACTAGATTGGGACACTCCTACATTAAACTTCCATTGAACCCCCCATCTTTGCTTTGACAATTTATACACCACCAACACCTGGGAGGGAGTGCCTACCTGGTAGGGCAGCTTTACGCAGAACTCCGGAAGCAGTCCTCCAAATCTTCAGCCTACATCCTGGATAGATGGAACTTTGACTTACAGGCATCCTGGGACCTGAAGACTTGACAAAAAATATGCTCTCCCTCTCTAAAAAATCTCAATGGCCTTCTAGCTCCGCAAGTTTGCCTGGAAATGAAAAGCATGCTTTTTCAGGATCCTGACGGTACTGGTGCACTATGTAGGTCCGCACAGTGGACTCTACTGGAGGGGCTGTAGTACTAACTGTGCAGATCAGGCTCATATTTTTGGGGGGGTGCCCTCAGCTTACTGCTCTGGACACAGTGTTTGATACCCAGGGGCTTTTAACATTACTGGCTATACCATGGAGAGTTCAACTATTAGAGAAAGACAACTAAATGGTGGTTATTACTGTACTTATCACAGGAGTGAAAAAAGTAATCAATCACAAGGCTTTGGATGTCTAAAACAAAACCTACCTGGCAGCAATAGCTCACTGCAATAGACTCAATGTATTTATTGGAGAAGCGGACTTGTTTCTGAAGAGACCTTGCGAAGCTGGGTCATATTTAAATTAGACACAGACATGCAGTAGTAGTCTTTATTTGTTTATGGCACCCTTCCCCCCCGAGGCCAATGGTGCCATTACAATATGACATTAATACATAAAACAATAAATACAATTAACGCAACCACTTTAAAACCATAAGAATACATAACAAATAAATAACGATATCTAACTTATACGACACAGTAAACAAAAGAACAGGTTAACAATTTAGGATGTGCTCAGGTAAAAGGTTACTAATGTTCCCCAAATACTTGTTGAAAAGGTTATGTTTCAAGCCCCTCTTAAATGCCTCTACCAAGGGGGGCCTCCCTCAAGGCTCTGGGTAGAGAATTCCAATGGGCTAGGACCATTACTTTGAAAGCATGGTCCCCAGAAGTCTCTGATCTAGCCTTTAGAACCACCAGAAGGCCCTCCCCAGTGAAGCGGGTATGTGCGGGTGCAGGAGCTCAGCCAGGTAGTCCTGGCCCAGCCCGTGTAGGGCTTTGTAGGTTAACAAATGCACTTTAAATGAGATACGCCACTTAACCGGCAATTAGTGCAGATCCTGCAACACCAGTGAAATATGGCACGATCTAGAAAGGCCCGTAATGGGGCAGCTGCTTTCTGCAGCAGCTGCAAGCACCACAGCATACCCCCGCTGACCCCAAGGTAGACAGCATTACAGTAGTCTAGCCTGGAGGTCGCAAATGCATGTACCAGTGCGGCCAGGTCACTGGGAGTGATAAGGGATTTAATCTGGCAGATATTCTGCAGGAGGAAAAAGCCATTCCGAACTACAGCCGACACTTGAACCTACATTGTCAGGCCCTTGTCCAGTATAACTCCCAGGTTCTTCACCTCAGAAACAGCTGAAAGCCCAAAGAGGACCAAGCCAAAGCCTGGTCTCTCTCCCGGCAGCTGCCACACCCCTCATGGCCCAGCTCAGTCACTAGAACTTTAGTTTTCTCAGGGTCACATCTCAGTCAGGTCGATGACATCTAGTCTTGGATCCTGGCCAGGCACCTATTAAGCACATAAACAGCACCTGGTATCCTGGGAGCACATGCTGCCAAGGAAGAGCACAGACATTATAGAGCTGGGTGTCATCTGCACAGCAATGAAACCCAAGCCCTTAACATCTAATAACCTTGCCCGGAGGTAGCATGTAGACCGTGAACAGCACGGGTGACAGAACCAAGCCCTGGGGTATGCCACATCACAGAACCACCGGGTGTGAGGAAAATCTTCCTAGCACTAACCTTGAGATAGGACCTGAACCAGCTGATGACCTTTCCAGTGAGTCTTGTGCACTCCCTGAGCTGATCCAAAAGCAACCTATGGTCCTCAGTATCAAATGCTGGTGAGAGATCAAGGAGAATGAGAAATGACCATTCCTCTTTATCCCTCAACCTGAGCAGGTCATTGTGCATCCTGACTAGTGCCATCTCCCTGCTATGCTTCGCTCTAAATCCAGACTGCAGAGGCTCAAAGATGTCAAAGGCTGTGAGGTGTGCCTCAAATTTAAAGCGCAACAACCTTCTTAATTACCTGTCTTCTCAATAACATCTTTTGTACCATGAGCATTTTTAATGAAACATGATAGGACATAATGAAGATTATTTTTCTTTAACTTATAATTTAAGTATTCTAAGGCCGGCCCAGTGGTGCTGAAGGTTGAGGCGCTGGACGCCACACCGGCGACCCAAGTTCTGGAATGAGCTCAGGCGCCGGAGGTCGACAGGAGAGGGAGAGGACTGAGCGTCCATTGGACTGCTCTCCTCTCCTTGGGGAGGGAACCAGGGGCTCTCTGGCACAGTAGTGACCCCCGGTGGAGACCAGGTGTACAACTAGCGTGGAGTGTTTAAGGGGAGGAGCACGGCAGATGCCTACAGCATAGCCGTGTCAGCTTCATTGCACGCCTGCGCTCCTAGGGATAACCACTCAAAGCAAAAATCCCTGTTCCTGGATAGGCCGCATCGCCACACACCCAATACTGGGCCCTGTCTCCGCCCCCCGTCCTTCCGCCACCTCGGCCAACAACTGGATTCTAGATAGAGCGCCAAAGTGGAGGCGGTCCTACCTCAGAGGGCTAAGAGCTGGGGGAAGGGGTCTGCCGGCAGAGGATGGCTCCCTCTGAGGAAACAGGGGATCAAGTGGGCATTAGAGCGATGGTAGGTGTGCAGGGGTAGCCAGAGAAAGTTCCAGGTTCAGTGTCTAAATAGAAATTACAAAAAAAAATAAAATAAGTATTCTAAGCAGTGTAATAACATAAAGACAAAGAACCTTAGTGCACAAGCACTGAGGCAAGGGTTACCCCAAAGGGCACTGGCAGGAAAGCCAAGTTTCAAAGGAATACAAAATCATACATACCTCCATAATGCAAATCAGCACAAAATATTATGCTGGTTCAACTTTAAGCAGAAATGCATGGTGCTGAAAGGCCTCTCACACAGCCTGCAAAGGCTACCAACAGAAGACACAGACATGTGTTTCGTCCTACCAGGACTCATCAGTGTGCCTCATCTGCATGACACCCTAGTGGAATGAACCAGCTAGCCTAAGCTGGTCTATCTGGGTTGGGTTGTGGTGAGCCCAATAAAAACAAAAAGCAAGCTAAAAGACAAATAACCTTAGTGCGCAAACACTGAGGCAAGGGTTACCCCAAAGGGCACTGGCTTGGAAGCCAAGTTTCAAAGAAATACAAAATCACACATACCTCCATAATGCAAAGCATCATGGTCTGTATATGCAAATCACCACAAATAGTATGCTGGTTCAACTTTAAGCAGAAATGCATGGTGCCTTGGGCTTACCACAACCCAATTCAGATAGACCAGCTTAGGGTAGCTGGTTCATTCCACTGGGGTGTCATGCAGACGAGGCACACTGAGTCCTGGTAGGACGAAACACGTGTCTGTGTCTTCTGTTGGCACCCTTTGCAGATTGTGTGAGAGGCCTTTCGACACCATGCATTTCTGCTTAAAGTTGAACTAGCATAATATTTTGTGCTGATTTGCATATACAGCCCATGATGCTTTGCATTATGGGGATACGTGTGATTTTGTATTTCTTTGAAACTTGGCTTCCTGACCCATGCTCTTGCGGGTAACCCTTGCCTCAGTGCTTGAGCACTGAGGTTCTTTATCTTTTAGCTTTTTGTTTTTGGTTTTTATTGGGCTTACCACAATCCAACCCAGATAGACCAACTTAGGGTAGCTGTTCATTCCACTGGGGTGTCATGCAGATAAGCCACACTGATAAATCCTGGTGGATAAAATATGTGTCTGTGTCTTCTGTTGGCACCCTTTGCAGACTGTGTGAGAGGCCTTTCGGCACCATGCATTTCTGCTTAAAGTTGAACCAGCATAATATTGTGTGCTGATTTGCATTTACAACCCATGATGCTTTGCATTATGGGGATATGTGTGATTTTGTATTTCTTTGAAACTTGGCTTCCTGGCCAGTGCTCTTTGGGGTAACCCTTGCCTCAGTGCTTAAACACTAATGTTCTTTGTCTTTTAGCTTGTCTTTTGTTTTTATTGGGTTTATCATAACCCAACCCAGATAGACCAACTAAGGCTAGCTGGTTCATTCCACTGGGGTGTCATGCAGATGAGGCACACTAATGAGTCCTGGTAGGATGAAACACGTGTCTGTGTCTTCTGTTGGCACCCTTTGCAGACTGTGTGAGAGGCCTTTTGGCACCATGCATTTCTGCTTAAAGTTAAACCAGCATAACATTTTGTGGTGATTTGCATTACGGGGGTAAGAGTAATAAGATTATACCTAAAGGGGCTCTCCCTCTTCTACTGCAACCCCCTCATGCTGTGACTGTAGTAATGGAAATGCCTGTCTGTATCTGCATCTCTTGTTCTGTAAAAAAAGAAAAAAAAAGTGCTTCTCTTAATAAAACATAATTATTAAAAAAAAAAAAGAAAAGAAAAATGGCTCAGCCCCTGTACACACTATCTTGAGAACCTCATATCCATCCGGGGAAGAAGGAAAGCGGCACATTGGTCCAACTTGGTGAGTCTAGCTAAATTATTCTTCATTCCTGAGTCCCTTTTAATTTGCCTCATTTGGTGCACATCTGTCTTACGCAGGGGTTACCACATTGTTTTAAGGAGTCAGTCATATGAGAGACATCAAACAAATGCAATGGGACCAGGCCTGTATTAAAATTTTTCTCCATTTCAAGCCATTTATTATATAAGGCTGCCTTTTTATATTCTATCCAAGGTAACAACTGCACCATTCAATAGTACCTTTTCAAATCAAGGAGGCCTAACCCCCCTTGTAATTTAGGCTGCTGCATGATCTCCCACTTTACTCGAGGGAGCATCTTTCTCCAAACAAATTGGTGCTGTGCTTTATAATTTTTTTTCCACTCTAACGCTGGAACCTTAGCTGGTAAAGTCAGAAACAGAAAAAAAAATCTAGGGAGGACATTCATTCTCTGAGGGTTTACCTTCCCCATCAAACATAATGAAAGGAGCTCCCATCTTTTCAATTCTGTCAACACTTCTGTCATTAGTTCTCCATAGTTTGCCCTACTAAGGTGGTTTAGGGAGATCGGTATGTGGATACCTAAGTACCTAATTTGTGTGGTACCTCATTTATAGGGAATGAGGGTGCTTACCAGGGGTCAAAGTTCTCCTGATCATAACTGCTGCATTCTCCACTCATTTATTTTGAAGCCGGACACTTTACCATAGTCTTTGAGAATGTTAGCCAGGATAGGGAAGGTGACAACCCAATTATTTATTTATTTATTAAACTAGTTATTTCAAAAGTTTCACCAGGAAAGACATACCGAGTGCTAACAGCTCATTTCCAGATGTGCCCTAGGGGTAGGGGATATGGAAAATCACATACAGCAAATACAAAATCTCATACTCAAAATACATATATCAAGATATAGCTTATATATCAAAATACATATATCAAGATATAGCTTATATATCAAAATACATATATCAAAATATAGTTTATACTGTATATCAAAATACAAAATATCAAGATATAGCTTATATATCAAAATACATATATCAAGATATAGCTTATATATCAAAATACAAAATATCAAGATATAGCTTATATATCGAAATACATATATCAAGATATAGCTTATATATCAAAATACATATATCAAGATTTAGCTTATATATCAAAATACAATATATCAAGGAACATAATAAAAAATGAGGACAAATCAGTAAAACAGATACGCGCAGCTATAGGAAAAAAGTGCGATCATTTAGGTGATGGAACTATTCTTTCAGAACAAGGAACAGGTAATGAAGGAAACAAACTGCCAGGGCAAAACTAGTGGGGGGGGGGGAAGAGAAGTCATGGACACTTGCAGGAAGAGGGAGAATAATTGTCATGAAGGAGAGACTTTAAGGAGAAAGCAGAAGAGGCAGAGCAAATTGACAAAAGAAGGGAGGACCAGGGTTCAGGAAAATGGTATGAGAAAGCAGATTGACCAATAGTAGATTTTCTAGAAGAACAGTGAGGGAATGGGAAGTATTATTGCATAGAGGGTAGTAGGAAGCTGAGGGAGAGGATGGAGGGAGGGATGTAAGGTAGGAGGGAAGCGAACCAAACCAGAATTTCGATATGAAAGAGGCACAATGGGAAAGGTACCTGGCATCAAGAGAGGGGAGTAAAAGGGCAGAGTAGATTGAGCAATGGTGAGTACGAGGGGAACAATCTAAAGCAAAACAACAAAAAGAGTGAAAGAGGGGTTCCCATCTGGCAAGAGAGGATTTGGGCACTCCACTACAGATTATGTCACCATAATCAAAAATAGGGAGAATCGTCTTTAAAACAATCTCTCGGTGTACAGGAAGTGGATACCTGCTTTGCTCATGTTCAATGCACCATGCTTAGAGTGAAGCTTTTGGTGTGTGGCATCAACATGAACCGAGAAATAAAGATGATGGTCAAGCCAGACCCCGAGATACTTAAAAGAGGATGCATCCTCAACAACAGCACCATCAAGGGAGTGAAATGAAGGGAGAAGGGTGAGTCTGTAAAGCCTCTAATAGGAGCCAAAAGTCATGGGGACTTTTTTTGGCACTGAGGGGTAGTTGGTTAGACTGGAACCAGTGCTGAATATTGTCAAAATCCAGCTGAAGCTGTGAGGTAAGATACTGAGAAGAGCAAGCAGTTGCAAATATAACTGTATTATCAGCATACATATGAATGAACACAGAGGGGCAGTCATTCAAAATATGGAATAGAGAACAGTACCCAGGAGAGACCCTTGCGGGACCTCTGAGCAGATAGGGAGTGGTGATGAAATGGAGATACCTATCTGGACAGCTTGAGACCTTCTCTCAAGGTAAAAATGCTCAGCTGTAATCCAGGCAAGAAGACAGACCCATCTTTTGTTTTTTCTCAGGGGAGCAGGACTATCCCATACAGTCATAAATTTGGATTGAAAGTATTGCAGGGCAAATTTATATTATTGACTGTTGAGATCAGGGACCAATCAGTTGCCCCAGGTCAGCTAGGAGAGAGGACAAGTCCAGTGACCTAAAGGATCTAAGATGGATAAATGTGTGTGTGTGTGGGAGGGGAGCCCTACGACGATGTATCTTGTGCATACAGTAAACCATATGATGGTCACGGAGGACATCAGGAAGGATTCCAGCTTCCAAAATATGGTGGGGATCAGATGAGAGGATCCAGTCTAACAGACAGTGATTTAAAGATTTAAAGTTTAGGAGAGTGGGGTCAGAGATCAGTTAAGTCAATTGTGGTGACTTTACATTTTGAACAATTTTATTTGTATTGGGGGAGAGCCAATTTATATTAAAGTCACCAAGAATATAAAGCTCAGCTCTGGAAGAGTTAGAACATATAAATGAAATGTGCTCTGTAACTAAAGCAGGGGAAATGCCAGGGTAGCAGTAAACACCAGCAATAAAGATGGGGACAGAAAAAGGAAGGAAAGGAAGGGAGAGTTTGACTAGGAGCTGCTCATAGGATGAAGGGGAAGAGACAGCAAGAACAGTCACAGATTGGATACTGGTGGATATGTAAACAGCAACACCACCGCCCCAGTTTGTGTGATCCTGCCTAGCTAGAGTGTAGCCAGGGATAGTGACAGCAGAATTCTGTACCTTAGAAGAGGGCCAGCATTCAGATATAACTGGAACATCCGGCTGTAGGTTAAGCATGACAGGCTGTAACTGGCCAATTTTTATCAGAAGGCTATGGGTGTTTAAATGGGCAACTCCCAGTCCTTTGGAAAGCTGTAAGGATGACGTAGTGAAGGGACCAGGATTAAGTTCAATGTCACCTGCTAACAAAAGTAGTAAGGTAACAATGAGCTTAAAAGAACCAGAATGCTGCCTGGAAGAGTGAGACAGGAGGGAAGTAGCGGAGGAAGAATGGGGGCGGGGGAGAGAGGGATAGAAAGCACCAAAGAGCTTCAATGGGAAGCCAAGGAGCAGGAAGAGTTTGACAACAATGATGCCAGAGAAAATGGAGGAGAGAGGGAAAAGAAGAACTGGAGAGAATAGGTGATGAGGAGGGGAAATGGCTAAAATAGGGTGAGGAGAAGGCAACATTTTGTGGAAGACATGAAAGGAGAGAGGAAGCTAAAAAAACACCAGAGAAGTTAACAGCATAGTGGAGAAAATGTACAAAAACAATTTATACAAATCAGTAACAAGCAAAAAGGAGAGAGATGGAGAGGTAGAAGGAGGAAATTAAACAGGGAGATAAAACCAGGTGGGGTTAACACAGTGAAACAAAGGGAAGAAGAAAAAAAAACAGAATAAAGTAGCCTTACAATTCAGCAGGCACAGAGACAGTCACAAGGGATAAACTACTGAAGTCTTTAACTACAGCAGTTTACATGTTAAAATAGTGGGGAGGGGGAGTGATTAATAGTTACTCAAGGAGCAACTGCGGAGATTATAAAGGAAGTCAACCAAATGTGGGACCAGAATTAAAATACATAAGTAGGCCTAAAACACAATTTAAACAAAAAGGGTGGGGGATAGAATTAAACTATAGAAGAAAATAAGAAAAACTAAATAGGAGAAGGTACAAAATCAAGAAACAGATAAAACCTAATAAGTTGGCTGAAAGACTCTGCAGTTTAAATAACACAAGTGCAAGCCCCCCCCCCTTCCCCATCTAGGGGTATCCAGATGGTAAATTGTTGGGAGGGGGGCACTTTACAACACAAGGGGTGATTTTACTGTCTTGTACAAGGACAGAGATCGGGCAGGGAGGGGGGGGTACACTACACTATGGAAAATGGGGGCATTTCATTGTTTAGTACAGGGACAGGGATCAGACTGGGAGGGAGGTCCCTACACTATGGAAAAAGGGATGGAGGCTATGATTTATTTTATTTCAAACTGGGTTTGGGACGGGGAGGGACATCCCTACACTATGGAATAGGGATTGGTTTGTTGTTGAATGGAACTGGGCTGGGGGAGCAGGCTGCTGTGCTTCTGTGTGCAGTACAGCAGCCTGCCTGTGGGTGGCCGGGACTTAGGCATGGTTTTTCCATGCCTAACTTTGTGCGGACATCTCTGAGATGCATGTGAAGCTGCACTGCACATCTTGGCTGAATATGGGGATGTGCCACATATTCATGGGCACGCCCCCTTGAGATGCGCCACATACATTATCACTGCACTTGGGCACAGCTGGAGATGCGCGATGTATCTCGGCCCTTTGAATATTGCACTGCGGCACATTTCTTGAGATGTGCCAGTGCATCTCAGATGCGCCAGCGCATCTCCTTTGAAAATGTCCCCCAAACTCTCCTCTCATCACTGGAGGTTTTTTCAATATTTAATTTAAACATTTGCTCCTTGATTAAACCTGGAAAAAAAAAGGAAACTTTTCAGTAGCCACTCAGCCGCGGACCGCGCTTCATCCTGACTGGACCGTGTCTCCACAGGGATGTATGTTTATTTTATATAAATGCTATCACAAAAATGCTCCCAGCAATTATATAATAATGCTGGGAGGTATAAAATGATTTTACACACACTCTGTGTGTGGAGCTTTATAAACCCCCTTGAAGCCTGGCCTCAGGGTTTATGTGGCATCCTACATCTCAGGTGTGTGTAAAATTCTCATTATAACCACCTACCCAGCCATTATTCTATATATTAAGAATTCTCTTTGACAAAATTAGAATTAGCAGAATGAAACTTAGCCACAAGTGATAGTGGTAATAATATCTGCATTATTAGAAATACCTTTGGTTTTAGAAAATATCGGTTACACAGAGGAAACATGTGGTTTTTGATCTAAAAGTAAAGGAGGGATGTAATGTAATCAGTATCAGTCAACAAAACCACCTAGTAGACTTAGTTGTTATTGCAGCACTTAGGCCCCCATTTTCAGGTTTGTGTGGCAGAAACCCGGTTTGTGCCACGCTAACCTGGAATAGCGCCGGCTGTCAGGGCATGGTCCTATTCAAAGTCCACCTATGCATGGCACACCCCCGACAGTGCTGTCATGCACAATATTGTGCTGCGCCAATGCAAATGAGGGATCTCTCATGCATATGTGACACAGCACAAAACTGAAAGTTTCAGAGGCGCTAAATGGCCGCCAGCGCCAGTGCAGATTAATGCTGCTGAAACCCAGCCCGTAACAGTATGCAGAGACACCCTGTCTGTGCACTGTCAAGGGCTGGGTACCCCAGTGGTCCAGCGGTCCCCCCCATGCCCCGATCCCCGTATATAATAAACATAACAGATATATCCAGCCTTGGAAGTCTAGCACCCCGCCCCATGCCCCGTTCCCCGTATATAATAAAAAAATGAAGAAACAGTCAGTCCTGGTTGTCCAGTGGTCCCTCCCCTTCCCCGTTCTCTGATCGCAAGTCCCCATGTAATAAAAATCAATCCCCAGTTGTCCAGTGGTCCCTCTCCCATTCTTCAAACGTCATCCCGAGAAAAACTGCAGTACTCTGGTAGTCTAGTGACCCTCCTCCCACCCCGGCAGGTAGTGACCCACCACCCTACTTCCCCCCCCAGCCCAACCCAGTGACTGGCACAGTCCACCTCTCACTGCCACGGCCAGCTGCCAAATGAAATGTCAATGAGCACATACAATAGACAGTATATGCTAACTGGTTAACCAGTCAACCAATGTGCATGCACTATCTACTGTACGCACTCACTGACAGTTCAGTCAGTGGTTGGCCATGCAGTGGGAAGTGAGCTGCACCAGTTGCCAGCTTGGGTTAGGTGGGGGGGAATGGGGAAGTGGGTCACTACCTGCTGGGGTGGGAGCCACTAGACTACCAGGGTACTGTAGTTACTGTTCCCCAGGATGGCATTCAGAGAATGGGGGAGGGACCCTGGACAACTGGAATTGCTTTTTATTCAATGGGGATGGTGATCAGAGAATGGGGAAGGGACCACCGGACAACTGAGGATTGATTTTTAGTACACAGGGACTGCGACTGAAGAATGGGGGAGGGACCACTGGACAATGGGGATTGCGTTTTACTCAATGGGGACAGCAACTGGAGAATGGGGAAAGGGGGAGGGACCACTGGACAACTGAGGATTGATTTTTAATACACGGTGACAGCAATCGGAGGATGGGGGAGGGACCACTGGACAATGGGGATTGCTTTTTTTTCAACAGAGATGGTGATCAGAGAATGGGGGAGGTAGGAGAGACCAGTGGACAACTGGGGATTGATTTTTATTACACGGGGACGGTGTTCAAGAAGGGGGAGGGACCACTGGACCACCATGACTGACTGTTTCCTTGTTTTTTATTATATACGGCTATCGGGGCATGGGGGGACCACTAGACTACCAGGGCTTATTTATTTATTTATTCATTCTCGGATTACAAATACTTGAAAGGCTTGCCTGTAGTTATGTGGGGGAAGAGCTCCTCCCCCACACACTACATAAACTAACTCACTACAGGTGCTCTGCTTAGAGCGAGTCGCACTCGTTGTGTGTGGCGTTGGTGCTGGCTACTCTCTTTCCTTTGTCTGTCTGGCCTGTGCTTGCCCCCCACCCCCATCTTCTGTTGTTCGTTGTTTGGGTCCCCTCCCTCCCCCTGTTGTTTGCTTTTTCTCTTTTTTTTTGGGGGGGGGTCTCTGCGCTCCTTCTCTCCTGAGTTTGTTCTTGTGGCCTCTGCTTCCTACTATTCTACTGGCCTGCCTTATGCTGCTTGCTACACTCCTTCCCCACTGCTACTTCTATTGCCTTCATCCATCCTGGTTCTACTTTTCCTGGGCAGCCTTCATTCCACACTCCACCATAAGTTCTCCATTCGCAGCAACACCTGCCTTGCTCCTGCCTTTGGCTCCAGCATTCCGAACCTGCTTCAGTTACCCGTTTTCGGCTTGGAGTTCCTCCGACTGACCGCCACTGCTGAACTGGGTTTCCACACTCCTCACTGCTGCACAGGATCCTTTAAGGCCCTACACGGGCAAGGCCCTGGTTACCTGTCAGACCTTCTGATACCTGCTCCCTCTACCCGCCCTCTCCGATCTTCTAGTGGTGGCTTCCTGACCATTTCTAGAACGAGGCTTAAATCATCTGGCGATAGAGCCTTTAGCGTTGCGGCTCCCATTCTATGGAATTCATTACCAGCTCAGGTTAGAGAGGCCCCCACTGTAGATATTTTTAAGGCCCGCCTGAAGACACTCCTATCTTCCCAAGCATTCGATGCTTAGATTAGAATTTATTTTAGAGTTTGTGATTTTTGGAGTTATTTGTTTTATTTTTGTATAAAAATGTTTTATATTTCTGTGGTTTAAAATGTTGTTTGAAATTTTTACGGCGCCCAGAGCCTCTGGGATTGGGCGTCTTTTAAATAAATTTGCCTTGCCTTGCCTCTGGTTCTACCATATGCATCTTTCCACTGCTATGAATTCCGCATAGCACTTGATTTTCACACTCAAATTTACCTTGCTCATGGGGCCCACTATCTATAAACATATACTTGTTTAAAATAAGAAAGTGCTACACATTCTGGCCCTTGCTATGATTCAAAGACCAGTATGCTGATTTTACAGCTGAGAGTTTGAGAGGTATGACCCTCCGTACAGCGATTCCTCCATGACTGCACTGCGTTGTCCCTCAGCCTGGCTACCCCACTCCATTGTGGATTACCTGATCTTGCTTTCTGCTCCTTTGTGGCCTGGCTGTCTGTTGTCGTTCCTTCCAATGCGCCTTCCGCAGATCTCCTTGTCTGGCATTTGTGTCGGAGCCGCCTACCTAATCAGCCCTTCTCCACCTGTACTTCTAGGGAAGGATGTGCAGGTAATACATAGAAACATAGAAGTTGACGGCAGATAAGGACCTCAAGGCCCATCCAGTCTGCCCATTTCTTTTTCTACCTTAAAAATGTGTCATCGGCCTTTGCTCTGTCAGTGGCCTATCTATTCATAGTCATTTGTATTGCTCCCTTATGCCTATCCCATGCCTGATTGAAGCCCTGCACTGTATTCATAGCCACCACTTCTTGTGGTAAACCATTCCATGCATCCACCACCCTTTCTGTGAAAAGAATTTCCTCACATTCCCCTTAATCTGCCCCTCTAATCTCATGCTGTGTCCTCTTGTCCTGCTATTTTCTTATATTTAAACATGTTAGACTCTTTCACCTTGTTAATGCCCTTAAGGTGTTTGAATGCCTCGATCATATCACCTCTCTCCCTCCTTTGCTCAAGGGTATACATATTGAGCTCTGTTAATCTGTCCTCATATGTCTTCTGATGCAGTCCCTGCACCATTTTGGTTGCCCTTCTCCGGACTGCCTCAATTTATTAATGTCCTTGTGAAGGTGTGGCCTCCAGTACTGCAGTACTCAGATGAGGCCTAACCAGTGTCTTGTAAAGAGGGATTATTACCTCCTCTTACGACTTGTGATACCCTACTAAAACACCCTAACACCCCCTAGCCTTATCTACTGCTTTAGATGTCTGCTTGATGATTTCAGGTCATCAGTGATGATGATGCCCAAGTTTCTTTCTTCCTTTGTGACTGCTAGCAAGTCCCTCCAGCTATAGGTGGCTGAGGTTTCTCTTCCCTATGTGCATGATTTTGCACTTCTTTGCATTAAATCCCAGTTGCCACTCTTCTGACCATTTGCTAGCTTATCCAGATCTCTTCTCATTCTGCCCACCCCATCTGGATCATCTACTCTGTTGCAGATCTTGGTGTCATCTGCAAACAGACAAGCCTTACCCTCTAGTCCATCTGCAAGGTCACTAATGAAGATGTTGAAGAGGACTGGCCCCAGGACTGATCCCTGAGGTACCCCACTTGTGACTTGCATCTCTTCTGACTGTATACCATATACTACCACTCTCTGTTTTCTGTCTGTCAACCAGTTTGCCACCCAGTTGACCAACTTCTGACCCACCCCGAGCCTACCCAGCTTATTTATCAATCTTCTATGTGGAACAGTGTCAAAAGCTTTGCTGAAGTCAAGGTAGGCGACATCAACTGCTCCCCCTTGGTCCACCACTCTGGTTACCCAATCAAAGAAATCTATGAGATTAGTTTGACAGGACCTTCCTTTTGTAAACCCATGCTGTCTTGGATCCTGTGCCCCTATGGATTCCAGGTGTTGCACTATTCTTTCCTTAAGGAGTTTCCTCTTGCCCACTACTGAGGTAAGACTGACTGGTCTGTAGTTCCCCGCCTTCTCCCTGCTACCACTCTTGTGGAGCGGGATCACATGAGCCCTTCTCCAGTCTTCTGGGACCTCTCCTGTGCTCAGAGACTCACTAAACAGTTCTGCTAATGGCTCTGCTAATTCCACCTTTAGCTCCTTAAGTACCCTGGGATGTATGCCATCAGGTCCCATTGCCTTATCCACCTAAACAGCATAGCTCTTGTAGGACCCTTTCTTTTGTGAGAGGGAGTGGTGCTCACCTCCTCCCCTGTTCCATGATGCTGGGCTGTGGGCCCTGCCCTACCTTCTCTTCAGTAAATACTGAGCAAAAGTATCTATTTAGGATAGATGCCTTTACAGGGTCCTCCTCCTCACATGCTCCCTTTTCTCCATTAAGCTTAGCAATACCCCCTCTGGACTTTCTCCTTTCACTAATGTATCTATAGAAAGTCTTGTCACCTTCTTTTACTGTTCGTGCTAGTGTTTCCTCAGTTTGGGACTTTGCCTGCCTTACTGCCTTCCCTGCTTCCCTTAGGGCAGTTTGGTATGCCTCCCTATCTTCATCCGCTGTGTTCCTTACATTTCCTGAAGGCCAGCCTCTTGGCTCTGACCTTTTCTGCTACTGTATTTGAGAACCAAAGTGGTTTCCTTCTTCTTTCACTTCCTTTTCTGTCTAACACAATGGGATGTTGCTTCAAGTATTGCATCCTTAATGCTTGCCCACTTTGCCTGTACCCCTCACCTGTGTTTCTTTTTGCCAGGGCTAGCTTAACTCTGTTGGTCATCTTATCAAAGTCAGCTCCTCTGAAGTCACATATTTTTGCCTTGGAATGGGATGATTTAGATGTAGTAGCCAAATTGAACCATACCATGTGATGGTCACTGGCCCCCAGTTGACCTTCTACCTGGAGATCTGTGATCCCTTCCTTGTTAGTCAGTACTAGATCTAGGACAGCCCTGTCTCCTGTGGGTTGCTGTACCAGTTGTTTGAGGCCCTCCCCCCCAAGGGAATCCACTATGTGTCTAGTTCTGGCAGATGTTCCTGCTGGTATTGACCAATCTGTATCCGGCATGTTGAAATCTCCCATTATCAGAACCTCCCCTTTAGCTGTCATGTTTTGTATATCTTCTAACAGTAATGTGTCTATGTCCTCCCCCTGGTCTGGGGGCCTGTAGACAACCCCAGTTCTTATGGCTGTCCCATTTCCTATTTCCAGGGTGACCCACAGTTCTTCAGGCTCCTTATGTGTATTCTGAATTTCTGTAGCTTTGATATTTTCATTGACATACAGGGCCACTCCTCCCCCCCCTTTTTGCACCTCGGTCTCTTCTGAACAATACATAGCCAGGTACTGAAGTCTCCCAAGTGTGGTTACTGGTAAACCATGTCTCACTAATTGCTACTATGTCCAGTTTAGCCTCTGACATTATTGCTGGCAGGTCTGGGATCTTATTTCCCAGGCTGTGAGCATTTGTGTACATGATTTTCCATTGGCCAGATTTTGGTGTGTTAATTGTTGGGTGAGGTTTGGCATTACCCCTGTGCGTCGTATGGGGAGATAAACCTTTTTTCTTACCTGGTGATGCAAATGAACTGCAAACATGCTGAATCCCTGTTTGACCACTAGCTGTGGGGGAAGGGGTGTTCTTCCCATTCGACGTATGGGGTGCTGCACCCCTCTCCCCATTTGCTAGTTTAAATAGTCTGCAAAGACATCAAACTTCTGCCCCAATGCACTGACTCCCTCCTTAGTCAGATGCAGTCCATCAAATTTAAAGAACTTTCGCTCCCAGAACTGTTAACAGTTCCCTACAAATCTGTGTCCTTTTTCCTGGCACCAGCCCTTGAGCCACGTGTTTAGCTCCCCTATCGCCCCTTCTCTGACCTTCTGTCCATCTGCTCCCCTCTCCCAGACTGGCAGGATCTCAGAGAAGGAGATGCCAGACGAAATAGATGATAGTTTGTCACCCAGCCTGGTCAGGTGTTCCTTGGTCTCCACAACTGACCGGCTGGCGAGATCATTAGTCCCTATGTGTACTAGGACATCAATGTTTTCTCCTGCTTTGTGAACAATTTTAGCAATGCGGTCAGTGTCTCTCCATGTTGATGTATCTGGGAGACATCTGACCATTACCCTTGGCTGGAGATGGGTATCAACTCCCCGAATCATGGAGTCTCCTATGATCAGAAGTTTTTTGGATTTCCTTTTTGCTTTTTTTGTTTTGGTTCCTGATTTGGGTGAGTTTTGTTGTGCTAGCTCCTGTGCTGCAGTGTCCTGCTCTGCAGTGTTTTCTGCCTCTTTGCTTGATTTCAGAGATAGAGGCAGATACCTGTTTGTAGTGTTTACATGGTTTTTGGAGGTAATATGTTGGAGAGCAGAGAGTGATGGGGCACCCAATTTGCCCCTCCTAACCACCTGCCAACCTCCTGGACCAACTACCCTCTGCGGTCGAGGTTTTTCTGTTGGATGCTGGGGAAATGGCGGTGGTTCTTATAATGTATTTCCTCTTGAATATGAAATTTGAGGCGTGCAATCTGCCCATGCTGCCCGGAGCTGAGCCTAAGATCTCTAAAGGCCCAGCATGTAGGACAGTGTCCTAAATCCTGTAAGACTGTCCTTCTGAAAATTGTTCCACAGTACCTGCAGTTAATGATATCCATTCCAGATAAGTTGCTGGGTTTATAACCTAGTCAGAGTAATTAGAAGGAAAAAAGGGAAAAATGCAAGTAATGGTTTGATTGTGTTTTGTTTAACTTGTTATAACAAGTTAAATTACTAGTGCCCCTGTAAATGAGCTCACCTTGTGGAGGCCCCACTGATCCACCCCTTCCTGCTCTGCCACAGGAAATGTCACAACTGTGGTACCCTATAAAGGAGTGTAGTGTGGGGTGGTTGGGGATGGGGTGGGTGGCTGGGCCCTTCCCCTGCCGAAAAGAAGAACCAGGACAAAGAACAAGGAGGTAAGGCAGAAACAGTCAGTCAACAACAAATGCAGTAACCCTGAAAGCTTATCCTAATGTTAGATAAAACTGTAAAACTTGTAAAGCACCACCTGTAATAATTTCAAAGAAGATATACCCTGTAAGAAACACTTTGCTAAGAGAAAAATAAAGCAGTAACAGAAGATATACCTTGCAACAGACAATTTGGATCAGAGATTACAGCAGTAATCTGTTAGCACCTGTCGCACAGCTTGTAATAATGCAGAAGAAGGTATACCAGCAACAACAATTTGAATCAGAGAAAAATAATGCAATGAAATGTTAGCAACAAACAGTAGCAATCCCTGTGAGTAAAAATTAAAAACACCACCACACAGTAAAGCTGTTTAGCCAAAATAAGTCTTAATCCTTTTCCCTTGCTCTGGTAAGTTTCTCTACTCTGCCTTTCAAGCAGTCTTAGAAGGAAAGCGCTCAGGTGAAGCTAGGTGCCTTGGCCAGCAAACCAAGTCTTCTACCTCCAAGATATCAACTAACTGACTTTTTAACCCCTTCTTTCTGTTGGAAATTACTGACAGTTTGCCAGCTCCACCCCCACATACCGCCTAATCCTTTGGAAGAGCTGTGGGAGGAAAGCAATTAGCTCCTTCAATGTGAGAAGGAGACTGAAACACCTCTGAGACAACAAACCTTTTCAACAAACAAAAAAAACAAAGAAAAAAAAAACAAGAATAAAATAAAACATAGTGTCAAACAGTAATTTTGCTTAGCCCAATGATAAAAAAGTCACAAAAATGTAAGCTCCACCTGTAATACAGAAATTTCAGAGAAGATATACCCTGTAAGAAACACTTTGCTACAGAGAAAAATAAAGCAGTAACAGAAGATATACCTTGCAACAGACAATTTGAATCAGAAGATTACAGCAGTAATCTGTTAGCACACACCTGTAGGCACACCTTGTAATAATGCAGAAGAAGGTATATCAGCAACAACAATTTGAATCAGAGAAAAATAAAGCAATGAAATGTTAGCAACAAACAGTAGCAATCCCTGTGAGTAAAAAATAAAAACACCACCACACAGTAAAGCTGTTTAGCCAAAATAAGTCTTAATCCTTTTCCCTTGCTCTGGTAAGTTTCTCTACTCTGCCTTTCAAGCAGTCTTAGAAGGAAAGAGCTCAGGTGAAGCTAGGTGCCTTGGCCAGCAAACCAAGACTGCTTTGACACTTACCCTAGCTCTACAATGTATCTATACCATTCCAAGCAATTCTGCAATGGTGACAGGACATAATATGCAACTTTAGCTAGCAACATCCGAAGTTTTCGCACAGTCATAATTCTTACTATCCTCTCTATGACTGCACTGGACCCTATCCTGCACTTGTGGCATGCCTGCTCCTCCTAGTTCTGACCTACCAGCCATACTGCTAGCAGCTTGCTTCGTTTTCTGCCTGGCTGGACATGACCATAATGCTGCCAACCGATTATGCTTCTGCTACCATTTGTTCACCTACGTGTCAAACCGAATACTGCTATCCTGCCACCAGCCTATATGCCGTTCCATGGCTGCTTTTACAATTCGTACTTATTTATTTATAGCATAGAAATTACAACCCTTTGAGTCAAAGACTCGTTTCCAAAAGCTCCACGTCAAATATGATAATACAGGCAAACAATAATCCATCTTAACAGTAGAGCAGAGTCATATAGGCGTGGATGTGCAAGTAGTAGATGGATGTGGGTTAACATACATATGGTGATTGCTGGTACAAATGGCCTTAAATATGGATAATTGCCTATACAGTTTTGTAGCTAAACAGTGGCTGTCTAATATGCATACAGATAATACAATCTGTGTAACATACATAAAATTTGTCAGTGTCAGTGGCTCAGTAGGTAGCACACTCACCTCCGAGGTTGAGAGATCAGAGGGCTGTGGGTTCAGTTCCCACATCTGGCATTTGGGTTAATATCCCAGAACTGACACTGTAGTGCAACATGAGAGGGGTGCTGCACTTCTGAGGTGCCGTCTTTCGGATGAGATGTTAAACCGAGGTCCCATCTGCCTGGATTGGTGGTAGTTCAGGTGGATGTTAAAGGTCCCTTGACACTTATCGAAACGAGTGGGGGAATTTCCCCGGTGTCCTGGCCAAATTTCCCTCATTCACTAAAAATACCACCAACAGCTTAATCTGATTCAAGGTCAGCTGACATTCATCTGTATCACCCTCCCCCAGGTCGTGCCTGAAAATAGGCAGGATTTGTCTAGTGCACTTACCCGGTCAACAAAAACTAAATAATAAAATAGAGTAGCTGCCTATACAAGAGGTAGCTAAGAGGACTCAGCAGTACAGGACACAGTGCGATTATAGGGTGCTTCCTCCTGAGATGCTTTGCAGAGGTGCTGCTTCCAGGGAGGCATTGTCAAGTTCCTATAAAAGGAGTGGCAAGAGCGTTAGCTGAGTTTGCCAAGAGATTGCTCAGTTAGGCCTTACACATGGGTCACAGCAGCAGTGCAGTGCATGCTGCCTTGTTCGAGACAGTGTCATAGGCCTGGGACGGCCTGGAGTGACATATTAGGGCCTAGGGTGGGGATTAGTGGTTACACTGGCAGTTATGTAACAATAAAATATGTGTTTTCAGAGCTGCCTTAAAAGGACCTAGCTTGGAGATGGTGGAGATTGTGGGGGGGGGCATTATACTATGTTGGAGCTCTGAAGGGGAAGGATTGTTAAGCTAGACTAGTCCTGACTCTGGGAACCTTCCAGATAGTTTTAGTGGCTGTGCGAGTGGCCATGGAGAGGGTTGCCAATTGAAGGGAGGACGTGACACCTGCTGGGCTTAGGCCCAGGTGGATTTTTTTGGAGAGGAGATGGGTTTGATACTGTAGCCTTTCCTCTAGAGAGAGGATATTGGTGAGTGCATAGAGGGTGCAGGTGTGCATTCGCTTGTCTGCACCAGAGATGAGTCGGCATGCTTTACTAATGGCAAGTTGGATTTGGTGGCGCGCAGCTGGGTCTGATGCAGAGTATATCATGAGTCCATAGTCCACGGTGACAGTACTGAGGGCCTTCTGACCCAGTCAGCGGCTCCAGGCGGTAGGCGATCTTTGTGTCTGTATAGGAGATCAAGTCGGTTATTCGTGGCTGAGGTGAGGACTTTGATGTACTCATGGAACGAGATGGTGGTGTCAAAGGTGACACCCAGGTACTTATATATTGGAACCTGTTCCAGGGGAGGAGTGAACTGGCGCAGATATTCAAGAGATAGTCCTTTGCCCTGTTTTGGTGGTGGGCAAAGAGCATGGTTTTGGTCTTTTTGACGTTGACAACTAGTCTATGTTCATTAAACCAGTTTTCTATCTGTTTGAAGGAGTTTTGTAAGGTGTGCTGGAGTGTAGAAGGGACAGGATCGGAGGCATAGAGAACTGCATCGTACACATACAGGAGAATGTTCCTAGGGCAGGATTCTGGCAGTGCATTAAGACAGATACTGAAAAGTGGGGGACCTAGTATGGACCCCTGGGGGACTCCTGAGTGCACTGGTAGTGTGGTGGATAGTGTATTGCTGATTTTAACACACTGGGTTAGAAAACCAGGAGAGGGGTCCCTGGGTGACTCCAATGCTTTGTAGAGTGCTCAGTAGGAGAGGGTGGGAGACTGTGTCGAAAGCCTTAGAGAGGTCTATGAACACGGCCTCTGCAAGGTGCACTTTGTCCAGAGCAAAATGTAGTGAGTTAGAGAATTTTGTAAGGGTGGTAGTAGTACTGTGACCTGTTCTAAACCCATGCTGCTCCCTGCATAATAGACTGTGGGTGTGAAGGTATTCAGTGAGCTGGTCAGCCATGATTTTTTCAAGGGCTTTAGAGAGTGGGGGTAGAATAAAGATGGGTCGGTAGTTGTTTGGGGAAGAGCAGTCACCGCTTTTTAGTATAGGGGTTATGATAGCTGTTTTCCAGGGGGTTGGGAACTGGCCTAGACATAGGGACCAGTTTAGTAGGTCAGTGAGTGGAGAGAGGACAGAGTCAAATACTAGGTATAGTATACGCATATTGAAGGTGTGTTTACAGTAGTTGGAGCCACCAAGAGCTTTGGACAGGTAGGTTTTGGCTTCAGATGGGGTGATGACCCTGAGGTAGAAGGGGGGCTGCTGGGAGTTTGGCACTGGGATGGGCTGTATTGGGTCAAAGAAGTTACTTGGGAGAACTGAACCGAGGTTAGAGAAGGTGGAGTTAAGGCAGTTTGAGATGCATAGTGGGTCTGTGGTGGTTGTGCCATTTAGGTTGAGCTGGGATGGTGGTGGGGAGCGAGATTTCCCATTAAGGTCCTTAATGTTATCCCAGAACTTTCAGAAGCTTCCCTAGGAGGCGGCCAGGGTGGTTCTATAATGGTCCACCTTTGCCTTGCGTATTGCCCATGTACATTTATTGTGGGCTGAGTTTTAGGTTTGCCTATCCACCTGTGAGCCAGAGGACAGTGGCCCGGTGCCATAGATTGTCTCTTCGCTTGAGTTGCTGCAGTAGCGCAGGGGTTATCCACTTTGCCTACCACAGCTTCCGCCTCTGGGATATCTACTATGCCTAGTTGCCCTCCATGGTGGCGTACTAGTCATCTAGCCAATGCAGTGACTAGCCTGACTCTCTCCCCTTCCCACCTGACCTACATGAGGTCTGTCCTTACTGTTGGCCACTTGGGGGCTTCACCTGGCAAGCAACCCTGCTCTTGCTGCCCAGCGCAATAGTTTGTGGTCTTGATAACCTTCGTGGTGTCTAGCTGCTGCCCTACTCATTCCACCGGCTGACCTACGTGTGGTCCAGCTGCACATCCTACATCTCGTGTGGGCCTAGCTTCCATTCACTTCCCTTGGATGCTTCCTAGTGGGATGCTTCAGTTTGTCTGGATTTACTACCACTCTCAATTCCTGCCAGGATTTCTTAGCCGAGCTCTATTCCATTGTGCCTTCCTAGCTCATGGCTTAAGCCTGGAACCTAACCTGTTTCAGTACCATATAGATATTGACTGTGGTTCACATTGCCAGCTCATCCACCTTCGTCTCTCCGCATTCTGCCATTTTTGTTCATCAGGACTTTCTTTCCACAGGACCATCGCTGCCTTCAATTCAGAGCCTGAGGTTTGACTATTGTTGTTGCCTTGTTCTGTGCTTCTCTGTGCTGGTCTCCTTATTGACATTCCCCGACCTACGTGCAGGTCCAGGCTCACCTACAAACTCGTTCTTTGTTTACGTAAATCATCACTGCTCCCTGGCTCGATCTCTGGAATTTTTCTAACTCTGAACTGCTTTCAACCTTGCAAGTTTTGGCTCACTGCCTATGTCGATCTCGGCACATCGTTGCTCATTCAGCTGCTCGCTTGCATTTGCTCCTACTTATGCCTGTTTCGCCACCTCATGGGGGCCTGGAAGTTCCACTATTACTACTCTACACCTGCCTCGCCCAACGTCGAGGCCTGGAGGTTCGACTACTTCTACTCCGTGCCTGCCTCTCCCAGCATTGGGGCCTGGAGTCTCACATATTCTACTCTATGTCTGCCTGCCCACCGTGTCTGCTAGCCTTTGAGGAGCTCCTTGTTCCACTTCAGACTTACACCTGAATTAGTTTGGACATTTGCCATCAATTCCTTTGGATGCTTCTGCCTTCCCGCTTCAGTTTGTATGGATTTGCTACTACCGCACTCCTGCCAGGACACTTTGCTAAGCCCTATCCAGAAGACCTTCTATTTCATGATTTATGCCTCAACATTACTCTACTCCAGTGCTATAAGGCTTATTAGAGCCTGCTACATCACTACTTCATCCAGTTCAGTCCTCGCCTTCATCTATCACCATCCATGACTATTAGGAGCGCATCAATTCAGGACTTGTCAGATCATTCTCATGAGTTTAATTCCAGCTGCTTTACCATCCTGGCTTCCCTAACCATACATAAACATCGCTCTATTGAGCTATTGCCCAGCAAATGAGAAGCTCTTCGATTTACATGCTAATTTACATTGCCTCAATGCTCTCCACTGTGTACCTTACATAATCAATTCAATACTACTCCTCTGATACTACATCTGCATCATACAGGTTGATTTACTACTACTACTACTGCTGACCTATGTGCAGGTCCACTTTACTTTATCTGCTCATACTTACCTGCTTCACTCTCACAGGGCCTGGAGGTACATCGCAGGCTGTTGCCTATTTCTACGACCTGCTTCGACCCTTGGGGCCTGGAGGTCCATCAAGCTATGTCTACTTATTCATACAAAATCTATTGCTAATTCACTTTTCCCTGCTTCACCCACTCCGGACCGAAGGTTCCTACTACGCCGCCCTCTCCAGATCACATAGCCTGCATCTAGCTCCTGTGCTTCATCACCAAGGCCTTCAATTGCAAAGCTTGCCAATCAGAACATCAACCACCAGTCTTCATCTTCTGGGTCTACAGACATAGTAATTTGGTTACTGGTTCTCTTGGAGAAGACTGCCTTGCCTTTTGGATTGCCTGACTAATGCACCTTTCAACGCTTCAAATTGTTTATGCTCTAACTTGGATTCCAATCTACTATCAGAGTCTGCCCTGGACATGGATTTCATGGACTAGAAATTCACTAGAAGGATGTTCTGCCATCTTCACCCAACACTCAAAACATCTGTACTTCGATTCCAGCTTCCCTGCTGTCACTGGATCAGGATCTACAACTCAAGAGTTCTGATTAGTCGACAACTTAGTATTATTACTTTTTGGATTATTCTCCTTTAGTATGCCCAGAACAGGCAGGTTAGTAGCCATGGGTCCTCAGAGGTTTCCTCCCAAGGGGAGTTTTCCTCTCCTGCATGCTACTGGCCACTGTCTCCAGAGTTGGAGGAGATAATCATTCAGTAATCATTTGATACTTATTATTTGGTGGGGGGGGGGGGGGTATCTGCCTACTGTACTTGACCAAGCAGCCTTCCTACAGTTGGATACAGAGTAAAGCCAAAACATCAAGTCCTATCAACTTACTCACCAGTTCAGTTAAGCATGATGCCTATACTATCCAGTTTACAGTAACCACTGACCTACTCAAATCTACAGAAGTACCTAAGCACTAACCAGTTCCTACAACTAACACTGTAACAGCACTGTCCTACTTCTGCTGGCCTCTGTATCCAAGCACAACTTACATTAAACTGCAATATGAAGCATAAGCACTGCGCCATGAACCACACATAACTTTGAGCACAGAATAGCTTACTTACAAAGGTTCCACGTCAATTTAGGAGGGGTAACAAGGACATACGAGGGGAGACAGAGTTCATAAACAGTGTACAGCAATAAACTGCATACATAGTTAATTACAGACTGTAATTCACTTTAAGATGAGAAAGTCGGACACTAGGATGAGTAGAGAGGTAGGGGAGGAGGATGTCAGGAGAGGGGGAAGGATGCAGCCCGGAGGCCTTGTCAAAAGTGAGCTGCGAGGAAGGAAGAGATGAGGGAGTATTGGGGGTGCAGGGAAACGGAGGTGAGGCAGTGGAGCAAGTGTGTGAGGGGAGGGTACCAGGGCTAGGGAAGAATGGGGGCCAAGTAGGGAAGGATAAACTGGGGCAGAGGTAGTGCGAGAGAAAGGAGGTGAGCATGGGGGGTGGAGGTGGAGGATGGTCAGAATAGAGGCCCTGACTTAGCTGCAGGGGGAAAACTGTGTTAAGGTGATCAGAGGATGAGATTTGTGACAGTCACAAGCACTTTCATTCAAGATGTGCTGAAAAAGGAAACATTTAAACTTAGCAAGATGAGGTAGGTTGATAAGTTCACTACCCAGAGCATTTATCCAGTTTGGAGCTCTGCAAAGGAAAGAACGTTGATACTGGGTGGTCTGGAACCTTGGTACCAGGAAGTGCTTGGTGTCAGAGATTGACAAGTATGACAAGATTTAAAGGATCTGGGCAGGAGACAGGTGGTGCCAGTTGGCAGAGCTCCAAATAGCACCTTTCTGGCAAATATGCAAGATTGGTACTTGATCCAGCCTTGTAGATTAAGCTATCCAGTTAGTGCATAGAGATCACGATCCCAGGGCTAATTATTTCCACAAATCGTGACTGGGACAGGGGAGGGACTGCTGGCCCACCAATATCTTCTTATTATAGACATGGATGGGATCAGGGCTTGGGGGGAGGCCTGGCTCGGCATACTTGGCAGCAGTGCTGACATGCAGATGAGCCCATAATGGGCATGCAAATGGGCCCTTAGTGCCGTGCATGCCCAATGGGCTCATCCCATGTCTGGGCTGAATATCAACCATGGGGGCCAGAGCACTAACCAGTGTGGGCTGCGCTTTACCCTAAGGGCGGTCTTCAGCCCAGCGCTCTGGTAGCACTGCACCAAACATGGCAGCTGCTTGCTCTGTGCAGAGCTACCATGGTCCCATATTCAAACTGATAGCACGGTCAGTTCAGATTGCACTGTTTAAATATGTGCCAGAGCCAGCAGGCCCTATTTTTGTGCACTGTGCACCTATTTGCTCGTGCAGCCGACTGGCTTTGAAAATGGGGCCCTTAGTTTTGCATCATGTAGATAGTGTGGTGTGCACCCATTGCTTTACAGCAGTACTCAGTACACAGTTGCATTCTGTATGCTAGCAGCAGAAGAGTGTGCAGTGAATTAACGATGTCTGTCCTTATTTTCAAGTAAAAGTAACAAAATGCTACAACTGGTATAATGGAAATTAGCATAAAAACAAAAGGTGAAATTTGGGATGCACCTAGATAGGGGAAAAGTCCAGAAATTTGAATTTAGAAGGGAAATAATGTTTCAGCCTGATGTGGAAGAGGCTATAATTAAACAATAGTGTATGGTTAGCCCCTGTTGTGTATGGATTTCAAAACTCAATATTCCTGGTGTGGTACTGTTCAAAGGTCATGAAAAGTTGTTGTGGTACCGTTCTGAAGTCACAACAATACCACAACAACAGCTTATAAGCTTTGACATTCCATTGGTTTAAGTCACATCTATCAAACAAAGTAAGGGAAAAATGGTGGCACCACTAAGCATGCAGCTTACCGAGACAGTGACGGCTCCATGGTACCAAACACAGCTAGGGTGTACGTGTTGCCATTTTTTTTTAAACCAAACACTGTGGCCAACACAAATATCTTTACAGTGATGGAGGGGCGGGAACAGAGGCAACAGATCAGCAGCTGCAACACGGTCGCAGACTGAGGTGCCAGAGCGAGCAAGGCAGAGACTCACGGTACTGTACTCTACAGAATTAAACTTTTAAATGTGGGGAAAAAAAACATACACTATATAAAACAGCATACGGGTGACCATACACAACTAAGGCTGTGTTTCCATCTTGGGCATGTGATGACATCATGTTGTTGACAAGGTCACCAAGGAACTGGATCAAGGGAGGGCAGTAGATGTTGCTTATCTAGATTTCAAAAAGACTTTTGATTCTGTGCCCCACAGGAGACTGCTGTATAAAATGTCATGCTTGGGGCTGGGGCAGAGGGTGGTTAAATGGGTGGGAAGCTGGCTGCGGGACAGGAGGCAGAGGGTCATAATAAATGGGGTGGCATCCAGAGAGGGTTTGGTCACAAGCGGGGTCCCTCAGGGATTGGTGCTGGGGCCCCTACTATTCAACCTATTTGTAGGGGACATTGTGGAAGGCCTTGAAGGGGGTGTGAGTATGTTTGCAGACGATATAGAGGATTGTGTATGAGCAGTCATACATAACAAGGATATTCTTATATCAAGAGGTTTCTTTGGCAACAGATGACCTCGAGAGTGCAGCTCGAGAGGTACTCTGTTACCAAGGGAACCTCAAGACACAAGAATTTCCTTGTTGGTGTATGACTGCTCATGCACAATCTTTTATAGTGTATGGGCAGTCACAGCATAGAAAATCACACAAAACCAGCAGGAGAAGACAACAGAGAATAGACATTTTAACATTTTCTTTTTTTTAACTGACACAGTGTGCTGCAGATGTTTCTGCAAGTTCAAGATTAAAAAAAACATCAACTTTCAGCTTAACTGGATTGAGGAAAGCAACTATGTGGCAGCATTCCAAGTTGTTCTGCTGCAGTAGTGACACAGCTAGTGCAGCATAACAGCTGTGATGACATAGCTACTGCAGCATAACAACTATATTCTAGTTATGGATTTCTATCCATAACAGCATTCTACCATACACTATAACATTCTACCATACACTATGTAAGCAATAAGACACAACAGGGTGGTGGTTGTTATGTGATAACCGCACACCTAGGTGCATCGTGAGGCACGAGGCCGAAGGCTGAGTGTCCTTCCGCACATAGGTGTGCGGTTATCACATAACAACCACCACCCTGGAGAGTCTTATTGCGCTTATAAAATGGGAAATAACTATGGAAACAAGGAAAATGACAAGGTGTTTATATTTTGAAAACTTTACACGAGAAAGGGTCCTGAAGGAACTGGAAGTAATAAGAGTTGATAAAGCAATGGGGCCAGATGGGGTGCACCCCAGGGTCCTTAAAGAACTAAGAGAGGTGGTGGCTAAACCTCTGGCTATCCTGTTTAGCCGATCACTGGAAACAGGGGAGGTACCCAAAGACTGGAGGATAGCAGATGTAGTCCCCTTATACAAAAGTGGGAACAAAGAGGAAGCGGGGAACTACAGACCAGTCAGCCTCACCTCGGTAGTGGGGAAGATCATGGAAGCACTACTGAAGGAGAGATTGGTGGAACATCTGGTTGTCAATGGACTACAGGACCCAAGGCAGCATGGTTTCACCAGGGGGAGGTCATGTCAGAACAACCTCATTGAATTTTTTGACTGGGTGACTAGGGAGGTAGATCAGGGGAGGGCAGTGGACATGGCCTATCTGGACTTCAGCAAGGCCTTTGACACTGTGCCAAACAGAAGACTATTGCACAAACTGGGGAATATGGATGTGGGCAGGACAGTAGCGTGGTGGGTAGGTAACTGGCTGGGCGGCAGGACACAGAGGGTGGTGGTAAATGGCTGTCACTCCACAGAGGGAAGAGTGACCAGTGGGGTACCACAGGGATCAGTGCTGGGACCGGTCCTATTCAATATCTTCATCAGTGACATTGCATGGGACCTAGAAGGCAGAATTTCACTGTTCGCTGATGACACAAAGCTCTGTAACAGAGTAGACACACCAGAGTGTAGACAGAATGAGAAGGACCTGCAGAAACTTGAAGAATGGTCAGGGGTTTGGCAGTTGAAATTCAATGCAAGGAAGTGCAAGATAATGCATATGGGGCACAAAAACCCTGGCACAATATATTAATTGGGGGGGTGAGGATATAGCATGCACCAAGCAGGAAAGGGATCTTGGGGTTATCATCTCTGATGACCTCAAGGCAGGGAAACAGTGTGACAAGGCAGCAGGTAAAGCAAATAGGATGCTGGGATGCATAGGCAGGGGCATCACCAGCAGGAAAAGGGAGGTCATAATTCCGCTATACAAGACACTAGTGAGGCCCCACCTGGAGTACAGTGTACAGTTCTGGAGACCTTACCTACATGAGGACATAGACAGGGTAGAAGGTTCAGAGGAGGCAACACAGATGGTACAGGGATTGCATCACAAGTCCTATGAGGACAGGTTGAAGGAACTGAACATGTACTCCCTGGAGGAGAGGAGGGAGAGAGGGGATATGATAGAGACATACAAGTATCTTACAGGGAGGAACAGGGTGCAGGAATACACTATTTTTAAGCAAAAAAGATGTTCCAGGACTAGAGGGCATGGGATGAAGTTGGAGGGAGGACGATTCGGAGGAACCGTGAGGAAGAATTTCTTCACGGAACGGGTGGTGGACAAGTGGAACACCCTGCCAGAGGAAGTGGTGGGTGCTGAAACAATCACGGGATTTAAGAATGCATGGGATAGACATAAGGAATTCTGGAGGTCAGGGTGAGGGGCAACAGACTTCTTGGAAAACATAAACTGAACTTACAAGCTCAAATGGGCAGACTGGGTGGGCCATAGGCCCTTATCTGCCGACACTGTCTATGTATCTATGTATGTATTTAACATTTATTTAAATACAGAATAGAGAATTAATTGAAACATTGAGATAAAATAGTCCCTTGGTAAACTTTTTTGAATGGTAAAAAATAGCAATTACTAACAACATTAGCAAACAACAGTCTACTTGTAGTTTATGAATTGCTCTTTACTTCACTGTGATTTTCTTAATCTGTCCCGAACATCGATTTCGCACACTGATCGCGCCATTGTGCGCTACATGTGCGAAAACACATTTTGGGTGAGATGTGAAAAATGACAGTGGTACTGTTCACAAGGAGGTGTGGTAAAATGGCAATACTGAAAATCTGGAGTGAAAATATTAAAAATGCTCGAAGTTACGAGCATGCGTAGGAACTGCACAACAGCACGCTCGTAAAACAGTTGTTTTGGGGAATATTTTCCCCAAATTTTCAACATAGCCAGTGTAAGACCACTGCTTATGAACAGTGTCACTGTGATTTTATTACTCTGTCCAGAATATTGATTTCGCACACCGACCGCACTATTGTGCGCTACATGTGCGAAAACACATTTTGGGTGAGATGTGAAAAATGACAGTTGTACTGTTCATAAGGAGGTGTGGTAAAATGGCAATACTGAAAATCTGGAGTGAAAATATTAAAAATGCTCGAAGTTACGAGCATGCGTAAATATTAGCAACACACGCTCATAAAACAATCGTTTTGGGAATATTTTCACCAAATTTCCAACATAGGGTTTTGGGAGCCTACCTCATGAACTGTGACACTGTCATTTCATTAATCATTCGGAAGGTGGTTCCACGCGGTGACTACGGAACCACCTTTTGGGACAGATGTAAAAATAACAGTGGTCACCAGGTTCATGGGGGACCCAAAACCCTATGTTGAAAATTGGAAAAATTCCAGAAATGACTGAGATATGCACTAAAGTTGAAAAAATCCATTTATACCATTATACAGCTTACGGCATTTCTTCAGTTCACGGTCGGCTTTGAAGAGTGCAGACGTGTTCCCGGACCACCAAAGATCATTCGCTGGGCTCCGGACGTAAGTGGGGGAGGTGGGGGTACGCAGAGGGTGAGTGCGGGTTGGGGAGGGGAAAAGAATCAGAGGGAAGGTTTTTGTTTCAGGTTTTTATTTTTTTTATTTACACACAAGGACTCTTGCCATGCTGGAGTGGGCTCCCAGCGTGGCTTAGAGAACAGTGAAGCCCGACGGGGGATTAGGCACCCCGTCGGCTAAGAAGTTTTGCCATGCTGGGTGGGCTCCAGCATGGCATACGAACATTTTGGTGGGGCAGTGAAACCGACAGGGGATTGGGCACCCCCATTGGCAAATGAAGCTTTTGCCATGCTGGGGTGGGCTCCCAGCGTGGCACCAGGCAGATTGGGGTGGGGACAGTGAAGCCGACGGGGGATTGGGACCCCCATCGGCAAATGTGAGATTCAAAGCCAGGTCTCCAGAATTGCAGCATAGACCATTCAACCTCTATAGTGTGCTGCCTCCTTTAATATTAAATTCTCTCCATGATCATAGCGGTCACTACTTCTTTAACTTTTTGGTGCCTACCATCATGCACTGCGCACTTCCATCTTGGGAAGCGAGCGGCTTTGTTTTTTTCAATGCCTCTCTGCACTCACGTTGTATGTTTGAGTTAACTGATAGCCTGTGTCACCGGCCAATTACCTCTATGGATTGCTTTTATTAATATTAGCAATGTATTTGGGCACTTTGGGTCTGCCTCTGCCTATTTAACTGTGTTTTCCCATCTTTTCTTTTTGTTTATAAAGTATTACTGTATTGCCTACTTTCTTCATCCTGTGTTTTTGTTTTCTGTTTTTCCCCACATTCAAGACATAGAACGTTTATCATGGAATGTTTACCATGGAATACAGAGATTCAAAATTCGGCTCTGTTCCACTTGTAGAATGTTACTCTCCTGACATTCTGTACACACAGACAACTAAGGCCGGTTTTAGAGCCAGAGACTCAATTATATCACTGTCCGGGCAAGCATGAGATATTTCACTGATGAACAGGTAAAGACAGAAGGGGGATTTTTCACTATTAGTAAACAAACAGTTGAAATGAAAACTATAAACAACACTTAATGTTTCTAATGTGTTTATGTGTGTAAGGGGAGTGTGATGATCAGGGAAACAACATTTAATCAATTTATTTTATTTTTTTATTTAAGGTAGTTTTATTTTTAGGGCCCAGCTGAAGTTTTTTTTACAGTGTAAAGGTAGCAGCCATGTTTATAATGGAAGATTAGTTCTGGTTGAAGGGGGACTGATGGAAGATAGTTCTGGTTGTATGAGGACTGATTTGCTCATTGTATGATGTGGTTTAGGACCAGGATGACTGTGCATATATAGAGATTTAATGTACAGCCAGCTGATGTCTCCTGGCCAATGAGATTTCTAGATGTTTCTTACCATTTTATAAATTAAAATCTGCAATAGGGTAGACACTCAGGAAGGGGTAGAAAAAATGCAGAGAGATTTGGAAAGGCTTGAGTCATGGTCAAAGAGGTGGCAGCTTTTATTCAACACAGAAAAGTATAAAATCATGCATCTTGGTTACAGGAACCGGAGGGCAGGGTACTGTATGGGGGGGCAAACATCTGGAGGAAACGGATCAAGAAAGGGACCTGGGCATCACTATATCAGAGGACCTGAAGTCGGAAAGGCACTGCGGGAGAGCAGTGGCTAGGGGCAGTGGAATGCTGGGATGCATCGGAAGGGGGATCACCAGTAGAAATAGGGAGGTCATAGTACCCTTGTACACCCATCTGGTTAGACTGCATTTGGAACATGGAGTCCAGTTCTGGAGGCCATACTTCAAAAAGGATGTGGGTAAGCTGGAGAGAGTTCAGAGAAAAGCAACAAAGACGATAAAGGGGCTGAGCCACCTATCCTATGAAGAAAGACTGAGAGATTTGAACATGTACTCCCTGGAACAGAGGAGGGAGCAGGGGGGGGCATGAGTGAGACTTTCAAGTACCTTAAGGGTATAAATGGGGTGCCAGTGGAAAGCATCTTCCAGCTGAAGGGTAATCAGAGGACAAGGGGGCATGGCCTGCAGGTGGAGGGGGGACAGTTCAGGGGTAACATTAGGAAGCTCTATTTCAGAGAGAGGGTTGTAGATAAGTGGAATAGGCTCCTGGAGGCAGTTGTTGGAGAAGCAACAGTGGAGGGATTCAAAAGGGCATGGGACAACCACAGGGGTGTGTTGAGGGTGCATGTCCTAGCAGATAGTTGGACAAATGGGCAGACTGGGTGGGCCTGTCGGTCCTTTTCTGCCGTCACACTTCTGTGAATCTATGACCTCTCGAGCTTCGCTCTTGAGGGCTCTATGATGTCATCATATACCCTAGATAGAAACAGTCTTGTTGTGTATGGTCACCCATACACTGTACTCTGTATATAGGAGGGCTATATGGACTAACCCAGATAGAAAACTACAATGACAGCTTCTAACAGGAAATTAAATGAGGAAAAATCATTGCAACAATATAAACAAATTAGGCAGTACTAACAAAAAGTTGAAAAGCCATATTTTTAAAGTTTAATACAAGGCACGTTTTAACTGAGGCAGGAAGCACTGAGGTCTGAGTATGTGACCGACCAGAGTTATGAGGACAGAGAAATAAACATGAGCAGATTTCTAAATAAGACAATAAAACATAACACCATAAATATGAATTCCCAAAATGGTGGGGGCGTGGGGTTTCGCTCTCCTAACCCGAAACTGTGTCAGATTTGTCAAAAAGAATGTTGTTACAAGTAAGCGATCGATGTCCCTGGTTAAATGTTGAAGCAGCTTTAGTCACTAAAAGAAACATTTCCAAAAATGTGACTGTCAGCACTTAGTCATTTAGGGAACAGCAGAACTTCAGAGTTCTTACTGCCACGTATTGAGGGAGGAGCTGGTTCTCGGGAATTTCTGAATACAGATAGGACAAAAGAAAAAAAAATATTTGCAATCGTCCATAAAGGTGTCGGTAGCTGTCGCTTGCATTACTAGTGTATTGTGCAATTATCAGGACTAGGGTAATATATATGTATCTGATTTTACATAATAACGAAATATTACATCATATATTTGTATTCAAGTTATCTGCCCCTTTAAGCAGCAGAACTAGGGATTTGAGACAAATTGAAGCGCAGCTTTGGGTGCCGGGTGGTCACAGAACCTGGATTTTGTAGGACTATTTATGTTGGGGATGGGGGGGGGAGGCTAAATGGTTCTTCCCCCATTGCTGCTGGAGCTCGTAATGCAGTGCAATTCAGACATTGCAGTAGCCCCTCGGAGTGGACACATTCTTATTTTTCATTCCACTACACCAACTTTGAGCCGTTGCGCGAGCAGAGTACTTGAATACAAACGTATAATATAAAATTTCGTTCTGCTGCTAATACTAGATGAATTAAAAAAAAAACGCATGATTGTTCACTAGGGCTCAAATCAATTTAAAAAAATTAAGGGGCTGGCATGTCAATAAACGTTATAATTCAGATGTCTCCTTAAACGAGAGATTGTAGAACCTTGTTAATTATATATATTTCTTCAGTTGCCTTTCTTTAAATGTGTGACTTATAGTTCTAATACAACTTAGCTTGCGTGGTGCCTGCGCTCCCCGCCTCCCACACAGTGGAAAGTGGAAACGTGGTGGCGGCTGGGGGGAGGGACGGAGAACATCACCTCACGGTCTCTCACTCCGCCGGTCTCCGCCTTGTAAGTGCCGCTCCAAGTAACTAGACTTGTCCGCATCGCAAAGAGTTTTGAGCCACCAGAGCAGGGTAGTACTTGTACTTTCTCCGGTCCGCTGTACCCCATGTCTTCAGCAAAGCACAGGAACAAGCACGGCTCGGTAGACAGGAGCTCCCATGCGGATGACGTGGCGAAGAAAAACCCCAAGGGGGGCATCTCGCAGACGGGAGGAGTGGGGCTGGTGGGACCCCTGTGCACCGGCATCTTCTACCTCCTGGTGGTTTCAGCACTCGCCGTCTCCGGGTGGTATCTGCAAACTCTGTCGGATCAGGTCCAGGCAATCGGGGACAAGAATCGAGAGCTCTCACTACAGAACCAGGAGCTCAACGAAAACGTGGAGGGTGTACTTCAACAGGTGAGAATTACCAGTAACTCCGCGCAGATCTCACTTAATTTGGAAAGTTCTAAAAGTAGAGCGTACATGCCATGCGTAAATGGATTAGACACGTGAAAGTATTAAAATGTAGCAGACTGTAAAAAAAAAAAAAAAAAGTCCACTGGTCACTTTAAACGTTGCTGTATCCACTACAAAGTGATGCTTAGGGCCATATGGCCACTGAGTTCTGCGGGTGCTCCTTCCCCTAATTTACCATGTTCTGCTGCATCCCAGTTCTGAATCCAATCCGTTTTCACCCATAAATGTACAGCTGCATGAATGGGTCATCATTCCAGCAATTCTGACCACTAAAAATGTTGATCTAGTGACTACCCGACCACTAAAGTAGAAGATTTTTCTACACTTTGCAATTGAGTACCCTTGACTCTGCGGACAAACAAGTAAGCATTAAGCCTCCACGAAAGTGGCATCTAATGCTGTATTGATGCACATGAGGGGGCGCCCCATGCATCAATCGCATTAGATGCCACCGACGGAGTGGCTTAATGCGCTTGTAACATGGGCCGCATGTCGGTGGAGGGATGTGGAGGGGGCACACTGGCCGAGATCAAGAATAAGAGGCGGAGGCGGTGAGAACTTTATAAACTTTTACTGCACTTTCAGACAACGGTCTACAACATTGCATACATACTGATGTGCTGATCAGCGAGTGTCTGTACATTGGCGCGGAGGCGGGCAGCCAACATTCGTGTGCCTCTTCTGCCGACTTCGGTGCGGGTATTCTGGTCATACCCACAGTGGGAGGTCTGCGGTGCATGGTTCTGCTGCTACGAGCAGGGCTGGAGTCGCGCTGTGCATGTCAGGCGCTGTCACTTCCTGCTGCCTCGGGGATAGTGGTCCGGCGGCGGCGTCCTCCAGGTGCTGTCTCCATGATGCTGTCCAGTCTGCCTTGCGGTCTGTTGCTTTGCCCGGGTGCTTCTGCTTTCCATCGCCGGCGGGCCGTTTCCATAGAAGTTCACCGTGCCATGGACGGTGAAGGTGTGGCAGTGGAATCCTGGTGGGTCGGTGGCATACTCCGGGATGGTCGCTCTCAGTAGGTCTGCCCGGCTCTGGGGATGCCGCTCTTCTGCTGGTCGGTGTGCTGGGTCATCGGCCATGGACTGCTGCTCCCTGGGGTGGCTGGTGTGGGGACGTTCCCCATGGCGTCCTGTGCTGCCACTGTTGTCGCCGCCTGCTGCTCCAGCTGTCTGCTTGTCTGTGCTTCGCTGTGCGCTCTCAGGGGTTGGAGGGCTTGCAGTAGACACTTGCTCTCTTTGTGGGCTGGGGGTGGTGCTGGAGCCTGGGGTGTCCGTCGCAGAGAGGATATGCGACCACCTCTGGCGGTCGGACACACTTGGGGACCAGTAGTTGCGGAAGCTGGTCTCGCATCTGTGGCCTGTAACTGACATTATTTCGCGTGATGCGAGACCAGCCTCTGTCAGCATCTGCACGGCAGTGCTCCTCACACTGTGGTTCGTATACCTGCGTGACAGGCGGGTATCGTCGGAGATTTGGGACATCATCTCCCCAAGATAGTTCCTGCCCATTGGCTGTTGTGAGAACCACACCTGCTGCTTGTCCAGCTTTTCTTGGGGGAGGCGAAGGGGGTGCAGGTAGAAAGCGGGGGCTCCCTGAGGGCATCTCCTGACATAGTCCTTATAGAGGGCCACTGGACAGAGGGCGCTGCCAGGCTGTGCATAGAGAACCCCTTGAAGGCTCTGCTTGTTTGTCTCAGTGGCGCTGCTATGGTTCTTCGTGGCGTCATTAAACCCCAGTGCAAGGAACTCCTGCCCTGCTGCATCTCTGTCAACCACAAAGGATGCCTGTGTGAGCTGCCTCAGTCCCTCTCACCCTCTGCATGCCAGGCCAAGTTGTATCTCGAACCAGACCCGCCTGACAAGGCCGTACACTGTGCGGGGGTCAAGGGTCTCACAGTGCCTGATCCGGCGCAGATCTTCCTGGGTTATCATCGGGAAATGTGCTGCCACATCTTTGCCAGCCTGCCGATACCTCTTAAGCACTGCCGGAAATACATTGTTAGCAGTTCTGAAAGCTGGATCTGTCATAATATTCATGTGGCGTCTGACCTCCATGCCATTTATGTAGTGGTTCAGGCCAGCTCTGATGCCCACCAGGGAGCTCACACTGTACTCCTCGCCTCCCTCCACCTGCACTGTGGCATAGAAGTGCCTCAGTGTCTCTCCGAGCTGTGGAACTGTGACTGCGGCAATGTTCAGGGTCATGCAGTTCTCCTCCAACCAGTCTGAGAAGACATTGCATGCCCATGCAGTCGTTTTCTCTGTATTACGTTCCACCTTGCTCCGCTCGAGGGCATCCAGCCCCGTGGCCGACAGCTGCTGGCATCTCCTGGTCTGGCTGTCTGCCTCACTGACCCCTCGGGACCTCCTCCCGCTCCCCCTGCTCCAGCTGTGGTTCCCCCAGCTCCTTGTGGTCTCCGGAGCACTGCTGACTGTGCCCACTCCTGGCTGGCTGCACATTGCACGCACCTCTACGACCTGAGATGGTGCCCTACTGTCGCCCAGATATGCTGGCTGCTCCGGCCCTTCGCTGCACGACGGTCCTGCTCCTCTCTCCTCGGGCTCCTCGGTCGTGCCCCGCTCCAACACTTCAACGGCTCCCCCGGTCAGTGTCCCGTACGCCGCAGTGCCCACCGCTCCTGCTGCCCACCACTACTCATCCACCCACTCATCCATTGCCGCCCCTCCTACCAATGAAAAGCAGATCGCACTCTCTTGCATCACCTGTCATGCTTCCCAGCTAGAGACACATGCGGGTGTGCTCCGCGGGTTCTCATCCCCCCGTCTCCCTTTCTGACCTTGGACTGCTAGTGGGGCTCCCGGACCGGCACTCCTCTCGCTCCTGCTCTCGGTTCCCCACAGAACCCAGTGCTGCTAGGCTGGGGGTCTGGCTGGTCGTGGTACTGCCGAACTGGGCACGGCATATAAGTTGGGTTAATGCCTGCTCCGGCTGCTGTCCCGTGACCCTCTTGCGCCTATCGGTGATTGCCATTTGGTGCACAAAATTAATGCCATGTTACAAGAGTATTGTAATATATGGATAAGCCTTAATATATATAGGGTAGTGCATGAGTTAAGCAATAAGGCATGACCAGGGGTTAGATTAACAGTCTGTTAATCACCCCCTAGGGGTGTAATGTGGCACGAGGTGCAGCCGAGTGTCATATTGCCCAAGGGGGAGATTAACTGACTGTTAATCTAACTCCTGGGAGTGCCTTATTGCTATTATAAAAACATATTCCAAAAGAAAAATGTTAAAAGTATATTTTGTGAATGTTTTCCTCATTTAGAGGGAGATTTTTTAATAAAATAGTGCTTCCACCAACAGTTTAAAAATACTGGTTCAGAATCAGAATGCAGCATTCCAGTCATTCAGTAGTGCTAGAGGATGGAATGCTGACAGGAAAAATCCATGTGCCATTGTGATCAGGCTGTACATGGTAGTTTAACAGGGATTAATGGAAGGCTGTCAGAATCCTTACAGCCAATTAGAGTGCAGCATTTCTGAGACTCTTTTTATAATACCAGTTAATAACAGGGCTATTCTTTCACCGAGTTGGTACTATGACGACAGATTACCTAGAGAGCGCAGCTCGAGAGGTAATCAGTCATCATAGTACCTACGAGGAGAAAGAACAGCCCTGCCGTTAAATGGTACACATGCACTGTTCTGTACAGTGTATGGTGGAACGTCGTTGCCTCAAAAAAATATATTACTATATCTTTCTTTTTAAAATAAGACTAACTGTCAGATTGCTGGTCGAGGACACTATGTGTGACGTCCGCACTGCAGCAGAACGAAAAGTCGTTCTGCCCTGCTGACGTCACTTTTTGGTTCTGCTGCACTATGGACGTCACTAATGCAGCAGAACAACATTTTGAGAGGGTTAGATTTCAGTGAACAACTCCACTATACACTATAATAGTATACTAAGTCATACAACAATTTCCCGGTAATACACTACTGCTCTCTCAATAGTAGTATCCTGAGAAGTGATAATACTATTGTTTTTGTTGATAATACTATAGGTCAGAGGTCCTCCTCAACTGTTGTATTATCAACGAACTAACTTCAACAGCAGGAGACCAGCTACCAACGCGCACTGAGCGTGAACCAGCTTTTCACTCAAACTGTTTTCTGACAGAAAGCCAGCTCGTGGCACGTACTCCGCAACCATCCCAGATGCACCCAGAAACACAAGGTAAGAAAAATAACTGCCTTGGATCCATATATTACAAAAAAATAACAAATACATAAGTGTGTTACAAACATAATAATAGATAAGTGTGTATTACAAGGCAGTAATACTATGGAGAGGTTTTGGGGACATGGAACCTTGAGAGCGAAGCTCGAGAGGTCCTAAAGTCCCCAAAACCTCAAAATGGTATTACTGCCTTGTAAAGCTCTTATCTTTCTATTGTTTTTTTGTACTATATGGATTCATTGATAATAATACAGTTGGAGGTGGCCTTTGAACTGTAGTATTATCAGCAAATACGATAGTATTATCACTTCTCAGGACAGTATTATTGAGAGTGGTGATGTACTGCTGGGAAATTTGTGTATAACAGGGTTTTAAATAATTGATTAGCAGTTTTTTTCTTGGGACAATGCTAACTGTACAGAAATTATTTATATAGGTTTTCTAGAAGTGTTATGTTTGTTAAACACAATAAGGGAAGTGCTATGCATTTTCACAATGTTTTAGCACTTTTATAAGCAAAACGCTAATCAATTGTTGGGGTTAAATAAAACCCTGTATAATTTAGTATAGTATTATTGAGCCTTATCCATATATTAGAAGGCAGTAATATGATCTTGAGGTTTGGGGGACTTTGGGAACCTCTTGAGCTTTGCTGTCGAGGTTCCAAGTCCCTAAAACCTCTCGATGATATTACTGCCTTGTAATGCACACTTATCTATCTATTCTTTTTTCTTTTTTTACCTTCCTCCCCTCCCCAAACTCTGCTTCTTCGGGAGTCCCCTTGGAGTCCTGCCTCCGCTTCTGCCACCTACCTGTGCCATCCGTGAACCCCCATGTAGCCTTGGTTTTACCCCCTGCCGGGTGGGGACGAGGTGGGGCCCTTACACCCCGAGCTATACCTATTTCGTTGGGCTCTGGGATCGGCCAGGCAGGCAGGCAGGAGTCATGTGGGGGTCTGCTCTGGGGCTCCATGTACCCGGAGCCTGGAGAGTGTTTTCCCCCTTGGTGTTTCTGTGGATGTCACGTGAACCCTTACGTCAAGGCATCTAGCACTGATGTCCACGACGTCCTCCCTGTGCTGCATCTTGGCGCATGCTGTGCCTCAGACCTCCGCCTGGGGCCAGTCTTGCATCGGTATGCCGACCCCACTCCCTACCTGGAGAAGGCGAGCTGTCCTGAGGATGCTCAAGCCTTCTTCCCTGGCTGTCCCTCCAGCTCCCCAGGCTCGTTCCTGAACACGGGTTGCTGGCGTCGCAAGCGGAAATCCAACTGCTGCGCCAGCATGTTGGCCTATTATTCTATATATAACTTTATTTTCTGGTATCTTATCCCAGCTGTGAAGATGACTGGCTGAAACCTGTAATTGAGCTACAAAAAAGTTTTCCTTTTGGAGTGACCCCAAACCAGTTGGAATGCTCATTGACCTGCTCCAGTGCCCATCCCAACAAACTGGATTGTCCATGGACCCAGTAGAATGCTCATCTGACCTACTGGAGAGTCCACCCAACCCTTTTGCATGGCGTGACCCTTTGTAATGGCACAGCCTGCAAACTGCTGAATCGCCCCCAACCCACTGTAATAAACACACACACACACACACACACTCTCTGGCAGGATGAAGGACATTCTGGCAGGATGGGGCACTGGTCAAAATAAAATTTTGTAGCCATTAGCCAGCAAGGGTAATTTCTGGGAACATCCACTGGACCTGCTGACATTTCGACTGGCCCGGCTGGTGTATTATTCGACAAGTTACCTTCTCTTCCTTTAGTCCTGATGGCTTGTACTGGAGATTACTGGCCTGACACAAAGTCTACCAGCATTTGGCTAGTAAGCATAATAATATCAGCTAGAGGGGGTACATATTTTACAGCTGGCAGTGAGCAGGGTGTGTGGAGGCAACTAAACTGCCAAGGGATGTTGGTACATAAATAGACCAGTGAACAGAGGTGTGTTGAGACCACTAGACTGTCAGGGAATGTTGTTTGACACATCGATGGGCTATTGGGGATGGGTGCAGTGGTATAAGACCAAGTTTGGGGAGGCATTACATAGTGCAGCTGTGTAACACCTCCACAAATCTTTGGATATGCCAATGTGCCTATATGCAACTGTAGTCGGCTTATTTGTATAGATGCACGGATGTCAGTGCCACTCACAAATGGGTTAATGCTTTGCTAACAGTGAACTTCTAGAAATATTGCCAGGCCATGTAGCTATTACTTAAATCACATCAATGTCAAGCTATTCAGTGCCATTTAGAGAAAGCAAAAATGGGTTAGAGCCTTGCTAACAGTGATTAGTGCCTCAAAAGCAGGGGACTCACTAAAATGTGCAATACAGAAAGGCACTGTGAGTAAAGCACTAACCCATTTTGTGTTCTATAAATGACCTTGAATATCTTGACACTAATGTGATTTAATCAACAGCTACATGAGCTGGAAATATTTCTAGTAGTTCATATTTTAATAAATAGTTCACTTTGGGTGTTTTCAGTCTTGCTGATGTCTTTGGTTTGGTGTTATCTGCAGAGAAGTATGAGGAGTTTGGTCACTTTTTTTTTTTACTGACAAGGTGTTGGCCATTAGATCTAGCTTCTCCCTGGGTGGCCCAGCACTGGCCAGCAATAGTCACCCCTTGTGTGATGTAGATCTGCCCACCTGGGATGAGTTTCAGCCGGCCTCGCAGGCAGAAGTACTCCAGGTAGTGTCCAGCTTGTGCCCTACCAACTGTATTTTGGACCCAGGCCCTAAATGGTTGATCCTCAGCTGTGTTGAGTTCCTGGGTCCAGTGTTTGCTGAGATAGTTAATTGGTCTGTTAGGGAGGGAGTCTTCCCAACGGCCTTAAAATAGGCATTGGTTAGACTCCTTCTGAAGAAACCATGGTTGGACCCTAACGTTCTTGTGAATTACAGACCTGTTTCTAACCTCCCTTTTCTGGGGAAGGTTATTGAGAAGGTGATGGTGGAGCAGCTGACAGATCACGTGGTATCTTTTTCCATCTATGAACCTCTCCAGTCTGACTTTCGGTCCCGACATAGCACTGAGATTGGTTTCGTTAGAGTAATGCATCACCTTCTCCTGGCACGGGAACAAGGACAACGTTCTATCTTGGTGTTCTTGGATCTGCAGTGTTTGACAGAGTTTTTTTTTCCTACTCCTGGGCCAGTCCCAATTGGCCTAACTGCCCCCAGCCCCGTCACTTACCTCACCCTGAATGTTCCTCCCTGATCTACCCTCCAGGGTGGAGCTTTTGGAGGAGGCCCTCTTTCCTCATGTCGAATCACTAGCTTGGTTCTCCAGAGGAGCACTACAGTCAGCGGTACGGGGCCTGTGAAGCATAGCAGGCAGCATCCTGCAGCAGTCCTGCATTTTCCCCTTTTTGTCCCCCAGGAGACGTGATGTGCAGTGAGGTCATGCTGACATCTGCCACGCCTCCCCAGTCAGGCCGGCTTAGGCTGCCGTGCCCCTGACTTCTGCCAGAGGCCAGTCAGGCATCAAGTGTCCCACCCCCCCAGAAGAGGAGAGGAGAGTAGTCTATTGGATGCTCTATCCTCTCCCTCAGCCAGCCCTCCGACAACCCGGGCTCACATCTGAACCCCAGTAGTCGGCATTGTGGGCGATAGCTAGGCTGGCTCACGTTTGACACAGTAAACCATGGTGTGCTTTTGGATCGCCTGCAGGACTATGTGGGTCTCTCTGGTGCAGTTTTGCACTGGTTTGAATCCTACTTGGCCGGGAGGACACGGAAGGTTGCCTTAGGGAATTTCACCTCGGGGGCTTATGTGTTCCCCTGTGGATTCCCACAAGGTTCGACCCTGGCTCCCATGTTGTTCTCTGTGTGCATGCTGCCTCTGGGGGAAATCATCAGATGGTATGGAGTTGGGTTTCACTGCTGAGCAGATGACCCCCAGCCGTACATGTCTTGTTCTCATGAGGATGATATGGCAGCCTCAGTGCTGAGTCTGTGCTTGATGAAGAATAACGACTGGATGGCCCTGGACTGGCTGTGCCTTAACCCAGGTAAGACAGAGGTCATGGTGATTGAGCTAGGTTGTTGAGGCATAGCTGCCAGGGATGGTATGGCTCTCCCATTGTTGGGAGGCTAACCTCTCTCAGCAACTGATAGGGTAAAGAACCTGGGTGTAATTTTGGACAGCAGATTGATGCTTGAACAGCGGTGTCATCCATTGTCTGATCTGGCTTTTATCATCTCTGGAATATCTCCAGGATCAAGCCTTTCTTTGCTCTGGATGACCTAGCAACAATTGTCCATGCTTTCATCACTTCTAGGTTAGATTATTGTAACACGTTGTACCTAGGGTTGTCTAGGGGTCTGAAGTGATGCCTGCAGCTAGTTCAGAGTGCTGCAGACTGGATGACTGTGAGCTCTTCACAAAGCGAGCATGCCACATTGGTTCTGCATGCGCTGCACTGGCTGCCGGTGCATTGGTGCATCACCTTCAAGATTTGCTTGTTGTCTTACAAGGCCATATGTGGTCTGGATCTTGACTACTTAAAAAGCTCCTGTTTCCCCTACCACCCAATGCACTCTCTCTGCTCCATCAATGCCAGCTTACTTATCCCCTGTCTAGACTGAAACTATCTGGGAACAGAGCTCTTGGAGTGATGGCTCCACAGCTTTGGAATGCACTTCCTTTGAATATCCGAATAGTCAGCTCGGTGGAGGCCTTTTAAAGCCTCCCTGAAAACCTATTTATTTCGGGAAGCCTTTCCTGATCAAATATAATCGACGTTAGTTAGACTCAGGAGGCGGGGCAGATGCAGGACATCATTGCACGTCCCCGCCTCCCAGAAAAAAACTGAAAAATACTCTCTCTGGGGCACGCTGGAGGATGCCACCCCTGTGCCTAGCCTCCATCGCTCCTTGCTGCGCTGCCAGTGACTTAATCCCGGTTCTGCCGGGCTCCACTACTGTCCCTGAACTTCACCATGGGTGGGGGGAAGCTAGGGAGGCAGTTGTCGGGGAACTGACATCTTACCCGTTGTAGACGGGGGGGGGGTTGTGGAGTAGGTGGTCCCACCCTAGGGGACAAGCCAGGGAGTATAGCTGGCAGTTGGTGGCCATTGGGGAGTGAGGCAGGTGCAGGAAGCAGTGTGGCTGATGTGTAAGCGGCCAAGGGGCGCAAAAAGTATAAAATAAATAAATATTGCCTTACCTTGCCCTTGTTTTGAGGAATCTGCAGTGTAGGTAAGCATGAGGTATTTTAAAGTGAAGGTTTTGTGAACTGTTTCTCTTTTAAATCTGTGCAGCCTGAGCCGTTAATCCCTCAGTGTTTTTCTCTGTTCCTTTAAAAATACACAGGATGTCAGCTTTAATTAGGTTCCAAAAGTCAGCGTGAAAAAACTGACCAGAGACATGTTAGATGTGACTCCAGTCATGCAATGCATCGTGGAGTTTGGTGATGTAAAGCTGCGATTTGCTTTGTTTTCAACTCAGTTCCTTTTAGATTTTCCCAAGGGTTGGTAGCTTGTACTTCAGTGCCTGTGTTCTTCCTCCAGTGCTGGTGCAGATTAAACTTAAAGGGTAAGTGCTTTCTTCTTTCATGGAGAGATGTGTGTGATAAATGCTTTCAAATGTTTGTTTCTGTTTGGGTGGTTTTAACTGTATCTTGATCCAATTGCTGGGTTTACAGCTGTCAGTATCAGGACCCCATTTCATTCACATATTGTTTAGAACTGTGTGTGTCTCAGTATTCTATGTAGCTAAGAAAAAAACTGTTTTGCAAGATGTTTGGTTGTGTTAGGCATATTCTGTCTGCTCTTTGATTACTTACTCTGTTCTTTGATCACTTGCTTATAGGTTCATAGGTTCATAGGTTTTTTCAAGCCAGGGATAGAAAATACTAACCAAATAGGCTTGCCTTCCATTTAAAAATTAACAGAAAAATTTGTTATTTCCATAATGATCATCTATTACCTTTTTAAATGAATTCATACTAGAACTATTTAATATCTGTTCAGGTAAACTGTTCCATGCCCTGACCACTCTTAAACTAAACCAATGTTTCCTGAAATTATGCACCCAAATTTGTTGATGCAGTTGTTTGGTGTGCTTTCTTTTGCTAATTCTTCCGTGATTGAACATGATTCCCACATCGTTTAACAATTCAACATCCTCAATATTTTTTAAATAAAAAACATAGATCACCCCTCAATCTACGGTAATATAGTGAATAAAGATTCAAATTCACTAGTCTTTCATGGTATACTTTGCCTGTCTGACCCTTTATTTGTTTCGTCAGTCTTTTTTGCTGTTTGGTGCACCGAAAGCTAATGAATAAATAAGTCTGCATTGCCCATGTGGCAGAGCTATCAGAAACTGCAAGCTTCTTCCCCCCCTCTGGCAGACAGACTGTTCAAAGTATATTATCAGGATAGTACTTTACGAATGTTCAAAATAAAGTTCCTGAAGGAGGTTTCATGTTGGAGTTTAACTTCTCTTTCAGCTGATAAGTGAACTTGCATCTAACTGCAGACAGCAGCCATTCCTCAGATATATTGTTTGACATAATGGTTTTTCACGGCCATATTCAAGGCAGATACAAAGAATTTGAAAGCAGTTAGTCTGTTTGCTCTAGTTTTAGAGGAACACTGTCAGCTCTTACTTACGTTTTCTGCAGGTCTTCCAAAAGATGGCCGCACTGCCTGCAGCAATCCCTCTTGCCAAGCAATATTCATGGCAGCAATAATTTGCCCACATAAAATAGTTATTTTTAACTATTATTACTTCAAAACGGAACCCTCTCAGTCTGCCCCTATTTACAAAGCAAGATTTCAAAGTGCATTCACATTCTAAATGGTGCGGAAGTGTCGGAAGACTCATACATGTATTATGATACCCGAGTTCAGCTAGACATTGTTTGTGGTAGCACAGAGAACGCCGAGCTCGGGAAAGTGCTTATAGTTTTGAACCGAGGGCTCAAACATTGGGAAATCATGGTCAGAAAGTTGAGCCCTGATACTGGACATGCCCGGTATCATGGCTGAACTTTCAGACTATGATTTCCCAATGTTTGAGCCTTTGGTTCAGAACTAAAAGCACTTTCCTGAGTTTAATGTTCTTTATTCTATTCAGAATGATGTTTAGTTGAATTCAGGTGGCATAGCGCCTGCACGAGCTTTCCAGCACTGTAGCGCCATTTAGAACATGAACACACTTTGGAGTCCCATGCTGTAAACAGGAGCGGACTGGGAGGGTTCTGCTTTGATGTAAAAATAGTCAAAAATAACGTTTGTATGTGGGCAAATTATTGCTGCCATGAATATTGCATGGCAAGAGGGACTGCTGCAGGCAGTGCAGCCATCTTTGAAAGACCTGCTGAAAACATTAAGCAAGTTCTGACAGTGTCTCTTTAACTTGTCGTTGATTACTTGCTGTGATTTTAGGTCATTGCTTCGGAAAACAGAATCTATGTCGGTTATTCTGGGACATTGTTTTAAACTATGCATCACACTGATAAACTTAGGCATATATATTCTTGTTCACCTATGAAGCATTGCTTAGTAATGTGTTTTAGTATTCTGCTGTGTACATATGTTGAGGTACAGTTCATGAAAATATTAGTGTGCTTGCTCTTGTGTTTATTTTAGTTTGCTGTACAGTCCAGGCATGATCCATGGATTACATTCCAAGAAAGAGCAACTTTACATCACCAGATCCCATGGTGCATTGCACAACTGGGGTCATGACCGTGTAAGATCACTGACTTTTGGAAACTAATTAAAGTTGACATACTGCTGCTTTTGAAAGTAACAGAGAAAAACATGATGGTATTAATGGGCTGGGCTGCAAAGATTTAAAGAAAAAACAGTTCACAAGCCCTTCCCTTTGAAGAGCTAATGTACTGCCTAAAATTAATATTAGTGTTTAAAGGCAGTCAACTATTACCTTGCATATCTGAGGTGCTTTTTCTTTTCCCTTTGGGTAATTAGAAGGTTTTTTACCTGATGTTAGTAGCTATGGTCTGTGGAACACAACTCTGCCTGGCAGCTGACATATCTAGCAGTATTCCTCCCATTTCACCATCAGCATTGTGACTTCACTGACAGTGACATCACAGCTGCTCAGGAAAGGTCTCTCAGTAACTACAAAGTTTGTCACCTGTGATGTCACTGTGAGTGAGGTCACAGTGGTGGTGATGTAGTGGGAGGACTAGAACTAAATATGTCAGCTGCTAGGCAGAGTGCTATTCCACATATCCTGCATATTGATGTCATGTAAAAAACTTTATATAATGAGCAAACGTAAAAAGAAAAGTACTTCAGAAATAAAAAGTTACAACTGACTGCTTCTTAAAATTTGTAACATTTCCCTGTCTGCTATTTTTGTTCTACTAGCACTTTAATAGACACAGGAGTCTTTGCTGTAGTGACATAGCTACTGTGGTACAGCAGTGCTCTGACATCACTACTGTGATACGGCAACATCTGGGGTCATTATACACCCTGTCCAATGCAGTCTCTGTACTGTGCCTAGACCTAAATCCAGATTGGAGTGGCTCATAGATGTTAAAGGTCAGTGTGCCTCGAACTGCAGAACCACCATCTTCTCGGTAACCTTTCCCAAAAAAGAATGTTAGAGGCAAGTCTAAAATTCGCTAAGCAGTCCGGGTCTGGAGATGTTTTTTCAGAAGGGCCTCCTCAATTCATCTTTCAATGCAATCTGAAAGGACCCCTCCGAAAAGGTGCACCGGACCATCTCAAGGACCACTGGACCCAGGAATCCCTCACAGCTCACTAGGATGCATGTCAGACCAGGTCCAGTTCACAGTAAGTGGGCTGCAACTCTGAGATCATGTCAGACCTCCTCCACCAATACCGTCTGGAACTTGACCCAGACAGGAAGAGTGCTCCTAGTGACATCCAGCTCCCCTCTGGTGGGCCGCAGCAGCACAGTTGCGGTTATCCCAGACTTGATTGAGGACATTTGATCAGAGAAGAACTGACCAAACTCTTCACACATGGTGGATGAAACTGAATTTATCAGTTAAAGAGCCACCGATGCCTTGAGAAGAACTTTTAAAATCATATTTGGACACAAAGCAGCTTATATTTCTCATTGGCTGTGTACTTCTCATCCCCATTACTTACTACTGAGGTCATTTTCTTCAAAAACAGGATAATTTTTTGAGGGTTCATCAGCTCCTATTGCTTCTTCCAACCTGATGTCATAATACTCTGCTTGTGACATCACAGTTATTCCCATGGCAAAAAACTGTGATGTCACAAGTTAACAGAGCATTATGATTTCAAGTAGGGAATAAGCTATAGAGGCACATGAACTCTGAGAGATAAAGATCTTGTTTTTATGGAAATTCTTTCAGTAATAAATAAAGGAGAGGAGAAATATATACAAGGTATATAAAGTACAAGCTGATTTGTGTCTAAATGTTATGTTTTTCAAAGTTTTCCCAAAGGTGTCAGCTGCTGTTTAAAGAAAGGCAGGATGTAATAACCTGTCCATAGTCTGGAAAAGCTGAGCCGGTCTGTTCCTCCCTGCAGCAACCTGCCTGGACAGGAATGCTGCCTTCTTATGGGAGACTGCCCTCTGATGTTGTAGTGAGTTCTCAAAGACAATCTGTCCTCCTCAGTCTTGGACATCCATCAACAATGATGTAATCTCTGATCCATGGCCTTCACCCCCCCTGAGCTCACTGTTGAACCATGGGGATCCTAAGTCTGATCACCATCTTCAACGAGACAATGACTGCATGTTCGCTAACTGGGTATGTCTCAACCCGGCAAGACAAAGGTTATGGTGATCAAGCTGGGTCATGAGGACATTTTCACTGATGGGAGACTTCCCACCTTAGTGGTTGATGGGTGTCCTCCGTTGGTGATTAGTGCGGTCAAGGATCTTGGCGTTTTTATTGACGACCATCTTAACCTCGAACAACAGGTGTCTTCGGTTGTTAGAGCCATTTTTTTCCATCTCTGTAATATTGCCAGGATCCATCCATTCTTCACATCTGCTGATCTGGCTACAGTTCAATGTGTGATGCATAGCTTGGTGCTTGTGTATACTTATGAGTTGACTGGTACATGCTTGGTGTTTGTGACATAAGCTTTGGCGCTTCTCTGAATCCCCCCATCTGTAGGATACTAGGTAGGTGTGAGACTTGAGGCCCAGCGGAAAGGGTGAGACAGGAGTGATGGAGAAGGAGGAGGAGGCAGGGAGGGATGGAGTGCGCCACCAAAATGCTTGAAGCAGAGCAAGAGGTGGCCTGATGTTTAAATAGAGGATGGAGGAGGAGCTATTCCCCCACAATTGAACATCGGGCTAAAGCGTTCCAATTCAATGTGTGGTGCATAGCTTGGTGCGTGTCAGCGTGGCTCAGTTGGTAGCACATCCGTCTCTGGACTACAAGGTTGTGGGTTCTCGTGCCACATCGGGATTGGGCTTGCACCTAAAAAATCGTTGGCATCCAAGTGGAGTATCGGGGGTGTGCTGTACTGCTGGGGTGTGCCGTCCTTTGGATGAGACATTAAACCGAGGTCCCTTCTACCCATCCTGGTGTTGTCCTGGTGGGTGCCCAGATGGAAGTAAAAGAACCCAGGGCACTCTCCACAAAGAGTAGGGGACATCCCCGGTGTCCTGGCCAACATTCCCCTTCCCATAAACTGGTTCATGCAATTATCCAGGTTGTGTGTGGGTGATGATGTGCAATATGGCCGCCACTACACGTTCAGTGACTTCACTACCAGTCTAGCATTGCTTGTAAAGCACTTTGGGATACACTGTGTTTGAAAAGTGCTATATAAATGCTGATTCTTTTTCTTCTTGTGTATACTTATGAGTTGACTGGTATATGCTTGGTGTTTATGACATAAGCTTTGGCGTTTCTCCACATCCCACCCTCTGTAGGATACTGGGTAGGCGTGAGACTTGAGGCTCAAAATGAAATAGCGAAGTGACTACCTCCTACAACTCCAGAGAGTGTGATCAGTAGCATGCCGGAGAGGAAAAATCCCCTTGGGGGAACCTCTGAGGATCCATGGCTATTGATCTGCCCGTCCTCTGAGCATACTAAGAGAAGAATAATCCTAAATGTAATTTAGAATTAGGTATGGTTATGTCCAGGAATTCGGTCTAATGTTGCTGGTCGACGAGTCTTTTTCGAGGTCGGGATGAGCAGGAAGTCGATGCTGCAGATGAAGTTTCAAGCAGATGGAATATCCAGCTTGGAATGATATCTGGATGCTGTGACAATGGTTAATCTGAGTCTGAGTTAGATGTTAGTTGTACATCTATAGCGTGGCCTTTGATTATAGATAGGACTCCTTAGTGGGTCTATTTGATGGGATGGCTGGAAACTGTTGCAGGTTTGCCATCGTTGAATAATGCCATAAACTGAGACAGAAAGGGCAATAGCCTTTGTTGGGATGGCGGGACCCCATGTGGTCCGCCATTGCAATAGTATGAAATAATGCTAGGTATGATGGATGAGAGTCACATGAGGCTGACTGAAATGACAGGAAAGTTCTAGTAAGGCCTGTCGTGGGGCATGCGTAAATGGGATGGCGGGACCCCCATGTGGTCTGCCATCACTGTGGAGATGTTAGGCATTGGACTGGAATGGAAGAAGGTGGATTGTAACAGGTGACATTAATGAACTGATGATGACAGTAGGCTCAGAAGTATGCTAGTTGGGAACTGAAATTCCCATGGAGTTCTGATGAATATAGTAGCCGTGTTTGAGCAATGGAAAGTCTGAGGTGGCTGCACTGGGAAGGCAAGACCCCAACGAGGGTCTGCCGTAGTGCAAGTAGAAGTACATTTGAGTAGAGGATAACCCCCTTTTAGCAATATGAACTGTTGGTATGGTGAGACCCCCACATGGGTACACCATCGCCATAGAATGATGACTGTGAGGTGAGGGAGCAAAAGTCCACTGAAAACTGTAATATGAGGGATGCAGTTGAGGAGGGCCCCAATGAGGGCGCATTGAGAATGGATAACGGGGATGTACCTGCATGTCCCGAATCGGTGATTAAAACAAAGTCTGAGATAAGTCCATAATCACTGTTCTGTTGCATAGTTCAAGGTAAGCAAGGGTCACGGAAGTTGGAATGGAAAACGAGGAATACTAGGAAGCTTTCAAAGGGCATGTAGAAGAGGGATGGCAGGACTCCACGTGGTCTACCATCACGGTAGTTCCCACGTGGTCCACCATTACGGTAGTGTATATCTATTGAGTGATAAGGGGGTACCCTCGTGAGCGAGAGTGTATTGCAGTCCAAGGTTAAGAAGGCGATATCCCCCCGCGTATGTACTCCTGAAGTGATTAGGAAATATTTTGAGCTATGGCCGGCCCCTTTCATATGGCATCGATGTTTGGGATGGTGGGACCCAATGTGGTCTGCCATCGCCATACCACTGAGTAGTACATGATTGGGATGGCAAGACTCCACGTGGTTCACCATTGCCATGGCATGAAGTAGAGTATGTGTGGGATGGCGGGACCCCACATGGTTTGCCATCACTGTAGAATATCCTGAATAAGGTATGGATGCAGGACTCCCCCGCAGACTGTTGTCACAGTAATAGCATAGTCCCAAGCTAGGAGGACGAGACCCGGAGTAAGTCATTCTGCAGTAAAGGGGACTTGGTGGAGCAGTGAGTTGAATCCATTCAACTAGATGTTGAGTGGGATGGCTGGACGCTCCATGGTCCATCATCGGCGTTGCAGGAGTTGCGCATGAAATGAAGGCGGAACTCTTGTCCCATTGAGTAGTGCGTAAATGGGAAGGCGAGACCCCACATGGTTTACCTGCCATGGTGAGCAAAGTGCATGATAGGGATGGCAGAGCCCCACGTGGTCCACCATCGCTGTATCTGAGTAATGCAATGATTTCCATTGAGTAGTGTGTGATAGAGATGGTGGGACTCTCCTCGTGGTCCTCCATCGCCATACCGTAGAGTAATGCAGAATTGGAAAGGCGAGACCCCACGTGGTTCACCTTCACCATAGTAAAGACTAGTGTACGTTTGGGATGGCAGCACCCCATGTGGTGCGCCATCGCCATGGTGAACAGTAAAGAATGTTCGGGGTGGTGGACCCCACGAAGTCCAGCATCGCTACGGTGTAGGGAAAGAATATTCAGAATGATGAGGCCCCTGCGGTCCTCTATTGAGGTAATAAGCATAATCCATGCAGGGGGACAAATCCATTGAAAATGAGGTAGAGGAGAAATTGACGACTTGAATTAATGGAGAGGGGCATACTATAAGCCACTTAATTGTCCAGACCAATGCTGTTGCAGGGACAGGAACTTAGGATGCATGACAAAAGTTAGACCGTTTAGCACCTTAACTAGCTGATTTATGAACCATGGCGCTGTATCTTGTGGCCTCAAATGCACTGAAGCAAGAAAGAATGTAACCTGGTGGCTCATGAATCCCATGCAAGAATGCTACAGTGCAATCGTACTTGATTAGTTTATCAGACAGGAACCGCTTCCGTGAATGCCAGTAAGTTCTCTTATTTCAGAAACTCTGTCATCCCCCTCACTGCGCTGCCATGCTTGGACTGTCTGGCTCCTCTCGGGCACATAGGGCTTTCATGAATACCAGTGAGGTACAATATTTCGGGATGTTGGTTTTTCCAAGGCTGTCTCCATAAATAGGTTCTGTAATGATCGGACATGGGTGATGAGAGCAATGGGACTGGTAACCGTAATAGCAGGTTGGAGGACTCACAGAAGATCAAGGGGAAACAAAGCGGGGAATGACGGCAGCATGACAAAATAAATGTATCAATAAGTCTCTGCAGCCCCAGAAGGTGGGCAAACAGTCCAGGGTAGTGAGCTAGGAGGGAATGCAACATCCGTGCATAGAAGTGAGGGAGCACAAGGGAAGCGGAAGCTAAGAGTGACGGCAGACTGAAGGCCAGATTGGAAAGCCGCGGAGAGGACATAATCCAAGTGACTTGGTACTGTTACTGCATTGTATGGATCAGGTTTGGTTCTGGGATCCTGGACAGCTGGAATGCGGAGTTATTACTGTTACAGCCAATGGTTTGGTTCCGGGATGCAAGATAGCTATGCTGTAATCCAAGGAGAAGGATCAGGGGAGCATCATCAGGGAGAGACAAGTGACAAAAGGCAGTCCAGATAATCCAGGGAGAGCAATCCAGAAGTGAAAGCGGCAGGAGAACTGGAGCGAGGGGGCAAGCGAGGCAGCATGGTGGCCGACTGGGGAGAAGGCCCAAAAGGAAAAAAAAATGGGAGGAAAGAAGGTACGGGGCACAAAGGCCGGGAGAGAACAGAAGGAGAGCACCACAAGGGGAAGGGACATGGGGGAGGCAAAGGGAAAAACGGACGCTGAAGGGGAAGCAAACAGAAGATAAAAGGAGTGGAAGGAAGCCCACAGTCTGCCAGCCATGCTGCCAAAACGCTCGAAGCAGAGCGAGAGGTGGCTTGACGTTTAAATAGGGGATGGGGGAGGAGCTATTCCCCCGCCCCATTGAACATCAAGTTAAAGCCTTCCAATTATCCATGCCTTTGTTACTAGCAGACTTGATTTCTATGACACTCTATACCTAGGGCTGTCTGAAGGATTAATGCGATGACTGCAACTAGTGCAGAATTCTATGGCCAGGATATTGATGGGTACCTCAATGGGGGATCATGTCACTCCTGTTCTGCGTGCTCTGCACTGGCTGCCTGTGAGTTCGCGCATCACTTTCAAGATAGGCTTGTTAATGTACAAGACCCTACATGGTTTTGGACCTAACTACCTAAAAGAGATCCTGGTTCCATACTCTCCTATCCACCCCCATGCTCCACCAAGGCTGATCTGTTGGTTCTACCATCTTTCCGTTTAAAGAGATCAGGAGATAGAGCATTTGGTACATCCGCACCGATGTGTGGAACTCTCTCCCACCATATATTTGAGCAGTCAGCACAGTGAAGGCCTTTAAAGCCTCTTTTAAAACATATTTGTTTGAACATGCTTTTAATCTTCTTTAATAATGTGATTTTGCTGGGATGTTTTTATCATATTTTATTATGTTTGTTAAGTACTCTGAGCCCCTGGATAGGGCGCTATAGAAATAAAATTTGCCTTGCCTAAGTGAGAAGTCTTGGGTTGTATACAAACTGATGTGACAGTATTAAAGGCTGAGGTAATCATTCTGTTATAGGCCACCACCGCCTCCCCTGATCTTGCCTTACAAACAGTCCTCAAACCTGAGACATCTATCACTTTCTGGAGTCCTGCTGGGAACAGCCCATTTAAAGGGTGGCAGCGGACCATCTCGACTGGGGTGGACAGTAAGGAGGAGCTTTGAACGAGAATGTTACTGTGCAGTGATCCGACCAGCAGACCAGATTAACCCTGAGGTTGTTAATGTCAAGTCCCAGTGAGAACACTAAGTCCATGGCACGTCTGTGTTCCTGTGTACACTCCAAGAAGTGCCACTTCCAGGAATTAATACAATTTTTTTGATTTTTTTTTATATACCCTGGGGCTCCTGGCCAGGACCTTCCTCCAGCAGCTACCAATGCCTGCTTCCCATCTCCCCCACCAACCTGATACCTGGGACTCCTCCACCCACCCATGACACACCACTCTGGTGCCCTCCCAGCTGGCCCCTCACCTGACACACCAGATGACAGCTGTGCCCCATCCCCCCCATTGACCCATTGCTGCCTTGCACCATCACCCATGCCCACACAGGTGGTGGCATGGCAGAGGATTGTGGATTTTTTCCCTCCCCGAAAGTGAGCATCTGATGGGACACTCATTCCTCCTCCCCAACCCTGCCCTGACTCTCCCTGGCTGATTCTAGAACCTGGGTCGCTAGCACTGTGAGTGGCAGTGCTACCACTGCACTGGTGGGCTGGCAATAATACCTTTCAGTGGTAACTTTGCAGACAATTATGTCATCAGGTTCCTCATGTGAGAGAAAAGGCAAATATGGCAATCATTTCTATGTGGTCTTAAAAAGCTAGTAGCACCAAAAATAGCAGATCTCGGATAGACAGCTGTTAAAGACCGAGGCAGCATCATTCTGACCAGGCACAAAGGACATGTACAGCTGAGTATCATCTGCATAACAGTGAAAACATAAGCCGTACCACCTAATAATCGCTCCTAATGGCAGCATATACACCACAAACAATATGGGTGCCAAGATGGATCCCTGCAGCACCCTACAGGATAGGAAGAGAGGAACTGAGAAAAAAAAAAACCTGACACCACCCTCTGAGTCCTACCCTCAAGGAAGGATCGAAACCATCTGAGGACCAACCCCGAAAGTCCACAGATGAACCGTAGACAATCCAACAGCACTCCATGGTCCACAGTGTCAAATGCCATAGACAGATCTAGAAGGACCAAGATGGAATGGGTCATTCGATCTCTCACTATTAGGAGGTCATTTAGTACCCAGACAAGGGCTGTCTTGGTACTATGTCTCTTCCTAAATCCGGACTGGAGAGAATCATAAATACTGTGGCTGGTCAAATGGTCATCAAGCTGTGGTGCCACCACCTTTTCAATAACCTTACCCACAAAGGGCAGGTTAGAGACAGGACTGTAGCTAGCCAGATAGTCCGGGTCCAAGGAGGGTTTCTTAAGAAGGGGCTGAACCACAGCCTCCTTCAGGGGATCAGGAAAGATACCCCTCTCCAAAGACAGCCAGACTGTCTCGGCAAGGACCAGACTGATACTATACACACAGCCTACTAAAAGGCACGTGGGGCCCGGGTCAGAGGGGATTTGAAAAATGACACATCATGTTCCATGAGGTAACACAAGGGATTTAAAAATGAGGGGGCCAAAATCTGCAAAAAGAAAGTTATAAGTAAAACATTAGAACAAGTCAGTGTTTCTTCATAACTTAGTTGTTTTTCACATTTTGACCCCAAATTCCATCATAGTCTTTCTAGGATCCCATGTTGTGATCAAGGCAGGTGAATTTTTTTAAAATCCTGTCTGAAAGATGATTTCACAGAGGGACAGTGAAAACATATTTCAAAGGGGATTTAAATAATGCCACTAGTCGTGTTTATCAGGTGGGGTAATAAAAGGGCTGTGTGCAAATTTGGGGCCAAAATCTGTAAAAATGAGACAGTCATGAGTAAATGCTGAAAAGATTTAATGTTTCCTTATAACTTTGTTTTTTTTTTTTGTTTTGTTTTTTTTACATTTTGACCCTACATTTTCAACAGTGTCTTTTTATGATCTCACTTTATATAATAGCAGGTGGAATTTTTTAAATCCCATTCAAAAGGTGACTTTGCGGAGCTAATGTGAAAAAAACAAAAACAAAACTGTTTCAGAGGAGATTTGAAAAATACACCTGTCATGTTCATGAGGTGGAGTAACAAGAGGGCGCTGTGTTGAAAATTGGGGGCCACAATCTGCACACATTGTAATCTTATGAGTAAATATTGAAAAAATTAAAAAAGTTTCTTCATAACTTTTTTTTGTGACATTTGGACCCCAGATTTTCTGCATTGTTTTTTCATGATTTCTGAACATGACAGGTGTCATTTATAAAATACTGACCGAAATGTCATTTTGTGCCATAAGTCAGGATTTAAAAAATGACACCTGTCATGTTTATGAGGTGGTGTAAAGAAATAGCTGTGTTGAAAATGTTGGGTCATAATATTAAAAATTACTAAAGTTATGAGTGAGCGTTGAAACATTTCAGTGTACCTTCATAACTTTGTTGTTTTTTTAAATACATTCATACCAAATCTTTAACATAGTCTTATGGGTCATAAGACTATGTTAAAGATTTGATGTCAATATATTTAAAAAAAAAAAAACAAAAGTCATGAATCTGGAAGGTAAAAATTTTCAGATCCTGCCTGAAAGGTGATTTCACAAAGCGACTGTGAAATCACCTTTTGGATGGAATTTGAAAAATGTCATCTACTTTGTTCGTAAGGTGGGGTCCCAAAAAGACCATATTGAAAATTTTGGGAGAAAATATTAAAAAAATGACCAAGTTATGAGTACAAGTTCAAAACACATTGAAATACATTGACTGCTGGCCATCGCACCGGTACAGTGAAATGATTCACTGCTGTGATGCGGGAGACCTGGGTTCGAGAATGGACTCAAGACATTGAGAGCTGGCCGGGGGGTGGGCGTGAATTGAGCAGCCACTGCATACTCTTCACCTCCAAAGGGGAGGAGGGGTTGAATGTCTCCGGTTCGGTGCTCCCAGGTGATCACAGAACACACTGTGACCAGAGCACATGTGAGCATCGCCTCGGGGAGTGTCGGATGGCTGACGAATTAGGCCACGGCGGCCCACTTCAACATGCCCCCATCAAAAAGAGAAAAATGGCCTCCGGCGCACCTAATGATGCCTCCTGCCCATAGCAGATATGGGGGTCCCCTAGCGCACCTGTGACAGAGCATTGTTGGGGCTGCAGTGGGGAGGCTTCAGTGGCTCCGCTCTGGGGGGTAATCCAGGAGGCACTGCATCTAGGATGATTCCTGGTTTGGTGGTGGCAGCGGGGTGGTGGAATAGGTGTGCCGCTGGAAGATAATAGCAAAATAAGTTAAAAAAAAAAAGAACTACATTGACCGCACAATACCTGGTTTCCTCAATTCCCATTCCAGCATTGAATAATAACGGTATGTCTTTGATGCAGATAGGATTACAGTGTTGGACACCCAGTAGGTAATGCTAAGGGTAGAAGAGGTGGAGGGTGGGTGCTTAGTGGGGGGTGGTCGTAGGGAGGGCAGCGGCAGTGGGGGCCGCAGCAGTAACAGACATTGATGGGCCATTTTCTTTTTTACAGGGTGTAAAAACCAAAAAAGGTCTCTGAGGGATTTATTTATTTAAAGTTTTACCAGAAAGAACATACTGAGCAGCACGTGCTCATTTCCAGATACGTCCTGGATGGTTTTCTTTATTTCATGTGTTTTCAGAGGGGAACGGGAAGTGATAGGGAAGTGGGTGGGATACCTGGCAGTGGGAGGGAGTTGCTTTTTACGAGGGGGTACAGGTGGGGCAATCAGTAGGTGGCAGGATACTTAGTTGGAAGGTGGGTGGGATACTTGGCAGTGGGAGGAAATTGTTTTACGTGTCTCCATCTGCAGTGGGGCGGTGGGAATTCTGAGCTGATTGTGAGGCCGCTTAGCTGCTTATTTGGTTGCTTCATGCAGATGAAAGCATTGAAGTGTTCTCTTATATGTGCACTTCGGTCCTTTCAGCTGCAAGAAGTTTCCATCCCACAAGCACTGACCAGTGTCATAATCAACCTGGCTGATCATTGGCTTGTTACTGTCGAGCCCACTGCTGGTTGAGCTGCATTGGACATGACAGTGACACACCTGTGAAATGTGGCTCTTTGTAACAAAATGTTTGCTGCACACTCATACACACATGCAAACATGAAAATAGGGTGTCAGCACTACATAGCTGTGGTGAAGTATCTCATGGCTCCACAAAAGTATCAGACAGAGTCAGTGGCTGCAGGTACCTGTGGGTTTGAAACTTAGCATAGAGGTTGGGCGGGTCCAATGGGCAGTATTATTACTACTACTTAGTTGAAAATACTAGCAGGGGGAAGAAGCTAGCAGTGAATACTTCCCCAGTTCTAAAAATGATCTAGATTCCATAATGGAACTGAACCATGATTAAAATAATGTTTGAACAATGAATAAATAATCATTCTGCCCGTGAGGCCGTCTTCTGACTTGACATTCTGGAAGAAAGCTTTACTGAGCTAAAACATAGTTTCTAAGTTCATTTTCTGCTTTTAGCTTGATGTCAAGATAGCCCTTCCGGTCTAGGCTTTGTCAATGGCTACTGAACCAGTTATCAAGGCCAGAGACTTTTATTATTAGAGAATAAACAAGCTCGGTGATAAAACTTTCACACATGTCAGCACTAGCCCTAGCCATCCAGGGACCCTGTGGGAACCTTGTCACTGTGGCCCCATAAGGAGAGTGAAGAGCTCAACTGTTTGATAGGAACACAGAAAACTAGGAAGACGCATGGTCAGCTGGGCATATGAAGCTGTATGGGACTCTTCTTTTCCTGGCACTGTGGTAAGATTGGCTTTTCTACCTAGGTTTTTTGCTTGTCTGCTGTCTTGCGTGAAAAACCTGTTGGTCTGACTAACTTACCCAGTAGCCATTGAGAAAGAACACTGACATGGCCACCTGGCAGCTCAGATGGCAACCTGGGTTTGGGAGCAGACTCAGCAGGAATTAGTTACACCCTGGTCTAGACAGTGCTGCCACTGGCAGCACAAGCCCATCTGGGGAAGGGGACTGGTACCTTACCAGTGCATCAACCCCACACATTAGGTCAGGGAGCCTATGCATGTTGCGTTGCGCTGTGCGAGGCCAATGGAGGCTATGACTGACATCTGGGGAGGAAGGGGCAGGGAGTAAATTACTAGAGAAAAACCTGGTTGCTGTCTCTGTGATGGCCAGCACACTTAGGCCTATTGTTGTGGAACCTTCCATCCAAACATGAATTCTCAGTGCAGTTGGGGAGGATAGGCATCTTCTGGGACCACATTTCAGGGGGCAAGCTTTTGGGAGGGTGGCAGATAAGAGGTTCATTGGCTGGGTGGTTGCCTGGCCAAAGTAGGGGCCCAGAGTGCAGCCAGCAGGGAGAAAAACATCTGAGTACCATGTGTAGTTAAGATTTGGATATCCTGTTAGAGAGCAGCTTGTTTATTAGGGCATGTGTAGAGACATTTTTTTTCTTCATTCTGTACATTCATTCTTCGTACAATGGCATCAGACCTCCATTGCCACTTACCTAAGGATTCTCTGCTTCTCTTGGCTGCCACGTGGCCTTGGTTTGCCCCCCCACCCCGTGGGGTCAGGTGTGAAAGAACTCCCCCAACAGAATTTGTGATTTTGGCCCTCCCTTGAAGATGACCTTGTCAAGGTTGGAGGCCAGATAGCAAAGCTGCTAGCAACTGGTGCCAGGGCCCCTGCTTTCTCATCCCCCCCCCATCCTGAAACAGCATGAATCTGTGACATCATGTTACATACATGCACGGCTTGCATCGACATCCACTTCCACTGCCTCTACCAAGTGTACCTCCAGCTGTACTACCACCTGTGGTCACCCAGTTGGCAGTGCTGTGGTGGAGGCAGCATCTCTCACTCCCCAGAGGAATAATGCATCCACTGGGACACTCGATCCTCTTCGTCCCCTGGCCACCTCTGATGACCCGAGATCACTCCTGATCCCAGGTAGTCGGCATCACGAGTGGTAGCATTACTGCTGTGCTGACGGACCAGCATAGAGATATCCTTTCTAAGGGATAAGGTCCCAACTGCCAGCATAGCATTGCTGGAGTACAGAGATTAGAGATGCATTTTGAATCCACGACTTTTGAGATCCCTGGAGTAACTCGTACATTTGCCATGCTGGGTGAGGATGATGCTGTGTTTCCTTTTTGTATCTGTAATATTCTGTAAAATTTCATTTCTTGATGCTGCATTTGACCCTTGATGCCATCAGGTCTGTGCTGTGATGATACACTATATTATAATTCAGGCTAGTAGCACTTTAATTTATATTTTCTAGTACATTTTGATTTATAATTGTATCCAATTTATATTTGTGTTAAAAATATTTTCCATGAGCTACTATAAACATTCTCTATGATGTGACCACTAATTATCTGGATTTTCTATCATAGGTAAATAAGCTTAAAACCACAGTTGGAGTCTTTGAATCTTCCTTGAAAGAGGCCCAGAAGGAAGTGGACAGAACTAACTTGGCTGTCAGGAAAGGTGAGAATGAAGTCAGCCGAATTGGCGAAGGTCTCCAAAAACTGCAAAATGAGATTCTTCAGGACCTCTCGGATGGGATCAAAGATGTAAAAGCTGCAAGAGAAAGAGATTTCACTTCACTTGAGAACACAGTGGAGGAAAGATTGACTGAGCTAACAAAATCTATAAATGATAACATTGCCGTATTTACTGAGGTACAGAAAAAGAGTCAGCTTGAAATCGATGACCTAAAATCAAAGGTCAGTTCCCTGGAAGAAGTAAGTCTTTTAAAAAGTGAACTAAAGGCTATTGCAGGTGAGATTAAAGACTTGCGTGCATCTTCTGCATACAAAGACGGGGCCATTGCCTCTCTGAAAAGTACGGTAGATTCACTTGAGTCAGCGGCTCAAGACAGAGACCAGGAATTAACATCCTTTGTCCAAGAATATGATAATTTCAAACAGAGTGTGAAATCAGAGCACACTGCATTGGAGAACCTAAGGGAAGCGATTTCTAAAGTGCAGACCTCCACTGAGTTGGTTTCCAGAGAAGTCAGCAGTCTCAAGGAAGATCTGCAGCATGCTAAATCTGACTCTAGTGAACAGGAGCGCCTGCTTGCAGAAACAAATGACCTTTTGGAGACTGTAGAAAAGAGCAGTGAAAGCTTTGAATCTAGATTAAGGCTTATGGATGAAAAGACAGAGTCACTAAACTCAGCAACTGCTCAGCAATCGGACAAAATTGTGTCCGTCCTTCTAAAGCAGGAAGTGTTGGAAACTGTCTTAGCTTCTCTGGAGAAGGCCATTGATGCAATGAAATCATCACCTGGTGAGGAGGATCTCAACTTTTCTTCTCTCCAGGGCACTTTGCAAAGTCTAACCAAATCACACGAGTCCATTCTTGATGACATAACCATGCTGAAGAGTGACTTGGGCGAACTTCAGAATGTACCATCAGTCAATGATATCATCAAATTACAAGACAAAGTGCAAGCTTTGGCAGATTTTCAAAAGCAGCAGATGGCTGAAATACAATCTAGTTTTGATGAAAGGTTAGAGAGGCTGGCGAGACTGACAGAATCTGGGATCAGTACGCAAGAGGGTGACTTTGAAAAGTTGCCTTACATAGAAAGTTCTGTGGGTGAGCTTTGCTCTTCGGTCACCCAAGTGCAGTCTGATATGCAAATGCTAAGAACAGCAGTGGACAGTTTAGTAGCTTATTCAGTGAAGATAGAAAACAACGAGAAAAATTTGGAGTCCACAAAACTTGGGTTAGAAGAACTTAGACATGAGCTTGATAGAATGCTAGAAAAAATAGAACATATTCAAGAAAACGTTTAGGTAGATCAATTGTGACTTTACAGAAGCAAATGGGATGCTGTGTAGTATATGGAAATTAGTACAGTGCATTAACTAGAAGCATCGTGAACTGTTTAGGCAGTACTGTCAGCTTCTTATTCATTAAAGAGGGTTATTTAAGCGGTGTAAGAAGAAGTTAATTTCTATTGGTAATATCTTGACAAATAAACCCTTGAAATGTTTTTGTTACTGTTCAGTAAGCAAATATTTCCAGTTCTTAACTTTTTTTATTTAGGCAATATGAAAATGGTTGCCTGTGGTCAGAGTCAAGTGTCAACACTTTTGAGTTGATACGGGATGAAAAAGTCTTCCATTCCATATCAGTGTCACACTTGGAGTTGTATTTTAGGTTTTGATGACTGTCTATATAATTGCTAAGGTATATTTATAGTTGTCATTGTGGAACCTCCTGGATTTCATCTCAGATCATACCTCTGGGAAAACATTCCTAAAGTGGCTATGCCACCTAGTCCGACATCGTTTATACAAAGCATCATATGTAGGCACTTGCCATGTGGAAGTTAAAGGTGCAAGTTTTCATAACTCAAATATATAATCTAAACTATTTTGTATTAAATCCTCAATTGATTCTTATTTGCAACTAGAAAAAAATAACGGGTAGTCCTCTTGAGCAGAAAATCACCTGCATCTTGCAAAGCACCCCAGTCTCACACTTCGTCCTTAAATGACAATGTACAGTTATTGAAACATTTTGCAAATACTGTAATGCATGTGTTTTGAATTTCCTGTTGTTTTGTATGTGTAAATCTAATAAAAAAAAATATCTAATAAAAAGGCAGTGGTTCTCCTTGACAGAATACCGCTAGTATCTTCTAAAGACTTGACACCAGCTATTTAAGGGCCTGCTACATTCCAACATTAGTTAGGTTTTTCTAAAATATTGATACTAAAACCGTAGGAATAGAACTTATCTATGTCACACTGACTCCTAGCTTTCATTAAAAAAATAGCATTTCGAGCTCTAGTATTTTCTAGAGGTAGTTTCTTTGAAAAGGGTTGCTTTTGAACAGTTAGTGCTAGAAACTTCAATTTTTTTTAATGAAAACTTGGATTTAGGGCAGTATAGATACATTATAGCAGTAGAGTTTTCATGTATCAGTTATATTAAAAATAATATGGAAACAGTTTTGAAGTGTATCAACATAATTTAAAAGTATATCGTTACTGTCTAAAGTGTATCGGTACCCAGTATGTCTTTTATCTGCCTTTTTTTTTCACTTGATATTTATTCTGCCTCCTTGCCAGACCTTTACTGGATACCCTCCCATCCCAGTTGTCCACCATTCCTGGGACTTACCCCTCATGGTGGTGTCACGGGGCTTGCCCTTGCCCCTCTGGGGCACAGTGCAGATCTTTGTGCCCTGTCGGTGGTGCCAGGCCTGTAGAGGGCCCTCCTTCATCCTGACACGGCAATGTATTATTTTCCTCTGTTTTTCCTTGTCTACCCCTGAGAAGTCAACGTACCACGATGCAGAGCACCCGTCGACATCCCACAGGTTTCTGGGCCTCTGTCTGCCATGATATCTATCCTCCACTAGGTGTTAGGGGCATTGTGAGAGGCATGATGGCCCCCCCCACACACACACACACACACACTGTTAGAGCAGAGTAGTCTTTTGGATGCTCGAGCCTCTCGCCCTCATGGCTCAAGTGCGCTCAAGAATCCCAGTTGCTGGTGTAGTGAGTGGTTGTCTGTACTGCTACACTACCAGGCTGGCTTGCCTGAAGTTTATTATCAAAAACTTTTCGAACTTTGATTTTTTTTTTTGTTCTCATTCAGAACCAAAGCTAACACATTTGTATAGTACTACAATTGCATCACAAAAATTACAGAATTCTTTATTTAATGTTGAGTTATCCTCTGTCTTCCTTGCTTTAAACTCTGAAAGATAATAATGTACACTGTACATAGTGATAAGACTTCCGAGTACACAGAGAGCTTGAAATAAAAATAAAAAAAATCTGCCACATTGGTGACCTGGTTCAGGAATAGACTAGGGTTACTTGGGGGCCACCCAGGGGAAGGAGAATTGAGCATCCATTGATGGCCCTCCTCCTTCAGGGTGAGGGAGATGGTGCATGTCCCTGCACTTATGACATCTAACGGAGGCTAGGGTCATAGCCAGCAGCCACCTGTTAGAGGGCTGGGCACGGTCGCTGGGTGCGTGTGATGTCTTCATGTTTCACATCTGCAACATTACGCTCATGCCTCAACTCTGTGGATGCACTCCTTCCAAGCATGATGAATGGGTTGACCCCCTTGAGAAAGGTTGTGAGACTGAAGCGCTGGGGACTGTGTGCTCTGTTCTTTTGCTGTTGAGCAGTAAATTGATTTTGATTAACTTACTACTTAGTGTTTTGCCATTCATCATGCTTGGAAGGAGTGTATCCACAGAGATGGTGTTTGTTCTTCTGGGGGTAAGGCTTTGTCCCAGGCTGTGCACCTGTGGTGTACACTGTGCATGGGGGAACCCTCTCTGTTGTTGAATGCACTCATACCTACCTTGGTGGGGGCGGGGGGTTTGAAAATCAGGAGTAAATATACCTCCACTGGTGGAATGAGGACAGCGATCCTGCAGGCCCGGCACCATCACCTGTGGCGCCCACCGACCGGTGATGTTCTGTAGGCCCGGGACATGGGTGGCGGGGCTGATGCTGTTGGATGGGGGCCAGTCAAGGAAGTCAGGCAGATAAACTCAGGATTAAAAAAAAGGAAATAACAAAAACACCTGAGATTTTGAAATGGGATTCAAAACTGTGTGAGCCAACCAAATTTAATTTTATTTATTTAAAAGCAATGGCCAGGAAAGGCAAACTGAGCTGCAACAGCTCTTTCCTAGGTGATCCTAAGTATGACATTAGAAAGAGTGAGTAAGGAACCTGAGCCCTTTAACCTCTCCCCCGCCCCCGTGAGCAGAGATACACAGAAACTGGAATTTCTGTATATTTTATATTGGGCTGTTTCTGTAGTAAACAAGCACTGGGAAGTAAATCCTCACAGCCATAAAATAATGCCCTTATCCAGTGCCCATGAACTGCAGTCAGGAAAATGATGCCTCTTGCACATTCATTTCTGTGACTTCAGTGATATTTGAAATTTGTTCCAGAGTTTAATAGTATTGACACAGGCGGTGTTCTGAGTGAAAGAGTTATCAAGATTGAAGAATTTTGCCCTGCTGTATGTCCTCATCATCTACTGTTGCAGTTCCTGTACTAACTGCCTGCCACGTACTTCATTCTTCTGCATGCTGCTGTACCCCCCCTCCTGGTCTGTCCCTGGCCACATGGAAGCAAAACTAGTAGAGTGTTTTACACTCATAGGCCAGATCTGCAGAAGGCTTCCAGCCCTTCCACATGTTCACAGGGCCTGGAAAAGCCACAAAGTTCCCCTTTCCACATGGTACTCATCTGCTGGGCACTTTGGGGTAGTTACGTAGCAGGATGCATGTCCCCTCTACACCGGATCCTGAGCCACATTGTCTCTCGGCCCACTTATGTGGAACAGTACCACATGTGCTGTCCTCCAGTCCAGGGGTACTTTCCCCGACTCCTGTGAGGTGTTAAACAGATCTGCCAGGGGACCTGCCAGCATATCTGCCAACTCCCACAGCACCTTCAGACGTACGCCATTCTGTCCCGGCAATTTGTCTTCCTTTAGGGCCTTCAAGCCCTTACTCATCCTATCAACCTCAATCTTCCCGTCTGTGTCACCACCCACCCCATTGCCCCCCCCTTCATTGCTTGAGGTAATGGGTAATTTTTCCCCCTTAGTGAAGACTGAACAGAAGTACTTTGTTAAGTACTCCTTCTTTCTCCTCACTTCCCTCTGCATAACCCCCCCCACTTCTAAACCTGACTAACACATCCTTCATATCCCTGTTCTCCGTAATATATTGAAAGAAAGCCCTCTCCCCTGTTTTTACCCAATCTGCCTGCCTCCCTTGCCTTGATATACTACTCCTCTCACTCCTCCTTCTTGGTCTTCTTGTTCTTCCTGAAGGCTGACCTCTTACCTTTACCACCTGGGTTACCTCCCTGTCACCTTAGCTAGGCTTTTTGGCTTTAGATTTTTTGATTTTGAGTTTTACACACTTGCTAATGGCTTCCAACAGCCTCCCCTTGATTGTGGCCCATTTCCGATCCACCTCCATCTCCTTCCTGATACCAGCATGGTACCCTCCCAAAATCTGTCCCGTCCTTCTGTGGTCTACTTTCCTGAAATAAAACAAAAACCTTTGTTTTTGTCTTAATCATCTCCCTGCCCTTGTCCAGGTTGGACAACACAATGTGGTGGCTGCTTCCTGCAAGCAGTGCCTCCACTTTTACTTCTTGGACATGTGTACCTTTAGACAGGACCTGGTCCAGTATGGCCCTCTCCCTGGTGGGCTCCAGGCCTCATTGTGTCAAGAAACCACTCTGGAATGCCTCCAGCAGTACCTGAGTCTTGATACAGGCAATAGCCGGGGATCTTCCATTTTATACCAGGCAGATTGCAGTCCCCCCATGATCACTACTCCCCCCCCCCCCATTGGCCATATCCACACTTTTGGACCACAGTTCCTTGTCTGATTCCTCCTCCTGCTTTGGTGGCCTGCTGTACATTACCCTTATGTTAAGCTTTTTACCTTTTGTGGATTGTATGTGTAACCCCCTTGTTACCCGGGGTTACTAGAATCCCAGTAAGACCTAGTGGTAGGCAGGGAAGGCAGCTTGTGAAACTCCAGTTAAATGGGTTTCACACTGTCTCACTCTGTTCTCAGTCACAGCTGAGACTTGAGAGATGACATCACCATAGAACTGTCGCAGCTGCATAAGCCACATTAGAATCTGCAGCTCAGGGAGTGAGTTTAGAACTTTGGGAGTTTTCAAAGTCAATCTTCTGTTTACCTCCAAACAGAAAGCAGTCTTCTGTTTACCTCCAAACAGAAAGGAAGTTGTCTGTTTACCTTTTGAAAGTGGTGGAGACCGCTGTCCAGGTCTCAGTGCCCCCTCCCTCCGGGGGGGTGGAAGAAAAGTCCCTCTGTGGATGCCAGGGGCAATCCCTTATTTCCACTATGGAAGAAAGCTGCCTGTTTTTCAGTTCTGTTCTTGTATAACAGTAAAAGGATGTAGTTCTTCGCCTGTGGGGCACCTGCAACGAATGGGTGAGTGTTTTGCCCCATTTGAAGGGGCAAACCAATTGTTTCATTAGTTTGGAAATACAAAAGGAAGTTGGAATGTGGACTGCTATTTGGGAGGACTATTTTACTAGGACAAACAAATGGAGCAGTCAAAAAGTCTATAAAGTTTTAATGGATTTCAAGTAATGCTGTAGAGGGGGTGCTTCAGGTCGTCCACCGTTTAATCTACATTTCAAAGTTTGAAGTTTATGTTTGTCCAGAGAAATGGCCGGGTATGGGCTGTGGAACACCCCCCCCCCATCTTTAGTAACCAGGTCCACCTCTATGGATTTCTTCTGTGATTTGCTACTTGCCTCATGCGCCTGGCCTGTGATGAGGTGGGTACCCAGACGTGGGTCGCAACTTGAAAATCTCTCTAGGAGTCGCAGACTCTATGTGGTGTGGGGAGCCACAGGATGGGAAGATATACTCCTTGTTTGATGGGAGTTCATGGAAGTAAGAAACAAATCTCTCTAGGAGTCGCAGACTCTACGTGGTGTGGGGAGCCACAGCTTGGGAAAATATACTCCTTGTGTGATGGGAGTCTCTCCAAGTAAAGTTTGGGTTCATTCTCAAATGGACCGTCAGTCAAGTGGCGGGCAAGGGAGCCGGGCCAGTCGGGCTGTGTATCCAAAGCGTATGCAAGTCCGGGCTGAGTGCCTGGTGGGTCCAGAGCCAGACAATAGTAAAAATGTGTTCATTCTTCAAATGGACCGCCTTTAGTCTCTATCTGCATATACAGTAAACGCAGCCCCTTGGGGGACCATTCAATGCTTTGTCATGTGTCATCTAGTTTTGAATAAAGCCACACTGGAAAATCCCAATCCTGGTTCTGGACATTACAGTTATTGCTTCCTGTAGTTGGATTTACTTGGGTGCCCCTGTGCAGAGTAGCCAAACCTAGGTCCCTTGTGCTGGGTAACCTCATCCTCCCCGAACCCAGGTCCCCACCAGGTATTGCTGCCAACGCCAACAGCATGCCACCTGTCATTTTAGTAAAAAGGCAGGGGTGAAGGGTTACATATGTGTACTCACAATACCTCTGTATTCTTCTTGCAATCCAATCGGGAGGGGGTTGCATTCAGTGTAATAGAGCTGTAGGTTCTTGATTGGTGCCTTTGTAAAAAGGCAGAGACAACTGTTCCCATCCTCTTATTTTTTTTTTTTTAAACTTCAAGTTTATTTAGTTAGATTTGAATCATACAGAATGTTTACCCCTTCCACCACATGTAGCGTTGAGGGTGATAATTTGTTAGAACAGTCATCTAAACATTCAGGTCTACAATACTTAACTAGCCAAAACCCCCCATAGCAAACTTCTGTTAAGATTAAAATCAAGTAAACTCAAAATAAAAACTGTCTTGGCACCATATAATATATATCCACCAGTCCTATCACCGGGAACAATATCTAGTCCTTCTCATATAGCCTTGCTAGGTTGTCAGGGAGGTCTGCCACCCAAATGTGTATGGGGGGGTTAGAGAAGACTTGAGAGGGTGTCTTCCCATTTAAATTCTACTAACATATAAGAAGTTTAGCACGCCACCTCAAAAGAGGTTATTCTTCCCAGATAATATCGGGTTGCCCCTGAAAAAGAGACCTTCGTGGGCCCAATGGGCCAACCCGGTCATCAAAATTCAATAAATAAATAATATGACCACTTCAGGATCCTCTGCTATATATCTATGCCAGGAGGTCCAGGTTGTTAGGAATCACTGTCTGCTCAGTTGGAGATCAGCAGTGATCCATCATTTCAATTTTAGAGATTTTCTGTTTCCAGAGATCTAATGTAGGTATTGCGGAGTCAACCACCTTAGTGTGATGCACTTCAGTGCCGCCACTCTGAGGATATTGCCATGCTTTTGTCTCTGGGTGGGCTCCTTCAAGAAACTGGGGAAGTCCCAGGACCTGTTCCTCAAATGGGAGTGTAATCCCCAATATATCATGTATTGCCTGATTGACCTGGCTCCAAACTGGAAGAAGGAGAGGGCATGCCCAGAAAATGTGGTAGTAAGAACCAGTTCCCCCACATTTGCACCAACAATGTGCTGTGAAGGTAGTACCGAAGTGTTTCGTAACTGTCGGGGGGGGGGCCAGAAGCAGTATACTAAAACCTTCCAATTAAGTTCCCTCCAGCTGGGAGATGATGTCACTTTCCAACCCCGCTCCAATCGAGTCTCCCAACATTTGGGTTAATAGCTGGACTCCACTGTCCTGCTCGCATCTCTGCCTAATATTCTCCAGCTAACGAGAGCCTGGATCATTTAAAATAATATACATTTCAGCGGTATATCTTGCCTGAACTGTCAGTGTCACCACCCAATAAAAAAGATCTTCTAGTTTGGTCTGGGGTCTATTTACTTTTGCTGTATTGTCTCCTTCATGTGAAAAGTGCCAAAGTTGTAGAAACCAAAAGTGGGCTCATTGTCACAATCAGTAAGTCTCTCCAGCCCTTCTGTAGCTGTGTGAAAGAAGATATTGCTGTGTCATACACTGTGAAAATCTGGCTAAACCTCATCTTTCCCAATACCCGTATTCCTCATCCAACAATGGGGTCACAAAGGCATCATGGTGTCTAATGATAAGGATCCCAGCTCATTAGGGGTCTGTGCAAGCCATCACAACTTCACTAGTATCTTTAATGAGTGTTTGGTCTATGGATTCTTAATTACCCACTATATGTGAGGGGGGAGAACGCTTGTGGGTAGATTCCATATGGAATATAGAGGGGACATAGTGTCCTCAATACTGTACCAGCTCGAATCCATACGTTGTTTTGCCCAGGTACAGTGTTGGGCAGCCTGAGCTGCCAGATAATATTTACGGAAGTAGGGGAGTCCCAAACCCCTCTCTCCCTTGGTAGCTGCAGAAGTCTAAGGGGACCCATGGTCTTTTTTCCCTTCCATATAAAATGTGCAAGCTCTTTTAAAACTAAATTCCAGAATGAATTTGGATTCTGATTAGAAGAACTTGAAAATAAAACAGTTAACGAGGGAGGACATTCATCTTAATAATATGGACTGTCCTTGCCAGAGAAAATGGCAGAAGGCACCTCCTAGCAAAGTCTGCTCTGACTTCATCCATTAGGTTTTGGTAATTGTTCTTAAACAGGTGAAAAATGTCTGCTGAAACTTGTACTCCTAAATAACGGAATGTGTTTTGCTTAGCTCAGGCAAAGGGAACTTGCTGCTTAAATGTTCTTGTGGAGATATAGCTAAGAATCATAGCTTCTGATTTTTGTAGGGTAATCCTATAGCCTGCAATAGTTCCAAATTCTGCAAGGGTATCCAAAAGCAGTCATAAAAAGGCTGATGGATCTCCCAGAAAAAACAAGGAATCATCCGCGTACAGGGCCACCTTTTGCTCCCCCCCCCCACCACCACTACCTCTGTCATACTCTTGATTTTGGTGAATGTCTATTAGCCAAAGGTTCAAGGCTGATGACCAACAGGAGTGGAGACAGCAGGCTGCCCTGTTGGGTTCTCCTCCCCAATAGGAACTACTCAGAGAGATGCCTGTTTACTCACACCAGTGCTTCTGGGGCTTGATGTAATGAGGACATTGCTGCCAGAAACGTAGGGCCTACCTGAAACAGTTTGCAGAACTTGGTGTAAATAAGCCCAGTCAACCCTATTGAGGGCCTTCTTAGCATAAATACTGATGGCAAGCTGGAAGGCTCTGATCCCTTTTTTGAGCCATTATTATATTCAGCAGGCATTGGATATTATCTGACAGAAATTGCCCTTTAATGAATTCTGTTTGGTCACAGTGTATTATTGTTGCAATGCAGTGCTGCAGCTGATCAGCTAATGTACCCATAAACAGTTTTAGATCATTTGGTAGTAAGGAAATGAGTCTATAAGATCCACATTCTGATGGGTCCATGCCTGGTTTTAATAGAACTAATTGGGCTTGCTTCCAAGAGTCTGGGACAGGGACTCCCTCTAATAGGACTGCATTACAAATGTTTGTTAAATGTGATATGAGTTCCCCCTGGAGGGTTTTGTAATATTCTGCAGGAAAGCCATAAATGAAACATTTAGAAGGCTACATGGTTCACTTGGGCATGCTGGCGACACGGGCTCCTGCTCGGAGACCAGGACGGGGAGGTGGGCAAGGATGGTAGAGAGCATCTTATGGACACTCTCCTCCCAATGGGATGGGCTCTCAATGCATAGCTCTGTTGCAGATCCAGTTGGCATTCTAGAGGTACCTTTGGCATGGCGACCATGCACCTTCCGACACTCTTACCCCCCCCCCAGGCCAGCTTCACCATGCACAAGTTTGTGAGAGAAAAAGCAGAAATGCCTCACCAATATGCCGGATGACTGCCTCACTGTTCCACCACTGCATTAGACCTCCAGTACACCAGCCCAGAAGCCCCTCAGCCAGCATTCTCTGTGTATGCATTCCTCCTCCAGGTCACAGGGGTGCCCCCTAGCAGGGACTGGCCAGCCATTCAGGCAGGTGTAAGAGTGGAGTCCAGGCAAGATGTTCCTCCATGATGACCGGAATGGGCCCTCAGCAGAGACAAGCCAGCCCCAGGGCCTAGTGGCTACAGGTCTACACTGGTCTCCAAAACTGGAAGTTAGAGGGGGAGTCTGGTGGGTAGTGGGGGCAGGATTGGGAGGCTGGAAGGTGTGGGTTGCCAGTGGGCATGGTGGTAAAGACACCAGGCAAAAAAAGTTACTCGGGTACAATAAATCTTAAAACAATATGGTGTGGTTAATAGACACATTTTAGCAATTACCATGGAGTTTTCCTTTGGTTGACTACTTTTTTGGCATTCTTCTCTGATACATGTTTTTTTTTTTTTTTAACAGGGGACCTGTTATGACTGGGAAAGTATTCAATGCATAGATTGTAAGTGTGCAGCAGAAAGATCAAATCCTGAGCAAACTGAAGGAGTTTGCAAGGGGAAATAGCAACACAGAGAAGTCCCCTTTTGCTGGCATTATAAAGTGCAAAATATATTTTTGTTTACAAAAAGAGCAACATGGTGAGACCTTCACAGACCACTGATGTTTCTCACTAAACCAAGTGCATTAATCCCTAATTAAGGGGCTTGGTTTAGCATAAATTGTCAGGAGTCAGGGAGGGGATGTCTCACCATGTTCCTCTTTTTGTACAGTAAAAGTTTATCTTGCAGCTATGTGCTTTTTTTCTCTGGGGGTAATACAGGTGCCCAGCCTTTCTCCTGCTGTGTTCTACTTTCTGCTGAGAGCACTGTCAGCATTTCTGGGTGGTGTTTTAGTTGGCTGTCTCCTTAAGCAGATACACTGTACATTAAAGATGGACTGTCACAGAGAAAGTGGCTCAGCAAACACAATAGAGAGGAAAAGAGATGTGTACTAACATAACTGTGGTCCCACATGAGTGCAGGAAAAAATGCTCTGTCTCACAATATCACTTTTGCTGGTCACTGGGGCTTGCCAGAACCAGGAGAAGGCTGTTGCAGAAATTTTACTGGTGGGACATGGTTCAGGACATCATCAGTTAATGCAAAACTTGTCCACAGTGCCAGAAAAAAGGGAAAACAGGAAATGGGGGTCAATGCAGAACTGATGCCAGTACTTGTCATAGATAAGCCTTTCTGCATGGTCACAGTGAACATTGTGGGACCTACGACTAAGTAAGCAATAGGACACAACAGAATGTGGGTAGTCATCTGATAAATGCACGCCAAGGTGCGTTATGAGGCACAAGGCACTTGTGACAAGTGCCTTCAGCACCTGGAAGTGCAATAATCACATAACTACCCACACGCTGAGCGAGCCTGTCTGCACAGTGATAACGTTACTGCTCACAATGCCAGTGACCCAGCTTTGGAAGCAGACTTAGGTTATTGTGAGCTGGCTGGGGTGATAAGGCTCGAGCATCCTGGAGGATGCTGTCCTCTGGTAAGGGAGGGCAGCAAGCTCCATCATAACATCACCACCTAGGTGACTAGGGGTGGTGATGCAGTAGGAGAAGCTAAGGGATAGGGGATGTTCCCCGATGGTAGCTGTCAGCATGAGATGTCAAGCTATCAGCTCTGTGGGGTGTCCAGGGGCTGAGGGAGGAACAGGATGAAAACACTTGCCGGCTGCAAGCAGGATGATGCCACAGTCTCCTGCAGACCTCACACCTCCTACTGGGTTAGGGGCCATGCCTGACCAAGCAAGGCTTCTTGAGGGGGCTTGGGGTACTCTCGATGGCCCCACCACAGGGGCAGTCTCTGGAGGAACTGGTAAGGCCACCAGTGTAAGTCCCAGAAATGGTGGTTGATGGGTTTGTGGTGAGCCAATGGCAGAAGTAGGCCAGCCAGTGTGAGAGGGGGAGAAAAAAAACATAACTACCTACACTCTGACGTGTCTCATTGTACCTATGAAATGGGTAAACTAAGACATCTTAAAAAAAAAAAGCAATTTGTTTTATTCAAAAAAGGTATTTTTTTTAAAGTAACTAGTGAAAAGTAGTCTATCCCACTTGTCTATCATCTTTCTTGCATCTGGAAACAAGCTGTTATCAACTCAGCATGTCTTTCCTGGTGAAACTTTTTAAATAAATAAATATGGCTCTAGGGACCATGTGCTTATTGTGGGCGGGAAGGGGGTAAGAGGATACAGCACCGGATTTGCTGAATTCTGTCAAGCCTGTCACCCTAGGTAACTGCAGAGAAAAAGGTCCTAGTACAGACTTATCAGCACATGGATACGTTCACACTTGAGTATACTTATTTAGCTGATCATGATGCAGACACTGTGGACGACACATCTGTCAGCAGCCAGAGGCCTCATGGGTGGCCACCAGTATCAGTTCATGCAGCAAGTGCTATGTCCAGTCATCCATGGGAATCCACAGCGGTTCAGATCCCGAAACAGGGTGGGCTGTCTTGGTTCTATGTGAATATGAAAAAAGCACCAGACAAGGTGAGGTACAAAGAGCAATGTGAAGCAGCATTTAGCTAGCTGAAAGCTTTGCTGTGTGTCATTTACATATATTGACTAGTCAAAACTATGCGTAGGAAACCACTGTGCATACGGAAGCTTTGGACAGGAATATAGGGGCTGTGCTGAGCCAGTGCACACCAACTGGAGATGAACGCCCTATACAGTAGCTTACATAAGATCAATGCCGCATGCTAGGGAGATGGGGGTACAGAACGCTAACACAGATGCTCTTTCTCACTAGGTAGGATAACAAATGAGAACTCAAAAGTCACCCAGTGGTCCCACGGCAGTGCATTGGGCTGCTGTGCTGATGACCGAGGTTTGGGAGTGGACTTGAGTCGCCACATTGGGAGGCAGGCCAAGCGGAGGTAGCTGTAGTATGACAGTGTGGCTTGGCCTATGATGGCTGGCATCCAGTTCTGGTACCTCAGTGACCCCTGCAGTTGGGCTTTAGAGCTTGCTGTCATTGCAGGAACATTGTGTGCACAGGGGAGGGATGACAAGGCTAGGAAGAAAAACAGGCACAGAAAGTTATGTTCACAAAGATGTCTGTATGACTGTAGCCTGCACCCTCGGGCCCTACACCATGTGGATCCCCAATGGCCTTATGGTGGGTGGAAGTAGCAGATGGCATGAAGAGGTCCCCGGCAGCATGAAACCTAAACAGTGAGGTGCAGATGGTGGCTCAATGGCCAAACAGTTAACTAAAAAAAAAATATATATATTTAATGAAATTGAAGAGGAAAAAAGATACTTGTGCAGGGATACATGCACTTTTCTAAAAGAGGTGGGAGATGATGTGATGAATATACAAAATATTTTTGTCAGGCAGAACAGAGGATCATTCCAAAAAAAATACATTGCCATGCCTTAGTGCTATACTATTTTGTGGTTGGATAATTACACATGGCGGCAGCATGGGAAAGACAGAAACAGTTATAAAATGTTGCCATAGATACATATGAAATATTTGGATGTAACACAACCCCATAATCGATGAGACATAGGGTCTAGCATGTTTGAAAGCTCACAAGAACAAACCAGCCCATCAGAAGTAGCGATCATAAATATGGGCCAGCAATGCTTACTGTAGCAGTTCTAATTTACTGACACCTTCGTTAGAGAGGAAGTCCGGCTTTTGGATCAGAGCCAGTTAGCCGAGTTCAAACTCTTGAGAGTGTGTGACTGTACTTCTTAGAAATGACAGAGAAGGGTCATCACCTTTGGAGACTCACACAGTGGTAATCCAGTTTTAGTGTTGACCTAGAAGTGGAAAGGTGTACCCAATTCAAGTTCATGACCAGAATTAGGCAGAGGGTGCTGGTGGCAGTTTCCTCAAGAACTGGCATGTTCAGCACACTGGTGAGTGCAGGGCCTCCAGGTGAACAGAGGTACGTAAAGTTGGCAAACTTCGCTTCTTGAATTAATCTGTGAAATTTGCAAAATTCACAAAGTGCTGATCTGACAACGTTTTGGGGCAGGCAAACTGGCACTTTTTCAAGCAAAGTCATGCCAGTTCGCTGGCAGAATTGCAACTTCACCATGACTTCACCTGAAAAAGTGCAACTTGCCCAGGAAAACACTGTGTAAAGTGGACAGTTTATGAAGTTTTTGGCAAAGGCAAATTTTGCAACTTTGCCAGAACATTGCTGACAAAGTAGAACTTCACAATGTCTGTAGTCAGGAAACAGAAAAAAAGGGACAAGTCCATCTGAGGCTGAGCAACCAACAGATGCAAAACCTTGCATCCCCCATTGTGAGGCTACCTCCTTTTACTGGAGTCTTCATAGAAACAGGTCAGGTGGGGTCTGAGCTTGTGATGAGATGGCACTGGCACTAGCTGCAGTCGCGGAAGGAACCATTTTCCTGTTTTACCTTCTGGTTCCATATGAAGATGAGATGCGCACATATACTGTAACCTTCCCTGAAATTGCATCTGTTGACTCTGCATTCCTGCTCTTGAGGTGTGGATGTGTGATACATTGAGCACCTCTTGACTGACATAGTGGTTGCTGGAGTAGTGTGAGAGAAGCATTTAGAACCATCAGTATTGCCATGGGCAGCACTGCAGCCCAGCTGCTAAAATACAGACCTAGAGTCCGCAATGCAAATTCAGGTTGCCCGCATGGTACCTCTACTCAGCACATTACCTCTGGGCCATCCTTTAGCACTCTCAGTATATTTATTTATTTATTTATTTAAATGTTTTACCAGGAAAAGGCCTACTGCGCTACAAATAGCCTGTGTTCACTGGCTTTCTAGGGGAGGGTACAAGGGGGGGGACAAAACTAGAAACAATACAAAATCAAACTGTACATTTAAGTGCAGTTATAAAATAGGGCCGAGAAAATCTAGACACATGATTGGCTGAGAACCTCAAAACCCCGTGCTGATATCCCAGCACAGCAGTGCAGGAAGAAGTTCTGAATCCTTGCTACCCCCGCTCAGCCTCTGTGATATCACTCCCTATTGCTGCCAACCAACCAGCCGCTCGCTCATGCTCACAAATCCACTCCAAAAAGAAACAAATGACAAGAAAAAAAAACTCTTTCTGTGCTGCTAACTGCTGCCCTCACTAACCTGGTCACGGACCATAAGAATGGCCTTTTCTCCCTCTTGGATTGCACCAGTGTAGCTTACCCCCCCTGCAGCCCGATCGCAGGCAGCAATGTGTCTCCCCCCCTCGAACACATCCCTGGTGGTCCAGTGGACCGTAGATTCCGATCACGGGATGTAATCATTAAACTCCCTCCCGAACACATCCCTGGTGGTCCAGTGGACCGAGATCCCGATCGCGGGATGTAATCATTAACCACCCCCAAACATAGCCCTGGTGGTCCAGTGGACCGAAACTCCCGATCACGGGATGTAATTATGAAACACCCCAACACATCCCTGGTGCCTAGTGTCCCCCCACCCACCCACCCATGAAGCCCCACCACCCCGCTCCCCAGCAGCCGGGCGGGCAGCAGCATCCCACCCGCCTGCCGCCTGCTGCCTGGGCCGACTGATCTGCAGATGGTAGGGCTGCACACCCATTGGTGCAGAGCAAGAGCCAATGGGCATGCAGCCCATACCGCATAAGACAGTCCAGTTTTGTGAATGGCGAGGTTGGGGTTGCGCCTGCACAACTCTGCACAGCCTGGCTGAATATCGGGCTGTGCAGTTTATGCATGGTTCCTCCCCCACCAGTTCAGCATGCATTCATTTGCATTGCGCTGTTGCTCAGCCTGTTTTCAGTGGCGCAACTGCCTCCTGCTGAATATCGCAGAATGGAGCAAGTTCGGACTTGCGCAGGCGCAACCCTATTGCGCATGGCGCAACCCTTTTGAATATCTGGCCCTATGTTTTTAGTGTTTAAATGTTTAAGAAAAACCTGTGGCTCTTTCAATTTGAATCAGAATGCTGTGTCCATTGTTTTCCTTGGGAGCTATAGTTTCAGGCACTCCTTAATTACTTTTTCCTTCTGAGGCCCCAGGTGGCTCTGATAATCATTTGTTCCAAGGGTTTTTAAGTCAATTTGAAGCATTAAGTATCTTCTGTTCTCCTAGTCCTTAATAAAATGCAGGGGCTCCACAATCCGATCACTCAACAGACTTGTTCTGTTGCTTGGTCCAGGTCCCAAACTAGTGTGTCTTGTTCCAACATGATAGATTTACCTCATACCCCTCCCACATGAATCAAAAATAAGGTGGGGTGCATCTTTAGGAGCTTGTGTGTGTGTGTGTGTGCGTGTGTTTGCGGGGTTGGGATATGACCAGATGCAGTTTCAGGCACTCCTTAATTACTTCCCCAGGCAGCTCTGTCAGTTGTTCCAACATGATAGATCCACCTCATGCCTCTCCCACATGAATCAAAAAAAGATGGGGGTGGATCTTTAGGAGCTTCTCGTGAGGAGGTGGGGGTGGATCTTACTCCCCCAAAAAAACTAATGCTGACTCCCACCACTCAGGTTCCAGTTCTTGTACCGCCCATTTAGGAAAGAAAATAGTACCCTGCAACCATTGACTAACATAAAAGCGTATTTATTTGAGGTTGGAAAACATTTCTTGGAGGAGGGTAAGGCAGAGGAGACTATTTACACCTTTAATCAGTTCCATGGACAGAAAACATGACATCATTCCTTTTGTACATGCAAAATGTCTGCCGGCTCCACCTACTGCAGCCATAAAAAGGGATTAAGGGTGGAGAGATATGTGTCTTTCTATTGTAGGGTGAAGATATAAAGGAGTTTGGTGTCAAAGTCATAAGGGCTGTTACTTTAGGTGGGGCTTAGAGATAGAGCAGAGTTGTAGTAGGGGAAGTATGGTAAAAGGAGAGAGAGTGGAGGTGGGGAGAAGAGAGGGTACAAGCTGAAAAAAGTGACTTGAAGAAGGGAACAATCTCATCAGGGTTGTAAACAACAAAACTGCCTTGTTTGAGTGCAGGGATAGGAGACTGGATGGGGGAGATCAAACATGGAGTGCACTACCTGCCTGAATCAAGGGGAGCAATTAATGTTAGGCAGGAGGTTGGAAGCAAAGTATTCCAACTTGCCTAACCTGGTAGTCTTGGTGCAGGCATTGTGGAGCTGTTTGTACCTTGCTATATCCATTCATGAGTCAGAGGCCTTATGGAAGTACCAAGTAGAGTCTTTGGCCTTAAGTCAAATGATGGGCTCAGCAGAGATCCAGTTATGGTGTGAGCACTTAACATGCGTCTTCGGTGGGGGGGGTACTTGCATTTCCTAGGCAATGAAGATTTCAACTCTAAGCTTGTTGAAAGGACATCATCATACATCAGGTACACAGGTCAAGGCCCTAGAGGACTGGAGCTGAATGACCTTTTGGGGAACTTTGGAATGGTGAAGTTTGCACAAACAATAGACCATGGGATAGTCACTGAGGGTGTAAAGAAGAGTGCCAGTTTTCACTATGCAGTGGAGTGGGAAGAGAAACCCCAGTCTACTAAGCTGGGGTTAAGCCGGGTAGGCTCCAAGATGTGCTGCTTACAAGAACTGGATATTTGCTTTGTTTTTCTCAGCAGGGGAGGAACAATCAGAATATAAGTCACCCAAGACTAGGTGTTTACTGGTAGCAGCAAGGGAAGAGACGGAGGAGGCTGAGAGTAGTGTCTGGTCTGGAACAAGGGCAGGCATAGATATGTGCAGTAAAGATGGGAATGTATTATCCAGTACCACATTTTTTATATGTCATTCTCTTGTACTTACACTTTTACTATATTATCGCTGTTATACGCCCCTCCTCCAGGTCATACCTGGAAAGTGTGCCTCTCCCACTCACCCAGTTACAAATAAATAAGCAGAGGATTATGACCTCAGGTGTGGAATAAGCAAAAGGAGAAAATGAAGTTTGAGGGACAAAGATCCTGTTTTCATGAAAGTGTCCTCAATGATAAAGATGATAAAGAATAAGGGGAGAGCAATACAGAAAATTAAGTAAAATATTAGCTGTTTTATAACAAAAATAATGTTTTCATCTGCTTGCGACTTTATGCAAAAAACCTGCACGTGCTCTGTGCCCGGGAATGTTCAGTTAGTTTGCAGCAGTTCCAGCATCAATCACGTGACCCCTGTGCCTTGACTGCCATATCTTTTTCAGCTGCAGTAAAGACTTTGAAGGTACCGTCTTTGCTCTGATAATCCTACAATTTTGTGAATAAATACTGTCGCACCTAACCTAGCTGGTACTAGCCTACTTTGCACCTGAGCAATGCCTGGATCAACCTTCTATTGTCCTACTGAGCCATGAAGCTCACCTCCCTCCACCTGACCTGGCTTACCTACTTGCCACCCCACCCTGCCCCCAACATCCTCCCCTGATGCGCCTTCAACTGCCTTCCCCATACCCTCCCACCCCAATGCACCTCGCTGCCATCCCCTCTCCTTCTGCTTCTGTCCCCTTGCTGACTCCCCCTAGCCCATAAGCCTGTAGTCTTCCCCAGATGCTGCTCTCTAGTGTCCTCTGCTTACCTCCCACCCTAAATGAGCCCCTCTGCTATCTCCGCTTTCTATTTTCTCCCCTCTTCCTCTAAGACTGTAGCCTTCTCTCCCAATGGATGGACAGACTCCTCAAGCTGATTCTACATGTATCTGTTCAGACACTGACACAGTTGTTCCCAACCACCTCAGATCATTCATGCCTATGCTTATGCAGACTGGTGTACTTACTCCCTGTGCTGCTATGGGAATTGTATCCCACTACTGTATTCTGTACCCATATTTTTGCTTATGTTGTGCTTTGCCCAATATTGATTACTGTACATTATTCTGTACTGTTTGTTATTCTGTTGATGACTGACAATGCCTTTTGGCTGCTACTGTCTTCACCCATTCATGTATATGTTCCCCTGCCTTTGTTCTGATAAAGATCCTTTGTAAAAGAGCTTTTAGCTCAAAGGTTGTAATTTTGATTTCTCAATAAATAAATAAAAAAAAATGAAGACCAGTGGTCCATTGAGTCCCTGCTTCCCACCATCTCAGTTGGAATACCCTGCAACCCCATTTTCTTCAAAGTACTTGTTAAGTCTGAGATTGAATGTTATTTCAATACCAGCTGATACTGTATGCTCTGGCAGTCTATTCCAAGTGTTCACCACTTGTTCTATGAAGTAGTTCTTTCTGATGTTTTCCTCAAATTTTCTTCCCTTCAGTGACATTGACTGCCCCCTTGTCTTTTTGCACTTGGTCTAATGACGTTATCCCATTTAGATGCTTGAATGCTATAATCATGTCTCTCCTAAGTCTTCTCATTTCCATGTAAACAGTTCCAGTTCTGTCAATCAGTCCTCATAGTTAGAGACCCATGTTTTTCTTAAATAAGAAATAAGAAATTCAAGGTATAAAAAGAAATAACAAGAAATTCAAGGTATAACAAGAAATTCAAGGTATAAAAAGAAATAAAAAATTCAACATATGAAAAGAATAAAACGAAAACAAACACATGAATAAAGTGCAAAAATTGCTTTTTTGGGTGAAAAATCTAAATAAATGCTTGCAGCAGTTGTTGTTTAGGCTTCGTTGTTATCACAGAGATGGTCCACAAGGAAGTGACAGCAGAATTGTTTAATTCACAAAACCTTTCAAGACTGTAGCATAAGGCTGCTTAATACAATGTCGTATACTAGGAATGTGATTTCTAGTGTGTATAAGGTGGTCATTTTGAGGTAGTTTATGAATGTAAATGTCATAACAAGAAATAAAACTAAATTGTCAATGAATAAAAAGAAATAAGAAATTCCAGAAAAATAATAAAGAAAAATGATAAAAAATAAAAAGAATTTAATGGGTCTCTACTCATAGTCCATGTTTCCCAAACAATCAATCAGTTTGGTCACTTTCCACTCTACTTTCTCCATCTTGTCAATATCCTTCTTCAGATACGAAGACCAGAACCTGATAATGTACTCAAGATGAGGCCAGACCAAGGACATGTATGTGAGCAATAAGACACAATGGGGCATGCATTACACAGTTCTAATGCATGGCCAATGACGTAGTAAGGTATGAGGCCGCAGGCCGTGTGCCTTCAGCACCTGGCTATGCATTAGATTTGTCTAATGCACATCCTCAGAATGTCTTACTGCACTTATAAAATGGGACTCTGTTTATAAGCATTTAAAAATACAAATTTATAGGTTTAAATAATAAAAATATTAAATATTTGTCTTAATTTTCCTTAACATAATCACTCTGCTTGCATGATCTTAATTTATTTTGTTTAGTTTATTTACTTTATGACTTTTGTCCTATTGTGGCCCCCATAGCTGTAGTTTTGTGCAATTAACCTTAGAATAGTTCTGTAAGTGCTCCATATATACAGAGAGAGAGAGAGAGAGAGAGACACAAAGACCCGGATATTTAAAGGGGTTGTGCCATGCGCAACCCTCCAATGTGCCCCGGTGTGATATTCAAAGGGGCAGGCTGCGCGGCACAACCCCGGATGTGTCAGGGCGCATTGGTAATGTATGTGGAGCAGATGCAGGGGGCGTACCATGCATATGCGGTGCATCCCGATATTCAGCCCGGGATGTGTGGCACATATGCTGGCACAACCCTGCACTACGCTCACAGGGGGGCTCAAAGTTGTGCCCTGAAAAAGGAGGAACAAGTCCCAGCCACCCACAGGTGGGCTGCTGAATTTCACAGTGCAACACAGCAGCCGGCAGCCGTGAGTGGCCACCCACTCACCCAGAGCACTGTTGCTGGGCACACAGACCCCCCTGGTGGTCCAGTGGCCCCCCCCACCCGATCGCGGGCATATGTGAAATGAAAGGAACCCTGGTGGTCCAGTGGACCCCCACCCCCTCGCTCGATCGCAGGCATGTATAAAATGAAAGGATCATTGGTGGTCCAGTGGTAGCCCCCTTCACCTGATCACAGGCTGCTGTGCACAGAAAGAGTTACCTGGTGGTCCAGTGGTACCCTCCCCACCCACCCACAGAGGTCCCCCGCCACCCAGCACCTCCCCCGTCATCAGTGGGTGGCAGCACCTGCCCACATGCCACCCGGCAGCCTGCCGAATGACAGTGTACAGTGCATCTGTGCACCTGTTGATCCCTGGGTGGACTAGTAGAGCGTGACATACTGTACTACAGAGGCTTCATGTGAATGAACATGTTCATTCACATATCGGGCTCTGTAGTACTAGTATAGGTCTGACGCCCATTGGTCCACACAGTGGACCAATAGGCGACGGATTGTACTGTACGCTGTCATTTGGTGGACGGCCAGGCGGCATGCAGGTGGGTGCTGCCGCCCGCCGATGATGGGGGTTGCTGGGTGGTGGGGACCCTGTGGGTGGGTGGGGAGGGGGTACCACTGGACCACCAGGTAACCTTCTGTGCACAGCTGCTCACGATCAGGCGAAGGGGGTTTACCACTGGACCACCAGGGATCCTTTTTCATTTTACACATGCCCGCTGACAGCAGGGGTGGGGGTCCACTGACCACCAGGGTTCCTTTCATTTTACACATGCCCGTGATCAAGCAAAGGGGTTGGGGGCCACTGGACCACCAGGGTTCCTTTCATACTACATGAGCCCATGATTGGGAGGGGGTTACCACTGACCACCATGGATCCTTCTTCATTACAAAAGCCCGCGATCAGGCATACGGGAGCGGGGGGGGGGGCCTGCATTGGCACATCAGAGTGTTGATCCCCAATGGCTGCAGCTTGGCAGGGCGGCAATTGCAATTCGCCGGGGATCGGCGCATCCCATGCAAATGGCACCATAATGGCATGCAGATGGCCCCATTTGTGCCTTGCATGCATAATGGCCTCATTTGCATGCCCCTGGTTGAATATTGCGGGTGATGCACCTAGCACAACTGCACTTGTGCTGGTGCATGTCCCTGCTCCTATTCCGTGTCTTGTGCTGATGCAGTGCCACTGCACCATGCACAGTGTGTGCGCCCTCTGTGCCATATTTAATGGTGCTGGGCCATGGTGCAGTACCGTTGAATATCACCTGGTCCATGCCCTGCCGCAGCCCTGTTGCGCTGCGCCCAGGCTTGCGCCACTGCCCTGCGCAGTCTGAATATCTGGGCCCCAGACTACAGCTGTTTTAAGTATTAGTTTGCTTCTTTTGTTACTTTTTTATCAGTTTTTACTGCTGTCAGTGTTTATTTTCTACTCCAGTGAGGGAGTGTGAGACAACAATGTAGCCTTTGGAGGCCTTGGAGGAGGCATGGTAATGGGAGGTTTCAGTTGGGATGATTAGGAAAGAGGGAATTAAACTGTTGAGGTGTGACTGGTGCCACTATTAAGTATGCCACTGAGAGTGGTAGGAACAGGTCGGACATGGGGCAGCCGAGCCAGTGGCTGGAGCCAGAAAGGAGTAATACACTCCCATGGCTGCTAGCTAACTCCAAGGATGGAGTGAAAGCTTAATGTAGGGCTGGGCAGGAGAGAGTGGTAGCAGTTGGTACTACCATCAAGTAGTGCCATTTCTGCAGCCAACAGTTCATGGTATGCGATGCGAGAAGCTAAAGCTGTCACCAATAAGCAAGCAAATTCTGCTTTAAATTTGAAATATATTCAGAGCAAACAAGCTAGTGGTGAGTGGGGAGTGTTTCTGCCTTGTGGGTGAGGTGAGCACAGATTCTCTCTGGCAGCTTTTGAGGACAGTGGTTTTTGAGCAGTGCAGTGCTGGGGAAACTGCGAGCGTGAGCCTGATCATATAAGACATGAAGAAGACACATGTTATATTTAAAACTGTTTTAAACATCTTGGTGATTTCTGCCTTAGTTGCCATTGTTTGTCAACAGTGCATCAGCCTAACCAGCAGTTGGAGTGAGTGGACGTATTGAAGGTGGTGCGTGGAGGGTGGCACAGTTGGTAATACAAATATTAGAACAGTTAAAGACAGAAAAAACAGTACAAAGTACAGCCTTAAAGAGTACCATTTCTGTTGCTCACCCTAGAATCTGTGAAGGACCCTTATCTGTTCCCAATTCAACTGATGCATAAACTTGAATATTTAGTCACCTCTATTTAGGAAGGGAAGGGATCGTATTTTGGCTCTGTGGAGCCAAGCTGCTGATCCCTTCCACTTCCTTGTCCCGAATGCTGCTTCCGTGCTAATACGTTATGTGATATAAGAATTTGGAGAGCTCAGGGGCGTGCACCATGGACAGTAATGGGGCCTTTTTTTTTAACTTTTTTTTATATTTTAAGATGCCCATTACAAAGAAATAAAGTCCACCCTCAACTAACGAGGTCCTTATCAGTTGAGGGGTGGGCTTGATTTCTATGTAATGGGCATCTAAAATATAAAAACTAAGTTAAAGAAAACCACCCCACTGGCCCCTTGGCACAGCGGTAGTGCTACTGCTCATGACACCAGCGACCCAGATTGAGAAGCAAGCCCAGGTCATCAGGGGTCAGATGGAGGGGGAGGAGGATTAAGTGTCCCAGGTGATGCTTTCTTCTGGGGAGGGTGGGTTGCTGCCTGGCAGCGCAGCAAGGCATGCAGGCTGGGGCATGGATGCTGGCTGGCTCGTGTACCGCACACACATAGTGCATACATGAGTATGCATGAGCCTTGTGTACTGGCATCCACTGGGGAGTAACTACAGTCAAGCCGACATAAGTGCACATTGGATAAATGCACATCCCAGATAAATGCACACAATTTCATTATCCCGATTTTTTTCATCTATGTCCAATGTTAATTTATCTGGATAAATGCACTACAGATAAGTACACAATTCGGTTAAATGCACACCTTTTTTTTTTAAATGTACCCTTTTTTAGACTCAAACCTGGGTTAAGTGCACATAATTTATAATTAACCTAAAAATCTGTCAATTAATGACCTCATTTAAAACGTGTCAATGTCAGTACTGTCAGTGGCCACAGCAAATTACAGCAGTATACAGCAGCTAGATAAGAACACAGTTGAACACCCATAGGTGGTCATTCCATTTGTTGTCCTAAGGTATAACAGTACAGCATGGATAGAATAAAGAAGAATACACTCACGCTTGACCAGAAGTTTTCTGTGCTGCATAAACTGTCGGAACCCGATGCCAAGCGTTCTGCCCTTGCGAAAGAGTATGGTGTGGATGTATCTACAATTGCCAGGATTTATGCATCGAGAGAAAAGCTGTTGTCTGAGTGAGAAAGTGGGGAGAAGTTTGATAGAAAGTGAAAAGATCCGGAAAAAGTGACACTGTAGAGACGGCTTTGTTGAGATGGTTTATGGCAAGCCGTTACGCTGATGCTCCCATTAATGGCCCCATATTGCTTCAGAAAGCAGAGCAGCTCGCTAAAATTCTCGATGTCCCATTCACCCCAACCAACAGATGGTTATGCCATTGGAAGGAGGGAAACGGGATAGTGTACTAGCGCTGTCACTGGGAGAAAAAGACACCGATGCGGATTCAGCGGACAACAGGCTAAAAAATATCTTACCAGAAATCCTACATGATTACAGCCTGCAGGACATCTTTAACTGCAATGAGACCGATTGGTACTTTTGGACAACCCCCGAGGGAACTTTGGCTTTCAGACAGGATGCTGTATCTGGGGGAAAGAAAGCACGGGAGCGTATATTGGTCTTGTTGCGTGCCAACATGTCAGGCAGTGAGAAGCTGAAGCCTGTTGTGACTGGCAAGTCAAAAAAGCCTCGCTGTTTTAATGGCATTGACGTTTCTGCATTGCCAGTCACTTACAAGGCTAATTCAAACTCCTGGATGACAGGTGATATTTTTTGCCGATGGTTGCACACTCTGAATGCACAAATGCAAAGACGCCGAAGACGCGTTGCAATGCTGCTCGATAACTGCAGTGCTCATCCCAACATTGCTCTATCCTATGTAAAACTGATTTTCTTGCCACCCAACACAACGTCCTTAATTCAGCCGATGGATATGGGCATCATAAAAAATGTTAAACATCTGTACAGAAAAAAGGTAACCCCCCCCCCCCATATGCACATTTGAACATTTTGTTGAATAAACTCCACACTAACTTTATTTTTTCTTTACAGGTGATGGAGAAGCTGTTGGTGGTGATAGACTCAGGGGCGACTGATGATGCAACTGCTGCGGAAGGGAGGAACAAAGTCTCCGAAGTGGCAAAGAAAATCACCCTCTCGATGCAATCCAGATGCTTGCTTTTGCCTGGGGTTCAGTGAGGGCTGACACAATTTCGAATTGCTATTGAAAGGCGGGGTTTACTGATGCTGCGTCAGGAAAGTGAGGAGTGTGTTTCTGACCTGCCTCCTGGTATGACTGTCAGTGAGTTCCTCACATATGCAGACATCGATGAGGGAATTGTAATTGAGGGGCCAGTGGATGAACAAGACATCTGTAACAATGTGAAAGGGGTGCAAGGAAGTGAGCTGGATGACGAGGAGGAATGGGAGCTACAGACTCCAGAAGATGAACCTGTAACCGCTGCCACCGCTATAATTGCCATGGACACAGTAAGATGCTTTGTTTTGAGCAGGGAGAAAACTGATTTCACCTTACTGTTTAACTTTGATAGTTACGTTAACGGGCTAGCAATACAGTCTAGCAAGCAGAAAAAAATAACAGACTTCTTTGGCCAGTAATTTTGTTTGCTTAAACTGTTTATTTATTTTAACTTAACAGCACTAAAGTGATGTACCTCTGTAACACAGCGATTTACATTTATGATTTCATGCTTTTTATGTGTGCGCATTGTCAAATAAAGTGTGAGTGATTTTGTGAAGCTCAACACACGTCTAAGTTGTTTTGCGCGCCTAAATGCACAGCCCGCTTAAGTGCACAAAAAAACCACATCCCGAGGCTGTGCACTTAAGCGGGCTTGACTGTAGTAAAAATTGAACTGCCCTGGCTCCCAAGGTGACAGGACCCTGATACATCCAGACCTTCACAAAGTTCATTGCACTGGCTGCCTGACAAACCTGTGAATATTCAGGCAGAATGGGGGGAATATTTGGGGTACATCCCCCCGACCCCGTGGAATGGGGCAAACTGCAAAAGAATGGAGGGGCTGTCGGAGCATGAGACATTGTGAAGCAAGCCAGCTTGTGCCTTGGGATTCTCTGAGAGAAGTAGGGGCCAGAGACCAAGGGGGACATAAACTGTGAGTAAAACACAAACAAACAACTGCCCTATCACTATATGGAGCGTGCCCCCTCGCTCTCCATATTCGTACATCACATAATGTGTTAACACAGAGGCAGCACTGAGGACAAGGAAGTGGAAGGGATCCGTGTCTGAGCTCCACACAGCCAAAATACACTCCATTCCCTTTCTAAATAGAGGCAACAAAAAATTCAAGTTTATGTATCAATTAAATTGGCTGCAGGTAACGGTCTCCTACACGAATTCTGGAGGCGATTCCAAAAAGAACAGAAAGGGTGCTGTTTAAAGATACTGGAAGGAATTCTGCTGGTTTAAGGTGATTTTATTGAGTTTTCTGCTAGCTAATAAGCTAATGAGTGTTAGGGACATGGGGATTGTAAAGTCTTGTAAAGGTAAAAAAAATGGCAGCTGAAATTGTTTTCAAACATTCTACATATTGGCTAGAGGATTTCACAGATGTCCAGTGTCCTTGTTAGCAGAACTTGTTTTTACCCATGCATCAGACAGATCTAATACAAGTGTATCAACCAATGAGGACTCAGGATTTTCCCTACCCATTTTAAAAAAGGGCATTATAATATCCCTAGGACTACTTACAGAATTTCTCTTAATGCAACCATGATTTTGTTTCTGTGCTTGCTGCTGCCTCACATTGCTGCTTTTCCCACGTTTTGTTTTTTTTTGCTGCTGTTCCCACTTAAAGCTGCTGCCAATCAGTACTCCAGGTCTGTTTTTTTCTCAACAATGAAGTTCATCTGCCATTTTGCCATCCATTTCCCAACCCTGTCTAGATCTATCAGCATTTTGTGTATCTCCTGTTGAAATGTAACTACTCCTCTATTCTTGGTGTCAGTAATAAACTTCAGATCCAGCTATGTGTATCCATCTCCAGATCACATATAAACATGGTGAGCTACGTACTGTGGGTCCCAGAAACAACTCCTCTGGAACCACACTGGTTATCATCTGTTTCCATGGCAATTGGTTACCATTAATTATGACTCCTGGCCTCCTGTCCTGCAACCTGTTCCTTCACACCCCCAGTTATACTTAGGTTCTCTAGTTTATGAAATAGCCTGCCATGTGGAACAGTATCAAATGCAGTACTGAAGTCCAACTATATAACGTCCACAGGATTTCCCACATTCTAGTCCATGCACTTTTGCTCTTACAAAATTATTACTGGGCCACTGAAAAATAAGTTGTTTTGTAAGTGTTAGACAGTTTTATTTCTTATGACTGTCTCCAGTAGGTTTTCCAGTATTGGCATCAAGCTTACTGGCCTATAGTTCCCTGGTTCTGCTCTGGAGCCTTTTTTAGCTATTGGCACAGCATGGGACAGTCTCCAGTCATTAGGTATATGTACAATTCAGATGGACTTATTGAATGTAACTGTCAGTGGCATGTGACAGTTCTCTTGCTACTGCCTTCAGGAATTTTTTTGGGATGTATTCTATCAGGCCCTTTTGCTTTATGTAGTTTTACCATCTTTAACATTTTCTCAACTTCTTCACATGCTGCGTACTGTGTATGTCTTGTACAGTGTCTTTTTGTTCCTCCTGGAAAAATGCTTCACACCAGCTTTTTACCTATGTGACTACTGAGGTGAAGATTGTGTCCAGGCATCCTGCCATCTATCATTTGAAATTATGCACCTGAGTCCCAATCCTTTTGTGGACCAACAGTGCTTGATATTTTTCTCTTCTCATTCATATATTTAAAGAATTATTTTGTTCTTGGATTCCCCTCAATTGCTATCTGTTCTCGTGCCACTTGTTTTGCCCCTCTGAGTCTGCATTTGTTATTTATGGGTTTCTAGTGGTATCCGTTGAAGAGGGCACTGGGGAAAGGGCGCCGACCATAACAGCAACCCGCTCACCAGTGAATCCCTCATGGCGATGGGAGGGTAGGGCGGTGGGATGGGGGGGTCAGCGAGTATAGCAACAGGATGTCACTATACGTACACACATGGGAGCAAGCATGCACAGCAAGGGGACATGAGGGGTTGTGCCACAGTGGTTGCTGAGCTGACCCCATGGTGAGGTGGGTGGGCTGCTGGCGCTGGTCGATGAGGTATGGGGTTTGGATCCGGGTGCTGGTGCAATTTATTAGCGCCTTGCCTGAGGCTCTATTTTTTTCATGTTTTCACCCCAACGTGCATCCCCTGGAGTTGAGAATCCTTTAGTAGGGGGGTGCGGGGGGGGGGAAGCCCCCCACAGAAAACATTAAAAAGTAAGTCCCTGGCACCATTTTGCTGTGCACCAGGGTGTCAAAGTGTCAAAAATGTTTTCAGCACTCTAGACTTCTTGATAAAGGTGATCACCTTTAGGCTTTCGCCATTATCACGTAGAACCCTCTGTAGTTCTGTCTATTTGCACTGGTTCCCTGCATCTTACTCTCTGCCACCTTTTTCTTTTGATTCCCATATTCTATTTGCCATCCACATTAGTCTCTGTCTTTTACTGGTATGCTTCTGTCTCTTAGGGTTGAGTAGGGTGTTTAATGTTAATCTCCCTAACTTTGCACCACTGTTCAATGGAATTGCACAAAATTTTGCATGCATGGTCTGGGGAGCAAGATCTCTTGAACTTGTAAGTTTTTTTTCTGGTTGGATGTACAGATTCCAAGATCTGTATAGTGAAAAAGGAGAAAAACTTGGGTTTCTATTTTTGCTGTTTTGTTGCTCTTACCTACAATTTAGATGATTTGGAATTTGATTCTGAAATTTTCAAGGTAGAAGGGGTTTGACCTAGGATGCTTAAAAATAGAAGGAGTATAAAAGAAATCACAACCATACAACCCATCTGTTATCATTAAGCCCAGAATATAATAACATTAAAACCATTGCCCAACATTGGTAAATGACATTATAACAGGCTATCAAAAAGTGGTATCAGACATTTTGACAGGGGAGGTCTTACACTGCCCTCTTACCCTGAGTCCTCAGTGTCCAAGGTGTTTTGCTGGGTTTCAGTTTTCAAAAAGTCTTGCTTGATCTTTTCAAGCCTCTTGCCTGCCTCCTTAGGGTCACTGAAAAGAAACTGCTTCCCTCCGTAGGATATTTGGAGCTGTGCTGGGAGTTGAAGTGAGTTTGCAGTCTACAAGGTTATAAGCCCAGCACGGACACCATCAAAAGCTCTTCTTCGTTCACAAGTTGCACAACTAAGATCTGGAAAGCACTGTGGGGTCCCTGAATCCTGAATCATTAGAGAGCTATAGGCTTTAGCCTTTTGCAAAATTTTATCTCGGTGGTGTGGACCTCCTTTAATTACAAGGAATGTCTGTGGGAGCTCCACGTCGGCTGATGCACTCCGGGGTGTTATGCAGTAAACTTGATGCACCTCAACACCCACTAGGTCCCCAAACCAGATTTGAACTAGATTGTGCACAAAGTTAATAGGATCTTGTCCTTCTAAGCCTTCTCCAATGCCCAAGATGTACACATTGGAAGCTCTGGCCGAGTTCTCCAAGTTTTCTAAACATTGTTGTAGAAGGGTATTCTCCTTTACCAGCCCCGATACAGCCATCATAGTTTTATAACTGGACTTGGATTCTGCCATAACTTGGTCCATTTTGGTTTCCAGGACCATAACCCTGGAGTTGAATGAATCAACTTTGGCTGAAAGATCTTTTACAGCACTCAGAACTGCATCTTTTACAGCCTTCAGAGTAGGTTCCACCTCCAATGTCACTCCCAGATGCTGCCAAAAACTTGTGGATGTGCTGGCTGGGGCAGATTGCTTACCCTTCCTGGAGTAGGGCTGCTGTTGATTTTTTCGGCTGACCCATGGTGTACAGGTTCATAAAAGGCACCAATCTGAAGCTCTAAGAAGGCACTTTCCCAAGAAGATGTAGCATGCATCGGTGGAGTGATTTTATCAAAGGTTTGATTCATTTCAAGCATGCTAGAAACGGAGCTGCAGAAAGAGCATCTATACCAGTTGGTCGCTGGCTCCGCCCCCAATCACTATTCCTTTTTCTCTATCCTAAGCTCGTTTGAAGTCCTCCATTGTTTTAGTTCCCACCACCTCAGCTGGCAAACTGTTCCATGGTTCCATCATCCTTTCAGTAAAATAATACCTTCTCACATCCCTTCTGAACCTTCCTCCTGTCAGCTTCCAGTCATGCCCTCATGTTGTTGAACTGGTGTTCCTGCTAAATAATTCCTTGTAGTTCACTTTGTTTATTCCTTTCAGGAATTTGAAGATTTCTATCATATCCCCCTTCTCCCTTCTGGTCTCCAGTGAGTACATGTTCAATGCTGTAAGGCATTTCTTGTAGGACTTCTGATGTTGGCCCTGTTTCATCTTCATCACCCTACGCTGTACCACCTCTAGCCTATCCTTGTGCTTTCTGAGGTGAGGATCCCAGAACTAGGTGCAATACTCCAGATGTGTTCTTTCTTTCTTTCTTTCTTTCTTTCTTTCTTTCTTTCTTTCTTTCTTTCTTTCTTTCTTCCTGTCAGTATCCCCGCTAATACACCCCAGCATCCTGTTTGCCTTACTACAAGCCTTGTTGCATTGGCTAGCCTGTTTAAGGGTGTCACTGATAATGACTTGTAGGTTCCGTTCCTCAGCCGTGGCGCTAAGTTTAACCCTTCCCATCCACCATTCTTTCCTTGGGTTCTTTTTTCTAGGTGCATCACCTTGCACTTTTTGACACTGAATTTCAGCTGTCAAACATTTGATCACTTCTCTAGCCTTTGCAGGTCACCCTGTAATTCTCTAATTCTCTTGGCGCTATCCACCCTTCCACAGAGTTTAGTTTTGTCTGTGAAGAGGCTTATCCTACCCTGGATCCCTTCTCTGATGTCATTGATAAACATGATAAAAAGGCCCAGGCCCAGGACAGACCTGTGAGGTACTGCACTCGACCTATCTCTCCTCTAATTTAACTCCATTTACCACAACCCACTGCTGCCTCCCTTTTAGCCAGTTTTCTATCATCTAACTATATCCTTAGCCTAACAGGACCTCTCTGACACAAAACAGTGCTGTCTGTTATCCTTCATTTCATTTCATTTTATTTTGTTTACCAGGTAAGTACACTGGGCCTACAGGTCCTTTTGCAAGCACGACCCGGGACACAAAACATATTCACATAAAGCAGCTTAACATCAAAGATTTACACATAAATCAATGTAAAAATTTTTATAAACAATTACAAATTGCCTCAGTCAACAAACATTGCCTGTGTACGATGTAGGCCATTACCCTCCAGATAGTCTACAAGGTCTGTTTTGAGCAGTGACTCCATCAGCTTCCCCATGACAGAGGTAAGGCTGACAGGTCTGTAGTTTCTTGCTTGTTCCTTGTTGACCCCCTTTATGGAACAGAACCACATCTGTCATCCTCCAGTTCCTTGGACAACCCCTGCCTGAAGAGAGCTATTGAACAGGCCTACCAGAGGTTCAGCTAGTTCATCTGCCAGTTCCCTGAGCACCCTCAAATGTATACCATCTGGACCTGGGGCCTTGGCTGTCTTAAGGGCTGTTAGCCCTTTCCAGACCCTATCCTTAGTAAATACTGGTTTCTACATCTCCAGGATCTCTCTCATGGCAGCTTTGATGCCACTGTCAGGTAGGGAGCTGCTATCCTCCCTGGTGACGATGGAGCAAAAGTAGTCATTCAGGACTGCAGCCTTTTGCTTGTCATCCTCTACCACCCTGCCCCCATCTAATAACCTAACTATTCCTCCACCTCACCTTCTTTTTTCACTGATATAGCAGAAAAAATGTTTTTCTCCACGCTTGACCTCCTCGATTATTCGCAGTTCTGTGTCTGCTGTTGCATCTCTAATCACCTTTTTTGCTTCCCTATTGCTCTGAATGTATTCCTCCCATTCTACTTCCCCCTGCTTCTCTTTAAACCTATGGAAAGCTTTCCTTTTGGTCCTTACCACTTCCATGACCCTCGTCGAGAACCACAGTGGTCTCCTGAGTTTAGTTCTTTTGTTTACTTTACGTAAACATAGCTGCAATGCTTCAAGGATGGCCCCATTTATTAACCCCAACTCTCCTTCACACCTTCTATACTGCCTGCCCTGTCTAACTTGTCCTGAACTACCCCTCTGAGTTTGCTGAAATCTACCCTTCTGAAGTCCAAGACCTCTATTCTTGTGTGTAGTTTTTCAGTCTCAATGGCTAATTTGAACATAACTGAGTTGTGGTCACTGTTCAAGAGTGGCCCTGTGACTCTTATTTCATTTACTACTTCAGAGTTGGTGAAGACCACATCCAGAATGGATCCCTATCTGGTGGGCGTCCTTACCAGCTGCACCAATAGACGTTCCTGAAGGGTATCCAGCATAGCCTGGCTTCTAGTGCTCCTACCCACTGGAACATCACAGTCTATGTCGGGTAAGTTACTCTGCGCTGCACCATCTCCAGCCTATCTCTATCCTTCCCGAGGTGAGGACTCTGGAACTGGGTGCAGTACTCGAGGTGTGGCCTCATTAAGGATCTATACAGGGGGAGTATTACCTCTTTTTTTCTGCTATCACTACCCCTCCCAATATGAACAAGCATCCTACCTGCTTTGCTGTATGTCTTGTTGCACTGAATTGATTGCTTTAGGGAGTCACTTATGATAACTCCAAGGTCTCATTCTTTAGTCGTGGTACTGAGTCACACCCCTCCCATCCAGTACTCCGTTCTACAGTTCCTGTTCCCCAGGTGCATCACCTTGCACTTTTTGGTGCTGAATTTTGATTGCCAAACCCTTGACCACCTCTCCAGCTTTTGCAAGTTACTCTGCATTCCCTTTATTCCCTCATCACTATCCACCCTCCCACACAAGTTAGTGTAATTTGCAAAGAGACACAACATGCCTTGGATCCCCTTACCAATGTCATCGATGAACATGTTGAAGAGAACCAGCCCCAGGACAGACCTCTGGGGAACCCCACTCGTGACCTCCCTATCTTCTGATCTAACCCTGTTGACCACTACCCTCTGCTGCCTCCTCTGTAACCAGTTTCCTACCCAGTTTTCTATTTCATTAGCTGCACCCAGAGCCTCCATTTTCTTCAGTAAGAGTTTGTGAGGCAACAAGTTGCAAGTCTTGCTAAACTCGAGGTAGAGCAAATCCAGAGCATGGCCCTTTCCCAATTCCCTTGTCACCTAGTCAAATAAAACTATCAGGTTACACTAGCAAGACCTCCCTGTTACTAATTCATGCTGTTTGTTATCCTGGAGACCATTACTCTCCAAGTGGTCCACAAGGTCCTCTTTGATCAGTGATTCTATCAGCTTCCCTACAACAGATGTATGACTGACAGGCCTGTAGTTCCCTGCTTGTTCCCTGTCCCTGCCCTTATGGAGTGGAACTATGTCCACCATCCTCCAATCCTCCAGGACTGCCCCAGCTCTTAAGAAAGCTGTTGAACAGACTTGCCAGGGGATCAGCCAGTACCACTGCCAATTCCCTGAGTATCCTTGGATGCAACCCATCTGGTCCTGGGGCCTTATCACTCTTAAGGGCTGTCAGCCCTTTCAGAACCCTTTCACTAGTGAATGTTGACTGCTTCATCTGCTGGACCCCCTTGGTGGCCGCTTTGATGCCACTCTCTGGCGAGGACCACTGTCCTGTCTAGTGAAAACTGAGCAAAAGTAATTTAGGATGGTGTTCTATTGTCCATCCTCCTCAATCATCCTACCCCTTTGGTCAGCCTTATAATTCCCCCTCTTTTCCTCCTGTTTTCAGTAATATACCCGAAAAGCTGTTTTTCTCTGTTCTTGATACCCTCTGCAATATGCAGCTCTGTCTGTTTTTGCTTAACTGCCCTCTTTGCCTTCCTGTTTTTCTGTAAATATTCTCCCTATTCTTTCTCACCCTGCTTTTCATTTGTACAAGGTCTTTTTCTTGGCTCTTACTGCTTCCCTGACCTTTGCTGAAAACCATAGTGGTCTCTTGAACCTGTTCTTCTTGATTGTTGTTCTCATGTAAAGCTTAGATGCCCCAAGGATGCCCCCCCAATTGCCTCCCATCTTTCTTCTACTCCATCTATGTTGTCCACCCCTGCTAACTTATCCCTGGCCAGTTCCCTCAACCTATTGAAGTCCACTCTTCTGCAGTCAAGGACTTCAGCTTTTGACTGTGGTTTATCAGACCTAAGGGCCAGTTCAAACCAAACAGAGCTATGGTTGATGTTCCCTAGTGGCTTCCCTACCCCCACAGCCCCTACCTCCTCTGAGTTGGAGAGCACCACATCGAAAATGGTGGTCAGTCTGGTGGGCTCCTTAATTAACTGATCCAACAGAGAGTCCTGGAATGCATCCAGCATAGCCTGACTTCTGGTGCTCCTGGCCACAGAAATGTCCCAACTGACATCCGGAAGGTTCAGATCACTCACCACCACTACTTACCCCTTAGCAACCCCTCTTTTTGCAGTTCCTCCTTGAGGTTGTTGTACCCCTCCTTCCCCTGTCCTGGTGATCTATAGATTGCCCCCGAGTGCAGTTTCTTGCCTGAGCCAGCCGTGAGTTGTACCCACAACTCAGTCTCCCCATTACTACGCCTGATGCCCCCATCTTCCGCCGTCTCTATGTCCTTGACATAAAGGCCAACTACTCCCCCTCTACCTACACATCTGTCCCTCCAGAATATCAAGTACCCGGGGACCATCAGTTCCCAGTCATTATTTTCCAATGCCCATGTGTCTGTTATGCCATAATGTCCGCCTCAGTATCTGCCATCAATGCATGGAGCTCACTGATTTTGGTTCCTATGCTCTTGGCATTAAAGGTGACAGGAAACAGTTTTTTACACCTCTGGAGGCCCTCCTTTTGTCCTTACATAGAAACAGAGACGTTGATGGCAGATAAGGACCGCAAGGCCCATCCAGTTTGCCCATTTCTTTTTCTACCTTATAAATGTACCATTGGCCTTTGCTCTGTCAGTGGCCTATCTATTCATACTCATCTGTATTGCTCCCTTATGCCTATCCCATGCCTGTTTGAAGCCCTACACTGTATTCATAGCCACCACTTCCTGAGGTAGGCCATTCCATGCATCCACCACCCTTCCTGTGAAAAATAATTTCCTCACATTCCCCCTTAATTGGCCTCCCTCTAATCTCATGCTGTGTCCTCTTGTCCTGCTATTTTTCTTATATTTACACATGTTAGACTCTTTCACCTTGTTAATGTCCTTAAGGTGTTTGAATGTCTCGATCATATCACCTCTCTCCCTCCTTTGCTCAAGGGTATACATATTGAGCTCTGTTAATCTGTCCTCATATGTCTTCTGATGCAGTCCCTGCACCATTTTAGCTGCCCTTCTCTGGACTGCCTCAATTTGGTTAATGTCCTTGTGAAGGTGTGGCCTCCAGTACTGCACGCAGTACTCCAGATGGGGCCTAACCAGTGTCTTGTAAAGAGGGATTATTACCTCCCTCTTACGACTTGTTGTACCCTTACTAATACACCCTAACATCCTCCTAGCCTTACCTACTGCTTTAGAGGTCTGCTTGGATGATTTCAGGTTATCGGTGATGATGATGCCCAAGTCTCTTTCTTCCTTTGTGACTGCCAGCAACTCCTCCCCAGCCTATAGGTGGCTTCAGGGTTTCTCTTCCCTATGTGCATGATCTTGCACTTCTTTGAATTAAATCCCAGTTGCCACTCTTCTGACCATTTTACCAGTTTATCCAGATCTCTTCTCATTCTGCCCACCTCATCTGGATCATCTACTCTGTTGCAGATCTTGGTGTCATCTGCAAACAGACAAGCCTTACCCTCTAGTCCATCTGCAATGTCACTAATGAAGATATTGAGAGGACTGGCCCCAGGACTGATCCCTGAGATACCCACTTGTGACTTGCAACTCTTCTGACTGTATCCATTTACCACCACTCTCTGTTTTCTGCCCGTCCAACCAGTTTGCCACCCTAGTTGACCAACTTCGACCCACCCCCAGCCTACCCAGCTTATTTATCAATCTTCTATGTGGAACATTGTCGAAAGCTTTGCTGAAGTCAAGGTAGGCGACATCAACTGCTCCTTCTTGGTCCACCACTCTGGTTACCCAGTCAAAGAAATCTATGAGATTAGTTTGACAGGACCTTCCTTTTGCAAACCCATGCTCTCTTGGATCCTGTGCCCCTATGGATTCCAGGTGTTGCACTATCCTTTCCTTAAGGAGTTCCTCCATATTCTTGCCCACTACTGAGGTAAGACTGACTGTTGTGTAGTTCCCTGGCTCCTCCCTGCTACCACTCTTGTGGAGCGGGATCACATGAGCCCTTCTCCAGTCTTCTGGGACCTCTCCTGTGCTCAGAGACTCACTAAACAGTTCTGCTAATGGCTCTGCTAGTTCCACCCTTAGCTCCTTAAGTACCCTGGGATTTATGCCATCAGGTCCCATTGCCTTGTCCACCCTGAGCTTAGCGAGCTCTTGTAGGACCCTTTCTTTTGTGAAGGGAGTAGTGCTCACCTCCCTCCCCCCTGTGTTCATGGTGCTGAGCTGTGGGCCCTGCCCTACCTTCTCTTTTTTTTTTTACTTTATCTCTTTTTGGTCTCCTTCCTACTCTCGGGGCCCACTCATTCCTTCCTCTCATCCTCCATTCCACCGCGGTGGATCTGCCCCTAGGTGCCTCCTTCTCCCCTCCTGCACAGTAGGGTCTGTCCCTCTTTTTGGTGGTCCAGATGGTACGAGGGCTATCATCTAGGGCTGCCGAGAGGGTTTTTTCCGTTTTCTCCCTGGTTTCCCCTGCCCTCTGAGACGTCGTGCACTAGGATGTATATCCCGAGTGGTGGCGTGCTGATGCAGCCAAGCCCTCATGCGCTGCCTACGTCTCCCCTCCCGGCTCCGCGACGGGCCGCCTCCATCCCTCATTGTTGGTGCTTCCACGGCTACGAGGAGGTGATGTGAAGCAGCGTTCTGGTTCCCACCCTGAGGAGAGGCATCCATTGGGACACTCAGTCCTCCCCCCGACCCCCAGCCACCGAGTCCATTCCCAAACCCAGGTCGCCGGCGTAGCGCGAGGTGTGGCGTCCAGCGCCTCAACCCTCAGCGCCACCGGGCTGGCTGCCCTACCTTCTCTTCAGTAAATACTGATCAAAAGTATCTATTTAGGATATATGTTTTTATAGGGTCCTCCTCCTCACATGCACCCTTTTCTCCTTTGAGCTTAGCAATACCCACTCTGGACTTTCTCCTTTCACTAATGTATCTGTAGAAGGTCTTGTCACCTTCTTTTACTGTTCATGCTAGTGTTTCCTCAGTTTGGGACTTTGCCTGCCTTACTGCCTTCCCTGCTTCCCTTAGGGCAGTTTGGTATGCCTCTCTGTCTTCATCCTGCTGTGTTCCCTGATATTTCCTGAAGGCCAGCCTTTTGGCTCTGACCTTTTCTGCTACTGTATTTGAGAACCAAAGTGGTTTCCTTCTTCTTTTGCACTTCCTTTTCTGTCTAACACAATGGGATGTTGCTTCAAGTATTGCATCCTTAATGCTTGCCCACTTTGCCTGTACCCCCTCACCTATGTTTCTTTTTGCTAGGGCTAGCTTAACTCTGTTGGCCATCTTATCAAAGTCAGATCCTCTGAAGTCCCATATTGTTGCCTTGGAATGGGATGATTTAGATGTAGTGGCCAAATTGAACCATACCATGTGATGGTCACTGGCCCCCAGGTGACCTTCTACCTGGAGATCTGTGAGCCCTTCCCTGTCAGTCAATACTAGATCTAGGATAGCCCTGTACCAGTTGTTTGAGGTCCTCCCCCTGCAGGGAATCCACCATGTGTCTAGTTCTGGCAGATGTTCCTGCTGGTATTGACCAATCTGTATCTGGCATGTTGAAGTCTGCCATTATCAGAACCTCCCCTTTAGCTGTCATATTTTGTATATCTTCTAACAGTAATGTGTCTATGTCCTCCCACTGGTCTGGGGGCCTGTAGACAACCCCAGTTCTTATGGCTGTCCCATTTCCTGTTTCCAGGGTGACCCACAGTTTTTCCTGGCTCCTTATGTGTATTCTGAATTTCTGTAGCTTTGATATTTTCATTGACATACAGGGCCACTCCACCCCCCCTTTTTGCACCTCGGTCTCTTCTGAACAGTACATAGCCAGGTACTGAAGTCTCCCAAGTGTGGTTACTGGTAAACCATGTCTCACTAATTGCTACTATGTCCAGTTTAGCCTCTGACATTATTGCCTGCAGGTCTGGGATCTTATTTCCCAGGCTGTGAGCATTTGTGTACATGATTTTCCATTGGCCAGATTTCGGTGTGTTAGTTGTTGGGTGAGGTTTGGAATTTCCCCTGTGCGTCATATGGGGAGACGGACCTTTTTTCTTACCTGGTGATGCAAATGAACTGCAAACATGCTGAATCCCTGTTTGACCACTAGCTGAGGGGGGAGGGGTGTTCTTCCCATTTGATGTATGGGGTGCTGCACCCCTCTCCCCATTTGCTAGTTTAAATATTCTGCAAAGACATCAAACTTCTGCCCCAATGCACTGACTTCCTCCTAGTTCAGATGCAGTCCATCAAATTTAAAGAACTTTCACTCCCAGAACTGTTACCAGTTCCCTACAAATCTGTGTCCTTTTTTCTGGCACCAGCCCTTGAGCCACATGTTTAGCCCCCCTATCTCCCCTTCTCTGACCTTCCATCCATCTGCCCCAACCCCAGACTGGCAGGATCTCAGAGAAGGAGATGCCGGATGAAATGGATGATAGTTTGTCACCCAGCCTGGTCAGGTGTTCCTTGGGCTCCACAATTGACCGGCTGGTGAGATCATTAGTCCCTATGTGTACCAGGACATCAATGTTTTCTCCTGCTTTGTGAACAATTTTATCAATGTGGTCAGTGTCTCTCCACGCTGATGTACCTGGGAGACATCTGACCATTATCCCTGGCTGGAGATGGGTATCAACTCCCCGAATCATGGAGTCTCCTATGATCAGAGGTTTTTTGGATTTCCTTTTTGCTTTTTTTGTTTTGGTTCCTGATTTGGGTGAGTTTTGTTGTGCCAGCTCCTGTGCTGCAGTGTCCTGCTCGGCAATGTCCTCTGCCCCTTTGTTTGATTTCAGAGGTAGAGGCAGATACCGGTTTGTAGTGTTTATATGGTTTTTGGAGGCAATATGTTGGAGAGCACAGAGTGATGGGGCACGATTGCCCCTCTAACCACCTGCCAACCTCCTGGACCAACTACCCTCTGAGGTCAGGTTTTTCTGTTGGATGTTGGGGAAAAGGTGGGTGGTTCTTATAATGTATTTCCTCTTGAATATGAAATTTGAGGTGCTCAATCTCTGCCCATGCTGCCCAGAGCTGAGCCCTAAGATCTCCAATGGCCCAGCATGTAGGACAGTGTCCTAAATCCTGTAAGACTGTCCTTCTGAAAAGTGTCTATCCAAAATTCTGATATGCTTTTGACCTTTTTTGTTAAATGAATCTAATTTTGTTGCCTCTGTAACTACCCTGAATCCCTCTCACCTCAGCCGTTGCTGCTGCTGTCTCTTTTCATGCTGCCTGAACATTCTATGACATCAATATCACCATTCCAGGCCAATCAGATGACTAGAATAGAAGGGTGTTATTGATGCCATAGAATGTCTTGGAAATATGACAAGAAAGAGTAGTAGCTGGTGAAGAGTGGAGCTGGCTCTTAGGGCACCCCAAAGCTAAAGCATGTATTTATCAAAAATTGGTCAAAGCATATCAGAATTAAAATTGGTCAAAGCATATCAGAATTAAAATTGGTCAAAGCATATCAGAATACATAACTGGCATGAAAATGAAGATGGAAGAGCAGTTACCTATGTAAAAATCATTTCACAGCTCCTTTAAAGAGCCACAGATGTCTTGAGAAGAACTTTGAAAAGTATAAGACTTGGGCACAAAGCAGCTCATATTTCTCAATTGCTCTGCATTTATTGTCCACGTTCTTTGTTACTGAGGCCATATACATAAAAACAGGACAGTTATGCCTTAACCCTAAAGGATATAGATCTTGATTTTGTGGTGGTGGTGGGGGGGGGAGTTCAGAAATCTATAAAAGCTATTCAAAATACAAGCTGAATTGTGTCTAAATATTGTGTTTTTCAAAGTTTTTCCAAAGGCGTTAGCTGCTCTTTAAGGCATAAATCCTTTCATTTGGCTGACATTGATGGGTCTGGTATGACAGCATACTTTAATGGGCGAGGCTCAGAGTTCTTAAAATTAACGTTGTAGCCTGAGACACTCACATTCCTCTAGACAATTTACAGAGTTGTGACAGTGGACACAAGGTCCTAAACAATAAGCAGGTATGTATCGGCATAAGCCAAGCATAAGTACTTTGTCCATCTGTATCCCCTGAATTTGTAGGTGTGGATTTATTCCATTTAGGGTTCCAGGACTAATATAAAAATGGGGGGAAAGTGATAGCTTTGGTAAATCTCTCATCCCCTTGAGAAAGGTGCTGATATGATGCAATTAGTTAAAACTAATGACAAGGCCCTATTATATAGCATTTTGACCCAGCTAATAAAGCCATTGCCAAGCCAAAATGTGTTAAACATGTCAAAGAAACAATCTCAGCTGACCCAATCAAATACCTTTTCTGCATCCAGTGAGAGAAGGATGACCGGGTCAGCTAGCTGATGTGTCTTCCAAATAAGGCTGAATAATTGACTCATATTATCAGCCCCCGTTCTACCCAGAATGAATCCCACCAGATCTGTATTAACCAAATGTGTTATTAAAACATCCACGAGCATGGCCAGTATTTTAGACAACAACTTGCAGTCACAGAGACCAAAATGTTCAACCTGGGCATAGGGTGAACTGTTAAGAGGTGCCATACATGAAGAGCAGGTCACCTAAATCTTGGACTTCTTGAAATACAGCTAAGAGGGGATCCATGAGCCGCAGCAAAATGCACTAACAAAATCAGCTGGGAGGCCAGCTAGGCCTGGTGCCCTTCTCTAAAGGTAAACAAAATTGTATAAATGTAATAGTTCCAAGCATTTTATTTTAGTAGAGTCACCTTTTAAAGCAGCAGTGCAGTGAAATTGGGCAACAAAAGTTACCCTACCTTTTTTAACTATAAAAGATTCCAGGCTTATTTCAGTTTTATTCAGTGGTAAAATTGTCTAGTTCTATCAAAATTTAAGTAATTTATAAATATTTTAATTTAGTTTTTTTTTCTCTCAAGAAAAAAAGATGGAGCCACATGTGGCTTAGAAATAGCAGTGGTTGACCTGGCAATAGTTAGCATGGAGAAAATAAAAGAAACTTATGGTGAGCAGCATGTGGGTATATAGAAAAGTAGATTAGACAGCTTTACTACTATTTTTAATAACTGTAGCAGAAACTAATTATTTACGTTGCACTGCTGCTTTAAGGAAAGCTCAGGAAAATGTACAGAGAGATGGGAGAGGAGGGTAAGTACGGAGAAGTAGTTTTGATCAGATAGTGCTTTTGTGGATCCTACCACTATCTGTCAGATAGTGCTGGTATCCTGACTTGGATCCTGCCAGATATCCTGCCAAGGACTGATGCAGGATCCAGGATCAGATAGTGATAGATCCTAGTTAGAATCCATGTATCATGGTTAGGCTCCATGGATCCTAGGGCAGATAGTTAGGATCTGGGGCCAGATAGTGATGGATCCTGGTTAGGATCCAGGTATCCTAGTTAGGATCCACAGATCCTAGGGCAGATAGTTAGGATCTGGGGCGAGATAGTGATGGATCCTGGTTAGAATCCAGGTATCCTAGTTAGGATCCACGGATCCTAGGGCAGATAGTTAGGATCCGGGGCCAGATAATGATGGATCCATGCTAGGATCCAGGTATCCTAGTTGGTAGGATCCGTGGTCAGATAGCACGACTATCCTACCACAGCAACTATCTGGCTAAATTGGAGGTATCTGTTGGTATCCTGATTTCTAGGATACTGTCTGAGCAACACTACTGAGAAGCTCAAGCAGCTGTGCATGTTAACAGTGAACATTTTGGCCATACATTTTTATTCAGTATTTGATTGTCTAGTATATTTTGTCTTGTATGATACCCCCAATTTTTTTAATGTTAAGTTTATTCAAGCCACTGTAATCACATATATGAGCTGCAACATGCACCAAGCCTTAATTATAAAAAAACAAACAGCAATTGTGCTCCCAGGTCGCTCCTGTAAAAAAGCTTTCAGCTTAGTGTGCTATACCTGGTTAACCAACTAAATAAAAAAAAAAAAAAAAAATTTATTCCACTATTGTTTAGCAGGTTCAGCTGATAACAGAAGTTGTACTGAGTCAAGTCTATGCACTCGATTTCCTTAGGAAATTGTGATGTTCGTAGTCATTTTAACATTGGGAAAAAACTGTATGCAGATAAAAACTAATAATGTAATGTCCATGTGGTCTATTGGATGGAGAAAGAGAGGAGAGGGAGCGGGAGAGGGAGGGAGAGAGAGAGAGAGAGAGAGAGAGAGAGAGATAGAGGGGAGAGAGAGAGAGAGAGAGAGAGAGAGGTCCATATATCTGGAACAGTAAAAAAGAAGGGTTAAGAGTGAGAGGGTCCTGTCTTAGGGACCCAGGTAATTGGTACTTTTGGGACCTACATTTACAAAATGAAATATAGTAAGGGGGCCATGTTTGATAATACTTTTCAAAATTTCCATCATGTAGTCTCAATACTCCCAGGATGGTCTTTAGGCCCACTTGTTCAGTCCAAGTCAGAACAACTCTTCTCTGATAACCCCCTTCCCCTGACATACCAGAACAGTACTGGTGCCAGGGGACCCAGATCGCCTCCAATTGTTGCCTAGTAAAGTGAAGATCACTTGTTATACATTCAGTTCTCTCTTTTTCCCCACTTTGTCTTTCCTGGGCATGATTGTGGGGGCTTCAAGGGTGAGCAACGTAATGGTAATGCATTAAGTGCTGCTAGCCTGAGAATCTGCTCCAACTTCTGTATGTTTCTTGCCCCACATAGCAACCATGGCAACTCCAAGTATCTGGGATCTGTATCCCTAGGATCTTTTCTAAGATCACATGTATCTCTCTCCAGTATTCTCTTAAGACTGGTCAGGCCCACAGGATGTGCTGGTGCACCCCCCCTCGACACTGTGTCCAACACTCATCAGTAAATATGGTTCTGTAGTGTTTTGTAACACTGGGTGGGCTGAAAAATTTGACCAAGAGTTTCCAGTTGTATTGTTTCCAGGTAGGGGAGGCTGTGACGCTTCAATCCCTCTCCAACCTGCATGACCACTGTTTGTTTGTAATTGGGCATCCAGTTTCTCTCTCTCAGGACTGTTTGACCTTCTGAAATGGTAGTTCTCCACTGTCACCTAATAATTTGTAAATGTCTGCAACACATCGCACTTTGACTTTTATGATAACTGCCCAGTAGGAAAAGCTTTCCAGTTTAGTCTGTGGTCTGGTAAGCTTCTCTCTGCCTTCTGGGATGGCAAGAAAATGTCTGCACTGAAGATATCAGTAACAGTCACTCCACTTGAGATGAAAGGATGCCTGTAGTGCCCCAAATGGAATGTATCCTTGAGGGGTCAGAGACTGAGCACAGGATGCTTGCCAGTCTACAGTTTTACCAGAACATTCAGAGTATGCCGTGGGTGCCAGGTATTCTGGTAAGGGCTGCCATTGGAAGTGTCCAAAGGTGGGTATTCAGGAGGCAAATATGCCTCAATTTGGTACCACCCTGAACTGAATTTCTGCTTAGCCCAGGTGCATAAATAAGTTGCCTGTGCTGTCAAGTAATAGCTATGAAAATCGGGCAAGCCTAGACCTCCTTTATCCATGAGGAGCTGCAAAACCTTTTCCGTAGTACTGGGTCTTTTTCCAGCCTGTAGAAGTTTGCTCATGTCCTTTAGAAAGCTATTCTAAAATTGGACTGGAATGGCAATCAGCAGTGTTTGGAAACAAGATCTGGGAAGAACATTCTTTTAATTACTCAAATATGGCCTGCTGACGTTAAGGGAAATACCCTCCCTCTCACCAAATCTGCCTTCAGGGCATTGTACAGCTTTTGGTAACTGCTGTGGAATAGGCTAGATGTGTCCACTGACATCTGAACCCCCAGATATTTGAATGTATTATGCTTTACCCAGGTAAATGGGAAGGGGATCTTAAAGTCCCATGGGGATTGTCCACTTAGGATGCTTCTGACTTTCTTTGATTAATCCTGTACCTCATCACCTCCCCAGACCACTGTAATGTATGCAACAGGTACAGCAGGAGGCCATCGGGTCACCTTGGAAGAAGACAGAGTCTTCCGTGTGGTGTGCTGCCTCCCCCTACCATAACACCATGAATGTCCATATCTGCTCTGATATCCACAGCAAGAGGTTACAGACTAAGTGGCCATTTACTCTGACCACAGCTTTGGGGCACTGATACAAAGAAGATCTCACGGTAACAAACCAGTCCCCAAATTTACATTTTTTCAAAGTCTGGAGCAGACATTCCCAATCAACCCTATCAAAGGCCTTCTCAACGCCCTTACTCATGGCTAGCTGGAAGGCCCTTGTCTGTTTCTGTGTAGTTATGTTCAGTAACCCGCGTATGTTATCTTTCAGTAGGCAGCCATTAATAAAGCAAGTCTGGTTATGGTGTATGATCTTTGAGATACATTCCTGCAGCCTATCTGCAAATATACCTAGGAGGCAGTATAGTGCTGGGGTTTAGGGCTCTGAGCTGCAAACCTACAGACCTGGGTTTGAATCCCACATCCCTCACTTGCATACTGTGTGACCCCGAGCAAGTCACTTAACTTCCTTGTGCTCCCAGATCACATCTGGAAACACTTTTTGACTTAGTGTGCCTTTCCTGGCTAAACAATTTCCCCTTTCCCTTTCCTTCATACCTGTGAAGACCTTTAGATCTGTGTTCAACAACAAAACTGACCTATAAGAGCCACACTCTTCTAGGTCCTTACCAGGTTAGAGGATAATGGAAATCTGTGCCTGACACCATGAGATTGGAATCTGGCCCCATCTCTCAGGATGTGATTGTATGTGCCAACTAAGTCTGGGAGTAGTTCAGGGAGGAAAGTTTTATAATATATATTTTTTTTAATTTGTAGTTTATCCTCCTTCTTGTGGAGCTGGCAGGCGGCTCTGGCTCCTCCCTCGGAGGGGCTCACCGCTCTGGCTCTGGCATCCCACACTAGTCCACCTGGTAAATCCCCCATGGGTTGTCCCCCTTAACAGGGCCAGCGGAGAGGAGCATCGACTTTCTCCTCTCCCCTGGAAAGCCAGCGTCCAGATTCCACGGATGCAGCTGGGCCATCATGGAGCCTGCCAGCTCCATTTTTCCTCCTGTGTTTTCCCCAGGACCCACAAAAGTGTAACAGGTGAATGGCTGGGTTCCAACTCTATGGAGACAACCTCACACCCTGGATGTGGCTTCCACCCCATTCTGGCGGTGTGCCTGTGCCGACACCCAGCCACCGCTGGTTGTCAGTCTACAGCATGCAGCACAGTCCCCCTACTCCCAGAGGAAGGATGTTTTTATGTTTCTATGTTTCTATGTAAGGAGAGCTATCTTTGAACACTCAGTCCTTCCTCTCCCCTGCTGACCTCCGCGCAACCCGAGTCCATTCCTGAACCCGAGTCATCGGTGTGATGTGAGGTGTGACATCCAGCACCTCAACCATCAGCGCCACCAGATCGGCTAAGTCTTATAGCAATTTGAGGGATAACCATCAGCTCCTGGGGATTTATTATTTTGAAGTTCCCAAATGTTATCCTTACCTTCCTGTGCAATGATTGGTGCTTCCAGTGCAAGACTATCCTCCTCTCCCAGTGTGGGCATATGTGCATCACCTAGATAGGTCTGTACCTTATGCTTATGGTCTGGGAACCATTTTGCCTGATACAGGTCCCTGTAAAAGTCTGTGAAGACCTTCTGGATCTCCATCAGATGGGTAGTGAGCCCACTGCCCTGTTTCTTATTAGGCAGGATTGACCTATTGACCTCCTGCTTGCGAATTTGGCAGGTCAGTAGTCTCCCAGCTCCATTGCCATTTTTATAATAATGCTATTGTGTGTATCTAAGGGAACCTTTAGCTTGTGCTTCTAGCAGCTGGGTGACAGAATCCCTTTCATTAGCAAGGGCATGCTTAACCTGATCATCCGGTACAATCTCATGTTCGTATTCAAGGTCAGCAATCTCCTATTCTAGCTCCACCCTTCATGCCACTCTTTCTTTTTTCTTACCAACTGCATAGCTGATAATGGCCCCCGGATCTGAGCCTTGAGTGTGTTCCACTGGATGGTTGGGATGGGGGCTGCTCTAGGGTTTGTCACCTCGAATTCTTTGCTCTGCCTCTTAACTACTTCATGAAACTCTCTTCTGTATCAGGTGCTGGAGAGCTGCAGTCGGACTGGGGCATGATCTGAGGCTGTAATGGAGCCTATGGTACAAGATGTGACCATCATGCACCCAGGGAACTGAAACTACAAAAAAAAAAAATTTAATCAAGAGTAGGGATTATGCCGTGGGGAGTAAAAAGAATAATCTCAGGTTGTGGAGTACAATTGCTACACATCAATCATGCCCAGCTCTAGATCAGATGTTGCAACAACTTGCCTGATCAAGACTGCTGCTGCTGCTGCTGCTCCCACATCCCTGATTTAACTACACTAGTGTTTAACATGGTGTTAAAATCCACTCCCCCTAACAATTATCATACTTTCTGGGTCAGAGACTGAGTCTTATAGCACTCGCTAGAAAAAGGGGCCACTCTCTACCTCCTCATATGGTCCATAAAGATTAAGCATGATGCATGGCTATATGCAGTCCAAGCCTCTGAGACACACTAAGCATCACTGAATCTGCATCAACCTATGTTACCTGCAGTGAGGTATTCCTCCTGACTAGTATAACAGTGCCTTGTCTATAAGGGTGTGCCCCATACAACAAGACATAAACCTCCCCCACCCTGGATTGCCAAAGCTGTCAGGTGAAGTTCCTGCATAAACACCACTACCACCTCCTGCCCGTGAAGTTCCTAAGAAGTCCAACAAAAGACTGCACACCTCTGTGAAGTTCCTGCAAATTATCATGAGTTTCACTGGGCTATTAAGCCCCTTAACATTATAAGATATTATTTGCAAGTCCGCCATAGGTTAACAAAATCAACCACTCTCTTAGTCCACAAACATCAATCTGGAATATGAATTGAATATGAAAAATAAAACAACAGATAGAAAATCTCTGCAACTGGCAGCATGTTCAGCAGGAAAAAAAAACACATTGAGCTGCAACGTAGTATAACTTTAAATCCAGTGTAGGTTAGCTTCAACGTTAACCACTTAACCCACACTTACTACAAGCCTGGACGGTTGAAGCATGCAAGAATGACCCCCCACCCCAAATGATTACCAGCCTCACTGGTGACTGGACTGATATAAAATATGTGTCCCAGAGAAACTGGTGTCACTCAGAGATGTACCAGGCTGACTAGATAAACCACTGGGGTATCGAGAGGTAAAGTTGGATCAAACACCTCCTCATCAAGTTGTGTCTGATGGATTAAAACAAAGAACACCTTAGATGTGTTCACAGCTGGCACCGTGAGTGTGTGTGTGTGTGTGGGGGACCCACTAAGGGCTCCCAGCTGGAGTCAACCATGAGGGATGAAAATTACTAGGCCACTTAAAAATACTGAGACTAAGAGGACCACTGGAATAATGTTCCCCCCGGAAGGAGTGTGCCCTACCCTCAGAGTTGGCTCCAAGCAAGAGGCCCGACAATCACTCCATAGGTGTACCTCCAGGCAAGGCAAAGCTGCCTCCTACATACAGAGCCATGAGAGTATCATGAAGTCACCCCTCCTGTTACCTGCATGATCTCCCTCCACCATGTCAGTGTACCTTCCTAATTCCGTCTCCTCCCTCTCCTGCCCCACAGCCCACAGTGCAAGCTGTCCATATAGATACTGCTTGGACACTTAGGCCCAATAGTTCCATCCCACCTACTGTTGTGGATCAGCCCTTCCACAGATGGGGTGCCACTCCCATCTATCTCCAAGGACATCCTACCTCAAGTGAATGTGAGTCATGCAGCCCAACAAACACAATCATAAAATTACATGCAATCACAGTGGAAACTCATTCCGCCTAACCAAAATTCACAGGACTAGGGAACTAGAGAGCATTACCCCACTTCATATCATTACCCCACTTCATATTCACAGACAGTGACGTAAGGAAAACCAGCAGACCTTCAGGATTTCAGGGATCTGTATTTGAGGCTGCACAGCCTTTGAATAAAAAAACGATAAGGAAGTGGGAAAGTCCAAGCCAAAGGCACACCTTAACCCAACTGAGGTTAAATAAAAGAAATTGGAAATTAGCCACTCCCCTTTGAGCAGTGGGGCCATCCCCTCCCCCACCTGGGCCTGGCTCCAGACCCAAGGAAAGGTACAGTCACTCCACAACTTCCACCTCCATCTGACCACCCCCCCAAGGCACCACATTTACCTCCCCCCTGTGAGCCTCTGGGTAAAGAGAATTGCACAGCAATCATGAATGAGGTAAGATCTCTTTATAGCAGATGGACAAAAAAGCCAATTGTCTGAGTGGAGTACAGTAAGCAATCATGTCATGTTATCGTGAAGGTAGAGGGCTGAGATGAAGCAGTGCTGCATTGGAGTCATCTGATCCCCCTTCAGTATCTTAACCTTGTTTCTTAGCCAGGGTGGTCCACATTCTCTTGAGTTTGGGGTCTCTAGCAGCCATTGAGCAGGGTTCTGTCTTCTTGCACTATACCAGTTCCTGCTTGTGAAATTCAGTGAGGGCTTCCTCTAATCGGATCCCCATTATCGCAGAATATGTTTTGGCCAGTTCCAGGAAGTGGAGCAGGCCTTTGGAGGTTACTACTCTGAGGCAGGCAGGGAACCCATGTATGATTTTATGCCTTGCTGTTTGAGTAATTTTTGCACTGCCTGCACTTTCTTTCACTTGGCTGTTGTCAACAAGGGTGAAATTGTGGTCCATAAATAATTTAGTGTCACCAAATGCCAAATCATTTTTGGCCTTGGCTGCATTCAGCATTTTTTCCTGGACTCTGAAGTGAGTGCAGTCGGACTTTGAGGGTGAGAAAGTACAGTTATGTAAGAACTTACCATAACAGTAGATCTTCAAGTGGAGCAGGTAACACAATTAGGACTGATGTCATCAGGCATCAGGACCCCATGGCAAACTTCTAACCAGCAGTACCAGGCAGGGACCACCCCTGACATCGGCCCACCTCCGACGTCCCATACGGTATAAAGGGTGGGTGATCCCCAGCGTGCCCTAATTCTTTTTCCGTCAGAGACTCGAATAAAGGTGTGTACTGTATGCCATGTAGCTGTTGCACAAATGTCTGATGCAGACACATTTTTTAATGAGGCAAAAGAAGCCGCCACACCTATGGTTGAATGACCCCGAACCGATCCTGGTTGGAGTTTGTTATGCTTTTGGTAACAAAAAGAAATATAACGTACCATCCACTTGGACAATGTCTGTTTGGTCACAGAAACCCCAAGGATTCTGGGGCCAAAAGAGATGAACAATTGGTCAGAATGCCTGCTGTCCCTGATTCTGGCCTAATAATAACATAGAATTTGATGCACGTCTAGCGTGTGGAGAAGAGTCCCTCCCTTATCTGAAGGAAAGAATAGTTGAGTACCTAGAGGTCAGTGGAGCACAGGATCCAAGGCAGCATGGGTTCACAGCTGGAAGGTCATGTCAGACGAATCTAATAAATTTCTTTGACTGGGTGACCAAAGTAGTAGACCAGGGAGGGGCTGTGGACATGGCCTACCTAGACTTTAGCAAGGCATTTGACACAGTCCCACACAAAAGATTATTAGTCAAATTAACCAGCCTGGGAGTGGGTCCCAGGGTGGTAGCCTGGGTAAAACATTGGCTGGACAACAGGACACAGAAGGTAATTGTAAATGGAGTCCACTCTGAAGAAAGGGCGGTTACTAGTGGGGTACCGCAGGGTTCAGTATTGGGTCCAGTCCTTTTTAATGTCTTCATCAGTGGCATTGCAGAGGGACTGGAAGGAAAAGTATGCCTTTTTGCAGATGACACAAAGATCTGCAACAGGGTTGATACACAAGGAGGCGTGGAAAGGATGAAAAGGGACTTGGCAAGGTTGGAGGAATGGTTTGACGTATGGCAGCTAGGATTCAATGCAAAAAGGTGCAAAATAATGCACCTGGGAAACAAGAACCCAGGGGAAGAATACACAATGGGTGGGGAGGTAGTAACAACAACAAAACAGGAAAGGGACCTGGGGGTAATCATATCAGATGACCTTAAGGTTAGCAAGCAATGTGAGAAGGCAGTAGGGAGGGCCGGGGGTATACTGGGATGTATAGGGAGAGGCATCAGCAGCAGAAAACAGGAAGTTGTTATCCCTCTGTACAGACAGTTGGTGAGACCCCATCTGGAATACTGTGTCCAGTTCTGGAGACCCCATCTCCCCAAGGACATAGACAGGATAGAGGCAGTCCAGAGGAGGGCAACTAAAATGGTACAGGGTCTGCAAGAGAAGCCGTATGAGGAGAGACTAAAGGAGCTTAATATGTATACCCTTAAGGAAAGAAAGAGAGGGGACATGATAGAAACTTTCAAGCCTCAAGGGAATCAACAAAGTCCAAGAGGGTAGCATCTTTCAGAAAAGAGATTTGCAAGAACAAGGGGACACAATTTAAAGATAGAAGGAGGGCGTTCAGGGCAATGTGAGGAAGTATTATTTCACAGAGAGGGTAGTGGATGCATGGAACAGCCTTCCTGAGGAAGTTGTGGAGTCTAAAACTGTGGGAGAATTCAAGAATGCATGGGACAGACATAAGGCAATTCTTGTGGGGGGCAGGAAGATATAGGCTGTTGGTTAAATAGGATCTGCGGCCTATCCTGTAGGTAGGGAAATGGGCAGACTAGATGGGCTTAGCGGTCCTTATCTGCCGTCAAAGTCTATGTTTCTATGTTTCTATTCTCATACTCAGAAAAACAAAAGGGAGGAGCTGGATGTCCTGATTTAGGGTAACCTTAGATACCACTTTGGGCAAAAACTTAGAACCGGTTCTCAAGGCCACCGTGTCCTTGTGAAATACCAAATAAGGCTCCTCACACACAGGGACCTGAAGCTCGGAAATTCTTCAAGCAGAAGTAACAGCAACTACAAATAATGTTTTCCAGGACAGAAAATGTAGCTCACAATCCATGGCCAGTTCAAAAGGGAGTAAGGTCAGCTTCTCCAGAACAAACAGTAAGTCCCAAGGGGGAACGGGGTCCCTGATGAGAGGCTTGATATGTAGTATACCCCTAAGGAAGGCGCGGGTTATCTCCAATTATGCCACCATTCTGCCTTGAACAGGGGTGTGATAGGCAGAAAGGGCAGCCAAATGCACCTTATTGGAGGAGTAACCCAAACCTGAGTCTGAAAGGGATAAGAGGTACTCCAGGATAATTTTCACCAGACAGGCTAGTGGATCCAGGTGACGAGCCATGCCCGCAGACAAAAACACTTCAACTTCATGGAGTATGTCACTCTAGTGGAAGGTCTTCTGGCCACAACAATAACATCAGTGACCTTGTCAGAGATTCCGAAATGGAGCCTGACTAAGTCCTCATGAGCCATGCATGAAGGTGAAGGGACCTCAGGTTCGGGTGGACCAAGGTCTCTTGATCCTGGGAGAGCAGGTATGTGCTCAGCGGTAGGGTGGTGGGAGGTTCCACTGCTAGTTGCTGCAAAAGTGGGAACCATATCTGTCGAGGCCATAGTGGTACCACCAGGATCATTGTTGCCCCTTCTGCTTGCACCTTGAGGAGGACCCACTGAAGGAGCAGAAATGGAGGAAAGGCATAGAGGAATCTCCCCTTCAAAGAAAGGGACAATGTGTCTTGCCAGAAAACACCAGGCGCGGGGTCTAGCAAGCAAAAACTGGGCAGTTTTGCATTGGTAGGGGAGGCGAAGAGGTCCAGTTTGGGTGTCCCCCATTTGACGAACAGTTCTTTGATCATGGATTGAAGGAGGGACCACTCATGCACTCTTGATTGTGTTCTGCTGAGGGCATCTGCCAAGGTATTCTGGACCCTGGGAAGATGGACCACTGAGATCACCAGATGATGAGACACAGCCCAATCACACTTTCTCATAGCTTCCCTGCAAAGGGGGTAGGAGTGTGTGCCTCCCTACTTGTTGATATAAAATACCACCAACATGTTGTCTGTCTGCACCAGGAGGCATCCTGGTTTGAGAACTGAGCTCACGGCCTGCATGGCGTAGACGACAGATCTAATTTCCAGAACACTGATGTGGAGAGATTCCTCTATCATGGACCAGGAACTCTGTGTCCTGTGGATGCCTAGATGAGCGCCCCATCCTGTGTTTGAGGCATCGGATGTCAGGCACCTCCACTCAGAATGGCATCCCTGCCAGTAGGGAAGGTGATGTCATCCACCATTGGAGCTCCTGTCATACTGGTATTGTGATGGAGACTGGAAGGTCCAAGTTGTCCCATCTTTGGTCCCATTGGAAAGGAAGGTTCCAATGGAACATCCTCATACGAAGCCTCACAAAGGGGACTGTGATGATGGATACCGCCATGTGGCATAACAGGCACAGCTGGGTTCTAGCTGGTACCACATGAGCTGAGGTGATGTGATGCACTAGGACCTGAAGCTGGGCTGCTCTGTCCTGTGGGCAGGAAGGCTCACCCTTGAATGATGTTGAGTTGAGCTCTGATGAAGGTCAGGTTCTGGGATGGAGTCAGAAATGATTTCAGGACGTTGATGGTTATGCCTAGCTCCTCAAAGAGAGAACAGGTGTCCCGAATGGATCTCTGAAGTTGTTCATTGGATGGTGCTGTGAGGAGCCAACTGACCAAATATGAGAACTTGTAATGACCCATCCTTCTGAGCACTGCTGCTAACACAGCAAGGCACTTTGTGAAGATCCTTGGCGCAGAAGAGAGGCTGAAGGGTAGTGCTCTGAACTGAAAGTGTTTGCCCTAAAAAGCGAACCTGAGGTACCTCCTGTGGGGTTTTGCCAATGGAATGTGGAGGTATGTGTCCTTCATGTCCAATAATGCTAGCCAGTCTCCTTGATGGATCATGGGGAGCAGGTTGTGCAGCGTAACCATCCTGAATCTTTTGGATTCTACAGAGTGATTGAGCTCGCTGAGGTCGAAAATGGGCCTCAGGTTGCCCATCTTCTTTGGGACCAGGAAGAAATGTGAGTAGAATCCTGTTCCTCTTTGGGTCAGGGGAACAGGTTCTATGGCCTTCTTGGTAAGCAAGGCTTGGATCTCTGATCAGATCAGACCTGCATGCTCTGTAGAGCAATAGGAAGGGGGGGCCTGTCTGGTGGAATGTGGACAAATTCTATTGAGTGTCCTTTCTCGATAAGCCGGTGGAACCATTGGTCAGTGGCCACTTTTCTCCAGGCAGCAGCATAAAGTGAAAAGCGACCTCCGCCCGCCTCCCTGGTGGGGTGCTGGGGAGGGGCGGGTCCACTGGAGAGTCAGGCAGTGGGAGGGGGTGGAAAGGTTGCCTGGGCTGGTTTTGCCTGATGAGAGGAGGGTCCAGGTGATCTCTGTGGGCTTCTCTCTGGCTGTAGCCTCTCTGTTGGGGTTGTTGTTGCTGAAAATGGGGTTGCTGTTGATGATGACCCCCCCGCCATAAAAACAAGATCTCTGAAACTGTCTCTGTTTCAGGTGATACATGGACTGGACTGTCCTCACTGCCTTTCCAGAATCCTGGAGTCTATTAATTACCTTTTTGGTGTCCTCTCCAAAGAGGATGGATCCGTGAAAGGGTGCATCAAGGAGGTTCGACTGGATGTCCTGCATGAACCCCGAAACCTGAAGCCAAGAATGGCAGTGGAGGCACTGCCAGTTGCTGCTGTCCTTGCTGCTGTATCTGCAGAGTCGTATGTGGATCGGAGAACATGGGTGCCAACATCTGATCCAGTTTGTAAGAGTTTAGAAAGCTCTGACTTCTGCGGACAGTCTGGCAGTTCCTGCATGATGTCTAGTCCCTTTTCCCAGAGTACATTCTGAAACTAGACCATATGGGCCAAGAGATTCAGACTTTGAATGCTGCAGGTTGCAGAAGCATTTACCTTGCACCCCATGGAGTCTAGTTGTTGAACTCCCTAGCCGGTGGTTGGGTGCTAAGGTGCTTTGGTCTCTGGGAGTAGTCGTGCACACTGAAATCATGACTGAATCTGCAGTGGGGTGTTCAGCCAGAAATAGCTGATCCTTGGTAGCCCTATATAGGTGATCACCTTTCTTGGGGACAGCTGTAGAGAACTGAGGATGCTTCCAGACTGCCTGGATGATGTCTGCAAATGTGTCAGGGGCAGGATAACGACTGGCTTCAGATCTTTTTGCCTGAGGTACTCGGCCAGACACATCCTCTCTGGGTCGAGGTGCTCAGTGTCCCAACTCATGTTGGTCTGGATGTGCCTCCATGAAAGGGGAGTCATCCGGAGGTGATTTAGATGTGTCCTCTGGGTCTAGAGGAGACAAATGCCCTAATGACGAGTCCGGGTAGGAGGTGTCCGAGGGCTGGTAGGAGTCTGAAGAGGAGATGGAGGAAGACCTGCACAACCTTTTTCTGTGCCCACATCTGTCAGGGGAGTTGGAAGAGCTCATGCTCCGTGACCTGGATCTGTGGTGTCTCTTTTTAGAGACCTTTCCTTTTGGCTTATCCCAAGGTGTAGGCTCTTTGCCTTGGTCCTCATCGGACAGTGGTTGAGGGGGCTTCTCTTTGTCTGGAATGGGGGGAGGGGGTGTGGGCTCTCCCCCATCCGGATGATGTACCTCAGGATTTGCTGGGGGGGAGAATATCTGGTTTAATGGTCTCCCACCAGTGGCTGAACAAATCTTTGACCTGGACTGGATTCAGTTTAGGTTCTGAACCCAGCATCTGGTCCGGCGTCAGTTCAGTACCTGCGCCAGTCCTGGTGTCAGTACTGTTGTCATATCGGCCTGGCGCTGGGTGATCTACCGGGGGGGGCACCGGGATGTTAGCTGTGCCGACGTCGGGTGCAAGCTTATCTTGGGGGACCGACGTCAGTTCCTCTTCATCCACTTATGTGTCATCGGTTCAGTCATTGATCGGAGGAGGAGGTGACGCCAGAAGCGACGGAGTTCCTACCAGTGGTGCAGGCATATGAGGAACTCTGGAAGTGTCATCAGAAGTCCGATGTCGGTGGTGGTCCGACGAGGACTTAGATTGAGGACGCTTGCCAGATGACCGCTTGTCCGACGGCAGTCTGGTCGACTTTTCTACCGACTTTTTTGACGGTTTTGGTGGAAGGGAGGAAGACCTCCCAGAGAAGCCTGAGGTCTTTTTCCTGTCCTGGGGATCAGCACTACATACAGAGGCCAACCGGGAAGGCTGATGTCCCTTAGCTGGGTTTGATGGACAGCCTGTTGGAGGGGCTGGAGGCTCAGTCTTAATAGGCTTGAGAGCAGGTGTCAATGACCCAAACCCTGATCCTTATGCCCCATCACCCAGATTGCCATCGTGGCCTTCATGACGGTAAACCTGAAATCCTGGCTGACAGAGTCAGAGCTGCCCTTTAAGGTGGAGTGCGATCCCGAGGACCTCAATCTAGAATGGGAACCCTCCGTTTTCCTTTAGATTTTTCTTTAGACTTTTCAGAAGAATGTGGTGGGAAGATTCCATCTCCGAGGAGGAGTCTTGCTGCATGGCAGCCAACTTTAGTTGGGTGAGATGGTCCTGCAAGGTTTTCTGTCGTCGGATCCAGGTCCGGCTGTTGAAGCGCTGGCAGTGCTGGCAGGACTTAATATCGTGGTGTGGGCCCAGGCACAGCAGGTAGGCCAAATGGCCATCTTTTGCAGGGATTTGCTTCTCACAGGCACACTCGTTAGTGTACCGCAAAGTAGGAGACGGGGGAAGACGACATACAGAAAAAGTGGGTGAGAAACACGTGAACTATGTAGAGAAAAGAACAAATCTGTAACGATAGAGAAAATGGTATATGGATTGTGCGAGTCAAATCGTGGAACCAATGCATGCAAGTCGACTGTGAGAAAAGAACTGGAGCACACCGGGTACCACCCACCTTTTGTACCGTATGGGACGTCAGGGGCCAGCCGACATCTGTTACTGCTGGTTAGAAGTTTGCCATGGGGTCCTGACGCCTGACAACATCAGCCCTAATTGTGCTACTTGCTGCAAGCGCTGACTCTCAAAGTAAGATCTAATGCTCAGTGAGCTCTAATGATGTTTACTTGTTGATCTGCAGGCAACGCCAATAATTCTTTCAAAAACTGTCCATCAATATAGTTAGGTCCCCCAACTCAGGGCCCTCTGGCACACTGTGCAGCTGAATATTATTGTGGCAATGGCAGTTCTCCATCACTTCCAGTCATTGCTCGAGTTGCAGCTCTTTCTGGTGCATGGTCAGCAAGGCCATGATTTGTACATCGACAGTGGTGGTGTACTCTGATAAGCAGGCTTTGAGTGCCGTGGTTCTCTACTCTACCACCTGGAATTCTCTCCTGTCCTCGGTGACTGTGCTCTCTTAATGCTTTAATGTCTCTCCAATATTTTAGCATTACGGTAGCAGGTGTTTAAAACTGATAGCAAAATCAGCTTCTTCTGAATCGCTGACTGTGGGTGAGTTGACTGGTGTGTGGGCTGTCAAGTGAAGATGAGCCTAGCCTGATCTTCAGGCTTCTGTTCTGCAGGTTTAGGGTTGGCCACTGTCAAACATTCTTTTAGCCTCTGATGAGTGGTCATAATAAGAACATCCCATGATCATTTCTGATTCAGTTTGTTCAATTTTACCTGGTGGATTGCTGTAGATTCACAACTCTGAGCGAGAGCTTTCGGCTTAGACCACCACACAGGCGGCGACATTACTAAAAGTCTCATTTTCCCCGATTTTGAGTTTGCTTTAGCACTTTATGTTTGTTTGCATGCATGCATGAAATGAACATGTTGCGGCTACTAGGGAGAGTAGGGGCTGCAGAGCGTGTCAGTATAGAATGGAGTGCAGCTCAGGTTGCAGGAGGCTCCCCACTGACAGCCCATCCAGGACCAGGCTGATCATGATAGTGTTCAGCCTGGCTGATTGGCAGAAACTGTTGGTAGTTGAAAGGAAGCAGCCACACTTACATGAGGGCAGCTGCATGCTTTCATCTACAACACATTGTTCAGCAGCCAGTTGAGTGGTGTCATGATCAGCCTGCTGAAAGACAATCCTACCCTCTGCTGTTTTGCATGCTCACCTCTTGATCATTTTCCTGGTGCTCCCGGTGCTCTTTCAGTAACAAAACAATCCCACCCTCTGCCATTTAGCTCAGCCACCTCCCAATCACTTCTGCCGATGCTCCATCAATACCAAAACAATGCCACCTTCTGCTGTTTAGCCCACCCCCTCCCAGTTGCTTCCCCTGGTGCTCTGTCAGTACCACAACAATCCCACCCTCTGCAGTTTAGCCAACTCCCTCCTGATTACTTCCCCTGGTACTCTGTCAGTACCAAAACAATCCCACCCTCTGCTGTTTAGCCTGCCCCCTCACAATCATGTTCCCTGGTGCTCCATCAGTACCACCATAATCCCACCCTCTGCTATTTAGTCCACCCCCTCCCAATCGCTTCACCCATTGCTCCATCAGTAACAAACTATATGATTTATACATATGTCTATCAGCTGATCATCTCATCATCATCATCACTTTTTATTGAAGATGGTACTGCAGATTTTTCAACTCTTAGTAAATCCCACAGATTAGCTTCCTCTTCCTTAGCAGTCGTTGTACTGCATCCCATCCTCTGCCAGTTAGCCCAACCTCCCTATGTTCCCTACATTCCCCCTAGGATTTCATAATTTTTAGCCACCGTGGCTAAACAGACCCCATATTTTTTAGCCACTGCAAGAGACCCTGAGCCACACGTTGAGTAATGGTAAAAATTCCTACTGAGGTTTTATTTAAGTGCAGATCACATGCTTATTTTCAAATACTAATAAATGATAACATTTAACTATACATAGACATTTAACTTGTCTGTTTATACTTTTATTTGCAGCCCACTACCTTCTACCCTGCCTTAATTTATTGTATTCCTGCTGCCCTTTACTGTTGCAGCTCCTTTGTTCACAGCCTTCACTGACTGGCTTTTTTTTTGTCAGTCTTCTACTGCTCTGCCTTAATTTATGGAGTCTGTTCTTGCTGCCCTTTACTGTAGCAGCAATTATGATTTATTCACAGCCTGGCTTCTATATTTATTTTGCAGTGTGACTCTGCCATAAATATTCTCCTGGCCTCCTGTTTAACCCAGCTGTCCTGCAATTTTTTTTCTTAATTTAATATGCTTTATTAAATTTTCAGAACAAAATATTACATGACACAATCCAGACAATTAAATCCCCTGCAAGGCACAAAGGAAAAAGTTGTAACATACATCCATTATAACTCCCCCACCCCTCCTCTTCTGGAGATAGCGGAATTGAGCAACAATGAGTTATACATAATAATTAGTGTACTACAGCAATGCATGAAGACATATTGAGTGCCAGACAGTTAACATTTGAAAAAGAAAACCACGTCAGGAAGACATCGCTTATCTCAGGTCTATCACCTTCTATGGAGGGGGATGCACAGACAACAGGGTTTTTAACTTACCCCATCTTTTAGTGTATTGCGGCAGCTGATTCCGTATGCTGGCTATTGTCTTTTCTACACAAAGACTAAATAGGATCTCATTGTACCATTCCAGATAGGTTATGACTTCTTAATCTAACCAGTGCTTCAGTACTAATTGGTTCACTGATATGGCAATTAGTGTAATAATCTGTCCTGCAATTTTAATTGTGGTTTCTTAATATCGTGTCTCTCCTGCTGCTCCTTATATTTTCAAAATATAAGGAGCAGCAGGAGAGACACAATATTAATAAACCACAATTAAAATTTCTGGAGAGCAAGGTTAAGCAGGAGGTCAGAATACTGAAGGCAGAGTCACACTGCAAAATAAATATACAAGCCAGGCTGTGAACAAATCATAATTGTTGCTACAGTAAAGGGCAGCAACAACAGTAAATTAAGGCAGGGCAGTAGAGGACTGACAAAAAAACAAACAAGCCAGTCTGTGAAGGCTGTGAACAAACTGAAGCTGCAACAGTATCCTTTTTCTTCATTTTCTAGAGAGCCAACGTTATTCAGTGTTGCACAGTCTGAACACTGTGCCCTTTCTGTCCCCTCTGTCTCTCCTGCTTGCCGGCTCTCCTTATTTGTTTTATTTAGTACAGAGCTCCTCTCAATTCTTTCCGAACTCTGCCTTTTTCCCCATCTCTCTGGATCTAAACTTTTCACAGAATAACATTTTTGGCCCGTTTCATCTTTCTGGCTGTCTCCAGGGTTACCTGCTGCTAAAATATTTACAAACTTGATCCTTGAGAACCATCCACTCCTTGACACCACAGCATCCCTTCGATCCCTCCCAACACCACCCAAGAAAGTAAGCTGCTCATTGGCCGAAAGAGAGGGTCTGTGGAATTACTCCAATCATAGAAGACTCTCCTCCGTGCCAAGCTTGTGGTCACAGAATTCAAAAGAAAGATGTGGTTGCCGGTGACCATGATAGGTGGTTTTCAACACTCCCAGAGGTCACCATACAAGTATCTTGTGGTTATGTGAGATCCAACACGGTGCCGGCACCCAGTAGTTCTTCTGCCCCTCTCTCAATAGTTTACTACTCTGTGGTGAGAGAGGTGGTGAAAACTGGCTGCAGCTGACCTATTTCACCTCAGTGGTGCTCAGGAGCTCCAAATTGTTAGCCACACAGCTTGTGGCTTTGCCAGTGGTGATGTGGCGAGCGGCCAGTGGGAATGTAGCCTCCTCCCAATCACTTTCTCCAGTACTTTGTTTCATTTATTACACCTGAAAAAAAGAAAATAGTTCAGCAGTGACTTCTGCCTCACATGCCCCCACCCCATCACCCCTCTTGGCACCCACCACCCCGTCTCTCTGGCTCTAAACTTTTCACACCACAAAATGCTTGGCCCGTTTGATCTTTCTGGCTGTCTCCAGGGTTATCTGCTACTAAAATATTTACAAACCCGATCACTGAGAACCATCCGCTCCCTGTCACCACAGCATCCCTTCGATCCCTCCCAACAACACCCAGAAAGTAAGCCACTCATTGGCCAGAGGAGAGTGTCTGTGGAATTACTCCAATCATATAAGACTCTCCTCCATGCTCAGCTTGTGGTCACAGGACTCAAAAGAAAGATGTAGTTGCCGGTGACTGTGACATGTGGTTTTCAGCACTCCCAAAGGTTACCATACAAGTATCATGTGACTGTGTGAGATCCAACATGGTGCCGGCACCCAGTAGTTCTTCTGTTTCTCTCTTAGTAGTTTACTACCCCATGGTGAGAGAGGTAGTGAAAACTGGCTGCAGCAGGCCTATTTCACCTCCATGGTGCTCAGGAGCTCCAAATTTTAGCCACATAGCTTGTGGCTTCGCCGGTGGCGACGTGTCGAACGGCCAGTGAGAATGTAGCCTTCTCCCAATCACTTTCTCCAGTACTGTGTTTCGTTTATCATACCCAAAAAAACAAAAATAGTCCAGCAGTGACTTCTGCCTCACAGGCCCCCACCCCATCACCCCTCTGGACCCACAACACCTCCACCCCAACCCCCCACTCTTCACCTACCTATCCAGTCCATGTCCTTCTGCTCTCACCAGCGTGTTCTGCAGCTCCAGAGCCTGATCTGGAAATGATTGATACAACGTAAGTTCAGTTAATGGCTTTTTGAAGCGGTTTGAACTTTTACTTATAATTTTGGCATTTTTTAATATTTTTGTCCCAGATTTTCAACTTAGCCTTTTCTCCCCCAACTTCATGAAGCAGGTTGATTAAATGTTTCAAATCTCCCCAAACATGTTTTGCAGTCACTTTGCGGAAGCATGTTTCAGGTGGGATTTAAAAAATTCCTCCTGTCTTGATTGTTAGGTGGGGTAACAAAAAGGCTATTTTGAAAATGTGGCTTTAGAATCTCAAAAAATAACAAAGTTAATGAAGAAACACTTAAATTCTTCAGCATCCACTCAGAACTTTATTTTTCTAGATTTTGACCTCACATTTACAAAATAGCCCTTTTTACCCCACCTCATAAACCAGGTAGGTGAAAATTTTCAAATCCCCACCCCCACCCCAATGTATTTTTGCAGTCATTCTGCAAAATCATGTTTTGGACGGAATTTAAAAAGTTCCACTTGTCTTGATCATAAGGTGGGATAATATTTTATTTTATCGAATTTTGTTGACCCGGTAGGCCCACTGAGACTAGAAGTCCCTTTTCCAGGGGTGACCGGGTTGGGGGGGATACAGATGATAACCAATTGAAATTGAACCAGATTAAGCTGTTGGTGGTATTTTCAGTGAAGGGAAAGGAAAGGAAAGGAAAGGAAAGGGGAAATTGTTTAACCAGGAAAGGCACACTAAGCTGGAGCTTTTTTCCAGATGCGACCCGGGAGCACAAGGAAGTTAAATGACTTGCTCAGGGTCACATAGTACGCAAGTGGGGGCTGACGGGATTCAAACCTAGGTCTCCAGATTTGTAGCTCAGTGCCCTTAACCACTACACTATACTGCCTCCTCATAATAAAAAGAGTATGTTGAAAATTTTGGTCAAAATCTCAAAAAAAAAAAGTTATGAAGAAACGGTAAAATTCTTCACCATTAACTCACAGCTTTACTATTTTTCCAGATTTCGACCCTAAATTTTCAACATAGCCTTTTGTTTGCCCTCATGAACAAGACAGGTGTAATGTTTTAAATCCCTTCCAACACATGTTTTCGCAGTCACTCCACAAAGTCACCTTCCAGACTGGATAAACATTTCACTTGTATTGATCGGTGATGAACATTGCTGTGCTGAACATAGCCATTTCTCTACCCCACCTCATGAAAAGAACGTGTCATTTGTCAAATTCTGCCTAAAATGTCTTTTCACACTTGTGCTGAAAAATGATATTTTGGACATGATTTTGTAAATGAGACTGCTCATGTTCTTAGGTTGGTGTCATAAAAGAACTGTGTTGAAAACTATTGGTCAAAATAAATAAAAAATGTTATAAACAAATGGTGAAATTGTTCAATGCTTACTCCTCATACTGTTGCAATATTTTAACTTTTTGAACCCACAGTTTCAATATACTCATTTATTTTACCCCTATCGAATGAACATGGCAGCTGTCATTATCAAATCCCCCTCCAAAACCTGTTTTCACAGTCATTCCACAAAACAATGGTTCAGGTTGCACTTCATGAATGACACCTGTCATGTAGGTATGCTGGGGCAATAAAAACTAATATTTAAAAAAGTTGGTCACAATCTAAGAAAACAAAAGCGTTATGTGTGAACCTCTTCATTTCCCAATCATGACAATTTCACTGTCCTAACTCGTATTACTTATACTTGGTATTTATACTTGGTAGTTAGTCAAAAAGAGGCTGAAAACCCATCTAGTCTGACCTCCACCCTAACAGGTCCAGTTTGCCCGGGCCCGTCCTCTTCACAGAGGCAATTATCAAGTTTTGTTCTGCACTATGTAAATATCTCAGCCTGGATTACATTTTTTAGCAACATGTTCTACCATCTCCCAGTCCTCTGTGTATATGACCATCTTCTGTCATTTTTAATACTATTGTCGAGTCTTATTTTCTTATGGTGTGATCTTGAACCATATTCCTTATGCTGTAGTTCAATCCTCATTTCTTTCATTAAACTCTCATCATTTACAGAATGATACATTTGCAACAGGTCTCTTACCTCTCTTTCCCAGACTGTATAGTCCCAAGTCACTTCATCTGGACTCATACGGCTTATCTCTTAAGCTTGTAACCAATTTGGTCACCCTATGCTGCATGCTCTCAATGTTGACTACGCCCTTTCTCAGGTACGGGCTCCACAACTGGGAGCTGTAATCCAAGTGTGGCCTGATATAGGATCTATAAAGCGGGATAATGCATTGCTCGGTTCTGTTAATGAAAGATTTCTTAATATAATTCAGAGTTCTGTTTGTTGTTTTAACCACTTTGCTGCAGTGATTTCCAAACTTGAGGGCCTTACTAATAACCACACCAAGATCCCACTCACTGTCTACTTTGTGAACTGGACAATTTCTTAATGTGTAGCTATTTCCTATATTGCTGCTTCCCAGAAGTATCACCACGCATTTGTTAAAGGGAAAAGTCCACCTAGTTATGTCCCACACCTCCATGTGGGACACCCCCAATTAGCAGTTTCACACAGGACACCCAAGTTGTACTCACTGTCCAACTGTTTATTTATATTTTATCTAGTTTATCCTGCCGTCCCTCCAGCTGGCATTTTAAACAGCGCACCTTTAGAAGCACATCCCACAATCTCCTGCAGCTGACGTTCCACCCAGGGAACAGCCACGGGATAGTGTAAGCCTATGGATGGAGCTATTAATAGCTCTGGTTTGCGATTTAGAGGTATCTGTGCTATACTGAGACAGAGTATAGACTGGCAGTCTATACCTGGTCTTGGTATAGCACCAAGACCTCTAAATTGCAAACCAGAGCTATTAATAGCTCCATCCTTAGGCTTACACTATACATTATACATGCTCCCAGGGCTGCTCCCCAGGAGTGATGTCAACAGCGGGAGGTTGTGGGATGCACTGCTAGGGGCGCGCACTGCTTAAAATGCTGGTGGGAGGGATGGCAAGAGGCAGGATCAACCAGCTAAAATATAAATAAAACAGCAGGACAGTGCGTACAACTTGGGTATACTAGCAAAACAAAATGGTTATATTGAATGCACACTGAAAATAGAAAATAAGAGTTAAAAATCGGGTATACTATGCAAAACTGTTAATTTGGAGGTGTCCCACATGGAGGTGTGGGACATAACTAGGAGGACGCGTCCCTTTAATGTTAAGTCATTCCATTATTGGATGCCCACTTTTCAGTTTTCTCAAGGTCCTATTTTAAATTCATCCTGTTTTTTGTTGTATCCACTGTCTCACCTAGTTTAGTATCATCTGCAAATCTGATTAGCCATCTTTCAATACCCATATGTAAGTCACCAATGAATAAAGAAAAAAGCACAAGACCCAGTACAGAGCCCAGGGGTACTCTGTTCTTCACAGGTCCAGTTTATGAATGCATCCCTCTAATTCTTATTCAGACTTCTTCTGTGTAACCAGTTATGTACCCATCTAATGATTCTATTTTCCAGGGTTAACCCTTTAATTTTTGTTACTAGGGTTGAATGTGGAACTTTAGTGAAAGCTTTTAGGAAACCTAAGTAGATAATGTCAACTGGTGTGTTGGTGCTTAGATATTTATTTACTTTCTCATAGAAACATAGTGTATTAGTGACAAATGGTCTGTTTTTCCTGAAACCCTGTTGGTTTTTTTTTATCATCCATATCATGTTTACCCATTTCAGCTTCAATTCTGTTTTTATCATACTTTCTATTATTTTGCCCAGTACTGATGTGAGCTTGTGGGTCTATAGTTTGAAATGACTGATGGGATTAGATTGACACACAGCGTGACAAACCAAGATGGCACGGCGAGCCTTCTGCTGCAGACCATGGAGCAGTCGGAAACATGAATGAGACCCATCCAAAAATTGGCCAACACTGAGTCTTTAATACTTCTTTCCTATTTCGATGTGGATTATGTCCCAGCTGAATCGTAAGAAACGCGCCTTGCCGAATGCCCTGTTAGAGCTTAAGGAGCAGTGTGTTTCACAGGAGCTACGGAAAAAGAGAAAGACATTATCAGCATCTACTGCCCTAAGCTTGACAGAATCGCCGGTGACCTCAGGTGAAAATTCCAGCCTTTGTCATTCTCGTTTGCAGCAACAAAAATTAAAGGCATTTTTATTACCTCCCATAATTTTCTCCAGCAAGCCTCTCACTCCCATTCATGATCCTTCTCCACTACCTGCTTCTGCTCTTATGACTGAATCCACAGGTGAACCTGACAAACTGAATTACACCACCACCAATGAGGAAGAGGAGAGCCCCTCTTGTTCAATCTCTACCATGAGCAACATGAGTTCTGCTGCTCACCAGGTCAGTCCCATTAATACTGTTTGCCAAAATGGGGATACCATTGAAATTTTAAACTCTGAGCTACCTATAGATATATCTGTGGACAACGCTGAACCCTTGGGATACCAGGGCAGGCACAAGATGTTGGTTCTGTACCTAAGGTACAATCTGGCTCTGTAAATCAGGCCAAAGCCACCCAGACCAATCAGGTGGCAGAACCACTTACTTTGGGAACATTTAAATCTTTTCAGTCTGAAATAAGAGATGAAATTCACAAATGTTTGTCAACTATCACTTCTACGCTTTCAGACTTAACTCGGCTCTTCAATGAAATAAATGAAAAAAATGGAGTATCTATCCCTGAGAACTACTAAAGGAATAATGCCTGACAGGGTGGGTGTTATGCTGGGATAACATTCCACCTAGGGTGGTTGGGCCTGAGGCCACCAACAGAGGGCATCCAATACCCGAGAAAGGATGTTATCCCAGCTTGTAACACGGCTCTCAGTCGGTCGGCGGAAAGGAGCGCGGCGATAGGCGGAATCGCCACAGCTGACTGAAACCGAGCGGGTATTAAGCCAGACATAACGCCCGCTCGGTCAGTACCAGCTGTGGCCATGGAGGCTGCCGAGAGTAGCAGCCCGCTGGGGTAGTACCCAGATTGGCTAGGAGGCAGAGGGTGCAACACTGAGCCTGGAATGAACAGGCTGAGACAGCGAAAGCAGGAATCGGGAGCGCGCCTGGCAGCAGTGGTAGACACAGCCAGTGGCACTTGGTACCCGTAGAACCTTGTAGATGGGAGCAGCAATGAAGCATGGAGGAAATCTTCAGCGGAATGCCCCCCCTAGCCTGACGCTGTCACACACAGCAAATTAAACTGTTGCTAAAAGGGACGCAATAGTAAACTTACAGATATCGTCACACAGAAAGAAATGATGGAAGCGCAGTAGAGCCCCAGTAAGTGTCTGAATAGTTGGTAGTGGGAGTCAATACGTGTCCCATGGTGCACTGCTTCCATCGGCGACCGCTATATGTCGGGTAAGGCAAATCTGTAGAACAGGTCGAGAGAAATGCCAAAAATCTCCCTTGCTTGACTCTGTTACACAGCAATATGCTGTTCTTGTGTGTTTAGAAATAGGCGCCACTATCTAAAAGATTGCCCTGTGTCAACTATGAGCGCGCATGCTATCAATTACAGTGAGTAGAATGCAAGCAATAGTACCATAGAATAGGCAGCAGCAGTATCACTTTCGGTAACTCCGGTGTATTTTCGAGTGATCAACAGCTCGCACACTGTCCCCATCGTGCTTGCCGTGTTACAAGCGCATTAATCACCTGCAGCCTCGGGCTCTACCGGTGATTAATGCCCACTGGGGGGCACCCTCGGGCTGCACCCTCGTGCACGAACCCCCAGTGGGCATTAATCCACCGGTAGAGCCCTCAGCTGGTGGTGATTAATGCTTACTTGTAACATGGCATAAAAAATAAAATAAAATGAAGCACTCAGATAGGTGCAAACACACCATGTGGTACAGTAGAAACCATGGTCTAATACCATAGTAAATCACGCTTTGTATTGTAATACCTTGACAATCCACTACAGGAAAGAAACAGTATATAAGTAAAATAAATATGCAAATAGCCTGCAATGTGTAGTTATCCCAAGTTGTATTTAGTAATGATATTCCTGGCACAGGATATTTGACTTTTTCAAGACTGTTCTATATTGTGACTACAACAGAAGTTCATGAGTTACTAAAGATTGTACATTTAAACTCTACATACACTGTTAATTAGGCTGCAGCAATATTTCTGTAGAAGTGAACAGTTACATACTGTTACCATCCCTTCTGATCTACTGCTTTCTAAGCAACTGTGGGTGCAATGCATTGTGGATGACTGAATAACATTATCTGGCCTAGCCTTGTCTTGGTGAATACACAGTAGTAAAGATAAGCATGCAGCCTCTAGAACCGAAAGGAAAAGTAACAGACACTGAGATAAACAAAGCAAAATGAAAGAGAGAGGATACTTCTGTGGGTGAAAAGAAAAATAAATTGAGAGAAACAAAAAGAAATCAAAGAAACAGACTAACAGTAGTAGTCAAAACAAGTATTTGAAAGATGAAAGCAGTGAACGTTATGTTGTTCTATGTCCTGCTGAGTTAGGTAGCTTAGAGGGAAAAAAAGTGAAAATAATATTCCGCAAAATAGTAGCTGTTCAATAAAGTGTTTTTCAGATTGGCTTAATTCAGTACATTTGGAGAAAAGGTGCTTGTGCTACTAGGATTGTGTGATAGCCACCTGTTGGTCTGCAAAGGAACTGGAGAAAGAAAACTAAAATGTACCATAGCACACTCCCATCATGCAGTGCAGCCCATATCTTCTAATACATAGAGAGGAAAATCAAAGCACCTAGAATAGAAAGTGAATTGCAAGTTTTTGAAAAGTTGTAAAATATGTTTTGATGTTAGAAAGCTTAAAGCTTGTAATGAAAGTTATTTTAACAACAGTGAAATAGTAGCCACGATATTTCCAATAGGTGTGTTCCAATTATTTTCAAGTATATGTACATCATATTTTATAGCTCAATTTATAGTATTCTGAAAGTAAATCAGTGTGATTGTATTCATTTATTCAAAAACTATTAGTCATACACTCATTGCCATATTACAAACGAATTAAGCCACTCAAAAGGATGGGTCTACAGTGGAATTAATCCATGGTTGGTTGGTTGGACCCACTCGGTCTGCGGCCTTGTGGTCCAACCACCCCAACCATGGATTAATACCACAGTAGACCCATGCTTTCTCGTGGCTTAATCCTTACATAACACCCACCCTGGAGGGCATTATTCCTATTATACAATGGCTCGTTGTTTTATACAGAAAAACAATTTTAAATAATTTTTTTTTAGTGTTTAAAGATATTTTTTTAAGAAAAGATGCAAACAAGCATCAAGTGAAAAAAGAACCTATGAGCTCATCATCCAGTTGATCAGCAGGGATGTTATGCCAGGATAACATCCCTGCTATGATGGCCAACTGACCAGTCAGGAGCCAGGATTCTTTCTTGCCATTGTATAATGAAGCTGAAAGCCGTATCAGTCAGTTGGAAGATAAGATTAACCCATTTCCTAAAAAACAATTGGAACATAGCATAATTATCTCTGAGCGCCAACAAAAAATTTTCAAACTGGAGGACCATTGTCACAGAGCCAATATTAACATCATTGACTTACCGGAAGGCAGTGAAGGCCCAGGGGACCCTTTACCATTTTTTTTAAAAGTTTCTAACCATGGCAGTTAATCAAAAATATCCGGAAGAAAAAATTATCCTGAACTGAGCACACCATGGGGGACGTGATCCCAAACTATTTTCCAATCAGCAGAGTAATAAGCAATCTCTCTGAACTGTCTTTGTGAAGCCCCATTATTGCCAAGACCGTAAAGCCATATTACAATTTGCCAGAATAAATAAAGGTCTATGTTTTGACAGTTTAAAAGTTTCAGTGCACCCAGATTTTTCAGCAGCTACAGTGCAACACCATAAAGCCTTTGATCGCATCAGGGAGGCGCTTCATAGAATGAACATTCAATACACAATCTTACCTCCTGCATGTCTCAAGTTTTCTCTCCATGGCAAAACATTAACTTTTTCAGATCTTAAAACGGTAGAGATGTGTCTGCAAACTGCAATGAATAACCATATGAACACAGATGATTCTGTTACTTCTGGGCTTTCAAATTCTAATACCCATAGTACTTTTTCAGGAACACACTGCTTCACTGTTTTTCATAAATCAGCATCCTCTGTGCTTTTGGGGTGAATATCTCTCTTAATTTTTGCTGCCTTAAAATAATTTCTATGGCAAAATATATTGGTAGTTGTTTAAGCTCCTACGATCTGTTTTCTCACATCGGAACACCCAGTGACTATCTGGTCGAAATGCTGGGGGGATGTACTGATTATGGGATATTGTTGTTGTTGTCATTAGGATTTGTGTAGCCTTATCTGTTTATTGCCTGCCTTATTTTTCTACTACAGTCCTATTTTTGCTATCCTGCATTTTTAATACATAGGATGTCTGACCATATTCAACTTTACAACCATTGTTTGCTTGTTAATTATCAGCATGGCTGCACACACTTTATCAATTTTCTATTTTTCCACTTTATCAATGTTATTTTTTGCTCTTACGAAATGGAAAAATATGTACTTAAGCGTAATTAGAGGAAAGGCATTGCTTTAAGTAGCCATTACAATATGGTTAAGATTTTTTGGCTATTGGTTGGTTATATTAACTTTATAACTATATGTTTTTTTTATTATTGCAGCAATATTGTCAGTAGCAAGAAATGGCTATTTGTATGTTTGTATTATAAGGTTTTTGTAGAGAAATGTCATATCAACTTAATATTGCCAGCTGGAATGTGAGAGGGATCGGTGACTGCACCAAGGCTAGGAGAATCTTTAGTTGGCTAGTCAAGTTTGCTGTTAACTGTGCTCTCCTCCAAGAAACACACTTAACAAAGATTTTTCTTTTCATTCTAGAAGATGGGGCACGGGCATCAATGCTCCATTTAAAAACAATGCTCATGGGGTTTCAGTCTTCTTTAAAAATTCACTTAATATTCACATTACTAAACAATTAACCAGTCCAGAAGGTCGATATATTATCTGTCATATATTATTGGCCGGCCAATCATACACTATCGGTAATGTATACAGACCTAATGAGAACTCCCCTTCTTTTTTCAATAAGTTCTTTTTCGAATTAAATACATTTCATGCTCCCTACATTGTAGGTGGTGATTTTAACTTAATTATAGATCCGATCTTAGATTGATCTAGTATTCACTCTGATAGAGTCACTTCGGCCACCAAAGCTATGCTGCAACATATGGGGGATCTAAGACTGACCGAAGTATGGCGTCATTTAAATTCTGATTCCTTACAATTTTCCTATTACTCTGCTTTACATAAAACATACTCTAGAACTGACTTTTTTCTGCTCTCCACATCATGTATATATCAGGTCAGAGAAGCTAAATGTGGTCCTATCATTATTTCAGATCATGCTCCAATTATTATATTCTATTATTCTAAGACTTCAATATTACCGAAAATGTTAAGCAAAATAAGTTTCGACTTGATCCACTTCTTATGAAGGACCTGAATTTTTATAAACAAATCCAGGTGGACATCAACCTTTTCTTTTCCCAAAATAAATCTAATGATATTAATATGGGGACTTTATGGGAAGCCTTCAAGGCATTTATCCATGGCTTTATTACGACATATACCATTAAACACAATAAAAACTGATTCTTGGCTCTGAACGATCTCAAGTCTTTGATTTCCCATACGGAAAAGTTATATATTGCTACTAATGTTACTGTTACTTTTTTACATCTCAGCTCTCTTAAAGAGCAATATAATACAATATCTGCTGAGGATTCAGAATGACAGCTACTTTATACCTGTAGTTAATTATGCACTAGGTGACAAAACAGATAAATTCCTTGCCTGGCAGTTGAAAGTACAACAGCAAAAAAAAATGTATTCCCTCTATAAAGAACCCCATTGGCTAAATACTTCAAATTCCTTCAGAAATTAATGATGTGTTTAATCAATATTACCAAACACTCTGTACATCTGAAAACCCAGACAACCCTGTAAACATAAATCAATTTTTTTTGAATCTCCAGTTTCCCATGGCACAATATGAAGATTATCAATATTTAGAACAAAAAATCACCATATCTGAAATTACAGACATCATTAAAAAGTTACCTAATGGCAAAGCCCCTGGTCTGGGTTAATCATTGATTTTTATAAAACGTTTTCCACAATACTGGCCCCATACCTTAAATAAGGTTTTGATTACATGTTTCATATCAAGTCCCTCTTGCCATCCTTTAAAGAAGCTTGTATTCACGTATTTCTTAAAAAGGAAAAGATCCTATGTACCCCGGCTCTTATTGAGCTATCTTGTTAATACTGATGCTAAGATAAAGGCCAGGGTCTTGGCCACCAGGCTGGAAAAGGTCATTCCTCTCCTAGTCCATTCTGATCAGAATGGCTTTATTAAGGGCCACTCTTTAACGTCCAACACCAGGACAGTTCTCAATATTTTAGATCACTGTAAAAACTCAGATTTTTCATTGCTTTTTATTGATGCAGAAAACACATTTGACCGCCTTGAGTGGCCATATATTGAAATGTTTTTTTCTAGATTTGGTTTTGGCCCGAACTTCAGGACATGGATTGATGTGCTTTATTCCAATCTGGTGGCCCGGATTATGATGAACCAGGACTTCTCCCCTCCATTTGAAATCTATAGGGGCACCCATCAAGGCGGCCCCTTATCCCGTCTCATCTTCGCACTATCAATTGAACCCTTTGCTCTTTCCATAAGACAATCACAACTAATTCTAGGTCCTCTGAGTAACAATATGGAACACCGTATTAGCTTATATGCAGATGATACACTAATTATGGTCCAAAACTTAAACCATTACTTTCCTCCTATAATTGAGATTATATCTCAATTCAGTTTGATATCTGGTTTCAAGGTCAACTGGGATAAAACTGAAGCTCTTGAAACTAAATATCACTCAGACCCCTTTATTCCTGAAGCTGACACTAATCTAAAAGTTGTAACAGAAATTTCATATCTCAGTATTAGGATTGATAATGAGTTAAAAAATTATACTTTATAAATTTTGACCCCCTACTTCAAAAGATCAAACAGAATTTACAACGCTGGGAGAATCTCCCTCTTTCCCTCATTGGCTGCGTTAACTCTATCAAAATGAATATACTCCCTAAATTCCTTTTCCTTTTTCAAAACATTCCTATCATTATTAGAGAAGATTTCTTTAAAGGTTTGGAAGTTTTAATAAAGAATTTTTTGTGGAAAGGCAAAAAGCCTCGGCTTAAAATGGAGAAACTATATCTTCCCATTTTTGAGGGGAGGTTAGCTCTCCCCTCCTTTAAAAACTGTTATTATGCAGCCAATTTGGCACCACTTTTTCACTGGTTTCATAATGATCAAAATGATCATTCATACATCATTGAAACCTGCCGTTCTCCATATTCTAATTTAAATCACAGTTTATATACACTGGCAAATACTTTAATAAATTAAAAAATGTATCCTTCTGTTCTATCACTGCATTAAAAATCTGATACAGGATTATGGGGAAGACTTCTTCCTCCACTTACTGTTATCCATATTGACCCATTTACTTGAACCAATTTTTTCTACCTTCTATGGGTGATATCACTTTTAAACAGTGGCATCAAAAAGGCCTAACTGAAATTGCACATTTCATGCATAACAACCAAGTGTTGGAATTTGAACATTTAGAAAATACATATGATTTACAGAACTCTCAATTTTACTGCTATTTACAAATTTGAGATTTCATTAATAAAAAAATATAATATGTTTAGCAATCCCACATTGGAACAAATTTAAACTATTCTTATATCAATATCCCCACACAACATTATTTTACAACTATACAAAGTGATCTGTTTAAATAATCAGGTGAACTTAACCTATCTAAAAACCACATGGGAGGACAAACTTCATCAGGATATCCCCCTTACACTCTGGAACAGAATTATTAATACCAAAAGCTGGGAGTTGAAGTCCTCCAAGCTTACCCAGATCCAACTCAATATCTTACATTGCATATATTACACACCCCATCGATTAAATCTTCTGAGTTCCAATGTTCCTAGTACCTGCCCCAGATGCTTGTCAGCCATTGGAACCCTTGAGCATATGTTAATTCTTTCCCCTGTTTTGGATTCCTTCTGGCAATCCATTCTAGGCTTCTTGTCATGCTGCATTGGTTAACTCCTAGTTAAGGACCCATTCTGGATCTTGTTATGATTTGGAGGCCCTATACGTGGTATTGCCCCCATAAATGATTTTTGATTAATATCTGTATACTCAATGCTTTTAAACAGATACTGATGAAATGGAAGGACAGTGATGCTCCATTATTTACTGTCTGGCTCCATACAATGCTTTCTATCCATATAATTGAAAAATTTCATTATACAACTTATAAACAAAGTAGGAAGTGTAGCCTTATTTGGACCCCATTTGTTAATCTCCTATGGATATGATCGATTTGACTTTGACTCTGGCTTTATAATTAGCCATGATCCCCCACACATTCCATGAACAAAACCTCTGAGATATGTCTATCGCTGCTACTGGTTAACTAAGTAAAAAAATGTTTGTCTCTTTGTATGTATGTTTTCCCTACCATGTAGTCTTTATATTTGTGATATGTAATTTAGTTATTTACTTTATGTTTTATCTGCAAATATAATAACACAATAAAGTGACTGCTCTATCACCCTTCTTAAAAACTGGGATGACAACAGCCACTATCCAGTCCTTTGGTAGGTCCTCTGAATGACACGATTTGTTGTGTGGTGCTGTTAGAGACTCGGCTATCCAGTCATTCAGGTCTTTAAGTATTCTTGGGTGAATCATATCCGGTACCACTGGTTTATTCATTTTGACCTTCTTTTAACAAGCTCTAGACTTCCTCTATGCAGAACATTTTGGGAAAATGATTTTGCAAGCTGACAAGAGGGGCTTGTCCTTCTAATGCATTATCTTTTTAGTATATATGGACAAAGATAGTGTTTGATGCTTCATGTGGTTCCTTAATTTCCTGTTTGTTATTCATAATTGGCTCTATGGTTCTAGCACTCCCTTGGGTGTTGCTGACATATGCATAGAACATTTTGGCATTATCCTTGGTATGTGCTAGTTTGAACTCAAGTGTCCTCCTCTTCCTTTTAATCATATACTTAGATTTTCTGAGTTACTGCTTATACTGTCCTATATTTGTATGCTGTTTTCCCCACTGCATATCATTATGCTTCTCTTTTCTTTTTTAGGTGGTTCAGTATTTTTTGGTACACCACAAAGGGATTTCTCCCTTATTATTAAACATATTTCTGGTGGGGATATACTTATTCTTTAACTCTGTTATTTTATTCTTAAATATTGTCCAGAAATGCTCCACTCTATCCCCCCCCCCCCCCATTTGTTGTTTCTAGTTCCACATTTGTAATTCATGTATCATACCACTAAAGTTTTGCCTTATTGTAATTTCTGTTTTTTGTTCTACCCGTCACCCTACAGATCTTGGTTGATATGTAGAAGTCTATCATGTTTTGATCACACTTTCCTAATGTTTCTCTAATTTTAATGTTCTTTATTTTATCTGGAATATCAGTAATGATAAGATCTCATATTTTGTTTTCCCTAGTCAGAAACTTAATTAATTGGTGTAGGCTATTATGCAGCAGTGTATTCAAATGCATTTGTTCTTTGTTTCCATTTGTTTCTTGATTTTCCCAGTTACTATATGGGAGGTTAAAATCACCCATGATCATAACATTACTTCTGTGTAAAATTATTTCTATCTCTTGCATCATATCACTTGTCTCCACATATGTTGCATTGGGTAGTCTGAGGCTCCTATATATAATCTTGTATTTCCTGGTGGGGTAATTTGGATCCATAATGATTCTGTATGCCCATTTGTTTGGATATCCATGTGATCAGTACTATCAATACTTTGCTTGATGTACACGGCCACTTCTCCTCCCTTCTTGTCACCCTATCCCTATGATACAATTTGTGCCCATTTATATTTCTACTCCATTGTGAATGTTCATTCCACCACAATTTGGTTATTGCACATATGTCTATGTTGCTTTTAACCATCAAGATCTCAAGTTTGGATTTTTGGACAATATTTAAGCTTCTGGCATTTAATAGGGTTATTCTCAGACCTTTGTCCATTTTGTTTGTCCATTGCTTTTGCTTATTTGCTCTTACAACTTTATCAGCATTTTTCTTTATACCCCAAGGCCCTTTCATAGCTAGCTTAAATGCTTTTCAATGATGCTTTTTATGCTGTTACCCAAGACCCTACTGCCTCTTCTGCTTAGTTGCAAACCATCCTGGTTGTATAAATCTCTATTTCCCATAAATGTCAAATGTGTTAGGCATTTTATTCCTCGTTCCAAGGTCCACTTGTGCAGCCAATTATTTATGTTCATAATCTTATTATTTCTTTCTTTCCTGGCTCTGGGTATTGGTAATATTTCTGGAAAAAAAAAACACTTTGCAATCTGTAGCCTGTAGTGCTTTGTAAATGTCCAATAAATCTTTAATGGTGTCCTTTTCTTCCTGCCTGCCAACATGATTGGTGCCAACATGTAGCACACTGGTTGGTTTGTGGTCATCCTTCTTAATTATTTCTGGTAACATTTGTTTCTTTTTTTATTAATTTGTTAATTTTATTCTCTGTACTATCAATACCAAACACCTACACAGCAAATACAAGCAAGCAAACATTCGACATTGACAAATGCTTATTTTACATTTTAAATAATGAAAGGAGCACCATTTAATATGACAGTCCAGGTTTTCATTAGTATTCTTTGTTGTTCCTGAACACCCATTGCTTAACATCTGTATTTTGTGACTAAAATGGACAAGTATGCAACAGACATGGCTCCTTGACTTTGTAGGACACTGAATGTTCAAAAATGGCTGAGAATAATGATGACAACCTGGGAAAAGCCATATTTAAAGAAGCACTGCTTTAATATTTCAAATGTAAAACAAAGTTCTACAGCAAACTCAGAATGAGTTAAACAAAGAGTATTGTACAAGACAGGTGATGCAGGGCAATATAAAACAATAAAAATATATAGGATGAGATTTTCACTGTGACATGCATGTTAGTTTGACCTCAGTGGTAGGGAAAATGAGGGAATCACTTCTGAAAGAAATAATTGTGACTATCTAGAGGCCAGCTGGGCACAGGACCCAAGGCAGCATGGATTCACAGTGGGAAGATCATGTCAGATGAATCTAATAGATTTATTTGACTGGGTGACCAAAATAGTAGACCAGGGAGGGGCTGTGGACATAGCCTACCTAGACTTTAGCAAGGCATTTGACACAGATCCACACAAAACATTAATAAACAAGTTAGCCAGCCTGGGAGTGGGTCCTAGAGTGGTAGCCTGGGTAACAAACTGGCTGGACAACAGGATGCAGAGGGTAATGGTAAACAGAGTACATTCTGAAGAATGGGTGGTTACTAGTGGGGTGCTGCAGGGTTCAGTGCTGGGACCGGTCCTCTTTAATATCTTTATAGGAGACATTGTGGAGGGTCTGGAAGGAAAAGTATGCCTCTTTGCAGAAGACACAAAGATCTGCAACAGGGTTGATACACAAATGTTCGTGGAAAGGATGAGAAGGAACTTCGCAAGGTTGGAGGAAAGGTCAAATGTATGCCAGCTTAGATTCAATGCAAAGAAGTGCAAAGTAATGCACATGGGAAACAAAAACCCAGGGGAAGAGTACACAATGGGGGGGGGGTACTAACAATAATGAAAAAGGACCTGGTGGTAGTCATATCAGACAACCTTAAGGTAGGCAAGCAATGTGAGAAGGCAGTAAGGAGGGCTGGGGGATACTGGAATGCATAGGGAGAGGCATCACCAGTAGAAAACAGGAAGCTGTTATCCCTCTGTACAGACAGTTGGTGAAACCCCATCCGGAGTACTGTGTGCAGTTCTGGAGACCCCATCTCTGCAAGGACATAGACAGAATGGAGGCAGTCCAGAGGAGGGCAACTAAAATGGTGCAGGGTCTGCAACAGAAGCCATACAAAGAGAGACTAAAAGAGCTTAATATATATACCCTTGAGGAAAGGAGGGAGAGGGGGGACATGATAGAAACCTTCAAGTACCTCAAGGGAATCAACAAAGTCCAAGAGTGGAGCATCTTTCAGAACAAGAAATATGCAAGAACAAGGGGGCACAATTTGAAGATGAGGGGGCGGCTCAGGGGCAACATGAGGAAGTATTTTTTCATGGAGAGGGTGGTGGACACATGGAACGGCCTTCCTGAGGAAGTTGTGGGGTCAAAAACAGTGAGGGAATTCAAGAATGCATGGGATAGACATAAGGCAATTATAGTGGAAGGGGTAGGAGGATGTAGGCTGTTGGTTAACTAGAATCTGCAGCTTCTCCAATAGGTAGGGAAATGGGCAGACTGGGTGGGCCAAGCAGTCCTTATCTGCCATCAAAGTCTATGTTTCTATGTTTCACTGCTGTGTCATCTGACGAGTACATGGTGGGATTCAGACCTGGGTATCCAGGTTTACAGCTTGACCCTCTAACCCCTAATTTACACTGCCTCCAGTACAGCTCTAAATGCATTCATTCTTTTAAAATTAGTAAAAACAACTCCAGTATTCATTTTGACAGCATTACAAAAAAGAGATTCTTATTGACCAGGTGTGCTTTTCTTCGAAAGTAGTTCATTCATCTCTGGGATCTGAGTCACTTGATCCTTCACACCTATTATTTCTGTTTTTACTCTAGTTAAATTGGAAAACATCTCTTTTAATGCATCAATCTCCTTTTCCCTTCTTGATAATTCAGAGGCAAGTCGGCCAATGCGTAATATGAGGTCATCCAACTGAGGATGCAGCAGAGCAAAGTCCGTCTTGATGTTATGAATTTTGGGCTTCAAGTCATTTGCAAAGGTGACTGTTTTAAGAATCTTGGCCCGGCTACTATCCAGATCTAAAAGTTTTTTTGCATAGTTGCTGTGTTCAGCCATGCGTTCCGCCAGCTTATTCTTCAGAATATCAATCCTGTCTGAATTCCTTGATACTGAACTTTTTAACTGTGTGATTCGTTCAATGCTGCTGGCAAGCAAATCTCCTATACTGTGAACTGTCCTCTTTTCTATCTTATTTGCTTCTTCTTCCAGTTGGTGCAGAGAATCAGAAAGTGTGAACACATCTGACTCCAAGCCTGAAATACGTCGGACATCTGTTTTTATGGCAGAGATTTTCATGGAGAAATCTTTTGCAATGGATGTGGTACTCTGTTCTATCCTTGCAACCACCTGAAAGAGAGAAGTTAAGTTCTCTTGTAGTTCCTCCCTCTTTTCGGAAATGCTATCTGACCATATTTTCATTTTGCGGAGATCCTCCTGCAGATGTTCTATCTGTTTCACTACAGCAGAGTTCTGAAGTTGATCCACAGTGTGTTGGACATTTTCACACTATGAAGAAAAACAGAGAAAAAAAATTAGATTTTGGTTTAACTCAGAGGCAGACTTTCTGAAACATGACAAGAAATTTCACTTTTTGTAAACCTGTCAAAATGATATGACGTTTCAGATATGCAGTGCACATGCTAAGACTATGTAGTCAATCCCATTAGGAAAATGCAAGCTTTAAGAGCCTGATCCACCAAGCAGGCTGGCTAGCACATCTTTGCCACGTATCTGGCCCTAGCTGCTCCACATCCCTGTCCATGCAGCTGTCGGGTGTCATTCACAGCCAAAGGCTGCCACCTTGCACTTGGTTTCCACATTTGGGGAGCTCTGTAGACTTGCAGAGGGTGGGTGGCAGAAGAAGCTCTGCCTTGAAGCAGCTCTCCAGTGGGATACTTGCATCCTGACCCTAAGGTATCCTGTGATTCTCACTAGCCTATCAGACTGGGAGATTTGGGGATATGGTGCCATATTTCCCTAGTGGCAACATGAATAGGCACTTTGGTTTGGCACCCACTGGACCCCAGTATGAAGTTGGGGAAAGGTGGGTGATTGACGATCAAACCAGAATTTGGTTGTATTCACACTACTGGTACTGATCTCACTCTCTGCTTCTTGGGAGTGAGATCGATACCAGCAGTGTAAGCACAAAAATATGATTATATACAGCATATATAGCTAAATCTATCTATCTATCTATCTATCTATCTATCTATCTATCTATCTATCTATCTAACGTAACCCCCCTTTGGGGTTTGAACCTAGGGCTGAGGTACAGTTTGTGCCTTGGTTATTGATGTTCTAGCACACTTCATGCTTGTGCATGACTAGTTGGGTTTCAGTGGTAGTTAAAGGGTTAATCCTGAGTCACCTGTGGGACCTGCTGCTGGCAGGAGGTCACCACTGGGCAGGCAAGATAAAAGCAGAGGGATGTAGAGGTTTAGGAGTTCCCCTGAGGGAGACAGAGTTGGAAGCTGGACTGGATTGGGGCCAATTGCCCACTCCCATCAGTCACTGTAATTTTTTCTAGGTTGGGGTGAGAAGAGAAACTCTGCAGGAGGACGTGGTGGCAGCTGTAGTTTGAGCCCCTCGTGGAACCCTCTGAGAACAGCCACCCTGGTGGGATTAAGTCATGTGGCCAGTGAGAAGGACTGGAAGATCTGGGCAAAGTCGCAGTTCCGGAGACCTGGTGTAATCAGTACCAGGACTGGGATGTAGCCATACCAGGGTATACTCTATTTAGGAGGGACAGGGTAGGAAAAAGGGAGGTGGGGTGGCTCTTTAGGTGAGGGAAAACATAAAGGCCATGCAATACAGATGGAACAGGGAGAAGCGGAGGTACTGTGGGTCACACTGGAGAAAAGGAAAGGGAAAGGGGCAGCTAATCATACAGGGGTGATATACAGACCTCCAGTACAGGGGTAGGAGGGGGATAAGGTTATGATAGAAAAAATCCATGGAATGGCACACAAGGGGGAGGTATTGCTAGTGGGAGATTTCAATATACCGGATGTGGACTGGAGCACCCGTGCTGCAGCAACAGTTAAAAGTAGGAAAACCCTAGACTCCCTGCAGGGGGCGTTACTCAGGCAACTACTTAAGGAACCCACTCATGGGGTATGATAGTGGACCTGGTACTGTCAAACAGGGACAGTGTCGCTGACATCACAGTGGGAAGCCACCTGGGGACCAGCGATCATGGTACAGTGTGGTTCTATGTAAGGACTGTGCCAGAAACAAACCACACTAAAACGAGGGTCCTGAACTTCAGGAGGGCTGATTTCAAGAAAATGAGAGTGTGCCTCAGTGAAATCCTAGCAGGAATAAGGGAAATGAGTGGGGCAGAGGAAAAATAGGCAGGAATAAGGGAGGCCACTGAGAATGTAACAAACCTCTGTGCAAGGCAGATAAAAAAGAGCAAGAGAAAAAGAGAGACTGCTATGGTTCTCCAAGGAAGTAGCAGAGAAGGTAAGGGTGAAGAAGAAAGCTTTCAAAAGGTACAAGTCAAATCAGAAGGCAGAGGATAGGGAGGGGTATCAGGAGAAACAAAAGGAGGCAGGGAAAGCAGTTCAGAGAGCAAAGGCACAAATGGAGGTGAACACTGCCAAGTCAGTAAAAAAGGGAGATAAAACATTCTTCAGGAACAAAAATGAAAAATGGAAGAACAGGGCAGGGATAGTAAGACTGAATGGCGAAGTGAGGGGGGGGGGTGCGGAAGAGGACCAGAAGAAAGCAGACATGCTGAATAAGCACTTTTATTCAGTATTCACAAAAGAAGCGGTAATAGAAGGGCCAAAGATAAGGGAAAAAAGCATTAAGAGAAGGGAGACAGACACTAGCCCTTTTATGGAGGAGAGAATACTCGGGGAACTAGTGAAACTAAAAGTGGAGAAGGCAATGGGGCTAGAAGGGGTTCATTCAAGGATACTGAAAGAACTAAAGGAGGTGCTGACTGCACCTCTGACGGCCCTGTTCAATCTATCTTTGGATACAGAGGAAGTTCCAAGGGACTGGAGGAGGATGGATGTGGTCCTACTCCACAAGAGTGGAGATAGGGAGGTGGCACAAAACTGCAGACCTGTAAGCCTGACTTCGGTGGTAGGCAAAATTATGGAAACACTACTAAAAGAAAGGGATGGGGATTACCTTACAGCCAGTGGATTACAGGATCCTAAGCAGCATGGGTTCACAAGGAGGAGATCTTGCCAAACAAACCTGATTGAGTTCCTTGACTGGGTTACCAGAGAGATACATCAGGGAGGAGCAGTGGATGTGGCCTACCTGGATTTCAGTAAGGCCTTTGACACTGTTCCACACAGAAGACTGATAAACAAGCTTGGCAGCCTGGGAGTGTGTCCAAAGGTAGTAAAATGGGTACAAAGCTGGCTAGGAAACATGACTCAGAAGGTGGTGGTAAATGGGGTTCACTCGGAAGAAGGCACGGTGACTAGCGGAGTGCCGCAGGGGTCAGCACTGGGACCAGTCCTCTTCAATGTCTTTATTAGCAACATCACAGAGGGGTTGGAAGGCAAGGTATGCCAGTTCGCAGATGACACAAAAATCTGCAACAGAGTGGACACACCAGGGGGAGTGGAAAAAATGAAGGAAGATCTGAAAAAGCTGAAAGACTGGTTAAGTGTTTGCCAACTAGGCTTCAATGCCAAAAAGTGCAAAATTATGCACATGGGACTCAGAAATCCAAGGGCAACATATCAATTAGGGGAGGAGGGGGTAGAAACCACAAAACAGGAAAGGGACTTGGGGGTTATCATAAATGATGACCTGAAGGAAGCAGAACAGTGTGATAAGGCAGTGGGGAAGGCTAGTAAAATGATGGGGTGCATAGGAAGGGGTATCACCAGCAGAAAGAAGGAGGTAGTGTTACCCCTGTACAGATCAATGGTGAGGCCCCACCTGGAGTACTGTGTCCAGTACTGGAGTCCCTATCTCTGAAAAGACATAGATCAGGTGGAGGCAGCACAGAGAAGGGCAACCAAAATGGTGCATAGACTGCATCAGAAGCCCTATGAGGAAAGACTCAAGGAATTAAAGAGCTGCTGACACCTTAAAAAACTTTGAAAAACATAATAATTAGGTACAATTCAGCTACTATTCCATATGTATTCTAAAGATTCCTCCTCCCCAGTATTTATTACTAAGGACATTTGCATGAATACATGATCTTTATCCCTCAGGGTTCATCTGACTCTAGCTTACTCCCTACTTCAAGTCATAATCCTCTATTGTAACATCACAGTTTGTTGCCATGGGAGTAACTATGATGACACAACCAGTGCATTATGACATCAGGTAGGGAGACAGCAACAGGAATAGATGACTTCTTCAGGAGCAAAGATCCTGCTTTCATGCAGATGACTGCAGTAGTAAATAATGGGGTGGAGGATTACGTAACTAATGTGAAATACATGCTGGACTGTGTCGAAATATTATGTTTTGGTAAAGTTCTCCTGAAGGTGTCAGCTGCTCTTTAAATATGTACTCCCTGGAGGAAAGGAGGGAAAGGGGGCACATGATAGAAACGTTCAAATACCTAAAAGGTATTAATAAGGTACACGAGGGGGGCATCTTGTACAGAAAGAGATGCTCAAGGACAAGGGAGCATGATATGAAGCTGGAAGGGGGGAGACTTGGAGGGAATGTGAGGAAATACTTCTTCACAGAAAGGGTAGTGAATGTCTGGAACAGCCTCCCAGTAGAGGTGGTGGGTACAGAAACTGTAGCAGGATTCAAACATGCATGGGATAGACACAGGGGGACCCTAGTTACAGGGCGGGGGGTAGGCCAGAGATCTAATAGAGTCTATGGTAGCACAGTAGGTAGGGACTTTAGGGGAGACTAGGTGGGCCAAGAGGTCCTTTCCTGCCAACAGCTTCTATGTTTCTATGAGAAAAGCTGCTGTGAGAGAGGAATTCGGAGCCCTTTCGGCTCGATTGAAATGGGGACTTTGCTACCTGAATTTCAGGGACATTTGAATCATGCCCCGTGGAAGTAAATTGAGCTGTGTGGACAGTTTGTTTTGTGATTGCTGCCAATGTGCACCCCAGGATCATAGTGGTCCAAAATTGACATGTGCTGTCTACATCAACACCTGTGATTTCTTCTGCTCCATGGAGTGTTATTAAATGGGACCCCCCACTATTGTTCTGCAAAGTTATAATCTCTAGTTATTTTTGAACTACTGTTGGGACTAATATTAATTTCCTTGCAGCCCAGCACCCGAAGAACCTGGCACCCTTTTGCAGTGATCGGAACCTGCAAACTTAAGCCATCTTTGGAATAGTGTCTGCTGTGGTCCTCTCTTTCCACAGACATTCCACCCTCATACCCCTAGGCATCAGGGAGGGGGTGGGCTACAATGTGGGGCTCATCCGAGATGTGTTTTGGGGTACTTGGATGGCTTTGTGACCCCTTTTGGGATGTTGGGTGGGGAAGCTTTTCCAGTGCATTGGATGAACTAGTAATCAGGGCTGTGCAATATGGCGTAGAAGGACAGTGAAAATTCATGCCTTGTGATGAAGGTGGGCACCTGGAAGTCTGCGAACAGGGACTGTTGTGCTTGGTCCATGTGTGGGGTATGCAAATGAACTTGCACCAGATTGGCTGATTGGACTGGCTGGGTTGCTGGGGAGAAAAGATGTTTTCCCCTCGGCAAGTGTTTCTGTTGTTTTGGGGAGAACTGTTGTGGACTGAATACAGGCAACACTGACTGAGGAACTGGGTGTCTACAACATTTTGGAGAGTAATAAAACAGAGAAAGATGTCCCAGGCTCCAGCTGCTTTGAATGTTCCTGTGTCTTCCAGCATGTTAAAGTGAATGTGTGAGATGGTAGCTAAGACCTTTGCCACTAGAGAGTGTGTTCTATGCTAGCAGAGCATCTCTGAGACTGAACTTTGCCCAGTGTGTCACCAATGTTATGGTGATCAATCCAGGGGGTTGTGGCTACCAGTCTGTGTCTCTAACCCACCATTGGGCCAGCATGTCTGCTACCTCATTAGAATCTGAGGGATGGGAGGATGTTCTGCCATCAGCAAGCCGGAGTGACGGAGCAGGAGCCCCTGTTTCCAGTGCCCCACCGGACAGCCTTGAGGCATCTGCTCAGCCGAGGGACCCTGATGACCTGCCATCGGAGTTAGTACAGCTTATGACTCCTGAGGACTTTTCCAGGTCATTGCAGTTTGTGGATGAAGAGCAGCCTGGAACAGCTGAGGCAGCTAAGGCCTAGTTGCTTGGCCTTCAAGAGACTGTTGTTCATTCTAAAGTGGAATCAATAGCACAGACACAGGCAGAGCAGTCAGGGGAGAGACCCCTGATGAGCATGGTGGTGCAGAGGCAGCAAATCAAAGTAATCCAGTAGTGGCAGAGGTGTTAGAGGAGGACAGAGCTAATGACCTCCCAGGAGACTATGCCCCCATGGTGCTGACTGTAAAGAAATCACCCAGTTTGTCCCCTGTTCATGCTTCTCAGTTGAGCCCTATCCGCCAACTAAGGGAACATGAAAGGTATGATCGAGGCTACCATTAAAGGACCTGGATACTGGAAGGGCAAGCACCCTGGACCACCATTCGCAGCTTGCCTGAGGGGTCGCAGGCAGAGAGAATTGTGAGGTGCCATGTCCAAGAAGAGTACCTTCATTATGAGTACCCATACCTGCCTGAAAAAAATGTGGGATGAGATTGAGGGGAAAAGACAAGACTGGGTATTTTGAGACATCCTTGGCAAAATATATCGCAAACATGGCCTGGACACTTTTAGCAGTACCCCTGCGCTGCAGGAAGCTCAATGTGTGACCTGCCAGATTTGCTTGAATAATGCATATAAAGGACTGACCCGCACTTAGCATTGTGCTGTGCTCCAAGATATTTAAGGTGAGTGCACGAAATTTGCAGTGGAAGCGACTGATTCATATGGGTGCCTTTGTGCGAAACCAGATCCACGGTTTTATTACGGCAGGCGCGAATGGTAACCTGGACTGAAATCCCTCCCCCCCTGAAGTTTTCTCCCCTGAAATTAAGTGGACTAATCTTGGGACTCAATGATTCTACTGTTTATTGTTTTGGATTATATTAAAGCATTTATAGTTGTGGGGGGGGGGGATTGGGGTTGTATTATGCAAATTACTGCATTTAATCCATTGTTGCATGTTAATGCTACTTAGTTTCATGCATATTCTGGTTATGAAAAGTGTCTCCATTTGAAGTCACATTGGTAGGAGTCATCATGGGATTAGTCTAGCTAATTGGGTAGCAGCCCGAAGTTTGGGCAGTAATGGTGCATAGGCAGTTTAGGTCAGGCAGTATTGGGCAGTAATGTTTAGAGTAGTGGGGGTTGGGACACCACCTCTTGGAATCTTGGGCAAACCATCCCAAATGACCAAGTGAGTGGGTGGCCAGGTGGAAGCTCGAGCGTTTGTGTGAATCGAGCTTCAAGTTTGGGCCTTGGGTTTGGATTTCTCATATAATCCACCCCGTGGTGGTGCAGCCTTTAGCTCTCTGGATTCTTGGTGAAAGGGGAGTGTGCATACCCTTTTGACTGTGGCCCAGTGGAATGGCTGTTTGGGCTTTAGGTGCTCACCAAGGACAGCAAGCATTTAAGTGGGGGAGAGTTGTAACCCCCCCTTTGGGGTTTGAACCTAGTGCTGGGGTACAGTTCATGCCTGGATTAACTAATGTTCTTGCACACTTCATGGCTGTGGGTGACTAACTGGATTTCAGTAGTAGTTAAAGGATTAATCCTGAGCCTCCTGTGGGACCTGCTGCTGGCAGGAGGTTGCCACTGGGTGGGCAGGATAAAAATGGAGGGACATAGAAGTTGAGGAGTTCCCCTGAGGGAGATCAAGTTGGAAGCAAGACTGGAGTGGGGCCAATTGCCCACTCCCATCAGTCACTGTAATGTTTCTAGGTCAGAGTGAGAAGACTAAATCTGCAGGAGGACATGGCAACAGCCATAGTTCGAGCCCTGCATGGAACCCTCCGAGACCAGCCATGTGATTAAGCCATGTGGCCCAATGAGAAAAGCTGCCCTGAGAGAGGAATTCAGAGCCCTTTCGGCTCCACTGTGATGGGGACTTTGCTGCCTGGGTTTTGGGGATATCTGAGTCACACCCCATGAAAGTAAATTGAACTGTGTGGACTGTTTGTTTTGTGATTGCTGCCAATGTGCACCCCAGGATCATAACGGTCCAAAATTGATATATGCTGTCTACCTCAACACCTATGATTTTTTCTGCTCCATGGAGTGTTATTAATTGGTTACTAAATGGGATCCCCACCGTTGGTCTGCAAAGTTATGGTCTCCAGTTATTGTTGAACTAGTATTGGGACTAATACTAATTTCCTTGCAGCCCAGCACCCGAAGAACCTGGCACCCCAGTGCAGTGGTTAGAACCTGCAAACTCAAGCCACCTCTAAAATAGTGCCTGCTGTGCTCCCCCTTCCCATGGACATTCTACCATCATACCCCTAAACATCAGAGAGGGGGTGGACTACATAGAGGATAATGGATGGGCAACAGTAAACAACACTCAGTGTCAGTGGCTCAGCAGGTAGCACACTCACCTCTGAGGCCGGGAGATCAGTAGGCTGTGGGTTCTATCCCCACACCAGGCACTTGGGTTATTATCCCAATACTGACACTGTAGTGCAGCATGAGGGGGTGCTGCACTCCTGAGGTGCCGCCTTTGATGAGACGAAAACGAGGTCCCATCTGCCTGTTCTGGTGGTAGTTCAGGTGAATGTTAAAGATCCCATGGCACTTCTCGAAAAGAGCAAGGGAATTTCCCTGGTGCAATGGCCAAATTTCCTCCATTCACGAAAAATACCACCAACAGCTTAATCTGGTTCAAGGTCTGTTGGCATTCATCTGTATCCCCCTCCCCCGGGTCGTGCCTGAAAATAGGAAGGATTTGTCTAGTGCACTTACCTGGTCAACAAAAACTAAATAAAAACACTGTTGGTCACTTTGAGTGGTTGTCATGACAACCATGTAAACCTTGAGAATGAAACTGGAGAGCTTTATGGTTGTCATACAACCTTGAGAAGTGAAGACAGTGTTGTTGTTTACTGATGCCCATCCATTGTCTTGTATAGTGTATGGGCATTAGTAATGTGATTTCCATCTTTGCGTGACATCCCCAACCCCACCCAAAAACAATCCTTACTCATAGCCCAATAATAATTGTTGCCAACAATAAACATAAAAAAATAAAGCAAACGAAACACGGAGTGAACTGAAGAACGAACATGTGATTGCCATAAACGGGCCGGGGGGGAGGGGGCTAGGGAAGTGAGGCATTGAACTTTACAGTACTATTTTTTTTGTAAATTTCATTTTTATTGATTTTCGAACTTATTTACATACAGACAGACACACTTGACAGGTCATTGTTAGTTAATTTCATGTGAATAATAAATTAAGGATTTAGTAATTATTTGATAATAGATTTTTCAATAGTTACAAAGAGGTCGAGGCATTTGATACATGTATCGGGCTTCAGAGATAAACTCAGGGCTTGACAAATCCTATAGCCCGACGTCCCGGACTACCATTTTTTATGTAGGGACAAGCAGATGCCAGAGTACTGCTTGTCCCACGGACTACCATGCTGCAGTTTAAAATTTGCAGGTTTTTACCTGCTTTTCCCTCGCTGGCCACTAGATGGAGTCTTTGTGCGCATTGTTGAATGCACGCACCCGCCGCACCACAGCTGCGCGCCACCGTGCCCCATGTCCCGACTCCCGAATTAACTGTGCAATCGGGCACCAGCAGACACTTGGGGAGGCGCGAGGGTGGCGCCAAGAAGAAACGCGCTCGTAACTGGTCAAAATAGCCAGACTGACAGGCTAGGCAGCCTATAGCTGATGGTACAGTCCTGTCAGTCCTGGCTATTGGTGATCGCATTAGGGGTTGGACTGGAGCTCTCAGAGTGGCAGTAGCTCCGTGCACGTTGGCAAACGCGCCATTTCGCTGCTCGGAGAGAGGCAGAGAGCACATCATTTCTGTTTGGAGCACAGTCAAACTGTGTATTTGGGTCCGATTGCCGCGAGTCACTAGCAAATCAGTAATAGGAGAGAGAAGTTAGAATATAATAATAATTTGGAGCAGGAGAGTAGGAGGATCTGTAGTTTAGGGGGAGGGGGATGTGAGAGGAGAGAGAGTTTGCTTAGAGTGGAAAGTCTGATAAAACAATCTGCTGATTATATATATATATATATATATATATATATATATATATATATAAAGGGAGAAGGGAGAACTAAGCAAAAACACTGCACACTGAATTCAGGAGCTGTGTGTGTTGTTTGGACTCATGTGTGACTCGAGAAGTGAAGAAAATAAAAGGATACACAGCTCTTAAATAAATAAAAAGGCAAAAACATGAGACTCTAAGTGGGGAAAGTGATTGTGTGTTGAATTTAAATTGTGGAATTACTAAACATTTCAATAATAATCGTGTGATAAGGGTTGGTGTGTGTGTGTGTGTGTGTGTTTGTGAGACAAGCCTGCCTTCCCTGAGAGAGCAGAGATCAGGGACTTGGACCTGACTGATAATGTGTGCCTCCTGCAAGACCACCGAACCTGCCCTGAGAGCCTAAGGGTAGAGTAGAGGAAATTGTGGAAGGGAGAACTGAATACTTAATAAAGTAAACAGTCGCAGTATAAAAAGAGATTGATACCCCAAAAAAAAAGATAGCTACCTTAAATAAACTTATTAGCTAGTACTTTGTCCTACCAAGTACTTGGTGGAGGTGTGTGGTGGCTGTGAGGAGACCCAACCTGCCCTGAGAGGAGAGGGTACAGGAATTTGGGAACAATCATGGACTTTTTCTTAGAAATATACTATAGGAAGGGGAAAGGGAAAACATTTTTGTGTGAAAAGTGACAGTGACACTACACAGAAGAAAATAATAAACCCTAGCTAGTACTTTTGGTGGAGGTGTATGTGTGTGCGGCTGTGAGGCCATCAAGCCAAACCTGACCTGAGAAGGGAAAAGGCATTTTTGGGGACACCGAAAAAATAAAATAAACCTACCAGTACTAGCTACACTGGTGGAAGTGTTTGTTTGTGTGTGGCTGTGAGACGGTCTCCGAACCTGCCCTGAGAAGGGAAAAAGCAATTTCCTGTTAGTACTCCGTCTGGCTCTGGACCCAGCGCCCTCCCACCTAATCACCTATAGGAAGGGGAAAGGGAAAAACATTTTTTGTGTGAAAAGTGACAGTGACACTACACAGAAGAAAATAAGAAACCCTAGCTAGTACTTTTGGTGGAGGTGTATGTGTGCGGCTGTAGAGGCCATCAGGCCAAACCTGACCTGAGAAGGAAAAGGCATTTTAGTGCACCGAAAAATCAAATAAACCTACCAGTACTAGCTACACTGGTGGAAGTGTTTGTTGTGTGTGGCTGTGAGACGGTCTCCGAACCTGCCCTGAGAAGGGAAAAGCAATTTCCTGCTAGTATCTGCCTGGCTTCTGGACTCAGCTCCTCCCACCTACCCACCTCTGTCCTGCCCTCTTGTAGTGCTGCATAAGCACAACAGCTTAAGGTAAAAATTACAGTAACACAACACACACAAAGATAACACAAAATAGAATTTTATTGTGTACAATATTGTGTACAATAATACAACAATCTTTATTAGTTTATTTCACAATTGCAGCATAGAAGACAGTTAAAATAATGCAACAAAATAAGCCAAAGAAGTTACTCTATTTTCCTTTGGACAGGGAAAAATCTTCTTCATCGGAAACAAAAAGTAAAGAGCCTGACCCTGAGCCTCTTCACAGTCTGAAAGCCAGCCCCAACCAGCCCCTCCTGGCCCTACTAGTAGTCAGGAAAAACCGACCAAGGTTCTCGGTCTGGGTCTGTGTTTGTAGACATAACAGGCGATCAGTCTAACTTGACCGCATTAGTTTCTGAAACGAGTGAGCATAACAGTAGCAGCAGTTCAGTGCCATCACATTCTGGTTCAGTACAGGTAAAGCTACCTCTCATTTTAGATGATGAGGAAATAAACACTGAGAAAAGAAGCAAAGATAAAAAATATGATGTTGAAAAAGGGCTCGAACATTTCAGCATCACTGGCTAAACTCAGTTTACCTGGTTAAGGTATGATGACCAAAATACGCCATGTACTGCTCTGCCTGTGAGAAATATCCCACTCTTGCGACTCCTGCTTATTCAAAAAAACCTAATGTGTTTGCCACTGGTTCAAATAATTTCAGAATTGAGTCCGTGAGAGCCCATGAGAAATCGAATCCACATATAATTTGTGCAAACCAGCATAGTCACGAAACTGGTCAACATGCAGTCAATTTTAACATATCTGAAACTGCAATATATCATGCATTTTCTCAAATGGAGGAAGTCGCCAAAAATAAAATGAGGCATTTATTTAACACCGCATATTCCTTGGCTAAAAATTTACGTCCTTTCTCAGATATGGAGTGGCTTTGCACATTGCAAGAAAAAAATGGGGTTAAACTCTGCAGCAATTACGCAAATGGTAAACGGGCCAGAGATTTCTGTAACACAATATCAGCTGTTATGTCTACAACACAGATCCAGACTATCAAAAATACAAAATTCGTTACCGTTCTTGCAGATGGCAGTACAGATGCAAGCATTGTAGAGTGGGAAAATGTCTTCCTTCGTTTTGTTGATGGCGCAGAAAAAAAAGTTACAACTGTGTTAATTAAAGCTGTACCTCTTGAACATTCTCACGCAGATGGAGTTTTTAAAGCAATAACCTCTGCACTTGAGTCTGTTGATCTTTCTTTGCTGGACCTTAACGATGTGAGCAGACCTGGACCAGTTCTCGATGTGCCAACTTTGATGGTGCTAGTGTGATGATGGGCCATACAGGTGGCGCCATAGCAAAAATCCAAGAACATGTCCCCACTGTAATACCCATGCATTGCGTAGCCCACAAACTGGAGTTAGCAGTTCTCGACGTCATGAAAAAAAATCCCTTTGTTCAAAAAGTAGGAAACACCTTGAAAGGAATTTTTAAATTTTACCACTACAGCCCCAAGAAACTTCGGGAACTGCAGGAAATAGCAGATGTCATACACACCGAGTTGGCTCATTTCAGTGCAATAAAGCAAGTGCGTTGGCTTGCAAGTAAGACACGCTCAGTTCATGCTGTTCAAGTCAACCTGCCTACAGTAATTCAGCATCTTGAACATGTGTCAAACTCTGCTGGTGATGATGGGGCCAAAGCAAAGACTTCTAAGAGATGCGCACGCAGTGCAGTTTGTAAATCACTGTTTATTCTTCAAGATTTTCTGCCAATATTGAAAAATTTATCACTTGAATTTCAGAAAGATGACCTACTAATATTAGAAGTCCCCAACTCGTTGAGACATGCTTACTTCAGTTGACTGAGCTAAAAACAAGAGCTGGAAAGTTTATGACATCATTTCTGAACCAATATAATCCTGCAGAGAAATGCATGAACTACCTCATTTCAAAACGTGGCAGTGAGGACAAGATTGTTCCTTTTACTTTCAAAGGAACTGCCCAGAAGTAAATTTATGACTGATACACAGCTGCACAGTTTAATAGATGCAGCAGTATCTTACATTGATCAGCTGCTGAATTTCTCGAAGAACCTCTGAAATGGTTCAGTTGCTTGGATTCAAAATTTTGATCTGTCACGAGAAGAACTTGCACAATTTGGCACAACTGATTTAAGTAATTTATTAGACTACTTTCACAACTTTTTTCTGAAGATCATGTAACCAGTATAAAAAGGAGTATTGTGCATTAAAAGCAATGCTTAAGTCTGCCGTTGACAAGCCATATCTACAAGTGTATTCACGACTACTACGAGAGAAACCTGCCCAGCTTGCTCACATCCTTAACCTAATAGAAATGTTACTGGCTATGAGTGTGTCTACTGCTAAATGTGAGAGAGTATTCTCCATTCAGAATCGTATCAAAACAAAAATAAGAACAAGTTTGGCTGATGACACGCTCCAGTCACTTCTGCATATAGCAGTTGAAGGCCCTGCATTAGACAGCTTTGATCCGGATCAAGCTATCAACCACTGGCTACTATCTGGTCCTGGCACATGCCACATTCATGGTCATCATGGTCATGCTAGTTCAACTACTAGTTCTGCTGATTCACGCGAAAATGTCCCTGAGGCTGTCACTAGTCTTGATGACGACATGACTGAATATGATGCTCCGCCGAGCAAGCTCAGGCTTCCTGTAACTTTTCCCGATGCTGATACTGTACTGTCTGCTACTCTGCTGTAATGATGTTCTCACTGTGCTGCAGGCTGGCACTCTGTGCTGCTGCTGCAACCACACTTGCTGTCAGTTCCTCGCTAACACGCTAATTTGTCTATGCTCGCAGCCTCGCCATGCTGCTGACAAAATAAAATCATATTATTTATTCTCCTTATTGTCTATTTCAACACTAAATAACTACTACAATAAATCCATTGAGTTTTCTGTAGTTTGATACTTTCCATTAAAAATATGCCATCTTATACCGGGACTACCAACTCAAGCACTGGGACAACTACTTTTGGATAAGCCACTTGTCTGTGGACAAGTACCTAATTTTAAAATTTGTCAAGCCCTGGATAAACTGCCCCCAGTGTTAAATTTAAGGAAAAATCCATAGAACATTTTGGGACTTAGTGCCTAGAGTATCATATACTTAGGGCTAGTGTGTGAGTGCTCAAGCACCCAACCCCTCTTTCCCCTCCAGCCTCCAATTACGGGTTACAGTCTAATGTCTTATTGTGGTATATTTCTCCCAGCACTAGGCCCGCAGCCTCCCTCCCCTCAGTGTCCCTAATGTGGGAAGGACCTGCCAAGGGTTCCATGACATCCCTCTATGGGACGAAAGTATCATCCCAGAGCATGTAGTATACAATATTTGCCAGCGGGTCCACCTGGAAGTGAAAGTCTCCTTCCTTTCATTCATGTTGTGAGTAATTTGTTCTAACTGATAAATCTGTTTGGTTATAACTCATGGTCTGGTATTGTAGGTGTCTTGGAAGTCAGCCAGAATTTTGTTATTGATTTCTTAGCTGCTGTTAATAGCAAGTGTAAGAGATATTTAACGCTGGAACTCCTGTATTCTTTGGTGAGTGTCAGAAAGAGGTACATTTTTCTTGTTAGTTGAAGTTGGAGATCAAATATCTCCCTCAAATGTTTCTCCAATTGTTTGAAGAAATTTTGGAGAGCTGGCCATGACCACATGACAGGTGTGTGACCAGCCTTTACCTCTCCGCATTGTCGCCAGCAAACTGCCGAGTTGGCGGGAGATTAGTGCCTAGTTACCACAGGGGTTCTGAAGTATCTAATGAGATTCTTCCATGCATACTCACGCCATTGGTGTGAGCTGGTGAATCTGGCCACATACCGGCAAGCTACCTGCCAGTCTTCTTGTGTGAGGGGACTGCCAATCTCGTCCTGCCATTGCAGGCGTATGTTCTCCGTCAGTGTTTTCCCTTGAGGGTTCAGTGCTTGATAGTAAGTCGATATCAGGTGTGGGCTCTCTGGGTTGTTGTTAAGGTGGAGCTGGATGTTTAGCAGTGGAGGATAGGTATCGGGGGTTTGTACTGCAATAGGTAGACCCTGAAAGAAGTGTCGTAGCTGTAGGTTCCTGTAGAAGTTCCGAGGAGGGAGGCCAAATTGTCTTTGTATGGTCTCAAAGGACCAGAGTATCCCCTGCAAGACTATCTGTGGGATATATCTCAGACCATATCTTTCCCATTCGTGGAAACCATGATCCAGTCTTTTTGGGGGAAAGTCACCTAAGCTGGTGATCAGGCAGATCAAGGCTAGGAAGGGGGACAGCCGCTGGCATTTTCTGACGTTCTGCCAAACCCTTCTGCTGTGCCTACTCCAGGGGTTTGAGGGAAGGGGGAACACCAATTCAGTCCCTGAGCAGTACAGAGACTGGAAGTAGTCCATATCCTGGGTCAGGGTTTGCTCTATTTGCATCCAATGTGAAATGGTAGTCTTGTTCTGCCTAGCTATTAAGTGGGTTAGATGCACTGCAAAGTAGTATAGTTGCAGGTCTGGGAGGGCTAACCTTCCCTTCTGACATGGGAGGGTGAGCAATTTCAGTCGGACCCGGGGTCTCTGACCAGCCCAAATAAACTGCAAGATAAGGCGAGTCCAATCCCTGATAGTTTTTTTTAGGAATAAAGATGGGGATATTCTGAAATAAGTATAGAGGTCTGGGTAAGGTGACCATTCGGACTAAGTCTATCCTCCTAGTGAGTGTCAAGGGCAAAGTAGCCCAAGAGGCCAAATCTGCTTTTAACTGTAATGTAAAGGGCCCATAATTGTTTTTATAGGCTGTTTCACTCATCTGAGAAATAAATACTCCTAGGTATTTTAGTTTGATTAAATTCCATCGGCATGGTACGACAGTATGAATCACTGCCGAGGGGTAATAATGAAGGGTGAGTATCTCTGTTTTCGTTAGGTTCAGTTTATAGCCCAAGACCTGGCCGAACCCATCCAGTGCTTGTTTTATAATTGGGAGGGTTTCTTCAGGATTTGAAAGATACGATAATACATCGTCAGCATATAGTGCTATTCGGTGTTCCGTGTCTCCCATCATTACTCCCCTTATGTCTTTGGCTTCTCTAATATATTGTGCTAGGGGTTCAGTGTAGGCCATGAACAGGAGAGGAGACAGGGGGCAACCCTGTCTAGTCCCTCTTTTCAAGAGGAAGTATTCAGAGTGGTGTCCTCCGACCTTGACGCATGCCCAGGGGGATGCATAGATATTCCGGAGGGCTGCTATCAGAGGCCAAGGGAGGCCCAACTTGTCCAGGACTTTATACAGGAAAGGCCAGGAGACCCTGTTGATTGCTTTTTCAGCATCGAGACTAATCAGGGCTGAGGGTGAGTCAGAGGTTTGCATTTAGTGGGTGATGTGGAGTGTACGTCGAATATTATCCATTGTGGAGCGGTTCCTCACAAAACCTGTCTGGTCTTGATCAATCAATTGGGGCATGACTTGATCCAGGCGTTGGGATAAAATATGCATAAATAACTTATAGTCAGTATTCAGGACTGAAACTGGCCTGTATGAGCTGCATAACTGCGGGTTTTTCCCTATTTTCAGGATAACTGAAATAGTTGCGTAGGACCAGGGTGGGGGGGGTCACCCTCCAGGATTGAGTTAAACAGGGTGAGGAGACCAGAGGCCATCTGTTGTTTCATGGCCTCATAAAACTCACTCCTGTATCCATCCGGACCTGGTGCTTTTAGGGATTTTGATGTGGATATTGCCTTAAAAAGCTCATGCTCAATTATAGGGGAGGTCAATGCCTCAACCTGGTTCGCCGAGAGTCGGGGGAGGGTTATCCTCTGCAGGTAATCAGAGATCAACTGCTCTCCAGGTGTACCTTCAGGGGTGTAAAGGGTGGAATAATATTCAGCAAACACTTCTGTGATGTCTTGTAACTTAGTTAATGGCTGGCCTCCAGAGGGGCACCTAAGGGAAGTGACTGCTGAGGATTTCCTCTGTCTACGCATCTGGTAAGCCAGTAGTCTGGTAGACCTAGGTCCCACTTTGTAATACCTCTGCCTCAGGAAAGTCAGAGCAATCTCTGTCTGTTGTAGCACTAGGCGGTCCAACTCTACTTTCATCTCCTGAAGCAGAGGTAGAACCAATGAATTCCTCACCTTGTGTGCCATTTGTAAGAAATGAAGGGTCTCCTCTAACTTAGTCCTATGTTCCCTTCGGTGTCTATTCAGTACCATTGTGTGTTGTATAATGTGGCCTCTGAGTACCATTTTTATTGTGTCCGAGAGTATTGCTGGAGAAGTTTTATTTGGAGGATTAAACTCCAAAATCTCAGTTATTTTATCTGAGACAAACTCACAAAATTGCTCCCAGCGCAAATAGTATGGGTTAAGCCACTATCTGGTATTTTTGGTTTTAAGATCCATGTCCCATGTTGATATCAGGGGGGCATAATCAGAGAGGGTAATATCACCCAGGTGTGCATCCCCTAGCAGGTTCAAGCTTTCCAGCTGGGTGTAGGTTTGGTCTATATGGGAATATGTCCTATGAACGGCAGAATAATGCGAGTAATTCCTAGTATGTGGATTGAGATGTCTCCAGACATCAACCCATCCAACCTCAGCCGTGAATCTCTTAAAGAATTTCTGTGTTGGTGAACACCTCAGGGTTCTCAGGCTAGAGAAATCCAGAGAGGGGTCCTGCGCTAGGTTGAAGTCTCTTGCTAGTAGGAGAATATCCTTTGTATTTTGCACAATTCTGTCCAGCAGGGCCTTCAATTGGGGGATGGGGAGTGTGGGGGGACATATACATTAGCTAAGGTGACTTCCACTCTATTTAGCGTATCCTGGACTATTGCTAGCCTGCCCTCCGGATCCTCCAGTGTGTGCCCATGCTGAAAGGGAGTCCCTGGTGGTATAAGTATAGCCACTCCCAGCCGCCTATCCCACCTACTAGATGAGCTGTATAAAGTTCCCCGACTTAATTTAGCCAGCTTGAGATGTTCCGCAGCATTTAGATGCATCTCCTGCAGGTAAATCAAGTCAGCTCTGCTCTTACGCAGATACAACAAAACTTGTGAGCGCTTAATGGGGGAGGTCAACCCATTTATGTTTTGAGAAAGCAGCTTTATGCAGGGGTTAGCCATATTTGCCCTTATTAGGTTTCACTATCCAGGGGAGGACCCCATTCATACCTTACATAGATACATAGACAGTGTCGGCAGATAAGGGCCTATGGCCCACCCAGTCTGCCCATTTAAGTTTGTAAGTTCAGTTTATGTTTTCCAGGAAGTCTGTTGCCCCTTACCCCTGACCTCCAGAATTCCTTTATGTCTATCCCATGCATTCTTAAATCCCGTGATTGTTTCAGCCCCCACCACTTCCTCTGGCAGGGTGTTCCACTTGTCCACCACCCATTCTGTGAAGAAATTCTTTCTTCACGCTTCCTCTGAATCGTCCCCCCTCCAACTTCATCCCATGCCCTCTAGTCCTGGAACATCTTTTTCGCTTAAAAATAGTGCATTCCTGCACCCTGTTCCTCCCTGTAAGATACTTGTATGTCTCTATCATATCCCCTCTCTCCCTCCTCTCCTCCAGGGAGTACATGTTCAGTGCCTTCAACCTGTCCTCATAGGAATCCTTTTGAAGTATACCTGTCTTCTTTAACAGCCAATAGCAACAACATTGCGAACAACAACAGTAAACATTTAAACAGAATACAAACAGCCACACACATAACCCAAGCCATGATGAGTCCAACTGGGTTCCCATCACAGGAGGTATCGAACAGGTGCTTCCAATTGTGAGAATCTGAACCAGTATCAGATTCCGTAGTAAGGAAACATTCTTACTATGAGGCTTCATCTTAGAGTGAGATGCCTCTGAACATCTATAGTGTCCTTTAGGGAAAAGGGGGATGGGGTTAATGGGATGTCTTGGGTAGGCCTGCCGAGACCACTTATATTGGTGTTGTACCACAGCTGTGTGTAGGCTGCACTATGTAAGCCTCTGCTATACCTGACCAGTGACTAGTGGCACAGTTTGAAGGGGGGAAGGGTCACCCCAGGAGAATCAGAAAGCGATGAACTTTACAGTACTATTACAGCTGTTTGGATATCAGACAGTGAAAGAGACACATGAGGGTGAGAGACAAAAATAAAGAGATTGTCTGCAGGCTGTAAAAAGAACAACATGTGACTAAGTGGGTGAGAGCGGGTTTGAAGGATTTTCAGCACAGATGGGGTTAGGAAGTAGGCGCAGATATAAAAAAAAAAAAAAAACAGACTTCAAACCAAATTCTTGATGTTCGAGCAGCTGTGCTGCCTAGGAAACAGCCACAGGAGTTGATTCCATTTTGTTGTACCATCGATATGATGAAGAAGAATCAGCATTTATATAGCGCTTTTCATACACAGTTTCCCAAAGCACTTTACAAGCAATGCTAGACTGGTAGTGAAGTGACTGAATGTGTGGTGGCAGCCATATCGCACATCATCACCCACACACAGCCTGGATGTTTGCATGAACCGGTTTATGGGAAGGGGAATGTTGGCCAGGACACCAGGAATGTTCCCTGCTCTTTACGAAGAGTACCCTGGGTTCTTTTACTTCCACCTGGACACCCACCAGAATGGGCAGAAGGGACCTCGGTTTAACATCTCATCCAAAGGACGGCACACCCCAGCAGTACAGCACCCCCCAATACTGCACTCGGATGCCAGCAATTTTTAGGTGCAAGTCCATCCTGGTGTGGGACGAGAACCCACGACCTTCTGGTCCAGAGGCGGATGTGCTACCAACTGAGCCACGCTGACATCGATGGTATAACAACAGCATGACGACACATCAATGGTACAACAATGCTGGTAAAAGATGGAATTTGACTAATAACTGCATTCTACCATACACTATATATATATATATATATATATATATGTATATATATGTTTCAAGTTGCACTTAATTATATTGTAGCCTATAACTGATTCTATCTCATTTGTCATGTATTGTGTGAAATGTAAAAATGTATCTAATATGTGATGCCTCATTATATTGTGACTGTAAATCTGAGTTGTAATTTACTTTGAGTTTATGCTTTTTGAGTACCTATATCTCATTTATATTTCATTTATGTTTCTGTGCTGTTTGTGAATGAAGTCCTGGTCGCCCCTGAAAATGGGATACTAGTCTCAATGGTCCCACCCAGTAAACAAATTTCAATAAACAATAAGCTATTTTTAAAGCATCAGAAGTAAGGAAATCAGATGTTGGTTTATTTTTAAACCTTGACCCTGCCCACACCCATGTGCAACCCGCATGAACTGCACCAAACTGAGTGCCAAAACTCAATCCAGATGCCAATCCCAAAGGGCCCTGTGTGAAACAAGTTAGGACTCTGGTCCTGTTTTGTGGCAAGCAGGGACCCAGGCATAGGAGCTCTTGTCTGGAACTCACCACACCTGAAGAAACAGTGTGGGTAAGGTGGTGAAGGTCTGTATCCGTAATCAGTGCCTCTGGCAAAAGGTTATGGGTAATTTGGGACCTGTTTCTGCTGTAGTCTCCCAGTGTGACCTGAATGCCCATAATCCCCTTATTAAGATATATGACAGGGTCACCTATTATATAATAAATGTGCTTATGTCCATAGTACCCCTTCAGTGTCTATCAGGGAGCCATTACCAGAACAAAAGGTGAAGATGTAAGGACAACCAATAAAAGCCTGCTACTTGACACCATTTATACTTGTGGACAGTTGTTTGTATCTCTGTGAGTCCTTCTGGGTCCCTCTTGTTTTCTTGCACCTGGTATGCCCAGAGTCCCCATCTCCAGAGTAAATATAATGGGCCCTATGTGCACATGGGTACAGGTTACATGCCAAAGGTGCATAACTCGCATGCGCAACTCCGTACCTGTGGACAGGTGTGCGCATGCCGGTATACACTACTGGCCACCACCTGTCTGCAGACCCGCCCCCCCCAGCACACAGATCCATGCAGGGCAGGCGCAGGTGGAATCCCAGATCCAGCTGGGCATCCACTTGGATGCCTGGCATTGGTCTGCGAGTAGATCACTAACATGGCGGGGTGAGCGTTAGCTGCGCGCCTCGTGGATGTCCGATGGCTGGCGGCTGTGGCAGGTGAGGGAGGGAAATGCCACAGGCCTTCCGATGTCACCAATTGGTGCAATGGGATGGGTGGGGGATTGAATGCTGGCAGGACATCGGGGGGAGCCTGGGGGCTGCATCCATGAGTCAGTGTGCTTCTGTGTTTTTTTGGGGGGGAACAAGGTGGTAGCGTGCGGCCGCACACCGCTGCATGCTGGGGTGGGTAAGAGGCACTGGGTGGCCCAATACAGAGGCCCCAGTGGGTGGGTGGGCTATTTGCCTTGTAGCCTGGTGGGTTCCAGAGTGTGCACAGGGCATGTAGAAGGTTTTCGGCAGGGTTCTACCTGGTGTACCCTGTGCCCCCCATGCAGCTCCGTGGCCAGCACTACATGCCTTTGTTCATGGCGTGTAGTGCTGGCATGCCCCTCGCCTGCCCCAGTGCATTACTCTTTGCGCAGCTGGGGGATTGGGTGTATATGTACTGCGTGCCCCCCCTAGTGCATCAGGTGCGGGGGGCGCATAGGGTACAGAGTGGTTGCACGCCTCAGATACATATATGTAGCCACCCGGCCCCATTAGTGCATAGGGTTGAATATTTGTGATTGGCACTGTGCATGCTTATATGGTGCTTTTTCAGCTGCAAACCGTTAGTGGGAGAGGGGGTTATGTTTATATTCTTTTCAATGATGTCACTGTTATGGCCACATCTCACTACCATAGTAGCAATAATACATTTAGAGGCTGCAAGTAGCATTATGCAAATAGAAACCCAGATTTTTTTTTTTTTTTACAGATGTCATACAGTTCAAGTGCAAATCTCTTTCTGTAGATGTTACAAATACAGAGATCTCCTGAACCTGTCTGACACTATTTCATAAGACCAAATCCCAAATACAGTACTCCACATCCTTCTCTTCTACCATTATATAGTTAAGTGATAAGGCATGATGGGGTTACCATGAGCTAATCCCATCCCCACCTCACCTAACCACATGAGCTGGAGGTGAGCACAGCTGACATGGGGTGAGATTATTGACTGGTTACCCACCCCCCATGTTCCCTTACAACTACTGTGAAACTCATTTTTACATTTCAAAATATAAAAAAAAAATACTGCCAGCTCCCATGTGGGTGCTCCTGTCCTGTATCAACCAATGGCAGGCTGTGAGCAACCCATATGGATAGCTTATGGTATTCATATGAGTGCTAGCCAATCAGAAAGCTGGATTTCTCGCTTCAGTTTTATGACTACACTGCAAACTTCCAGTCATTAAAAAGGATGCATTTGACAATTATGAAATGGGTAGAAAGTATGTTAGCTCCTGACTGGCCATGAGGTACTTTCAGAAGGGTCATTATCCCAGCACAACAACCTGGCTGAAAGTAGCTCAACAAAAATATGTTTAAAAATATATCCAATTTACTAAAAAGAACCAATTTCATAATCACACACGACACTATAGGGGGTGCATTATGGTGGGCTAATGGCCCTTTATTGGGTGGGAGAAGCACTTGGCTTTGCCTCATGCTTCAACCCATCCAAGGTGGCCCAGTATCTCACCATAATGCACTCCCTGTTATGACTTACTGCTTTATTATATGACAGGTTCCTTGCAGACTTGCACATATTCCAGAGCCCTCCTCTAGCCTGGGAAGGAAGGGTTCTCCTTTTACAGCTTAACAGGGACCTGCAGTCAACATTTACAAAAAAATATGTTGTGCGGAGTATTTTGATTTGTGAGTGTAGTCCTGGTGTGTCCTTCTCTTTGTTTGCTGTTAGGAGTTTTTTTCTAAATCTGCCTGCTAGTTTTATGGCCCCTGGGGATCTCCCTGTTTGCATTTTTTATTGCTCTTCTTGTTCCTACAATGCCTCCTGTCCCATGTGACACTGATGCATCTGTGACCATTGATTTGGCAAGGGCTGGTTTTGTGTCTAGTTTACAACAGTACAGCTGTGATTTTAAGTAACTCTCCTTATCCAGTGAACACTAATGAAGGCTACATTCACAGATGGCAAACACCTGAGTGGTAACTGAATTGGCTATTCTGTAAGGAAACAACTAAAGTCTTCATTCATTATAGCACTGATGACCTGGGGTAATTTGTGTGCTTTTTATGGTTGTGTGTAGTTTGATGAAATACATTTAGAAAAAAGCATTTACTCCTGCTGGATAAACCTAGACACAAAAGGTAAAAAATTAAAATACTGGGTTAGTAAGAGTTATTTAGTTGAGGCCAGAATAGCAGGCTCCTAACAGCAGATTCACTCATTGAATCAATGGTCATGATCTCTAGGGGCCCTAAAGCAAGCAGGCACATTTAGAAAACACTCCTAACAGCAAACAAAGGGAAGGACACACTAGGACTACACACACAGAACAAAACACTTTGCACAACATATATTTTTGCAGATTTTGGGCCCAGTTCCCGAAGGGTGGCGCAAGTCACCGCCAAATGCAACTTGCTCCACCTGCAACTGCGACATTGACCCTGCACCCTATTCTAGAATGGGCAGGGTCTCCACCAGCTAAGTCCTGTGACTTGTGACATGCGGCCAAGTATGCCAAACTGCGGGCGCACCTGGCGAGCATGTCGTAAGCCGCAACGCAGATCACATGTGCCCCCCCATGCCCAGCTAGCCTCAATAGGCACCCCACAGGGCTGCCCACATCAACTGCTCCCCCAGGTGTACACGTAGAGCTCCACAGGGCTGCCCACATCAACTGTATCCCCAGGTGTACACATAGAGTCCTGCAGGGCTGCCCACTTCCCTGCCCCCGAAACCTACAGTAACTGCCCTACAGGGCTGCCTACACCAACTGCCCATGAATCCCTGTGTAAGTAATTCCCTGCAGGGCTTCCCACAACCCCAGCCCCCAGTAGTGTGCAAACAGAGCCCCACAGGGCTGCCCACACCCCCAGCACCTAAATCTTATTGTGCAATATACACCCCACAGGGTGGTATTGTCACTCTCCCACCCATGCCCCGACCCCGAGTCACCGCCGAAATGCAGCAAACAACCTGAAAGCCATGGTAGTGTAGTGGTCCCTCAAACCCCACCCAGCCATGCCAGCTCCACAGTACCTTCACCTGTCCCCAGCTGGCACCGGTAGAAGTTCATTTTACGCCCATGGCCAGTTGCCAATGAGTTATGAGAGACTACTGGAAAGATGCACTCAGAAATTAGCATCTGAGTGCATCTTTCCAGTAGCACTCCTACATAACTCAGTCAGCGGCTGGCCATGGAGGTGAGAGGGCTGTGCCAGTTGCTGGCTGGGGTGCTGGATGGGCTGGCACAGCTGGTGGGAGGAGTGGCCACCAGACTACCAGAGCTTGTCAGGTTATTTGTCAGACGGTAGCTACGCATTTGGGGGTCGTGGGCATGGGCGGGAGGATGACAGGCCGCTTCGCGGGCATATTACAATGGGTTGCTGGGTGTGTGGCCAGCCCTGTGGGGCATTTAACATATGCATGGGAGTCAGTTGGTGGGAAGCCCTTGGGGCCATTACTGTATGGGAGGGCATGTACAGTACAGGATCATGCGGGATCACGGCGTGATGTCTGTGGGGCAACAACAGGGGTGGTCTGAGCATGGGGGGGCACATGGACCGGGTTCTACAGGACCCTCGGAGGATGGATGTAAGTTACACCAGCTAAATGCAGGTGTAACTTACGCTGCCAGTTCTCCTCCAGGGGTTCTTGTAGAATCCCAACATTGGGGACTTTGTTGCTGCCCTTCTGGAATGGGGTGCAACTGCTGCCGTAAACCCCCTAGCACCATGTCGCAGGGGGTTTATGGTGCACCTGCTGGTGTAAAAGCTATTTGCAAGTGGCCTGCGAATAGCACAAGTCACAACTGCTGGCGTAAGTTGCTACTTGTGCCATTCTCCTTGGCACAAGTGCTGTTACGCCAGGCGTAACCTTTCTAGAATCGGGGCCTTTGACTGTAGTACTCCTTTAATTTGGGAAACAGACTAGGAGTCTAAAAAAGATTGCCAACTTCCCTCCCTGGTGAAGTTTAACCTGTATTCATGAACACTGGAGAGGAGGATAGGTGGATGGGTGTGTGGCATGCATGCAAACAAATGAAATTTGTTTAAAGTCAAGTAATTCATTTAAACACCAGGCTACATTCTAATTTCTTGCAATGTAATGTTTCTAAAAGATAAGTTCTCCTTTTCAAAAAAAGTACTCGGGGGAGTAGGCTAGAAAGCTGAGCTCAAGACCACACATCTTTTGCTTCGGCTCGCTCAGAGACTGACGCTATTTCACCACAAATCAAATTTTATAGTGAGAACTTTGCATTTAAACCTACATATCCTTGTAAGTGCTCTGCTATTTACCATACCATCAGAAATGTGTGCAGGCTACATGGTGATACATCTACAGTAGAAATCTGGCAGGTACGTTTTTTGGTTTAGTATTCTTTTTCTCCTTTCTGCAATGGCCCACATTGTGGAGGGTGCCCAGTCTTGTCCACTGGGTTTTGTCGACTATCTTCCCCCAGGACTTGCCCCCGCTGGCGGGGTCTGCAGTGGGTCCCCACCAAAGACTGGATCCAGTTCTGGTAGGTGCACCGACTGGTTGGGGAGCAGGACCTGTGAGCCCCTCCTTCATTCAATTGTTGGAGATGTTGTTCTTAGTTTTTCTCCCCCAGAGGTAGGTCACGCAATGATACCAATGGCGGTGTCATGCACATTCCCATGAGTGGCATGTCAGGCATCTGCCCCACCTCTTGCCACCAAGTACAGCATTTGTGAGCCAGACCCCAGACTCTGCTAGGGGCCAGACAAGCACTGGTCACTGATCCTCCCCTTCCTGAAGCAGAGCTGTCCTTGGGATGCTTAATCCTCCTTCGCCCCAGCCGACCCCGGTGACCTGCTCACACCTCAAACATGGGTCGCCGGTGTGGCAGGAGGTAAGGCAGGATGCCTCAGCCCTCCACACCACCAGGCCGGCTGTCTGGCAGGTACACTTAAAAAGTAATCTCAGTTGAACAGATTTAGATAGGAATTGTAAGTGGCAGTCATATTCCTAGACTTGAGTCATTCATTACAAAACTAGTAACAAAAACTGTTTTAAAAACATCTGCGGGAATTAAAAACACACTGATGATGAATTTGAGGATGTCATAAATAGTAACATAATACTGTAATGACAAAAGGGACTTAGGGTTCATCTTGTTCACTCCTCTTAACTGCAGAGCATTGACTATACCCATGGGCACACTTCCAGTCTTACTCCCACTCATATGGTACAACCCTCAATGCCATTCTTCCAGGAACCTCCCCTGCCATTTGGGACTCACTGCACAATGTACTTTGAATAAATGTGTTTCTTTTAATTTTTTTTTTTTTTTAAGAATACATTTGCATACTGATGGATGGTGCCGATTTTTGTTGCTTTCATTCTTCAAGAATCTGTATAGTCCTGCTATGAAAGCCTGAACAGTGCTAGCTTCTGCAGCCTTACTGGGCAAGCTATTCCACATGCTCACCACTTTTTGTGTGGTGTAATGCTTTCTCATGTTTCCCCTTACTCTGCTCCAAGTTTGAGGGCATGTTCTCTAGTTCTTCTTGCACTCACCAGCTCAAACATCTGCATACACTCTACCCTGTCTATCCCCTTTAGTATTCGGAAAACTGTGATCATGTTCCCTCTCACTGAGAAATACTTTACAGCTAAAGAACTGTATGATGATAAATATTGCTGTGTTAAGATACTAGGCCAAATGTTCAAAATGTTTGCACATTCAAGCTGTTTGTTACAGAACATGTAAAATGTTTTTTGACAAAGCAAAAAATGCATATCCAGAATTGCTAGGAAAAACACCATAAATCACAATAGCTATGAACTCTGGTAGTATCCCCAGAGACTCCAGAAAGCCAGTTTTCCCCCCAAGAAAAGTGTTTTACAATTTACTGGAGCAATTAAATTACATGTGCAAAATATATGTCCCACAGTGTATAGGAAATGCGCTATTAAATTAAAATCATAAGAAAGAATATGCCTCCTGCCAATATCCCCCATATCTTGTGAAAATGACAGGTCAAAACAGTGCCAAGTCATAACATTATGTTTCAAGAAGTATTTATATTAGGTACTTCATCCAGTATGTGTTGTACTGCTTTTCATCAAATCAATAAAAAGAAAGTTATAAGCAAGATGCCTCTACTTTCACTAGTAATTTGCTAGACAGTACAAAACTAAGAGTCACCTTTTCAATTTCATGTCCAGCCATTTATTTACTGCTCATTTACATACTGCATTCAGATTGGTCCAAATGCATTTTTACCCATGGTGCTCCTGCAGGAAAGTGTGTGAGTGTTCAGCAGACATAGGGAAAACCTTATCATGTTTCTATTGCTCTCAGACTTTTTGATTCTGTTAATGCTGCTTTCACTTTTAATATGAATTAAATAGAGAATAATGTATGGGTAACAGTATATAGTAAGTTATTTTTTTTTTTACACACATGAGATGTGTGTGATACTACATAAACCATAAGACCGAAGGTCAAGTGACTTACTGTATGCTGGTATTATACACTGAGACAGTGTAAAAAAAAAAAAAAAGAGCTACCATACTGTTTCCCATATTTTAGGCTACAGAATTACTGGTTTAACTTAGAAAACAGCAAACACCAAAGGATTGATTTCCTCAGCTGTTTATTTAACAGTACAGTGCAAACAGGGATAAAAACAATGAAAAGGCTTAACTATTAAATGCAAATTGAAAACAACACTGTGCAAGGAGTACATCAACAGTCCAGTACCTAAAGGACATGCAGAAAAAAGTCTTCAGGTGAAGATTTTCGCTTTTCGTCGGTTCATTCATAATCATTATTATGGCAACAACAGAGAAAGAGAAAGCTCTAAGACAGATGGTAGTTGCTGCTCACAGCTTACACACAGCTGACGTTTATATTGATTTTGTGGGGGGCAGGCTGTGGTAGTCACCATGAGGAGATTTACATTATACCTACACATGTGTAACAGGGTGTGGATATGACTCAAAAAGCAAGTACTGGTTTCGGTTTGTAATCAAATCTAACCAGTAATTATTATAATATTATGATTACATAATTCTTTCATATAGCTGTTTGGCCCCAGAGTTGCCACCCTAACCCACTTTGAGCTTTTCTGTTGGCAACCCCTCAGCTCTGTCTGCCACTTTCTCATTGTCAGAGTCAATGGGGATCAACAAGCAGCAGGGCTTTGAAGGTGCTGGCAACCACCATTCAGACAATTCAGCGCGCATTACCTTTTTCTGGGTCTCTCCCAACCTGCTTGTTGCTAGGCAGTGCTCCTGCAGGTCATGTAACCATGCAGCAATGCCCTGTGGAGGAGGTAAGCTCCCAGGGCCTCCAGAGGGGTCATTGTGACCGTGGAACAGTGGTGCTATCCCTTCCCAGCTGTGTGCACACCCCAATTCTCTCTGACCCCTAAGCCAGTTCCTGAACCTGGGTTGCTGGAATGGGAGTGTGATGTGCTGGCCACTGGGCCATCAGGCGGATGATTGCAGAATTTAACAATAGACCCAGATGGTTTCCTGAATACGATTCTTGTCACCACCAGACCAGGATAGCATACGACGGGCTGTCAGTGGTGATTTGACCATTGGGTGCATGGCACTGGACAAAGGTGGTTCATCTTGCCCACAAAAGACAGTCTTAACTCACAAATGTTATTATTCTGGAAGGTAGAAATATGGCACAGTTCCTGTATTTCCTAAACAATATGGAAAAAGGGAGGTAGATTATTCATATTATTTCATTTGAATATGTATTCATACAACCAGAGGCAGTGTTAGGCACAAGCAAACCAAGCAGCAGCTTGGTGAACCAGAGCAGAAGGGACACTCTGAAGTAGAAAGTATAAACAGAAATCAGCTTCAAACAGAAACAAACAAAACAAAAAAAGGGACACCTAAATTGTTGTCATTTGTATTCGTAGAATTTGGATGTGGGATGCAGCTGAAGGAACAAGAGTGGGAGCGGTGAAGTGGGGTACAAAATGTGTTTCAAATTGGGGCCCCATTAGGCCTGAAACCTGTTCTGCCTAAAATGTCTGTGGTTTTCATGCTGTTACCAAGACATGATAGGCTTTCCTTGAATGAATAACGGCATGGAACGCTGACAAGCCAGCTGATATGTAACACAGTAAGAAAAAATGTAAAGCAATTCTGCAGACATTCTCTACTGGTCATACCCAGGAAGCAGCAGCTTACCCCCATAAAATCTGGGGAATCAGCCTCTTTGCAGTGACAACTAATACAGATTTGGGGGGGGGGAGAGATGGGGAAATGAGAGACATAAATTATCATATAAAAAGGTTGTATGATGGGTGCACAGGGATAGGTTCCACATCAGTATGACAGATAAGTTACAGTGAAGAACATATTACAGTATCACAAGGGAAACAGCATAAGGTGGCATTGTACAATGTATGCCAGAGATTTAGGTTAATATAAGAATTGCAGGCTGTTGGGCTGGAAAACAATAACTGTAAGATCAGCCCATGAGGCCTTTGTCCAGGAAGGATTCGGGTGGGAGGAAGGAGTGAAAGTTAGGGTAGGAGGTGAAGAATTGAGGAAGGGGGGGGGGAGGATAGGGGTAAGGTGTAGAGGTGGGGGTGGGGAGTAGAGTTTGAGAGAGGAAGTATATAGGACAGTGGCAGTAAGGGCAAGCTCAGAAAGCAGGTACTGAGTGTTAATTGGGGCCTATGAGAAGGGGTAAGTAATTTTTAATGGAAACAGATGCAGCAGGCATTAGGTGCTAGGTGCTGACGGAGCTGTAGGTTGATCAGTCTGTGAAACTGATAAAAAAAATGGACATGTTAACGGGAAAGGTGACTGATTTAGAGCAGCGTATGGACATTGTACAATCTGTTGCAGAGAAGGTGGAAACCAGCGCAGGGAAAGCCCACGACACCTCCGCAATGCTGATCCAGGAAATCAACTCCTCTGACAGAGGTGGAGGTGGTAGAGAATCTGTCTCGGCATGTAATCTATGCATCGTAGGCCTTCCCAAAGGTATAGAGGGGGGTGACCCTAAATGTTTTCTGGAGTCCTGACTGGCACTGGGGTTTGAGCCAGTGGCCCATACAATCCACTTTGAAAAAGCATATCGGGTAACCTCTAGATGTGCTGTGGTACATTCTGCTGGGCCTTGGACCTTGCTGGTAGTTTGTGCAGGAGTGGGCACAAAAGGTATGCTACTGAAGGCCACCAGGCAGCAGAGTGGGATTAAATTTGATGAGATGGTTTTGCTGTGCCCGGACCTCTCATACAGCACTCGGCAGCACAGGAAACAATTTGATCCCATATGGCGGGATCTTTGTGAGCTCAAGCTGCATCATCTGATGCTGTTACCAACTAAACTGTTATATTCGAATGTGGACCGCATTTTTATCTTTTCTGATTCCAATGAGGCAGCAAAGTTTGTCTCTAAGAAGATGGCAGAGACAGCACAGAGCAAAGATTCGGCAGATAAAGACTGATTGTGTGGTTTGCCCTGAACTTTATCTCTCCTTGTATTCAGTATGGTGAATTTTAAATACTGAACGATAACTGCTGGGGGTTGTAGGTGTCATAGCATGCAGTTTATGTCTTTTTGGATACAGTCGGGAGCATAATTTGAAATAGGATTGTAGTTTACAGCTCTGTGCATTCAAGACACTGTTTTTTCTCAATGACTCAGCTCTCCTGACCACGAACTTGAAATACTCTTCCTCCATGTGACTTTTTGTCTACCTCTCTCCATTTCGAGGGTGATGCTTTATGTTTTAAAAGAAAGAAGCCTAACTACCAACGTTATGTCTTTCTAATGTGATGTTGTTTAAGGCTTACAATATGTTGTTCCTCACCGTTTAAGGGTTGGTCTTTCCTAGGGGTTTTATACCTCTTTCGATTTAACATGTTTGCCTACCTATATTTGGGGTCTATTTTTGACCACTGGGTCAGAATGGTAGCTAGCTATACATTAAAGTTTCCTGAATCTCCTAGGCATTTGCAGTTCCTTGGTTGCTATAAGTCTTTGTATTACATGTTTAAAATTAACTCCTCAGTTTACTTCACCACTTGCTGTGTCGATTTGGGAGTGACATTCTGTATACTAATTATGAAACTGCATATAACATATTGCTGTACATCTCTCTCATGGCTATTGAATTGTATGGTTTCATGCAAGATCAATAAAGAAAGTATTAAAAAAAAGAAGTATTTCCCCCAGTGAGTATCACATGAGAAGAGATTTGAAACATCCTCGGTGAGAGGAATATGTGGAATATGTCTGTAGTACTGCTAACCCTGTGTGAGATTTATTGTAAGTTGTAATGCTTACAAACTTATAAATAAAAAAAAAATAAGGCATGACAGGGTATGCATTAGTGTGGGATAACAGCACACCTCAGAAGGTGAGGCATGAGGCAATGCCGAGGGCCTTAAGCACCCATGAAATCCCATTGTCTCACAATTATGCACACCCTGGAGTGCTTTACTCTGATTATAAATTGGCTCCCCTGATTTGTGTTTCAAAAACTGAGGTAATGAGGTTTAGAACATTAGATATTTTTTGACATGTGCTGTTGTGTTGGAATAACACAGACATCTGGAGGAGGCAGTATAGCGCAGTGGGTTAAGACTCTGAGCTGCTGATCTGGAGACCTGGGTTTGAATCCCACAGCCGCCTAGGTGCATACTGTGTTATCCTGAGCAAGTCACTTAACTTCCTTGTGCTTCCGGGTCGCATCCAGAAACAAGCTCCGGCTTAGTGTGCTGCTCCTGGTTAAACAATGTTCCCTTTTACAACCTGATCACACCAGACCAATTACAGGTCTTGGTTTCTCTTATTTGTTATGGAATATCTTTTAATGAACCAAGAAATAATGTTCAGTATACACACTTTAAGACCTGCACTGGAGTCACCTAAAGGAGAACCCGGTGCTGGCCTGAAAGCTTGTGTGATAGAAAACTGTTGACTCAATAAAAGGTATCAAATGACCTACATTGTCTACCTGTTTGATTCTTTCAGTCACTCTCAATCACAATCTGTAGCACTTACGGCCCTTCACCTGCTCAGTCACATCAGATGTCACCACTGTTGTTTTTTCAGTTCATGCTCATGTGCCCAGTTTCTTTATATTTTTAGGACTGGCTACGAAGCACACCAGCTCTGTTGGAATCATACCAAATCCTTGTTGTTGTGTGACTCGAACCATTTTAATGAGGATCAGTGGGTGCATGGACATCGAAGGTAAAGTGATCCCCACAAAAAGAAGTATTCTAATTCATAGGTAAGATGATCAGTTGTTTATGACCTTATGCTGTGTACTGTTCCTCTATGGGAGGAGCCTGCAGGGAAACCTACTGGTAGAATCTATTGAGGGGACTTTTTTAACTGTAGGTACAGTATTTAGGTCAACTAAAGGCCTCAGTGCACCAGAATAAAAGATGCCTATGGAGAATGTGGAAGCGCTTTATGTGATATCAGTGCAGGTTCCTCTACTGTGCTGACTATGAAATTAAATTATGAAATTGTTCACCTCTTCACTGTTTAGTGCGACTGAACTGATGTTCTGCAAGTCGCAGTTTAGGAAACTCATTCTGTCTTCTCCATTGAGTTTCATTAGGGCTGACCACAGAACAGAACAGAAGTCCACCATTTCTTCTTATATTGAAAATCATACATAAGGATGGCCCTGTGGAGTGGCAGCAGTGCATTGTGCAGTCAGCTAGGAGATCAGGGTTCGAATGTGTGTCCTGGAATGCCATATGGTGCCAGACTAGGTGTCACATGCAGAGCGGAGATGGGGTACTCTACCATTAGAGAGGGAGGGTGCAGGCCATCCAGTTAATGTACACCCCCTGCTGGTCAACTGAGCTGTGATACTGGCATCAGTTGTAAAGACAGCTGCTAACCCATCTTCAAGGTTAAAGGAAACAGACCCCCCCCCGATTATTGAGGTGGGGGACAGAGGCAAATCAAAGAAAATATGTATTACTATTAACTCATAGTGCCACCCTGATGGCCTAATGCAGGTGATCTGGGTTTAGAAGCAAACTCAATTCACCGCATTAGGAGGCAGACCACACCGCAACAGCTGCCATGCAGCAGTGAGTTGTGGTCAGGAGAAAAGGCATTGGATACCTGGTGCTACATCAGTTCCTGTGGGCATAAAGAGCTTGCTCCCTCCACAGGATGTCACTGTGTGCACCTGAGACCATTGACAGGCTCTGTCCATGCCAAGGGAGGAAGAAAGAATGGGAAAAAAACAGGATAAAACCCCACATGCTATCTCAATGGTGATCAGGGTTCCCAGTTCCCCTGGGTCCTAGCACATCTGACACTAGATCGTCCACCTAGTAGACTGCCTCAGAGGAAGGATGGCCCTCCCCCCAGAGAGCCCACCCACGAAGGGTAAGCTGTGGGAGCTGTCATATGGCACTTATCCCAGGTGAACCGGGAAGCACCAGGCCTGAACAGGGTATAAGTACAGCAACGAGGGTGTGCTGTGATTAGCGTGGATAAATGGGTGGTGCTGTGGAGTTAGGGCAGCCAGCCCACAAGCAAACACTGTCAGAAAGAACCAGCACTCAACGCCTGTAGATGGGATAAAATCCAGGTCCAGTCCAATATATGCAAATAGTCAAATATTTTATTAGGTGCAAACAGACGAACCAAACAGCCACACAGAAAGGAAAGCTAACTTAGCCCCAGTGCTTCGACTCAAGACTGAGTTTTCATCAGGAGCTAAAGATTAGCAGGTGAAGGATGACCCTATATAGCGGGTCCAGTCAAATCAGTCAATCAATCAATCAATTTGAAACACATATACTACTGTATAAAGAAATAAAAAGAAACCAATTCAAAGGGCATCTACTCCAGTGTAGTACTTCACTTTGAACACTTGGTGGAGCTGCTGTACTACAGCACTAAACACATATAAATGGAAAAGTTTCAAAATCAGTGATCAAATAGCATACATAACCCTGAAATGGCAGCAATGAAAATGAAGTGAAAACAAAAATGGACCAAACCTCCAGCAAAACAAGGCTAATGCCATTATACAGAACCATGGTCAGGCTGCATCTGGAGTATGGGGTGCAGTTCTGGAGGCCTCACCTACGAAGAGATGTTGAGTTGATGGAAAGGGTACAGAGATAGGCAACCAAAATGGTACGAGGGATGCAGGATGTACCTTATGAGAGAAGATTGAGAGGGCTGAATTTGTACCCTCTGGAGACTGGGGGGGGGACATGATTGAGACCTGTAAGTATCTGAAGGAAATAAATAAGGTGGAGGGTGATAGCTTGTTCAAACTGAAGAAGGGAGTGAACATGAGGGGACACAGCCTCAAACTGGAAGGTGGGCAACACAGAGGTAATGTCAGGGGGCAGTTTTCACAGAGAGGGTGGTGGAGGCCTGGAACAAGCTGCTGGAGGAGGTAGTGGCAGCTGAAGTGGTGGAGGGGTTCAAGAGGGCTTGGGATAGATTTAAGGGGTTGGGAAAAGAGGGTGGAAGCATAACAGAAGGGGGGAGGTAGGGTGTTGGGCAGACTAGGTGGGCCATGGGGCTTTTCTCTGCTGTCACATTTCTGTGTATCTGTGTATCAGTGACAGTATGTTAACTGCAAGGCAACATATTAACAGGACCTCCATGTAAGTGAGGACCAAAAAGCTGGAGGGCAGCCGGATGAAATGGAGACAGACCTAGGGAAAACAAGAAAGAGAAAAGAAAACAAGTTAATCAAACAAGTGAATAATTGACATGCTTTTACAGTACTAATAGTACAAAGCTTTACAGCATTTAACAGCAACCAGCAGAAAAACAACTGAATAGTTAGACAACAAAATTGCTAACTAAATATTTAATAATGCATTACTTCTTTACAGACAATATTCCACATGAATTTATCATAGAAGTCACTGAATTTCTACTCACACACAGTTATTTTGAATTCCAAGGTGAATACTATCTGCAAAAAATGTGGCACTGCTAGGGGTGCATCAATGGCACCAAGCTATGCTAATTTATTTCTAGGTCTTTGGGAGAAAAAAAGTGATATTTTCTGACACTAACCACGTTCTTAAAAACACAGCACATTGGCATTGCTTTATTGACGATGTCTTGTGCATTTGGGAAGGTTCTGATGATGGCATTGCTGACTTTATGATATGGCTAAACACCAATGTATACAACTTAAAGGAGTAGTCCACCCAAAACTTGCAAAAACATGTTTTGCAGAGTGTTTTGATTTGTATGTTAAATTGTTGTGTGTCCTGCCCTCTGTCTGCTATTAAGAGTTTTTCCTAAATTAGCCTGCTAGCTTTAGGGTAGTTTTACGACCCCTGGAGATCTCCATCTGAGGCAGCTTAATTGTATTCCTTTGTCCTACAATGCACCTTGTTTCACGTGACAGTGATGTAGCAGAGACCATAAATCCAGCAGAAAGCTTTACAATCAGTTCACAACGGTAGAGATGGCTATGTTTTAAAATCTATAGTTTTTGGCTTAGTGACTACCCTCATTGTAAAGGTCTTATTGTCCTGAAGAACTTTGCTGCTGGTAATTTTTGTGCAGCTTGTAAAGCTTTCAAGATATTTAGTTTGTTTGGCATGTGTACTGAATGTTGTGTCTCTGCTACATCACTGTCACATGAGACAAGATGCACTGTGGGAACATGGAATACAATTGAGCTGTCTCGGATGAAGATCCCCAGTGGTTGTAAAACTAGCATAAAGCTAGCAGGCTAATTTAGGAAAAACTCCTTATAGCAGTCAGAGGGAAAGAAACACTAGACCTTCACATACAAATTAAAACACTCTGCACAACATACATTGTTTGCAAGTTTTGGGTGGACTACTCCCTTTAAGATTCACACATACTACTGACCACACCAGTATTACCTTTTCAGGACCTATCCCTGACAGTTAATAACAACGAAATTGAAACTAAGTGCTTTAGAAAGACCGCAGCCACTAATTCCTTTTTACTAGCCAGTAGTGCCCACCCCCACAGTCTCAAAAATTCTATTCCATATGGGCAAGTAATGAGGCTTAGGAGAAATTGTAGTTCTGACAATGAATTCAACATACAAACTGATGAGCTACTGGGCAGATTTGAGGCTAGGGGCTAAAATAAGGAACTTCTGCAACAAACAAAAGAAAAAGTTCAAAAAATGAGTTGAGAAGATCTCCTTAAAAACACTGTGAGGGAGACAGAAGTACAGGACAAATTGCCATGCACTTTTGTTACAGAGTTCTATCATATTGCAGGCCAGATTGGTAGTATTATACACAGAAATTAGCCAATTCTGTTGGGGGACAATGAAGTGAGTACATCTGTAGGTAACAGGCCTAGAATCACATTTAATTGGAATGAAAACCTAAGGGATAAATTTGTTCATAGGAGGATACACAAACCTGCAAGAACCATTACTACCTGACTACCACAATGCCCCTGTGGTTACTACAGATGCAATCAATATAACATTTGTAAATTTGGTGTTTCCACCAAAGTGTTCATACATCCTATACACACAGATATTAAGGTGGAAGTTAGGGGGAACTCATAACTTGTGATACACCTTATGTAGTGTATGCACTATTGTGCACCTGTAATCTGATCTACATTGGTAAAACAGTCAGACCTCTAAAACAGAAGATACAGGAGCATATCCGCTCCATTACAAGTGGCAAACAGGATACCCCTGTTGGAGCACATTTTGCAGAGGCACATGGGTCCAAATCTGGTTACCTAAGATTTGTGGGGTTAGAACGTGTGCCACCTATAAGAAATGGAGGGGACAGACCAAACCTGTTATTGCAATGGGAGAGTATGTGGATATGCATCCTACACAGTGTCAAACCCCAAGGTCTTAATGACAAATGGGATCTGAAACCCTTTTTGAAAAAGAAGTAATGCATTATTAAATATTTAGTTAGCAGTTTTGTTGTTTAACTATTCAGTTGTTTTTCTGCTGGTTGTTGTTAAATGCTGTAAAACTCTGTGCTATTAGTACTGTAAAAGCATGTAAATTATTCACTTGTTTGATTAACTTATTTTCTCTCTCTTTCTTGTTTTCCCTAGGTCTGTCTCCATTTCATTCGGCTGCCCTCTAGCTTTTTGGTCCTCACTTACATGGAGGTCCTGTTAATATGTTGCCTTGCAGTTAACATACTTACTGTTGCCTTGTTTTGCTGGATGTTTGGTCCATTTTTGTTTTCATTTCATTTTCATTGCTGCCATTTTAGGATTATTATGTTATTTGATCTTCACTGAATTTGAAACTTTTCCATTTGTATGTATTTAGTTCTGTATTACAGCAGCTCCACCAAGTGTTCAAAGTGAAGTACCACACTGGAGTAGTTGCCCTTCGAATTGTTTTCTTTTTATTTCTTTATATATGTGTTTCAAATTGATTGATTGATTGACTGATTTGATTGGACTCACTACATAGGGTCATCCTTCACCTGCTAATCTTTACTCCTGATGAAGACTCAGTCTTGAATCAAAGCGCTGGGGCTAAGTAAGCTTTCCTTTCTGTGTGCCTGTTTGGTTTGTCTGTTTGCACCTCATAAAATATTTGACTATTTGCATCTATTGGATTGGACCTGGCTTTTATCCCATCTACAGGCATTGAGTGCTAGTTCTTTCTGACAGAGTCTGAACAGGGTATATCCTGGGATAGATTATATCCCTGACAATGTGGCCAAGGCAGGAACAGCTCATCATACATATGACCACCAAAGTGGAGAAGCTGCAGAAAGAAGCAGAAAGGCTGCATGCGGTTACACTGTAGCAGCGGCATTCTCTAAACTAATAACATGTACAATATGTGGTTTATACTACATGTTAATACATCCTTGGAGACCATTCTCACAGTTGTAAGAGTGGTTGCATGTGCATTCTCAGGGTATGAGAACTGTAAACCAATGGGAAGCAGTTCCAGTATTCTTAGAATGTAAGTGAGACCACTCTTGAGTCATACGAGTGGGCTCCTAGAATGTATTAATATATTATTGATCAAGGGCAATCAATAATATATTAAAATTGTAAAAATCCCCTCCACAAAAAAAAATCTATTCATTTCCAGGACACATGCACATGAGACACCCTCTACAGTACAAGAGTGTCTCACACGCAAGAGAAAGGAGTACTATGATTGGTCGATAGTGCCCCCTTAATCTAAAACAAATTATTTTATTGAAACAGTGTGGTCCAAATAACTGAAGAACTGTTGACAGAAATGGATGTAGTTCAGTGAGTCTAATGTGGTGTACCATTAGGAATATGTGAGTGTATTCTGAAATCTTTTAAATTGATTCCAATGCCAAAAAGGCAACTTCAAAAAGATATAATACTGCACGTACACATATTTTGGCTTATTTTCCATGTACAGTTCATTTTTTTTCCTGTAATATATTAGTACGTGTGAAGTCTGCATGAAAAGCAGGGCTCTATCACTTGGACTTCATCTGCTCTTGCTACTTATTTGCAAGCGGCATCATAACCCTCGGCCTGTGACATCATAAATGGCTGCTGGGGAAATGGCTATAATGTCACTTGTGGACAAGCAGCCAAAGCAGATAATGACGACATGTCAGACGATCCTGTTTTCATCTGAATGTTCTTGGTAATAATGACAACTAAGAGGAAGGTAAATACAGAAAACATCTGAATTATACTTTGAATTCTGTCTAAATATTATGTGTTCCAGAGTTTTTTTCTGTGACATAAGAGGCACTTTGAATGCATAAAGGTGCTATTCGAATGCATTTTCTTAATAAAAAACGATGTGTCAATCAGTTTTCTGTTGTCATAACGCCATATCTCATCCTTCCTGTGTGCCATTTCAAACTCCAGGAGTTTAGTTTGGGGTTGTTGTGACCTCTTCACTTTCCAGTGTGTGCTCTGATGATGTTGCTGGCATTCCCTTCCTCTGAACATTGACAAATTCCTTGATGCTCTCCTTTAGGACACCCAGCTCATTTTGCAGTTTCAAAATGCTGTTTCCCTGTTGCAGTTCATCGAGAGCTGTTTGTATGTCAAGTATTTCCGACACTGCTTTGAGCATGCTGTCTTCCATGGTGAATATCTGAGCTGTCAGGTCTTCTATCCTCCTCTCGGTGTTCAGCAGCTCAGTGGACACCTTCAGGATCGAACGAGTGGCGTCCTCAAGTGTTGGCAAGTGATCCCTGCACTGTTCAAGTCTGGGCTCACTCTCTGCAAGCTTCTGGGCCAGCTCTGCATCTGCTCTGACCAAACGTTTGTGCCCCTCTTCTAGTTTCTCAATAGTCTGTGTATTCCAATCTATCTGTTTGGTAAAAACAGCAACTTCGTTTTCCTCCTGTCTTTTTAAGGTTTTCACATTTCTTACCGTGCTGTCGTCTAAATCCTCCAATTTCTCAGAAAGCTTTTTTATCCCTTGTTCTGTCTCATCGATTTTGGACGTCACCTGATGGTGCACTGCCTTTGTTTCGGATTTGAGACTGTCAATGTCCATGTTGATATCATCCAGGCTCTTCTGCCAGGCATCAGTGACATTTTGGAACCGTGAATTTATGCTTCTCAGCCTCATTGATAGCTCTGTTTCACTGCTGTGGATCGTGTTAATGATCTTTTGGAGATGGGAGACTTCCTGCTCAAACCTGGTCACCATGGAGATAGATGAAGTGGCCTGCTGCAGGATCTCTTCTGATGATTCCAGCTGTATTTGTGACACAAAATGTGTATATCTACTTAATAATCTGTATTTAAAGTGTGATCAAACTTTTGTAAACAAGGGTAGAATAAAGAGTGCCTAGCTCTAGTCTTCTAATGTTAGTATACAGTACCATGGATGTATAGGCGATGTGCAATGGCCTAACTCAGGATATGTCATTTATCTTCATAAATGTGAGAGATGCTAGCAAATGAAGATAGATGTCATATTCTTGGTCAGGCCATTGTGTGCCCATTTATACATTTTTCAAATGTAAGCCTTTCAGTTTAGCTCTTTTTTTGGAGCTGTAACTGTTTATTGAAAATCTTTTTAATTTTTTTTAAACTGAATTAAAACAATATGCACAAATGCCATAACGCTGTTCATCAATAGCAAGATGACTCATATGTACAGCTATACCTTCAGAAATATATGTGGAAATCTGCTTATTTGAATTTTAACTTTACAGTACTGGCATTTAATGATAACTAAATGTTTTTAATGTATTTGTGTGCCAATCATCCGACTACAAGCTTTTTTAGGGCACTACAAGATGAAGGTTCTATTGGAGGTGCATTAACAGATTGTGATAAATCAAGCAAGTCACCCCATCGACAATTATGTTATTTAAATATGATAATTGCTACATGTACTTTTCCTCCCAAGTGTAAAGCATGGGAGACCAGGCATTGTGTTGCACCTACGTACAAATAATCTGGACCACAGAGAAGGCAAAAATTAGTTTCAGAGAATTAGGCAGTAAGCTGAGATCTGTAGCAGATAACGGTAGCCGCATCCAAGGCATTACCAGTGTCACAGCAAGACAGGGTAGGCGTGATAAAATCAAGGAGTTTAACACATGACTAAAGGGTTGATGCAACAATGAGGGGCTCATTCTTCAGAGAAGATAGCAGGCTGTTCATGAAGCATGGCTGCACCTAAACGGATGGGGATTGGAACCAGTGCATTAGGGCAGAAGTTGGATGTAACAGTCAGTAAGTTTTAAACTAAGCAAGGGGAGAGCAGTGGAACACAAGAGCACAGAAAGGGAGCCATGTTGGCTCCCACCTAGTATGCACAGAACAGACGGACATTGGGGAGGCTGGTAAGAGACATGGTGGCAACAGCAGGAGGTCAGAATTCGATAGCATGAAGAGGACAAGAAGCTGGAGCAAGGGAAAAAGGACCTCAATGCATACAAATACTAGAAACTTGGGTAATAAAATGGATGAACTGCAAGTAATAATAGCGGTAGATGATATAGATATAGTAGCAATAACTGAAACATGGATAAATAAAACAATAGCTGGGCCCTAAGTGTCCCTGACTTTACTCTGTCTTGATGGGACAGATGGGAGGGGCAATTGCCGAGTATGTAAAGGAGAATGTAAGGGTCACAGATAACATGTCTGCCAGGGAGGGTGGAGTGGGGAGTAGTTATGTCACTATGGCTTTAAATAACAGGTGACAGTGGTGGGGGAATATAGGATAGGAATGATTTATAGGTCACCAAACCAGGGGTTCAACAAAGATGAGCAGTTGCTCAGTGGAAGGGGATATCAGAATCAGGAAAGCAGTTCATCAGTGTAGGACTACTGTACACCTATGGGAAACTTCCAACAGCAGGAAGCCAAAAAAGTCAGACGTTAATAGAGCTAACACAGACCTGCTTTCTCACACAATGGGTAGGAGTAGAAAATGGGGGAGGGGGGGATTTTGGACCTGTTAATGTCCAACTAGGACATTATGAGGAATATCGTGATTGAAGACCCAATCGGACAGAGGAACCACGACAATACTGAATCAAATCTTGTTAGAATCTCAGCAAATGAAATCCAGCACTATGGCCCCAAACGTTAGGAAGGCTGATTTTGATAAAATGAAAGAGTTAAAGTGATTTTGCGAACTTCTAATTTTCATGTTTAGCTCACCATATGTGGTAGGTTATGTCCGCAATTTTCCAATTCTGCCTGTTTGAATGTTATCTTTCTAGCTTATATTTATTTGGAAGGTATTCTAGTTTGACCCCGACATAGTGACCAGATGATCCCTTCAATTTCCCAATTTACTTGTCCCCGTGCTGAGGCACATTATGGCGATACAGCAAGGGGAGGACGAGTGCACCCCACTGAAATGAATGAGATTGACTTTTCATTACTGTTTATCGACACTGGCGTAGTCGAGACACGAGGCCACCGTTCGACTCAACAAGGGCCTTGGTAGTTGAGCAATGGTCTTCATTAACCTCCGCTCACCATCATAATGTATTATACAGTAATGACAGTTCAGTCCCATTCATTTCAATGAGGCATGCCCCTGTGCTCTCCCTTGCTACATGTCATAAAGTACCTCAGTGTGGGAGTATGTAAATGACTCAGGGCCAAACTATGATCCATTCTAAATAAATATAGGTGTGCAAGAAAATTTTATAACAGGCAGAAATGGACCATCAATGACCTAAGGCACCATATGCTGAAAGTGGTACCTTAAGGTCGCAAAATAATTTTAAATGAAGGCTATACACAAAATGTGGGGGGGGGGGTGTTGGATAAGTGTATAGCAATTAAAGGAGCAAAATTGGGACATACCCCAAACTGCATAAACATTATTAATAGGACCAAGAAACAAATGAAGTCACTCTGGCTAGACAAGCAAGTGAGGGAGGCAATTTGGGTCAAAAGGAAAGCCTTCAGGGTACATAAGGGCAAGCTGAGTGAAACCTGCAGGACTACAGTACATACCGTATAAAGATAAGCTAGAGAAAAGCAAGGACTGCATAAGGAAGGCAAACGTGAACAGAGAACCAAGGATAGCGGAAGAGGTGAAAAATGATAAAACTTCCTTTAGATACATAAGGGAGAAGCATCAGGGAAAGAATAGCATAAAAATAATAAGAAAAGATGGAATGAGCGTTGAGGAAGATGATGAAAAGGCAACCGTATGAAATGAGTAATTCAGTTCTGTGTTCACAGTGGAGACTTCAGTCCAATTTCTGACAGCCAGAACAGATTCAGGGGTAACAACAGCCATAGATTAGAGGTTGGGTATATAACGAGAGAGAGAGAGAGAGAGAGAGAGAGAGAGAAGGAGAGGAGGGAGGAGAGAGAGAGAGAGACAGAGAGAGACTGAAGAGAGAGAGAGTTCTTAAGGGTCTGCAGGTCCTAACATATTGAGTCCCAGGCCAGCCTGGTGGTGCTGAGGGGTAGAGGCTCTGGACGCCTTTTACCTCACGCCTTGCACCAGCCACCTGGGTTTGGGAATGACCTTGGCTCTTCTGGGTGCCAGAATGGGGGCAGGAGGAGTGGGCTGAGCGAGCCTCCAGGCTGCTCTCCTCTCCTGGGGGGGGTTTGTCGCCCCTCCTGTAGTTCCATCCCCACCGGGTGGTGGTCCGGTGGGGTAACGTAGGTGGGCAGGGGCGGCAGTGTGGGTTGGAGGAAGGAGCTGAGCTGGCTTCCAGTAGGCTCCTCCATGCACATGTACAGCCATGTGCTGGGGCCCTGGGGGGGTGTTATGAGAGAAAACCCACAAAAATCTAAATTAAAAAAACAAAACAAAAACAAGTCCCCAGGGAAAGATTGGCTTTACTTGAGGCTACTACAGGAAACAAGATAGACCCTGACAGCCCCCTTGACAGACCTGTTTAATGAGTCACAGGTATGTAATAGTAATAATAGTAGATTTTATTTGTTATGGCACCCTTCTCTGGGGGCTCAGGGCACTGCACAATACACAGACAACACAACAGAATTAATTCACTGACTACAATAAACAGTATAAAAACATAACTACATAAATACAGAAAGACTAAGCAGGAGGTAAGGCAGCAAAAATAAGCAGAATGTGTGATGAAGATGATGAATCAGTTCAGGTAATATCAAACACTTCCATAAAAATGTGAGATTTAAGGCCCCTCTTAAAGGCCTCCACTGCAGAGCCTTTCTGAAGGTTCTTGGTGAGTGTGTTCTAACTGGCCAGGGCTGCAACAGCAAATGCTTGGCAACAAGTGAAGTGCCAGTGTACTGGAGGGTAGCAAATGGTAGGGAATGGGAACACCCAAATAACCACAGGCCAGTAAGCCTGTATTCAATAATGGGCAAGTTGCCAATGTCCAATATACTGTAAAGGAACAGATAGTGGATTTTGTAGAGGAAAACATTATGGACTGGAATCAACATGGTTTAAACATACAGAAACATAGACAATGATGGCAGAAAAAGACAAACAGTCCATCCAGTCTGCCCAGTTTTCCGATTTAGCCCTGAGACCCGCTGTCCTTCCCTGGTCCTAGCCTCCCTCATCCTCCTCTTCTCCTCCCTGATTCTGCTGCCCTGAGGAACCACTATACCCTTCATTCTGTCCAACCATGCTTGAAACCACCAACGGTTGTCGCACCCACCACCTTTACTGGCAGATTGTTCCATGGCTCCACCACCCTTTCTGTAAAATAGTATTTCCTTACATCCCTCCTGTTAGTTTCCACTCATGTCCATGTGACCATGAGCTAGTATTCAAGCTAAATAGTTCCCTGCAGTTCACCTCGCTAATTCCTTTTAGGAACTTTAAAGTCTCTGTCATAGCTATAGAATAGGAGCACAGGTGCACTGGTAATCTGGTGGCTCTATCTGACCACCTAACTGTTGGTTATTGAGGTTGGAGTTTTTGTATAGGTTCTATCAGGAGATCCACCACACTGCAGAAGTTGGTGTGTGGCAGGTGATGTGTGACCTGCAGGAGAGAGCCCGCAACAGTATGGTGTAGGTTTTTATGCATGTTTTGGCATTGTGCACAGTAATTCAGAGGGAATTCGCCCTTTCAGTTCATTCGCCGTTTGTTATGTGCATTGTTTTTGTAGTCACCATGTAGGTTTTGCCCCTTTGACGTTCGCCATTATAACTTCGCCGTTATGACATGGAGCCCTTCCCTCTCCCTTCTGGTCTCCAGCGAGTACATGTTCACTGCCTTGAGACGCTCCTCATAGGCCCTTCCCTGTCGGCCCTGAATCATTGTTGTTACCTTGCGCTGCATCATCTCCAGTCTATCCCTATTTTTCCTGAGGTGAGTACTCCAGAATTGGGCACAATACTCCAGGTGTGGGTTCACCAACGATCTATATAGGGGAAGCATTACTTCTCCCTTTCTGCTATCAATGCCCCTCCCAATACATCCCATCATCCTACTTGCCTTGCTATATACTTTGCTGCACTGACTTGATGGCTTTAGAGAGTCACTGATGATAAGTTCAAGGCCTCATTCCTTAGTCATAGTACTAAGTCACACCCCTCCCAGCCAGTACTCCTTCCTGGGATTCTTGTTCCTAAGTGCATTGCCTTGCACTTCTTGGCATTGAACCACCTCTCTAGCTTTTCAATGTATCTCTGCATTTCCTCTATTCCCTCATCATTAGCCATCCTCCTACAGAGCTTAGTGTCATCTGCAAAGAGACAGGTAAGTGATGGCAAACAGATGACTGATTTTTTCAACTTACTAACACAGATGGTAGACAGGGATCAGGTAGTCAATGTTTTGTACCTAAACGCCAAAGAGGCCTTCGATTCCATGCTGCATAGGAGGCTTATATAGAAGGTAGGAGACACAGAACTAGGTATAGGGCTAACAAAGTTGACTGGGAACTGATTGATAGATATAACTCAAAGAGTGGTCCTGAATGACAAATTCACTGATGTTGGGGGTCACAAGTTCAGTACCACAGAGATGTGTTCTGAGACTGTTACATAACCAATAGGGCATGACAGGTGTGCCTCTGTCGGGATATCAGGCACGCCTGGGTGGGTTGACACAAGGACAGCACAAGTGTTTTTTCACTCGAGAAATGCTGTTATCCCAGCACAAAGCCCACCCAAGGAAATTATTTAAAAAAATTGTTTAATTTAAATGAGGAAAAAAGGCAAAACAAGGAGAAAAAAGTAATCCTATCGAGCCATTGTTATTTTGCTGTTTGGCCAATAGATGGCAGATGCTACATTTTTACGACTGTGTGAGTGGAGCTCTGTAGATGTTATGCCAACATCAACATCTGAGAAGAGCACTGTGGAACCACATAACCCGACTGCTGTCTGGTGTGCTTCCACAGTGCTGTGGCACAGTTTCCAGTGCTTGTGTTAATGAGGCCCTTCCCCCTCCACCAGCTGCATAAACATACCCACTTCGAGGGCACTTCTTTTTCTTCTACAACTGCGGAAGTGACGGCCGCCATGCACAACATGGTGACGCCAAATCAGACTGCACATGTGCGAGTATCATGCATGCACAGTTCAGTCATTGCCGCCACCTTGTGCACAGCAGCGTTTATAAAAGCTTGGTGCAGCCGTATCGTCTCTGACTGGAGTTTGTTTTAAATGGAGGCATATTGTTACAGTTGTGTCTGCTTAATGTAAACAGGTCACAGATCTTTTTCCAGTGCTACCATGCTGGGATATCAGCACTGGGTTCTGAGTTCCTCAGCCAATCAGGTTTCTGGATATTTTAGACTAATTTCATAATATTTAATATGTATGTAAGCAACAATGGGGTGGGGTTGCAGGGCAGAGTGAGTCTGTTTGCAGAGAACACAAAATGTCATGGTATAGCGGATAGCAATAACGGGATCAACAGCATTAAACGGGATGTAGAAAAACTGGAGCAGTGGTTCATACTTTCGCCATTGAAGTTCAATGCCAAAAAAATGTAAAGTGATGCACACTGGAAGAAAACTTTGTAGAATGGAGAATGCATCAATGGGATCATGATAGAGCACTCAACGGTGGAACAAGACCTGGGGTGACTACAAACAACAGCTTAAAAACCTCTTCTCAATGCAGTATGCCACATGGAAAGCTAGCAGGATGCCTAGAAGTGGGGGAATTCAAGAATGTATGGGACAGACATAAGGCAATTCTAGTGGGGGGTAGAAGGAAGTAGACTGTTAGTTAACTAGAATCTTCAGCTTATCCATTAGGTAGGGAAATGGGCAGACTAGGTGGGCCAGTCCTTATCTGCCATCAAATTCTATGTTTCTATGTTTCTATGAGATGCATCAGGTGGAGCTTCACTAGTCCCAGCAAAGTGATAATGTTGCTGCTGTGCAGATCACTGGTTAGATCACACCCGGAGTACTGCGTGCAGTTTTGGAACCCGTATCTAAAGAAGGACAGGGAGAAGTTATAGACTGTCATACAAAGAGCTATAACAATGATCCAGGAGTAGCAGAGTAGGACCTATGTGGAAAGATGGAAAAACCTAACATGTACTCTCTGGCTGACAGGAGGGAAAGGAGGGAGGAATATGACAGAAACATAGAAATACATGCAGGGACATCATAGGGTGGACTTCACAGAGTTAAGTTAATGAGCAACACAACCATCGATGGGCACAAGCTTAAACTGGAAGGGGGGATTTCAGGAAGGATGCCAGAAAGTATTTCTTCACGCAGTGAGTGGTGGAGAGGTGGAACATTCTACTCAGTAATGTGATTAACGCTGGGACTATCGCAAGGTCCAAAATCTAATGGAACATTATCAAGGGGGTAATTAGTAACAAAAAGAAGGCAGGAGGTGGGGGAGCTCTGAAAGAACAGAGTAACACAACGTAGAAACACCAGGGCAAACACAATTGACTTCATCTTTTCTGTCCTTTACCATCTGTGTACAGTATCTATGCAAAATACAAAGATGCCATTCCATTAGCATGATGATTTTATCACTGAACCAGTTCTTAAGAACTAGCTTATTGGTGCTAGTTGCTATTCTAAATAGTTGGTATACCATTTTTGTAGTGATTTCATATGAACTTGAACCTAACATGCAGGCTTCTCAAGTAAACTCATGTCCTGGCAGTAACCCAGTCTTACCCCTTAGGGTATCCCATAATGGTGTGGCATTAGGACAGTCCCCAAAGACATGAACAAGTGGTCCACTAGATGACTGGCATCTTGCACAAAGTTGATTTGTTAAATCTTTGTAGTTTGCATGTTTAACTTGTGTCCAATAAGAACTGTTTCGTGTTCTGAAGTGAACCAATCTGTGACTATCAAGCTTATGTAATTTAAAAGCTGAAGACCAGATTGTATTCCACGCCAGTTCTCTCTTGGATTATCTATCAGACATACTGTAACTTTATCAAATATCATTTTTAGTAAGAGCTTTACAATAAAGAGCACATAAACTAAATAGCACCATACTGTAAATATACAAACATACAATTCCACAGATTAGATAAAATTAGTAATAGTAAATGAATAATAACTAATTACAGAAAAAAAGAAAATAGAAACTTCATATAAGAATATCACTATTGGTGGTAGATAACAGTGTGCGGGCAGGATTCCTGCATCACTTCATGGTGATGTCATCAAGTGCAGTTCTAGCTGCCCTCTGCTTGGTTATGTGCAGTATTATGACATACTGAACCTGGTATTTTGTTCATGACACATCTACTAACATGACAGAGCAGAACAAAGACATTTTGTTTGCCCTTAATGCAGAAAAAAACTATTGCAGCTTTAAATGACAGATAGCATGTATTCCAAGCTAATTGGGAACCTTTGCAAACTTTATTAGTCTTGAGATGAGGATATGTTGCAGAGTACTTGGTGTGGCAGGGGAGAGTTCTTTTTCATGCTTTAACAGTTATACGGTCCAGAATTGCCTAGAAAGACTTTATACTGCATGTCAATGCTGTGAGAACTTGGTATATGTTATTACTCACTCTGTCATTCACTGTGTAGCTGCAGAAATTATGTAACAAGGTTCCCAAAAGTACCCATTTAATAATGCACGTTGGTCATCTCGGGGTGTGGGGGAGTTAATGTTTAATGTTGTTCAAATGTTTTTTAACAGTGTTTTGTACTGGTGTATTGTATTTTGTGTTGTATGCTGTGCCATTTCAAAATTTCAATAAAATGTACTACAGTTAAAAAAATACCTTCTCACTTGTGTGATATAAATTATATGATTGATATTATAATGTTGGAATGCATGTCCCTAATTTCATAGCCTTATAATGGGGTTTGTTGTGGTATCACAACTCACCAATTACTAGAAATGGCATCACAGCTGAAGGATAATACAACTGTAAATAGGCAGTTCTGATCTCACCACCTGTGCGGGTCTTGCTGTTCTGTCTCATGGGTCCCATTGTCACTGTGTTTATTTCACCTGCCTCCCATTCTCATTCTCACTAATTCTCCCACACTGATATTGAAAATGTAAGCTTTTAAAAAGCTTCTGATGTCACAGTGGAAACTAGCAAAAAAAAAAAAAAAAAAATCAGATTTATTTCAGTATGTATTTCATTTATTTATGATCGCTGCCCCTTAGTCATCATTTGCTCTCATCGCCTGTCTACACCAGACTTCATATCCTCTGCTGTGACATTACAATGGTATGGAAATTACGATGCCATGAACAGGATTATACTGTCAGGTGTAGGCAGGTATCCAGAGCAGATGAAGTCTAGGGGCAATGATACCATTTTCATGGTAATGTGCACTGTTATGAAGATGATCAAGCTAAAGACAAGGACTGTGTGAAAGAAAAGATGATATGTGTCTGCAAATCATGCTTTTCAAAGGATCCCCTGTGATGTCAGGGGCTCTTTAAACAAAACAGATAACAATTAAAATACCCGCACTATTCAAAATATGGATTAAAATCCATCTTGAGCTCCTACTGACAAGTACAAACTACTCATGATTCAATTTTACCACCTTTTGATGTACACTTGGAAGTATGTTATTTTCTTCTGAAGATTACAGGGTTATTTGAGGGGACAGATTTATTATGCAATACAGTTACACCACTTTAGGAATTCAGATTTCTCTAAAAAAATATTATTCCAATTAATTTTATTGAGAAAAATCCAAACATCTGAAATTTTGAATGCATACAAAATTATTTTTTAAATGTCACAGTTTTAAGTGAATTGATATATATCATTATATTTTTGATGTATATGAACGTGACTTTAGTAAGACAAGCTGACACCAAGCTTCCATTTAAAAAATTATGTTATTGTTAAAATGGGCTTATGGGGGTGGGGCATCTTCCTGGCAGGGTGTCTCCCACATGGGCTCTCCACCCTGATCCCACAAATGACAGAATAAAGTTAAAATCTGGCATATACTACATTTGATTATGGTGCGCCCAAAGAACTTGCAGCCAGGAGCGATGAAGACAAGGGAAGGACATGGAGACTGTGGGTAGAGCCAGAACCAGCAGCCCGATCTCTGTGACTGACCCTCCATTGCAAATGCTCCTTGAATCCATGAGAGCTAAGGATGCCATGACTGAAAGAACTGTAATAAACCTAAAGACTCATGAGACTGAAATAAAAGATTTATTTGCTCATATGGCAAATGCGGAAACGTGCTCGACATCTACTTTGTCTACTGTGGCAAATCCGACCCAAGAAAACATCAAGTTCCAGGGTCACTTAGAGACCCTAGAAAATGAAGTCTGACTGAGAAATCAGCATTTGGTTGGAGTTCCCAAAGGAGTAGAGGGTCCTAACTTGCTTGGATTCCTTAAACATGGCTGAAAGACACACTGCAATTACCTAAGGATTTCAATCTCTTGAGTCTAAAAATGACCTACAGAATAAACTCGCATGTGGCATCACAAGCCACTAACCAGCAACACACCATCCTATTGAGAACAATAGGTGCAGAGGTACAAGACCTTGTTCTTGCAGCGGCCTGATCTGTAAACCCCACTAATATTGATGGTACTGATATAAAGGTGTACTCTAACCTCTCCTTCCAGACTAGGGCCAGGAGGTATCCTGGAGGAAGAAGTCTGATCTGGTGAGGCAGTGCCTCTGGGCCCTAGGAGCTGTTCATTCCTTTTTGCTACCCACTTGTCTCCAGACAGTGTACAGTGGTGACACGTGGCAGTACACTGATACTCGAGACGGGGGTCACTGGTTGGAGAAATCTGTGGCTGAATTTGCAGCCAGAAAGGATACTGACCCAGATCCACAAGAAGAAAGTTCTGAAGGAGGTTGAAATATGATTGCCAAAGACTACGCTTTGCCAGCTCCATGATACTGAGCACATTTTGTGATTGTATTCCTTTAATGAACGCCTTTAATGTTAAAGTCTTAAAGTTTAAAGCTTATTTAAAGCTGGTCTTGACAAATTAATTAATTCAGGGTATGTTCTCTCCTATTACAATTTATATTAGCATAAGAGCTACATGGGCCATTGGCCTCCTTGCTCTTCAACAACCTTAGTATGATCTAAAATTATTGGACGTTAAAGTTACGACTTTACAACACCCTGGACATTTGGGTGCCTGAACTATGAGAGCTGCATAGGGTTGGGATACACTTTTTTGTTCAGAGTAATGGTGCCTACCATGTGGTGGATGCTACCAGTTGGATGTGCACTGATTACTTTTTCCCCTCGCAGATCAAGCACTATTGTATAATTATACAGTTGCCAAGTTTAGCTTATGCAAAGTAACCTAAAATTGGCAACTACACTTTACATATAAAGTTCCAGGATTGCTAATATTAGTACTTTCCATAATGTTCTTCTCTTTGCCATGTATAGCTGTTTGGTGAGTTGGGAGAATTGGAGGTCATGTGGTGATCTAAGTATAATTTCCCCCTACTTATAAGGATTAAGTATCCCCAAGGGGGGGGCCTTGATTATCCAGATTTTTTTTCCCCTCTTGACATCCTGGTGACCCTCACTCCTTCAGGCTCCGACAAGTCCTTCATCGACCCCTGCTAGCCCTACCCATGCTCTCGACCCTCACATCACAGCCATTCCCCCAGGATATGCCAGACGTAACCCTTCATTGGGTGGGTCCCCCTCCTCTGAGGGGGGTGGCACCGGAGGGCTCCAGTGCACTCTTGATAGGGCCCAAGGTGTGCTGCTGAGGGGAAGGAGGCTCACTGAAGGCACTGGAGGAATTGGGGAATGGAGAGCCATCATCCAGCAGCCACCAGGTGGAATTTCTGGTTTTCTGGGTCCCCATTCATTGCGCCGCTCATGTAGAGCCTCCAGTCTGCACTGGGGGCTGCTGCCAAGTGAGGCATTCCCCAATCCCACCCCAGGAAAGGAGAGCAGTCCTTTGGATGCTCCAGATGCTTGATCCTACCCTCCCCCTGCCAACCCCCAGAGTCCCAAGTCCGTTCCCGAACCTGGGTCACCGGCTTTGATCAAGGTAAGGCGCCAGTGCCTCAATCCTCTGTATCCAGATTTTAGCCTGTATCACCTAGCATCTCAAACTAAATTAATGTCAGACTGAATTAAAGGCCCTAGAAGTGTGGTATGGGTGTTTCTGGATCAGAATGAGAGGCAACATCGTGTCATAGCTTATCTGAGCCAGGGAGGGATACAATCATACCGCTCTGGTAGCCCCAGGAGTCCTTTGGTTGAACACATGATAGAGGCATGGGGAAGATCAGGAAGTTTCTGGGAAATGCGTCTGGAGGTACCCTGCTGGCTCTGACCTATTCCAACCCAGAATTTCTCCTGGGACTTGAAAACAGAATTTCAAAGATGGGAGGCCACATGGGTTCATTGTCTGGGGGATCTTTATGACAGTCGGGGGTTTATGACCTACCCGCAGCTTGTGGAGAGGTTAGGGATCCAGTCTTCTCATGTCATTTGCTGTATGCAAGTTAGAGATTGAGCTAGGTGCCTTGATCAGCTGCAGCCACAGAATTCTCCCCTTTATGATCTTGAATTGGGAGCTGCAAGGGGGCTCTGCCCAAGCATTGTTATAGTATTAAAGTAGAGATGGCCAATACTTCACTAAGTACCAGGGCCCTATGACAGCAAGATCTGGGGGGCCCAATACCAGATAGGGCGTGGAAGGACCTCTGTGAGTCTCATGTAGGTCTGAGTATTTTTAACCATTATAAGGAGGCCCAATTTAAATTTTTTTAAAATTTATTTATTTATTTAGTTTTTGTTGACCGGGTAAGTGCACTAGACAAATCCTGCCTATTTTCAGGCATGACCCGGGGGGGGGAGGGTTACAGATGAATGCCAACTGACCTTGAACCAGATTAGGTTGTACCTCCCTCCAGTGGCGGTACATAGGTTTTCTCTTGGCGTCTCGCCGCTGTGTGGGCAGTGTGACACTGAGAGAGGTACTTATCTGCATTGTTTTTGGTAGTGCCCTGACCTGCTTCAGTATTGTTCTGAAGTGGCTCAGTGTATATACCAGATAATGCAAGTTAGGATTCCAGTAGATCCTTGGACATTGTTTTTTGAGGTAGAGGAGAGGGGTGCACAAGATTGGGAATTTTACTCTTGGCCCATTAGGATTATGTTGATCATTGTGCGTCATTGTATTCAAAATACATGGGTCTCTCATGTACATCCCATGATGCAGATGTGGAAGGACTCTCTTATTAATATGCTTCAATTGGAGCATTTGATGTGTGACTTGAGGGGATGGCCTGACAAGTTTGAACAGCAGTGGGGTCAGTACTTGGACTCACTCTCTGCATTGGAACAAGCAGTGATTCGGTTGGGTTGGGGAGTGGTTGATTGGATTGGGGCGATGTTAGAATGATACCTCTATTGAACACATTATATGCATCCAATGAACTCGCTGTTTTCCTTAAAGGTTGTTTATTAGTGGAGTCCTTTTGTATCTCTGGTTTGAGCAGTAGGATGCTGGGGTGCATAGGGAGGGGTCTAACCAGCAGAAAGAGGGAGGTAATGTTCCTCTGTATAGATCGCTGGTAAGACCACATCTAGAGCATTGTGTCCAGTTCTGGAGACCACATCTCTGGAAGGACATACACAGTGTGGAGGCGGTCCAGAAGACGGCAACTAAAATGGTGCAGGGTCTGCATCAAAAACCTTATAAGGAGAGACTAAAGGACCTTAATATGTACACCCTGGAACAGAGGGAGAAGGGAGATATAGATATGATAGAGACCTTTAAATACCTCACAGGGGTAAATAAGGTACAGAAGGGGAATATTTTCCAGAAGAAAAGGTGCTCAAGAACAAGGGTACTTGCTATGAAGCTGGGGGGGGGAGGGGGTAGATTTAGGAGAGATAAGAGGAAGTACTTCTTCACAGAAAGAGTGGTGGATTCCTGGAACAGCCTTCCAGCGGAAGTGGTGCAGGCAAAAACAGTGTTGTGGTTCAAGAATGCATGGAGTAAGCACAAAGAAATCATAGTGGAAAGGAAGGGGAGAGGTGGAAAAAGCTGTTGATCGGGCAAGGTCTAATGTAATATTGTAGGTAGGGAGAAATGGGCAGACTGGATGGGCCAAGTGATCTCTATCTACTGTCAAATTCTATGTTTCTATGGTGGAGGCTGGGTCTGAGGATTACACTGTGGAGGGAGGAATATTGGGGAACCAAGACAAGATTCTCCTGGGGATGAGGGTAAGGTGTTCAGTGAATACTAGATGGGAGGAATGAGTACAAGGGACATGGCAGGGTAGACACAACAGACATGAAAAGAAGGGGAAAAACAGGACACCAAGGTTATTGGAGAAGATGGGGGATGGAAAGAGAGAAGTAGTGGAAGTGCGGATGCATGCTGGAGGGTGGTATAAATCAATGCCAGGGGTTTGTGTAATAAGATTAGTGAGTTCCAGGCTTTGGTGGCAGACCCTGGGCTGGATCTAGTGGCTATTGCAGAAACTTGGGCCATCGTGAACAATGACTGGGACATAGTAATCCCAGGCTACACCTTATACAGGTGTGATAGAGGGACAGGTAGAGGTTCAGAGATGGCCATCTACATAAGAGAAGGGACTGAGGTAGTAAAGAATGCTACCATTGTGGGGAAGGGGAGGTAGAATAACCATGGGTTCAGCTCACACCATTGTCAGGCAGGAAGACTCGCATAGGGGTGGTTTGCCACCGGGACAGGGATAAGAGAGAGAGATAAGGAACTGTGTGCTTTAGTAGGAAGGGGGCAGTAAAAGGAGAAGGTTGTAATAGTGGGAGATCTCAACCTGCCAGACTCTGACTGGGACATGCCAGTGGCCAGGAACACCAGAAGCCAGGCCCGCTAGATGTCTTGCAGGACTACCTGTTGGTACATATGGTGTCAGGGATCCCAGTAGACAGTCTGACATTCTAGATGTTGTACTCACTATCTCAAAAAGAGTAGGCAGAGTATGGGTCGGGGAACCAATGGGGTCCAGTGACCACAATACTTTAAGGTTAGAGGTGGCCCTGGGCTCCTGTAAGCCCTTGTCTAGGGCTGATGTGCTAAACTTCAGGAGGGTGGATTTCAACCATATGAGGGGAAATTGTGCTGGACAGGTTAGCTGGGGCAGACAGCATCAGGAGAGTGGAGGAAAGATGGGGGTTATAAAAGGGGCCATTATCAAGGCAACAAAAACATGTCCGAGAACAGTTATCAAGAGAAACAAGTATAAGACCAAATGGACTCCCCAAAAGTGTCAGGAAGGCAGTAAGACCTAAAAAGAGGGTCTTTATAAGGTACAAAGAAAAGCAGGGGGATGAAGAATGGGACGAGTACCAGGAGAAAAGAGGCCAAGAGGGCAGTCAGAATCACAAAGGCAGGTACAGACCTGCATATTGCAGAGGGGGTCGCAGGAGGGGAAAACAGTTCTTTAGATATATAAGAGAAAAAAGAAAGATGGAAGGGAGAATTGCCTGGCTAATGGAGAGGGACAGGATAATAGAGGAAGACACGCAGACAGCACCTGTGCTACACGACTACTTCTGATCAGTATTCACTAAATAAAATAGCAGGCCCTTGCCAGAGAGACACATAAAGGCAGCTGATACAGGAGTCCCAGAAATAAAACTGCAGAAATTTACTGGCATGAGACTCGAAAGGGGCTAGCAGCCCTGAAGCGAAACAAGGCCCTGGGGCCAGATGGGATGCATCCAGGGGTACTAAGAGAACTGGCACTGGTGTTAGCCGGACCCCTGGTGGGGCTATTCAATAGTTCTGTGCTGCAAGGATTGGTTCCCAGGGACTAGAGGATGGTGTATGTGGTTCTACTGCACAAGGGAAGGAATAAAGAGCAGCTGGGAAACTATAGATCCATCAGCCTTACCTCCGTGGTAGGGAAACTGATGGAGACACTAGTCAAAGAAGATCTAGTGGAATACCTGGAGAAAAACTGACTTCAGGATAGTAAGGAGCATAGGTTCATGACAGGGAGGTTTTGTCAAGACAGTCTGATAGTATTCTTTGACTGCGTAACCAAAGTAGTTGATAAGGGCCATGCTGTAGATTTACTGTATTTAGACTTCAGCAAGGCATTTGACTTGATATTTATCAAAGGCTGCTGGAAAGACAGGAGATCTGGGAACAGCTAAGAAATAGTAAGGTGGGAGGAGTTGGTTGGAGGTGAGGTGAAAGAAAGACATGATGGTTCATTCCATATCTGGACTGCCTTATGCAGTATAGGCTACCGCCCGTGGCTCTGCTCTGTACCAATGGCGCAGCAGCCCCACCGGCAGTTGTTACGGGCGGCGGGCGGCAGGCGGTGGGATGCTGCCGCCGGCTGCCGGGGAGGGTGGTGGGGCTCGTGGGTGGGTGGGTGGGGACACTAGATCACCAGGGATATGGTCTTGGGGGAGGTTTCATCACTTTGCTGCCCGCGATCGGGCTTAGCGTCCACTGGACCACCAGGATTATTTGGGGTGGGATTTGTGCTGCCCGCGACCGGGCTGGTGGGGTTTATTTAACCTAATGCCCGCGATCAGGCCAGTCGGGGAGGGGATTTCACACTTTTGCCCACGATCGGGCTGCAGGGGCATCGGTCCCTGACGGCTGCTGCCTGGCAGGTGCCAGGCAAGTCCTCGGATTGGCTACTCCAGATAAAGACAGATGCAAATGGGGCTATAATAGATGCAAATGCCCCCGCGCCTTTGCATGAATTATGGCCCCATTTGCATGTCACCTTTGAAAATGGGAATTTGCACATGGCGCAATGGTACTTGCACCACTACCTACTTGAATGCTGCTGCACTCTGACCACTTGTGGTGGCAGAAGTTCCACTGCAGTTATGCATAGTGGTTGTGGTCGGGTGATATTCAAAGGAGCTGCTCAATAGCTAACCCTTTGAATATCGCCCGCCACACCCCTGCGCAACTATTTTGTGCAGTGCAAGGGCTTGCACCACAAAATAGCGCAGTTTGAATATCCAGCCTGGACTCTTCAAAAATAAAAAATAATTTCATCAAATTAAACAAACACTTTTGACTTTCTCTTAAATTTCTTGACATCTTTGCAAGGCTGACCTCTGGTCAGATTTCCTTAAAGACTTGGTGCAGTGCATACAGTACCTCAAAACCCTATGTACATCCAAAGTATGGAGTAAAGCCTTCCCCTGATTAGAATACTCTGGATAATAAACTGGTAGGTGGATGGACTGGTTCAAAGTAAACTCCGACACCACCCTGGGAAGAAACTTAGGATTTGTACATAAAGACACCCTGTCTTTGTGAAAAACCAAGAGCCCGAATCTCGGAAATTCTTCAAGCAGTAGTAACAGCAACTAAAAAGAGTGCTTTCCACGATGGAAAGCACAGCTCGCAACTTGCGGCTGGTTCAAAGGGAGATAAAGTGAGTTTCTCCAACATAAAATGGAGGTCTCTTGAAGGGACCAGGTCTCAAATGGAAGGTTTCAAATGCACATTGCACCACAGGAAGGTGCAGGACACCTCAAGCTGAGCAACAGTTTTATCCTCGATAGGTGAATGGTATGCAGAGATGGAAGAAAGATGCACTTTGAGGGAGGAGTACCCCAAGTCGGAGTTCAAAAAGGAAAGAAAGTACTTCAACACTTGATTCACTAGACAGGTGAAAGGATCCAAATGGCGAGCAGCAGCCCAAAAGGTGAAATGCTCCTATTTCACAGTGTAAGTGGCCCTGGTAGAGGGTTTCCTAGCAGCAATTAGGACATTTGTGACCCTAGAGGACACCTTGAAGTGGGTGATAGCTAGGTCCGCAGGAGCCATGCATGGAGATGCAGGGACTTTAGGTCCGAATGGACTTGGGTGCCCTGGTCCTGGGACAGCAAGTCGGTGCACAGGGGCAAGGGCAGCAGAGGTTCCACTGCCAGCTGCAGCAGCAAGGGGAACCAAATCTGATGTGGCCAGAAGGGAGCTATGAGAATCATCTCCACCCCCTCCTACTGGAGCTTGAGCAGAACCCTCTGCAGGAGCGGGAAGGGAAGAAAGACATACAGAAACCTACACTTCCAGGAGAGGGACAATGCCATCTCATCAGAAAACTCTAGGCCCAGGATTGAGCGAGCAGAAAAGCAGCAGTTTTATGTTGAGTGGGAATGCAAACAGGTCCAGCTCTGGATGACCCCACCTGTTGAAGAGATCTTCAACCACCAAGGTTAGCAGCTCCCACTCATAAGCTCGCAAATAGGAGCGGCTGAGATTGATGGCCAGGATATTTTGAATGCCTGGAACATGTACATCTGAGAGTTCCAGACTGTGCTTGATGGCCCAATACCAGACTCTCATCACTTCCTGACACAGGGGGTAAAGAATGAGTCCCCCCTCCCCCGCTTGTTGATGTAATACACCACGCACATATTGTCCGTTTGCACCAACAGTGGACTGGGGAGGAGATGAGTCTGAAAGGCCTGCAGAACATAAAGGACAGCTTGCATTTCCAGGACGTTGATATGGAGACCCTGTTCCAGTTCCATCCAGGAACCCAAGGTCTGGTGGAGCAGAAGCACAAACGAGCCCCACACTCAACAGTAGGAATGGGTGCTGACCCAAAAATAATATAAAGAAATACACAAAAATGGTGGCACACTGACCAAATAAAGAAATAGAGACCAGACAGTGCTATTAGCGGAACTGAGCAACCTGCAGCACACTACCCCAGCGCTTCGTGTTCTCTCCGGGACAGTTCATCAGGGGGCCATTAATGACACTGTCTGGTCTCTACTTCTTTATTTGGTCAGGGTGCCACTGTTTTTGTGTATTTCTTTACCCTGTGTCTGGTGGATGGCCAGATGAGCACCCCATCCCAGGTTGGATGCGTCTGTCGTTAGAATCTGACAGGGGGTCGAGAGCTGAAAAGGGACCCCCTAAAGGATGTTGGCTGGCTCCAGTCACCATGACAGGACTCTCTGGACAGAGTCGGAGACCATGACCCACTGGTCCAGGTCATCTGTACGTTGGTTCCACTGGACCCTCAAGGTCCACTGAGGAACCCGCATATGCAGGCGGGTCAGAGGAACCATGGCAATGGCTGCCACCATATGGTCCAGGAGTGCAGCAAAACCCTGGTGGGGACCTGATGACTAGAGAAAACCAGATAGGCCTGCTCCATCAATTGTTCTGCCCTTTCCATGGGCAAAAAGGCCTTGCCCTGGCTGGTGTGCAGGTTCATCCCTATGTTTTGAAGGTGGTGGCAAGGAGAGAGGCAGGACTTCGGCAAGTTGACCATGATCCCCAAGGCCTGAAATAGATGGAAAGTGTATTCCAAAGTTTGAACCAGGTGGTCCCTGGAGGGGGCTGCTAACAGCCAATATTCCAGGTAAGGGAACACATAGAAGCCCTGCCTCCTCAGAGCAGCCACCACTACTGTTAGACACTTGGTAAAGACCCAAGGGGCTCAAGAAAGGCCAAAAAGGAGGGCCTGGAATTGAAAATGGGCTCACTGAAAGTGGAAGCGGAGGAAGCAACGATGGGCAGGAAAGATTTGGATTGCAGATAAGCATCCTGCATGTCCAGAGAGCAGAGCCAATCCCTCTGGTGCAAAAGGGGTAACAGGTCCTGGAGAGTGACCATCCAGAAGCTCTAGTACTCGAGGTACAGATTCAGATGGCTCAGGTCCAGGATGGGCCGAAGATCCCCAGTATTTTGGGGGATGAGGAGGAAGGGAGTGAAACCCCCTTCCCCACTGAGAGAGGCGCCCTATGGCTCTTTTTAGAGGCAGCCTGAATTTCCTCCCAGATGAGGGACAGGTGGGCTGGTGGGTAAGAGGAGTTTGCAGGAGGATTTTCTGGAGGCCACTCTAGAAACTCCAGTGTGCAACCGTGCTCTATGATCTGGAGCACCTATTTGTCCATGGTCACTACCTCTCTAGGTGGAGGGAGAACCACCCCTGTCAGCCTCCACCAGGTCCTTGGCCAAGGGAGGGGGATGGCTAAGGAGTCAGGAGGTGGGGGCAGGTGCTGGCAGGGTGGTCACAGGTGCCGGAGGGGTTCTGGTGGCAGCAGCTGCAGGGGCTGCTGTGGCCTTTCGCTTGTACTGGCCTTTGGCAGGCTGATTTTAGGACTGTTTATGGGAGGACTGATGAAAGGACTGACACTGGCCAGCTCTAGGCTGAGTGTGATAGAGCAAATGAACCGACCTAAGGGTTTGCCCCAACTCCTGCAGGGTGGAGATGATATCTTGGACATCCCCCCCAAAAAAGGACTGAGCCCTAGAATGGCGCATCCAAAATGCTGGATTGCACATCTGAGGCAAATCCAGATACCTGAAGACAGAAATGGTGCTGGAGGCAGACCCCAGAAGCCACCCCATGCCTGGAGGCATCCACAGCATCATAAGCAGCCAGGAGAATGTGGTTTCCAATGTCTGAGCCTGACTTCAAGAGTTGGGTGAGCTGCATCTTGGTGGTGTCTTCTTGCAAAGCCTGCACCAGGTCCCTGGCTTGGTCCCAGAGAACATATTGGTATTGGACCATATGTGCCCAGTTATTTATTTTATTTATTTATTTGAATTTTGTTGACCGGGTAAGACCACTGAGACAGATACAGTCCCTTTTTCAGGGTCGACACGGGGTCACATTATACATAACAGTACAACAAATATCACAGAGCAGTACAGTATACAGACAAGTATAGTGCATGTCATCAGTGAAACATCATCAATTCCATGTACAGTTGGAAAAGAGCCATACAGAGCTATATGCTACATAGAGTCAGTTCTGTGACAAGTGGATATGCGCATAGTGCTATAAGTGCATTAAGGAATAGAGACTGGGGGGAAGGGGAGTGGAGAAGGATGGGGGTAGGGGCAGGGGAAGAAGAGTTGCATCAGCGAGGGCAGGAGCAGGAGATGCGGGAAGCAAGGGAGGCATGGAGACTGGTCTTAAATAGAGGATGAGAGGTGCTGTTCAGGACATGTGCAGGCAGAGAGCTCCAGCTAGAAATAGCAGCAAAAGAGAAGGCCCTCCTAGTGGCGGTCAGGCACAGTTTGGGTATATCAAGGAGGGGTAGGAATGTTGAGCGGAGAGTGCAAGGAGTTTGTCTTATGCAAATTATACTCCTTAGACAGGGGTGTGTGAAAGAGTGGACAAATTTGTGGATAAGTCACATGGTGAAATACTTCAATGTAGATTCGTAGGTTAACCAGCCCAGTGAGGAGAGGACTTCGCAGTGGTGCGTACGGGAGTTGGTTTCTAGGGCGAACCTCCCGATCCTATGGTAGGCCTGGGAAAGGAGAGAGAGAGAGAGAGGAGGGAGAAGTAGACATTAGCAATGGGGCTTCATAGGTCAGATGGGGAGTGAGGGATGCAGAGGCAATTCTTATGCTGGAGGCAGAGGTGAGAATTGGGCTAATTCAGTACAGTAACCCAAGCTTCTGGTTCAGTTTTGACAATGTTTGAGACATGGAGATTGAAAGAGAGTGCCGTGTCCAGGGTGAAGACCAGGTATTTGAAGGACAAGACTGTCTCAAGGGAGTCGCCCTTGCTTAATATGATATTAATGGAGGGTGGAGGATCCTTTGTAGAGGGGTGTCGGGAGAACAGCATGCATTTAGTTTTATTAGTGTTGAGGACCAGTTGACGACAGCTGAACCAGTCCTCAAGGAAAGCAAAGTCATTGGCAAGATCCCTACTAATTCTGTAGGTATTTGATAAAGAGGGGTAGATAATGGCATCATCCGCATAGAGGTGCACTGAGGTACCACCACAGGATCGGGGGAGGTCATTAATGAAGAGGGAAAATAGAAGTGGACCTAGGATGGATCCCTGTGGTATTCCATGTGTTATATGCCTGGGTTCAGAGAAGGAGCCATTCCATTTGACTCTCTGAGAGCGGCAGGATAGGTAATGTTTTACCCAGTTCTGGGCATGGTTATCCAGCCCTAGAGTATGCAGCTGGTGGAGCAGAAGATCATGGTTTACCAGATTGAATGCTTTGGTAAGGTCAACAAAAATGGCACCTGCAGCATGTCCCTCATCCATGGCATGGTATATGTGTGTAGTTACTTTTATCAGGGTAGTTTGGGTGCTGTGATTCCTTCTAAATCCATGCTGATGCAGGGAAAGTATGTTATGTGATTCAAGGCATTCTTGGAGTTGTTTGTGGACTATGCACTCCTGTATTTTTGCCAGGTGGCAGAGGAGGGATATAGGTCTATAGTTGTCGACAACAGTATTGGAACTCCCCTTATGTATTGGTACTACCACTGCTATTTTCCACTTATCAGGTACTATGCTGGACAGGAAGGAGCGGTTGAGGAGATCTCGGATCGGGTGTGCAAGTGCTGATGCTCCTAATTTGAGAAATTTTGCCTCTAGGGAGTCATGTCCAGCTGAACTATCAGGATTAAGGTTTTGGAGGAGCTTCTGGACCTCTTTGAGCATAGCAAGTTTCAGGTGGAACTCCGGGCGCCCATCAAGGGCCACTTTATAAGGTGAAGCCAAGTTGAGGGTAGGGGAATTGTTGAATAGTGAGGTATATTTGTCAAGATCTGTGAAGAAGGTGTTAAATCCTGTAGCTATGGATGCAGAGTCAGTGAGGGTAGAGCCGTTGGCAAGGACTGTGCTGGGGGAGGTGGTAGTCATCCCTTTCTTCAGCGAGTTAATTTGACGCCAGAACTTCTTTGGGTTGCAGAGGTCCAGATAGCTAGGGTAGTGGACGCGACATGCGCTTACCAAGGTGGTCCAACTGCCTAGACTCCTTGTCCAGGGGAAGGACATTAAGGTGCTTGGGCTTTTTGGTACAGTCATGCACTGCTTTTATAACCACTGAATCTGCCTTAGGGTGGCTTCCTAGAAAGGGTTTACCAGCACAGGCATGTTAAAGATGGTCTGTCTTCTTGGGCTGCAGAGGGGTAGAAGTAGGATGATTCCATGCTGCCCTTGTAATGTCCTCATAGGAGTCAATCTGGGGTGGCACCACCATGGGGAGGGCATCCCCCTGCCTTAAATACACTGCTAGATATTGCCTCTCTGGGATCTGCTCCTCCATTTCCCAGCCTGTGATGGACTGAATGTGACGCATGATGTCCATAAAAGTCAGATCACCGGGGGGGGGGGACTTAGGAACCTCCTTATGAGGGTCGTCCCCATCTGAAGACTCCCCTGGTGAGGAGGAAGGCTCTGAACAATCCAAGTCTTCCTCATTTGTGTCACTGTCTTAGTCCGAAGCAGGAGGTAGGGGCTCATCCCAACAAGAGCCTGAGCCCATGTCGGGTTGAGACCAGGAGGACACCAACATTCAGGGTTCACTGGGTCCTGCCTTTGTGTCCTTTATGTCAGGGTCCCTATTAAGAGGACTCTCCCATTTGACTACATCCGAATAGCACCTACGGGACAAAGTTAGTATCATGGAACATGAAATACATGACCCAGGAATTCCATCTGGATGTGAATATTTCTGTTTTCTCATTCAAGCTAAAAGTAATTTATTTTATTGGATTCTTGGATTACAACCTTTGAGCTAAAATCTCATTTACAGAAGTTCCACGTCCTTAACAGAATAATCTGAAAATAATAACAGTTGATAACATACAGAAATCATGCGATGTCCCCAGGCAAGAACATTATTGTAAATACATCACAGAAGTTCAGTACAGATAGTAACACATAAATGATTATACAAATATGGATAGCAAAAGCAAGAGCTTTCTAGTGGACTGACTAAACAGAGAAAGGAGGGATTAGGATATTCATTGCAGGAAACCGGCTGGGCCAATTTACTTTGTCAAGGGGAGTGGGTGGAAGGAGAAAGGACATAGTTAGTAGGAAAGCATAGAGTAGTGGGGGAGGTAGTGTGAGTAGAGAGCAGGATGGGAGTAATGCGAAAAGTGAGATGGGATAAAGCGAAAAAATGGGTAAGTAGCTGTTCTGGGGTGTTGAAGTGCTATGACTGTAGGTTCGATCAGGATGCAGGATCTATTCAGGGGAGTCATCTTCTCCATTTTGTATATTTCATGAACAGTGTCTCTCCACTGGCCCAGATCCATCTGCTGGGTAGTCAGTCACCTTCTAGTAATACACTTTTTGGCTGATAAGAGCATACTTCCCAGCAAATATTTTATGTGTGTCTCTTTCATTCCCTTGGGGTACTGGTAAAACATAAACATTAGATGTCAGTTGATTTGGGGAACAGAGGACCTCAGATGTGGCCTTTTCCAGATCTACATAGACATTTTTGAGGATGAGGCATGCCCACATGATATGGGAGTGCGTTACATGGCTCTTACCACAATTCCTCCTGCATGCTATATCTTGGTTACAAAGGCTGGGCTCTGTTCAGTAACAGCTGCCTTTTGCTGCTTATGTTGCAGTTACTGTATCTGTGAACCCTTACATGAATAAAACTTTGTATTGTTGCTTGAGCTGATTTATATCGGAGCCCTGTTTCCCTGGTAACACAGGAAGCAGGAAGAGGAGCTAGTAGTTTGTGTGGGTTACAGCACAAACTACCACTCAGTGGGGTTCTCTTTATTTTCATTGAGACAACATTTGCAGGGCTACTTAGGTGTTTTAGGACACCTCAGGCTATTTAAAAAATGTTGGGAGCTTGACTAAGAGCGCTTTTACTCGTAACCCTTGGGAGTTCCTTCTGGTTCACGAGAACGCTATATCTTTCTGCCCTCTGCGAACAGGGCAAGCAAGAGCAGGGTGAGCACGTGCCATCACGTGGGAAGACGCACGCAAATGCATGCGTCGTAGTGTGTGTTTTGCATGTTTAGTGGGTTGAAAGGTGTGCCCAGAATATTGCAGTTTTGTGATGTGACAGGGTAAGAATCTGGAATTTATTGTACTAATCTAGTTGCATGAGTAACAGGATGGGAGTACTGAGCTCAGTTGCTGAGGCAATAAAGTCACCTACTTTGAATTAAAGTGAGATTACCCTGCTATACTACAGTTTCAACACATAGCTCCCATGATGAATGACATAATCACAACAAATGAAGGACTAGTAGGAGTCAAATGTGGTTTATGTCATATGTTTAGCTTTGACACGAATGTATTACATGACATAACATTTGTTTGTACAAAATGCATTGAAATTAAAGACATGAAACAGGAATTAAACCTGTTCAATGCTAGACTTATTCATCTCGAAGAAAGCCAACGATTAATGGCTACTAGAATTAACCATTCTAATCAAACTGAAGCTGTTGAGTCAAGTAATAGTAGGAATAGTATTACTGGTGATTCTACCTTAGCACCAAGCCAAAAATCTCATAGTCCTTTGATAATAATGGCTGATGCTAGCTTTCCCTTTGGTCTGAGCAAGGCCCCCCCCCCCGGCACCAATTTAGCCACATGTGAAAGTGTGCAAGTAAATAGAAAGCGAACTAGGGACATAGGTGATGATGACCAAGCAGATGAGGAATGGTACAAGGTGAGAAGCTCTAAGATACCTATGAAAGGAAGGAGAGCTAACGAATTTAACCTTATAGTGAGAAATCACTTTGACTTACTAAGTGACCAGCCAGATCAACCTATATCACCCCCTATAGTTTCTCAGACAGTATCCTCAAGTTCGTTAGAGGACCCACACATAGTACTCCCCCAGGAACTCACAAACCAAATAGATGTAAATCTTATGGACATGGAAACTGTAACAGGACTGGAGCCTAAACAAATTTACCTATTAGGTGACTCAATGATAAAGCATTTAGATTAGAAAATATGCGGCCAAGATAAAGCAAATAGAACTGTGTCCAGCTTCCATGGTGCCAAGATCAGGGACATTACTAAGATGTCCAAACATATATTGAGAGATGGCGGTCATAAACCACTTGTAATAGTCCATGCTGGGATAAATAATATCCACCAACAAAGTGCACAGACTATCAAGAAAGCATTTGTAGGACTAGCAAACACCATAATGGATAGGGACTGTGACTTTGCTTTTTCAGAAATAATCCCTATGGTTGGAGCCAGTGAATACCTAAACAAAAAAATCAAAGATGTTAATAATTGGATAAGAAAGTGGAGCCTCAAACAAAATTTTAAAGGTATCACCTATTGGGAGGAATTTGTAGAAAACAGAGATCTAATCTGGTGGGATGGATTACACCCAAGTAGGAAAGGAACAGTCTTATTAGGAAACAAACTTAACAACTTTATTTCTTAAAATTTAAACTAGGTACGGGGGGAGGGGAATGTTCACCAAAGTTTAACATCATGCAGGGGACCATGGGGTTATTACCAGCCATAATGATACTAGTTTTCCTAATATTCTAACACCAAGTGAGACTGTATCTGGACGTAAACCCACCAGGAACCTTAATCCAAATAATGTTATTAAGATGCTGCTAGTGAATGCAAGGAGTCTAAATAACAAATTAGGGGAACTAAGATATAGGTTAAATAAAAATGATATCGACATATGTGCAGTTACTGAGACTTGGTTTGCCGATGGAGATTGGGCTACAGATATACCTGGGTATTCAGCAGTATTTAAAAATCGACCATCTAAAAAAGGAGGTGGTGTTGCATTATATATTAAAAATAATCTACAATACTGTGAAATAAAAGGTGATCGGACACATTGTGAACTGATTTTAGTTACAATAAGCTCCCTTCATAACCCATTAACAATAGGTGTGGGGTACCGTGCACCCAATCTAGATACCACAGCTAATGATAATTTCTTCTCTGCTTTGGATAATATGACCATTATTACTGATTTTATCCTAGTTGGTGATTTTAATTTACCTTATATAAACTGGTCAACCCTTAGTGCCCATAGCAATCTCAAACATAGATTAATTCACTTTGTGGCTCAGAATGACCTAGATAGACCAATCAGGAAAGAAAACATATTGAATCCAATAATTACAAACATTATAAATTATGATTCTCCACCCATAATACAAGAACCCCAAGGCAACAGTGATCATTCAGTTATAGGTTGGGATTTCTTTATTTCTGGAACTAATATTGTTGGTGATACAAAACTCTCTAATTTCTATAAAGCAAACTACCCACTTATTAAACAATATCTTAGGCAATGGGACTGGAAACAAGACCTTAAAGGTCTCAAAGCAAATAATATGTGGAATGTTATTAAAGAAAAAATTGATTACTGCATACACACTTGGGTTCCTATACGTGCAAAATATAATGATAAAAGCAGAGAGTACCTGTATGGTGGAATATTAAAATCAAGAGGAGTATTAAAAGAAAAAAAGGGCCTTTAACTAATATAAGAAAAACCCTACCAATGAAGCATGGCTGAAATTTAAGCATATTTCCAACACTATTAAAAAACTTATAAGGCATGTTAAGAGAGACTCAGAACTGAAGTTGGTAAGACAGACTACTAATAATAAAAAAGATTTTTTTAATTATATTGGCTCTCTTAGACGAAGGAAGGTTGGGGCAGGACCACTTCTCATACAAGACACATTAGTCATGCATGAAAAACAAATGGCTGATGAGTTTAATAAGTATTTTGTCAGCATATTTAAAACAAAAGAGAACTATAGTTTAAAAGATCTGCCAACAAATGAACCTATGATAGTTTTCACTGAGAGCGATATCATGAAAACAATAAAAAATACTAAACCTAGTTCATCTGCTGGGATAGATGGTATTCTGTCTATGTTTATTAAGAACTTCTCTAAAGAATTAGTTGGTATACTTACTCTTCTTTAAAAACATAAATAAAAGAAGGCACTGCTCTGGATGACTGGAAATTAGCCAATGTTACTCCCATTTACAAAAAAAGGATCAAATAATAATGTTGGTAATTATAGACCAATAAGCTTAACAACTTGTATTGGTACGATTATGGAAAGGTTACTACAACACAAAATCATTGACCATCTCCAAACTACAGGGAACTATGATATAACGCAACACAGTTTTACACAGGGTAGGTCATGTATGAGTAACTTGATTCACTTTTTTGAGCCAGTTAGTAAAGCTCTGGATAACAGATTTCCGGTGGATGTCATTTTCTTAGACTATGAGAAAGCCTTTGATACGGTGTCACATAAGATCTTAATAGAACAGCTTCAGAAACTTGCAATACATCCATCTATTATAAAATGGATAAATTCATGGTTGGAAGACAGTAAACAAAGGGTTGTGTTGAGAGGCTTTGAGTCTGAGTGGGGTACAGTGAGTAGTGGGGTGCCACAGGGGTCCGTGCTTGGACCAACATTATTTAATATTATGGTTTCGAATATGCAGGCAAACAATGGAGTTTGGTTGTATAAATATGTGGACGATACTAAACTAGGATGAATAGTCAATAATAGTATTGCTATAGAAAAACTACAGGACAACTTAAGCCACCTTTATACCTGGGCAATTGACAATAAACTAGTTTTTAACATAGCTAAGTGTAAAGTGATGCACCATGGAAGCAACAACAAACTAGCTAGCTATTATACAAATAATTCCAAACTTCAAATAATTGAAACTGAGAAAGACTTTGGGTTCACTATTACCAATAATATGAAGTTCAGTTCTCATATTAACATCACTGCAAAAAAATGCCACGGTATCCTTAAATGAATTCTAAAACATATTAAAAGTTGGGAAGCTGATGTTCTAGTTCCTCTATATACTAGTTTGGTTAGGAATAATTTAGAATACTGTTCCCCTTTCTCCTCCCCTATGACAATCACTGAGATAAAATTATATGAGTCGGTACAACGTAAAATGACTAAATCCATTTCAAAAGTATCACACCTGGGATATGAAGATAGGCTGAAAAATCTTGGGCTCTTCTCTCAAGAATATAGAAATACTAGGGAGAACTCTGCTGGGCTTATAAGGCTTTTAAACATGATATGTTTTTTGAAACAAATTGTTTGATGAAACAAATACCAACTGAGTGTCCTAGATCACACAAACTAAGACTGAATGCTGAAACATGTAAAACCTTATGAAGGAGACACTTTGTCACACAAAGAGTGCCACAAAGATGGAATATACTCCCAGCGGAGGTTGTAATGAGCCAAAGTATGGATCAATTTAAATACCAACTCGATCGATACATGGGAGATAAGAAATTTTCCTACCATCATTACACAATGGTGAGTTCATTAATGGGCATGTCCCTTGAACTTGTATAACCTATAAACCTATGCTGCACTACCTCCCCTCACATATCCAGCGGTAATTGCCCAAGTTTGAAAATAACAAATATGTTGTTGCCATGCATATTCATGCCAAACATGCAAAGAGGTTATCCCACTTGCTTCATAGCAACCCCACCCCTTCCAGTCCTCTCATTCCAGTGGAATATTAAGTTCCCACTTCCATTTACAGGCCACATATGAAGTGTCTACCTGCTGTGTGTCCTGTAATGCTTTATATAGAGTGGATATGAGATGCTTGGTGGCCATACTATTTTAAAGGTATTATTAATTAGATTTACACCAAAGTTGGTATGTTCAAAGTACCTTATCACATGGAGAAGTATACCATGTTTCAGATCACTAGCTTTAAAGAAGGCTGAGGTATTAGCTGCTGAACATTCAGGAATTTTAAATTAAATTCTGCAAGTACATAGATAGCACAATTAACCCCTATAACTTTAAAACTAGAGAATGTAATATCACCAGTTTTGGTAGATTTACAGAACTAAAACTGAGGCTGTGTTTGTCAACTTTCTAATCTCTTGCATAAAGGGTGGCCAAGTTCTAAGCAGCCAAAATAACATCAGTAATTCAAGTTGAACTTTATGAGTTTTTGTGATAATTTGGACTTTTGTGGAAGCCAGATCCATACATTCTGACAAGTCAAACACATAAGCTGTCATGGAGGAGACAAAAAGGTGTGTGGTGGTGTTGGTGGTGGTGGTGGGGGGTTCAGTGGTAACAAGGTAGCATTCAAAGGGCTCTACAGTGAAAGTACAGTAGTGCCCAACATCAGATACCCTGATGTCAATCAGAGCCCAGCATCAGGTATCCCAATGTCAATCTGTAGCCTGAGTGAAAAACCATCAAGAACTGTCAAGGCTATCACTTTGCACTTGCATGTCTTCTTACAATTTACCAGCCAACCACTAGAGATCAAAGACTAAATGGTTTGTGGAGGCAGCATTTTTTTCTGTACAATGCCACCTGCTGACCATAACAACCCTGCACAGATAACAGTGCATATTTTTAGCATTTACTAACAATGGCACAAAGGGATACCAAGCATTACAACTAACTGCAGCTGAGGCCATTGTGATGGACATATCTGGATATCTTTAGTCATGATGAAACATGATGCTGAGTGCCACATGCCACTGTAGCAGGAGCATTGGAGGGGCACTGCAGGGCCATGATACTAGTGAAGGTAAGGTGATTTGCCTGTCTGCCTGTAGTACAAGTCAAATTAATGTGATCCATAGCAAGTTAAGATGGTTTGCATATAGGATAGGGGGCGTAGCTAATGTAGGGATCATTAGTGGTGAGAGTCAGAAGCATAGGTTTGCCAAGGACAGCGCAGCAGAGCTGAGTAGCAGAAGAATAGTAGACCTCCAGTTAAACCAAGAAGGCATACAGTACAGGAACAATTCTCACTTGAAAGCAGGTCATATCAATCGCACTCTGCAAAATTGACTGGTTTGAGAGCCCAAGGTACTTAGAAGTCCAGAACTTAGAAGCACTCACTGAGACCTTTTAGGGGAAGAAAATGACTGGAGCACCAAGGAGAAATCTAGGCTATTCCAAAGGGATATGACCTACAGGAAAAGGAGTAGGTGGCTGTCTTTTGAAAGGAGGGTGTCTCTGAAGTACAAGGAGGAAATCAGTGTGACAAGCAGGTCCATGGAGCCTATCTGGTCAAGCTGAAAGAAAAAAACAGGGCGAGGGATGATATAGACGCCCAGAAAGGAAGTACAGACTGCAAACAGCTCAGCACAACTAAATGGATTCAGTGGCAATAAGGTCTTTGTGAAAGTTAATGTCCACAAGTGGAATTCTAGGTGCATCACCTGTTATGCTTCCATGATTTTTTGAGTAAATGTTTCCAATTAGTAATCTGTAAAATTTCCACTGTGATATTTAAACTATTAAATCAAACATATCTGTTTTTTTTAGATTTCAGGACCCACTGGCATTGGGAATATATACAGAAATGTTGTGTGTACCTGCAATAGCAAGGGAGCTACAGAATATCCACATTTTTGGAACATTTTCACAAAAGATTACAAATAATAAAACTGACATTTTGAACCACTGTTACCTAAAATTGTCCTAATTCCTTCCCCATTTAGCAGTTCCTAACATCATTCCAAGTAGGTTATGATTTCAAAATCTTTTTTTTTTAACTTGTAAATTTTATTAACTTCAATGGGAACCATATACAATCAATTAAGAGCTAAATACAATAATACATTTCCAAAGAAATCCAACATTGATTGCTAATAAAAGTTTAATATAGCTAATTCATCTTGATAAACAAATCTGTTCTTTTCTTTTACTGAGAAACTGCATTAAAGAAAGAAAGAAATCATGCCATGGAGAAACCTCCCAAGAACAATAGTCCAATAGTTCAACAACCGTCCGTTGTCCACCGATATAGCACCAGTACATGGATCGAAGCTAAAAGAAAAAGAAAACATAAAGAAAAACTCCCTTTCAGATTCCCAAGTCTGAACTCTCACTTAAAAGAGCCCTCATGGCAAGACACCTCAATATAACATCCATTTTGTCCTGTGTAAATAAATATTCCAACGCAATTAAATAAATACAGAAAATAAAAATATAACAGGTTACAGACTGTTCAGAAGGGATAGGGAGGGTAAGAAAGGGGGAGGAGTTGCTTTATTCATCAGGGAAGGCATAAGTGTAACTGAAGGACAAGAGGAGGATGGGGAGACTGAGCTACTGTGGGTAACGCTAGGCAGGAGGATGGGAGAATCCTTGTGACTGGGGATGGTATACAGGCCACCTACGCAAGGGGAGGAGGGTGATCAACAGTTAATTCAGGCAGTCACAAGGCTGGCCTTAAAAGGAGAGCTACTGCTGGTAGGGGACCTAAACCTTACAGATGTAGACTGGGAAATCCCGGATGCAGCATCATCAAGGAGCAGAAAGGTACTAGCTACGCTTCAGGGGGTATTCCTTCAACAGCTAGTCAGGGAGCCGACAAGGAGCATCAACCTGCTAAATGTGGTCCTGACAAATGGTGAGAGTGTGGAGGAGATGCAGGTGAGAGAAGTCTTGGGCAACAGCGACAACAGCACGGTAATGTTCAGGGTCAGAGCAGGAAGGGAGACAAGTAAAACCAGTACTACAGTCATGGACTTCAGACGCACAGATTTTGACAAGATGAGAAGGATAGTAAGGGAGACAATAGAGGGTACAGAGAATATAGGGGCAGTGGAGAAGTTATGGAAAGCTATCAAGGAAGGGGTACTGAAAGCTGCTGAAATGTGCATAAAAAAGGTTAGGAAGCGCAAAAGGGGGAGGAGACCGCTTTGGTTTACAAAGCAGGTTGTGGGGGCAGTCAAGGAAAGGAGGAGGGCTTTCCAAAAATTTAAGCGGACACTCAGCTAGAAAGATAAGGAAGAGTATAGGGAAAAGAGGAGTATGGCAGGGAAGAAGATCAGAAGGTGCTAAAGCAAATATTGAGGAGAAAATAGCAAAAAAGGCCAAAAGGGGGGGAAAAAAAACTTTTTCAGATATGTGAGAAAGAAGAGAAGGGCAAGGCAGGGAATTACTAGACTGAGGGAGGAAGGAGGGAGAAATAAAATTTGAAAGGGACTGTGAAAAAGCAGGGTTATTAAATAAGTACTTTAGCTCGGTATTCACGGAGGAGGAGGAGGAGGAGGAGGAGGAGGACAGTAGGGAACCTGAGCTAAAGCTGAATGGGAAGGCATGCAAATGGATGGATCTGAGCCCTTTCATTGTGTATAGGGTTAGGGCACAGCTAGATAGACTGAGGGTGGACAAGGCAATGGGGCCTAATGGGTTACACCCCAGAGTGATCAGGGAATTGAAGGAGGAGTTGGCCGCACCCTTGACAAGGCTCTTTAACTTGTCCCTGGATACGGGGAGAGTGCCAGAGGACTGGAAGTCAGATGTGGTGCCTTTACATAAGGGAGGTAGTAAGGAGGTGAAGGGTAACTACTGACCTGTCAGCCTCATGTCAGTGGTGGGGAAGGTAATGGAGGCATTAATCAAGGAGAGGGTGGTGGATTCCTTGGAGGAGAGTGGCTTGCAGGACAGCAGACAGCATGGCTTCATGAAGGGGAAGCCTTGTCAGACAAACCTAATTCAATTCTTTGATTGGGTGACTCAGGTGATTGACCGGGGGGGGATGGGGGCAGTGGACTTCAGCAAGGCCTTTGACACCATCCTCCATAGGAGGCTGGTGAGCAAGATGGAAAGCCTGGTGTTGGGTGGAAAAATAACAAGCCGGGTGGAGGCCTAGCTGTCAGAAAGAACTCAGAGGGTGGTGCTAAACAGGGTGCACTCCAGGACTGTGAGGGTGAAGAGTGAAGTGCCACAGGGGTCAGTTTTGGGTCTGCTTCTCTTCAACATCTACAGCAGTGATATTGCTGAGGGTTCGAGGGAGAGGGTATGCCTATTTGCTGATGGTATGAAAATATGCAATAGGGTGGACACCCCGGGGGAGGTGGAGGACATGAGGGAGGACTTAAAGGCGCTTGAAAAATGGTCTGGGACATGGCAGATGAAATTTAATGCCAAGAAGTGTGCTGTGATTCACTTGGGGAGTAGAAACAGAAGAGCAGGGTACACCCAAGGTGGGGAGGAAATTAAAGTAACAGAAAAATGGAGAGGGATCTGGAGATCATAGTCTCCTTGAACCCTAAGGTAGGAATTCAATGTAGAAGGGCAGCAGGAAAGGCCAATGGAATGTTGGCATGCATAGGTAGGGGCATTACTAGCAGAAAGAGGGAGGTAATAATGCCCCCTTACAAAGCCATGGTGAAGCCGCACCTGGAGTATGGGGTTCAGTTCTGGAGGCCAAATCTCCACAAGGATATAGATGCATTGGAGAGGGTTCAGAGAAGGGCAACCAAGATGGTGCAGGACATGCAAGGAAAGTCATATGAGCAGAGGTTTAAGGTGCTGGATCTGTACATGCTGGAGACAAGGAGGGAAAGGGGAGAAATGATTGAAACTTTTAAATATGTAAAGGGGCTCAATAAAGTGGGAGAAGAGGGTTTACTTAAGAGGAAGGAGGGGGTCAAAACTAGAGGGCACAGCCTCAGACTGCAAGGAAAAAGATACAGGGGCAATGTGAGAGAGCGTTTCTTCATGAAGAGGGTGGTGGAGCCCTGGAACAGACTACCAGTTGGAGTGGTGGGGATATATCAGTGGAAGAATTCAAGAGGGCATGGATAAACATATGGGGATGAGTATCGGGAGGGTGGGGCTGGCAGGGAGGGAGGCGAGGGGAAAAGGGCAGACTAGATGGGCCAGTATGATCCTTTCCTGTTGTCAAGTTTCTATGATTCTATGAACTATAACAACATGGAAACCCAGTGTCATTATTGTGTCATTAATTCCATTGTAGCTAGGTGAGGAAGAAATTTATAGTTTGTTTATTTAAGCCATGGTGGGATTACGGCATACACAGCCAGACAGCCGATGCCAACCAGCTATCCCCTCCCAGAGCCAGATTAAGATGAGAGAAGTTGGTCCAATACTGGGATATCCTCTTTCAGTTCCAAATAATCAAAATACGGGAACCATCTAGAACTGAATTGGGCAGTACACAATCTCAGTCTGGCAGTGATAGCCTCCATATTTCTAATAGAGGATATATTAGCAAACGAGGCTCGCAGGGATAGTGGGTTAGGCATAAGTCAATGCTGAGTGATCACCTTCAGGGCCAAAGCCACCATTATGAGAAATAAATATATTTTAGCAGGGAAGCCCAGTCCTGCTGGAGGCAGCCCAAGAACTAAATTTACAAATGTAGGAGTGACTTCCAATCCAAAGATCTCTTGATTTCAAATTCTTATTTAGCTCCAAAGCTGGCTGAGTTGTAAGCACAGAAATAGTTCAGAAAATTTTGCAAAAAAATAAATTGCCACATTTTGAGCCCCTCTAACTTCAACACCACCCATTCAAATGGCATGTAACTTGGCATCCTTTTAGGACCACTTACAAAAAGTAAGCATTCAAACTTTCAGATCTCTAGCTGCACGAATGGCACAGATATGACCAAATAAAGAATTTTGAAAAATGTCCTATGATACAGAAAATTTTGTGAAAATAAAAGCAGCATTTGCTATTTTCACCCAAACCTATAACTGAGTACTGCCATTATGTATCTTCTTCTGCAAATATAGAAGTAGGTATAAAGAATTAAGACAGGGACCCAAACAGAGTTTTAACCCAGACTCAGCCTTGATGAAAGAAAAAAAATATTTTAAGTCGTGAGATGCATGGTTTCCCATAACATTTTGTATTTCTAGGCTTTATTTGGTGCAGTTTTCTGTATTGTTGGCAGAACGTGATGTGCAGCAACAATCACTCCCCATTTGTTTTCTATAGCTTTGTGAAGATTCTTAATTGTACTCCCTTAAATTGTAATACGACAGCCTCTCCTCATAAAAATCTACAGATATCGAGGCTGGCTGGTTGGTGCAGCAGCAGTGCAGCCTGCAGTGAAGATGACCAGAGTTTAAGAATAATGATGTCACAGTAACCATATTAGTCTCGCATGTACTGTACTGTGTGATTCTCCTGACATGTAAATTGTTTTTGCCTGTGTACTAATGTCCTGTACCCCGTGACTACTGTATCCATATTGTAAATGTACTTGGCTTGGTATGTTATTTCTCTATATTCTGACTCTGTACAATCTATATTGTAATGTATTATGTGTAATTAAATCCAGGTCTCCCCTGAAAAAAGGGGCTCTTGGTTCCAGTGAGTCTAACTGGTTAACAAAATTCAATTAATAAACATTTCATGAGACCCACTATCATTCTCACTAACGATGCTGTTACTGTCTCTGTTTTCCTATATCGTGATAACTATTTTTCATAACGTACCACGATAAAGTATGAAAAACATAGTTTCTTAGTCTATTACCCTGTTTTGCCTAAAATGTAGGGCATGGAGGGTCATTATTACTAAACTGAAATCAGACACCAACATATCGCAAGGATACAAAAACCATAATCATTTTTTCATGGTTTTCATACTGTGAAAATATAATACTGTGACACCCCTATTTGATATTGAGCCTGGACCATCAGGGGCTGACAGGGGGAGGATGATCAAGCATCCCAAAGGACTCTTTCCTCCGTTGGGAAAGAAAGGATGCAGACTCTACTGATGGTATCTCATCACATGTGTCACATGGGCGACCAAAGGTAGCAGTGAAGTTGGAGCAGCGAGTAGGAGGAAGGACCCCACTGGGCACTATGATGGGTTTACATCGACATACACAGTAGCACTAGGTGCCCCTGCTGCCAGTGCCCTATAGGCTAGGGAGTAACAGAAGGAAATAGCCCTGATGTTGTGGAAGAATAAAGCCCCCACTCTTGGACCACATCACTTCTGATGGCTCACTGATACCCCACATTCTAGATGGACCCAATGGAGTTCTTCGGTGATGACACTTCAGAGGGAGACAACCATGAGGAAAATACTCCCTGACAAGGAAATGTCCTCCATGGACTCCCTGTGGAACAGGAAAGTGACAGGGAAGGGTGGCAGATGGGGCTGGGAGGTGACCTGGGAGATGTGTACATCAGTGAATGGAGAAAAACAATATACAAAGAATAAACTGCTCATTTAGGGGCTCCTAGGGGAACCCGACTAGCTGTTTGCTTTTCTTGATGCCTTTTTAGTATATCTCAGTCCCCATATTTGGTGCTTAGGTGGGTTATACCCAGATCTTCCCAGGCTGATGAGTGTTGGAAGGATCCAGGGGTGCCAGGTCTCAGAAGATCATGGAGGGCACTGGACTGTTCATGGTCCCTCCAAAGGAAGACCAGTGGAATCTCAGTTGGGTGCAGGTAGTTGTGGATTACATCTAGTACAAATGGGAATAGAGACTTTGTCCAGGTCTCAGTATGGGACTTTGAACAAATTAAGAGAACTGGTCAGTACCTGAAGACAGAGCCATGTACAGCTGGCTTGGAGCCCTGTAGCCACTGGTGTTGGTCCTACTGACAGCGGCAAAGTGGATTTACCCGGACTAACTCCCCCTTGTGATAGCTGGGAGAGGAATATGAACATACGAACGTATGAAGAAGCCAGCAGAAGAAGGCCATTTGGTTGTCAGGTCTGCTCATACTGCAGGGTCCCCAGCTTGAGCTACTGTCCCTGCCCTCCCTCCCCACTCCTCCCATCCTCCCTACCCATGATCTTTACCTTCCCCCATGCCTGTCCCAGCCTCTCTTAAAGCTGCCTACTGTCTTCAACAAGATGATATCTTCAGGCAGCACATTCCAAGTGCCCACCACCCTCTCTGTAAAGAAGTGCTTCCTGACCTCCCCCCAAACCTCCTACCCTCCAGCTTAAGACTGTGCCCCCTCGTGTTACGGTTGCCACACAGCTTAAAGAGACTCTCCTTATCAACTTTATTTATCTCTTTCAAGTACTTGAAGGTCCCAATCATGTTCCCCCTCTCTCTCCTGTACTCCAGGGAGTACATGTTCAGTGCCCTCAACCTCACCTAATATGCCTTACCCTGCTGACCTGCTGTCATCTTTGTAGCCCTCCACTGGACCTTTTCCAGCAGGTTAATGTCCTTTTTAAGGTGTGGGCACCAGTCCTGAACCCCATACTCTAGATGCGGCCTTACCAGTGACCTGTACAAGGGTTGTATAACCTCCTCTCTCCTACTACTGATCCCCCTAGATATGCATCCCAGCATCTTGTTTGCCTTTGCCGCTGCTTTCTTGCACTGCATGGAGTGCTTCAGGTCACTAGTGATCATCACTCCCAGGTCTTTATCCTCCTCTGATGCAGATACTCGGACTCCATCCAGGTAGTGCTCTGTCCTGGGATTCTTGGCTCCAATATGCATAACTTTGCATTTCTTGGCATTGAAGCCAAGCTGCTAGATCATGGAGCACTTCCCCAGCTTTTTCAGATCTTCCTGTAGGTCCTGTATCCCTTCAGCTATGTCCACTCTCCTGCAGAGCTTGGTGTCATCCATGAATAGACACATTTTGCCCTTAATGCCATCCCCAATGTCATGGTGAAGACATTGAACAACACCAGCCCCAGCACCGAGCCCTGTAGGACCCCACTGGTGACCTCTCTGGTACCAGATAACTCTCCCCCAACAACCACCCTCTTGGTTCTGTCCCTCAGCCAGTTTTCCACCCATTTGGCCATCTTTTCCCCAGCCCTGAGATCCACCAACTTCTTGATCAACCTTTTGTGGGGCACAGAGTCAAAGACCTTGCTGAAATCAAGATAGAGGATGTCTACCGCTGGCCCCTGTTTACTGTCTTGCATGCTGCCTCATATCCTGGAGACCATGCTCCTCTAGATATTCCACCAACCTTTTCTTTAGTATGATCTCCATGAGCTTGCCCACAATAGAGGTCAAACTGACTGGTCTGTAATTCCCTGGGTCATCCTTGGGACCGCTGTTGTGGAGGGGCACTACATGTGCTGTTCTCCAGTCCTGCAGCATCATGCCTGACTCTAGTGAACTATTAAATAGGTCTGCCAGTGGCCCTGCCAGCTTCTCAGACAGTTCCTTTAGTATCCTTTGATGTACTCTGTCCGGGCCTGGTGATTTGTCCACCTTCAATGCCAGCAGCCCCTCCCTCACTCTATCCTCCTCTATCACTACATCTGTGTCCCCTTCCCCCCCGCTCCTCTTTTCCCTCCTGAAGGCAAAAGATTACTTCTACAGATTACTGCTGTACAATCTCTAGCCTGTGTGCATGTTCAACGAATGTCTGGATTATGCCCGAGTACAGTATGAACTGAGAGGCTTAGAAAAGGAGCCAACACACAGCTGAAAATGAACTGGCAATGGATAATGTTTGTTGCTAGAAAACGTTTGCTGTGTTCTGCTCTGGAACATGTGTGGCAGAAATATTTTTGGTGTGAAATAAACATACAGTAGGGTTGTTTCTCCAGCCTAAATGAAGTCAGTATGGATACTGTCGTAGGAGTGCTGCAGACTGAGGGACTGAGGGACTGTGGAGCAGAGGTGAGTGGTTACTGTTCTACACCATACACACTTGTGGGAACGTAGAGTGGTGAGGTATAATAAACTTAAAGTTTGGACTAAAAAGTTCCCTGATGCCTTAGTCCTCCCCTCAGTTGTTTCCCAGTAGGACTGCAATATGAACATCCTGGCCCGGCCACCCTTGTCATTTGATGTGTCACTCCTGAGGGCCCGGGTTAGAGAACGTTGCCTGAGTAAGGACCCTAGGACAAAAAAGGAGGAGGACATTGCTGGGAACTTTCTTAACTATTTTGCAATGTCTGCTAAAAGACCTTAGGCCACCAGTACCCCTGCGACAGTAAATGACAGGGCTGAGAACATTCAGACCTGGCCTGTTGCTAGACTGACAGTGTGCTACACAAGATGGACTGTGTGCTGAAGGTGTAACAGGAAGTGTAAAGAACTGCAAGAAAACTGCACTACTCAGAGAAACTTAAATTAAAGCAGCACTTTTAATATATAAAATTACACCGCAATGGTACTAAAGTACAACAGGTACATGACTACAATCCTCTACTGGTTTCGCATAAAGACATGCGTCATCAGGAGTAACAGGAAGTGGATTAGTTATGGACTTTACAAAATCTGGTAAACAACATACACATGGAGCAGGTGAGAACTACCTAGGGCACACATGGCGCCTGGGGAAAGTTTCTGTGAGAAATGAGTAGATATGACTTTAGGTTGAAGAGCAGAATGGTCTAAGACCTTTGGAAAAAAACACATAATGCTGGGAGAAATGGCAGAAGCTTGATCAATCTACACAGCCAACCCAGATAGCCTGGAAGGTGTCTGTATGGTGCAAGTGCCTGGTGTGTGGCATGTCCAGGCAATCTACTTTCCTGTAGGGGGTCTAGTAAAGCACTTGTCCCTTGGGAGGTGTACGAGTAATGCTGGCTGTCATTCCAGAGGAGGAAGGGCACAGAGCCGGCCTGGGCAACCTCAAGGAGGAGGAGGTCAAGGGAGCACTAGCTGTTTGGAAGGCCCAGATCTGTCTGCACATGCAAAATGTTGGGAGTCAGATTCTGAAGGGAGTACAACATCTGACAATAAGGTTAGCAAGGATGAGGAGATAAGATGCCAGGTATCATCAATGTCCCTTGGATCAACATGGGCCCACTGGTACAACCTGTAAAGTGGAAGTCTTGTATCCTTGAAGCAAGAAATGGCCATAAGAGGTATCCCACTTCAATGACAAGAGTGATAAGCCCCAATGCCGGGGACCCCACAGCCAGTGTGGTTGCTCTGCAAGGCTGGCCAATTTGATCCCCCAGTTGCCATGGGGAGGGAGAATGAGACCACACATGGGACACCATCTGAGATGATGCCAGGGCTTCTAGCAGAGGACAAACACTTGGAAAAGTGAGAGCAGCTAACTGGACACCAGGTGGGTAAGTGACTGTTCAAGGTGGCCCAGAAGTATCTGTTTTAGATCCAGGCCCTGCCCGAGACTGCAGAGGAGTGCTAAGGCATCCACACTGCACCTGATGTGAAGGTGGTCATGAGGGAGAAGGGGTATGAAGAGAAACACTCCAAGGGCTTGGGGGCTGAGCTGACTTGAGACACCCTGGGACATCCAGGATGGAGTCCCCACTTGGCAGACTGAGTGTTATAAGTCATGAGGTTTCTCAGGACCCAGAGTCTGATGAGACAACTTGGGAAGGAGACAATGATGTGGAGAGCTGACTCCCACCAGAAGACCCCACTGTAAAGCCCCAGGCAAGACTGTCTTTGTAGAGAAGGAGATCATGAAAAACAGACCAATGCCCCTAGTGGATGGTGGATGTCATATAATAGAACTGGAACAGGTGAATAAAGGCTTAGATGAGGAAGGTTTTGTCCCGGTGTTGCTCCACTGGTGGCAAAAACTCTGTGGCTTTCCAGGAGAAGTGTGCTCATGTGCTGCAGCCATGGCTGGTCAGTAGAAGTCTCTGTAAACATGCCATGGTCTACATCAGGCAGGATAGCACCAGAAGGAAGAGCAACACTGAGATGCGTCTGCAGAACTGCAGTGTGTTAAGCCTGACTCAGCCCATTACTATTGATTGGGGTGCACTGAAAGCCCTGGTTGAATATAAACCACACTATTCTCCTTCTAGTCCACTTAGACTGCTGCATTAACCTTCAGCCACAGAAAGCAAAATGGAATGGATTGTCTTTATTGTGGTATTTGATGAGCTTGGTGTATATGTGAAAGGCTATGCTTGCAGTTCATTGAGTGGGAGCAACCAGCCATGCCTCCTGCCTGAGTTTTTTAAGTCAACTCTTTCCAGCCTCACTCAGAAGCAATGTTTCTTTGCTGCAGATGGAGGCTCTGCCCCTCACCCCTTTTTATCCTGGTGTTTGTCTCCCACTTTTCTCTTGTAATTTTGGACTTCTGCTTAGTTTGTGCTGGACTTTCTACTCCATTTGTGCCTCTCTATTTTCTAGCTCAGTATTTTGCTTCTACCTTCCTGGCTGCAGTTTATGCTTCTCTCTGTCTTCTCTTCCTGCTGCACTCCTGTTCTCTTGTACCTTGTATTTCTTTCAGTTGTGTTTCTTCTTGGGCTTTCTAGTTTTCCTATTGCCCTGCCTTCATCATTTGCTTTTGCCTTGTGCTATTCAGGCCTTGTGCTATTCCATTTTGCTACTTTTGTTTTCAATACCTTTAACAATCTCTCAGTTCCAACTACCATCCCTAATGTTTTACACTTGGCTCTTAGCTAGGCAGACACTTCCCTCTGTGTTCTCTTGTGGTTCACTCAGCAGCTTCCGCTCCCTAGTTTTGGTTCTCATATACTCCTGCTTCCCTAGCAATTTAATTTGTTTATAGTGCCTCACCCTACCTGACTTGCAATGCATCACCAACTAACACCAAGCTCCCTTATGGAACTGGTTGGCGTGCATTCATCATTCAGTCTAAGCTCAAATCATTCAGCCTCACTCACAGTCCTAGTTGTCATTCAATGTCTCAATCAGCAGGTTTTGCCATGGCCCACTATTCCTGCATTCAGATAAAAGCAGCTTCAGCCTTTCCTATGTTTCTTCCATGTGCTCATGGCTGTCAGGCTTCGCCACAACCTCCCACTACTCCGCATTCAGATAAAAAGCAGCCGTTCAGTCTTACCTACGTTTCATTTCTTCCACGTGCTCATGGACATCAGGTTTTGCCACAGCATCCCACTTTCCTGCACTCCGATGCATGCCAGCCACAGCCATAGCATGGCTTCTAGGACTGCCCTGTAAGCCGACAGTCTCACTCTGCCCCTTGAGGTCCGCATCTTGAGGGTGGGTCCCTTGACTAGGTGGGGTCCTTCTCTCTCTCTCTCTGCCCTTTAGGTGAGAATGTCCTACATTCTGGGGAAGCTTTAGCCATGCAGATTGACTCAGCAGCACCTCTTGCTGTAGCACTGAAGACTTCAGCTGCCAGAGGGTGGGGCCCTTACGTCCAAGGAGGCTCCTTTAGTTGTACAGACCATGTCAGCAGCACTTTCGAAAGCTATTCTCCCTACAACCACCTAAGGTTCACCTGGTCTCCATGTCCTTCCCTTCCTCTCAAACATTTGGCTTCCTCTCTAGGCCTCCCTCGTGGAAGCCAGGTGAGTGCCTTTCAGTGGTTGTTGCTCTCCTCCTGCCTTGGGGTGAGGGCCTCTCCTTAACCAGGAGTCTCCCTTAGCTGCAGAGTTTGCTTGCAGCCCCCCTCATGGCATTCCCATTAGAGGGACAGAGTGAGGGCCCTTTCTCTAAAATATTTTCCCTGAATTGGGTCTCTAAATTGTAGAGCTAAGCCATCACTACATTATCCCAAGCCTGGATGGAAGGCGACCAAGGCCTTGGATCCCCAGAGCTTTCCTCCTCATAGGGTTTTTTCCCTCTCCTCCGTGCCAAAGGTCATAAAAGTTAGATAGTCCATAATGTAGTACATTTTGATTAGTTTACCAAGGTAGGTTTCCACTGTTGGATGAAGTTGGATGGTGGCCCTCCTTTGCTGTTCCGTCTCTCCTTTGAAAGTCATGCCCCTCTGCTATCATACATAGATACATAGATACATAGACAGTGTCAGCAGATAAGGGCCTATGGCCCACCTAGTCTGCCCATTTGAGCTTGTAAGTTCAGTTTGTTTTCCTAGAAGTCTATTTCCCCTTACCCCTGACCTCTAGAATTCCTTTATGTCTATCCCATGCATTCTTAAATCCCGTGATTGTTTCAGCCCCACCACTTCCTCTGGCAGGGTGTTCCACTTGTCCACCACCCGCTCTGTGAAGAAATTTTTCTCATATTTCTCTGAATCGCCCTCCCTCCAACTTCATCCCATGCCCTCTAGTCCTGAAACATCTTTTCGCTTAAAAATAGTGTTTTCCTGCACCTGTTCCTCCCTGTAAGATACTTGTATGTCTCTATCATATCCCTCTCCTCCTCTCCTCCAGGGAGTACATGTTCAGTTCCTTCAACCTGTCTTCATAGGACTTGTGATGCAATCCATGCACCATCTTTGTTGCCCTCCTCTGAACCTTCTCTACCCTGTCTATGTCCTTACGTAGGTATGGTCTCCAGAACTGTACACTGTACTCAGGTGGGGCCTCACCAGTGTCTTGTATAAGGAATTATGACCTCCCTTTTCCTGCTGGTGATGCCCTGCCTATACATCCCAGCATCCTATTTGCTTTACCTGATGCCTTGTCACACTGTTTCCCTACCTTGAGGTCATCAGAGATGACAACCCAAGATCCCTTTCCTGCTTGGTGCATGCTATATCCTCACCCCAACTGATATATTGTGCCAGGGTTTTGTGCCCCATATGCATTATCTTGCACTTCTTTGCATTGAATTTCAACTGCCAAACCCTTGACCATTCTTCAAGTTTCTGCAGGTCCCTCCTCATTCTGTCTACACCCTCTGTGTGCTACTCTGTTACAGAGCTTTGTGTCATCAGCGAACAGTGAAATTCTGCCTTCTATATCCTGTGCAATGTCACTGATGAAGATGTTGAATAGGACCGTCCCAGCACTGATCCCTGTGGTACCCCACTGGTCACTCTTCCTCTGTGGAGTGACAGCCATTTACCACCACCCTCTGTGTCCTGCCACCCAGCCAGTTACCTACCCACCACACTACTGTCCTGCCCACACCCATATTCCCCAGTTTGTGTAATAGTCTTCTATGTGGCACAGTGTCAAAGGCCTTGCTGAAGTCCAGATAGGCCATGTCCACTGCCCTCCCTGATCCACCTCCCTAGTCACCCAGTCAAAATTCAATGAGGTTGGTCTGACATGACTCCCCTGGTGAAACCATGCTGCCTTGGGTCCTGTAGTCCATTGACAACCAGATGTTCCACCAATCTCTCCTTCAGTAGTGCTTCCATGATCTTTCCCACTACCGAGGTGAGGCTGACTGGTCTGTAGTTCCCTGCTTCCTCTTGTTCCCACTTTTGTATAAGGGGACTACATCTGCTGTCCTCCAGTCTTTGGGTACCTCCCCTGTTTCCAGTGATTGGCTGAACAGGATAGCCAGAGGTTCAGCCACCACCTCTCTTAGTTCTTTAAGGACCCTGGGGTGCACCCCATCTGGCCCCATTGCTTTATCAGCTCTTATTACTTCCAGTTCCTTCAGGACCCTTTCTCGTGTAAAGGGACTTGTGTCCATTTCTGCACCATTCTCACCCTTGTACTCCTTCAGACCATTACCCCTCTTCCTCAGTAAAGACTGAGCAGAAATACCTGTTCAATATGTCAGCTTTACTGTTGTCATCCTCCACGCTGCTCCCATCCTCCCCCTTCAGTCTCACTATCCCTCCCTTTGTCCTTCTTTTTTCACTTATGTACCTGTAAAAGGTTTTGTCCCCTTTAACCACTGATTTTGCAATGTGTTCTTCTGTCTGAGCTTTGGCTTCCCTTACTGACTTCCCTGCCTCCCTTTGTTTCTCCTGGTACTTCTCCCTATCCCCTTCTGCCTGTGTCTTTTTGTATTGCCTGAATGCAATCCCTAGTTCTGATATCTGTCAGTCATTGCTCATCTCAGTCTGTGTTCATTTACAGTTGTCTCTGGTTGCCATCAGTCTGTCCTCACGGAGGCTCCATGGTCACTACTTGCTGCTCAGTATTTTTTGGGGGTCTTCCTCCGAAGGTATCTTTAGCCTAGGGGAATCCTTCCAGTGGCACCTCTAGGGGTTGAACCCTCCTCGAGGGTTCCTTGCCTTCACAGTACCCTGACAGGATAGTAGTTCCTCATGGAACAGAGAGTGCAGATGGTCAAAGTATATTCACCTATGACAATTTATAACCATGCAGATTCCTCAGACTATCAACAAAGTTTAACAAACATAACTCCACTTTAGGTTGCATAAGCCCATTGAATTGAAAGCTATGCCTGCAGTTGAATGGGTGCGAATAACCAGCCATGCCCCTTGCCTGAGCTGTTTAAGTCAGCTCTTTGCAGCCTCACTCAGAAGCACTGTTTCTTTGCCCAACCATCCTCCCCTCCTTCTCCAGTGGCATGTCTCTCTCCTCAGAGCTCCTTCCTAAGGTACCTTTAGCCTACAGGAATCCTTCCTGTGACACCGCTAGGGGTGGAACCCTCTTCAAGGGTTCCTTGTCGTCATGGTACCTTGACAGGGTGGTAGTTCTCCATGGAACTGAGAGTGCACCTACACCAGTTTACAACCATTCAGATTCCTCAGTCTATCAACAAAGTTGCACAAGCATAACTCCAAACTAAGTTGTGTAATCCTGTTGAAATGATATTCTTTGCAAAAAACTCTGTTAATGCACCAGTTAGGGTAACTTAACACCACAGAAGCAGGAAAATGTGGCATTAGGGCTGCCAACCCTAGTTCCCGACCCCCACCCCCAAAGCAGCAAAAGGAAATAACATTAGGGTTTTGGGTCTCTGGAGTCTTGGCAAAGCAGTGGTGGGGTATTCCTTTGGGTTGTCAACCCTAATGGTTCCCCCTCCCCCCAACCCATAGCCTGTAGTCCAAAGCATAAGGAGCAGCTCCAAGCCAGTGCCTCATAGTGATACACTCTTCAAAGGTAGAGAATTATGTCTTACCACATGTTGTCAACACAATTTGTTGTAGTTTTCTTTATGCAGGGCCCTGCATGAAGAAAGGAGATCAGCTGTGATGTTATTTTCTCAAGGAATGGGGTGAGCATCAGGGTTCAACCCCAACAAAGACCCCACCACTGATTCGCCAGGACTCCGAAGACCCCAAACCCTAATGTTTTTTCCGTTTGGTGCTTGGAGGGTGGAGGTGGGGAAGTTAGGATTGGAAACCATAATGCCACATTTCCCTACTTTTGTGTCGTTAAGTTACCCTAACTGGTGCATTGATGAAAATGTTTTTTTTTTGGCAAAGAATTTTCCTTCCTTTTTGACTCAGTGGAATCATACCCTCATTCATGCAAAGTGAATAGATACAGATGCCCTGTCCCAAGGGAAGACTCCATCCACATACAGCAGGGCCCTTGTGGGCCCTGCAGTGCTGTGCAATGATGGATGTGAAGAATTCATGGGTCTGTCTGGCGGGCTGCAGAAGCACAGGACACTGTTGTCCCTGCATCTCTACATGGCCACAGCTACAGATGCACAGGGCAAAGAGTTCATCTGTCAGCCAATACACAGGTTACTCTGCCCCCCCCCCCAAGGGGGAGAAATGCAGGGCCCTATGCCAAAAGGACAGTTATCTTCACTATGTGGTAGCCAGGCCCATGCGATCTATCCTGCACCTTTCATTCCCTGGCTGGCGGAGTGTCACATAACAGCATGATCCCACCATCTTCACCCCATCCTGCTGGGTCACTGATATCACCACCAAACTCTGCTCACCGGCACGGGGTCACAAAGCATACCCACTGGGGTCAAGACTGGCACTACACACAAAGTTTGTTAACAAGTATTTTTTTTTTTTTTGACCTAAAATTTCAACATACTCATTTTATGATTCACCTTATGAACGTGACATGTACTGTATCACTTATAGTATATTGAACAAAATGTCATTTTGTACCAGAAGTCCGAGAACAGGTGTTGTCCAGGATTTAAAAAATGACGTGTCACATTTGTGAGGTGGTATGAAAACAAGGCTATGTTGAAAGCTTGGAGTCAAAATATTTAAAATTAGTGAAGTTACTGTATGAGTGAATGTTGAAATACTGCAATGCTCACTCATAACCTGGGCAATTTACCATAGCTGCACACCAAATTTTCAGCATAGCCTTCTTATTACCCCACCTTATGAACCTGGTAGATGAAAATTTTCAAATCCCTGCCAAAACATCTTTCCATGCCACCGAAAAATAATTCCGCTCCACAGATGCAAGAACACATTTTGGCCAGTATTTGAAAAACGACAGCTGTCACATTCATGAGGTGGTGTGAAAAAATGGCTACGTTGACATTTTCTTGTCAAAATATTTAAAATTACCAAAGTTATGAGCGAGCATAGAAACATTTGAAGGTACACACATAACTTTGCCATTTTTATATATTTTGACTCTAAATTTTCAACATAGCCTTATTATGACCCCACCTCATGAATACAGATGGTGACAATTTTCAAATCCCACCCAAAAGATGATTTCTCCAAGAGGCCGTGAACTCCCCTTTCAGGCCTGATTTGTACAATTCCACCACCTTTGTTATGAGGTGGGATCCCAAAAAGGCCATGTTGCAAATTTGGGGTAAAAATATGAAAAAATTATAAAGCTATGCATCAAAGTTAAAAACTCCACTGAAATATATTGAACTGCACTTACCTTAGTTTCTCATATTGCAGTCGGTGGTTCCAGCAGCAAGACATTGCTTAAACTGCTGAGTGGATCTTTGCCCTGGGACATGTTCAGGTGACTGAGGGTGTGTAGGGGGTGTGGGAGTGTGTGAGGTGCTGTGTGCTCAGTGGAAGGTTGGGGTTGGGGGTTGGATCGGTGAGGGACCGTTTTGTTTTTACAGATTTAACTTAAAAAAAAAAAGGGATGGTTTTCTTTATTACAGAGAACATTAATGTGGGGGCATTGAACTGAGGGTGGGGGGCACCACTAGACACCAGGGAAAACACACACATAAGGCGACGGTGCTTGGACGGTTGGGGGGTGCCACTAGACACTAGGGAAAACACACACATAAGGGGACAGTGCTCAGAGGGGGTGCCACTAGATACCAGAGAAACATAACGGGATGATGATCGGAGGGTGGGGCCGGCACTAGACACCAGAGAAACATTATATAAGTAAGGGGACAATGATCGGAGCATGGGGGTTGCCACTAGACACCAGGAAAATATAACATAAATACGTGGCCAGTGATGGGAGGGTGGGGGGTGCCACTAGACACCAGGGAAACATAAATATTGGGATGGCAACCAGAGGGTGGGGGGATGACACTAGCCACCAGGGAAACATTATATAAATATGGGTCCGGCACCTGGAGGGTGGGGGGTGCCACTAGACTCCAGGGAAACAGAATATAAATATGGGGACACCAATGGGAGGGTGGGGGTGCCACTAGACACCAGGCAAACATTATATAAATAGGGGGGCAGTGATCGGAGGAGGATGGTGGTGGGCTGCCACTACACACCAGGAAAACATAATATAAATACAGGGATGACAATTAGAGGGTGGATGGTCCCACTAGACACCAGGGAAATGTAACATACTTAATGGGATGGCGATCGGAGGGTGGGGGGTGCCACTATACACCAGAGAACCATTACATACATAAGGGGATGGCAATGGGAGGGGGCACCATTAGACACCAAGGAAATGGTGGTTCACTGATCTCAGAGCAGCCTGCACCACAAGTTCCAGCTGCAGTGACAGACTTCAAGGAAGTCCTGCTGTTCTATTGCTAAGCTGGGCACCCAGGATTGTGGGGTGCCCAGAAAAGTTATTTAACCAACAGTTAAGTGCAGAATGCACCTGACAGGGTTCTGATGACCAAAATACATGTGTTGGTGTCTGTCCAGGATGTAATTTTTGTGGGTTTTGAATTTTTTTTTGTTGAAGAAAAAATGGAAACAAGATGACAGCCATACAAAAGAGGAATTTTTCTCAAGAAAAATGATGACCCTCAACCAAAAAAAGATCTTTTTTCATATGGATCAAATTCTTTTTTTGTTCCAAGCAACTATCCGAAAGACTGTGTAGAGCATGCTCAGAACCAAAATTTTAAAATGTAATATTTTTAGAACAAATTAATATGTTTTCACCAAACTAGCAAAAGGCACATCTGAGGGCCAACCCCCTTCTACCCTGAAAATTTCAGAGCAAAATTCCAAACCCTCTGAGTGCTAGGCGATGACAAAAAAAACTGCAAAAAATGGCAATTTTTAAACTTTCTTTTCAATTCACATCTCAGAATCCACACATCCGACCAGAAGGAAATATGGCATGTAAAGAGACCTACCCTCTGAGACTGTGCTTGCAAACTTTCATGCAAATCCATTCAACAGGTGTGAAGATATTAAAGTGCACAATTTGAGATTTAGCGTAGAAACCCCTGCTCAGCCCTAATGACAGTGGCGCTACCATGTATATATATAAGAAACAAAATGACAATCAAACAATCAAAAAAAATCCTAACAAAATTTTGTTACTAATAATATACCTGCTTACTGTGTTTGTTTCCTGTACATTTGAAATCATGCTGAGGTGTTTTGGGGTTTCAGACAGTGGCCTGCTTGGAGAGGATTGCAGTTTTTGAAAGCTGAACAAGTTTCCAAGGGGAGGAGTTCACTGGATAAAAAATAAATTAAATTTGGGAACACGAGGATGTGTTGGATTCGGATCCCATGGAGGCAGTGACTTTGTTGTTTACCTAGGGAAGGAGGTTAGGCAGCTGCCAGGTCTGTTAGGATGCTACCACTGCTGTACAAGGGTGGCTGGTAGTAAGTAAGTTGCCCAGAATCATTCTCAGTTGTGCTGGCATCACAATCTGTTGCTGTGGAAATATCAGTGATCTCATAAACTGGAGATTATGAGTTCCAGCAGAGGGAAAAGTAGTTCCAAGTACTGCCTGCTGAATCTCCTGCAGCTGACACCTGAAGCAGTTGTCAGCTGAAAGGGATTACAGTACACATCTGGAGCGGAATTTACTTCTGGCTGGGACATGGAAAGGCAGGATAAAAAGAGGCCAAGTAGGTACAGAATTATTTTCACACTAAAAGTTCAAATTGGGTTGGGGGAGTCCTACTCTATAGGTGTAGGACTGGAATTGCAGACGTTACCCTTTAATTTCTAAGTAGGGCAACTGCTCACTATAGCAGAAATGAGTAACGGGAACTGCTCACCTTTAATGGAGAACTACACAAATCTGTAAAAACCCTGCCCCAAAGCCTAACTTCTTGATTGGCCTTATATAAAAAAAATGTTATCGGCTAAGCCCCCTGTAGCAGTACTTAACTTCAGATCTCAATCTTTGGGAGGGCTTTAAGCCTGAGGTTCAATGGGTGGAGCAACTACGTCACTCCCCCATCAAGCTTATAAGGTCACTCATCCTGGGGCTCTCCAGGATTCGTTTCTTGTTGCAGCTGGAGGCCACATTGGCTGCACCTTTTCCTGCTTCATTCTCAGCTGTCTGGCCTCTGGTTGCTCTGCCTCGCCTCACCGGCTCCTTCATCTCCCCCATTCTCTCCTGGGACCCCTCTTGTGTTTGCTCATTGAGCGGTCTGCCTAATCACTCCTTCCTCCACGCATCTCCATTTTTCCTCCCACCTCCTTGCCACCTCTTTCCTCACATTGCGCTAGCTCCCTCTCCTCATTTTTTGCCCATTTGTCCTCCCCTCCTCCTGTCTGCCATTTTTCAGATGACTGCTCTTTCCCAACCTTCTCTGCTGTTTTGTTTTGTCCCTCGCTCCTCTGTGGTCTGGGTGTGCTGTCCCTTGCTGCATCTCAGCGCAGTTACCGGAGTCTCTTCTGCCTGTCCTCCTCCTTCCTGTCCACCCTGCAAGCATTCCCTTCCCCTCAACTTCAGTGGCCAGCAGGCTCCTCCCTCATACCCAGGATCTCGCTCTTGGGCAGGCCTTGCTTCTCCCGATCCTCAATCCTTATCCATGCCTTGGTGCAAGGGAGTCTCAATCCGCTTTTAGTCACCGTCTCTGCTCAGTAAGTACCTCTATTTCTGTGACTTCAGTGCTGCTCTATGGATATCGTCTGCATATATTTAAACTGGGTCTTACACTTCACTGCTTTCTTGGGGCACCTACTTTAACTAGTGCACTGATTTGGACATCCTCCTTCCCACGTGGGAATTGCTGCAATAACTTATCATGTTGCTATTTATCTATTACCAACCCCATCTGATATACAAGCTGTGTGTGGATGTTGATGTGCACTGTGGCTGCCACTCCTAATTCAGTCACTTCACTAACAGTCTAGCATTGCTTGTAAAGCGCTTTGGGATACATTGTGTCTGAACTGCGCTATACTAATGCTGCTTCTTTTTTGCTTATTTGGTATGGAGCTATTCATGCGCCATCCTCCATTTTTACACATCTACCTGGATGTTCTCTCTACCGGTCTGGTTCAATGCACTCAAGCCTATATCAGGAGGATTCTTACTCTATCACAGGAGGGTCCTCCTACTGACCAGAGGGTGGCACCATGTGACCCTAATTGATCAGCTTCAGGCACTTTCTGCCTAGTTTTCCATCTGGTCTCATGACCCTTACCCTTTCCGGCCTTTTGGGCTTCCTTCCCTCCCTCATTGTACCTCATCCGTTCCTATTTTACCTTACTTGTGCCAGCCATCAGGGCTTCATTCCAATCCTCGTCTCATTTGCCTTTCATGTGGGTCTCTTCCATCGCATCAACCTCTATCTCTCCTCAACCAGTTTTCCAGTGCCGGGTCCATGATCTCTCGCCGAGCTTAGTTCTCTGAGGTCCATGAAACCTCGCCTCAACCTACTCACCATTCTCTATTGCTCTATCAGTCTGCCTCAGCTGCTTGCTCATCCTTCCCCATGCCTTATCTCCAGGCATGCCTTATCTCATACCAGCCATCAAGGATTCATTTCACTCATGGCTTCACTCCATCGTTGTCCCATCATCAATCAGGTGCTTATCACCATCTGTCTTCACCTGTAGTGGGGGAACCCTCTTCTAGGGTTCCTTGCATCGTTCCCTTACAGGGTGGTATATCGTCTTCTCCTGGCAGGCTACCTCCATCTGGCCTGCAATCGATCCTTCTGTTGGGCATACCTATCATGACTTATATGCCACCTCATCGAACCGTGGCCCTCCTGCCACGTTCATCAAGTTCCTGATTTCGGTCGTCATTTGGGCATACCTGTCATGAATCATATGCCACCTCATCGAACCGCAGCCCTCCTGCCGCATTCATCGAGTTCCTGACTCCAGTCATCATTCACTGATCCTTACATCATGGTTCATCTCTTCTGACCTCTACATGGGTCTCCTCTTTACATCGAACACTCAGACATGCCCCTCTCGGATCCCTGCTACCTCGATTTGACTCTATCTTTACTCAAGGCCATGCCTTCCTGTCCATTGCCCTTTGCTACAGGCTGGCTGCTCTCCACCATCGTTCAAGTTCATTTTTGAGTTCTTTCCTGTCTCCTCTTCCTCAGTCTTCTTGTATTGACCTGCTGCATTCCTGTGGAGATCATTGTGATCAGTCTGCATCATCCTCACCCTTCTTGTGAGCGCATCTGGATACCTCTTGCTCCTCTGACTTCTCCATGGATCTACTCCTTCCCATCACCTACTCAGGCATACCCCTCTCAGGTCCCTGCTGCCTCATGTTCCTTCTTCAATCTGAGCTTTTTTTTGGGGGGGGGTGCCCCATCCCGTCATCATCCTCCCTACTCATCTCCTTTTCTTTAATGAATCCTTCTCTTTAACGACATATGTTCTTAAAACAAACATCATCAGCCTGGAGGGAAGGTGACCTAGGCCTTGGATCCGCAGAGGTTTCCTCCTCAAAAGGGGTTTTTCTTCTCCTCCATGCCAATGGTCATAATATTAGTTAGAGTTAGTACTTTCTTAGGTTAGTTAGGTTCCACTGTTGGATGGAGATGGATGGTGGCCTCGGCTTTCCCCTCTCTGCTTAGGAAGTCCACCCTTATCATCTTCTCAGAATTCACTCACTCATCATCCTCGCCTCTTCGATACTCGACACCTGATTGGGTATTCTTTTTGGGCTTCTTCCTAAGCTACCTTTAGCTGATGCAATGATTCCCACGGCACCTGTAGGGGGAACGTTCCTCTAGGGTTCCTTGCATCGTACCCCTACAGGGTGGTATATCCCATGGATAGAGAGGTGGAAAGCCACAAAAGTAAATCAAGTCACACAAGCATCATCTCATCTCATCTAGTTGCATAAGCACATTGAATGGGAAGGTTTTATGCCCGAGGTTCAATGGGTGGAGCAACTACATCACTCCCCCATCAGACTTATAAGGTCACTCATCCTGGGGCTCTCCAAGATTCGTTTCTTGTTGCCCACCATCCACCCCTCCTCCTCCAGCTGCTCATCTCTACCCATGGGCTTCTTCCTAAGCTACCTTTAGCTGACGCAATCATTCCCGCAGCACCTGTGGGAGGGGGACCCTCCCCTAGGATTCCTTGCATCGTAACCCTACAGGGTGGTATATCCCATGGAAAAGAGAGACAGAAAGCCACAAAAGTAAATCAAGTCACACAAGCATCATCTCATCTCATCTAGTTGCGTAAGCACATTGAAAACAAACTGTTTGAAGCACTGATGCCATATCAAGGTTGTAACACGTGTTGCCACTGCTTGCTGTATTTATATACACTGCTGGGTCTGCTGCAATTGGTCAGTCATGCATATTTATAAACAGCAAGCAGTGGAACCATGCTTTAAAACCTGAGATGGTAGTATGGAGTACAAGCTGTTCTAATTTACAGAGTTTTGAATTAAGTAGCACTACATTTTGGATGATACTGTACTTGCCAGGCTCTCTATTTGATTTCTCAGTGTACTTATAAAACTAAAGACAACTGCCTTTTGTACTTGCAGGTCCACTGCCCAGTCCTCGGAGGACAACTGCCTAGCTCATGCAACTAGCTGATCACATTTCCAAACATGACCTCATGTCTGCCTGAGTCTTTACTTTACACACACTGGTGAGCCCTGTAAAAACAAAACAGTCTGCTGCCATGCTAATGGATGGAATAAGAATATTTAAATACAGTATGAGCCCTGTTACAGCGTTGCATGGTGTTTCAGCAATGCCATGACAAATTCAATATTTTTTGCCCAGTACTTGCTGGTCATCCAAACGTTTAAAATCCACAACAAAAACACGGGTTGCCATCTTGTTTTTAAGACACATGGTATAACTGAATCACTCTTTATGGAAAAAAATCTGTAAGGGGTCAGATTGTTTTATGTAGTTATAATGTCAATGTTTTAGGTGTCAACATAAGTGTGAAAGAAAACATGAAACAAGGACACATCATTTGTCATAATGTTTGCTTATTTTTTTCCCCACAAATGCAAAAATTAAAAGTAAATCAATGCTACGACACCCTCTAGAACTAACATTCCCAAGGGGGTTATATGTTTTTAAGGAAGGAAGGAAGGAAGGAAGAGATAAATCCCATGTAATTTTCATAAAACATTTTTGATAGATCCAGAATATGGTTGTGAATATAGCAAAAAAAAAAAAAATAGGAGGTGTCATACTTCTTTGGGTTTTATCTGCTTTCAGACTTGCAGTTTCAGAGGTAGAGGTTCAGGACACAAATAATTGAAAAACCCCAATAAAAATAAAACTTGCAGGAAAGCTATTCAAACAATTCAAAAGTAGATGCAAAATGACAAATGACCAGGACTTTAACACAAAAGAAATAGAATAACCAAAGACAGACAGACACATAAGTACAGTGCCTTGAATGATGTAAATGGCTGCAGTTTATAGGAGCTAATTTCCTTCCTGCCATCCCATATATATTCTTATAGTGTATGGTGGAACGTTGATGGGGATGGAAATCCTTCCCTCGAACAACGTTGTTGGTGCTACACTAGCTATGTCAGCTAGTTTGCTGTGATGCACTACATATGTAGCTAGTGCAGCACAACAACTCAGAATGCAGTTGTGCATGTGCATTACGCGAACCTCCGGTCTTATAGAGACAGCCGCGGCAGTGAGTGATGTACCCGGAAGACAGCAGCAGTGAAAATCAAACAACAAAGTAAGGACACTGCACTACTATTTAAATAAAAGAGATTAAATTTTTGTTGTGAATGTGGACCATACACTATAAAAGATAGTGTGTATGGTCCACTATCCTCAACTAGCGTGAGTAGCCATTTCAAGGTTGCCATGGCAACCAAAACCTCGCGAGCTTCGCTCTCGCGGTTTAAATGGTTTCCATGGCAAACCTCTCGATGGCTACACATACTTGTTGTGGTCAGTGGACCATACACTATTCTCTGTGTTTACAGAAGAGAGTGACGCTCACTTCAGGCCGTCAGCGCTGCATGCAAACAACCAAGAGGATGAAGAGCATAGGTGCAGCGCTCAAGCAGAACTCCAGGCAGCATATGGTAAATGCTTCAAAAAGTTTTACTCTCCACCGGTGCAACGTAGCCAGAGAGCAGGTAGCACAGCAGTACCCCAATGATTCACCTCTACGTAGATGAGGCTATGTCAGGGGGGCCTGAATCTGTGCTCTGTATATATTCTTAACTGGACAGGACAATAGGATAAGTCATTATTCTAATAATGCTTCCATATATTTAAGAATCTACTTACGAACATACAAATGTGCCAGCAGAAACAGACCATCCAATCTATCTAAGTCTGCTTGAGTGTGCAGCCAGCACCCATAGTTTGCAACTGCCCCACCCCTTCCCCTTTGTCATCCCACTGCCACCCCCTACCTTCCCCACCCTCACTCTCCCTTGTTCCCTGTCCCATGCCCTTTTGAAGCTGTTCACAGATTTACATGATACAACCCATTCTGGTAGTGCATTCCATTTTTCTACCACCCTCTCTGTGAAATAGTGTCTCCTCATTTCCCTCCGAAATTTTTCCCTTCTATTCTTAGCCCATGTCCCTGGTGTCCCTCGCCCTCCTTAGCTTAAAGACCCCATCTGCCCCATCCTTATTGATTCCCCTCAGATACTTGAATGTCTCTATTATGTCCCCCATCCCTTCTATCCTCCAGAGTGTACATACTCAGGTCTCCCAGCCTGCTCTCATAGTTTCTCCCCTCCATTCCACATATCATCTTTGTTGCACTCCTCTGTACCACCTGATATCACGCTTTAGGTATGGCCTCCAATACTGCACACAATACTCTAAGTGCGGCCTTACCAGTGACCTGTAGAGGGGCAAGATCATCTCTCTTCGCCTGGACAAAAAAACCCTCACTATGCACCCCAGCATTTTGTTTGCTTTTGCAGCTGATCTCCTGCACTGGGCAGTGTTGTTCATGGTCCCTGTTATCATTACATCTAGGTCCTTCTCCTCCTCAGTGATCCCCAGCTACACCCCCCCCAAGCCAGTATTCTCTCCTTGGGTTCTTTGCCCCAAAGTGCATAACCTTACACTTCTTTGCATTGAACCCCAGCTGCCACCTCTCTGACCACTCCTCTGGCTTGCTTATGCCCCCCTGCAGCTGCTTCCATCCCTCCCCTCCATTCACCACTGCTCAGATTTTGGTGTCATCAGTGAACAGACTTACCTTCCTCACCACCCAGTGTGAAATGTCTGATATGAAGAGTCCAAATAATACTGGCCCCAGCACAGAACTCTGTGGCACCCCACTCGTCACTGGCCTTGGAGTTGAGAGGTCCCCCTCTCACCACCACCCGTTGCAGCCTCCCACTCAGCCAACTTGTAATCCAGTTCATCATTTTTGCCCCTACACCTAAACCAGTTACCTTACCCCCAAGCCACCCATAAGGCACCAAATCAAAGGCTTTGCTGAAGTCCAAGTAAAGAACATCTACCACATGACCCTTATCCAGCTCACCTCTCACCCAGTCACAATATTGTATCAAGCTGGTCTGACAAGACTTCCCTGAAACAAACCCATGCTGCCTCACAGCCTGGAGGCCATTGTCCTCCCGGTATGACACCAGCCTTTCCTTTGGTATCATTTTCATGAGTTTGCACACTATGGAGGTGAGACTTACCGGACGATAATTACCCGGTTCATCCCTTGGTCCACTCTTGTGTAATGGTACTACATGTGCCATTCTCCAGTCCAGTGGCACACATCTCGACTCCAGTGAGGTGTTGTACAGATCTGTCAGTGGCTCCGCCAACACCTTCGCCATCTCCCTCAGCACCCTGGGGTGGATACCATCTGGCCCTGGTGCCTTGTCTACCTTCAGTGCCCTCAGTCCCTCTAGAACTCTACTTGCCTCAATTCTTCCATCTGTTGCCTCTTCTCCCCTGTTCCCACCCTCCCAGCCCAAGCTGGTAACAGTCCCCTTTTCTTCTAAACACTGAGTAAAAGTATTCATTCAGTGCTTCTGCCTGCTCTTCCTCCTTTCCGTCCACTCCCATCCCTTTTATCCTCACTATTGTCTCCTTGCACTTCCTTTTCTCCTTGATGTATCTGAAAAATCTCCTCCGTTAATTCTTTTGCGCTAATCTCAGCTCCCTCTGGGCCTTGGTTTCTCTCACTTTTCTGGTCACCTCCTGACCATCTTGCATATTCCTCCCTGTTCACTTCCTTCCTGTCCACCTATACTCTGGTGCCACTGCTTTTGCCCTCACCACCTCCACAACCTCGCTGTTCAACCAGCATGGTTTTCTTGCTCTGCTTCTCTTACTCTGTGCCTTGGTGCAGGCTTCTGTTGCCTCTGTAACCCCCTCTGTTTAATAATATCCCATTTCTGCTCCACATCCATCTCCTGCCTTATGCCCTCCAGTTTCCCTTTCAGTACTTCCTGCATCCTCCTAAAGTCCGCCCCCCTGAAGTTTACCACCCGAGTAACTGATTTCTCTGGCTCCCTGCACATCGTGATAGTAAATCACACCATTTGGTGATCGCTGTCTGCTAGTGGATCCTCTACCTTTATTTTCCTCACTGCCTCCCCATTTGACAATACCAGATCTAAAGTGTTCTTTAGCCTAATATGTACAGTAACCAACTGTGTCAGGAGACCCTCCTTGATTGCGTCCAGAAGCACTTGCTCTGTAGCACTGGAGGCGACTGGATTGCTCTAGTCAACCCCTGGCAAGTTGAAATCCCCCACGATGACCACCTTCCTTTTCTACATACCTTTTTGATTTGTCCCACTAATTCCCTGTCAAGCTACTTGTGCCAGTAAACCGGTAAACAGCCTTGAAAAATGTTTTGGGTGCATCAGAACAATGGAATTTTGAAACACCAAGAAACATCTTTACAGGAGAATTGTGCTGAACCTGTAACCCATTTTTCCCAGCAGAAGCTGTTTTTAAGTACTGGTTAAAAGGACTGCACCAATGGAGTTGCACATTTCTAGCAACCCATGTTATAAGTGCAATAACCCACGCCAGGGTATGGAGTTATGGGGATTTAATGCACAGCTGGGATGCTGTTAGGACATTCGGCCTGTGGCCTTGTGTCTCACAGTGCACCCAGCTGTGCATTAAATTCTCATAACCCATACCCTGTCATGGATTATTGCTTACTTATAGTATGGATTGCTAGAAATGTGCAACCCCATTGGTGGAGTCCCATGGTGTAACCATGCATTAAATTCCCTTTTTAATGCATGGTTCCACAGAGGGAGTCAGGATAAGGGCTGCTGCACTTGTTTCTCAGTTGAGAAAGTCAAGTAACTCTAGCAGCCATTGAAGCATGTGGGGAAGGGAGAGAGCCCAGCTGTCGAAATACTGTGTAAGTCTTCAGAGAACTGCAGCCCTGGTGCAGTGTTGTCAGCTGTGTCTCTCTCTGTCCCCGATGCTGCAGTGATGTGCTGTTTTTGTGCAGAGTGAGGTGCAGTGTGATGTCTGTGTCAGTGCCTCCCCCACCCCAGCCAACCATTCTGCACAGCCGTCAGTATGCGTCTTAGCGGATGAGAGATTTCTGCACATGTCAATATTTCAACATTTTCTAAAGAAAAGGGATTGCTAAGAGTACAGTACACATGGGGAGTGTTGGCATATCATGTTCCTGCTAGTAATGCTGTGCAGCCCTCCTGACAGCGTGAGACAGACACAAGTAGAGAGAGCAACACAGAGATAGGGACATGCAGCATGATCTATTGCCTAGCAATTCATTCCCAAAACCAGCATATGTCAGCACCGACTCTCTGCTCACCCCCGCATCACCTGCCAAGCACTGTACCTGTATGTCTATCTGTGTGTCTCTCTAGATGCTGTGTCTTGCTCTCCTGCTCTCTGTGTCACTTGATGAGATGAGTGACTCACTGTTTGTTGCTGTGTCACAGTTGCAAGTTGCTCACAATCAGAAACAGTCACAGCATCCAAGGGTGTAGGCAGGCATACTCACTGTACACATTTGTGTAGTTTTTTTTTTTGAGTACCTCTCCAAAACCATATGCATACATGTGATATGTCCAACTTGCTTAAGAGGGAGATTTGGGTCAGATTAGTAGGGAGATTGCCCTACTAGTAGGGAGATGCCGTAATGTCATGAGTTTGTCCTTAAATGGCATCAAAAAATAAGAATAAAAGCATTTAATATATATTTCATTTTGTCAAGAATAAGCATTAAAAAGAATCAACAACTAGTTGTACAATGTTATCACTTATATTGTTTATCAGTAATTTACTTTTTATGTGTTTTTATCTGCCAAAAACAAACATGAATGGATATTTTGGACATAATTTTACTTAAGCAGGAGATTTTGTTTCCCAGGAGGGAGGCAGGGAGTTCAGTCAAAAAAACAGGAGTCTCCTACGCAAAGAGGGAGATATCACATGTATGCATATGCCTTTTTGTCACCATTATCATTTCAATTTAGAGTACTAGAATGAGTGTAGGCCCCTTAGTAGTGTCTACGTCTGATTAAACTTATACTGTTTATGACATCGATCTGTATACAATCTATTTAGACAGCTTAGATGAGTCATCTGACAACAATCTGATTTTTTTAATGGGGGAGCAGCAGCTGGAAAGGATGTGTACATTTCCTAAAGGGTGGTCAGTTGGAGAGGATGTGTGCATTTTTTAAATGGGGGGTGCAGCAGTTGGAATGTGTTTCTGTTTGGCTACACTCCGATCAGCATCTGGAGAAGTGTTATCTAACATCGGGCTGCCTGCTGCAATGTTCTGTGCTTGGGTTGAATTGCCGTACTGTCCCCGATCATCACGGATGACAGCAAGTGACCACTAAGGTGTCCCCCTTCTCCCTTGGGCACCCATCCAGTCACACCACTTTGTTTCTCAAGAGTATTGCATCTGTGTCATTCACTTACTGGGTTTTCTTGTGCCTCTCTGTAGTAACCGCTGTATCTGGTGTGATAGCAGTGAGTAGGAGCCCAGATCAGAGTGGCAATGGCAGGGCATCATGGGCAACACACGCACAGAGACTGAGGCAGAGAGAGAGAGAGAGAGAGAGAGAGAGAGGTGCAGGGAGTATATGGTGGTGCAAGACAGTTAAAGTTACAGTGTGATGTCTCTCCTGTCTATCAGTGTGTTTGGCAGCAGATGCGGGGAAGTAAGGCACTGCTGTGGCACGGTAGGGATCGGGTTGAAGACATGGACATGTTGAAGCTGCTGTTCCAAAACACAGGGAGAGAGAGAGAGAGAGAGAGAGATAGAACAACACACGGTGGCCCCACTCAGCATGTCCCATTCCCAGTGACATCAAGAAAAGAAATCTTTGTCTGTGTGTGTGCGTGTGTCCCTCTCTCTGTCCCTAAACCACTACCAGCAAGTGAGTAGGCAGTGTATCAATGTGAGCTGACAGGCTGTCTTTTTGTGTATCCTATTTTGATAAATGAAGCATGTTTTGTACCCTGCTGTACCAAGGGACACCGATGAAAATGAGACAATCTACAGTGAGAGGTTCTACCACCTGTATAATTCAAATTTCAGCTCAATTAATAAATAATAAATAGGATTTTTCCTCCAATTAACACTACACGCCCTGAATTGAAATCATTATGTGATACTATTGGAACTACAGTAGAAGCAAACACATCTACTACTGCAGACAGCTATGGCTTCAGCTGGGAGGTACAAGCACCCCACTATATTACTTACAGGTAGTAAATTAGAATTTTTTTTTTTTACCTTCTTTGTGATCAGATTAATGTCATTGCCTAGGCCACGGACATCAGCAGTTTCCTTCAGCAGCGTCCAGTATTTTTCTTCCACATCTGCAAACTTAGTGGACTGCTGAAACACCAGCCTGTGAGAGTTCAGAGAATAAATTGCAATCCATTTTTACAGTACATTAACAAAACACAAAGCAGTGCTACACACACATGGAAAAAAAATTATCACTTGTCTACTTGCGATCTTTGAGAGATCACATCGCAGGAATCTCTTGTCTTAATTAAATAATAAACAAGGGTTGCAGCTGACTTTTTTTTTTTAATATATCTTTTTTCTCCTCCCCCCCCGGCATCCACAGGCAGTTATCTCCCCTTGCCTTGCCACCTAAGTCCATCCACTGCTCCACCGGTACCACCAAGCCCCTAGTACCCCATGGATCTCCCCCCTCCCATGGCAGGGCCAGCAAAAGGGAGGGCCATCTTCCCCTCCTCAGAGACATCCAGTCCAGTTCTGGGGCCTTTGGTGGTTCGGCGACAGAGCAGGATGCTAGTTGGCAGGCAGGGCTTCACGGAGCCTGCAGACCCCATCTTTTTTTTTCATTTTTCTGTCCCACTCCTTAGCAGCTGTGAGCATGTATGCACCGTGTTGCTACATTCTTATGCCTCCCTGGCTCTTAGCACTGCCGCCCAACCTCCACCAGGAGGCAGCCAGGGAGCTGGACAGCCAACCCTCCCTCCCCTGAGAAGAGAGCAATCCATTAGATGATCAGCCCTCTCCCTCCCCTGCCAGCCCCCAGCAACCCAAGTCTGCTCCCAAGCCCAGGTTGCTGGCGTGCCACAAGGTGTAGCATCCAGCACCTCAACGCTCAGCACCACCGGGCCAGCTGCAGCCAACCATTCCGACCACCCAGGTGTGAGTCCTGAACCAGGATTGTCACAGAGCAGGCAGGAAGAGACAGCAGTGCTGTCTGTCTTGGACACTTCCTGCCTTCAGGAGGGCAGAAGGCTTCTGCTGTTGTACAACTGTTCCCTGGTGGCCTTGAGGGAGGATGAAACATGGGCAGGAATACACTGCTCCAGACAAGGGGTTGAAATCCTGCTGCCAGCTTAACACATGACACTGTTACAGTATGCAGTGGCACCATATGTCCAGTTCCATGCTGGCATGTCTCAATCATAATATCTCTGGTGGACCCAGCACTTGCCTGTTTCTGACTGGCCAGAAAGGTCTCTAGTCCCAGGCTATGCACCAGTGGGGTGGGGATAGGACACAAGGGGGATGTAAAGTGGATGTAAACAATGGTGGTGCTTAGGCAGATGGTGCTGCCATGCTCTACCCACCCAACTGTGACACCTGAACCTCTTAGTTCTCTGCACCCCCCCCACCACTTCCATCAGGAAAATTCGGACTGGTTTCACTCCTGAAGAGGAACGTCTGGAACAGTGCATTGGGAGACAGGCAGTAGGCCAGTGTTGACCCCTCTAATAGGCAGGGGCTAATGTATGGACTGATGGAGGGCTGGACCCACTAGGCAAGGTCAAAACAAAAAGTTTAAAAAAAAAGTTACACTTTATATTTTATATTCCCCCATGCTTTGGCCTCCTTTCCCCAGGATGGGGCAGCCCCAGCCCCAGGTATCCCTGTCACTTCCCTGACTCTGCTTTCAACCCCAGGGGTTAGGGTTTCAAATTAGTCGATGTACAGTAGACAGGGTTGAGTACTTGTGCAAGGTAGGTTTGGCTGTTTGCTCTGTCTCCTTGCCTTAAAAACCCTTTGAAGTAGGGTTGTCAGAACCCTTTGAAGTTCTGGGTTCTAGTTCCAGTCTAGAACTTTTGGAAAAGTTCTAGAGTTCTAATCTTTTTTAGAACTTTTTAGAACTCAAACCCTATTTTTCAATTGTGCTGCCAATAATGAAGAGAACAGTGAAATGCACATGAAACTGAGGAAAAAAAATGTAATCTGTTCCTCCCAAAGTCCTGCCAGAAACTATTTCTAGCATGTATTAACAGATACCACAGAAATGGGATCTGGGCTGCACATGCTCACACACTGGGAAGGGTACAGTGCAGTCAAAGGGCACACAACAGGATGATGGACTGGCAAGTACACCACATAGGAGATGGAGTCACACAACACAGTGACACACAGTTATATATATATATATTTTCATACTGGGATTTTTCTGTCTCTCCTCCCAACATGGAAACATTTCTGGCATGTATTTAAAGATTAGAACAAATGTCAGGGGCCAGAGCACCCAACCCCACCCCCCACACAAAATAATGGGCACAAACCAAAAGAACCAACCACAATAGTTTGTAAAGAATGAATGGAAGCTTACCTTAAGCGTACATATTCTTTTATTGTGCAGACTCAAGTGGTGGACAGAAAATTATGTACATGAAGCTGTAAAGTGCAAAAGCAAGTTAAAACGGTGAAGTCACTATGCAGCTAAACACAAAACAAAATACCCATTGACACCATGGCAGTGTTACCAATGTGGTTACTGGTGGCCTGTAGGACAGAGTATGTACACATCACAGGTGACGCACAACATGCTGATGTTTTGGCAGAGATACCTTCCTGTGCATAACTGTTTGTCCACCACTTGAGTTTGCACAATAAAAGAGTTTGTACACTGAAGGTAAGCTCCCCTCCCAGTCATTCTTTACAAACTACTGTGGTTGGTTCATTTGGGGTGTACCACATTATTTTGTGCAGGGTACTCTAACCTCTGACATTTGTTCTAGTCATGTCTCTGTTTGTGAGCACTGTGTTGGAACTGGGCTAGTGAATCCCAGAGCCCCTAGTTTTCTTTCTGTTTGCATGTATTTAAAGATACCACACAGGTGGGAACTGGGCTGCATACAGTGACACACTGGGCTAGGGTACACTGCAGTCAAAGGCCACACAGCAAGATGATGGGCAGTGCAGCACACCACGAAGGAGTCACACACTGGGTGCAGTGCAGCAGAGTGCACACAACAGGATTATGGCCTGTACACAGAGACCCCCCAATGCTCCCAGTCAGTTCCACCAGCAGTCCCTGCCTGCCTTGCCTACTCCCTTCCCAACAAACCACCTTGCCACTTAATACCACTGCCTGGTTGCTCCTTTTGATCCCTTTTTCCTTTCTGTAATTTCTGCCACACAGAAAAAATGCTCTGCCAGTGCCTGCCTGCCTCCGCTCTGTAACGTTTACTTCCAATAGTAACAAAAGGTGCCAAAAGTTAACAAACAAAGAGCAGAGCACACGTCTGTAACATCCCCAACAGTGTTGCAACCCCACCCCATGGTGTCACACAAATAGACCCCATCTGTACAGACAGCTGGTGAGACCCCATCTGGAGTACTGCATGCAGTTCTGGAGACCCAGTCTCCGCAAAGACACAGACAGGATGGAGGCAGTCCAGAGGAGGGCAACTAAAATGGTGCAGGGTCTGCACCAGAAGCCATACGAAGAGAGACTTAAGGAGCTTAATATGTATACACTCAAGGAAAGGAGGGAGAGCTGGGACATGATAGAAACTTTCAAATACCTCAAGGGAATCAACAAAGTCCAAGAGAGTAACATCTTTCAGAAAAAGAGGTGTGCAAGAACAAGGGGGCACAATTTGAAGATCGGGGGCAGCTCAGAGGTAATGTGAGGAAGTATTTTTTCACAGAGAGGGTTGTGAATGCATGGAACAGCCTTTCTGAGGAGGTTGTGGAGTCAAAAACAGTGGTGGATTTCAAGAATGCATGGGACAGTCATAAGGCAATTCTAGGATATGGGGGTAGGAGGAAGTAGGCTATTGGTTAACTAGGATCTGCAGCTTATCCATTAGATAGAGAAATGGGCAGACTGGGTGGGCCAAGTGGTCCTTATCTGCCTTCAAATTCTATGTTTCTATGTAAGTACTAAAATACAAGTCCCCCATTTTTGTTTAGCAGGCACATTGAGAGAAGAGGAAAAGGACCATCAAGAGAAATGGTCTCTATGGCAGCTGTGAGTGAGTATGGAGAGAGTTGTTAGCAATCACATGGACACACAAAACCTGTAAGCTATCCCCCACCAAACAACACTACCTCTCAACCTTTTGTTTTGTCACTGAAGTGTGGGATTCTAAAACTCAACTGCGAAATGGCAAGGCAATCATAATGGGACATATGATGAAACATGGAGTACGTGGAAATTAATGCCGGTATTTAAACAAAGTTTAGCTTTCTCAGGCATCGTAAAATACTAACTTACTTACTACCCAAGTTTATTTCACATTCTCCATGTGGGCAGGAACTTTTTCATGCATGGCCACAGCTCTCTCTCCCCCCCTCTTTATCTCAATAATGACAGAATATCTCTCTCATGACAGGAAAAGCCAGTCACTATATTTTTTATTAAAAATAAGTACACTACCACTGCCACATGCTTTTTATTAGAAATCAGTACACTGCCACATGCTATTAATATAAGTCTTGGTCCTTTTAAGAAAGTAGTACTGGTGAGGTAAAGTTGTGCTATTTATTTGGGAGTGTCAAACTCCTTTTCACATTCCAAGTAGACTGGTTCACAAATTTTCATCTTTTTTGGGGGGGTGTTACTGTAAGCCACTCACAAATGTGCCATTTCATTGATCCTGCCTAAGTCCACTTATGCTGCTAGCTAGGCTGGTACGTGTTGCTCCTGTGCTAACCTTTCCCGTGCCTGAAGTTGTTTAGTTTCACACTACAAATAAAAATAAATACCATGCATCTGATCTGAAAAATGTCATCTTTCTTTCTAACAAATTAAAACATATTGTATAAGTCATGCTCCTCATCAGAACAGAAGACCTGCTCAAGTCCTTAGGATTCTTTACAGGGGACTGCATGGCCACTCAGCCTAATGACCACTGGCTTACCTAACTTCCAACCACTCTGCTCGGCTGCTGCTGCGACAGTTACCGGCACCATGATCCGCTGCCTAATCTTGCTTACAGGTAATGTTCAGCTTACCTCACACTATCCGTCACAAAATAATAATAAAAAAAAAAAGTTAAACTTTTTGCAGCCCCATGCCAACTCGCTGCCCACCTAAATACTTGGTGGAGTCGCTGATCAGCCACTGAACTTGCTTTTTCACTGGTTTCCACGATTGGAATGGGATGCAGCCTGATACATGGCCTAAAACACCACAAATCTTGATGGCAATTGGTGCCAGTGTAGTAAATGGGCATGCACGCATGTAAACCCCCAACAACCGGACATGCGTGCGCATGCCACACACAGGCAGCTGATTCGCTGTTTGACACAAAATCCCGGGCCTTATGCAGACAAGCATGGGATGTGTAATACAGGCAGACCCTCCAACATTTGACTGATGAAAATAGGTACAGGTACAGCAGTTCAGACTTGCAGCTGTGAAATGCTGGGGGGGAGGGTTGAAACCAGGATCGCAGTCTGCTCTCCTTTCAAACTTAAAAAGTGTGTGCTAGACACCTTAATCTACAAATGATATTACACAAAGCAAGCTTATACAAATCACTTTTAGCATTCCCACAACCAACAGATTTCTTGACTGGCTCTATCTGACGTCTGCCTCCTGTGGGCCATCCTCTTTCCCACACCTAGCCTTGCACATGGCATTCAGCATTTCCTACCACCTGCGTCTTGTTGTAAAAGTCTTTTCTGAGAAGTTGGAGACTGGGTTTCTGCCTCTCCTCAACACATTTTTTACTGAATTTTTTCCTTTTTGGGCAGCTGGACAGGAATGGATTAGGGAACCCCCCTTTCAGTTTCTAAGCCTAGTCTTTGCCAACAATCACCCCCTACCAAGTTCCTCACAAACAAACATGGGCCTTATTCACAAAAGACTTACTTTCTCCCATCTGTTCCTAAATATTTTGTGAGCAGGGCCCATGGCTAGAATAATTCCTTACCACGCTATCCCAGCACATGAAGCCCTTGCTGCAGGGCTAATACTGACCGTATCTCTCTCTGTCTCACTCACTGTTTTCTACCTGTTGTGTAGCCCTGCCTCCCAACAGCAAGCACCTAAAATACTTTCTGGCTGTTTCTTGGTAAACACCTATTGTTAGAACTGCAGCTCACTCAGAGCTCCCAAATGCTACTTGACCTAACTGCAGATTAATAGGAACCCTCTGAATGTTAATTATAACATTAATAACTGTATCACACTCAAACTTTCAATAATATAAGAAAGGCAGAGGCATCATTTAGGGGTAGCCAGGGGTTGCGGTTGAGACCCCTATGATTTTTTTGCAACCCCTATGATGCCCACTGCAACCCCTAAGAACCCTAAAACAAGGTTTCCCTAGTATTTATTTATATAAATGTGGTAGTTGGGGGAGTTTAACAACCCCTATGCTTTTGCTGAAATGGGGCTTTGCAACCCCTATGATTCTAGTGAAATAATGCTACTGAGTATAACCTACCTCCTTCTGCTTGCTATCCCCCTCCCTATGCAGTCCATCATCATATTTGCTCTCCCCACCACCGTTGAACATTGGGCCACTACTTTCAGATTATTTGATTGATAACCCTGAGGTCCCTTTCCTACGAGATATATGCCATGACCTCTCCTCCCATCTTGTACTCGGCTCTGGGTTTTTGTGTATGATGTGCATGACTTTGCACTTTTTTTTGGCATTGAATCCCAGCTGTAAAATTCTGGACTACTCTTCTAGTCTTTCCAGGTCCCTACTCATGGCCTCCATTCCCTCGATTATGTCCACACTATTGCAGATCTTGGTGTCATCAGGAAATTGATACTGTAGACTATTCCTTCATGCTTCACCCTTATGTCCCCTATGAATATATTGAAGAGAACAGGCAAAGTACTGACTCATGACTCCCATCTCCCCTGAGAATTCCATATTTAGTACAATCCTCTGGGTTCTATTCCTTAACCAACTGGGGGATCATTGGTTAAGGATAGGTGACAGAGGGTGATGGTAAATGGCATTCATTCTAATTAGGGGAGAGTGACCAGTGGGGTGCTGCAGGGCTCACCATTGGGACTGGTCCTCTTCAATGTCTTCATAAGTCACATTGCAGAAAAACTAGAAGGGAAGGTATGCCTTTTTATGTTTGCTTGCGCAGACGTGCAAGAAACATGTTGTGGCAGCTTGCTGGAGTAGCGGGTTGTGGAGGTGAGGCAGTGTTGTGGTCAATGCCGGCAGTGCTTTTTGGGGCTGGTCTCTGTGGCACCAATAGAGAAGCATGCTGTCAATGACAGCAGTATTGCAGCGTGCCACCAACTTGAAAGAAATTTGCTGCTGCAATCAGGGAGCACCCATCATTTAACAATCAGCTCTTTTTCTGCTGGGGTGGTCCCTGATTCCAGCAGCGAATCACAGCTTGCCTTGTCTGGTGTCCCATTTCAATAAACATGGCAGCAGCTGTCACCATCCGCCTCTCACAGTCCCCCCACGAGGAGCGAGCCAGGTGCCCAATCCCCTGTCGGCACCGGCCCCTCCCAGTTCATTTGCCCATTGGGAAGCTCAATCCCCTCGGCACAATGTCCCCGGTCTAACAGTTTTGTATGCCGAGGGGTGCCCAACCCCGGTATCATGTGACCCCCAAACACACACCCTTTTTCTGTGCCGATGGAGGCCCAATCCCGCTGGCTTCAGTTCCTCCCTAAAAAATACAGGTGGCAGACTGGAAGTCCACCCCTGTGTACCAAAACAAACCTGTAAAGGAAAAACCTTCTTGCTGGTATTTTTTTTTTAACCTGTAAAAGAAAAACGGTCCCTTGTTGTCTCCGGTGCCCCTCCCCAACCCACACCCACCCTCTGCACACCGACCTCCCACACACATTCATCCCATACTTACCTCTAGAGCCTGGCATGATGATCTTTGGTGGAGCGGGAACACGTCTGCACTCTTCAAAGCTGACCACAAACTGAAGAAATGCGGTAAGCTGCATAATGGCAAAAATGTTTTTTTTTCAATTTAGGTGGATATCTTGGCCATTTTTTGTGAATTTTAGCACCAAATTTTCAACATGGGGTTCTTGGGACCCCACCTCATGAATTCAGTCACTGTCATCTGGTTATTCAGTCCCAAAAGGTGATTTCACAGTCACTGTGCAGAATCACCTTTTGGGACCAATTAACAAAACAATAGTATCACTGTTTATGAGGTGGGCTCCCAAAAAGCCTATGTTGCAAATTTGGTGAAAAAATTCCAAAAAAATGACTGTGTTTCATGCATGCATTGTGCAGTTTCCACGCACACTCGTAACTTCGAGAATTTGTAATATATTCACTCAAGATTTTCAACACTGTCATTTTTGCATACCTCTTTTTTTTTTTTTTATTTAAACAGCAGTTTGGAAAACCTTTGAGCCATAGGCTCATTTACAAAGGTACCTTGTCACAGTAAGACAAACCAAAATACACAGTATAGCAGTACAACACATAAGTATAACAGTAAAATTAAGACATAGATACAAACAAGCTGGTACAGGTAGGATGGATGCAAACAATACCAGAGTTATATCGTCCTTAGCAGCTTAGTAATAAGCTTTGTCATAAGTATTGAATACGGCTTTGACTAGTGGCAGTTACAGTGTCGGGTGTTAATAAAGGTGGTTACGTAAGGAAGTTTTGAAGCACGATATAGTTGGAGCTTGGAGATGGAGGGGGCAGTGTGTTGAACCAGGAGGGGCCCTAAAGCTGAAGGCTCTTTGGCCGTGAGAGGTCCTAGCTCTAGGGATAACGAGAGGTTTTCCCAGAGGTCCGAGTATGAACTAGTGGGACAGAGCGGCGTATGGTGGTGGTCAATCCTGGTGGGGAAAGCCCAAGGAGGGTCTTTTTTGTAAGGGTACAGGTAAGATATTTGAGGCGCTCGTCAAGATCAAGTACCAGCGCTTTAGCATACAGTAGACAGTACAGCTGTCATTTTCCATATCCGGTCCAAAATGTGTTTTTGCACATCTGGCGCACAATGGCACAGTCGCTGTGGGAAATCAACTTCTGGGACAGATTAAGAAAATCATAGTGACACTGTTCATGAGCAGAGGTCCCAAAATACCTATGTTGAAAATTTGGTGAAATAATTCCACTAAATGACTGTGTTACGAGTGTGCATTGTGCAGTTTCCACGTAAGCTCATAAGTTCGAGCACTTTTAATATTTTCATTCCAGATTTTCAACATTGCCATCTCTTCACACCTCTGTATGAATGATACAGATGTTATTTTCCACATCCTGGCCACACTATGTTTTTTGCACATCTGGCACAGAATGGCGTGGTCAGTGTGGGAAATCAACCTTCAGGACAGATTCACAAAATCACGGTGCCACTGTTCATGAACAGAGGTCTCAAACGTTTTCATGAGGTGGGGTCACAAAAAGGCCACGTTGAAAATTTGTAGTGCAAATATCAACAAACACCCGGAATGGGTTTCTAACCATAATGTCCCACCCTGTACAGACTGACAGGCATCAGGGGTGTGCCTTTGGATTGCCGGCTGTAATACTCATGCCATTCCACCCCCCACCCCCAACTGGAAGCCAGTGACAGGCATTGAGGTGTGCCTTGGACTCTTCGGCCCCAGAGTTCACCCCATTTTCCTATACTGCACCCATTTCAGCATATGTGCTAATGGAATGGGGTGACTGTAAAGCCAGACACCCCAAGGCACACCTCAACACTTGTCGGTGTCTACAGGATAGAATGAGGTGACATGGCATGAGCGTTATGGGCGATGACCCAAAGGCATACCCCAATGCCTGTCCATCTCTGCAGGGTGGAGGTGGGGTTGGCGTGACTTCAATACTTCACTGCCATTCCTAGCCTGCTTCTGTCTAACTCCTGCACTTCCAATGCTAATATCAGCAAGCAAACATCCAGCATTGACAAATGCTTGTTGAAGATGACATCAAAATCTGTAATAGGGTGGATACCTAGGAGGGGTGGAGAGAATGAATAGGTACCTTGGGAAACTTGAGGAGTGGTCAGGGGCATGGCAGCTGGGGGGAATGAACTGAACTGAACACTGAGTAAGCAATAAGACATAACAGGGTGTGTGTCAAACAGTTCTAATACACAGCTAGGGGGCGTAGTGAGGTGCGAAGCTGCAGGCCAAGTGCATTCAGTCTCCTAGAACTGTCTAACACACATCCCCAGAGTGGCTTGTTGCGCTTATAAAATGGGTCTGTTTATTCCACGTGGAGTTTCTAGTTTTAGCCGTGCATTAGACACTTCTAATGCATGGCTAACAACCAATCAGATTCCTTGAACTCATTTGCCCATTTTATAATGATTGCTTTGATAAGGGCCACAAACTAGTAGCACATTCCTAGAAAAATGCATGAATTTATAAGAAATGTGATTAAAATTTGATAAATAAGCAGGGGTAGAGATTTCCAACCCTCTGGTATGATTATTAGCTGGGATTCAATGCTAAAATGTGCAAAATCATGCACATAGGGCATAGAAACCAGGAGCTGGTTATAAATGAGGGCAAGTTACTGACCATCATTAAGCAGGAAAGAGACTCTTAGGGTTATCATATCTGATGACCTCAAATTGGTGGGACAGTGTGACAAGGCAGTGGGCAGGGGCTGGTTGGATGCTGTAGAGCATATGGAGAGGCATCACCAGCAGGAAGAGGAGGGGATGTTGCCACTGTATCAAAAGCTCATGAAACCCCACCTGAGTACTGTGTCGAGTCTCTGGAGGCCACATCTCAGAAAGACATAGACAAGGTGGAGATAGTCCAGAGGAGGGCAACTAAAAAGTGCAGGGGTTACATTAAAAACTCTATGAAGTGAGACTGAGGGATCTCAACATGTACACCCTACAAGAAAGGATGGAGATGGGGAATGATACAGGCGCATAAGTATCTTATGGGGTGAACAGGGTGCGGAGAGGAGTCTATTTCAAATGAGAAAGTGCACCAGGACAAGGGGGACTGCAATGAAGCTGGGATGGGGGAAGTTTAAGGGGATGTAAGAAAGTAGTACTTCAGTGAAAGAGTGGTGGATGTCTGGAATAGGCTGCCAGCAGAGGTGGTGGGAGCACAAACAGTGTGGAGGGTACTCAAACACGCATGGATAGGCATAAAAGAATATTGTAAATAGGCAGGCAGGAGGGAGGGTAGATGGAGACCAGGTTGGGTCTGCAGAGATAGAACAGGCAGGAAAAATCTGGATGGGCTGGGTGAGCCAAGTGGCACTTTGTGCCGATAATTTCTATGTTTCAATTTCCCACCCATTTTTTTGTTTTGTTTTGTTTTTTTTGTCACCTACCACTAGGCCTCTTAACTTGTGTAAAAGACTTTACTGAAGTTCATATAGGCTACATTGACAGCACACCTCCTGTTCACCTTCCTTGTCACCCAGCACTACTTCACCCTGGGGAAACCATGTTGCTTACTGTCCTGTAAACCATTAGATTCTAAGAATTCTAGAATCATGCCAGCAGACAAATACCATTCGTCTCATCAAGTCTGCCCAAGATAACCCCCACCTCCCTTCAGGGGCATCATTTAGGGGTTGTCAGGGGTCGCATTTGTGACCCCTATGAACACTTTGTGACCCCTATGACAGGGCTTGTGACCTCTGCCCTTGCCATGGCTTAATGGATGCTTAAAAATATTAAAACATATTTTTTTTCCTCTCTGGCATTACATGCCTGCCCATGCATGCACCTGTGGCTTGTGCAAGTTATTGTGGCTTTGTGTTACTGTGTGGAGGAGCTGTTTCAGCAAGGAGTCTGTCTGGCGTGGTGGTGTCTGGCACGCGCTGCATGCGTTCTTGACTCTCAGCCCACCATCCACCCACTCATGACACCGACATCCATCCTGTTGCTGCCATGGCGTGAGAGAGGGTCACCTGACAAATTGGAGGATTGAGCGGGAGCAGCAGCAAAAAACAACGGGAACCTACCCAACCACCACCACACGAAACAACTTCCAGGCAAGTTGAAGAGAGTGCGACTGAGGTGCAAGCAACGAGAGGCTAGAGTGTGAGACAGACTTGAGTGATTTTTGAAATTCAGCTTTTCTGCTGGTAGTTACTTAAACCAGGCGGCAGGCGAGGCGAGCAAGCAGAGTGAGGAAAGAAGCGAGGAACGAAGCCTTGATTGTTTATGTTACAGAGAAGGACAGGGCAGTCCGGACCAGAAGCCATAAGGTAAGGATGCAATCTGACTTCCAGAAGCTAATTACAGGTATACTAAAAACACAAAAGATATATTGTCAGTAAATATAAACTGCGCTGAAGGACCATGTGGGCAAACCACAGATAGCTTGCCAGGTTTTAAAGCAATAAATCTAACTGTAGCACTTCCTCTTCTCAAGTGGCCTATAATGTTTGTTTTTTAAATGATAAATATTCTCTTTTCCTTCTAATGGTGGTTTAAATGATAAGTGAAGGATGTGTCAGTTTAGTCATTTGAATCATCAGATTCAAACCCACTAAGATTAATTCAGCATTCCAGTCTTTCCATAATGTGAACTAACTGCAAGTTTTCATGAATATTTTTTTTAAAGGAGGCTTACATTTCCAGTAATCAATATCCTTACTTTTAAAAAGCACCAAATGTATAACAGTTAGCAAGACATTGGTTGCTGACCTGATTTGGGGGTCAAGACTGGGTGGTCAGTCAGCTGAGGGGATGCGGAGGATCAAGTGATACTGGGGTCACTCCAGTCAGTTCTAACCTCATCCACCATCTCCTATTTCTCCAGTTGTTTTTGAAACAAAACTCAATACCTGGTGCTGTCCCAGGAGCTGGATTTTGTTTTCTTAATAAAAAAAAGTCTGGGGGAGGGTGGAGAGTGATTGGGTGGTAACGAAGAAGTGGCTATAGGACTAGTTTTGGCCACTTATTATGAAGGGCTAGACATTTTTTTTTTTTCAAAGGCTGAAGTGATCCAAAGTGGCCCAAAGTTCAGCTGACTGAATCTGAAGGTAAATGAGCCAAATTTCAGCAAATTCACTGAATGCAAATTAGGTACTGGCTCATTGTTACACTGTGGAAACAGGGGTTCCTAAAAGAGGGCTAATAGTATGGGATCAAAGCAAAGATAACATTACTCAAGGCTACTGAAATGTCAGCAGTGCTAGTCTGGAAATCCTCATCAGGGCTACACGCGTGTCAGAGATGCAGGCCCATCAGTCTTTCTCAGGGCTATCAGAGTGTCAGCAGTGTTAGCCTAGCAGCCTTTCTCAGGGTTGCAAGATTGTCAGTGATGGTGTTAGCAGTGTTCATCAGCACTAACAGAATGCAAGAATGTTAGCCCAGCATCCTTCCCCACAGTTGCTACTGTCAGTGATGTTTGCAAGGATATTAGTGTCCGTGGTGTTTATGGGAGCAACCACAGCTGAAAAGTTGGGGGGCACACATCCTACCTAGAACTTTCATGCTGATGCTATATCATTGGGCAGTTGGCATGGCTTAAAGGTTGGGGAGGGACCCATTTTATTGGTTGTCGCCCATGTATTAGCCCCAAGCCTTCTCTGAGGCTAGTGTCAGTGTGTAAGCCCAGTAGCATTACTCATAGCTGTCAGTGTCAGGATTTTAGCCTAGCTGCCTTCACCAAGGCTGAGTGCCAGCAGTACTAGCCTAGCAGCCATTCCCAGGCCTACCAGGATGTCAGCAGTACTAGCCTAGCAGCTTTCCCCAAGGCTGCTAGAATTTCAGTGATATTAGATCAGTAGCTTTCCCCAAGGCTACCACAGTTTTTGTGGTGGTAGCCCAGCTGCCTTACCCAGGTCTGCTAAAGTGTCAGTGATATTAGCTCAGCAGCCATCTGCAAAGCTACTAGAAAATGAGTGTCTGTGATGTTACATCTGGATTCATTTCTAGGGCTTACATAGTGTCAGCAGTGTTAGTCCAGCAGTTTTGCATGTGGAAATATGGCTTGCCCATGTAACCCCTGATTGTATGATTAGGAAAGGCTGGTAGTATCACATTGGCAGGACTTCTAGCAGTGGTGCCAGTATATGACCCACATAATAGCTTCAGTATGTGCCAAGGAGTCACCACCTACAATAAACCGACAATCCTTTGTTACTGGGGAAAAGCAGGTGTTACCGAGGGGGACTGTCTGAGAAAACCCATGGTATATATATATGTGGCATTACAGTGACACTAAATTAAACAGACAATGTCTTGAATGTTTTTATGCCCGTGGAGGTGGAGTTTTATGTTTACGTAATGTGGCTTGTATATATAATGCCAGCCTTTAATGTTGGTTAAAGTTCTACATATCTTGGTTGCCACTGGTTGGATTCCTTTCAAATGCAGTTGCTATGCCAGTTAATATGTGCTAAAATTAGTCTCCACTCATGCAGCCAGGGTGCAAAAGGTTAGAGTTCAAACTGAGATTTCCTTAATTTTCTTTAGTAATTCATTGACACTCAAGGGGAAACGTGGAGTGTCTTGTGACCTTTCGGATGCAGGCCCAGGGCAGGATAAAGCACTTGCATGTGCAGTTTGGTTGCTTCAGCAGATTCAGTGCACTGTCAGCAGAAAAATAGGCCGAGAGACTACAGAGGTGTCACCAAGTATTGTAAATTATATTGATAGCTGTAGAAATTGTAGAATGCCAAAATGCATTTTAAAATTTACTTGACACAATCAAACTGCACATACGTACGTTCTTTTTCCTTTTATTATTTTTTTTTTTTTCAGGTTTTTGGCGTGATTTTTTTTCATCAGTTCGTTTTTGTGTAATATTTGTACAGTTGAGGAATGGGACTTTCACTATACTGATGATTCCATAATTTGATAAACTGGCTATTTAATTTGAATCAGCATCTGTAATGACCCATTTCAGATTTATATGCAAACTTTACTATTCAATTTATAGCCATTTTTAAATTACTTGGTAACTAACCCTATGTCACATTGACAAATGCCACCCTCTCTGGCCCCGCCCACAACGTGGCCCCACCCACATTGTGCCCCCCCACCTTGCTACCCCTATGATATTGCTGAAATGACGCCCCTGTAAGAAGGCAGTCTCCAGTCAAGTTTTTGCAATGTAGTGCCAGGAAAACCAATGCAGTTGGTCAGAAATCTTCTGCCTGCCTTGCACTTCCAATATTGAAAAAGCTACCACCTTTCCTCTGACTGACTCTTCTTATGTCAAACAGTTAAAAGAAAAAGAGAGCTGTATTCTTATCTACTGCAGAATAAGGCTTGTACTTAAGTTTAAAACTGACACATTTCAGTACTGTAAATAATGTGCAAACAGCAACTCCTCTTTGTACTGGATGCTTGCATTGTCTTTGGTCGAGTGGAAAAACTGGGCAGACAATAACATAACAATACCTCTTATGCTGGCGCTTAGCATAACTGGGCTCTGGTCTCAATGATCGACGATTGGGATGACCCAACTCGATGACCAGACTGAACGTGGAGTTCATTCAAATCTTGTGTGGCAAATAAACACAATAAAACACACAGCTATGTGATAAAAAGCACTACTGCAAAAGTGGATGGAGCAAGCCGCGTGTCTCACCGCGGGATCTGATCGAGATGTGGTTGTGACTCCTGGACACACACTAGTGACACTCAAACACTCCCACCAGTAGTGTGTCATGGGAAACACAAGGCTGCAGCAGTTGCTTCCAGGGGTCACTGGCACATGTCCGTAGTGCCGGTTACCATGGGGATGGACAGATACCAAATCAGGCTTTGCACTCACTGCAGAGAAAGAATTCAGGAACACAGTACAAAATCAGTTACTTCCTGGCGGCTGAAATTTGGTACAAACTGAGAGCTCCTCAGGATCTGATACCACATAAGAAAGTCTGTATTGTACCGGCCAAATCAGTACAGTTGGAGGGTCTGTACAGGTAGTAAATCCAGCGCTATTTAATTAGCCACGTCCATGTAACTGGGGGAAAAAAATAATAACTCGAACCCTTTTGTGAACCCTCTAGTGTTCGAGTTCTAAATTAGAACTCGAACACCAGGGTTCGAGAAGGGTTTGAATCTTGGCCGAACTAGTTCTGACAACCCTACTTTGAAGGTTGTACCATGAAGACACAGGAACCCTCTTGAGGGGGGTTCCATCCCTAGAAGTGTTGCAGGGACGAGATCCCCTTAAATACAATACCTCAGGGAAGAAAGCCAAGTGCAGAGCCAGAGTCACTGAACAGAATGTTTAACACACTTCCCTTCCCTTCTTGTAAGGAGAGGGAATTAAGGGGTGTAGCCCACTTCAGCGCTTCACATTGTAGCACTGGATAATACAGCGCCGTCAGTTCAGCGGTACCCGACTAAGCGCTGTGTTACTACAGCGCCGTCTGATTTCAGTGCCAACAGCTTAGCTCTTCATAAATGATAGATGGCACAATAGATCATAACGTGCAAATGTAAAGACACCTATATTGCACTAATACCCAAAACAATTAATTTCAAACACCAATCCCTTTAAGGACAAAGTAAAGTGCTGTGTGCTGAACATAAAGTTGGTGATTAAAAAGCAGTTCCTTAGATTTATCATTAGAATCCCAGAATACCTCCAATAGAATGTGTGAATTTCTCCTGGGAATATGGTAAGCTACAAGACAAATAGCCAGAACTCCGTGTTGCTGAAATAGATAAATGTAGGAAAGTGAATGTCGAGGGGAAGAACAGATGGGGGATGGGGTCTGTAGGGAATGAAAAAAGGTGACTGGAGCCCAAAACTGTAATAATAAAGAAATATAAATGGATAAATTAAAACCCAAGTAAATATTTCAGAGAACTTGAAGTTAGTTAATTCCAATAACATTTGTATGTGCTGATTACAAAAATGGGGCAAAATCTATTATGCCATTCAGACCTCCAGGGCAGTGAATCTCAGGAACGTAGAGTTACAGCCATGGCACTCCAGAAAGTCTAATCACCCTGACCTGTTCCTGTGATTTTATTTCAACAAAAGTGTGACAGATTACCCTTCCCTATTTGGTTTCAGTAGAGCATTTCTTGCTGTATTCTTGGCATGGGCATTACAACAGAAAGCGCTGAAATAACCAGCGCCAAACTGAAGCACCTGTGAATGTTGCAGCGCTAGAATTAACGGCGATGTAATGAAAAGCGCTGAACATGACAGCGCTCAAATGCAATGTGCTTAACAGAGCCGCACCCAAATTAAGTTAACAATGGGCAAGATAATTGATACAGAGACAACAGACATGTAATGTGCAGAACCACCATCCAGGCCTAACTCACAGCAGAATTATTATTATAATATTATATCATGAACTTGGCATGGCAGAAAGTAACACCATCCTATGGAGTAAACTTCTGGGGACCCAAGGCCTTAGGTCGCCATCCTTCCAGGCTTAGAATGTTATATTTATTTTATAACTTGGAAGAGGAACCTGTGACACCTTACTTCAATTAGAAGAGATGAATTGGTCTTTTGCTGTCTTGTTTGAAACTACCACCTTCCTGAAGGTGTTACAAGGCTTAGCCCTGCTACTGAGGAGTCCCTATATGGAAGGACTCCACTTCACAGGAGATGCTAAGTTGATGAGGGGGCAGGATGAGTACCAAAGGAACAACAGGGTTGAAGAATGAACCCTGTTTCAAGTCTCACTGCCCAGTTACTCTCTTCTGAGTACAACACCCATAAGTAAAACAATTGAAGCCAAGCCCTTGAGAGGCAAAGCCCTAAGGTAGCATGAAGCCCTTGAGGGGCAGGATAGTGTAGGGGCGATGGCTGATTGGGGTGAACACCTGGTAGTTTGAGGGATGAAAGCCAGTAGTTGTCTGGACAAGTGCCTGACAGGTGCTAGGGGGATTACCTCCAGAAGGAGGGAAGTGATAATCCCTCTGTACCACTGCTTGGTTAGGCTGCACCTCGAGTACTGTGTGCAGTTTTGGAAGCCACATTTAAAAAGGGACATTGCACTCCTGGAAAGGGTCCAGAGAAGGGCAACCAAAATGATCTGGGGTTTGGGGGAAATGACCTATGGGGAGAGGCTCAAGGACCTCAACATGTACATGTTGGAGGAGCGGAGGGATGGGGGGAACATGAGAGAGGTCTTCAATTACATGAAGGGGATAAATAGGGGAGGCTCAGTTGGAGTGCTCCAAAAAAAGAGGGGGGGCAACTAGAGAGCACAGGTGGAAGCCAGAGGGGGGAAGACTGGGGAAAGAAGGAAGTGCTACTTCACTGAGAGGGTGGTAGAACCATGGAATGAGCTGCACAGGGGACTAGTGGAGGCAGAGACTGTGGAGGAGTTCAAGAGGGGTTGGGACAGGTATAGGGTTAGGATTGTGCTGGCAAAGTCCAATACAGGGGGAATATTTTGGACTGGGAATGGAGAAGCCTGAAGGGGTGTGGTGGACAGCAAGGTCAGCTCCCAGGTTGGGGGCTGACCAAATGAGCAGACACAAAAGACCGTTAGGCCTACTCTGCTGGCATTTTAGCATGTTAGTGTGTTAGGTGATGGGGTGAATTCCTAAAGGTATGAAAGTGGGGTAATATGACAAGAGAGGGCATATCCCTGTATGCGTTGGATGGTATGAGTGTTGAGCCCTAAGAAAAGGTGCTGGATGACCACCTGGGCAGGCTGGTGAACATCATTAGAATGGGAGAAGCAGCAGCTCTGAGGATTCCAAAATCCAAGAATGCAAAGCACGGCCAAGGCAGGCAACCAGGAAAGCAACCAGCACCCAGGAGCCATTTGAAGCATGTGCAGAGTGATGAGGAAGAAGGTGAATGGCCAGCAGCCAGCAGAATGTAGCAAAATGGAGAGCAGCAGCAAAGGAAACAGCAGCAGATGAGGTAATCAGGACAGCAGAGCAACAGGTTTTGAGGGGGAAACGGCAGAAGACACAGTGGCTTACTGATGACATTGCAGAGCAGGCAGAAGTTAATGGGCATGGAGACAACAGCATGGAGGGCCACAGGGGACAAGAAGAGGACAACAGCAGTATGACAGGGACCTGAAAGAGGATGATAGAGATTACAGAGCCAATGGCAGTGAGGCCACACAGAGTGTATCAGATAGGCTACACATAAGACAACAGCAGGTAAAATGCTGAAGAATAGCAGATCCAGACACAAGGAAGGTAGGAAATGAGCAAGCAGACTGGCAGCACCATGACTGCTGCAACAAAACTGAGAGTCCAAAGAACACTTAGGCATGCACAATTTAAGTACTGCTTGTGGAGGGGCATGGCATGTGTTGCCACCTGCCCAGCTAAGTCATGGGCATAGCACTATTATTCATGTACAAGTCTAAAACTCAGGTCCTATCTCAATCAGAAACTAATTAGAGTGAAGAGGGGAGATAATTAAATACTCTGCACACAAAAAAAGGCAATGGGACAAAACTTTATTGGAACTCCAAAATCAGCTGAAAGACTATCAGCAATCATTGTTTCAGGGAGATCATTCTGTGCAAGTACAACTCCAAATAACTAAACAAAAGATCCAGAAAATTATGGATTTAAGGATAGAACAACAACTCATGTATCTTAAATTGAAATACTACAAGGGGGGACCTCAAGGGGCCAGGACTTTGGCCAGGAGGCTGGGGGGTTCGTACCCAAACCCAAGTATCCCATTTAATTGAACCTACTGCAAAGTGCCTTTTACACCACCCATCAGTAATCAGACAAGCAATGGCTCAATACTACCAAACCTTGTATACAGAAGACATCAGTCCATCCTCACATAGTATTGACTCCTACTTAACTAACCTACCAATACCAAAGCTGTGAGACCATCAGTAGCCAGAACCCAGAAGGGGAAGGAAACAGATTAATTTCAGTGCTTTACAGTAACTATTCATTGCTATTTTTGCTTTAAACTTAGATTGTGAGCTTTTGATGACACTGTAATTTCTTTGCTGTCTTTACTTAGAATTGCTTGTGAGCTGTTGAAAATTTAAAACCTAGTTTGATATGCTTGTAGTGGTGGTGTATTCCTTTGCTGTCTTCAATTGCTGCAAATTTAATCTTGGCTTGTCTGGCTTGCCCTGTAGTTTGGGTGAGGGGTGCTAATTGTCTGACCTCTGACCTCAGCTAGGTGATAACTGGAGGTGGGACTTAGTCAGAGTTGAGGTAGCAAGTAATTTTTGTTTTCTCAGAAGAAGCCAGAACCCAGAAGGGGAAGGAAACAGATTCATTTCAGTGCTTTACAGTAACTGTGCATTGCTATTTTTGCTTTAAACTTAGATTGTGGGCTTTTAGTCACACTGTAATTTCTTTGCTGTCTTTACTTATAATAGTTGTGGGCTGTTGAAAATTTAAAACCTAGTTTGGTATGCTTGTAGTGGTGGTGTATTCCTTTGCTGTCTTTAATTGCTGCAAATTTAGTCTTGGCTTGTCTGGCTTGCCCTGTAGTTTGGGTGAGGGGTGCTAATTGTCTGACCTCTGACCTCAGCTGGGTTATAACTGGAGGTGGGGCTTAGTCACAATTGAGGTAGCAAGTGATTTTTTTCTTTTTTCAGAAGAAGCCAGAACCCAGAAGGGGAAGGAAACAGATTCATTTCACTGCTTTACAGTAACTGTTCATTGCTATTTTTGTTTTAAACTTAGATTGTGGGCTTTTAGTGACACTGTAATTTCTTTGTTGTCTTTACTTAGAATTGTTTGTGGGCTGTTGAAAATTTGAAACCTAGTTTGGTATGCTTGTAGTGATGGTATATTCCTTTGCTGTCTTTAATTGCTGCAAATCCCCCCCCCCTCCACTCTTAATTATAAGCCCTGTTAAATCTGATTGACAGGAGCTAAGCACAGGGGATAGTAGGGATTGTGAAGTAGGAGGGACATAAGGGGGAAGAGGTTCGCCCTCGGCACAACAAGTGTTTTGACTCATATTTTATTTATTTTTTCCTTGTTTAAAGAAAAGTATCTGAGGATCAGTGGCAGGATTTTTAGGACAGTAAATTAATAAAAAGGGAACTAGGAGAGCTTCAGTAACAGACAAGTACTGGAATAACCGTATAAGTGCAGTATAATGTGGGGAGTGGTGCAATGCAGTGGCTGTGGGGCAGCCATACTCAGGCAGACCTTATGGACACTGAGGTGCTGCCCTATCTGCATGCATCTCTCTGGACTGTGGGATGAGGTAGCCAGACTCAGAACAGAAGTAAACTGGGTCAGGCGTACCATCACCCCTATCCAGAGACCACCCAGTCCAATGCCGCTGTCTCAAAGGATGCCGAGAACGAGGAGCACCTGGATGACAGTGGGCTCGGGGAAGGTTAGGGCAGTCAGGCAGAGGCACATCCCAGATCCTATTCCACTCAAGAACTCATATGCCACACTGGCAAACTGGGACAACCAAATAGAGGTACCCAGAGAAGTGGAAGGAAAGGATGTGGAGGTTAGCCAAGTAGGTGACCTCAGTGGGGAGAACAGTGGACCCCAGAGGAAGAGGAGGAAGTGAATCCTGGTGGGGGACTCCATCATAAGAGAGATCCAGCTAGGAACACAGGAGGGGGAGGACAGGGAGGTGGGGTGCCTACCAGGTGCCACAGCATGGAGGGATGGGAGGAAGGTCCTGGGGATCGCTGGGAAGGCAAGATGGGAGGGTGAACTGGATGTCATTATCCACCTAGGCACTAATGACCTGGTAAATGGGGAGCCAAAGAAAGTTCAGGAAGAGTTTAGGAAATTGGGTAGGGGTCTTAAACAAGTAGCTACTTCTGTCACCTTCTCAGAAGTACTACCTGTGAGAGGCATGGGAGAGCATAGGGGTGCATGCACCAGGAACTTTAACTCATGGTTGAAGAACTGGTGCTGTGAGGAAGGGTCAATTCATTGGTGACTGGGGACCCACCTGAGGATGGAGGCTTGTCAAGCCTGACGGCCTGCATCCATCCTGGAGGGGAATCAAGCACTACTGATAAGTTTAAATGCTGCTATGGACAAGCATTTAAACTAGCCAAGGTGGTGGCAGGCCAGCAAGGAGGGTACCTAATTGCCCACCCCCCACAGCTAGCAGTGGAACCAATGAACAGGAGGAGTGGATCTCTCTACAAAGCAGTGTACAAAAGATGGAGATAAGCACCCAAGAGGTGGGTAGGCAAAAAAGGGGAAAAATTCAACAGAAGGGCAGACAGCAGGGAGAACCAGGAATAAAGGACAACCAGAGAAGGGGCAGGAGTAGAATAACTAAACAGTCTAGGGAGGTCAAATCATGGAAGGCCATGTGTGCTAATGCCAGGAGCCTTAGAAACAAGATGGAGGATCTGGAAGCTGTCATGGTGCAGTCAGACCTGGACATTGTGGCCATCACAGAAACCTGGTGTAATGATAATCACGACTGGGAGATGGCCATACCTGGCTACAACATATTCAGAAGAGACAGGGCAGGTAGGAAGGGAGGAGGAGTGGCATTTTATGTGAAAAATGACAGAAAGGCCACAGAGATACAGGAGGAACAAAATGGAGGAGAGATACTGTGGGTTAAGCCGGAAAGGAAAATGGGGCCAGCCATCCACACAGGTGTGGTCAATAGACCACCAGCCCAGGAGGAAGAAACAGATAGGGAGCTGATGCTAGCCATCCAAAGGATGGCAGACAAGGGTGAGGTAGTGCTGGTTGGAGACCTCAGTATTCCAGATGTGGAATGGAGCATCCTAGCAGCAGCATCAACTAGGAGCAGATTTATCCTGGACTCCCTTCAAGGTGCCTGCCTCAAGCAACTGGTCATGGAACCAACTCAGCAGAAGGCAATACTGGACCTTGTGCTCACAAACAGGGACAGTGTGATGGGGATAACAGTGGGGGAGCACCTGGGGAACAGTGACCACCAATCATTGTGGTTTGAAATCACAGAAGGAGCAGAACCAAACCACACAAAAACACGTATCCTGGATTTTAGGGGGGCAGACTTTGGGAAAATGGGGAGATGCTTGAAAGAGGCATTAAGGGGAATGGGGCAGGAATCAGGGGTTGAGAAACAGTGGGCAGTGTTTAAAATGGGGATTACAAGAGCAACAGAATTATGCATTAAGCAGGTTAGCAAGGGGAAAAGGAAGAGGAGGCCATTATGGTTTCCAAGGAGGTAGCGGAGAAAGTGAAAGCCAAATAGATTGCATTCAGGCAATACAAAAAGACACAGGCAGAAGGGGATAGGGAAAAGTACCAGGAGAAGCAAAGGGAGGCAGGGAGGTCAGTAAGGGAATCCAAAGCTCAGACAGAAGAGCACATTGCAAAATCAGTGGGTAGAGGGCACAAAACCTTTTACAGGTACATAAGTGAAAAAAGAAAGGCAAAGGGAGGGATAGTGAGACTGAAGGGGGAGGATGGGGGCCACGTGGAGGATGACAACAGTAAAGCTGACATATTGAACAGGTATTTCTGCTCAGTCTTTACTGAGGAAGAGGAGGATAATGGGTCTGAAGGGAGTACAAGGGGTGGGAATGGTGCAGAAATGGACACAAGTCCCTTTACACGAGAAAGAGTCCTGAAGCAACTGGAAGTAGTAAGAGTTGATAAAGCAATGGAGCCAGATGGGGTGCACCCCAGGGTCCTTAAAGAACTAAGAGAGGTGGTGGCTGAACCTCTGGCAATCCTGTTTAGCCAATCACTGGAAACAGGGGAGGTATCTAAAGACTGGAGGACAGCAGATGTAGTCCCCTTATACAAAAGTGGGAACAAAGAGGAAGCAGGGAACTACAGACCAGTCAGCCTCACCTCGGTAGTGGGGAAGATCATGGAAACATTACTGAAGGAGAGATTGGTGGAACATCTGGTTGTCAATGGACTACAGGACCCAAAGCAGCATGGTTTCACCAGGTGGGGGGAGGTCATGTCAGACCAACCTCATTGAATTTTTCGACTGGGTGACTAGGGAGGTGGATCAGGGGAGGGCAGTGTACATGGCCTATCTGGACTTCAGCAAGACCTTTGACACTGTGCCACATAGAAGACTATTATACAAACTGGGGAATATGGGTGTGGATAGGACAGTAGTGTGGTGGGTAGGTAACTGGCTGGGTGGCAGGACACAGAGGGTGGTGGTAAATGGCTGTCACTCCACAGAGGGAAGAGTGACCAGTGGGGTATCAGTGCTGGGACCGGTCCTAGTCAACAACTTCATCAGTGACATTGCACAGGACCTAGAAGTCAGAATTTCCCTGTTCGCTGATGACACAAAGCTCTGTAACAGAGTGGACACACCAGAGGGTGTAGTCAGAATGAGAAGGGACCTGCAGAAACTTGAAGAATGGTAAGGGCTTTGGCAGTTGAAAGTCAATGCAAAGAAGAGCAAGATAATGCAATGGGGCACAAAAACCCTGGCACAATATATCAGTTGAGGGGTGAGGATATAGCATACACCAAGCAGGAAAGGGATCTTGGGGTTATCATATCTGATGACCTCAAGGTAGGGAAACAGTGTGACAAGGCAGCAGGTAATGCAAATAGGATGTTGCGATGCATGAGCAGGGGCATCACCAGCAGGAAAAGGGAGGTCATAATTCCACTATACAAGACACTAGTGAGGCCCCACCTGGAGTACAGTGTACAGTTCTGGAGACCTTACCTATGTAAGGACATAGACAGGGTAGAAAAGGTTCAGAGGAGGGCAACAAAGATGGTACATGGATGCATCACAAGTCCTATGAGGACAGGCTGAAGGACTTGAATATGTACTCCCTGGAGGAGAGGAGGGAGAGAGAGGATATGATAGAGACATACAAGTATCTTACAGGGAGGAATAGGGTGCAGGAATACACTATTTTTAAGCAAAAACAGATGTTCCAGGACTAGATGGCATGGGATGAAGTTGTAGGGAGGACAGTTCAGAGGAAACGTGAGGAAGAATTTCTTCACAGAACGGGTGGTGGACAAGTGGAACACCCTGCCAGAGGAAGTGGTGGGGGCTGAAACCATCACGGGATTTAAGAATGCATGGGATAGACATAAAGGAATTTTGGAGGTCAGGGGTAAGGGGCAACAGACCTCTAGGAAAACATAAAGTGAACTTACAAGCTCAAATGGGCAGACTGGGTGGGCCGTAGGCCCTTATCTGCAGACACTGTCTATGCATCTATGTATCAGGCCCTGGCCCTCCTAGCCCCAGTCACCTCAGAAGAAGTTTCCTTGGTTATAAATCAAGCAAATTCTCAAAAAGCTCCAGGGCCGGATGGCTACCCAGCAGAATTTTATAAAAAAATTCGGAAACTCCTACTTCCCTCCTTGCTCCCAACCCTCCTGGAAATACAGGAAGGTAAATCCCTTCCCCCATCATGAAGATATGCTGAGTTAGTAGCCATACTAAAACCGCAAAAGGACCCTCAATACCTGGCCTCCTACCAGCCCATTTCCAAACTAAACTGTGACTATAAACTCTATATGTCTATCATGGCCCATAGAGTAGATACTCTACTACCACAACTTATAGACTCAGATCAAGTAGGTTTATCAAAAAAATACAGGTGCATGATGCAGTTGAACGTATCCAGTTACTGCTTGATTATGCAGTGAAGAAAGAGACTCCGGTGGTCCTTCTCGGACTTGATGCTGAGAAGGCATCCAATAGAGTTACATAGCCATTTCTCTGGGCCATGCTGAGATACTTCGGTTTCCTGGAGAAATTCATAACACAGATAAAAGGAATGTATGCAAAACTCCAAGCCTACCTAAAATTAGATGGCTCCCTGTCTGACCCCTTCCTCTTGACATGGGGACCCATCAGGGATGCCCTCCCCCCCTGTTGTTTGCCCTATACTTAGAACCCTTAGCAATAACAATACGGAACATGCACACCATAGAGGAGGTAGAGGTAGGACAACATTCACATAAAATAAACCTTTTTGCAGATGACATCTTATTAACACTAACTTCCCCTGAAAACCTCCATACCAGCAGTATGGCACCAGCAAGACCTATTCAGGTGATTGGCAGGCTATAAAGTGAATGACTCCAAGACAGAAGTCCTGAAATTCTCATATAATCCCTCCCCTGTCCTAAAAGTCCACCATTCCTTTAGATGGAACAGAATCATGATGAGATATTTGGGGATTAAACTCCCATATAACCTGCTACACTTGAATATAGTAAACTATGAACCAGTTATGCAACAGCTGACAGTGGATCTTACTCGCTGGTTACAGCTCCCCCTAAGTTTTCTCAGTTGTATTGAAACCATACAGCAAAATATCCTCCCAAGATTACTTTTCTCTTTACAGATGCTACCCATATCCCCCAAAAAAAAGGCATATTTCCAGTCCTGGAATAAGTTACTCTTCCACTTCATTTGGAATGGTAAACCACCCAGAATAAGATTCTCTACACTACAGCTATCCAGAGCTAAAGGAGGTTTAAGCCTCCCGAACCTGGAGCTATAAGCCCAGGTGGCACAAATCTGCATTTTACTACAGCACTTAATAACTGCTTATCAAACTCACTGGAAAACATTGGAACAAACCTTAATGGGAAATGCGGACATACCCTCCACATTACTAGGGAACCCTCCCACCTGCTTACCACTCTTCCAATACCCACAGTACTCAGCTGAACCCTATTGACAATGGATAGGTATTAGACAGAGATTTCTCTTGGATGCAGAAAAAACGTATTTAAGGGATCTCTCACACATGATTCTCATTCTCTCTCTCTCTCTCGCTCTCTCTCTCTCCAAAGACAACTTCTACACTCTATAAGGGGCTGGGCCCAATTTGGATTACGCTATGTCTGGCAAATTATAACACCCACGGGTATAACATCTTTTGTCACTATACAAGCAAACTATAAACTGCCAAATACGGCTTACCCACACTACCTTCAGCTTAAAGGACTACTCTCACCATTTGAACAAGCCCTCACAGTTTTGGACGAATCCCCTTCTAGCCTGGTATCCTTGGTAGCGGCAAGTATCAAAAATATTGAATAGGGACACCTTATTAACATTACATATAAAGCTCTCAAAGAATATTCACCCGATGATTTGAACTAAATGAGGCAACGATGGTCTGGGGAGTGTGGAGAGAATCTGGACATGAAATTATGGGAAACATCTACCCTAATTTTACAGAACACCTCCAGTTCCATTTATTGGAGGACATATGCCTGGAAGTTCAGGGTCAGTTTTTTTGGACTCCTGACAACATGGCCAAATATATGGGCCCTAGACAAGGCGCATGCTGGAGAAGCTGTGGCCAGTTACAGGCAAACATAGTTCATATAATCTGGGCATGCCATTACGTAAGCATTTCTGGGAAGAAGTCCTGACAGAAATACAAGAAATCTATGGTATCCTGGGGTCCCTAACCCCAACCTATGTCCTCACGGCTTTACTGCCACAGGAAATCAGACCAAACACTACCCTCTTCAAATAAACAACCATGTTGCTTTTGGCAGCAAAAAAAACTGTTACTAGTGTAACCCCCGTTACCCGGGGTTACAAGAATCCCAGTTAGACCTAGTGGCAGGCAGGGAAGGCAGCTTGTGAAATTCCAGTTAAATGGATTTCACACTGTCTCACTCTGTTCTCAGTCTCAGTTGAGACTGAGGGATGACATCATTTTAGAACTGTCGCAGCTGCATAAGCCACTTTGGAATGTTGCAGCTAGGGAAGTTAGGATAGAATGTTGGGAAAATTTGAGTGAGTCAGTAGTAGTCTGTAAGGCCCTGGACACACTGGGGAACTTAAAACGGTGTAAGTGCCTTAAAACAGTTTAAATCCCCCTAGCACTGTTTACAGACAGACTACAAGCCCCTTAAAATGTTTTAACGAATGTGTTTTTAAACCCTGCTAGATACCTAGTCTTAAAACCATTTTTAAAAACGTTTTGGAGCTAGCATGGTTTTACTTACAGGTCTGTCCAGGAGTAAAAGTGTTTTAAGCTGTAATGGTTTAACTAAAACAGTTCTAGCTGCAGTGTGTCCAGGCAAGCACAGTTCTGTGTGTTGGACTTCACACAAAATAGTTACAAGGAGAACAGGTTTAACACTAGCAGTGTGGCCACACTACACCATTTTCAAAAATGGTTACTGAGTAGTGTGGCTGCACTGAAATGGTTTAGCTAAACTGGTTTTAAAAACGGTTTTCAAAAACAGTTCTGTAGTGTGTCCAGGGCCTAAGTGGGCTCAGTTCAGAGAAGAGGTGTGCTGCGGCTGCAGGCCCTCAGAGCCCTTAGCTCTGCCAGAAAGCTATATTTTTTAGTTTAGGTGTGTGTTCTCACCTTAAGAGGAACACAACAATGCCTGTTTAAAGTGGTGGAGACCGCTTTCCAAAGTTTCAGGGCCCCATCCCTGTGGGGATGGGGGGAAAGGAATCAGCCTGCTTCCAGGGGCAATTCCCCTGACTCGGCTAGTGGAAAAAGAAGCTGCCTGTGAGGATTTGTGCTGAGGCACCTGGAAGTTTCATTATGTTTCGGAAGAGAAAAAACCTGTGGGGCACCTGCAACCAAGGGGTGAGTTTGCTCTGCTAAAGGGCCAATGTGTTTTCACCTGGGACAAGATGAATCTAAGTGACTGCTACTGTGGGGTCAGGAAAAGACAGCCAAGTACAGTTTTAAAAGTTGTGGGAGTTGGACTGCTTAACTCTATGGGGGTCTAGAGAAATGGACAGAGCCACTCATTAAGTATGTTTCACGTTCAGCACATGTGGGATGGAAGAAACAGTAGATTAAATGTGACATACATTTATAGAGAATCTACAAAGTAAAGTGTTTTCAGAGATGAGGTGTTAAAGTCCAGAGGAATGGCCAGGTATGATTTATGGGAGCAAGAGGTGGGAGACCCCCATCTGGCGTGACCAGAGTCATCTCTATGGGTTTACTTTAGGACACTGTTTGCTTTCTCTCAGGTACTTGGCCAGTGCCTTAGGAAAGTACCCAGACGTGGGATTGTTTGAAGAAGATTCCCTGAGGGAGTCAGAAGTGCTCATGGGTGGAATAGGAAGCCACCATTAATTCTCCATGATAAATGGATAAGTAGTCCAAGGGCTGGCAAGGAAGCCGAGCCAGGGAAACCAGAGAAGAGTCAAGTTCAGGCAGAGTGCCCTGTGTGTTTTTAAACCCGAGGGTGTAAGTGTACAGAAGATGTTTGTCTGTTCAGGAGAAATCTGAATTACCAGGAGTGTAGCCCCATGGGGGTCCGTCTATGCTTTATTGTTCCTTTTTGTTGTGAATAAAAGCCACACTTTAGAATCCCAACTCCTCATATGGGCATTCAGTTATTGCTTCCTGTGTCCGGAATACTTGGGTGCCCCAGTGCAGAGTAGCCAAACCTAGCCAACATGCCGAGTGACATTTTTCTCCCCGAGCCCAGGTCCCAGGTAGGGGGTTACATAATGAAGGCACCACACAGCGCTAATAGCACAAAAGATACCACCAACCCGACCCCTGGAGACTCCCACCTGGTAGTTGTGGCTGCCCGGGTTACAAAATTAGAGGCTACCACTGGGATTCTGTTAAAATTTGGGAGAAGAGCAAGAAAGGTTGCTCGGGTGATGGCTAGCATTTTGGCTATCTGGCAGGGGGTAGCCCAAAAATCTGAAGCGATTGCCAACTAAATGTGCTGCTGTGTGCTGTTGTCTGTGTGCTGCTGTGATATTGCCAACTGTTATCAAGGAGCAGTAAAGCCAGAGTGTGTATACCCTTGTCCTGCATCAAATTACAGCATTTGCCAGCTTTTAAAAGTAATTGTGACAAGAAAAGTGTGGAAAACTGTGGGTAGCAAAAGGAAAATTGTGCCCTAGATGTTGGAAATGCTTTCTGTGTGGACTGAGAGACTTGTTGTGCTTAATGGCCATGAAAAATGGTTAAAACGGGCTCTCGCCGAAGAGCTACAGTTGAAAAAAAAAAAAAGTGTAGTGTGTAGTTTAAATTTTGCCTGCTCGACGATCGCCGTGAGGAAAAGAGCATTCGAGAGGAAAGAGGCTCATTTGCATGGTGTCGAGTGATTGGTGAGACTGCAATCAGTCCCACTCCCAAGCCAGCTCTACAGTGACTGCACAGCATTCAAGAGGGAGAGTGAGTGGAGTGTGCGAACTGGCTTGCCAGGAGGAGCGTCGCGGTGACTGAAAGCACTGTAAAAAGTTTAAAAACTGACTTTTTTGTTCAAATTCGGGTTCATCCTGCATCTCAATTGTCTGGGCTGTGAGTGTGGTGTTCCGAGGGACAATCGGCAGGACTGCCAGCCCGCTTCTTTCCAGAGGCCTCCACAATTGACTGTAGGCCGTTTTTTCATCGCAGCAAACAGCTACTGATAACAGTGAGTACCATCCAAATGAAATAGCTCAAACTGTGTGATTTCACCAAAAAGCCAGCTGAATCTGTGTGTAGCAGTGTAGTCGCTTTGCAAAGAAGGACTGTGCCAAGTTTGAAAGAAGCTAAAACAAGAATTCTAAGCAATAGACTGTGAGCATAATTATAGATTCAGCAACAGTATAATTTTCAGAGTCATGTGAGAGACTGTGATTTGTATGAGAGATGCAGCAAGAAATACAGGCAATCCTGTGCTGTGAAATACTGAGGCTTTATGGGACTGTAAGCTAAAGCAGTGTCTTCGGCAAGTAAAAAGTCTGTGGTAAATCATATAAATGTGCTAAGAGAGCAACCAGTGCAAGTTTGTGCAGTTTGAGCTAATGTTATCAGTAGAGTGTGTAAATTAGATGCGCAGTGGCTTGACCCATTTACAGAATGTTGATGCACCAGGAGTGCTGCCACCACAATTACAGGGTGGGGCAATAATGTAAACACAGCAACAAGGGAGCCATTTTGTGAAAAGTTTTTTCATCCAAGTGGGACTTGTAATAACAGTGAGTGTTTGTTTTCTCTGCAGTCATGGTTTCAGGACCAGCCCGCTACTCGGATCATGCCTGGGCTATGATCGTAGGAGAAGTTAACAAGTTGAGAAATATTGAGTACTACTATGGAGGATGACTGCCTCCTCATGTGGCGATTCCTGGATATCCAGTACAAGTATGTGTGATGTGCTTAAATGGTGGAAGGGACATCTTCATGGTACCTCACTGTTCTGGGTGCCTAGAGAAATATAGTTTGTGTAAAGCGCCCAAAATTCATTTGATTTCCACATGGACAAAGTTACAGGAACCTGCAATTGGCAGCACACAGCACCAGGAAGGACCTGAAGAGGGAAGTTCAGTAAAGTGAGGCATAAAGCTAGAGGGTGCAGATTAACAGACAGCAAAGACGACTGATGAGTCTGAGTCTGAGTCATTGAGAGACAGTACGGAGGGAGCATCAGCAGACCCATGGATAGAGGGGCCTAGTCCAAGTCTCATAGGTGAAGATGAGACAGAAGAGGCCATTGAATGGGAGGTTTCAACCTCCACACCTAGTGAGGAGTGGACCATCTCTGGAGTGAGGATGACTGCTCACTCCTGAGCGCAGATTCTCAGTGATGACGATGAGGGGGAACCCATTTGGCCTGACGAAGAAGGTGTGGGTTCACAGCCTCCAGTTCCTGGCTTACAGGAACACATGGAAGAGAGTGGTGATGCCACTGCCCTGGCTGTGCAAGAAGGAGCCAGGGATCCATTTTTTGTGTTGTTAAGAATGCGTATCTGGCAGAACCAGGACTGGCCACCCCCAAGCCAGGCCAGAGGTCACAGGATGACCAAACATAGTAAGGAGGAAAGACTGGTTCATAGGAAAGTGAATGAAATTTATGGAGAATCATTTCCTACCTTTCCTCGAAGGATCTGGTAGGAGATAGAAAGGTGCAGGAAATCCTGGATTATGGAAGAGGCCATGACACATGTGCACCCTCATGCCAGCAGATTTGTAAGAGAGAGAATCTTGCAAGAAAAGTTCCGAACATGGAAAGTGGTCAGGACATTGTTTATAGACACTGTTCGGCTCGTGGACAGCAAGGGACATAAATCCTTTCACAATGTGAATTATTAGCGCCGAGACGGGGTAATAATTCTTGCACCTGACACATTGTGCTATTTCCCACAATGTCAAGAACATCTTGTGAATGTGCCCATGCCTACCAAGTGGAGAGCAGAGCAGTGGTAGCCAGTGCTGCCATTCCAGCCATTGCCGTACCTATGTTGTTCCACCAGTCTGGACATCCAGGATCCAGGTGCCCCACCTTCGACAGTTCTACAGTGTACTGGCTTTCCAGAATCCATCAACATGGCCCACCAGATGACTTTAAATCCAGAGAGAACACCAGCCCAGCTGTATCCTGAATCATCGCCTGGCTATCGGATGACTTCAGACCAGCTGTTTTCCTTTTTGTTCCTGTTCCAAGGTTCCATCTCCAGAGATGATATCAGTCCAACTGTTCCCAGATGTGCCATCCTGTTCATGTTCCAGAAGATGTCTGCCCAGCTGTATTGACAGAATGCTGCCAGGGAGAGACTTCGACGGGGACACAGGTGTTGTATGTTTTCCATTCTCTAAGGGACTGGTAAGTCCAGACTTTTTTCTATTTCTGACATTTGCAGTACACATCCTACATCAGCAGACTCCAAAAGTGTGAACTGTCCTCAAAGACTCTCCCCTTTGGGATTTTGGCCTGCTAGAACTTTGCTTCACCGGGCTCCGGCCCAGGAGAAACTCTTTATTGGACTTGCCTTCAAGTGTTGTGAGTCACTAGAAGGGACAATTAGGGCATTCCATCCACCCAAAATTGTAAATGTGTATTGTAAATATTCTGTTTTTCTGCTGCTTATACTATTACTGTTTTTCTACTTTTCTAAAAAAAAAATCTTTTGGGGATTCTTCAGTGTTTAGATGGTAGGGGTTAGAAAGACTGTATATGCAGATTAGGAGTGTGTTTTGGTTTTTCTCTGTTTCTTGCAGGTGATTCCCGAAGAAGACGTGAAGAGAAGACAAGAAGAGGAGAAGGACTCATCGGAGTTCTTTTGGTGTACATTAAAAGAGTTGTAGTATTAAAGTACAAGATATTGTTGATTTCTGTATGTAATTTTCCTTCCACAGGTATGGTTGTGGGGGAGTGTGGCAGTAATGCATAGTGTATGGTATTAGCTCCTGGTGTGTGGTTGTGGGTGTCCAGCATTGGGGGGAGGTCCCCTGTGTGTTTGTCTTTTCATTTTTGGTTAAAGGCAGATAGATTTTCCCTAGAGGGCTGGGGGGGGGGATAGACAGGCTGTGGTCCTGACCGGCCGGAGGGGCCGCAGTACTGATCTATTAGTGCTATGCTCTGGAAAGTTCTTCCCAAGCCACTGGGTACCTATAGTCAGCGGATAGAGTAGAGGTTGATGCGGCAGCCAATGGCCTCTGAGCCCTTAGTGTTGCCTGCCTGTGCCTAACACATGGTAGGAGGGGGCCTGATCACCCCTCTCTGTTGGTAGCACACAGGGTAGGATGAAGAAGAAGAAGAAGAAGAATCAACATTTATATAGTGCTTTTCATACATCCAAAGCAGTTTACAAGCAATGCTAGACTGGTAGTGAAGTGACTGAATGTGTGGTGGCGGCCATATCGCACATCATCACCCACACACAGCCTGGATAATTGCATGAACCGGTTTATGGGAAGGGGAATGTTGGCCAGGACACTGGGAATGTTCCCTACTCTTTGCGAAGAGTGCCTGGGTTCTTTTACTTCCACCTGGACACCCACCAGGACAACACCAGGATGGGCAGAAGGGACCTCGGTTTAACGTCTCATCTGAAGGACGGCACACCCCAGCAGTACAGCACCCCCCAATACTGCACTCGGATGCCAGCGATTTTTAGGTGCAAGTCCAATCCCGGTGTGGGACGAGAACCCATGACCTTCTGGTCCAGAGGCGGATGTGCTACCAACTGAGCCACGCTGACACCTGGCCTAGGCCAGGTTACTAATGACTGCAGACAATCATTTTCATGGCCCAGGGTGAGTGCAACCCCCCTGTTACTCGGGGTTACAAGAATCCCAGGTAGACCTAGTGGCAGGCAGGGAAGGCAGCTTGTGAAATTCCAGTTAAATGGATTTCACACTGTCTCACTCTGTTCTCAGTCTCAGCTGAGACTGAGGGATGACATCATTTTAGAACTGTTGCAGCTGCATAAGTCACTTTGGAATGTTGCAGCTAGGGAAGTTAGGATAGAATGTTGGGAGGTTTTGAATGAGTCAGTAGTAGTCTGTAAGTGGGCTCAGTTCAGAGAAAAGGTGTGCTGCGGCTGCAGGCCCTCAGAGCCCTTAGCTCTGCCAGGGAGCTATATTTTTTAGTTTAGGTGTGTGTTCTCACCTTAAGAGGAACACAACAGTGCCTGTTTGAAGTGGTGGAGACCGCATTCCAAAGTTTCAGGGCCCATCCCTGTGGGGATGGGGGAAAGGAATCAGCCTGCTTTCAGGGACAATTCCCCTGGCTCAGCTAGTGGAAAAATAAGCTGCCTGTGAGGATTTGTGCTGAGTCACCTGGAAGTTTCATTATGTTTTGGAAGAGAAAAAGCCTGTGGGGCATCTGCAACCAAGGGGTGAGTTTGCTCTGCTAAAGGGCCAATGTGTTTTCACCTGGGACAAGATGAATCTAAGTGACTGCTACTGTGGGGTCAGGAAAAGACAGCCAAGTACAGCTTTAAAAGTTGTGGGAATTGGACTGCTTAACTCTGTGGGGGTCTAGAGAAATGAACAGAGCCACTCATTAAGTATGTTTCAAGTTCAGCACATGTGGGATGGAAGAAACAGTAGATTAAGTGTGACATACATTTATAGTGAATCTACAAAGTAAAGTGTTTTCAGAGATGAGGTGTTAAAGTCCAGAGGAACAGCCGGGTATGATTTATGGCAGCAAGAGGTGGGAGACCCCCCCATCTGGCATGACCAGAGTCACCTCTACGGGTTCGCTTTAGGACACCTGTTTGCTTTCTCTCGGGTACTTAGCCAGTGCCTGAGGAAAGTACCCAGACGTGGGATTGTTTGAAGAAGATTCCCTGATGAAACATAGAAACATAGAATTTGACGGCAGATAAGGACCGCTTGGCCCACCTAGTCTGCCCATTTTCCTACCTAACAGATAAGCTGCAGATCCTGATGGAGCCAGAAGTGCTCATGGGTGGAATAGGGAGCCACCATTAATTCTGCATGATAAATGAATAAGTAGTACAAAGGCTGGCAAGGGAGCTGAGCCAGGGAAACCAGAGAAGAGTCAAGTTCGGGCAGAGTGCCCTGTGTGTTTCTAAACCTGAGGGTTTAAGTGTACAGAAGATGTTTGTCTGTTCAGGAGAAATCTGCATAACCAGGAGTGTGGCCCCATGTGGGTCCATCTATGCTTTATTGCTCCTTTTTGTTGTGAATAAAAGCCACACTTTAGAATCCCAACTCCTTGTATGGGCATTCAGTTATTGCTTCCTGTGTCCGGAATACTTGGGTGCCCCAGTGCAGAGTAGCCAAACCTAGCCAACATGCCGAGTGACATTTTTCTCCCCGAGCCCAGGTCCCAGGTAGGGGGTTACATAATGGAGGCACCACACAGCGCTAATAGCACAAAAAATACCACCAACCCGACCCCTGGAGACTCCCACCTGGTAGTTGTGGCCGCCTGGGTTACACTAGAATGTGGTACATGGTCTCGACTCCAACAAAAGAGGATTGGAGAAAAACTAGTTATGAGATGTATAATTTGGAATGCCTTTCTGCTAAGATGAACTCCCACTTAAAAAATTTCAACAATAAATGGTGAGTATGGGTAACCTACCAATTGGAGTACTACCCCAGATTTGTGTCATGATGGGGCCTATGGGAAGCATGTTTAATGACCTCCTAAATAAAAAAAGGGGATGTGTTGCATGAAGTGGTATCCCCGCTCTCCCCTCCCTCAAACTTTACTTCTACCCATATGCATAATAAATGTAAATCTAATCAGAAAGGAAAGAGATGCAGACAACTTTCACAATTGGTGGATAAAATCATTTTATTAGACACAGTATTGGATGATGTAATAGTACTGAAACAATATGTCTACATTCTTGATTTCTAATGCAAGATTATATATTTGAGCAATCTAGACAACCATATGATTCTGACATTGGCATGTATAACTGTTAAATATATTATACATGGAAAAATCAACAAAAATGTACAATAAAAAAAAAAGAAACTAATTAGAGTGATCCCCCCCCCCCCAAAGGAAACCAGACAAAAAACAACATTGCAAAGTAAAGAAAGAGGGCTGGTTAGACTGGGCAGATAGTGCTGCAGCAGTGCTATACTACTACTGCTCACTGCTCTAGTGACCTGGGTTCACGAATGGACATAGGTTGCTGGGGGCTTTCTGGGGGAGCAAGAAGCGCCAACAGGACAGGTCTCCTCCCTCATGGAAGGGAGTTGTCATCTTGCACTGTTCATCTGCCACCCAGCAGAGGCAGGGTGTCAGCACATCTGAGGCAGGCTTGGGGAGTGGTCAGCACTGAATGCCAACAGCATGCTATGCCCCATCATGCATGCATATGGGTCATTGCATGCTGGTGCCCCTAGGGATAGGGAATGAAGAACGAAAAAACCTGGACCTACAGGATGAAGGCAAGCTCCTTGCAGGCAATGCACTGCTGACTGGGCACCACTGACTGGACATTCACCTCCCAACTGGATCTAGTCCTAGTCAGGGAGAGTGATCTCTCAGGGACCCCACCAAAGAGGGGGGCAAACCATGGCAGAATACAGAGGCTGGGGTCAAGCACCCAGGAATGGTGGATGACGGGGTTGGAGGAGCTGGCCATAGGACAGCAAGTTGGTAGCAGAAGGTTAAACACACAAATAAAAAAAAAAAATGCTGGGGGGAGTGGCTAGGGTATGAAAAAAATCTGCCCTACTGCTCCAGACAGAGACCAAAAAAAATAAAGGCCGGGGACTGGGGTGCCCTGCAGTAGGTTTATATGGAAAATATGGAATTCATCTCAGAGATTTCCAGATTCTAGTCCTCTCATAAAAATCGTGTGGTCTTCCTCAAGACCCCCCCTAAGGAAGACCACACCCCTGGTTGAAGCACTGGGGTTGATTGTGAGCACATCAGATTTGTAAGGAGCAGCGCGCTTTTGTTTCTAAACCTGTGTGGAATAAAAACGTTTTGAATTTATACTGAAGGTTGGTGGTTCATTCGTATTGGAGTGCACAGCTTCCTTAGATTTTTACAATGTTGTCTGGTGCTAGCAACCCCTAGCCTCTGCACCCAGGTCTCCAAACGCTGTGCACACGTTGAAGGAGGTTGTTGGACGTTTTCTAGTCCTCACGTGCCTGCTACTAAGGTTGGTTCCTATGAACTCTCTCTAGCATTCAGCCATTTCCAGATAGATCCTGATGCACTTGCCTCTGTAGGTTCAGTGGAACACATAAGCAATAACTCACAACAGGGTATGGGTTATTCTGGGGATTAATCAACAGCCCCGGTGCATTGTGAGGCATGAGGCTGCAGGCCAAGTGTCCTCACAGCACCTGGGGTGTTATTAATCCCCAATAACCCCATACCCTGGAGTGGGTTATTGCACTTCTAACATGGGCTATGTGGAGAAGATGGAAAAACCCACAGAAAGGGGTTTTCCCACTGTTTAAATGACAATAAAGGCACTGTAATAAATAATGCATATAGCATTGCTGTTATGCACATAGAAATGTCAAACATACAGCAGTGACATGATTTGTGACATTTCTTGTGCGTGATAAAGAGGCAGTATAGCACAGTGGTTTAAGGTTCTGAGCTGCAAACCTGAAGACCGGGGTTTGAATCCCACAGCCCCCACTTGCATACTGTGTGACCCTGAGCAAGTCATTTAACTTTCTTGTGCTCCCAAGTCGCACCTGGAAACACGTTTTGGCTTAGTGTAACTTTCCTGTTTAAACAATTTCCTCTTTCCCTAATAATGTCGGCTATCTTCCCCACAACGTTAACTTTATGCCTCCCCCAACACCCACAAATGCACATGCAGCTCAGAGATGACAGGGACGTGCCCTGCTCGCTGTCACTGCCCGACTCTCCCTCTCTTTCTGTCACTGCCTGTCATGGAACCTGGAGAGAACTGTAACAAAAGCAGTACAGATGCCATCTGTGCTACTCTGCTGCATGACAGAAACACACAGCAGGGTACAATCACAGAGACAGCAACAGAGAAAAATACATCTAGCCACTTCTGCATTATGCCTCCCACTCCCTTTTGCTGTGTCATTCACACGGACACAGAAAGGCTGTTACCAGCCCATTGCTCTTGCTCTGCACTAACTCAGTGCCAGGAGACAGGAGGGGATCCAATGAATTGTTTGGTGGCAGGAATAGATGAATGTCACTGTGGGACAAGGAGCTGGAGATCGGTGCTGCTGTGTCTTTCTCTTCACAGTGAGGTGCTGATACAGACAGAGGGAGGAAGAAACACTGACGGACGGTTAGGAGGTGCAGCAGGTGATCTGTGAACTCTGTTTTTTCAATATATTCTAAATACTTTGCTATAAAGCACACCTATAACTCTCCACTCACTTTTGCAGGACTGTGGTGAGCTCCTCACAGTGCTGTCTCTCTCCCATTCTCTCTGTACATATAGATGTCTTCAACAATATAGGGACTTGTTACTTTGCTTATATAGTTTTCTGTTTCAGTCTGAAGGACGTGTGATGGGGGAATCATGTTGGGTGAGCCAGGTCCTGAGCACATCACTGTAAAGTGTTTGACCCATGGCTGGGGGGAAGCAGGCACGACGGTCATACAAACAGACGAAATTTGCCAGCAGATAAAGGCCTAGAGGTCTATCAAGTCTGCTCAAATGTGCAGCTAGCACCCCTTATTCTGCAGCTGCCCCTCCCTTCCACCCTTCCCCTTCATTAACCCTCCCCCTTGTCCTGTCCCATCCCCTTTTGAAGCAGTCCACTGTTCTACTGGATACCACTTCTGCAGGTAACGATTCCACCCAGCCACCACCCTCTCTGTAAAAAAGTGTCTCCTCATCTCTCTCCTGAACCTTCCTCCCTCCAGTCTCATATCATGGCCCCTGGTGGCCCTCCCCTCCTTTACTTTGAACAGCCCCTCTGTACCTGTCTTGTTTATTCCTTCCATGTATTTAAAGGTTTCAATCATGTCACCCCTGTCCCTCCTCTCCTCCAGTGAGTACATGTTCAACTCCTTCAACCTCCTCTCGTGTGATAAGTCCCCCAGCCCCTTGCTCATCTTTGTCGCCCTGTGCTGCACCCCCTCCAGTAACTTAATGTCCCTCTTCAGATATGAGCACCAGTACTGCATGCAGTACTCCAGGTGTGGTCTAACTAATGACCTATACAGTGGCAGAATCACCTCCTCCCTCCTCGAGGATATACCCCTTGCAATACAACCAAGCATTTTGTTGGCCTTGCAGCTGCTCTTCCTACATTGTGCCGAGTTGTTCATTGACTCTGTAATGAGCACACCCAGATCCTTCTCCTCCTCTGTCTGGGCTAGCTGCACTCCCCAACTGGTAACTCCTCCTTGGTTCTTCATCCCAAAATGCAGCACCTTGCACTTTTTGTCATTAAACCCCAGTTGCCAGGTGTCTGACCGAGTTTCAAGCTTTGCCAGATCATCCTGCAACCCTGCCATCCCCTAGGTTATCCACCATCATGCCTACCTTGGTATCATCAGCAAACAGACTGATCTTGATGTCCCATGATATGTCTGCAATGAATATCCCAAACAACACTGGTCCCAACACTGAGCCCTGTGGAACACCGCTTATCACTGCCCTTGGGTGTGAGAGCTCCCCACCCACCACCACCCTCTGTTACCTTCTCTGAAGCCAGTTTCCTACCCATCTCACCAGCTTTGCACCAGCCCCTGTGCCTACTAACTTCTTTCCCAGCCTTCCATGCGGCACCGAGTCGAATGCCTTACTGAAGTCCAGATACAGGACATCCACTGCATGGCCCCTGTCCAGTTGCCTAGTTACCCAGTCATAGAACTCCACCAGGTTGGTTTGGCAGGATCTGCCACATATGAAGCCATGCTGTCTGCTGTCCTATAGTCCTTTGGCCTCTAGGAGGGCCACCAGCCTCTCCTTCAGGATAGTCTCCATTAGCTTACCCATGGTGGAAGTGAGGCTCACTGGTCTGTAGTTTCCCGATTCATCCTTGGGTCCAATCTTGTGGAGGGGCACCACATGAGCCATCCTCCAGTCCTGAGGTCACAGTGAGATAAGGCAGTGGTGCTACCTGTTCAAATGGGAGTGGGTAGGCGAACTAGTGGGGGACTCTCTCCTGTAGGACAGTGGTATCAGGAGCACACAAGGTTCACAATCATTCTCACTGTCAAACTGGTACATGTAGGACAGGGGTACATTTGGCAGTATGGCAGGTCACTCAGAGCACAGTGAAGCAGCACATTGGGGGACAATGTCAGGAACCTAGCAGGGAATCATCATTGCAGTTACCCTAGGTACAGTCAGGTGTATCTTTCCCCACCCATGGCTACTTTCCTGACATCAAACAGCCTAGCCTGACAGTATTTGAAACTGCCCAGCCCACCTGCATTTGCCTGCACATTGGACCTGCTGACTTGCTGTATCTTGCTGTCTTTGCAGCACTGGGGACTGTGTGTGTCACTACATCATGGGGGGGGGCACTTTCATCTATGGTACTACACAGGAATAACACCAACCCCACCGGATACAGTGACAAAGTCCCTACCCTACCCTACCCTACCCTACCCTACACACACACACACACACACACACACACACACACATATATAGAATCAGACAGAGGAAACAGCACACATTGTGAATTAAATGTTCCCGTGCATATGCGTACAATATGGATGGACTGCTGACTCTCTTTCAATAACAATGGGAGTTTGGGACTGAATCTACAGTGTCTAGACGACTCTCTTTCTTAAGAATGTGAGTTTGGCATTGAATTTACGCTGTCTAAAGGTGTCCTGAATTCCACTGTATACATCATGTCTTCTCCACTCGCACTCGATGTCTCCTGATGTTATATGGCTGACGCTCTGATTTTCTTGTCCCTGAAGATAACGAGACCCGGTGGCAAATCCCGAGTCACTTCGCAGAACTGTGGATTAAATAGAGAATTTAATCCATGGCCATGCAGACCTGTTGCACCAGCTGGGTTGCATGTTTATCCAACCCCATGTTGTAACTGGAAATACTGCTGTGTGATGGCAGTACTAGGTAACAGTGAAACAATTCCATTACGATAAACTGCGGTCTCAGTACACAGCATTGACAGTGCAGGACAGTACTGGAGGTGGGGGGGGGAGGCTGCACCATTGGAGGTACCGTCCTTCAGATTTAGATATCTCAGTACCATGCAAATAGATCAGAGGACATCCCTGGTGTACTGAACCGCTCACTGAAACAGATTGTGCAGTTGCATATGGACAGGGATGTTTCTGTGAACCTGAAAGATGTTCTATACAGTCACTTTATACCAGAAAGAAAGTATATAAATAAATGATTTGCAATGGCCTGACTACTGAATATGCAATTTGTCTTCATGAGTGAGGGGGAGAGAACAATAACTCAGGAGTGGCAGAGCCAGGAGTGAGTTACTGTATGTAAAGTCCTGCACTCTCACAACTGATGATAAGTTGCATATTCGGATTAAGGCCATTGTGTGCCCAATTTATACAATGTATTTTAAATTGCATAACTTTTAAATCAGTTATTCTTACATGCAGCACTTTAGTGCTACTGTTTTCTCTCAGAAGCCCTATGTGACAGTTGTGTAGAACTTAGAATATTCTGTAAGTTATGTAATGTATTTTTAAACAAAATAAATAAAAATGTATTATAGAAAAAAAAAAGAAGCCCTGTGTGGCTCTATATGTCAAACAGCTTACAAAACTGATTCATAAACACTTTAAAGGCAAAATGTATTTCTAGCTTTCTCTACAGCAGAAAATGTCACAGTTAAAAACAGTTCAAAATGTATGCATTTATGCTGGAATTTTCTAAAATGAAACTTTTATAACTGCTTAGTTCTTTTTATTCCTTTCAAGATGCATTTGACCTCTGAAGCCAGGTTTTTCACCATTTTCATAACTCTTTGCAGGATTTGACATTGAAAAAGTGTGCGTGGGGGGGGGGGTTGATGTTCTGTAATCAAACTTGAGCCAGAAGTGCTGTTGGCAAAAATGCAATGATGTGAAAAAAGGACACATTATATAATGGTATGAAGTGTATCAGAACATATTATAATGTATAAGAAATAAGCAGCAGCCTTTTATCTGTAAGTGGCACTGTAACTGCAAATTCTGAAAGATTACTGTAACTAGTCAGTTCCCAGGGGTAGTCCAAAGCTCACATGGTACTTGGGATACGGGGAACAAGCACATACTCTCTCCATCCAAGAAAGAAAAAATTAACAGGAAGAATATAGAGCCCCTCCCCTTCCTCCTAAAAGCTGTCCCACTACCCCCCCCCCAACATGTTCAACAGAGCAAACACTAGCCTTTTAGGAAGGGGGAGGGTTTCCAGCTCAGCAGTGGTGTTGTCTTGGGATGAGTCAGTCACACTAAAAATGATTAATTTAAATTACAGAAGAATGGGCATGTGGCAACTTTACTTAAATCCACACAATCACAGACAATGCAGTAAAAACGGCTTACCATGTTAAAACACCAGTAGCTACCAAACAGATAAGGCAGAGAAGATTTCGCAGGTCCAGCAGTGAACAGCCTCTTCTGCTGCTTGCTTCAGACACTTCACTTAAATCAGAACTTCCAGCATCTCCCTTTTTGGCTTTTGGCTGTTCTTTGGTTTCTTCATTTTGCTTGCCAGCTGGAGAGGCCTTTTTCCTTTGTTTTAGCTCATTCGACATGTTGAGACTCACAGACTGCACAAGCCTATCCCACAAAAAAGGCTCCAGAAGAAACTTCACTGCTAACTGCAGTTTTCCAGTGTAGAGAGATTCCTCCTCTGACCCCTGACCTGGGATCAGATTTCTAAAAAATGCAACAGATCGTGTAGAGTCTCCTCCCACACAGAGTGCTCATGTAAAAGACTTTTATATGTGGAACCTCTTGTTGGTGTGACATCATATGATGGCCTACCTCTCTCATCTAAACTCTGCCCAGATGTTGTCTCAATGCCCGTCCCATGATGTCACTTGCTCCTTCCTCCTGGATTACTGTAAGAGAGAGAGAGAGAGAGAGTGTGCACTCAGAAATGATGAAGCTAAACTTTGTATACTGTACAGGAAGGAATGATGTAGCAGAAATAGCTGTAAATTATATAGCATTCTGCCACAAGCTTCCAAATACACAACAGATGTATTAATGTAGGTGCATTGTTGTATGCTGACATCTTATGACTAGTTTAATGTATGAAGTTTGGCTTTACCTGTCTACTTCTGCCATGCCAAGTTATGTGAGAGAGAGAGAGAAAGATGGTTGGGGAGCAGCCTGTTCTGTACAGTCTGCAACAAAGAGCAGTAAAGTAGCAGCACCAAGAAGGGCACCCACACAGTCAAATATAAACCACCTAGCTAGTGGTTAAAAAGATTTTCTGGTGTGCAACAAAATAATTCACAATTGTTATCAGCAGAACTCAGTTACACTACAATCACCCTAAAATATGAATTTCAGGATTTTCTATTTTAAATTACTGACAACATTTTCAAGGAAACAGGATCTTTACCCCTTAGGGCGCATATCCAGGATGCTTAGCTCTGCACAACTAGAAGCTGGTGCACTTACCTCCAATTATGACCCCACCCCGGCCCCAGAAGCCATTTAAAGACTGCTGTGCAGAAGCCATGGGTGTGTCAGGAGAGGTACTGTGCTAGATATCAGGCATCTAATCAAATGCCTAGGCCAGCTCCAGAGGAGATCCCGAGCCAGGCATGGAGCAGCAGCTGTTGGAATACAGCAGTCCTCCAAAGACTGCCATATCACTGGCAGGCTAACTGTATGTGTACTTGGCACAGTACGTTAGAGTAAAATTTAATTCATAATACAATATGACTAGGGATGGACTCAATTGAGCCGATGCTCATTTTCAACCAGGTCCCTGACCTGATGCATATACAATAGAATTTTTTTACAAATAATATAATATTATTACAATAGTTCAAGGACACATGCCAAATTTATTTTATTTCATTTTGCTAACCGGGTAGACCCACTGGGTCCAAGAAGTCCCTTTCTCAGGGTCAACCCAGAGTTAGTTACATAAAAACCTGTTGGATATAGGACAGACATATACAACCAAAGCCACATTACAATAACAATTGATAATTACAAGAAATGTGCTAAATCATGCCAAAAGTGAGGGTCCCCTTCAGATATTCCCATTGTGTACATTAGGGTACTTAACAAGAAAAAATATAAAAAACAGCAATCCAGAACCAAATTCAGGGAGAATTCTTTTTACTATATTCTTTATAAAAAAAGAATATAAGATGCAAGCATGAAAAAATACTCACATACAACAATTGTACATAAAAATTCAAAGAAATTACTAAATCTAGGACTCCATGACCCTTCCAGCCTACTTAACAATAAGGCAAAGGTTCATTAGCTTTAATTTAGTCATGTGTTTTTTGTCCACATATTCTATTTATCATCTTCTACCCCGGCAACCCCCTTCCAACCACCCCCCCCACCCTGTCACCCCAATTCCCTGGGACTTACCTTTCCGCTGTCATCCTCTGCCACAGGACTGTGGGTCGAGCCCAGTCACTGGTGCGGGGCCTACAAGGGGTCATGCATCATCTTGCAGCCAGAGGTTTTTCCACCGGTTTTTGCCCTGAGCCCATATACATGCAATGGGCACAATGTTCAGCTCTGCCTCCACGGACACACCCACCGTGTCCTGTATGTATGTATGTGACCCCTAGGCGGTGCTATTCTAAGGGCTACTACCCCTGCCTGTGTGGCAATGCACAGGTTGAGGGGTCTGAATTCTGTAATTGGGTGCCTCCACCCAGAGGAATGGTAATGGGTAGCTCAACTGCTCTGGCATAGCCATCTGGGATGCTATAACCATCCACCAATCCTTCTAGTGGCCTAAATAATAACACAATGGTACATTCACATTCGATACGCCTAAATATCTGTCATTTAGAAATTTCAACTGCCCTGATCTTGCACCTGTCCTCAGGGATGCAGAGGCTATTAACTGGTACAATCTCTATCTGCACAAGAATGTCTCAGCTGCAGTTGTTTCTCTCTCTGTCTCTCTGCTACCCTCCGAAAACTGCAGGACAAACATTTCCCCCTCACAACCAGGAGGATTAGGGGGGCAGAAACCATTGGCTATCAAAGGAATTCCTGGCACAAATGAAGGACAGGGATCATAAATGGAGAGCCTTTAAATCGTCCTCCTCCCTACAACTCTGGAAAGCATATAGAAAACAGCAAAATTCCTGCAAACAGGCGGCAAATTCCCTAAAGCGCACATTTTACCATGGCCAGCAACAAGCTTCCTTTAGTAATCCTCATACTTTCTGGGCCTCCTTAGGGTCACTCCTAAACCCCAAGGAAAACAAGCAAATTTCTCAACTCTCATCCCCCTCGGGCCTTGTCTCTGACCCTGTTATGACTGCAGATAACCTTAAATAAAACGTTCACTGACCTTTCCTCTTACTTCAATAAGTTTCCCCCTCAGCCTCCCCCTGACCTAAAGAAGCAACCAAACTGAGTCCCCAATGCTTTAAAGGACACCCTCCCACCCCCTATTCTATTTTAGGGTCATAGGGCAGAGTCACTACTAAGCTCCTAAAGAGTTTACCAGCCAGAGACAGCCCTGGCAGTGATGGACTCTACCCCATTTTTCTCAAGATTATCTCCCCAGCCATTGCTAAACCGCTTACCTTCATATTTAACGTGACCCTCTCATCATCCACTGTGCCTGATGCATGGAAAGTTATACATGTGGTATCTGTCTTCAAGGCAGGTGATCCCCTCTCCCCAGAAAACTATAGACCGATCTCACTCCGCAGCAAATTATTGGAAACAATTGTCCAGCACCAGCTATTGGAACATCTACAGAAATATAACCTCTTATGTCCCCTCCAGCATGGCTTCTGGAAGCATCACAGTACCTCATCTGCACTATCCCTCGTCTCTGATCATAACCTAACAAATATGGATAGGGCAAGGCCACTGGAGCAGTGTTTGTAGACCTATCTAAGGCCTTTGACCTTGTTGACCACCAGCTTCTACATTCCACAATACTTCACTTTGGCTGCCCCCCTGATTCTATGGAGTGGTTCTGCAGTTATCTCTCTGGTAAATCTCAGGCTGTTCAAACAGGTAAAGACTTTTCTGCTACCCTACCTATCCATACTGGAGTCCCCCAGGGTTCTATACTTGGCCCAGTACTTTTTTCCATGTTCATCAATGCCCTTCCTGCTGACAGCCTAAATTGTCATGCCCTTCCTTATGCTGATGACTTAGTCCTATATCACAGCGATAAGTCACTTGATTCCATCTCATCCGCCCTCTCACATAACTATGCCTCTGCACATCATTGGTTCCTCTCGAATAGGCTCCTAGTCAAAGAAAAAAAGACAAAGGTTATGCTCTTCAGCTCAAAACCTTTCCTTGCCAAGGTCATTAAAACCACTTCCTCCCTCCTGGTATGTACCCAAGCAGGCCCCACCTCAAAAATGTCCCCTCTTTCAAGTACCTAGGTGTTATCCTTGACCCCTCACTAACCTTCTCTGACCACATAAACAACACTGTGCAGAAAATACACCAAAAACTAGGTACTGCTTATCATATTAAGCAACTTCTGCCCCCTGAAACTCATCTTGCTATCATGTAAGGTAACCTATTGCCCCTTCTTGACTACTGCTCCTCTATCTATTCCTCTGTGTCCTCCACCCTATGTTCTCGACTAATCACAATTTACAACTCCATCTGTCACTTTGTTCTTCAAGCCCCCTACTCCACCCACCATTGTTCACTCTACCAGTCCCTAGGGTGGCTCCCTCTGCAAGGTCACTTTGAGTATGTTATGGGCTGTGTTGTGGACAATGCACTCAGGTGCAACTAGATGTCCCCCATTCCCCATTGCTCACTCACAAGACTGCCTCCAGGTGCCTCAGGATATCCTCAGTCCCTCACCTGTAAGTACCATGTGTCTCCACTTTAATGGGAATTAAAGCTTTCTCTGTCTCTGCCCCCACCCTATGGAATAGTCTACCACTGCCTACTGGCTTGTCCCCCTCCCACCAGTCTTTCAAAATGAACCTAAGAGCCTGGCTCCTATCTGATCCCCATGCAGTTGTGTCCTGGACAACCAGTAGTGCCCACAGACTGCCTCAGGTGCTATGTATCTCTGTCCTATCCCATCTTGACCGCCTAGCTGTCTCTGGTTTCCTTTCTCCTTGACCTACAATGTCTTCTTATCTGGTCTGTCTGTTAGTCTGTCAGGCAGTTCAGGAGAAATGGATGTTTTGCTTCTAATTATAAAAGTTACTTCTTGTTATTTTTGTACCATTTATCCTCTAATCTGAGTTGTTACCGCTGAATCAGCTCAGTTTACACTGTACCCCTATTGACCTCATATTGAGGTTTTGTACAGACATGTTTGACTCATGTTTTGACCTTTGTCTATTGTTCATCACTGTGTAATAGCTACTACTCTCTATATAAATGTATGGCTGTTGAACTATGTTGGTGCCAGCTTGTGGCCTGGGTCATGTCTGAAAATGATCCTCTGGATCAGTACACTTACCCGGTTAACAAATAAATAAATAATATGTAGCAGTAATAATATGCTCACACCCTTTTCACTTACCACCAGGGCTGGATCTGCTGCAACTGCCCTGGAGACCCCCTGAGGAATAAGATCAGCAAAGTAACAACACAATCTTACCACTATAACCCAACTAATAATATGCACACTAGCCAGGTTAAATGTGGAAAAAAACAATCAGATTTATTTAGGGGCAGTGAACAAGGGAGGGGCTTAAATCTGGCAGAATGATTAGCAATCTGATTGGAATTAAGATAGTTCAGAATGTACTTTAAGTCCCAATTAGACAGTTCAACAACCCTGGATACCCAGTATGTCATGCAGGCTAGCCTGAAGCATTGCCCGAGGTGGCTGGCATTGCAGCTGTTGTTGGGGCCCTTAGGAAAAGAAAGACAGTTAAACATGCACGCAACTCAGTTATCTGTGATCTGAGCCGGGTGGCTCAGTCCGTTGCATTAACCCAGAAAAAGAAACAATTAGATGGTAACACAGTGATTGCTGCTTTTGTTGCAGGGAGCTACCCTACCAGGATGCAGGACAGGCGAGATGTAGATCTCGTGGTGATGATCAAGAAAGCCAGGGGAAGCAGGGCCGACATGACTCACCTCTGGGTGGTAGCTATCTGTTCGATGGTGTTGAGAAGGGGGCCGAATCCTCAAGCAGGTCTTTTGCCATGATGGTCTCTGAAGCGGGAGAAGCGGCCTAGACTGAGGTGGCAAGGCCCAGGCAGGATGAACAGTTCTGCAAAAGTTCGTGATCTTCTGCTGGTGAAGACTCCAGCTGGCATAACAGATTTCTCTGTGGGGAACCAAATCACGACCCACGAAACACATTCAGCACATTTAATTCACTAGTTTCTCTAAACCACAGTTCAGATACAGTCTGGTTGCAAATTACAGCTTCACTGCGCAAACCTTCCAATCCAAGACAACTTCTATCACTAGACAGGCCGATCACTTTTGGAGCAAGTCTTTGGTCCACATCTCCAGTCTCACTAATAACTTCATTCTTCTGCTGCAGATCCAAACTGGAAATTGGAACCAGATCCGACTTCTGCAAAAGGCAGTTCACTGGCAGGAGAATGTGTCAGGGAGGCCAGCAGACCCTCTTCCTGCCAATTCCCCTAGGCTCCTTCTGGGAGCAGCTGCTCAAAAGCTCGAGCTGTTCACTCTTCAACCTCCAACTCTAACTGATCCCTGCTTCAGGCAGGTCTGGCTATTTCCTTTTTAATCAAAAAGATTCTGTTGGCTGAGGGAGCTGTCAGTCACAGCAAGGGCTCCCCCTCCAGGTCCATTTGGGCACCAACACTTAAAACTACAAAAAATATATAATTCCTTCCCACAAGACCCCTGGGGACAGTCTCCATTTTAGGTCCCCAGTGGTTCAACTGGTCCAAATACTGGAAGTCCAGAACCTAACATGGTGGCTCCTATCCAGATGTTCGAACTCCAATCAAAGCAGGTTACACAAACTTCTCTATCTTTACTACAACAGCAAATAAACAGTAAACAATTACAGTTCCTAAGAAAGCTCCCTTTGCGCAATTAGCGACTGCAGAATGGAGCAAAATAACAGAATGTCTGTCCAGTTGCAAGCCTTAAATCACTCAGACCCAGCCCAGACTAATTTCTAAACACAGATTAGCCATTTTCTTAAAGAGACAGGCATGGAGGCTCTCTAGGGCACTCTCACGCAGATAGATACAACTATTAAAGACAGGACACCAGCCTGACAGAGGGCATTAGGGAGCCCAGGAGCCACAATAGTAAACCCCAATTTGTAGGGGGTTTACATGTGGGTTTCCTTCCCAATCCTGTGGTGTCACATGCACTGCCACCCAGCCACCACTGGGCAGCAGTCCAACAACGAGGTATGCAAACCCCACCTCCCTGAAGGAGGACAGCAGTCCTACAGACGCTCAATCCAGGCTAGCCCCAAGTGACCCGAGTCCATTCCTGAGCTTAGATCACCAGCATGGTAGGAGATAAGGCACATAACACCTCAGCCCTCCATGTCACTCGGCTGGCTGATTCAGCTGAAACAAGATTTGAGCCACGTTTTTATTTTACTCAGGATAATATTACCAGTGGCAGGTCTCAAAGTGTAAGGAATTGTGTTCAGTACCACAGATCCTAGATAATAAAAGGAAGAGCTACCTACCTGTACGTTATAACCCCGGCTCCTGTTTTCCGTCTACCTGACTTCCCCTCTTACATTTGCCTCTGACCCTGGTGTAGGTCTGGCTGAAATGCCTTATTTTTGCTGCTTGCTGTTATTGCCCTTACTCATCTTTTAAAGCATGTCCTCTATTCTACTTTACTGTATTTGCCTCCCCTGTTCCCTTCCCCCGAGTCACACCTGGGAATGAGCATTGCCTTAGTGTGCCTTTCCCAGTCACCAATTTTCAAATAAATAAATAAGAAGGGATTACTAGTTCCAAGCCTGAAGCTGATCTTTGACAGGCTTTCTGTTTTTGAATGAAAATACTAGATAAAATATAACTAGGAAAATGTCTCTCAATACAACTGTACATAAAGGTCAACATAAAATCCTTTTTGCGGTCACTCAGCTGCTGCTGACCTAAATCAGTGTACAATTAACAGCTACAAGTCATACCGGGGGCGCCACGGATAAAGTCTATCATAACATGCATCCAGCCTTGCCAGCCCTCTTCTCGCTGTCCCAGCAATATAAAACATCCCCATAGTCAAGTACTGGGAGGATCACTGTATTCATAACTTGGCACCTAACTTCTCTAGTCATACATAGCTTTTCCTGGTGTAGTACCCCCAGCTGCCTGCCCATGTTGCTCAACAATTTATCTATGTGAACTTCCAACTTCAGCCCATTGGCCAACCACATACCAAGGTATCTGCATGAATTAACTTGTAAAATAATACCATCTTCTGTTTTGATACTCAGTTTTGCCTGGTCAGTCTCTTTCTTAGTCCTACTGAATAATGCTGTTAGTTTTTTGTTTGTTTTTTTGCTTACATGACAATTTGTGTTTTTAGAAAAATATTTGGATTTCATTAAAGGCACTTTGTAGCTTATCCTGGATATGACTTGCAGGATTCCACCAAGCCACAATGACGGAAAACCCACCAATGTCCCTAACAGCAACATAGTCCTGACAACATCCCCAACACTGACGTGTCCAGACAATGACCAGCAACATGCCAACACCGACTGCCACACTCAAGTGCATCAATGCTTTAGGCTGGATTGCCTCTCCAAAAGAGGTGGGGGCTGCGCTCTCTACCTAAAAGACTCCATACAGTGGCACCACATCATTACCTCACTCCAACCCACAACTGCTCAGATACTGCCAGTGAGAATCCTCCTCGGAGCTCAAAACAAAACCCTCACTGTTGCCACCATCTACATCCCTCCCAAAGAACAGGGAACTGGTCTAACAGCTGTCCTTGACTTTGTAAAGTCATTCCCACCAGACACCAAATCCATCCTCCTAGGCGACTTCAACATCAACTGGCCTGCGGCCGATGCTGGTGCACACAGGGATACCATTGCTGCAGCGAACCTCACACAAATGGTTGACTCACCAACCAGGAAAAATTACAGGACTGGCACCAGCACACTCTTGGAATGGATCCTTACCAGTCACCCATCAGGGATATCTAACACTAATGTCCTCCCTGACTCTCTCTGTGACCACTCCCCTGTTAACTGCACCTGGTCAAATAAATTCATCAAACCACCACCAAAAACTATCACCAGCAGGGTTCTACCCCATGGTCACCTTTCTTGACTCAAATCCCACCTCCTCCATCAAGACTAGTCCCCTATCTTTAATGCAACCAATGTAAACACTGCCCTTGATCACTTCATAAACATCTTCACTGTGACCTGTGACATGTATGCTCCTATTAAGAAACGCAAAGTCAAATCACTTAGTAACCCTTGGCTCACAGATGACCTCCTCAGGATGCTAAAACAAGAGACCACCTATGGGAGCTGGCCAGAAACTCTGGAAGGAAAACAAAATCCAAAACTACAAACGTGCCCGCAATGACTGCACCAAAACCATCCGGCAAACAAAGTCCGCCTACTATAAGTATGCCCTCACAAACTCCTGGGGCAATGGTCAAGAATTCTGGAAGAAGATAAAGGAACTCACCGGGAATCCACCCAAAACCCCCTCATCAATACTCAACATCAACGGAACCACAACCCTCAACCCAAAAGCCATTGTGGATACCTTTAACAAAGCCTTTACCAACCTCAGCGCTGTCCTACCCCAGGACTACTTCAAAGATGGTGAAGCCCCTCTGTCCACAATGAACACTACCCCCACCAGCTCCCCCTGCTTCTACTTCAAAGCAGTCAAGGCTCACCAACGCAAAATATGTTACCAAAGTCCTTGTAAATCAAGATTCAGTAATGACTCCCTTGATCTCAAAATTCTGTCTCTCACACTTGATGAAGTGCTTAGTCCTCTGACCAGAATTTTCAACCTCTCCCTCAGCTTTAGCCAGTTCCCAGACAGATGGAAATCTGCCACTGTCACCCCAATCCATAAAAGTGGTGACAAAACTGCCCACGATAACTACAGACCTATCTCCCTATTACCCGCACTCTCCAAGGCACTAGAACGCATCATCTCGGACCACCTCACAGAATACCTGGATACGTACAACATCCTGTGCAAGCAACAACACGGGTTCCGCAAAGGTCACAGCACCTCCACAGCCCTATTTGAATTCACCGGCGCAATCCACAATGCACTTGACTCCGGCGAACTACTAGGCTCAATCTACATTGACTTAACTAAAGCCTTCGACACCATCAATCACCGCCTCCTGCTTGTCCAGCTTCAGAACAGTGGGCTGTCAACTGACTCCATTGGCTGGTTTAAGAGCTACCTTGAAGAATGGTCCCAAACAGTAAGAATTGCTGATACACTCTCGGACCCTAGACTGGTCTGCTCGGGAGTCCCCCAGGGCTCCATTCTGGGACCCCTTCTCTTCAGCCTATTCTTAAACTCACTACTGGACAGCTGCCCAGAACAAATAATTCTCTACGCCGACGATGCTGTGATACTCTCCTCGGACCCTGATCCAATCCAATTACAAAATAAACTTCAGCAGGTATTCTCCTCCATCGAATCCTGGTTCCTAAATCATAAACTGCTTCTCAATCAGAAAAAAAACAAGGCTATGGTCTTCTGCAGCCCCCAGAACAAAAACAAACAACTCCACCTCTCCATTGCAACCGAACAAGGAGCCATCCTAGAGCAAACACAATCATTCAAGTACCTCGGCATCACCCTTGATTGCCACCTCTCACACGCTGTCCATATCAGCAATGTTGCAAAGTCGGCCAGTGTGAAATTAGGCATATTATTCTGGCACAGGAAATACCTAACCCCAGAAGCACTATCAGTGGCTGTCCAAAGCTCCATCGTCAGCATCATAGACTATGGTCTTATCATATATGGGTCTGCAACTACCACTGCTCTCAAACGTATTGCAACCTCCCTGAATAAGGCCTGTCATCTCATCACTGGCTCACATTGCCGTACCTACACATGTGACCTTTATTCCCAATCTGGATGGCTTCAACTGGACAAACGCATAAAATATCAAACCTGCATCACAGCCATGAAAATTATAATGGGGCTTGCCCCACCTGGTGTCTGTGCCCTCCTTAAGCCAAGCATAGGAACGTCACTACAAGGAGATCCAATTCCCATCTACTGCATATCCCACGATGTCGCACAACCCAAGGACAAAGATCATTCACTTATTGGGCATCCAACTGGCTCAACTCTCTTGGCAGTGACATAGCGACCGCTCCAACACTCGGCCTCTTCAAGTCCAAGCTGCACCTCTCACTGCTTGTATCCTGCGATTGCCCATCTTAACATTTCCACCATTCCAGCTGCACATGCACCAGCACCCAGCACTTACAATCAATCTTTGCACCCCTAGCATCTTACCAGTCATATTCCCTTGACAAGGCCCCCTGGCTGCACTGTCTGACACCCTTGCCCACCTCCCCCCATATCTCCACTCCTGCCCCGGCCCCAACCACCTCTCGTACTCCCCTTACCCCTGCACCTTCTTCCCCAATCTCCTACCCTCACTTCCCCCACCCATCCCCCTTCCCTTGTCTTGCTCATAGCTCAAGTCTTTGTACTGGTTATTACATGTCTGTAAGTCAATGATTATATGTTTGTAACTAAAAATGATGTCTGTTGCACACGCTGACATGGAAACTTTGTAAAAGAGCCTCGGCTCAAAGGTATTGTAATCCTAGATTGAAATAAATAAAAGCAGCAGGCGCACCCCCTACTTTAAATATCTAACTGTACATCGCACAGACAGTGAAGTTAGGTGCTGACCCCCCCATCAACGCAAAGTCCATCAATGCGAAACCTCTATCAGTGCAAAGTTTGTAGACATCAGGGTTTTGCTGTGGGGATTTTGCTGTCGGAGTATCAATGTTCCAATGGAATACAGACTTACAGAATTATTTGTGGCACAAGGTCATTATGTTGCAAGACATAATGCCACATGGCACAATCGTGCTGCATGATTTATGATATGAGGCATTATGTCTTTGTTCTGTGGGGGGCTCTGTCCCCACACCCCCCGTTCAGGGGGCTGCACCCCCGGACCCCCCCACTAAAGATTCTCAGCTCCGGGGGGGGGTCCAACTAAGGAAACGCACAGGTCCGGGTTCGCCATAATGCCATATGCAAATAAGCATGCAACATTATGACCCGGTACGATTATGGACTACATAAATAATCATATCATCGTTATATAGATAGTAGGAAATAGATGAGCCAGAAAAACTTGAGTTGCCACCACCAGATAGCAAATTCTGACAGCTATATTTTCAGTTTTTCTGTTTATTGGGGACCCCATCCCTCAAATCATCCCAGGTAGAAAATTCTGACAACTATTCGCACCTGTCAGATTTTGCTACCCCCAGTCTAAATAAACCTTGGACACCAGAATGACAAAGGACAAGACTACATATCAATGCCCAAAGTGTATTTCAACTTTCGTTTGATTAATTATCAATTTTGCTGTGTATTGGGCACCTTAACCCTCAAAACACCCCAAGGTATCAAATACTGACAGCTATTTGTGCCTGTCAGAATTTGCTACCGCAGTCTAAATAAAACTGTGGACCCCACAATGAAAAAGGAGATGTCCATATATCAATGCCCAAGCTATATTTCAACTTTCCTTTGATTACTTTTCAGTTTTGATGTATATTGGGCAACCCACCCCTTAAAACACCCCCAAGGTAGCAAATTCTGACGCCTTTTTGCACCTGTCAGATTTTGCTACCCCCAGTCTTAATAAAACCCTGGACCACAGAATGACAAAGGAGAAGTCAATATAGCAATGCCCAAGGTGCATTTCAACATTCCATTGATTAATTATCAGTTTAGCTGGGTATTAGCCACTCCATCTCTCAAAATACCCCCAGGAAGCAAATTCTGATGGCTTTTCACACTTGTAAGATTTTGCTACCCTCAGTCTAACTAAAACCCTGGGCCCCAGAATGACAAAGGAGATGTCCATATATCAATGCCCAAGCTGTATTTCAACTTTCCTTTGATTAACTTTCAGTTTTGCTGTGTGTTGGGCACCCCATCCCTCAAAACACCCCCCAGTAGCAAATTCTGATGGCTATTTACACCTGTCAGATTTTGCTACCCTCAGTCAAAATAAAACCTCGGACCCCAGAATGATAAAGAACAAGTCAATACATCAATGCCCAAGCTGTAGTTCAACTTTCCTTTGATTAATTTTCAGTTTTGCTGTGTATTGGGCACCCCATCCCTCAAAACACCCCCAGGTAGCAAATTCTGACAGCTATTCACACCTGTCAGATTTTGCTACCCTCGTTCTAAATAAACGCTGGACACCAAAATGACAAATGAGAAGTTTATATATCAATGACCAAAGTGAATTTCAACTTTCCTTTGATTAATTATCAGTTTTTCTGTGTATTGGCCACTCCATCCCTCAAAATAACCCCAGGAAGCAAATTCTGATGGCTATTCACACTTGTAAGATTTTGCTACCCTCAGTCTAAATAAAACCCTGGGCCCCAGAATGACAAAGGAGATGTCCATACATCAATGCCCAAGCTGTAGTTCAACTTTCCTTTGATTAATTTTCAGTTTTGCTGTGTGTTGGGCACCCCATCCCTCAAAACACCCCCAGGTAGCAAATTCTGACAGCTATTCGTACCTGTCAGAATTAACTACCATCAGTCTAAATCAAACCCTGGACCCCAGAATTACAAAGGAGAAGTCCATATATTAATCCCTAGGTGGTATTTCAACTTTCCCTTGATTCATTTTCAGTTTTTGCTGTGAATTAGGCACCTCATCCTTCAAAACAGCCCGGGCAGTACATTCTGGCAGCTACTCAGCTGTCAGATTTTGCTGCGCTAATCTAAATAAAACTCTGGACCCCAGAATGACAACAGAGAAATCTGTATAGCAATGCCCAAGCTGTATTTCAACTTTCTTTGATTAATTTTCAGTTTTGCTGTGTATTGGGCACCCATCCTCAAAACACCCCAGGCAGCAAATTTTGACGCTATTCGCACCTGTCACATTTTACTACCCTCAGTCTAAATAAAGCCTGGACACGAGAATGACAAAGGAGAAAGTCTATATACCAATGCCCAAGGTGCATTTCAACTTTCCTCTCATTAAGTATCAGTTTTGCTGTGTATTTTGCCCCCAATCCCTCAAAACAACCATAGGTAGTAAATTCTGATGGCTAATCACACCTGTCAGGTTTTGAGACCCTCAGTCAAAATAAAATCCTGGACCCCAGAATGACAAAGGAGAAGTCCATATGTCAATGCCCAAGCTGTATTTCAACTTTCCTTTGATTAATTTTCATTTTTATTGTGTATTGTGCACTCTATCCCTCAAAACACCCCCAGGTAGCAAATTCTGACGGCTAATCACACCTGTCAGATTTTGCTGCCCAAAGTCTAAACAAAATTCTGGGCCCCAGAATGACAAAGCAGAAGTGTATCTATCAATGCCCAAGGTGCATTTCAACTTTTCTTTGATTAATTATCAGTTTTGCTGTGTATTCGGCACCATATCCCTCAAAACCCCCCAGGTAGCAAATTCGGATGGCTATTCGCTCCTTTCTGATTTTGCTACCATCAGTCTAAATAAAACCCTGAACCCCAGAATGACAAAGTAGGTTTCTATATATCAATGCCCAAGCTGTATTTCACCTTTTCTGTGATTAATTTCCAGTTTTGCAGTTTATTGGGGACCCTATCCCTCAAAACATCCCAGGTAGTAAATTCTGACAGCTATTCACACCTGTCAGATTTTTCTACCCTCAGTCGAAATAAACCTTGGACACCATAATGACAAAGGAGAAGACTATATATCAATGCCCAAAGTGTATTTCAACTTTTGTTTGATTAATTATCAGTTTTGCTTCGTATTGGGCACCTTATCCCTCAAAACATCCCCAGGTAGCAAATTCTGACAGCTATTTGTGCCTGTCAGAATTTGCTACCCCAGTCTAAATAAAACCGTGGACCCCAGAATGACAAAGAAGATCTCCATATATCAATGCCCAAGCTATATTTCAACTTTCCTTTGATTACTTTTCAGTTTTGTTGTGTATTGGGCAACCCATCCCTTAAAACACCCCCAAGGTAGCAAATTCTGATGCCTATTTGCACCTGTCAGATTTTACTACCCTCAGTCTAAATAAAACCCTGGACTCCAGAATGACAAAGAAGATGTCCATATATCAATGCTCAAGCTGTATTTCAACTTTCCTTTGATTAATTTTCAGCTTTTCTGGGTATTGAGCACCCCCATCAATCAAAACTCCCCCTGGGAGAAAATTCTGACAGCTATTTATACCTGTCAGATTTTATTACCCTCAGGCAAAATAAAACCTCGGACCCCAGAATGATAAAGGAGATGTCCATATATCAATGCCCAAGCTGTAGTTCAACTTTCCTTTGATTAATGTTCAGTTTTGCTGTGTATTGGCCACCCCATCCCTCAAAACACCCCCAGGTAGCAAATTCTGACGGCTATTCACACCTGTCAGATTTTGCTGCCCAAAGTCTAAATAAAACCCTGGACCACAGAATAACAAAGGATAAGTCCATATATCAATGCCCAAGGTGCATTTCAACTTTCCATTGATTAATTATCAGTTTTGCTGTGTATTGGGCACCCCATCCCTCAAAACACCCCCAGGAAGCAAATTCTGATGGCTATCCGCACCTGTCAGATTTAGCTACACTCAGTCTAAATAAAACCCTGGACCACAGAATGACAAAGGAGAAGTCCATATAGCAATGCCCAAGGTGCATTTCAACATTCTATTGATTAATTATCAGTTTTGCTGGGTATTGGGCACCCCATCCCTCAAAATATCCCCAGGAAGCAAATTCTGACAGCTGTTCGTGTCTATCAGCATTTGCTACCCTCACTCTAAATAAAATTCTGAACCCCAGAAAGACAAAGAAGTCCACATACCAATGCCCAAGCAGTATTTCAACGTTCCTCTGATTAATTTTCAGTTTTGCTGTGTACTGGGCACCCCATCCCTCAAAACACTCCCAGGAAGCAAATTCTGACAGCTATTCGCACCTGTCAGATTTTGCTACCCTCAGACTAAATAAAACCCTGGACTCCGAAAATAGACAAAGGAGAAGTCCATATATCAATGCCCTAGCTGTATTTCAACTTTCCTTTGATCAATTTTCAGTTTTGCTGTGTATTTGGCACCCCATCCTTCAAAACACCCCCAGGGAGCAAATTCTGATGGCTATTTGCACCTGCCAGATTTTGCTACCCTCAGTCTAAATAAAACCCTGGACCCCAGAATGACAAAGAAGATGTCCATATATCAATGTTCAAGCTGTATTTCAACTTTCCTTTGATTAATTTTCAGCTTTTCTGTGTATTGAGCACCCCCATCAATCAAAACTCCCCCTGGGAGAAAATTCTGACAGCTATTTATACCTGTCAAATTTTGTTACCCTCAGGCAAAATAAAACCTCGGACCCCAGAATGATAAAGGACAAGTACATATATCAGTGCCCAAGCTGTAGTTCAAGTTTCCTTTGATTAATGTTCAGTTTTGCTGTGTATTGGGCACCCCATCCCTCAAAACACCCCAGGTAGCAAATTCTGACGGCTATTCACACCTGTCAGATTTTGCTGCCCAAAGTCTAAATAAAACCCTGGACCACAGAATAACAAAGGATAAGTCCATATATCAATGCCCAAGGTGCATTTCAACTTTCCATTGATTAATTATCAGTTTTGCTGTGTATTGGGCACCCCATCCCTCAAAACACCCCCAGGAAGCAAATTCTGATGGCTATCCGCACTTGTCAGATTTAGCTACACTCAGTCTAAATAAAACCCTGGTCCCCAGAATGACAAAGAAGATGTCCATATATTAATGCCCAAGCAGTATTTCAACTTTCCTCTGATTAATTTTCAGTTTTGCTGTGTATTCGGCACCCCATCCCTCAAAACACCCCCGGGTATCAAATTCTGACGGCTATTCGCACCTGTCAGATTTTGTTACCCTCAGTCTGAATAAAACCCTGGACCCCAGAATGGCAAACGACATGACCATATATCAATGCACAAGCTGCATTTCAAATTTCACCCTGGACCCCAGAATGACAAAGGAGAAGTCCGTATAGCAATGCCCAAGCAGTATGTCAACTTTCTTTTGATTAATTTTCAGTTTTGCTGTGTATTGGGCACCCCATTCTTCAAAACACCCCCAGGTAGAAAATTCTGACAGCTATTTCCACCGGTCACATTTTGCCACCCTCAGTCTAAATACAGCCTGGACACAAGAATGACAAAGGAGAAAGTCTATATATCAATGCCCAAGGTGTATTTCCACTTTCCTTTGATTAATTATCAGTTCTGTTGTGTACTTTGCACCCCATCCCTCAAGACACCCCCAGGTAGTAAATTCTGATGGCTATTAACACCTGTCAGATTTTGTTACCCTGAGTCTAAATAAAACCCTGTACAACAGAATGGCAAACGACAAGACCATATATCAATGCAGAAGCTGAGTTTCAACTTTCCTGTGATTAATTTTAAGTTCTGCTGTGTATTCGGCACACCATCCCTCAAAACACCCCCAGGGAGCAAATTCTGACGGCTATTCGCACCTGTCAGACTTTGTTACCCTCAGTCTAAATAAAACACTGGACCACAGAATGACAAAGGACAAGACCATATATCAATACCCCAGCTGTATCTCAACACTGCTTTGATTAGTTTTCATTTTTGCTCTGTATTGTGCACCCCATCCCTCAAAACACACCCAGGTAGAAAATTCTGACTGCTATTCGTACCAGTCAGATTTTGCTACCTCAGTCTAATAAAACCTTGGACCCCAGAATGACAATGGAGAAGTCCATATATCAATGTCCAAGCTGTATTTCAACTTTCCTTTGATTAATTTTCAGTTTTGCTGAGTATTGGGCACCCCGCCAATCAAAACACCCCCAGGTAGCAAATTCTGACGGCTATTCGCACCTCTCAGATTTTGCTACCCAAAGTCTAAATAAACCCACGACACCAGAACGACAAAGGAGAAGTCCATATAACATTGCCCAAGGTGCAGTTCAAGTTTCCTTTGATTAATTATCAGTTTTGCTGTCTATTGGGCATCCCATCATTCAAAACACCCCCCCCCCGGTACAAAAATTGTGATGGTCATTCGCACCTGTCAGATTTTCCTACCCTCAGTTTAAATAAAACCCAGGACCCCAGAATGACAAAGGGGAAGTCCATATATCAATGCCCAAGCTATATTTCAACTTTCCTTTGATTAATTTTCAGTTTTGCTCTGAATTGTGCACTGCATACCTTAAAACACACCCAGGTGGAAAATTCTGACAGCTATTCGTACCTGTCAGATTTTGCTACCCTCAGTCTAATAAACCCCTGGACCCCAGAATGACAAAGGAGAAGTACATATATCAATGCCCAAGCTGTATTTCAACTTACTTTGACTAATTTTCAGTTTTGCTGTGTATTCAGCACCCAATCCCTCAAAACTCTCCCAGGAAGCAAATTCTGACGCCTATTCGCACCTCTCAGATTTTGTTACCATCAGTCTAAATAAAACCCTAGACCACAGAATGACAAAGGACAAGACTATATATCAATGCCCAAGCTGTATTTCAACTTTCTTTTGATTAATTTTTAGTTTTCCTGTGTATTGGGCACCCCATCCCTCAAAATACCCCCAGGTAGCAAATTCTGATGGCTATTTGCACCTGTCAGATTTTGCAACCCTCAGTCTAAAGAAAACCCAGGACACCACAATGACAAATGAGAAGTCCATATATCAATGTCCAAGGTGCATTTCAACTTTCATTTGATTAATTATCAGTTTAGCTGGGTGTTGGGCACCCCATCCCTCAAAACACCCCCAGGTAGCAAATTCTAACAGCTATTTGTGCCTGTCAGAATTTGCTACCCTCAGTCTAAGTAACACCCTGGATCCCAGAATGACAAAGGAGAAGTCCGTAGATCAATACCCAAGCTGTATTTCGACTTATCTGTGATAAATTTTCAGTTTTACTGTGTATTGGGCACCCCATGCCTCAAAACATCGCCAGGTAGCAAATTCTAACAGCTATTTGCATCGGTCAGATTTTGCTACCCTCAGTCTAAATAAAACCCTGGAATCCAGAATGACAAAGGAGAAATCCATATAGCAATGTCCAAGCTGTATTTCAACTTTCCTTTGATTAATTTTCAGTTTTGCTGTGTATTGGGCATCCCATGCCTCAAAACATCGCCAGGTAGCAAATTCTAACAGCTATTTGCATCGGTCAGATTTTGCTACCCTCAGTCTAAATAAAGCCTGGACACCACAATATCAAAAGATAAGATCTATATATCAATGCCCAAGGTGCATTTCAACTTTTCTTTGATTAATTATCAGTTTTGTTGTCTATTGGGCACCCCATCCCTCAAAACACCCAGAGGCAGTAAATTCTGACAGCATTTACCACCTGTCAGATTTTGCTACCTCAGCTAAATAAAACTCTGAACCCCAGAATGACAAAGGAGGAGGAGTCCATATATCAATGCACAAGCTGTATTTCAACTTTCCTTTGATTAATTTTCGGCTTTTCTGTGTATTGAGCACCCCCATTAATCAAAACTCCCCCCGGGAGAAAATTCTGACAGCTATTTACACCTGTCAGATTTTGCTACCCTCAGTCAAAATAAAACCTCGGACACCAGAATGATAAGAACAAGTCAATATATCAATGCCCAAGCTGTATTTCAACTTTCCTTTGATTAATTTTCAGTTTTTGTGTATTGGGCACCCCATCCTCAAAACTCTCCAGGTAGCAAATTCTGACAGCTATTCACACCTGTCAGATTTTGCTACCCTCGCTCTAAATAAACGCTGGACACCAAAATGACAAAGGAGAAGCTTATATATCAATGACCAAAGTGTATTTCAACTTTCCTTTGATTAATTATCAGTTTTTCTGTGTATTGGCCACTCCATCCTTCAAAATACCCCCAGGAAGCAAATTCTGATGGCTATTCACACTTGTAAGATTTTGCTACCCTCAGTCTAATTAAAACCCTGGGCCCCAGAATGACAAAGGAGATGTCCATAATTCAATGCCCAAGCTGTAGTTCAACTTTCCTTTGATTAATTTTCAGTTTTGCTGTGTGTTGGGCACCCCATCCCTCAAAACACCCCCAGGTAGCAAATTCTGACGGCTATTCGTACCTGTCAGAATTAACTACCATCAGTCTAAATCAAACCCTGGACCCCAGAATTACAAAGGAGAAGTCCATATATTAATCCCTAGGTGGTATTTCAACTTTCCCTTGATTCATTTTCAGTTTTTGCTGTGAATTAGGCACCTCATCCTTCAAAACAGCCCGGGCAGTACATTCTGGCAGCTACTCGCACCTGTCAGATTTTGCTGCGCTCAATCTAAATAAAACTCTGGACCCCAGAATGACAACAGAGAAATCTATATAGCAATGCCCAAGCTGTATTTCAACTTTCTTTTGATTAATTTTCAGTTTTGCTGTGTATTGGGCACCCCATCCCTCAAAACACCCCCAGGCAGCAAATTTTGACGGCTATTCGCACCTGTCACATTTTACTACCCTCAGTCTAAATAAAGCCTGGACACGAGAATGACAAAGGAGAAAGTCTATATACCAATGCCCAAGGTGCATTTCAACTTTCCTCTGATTAAGTATCAGTTTTGCTGTGTATTTTGCCCCCAATCCCTCAAAACAACCATAGGTAGTAAATTCTGATGGCTAATCACACCTGTCAGGTTTTGAGACCCTCAGTCAAAATAAAATCCTGGACCCCAGAATGACAAAGGAGAAGTCCATATGTCAATGCCCAAGCTGTATTTCAACTTTCCTTTGATTAATTTTCATTTTTATTGTGTATTGTGCACTCTATCCCTCAAAACACCCCCAGGTAGCAAATTCTGACGGCTAATCACACCTGTCAGATTTTGCTGCCCAAAGTCTAAACAAAATTCTGGGGCCCCAGAATGACAAAGCAAGAAGTGATCTATCAATGCCCAAGGTGCATTTCAACTTTTCTTTGATTAATTATCAGTTTTGCTGTGTATTGGCACCATATCCCTCAAAACCCCCAGGTAGCAAATTGGATGGCTATTGCTCCTTTCTGATTTGCTACCATCAGTCTAAATAAACCCTGAACCCCAGAATGACAAAGTAGGTTTCTATATATCAATGCCCAAGTTGTATTTCACCTTTTCTGTGATTAATTTCCAGTTTTGCAGTTTATTGGGGACCTATCCTCAAACATCCAGGTAGTAAATTCTGGCAGCTATTCACACCTGTCAGATTTTTCTACCCTCAGTCGAAATAAACCTTGGACACCATAATGACAAAGGAAGACTATATATCAATGCCCAAAGTGTATTTCAACTTTTGTTTGATTAATTATCAGTTTTGCTTTAATGTGTCATTCTTATCCCTCAAAACATCTCTAGTAGCAAATTCTGGACAGCTATTTGTGCCTGTCAGAATTTGCTATCCCAGTCTAAATAAAACCGTGGACCCCAGAATGACAAAGAAGATCTCCATATATCAATGCCCAAGCTATATTTCAACTTTCCTTTGATTACTTTTCAGTTTTGTTGTGTATTGGGCAACCCATCCCTTAAAACACCCCCAAGGTAGCAAATTCTGATGCCTATTTGCACCTGTCAGATTTTGCTACCCTCAGTCTAAATAAAACCCTGGACTCCAGAATGACAAAGAAGATGTCCATATATCAATGCTCAAGCTGTATTTCAACTTTCCTTTGATTAATTTTCAGCTTTTCTGATATTGAGCACCCTCATCAATCAAAACTCCCCCTGGGAGAAAATTCTGACAGCTATTTATACCTGTCAGATTTTATTACCCTCAGGCAAAATAAAACCTCGGACCCCAGAATGATAAAGGGATGTCCATATATCAATGCCATGCTGTAGTTCAACTTTCCTTTGATTAATGTTCCAGTTTTGCTGTGTGGCCACCCCATCCCTCAAAACACCCCCAGGTACTTATGCGGCTATTCACCTGTGAATTTTGCCTTAAAAGAATCTAAATAAAACCCTGGACCACAGAATAACAAAGGATAGATCCATATATCAATGCCCAAGGTGCATTTCAACTTTCCATTGATTAATTATCAGTTTTGCTGTGTATTGGGCACCCCATCCCTCAAAACACCCCCAGGAAGCAAATTCTTGATGGCTATCCGCACCTGTCAGATTTAGCTACACTCCAGTCTAAATAAAACCCTGGACCACAGAATGACAAAGGAGAAGTCCATATAGCAATGCCCAAGGTGCATTTCAACATTCTATTGATTAATTATCAGTTTTGCTGGTGTATTGGGCACCCCATCCTCAAAATATCCCAGGAAGCAAATTCTGACAGCTGTTCGTGTTCATCAGCATTTGCTACCCTCACTCTAAATAAAATTCTGAACCCCAGAAAGACAAAGAAGTCCACATACCAATGCCCAAGCAGTATTTCAACGTTCCTCTGATTAATTTTCAGTTTTGCTGTGTACTGGGCACCCCATCCTCAAAACACTCCCAGGAAGCAAATTCTGACAGCTAATTCGCACCTGTCAGATTTTGCTACCTCAGACTAAATAAAACCCTGGACTCCAAAATAGACAAGGAGAAGTCCATATATCAATGCCTAGCTGTATTTCAACTTTCCTTTGATCAATTTTCAGTTTGCTGTGTATTTGGCACCCATCCTTCAAAACACCCCAGGGAGCAAATTCTGATGGCTATTTGCACTGCCAGATTTTGCTACCCTCAGTCTAAATAAAACCCTGGACCCCAGAATGACAAGAAGATGTCCATATATCAATGTTCAAGCTGTATTTCAACTTTCCTTTGATTAATTTTCAGCTTTTCTGTGTATTGAGCACCCCCATCAATCAAAACTCCCCTGGGAGAAAATTCTGACAGCTATTTATACCTGTCAATTTTGTTACCCTCAGGCAAATAAAACCTCGGACCTCAGAATGATAAAGGACAAGTACATATATCAATTGCCCAAGCTGTAGTTCAAGTTTCCTTTGATTAATGTTCAGTTTTGCTGTGTTATTGGGCACCCATCCTCAAAACACCCCAGGTAGCAAATTCTGGACGGCTATTCACACCTGTCAGATTTTGCTGCCCAAAGTCTAAATAAAACCCTGGACCACAGAATAACAAAGGATAAGTCCATATATCAATGCCCAAGGTGCATTTCAACTTTCCATTGATTAATTATCAGTTTTCTGTGTATTGGGCACCCCATCCTCAAACACCCCAGGAAGCAAATTCTGATGGCTATCCGCACTTGTCAGATTAGCTACACTCAGTCTAAATAAAACCCTGGTCCCCAGAATGACAAAGAAGATGTCCATATATTAATGCCCAAGCAGTATTTCAACTTTCCTCTGATTAATTTTCAGTTTTGCTGTGTATTCGGCACCCATCCTCAAAACACCCGGTATCAAATTCTGAGCTGTTCGCACCTGTCAGATTTTGTTACCCTCAGTCTGAATAAAACCCTGGACCCCAGAATGGCAAGCGACATGACCATATATCAATGCAAGCTGCATTTCAAATTTCACCCTGGACCCCAGAATGACAAAGGAGAAGTCCGTGATAGCAATGCCCAAGCAGTATGTCAACTTTCTTTTGATTAATTTTCAGTTTTGCTGTGTATTGGGCACCCATTCTTTAAAACACCCCCAGGTAGAAAATTCTGACAGCTATTTCCACGGTCACATTTTGCCACCTCAGTCTAAATACAGCCTGGACACAAGAATGACAAAGGAGAAAGTCATATATCAATGCCCAAGGTGTATTTCCACTTTCCTTTGATTAATTATCAGTTCTGTTGTGTACTTTGCACCCCATCCTCAAGACACTTCAGGTAGTAAATTCTGATGGCTATTAACACCTGTCAGATTTTGTTACCCTGAGTCTAAATAAAACCCTGTACAACAGAATGGCAAACGACAGACCATATATCAATGCAGAAGCTGAGTTTCAACTTTCCTGTGATTAATTTTAAGTTCTGCTGTGTATTGACACACCATCCTCAAAATACCCCAGGGGAGCAAATTCTGACGGCTATTCGCACCTGTCAGACTTTGTTACCCTCAGTCTAAATAAAACACTGGACCACAGAATGACAAAGGACAAGACCATATATCAATACCCCAGCTGTATCTCAACACTGCTTTGATTAGTTTTCATTTTTGCTCTGTATTGTGCACCCCATCCCTCAAAACACACCCAGGTAGAAAATTCTGACTGCTATTCGTACCAGTCAGATTTTGCTACCTCAGTCTAATAAAACCTTGGACCCCAGAATGACAATGGAGAAGTCCATATATCAATGTCCAAGCTGTATTTCAACTTTCCTTTGATTAATTTTCAGTTTTGCTGAGTATTGGGCACCCGCCAATCAAAACACCCCAGGTAGCAAATTCTTGACGTCTATTACGCACCTCTCGATTTTGCTACCCAAAGTCTAAATAAACGCCAACACCAGAGCGACAAAGGAGAGAGTCCATATAACATTGCCCAAGGTGCAGTTCAAGTTTCCTTTGATTAATTATCAGTTTTGCTGTCTATTGGGCATCCCATCATTCAAAACACCCTCCCCCCGGTACAAAAATTGTGATGGTCATTCGCACCTGTCAGATTTTCCTACCCTCAGTTTAAATAAAACCCAGGACCCCAGAATGACAAAGGGGAAGTCCATATATCAATGCCCAAGCTATATTTCAACTTTCCTTTGATTAATTTTCAGTTTTGCTCTGAATTGTGCACTGCATACCTTAAAACACACCCAGGTGGAAAATTCTGACAGCTATTCCATTTCAGATTTTGCTACCTCAGTCTAATAAACCCTGGACCCCAGAATGACAAAGAGAAGTACATATATCAATGCCCAAGCTGTATTTCAACTTACTTTGACTAATTTTCAGTTTTGCTGTGTATTCAGCACCCAATCCCTCAAAATCTCCCAGGAAGCAAATTCTTGACGCCTATTCGCACTCCTCTCAGATTTTGTTACCATCAGTCTAAATAAAACCCTAGACCACAGAGTGACAAAGGACAAGACTATATATCAATGCCCAAGCTGTATTTCAACTTTTTTGATTAATTTTAGTTTTCCTGTGTATTGGGCACCCCATCCCTCAAAAATACCCAGGTAGCAAATTCTGATGGCTATTTGCACCTGTCAGATTTTGAACCTCAGTCTAAAGAAACCCAGGACACCACAATGACAAATGAGAAGTCCATATATCAATGTCCAAGGTGCATTTCAACTTTCATTTGATTAATTATCAGTTTAGCTGGGTGTTGCGCCCCATCCCTCAAAATACCTTAGGTAGCAAATTCTAACAGCTATTTGTGCCTGTCAGAATTTGCTACCCTCAGTCTAAGTAACACCCTGGATCCCAGAATGACAAAGGAGAAGTCCGTAGATCAATACCCAAGCTGTATTTCGACTTATCTGTGATAAATTTTCAGTTTTGCTGTGTATTGGGCACCCCATGCCTCAAAACATCGCCAGGTAGCAAATTCTAACAGCTATTTGCATCGGTCAGATTTTGCTACCCTCAGTCTAAATAAAACCCTGGAATCCAGAATGACAAAGGAGAAATCCATATAGCAATGTCCAAGCTGTATTTCAACTTTCCTTTGATTAATTTTCAGTTTTGCTGTGTATTGGGCATCCCATGCCTCAAAACATCGCCAGGTAGCAAATTCTAACAGCTATTTGCATCGGTCAGATTTGCTACCTCAGTCTAAAAGGCCTGGACACCACAATATCAAAAGATAAGATCTATATATCAATGCCCAAGGTGCATTTCAACTTTTTTTGATTAATTATCAGTTTTGTTGTCTATTGGGCACCCCATCCTCAAGAACACTCCAGAGGCAGTAAATTGACGATTTACCACCTGTCGATTTTGCTACCTCAGCTAAATAAAACTCTGAACCCCAGAATGACAAAGGAGGAGGAGTCCATATATCAATGCACAAGCTGTATTTCAACTTTCCTTTGATTAATTTTCGGCTTTTCTGTGTATTGAGCACCCCCATTAATCAAAACTCCCCCCGGGAGAAAATTCTGACAGCTATTTACACCTGTCAGATTTTGCTACCCTCAGTCAAAATAAAACCTCGGACACCAGAATGATAAAGAACAAGTCAATATATCAATGCCCAAGCTGTATTTCAACTTTCCTTTGATTAATTTTCAGTTTTTCTGTGTATTGGGCACCCCATCCCTCAAAACACCCCCAGGTAGCAAATTCTGACAGCTATTCACACCTGTCAGATTTTGCTACCCTCGTTCTAAATAAACGCTGGACACCAAAATGACAAAGGAGAAGCTTATATATCAATGACCAAAGTGTATTTCAACTTTCCTTTGATTAATTATCAGTTTTTCTGTGTATTGGCCACCCATCCTTCAAAATACCTCAGGAAGCAAATTTGATGGCTATTCACACTTGTAAGATTTTGCTACCCTCAGTCTAATTAAAACCCTGGGCCCTAGAATGACAAAGGAGATGTCCATAATTCAATGCCCAAGCTGTAGTTCAACTTTCCTTTGATTAATTTTTCAGTTTTGCTGTGTGTTGGGCACCCCATCCTCAAACACCCCCAGGTAGCAAATTCTGACGGCTATTCAGCACTCGTCAGAATTAACTACCATCAGTCTAAATCAAACCCCTGGACCCCAGAATTACAAAGGAGAAGTCCATATATTAATCCCTAGGTGGTATTTCAACTTTCCTTTGATTCATTTTCAGTTTTGCTGTGAATTAGGCACCTCATCCTTCAAAACAGCCCGGCAATACATTCTGGCGCTATCAGACTTTGGGATTTTACTGCGCTCAATCTAAATAAAACTCTGGACTCCAGAATGACAACAGAGAAATCTGTATAGCAATGCCCAAGCTGTATTTCAACTTTCTTTTGATTAATTTTCAGTTTTGCTGTGTATTGGGCACCCCATCCCTCAAAACACCCCCAGGCAGCAAATTTTGACGGCTATTCGCACCTGTCACATTTTACTACCCTCAGTCTAAATAAAGCCTGGACACGAGAATGACAAAGGAGAAAGTCTATATACCAATGCCCAAGGTGCATTTCAACTTTCCTCTGATTAAGTATCAGTTTTGCTGTGTATTTGCCCCCAATCCTCAAAACAACCATAGGTAGTAAATTCTGATGGCTAATCACACCTGTCAGGTTTTGAGACCCTCAGTCAAAATAAAATCCTGGACCCCAGAATGACAAAGGAGAAGTCCATATGTCAATGCCCAAGCTGTATTTCAACTTTCCTTTGATTAATTTTCATTTTTATTGTGTATTGTGCACTCTATCCCTCAAAACACCCCCAGGTACCAAATTCTGACGGCTAATCACACCTGTCAGATTTTGCTGCCCAAAGTCTAAACAAAACTCTGGGCCCCAGAATGACAAAGCAGAAGTGTATCTATCAATGCCCAAGGTGCATTTCAACTTTTCTTTGATTAATTATCAGTTTTGCTGTGTATTCGGCACCATATCCCTCAAAACCCCCCAGGTAGCAAATTCGGATGGCTATTCGCTCCTTTCTGATTTTGCTACCATCAGTCTAAATAAAACCCTGAACCCCAGAATGACAAAGTAGGTTTCTATATATCAATGCCTAAGCTGTATTCACCTTTTCTGTGATTAATTTTCAGTTTTGCAGTTTATTGGGACCCTATCCCTCAAAACATCCCAGGTAGTAAATTCTGACAGCTATTCACACCTGTCAGATTTTCTACCCTCAGTCAAAATAAATGTGGACACCATAATGACAAAGGAGAAGACTATATATCAATGCCCAAAGTGTATTTCAACTTTTGTTTGATTAATTATCAGTTTTGTTTCCGTATAGGTACCTTATCCCTCAAAATACTTTCAGTAGCAAATTCTTGACAGCTATTTGTGCCTGTCAGAATTTGCTACCCAGTCTAAATAAAACCGTGGACCCCAGAATGACAAAGATCTTCATATATCAATGCCCAAGCTATATTTCAACTTTTCTTTGATTACTTTTCAGTTTTGTTGTGTATTGGCAACCCATCCTATAAACACCTCATGGTAGCAAATTCTGATGCCTATTTGCACCTGTCAGATTTTGCTACCTCAGTCTAAATAAAACCCTGGACCTAGAATGACAAAGAAGATGTCCATATATCAATGCTCAAGCTGTATTTCAACTTTCCTTTGATTAATTTTTTCAGCTTTTCTGGATATTGAGCACCCCATCAATCAAAATCCCTTGGAGAAAAATCTGACAGCTATTTATACCTGTCAGATTTTGTTACCCTCAGGCAAATAAAACCTCGGACCCCAGAATGATAAAGAGATGTCCATATATCAATGCCCAAGCTGTAGTTCAACTTTCCTTTGATTAATGTTCAGTTTTGCTGTGTGTTAGCCACCCCATCCCTCAAACACCTTCAGGTAGCAAATTCTGACTATTCACACTGTCAGATTTTCTGCCCAAAGTCTAAATAAAACCCTGGACCACAGAATAACAAAGGATAAGTCCATATCAATGCCCAAGGTGCATTTCAACTTTCCATTGATTATTATCCGTTTTGCTGTGTATTGGGCACCCCATCCTCAAACACTCCCCAGGAAGCAAATTCTGATGGCTATCCGCACCTGCTGATTTAGGCTACACTCAGTCTAAATAAAACCCTGGACCACAGAATGACAAAGGAGAAGTCCATATAGCAATGCCCAAGGTGCATTTCAACATCTATTGATTAATTATCAGTTTTGCTGGGTATTGGGCACCCCATCCTCAAAATATCCCTAGGAAGCAAATTCTGACAGCTGTTCGTGTCTATCAGCATTTCTACCCTCCTCTAAATAAAATTCTGAACCCCAGAAAGACAAAGGTCACATACCAATGCCCAAGCAGTATTTCAACGTTCCTCGATTAATTTTCAGTTTTGTGTACTGGGCACCCCATCCTCAAAATATCTTCTTGGAAGCAAATTTGACAGCTATTCGCACTCTGTCAGATTTTGCTACCCTCAGACTAAATAAAACCCTGATTCGAAAATAGACAAAGGAGAAGTCCATATACAATGCCCTAGCTGTATTTCAACTTTCTTTGATCAATTTTCAGTTTTGCTGTGTATTTGCACTCCCATCCTTCAAAATACTCCTCTAGGAGCAAATTCTGATGGCTATTTGCACCTGCCAGATTTTGCTACCCCTCAGTCTAAATAAACCCTGGACCCTAGAATGACAAAGAAGATGTCCATATATCAATGTTCCAGCTGTATTTCAACTTTCCTTTGATTAATTTTCAGCTTTTCTGTGTATTGAGCACCCCATCAATCAAAACTCCCCTGGAGAAAATTCGACAACTATTTATACCTGTCAATTTTGTTACCTCAGGCAAATAAAACCTCGGACCCCAGAATGATAAAGGACAAGTACATATATCAGTGCCCAAGCTGTAGTTCAAGTTTCTTTGATTAATGTTCAGTTTTGCTGTGTATTGGGCACCCCATCCTCAAAACACCTCAGGTAGCAAATTCTGACGGCTATTCACACTCTGTCAGATTTTGCTGCCCAAAGTCTAAATAAAACCCTGGACCACAGAATAACAAAGGATAAGTCCATATATCAATGCCCAAGGTGCATTTCAACTTTCATTGATTAATTATCAGTTTGCTGTGTTGGGCACCCCATCCTCAAAACACCCCAGGAAGCAAATTCTGATGGCTATCCGCACTTGTCAGATTTAGCTACACTCAGTCTAAATAAAACCCTGGTCCCCAGAATGACAAAGAAGATGTCCATATATTAATGCCCAGCAGTGTTTCAACTTTCCTCTGATTAATTTTCAGTTTTGCTGTGTATTCGCACTCCATCCCTCAACACTTCGGGTATCAAATTCTGACGGCTATTCGTACCTGTCAGATTTTGTTACCCTCAGTTCGAATAAAACCTGGACCCTGAATGGCAAACGACATGACCTATATATCAATGCACAAGCTGCATTTCAAATTTCACCCTGGACCCCAGAATGACAAAGGAGAAGTCCAGATAGCAATGCCTCAAGCAGTATGTCAACTTTCTTTTGATTAATTTTCAGTTTTGCTGTGTATTGGGTACCCATTCTTCAAAACACCTCTAGGTAGAAAATTCTGACAGCTATTTCCACCGGTCACATTTGCCACCCTCAGTCTAAATACAGCCTGGACACAAGAATGACAAAGGAGAAAGTCTATATATCAATGCCCAAGGTGTATTTCCACTTTCCTTTGATTAATTATCAGTTCTGTTGTGTACTTGCACCCCATCCTCAAGACACCCCCAGGTAGTAAATTCTGATGGCTAACACCTGTCAGATTTTGTTACCCTGAGTCTAAATAAACCCTGTACAACAGAATGGCAAACGACAAGACTATATATCAATGCAGAAGCTGAGTTTCAACTTTCCTGTGATTAATTTTAAGTTCTGCTGTATTCTGCACACCATCCCTCAAAACACCCCCAGGAGCAAATTCTGATGGCTATTCTCACCTGTCAGACTTTTGTTACCCTCAGTCTAAATAAAACACTGGACCACAGAATGACAAAGGACAAGACCATATATCAATACCTCAGCTGTATCTCAACACTGCTTTGATTAGTTTTCATTTTTGCTCTGTATTGTGCACCCATCCTCAAAACACACAGGTAGAAAATTCTGACTGCTATTCGTACTCAGTCAGATTTTGCTACCTCAGTCTAATAAAACCTTGGACCCTAGAATGACAATGGAGAAGTCCATATATCAATGTCCAAGCTGTATTTCAACTTTCCTTTGATTAATTTTCAGTTTTGCTGAGTATTGGGCACCCCGCCAATCAAAATACTTCCCAGGTAGCAAATTCTGACGGCTATTCGCACTCTCCTGATTTTGCTACCCAAAGTCTAAATAAACCCATCTACACCAGAATGACAAAGGAGAAGTCCATATAACATTGCCCAAGGTGCAGTTCAAGTTTCCTTTGATTAATTATCAGTTTTGCTGTCTATTGGGCATCCCATCATTCAAACACCTCGGTACAAAAATTGTGATGGTCATTCGCACCTGTCAGATTTTCCTACCCTCAGTTTAAATAAAACCCGGGACTCCAGAATGACAAAGGGAAGTCCATATATCAATGCCCAAGCTATATTTCAACTTTCCTTTGATTAATTTTCAGTTTTGCTCTGGAATTGCACTGCATACCTTAAACACACCTAGTAGAAAATTCGGCAGCTATTCGTACCTGTCAGATTTTGCTACCCTCAGTCTAATAAACCCCTGGACCCCAGAATGACAAAGGAGAAGTATATATATCAATGCCCAAGCTGTATTTCAACTTGCTTTGACTAATTTTCAGTTTTGCTGTGTATTCGCACCCAATCCTCAAAAATCCTCCCAGGAAGCAAATTCTCACGCTATTCGCACCTCTCAGATTTTGTTACCATCAGTCTAAATAAAACCCTAGACCACAGAATGACAAAGGACAAGACTATATGTATTAACCCAAGCTGTATTTCAACTTTCTTTTGATTAATTTTTAGTTTTTCACTGTAGCTATTGAACTCTCATCCTCGAAATACCCCCAGGTAGCAAATTCTGATGGCTATTTGCACCGTCAGATTTTGCAACCCTCAGTCTAAAGAAAACCCAGGACACCACAATGACAAATGAGAAGTCCATATCAATGTCCAGGTGCATTTCAACTTTCATTTGATTAATTATCAGTTTAGCTGGGTGTTGGGCACCCCATCCCTCAAAACACCCCCAGGTAGCAAATTCTAACAGCTATTTGTGCCTGTCAGAATTTGCTACCCTCAGTCTAAGTAACACCCTGGATCCCAGAATGACAAAGGAGAAGTCCGTAGATCAATACCCAAGCTGTATTTCGACTTATCTGTGATAAATTTTCAGTTTTGCTGTGTATTGGGCACCCCATGCCTCAAAAACATCGCTAGGTAGCAAATTCTAACAGCTATTTGCATCGGTCGATTTTGCTACCTCAGTCTAAATAAAACCCTGAATCCAGAATGACAAAGGAGAAATCCATAGCAATGTCCAAGCTGTATTTCAACTTTCCTTTGATTAATTTTTCAGTTTTTGCTGTATTGGGCACCCATGCCTCAAAATATCGCCAGGTAGCAAATTTAACAAGCTATTTGCATCGGCCGATTTTGCTACCTCAGTCTAAATAAAGCCTGACACCACAATATCAAAAGATAAGATCTATATATCAATGCCCAAGGTGCATTTCAACTTTCTTTGATTAATTACGTTTTGTTGTCTATTGGGCACCCCATCTCAAACACCCAGAGGCAGTAAATTCTGACGGCATTTACCACCTGTCAGATTTTGCTACCTCAGCTAAATAAAACTCTGAACCCCAGAATGACAAAGGAGGAGTCCATATATCAATGCACAAGCTGTATTTCAACTTTCCTTTGATTAATTTTTGGCTTTTCTGTGTATTGAGCACCCCCATTAATCAAAACTCCCCTCGGGAGAAAATTCTGACAGCTATTTACACCTGTCAGATTTTGCTACCCTCAGTCAAAATAAAACCTCGGACACCAGAATGATAAAGAACAAGTCAATATATCAATGCCCAAGCTGTATTTCAACTTTCCTTGATTAATTTTCAGTTTTTCTGTGTATTGGGCACCCCATCCCTCAAAACACCCCCAGGTAGCAAATTCTGACAGCTATTCACACCTGTCAGATTTTGCTACCCTCGTTCTAAATAAACGCTGGACACCAAAATGACAAAGGAGAAGCTTATATATCAATGACCAAAGTGTATTTCAACTTTCCTTTGATTAATTATCAGTTTTTCTGTGTATTGGCCACTCCATCCTTCAAAATACCCCCAGGAAGCAAATTCTGATGGCTATTCACACTTGTAAGATTTTGCTACCCTCAGTCTAATTAAAACCCTGGGCCCCAGAATGACAAAGGAGATGTCCATAATTCAATGCCCAAGCTGTATTTCAACTTTCCTTTGATTAATTTTCAGTTTTGCCTGTGTTGGGCACCCCATCCCTCAAAAATTACTCCTAGGTAGCAAATTTTGACGGCTATTCGTATTCGTCAGAATTAACTATCATCAGTCTAAATCAAACCCTGGACCCCAGAATTACAAAGGAGAAGTCCATATATTAATCCCTAGGTGGTATTTCAACTTTCCCTTGATTCATTTTCAGTTTTTGCTGTGAATTAGGCACCTTATCCCTCACAATAGCCCCGGGCAGTACATCCTGGCAGCTACTCGCACCTGTCAGATTTTGCTGTGCTCAATCTAAATAAAACTCTGGACCCCAGAATGACAACAGAGAAATCTGTATAGCAATGCCCAAGCTGTATTTCAACTTTCTTTTGATTAATTTTCAGTTTTGCTGTGTATTGGACCCTTATTCCTCAAACACCCCAGGCAGCAAATTTTGACGGCTATTCGTGACCTGTCACATTTTACTACCCTCAGTCTAAATAAAGCCTGGACACGAGAATGACAAAGAAAGTCTATATACCAATGCCCAAGGTGCATTTCAACTTTCCTCTCATTAAGTATCAGTTTTGCTGTGTATTTTGCCCCTAATCCTCAAACAACCTCATAGGTAGTAAATTTGATGGCTAATCACACCTGTCAGGTTTTGAGACCCTCAGTCAAAATAAAACCCTGGACCCCAGAATGACAAAGGAGAAGTCCATATGTCAATACCCTAGCTGTATTTCAACTTTCCTTTGATTAATTTTCATTTTTGTTGTGTATTGTGCACTCCATCCCTCAAAACACCCCCAGGTAGCAAATTGTGATGGCTATTCACACCTGTCACATTTTGCTGCCCAAAGTCTAAATAAAACCCTGGGCCCCAGAATGACAAAGCAGAAGTGTATCTATAAATGCCCAAGGTGCATTTCTAACTTTCTTTGATTAATTATCAGTTTCTATGCTGTATTCATCATCTCATCCTCAAACCTTCCGGTAGCAAATTCTGGACTGCTGTTCGCACTCTTTCTGATTTTGCTACCTCAGTCTAACTAAAACCCTGGACCCGAAAATGACAAAGGAGATGTCCATATATCAATGCCCAAGCTGTATTTCAACTTTCCATTGATTAATTTTCATTTTTGTTGAGTATTGTGCACTCCATCCCTCAAAACACCCCCAGGTAGCAAATTGTGACGCCTATTTGCAAATGTCAGATTTTGCTACCTCAGTCTTAATAAAATCTTTCTCAGCTTAATAACAAAGGAGAAGTCCATATATCAAGGCCCAATGCATTTCAACTTTTCATTGATTAATTATCAGTTTTGCTGTGTATTGGGTACCCCATCCCTCAAAACACCCCCAGGAAGCAAATTCTGACGGCTATTTGCACCTGTCAGATTTTGCTACCCTCAGTCTAAATAAAACCTTGGACCCCAGAATGATAAAGGACAAGTCCGTATATCAATGCCCAAGCTGTAGTTCAACTTTCCTTTGATTAATTTTCAGTTTTCCTGTGTATTGTGCACTACATCCCTCAAAACACCCCCAGGTAGCAAATTGTGACGCCTATTTGCACCTGTCAGATTTTGCTACCCTCAGTCTTAAAAAAATCCTGGACCCCACAATAACAAAGGAGAAGTCCATATATCAAGGCCCAAGGTGCATTTCAACTTTCCTTTGATTAATTTTCAGTTTTTCTGTGTATGGGCCACTCTATCCTCAGAACATTCTCAGGAAGCAAATTTGACGCTATTCGTGACTTGGTAAGATTTGCTACCCTCGGTCCAAATGTCAAAATCCTGGATCCCTAGTAATGACAAAGGAGAAGTCCATATGTCAATGCCCAAGTTGTATTTCAACTTTCCTTGATTAATTTTCATTTTGTATTGTGTATGCACTCTATCCTCAAAATATTCTCTTTCAGGTAGCAAATTCTGACTTGCTAATCACACCTGTCAGATTTTGCTCCCAGAAGTTCACAAAATTCTGGGACCCAGAATGACAAAGGAGAAGTATCTATCAATGCCTAAGGTGCATTTCTAACTTTTCTTGATTAATTATCAGTTTTGCTGTGTATTCGCACCCTATCCTCAGTAACCCCCAGGTAGCAAATTTGAATGGCTATTCGTGACCTTTCTGATTTTGCTACCATCAGTCTAAATAAAACCCTGAACCCCAGAATGACAAAGTAGATTTCTATATATCAATGCCCAAGCTGTATTTCACCTTTTCTGTGATTAATTTCAGTTTTGCAGTTTATTGGGGACCCTATCCCTCAAAATATCCTAGGTAGTAATTCTGACAGCTATTCACACCTGGTCAGATTTTTTCTACCCTCAGTCGGAAATAAACCTTGGACACCATAATGACAAAGGAGAAGACTATCAATGCCCAAAGTGTATTTCAACTTTTGTTTGATTAATTATCAGCTTTTGCTTCAGTCGAGCACCTTATATCCTCAAAATACTTCCAGGAAGCAAATTCTGACAGCTATTTTGTGCCTGTCAGAATTTGCTACCCCAAGTCTAAATAAAACCGTGACCCCAGAATGACAAAGAAGATCTCCATATATCAATGCCTCAAGCTTATATTTCAACTTTCCTTTGATTACTTTTTCAGTTTTGTTGTGTATTGGGCAACCTATCCCTTAAACACTCTCCTAAGGTAGCAACTGGCTGCCTGTTTGCACCTGTCAGATTTTGCTACCCTCAGTCTTAATAAAACCCTGGACCACAGAATGACAAAGGAGAAGTCCATATAGCAATGCCCAAGGTGCATTTCAACATTCTATTGATTAATTATCAGTTTTGTTGCATTGGGCACCCCATCCCTCAAAATATCCCCAGGAAGCAAATTCTGACAGCTGTTCGTGGTTCATCAGCATTTGCTACTCTCACTCTAAATAAAATCCTGAACCCCAGAAAGACAAAGAAGTCCACATACCAATGCCCAAGCAGTATTTCAACTTTCTTTGATTAATTTTCAGTTTTGCTGTGTATTGGCACCCCATCCCCAAATATTCCCAGGTAGCAATTCTGACAGCTATTCGCACCTCTCTGATTTTGCTACCTCAGACTAAATGAACCCTGGACCTGAAAATAGACAAAGGAGAAGTCCATATATCAATGCCCTAGCTGTATTTCAACTTTCCTTTGATCAATTTTCAGTTTTGCTGTGTATTTGGCACCATTCTTCAAAATATCTCAGGGAGCAAATTCTGACGGCTATTTGCACCTGTCAGATTTTGCTGCCCTCAGTCTAAATAAAACCCTGGACCACAGAATAACAAAGGATAAGTCCATATATCAATGCCCAAGGTGCATTTCAACTTTCCATTGATTAATTATCAGTTTTGCTGTGTATTCGCACCCCATCCCTCAAAAATTTTAGGTATCAAATTCTGACGGCTATTCGCACCTGTCAGATTTTGCTACCTCAGTCTAAACTAAAACCCTGGACCCCAGAATGACAAAGAAGATGTCCATATATCAATGCTCAAGCTTGTATTTCAACTTTCCTTTGATTAATTTTCAGCTTTCTGTGTATTGAGCACCCCATCAATCAAAACTCCCCTGAGAAAATTCTGACAGCTATTTATACCTGTCAGATTTTGTTACCCTCAGGCAAAATAAACCTGGACCCAGAATGATAAAGGACAAGTACACATATCAGTGCCCAAGCTGTAGTTCAACTTTCCTTTATTAATGTTCTGCTGTGTATTGGGCACCCCATCCTCAAAACACCCACAGGAAGCAAATTCTGATGGCTATCCGCACCTGTCAGATTTAGCTACACTCAGTCTAAATAAAACCCTGGACCCCAGAATGACAAAGAAGATGTCCATAGATCAATGCCCAAGCTGTATTTCAACTTTCCTCTGATTAATTTTCAGTTTTGCTGTGTATTCGGCACCCCATCCCTCAAAACACCCCCCGGTATCAAATTCTGATGGCTATTCGCACCTGTCAGATTTTGTTACCCTCAGTCTGAATAAAACCCTGGACCCCAGAATGACAAACGACATGACCATATATCAATGCACAAGCTGCATTTCAAATTTCACCCTGGACCCCAGAATGACAAAGGAGAAGTCCCAATAGCAATGCCCAAGCAGTATGTCAACTTTCTTTTGATTAATTTTCAGTTTTCTGTGTATTGGGCACCCCATTCTTCAAACACTCCTGGTAGAAAATTCTGACAGCTATTTGCACCGTCACATTTTGCCACCTCAGTCTAAATACAGCCCTGACACAAGAATGACAAAGGAGAAAGTCTATATATTAATGCCCAAGTGTATTTCCACTTTCCTTTGATTAATTATCAGTTCTCTTGTGTACTTTGCACCCCATCCTCAAGACACCCCTAGGTAGTAAATTCTGACGGCATAACACCTGTCAGATTTTGTTTACCCTGAGTCTAAATCAAACCCTGTACAACAGAATGGCAGATGACAAGACCATATATCAATGCAGAAGCTGAGTTTCAACTTTCCTGTGATTAATTTTAAGTTCTGCTGAGTATTCTGCACACCATCCCTCAAAACACCTCTAGGAGCAAATTCTGACGGCTATTCGTACCTGTCAGACTTTGTTACCCTCAGTCTAAATAAAAACGCTGGACCACAGAATGACAAAGGACAAGACCATATATCAATACCCCAGCTGTATCTCAACACTGCTTTGATCAGTTTTCATTTTGCTCTGTATTGTGCACCCCATCCCTCAAACACACCCAGTAGAAATTTTGACTGCTATTCGTATTTTCAGTCAGATTTTGCTACTTCAGTCTAATAAAACCTTGGACCCTAGAATGACAATGAGAAGTCCATATATCAATGTCCAAGCTGTATTTCAACTTTCCTTTGATTAATTTTCAGTTTTGCTGAGTATTGGGCACCCCGCCAATCAAGACACCCCCAGGTAGCAAATTCTGACAGCTATTCACACCTCTCAGATTTTGCTACCCAAAGTCTAAATAAACTCACGACACCAGAACGACAAAGGAGAAGTCTATATAACATTGCCCAAGGTACATTTCAACTTTTCTTTGATTAATTATCAGTTTTGCTGTCTATTGGGCATCCCATCATTCAAAATACCCCCCTGGAGAAAATTGTGATGGTCATTCTGACCTGGTCAGATTTTCCTACCCTCAGTTTAAATAAAACCCGGGACCCCGGAATGACAAAGGGAAAGTCCATATATCAATGCCCAAGCTATATTTCAGCTTTCCTTTGATTAATTTTCAGTTTTGCTCTGAAATGTGCACCACATCCCTTAAAACACACCCAGGTAGAAAATTCTGACAGCTATTCGTACCTGTCAGATTTTGCTACCCTCAGTCTAATAAAACCCTGGATCCCAGAATGACAAAGGAGAAGTACACATATCAATGCCCAAGCTGTATTCCAACTTGCTTTGACTAATTTTCAGTTTTGCTGTGTATTCGGCACCCAATCCCTCAAAACCCTCCCAGGAAGCAAATTCTGACGCCTATTCGCACCTCTCAGATTTTGTTTCCAACAGTCTAAATAAAACCCTAGACCACAGAATGACAAAGGACAAGACTATATATCAAAGCCTGCGTATTTCAACTTTCTTTGATTAATTTTCAGTTTTTCCTGTGTATTGGGCACCCCATCCCTCAAAATACCGCAGGTAGCAAATTCTGACGGCTATTCGCACCTGTCAGATTTTGCAACCCTCAGTCTAAAGAAAACCCAGGACACCACAATGACAAATGAGAAGTCCATATATCAATGTCCAAGGTGCATTTCAACTTTCATTTGATTAATTATCAGTTTTCCTGTGTATTGGGCACCCCATCCCTCAAAATACCCCCAGGGAGCAAATTCTGATGGCGATTCACACCTGTCAGATTTTGCTACCCTCAGTCTAAATAAAACCCTAGACACCAGAATGACTGAGGAGACATTCATATATCAATGCCCAAGCTGTACTTCAACTTTCCTTTGATTAATTTTCATTTTTGCAGTGTATTGGGAGCCCCATCCCTCAAAACACCCCCAGGTAGCAAATTCTAACAGCTATTTGTGCCTGTCAGAATTTGCTACCCTCAGTCTAAATAACACCCTGGATCCCAGAATGACAAAGGAGAAGTCCGTAGATCAATACCCAAGCTGTATTTTGACTTATCTAGGATGGGATATTCAGTTTTGCTGTGTATTGGGCACCCCATGCCTCAAAACATGCTTGGATAGCAAATTCTAACAGCTATTTGCATCGGTCAGATTTTGCTACCCTCAGTCTAAATAAAACCCTGGAATCCAGAATGACAAAGGAGAAATCCATATAGCAATGTCCAAGCTGTATTTCAACTTTCCTTTAATTAATTTTCAGTTTTACTGTGTATTGGGCATCCCATGCCTCAAAACATCGCCAGGTAGCAAATTCTAACAGCTATTTGCATCGGTCAGATTTTGCTACCCTCAGTCTAAATAAAGCCTGGACACCACAATATCAAAAGATAAGATCTATATATCAATGCCCAAGGTGCATTTCAACTTTTCTTTGATTAATTATCAGTTTTGTTGTCTATTGGGCACCCCATCCCTCAAAACACCCAGAGGTAGTAAATTCTGACGGCATTTACCACCTGTCAGATTTTGCTACCCTCAGCCTAAGTAAAACCCTGGATCCCAGAATGACAAAGGAGAAGTCCATATATCAACACCCAGCTGTATGTCAACTTTCTGTTGATTAATTTTCATTTTTGCTGTGTATTGTGCACCCCATCCCTCAAAACACCCCCAGGTAGCAAATTCTGATGGCTATTTGTGCCTGTCAGAATTTCCTACCCTCAGTCTAAATAAAACCCTGGACACAGAATGACAAAGAAGACGTCCATATATCAATGCCCAAGCTGTATTTCAACTTTCCTTTGAATAATTTTCAGTTTTCCTGTGTATTGGATACCCCATCCCTCAAATTACTCCCAGGTAGCAAATTCTGACGGCTATTCGCACCTGTCAGATTTTGCAACCCTCAGTCTAAATAAAACCCTAGACACCACAATGACAAAGGAGAAGTCCATATATCAATGTCCAAGCTGTATTTCAACTTTCCTTTGATTACGTTTCAGTTTTTCTGTGTATTGGGCATCCCCATCCCTCAAAGCACCCCCAGATAGCAAATTCTGATAGCTAATCGCACCTGTCAGTTTTGCTATGCTCAGTTTAAATAAACCATGGAAACCAGAATGACAAAGGAGAAGGCCATATATCAATACCCAAGCTATATTTCAACTTTTCTGTGACACATTTTCAGTTTTGCAGTGTACTGGGCACCCCACCCTCAAAACACCCCCAGGCAGCAAATTCTGACAGCTATTCACACCTCTCAAATTCTGCTACCCTCAGTCTAAATAAACCTGGACACCAGAATGACAAAGGAGAAGTCTATGTATCAATGCCCAAAGTGGATTTCAACCTTCCTTTGATTAATTATCAGATTTGCTGAGTATTGGGCAGATTTTGCTACCTCAGTCTAAATAAAACCTTAGACCCCAGAATGACAAAGGAAGTCCATAAATCAATGCCCAGCTGTATTTCAACTTTCCATTGATTAATTTTCATTTTTGCTGTCTACTGTGCACCGTATCCTCAAACACTTCCCAGGTAGCAAATTCTGTTGGCTATTTGTGCCTGTCAGAATTTCGAACCCTCAGTCTAAATAAAACCCTAGACCCAGAATGACAAATAAGAAGTCCATATACCAATGCCCTAACTGTATTTCAACTTTTCTGTGATTTTCAGTTGTGCTGTATATTGGGCACCCCATGCCTCAAAACAACACCAGGTAGTAAATTCTGATGGCTATTCATACCTGTCAGATTTTGCTACCCTGAGTCTGAATAAAACCTTGGACCCAAGAATGACAAAGGAGAAGTCCATATATCAATGCCGAAGCAGTATTTCAACTTTCCTTTGATTAATTTTCAGATTTGCTGTGTATTGGGCACCCCATCCCTCAAAACACCCCCAGGTAGCAAATTCAGAAGGTGATTCTCACATGTGGGATTTGGCTACCCTTAGTATAAATAAACCTTGGACACCAGAATGACAAAGGAGAAGTATATATATATATATATATCTATATATATATAGATATATATATATATGAATGCCGAAGCTGTATTTCAACTTTCCCTTGATTAATTTTCAGTTTTGCTGTGTATTGGGCACCCCATCCCTCAAAACACCCCCAGGTAGCAAATTCTGATGGCTATTTGCACCTGTCAGAGTTTGCTGTCCTCAGTCTAAACAATCCCAGGACCCCAGAATGACAAAGAAGAAGTCCATATATCAATGTCCAAGGAGGATTTCAACTTTCCTTTGATTAATTACCAGTTTTGCTGTGTGTTGGGCACGCCATCCCTCAAAACACCCAGAGGTAGTAAATTCTGATGGCTATTACCACCTGTCAGATTTTGCTACCCTCAGGTAAATAAAACCCTGAACCCCAGAAAGACAAAGGAGAAGTGCATATACTGTATCAATGCACAAGCTGTATTTCAACGTTCCTTTGATTAATTTTCAGATTTGCTGTGTATTTGGCACCCCATCCCTCAAAACACTCCCAGGTAGCAAATTCAGAAGGTGATTCTCACATGTGGGATTTGGCTACCCTTAGTATAAATAAACCTTGGACACCAGAATGACAAAGGAGAAGTATATATATATGAATGCCCAAGCTGTATTTCAACTTTCCCTTAATTAATTTTCAGTTTTGCTGTGTATTGGGCACCCCATCCCTCAAAACACCCCAGGTAGTAAATTCTGACAGCTATTCGTACTCTGTCATAGTTTGCTACCCTCAGTCTAAATAAACCCTAGATCCCAGAATGACAAAGGAGAAGTCCATAGATCAATGCCCAAGCTGTATTTCAACTTTCCTTGATTAATTTTCAGTTTTCTGTGTATTCGCACCCCATCCTCAAACATCTCTGGGAAGCAAATTTGATGGCTATTCGCAAGTGCCAGATTTTGCTACCCTCAGTCTAAATAAAACTTAGACCCCAGAATGACAAAGGAGAAGTCCATATATCAACGCCTAGCTGTATTTCAGCTTTCTTTGATTAATTTTCATTGTTGATGTTTATTGTGCACCCCATCACTCAAAACACCCCCAGGTAGTAAATTCTGACAGCTATTCGTACCTGTCATAGTTTGCTACCCTCAGTCTAAATAAACCCCTGGATCCCAGAATGACAAATGAGAGGTCCATAGATCAATGCCCAAGCTGTATTTCAACTTTCCTTTGATTAATTTTAATTTTTGCTGTGTATTGTGCTCCACATCCCTCAAAACACCCCCAGGGAGCAAATTCTGATGGCTATTTGCACCTGTCAGAGTTTGCTACCCTCAGTCTAAACAATCCCAGGATCCCAGAATGACAAAGAAGAAGTCCATATATCAATGTCCCAGGAGGATTTCAACTTTCCTTTGATTAATTACCAGTTTCACTATGTGTTGGGCACGCCATCCCTCAAAACACCCAGAGGTAGTAAATTCTGACGGCTATTACCACCTGTCAGATTTTGCTACCCTCAGGTAAATAAAAACCTGAACCCCAGAAAGACAAAGGAATTAGTCCATATGTCAGTGCACAAGCTGTATTTCAACTTTTCTGTGATTACTTTTCAGTTTTGCTGTGTATTGGGCACCCCTTTGCCTTAAAACACTTCAGGTAGCAATTTTGTTGGCTATTCACACCTGTCAGATTTTGCTACCCTCAGTCTGAATAAAACCCTGACCCAAGAATGACAAAAAGAAGTCCATATAGCAATGCCCAAGCAGTATTTCAATGTTCCTTTGATAAATTTTCAGTTTTGCTGTGTATTGGGCACATCATCCCTCAAAACACCCCCAGGTAGCAAATTCGGATGGCTATTCTCACCTGTCGGATTTGGCTACCCTTAGTCTAAATAAACCTTGAACACCAGAATGACAATGGAGAGGTCTACATATGAATGCCCAAGGAGGATTTCAACTTTCCCTTGATTAATTTTCAGTTTGCTGTGTATTGGGCACCCCATCCCTCAAAACACCCTCAGGTAGCAAATTCTGACGGCTATTCGCACCTGTCAGATTTTGCTACCCTCAGTCTAAATAAAACCCAGGACCAGAGAATGACAAAGAAGAAGTCCATATGAATGCCCAAGGAGGATTTCAACTTTCCTTTGATTAGTTACCAGTGTTGCTGTGTACTGGGCACCCCATCCCTCAAAACACCCCCAGGTAGCAAATTCAGACAGCTATTCGCATCTCTCAGATTTTGTTACCCTCAGTCTAAATAAAACCCTACACCCCAGAATGACAATGGACAAGACCATATAGCAATACCCAAGCTGTATTTCAACTTTCCTTCGATTAATTTTCTGTTTTTCTGTATGTTGGGCACCCCATCCCTCAAAACAGCCCAAGGTAGCAAATTCTGACAGCTATTCGTACCTGCCAGAATTTGCTACCCTCAGTCTAAATAAAACCCTGAACATCAGAATGACAAAGGACAAATCCATATAACATTGCACAAGCTGTATTTATCTTTCCTTTGATTAATTTTCAGTTTTGCTGTGTATTTGGCACCCCATCCCTCAAAACACCCTCAGGTAGCAAATTCTGTTGGCTATTTGTGCCTGTCAGAATTTTCTACCCTCAGTCTAAATAAAACCCTGGACCGAGAATGACAAAGAAGAAGTCCATATATCAATGCCCACGCTGGATTTCAACTTTCCTTTGATTAATTATCAGTTTTGCTGTGTACTGGGCACTCCATCCTTCAAAACACCCCCAGGTAGCAAATTCTGATGCCTATTTGCACTGGTCAGATTTTGCTACCCTCAGTCTTAATAAAACCCTGGACCACAGAATGACAAAGAAGAAGTCCATATATCAATGCTCAAGGAGGATTTTTACTTTTCTTTGATTAATTATCAGTGTTGCTGTGTATTGGGCTTCCCCATCCCTCAAAATACCCCCAGGTAACAAACTGTAATGGTTATTCGCACCTGTCACAATTTGCTTCCCTCAGTCTAAATAAACCCTGGACACCAGAATGACAAAGGAGAAGTGTATATATCAAAGCCCAAGGTGCATTTCGAGTTGGCTTTCATTAATTATCAGTTTTGCTGTGTATTGGGCACCCATCCCTCAAAACACCCCCAAGAAGAAAATTCTGATGGCTATTCGCACCTGTCAGATTTTGATACCCTCAGTCTAAATAAAACCCTGGACCCCAGAAAAACAAAGGACAAGACCATAGATCAATGTCCAAGCTGTATTTAAACTTTCCTGTGACTAATTTTCAGTGCTTGTGTGTATTGTGCACCCCATCCCTCAAAACACCAGTTAGCAAACTCTGACAGCTATTCCTACCTGTCAGATGTTGCTACCCTCAGTCTAAATAAAACCCTGGACCCCAGAATGACAAAGAAGATTTCCATATATCAATCCCCAAGCTGTATTTCAACTTTCCTTTCATTAATTTTCAGTCTTTCTGTGTATTGGGCATCCCCATCCCTCAAAATACCCCCAGGTAGCAAATTCTGATGGCAGTTCATACCTGTCAGATTTTGCTACTCTTAATCTAAATAAAACTCTGGACCCCAGAATGACAAAGGAGAAGTCCATTTATCAATGCCCAAGGAGCATTTCAACTTTCCTTTGATTAATTATCAGTCTTTCTGTGTATTGGGCACCCCATCCCTCAAAACACCCCCAGGTAGCAAATTCAGAAGGTGATTCTCACATGGGATTTCTACCTCTTAGTATAAATAAACCTTGGACAATTAGAATGACAAAAGAGAAGTATATATATATATATATCTATATATATATAGATATATATATATATGAATGCCGAAGCTGTATTTCAACTTTCTTGATTAATTTTCAGTTTTGCTGTGTATTGGGCACCCCATCCTCAAAACACCCCCAGGTAGCAAATTTCTGAGCTATTTGCACCTGTCAGAGTTTGCTGTCCTCAGTCTAAACAATCCCAGGACCCCAGAATGACAAAGAAGAAGTCCATATATCAATGTCCAAGGAGGATTTCAACTTTCCTTGATTAATTACCAGTTTTGCTGTGTGTTGGGCACTCATCCCTCAAACACCCAGGAGAGTAAATTCTGATGGCTATTACCACCTGTCAGATTTTCTACCTCAGGGTAAATAAAACCCTGAACCCCAGAATGACAAAGGAGAAGTGCATATACTGTATCAATGCACAAGCTGTATTTCACGTTCCTTTGATTAATTTTCAGTTTTGCTGTGTATTTGGCACCCCATCCCTCAAAACACTCCCAGGTAGCAAATTCAGAAGCGTGATTCTCACATGTGGGATTTGGCTACCCTTAGTTATAAATAAACCTTGGACACCAGAATGACAAAGGAGAAGTATATATATCAATGCCCAAGCTGTATTTCAACTTTCCTTAATTAATTTTCAGTTTTGCTGTGTATTGGGATCCCATCCTCAAATATCAGGTAGCAAATTTGACAGCTATTCGTACTGCTCAGATTTTGCTACCTCAGTTTAAATAAAACCCTGACTCTAGAATGACAAAGGAGAAGTCCAATATCAGTGCCCAAGCTGTAGTTCAACTTTCCTTTGATTAATTTTCAGTTTTTCTGTGTATTGGGCACTCCATCCCTCAAAACACTCTTGAGCAAATTCTGACGCTATTCGCACCTGTCAGATTTTGTTACCCTCCGTCTAAATAACACCCTGGACCCCAGAATGACAAAGGAGAAGTCCGTAGATCAATACCCGACCTGTATTTCAACTTTTCTGTGATAAATTTTCAGTTTTGCTGTGCATTGGGCACCCCATGCCTCAAAACATCGTCAGGTAGCAAATTCTGACAGTTTTTGCATTTGTCAGATTTTGCTACCCTCAGTCTAAATAAAACCCTGGACTCCAGAATGACAAAGGAGAAGTCCATATAGCAATGTCCAAGCTGTATTTCAACTTTCCTTTGATTCATTTTCAGTTTTGCTGTGAACTGGGCATCCCATCCCTCAAAACAAGCCCAGGTAGCAAATTCAGACGGCTATTCGCATCTGTCACATTTTGCTACCCTTAATCTAAATAAAGCCTGGACACCACAATATCAAAGATGAAAGTCTAAATATCAATGCCTAATGTGCATTTCAACTTTTCATTGATTATCAGTTTTGCTGTGACTTGGGCACCCCATACCTCAAAACACCCAGAGAGTGTAAATTCTGATGGCTATTACCACCTGTCAGATTTTGCTACCCTCAGCTAAATAAAACCCTGAACCCCAGAATGACAAAGGAGAAGTCTATGTATCAATGCCCAAGCTGTATTTCAACTTTCCTTTGATTAACTTTCAGTTTTGCTGTGTATTCGGCACCCCATCAAAAATATCACCCCAAGGTAGCAAATTCTGACGGCTATTCGCACCTGTCAGATTTTGCTACCCTCAGTCTAAATAAAACCTTAGACCCCAGAATGACAAAGGACAAGTCCATAAATCAATGCCCAGCTGTATTTCAACTTTCCATTGATTAATTTTCATTTTTGCTGTCTACTGTGCACCGCATCCCTCAAAACACTCCCAGGTAGCAAATTCTGTTGGCTATTTGTGCCTGTCAGAATTTCGTACTCTCAGTCTAAATAAAACCCTAGACCCAGAATGACAAATAAGAAGTCCATATACCAATGCCCTAACTGTATTTCAACTTTTCTGTGATTTTCAGTTGTGCTGTATATTGGGCACCCCATGCCTCAAAACAACACCAGGTAGTAAATTCTGATGGCTATTCATACCTGTCAGATTTTGCTACCCTGAGTCTGAATAAAACCTTGGACCCAAGAATGACAAAGGAGAAGTCCATATATCAATGCCGAAGCAGTATTTCAACTTTCCTTTGATTAATTTTCAGATTTGCTGTGTATTGGGCACCCCATCCCTCAAAACACCCCCAGGTAGCAAATTCAGAAGGTGATTCTCACATGTGGGATTTGGCTACCCTTAGTATAAATAAACCTTGACACCAGAATGACAAAGGAGAAGTATATATATATATATATCTATATATATAGATATATATATATATGAATGCCGAAGCTGTATTTCAACTTTCCCTTGATTAATTTTCAGTTTTGCTGTGTATTGGGCACCCCATCCCTCAAAACACCCCCAGGTAGCAAATTCTGATGGCTATTTGCACCTGTCAGAGTTTGCTGTCCTCAGTCTAAACAATCCCAGGACCCCAGAATGACAAAGAAGAAGTCCATATATCAATGTCCAAGGAGGATTTCAACTTTCCTTTGATTAATTACCTGTTTTGCTGTGTAGGCACGCCATCCTCAAAACACCCAGAGGTAGTAAATTCTGATGGCTATTACCACCTGTCAGATTTTGCTACCTCAGGTAAACAAAACCCTGAACCCCAGAAAGACAAAGGAGAAGTGCATATACTGTATCAATGCACAAGTTGTACGTCCTTTGATTAATTTTCGATTTGCTGTGTATTTGGCACCCCATCCTCAAAACACTCCCAGGTAGCAAATTCAGAAGGTGATTCAGTGGATTTGGGTTACCCTTAGTATAAATAAACCTTGGACACCAGAATGACAAAGGAGAAGTATATATATATGAATGCCCAAGCTGTATTTCAACTTTCCCTTAATTAATTTTCAGTTTTGCTGTGTATTGGGCACCCCATCCCTCAAAACACCCCAGGTAGTAAATTCTGACAGCTATTCGTACCTGTCATAGTTTGCTACCCTCAGTCTAAATAAAACCCTAGATCCCAGAATGACAAAGGAGAAGTCCATAGATCAATGCCCAAGCTGTGTTTCAACTTTCCTTTGATTAATTTTCAGTTTTGCTGTGTATTCGGCACCCAGTTCCTCAAAACTCCCCCATGTAGCAAATTCTGACGGCTATTCGCACCTCTCAGATTTTGTTACCTCAGTCTCAATAAAACCTAGACCCCAGAATGACAAAGGAAAGTCCATATAGCAACGCCTAGCTGTATTTCAGCATTCCTGTGATTAATTTTCATTGTTGATGTGTATTGTGCACCCCATCCTCAAAACAGCTAGGTAGTAAATTCTGACAGCTATTCATACCTGTCAGAGTTTGCTACCCTCAGTCTAAATAAACCCTGATCCTCAGAATGACAAAGCAGATGTCCATATATCAATGCCCAGCATGTATTTCATATTTCCTTTGATTAATTATCAGTTTTGCTGTGTATTGTGCACTCCATCCCTCAAAACACCTTCCAGGTAGCAAATTCTGATTTCTATTTGCACGCAGATTTGCTACCTCAGTCTAAGTAAAACCCTGGATCCTGAATGACAAAGGAGATGTCTATATATCAATGCCCAAGTTATATTTCAACTTTCCTTTGATTGTTTTTCAGTTTTGCTGTGTATTGGGCACTCACATCCCTTAAAATACTCCCCAGGTAGCACATTCTGATGCCTATTTTTGCACCTGTTGCCAAATTGCTACCCTCAGTCTTAATAAAACCCTGACCAAGAATGACAAAGTAGAAGTCTATATATCAATTCCCAAGGTGCATTTAACTTTCCTTTGATTAATTATCAGTTTTTGTGTATTGGGGATCCCATCCTCGTAACATTATAGGTAGCAAATTCTGACAGCTATTCGTACCTGTCAGATTTTGCTACCTCAGTTAAATAAAACCCTGGACTCCAGAATGACAAAGGAGAAGTCCATATATCAGTGCCCAAGCTGTAGTTCAACTTTCCTTTGATTAATTTTCAGTTTTTCTGTGTATTGGGCACTCCATCCCTCAAAACACCCCCAGGTAGCAAATTCTGACAGCTATTCGTACCTGTCAGATTTTGTTACCCTCCGTCTAAATAACACCCTGGACCCCAGAATGACAAAGGAGAAGTCCGTAGATCAATACCCGACCTGTATTTCAACTTTTCTGTGATAAATTTTCAGTTTTGCTGTGCATTGGGCACCCCATGCCTCAAAACATCGTCAGGTAGCAAATTCTGACAGTTTTTGCATTTGTCAGATTTTGCTACCCTCAGTCTAAATAAAACCCTGACCTAGAATGACAAAGGAGAAGTCCATATAGCAATGTCCAAGCTGTATTTCAACTTTCCTTTGATTCATTTTCAGTTTTGCTGTGAACTGGCATCCCATCCTCAAAATAGAGCCCAGGTAGCAAATTCAGACGGCTATTCGGATTCTGTCACATTTTGCTACCCTTAATCTAAATAAAGCCTGGACACCACAATATCAAAGATGAAAGTCTAAATATCAATGCCTAATGTGCATTTCTAACTTTTCATTGATTATCAGTTTTGCTGTGACTTGGGCAATTCCATAACTTCAAAACACCCAGAGAGTAAATTTGATGGCTATTACCACCTGTCAGATTTTGCTACCCTCAGCTAAATAAAACCCTGAACCCTAGAATGACAAAGGAGAAGTCTATGTATCAATGCCCAAGCTGTATTTCAACTTTCCTTTGATTAACTTTTCAGTTTTGCTGTGTATTCTGCACCCCATCAAATAATTACTTAAGGTAGCAATTCTGACGGTATTCTCGTGACCTGTCAGATTTTGCTACCTCAGTCTAAATAAAACCTTAGACCCCAGAATGACAAGGATAAGTCCATAAATCAATGCCCAGCTGTATTTCAACTTTCCATTGATTAATTTTCATTTTGCTGTCTACTGTGCACCGCATCCTCAAAACACTTCCTAGGTAGCAAATTCTGTTGGCTATTTGTGCCTGTCAGAATTTCGTACCTTTCAGTCTAAATAAAACCCTAGACCCAGAATGACAAATAAGAAGTCCATATACCAATGCCCTAACTGTATTTCAGACTTTTCTGTGATTTTCAGTTGTGCTGTATATTAGCACCCCATGCCTCAAAACAACACCAGGTAGTAAATTCTGATGGCTATTCATACCTGTCAGATTTTGCTACCCTGAGTCTGAATAAAACCCTGGACCCAAGAATGACAAAGGAGAAGTCCATATATCAATGCCGAAGCAGTATTTCAACTTTCCTTTGATTAATTTTCAGATTTGCTGTGTATTGGGCACCCCATCCCTCAAAACACCCCCAGGTAGCAAATTCAGAAGGTGATTCTCACATGTGGGATTTGGCTACCCTTAGTATAAATAAACCTTGGACACCAGAATGACAAAGGAGAAGTATATATATATATATATCTATATATATATAGATATATATATAATGAATGTCAAGCTGTATTTCAACTTTCCTTCGATTAATTTTCAGTTTTATGTGTGTATTGGGCACCTTATCCTCATTAACACTCCCAGGTAGCAAATTTGATGGCTATTTGCACCTGTCAGAGTTTGCTGTCCTCAGTCTAAAACAATCCCAGGACCCCAGAATGACAAAGAAGAAGTCCATATATCAATGTCCAAGGAGGATTTCAACTTTCCTTTGATTAATTACCAGTTTTGCTGTGTGTGGCACGCCATCCTCAAAACACCCAGAGGTAGTAAATTTGATGGCTATTACCACCTGTCAGATTTTGCTACCTCAGGTAAATAAAACCCTGAACCCCAGAAAGACAAAGGAGAAGTGCATATACTGTATCAATGCACAAGCTGTATTTCAACGCCTTTGATTAATTTTCAGATTTGTTGTGTATTTGGCATCCCATCCTCAAAACACCCCAGGTAGCAAATTCAGAAGGTGATTCTCACATGTGGGATTTGGCTACCCTTAGTATAAATAAACCTTGGACACCAGAATGACAAAGGAGAAGTATATATATATGAATGCCCAAGCTGTATTTCAACTTTCCCTTAATTAATTTTCAGTTTTGCTGTGTATTGGGCACCCCATCCCTCAAAACACCCCAGGTAGTAAATTCTGACAGCTATTCGTACCTGTCATAGTTTGCTACCTCAGTCTAAATAAACCCTAGATCCTAGAATGACAAAGGAGAAGTCCATAGATCAATGCCCAAGCTTGTATTTCAACTTTCCTTGATTAATTTTCAGTTTTCTGTGTATTCGCACCCCATCCTCAAACACCCCTGGGAAGCAAATTTGATGGCTATTCGCAAGTGCCAGATTTTGCTACCTCAGTTCTAAATAAAAACTTAGACCCCAGAATGACAAAGGAGAAGTCCATATATCAACGCTCTAGTTGTATTTCAGCTTTCTTTTGATTAATTTTCATTGTTGATGTTTATTGTGCACCCCATCACTCAAAACACCCCCAGGTAGTAAATTCTGACAGCTATTCGTACCTGTCATAGTTTGCTACCCTCAGTCTAAATAAACCCCTGGATCCCAGAATGACAAATGAGAGGTCCATAGATCAATGCCCAAGCTGTATTTCAACTTTCCTTTGATTAATTTTAATTTTTGCTGTGTATTGTGCTCCACATCCCTCAAAACACCCCCAGGGAGCAAATTCTGATGGCTATTTGCACCTGTCAGAGTTTGCTACCCTCAGTCTAAACAATCCCAGGATCCCAGAATGACAAAGCAGAAGTCCATATATCAATGTCCCAGGAGGATTTCAACTTTCCTTGATTAATTACCAGTTTCATCATGTGTTGGGCACGCATCCTCAAAACACCCAGAGGTAGTAAATTTGACGGTTATTACCACCTGTCATTTTGCTACCCTCAGGTAAATAAAACCTGAACCCCAGAAAGACAAAGGAATTAGTCCATATGTCAGTGCACAAGCTGTATTTCAACTTTTTCTGTGATTACTTTTCAGTTTTGATGTATTGGGCACCCCTTGCCTTAAAAACAATTTCAGGTAGCAATTTTGTTGGCTATTCACACCTGTCGATTTTGCTATCCTCAGTCTGAATAAACCCTGACCCAAGAATGACAAAAAGAAGTCCATATAGCAATGCCCAAGCAGTATTTCAATGTTCCTTTGATAAATTTTCAGTTTACGAGTATTGGGCACATCATCCTGAAACACCCCAGGTAGTAAATTCGATGGCTATTCTCACCTGTCGGATTTGGCTTACCCTTAGTCTAAATAAACCTTGAACACCAGAATGACAATGGAGAAGTCTACATATGAATGCCCAGGAGGATTTCTAACTTTCCTTTGATTAATTTTTCAGTTTGCTGTGTATTGGGCACCCCATCCCTCAAAATATTTCAGGTAGCAAATTCTGACTGTTATTCGCACCTGTCAGATTTTATACCTCTAGTCTAAATAAAACCCAGACCAGAGAATGACAAAGAAGAAGTCCATATGAATGCCCAAGGAGGATTTCAACTTTCCTTTGATTAGGTTACCAGTGTTGCTGTGTACTGGGCAACCTTTATCCTCAAAATACCCCCAGGTAGTAAATTCAGACAGTTATTCGCATCTCTCAGATTTTGTTACCTCAGTCTAAATAAAACCCTACACCCCAGAATGACAATGGACAAGACCATATAGCAATACCCAAGCTGTGTATTTCAACTTTCTCAGTGATTAATTTTCTGTTTTTCTGTGTTGGGCACCCATCCCTCAAATCAGTTTATAGTGGCAACACTCTGACAGCTATTCGCACTCTGCCGAATCTTGCTACCCCTCAGTCTAAATAAAACCCTGAACATCAGAATGACAAAGGACAAATCCATATAACATTGCACAAGCTGTATTTATCTTTCCTTGATTAATTTTCAGTTTTGCTGTGTATTTGGCACCCCATCCTCAAACACTTTGTTTAGCAAATTCTGTTGGCTATTTGTGCCTGTCAGAATTTCTCCCTCAGTCTAAATAAACCCCTGGACCGAGAATGACAAAGAAGAAGTCCATATATCAATGCCCACGCTGGATTTCAACTTTCCTTTGATTAATTATCAGTTTTGCTGTGTACTGGGCACCCATCCTTCAAACACTTCAGGTAGCAAATTCTGATGCCTATTTGCATTGGTCAGATTTTTGCTACCTCAGTCTTATATAAAACCTCGACCAAGAATGACAAAGAAGAAGTCCATATATCAATGCTCAAGGAGGATTTTTACTTTTCTTTGATTAATTATCAGTGTTTCTGTGTATTGGGCTTCCCCATCCCTCAAAATACCCCCAGGTAACAAACTGTAATGGTTATTCGCACCTGTCACAATTTGCTTCCCTCAGTCTAAATAAACCCTGGACACCAGAATGACAAAGGAGAAGTGTATATATCAAAGCCCAAGGTGCATTTCGAGTTGGCTTTCATTAATTATCAGTTTTGCTGTGTATTGGGCACCCATCCCTCAAAACACCCCCAAGAAGAAAATTCTGATGGCTATTCGCACCTGTCAGATTTTGATACCCTCAGTCTAAATAAAACCCTGGACCCCAGAAAAACAAAGGACAAGACCATAGATCAATGTCCAAGCTGTATTTAAACTTTCCCAGACACTTTTCAGTGCTTGTGTGTATTAGCACCTTATCCTCAAAATATCTCAGGTATAAAACTCTGATAGCTATTCACCTGTCAGATGTTGCTACCCTCAGTCTAAATAAAACCCTGACCCTAGAATGACAAAGAAGATTTCCATATATCAATCCCTGAAGCTGTATTTCAACTTTCCTTTTCTAATTTTCAGTCTTTTCTGTGTATTGGGCATCCTTCATCCCTCAAAATATAGCCTCAGGTAGCAAATTCCTGATGGCAGTTCATACCTGTCAGATTTTGCTACCCTTAATCTAAATAAAACTCTGGACCCCAGAATGACAAAGGAGAAGTCCATTTATCAATGCCCAAGGAGCATTTCAACTTTCCTTTGATTAATTATCAGTCTTTCTGTGTATTGGGCACCCCATCCCTCAAAACACCCCCAGGTAGCAAATTCTGACAGCTATTCGTACCTGTCAGATTTTGCTATCCTCGATCTAAATAAAGTCCTGAACCCCCAGAATGACAAAGGAGAAGTCCATATATCAAAGCCCAAGCTGTTATTTCAACTTCCCTTTGATTAATTTTCAGTTTCACTGTGTATTGGGCACCCCATGCCTCAAAACACCCCCAGGTACCAAATTATGATGGATATTCGCACCTGCAAGATTTTGCTGCCCTCAGTCTAAATAAAACCCAGGACCCCAGAATGACAAAGGAGAAGTCCATATATCAATGCCCAAGGTGTATTTAATCTTTCCTTTGATTAATTTTCATTTTTGCCCTGTATTGTGCACCCATCCCTCAAAACACACCCAGGTAGCAAATTCTGACAGCTATTTGCACCTGTCAGATTTTGCTACCCTCAGTCTAATAAAGCCCTGACCCTAGAATGACAAAGAGAAGTCCATATCTAATGTCCAAGTTGTATTTCAACTTTCCTTTGATTAATTTTCAGTTTTGCTGTGTACTGGGCACTCCATCCTTCGAAACGACTTCAGGTAGCAAATTCTGATGCCTATTTGCACTGGTCAGATTTTTGCTACCTCAGTCTTTAATAAACCCTGACCACAGAATGACAAAGAAGAAGTCCATATATCAATGCTCATGAGGATTTTAACTTTTCTTTGATTAATTATCAGTGTTGCTGTGTATTGGGCTTCCATCTCTAAAATACCCCCAGTAACAAACTGTAATGGTTATTCCCACCTGTCACAATTTGCTTCCCCAGTCTAAATAAACCCTGACACCAGAATGACAAAGGAGAAGTGTATATATCAAAGCCCAAGGTGCATTTCTGAGTTGGTTTTCATTAATTATCAGTTTTGCTGTGTATTGGGCACCCATCCTCAAAAACACCCCAAGAAGAAAATTTGATGGCTATTCGCACCTGTCTGATTTTGATACCTTCAGTCTAAATAAAACCCTGGACCCCAGAAAACAAAGGACAAGACTATAGATCAATGTCCAGTTGTATTTAAACTTCTGTGACTAATTTTCAGTGCTTGTGTGTATTGTGACCCATCCTCAAATTTCTCAGATAGCAAACTCTGACAGCCATTCCACCTACAGATGTTGCTACCTCAGTCTAAAATAAAACTCTGGACCCCAGAATGACAAAGAAGATTTTATATCAATCCCCAAGCTGTATTTCAACCTTTCCTTTCATTAATTTTCAGTCTTTTCTGTGTATTGGGGATCCCTATCCCTCAGTAAATAATTTCAGGTAGCAAATTTGATGGCAGTGTTCATACCGTCGATTTTGCTACTTTTAATCTAAATAAAACTCTGACCCCAGAATGACAAAGGAGAAGTCCATTTATCAATGCCCAAGGAGTATTTCAACTTTCCTTTGATTAATTATCGTCTTTCTGTGTATTGGCACCCCTATCCTCAAAATATTCTAGGTAGCAAATTCTGACAGCTATTCGTACTCTGCTGAGATTTTGCTACCCTCGATCTAAATAAAGTCCTGAACCCCAGAATGACAAAGGAGAAGTCCATATATCAAAGCCCAAGCTGTTATTTCAACTTCCTTTGATTAATTTTCAGTTTCACTGTGTATTAAGCACCCCATGCCTTAAACACACCTCAGGTACCAAATTATGATGGATATTCTACCTGCAAGATTTTGCTGTCTCAGTCTCAAATAAAACCCAGGATCTCAGAATGACAAAGGAGAAGTCCATATATCAATGCCCAAGGTGTATTTAATCTTTCCTTTGATTAATTTTCATTTTTGCTCTGTATTGTGCACCCATCCCTCAAAACACACCTAGGTAGCAAATTCTGACAGCTATTTGCACCTGTCAGATTTTGCTACCCTCAGTCTAATAAAGCCCTGGACCCCAGAATGACAAAAGAGAAGTCCATATATCAATGTCCAAGCTGTATTTCAACTTTCCTTTGATTAATTTTCAGTTTTCCTGAGTATTGGGCACCCCATCCCCTCAAAACACCCCAGGTAGCAAATTCTGATGGTTATTCGCAACTGTCAGATTTTGCTACCCTCAGTCTAAATAAAACCCAGGACCCCAGAATGACAAAGGAGAAGTCCATATATCAATGCCCAAGCTGTGTTTCAACTTTCCTTTGATTAATTTTCAGTTTTGCTGTGTATTCGGCACCCAGTTCCTCAAAACTCCCCCATGTAGCAAATTCTGACGGCTATTCGCACCTCTCAGATTTTGTTACCCTCAGTCTCAATAAAACCCGAGACCCCAGAATGACAAAGGACAAGACCATATGGCAATGCGCAAGCTGTATTTCAACATTCCTGTGATTAATTTTCAGTTTTTCTGTGTATTGGGCACCCCATCCCTCAAAACAGCCCAGGTAGCAAATTCTGACAGCTATTCATACCTGTCAGAATTTGCTCTCCTCAGTCTAAATAAAACCCTGAACATCAGAATGACAAAGCAGATGTCCATATATCAATGCCCACACTGGATTTCATATTTCCTTTGATTAATTATCAGTTTTGCTGTGTATTGGGCACTCCATCCCTCAAAACACCCCCCAGGTAGCAAATTCTGATTTCTATTTGCACGTCAGATTTTGCTACCCTCAGTCTAAGTAAAACCCTGGATCCCAGAATGACAAAGGAGATGTCCATATATCAATGCCCAAGCTATATTTCAACTTTCCTTTGATTGTTTTTCAGTTTTGCTGTGTATTGGGCACCACATCCCTTAAATCACCCCCAGGTAGCACATTCTGATGCCTATTTGCACCTGTCAAATTTTGCTACCCTCAGTCTTAATAAAACCCTGGACCACAGAATGACAAAGTAGAAGTCTATATATCAATTCCCAAGGTGCATTTCAACTTTCCTTTGATTAATTATCAGTTTTGCTGTGTATTGGGATCCCATCTCTAACATCACCAGGTAGCAAATTCTGACAGCTATTCGTACCTGTCAGATTTTGCTACCCTCAGTTTAAATAAAACCCTGGACTCCAGAATGACAAAGGAGAAGTCCATATATCAGTGCCCAAGCTGTAGTTCAACTTTCCTTTGATTAATTTTCAGTTTTTCTGTGTATTGGGCACTCCATCCCTCAAAACACCCCCAGGTAGCAAATTCTGACAGCTATTCGTACCTGTCAGATTTTGTTACCCTCCGTCTAAATAACACCCTGGACCCCAGAATGACAAAGGAGAAGTCCGTAGATCAATACCCGACCTGTATTTCAACTTTTCTGTGATAAATTTTCAGTTTTGCTGTGCATTGGGCACCCCATGCCTCAAAACATCGTCAGGTAGCAAATTCTGACAGTTTTTGCATTTGTCAGATTTTGCTACCCTCAGTCTAAATAAAACCCTGGACTCCAGAATGACAAAGGAGAAGTCCATATAGCAATGTCCAAGCTGTATTTCAACTTTCCTTTGATTCATTTTCAGTTTTGCTGTGAACTGGGCATCCCATCCCTCAAAACAAGCCCAGGTAACAAATTCAGACGGCTATTCGCATCTGTCACATTTTGCTACCCTTAATCTAAATAAAGCCTGGACACCACAATATCAAAGATGAAAGTCTAAATATCAATGCCTAATGTGCATTTCAACTTTTCATTGATTATCAGTTTTGCTGTGACTTGGGCACCCCATACCTCAAAACACCCAGAGAGTGTAAATTCTGATGGCTATTACCACCTGTCAGATTTTGCTACCCTCAGCTAAATAAAACCCTGAACCCCAGAATGACAAAGGAGAAGTCTATGTATCAATGCCCAAGCTGTATTTCAACTTTCCTTTGATTAACTTTCAGTTTTACTGTGTATTCGGCACCCCATCAAAAATATCATTTAGTAGCAAATTCTGACGGTATTATCTTACTGTCAGATTTTGCTACCTCAGTCTAAATAAAACCTTAGACCCCAGAATGACAAAGGACAGTCCATAAATCAATGCCCAGCTGTATTTCAACTTTCCATTGATTAATTTTCATTTTGCTGTCTACTGTGCACCGTATCCTCAAAATACTCCTAGGTAGCAAATTTGTTGGCTATTTGTGCCTGTCAGAATTTCAGTATTCAGTCTAAATAAAACCTTAGACCCAGAATGACAAATAAGAAGTCCATATACCAATGCCCTAACTGTATTTCAACTTTTCTGTGATTTTCAGTTGTGCTGTATATTGGGTACCATGCCTCAAAACAACACCAGGTAGTAAATTCTGATGGCTATTCATACCTGCTGATTTTGCTACCCTGAGTCTGAATAAAACCCTGACCTAAGAATGACAAAGGAGAAGTCCATATATCAATGTCAAGCAGTATTTCAACTTTCCTTTGATTAATTTTCAGATTTGCTGTGATTGGGCACCCATCCTCAAAACACCCCAGGTAGCAAATTCAGAAGGTGATTTCTCAATGTGGATTTGGCTACCTTAGTATAAATAAACCTTGGACACCAGAATGACAAAGGAGAAGTATATATATATATATATATCTATATATATATAGATATATATATATATGAATGCTGAAGCTGTATTTCAACTTTCCTTGATTAATTTTCAGTTTTGCTGTGTATTGGCACCCCATCCTCAAAACACCCCCAGGTAGCAAATTTGATGGCTATTTGCACTGTCAGAGTTTGCTGTCCTCAGTCTAAACAATCCCAGGACCCTAGAATGACAAAGAAGAAGTCCATATATCAATGTCCAAGGAGGATTTCAACTTTCCTTTGATTAATTACTGTTTTGCTGTGTGTTGGCACGCCATCCTTCAAAACACCCAGAGGTAGTAAATTTGATGGCTATTACCACCTGTCAGATTTTGCTACCTCAGGTAAATAAAACCCTGAACCCCAGAAAGACAAAGGAGAAGTGCATATACTGTATCAATGCACAAGCTGTATTTCAACGTTCCTTTGATTAATTTTCAGATTTGCTGTGTATTTGGCACCCCATCCCTCAAAACACTCCCAGGTAGCAAATTCAGAAGGTGATTCTCACATGTGGGATTTGGCTACCCTTAGTATAAATAAACCTTGGACACCAGAATGACAAAGGAGAAGTATATATATATGAATGCCCAAGCTGTATTTCAACTTTCCCTTAATTAATTTTCAGTTTTGCTGTGTATTGGGCACCCCATCCCTCAAAACACCCCAGGTAGTAAATTCTGACAGCTATTCGTACCTGTCATAGTTTGCTACCCTCAGTCTAAATAAAACCCTAGATCCCAGAATGACAAAGGAGAAGTCCATAGATCAATGCCCAAGCTGTATTTCAACTTTCCTTTGATTAATTTTCAGTTTTGCTGTGTATTCGGCACCCCATCCCTCAAAACACCCCTGGGAAGCAAATTCTGATGGCTATTCGCAAGTGCCAGATTTTGCTACCCTCAGTCTAAATAAAAACTTAGACCCCAGAATGACAAAGGAGAAGTCCATATATCAACGCCTAGCTGTATTTCAGCTTTCTTTTGATTAATTTTCATTGTTGATGTTTATTGTGCACCCATCACTAAATACTCTAGGTAGTAAATTCTGACAGCTATTCTGTACTCTGTCATAGTTTGCTACCTCAGTCTAAATAAACCCTGGATCCTAGAATGACAAATAGAGGTCCATAGATCAATGCCCAAGCTGTATTTCAACTTTCCTTTGATTAATTTTAATTTTGCTGTGTATTGTGCTCCACATCCTCAAAACTCCCAGGGAGCAAATTCTGATGGCTATTTGCACCTGTCAGAGTTTCTACCCTCAGTCTAAACAATCCCAGGATCCCAGAATGACAAAGAAGAAGTCCATATATCAATGTCCCAGGAGGATTTCAACTTTCCTTTGATTAATTACCAGTTTCATCATGTGTTGGGCATGCTTATCAAAACACCTAGAGGTAGTAAATTCTGGACGGTTATTACCACCTGTCAGATTTTGCTACCCTCAGGTAAATAAAAACCTGAACCCCAGAAAGACAAAGGAATTAGTCCATATGTCAGTGCACAAGCTGTATTTCAACTTTTCTGTGATTACTTTTCAGTTTTGCTGTGTATTGGGCACCCCTTGCCTTAAAACACCCCCAGGTAGCAAATTTTGTTGGCTATTCACACCTGTCAGATTTTGCTACCCTCAGTCTGAATAAAACCCTGGACCCAAGAATGACAAAAAAGAAGTCCATATAGCAATGCCCAAGCAGTATTTCAATGTTCCTTTGATAAATTTTCAGTTTTGCTGTGTATTGGGCACATCATCCCTCAAAACACCCCCAGGTAGCAAATTCGGATGGCTATTCTCACCTGTCGGATTTGGCTACCCTTAGTCTAAATAAACCTTGAACACCAGAATGACAATGGAGAGGTCTACATATGAATGCCCAAGGAGGATTTCAACTTTCCCTTGATTAATTTTCAGTTTGCTGTGTATTGGGCACCCCATCCCTCAAAACACCCCCAGGTAGCAAATTCTGACGGCTATTCGCACCTGTCAGATTTTGCTACCCTCAGTCTCAAATAAAACCCCAGACCAGAGAATGACAAAAGAAGTCCATATGAATGCCCAAGGAGGATTCCAACTTTCCTTTGATTAGTTACCAGTGTTGCTGTGTACTGGGCACCCCATCCTCAAAACACCCCCAGGTAGCAAATTCAGACAGCTATTACGCATCTATCTCAGATTTTATCACACCAGTCTAAATAAAACCCTACACCCAGAATGACAATGGACAAGATCATATAGTGGCCCAAGCTGTATTTCAACTTTCCTCATGACACTTTCTGTTTTTCTGTATGTTAAACACCCCATCTCAAAACAGCCTAAGGTAGCAAATTTGACAGCTATTCGCATCTGTCAGAATTTGCAACCTCAGTCTAAATAAAACCTGAACATCAGAATGACAAGGACAAATCCATATAACATTGCACAAGCTGTTATCTTTCCTTTGATTAATTTTCAGTTTTGCTGTGTATAGCACCCATCCTCAAAACACCTCAGGTAGCAAATTCTGTTGACTATTTGTGCCTGTCAGAATTTCTACCCTCAGTCTAAATAAAACCCTGGACGAGAATGACAAAGAAGAAGTCCATATATCAATGCCCACGCTGATTTCCAACTTTCCTTTGATTAATTATCAGTTTTGCTGTGTACTGGGCACTCCATCCTTCAAAACATTTCAGGTAGCAAATTCGATGCCCAATTTAGCACTGGTCAGTTTGCTACCTCAGTCTTAATAAAACCCTGGACCACAGAATGACAAAGAAAGTCCATATATCAATGCTCAGGAGGATTTTACTTTTCTTTGATTAATTATCAGTGTTGCTGTGTATTGGGCTTCCCATCCTCAAATACCCCCAGGTAACAAACTGTAATGGTTATTCGCAACACATGTCACAATTTCCGCTTCCCTAGTCTAAATAAACCCTGACACCAGAATGACAAAGGAGAATGTATATATCAAAGCCCAAGGTACATCTCGAGTTGGCTTCAGCTAATTATCAGTTTGCTGTATTAAACGGATCCATCCTCAAAACACCCCTAGAAGAAGAAAATTCTGATGGCCATTCAGACCTGTCACTTGATATATTCTCAGTCTAAATAAAACCCTGACCCCAGAAAACAAAGGACAAGACCATAGATACAATGTCCAAGCTGTATTTAAACTTTCCTGTGACTAATTTTCCAGTGCTTGTGTGTATTGTATTCCCATCACTCAACACTCTCTATAGTAGTGCAAACTCTGACAGCTATCCTCACCTGTCAGATGTTGTTCTAGTCTAAATAAAACCCTGGACCCCAGAATGACAAAGAAGATTTCCATATATCAATCCCCAAGCTGTATTTCAACTTTCCTTTCATTAATTTTCAGTCTTTCTGTGTATTGGGCATCCCCATCCCTCAAAATACCCCCAGGTAGCAAATTCTGATGGCAGTTCATACCTGTCAGATTTTGCTACTCTTAATCTAAATAAAACTCTGGACCCCAGAATGACAAAGGAGAAGTCCATTTATCAATGCCCAAGGAGCATTTCAACTTTCCTTTGATTAATTATCAGTCTTTCTGTGTATTGGGCAATCCATCCCTGTAAATATAGAGAGCAAATTCTGATAGCATTCTCGATCTGTGAGATTACACTCCTCGATCTAAATAAAGTCCTGAACCCCCAGAATGACAAAGGAGAGTCATATATCAAAGCCCAAGCTGTTATTTCAACTTCCGCTGATTAATTTTCAGTTTCACTGTGTATTGGGCACCCCATGCCTCAAAAACACCCCACAGTACCAAATTATGATGGATATTCGCCTGTAAGATTTTGCTGCCCTCAGTCTAAATAAAACCCAGGACCCCAAGAATGACAAGGAGAAGTCCATATATCAATGCCCAAGGTGTATTTAATCTTTCCTTTGATTAATTTTCATTTTGGCCCTGTATTGTGCACCCATCCCTCAAAACACACCCAGGTAGCAAATTCTGACAGCTATTTGCACCTGTCAGATTTTGCTACCCTCAGTCTAATAAAGCCCTGGACCCCAGAATGACAAAAGAGAAGTCCATATATCAATGTCCAAGCTGTATTTCAACTTTCCTTTGATTAATTTTCAGTTTTGCTGTGTACTGGGCACTCCATCCTTCAAAACACCCCCAGGTAGCAAATTCTGATGCCTATTTGCACTGGTCAGATTTTGCTACCCTCAGTCTTAATAAAACCCTGGACCACAGAATGACAAAGAAGAAGTCCATATATCAATGCTCAAGGAGGATTTTAACTTTTCTTTGATTAATTATCGGTAGTTGCTGTGCATTAGGCTTCCATCCTCCTAAAAATACCCCCAGGTAACAAACTGTAATGGTTATTCGCACCTGTCACAATTTGCTTCCCCCAGTCTAAATAAACCCTGGACAACAGAATGACAAAGAGAAGTATATATCAAAGCCAAGGTGCATTTCAGGTTGGCTTTCATTAATTATCAGTTTTATGTGTATTGAGCACCCATCCTCAAAACACCCCCAAGAAGAAAATTCTGATGGCTATTCGCACCCTGTCAGATTTTGATACCCTCAGTCTAAATAAAACCCTGGACCCCAGAAAAACAAAGGACAAGACCAGAATCAATGTCAAAGTTGTATTTAAACCTCCTGACTAATTTTCAGTGCTTGTGGGATTGCACCGCATCCTCAAAACACCTCAGATAGCAAACTCTGACAGCTATTCCACCTGTCAGATGTTGCTACCCTCAGTCTAAATAATAAAACTCTGGACCCAGAATGACAAAAGACTTCATATATCAATCCCAAGCTGTATTTCAACTTTCCCTTTCATTAATTTTCAGTCTTTCTGTGTATTGGGCATCCCCATCCCTCAAAATACCCCCAGGTAGCAAATTCTGATGGCAGTTCATACCTGTCAGATTTTGCTACTCTTAATCTAAATAAAACTCTGGACCCCAGAATGACAAAGGAGAAGTCCATTTATCAATGCCCAAGGAGCATTTCAACTTTCCTTTGATTAATTATCAGTCTTTCTGTGTATTGGGCACCCCATCCCTCAAAACACCCCCAGGTAGCAAATTCTGACAGCTATTCGTACCTGTCAGATTTTGCTACCCTCGATCTAAATAAAGTCCTGAACCCCCAGAATGACAAAGGAGAAGTCCATATATCAAAGCCCAAGCTGTTATTTCAACTTCCCTTTGATTAATTTTCAGTTTCACAATGTGTATTGGGCACCCTCAAAAAACACCCCAGGTACCAAATTATGATGGATATTCGCACCTGCAAGATTTTGCTGCCCTCAGTCTAAATAAAACCCAGGACCCCAGAATGACAAAGGAGAAGTCCATATATCAATGCCCAAGGTGTATTTAATCTTTCCTTTGATTAATTTTCATTTTTGCTCTGTATTGTGCACCCATCCCTCAAAACACACCCAGGTAGCAAATTCTGACAGCTATTTGCACCTGTCAGATTATGCTACCCTCAGTCTAATAAAGCCCTGGACCCCAGAATGACAAAAGAGAAGTCCATATATCAATGTCCAAGCTGTATTTCAACTTTCCTTTGATTAATTTTCAGTTTTCCTGAGTATTGGGCACCCCATCCCTCAAAACACCCCAGGTAGCAAATTCTGATGGTATATTCGCAACTGTCAGATTTTGCTACCTCAGTCTAAATAAAACCCAGGACCCCAGAATGACAAGAGAGAAGTCCATATATCAATGCCCAAGCTGTGTTTCAACTTTCCTTTGATTAATTTTCAGTTTTGCTGTGTATTCGCACCCAGTTCCTCAAAACTCCCCCCATGTAGAAATTCACAACGACTATTCGTGACCTCAGATTTTGTTACCTCAGTCTCAACCAAACCAGGACCCCAGAATGACAAAGGACAAGACCATATGGCAATCATAGCTGTATTTCAACATTCCTGTGATTAATTTTCAGTTTTTCTGTGTTGGGCACCCATCCTCAAACAAAGCAGGTAGCAAATTCTGGCAACTTATCATACCTGTCAGAATTTGCTCTCCAGTCTAAATAAAACCCTGAACATCAGAATGACAAAGCAGATGTCCATATATCAATGCCCACACTGGTTTCATATTTCCTTTGATTAATTATCAGCTTTGCTATGTATGGGCACCATCCCTCAAAAACACCCCCAGGTAGCAAATTCTGATTTCTATTTGAAACGTCAGATTTACACCTCAGTCTAAGTAAACCTACTGATCCCAGAATGACAAAGGAGATGTCCATATATCAATGCCCATGATATTTCAACATTCCTTTGATTGTTTTTCAGTTTTTGCTGTGTATTGGGCACCACACTCCATAACACCCCAGGTAGCACATTCTGATGCCTATTTACCTGTCAAATTTTGCTACCCTCAGTCTAATAAAACCTGGACCTGGCAGAATGACAAAGTAGAATCATATATCAATTCCAAAAGCATTTCAACTTTCCTTTGATTAATTATCAGTTTTGCTGTGTATTGGGGATCCCATCCCTCAAAACACCACCAGGTAGCAAATTCTGACAGCTATTCGTACCTGTCAGATTTTGCTACCCTCAGTTTAAATAAAACCCTGGACTCCAGAATGACAAAGGAGAAGTCCATATATCAGTGCCCAAGCTGTAGTTCAACTTTCCTTTGATTAATTTTCAGTTTTTCTGTGTATTGGGCACTCCATCCCTCAAAACACCCCCAGGTAGCAAATTCTGACAGCTATTCGTACCTGTCAGATTTTGTTACCCTCCGTCTAAATAACACCCTGGACTCCAGAATGACAAAGGAGAAGTCCATATAGCAATGTCCAAGCTGTATTTCAACTTTCCTTTGATTCATTTTCAGTTTTGCTGTGAACTGGGCATCCCATCCCTCAAAACAAGCCCAGGTAGCAAATTCAGACGGCTATTCGCATCAGTCACATTTTGCTACCCTTAATCTAAATAAAGCCTGGACACCACAATATCAAAGATGAAAGTCTAAATATCAATGCCTAATGTGCATTTCAACTTTTCATTGATTATCAGTTTTGCTGTGACTTGGGCACCCCATACCTCAAAACACCCAGAGAGTGTAAATTCTGATGGCTATTACCACCTGTCAGATTTTGCTACCCTCAGCTAAATAAAACCCTGAACCCCAGAATGACAAAGGAGAAGTCTATGTATCAATGCCCAAGCTGTATTTCAACTTTCCTTTGATTAACTTTCAGTTTTGCTGTGTATTCGGCACCCCATCAAAAATATAACCCCAAGGTAGCAAATTCTGACGGCTATTCGCACCTGTCAGATTTTGCTACCCTCAGTCTAAATAAAACCTTAGACCCCAGAATGACAAAGGACAAGTCCATAAATCAATGCCCAGCTGTATTTCAACTTTCCATTGATTAATTTTCATTTTGCTGTCTACTGTGCACCGCATCCTCAAAACACTTCCCAGGTAGCAAATTTGTTGGCTATTTGTGCCTGTCAGAATTTCTGACCTCAGTCTAAATAAAACCCTAGACCCAGAATGACAAATAAGAAGTCCATATACCAATGCCCTAACTGTATTTCAACTTTTCTGTGATTTTCAGTTGTGCTGTATATTGGGCACCCATGCCTCAAAAAACAACACCAGGTAGTAAATTCTGATGGCTATTCATACCTGTCAGATTTTGCTACCCTGAGTCTGAATAAAACCCTGGACCCAAGAATGACAAAGGAGAAGTCCATATATCAATGCCGAAGCAGTATTTCAACTTTCCTTTGATTAATTTTCAGATTTGCTGTGTATTGGGCACCCCATCCCTCAAAACACCCCCAGGTAGCAAATTCAGAAGGTGATTCTCACATGTGGGATTTGGCTACCCTTAGTATAAATAAACCTTGGACACCAGAATGACAAAGGAGAAGTATATATATATATATATCTATATATATATAGATATATATATATATGAATGCCGAAGCTGTATTTCAACTTTCCCTTGATTAATTTTCAGTTTTTGTGTATTGGGCACCCATCCTCAAAACACCCCTAGGTAGCAAATTGATGGCTATTTGCACCTGTCAGAGTTTGCTGTCCTCAGTCTAAACAATCCCAGGACCCCAGAATGACAAAGAAGAAGTCCATATATCAATGTCCAAGGAGGATTTCAACTTTCCTTTGATTAATTACTAGTTTTGTTGTGTGTTGGGCACGCTATCCTCAAAACACCCAGAGGTAGTAAATTCTGATGGCTATTACCACCTGTCAGATTTTGCTACCTCAGGTAATAAAACCCTGAACCCCAGAAAGACAAAGGAGAAGTGCATATACTGTATCAATGCACAAGCTGTATTTCAACGTTCCTTTGATTAATTTTCAGATTTGCTGTGTATTTGGCACCCCATCCTCAAAACACTCCCAGGTAGCAAATTCAGAAGGTGATTCTCATGTGGATTTGGCTACCCTTAGTATAAATAAAAATCTTGGACACCAGAATGACAAAGGAGAAATATATATATATGAATGCAAGCTGTATTTCAACTTTCCATAATTAATTCTCAGTTTGATGTGTATTGGGCACCCCATCCTCACAAAACACCCCAGGTAGTAAATTTGACAGCTATTAGTACCTGTCATAGTTGCATACCCTCAGTCTAAATAAAACCCTAGATCCCAGAATGACAAAGGAGAAGTCCATAGATCAATGCCCAAGCTGTATTTCAACTTTCCTTTGATTAATTTTCAGTTTTGCTGTGTATTCGGCACCCCATCCCTCAAAACACCCCTGGGAAGCAAATTCTGATGGCTATTCGCAAGTGCCAGATTTTGCTACCCTCAGTCTAAATAAAAACTTAGACCCCAGAATGACAAAGGAGAAGTCCATATATCAACGCCTAGCTGTATTTCAGCTTTCTTTTGATTAATTTTCATTGTTGATGTTTATTGTGCACCCCATCACTCAAAACACCCCCAGGTAGTAAATTCTGACAGCTATTCGTACCTGTCATAGTTTGCTACCCTCAGTCTAAATAAACCCCTGGATCCCAGAATGACAAATGAGAGGTCCATAGATCAATGCCCAAGCTGTATTTCAACTTTCCTTTGATTAATTTTAATTTTTGCTGTGTATTGTGCCCATCCTCAAAAAATTCTCTAGGAGCAAATTCTGATGGCTATTTGCACCTGTCAGAGTTGCATACCCTCAGTCTAAAACAACCCAGGATCCCAGAATGACAAAAAAGAAGTCCATATAACAATGTCCCAGGAGGATTTCCAACTTTCCTTTGATTAATTACCAGTTTCACTATGTGTTGGGCACGCCATCCTTCAAAACACCCAGAGGTAGTAAATTCTGACGGCTATTACCACCTGTCAGATTTTGCTACCCTCAGGTAAATAAAAACCTGAACCCCAGAAAGACAAAGGAATTAGTCCATATGTCAGTGCACAAGCTGTATTTCAACTTTTCTGTGATTACTTTTCAGTTTTGCTGTGTATTGGGCACCCCTTGCCTTAAAACACCCCCAGGTAGCAAATTTTGTTGGCTATTCACACCTGTCAGATTTTGCTACCCTCAGTCTGAATAAAACCCTGGACCCAAGAATGACAAAAAAGAAGTCCATATAGCAATGCCCAAGCAGTATTTCAACGTTCTTTGATAAATTTTCAGTTTGCTGTGTATTGGGCACATCATCCTCAAAACACCCCAGGTAGCAAATTCGGATGGCTATTCTCACCTGTCGATTTGGCTACCCTCTTAGTCTAAATAAACCTTGAACACCAGAATGACAATGGAGAGGTCTACATGAATGCCCAAGGATTTCAACTTTCCCTTGATTAATTTTCAATGCTCAGTATTGGGCACCCCATCCTCAAAACACCCCAAGTAGCAAATTCAACGGCTATTCGCACCTGTCAGATTTGCTACCTCAGTCTAAATAAAACCCAGGACTGAGAGAATGACAAAAAAAGTCCATATGAATGCCCAAGGAGGATTTCATTCCCTTGATTAGTTACCAGTGTTACTGTGTACTGGGCACCTATCCTCAAAACACCCCCAGGTAGCAAATTCAGACAGCTATTCGCATCTCTCAGATTTTGTTACCCTCAGTCTAAATAAAACCCTACACCCCAGAATGACAATGGACAAGATCATATAGCAATACCCAAGCTGTATTTCAACTTTCCTCCGATTAATTTTCTGTTTTTCTGTATGTTGGGCACCCCATCCCTCAAAACAGCCCAAGGTAGCAAATTCTGACAGCTATTCGTACCTGTCAGAATTTGCTACCCTCAGTCTAAATAAAACCCTGAACATCAGAATGACAAAGGACAAATCCATATAACATTGCACAAGCTGTATTTATCTTTCCTTTGATTAATTTTCAGTTTTGCTGTGTATTTGGCACCCCATCCCTCAAAACACCCTCAGGTAGCAAATTCTGTTGGCTATTTGTGCCTGTCAGAATTTTCTACCCTCAGTCTAAATAAAACCCTGGACCGAGAAATGACAAAGAAGAAGTCCATATATCAATGCCCACGCTGGATTTCAACTTTCCTTTGATTAATTATCAGTTTTGCAGTGTACTGGGCACTCCATCCTTCAAAACACCCCCAGGTAGCAAATTCTGATGCCTATTTGCACTGGTCAGATTTTGCTACCCTCAGTCTTAATAAAACCCTGGACCACAGAATGACAAAGAAGAAGTCCATATATCAATGCTCAAGGAGGATTTTTACTTTTCTTGATTAATTATCAGTGTTGCTGTGTATTGGGCTTCCATCCTCAAAATACCCTCAGGTAACAAACTGCTACGGTTATTCGAGACCTGTACAATTTGCTTCCTCAGTCTAAATAAACCCTGAACACCAGAATGACAAAGGAGAAGTGTATATATCAAAGCCCAAGCACATTTCAGTTGGCTTTCATTAATTATCAGTTTTGCTGTGTATTGGGCACCCATCCCTCAAAACACCCCCAAGAAGAAAATTCTGATGGCTATTCGCACCTGTCAGATTTTGATACCCTCAGTCTAAATAAAACCCTGGACCCCAGAAAAACAAAGGACAAGACCATAGATCAATGTCCAAGCTGTATTTAAACTTTCCTGTGACTAATTTTCAGTGCTTGTGTGTATTGTGCACCCCATCCCTCAAAACACCCCCAGATAGCAAACTCTGACAGCTATTCCTACCTGTCAGATGTTGCTACCCTCAGTCTAAATAAAACCCTGGACCCCAGAATGACAAAGAAGATTTCCATATATCAATCCCCAAGCTGTATTTCAACTTTCCTTTCATTAATTTTCAGTCTTTCTGTGTATTGGGCATCCCCATCCCTCAAAATACCCCCAGGTAGCAAATTCTGATGGCAGTTCATACCTGTCAGATTTTGCTACTCTTAATCTAAATAAAACTCGGGACCCCAAAATCGACAAAGGAGAAGTCCATCATCAATGCCAAGGAGCATTTCAACTTTCCTTTGATTAATTATCGATCTTTCTGTGTATTGGGCTCCCATCCTCAAAAACACCCCCAGGTAGCAAATTCTGACAGCTATTCGCATCTGCAGATTTGCTACCCTCGATCTAAAAAAGTCCTGAACCCCAGAATGACAAAGGAGAAGTCCATATCAAAGCCCAAGCTGTTGCAACTTCCCTTTTGATTAATTTTCAGTTTCACTGTGTATTGGGCACCTATGCCTCAAAACACCCCAGGTACCAAATTATGATGGATATTCTGCACCTGCAAGATTTTGCTGCCCTCAGTCTAAATGAAAACCTAGGGACCCCAGAAACAACAAAGGAAGTCCCATATCAATGCCCAAGGTGTATTTAATCTTTCCTTTGATTAATTTTTCATTTTTGCTCTGTATTGCTGCACCCATCCTCAAAACATTACAACCAGTAGTAAATTTGACAACTATTTGCACCTGTCAGATTTTGCTACCCCAGTCTAATAAAAACCCTGGACCCCAGAATGACAAAAGAGAAGTCCACTATCAATGTCCAAGCTGTATTTCAACCTTTCCTTTGATTAATTTTCAGTTTTGCTGTGTAATGAAGCACTCCATCCTCAAAATACCCCCAGGTAGCAAATCCAGTGCCTATTTGCACTGGTCAGATTTTGCTACCCTCAGTCTTAATAAAACCCTGGACCACAGAATGACAAAGAAGAAGTCCATATATCAATGCTCAAGGAGGATTTTTACTTTTCTTTGATTAATTATCAGTGTTGCTGTGTATTGGGCTTCCCCATCCCTCAAAATACCCCCAGGTAACAAACTGTAATGGTTATTCGCACCTGTCACAATTTGCTTCCCTCAGTCTAAATAAACCCTGGACACCAGAATGACAAAGGAGAAGTGTATATATCAAAGCCCAAGGTGCATTTCGAGTTGACTTTTCATTAATTATCAGTTTTGCTGTATTGGGCACCCATCCTCAAAACACCCCCAGAAGAAAAATCTGATGGCTATTCGCACCTATGTCAGTTTTGATACCTCAGTCTAAATAAAACCCTGGACCCCAGAAAACAAAGGACAAGACCATAGATCAATGTCAAGCTGTATTTAAACTTTCCTGTGACTAATTTTCAGTGCTTGTGTGTACAGCACCCATCCTCAAAACACCCTCAGATATAAACTCTGACAGCTATTCCTACCTGTCAGATGTTGCTACCTCAGTCTAAATAAAACCTGGACCCCAGAATGACAAAGAAGATTCATATATCAATCCCCAAGCTGTATTTCAACTTTCCTTTCATTAATATTTTCAGTCTTTCTGTGTATTGGGCACTCCCATCCTCAAAATACCCCCAGGTAGCAAATTCTGATGGCAGTTCATACCTGTCAGATTTTGCTACTCTTAATCTAAATAAAACTCTGGACCCCAGAATGACAAAGGAGAAGTCCATTTATCAATGCCCAAGGAGCATTTCAACTTTCCTTTGATTAATTATCAGTCTTTCTGTGTATTGGGCACCCCATCCCTCAAAACACCCCCAGGTAGCAAATTCTGACAGCTATTCGTACCTGTCAGATTTTGCTACCCTCGATCTAAATAAAGTCCTGAACCCCCAGAATGACAAAGGAGAAGTCCATATATCAAAGCCCAAGCTGTTATTTCAACTTCCCTTTGATTAATTTTCAGTTTCACTGTGTATTGGGCACCCCATGCCTCAAAACACCCTCAGGTACCAAATTATGATGGATATTCGCACCTGCAAGATTTTGCTGCCCTCAGTCTAAATAAAACCCAGGACCCCAGAATGACAAAGGAGAAGTCCATATATCAATGCCCAAGGTGTATTTAATCTTTCCTTTGATTAATTTTCATTTTTGCTCTGTATTGTGCACCCATCCCTCAAAACACACCCAGGTAGCAAATTCTGACAGCTATTTGCACCTGTCAGATTTTGCTACCCTCAGTCTAATAAAGCCCTGGACCCCAGAATGACAAAAGAGAAGTCCATATATCAATGTCCAAGCTGTATTTCAACTTTCCTTTGATTAATTTTCAGTTTTGCTGTGTACTGGGCACTCCATCCTCAAAAAACCCAGTAGCAAATTCTGATGGTTGATACCACACTGTCAGATTTGCTACCTCAATCTAAATAAAACCCAGGACCCCAGAATGACAAAGGAGAAGTCCATATATCAATGCCCAAGCTGTGTTTCAACTTTCCTTTGATTAATTTTCAGTTTTGCTGTGTATTCGGCACCCAGTTCCTCAAAACTCCCCCATGTAGCAAATTCTGACGGCTATTCGCACCTCTCAGATTTTGTTACCCTCAGTCTCAATAAAACCCGAGACCCCAGAATGACAAAGGACAAGACCATATGGCAATGCGCAAGCTGTATTTCAACATTCCTGTGATTAATTTTCAGTTTTTCTGTGTATTGCATTCCCCATCCTCAAACACCCAGGTAGCAAATTCTGACAGCTATTCATACCTGTCAGAATTGCTCTCCTCAATCTAAATAAAACCCTGAACATCAGAATGACAAAGCAGATGTCCTATATCAATGCCACACTGGTTCTATATTTCCTTTGATTAATTATCAGTTTTGCTGTGTATGGGCACTCCATCCCTCAAAACACCCCCCCAGGTAGCAAATTCTGATTTCTATTTGCACGTCAGATTTTGCTACCCTCAGTCTAAGTAAAACCCTGGATCCCAGAATGACAAAGGAGATGTCCATATATCAATGCCCAAGCTATATTTCAACTTTCCTTTGATTGTTTTTCAGTTTTGCTGTGTATTGGGCACCACATCCCTTAAAACACCCCCAGGTAGCACATTCTGATGCCTATTTGCACCTGTCAAATTTTGCTACCCTCAGTCTTAATAAAACCCTGGACCACAGAATGACAAAGTAGAAGTCTATATATCAATTCCCAAGGTGCATTTCAACTTTCCTTTGATTAATTATCAGTTTTGCTGTGTATTGGGGATCCCATCCCTCAAAACACCACCAGGTAGCAAATTCTGACAGCTATTCGTACCTGTCAGATTTTGCTACCCTCAGTTTAAATAAAACCCTGGACTCCAGAATGACAAAGGAGAAGTCCATATATCAGTGCCCAAGCTGTAGTTCAACTTTCCTTTGATTAATTTTCAGTTTTTCTGTGTATTGGGCACTCCATCCCTCAAAACACCCCCAGGTAGCAAATTCTGACAGCTATTCGTACCTGTCAGATTTTGTTACCCTCCGTCTAAATAAAACCCTGGATCCCAGAATGACAAAGGAGAAGTCCATATATCAATGCCCAAGCTGTATTTCAACTTTCCTTTGATTAATTTTCAGTTTTGCAGAGTATTGGGCACACCATCCCTCAAAACACCCCAGTTAGCAAATTCTGATGGATATTTACAGCTGTCAGATTTTGCTACTCTCAGTCTAAATAAAACCCTGGACCCCAGAATGAGAAAGGAGAAGTCCATATATCAATGCCCAAGGCTGATTGCAACTTTCCTTTGATTAATTATCAGTTTTGCTGTGTATTGGGCACCGCATCCCTCAAAACACCCCCAGGTAGCAAATTCTGTTGGCTATTCGCACCTGTCAGATTTTGCTACCCTCCATCTACATAAAACCCTGGACCCCAGAATGAGAAAGGACAAGACCATATGGCAATGCCCAAGCTGTATTTCAACTTTCCTGTGATTAATTTTCAGTTTTTCTGTGTATTGGGCGCACCATCCCTCAGAACAGCCCCAGGTATCAAATTCTGACAGCTATTCATACCTGTCAGAATTTGCTACCCTCAGTCTAAGTAAAACCCTGAACATCAGAATGACAAAGAAGATGTCCATATATCAATGCCCACACTGGAGTTCAACTGTCCTTTGATTAATTATCAGTTTTACTGTGCTTTGGGCACTCCATCCCTCAAAACACCCCCCGGGTAGCAAATTCTGATGGCTATTCGCACATGTCAGATTTTGCTGCCCTCAGTCTAAATAAAACCCTGGATCCCAGAATGACAAAGTAGAAGTCTATGTATCAATTCCCAAGGTGCATTTCAAGTTTCCTTTGATTAATTATCAGTTTTGCTGTGTATTGGGGACCCCATCCCTCAAAACACCCCCAGGTAGCAAATTCTGATGGCTACTCGCACCTGTTAGATTTTGCTACCCTGAGTCTAAATAAAACCCTGGACCCCAGAATGACAAAGGAGAAGTCCATATATCAGTGCCCAAGCTGTAGTTCAACTTTCCTTTGATTAATTTTCAGTTTTTCTGTGTATTGGGCACTCCATCCCTCAAAACACACCCAGGTAGCAAATTCTGACAGCTACTCATACCTGTCAGATTTTGCTACTCTCAGTCTAATAAAACCCTGGACCCCAGAATGACAAAGGAGATTTCCATATATCAATGCCCAAGCTGTATTTCAGCTTTCCTTTCATGAATGTTCAGTTTTTTTGTGTATTGGGCATCCCCATCCCTCAAAACACTCCCAGATTGCAAATTCTGACAGCTGTTTGCACCTGTCAGATTTTGCTACCCTCAGTCTAAATAAAACCGTGGACCCTAGAATGACAAAAGACAAGTCCATATACCAATGCCCAAGCCGTATTCCAACTTTCCTTTGATTAATTTTCAGTTTTCCTGTGTATTGGGCACCCCATCTCTCAAAATACCCCCATGTAGCAAATTCCGACGGCTATTCGCACCTGTCAGATTTTGCTACCTTCCGTCTAAATAAAACCCTGGACCCCAGAATGGCAAAGGAGAAGTCTATATATCAATGTCCAAGCTTTATTTCAACTTTCCTTTGATTACTTTTCAGTTTTGCTGTGTATTGGGCACCCCATCCCTCAAAACACCCCCAGGCAGCAAATTCTGGCGGCTATTCGCAACTGTCAGATTTTGCTACCCTCAGTCTAAATAAACCTTGGACACCAGAACGACAAAGGAGAAGTCTATATATCAATGCCCAAGGTGCATTTCGACTTGACTTTCATTAATTATCAGTTTTGCTGTGTATTGGGCACCCATCCCTCAAAACACCCCCAGATAGAAAATTCTGATGGCTATTCGCACCTGTCAGATTTTGATACCCTCAGTCTAAATAAAACCCTGGACCCCAGAATGACCAAGGAGAAGTCCATATATCAATGCACAAGGTGCATTTCAACTTTCCTTTGATTAATTATCAGTTTTGCTGTGTATTGGGCACCCAATCACTCGAAATACCCCCAGGTAGTAAATTCTGATGGGTATTCGCACCTGTTAGATTTTACTACCCTCAGTCTAAGTAAAACGCTGGACCCCAGAATGACAAAAGAGAAGTCTATATATCAATGTCCAAGCTTTATTTCAACTTTCTTTTGATTACTTTTCAGTTTTGCTGTGTATTGGGCACCCCATCCCTCAAAACACCCCCAGGCAGCAAATTCTGGCGGCTATTCGCAACTGTCAGATTTTGCTACCCTCAGTCTAAATAAACCTTGGACACCAGAACGACAAAGGAGAAGTCTATATATCAATGCCCAAGGTGCATTTCGACTTGACTTTCATTAATTATCAGTTTTGCTGTGTATTGGGCACCCATCCCTCAAAACACCCCCAGATAGAAAATTCTGATGGCTATTCGCACCTGTCAGATTTTGATACCCTCAGTCTAAATAAAACCCTGGACCCCAGAATGACCAAGGAGAAGTCCATATATCAATGCACAAGGTGCATTTCAACTTTCCTTTGATTAATTATCAGTTTTGCTGTGTATTGGGCACCCAATCACTCGAAATACCCCCAGGTAGTAAATTCTGATGGGTATTCGCACCTGTTAGATTTTACTACCCTCAGTCTAAGTAAAACGCTGGACCCCAGAATGACAAAAGAGAAGTCCATATATCAATGCCCAAGCTGTATTTTAACTTTCCTTTGATTAATTTTCAGTTTGACTGTGTATTGGGCACCCCATCCCTCAAAATACCCCTAGATAGCAAATTCTGACAGCCATTTGCATCTGTCAGATTTTGCTACCCTTTGTCAAAGTATCACCCAGAACACAAGAATGAGAATGCAGAAGGCCTTATATCATTGCCCCAACTTTATTTCAACTTTCTTTAAATTGCTTTTCAGTTTTCCATACACATGGTGCACCACTCCCTCAAAAAACCTTATGCAGCAATATCTGACAGGTATTCATGTCTGTTAGATTTTGCTACCCTCATTCAAAGTATTAGACAGAACACCAGGGCTGAGGTATTTATTTATTTTATTTAGTTTTTGTTGACCGCGTAAGTGCACTAGACAAATTCTGCCTATTTTCAGGCACGACCTGGGGAAGGGTATACAGATGATTGCCAACTGACCTTGAACCAGATTAAGCTGTTGGTGGTATTTTTAGTGAATGAGGGAAATTTTGCCAGGACACCGGGGAAATTCCCCTACTGTGCTGCTGTTTCAGTGGCCAGAGGGGAAGTATGGGCATTGTGGAGTGGCGACTGAGTGCAGCATGGCTCAGTCTAAGCAAGACATGAAGGAGGCGCCGTGAGCGCAGAGCAGTACGAGGACATGCGGTCTTGATGTGTTGACTAAACGGACGTTTCTACTAGCAGGATGGTGCCGATTTCTGGACGAGAGCGAGGCTGAGCCTTTCTATGAAGGGGGTTCCTTTAAGGCTGTCGTGTGGGAGGACCCCTTATTGTTGAACACATTATAGAGATACGGTTCCTTTAATCCGGCAGAAGCGACAGCAGCGGAAGTGATGGCGGGCGGTCGGAGACGGTTCCTACGTTAGCGGTTCTGGCAGGATGAATCCTTGTTTCAGAGCAAAAGGAAGTGGATATGGAGGTTGAGGACCGAGAAGGAGTCAGAGGTGGATAGGGCAATCTACTGAGAGAAACCGAGCAGGATGCAGGAGTGAGAGGTAATGGGCTTGGTTTCTCAACCCTCCATGACCTGTAAGTAAAGTGAATATGACTCTTAACTTTCCTACGATTCCAATAACTAAAGATTCAGGATTTGTATACAATCCTAAGGTGATGGCTGCTTCAAAAATGAATCTGTGACTTTTCAAACAAAGCATAGGCAGCAAGAGGGAGTGACTGAATTTTCTTTTACATTCGACAAAAAGCCTTAAGACTTTTCAAAAGCCGACACTGGGTGCTGGAAAAAAGGAGTTTCTGGTAGTTTGGGGGCAATGGAGAACATGATGGCTCCTGGTCACCCCAAGCTGCTTTATCAGCTGCTGGCTGGAAGCAGAAAGATCATGGAGTGTGGACACCTGACTCTTCATGGGAAAATGTTTGGGGATTGCAGACTGCTTCACCAGACTGGAAACCAGGGGGTGGAGGAGGATAGAATTTCTACCTCTGATACTGCCATTGTAAAAGAAAGTAGCAAGGAGATCAGTGTTCTGTAGTGGAGAGGGAGAATAATTGTGACTGCATTTAAGGATAAGAAGTGTTAATGTAAATAATATTGAGCAGACGAAAGTAGTGGAGAAAGCCAGAAAAACCCTTTATCCAGTTTATTTTCACAGTGTAAGGAGGCAGCACCTAGGAGGAATGCTGTAAGGATTAGGTATAAAGGGGGTTTAAGGAAAGACCAAACAGATATTATGTTGGTAAGACATTAATTAAAGAGTCTTTGAAGTTCTCTCCCAGGGACGATTTGCTTTTATCAACATTTAGGAGAGGACAATTTTGATATTAGCTTAGCTCACCTGCTTTACTTGACATTTTCTGGGAAAGGTACAACCAGGTAAAGTTTTCTCCTTATGGACACCTTTTTTGTTATTCTCTGTCTAAACCTTTGATAAAGTTTGTGATGTTGATGTTTAGGAATGAGGGTGTTCAGGTGGAAGATATTAAATTTTGGTTGGCACATAAGTGTAGTATTAAGTGAACCAGATCCCATTTTGGATTCAGAATTATTTTTGGACAGGAGGGTGGAAATTTAAGGTGAAACTAAAACAAACAGCGACAGGGTGGAACATATTCCTAATTCATTTATGTTAGGAAGAGATAGAGGGTCTGCTTTTACAGTGGGCAGCCCAGGCCTCCTATAGATGTGGATCCAAATCACATTTATCTAATGTCTGTGACCAACCAAAATGTGATAATTGTGGAGAGTGGGTCATATTACTTTATTCTGTTCAAACACGTTAAAAAGCGACTTGTGTGTGAAACAAATCATGCTTTTAAGATTGTCCTAGGGCCCAGAATAAGCAGGCTTGTGGAGTTTGGACCTTCTGATTCAACAAGTGCAAGATGCAGGAGTGTCTCAGCATGAGGTATCCATTGGCATTAAAGGGTGTTAATTCACCAGAACAGGGGTAAACAGAAAGAAGAAGTTAAGATAGTGGGCAAGCGGTTCCAGAAGCGGAAGCTGGGGAAGGGTTGAAAGCTTCTCCAGCCGGTCTGTTATTCAGATGATTTGGAAGAGAAGAGTGGAATGGGTCAGGCGAATCTTCAACCCCCACTAGCCCCTCCATTATTACGGAAGGTCTAGTAGGGACTGCGAAGAATCTGGTGCCGGTAGAGGTAGAAGGTATTGAATCTAAAAATCCATTTGAGGAACTGTCTGGGAGATTCAGAGATGGATATGGGGATACTGATTCCCAAATATCAGTCCAAGAGGAAGGAGAATACAAAAGGATGATTACAAGGGAAAAAAAGAGGAGGAAGAAATGAGAATAGTTCAGGTGGTCAGTTCGGTTTGGTAAGTTATGATGGAGATTACATGAGCTCCTTAAACACCCATAGTTTGTTAAAACCCTGAAAAGGCGTGCAGTATTTCAGGTAATAGCTGATTGCATATATCCATTTGTTTTTGCAGGAAACATGGATGTTTGCTAGTAATCAAGCTAGTGCTTTCACTAAGGATTGGCCATGGGGACCCTCATTTTGGTCCTTTGGTGAAGACAGGGCGGATGGGATTGGAATTCTTTTTAACTCTTTTAACTTTAGGTTACATAAGTTGATAGAAGTCTGTCCGGGGAGGGTATTGATTCTAGAAGGCTGTTGGTTTGCTAAAAAGATCAGATTAATTAATATTTACAGCCCTCAATCGAAAGCTGGGAGGGTTGCATGTTTTTCAGACATACGACCCTTTCTAATAACAACTATTCCAATTCTTTGGGGGTCGGATTTTAATTGTAATATAAAGGGGTACAGAGGTAAAGATAGGTTGGAGCAAGGAAGAAAATCTATTGTGATTCGGTATGTCTTCAGAATATTGTGAAACAACAGACCTGGTAAGTTGTATGGATAGTAAGGATGGGGGCTTGTTAGGCACTTTTTACAAAAAGGAAAAGTTTTATGATTGATTATTTGTTTTATATCTAAAAGAATCCGTTCCATAGTCACAGGTTATTCCTATGGAATTCTCGGACCATGCTCGATACTTATCAAGGTTGGGACACAGCAAGGGTTTCTTAGTCATAAAGCTATATGGAAATTGAATCGTCAATCCTTCAAGAGGTGGTAGTTTCAAATTCCATTAGCTGTATTCTGAATGCCAGGTTGTCAGTGGTCTTTTTGTATCAAGATCTTGGGGTTTGGTGGCAGGAAACTAAACAGATTGTATTGGGTGGTTTAAACAATATGAGGTTAGGAAGAGGAGCAAAATTTTCTTGATTATCTTAAACTCAGAAACCAGCTCCAATATATTCTATCTATGCGAATTCTTCTAGAGGTAATTTTTTCAGAACAGATAGCCGAAATTAAAGGTCTAATGAAGAAGAGACAGTATGATAGAGCAAAATCATTGCAAGCATTAATTCAGAATCATTTAAAAAATCTGTGTTTGGAGACCCTTTCGAACTATGTAAAGCAGTTAAGGAGAAGGGAGACATTAGAATTTTAGTCAAGGAGATACTAAGGTTTCTTCTATCACTGCACTAGGAGAAATTATTAAAGAGCACTTTAGGGATCTTGAACCAAGGTTGCTCCATCTCACTCCTGATTAATCAGTTTTAGGGGCCTAGTTTAAAGAAAATAGGGACAATGATGGTCTGAAGAAATTAGCGTCCTTTTCAAAATCTGAAATTCTGAAAGTTATTAACTCACTAAAGCAGAATGTGTCCCCTGGTATAGATGGGTTATCCAATGGTTTTTATAAAGTTTTTCATCTGAATTAGTAGAATGTCTCTGGTTAGTGTTCAATTTTTTCTACAACAGGGGTGATGTTAAATTCTTTTTACAGAAGGAACGTCAGATATATATCTTTAAATCTGGAGATAGGGGTGATTTTAGGAACTGGAGGCCTTTAACTCTTTTAATTCAGATTATAAAATCTTGACTACTATAATTAACAATAGACTGAAGGGGTGGTAGAGGTTGTTTTTACCGATTCAACACAGTGGGATTCCAAATAGAAGAATTCATTCAATATTGGGTTTAATTAGAGAGACATAATTGAGAAGGTTGGGCAAGGGGATCAGTCGGGGTAATTGTGATCGGTGGATCTTGAAAGCATTTGATAGGGTCGATCATGAGTTTTATTTTCATCTCAAGTGGTTTGGTATTCACGAATTATCATACAGCTCATAATGGGGTTATACAATAAGCAAAGTTTATCCAGTTTTGAAAGGTACTTTGGGGGAGGTTTTATTATAGAAATGTGAGTGCGGCAGGGGTGTCCATTAAGCCCGCTTTGTACAACTTTTCTTTAGAACCTTTAATAAGAGCAATCTAGTTCCACCCTTGTAGTCGGGAATAAAGGTGCCAGGGACTTGAACACTTGTCTTATACAATCATTAGGATGATATTTGTCTATATTTCTCTAACTATATGGATTTTCTAGTTTCTATACAGTGTTTAACACTTATGCAGAGGTAGCGAATGCTAAATTGAATACACATAAATCAAGAGGGTTGTTGTTGGGTAATTATCAAAGAGTTGTTTTCATTTAAATAGTTGAATTTTCTCTAAAACCCTCGAAAATAATTAGGGAGAGTTTATGAATCAAAATTGCCCATTGGAGGTTTGGTCAGGTGTTCTAGACATAATTCTACAGAAAGTAATGATCTGGAAAAGGTTTAAATTTTCTAAAATTAAAGATTCAGATAATAAAGCAATTTATTTTACCTAGACTGCACTATATAGCATGATTTTCCATTACCAGTACAGCTAGAAACAAAATTATATAGCATCTGTTTCCAGATGCTATAGGAAAGCAAATTGAATCAGTTAAGAGGATGCACATATCTTGACAGAAAAACAAGGGGGTTAGGGATGGTGGACCGGTAGTATTTTGTTTCTAAGCTATTCTTCGCCTTTCTTTAAAGAAAAGTTTAGGGTGTTCTACAGAGCTAGACGTTTTAGTATTCGGAACGGTTTGCATGCATACCTGAGTATGTGGAGACCTTTGGCTCCGAAATAGTCTCTGAATTTAGGACTCGGAATATTTTAAGCCAGCGGCACAGAAATTGTTTAAATGGAAAATCTCAAAAGACATGATTTTAAGATGTACAGCAAAGGGGTTGTACAAAGAAATTATGGTTCAATTTTTCAGATAGAACCAAACTTTAAAAATTGTCCGAGTGATAACAAAAGTAATGTGTTGGAGCAGTTAAATAATAATAAACTTCCCCCTTATATGTAGGAAAATTTATAGCTAATTATGTATGGGAGACTAAATGTAAGAAGTGCAGCTAAACATAAGTCAATTGAAGAAAAGTTGTCCTTATCCAGATTGTGTTAATCTTGAGAGGCGATGGAGCATTTTTTGCATTGTTCTTTTCCTCCAAATTATGGGGTTTTCTAGCTCCAGGTATGGGATCTCCCATAGTTAGCAAAAATGGATTATGATCTCCTGGTGATTGGTATTTTCCTCATTTTTGAGTGGTTTTGAGAAAAATACATTAAGAGTCTTTTGGCTAGTTTGCGGTTTTGCTTATGGCAAACTAGAGTTCAATAGGTGTTATACCAAAGAGACCATCATTTGAAGGCTTTAAATTTATGTAACCAATGTTTTGCATAAAGTTTATATGGAAGAATGTCAAATATATGATGTGGGTAAAGTCAAAGTTTGGTGGAGGGATTTCTTCACTTTATTAAATATAAGTAAAAAAAAAAAAAAGAAGGGAGAAAATAATAAGAATAATAAGTAAGCATATAAATGTTTAGAATTTGCTTTTGTTAATTGTGAAGAGTTGGAGTGTATGAGTTTAAGCTTACTTTCACTTTTGTTCTTAGTTTATTTACAGAAATATGAGGGTGTATTGATTTGATGTTATTTGTTGTTTGAGTTTGATGTATATGTGAATATTTAATAAAGTTACCCCTACTCTGCGTAGGTGGAGCCTTTGCGCTGGCTGCATGATGGCCAGTTCGCATGATCCGCTGGAGGAGATTGATGCTACAAGCTCAGGGGAGTGGGCCTCCTCCTCTTTGCTACCTTTACTAGAGGCCTCAGAAGAGCGTTTGGATGTTGCTGCTACGAGTGGCACGACTATAATCGAACCGGATTCTGTTTCTCCTGCTGTGCCTATTGACAAGATTTCAGATGTACCTGTTCGGGCTGGGGCTCTTTCATCTGCTTCCAGCCTTCAGGAGAAACACCTGGCTTTAGTCCTGCAATTGCAGCTCCTCGACACTGAGATAGCGTCTTCTCTTTGAGGCATCACCACGGACGCCTATTCACAGCCCTTCTTCCCGTGGCCTTTGACTCTGAAAGCCCCAGCACGACGTCCTACCATGCGAATTCACCTCTGTCTCTTCTGCATTAGTGAAACCGCCGACTACTGTTGCCGATCGACTCCAACCCACTTTGGAAGCCGACTTGCACCAACAAGATAGCGGACCCCTTACTACTGCCTTATCTAGCGATGGCTCATCAACTGTAAGTGCCTCTCTTCTGACTGTTGAACCTTTGCCTGTTTCAAACAAACCCTCCACTTCTGCAGTATTTTTTTCTGCCACTCAAGAACCTGGCTGGTCTAAGCGTAAAGTTCCTCTTTCCACAAAAGGCTAAACCAACCAGGGCGATCACTGAACTGGTCCCCAGATAAAGCGCTAAAAATGCAGGTTGGGAGAAAGAGTGTTGGAGGTTTGGACCCCAGACTCTCAAGACCCAATATATTTGAATATGCTTAAAAATCTACTGTTAAGGACTTCCTGACTCCAGAACCTGGGGTGTGACTCTTTCTCAAACCACTCGGGACCTGACTCTCTTAGTAATTGTACTACCACCCACTGATTCTGTAGCAGGTTATGGTTTGGAGGGTACTAAGACTGTTTAATGGGACCTTCTTTGTATACTTCTGCTACTGTATCTAATGGTACTAATTTTAAGCTGCAGATTTATTTTCATCCAAGGTGAACCTGCACCGAGAAGAAATGCAATTGAGACTGCTTTATAAAGTGATTTAGAACTCCCCCTGACCATTTGTATGTTGCCAAATCCCGACCAAAGGTCTATAAATTTTTCTTGCAGATTTTTGCTTTAATTAATATTGGTAATTCAAACTTTGATATTAGCTTTAAGCAAATGTCTGGGCTTGACAGATTTTGGGCCCAATATGATAAGCTACAATCCACACCTGTTTTGTCCACTTTCAAGCCATTCCCCTCACTAAACCAACTATCGTAATATTACCGTTGTTTTCAAAAATAGAAGGTGTCAACGTTGAAGACATTCTATTTTGGTTGAATAAGCGGTGTGAGAGTTCTGAACCGGCCTGTTCCTAATCTTGACAGTGAACAAATCTGGGATGGTAGTTGGAGATACGAGTTAAACTCTTTCCTACTAACACTGGCGAAACATTTGCCTAATTTCTATTTTTTAGTAAAGACAAGGGTTTCATTTTATGCTGGACAGCCAAGTCATGTTTAAGTGCGGTTCATGCACTCATTTGAGTTCAGCCTGTGACACTCTAAAATGTAGCCACTGCTTTGAATATGGTCATACTTCTACAAAATGCTCAAATTCTTTTAAATGTAACCTGTGTGAGGGAACTGGCCATGCTTATGGCCGATGCCCCTGGGCATCTCACAATAGGGACGATTGTCCTTCCCATGACGGTTTAATTACTGTCACCCAACAGTTACACGCTCATAAATTGGCCTCTTCTACCTTGGACACTGATTCCCCTCCTTTACCAATAATTACTTCCGACAACCTCCCCACAGTCCCTGCTTTAGATTCCCAAACTTCCTTGAAAGTAGTATCTCCTACTGATCCTTCTGTCCCTCCTCCAGTTACTAATTCTACAATACCAGATAATGCTATGCCTCCCCCCCCCATACAGGTTTAGGCGTAGATGTTCCTAGTTTTACTACTGTCACTCATAAAAGAACTAGAAGAGGCCTTGCTGTGGCTAGTCACAGTAAAGATAACACTCCTCGTACTTGGGCAAAACCCCAACAAATTTGCAGTTTTAGCCACTGATCTCTCTGACAAAGACTCTGGGGGGGAAGATACTGATACCTCATCACTTCGCTCCTTCTCTGATGGGGCTGATGGGGCTAACACTGACCCAATAGCCAAGCGTGCTAGGCAAAGTCGTAGGGGTAAATCTCCATCCACCTCTTAACTATGTCTTCCCTAACTATTTGTTCCTTGAATGTTAATAGTATTAAAGGGAAAAAAAAGTTGGGTGGGGTTTTTTTAACCCTTACAGACCTCAACTGTGATATTTTCTGTTTCGTGGATACCAGATTAAAAACCCATGGGGAACTATTCCAGGCCTCTAAGACATGGGCTGCCAGACCCTCATTTTGGTCAATCGGACCAGACACTTGTGATGGAATTGGTATTTTATTCTCCAGTTCTGAATTTCAGATATCCAGACTAGTAGACATCTCCCCTGGTAGAGCCTTATTATTGGAGTTTTCCTACAAATCTGAAAGATTTTGGTTGATAGGGATTTACGCCCCTCAAGCTAAAGTCCAGAGGGTTTCACTTTTCATTTGATTAAGCCCTATTTGTACACATCAGACTACTTTTATCGGTAGGGGATTTCAACTGTAGCTTACATCAATCAGATCAGAACCTTCAGACCTCTAAGCTTTTTGTGATTCCACAGCCTTAAATGATATTGTTTCCACTGCAAGGCTTGTGGATGCATATAGGCATTTTCACAAATCTGGAGGGTTTACATTTTAAGGGATGTTGCATACAGGATTGATTTCATTTTTTGTCCAAGGTTCTGATATTACTCTCTTGCAAAACTGTGGAATAGAATTTTGGACCATGTTGCTTTATAAGCCTCTTTTCTTGGGCCTCTGCCCAGCGTTGCAAAAAAGCTGGTTGACGCCTCAATGATTCCTTTTTAAATGATCCTTTTTTTCTTAGAATTTGGCATAAGGAGTTTCTAGCTCGTTTGTCCGTGGCTGAATTTTATGACACTGGGATGGACTGGTGGAAGGCCTCTAAACAAAGTTGGAAAAACTTTTCAAAGCGGCTGATAAAATACCAGATATTTGAATTACTTATCTTTGAGGCATCAATTACAGCACTTAATTTCCCTGGCTAGTTCTACTACTCATGACTTTAGCCCACAAATTAAAGAGATTAGTGCTCAAATGAGATTGTTTCAGTACAATCGAGCTGACTCTTTGGGTCAGGAAGCTCGTTTTGGTACCCGTGTCACTAATGGTTGTCTTGATTCTTTTCGAGCCTGTAAAGTTAGAATTGAAACTAAACTAGTTTCATCTTTCCAATCTCAGACTGGGGAATTAATTATGTCACCTGAAGGACTGCTTAAACATGTAGAGCATCACATTTTTAATATGTTTGGAATCAAAGCTGATCATGTTAATGCTGAAACCTTTCTTAATTCATTGCAATTACCTCAGCTTTCCAAATTTGACCAAGACATGCTGTCTCTTGATATCACTGAACAAGAAGTACTGTCATTATTCATAGCTTAAGCCCACATTCTGCCCGGGGTCAGGCAGGTTGACTGCACACTTTTATAAAACTTTTCACGGATCTTGTCCCTGTGTTGACTCTATTATATAATGAAATGTTACGTTGTGATACTTTGGCTAACTCAATGAAAGAAGCTTTGTTAATTTTGCTTTTCAAAAAAGGGATCCCTCTGATATTAATAATTGGAGACCTATTAGCCTGTTAAATGTAGACTATAAGAGTCTTGCTAAATTTTACTATCCAGAATGCTTAAAATTGCATCCCAAATGATAAGTTCTACCCAAACTTGTGGTATCCCTGGAAGATATCCTTATGATAATCTTATTTTATTACTTGAAATATTAGCTTTAGGAACAAAAAGCTATTTCAGGGTGGATATTAAGCTTGGACCAGAAAAGCTTTGACAAAGTCTCTCATGACTACCTATTTCAGGTGTTGGCAGCTTTTGGGTTCCCGGTGTGTTTTCTTTCCTGGATCCGCCTTTTATATAAAGATGTTGTGATACAACCCAATGTCAATGGCTGGGTGGGATTTCCTATTTCTCTAGCCTGTGGTGTTCATCAGGGATGTCTGCTAAGTCCGCTACTTTATAATTTTTATATCGATACTCTTTTGAGAACAATCTTTCTTTGTCCCCACATTGTTGGATTACTTTGTATCCCCTCCTCTCCACCAATCAAAACATTAGCTTATGCTGATGATTTGATTTTAGCGATGATTTTACAACAAAACAGGATGCTATTGTTCAGGTCCTTCATACTTTTTCTTCAGTTTCTGGCTCAAAAATAAACCTTAATAAGAGTATATGTGTGCCATTAGGGCATGACTCTCTTCCCAGTAATGGCCTTTATGCCAGTGTTTCTGTTAAATTAGAATCTTTTCAGTATTTAGGGATTTTTTTTGGATGCGAGAACATGCAAGTCCACAATTGGAACATTGCTTTAAATAAAGCGGACAGTTTGATTGCTAGTTGGAAGCGCCATTTAATTGGAAAGAAAAAACGAATTGTGTTACTTAAAACTTTAGTTGTCCCTATTTTTTTATATCTTAGCTATGTGTTTCCTGCCTATATCCTTGTTTACTAAATTAAATGGAATCTTTTTAATGGTTTCTGGGGATCCAGATTAAACCCTATTAAAAGGAGTTTTACGTACAGGCCTATTAAAGAAGGTGGGATCAATATGATCCACCCTGTTGCTTTTACAGCCTTTTCTTAATTATAATTTTGGAAAAGCTCTAAAACCTGAGGGATACTTTTGGAAACCCTATTTTATGGCATGGTTCTCTCTTTTGTTTGGATAATTGGAATGTTCATTATAAGGGTATTATTACCAAATTTCACGATATTCCTGCCTATGGGAAAGAAAGCTTCAAGTTGGCTTTAACTTGGAGCCTTCTCAGGATTTTGTGTCTTATCCAGATTGATGATATATAATAGAATTTGAGGCTGGAGGCCCAGGAAGAAGTAATTTTTCCTTGTGCCCCCTAATCGTCTCCCTTGGGTACTCCACCAACTTCAGAATCCAAGGTTGCCATCCTATTTATGGGACATGGTTTGGTTATGTAACTATGATAGATTAGGGGTTAATAATAATCACAAACACAAAGCTTTGGATTTGAGGTACTGCCCTAGAGTTTCTTATTTCCACATTTTTGAAACTCAACAACATCTGTGTTCTGAATGTCCGTTTTCCTTAGATATCTGGTCTACATTAGCTGTTGATTGGTCAGAGCCTTTACTCTCTATTGTTTCTTATGAACATATTATGTTTTGTACCAATGACCTGCTTAATGATAAATACCATGTAGATACACTGTATATGATTTTTGCTATTATTCGATATTACATATGGCAAGCAAGATGTTTATTAGTTTTACATCAAAAACTATTCTTAAAATTGAGGTCCTTTGTAATATTGAACAGCTTTATGTTCTGTTAAGAAAAATGATTTTTTAGTTTATCCTAGGCTTCAAGCTGAATCTCTGTGGAAAAATTGTGATGCTTTATTTTCTGTTGTGTAATTCTGGCTTGTTTTTGTTCTAATTGTTGATCTGTGTTTTGTTTTTCTTCTGTAATGAAGCCCAATTTCTTATCAATAAAATTCCCCTACTCTGATGGCAGGGGGATTGTTTGGCCGTCTCGCTGAGATGGCCACTTCACCTTGCACGCCGGAGGGTGAGGATGCTGTTCGGATGGGAGCTTTGGGCTCAGCTCCTATCCTATCAACTCAAGAGGCCATGGATCTCGTTATGGCAGCTGCTGACTTTTCTTCTGGCAGTGCTGCTGAAGAAAGTATGGAATCTGGGTCCGTTTCTATGGACCTACTTGTCTCTCCGTCGGCGACCATTTTTTCTGCTGGTTCTGGTCTGTTGGAGTCCCCTGGTTCACAGGATCCTCTTCTTGCACAGCAGGAGTGGCTGAGAGTTTGCACAGCATAGGCAGCGGACCTTCTGTTGGTGTCTCCTGTTTCCGAGGGGACCAGTATTGAGAGGGACCGGGTAGAGCAAGTACTCCGGTCGGATGCTTGTTCTGAGATGATGGTTCCTCCCTCTGTGGACTCTCTGATATTTGCTCAGGCTGGCAGTTCTTGCAGTGCTGTTCCCATGTGCCCAAAGCCTTTGGACCTTCCTTCTGCACTTCCGACTTTGCAGCCTGATGCTGCTAGAAAACCTAGACTGGGTATGCCTCATGCTGTACTGAACATTCCTCCTCTACTGCCTGTTCCTCCTACACCTTTGGAGCAAACATTTTCCTTTTTGGATCACTGTAAGTCTTCTAAGTGGGGTCATTTGGCTCCTGCACCACCTCTTGTAGCCTTCCTGGACGCTCCCTGGTCTCCTGAAAGGGCCCTCTCGGCAGCTGGCTGGGTCTTGGTGGCTTCGGGACACTTTACTCCAGACCCTTCTGATCCCTCCTATAGATGGATGTGTTCTTCTACTGTGGCCACCAATGTCTACCCTGCAATGAGCTCCATCACACCCCGGGGTAATTCTCAGAACTTATTGCCTATTGTAGCTAATGCTAGTTCTTCTGGTGTCCGTACCACACCTGAAGCTGTATCTACTTTGTCTGCTGAACATAGGATGGGACCTGGCCCTGAAGCTTTGGCTGAACACCAGGAGAAGTCTTCCCTGGCCCCTTTGTTTAAACTTGCTGATTTGTTTCACTCCACATGGGAACCTGCTCCCCGGAGGAACGCAGTTCTGCTTTTATACAAAGGGGGCTTGAAACATGCTCCTGACAGGTTGCTTATTGCTAGGTCTCTGTTGAAAAAATCTATGAAATTCTTTTCCTCTGAGATTTTTGCTTTAATTTCATTAGGAAATGGTAATTATGTTGTCAGTTTCAAAAATGTGTCAAATTTGAATAGGTTCTGGACTCAATATAATGCTCTTAAAAATAACCCTTTATGGGTACCTTTTCAGGCTATACCCCTTACTAAGCCTCTGATTAAAACCATTACAGTTTTGTTTAAAAATGAAGGGGTTAATGTCGAAGATATCCTTTTTTGGTTGCGGCAACGTTGTGAAATTTTGGGATGACCTACCCCTACTATGGATAGTGAGCAGATTTGGGATGGGGGTTGGAAGGTGAAGGTTAAACTTTTTTCCACTAATTCTGTTTCTGTACACCTTCCCAGTGTATTTTTTTGGGGTTGGGATAAGGGGTCTATTTTCTATATTGGGCAGCCCCGATCCTGTTTTAAATGTGGCTCTCGTTCCCACCTTAGTTCAGCCTGTGACATAACCAGATGTAGTCATTGTTTGGAGTACGGCCATCTGGCCTCGGCATGTTTGAATCTTTTTAAATGCAACTTATGCGAACAAACCGGTCATGCCTATGGCCGATGTCCTTGGGCCTCTCACAATCGTGAGGACTTCCCCTCACATGAAGGTCTTATCAATCAGGCTCAGCATGCTTTAGCTACGCAGGTTGCTATTGCTCAGTCTGTACCTGTCGATATTGCACCTGCCTCAGAGCCAAATATTACTCCCCCAATCCCTCCCCCTGTGCCTCTGGTTGCTGCACCTACTCCCTCATGTTTGGCCACAGATTTGGCTTTGGTTGATGTTGTTGTCCCTGCTGGCCCCCTTGTAGTTAGTCCTGCAGACCATATGCCCCCCTCCACCCCCCCAAAATCCCCTTTATGGTAGTTCCCCCTAGGAAATGGAATAGACATGGTAAAACCATGTCTGAGCCGAAATCTCTCTAGAAACCCATACCCCCTATGGAAGCCATTACCTCCAAAGGATCCTGTACCAGTAGGAAATATTTTTGCCCCTTTAGAGGAGGATAGTGGTGGGGATTCGGGTGATGAGACTGATATCTCATCCATCGTCTCCACTACTGACACTGACAGCCGCTCTGAGGACTCTATAGCTAAGAGGACTAGACATAGATAGGCGGGAAAACCCCCTTGAGAATTTTTTCCAGAGTAGGATTTCCTGATTTCATCTTTTTTTTTCCTCTTATGTCTTCCTTAACATTTTATATTTTAAATGTTAATGGTATTAAGGGTGAGAAGAAACGTGTTGGGTTTTTTTCCCTTCTTAAAACCTTTTCCTCAGACATTATTTGCCTGCAGGACATTCGTCTGAAGTCTCACTGGGATCTTCAGCATGCCTCTCATTGTTGGTCCCTGGGGCCTTCCTTTTGGTCTGTGGGAGAGGATACCTGTGATGGCTTGGGCATTTTATTTTCTAATCCTCACCTATCGGTTTTCAGATTAGTGGATATACACCCAGGGAGGGCTATGTGTTTGGATATTTCCTTTTCTTCAGAACGTTTTCGGGTCATCATGGTCTATGCCCCCCAAACCAAGGCACAACGAATAGCACTTTTTAAAGAAGTACAACCTTTTTTGCATACTTCTCGGTTGGTTGTTTGGTTGGGTGATTTTAATTGTGGATTATCTACTACTGGTAAGGGTTTAGTTACAGATAAACTTTTTTGTGATTCTGTAGCTTTAAAAAGTATTATTTCTACTGCACATATGTCAGATGCCTATAGGGTGTTATATCCTACCTGGGGTTACACATATTTTCAGGGGCCTCTTTGGACCCGCATTGATTTCATTTTTTGTCCACGGTTCTCCAGGTTGTGCGGGCTTTTACTCAGCCTATTGAGTTCTCTGATCATTCCACTCTTACAGGTACTATTTCTTGGGAGGGGGCTCCTAGGTGTAAAAAGAATGGGTGGTGGTTAAATGAATCACTGTTAGAAAACCCTCATATTCGTCAGTTATGGGAGCGAGACTGGGCGGCTCGATTGTCGGTATTGGAGTGTTATGATTCCAATTTAGACTGGTGGGAAGATTCTAAACAAGGTTGGAAAACCTTTTTTCAACATCAGGCACATATTAAATCTACTGCTGAATACATGGGATACTTGCAATTGAGACACCAATTGCAGCATCTTATTTCTGTCTCTGAAACTACCAAACTGGATTACAGTGGGCCTATTGCTAATATAAAGAAACAAATGATGGGCCTACAATATGATAAGGGTAAATCTTTAGAACAGGAATTACAATTTGGCACAACTATGATGAAACACTCTTTGAACCCTTTTACAGAGAACAAAAAATGGATTGATTCTAGATTAATTTCTGTTTTGACTGATGTGCATGACCATGCTGTCAGTGATCCACACCGGCTTTTGGATGTGGTTGAAACTCATATGGCATCCTCCTTAGCCCCAGACCCTGTTATGGCAGACAAGGTGGCTACTCCAATATTGGATAGGCTGCAGCTGCCTACACTGTCTGAGGCCCAACAGCAGGCTTTGATAGCTGATGTTACCTTGGCCAAAATTACTACAGCTGTTCAGGGGTTGCCTTCCAAATCTGCCCCAGGTATGGATGGTCTCAGTGCAGGATTTTACAAATCCTTCTTACGGTCCCTTGGCCCTGTGCTGGTGGTCCTCCTGAATTTTATTTTACGTTCTGGGGAATATGCTCCCTCCATGTCTGAGGCTATTTTGCTTCTTCTATACAAGAAAGGTGATAAGACTAATTTAAGTAATTGGCGTCCCCTTAGTCTGCTAAATTCTGATTTAAAAATTATCAGTAAAATTCTTTTGGCTCAGCTTTCTACACTTACCCTCCTGCTTCTGCACCTGGCACAGACCTGTTCTGTCCTTGGGGCGCAAACAGTAGGACAACTTAATCTATTTAAGAGAGGTGTTTGCCAAGGGAGATGTTGGTACCTTACAAGGGTTCGTTTTTGGTTTGGACCAAGAAAAAGCCTTTAATCGGGTGGTTCATTCATTTTTATTTCTGGTATTAAAAGCCTTTGGGTTCCTGGATCAGTTTATTTGTTGGCTCTCAGCAATGTACAAGGGTGCTGTTCTTATCCCTAATGTCAATGGATGGCTTGGGCACAGGTTGGCTGTTACTAAAGGGGTATGACAGGGCTGCCCACTCAGTCCTGTTCTTTATGCTTTCACCATCAACATTTTTATTTGGTTGATACATGCAAACACTGCTTTGCAGAGCCTTGATGTGCTTCCCTCTCTACCACAACACAAGGTGTTGGCTTATGCTGATGACTTGGTGTTGCTTTTGCCCCTTCACTTTTCTGTCCCTGCTCTAAAAGATTATATTCACCTTTTTTCCATCTCTCCCATTCCAAGATTAATTATAGTAAGAGTAAGGGGGTTGTTAATGGTTCTACCCCTGTCCCGCCCAGTGGAGTTATTGCTGGGATCCCTGTTTCTAGGGAACCTATCAAGATTTTAAGACTATTGTTTGGCCTTGGTGATATGGCCAAGATAAACAGGGATATAGTCTTAGCCAGGGGTTCTCGGATGGTAGGAGAATGGAAAGGGCAGCAACTGTCGAAGAAAAAAGGGTATTGTTAATTAAAACTGTCCTTACCCCTATTTTTTTTTATATATTTCTTATATTTTTCTTCCCCCGTTCAGTATTTGGACACAGCTTTTTAGTGTGTTTTTTCAAGCTTTTTGGGGGTCTTGTTTGAACCCACTTAAGCAGGAGATAACCTATCAGCTGACTGCTGAAGGTGGTGTCTCTATGCTCCAGCCTATTGCTTTCTTTTATAGTCTTTTTGTGGTGTATAACTTTGGCAAGGTGTTGAAACCAGGGGATCTCATTTGGAGACCTTTTTTAGATCACTGGCTCACTTTATGTAGGCCTAGTTGGCAGTCTTGTAATCCTAGACTGTTGTCTAAACTTCCTGCTGTACCTTGTGGTGTAAAAGACTGCATAAAACAGCTTATTAAATGGAATATTACCTCTACTCACCTTTTGACTGCTGATAGGAAAACGGTCTATAGGACTATCTTATTAGCTGAGCGTTCCACTGACATTGTTTTCCCAGAGTGCCCGCAGGTAGTTATTCTCAAGCATTTGCTAAACAAATGTATCCCTCCTTATGCATGGGATTGCTTATGGCTTAGTAATTTGGGGAAGTTAGGGGTTAAGGGGAACAGTAAGCATAAGCAACTGTCTGAAAGATTTTGTCCTCATCCTACTTGTATGCAACTGCTGGAGACTCAGTGTCATTTCTTTATTGAATGTGCTTACATACTAGGGTTGTCATGGTATGACGGTGTCATGGTATACTGTGGTGTCAGAAGTAACGGTATTGATACCGTGGACAATTTCTGATACCACGATAACCGTGATTCACAGTATACCATGGTATTGAGATTTTTCAACTAGTTTTTTTGCATTTTTCAGGGACAACTGTTCCTTACACGCCAATTCTCTCTGATGCAAGAGTTTGAGAAGGCTTCTTTTTTGTGCAAAAATTGTTTTGTGGATGTGACGTCTGCTGTCTGCTGCAGTGCTGTACAGATTAGTAAGTTCAGATTTAGGTGTCCTAATGTGTCCAATCCATAAGTGGACTGATGATGTCGGTTGAGAGACCTTCAGTAAAATTTAAGTCAGTCTTTTGACTTTTTCCTTCCATTTTTAAATTTTCAATGTTCATTTTCAGGACACAGTTTTTTTTTTTTTTTTAGTCATCATTTAGTTTGTGTGTGTCACACAGAGTGCCACACAAGGCACACAGAGGTTAAGTGAGTATTATGCCACCAGTGATATACAAGTAATAACTGCTTCCTTAATAGTAAATAGTGAGAACAGACTGTGCGCAACAGCACACAAAAGTCAATGCGTTGTGTGAGTGCGACTGTATCACTCTCACAATGCACATTAACTGCGCAGTACGCACAAAGTGCAGCACACTGCTTGCACAATAAGCCACACTGTAAATGCATAATGTGCATCATTATTGTCCTTTCTCTGCTGTTCTTTTGGAACAGAAGCAAAAAATGATGTACTGGTTTTAAAATGAGTGACATCCCTCCAAAAAAAGGCAAGGCAAGGCAAAGGCAAGGCAAAATTTATTTAAAAGATGCCCAATCCCAGAGGCTCTGGGCACCATACAAACTTTAAAATGAACATTTGAACATAATAAATACATAACTTATACACAATAAACACAAATCTAACAAGAACCAAAACCTTAACTATAGATGTCCATCTAGACATTAAATGCTTTAGAAAAAAGAAAAGCCTTCAACTGGGCCTTAAAAATATCTACTGATGAAGCTTCTCTGACCATGGTTGGCAAGGAATTCCACAGAACAGGGGCCGCGCCGCTAAACGCTCTATCGCCAGCAGATTTCAACCTAGTTCTGGGAATGGCCAGGAAGTAATCACTGGAGGAATGAAGAGGGCGCGAGGAGAAGACAGGTGACAGAAGGTCTGACAGGTAACCAGGGCCCTGCCCATGTAGGGCCTTATAGGTGATAAGACCCACCTTAAAGAGGACTCTCCATCTGACTGGCAGCCAGTGCAATGCACGCAAAACCGGTGTGATATGACAGAACTTTTGCTGCCCAGTCAACAGCCGGGCAACTGCGTTTTGCACCAGTTGCAATCTGTGGAGAGATCATCCTGTGACCCCGAGATAGAGCGCATCATTACAGTAATCAAGCCTAGATGTGACTAAGGCATGTATCAAGGTAGGGAGGTCCAGAGGCGGAACAAGGGGCTTAATCCTGGCAATGTTTCTGAGATGGTAAAAACAGGTACGAACCACAGAGGATATTTGAGTCTCCATGGTTAAGTCTCTGTCCAAAATCACACCAAGATTTCGTACCCAAGAGGAGGCCTTCAATGGCACAGTTCCAAAAACAAGCCCAGTTTCTGTGTCAAAGACCATCCTATCACGGACTCTGTTCGACTCCACTACCAATACCTCCGTCTTATCGGGGGTTCAGCTGCAACCATCTGGAGGCCATCCAGTCGTTTATCTTGGTCAGACAAATGTTTAGCACTTCTACTGCATTTGATGTTCCTGGGGCAAAGGAGAAATACAGCTGAGTATCATCAGCGTAGCAATGAAAACTCAAGCCATACTTCCTAATGATCCCACCCAGAGGCAGCATGTACACTGCGAACAGCATTGGAGCCAGTACTGATCCTTGAGGAACTCCACAAAGAAGGAGGCTGGGTGTAGATGAGAAATTTCCCATCATAACCCGCTGCCTCCTGTTGGTAAGAAAGGACTCAAACCATTTGATTACATTACCGGTGAGTCCACATAGGTCCCTAAGGTGAGCAAGCAGCACATAATGGTCCACAGTGTCAAATGCTGAAGAGAGATAAAGGAAAACAAGAATTGTCTTGTCTCCCCGATCTCTAGCCCTGAGGAGATCATTCTGCACCCGAACAAGTGCAGTTTCAGTGCTATGTCTGGCACAAAAAGCCGACTGGAAGGGTTTGTACAACTCATGAGATACGAGATGCTCTTCCAACTGAAGCGCTACCACCTTCTCAATAACCTTTCCCAAAAATGGAAGGTTAGAGATTGGACGGTAATTTGCCTTGATCTCCGGGTCCAAAGATGGCTTCTTTAGGAGGGGTCTCACCAGAGCCTCCTTCAAGGCATCTGGAAAGACACCCTCAGAAAGGGAGCACTGTACAATCAAGGTAAACACCGGGCCAACAGAGTCAACGCATCTCATTAAAAAACGCGTTGGCACCGGATCCAGTTCACAAAAGGTATGCTTCATATTGGTTACTAACTCGATAACCTCACTAACCTCCACTGGTCTAAACTCTCCCCAACAAGACAGAGTGCACTCAGAACACATCAGGCGATCGCTGCCAGCTATATCATTGCTGTCTGAAGGAGCCACCCGCCGGATCGAGGACACCCTGTCCGAAAAGAATCGAGCGAAATCCTCACAATCTGTATTGGAAAAAACTCTCCTGAACTGTAGACAGGCAGGATGTAAAAGTCTGCCAACAGTCCAGAAAAGTGAGGCCAGTCGGTTCCTTCCGGCAGCAATCTCCCTAGACAGGAACACTGTCTTCTTACGGTTGATTGCCTCCTGATACACAACATAATGGGCACGCAGGGCCAGTTTGTCCGCATCCAGATGGGATCTCCTCCAGCAGTGCTCCCATCTCCGATCCATCTTCTTCATCTCCATGAGCTCACCATCAAACCATGGCGACCTCAGGTACGAAGTTCTGGGTCATACTCGGACGGGTGCGAGGGAGTTAATGGTGTTGGATAACACCCCATTATAGGTGTCAACCCCGACAACAACACCTCCCACACATGCATCACCCACACTAGACAATTTTGCTGCCACCAAAAACCCTCAGGGGTCAAACCCCATAAAGGGCGACAGCAAATCATCTCGACAGGGGAAGGGCTTATGGCGGGAGCCCCAAGCGTGAACTGCACCATGCAATGATCAGACCAGAGGACCGGATTGATCTTAAGGTCACTAATGTCAAGTCCCAGTGAGAACACCAGGTCCAACATGTAGCCATCCTGATGAGTCGATGCAGTAACAGCAAAGTTGAACAACAAAACACATTTGTTGAGGGTTACTTCCCCCTTGGGACAATTCCACAGTGCCCGACACTACAGCGACAACAGCACCAGGTTTCTGTAGTGTCAGCGTGGGACCCCACCACTGCATTCGGGGGTACTGCACCCCTATCCTCAAAACCACTCAGACTCTGTGTTGGTTATTTAAGTAGCAGGAGGATGGGGGGTCATACAGGTGTCGACCAGCTGTGCTAAATCCATTTGTTGATTGGGCTTGCGCAATAGGCATGGAATGGGGGTGAGGGAGGGATCAGCAGCAGTAACCAGGCACAGCATCAAAATCTGTTATGTTATTTTGTAAACAGTAACACCGTGTAACATGTCATGTGTCATGTCATGTAATGATCATCATGTTAAGTTTTCTTATCTTTATGGGTAACAGAACAAACTGTCTGTGGTTGGTTGTCACTGTGTGTACAGACTCAGACTGTAGACTGGTCAGCCACCTCATCGGTGGGGCCAGTGAGTGACAGATGAGACCGCAGTGATCATTCATTCACATTACTGTTAACTGTTGTGCTGCTGATGCTCTGTCTCGAGTGGTCATGCATGTTCATATTCATTAATTGTAAGTCTGAACTACAGAGAGTTGTCAGTCTGTCAGAAGCACAAAACTGTCAAGGTTAGTGAGACAGAGAATGAGATACACACTGAGAACCTTTTCAGGCTCATTTTTTATTGTTAAATAATAACATAAAATTGCCATGATGCCAGTGCCATTTGCAAGTTGCAGTTTTGCATTACACTTACACTCTGTGTTTTTCAGTTTCAGTGATGAGAATTGGCAGTAGTAGTTTGTGTGTTCCTTCAGTTTTCATTCCCAGTTGTTCCCTGCCCCTCCCTCTATCTGATTCTGCAGCACAAAGTCACTGCTGCCCAGCACACCTGCAGTGTGGATAACAAATTTGATGCCCGCCAACACATGCCATATCCGGAGTGCACTCTGCTTGCTAATCAAAATTCTCTCTGACATCTGCTGCTGTTGCTTCCTGACTCTGAGTCCGAGTCCTCCCTCCCTGTTCTTCTAATGTGATTTGTGATATTTCATACTTGGCATTGGCCATTCAGCTGAATTAGCACATTTAGTGAAGTTGCTGTCTTGTCTTATCTGTCTGCTTGATGCACCCCGAGTCCCTCCAGTCCAATTTCGCTGTGGACCATTTCACGTCTCTCCCTCTGTCTACTCACCTAATGCCCACACTAGAGTGGTCCCTAGGTCTAAGTGAGTCCTACTCCTGACTCATGTCATCTGTGTCACAAAACTTTGGTTGGCTGGCTCAGCTGAGCTCTTGGTTGACTGTGGCTGGGGGCTATCCAACATAAAACCAATAAGAGAAAGTACTTTAATTGCATAATTACCCTTAGCCTAGCTGCTAGCTTAACAATCATAATCACTTGACTCCGCAGCTACCAACCATGGCGCTGAGGATATACAGGCTAATTCCTTTAACGCTATGCAGGACTCCAGTCCTGTTGAGTCACTCATCATATCACAAGACTTGATTTACGAGTCCAAGGTGGTGACAAGATGACTCGAGTCACTTGGGGGGGGGACTACATAAAACAAAACCCAATGGAAAAAGTAATTTAAATTCATTCATTTCTTAATTACTTAAATAGCTAGTAGCTTAAAAATCAACAAAAAAAAAAAGAAATGAGTGCCTGCCACTGCCTCGGCATTGAGGATATATAAGCAGATTCCTTTAATGCCAAACTGCACTCATGTCACAGTCACACGACTCGACTCACAATAGCACAACTCACTCAACCAAAGCAAGCAACTCACATTGGCTCACTGCCTCAGCTGGAGGCTACTGTAGCTAAATATCTATTATATTAAAAAAGGAAAAAAACAGCCAGGCAGCCACCATGGCATTTAGGATATATAGGCTAATTCCTTTAAATGTCACCATCTCTCACAGCTGGCTTAGCTCAGCCAATTGGCTCTGGCTGTTGGCTTGAACTTGGAGTCTTGGACACAGAGAGTGGTGAGTGCAGGCAGGAGTTGTGTTGTGGTTGTGGTGGTAGGGTACTACATTGAGAAAGTAAATATGAAGAACACAGAGCTCTCCAAATGTATTTGCACTACTTACTATTACTTTTATTAACTTAACTTGAGGGGACTGGGGAGGTACTGGGTCTTGGAGGGAGCCCCAAGCTGTGAGGTGAGGATGAAGGAGGGACACTCAGCCTAGTCATAGCCAGACAGTCAGCCTTGATTTTCCAATCAGAACTGTTCTGATTCTGAGTAGTGCTCTTGCTGTGCCTGCTTCTAAAGCTAGTAGCACACTACTTCAGTGAAGTGCAACTCTGCATCTGCAACTCTAGTCTGCACCACCACCAGAAATGGAGTGACTGGACATTCCTTTCATATTCCTCAGCTCTCATCTTTAAGTTGTTGACAATTTAACATAACAAAAATGTAAATCAAACAACTTACTATTCGTACTCCCTGTGCTATTTCAGACCCCTCTCTCTCTCTCTCTCTCTCTCTCCCAACTGTCACAAACTGCTCTCTGCTTAGCCCATCTAGTCAGATTAGTAAGCACTTATCCTGTATTTTTTATTTGTTTCAGTTGCTCTTAACCCAGTTGTTTGTTAGTTACGAGTGATCACTAGTCGCGGAATTTATGTTATTGTCTATGAACTCTGACCTATCTTGTTACTTATGCTTGCAGTTTGTGAAATCTTGATTTGCTTTGAATCATTGTTGCCTCCCTGAATTCAAGATGTATGTATTTCCCTGATTATTCCTACCTGTTGTAATCTCCCGAGTCGTGCCTGAAAATAGTCATGTCTTGGCTATGGTACTCACCCGGTAAACAAAAACTAAATAAATAAAATAAATACATTTTTGTATAGTCTTTTTGGTATTGGTAGCATTTTGTGCTGTAAGCTAACAGTACAAGAAGACACTTTACTTATAACGGTATGTCACTCACGTTTCAGACTGCAATGAAATTAATTTTTTTTTTTATATAAATCTACTTGTAATGCTCGAAGCTCCATGCTCATCATGAGGTCAGGAGGAATGCGACTTAGTCAATAAAAAATATATTTCTCTTGCACATACTTGACTCATAGGCCCAGATATTCAAACTGCGCCAGTCTGAGGCGCAAGCCCCTGCGCTGCTCAAAATAGTTGCGCAGGGGTGTGGCCGGGGTGATATTCAAAGGAGTTGCGCTGTTGAGCAACTCCTTTGACTATCGCCCCCGAGCCACAGCACTTGCGCATGGCGCAGTGGAACTTGCGCTACCATAAGTTGCCAGAGTTGACATTCAACTTTGGCGCGCAAGTACCATTGCGCCATGTGCAAATTCCGATATTCAAAGGTGACATGCAAATGGGGCCATAATTTATGCAAGGCGCAGGGGGCCATTTGCATCTCTTTATAGCCCCATTTGCATGCCATTTGCATGTAGGTGCGCCGATCCCCGAGGACTTGTTCCTGGCTACCCTGCCAGGCAGCAGCCGTCGGGACCGACGCACAATGCAGCCCGATCGCGGGCATCACAGTTACATGACCCCCACATCACCCATAGCCCGATCGCGGGCAGAATCCGTACATGTCGCCCCCCCAGTGCCCGATCGCGGGCAGAACCTGCATAAATCTCCCCAGTGCCGATCGTGGCAGAACCTGCATAAACCCCCAGTGCCCGATCGCGGGCGAAATGTAACCCCCTCCCCAACTCGAATAACTCCTGGTGGTCAGTGGACCCGTAAAAGCCCGATTGCGGGCCGGAATGTCCAGCAGAACCCCCAAACATCTCCTGGTGTCTAGTGTCCCCACCACCCACAAAGCCCCTCACCCGCTCCCCCGCAGCCTGCGGCGACAGCATCCACCGCCTGCCGCCCCGCCCGCCCGACTGAGCTGTCCGGTAGGGCTGCGCCCATTGGTGCAGAGCTACAGCCAATGGGCGTGCAGCCCTACCGGACAGTCGGTCAGCCGAGGCGGCTGAAGCACGGCAGCTGTAACCCGCGGCTGCGAAAGCGGAGTGGGCCTGACTGAAAGATATTTGAGGGCCTGTGACATTCTGCAGCGATCGCTTGTCACTGGTTCCTGAGTAGTCGGGATGAGGAAGAACCACATTCACTCGATCAAACTGAAGACTATCACAGGTACTGCAGCGATCGAACGCAGTTCTGCTGTGATCAGCGACGAAGTATGAGGGGACATGTACCCTGTACTGCCAGCGATCGGGCTGTGAGGGCACAGGGAGTGAGTTGGGGGCCAGCCAGGGTGGCAGCTGCTGTGTTAGCCCTGCAATGCAGCAGCTCACCTGTGGTGGCCTCGACTTAAGTCTTTTGGCTCAAGCATGCGGGCGCGGGTTGGGGGTTGCGCATGCACAACTCTGCGCAACCCGACTGAATATCGGGTTGCGCAGGTTATGCATGGATCCTCCCCCTCCTGTTGAGCATGCATTCATTTGCATTGCTCTCTAGCACAACCTGGTGCCAGTGGCATAACTGCCTCCTGCTGAATATCGCAGAATGGCGCATTTTGGACTTGCGCATGGCGCAACCCTTTTGAATATCTGGGCCATTATCTTTATTTTCTCTCATTAAATTCAGAATATGTCATTTACTAGTATTTTAACTGATTTTACATGTAAAATTTGGTTAAAATTGCATAATTTTTTAATATTGTAGGTTTTCCCATTGGAATGCATTATACTGCAGTATCACGATTACCGCGGTATCACACACCGCGGTTATCATACCGTCAAAATTTCATACCGTGACAACCCTATTACATACAACCTTTCTGGACTTTCTTGGCTGCCTGGCGGCGGGAACCAGAGTTCAGGACTATTGATTATCCCACCCTTTTGTTTGGTCCTTTTCCAAATACTTTTGTTAAACGTGATAGTGATAACCTTTATGTTATTTTTTGTATTCTACGTTATTATGTATGGCAATCTAGATGTCTCTGGATTTTACAGCAGAAGTATGTTACACATGAGGATTTATTTGTTAATGTTGGTAAAGCACTGAAACTCCTGATGTATTATGACTTCTCTTGCACTCCTCTGGAACGTTTTCAAAGTTATTGGATCAATTGTATGACATGGGCAAACTGATTGTTTCAATATTGTATGTTTATGTTTCTATTTGTTCTTTTATTGGTTTTTGCAATGTACTGAAGTCCATTTCTCAGTAAAATTCCCCTACTCTTTTCGATAAGTGCCATGGGATCTTTAACATCCACCTGAACTACCACCAATCCAGGCAGATGGGACCTCGGTTTAACGCCTCATCTGAAAGACGGAAAGATTTACAGGGCCTGTGCCTGGCACAATTCCAGAAATGCACCCTGGGGCAATATTCAAAAGGTGGAATTGCGCAGTGCAATTCCAAATGTGGCATGTCACAAAGAAATGATATGTGGCATATCTCCAGGGGTATTCCCATGCATATGCAGCACATCCTGATATTTAGCCTGTGATGTGCTGTGCATCTGCTGGCACAATCCAGAGATGTGCAGCATACCTGGGCTCACAGTTAAGCCCGTAAAAAATGTCTGAAGTGCCAGCCACCCACAGGCAGGTCACTGTAGGGCGGTGCACAACACAGCAGCCAAAAGCCATGGGTGACAATCCCCGCCAACACCATGCACAAGGACACACAATAGTCCCTGTTATTCTAGTGGTAACCCCTCCCAATCCCATAACCATGATCACCAAAATGTATTTAATTTCTATGCTGGTCCAGTGGTACTCACCGCCCACTCTGATCCAATGATTGCCAACATGTATTTATTTAATTACTTTGGTGGTCTAGTGGTACCCCCTCAATATCCTGACACAATGATCATTGAAATTTAATTATTAAATTTCCCTGGCAGTCTGACAGTACCCCCTTCCCCCAAATCACCATGAAGGCTGACATTTCAACTCCCTGGCAGTCTGTTATCCCCACCACACACGACCCCAGCCCACTTAGCTCCCCAGTCTTGGGTGGCGCGCACCACTTGCATACTTCTGCGGCTGCCCACCGAATGGCAGTTTACAGTATGTTCTGCAAGCTTATTGGTCCACGCTGTGGATCAATGAGCTGGCGGTGCATACTGTAATAGTCATTCACATCTTTGTGAATGAAATCATTCATTCATAATGGTGTGAATGACTATTGCAGTATGCACTGCCAGTCCACCAGTCCACAGTGTGCACCAATGAGCTTGTAGCAAATACTGTAAGCTGTCATGTGGTGACAGCTGCAGAGGTATGCGGGTGGGTATGCTGCCCGCCGATGAATGGGGGGAGCTGGGTGGGCTGGGGTAATCAAATCTGATTAAGTGATAAGGTACTTCCTCACCCTGCCCCAGAGCCTACCCCCCAGCCTCATATCAAGTCCTCTTGTTCTTGTACACCTTCTTTTCTGAAAAGCTGCCCTCCTTTACCCTGTTTATACCCCTGAGGTACTTGAATGTCTCTGTCATATTCACCCTTCTCTCTCCTCTCCTCCAGGGAATACATACTGCGGTCCTCTAGTCTTTTCTCATATGACTTTTGGTACAGTCCTTACACCATTTCTGTTGCCCTTCTCAGGACTTCCTCCATTTTTTTCTAAGTCCTTCCAGAGATGTGACCTCTAGAATGGGACACAGTACTCCAGATGGTTTCTCACTAGTGATCTGTACAGTGTTATAACCACCTCCTTTCTTCTGCTGGTGATACCTCTCCCTATGCACCCTAGCATCCCACTGGCTTTCCCCACAGCCTTCTCTCATTGTTTGGTTACCTTTAGATCATTAGCTATGATTACCCCAGGTCCTTTTCTCTTTTTGTTTGTTGTGGGATGCTGACAGGTAGCACCGGTCCCCACTTCTGAGGGACTCATCCTCCAGCCAGATAGTCATGTCATCATAGATCCTGACAACTCCCGATTTTACAGTTTTGGCTCCGAACCCACATCTGTGCAATGGGTGGAGCAGCTGGCTCCACTTCCACAGAGGCAGCCTAATGCCCTGGATGTGGGCCCTCCCTATTTTAAGCAGCACTTGTGTGCTGACACCCAGCCACTGCTGGGTGTCAGTCTATAGCACACTGCATGGTCCCCCCTCCCCGAGGAAGGAGAGCTGTCTATGGACACTCAATCCTTCCTTGCCCCACTGACCCCCATGCAACCTGAGTTCCATTCCTGAAGTCAGGTCATCGGCATGGTGTGAGGTGTGGTATCCAGTACCTTATCCTTCAGTGCCACCAGGTCCAGGTCCCTATCTTGTTTGGTGGTCTTTAATACCTCCTCCCATCTTGTACTCCTTCCTTGAATTTCTGTGCCCCAAATGCATCATTTTCCACTTCTTTGCACTGAATCTTAGCTGCCATACTCTCAACCACTCCTCAAGCATGTTTAGGTCCCTTTTCATCCACCCCCCCCTGGAGTATCGACCCTGTTGCAGATATTAGTGTCATCTGCAAAGAGGCACACCATCCTTTTCAGCCCTCTGCAATGTTTTTTATGAAGACATTAAAAAGTACTGGCCCCAGCACAGATTCCTGTGGCACCCCGCTAGTCATCCCCCTCTCCTCAGCTGGATTGCCATTCACCATCACCCTCTATGTCCTGTCATTCAACCAGTTTCTAACCCAGTTTACCACCTTTGGGCCCACTCCCAGGCTGCCCAGCTTATTTACCAACCTGTTAAGTGGGGCGGTGTAGAAGGCCTTACTGAAATCTAGGAAGGCCATGTGGCAAGATAGGCATATTACCACTTTTTTAATGTTCCTATTTCCTGGGTTGTGAGGCTCTCCAGTGTTAAGATGCTGTCCCTTTAAAAGGCCAAGAAAAAGTTGACAGGTTTATGTATCCTAGGAGTCATGACTCTTGGATCGAATAAACACCTAACCTTCCAGTAACAGGAAAAGGACAGTGGGGAGGCAGCTTAAAGTCACAAATTAAAAACATAAAAGGTTAAGTCTAAAACAGATGTTTCAGGAGTTAAACATGAAACCACAGTGACACCTGCAGAATGAGGTAAAACTGTTGCACCCCAGTTCTCTGCATAGCCAGAGTGGAGAAGGGAGGGGCTGAACATGATTTCTCTGAATCAAGGCACGTTGGTGAAGGCTTCTCCTGAGAGAGGACTGGAACATTCTCAGAGACAAAATAACCTTTCCACTTGCTGGTTAAACAATCGGGGAAATTTTTTATTTTTTTTTAAAGCATATGAATAAGGCTTGGCAAATCTCTGTGAAAGACTGCTGTAAATGTGAAAAAGGACTTTTCTTCTGAAAAGTTTTCCAATTTTTAAATCAGAAATCTTAAACAAAGACTTGTCACCAAGAAAATACCTGGATGTTCTAAAAGATCTTCAAAGAACTGACTTTGATCACAAATTTGCTACAGATCTGTTGCTTAATGAACTTTCTTCTACAGAGAGAGAAATTACTCTCAAAAAGAATACTTGATATTTTCTGGTGCTAAATCTCAGAACAAGATATAGTTTTAGGAATAACAGTATATAGTGTTTTCTGTAGAACCATCCAATATTTATTTTGTATTGTCTGCATTCCAAATTGCAGAAGTTACTGTGTTGTTTTTCTTTAAGTAAACTTTCATTATTTCTTATCAACTCTGCCTGGGGTCTGGTTGTGTGATCTAAGATTTTAAATAAAAGGGTTTTGTAAGGACTATAGGCCTTGGTAATGAAGATAGTGACCACTCGACTATCCTACAACACAAATAGGCAAGAAGCTGCCAGTGGCAGTGGTGGGATTCTAGCCACAGAAAGTAGTACGAGAGCCAGGGGACTCAAGACTACAGTTTCCACCCTTCCACTGGGAAAAGGAAGGTTGCGTGATGCTTTCTGAACCACATAAGTGCTCATGAGTTCCATAAAAAGAGGGACATCCCTGCAAACAAGAGGTCCTGCCATGCCCATGGGGCAGGGTTCATGACAGGCCACATCCACTGCCCCTCCCTGATCTACCTCCATGGTCACCCAGTCAAAGAAAACTATCACATTTGTTAGACAAGACCTTCCCGCTATGAATCTATACTGACTCAGATCCTGTGCTGGATTTAAGAAATATCACAGTCCTTTTTGTCAGCAGTGATTCCATTAATTTCCCCACCACCGAGGTCAGGCTGACTGGCCTGTAATTGCCAGCCACTTCCCTGTTCACACTTTTGTGGAGAGGGGCTGCATTCGCCCTCCTCCAGCCCCCTGGAACCACTCCTGTCTCTATCAATTTGTTGCATAGGGCTGTCAGTGGTGCTGCCAGCACCTCTCTATAATACTCTGGGATGTATCCCATCCGGACCCATAGCCTTGTCTCCTTTCAGATTCTTGCATTCCTTTAGGACTCTTTCATCTGTATACGGGCTGGTGTCCACCTCTCTTCCATTGACGTTCCTATCACTCAGAAGTGGTCCTTCTTCTGTGAATACTGAACAAAAATATTTGTTCAGGTTTGTTACTTTTTCTAGGTCCTTCTCCACACACCCTTTTTAACCTCACAATCCCAGCCCTGGTTATTTTTCTTTCACTAATGGACCTGAAAAAGGTCTTGTCTCCTTTCTTGACTGCCTGGGCTATTATTTCTTCTGTTTGTGCCTTTGTGCTCCTGACTGCTTTCTCTGCCTCCCTCTGCTTTTCCAGAAACAATTCCCTGTCCTCCCCTCTGTGTTTCCTTGTACCTCCTGAAAGCTAGCCTTTTAGTAGAAAAAGAGAAGTGGTTATCCCTCTATACAGACAGTTGGTGAGACCCCATCTGGAGTACTGCGTGCAGTTTTGGAGACCTCATCTATGCAAGGACATAGACAGGATGGAAGCAGTCCAGAGGAGGGCAACTAAAATGGTGCAGGGTCTACATCAGAAACCATATGAAGAGAGACTGAGAGAGCTTAATATGTATACCCTTGATGAAAGGAGGACGGGGGACATGATAAAACTTTTAAGTACCTCAAGGAATCAACAAAGTCCAGGAGGGTAGCATCTTTCAGAAAAAGAGATGTGTAAGAACAAGGGGGCACAATTTAAAGTTAGAGGGGGGACGGCTCAGGGGTAATGTGAGGAAATTCTTTTTCATGGAGAGAGAGTGGTGGATGCATGGAACCGCCTTCCTGGAGATGTTGTGGGGTCTAAAACAGTGGGGGAATTCAAACATGCATGGGACAGACATAAGGCAATTATAGTGAGGGGTTGCAGGAAATAGGCTGTTGGTTAACTAGAATCTGCAGCTTATCCAATAGGTAGGGAAATGGGCAGACTGAGTGGGCCAAGTGGCCCTTATCTGCCGTCAAAGTCTATGTTTCTATGTTTCTCTATTACTGTCCTGGTCACATCCTTTGAAAATCACAGTGTTTTTTTTTTTCTTTCTCTTTGCTTTGCTTAGTTGCTCAAAACAAAGGCTTGTTGCCTCTGCTAAGGCTGCCTTAAGCAAAGAAACACAAATTTTATTTATATAGCACCCTATCCAGGGACTCAGGGCAATTAACAAAGATAAAAATAAAATGCAATAAATTCCAAGAGATAAATTAATCAGAGAAGATTAAAAACCTTTTCAAATATGTAAGTTTTAAAAGAGGCTTTAAAGGCTTCCACTGTGCTAGCTAACCTTAATGTCTGGTGGGAGAGAATTCCAGAGGCATGGTGCAGCCACCCCAAAGGCCCTATCTCCCTTTCTTTTTAAGTGGGAGGATGGTGTGACTAATAAGCCAGCATTCTGCACTAACTGCAGTCAACACATCAGAAGTCGACTAGTAACAAAGGCATAAATAACCATAGCCAGGTCAGTAGGAGTCAAAAATGGATGGATCCTAGCATTATTCTTGAGATGGAGAAAACCTGTTTTTCAAAGTGAAGCCAATTAACAAGAACACCACCAAGATCCTTAACCACATTTAACAGTGACAGGGGATGACCATCAACTACTAGGGTGGGCAGTCTCCTGTCATCGAAAATATCCCTGTGACCTGGCTAAATCACCATAACCTCTGTCTTGGTGGGGTTGAGACCTAGCTAGTTAGTGCACATACAGTCATTTATCTTAGCTAAACACCAACTCAGCATGTCTGGGGTGGTAAGGTCATCAGGGGCACAGGACAGGTACAACTGGGTCTCATCTGCGTACCATGCATTCTTGAATACCATCACTGTTTTGCCCCCCACCACCCCCATTGGAAGGCTGTTCAGGAATCTGCCACTTGTTCTGTGAAAAAGTACTCTCTGATATCTCATCTTAATCTAACCCCTCCAGCTTCTGATCATGCCCCTTTGTACTTAAGCACCTTTCTCCTGAAAAAATGTTTCCCTCCTGTACCTTATTTACCCCTGTGAGATATTTAAAGGTCTCTACCATATTCCCCTTCTTTTTCAAGATGTATATATTTAGGTCTTCAAATCTCTCCTCATAGGGCTTTTCATACAGACCCTGCACACTTTTAGTTGCCCTCCTCTGGACCGCCTCTGTCTTTCTTTCTAGACAAGTGGTTTCCAGAACTGGACAAAGTAGTCTAGGTCGGGTCTTACCAGTGATCTTTACACAGGCAACACCACCTCCCTCTTTCTTCTGGTGACAGACCTCCCTGTGGGTTCCATGTCATAACAGTGATCACAAAAAAGCGATCGCTATTATGGTGACTGTATAACGCCAAAAAACACATCAGCGATATACACATTAAAGCAACCAACATCTGGATTGTAAAAAGTGCTTGTGGGGGTGAGCTCGTCCCTAAATCCCCAGTAATATTATCAACTCCGGAGAATGCATGTTGGGGAAGGGTCAAAATCCAGATGTCGGAATAAATTATGTGCATGGCTTGTAGCTGCAGCAAAATGTCACTCACCAGTCCCAAACCCACGTACCTGCTGTACCCCAGTTATCCACCCACACCACCATGCCATATGGCCAGCTCAGCAGCAGCAGTACAGCAATCCCCCCAAACCCTTTCCTGCCCCTCCCCCATAGTTGCGTTTCCCATCCAGGGATGCATGCCGCAGTAGTCCTAATAACAGCACCACAAATGGATCGCTGTTTTGCAGTCTCCATTTGGTTCACTGTTACTAATGTGATACCTCCCCTATGCACCCCAGTATCCCTCTTGCCCCCCCAACTGCCTTGTCAAGCAGCCTGGCCACCATTAAATCATCAAGTATGATTACATCCCATCTCTTTCCTGGGTTTCCGTGCCCCAAGTACATTACTTTGTACTGTTTTGCACTGAAACCCAGCTGCCATACCCTTGAGCAGTCCTCAAGTTCTCTCAGGTCTTTGCTCATCCTTTTCACCCTAGCCCCCACAAAGTGTCCACCCTATTGCAGATTTGTGTGTCACCTGCAGAGAGGCAGAGCTTCCCTTCCTGCTCCTCTTCAATGTGACTTATAGGTACTCCACTAGTCATCCTTTCCTCAGAGTGAATTCCCATTTACTACCAACCTCTGCAGCCTATCCCTAACCAATTTCTTAACCAAGTTCCTACCTTTAGACCAACTACCTAAGCTACCTAACTTGCTTACTAACCTTTGATGTGGAACTGTGTCAAAATCCTTACTGATATCTAGGTAAGCCACATCCACCACTCAGCCCTGATCTAATTAGTCATCCAGTCAAAGAACTGTATCAGATTCATTTGAAGTCCACCACCCTCCATAAATCCATGCTACGTTGAGCCCTGTAATCCAGTGAATTCAAGATAGTCCACAATCCTTTCCTTCAGCAGTGACTCCATTAAGTTTTCAACTGCCTGTGTCAGGCTGACTGGCCTATAATTACAAGCCTCTTTCCTGCTACTAATTTTGTGAAGTGAGACTACATCTGCCCTCTTCCTGTCCTCCAGAACCACTCCTGTTTCCAATGAGCTGCTAAATAGGACTGTCAAATGGCAGCAGTACACCTTGTACTCCCTCAATATCCTTCGTTGCAGCCCATCTGGTCCCATTGCCACTTTCAGATCAGCGAGTCCTTTTAGGACATTCTCCTCTGAAGATGGACTAATGTCCACCTCCCTGTCTCCAATGCTCCTGCTACATTTTTGTGGTCCGCCCTTCTCCTTCCTCTGACACTGTTCCCACACATCTTTTTAATGTTTTGATCCCTCCACTGGTCTTCCTACTTGTTTACATACCTAAAAAATATATTTCCCCATTTATTATATTTGCTTGTGCACATTAGCAAGAAACATATTGCGGCAGCTTGCTGTAGTAGTAAGTTGTGAAGGTGTGGCAATGTTGTGGCCAATGTCAGCAGTCCATCATGGGGCTGGTCTCTGTGGCGCCAATAGAGGAGCACGCTGTCGATGACAGCACTATTGCAGAGTGCCACAAACTTGAAAGAAATTCATCTCTGCAATCAGGGAGCACCCCATCATTGAAAAATCAGCTGTTTTTGCTGCTGGGGTGGTCCCTGATTCCAGCAACGAATCACACATTGCCTTGTCTGTTGTCCCATTTCAATAAACATGGTGGTGGCTGTTGCCATCTGCCTCTCACAGTCCCCATGAAAGCTGCCGGGTGTGCCCAGTCCCCCTGTCAGCATGTCCCCCCCCCAAGTTCATCTGCCAATGAGGAAGCACAGTCCCTGTCTGCGTAATATTGCCATTTATTTTAAATAAACATGACGACTGTCACCATCCGCCTCTCACAGTCCCCATGAAAGCCAACAGAGGTGCCCCTTCCCAAGGTCATTTGCCAACGGGGGAGCCCAATCCCTGTCGGCACAATGTCCCTCCCCATTTGTTTGTGTGCCAAGGGGTGCCCAATCCTCGGCTCATGCACCCCATAAACACTTTTTATGTGCCGATGAGGTACCCAATCCCCGTTGGGTACAGCCCCCCAAAACACACCCAGATGGCATGCTGGGAGCCCGCCCCAGTGTGCCAAATTACCTGAAAAATAAGAAAACCTTCCCATTTTTTTGGTTTTTTTGGTTGTTTACTGGGTTTTTTTAAACCAGTAAAAAGGAAAACTGCATCTCATGGTCTGTGGTGTCCCCTCTCCCAACCCACACCCTCCCTCTCCTCCACCTCCCCCCACCCCATACTTACCTCCAGAGCCCAGTGCGATGATCTTCGGTGGAGCGGGAACACGTCTGCACTCTTCAAAGATGACCGCAAACTGAAGAAATGCCAGTAAGCTGTATAATGGCATAAAGGGATGGGAGGGGGTTCAAGTTAGGTGGATATCTCAGCCATTTTTTTGAATTTTGGCACCAAATTTTCAACATGGGGTTCTTGGAACCCCATGTCATGAATTCAGTGACTGTCATCTGGTTATTCTGTCTCGAAAGGTGATTTTTCTGTCACCGCGTGGAATCACCTTTCAGGACCGATTAATGAAACGACAATGTCACTGTTCATGAGGTGGGCTCCCAAAAAGCCTATGTTGCAAATTTGGCGAAAAAATTCCAAAAAAGGACTGTGTTATGAGCATGCGTTGCTCAGTTTACATGCACACTAGTAACTTCTCAAATCTGTAATATTTTCACTCCAGATTTTCAACATTGTCAATTTTGCACACCTCCTTATGAACAGTACAGCTGTCATTTTTCACATCCTGTCTGAAATGTGCTTTCGCACATCTGGCGCACAATGGCATGGTCGCTGTGGGAAATCAATGTTCAGGACAGATTAAGAAGATCATAGTGATACTGTTCATGAGCAGAGGTCACAAAATGCTTATTTTGAAAATCTTGTGAAATAATTCCACTACATGACTGTGTTTTACAAGCGTGCATTGAGCAGTTTCCACGTACGCCTGTAAGTTCGAGCATTTTTAATATTCTCACTTCAGATCTTCAACATTGCCATCTCTTCACATCTCCCTATGAATGGTACAGCTGTCATTTTTCACATCCTGCTCAAACTGTGTTTTCACACATCTGGCGCAGAATGGCACGGTTGCTGTGGGAAATCAATGTTTGGGATAGATTAACAAAATCACAGTGCCACTGTTCATGAGCAGAGGTCCCAAATGCTTTCATGAGCTAGGGGTCACAAAAAGACCATGCTGAAAATTTGTAGTGCAAATACCAACAGACGCTCGAGGCATTAGGGTTTCTAACCATAACGTCCCATCCTGTGCAAACTGACAGGTGTCAGGCGTATGCCTTTGGATTGTCTGCTGTAATGTTCATGTCATTCCACCCCTACCCTCACCCTGAAGTCAGTGACAGGATCAAGGTGTGCCTTGGACTCTTTAGCTCCAGAGTTCACCCTATTCTCCTATATTGCACCCATTTCAGCGTATGTCCTTATGAAATGGGGTGAATGTGAAGCTGAATACCCCAAGGCACACCTCAACACTTGTCGGTGTCTGAAGGATAGGGTGAGGTGACATGCCGTGAGCATTATGGGTGATGACACAAAGGCACATCACAATGCCTGTCCATCTCTGCAGGGTGGAGGTGGAGTTGGCATGAGTTCAATACTTCACTGCCGTTCCTATTCTGCATCTAACTCCTGCACGTCCATTGCTAATATTAGCAAGCAAACATTCAGCATTGACAAATGCGCGTTACTTTCTGAGCTATTCCCTTTTCATTGTGTACCTTGGTGCTCCTTACTGCTCTCCCTTCTTTACTCTGTGTATCACTGATACACCTACCTATCATCCTCCCTCTGCATCTCCTTATAGTTTCCGAATGCTACCCTTTTAGTTTTTATCTTTTCGACTACCTCTTTCAAGAACCATAGTGCTCTCTTGCTCACTTCCGTGATGCAAAGGTTTTTTGCCTTCCTTGCTTTCCTTTTTTAGCTGTGCCCACTGTTTCTCCACCCACCCCAACCTGGTCATCCTCCCCACCAGGTAATCCCTGAGGCATTAATCCATGTTTTTAAAATCTGCTCTAAAGTTCAGGAACCTCACCCTTGTACGGTTCAGTTCCACAGCCATCCTTATATTGAACCACACTGTTTGGTGATGACTGTTCCTCAGGTGGCCTTCTACCTTGATGTCTGCAGCATGGTCTCTGTTATGGACTACCAGGTCCAGTACTGCTCCATCACAAGTGGGTTCATGGATTAGTTGCCTGAGGAATACCCCCTGCAGGGAGTTCAGGATGACCCTTCTTCTAGATTAAGCTGGAGGGTTCCATCTACTGCAGCCCAGGTGCCGTGTGCAACTGGGCTATCCCCACCTTTGCCTGCTGTCCCTGCTACAGGGTAAGGGTCCTTGGTCCTGCTACAGTGACAACGGGGGGTTCATTCCCAGAAATATTAATAACGTGGTGTCTCCACCTAGAGTAAGGTATTAGTGAGCCAGGTATCTGCCTGGTACAGCCTTCTGGGGTACTATACCTCCCCAATCAACCACTCCACACACAATATCCCAATAACCTTGATCCACCATAAACCATAAATCTCAGCAATAGGCAATTGCAATTAACGTCACTGACACAGCAGTTTCAACAAACAAACTCGCAGCTTTATTTAGGGGCAAGGATCAGGGAAGGGATACCAGGACAAAGGATGGCTGTGAAAGCAAGAAAGGTTAGTGAAATAGGTAAACACCATAAACATTTTGGGCTCGCAGGCCAAACCCACCCCCAATAGTACTAGTGCTCACAAATAGTTCTTCTGGGCACCCACTAGGTGCAGGCCTGATCAATGCTGCAAGCCCACAAGTTGGCCGGCAGTTGGGGCCCCGAAATATTGCAAAGACTTGGTTCAAGAAAACAACACAAATTCCCCTTATTCCTTTCCAGTAGCCAGGTCCTGGGTACTCACTGTTTGTTCATCTCAAGAACCTGGAGTATGGAGCTCCTTGTTCAGTACAGGGCAGAAGAAAGGTCGACCATGGTCCCTCGGGCAGGATGGACTTGCTTGAAGATACTGCAACTCGTCTTTAGGGAATGGGAATGGGAATGGTACTCCCTCCAGTACTGCCACTAATTCACAGGAGGAAACACCTTTAAAGCCTGCCCAGAGATCCTGGTTGAACATGGTCTTCAACAGTGACTTTTTCAGATTTCTCCAACTACAACATTTCTACAAGTCCCTCCAAATCAGGGCACATGCCTTGGATATAAACCCCAAATTCACTTCATTCATTACCCTCATTTATATGAGGTACTCAGAGCATATGATTTTCTACCTAAACTCCAGCATAGACTCGATCCAAGACATATGGATGCATTGACGGGTGAGTTAGACATGCAGATATTGGAGGAGTGTTGGCAAAAAGCCTGTCAGAAGGCATCCAGAGTGACAAACTACTGCGAGTGAAAAGACGGTCCACCAAGAGCGAGGACATTCCCCAACTATGGGTCAGGTGAGAAGGACCTCGCCCCAGGCTTCGCATGCTCGAGATGCAGACTTTAGGGTGCAGAGGGAGACTGTCAGCCACAGGACTGGCCCTGAGTCCTGGAAGTAATGGATTCAGTCAGCATGTCTCCAAAATGAGGAAAGAATGTAGCCATAACGTAGCATGGGACCCGTACATGGGTCAAACTTGGCTGATCGGTGATGTGCATAGGTCAGATCAAGTAATGTGGACCCTCATGTGGGTCTAGTTAAGGCAGAGAGCAATTGTCAACCACAGGAATGCATGCCAACCGAGTCCATAAAAAAGTCAAATTAGGAGTGAATTAAATCGAATGTTATGAGTGAGAGAACAATAAGGCTGGGCAAAGCCAGTGGCCAACAGTGAGGTAGGAAGAGATTAGGTAGGAAAAGGCTGCAAGGCCAGTATGATGAAAGATAAAGTTTGAAATTAATAGACTTGATATGCTGATTGCATGAATGCCATGAAGGTTGGTATAGTGAGGGTTAGGTGCCAGTGGCCAATGGGTAGGGAAGATTGACTGAAACAGTGAATGCGTGAAGGCTATATGGAGTAGCACAAAAGGCTGTGCCATGAAGGCTATATTGAGTAGCATGAGAAGGCTGTGTAAACCAATGACTGATTGAATATATGATAATCATAAAGCTGCTCCTGCTGCTTGGAACTACGATGCCTGCTGTGACATTGCAGTGCCCCACCATTAGCAAAATAAAGAAGCCACAAACAAGGTACCGGGACACCAAACAGCTAATGAAACCAGTAAAATAAATTAATAACCAGCAATTGGGGCTGGGCTGACAACTGTACCAGGGCTGATATGCCGGTTAGGTTGTGAGATATGGAGTAACTAGGTGGCCCTATAAATACAGACAGACCAGCTGAGTGGTGGAATACTGTACAATACCGAGCAGGTAATAATATACATAATGAATACCTATGGTAGAGGGGAAACCCCAAAAGAGCACAGGGCTGAAGCAGCACAGAAATGAGAACACGGCAAAGCTTCGGCACAGGCACACAGAAGAGCGCCGACAGCAACACTCATGAGCAGGAAGGACAGACCAGAACCGCACATCCAAGCCATGCTGCGGACACCAATAGCCAAGAGACCAAGAAACAAGAATGGAGGAAAGACACAGGAATGAGTCGGGAAGACCCACTCGAGCAGAGAGCAACAGAGCCATGCGACGGCACAGAGATGGAATGGGATGAGGCATCCATGGGGAGTGTTAGCTGAGACTAGAAAAAGAGCAAGCAGAAGGGGATGAAAAAGTGTCAGAAATGGTAAGGAGCGGGGGGGGTGTGGGAGAGCAAATGCAGCAGTGGGGCAAACAGCACAGGGGGAAGGAGGCACTAATGGCAACATAACGAACAGGGGGACAGAGGGGACAAAACACAAGAAAAAGGAACCAGCAGCAGGAAGTGCCGTAGAAAGTCAGGATGCATCACAAGAGGCAGGAGAAAAAGGGAAGGAAGGAGGGGCAGCGCCTCTGGCCATAACAAAAGAAATGATTGAGGGAGAAGTGAGGAGGTGTGGCCCTTATATGGCCCAGTAGGGGCGTGGTTAGTTGTGCTGCTCCACTGAACTACAGTCATAGCCTTCCAAAACTCATTATCTCAACAACAGATTGGAATCTTGCACTTCACGGTTGACTGGGTGGACCCTACACATGATGGGTAAGAACAGGGGGTTTGCCCCTTAAACCCACTGTCTAGTGAAGCAGGACAACCCCCAGGGCCTACTATAGCACTCTCCTATTTGGGAGCAACTGAATAGCTAACCTAAATGTGCTCCCACCCCATGCTTCTCTGTACTCTTCCCACAAAGAATTTTGAACTCCTAAATAATAGCTCCTTCCTCCCCACAACCTCAGTAATGAGAGATGGGGGGGAGGGGGTGCCTAGCTCCGTGATGCCTCTCCTTGTTTCAATTGGGGTCAGTAGATTGTATACTACACTAAGGGGGCCCCACATTCATAAGTCCCACACTGCATTACGCGAGTGCCTGTGCTACACAACTGAGATGCACCAGCACAAAACAATGGTATATTCAGAAGACATGCCATAACATGTGATTGCACATTTCCAACTGAATATCCCAAACGTGCAAGATCAGGCAACTGAAGATGTGCAGCACATCACAGGCAGGGGAACTGTGCACCACAGGCAAGGACACATTGAAATGCGCTGGAACAGATGAGATGGGCATGGCGTAACTATGAAATCTTCAGCCAGGATATGCAAATGGCCTCACTGTGCATTCTGAGCCCAAGCCAACATGTGCAGCTCATTACCAGAATAGATTCAGGCCATTTGCATACCCAAGATGTGCACAGTTCCAGCTTTGCAGGGCTGCTCCACCAATCCACAAAGATGAACAGGAGCTACTGCAGCCTGGCAGACATGTGTGATGGAATATTTGTGTGTGTGGGGGGGGTGGACTGGATTGGCCTTAGTACAGTACAATTACCCATGGCCATGTATAGGATCAGACTGGGGTACAGGGGGCCCACCTCAACAGTGGCCGCAGGGGCCCACCTGGACAAGAAGCAGGAGAGGGCACAGGGTGACACACTGTGAGCAGTATACCATAGGGCTGTGATACTCAAGCTAAGTTTGCAACTTACGGTCACCTGCAGTGCCCTACATACCCTCTTATGATGAGAATATGGTGAGAAATGCAAGGACTATCAATGTTCAGAGGAGGACCGGGTACCCAAGTATATGGGTCCCACCTGACCAGTCCAGGTACCCTGATGTGCCAGTCCAACACTTTCCATGTATTTGTCCATGGTGGCCACATGTTCAGCAGTGGAGGAGTTGGGTGTCTGTCAGGCATGCCCATGACACCCACAGGCTGTGGCTGTGCCACCCCTGCCCCATCCACTGTTGTGTTCTGTCCACCACAAGAACACCATACTGACCCACTGCAGTGCTCCTGCAGTGGTGTCCATGGAACATGACAGGCTTGGTGACATGTCTGTTGCTCCCTGTTGTGTGGGCCTGGCACAGGGACACTGTGTACACCTCTGGTGTACTGCCATGGGTGTGTGCCACAGATCAGTCCCTGACCTGTGTCATGCTTCCACTAGTACATCCAGGCTACCTGGGCACCACTGCCGCAAACATCACCATGGGCGCATCCCACCACTGTGTGGTGCCTTGCAGGCCACATGGGTACAGGACATGGTGCTGCATTGTGGCTGTCTGCTCTGCTGGTGTGCTGGGAGCTCCTGACAGCACTAGCATGTAGCAGCTAGATGTCTAAGTCCTGGGTGTGGTGTGGAGGTGGCTCTCTGGGCAGCGTTGGTTGAGTCATGCCACCTGTGGCTCTGGGTTCTTCCGTCCCGGCATGACTGCAGTGTGTGGGTGCCTGAAGCATGTTCTGGTGCACCTCTGAGGGCTGTCTCAGGATGGCAGTTCCATGGCCTGCCAGTGAGTGGCTGGCCGATTTAAGCTCATCCTTTGTCTGCTTAACTGCGAAGCACATATTACAGAGATGATGCCAGATCGCTGCATTTAGCATAATATGGATGTGTGGCATATTCAGGCACCCACCCCTTTTTTTGCATGCATACATTATTTCTGTGCAATGAGATGTTTGAAAATGCATGATGCATTTACTCTTTTGAATACTGCACTTCTGCGTATTTTCCGAGATGTGCTACACATCTCCTTTGAATATGTGGGCCAGGAAGAGTTGGGTGAAACATGCTAATCCATATTGTATGCTTCAGCCCCTCATAAATTCTAGCTGTGATAATCACACACTTGACCACCCTCAGTTGTTAGCATCAAACTTTATTTCTGTACTGTTGCGGATCATGTAGATTGCAAAAGATTCGTTAATAAAAAGTATATTAACAAAAAAAAAGTCAGAAGTTCAGTGATATATAAATTAATGAGAGAGAGACAGAGAGAGAGAGAGGGGGAGGGAGGGAGGACAGGACGGGGAGAGGGAAGAGGACAGGGAAGGACAGGGAGAGGTCAAGGGGAGGGACATGGCCTGGCTAGAAATGGGATCAGGGCCATGCTGGAGGAGTTTGTTCAGTTGGGGAGGGGCCTTAGACAAGTAGCACACATGGTAACCTTCTTGAAGGTGCTATCTATCTATGGCATGGGTGGGGCTAGGGTGCACCATACCATGGGATTTAATCAATGGTTCAATGTGCTTACGCAACAGGATGAGATAATATGAGATGATGCCTGTATAACTTGATTTCCTTTGTGGCTTTCCGCCTCTCTAACCGTGGGATATACCACCCTGTAAGGGTACGACACAAGGAACCATAGAGGAAGGATCCCCCCCCCCCACATAGGTGCCAGGAATTAATGCATCGGCTAAAGGTAGGTTAGGAAGAAGACCAAAAACAATACCCAAAGATGTTGAGCTTCGAAGAGGTGAGGATGATGAATGAATTCTGAGAAGAAAAGGGCTGACTTCCTAAGGAGAGAGGGGAAAGCCGGGGCCACCATCCGCCTCCATCCAACAGTGGAAAATAACAAACTAACTAACCAAAGAAAGCACCAACTCTAACTAATATTATGACCATTGGTATGGAGGAGAGGAAAAACCCCCTTTGAGGAGGAAACCTCTGGGGATCCAAGGCCTAGGTTGTCTTCCCTCCAGGCTTACGACGTTTGATTTGAGGACGTATGTCGGTAAAGAGAAGGGTTCATTAATGAGGGATATGAGTAGGGAGGATGATGATGGGATAGGGAAAACTCCAAAGAAGCACAGATTTAAAAAAAGAACATGAGGCAGCAGGGATCCGAGAAGGGTATGCTCAAGTAGTCGATGGGAAGGAGTAAATCCACGTAGAAGTCAGATGAGCCAGAGGTATCCAGATATGCTCACTAGGAGATTCCAGATGTGCAGATGAGAAGACTGAGGATAATGTCGACTGGCTAGATTGAGCAATGCGAGTGAAAAGCCACTGAAGTTAAAGAGGCATGCTTGATTTTGCGATGTGAACGATTATTAGACTCTGAGGTTGTAGTCGATGAGGTAGCATAGGATTCCATGATAAGAATATTCAAATAAGTGATGTAAATAGATAAATCTTGAGGTAAGGCAAAATGAATGATGATTGGACTTATGAACTCGATACATGCAGCAGTATGGATACGTTCGGCAGGATGGCCATGGGTTAATAAGGTAGCATAGGAGTCATGATAGTTACGTCCAAAAAGAAATATCGCTAGCATGCCTCGAGTGGAGTAAATCCTGGGTGGTCGGTATGGAATTGGAAGAGGAGGAGACAGGAATGAATTTGAAAAGGAACTTGTACAAAGGAAGTATTAGGAAGTAGGCTCCTCGAAAGGAGGTATACTCCGAGGCTAAGGCGGCATGCCTGGAACTAGAGGCGACTCAGGGGGAGCAATCGAGGAGCAAATCCGGATGATGGATGATGAGGAGTGACACTAAAAGTGGAAAAAATAGCGATGGCAGACCTTGAGAGGAGTGAATCCTGGAAGGCCGGTATGGAATTGAAAGAGGAGGAGACAGGAATGAACTTGAAAATAAACTGGTACGAAGGTAGTATGAGGAAGCAGGCTCCTCGAAAGGAGGCAGACTCTGAGTCCAAGAAGGCATGTCTGGAACTAGAGACAATTCAGGGTGAGTGATCGAGGAACAAAATGAGGACGATATAGGAGAAGGGCAAAAGCAGTCAATGTAAGATGACGAGTGAACTAAGAGTGGAGTGAAGCTATGATGACAGGTACTAGAAAAGGCGCAAGGACAAGGAAGGTAAAATGCAGGAAATGGAGGAGATGCGAGGATGGATTGAAGCTATGGAAGCTGGATAGGAAACAGATGAGGTACAATGATGGATTGAAGCCACAGAGGCTGGTACAGGAAAGCGAGGTATGAAAGGACAAACGACGGTAGGTAAGTCAATGGGGTAGCACAGGACCCAGACAATATGGGATGAGAACTGCAGCAGGGCGAGCTGGATGGGGTGGCATGCAGGACAGATTAGATGGAAGACCAGATGGAGTCAGCCATAGAAAGCCCGGATTAGATGGAAGGCCAGATGGAGTCAGCCATAGAAGACCCAGTGATGTGAATGGCAGTGCAAGCGAATAGATAAACCATCTCATGATGAGATATAAAAGCCATGACTGGAGTGAATCCTTGACTGCTGATGATAGATGGAATCAGGAACCAGATACATGTGGCAAGAGGGCATATGAGCAAGGATAGGTATGCCCAAAAGAAATATTGATAGCAAGCCAGACTAAATCATCTGAGGCTGATGGCAAGATATGGATAAAACCCAAAAGTTGAGAGCAGCCAAAAGGAATGGTGGAAATGACCAAGTAGGCAAGCAGGTGGATATCGCAGACTGAGCAGCGAACCACAAGAGCATGGTGGGGGATGTGGATATGGAATCATTGTCAAAACGGTGCCATCTAGAGGCTAGAAGAGGTCATGACAACAGAAACAATACGTGGGAGTTCAATTGCCAGTGGCAGTCCAGGAGTAGCAAACAGAGGAATGGCATTTGAAAAGCACAAACAAATGGGAACAAGGCAGGTTCCATGGAATCCCCCAAAGCAGGAAAACATAACGATACTGGAGGAGTGCATAACCTCCCCCCCCCAAAAAAAAAGAGGTAAAGGGATAAGAGAAAATCAAGCAGAACCATACCACACAACTGCTAAGAATTTCACATCGCATTATGCCTGTCCACACTCAAATGTACCTGTATACCACGTAGGTATACTGGTGTTCCTCAGAACCTGAGAGCTATGTCTGGACACACCAACTAAATGGGCTCACTGACTGAAGAAATTTTTTTTTTTTTTTTTTTTATCATTCTCGTTAAATAAGAAAGTGCTACACATTTGGACCCATCCCTACGATACTGGAATACTGGTGCTATGATTTGTAATGCTAATAGAATGCGAGGTATGAGCAGAATAGAGGGAGGAAATGGAGTCCCATGAAACTTATGATATCAGACACAGCAAATACGAGTAAACCCGAGACAGACATACAAACTGTGACTAACAATTACCAGAGACACACATCCTCCTTCTATTATTCACAGTGAGCTATAATGTGGAAGGGAGCCATGCTACCTGGGTTATCTGCATGCTCCCCCTCTATAACAACAGGTCGAGGAGCTTAGTCTGTAGCAGCCAGGAGCCCTACAGCGCAGGGGCAGGCAGAACTGAAGTGCTGAAACAGAGTTGAAGCTACGGCTGACTGATGAGAAGCAAGAGAGAAGGAGTCAGGAGGCGCAATAAAACAGTAAATTATGCCAACTCACAGGAAGGAGAAGCAGAAAGGATCAATTGGAGGAGCTGGAAAAGCAAGCGGGCACAGCGGGACGAAGAGACACCCCTAAAGGGGAGGGGGGCTGCCTCGGACAGAGCTGCCGAGAAGAGCCAGAAACCAAGAGGGAGAAGGAGCGAGGAAGACAGGGGCCATTCAGGGACCCCCAGCGAGACTGGGGAAGAACGAACAAGCAAGGCAGCGAGGTATGGGGCGGAGGGAGGTGAGAGCCAGCGGGAGGGAAGCCGTGAAAGAGCAATAGGACAGAATGATGAGGGAAAACAGGAAAAAATGAAGCAGCGGTCAGAGGCAGCCGCCGTAATAAAAACCAAATGCGCAGCACAGATAGACACAAACGGGCAGCCGGAGGCAGCTACCAGAATGTGGGGAAGGCAGAAATCCAGAGAGAGGGGTCAGAGAGCAGCACCTCCGGCTGACAATGAAAAAGAATCCTGACGAGGCCCAGGATGTTGTGACCTTTTAAGCTTGATGGGGAAGTGACGTTGTTGCTCCGTCCATCGAACCTCGGACTTAAAACCCTCCCACTGAAAAACTGGTGCAGAGCTCTGGGTTTTGGCTTCATTTGGGACTGGGGGTCCACCTAGAGGGATACAGGCCTATACTGGCATGACGGTCTGTGTCTGCCAAGGAGGGGAACCAAGATCCTAGGTGATCGTTTTAAATGTTTCATTGGCAAGCATGTAAATTTACCAAGCGGGGAGGGTGACAGAGAAAAAGCAGGGATACTGAATGAATACTTCTGCTCAGTATTCACAAAAGAGGAGGAGGGGGAGGTACCTAATGCAATCAATAGAAGCATTCTGGATAGTGGGGTCAGCACCAGTCCATTCATAGAGGAAAGGGTTCTGAAAGAACTCCAAAAACTGAAGGTGGACAAAGCAATGGGCCCTGATGGGATTCACCCCAGAATTCTAAAAGAATTAAGGGAAGAACTAGTGACACCACTGACTACCCTTTTAAACAAATCATGGGAGGATGGTGTGGTACCTAAGGACTGGAGGAGGGTGGATGTGATTCCCCTTCAAAAAAGTGGGAGCAAATTAGAGGCATAAAACTACAGATCTGTTAGTTTGACCTCAGTGATAGGGAAAATGATGGAATCACTTTTGAAAGAAAGAACTGTTGAGTACCTAGAGGCCAGCGGGGCACAGGACCCAAGGCAGCATGGATTCACAGTGGGAAGGTTATGTCAGATGAATATAATAGAGTTCTTTGACTGGGTGACCAAAGTAGTAGACCAGGGAGGAGCTGTGGACATGGCCCACCTAGACTTTAGCAAGGCATCTGACACAGTCCCACACAAACAATTAATAAACAAATTAGTCAGCCTGGGAGTAGGTCCCAGGGTGGTGGCCTGGCTAAACAATTGGCTGGACAACAGGACACAGAGGGCAATAGTAAATGGAGGCCACTCCGAAGAAAGGGGGTTACTAGTGAGGTACTGCAGGGTTCAGAACTGGGTTTGGTCCTTTTTAGTGTCTTTATAAGTGACATTGCAAAGGGACTGGAAGGAAAAGTGTGCCTCTTTGCAGCCAGCACAAAGATCTGCAACATGGTTGATACACAAAGTGGGGTGGAAAGAATGAGAAGGGACTTGGCAAGGTTGGCGGAATGGTCAAACGTATGGCAGCTTAGATTCAGTGCAAAGAGGTGCAAAGTAATGCACCTGGGAAACAAAAACCCAGGGGAAGAGTACACAATGGTGGGGGGGAAGGTACTAACAACAACAAAAATGAAAAGGGACCCAGGGATAGTCATACTAAATGACCCAAATGTAAGCAAGCACTGTGAGAAGGCAGTAAGGAGGGCTGGGTGGGGGGGATACTGGTATGTATAGGAATAGGCATCACCAGCAGAAAACAAGAAGTTCTTATCCCTCTGTAGAAAGTTGGTGAGACCCCATCTGAAGTACTGTGTGCAGTTCTGGAGACCCCATCTCCACAAGGACATAGACAGGATGGAGGCAGTCCAGAGGAGGGCAACTAAAATGGTGCTGGGTCTGCACCAGAAATCATATGACGAGAGACTAAAGAAGACTAGATGGGCCTAGCAGTCCTTATCTGCCGTCAAAGTCTATGTTTCTATGTTAATATGTATACCATCGAGGAAAGGAGGGAGAGGGAGGACATGATAGAAATTTTCAAGTACCTCAAAGGAATCAACAAAGTCCAAGAGGGTAGCATCTTTCAATAAAACAGATGTGCAAGAACAAGGTGGCACAATTTGAAGATAGAGGGTGAACGGCCCCGGGGCAACGTGAGCAAGTATTTTTTCATGGAGAGGGTGGTGGATGCATGGAACAGTCTTCCTGAGGAGGTCAAAGGGCCAAAAACAGTGGGGGAATTCAGAAATGCATTAGACAGACATAAGGCAATACTGGTAGTGGTAAGAAGTAGGCTTTTGGTTAACTAGTATCTGTGGCGTAAACGACTGGTAGGGAAATGGGCAGACTGGGTGGGCCAAGCTGTCCTTATCTGCCATCAAAGTCTATGTTTCTATGTTATGTTTATAACTAGTAGGGAGAAAGTATTGCAGCACCCAAGTGCTGTGTCAACTGCAGAGGAAGGGAGCTGGACATTTTCATGGCTGCATAGTGAGAGTTATGCCGACGTACTGCGAACAGAGGAGGAGAGGGAGCAGGACCTTGAAGTATGTCACCGGGTTCAACAGATATTACCTTCTACCTGTGCAAGTGAAATCACAGCACAGCATTTTTTTTTTCACCAGGAGATACACACTAAGCTGGAAGCTTGTTTACAGGTGCAACCTGAGAGCACAAGGAAGTTAAGTGACTTGCTCAGAGTAACACAGTATGCAAGCAGGGGATGATGGCATTCAAACCCAGGTCTTACAGTGCAGTGCTTTTAACCACTATGCTTTACTGCCTCCAAACTGCCACCACATAAAAGCACAGTGCTTCCTTTCTTTCTCTGACCCTCCTTGCCCTCTCTGGCACTTTTTCATCCCTCTGTAGCTCTACTACCAACCTTCCACACCCAGTTCTGTTCTCCATGCCCTCCCAACTCCATTCTCCATGCTTTCTCCACCTCCATTCCCATGCAGCACCTCCTGACACAGTTCCCCTTGCTGGTTCCAAACTGTAAGAGACCACAGGGCATGTAAGGTGGCCACTGCTGACACTAAAAGAGAGTGTGAACCCAAACAGAGCAAGCAGTTCAGCCTGTTGCCTCCATTCAAACTCCCCTCAATTCACCTTGCTGGTCCTGGATTGCAACAGCGCCCTCTGCATGTGAAGTGGGCACTGCTGCCAGTGAGAGACAGTGATAAAGCAAAGCTGGGCAGAGTGAGCAATGTGGCCTGTTGCTAAAGATCCCTTGGGACACTGGGGAAAAGAGGCAAGAATTGGGCTGAGGATACCTCCAAGGTGTTCCTGCAAAATGTGAGTGTTCGTTTTTCAGCAGTGTATGCTCAGGGCCCCAGGAGTAAATACTAATGAGCACTTGCTTAATTTAAACCATCCTGAGAGGATATAACAGTGGTATATCCCCGATTATCATTATGACATAGTACTTTAGACCTAATAATAAACAACACTGAAGGTGAGAAGGAGGGATGGGGCAACAGTGTCTTATTTTCCAAATAACCCACCCAATGCCATACATTCCACTCACCTCCCTGATGGCGTCCCTGGTGTAACCACAGAGTCTTGCCTCTGCTATATATCCAACCCACCTCCCAAATCTCTTCCCTGAACTGGCCTCACAGTCTGACCACTATCATACATCCCCACCACCTCCATGAAAACTTCCCTTTTGTGCCCACACATTGCCACCCCACCACACATCCCCCCACACTTTCCCAATCTTTTACCAATGTGCCCTCATTGCTTCACCACTACCATAGCCCACCTACCTCCTCGATCACTTCCCTAAAGTTTCAGCACAGTCCCCATCTATCCCGCCCACCTCCCCAATTGCTTCCCTGGAGTGCCTGCAGTCCTACCCCTGCCACATATCCCATCCACATCCCTGATCCCTTAGCTGGTGTGCTTGCGGAGTCCCCACTCCTTCCATATATCATACCCCCTTCCTCAATCACTTCAACTGTAACCTCATACAGTCCCACCCCAACATAAATTCCCCCACATCCCAATCACTTACAAGGTGTGCCAGCGCAGTCCCACCCCAGTAATATATCCTGCCCACCCTCTGTGATCACTTCGCCAGTCTGCCCGCACAATTTCACACCTGACATACATTCCACCCCCATTTCATATCACTTCCCCATTGTACCCACATGGTCCCAGCCAAGCTATATATGCTGCCCTTCTTCCTAGTTGCTTCTACACTGTGCCCACACAGTCCAACCTCTGCCATACATCCCCCCCCACCTCCTTGATCTCTTCTTTGATGTGTCCACACAGTCCTATCCCTGCCATACACCCATCCCACCCACTCCACCCAACGCACTGATCGCTTCTCTGCTGTGCCTACACAGTAGCACCCCTGCCATATATCATTCCCACCTCTTCAATCTCTTCTCTGATGTACCCTCATGGCTCCACTCCTGCCATATAACCCACCAACCTCCTGGATCTCTTCCTCAGTCTGCCTGCACAATCCCACATCAGCCATGTATGTCACCTATCTCCCCAATCACTTTCCTGGTGCGCCAGCACAGTCTCACTCCTGCCATATTTCCCACCCACCTCCCCTATCATTTACCCCCATGTGCCCACACAGTCCTAGGCCTGCCATAATCCTGCCAAACTCCACGATGTGCCTGCATAATCCCATCTCAGCCATACATCTCACATATCTCCCCGATCACTACCTTGCTGTGATCACACAGTACTAACCCTGACATACACTTCCCCCACCTCCCCAATCTCTTCTCCAATGTGCCGGCGCAGCTCTACTCCTGCTATGCATCACCAATCACTTCTGTGGTGTGCATGCATTCTCACTATTATCATACGTTCTACCCACATTGCTGATCGTTTCCCCTGGTGTGCCAGCACAGTCCACCTTTGCCATATATCTCGCCCACCTCACTAACTGCTTCTGCAGTCTGCCTGCACTGTCTCACCTGTCATGTATCCTACCCACCTCCCCTTGGTGTGCCTGCATAATCCCACCCCTGACATATGTCCTGCCCACTTCCTTGATCGCATCCTTGCTGCGCTAGTACAGTGCCACCCCTGCCATATATTCAACCCACCTCCCTGATCACTTCCTTAATGTGCCAGTACGCTATCACCTGTTACATATTCTGCCCACCTTCTGACTGCTTCAGTGGTGTGTCGCCACAGTCCCACCTCTGCCACATATACCATCCACTGCCCTGATCACGTCCATGGCTGCCTGCACAGTCCCACCCCCGTCATATATACCTGCCCCCTCCACAATCACTTTCTTGGTTTGCCTGCATAGTCCCACCCCGGCTAAATATGCCTCCTACCTCTGGATTGCTTCTGCAGTGTAGTCTCACCTCTGTGACCCATCCCACCCATGTCACCTATCGCTAGCAAGATATGCTAGCATTCTCACCCATCATATCCCCCCCACTCTCTGACTGCTTCCATAGTTTGCCCTCAGAGACCCATCATCGCCATATATGCTGCCCTCCTCCCTGACTGCTTCCTCAGTCTGCCCAAACAGTCCCACCCTTGACAAATATGCAACCCACCTCTGGACTGCTTCGGCCGTTGTACCTGAACACAGATCCAAATCTACCATACACCCCAACCTCCTCCTCCTCCTCAATCACTCTCAGGGTGTGCCTGCACAGTCCAGCCCCTGCCCTATATCCTGCCCACCTCCCCAATCACTTCTTCAGTCTGCGCACACAATCCCACTCCTGCCATATAGCCCACCGCATCCTGCATCCCCATCACTCTCAGGGTGTTCCTGCACAGTCCAACCCTTGCAATATATACAGCCCACCTCCCCAATCACTTCTTCAGTCTGCCCACACAATCCCACTCCTGCCACATAGCCTGCCTGCATCCTGCATCCCCATCACTCTCAGGGTATGTCTGCACAGTCCAACCCTTGCAATACATACAGCCCACCTCCCCAATCACTTCTTCAGTCTGCCCACACAATCCCACTCCTGCCATGTAGCCTGCCTGCATCCTGCATCCCCATCACTCTCAGGGTATGCCTGCACAGTCCAACCTTTGCAATATATCCAGCCCACTTCCCCAATCGCCTCGCCAGACTGCCCACACTGTCACTCCCTTTCCATGTATCCTACCCACCTCCTTGATGTTCCTGCAATGTTCCACCCTGCCATACATACCCTCAAGCTCCCTGATCACTTCCCTGGCATGCCACTAAGTCCAACACCTGTCATATATCCCCGCAGTTGCTATAAGGTGCTGTGGTGAGATGGGTTTGGCAGGGTGCTGGGGGCTTAACAGAGGTGAGAAGGATCAGAGTGGTTTGGAGTAGGAGGTGCCCTGGGAGTAAATGGGACCTTGAGAGAGAGGTCCGAAGTGTTTGGTCTCCATTCCCAAGCTTGCCATTGGACCATGTGGACAGGCAGCTAAAGGGCCTACAGCCTTCACTGATCCCCTCTGGGCGGTGTTATGCAATGCCATCTCCACGAGGAACAAGATCACAATCATGGCAGACTTGATTTCCTTGGTCAACCTGGCATGCACCTCGGAGTCCTGGCTGGGAGACAATGCAGGGCAAGTGTAGAAGGCATCAGTCCCAGTCAGGTACTTTGTGGTACACTGCCCAAGAGGGGTTCACAGGGGTGGAGGAGTAGCCACCTGTTTTAGATCCAGCTTGAATTTCTGTGTACAGCTGGTGGCTTTTACCTTGTCGTTTGAATGTGTGGCAGTGTATGGGGGTCCAGGTGCGGGTTGCAGAAATCTCCTGGTTTAGTGTCCTCTGGGATCAGGTGGAGAATTTCCACAGGAGGTGACAAATGTCATCGCTGACAGGGTGCTAGAGTTGCCCAGATGGCTTATTCTGGGCGACTTCAATGCCTGGGTCAATAATGAATCCTTGCAGCTTGGATCGGACTTCATCCAGCTGATGACATCGCTGAGCCTTACACAGGCAGTTGCCTCTGCGACCTGTTATCACGGCCACACCTTGGTCTTGATATTCTCACTGGGTCTCACTGACCTCAAGACCCATAATGTTGTTTGATCCGATCATTGTATGATGAAGTTCTCATTTGGGGCTTACACCGATGGTTCTTCCCCTGTTGAGACGATCAACTATCGCCCATTAAGGGGATTTTCCCCAGAGGGACTGATGGAGGCAGTTGATTTTTCCAGTGTTAGTGCTATTATTGCAGGTGACTTGGGTGAGTTGGTAGCAGCCTATAATGAGGCTGTTTCCAGGGCATGTGATGCCATTGCACCAGTCTGTATACCACTCAGGCCCACTCGCCTGAGACCCCCATGGTATGATGGGGCTCTCAACGTGATGAAAACCATGGGTCAAAGTTTGAAGCATTGCTGGCATAGGACTCAGCTAGAGGAGAACAGAATGACTTTGAGGAATCACTATGCTGATTACCAAAGGGTAATCGACCATAAGAATGCAGAGTTCCTGTCCAGGGAGATTGCCGCATGGAAAAACAGACCAGTTCAGTTTGTTTGGACTGTGGACAGGCTTCTTTTTCCTGTCTGTCTACAACTGAAAAAAGATTTTCAGTAGCATTTTGCAAAGAGTTTGCTCTGTTTTTCTCTGACAGGGTATCCTCTATTCGGGTGGTGATCTCGCCACTTGGGCTGGACCAGACCCGCAGGATGGGGTCTGGGTGGAGCAAGGGGACTCCTATTGTTTGTGAAGAGTTTCAGCCAATGGAAGTGGCTGAGGTCTCCAAGGTAATTTTCAAGCTGTGAACCCTGGCCTAATGTGTCTCCTAGTGGGCTGCATTGAGGTTATCAGTCTAGTGTTCACTAGGATAGTCCAGTGTTTACTTTCGGAGGGGGTTCTCCCCACAGTGCCTTGAAAGAGGTGCTGGTGAGGGCCCCCCCTCCACAATGCCTTGAAAGAGGTGCAGGTGAAGCCCTTCTGAAAAAACAACCTTTCAACCCTGCAGTCCTGGCGAATTATAAATCAATCTCCAACCTCCCATTCTTAATGAAAACTGTTGAGAAGATAGTGGCTCTGCAACTCAAGGAACATATGGAGACCAGTGACATCTATGAGCCATTCCAGTCTGGGTTTAGGATGATACACAACACAGAGATGGCACTAGTCCGGGTGCATAATGATCTCTTCGTGGTAAGAGATTGAGGGAAATTATCAATTCTCATTCTCCTCAATCTGTCATCAGCATTTGATACTGTGGACCACATTGTGTTGTTGGATCAACTTAAGAGAGTTTTGTGGACTCACCAGTACTGTCTTCAACTGGTTTGAGTGCTTCCTCTCAGGTATGAGGCAGATGGTAGTGATGGGGAATTTCTCCTCCTCCCTGGTGCCTCTGACCTGTGGAATTCCTCAGGGTTCGATCCTTTACCAATGTTGTTCTTGATATACAAGCTACCTCTGGGGAGGATCATCAAACAATACAGTCTGGGTTTTCATTGCTATGCAGATGATACCCAGTTGTGCATGCCTTTTGGCACTAAAGTGCTGAATAAATGCCATGCTGAGATCCAGAACTGGATGAACTCTAACTGGTTGTGACTGAACCTGGATGAGACGGAGGTACTAGTAATTGAGCCAGGTTGCGGGTGAGATGGGGACACCTCCAGGATGACAACAAGTTTGGTCCTGGGGTCAATGCCATTGATGGCGTCCTCTAGGGTGAGAAATCTGGGCATGATCCCAGACAAGCTAACATTTGAAACTCAAGTGTTGGATGTCGACAAATGTGTTTTTTTTAACCATCTGAGGAACATCGCCCGGACTCGGCCCTAATTTCGCCCGAAGACCTATCTTCACTGGTACATGCCTTTGTGACATCTAGACTCGACTATTGCAATGTTTTGTATCTCTGGGTCAGTGGAGGGAACCTCCGCTGGCTGCAGCTAGTGCAGAATGCAACAGCCAGGCTGCTGACAGGACTACCTAAGTCCTGTCATGTGAACTTGGTCCTGTGGGGTCTGCACTGGCTGCTGGTCAAGTGGTGGGTTCTCTTCAAGGTGGGCTTGCTCATCTAGGCCCTATATGAATTGTGTCCTGGCTACCTATCAGACCTCCTTACTCTAGCTGCCCAGGCTTGCTCCCTCCGTTCCTCCACCCAGGGCCTCCTGTTGCTTCTGAAGACTGGGATGAAAACCTTGGGTGATCAATCATTTGGGGTGGTCAGCCCGGTCCTCTGGAACTCGCTGCCACAATCTTTGAGGGAGGCCCCTATGGTGGAGGCATTTAAGGGTGGTCTAAACACACACGTGTTTAATCTAGCCTATCCTGCAAGTGTGTTTCAGTGTATATAATGCTTTATATTGTTGCTGAATATTTACAATGAAATATTTTAATAACCCTGTATAAATATGTTTTTACTGTACAGCACCCAAAGCCTCTGGGATTGGGTGCCTAATTAAATTAACATTACTTTTTTACCCATATCCCTGAACACTTCCCTGATTTATCAAAAAAAAAATTCATCCTGCCACATATCCCACCATCCTCCAGAATCACTTCTCTATTGTTCCCACACTGTCCTACCCTGCCGTATATCCCCCCACCTCCCTGATCACGTCTACAATTTGCTCACACTGTCCCACCTGTCAGACATCCATCCCATCCACTTCCTTGATCACTTCAGCATTGTGCCTGCACAGCTCCATCTCTGCCAAACATGACACACACCTCCTCCATCTGCCCACCCTGTCCTACCCCTGCCATATATCCCACCTATCTTGGCAACTGCTTCGAAGGCGTGCCCTCAAAGTCACACCCCTACTGAATATCCCATCCATTTCTCCAATCACTTTAATGGTATGCACATAGTCACAACCCTATCATAAATAACCCACCTCCCTGTTCGCATCCACAGTGTACCTGCAAAATCCCACACACCTCCCTGATCACTTACCTAGTGTGCCAGCACAGTGCCACCCAGCCACATACACCACCAATCTCAGAAAATTGCTTCCGTGGTGGTCAGCACAGTCCCACCCCCTACCATATCTCCAACTCACCTCCCTAGTCTACCCACACAATCCTGTCCCTGCCATACTGTATATTCCACCCACCTCCCCAATTACTTTCCATCTGCCTGTACAGTTTCACCTCTTCCATATATTCTGCCCATCTCCCTGATTGCTTCTCTGGTTTGCCTGCACAGTCCCACCGCTGCCATCTACCCCTGCACTTCAACTGATCCCCTGGTGTGCCTGCACAGTCCCGGGCCACTCCTGCCATATATCCCACCCACCTCCCTGATTTCTTCCCTGGTGTGCCAGCACTGTTCCACCCCTGCTATATATCTTGCCAACCTCACAACTGCTTTCCTAATCTGCCTGCACAATCCCCCCCATCACATATCCCACCCATCTCCCTTATCACTTCCCTGGTGTGCCTGCACAGTCCCACCCCAGCAATGGATCATGCCTTCCACCCCGAACCCTTTTCTTGTGTGCCTACACTGTCTTACCTCTTCCATTTCTCCCATCCACCTCTCCAATCACTTCATCAGTCTGCCAACACAGTGCCAGCCTTGCAATATATTCCCCCACAATCCCATCACTTCCTCAGTCTGCCTGCATTGTCCTACCCCTGCTATGTCTCCTACCCTCCTCTCAGAACAGTTCCCTGGTGTGCCTGCATAGTCCCACCTCTATCATACATCCTCCCCCTCCCTGATTGCTTTTTTGGTATGCCAGTAAAGTCTCCACACTGCCATATATCTTGATCATCTCCCTAATCAGTTCCCTGGTCTGTCCACACAATTCAGACCATGCAATATATCCCATACTCTTCCCCAGTTGCATCCCTGCTGTTCCGGCACAGTCTGACCCTGCCATATATTCCGCATCTCCCTGATCTCTTCTCTGATGTGCCCCCACTGTCCCACCCCTGCCAAATATTCATTCCATATACCTCCCTAACTGGTTCAACACTGTGCAGCATGGCTCCATCCCTGCTGTACAGCCCATCCAATCTCTCCTGCTCTGCCAGCAGAGTGCCACATCAGCTACATATCCCACTCACCTCCCCGACCATTTCAACGGTGTGCCAGCAAAGTCTCACTCCTGCTGAATATCCCTCCCACTTCCCCAATCACAAAAACACTGACAGTTGCAAGGCAAAACCCCCACAAAGCCACTATGTTGCTGTCGGAGTAAACAATATGAAAAATCCCTCAAGTTTCAAAAATGTAATTCACCTATGAATTAAAAAAAAAAACTCAAAATCACAGAAAATTAATTTTTTTTCTTTTCTGGCTTTCGGAGGATAGGTTGCTCTTTCCCCGGGCTCTCTCTTTCCGTTTCACTTTCAGAACCCTGTTCTTACAGTTTGTCAGCGACACTGTAAAAAACATCCCACAACAAAATTACCTCTCTTCATTTTTGCTCCGCTTAAATATGCACTAGTACAGCTTACATTGCTGGATCCCGGACCCACAGTTTCCTCAAGCATCTGTTTTCCCCAAACTTTAACCATGAAGGGTATCTCCTCGCCCGCTTGCTGGCACCACTACACATGTGCATACCTACCAACAAAGCACTATTTTTCCAAGTGTAACAACGAATCTAATAAAAGCTATTATAAAATGGGCATGAAAAAATAAGCTTGGTAATTGGCTAGAAAACCAGTATAATATCTGTATTGCACATAGAATAAGAAAAGTACCAGCAAAGAAATCAATGCCCCTAAATGGAATGTTCAAAGCTAGGCATGGAATGTTCATTCTTTAAAAGCCGCCATTGTTTTAGCAGCATAGCTGTTCACCGAAGCTTTGGAGCCACACGCAAAAAAAAAAAAGGAACATAGCATAACCTGTAAATACTAAAAGAATGGTGGCGCTTCAATCAGTGCCTCCCACGCCACACCGGCTGTCTTATTTCACAAATACTCCCACCCTCACGGAGCAGGCCACACGCTAAGCTCTGTATGGGCTGGGAGTTTCAAGTGCCCACAGGAATAGTCACCGGACCGGATACAAACAGTAGGGCATGGAACCAGTCGGATTTTCCCTAGCTCAGCATCCCTCAGATTCAGTTCCCCAGTCTGAGCTCATCCCCATTAAAAAAAAAAAAGATAAAAATACAAGCAGAAAAAAACAAACTGTAAGAAGTACACAAGAGCACTGGGGTAGTGCAACAAAATTAAATCAGTAGTACTACTCGCAACTACATAATGATGTCACTTTTAAATAGGCGGAAGAACTATTTTGTCATGTATTAACAATTAAATCATCTTTTTTCTACATATAAACATACTTTTTTCCCTAAACTTTTATAAAATAAAAAAGGTGACCATTCTATAAGCGCAATAAGACACTCCAGGGTGTGTGTTGAACAGATATTACCACACTTCCAGGGGCTGAAGACACTTGGCCGGTGGCCTTGTGCCTTACTACGCCCCGGGCGTGCGGTAATATCTGTTCAACACCTTATGTGCTTTACTTAATGAAACATCTAAACCAACTTAGTTTTTCTTATTTTTCCACACACAAAATATACAGATGTCCATTGTATAATCACAATATGCCACTCGAGAATGTTGGTGATGCCAGGATTTACTCATGCCCTGGGGTGTTTTGGCCACTTGGCTGTGCCTCCTGGCCAAACAACAACACCCCAGAGCATTGTTTATTGTTTATTGTTTATTGAGTACAATCGGAATTACAAGCCTTTGAGTCATAGACTCTTTTGCAAAGGCTCCAAGTCAGATTACAGGGGGTGGAGGGTAAACAAATATAGAACATACACGAAACATGAACAGGCAGTATTTACAGTCACATGTACTGACCAAGCAGTCCAGGCTTAAACTTTAGAAAACAGTGAGGTAGTAAGTAGCATTCTTGTAAACCTTTAGACAGAGACAAGTCGGTGGCAGCTTCATGGGGTCAATAGAGACCCTGTGTCAGGAGAAGTGGGGGTGAGAGTAGCACAGTTGGGTAGGCATCGTGCTTACTAGACACATTTGCACTCTAGGTAGATGGGCTTTGAGTCCGTCTTGAACAGTGAGACACTGTGGGTCAGGGTGAGTGGAGGAGGTAGCGCATTGAGCCAGCAAGGGCCCGGTAGCGGAAGGATCTTTGCCCTAGGGGTGTTCTACAGAGGGGGACTTGGAATGTTGGGCTAGCTGTGAGTCTTGTGTTGTGCCTGTGGGGGGCTGCACAGATAATGGGGAGTAAGCCATCGGGGGCTATCTGGAGATGTATCTTTTTAGCCAGGATGCAGGTGTGGTACTTTAGTCTTTGTTGGAGATTTAGCCAACCAGACAAAGTGTAAAGGTCGCAGGTGTGGGTAAGTCTGTCACAACCTGTAACTAAGCGTCAAGCTTTGTTCAAGGCAACGTTTAAACCACTTAGTGTGGAGGGTTCAGCAGAGCCATATATAACTATCCCATTGTCAACGAGGGAGAGGATGGAGGATGTGACAGCGAGTTGCATAGCTTGTGTGGGCAGGCAGTGCTTGAGTCAGTAGAGGATGCCCACCCTGGAGTTGACAGCGGAGGAAAGAAGTTGGATGTGCCTATGGTAGGAGAGGGAGGTGTCTAATGTGATGCCCAGGTATTTAAAGTTTGTAACATGTTCCAGAGGGATACCAAGTGAGTTTTTAATTAGGAGTGCAGACTGACTATGTGGGCTTTGGCGATGGGCAAAGATCATAGACTTCGTTTTTTTATAGTTGATGATCAGGCGGTGGTCTGCGAACCAATTCTCAAGCTCCCAGAAAAAACCCTGCAAGGACAGTTGAAGGGCGCTCTGGTGAGGGTGCTTCCAGTACAGTACCGCATCATCAGCGTAGCGTAGAAGATGACCACTACATGCCTTAGGGAGCGAGTTTAAAAAGAGGGTGAATAGTAGGGGGCCAAGTATTGATCCCTGTGGGACCCCAGAGCAGACTGTTTTGGATGTGCATGGGTAAATCCTGGCATCACCAACACCCTCTCATGGTATATTGTTTAATTTTACCCCACGGAAGTGCTCTGTCTCTCACAATCTCCTACATCTGGAATGTGTTGCCCACACAGAGGAGATACTGTAAACTCAAAAAAGCTGTAGTAAAGCAAAACGTCAACATTTTCTGATGCTACAGATAAATTAAACCTTGGTCATGTAAAAGTAAGGGTTTCCATGGTGATTTGACTTTAATCTTCAAGTCTGATGATGTGTCTAACTTTTAAGTTCAGGTGTCCCACTCTGTCCCTCGTTTGGAGTTCATCTGTCCCTGTCCCGCAAGTGATGACAGTGACAAAAAAAAAAAACAGGCTGTGAGTCAAAGACAAGAGTCCACTCCACTTTAAACGTGATATTTTTTTTTAAGTTCTGATTCAGAGTGCTTGCCTACACCCTTGTCGGTGACTAAATTCAGCATCCCCCCCTCCCAAAAAAAAAAAAAATAATAATAATAATCCTATCAGCCAGAGACTCCAGTCTCGTAATACTGTGGGTCAATTCCAACGTAACACACAGACACAGGACCGCAACTATTCTATTTTTATGACATGTTTGTGGTCGGTAGATAAAGTAAATAAGCAGCCCCATTAATACGAAACGCGGATACCCACACCTGGTGTCAGATTATTGAGCTTGACACACGGAAAGCACCGTAAACTCAACGAGCACGAAACTGAAAAATGTTACTACCCCCCGAGCTTGTAACTGCGCATGCGTATTCGCAATACTCATGCGCGGACGACGATGGTAGCAAATTGTCGCAGGTAGTAGAATTTTATACTACAACCTGATTTGCAAGACAGGGGGTTGGGAGGAATGCGATAAGTTCCGCCCACGACTCACATCAGCGCTCGACGAGCAGCAAACTAGAGCTATTGCAGCTGCCCCGCCCCACCAGAGTTTCTTTTCAGAGGGAGATATGTTCCTTTTTCCATTACTGTAAAACTCCAGGAAGATTGCCTCGTCATGGCTTCGAGTGGCAGTGTTACAGTAGTGAAGTTGAACGATGGGTCTGTCATGCCAACAATTGGACTTGGAACTTACACACCGGAATCTGCAAATGTAAGTGAGATCTCTGATTTTTATTCGAGCCTCAGTGAGTTAGTTACTGTACTGACCGGTTGAGTTTTGGTAACACCGTAAAAACCAGATCGACTGGTCCAAGAGCAACTTGCGCCGGTTGCAGAGAAGTAATATATTTTCTTTGGGGGTGCCCCCAACATGTCAACATTGCAGTATTGAATAACGAACTGTAAAATCCCGTTATATTTATGCCGCCCTCATTACACCAAATTTACTCCACCGGCGGTTTGGTTATTCCGTGTTATGGACAAGTCAGTCTGGTTTTTACCATGTAAACTCGATGAAATCCAGAAAGTGTTGCATTGGAATCAAGGAAAGAGATCCCAGATTGCTGTTATTTGCATAAAACTTACTTTATTTACTGGAATACGTTAAAAGCTAAGTTAAGCTCTCATTGCAAACGTGCTGGCCAAAATGACATCTGCTCAAGACCGGCATAGACAATGTGGGCAAAACAGCAGTTTATTTTTTTTTTTTTTTGCAAGCACGTAAGCATGGTACAGCCCCACAAGGTTCTTCATGTTCATAGTCCTATTGTGAGCTAAAGAGAAAGCGGCAGATAAACCCGTCTCGAAAGAATTTCCATATTGTGGATGCCCGGTTTAACGCTTGACGTGATTGTGTGTATCACATATTTTCCAAAGCAGCAAATTATACAACTTACTACTAGGGTTACCACCTTTTAGGAAGCCCAAGATGGGACATTTCTTACTGAAACATGATATTTTTCAGGACAATATGTAATCTTGACCAATGAAGCAGACTTGCTTCATTTGAAGAATCAGAAGTAAGACTGTGGGTTGTAGTGTTGTAGCCTTTCCTATTGTTTCTTATCATTGTAAGGTATTTTAGTTAAGCTATCTTATTGTCTTGCAGCATTTAGGGGAATGCCAGAAAATATTGTTTTCTAGTGTAATGTCAGGACATGAAGCTTTTTTCATGTTTTTTGCAGGACATTGCTGCCCAAATCAGGACTGTCCTGCGATAATAGGGACAGGTGGTAGCCCTACTTACTACCTGCCTGACTCCCACATCACCTGATCTGCCTTCTGCCCATGAGCGCTCCTTGCCCGTTCCCCCCGGCCCCGTGAAGTCTTCTGTAACGTTGCACCAGGTTAGTGTTTCGGGTGTAAAGGGTGCAGTAATAATACTGTCAAACTAGTCTTTTTAGTTGTATTCGCAATGAATTTCATAACATTCGGAATGGATTTGAAATAGGAATGCACCTGATTGGAAGTCCGAAACTGGAATGTTTTCAGAACCGGCCAGTGAGCCAAGTGCAGTAAGTAAGCAGGTCCTGAAAAAGTTTGCACTCCAGCGGAAAGCAGGAGTGCAAACTTTTTTCTGAACTTGGTATTGTCTATGTAGGGGGGTGGGGTGGCTGTCCCTTTTGAGTGCACCTACCCTGCACTAAGGTTGATGGCACTGTTCTTTGTGAAGTACAGTAAGCAGACTGGTTCCAGAACTGTTCTGTACCCGAGTGCATCAGAGAGGACGACCTCTAATGCATCCAAAACCACCTGGAATGCAGCAGCTGCTTCTACCTGCATTTTGGCTCTGAAACGATTTTGGAACCATTCTGAAAAATAGGGGCATAATTGCATCAGCCTGAAAGTAAAGTTGACAAATGTAAGAATAAACACACTAAGTTATGGCCATTGCTGAGCAGCTGTTATCGTAGGTTCAACTGCAGGGCACATTCAAGTTTAGTTAATTGTTGATCAGTTGTTAAAACATAGAAACATAGAAATGTAGATTTTGACGGCAGATAAGGACCGCTTGGCCCACCCAGTCTGCCCATTTCCCTACCTAATGGATAAGCTGCAGATCCTAGTTAACCAGCAGCCTACTTCTTCCTCTACCTCCACCCCCTAGAATTGCCTTATGACTGTCCCATGCATGCTTGAATTCCACCACTGTTTTTGACTCCACAACCTCCTCCGGAAGGCCGTTCCATGCATCCACAACCCTCTCTGTGAAAAAATACTTCCTTAAATTACCTCTGAGCCGCCTCCCTTCTATCTTCAAATTGTGCCCCCTTGTTCTTGCACACCTCTTTTTTTGAAAGATGCTACCCTCTTGGACTTTGTTGATTCCCTTGAGGTACTTGAAAGTTTCTATCATGTCCCCCCCTCTCCCTCCTTTTCTCGAGGCTATACATATTCAGCTCCTTAAGTCTCTCTTCATATGTCTTCCGGTGCAGACCCTGCACCATTTTAGTTGCCCTCCTCTGGACAGCCTCCATCCTGTCTATGTCTTTTCGGAGATCGGGTCCCCAGAACTGCACACAGTACTCCAGATGGGGTCTCACCAACTGTCTGTACAGAGGGATAATAACTTCCTGTTTTCTACTGGAGATGCCTCTCCCTATGCATCCCAGTATCTCCCCTGCCCTCTTTGCTGCCCTCTCACATTGCTTGCCCACCTGTAGGTCATCTGATATGACTACCCCCAGGTCCCTTTCCATTTTTGTTGTTGTTAGTATCTCACCCCCCCATTGTGTACTCTTCCCCTGGGTTTTTGTTTCCCAGGTGCATTACCTTGCACTTCTTAGCATTGAATCTAAGCTGCCATACATTTGACCATTCCTCTAACCTTGCCAAATCCCTTCTCATCCTTTCCACCCACCTTGTGCATCAACTCTGTTGCAGATCTTTGTGTCATCTGCAAAGGGACATACTTTTCCTTCAGTCCCTCTGCAATGTAAGCATAAAGACATTGAAGAGACCGGTCCTAATACTGAACCCTGCGGTACCCACTAAGTAACCCTTTCTTCAGAGTGGACTCCATTTACTATTACTCTCTGTGTCATATTCTCCAGCCAATTCTTTACCCAGGCTGTCATCTTGGGACCCACTCCCAGGCTGGCTAACTTGTATATTAATCTTTTGTGTGGGACTGTGTCAAATGCCTTGCTAAAGTCTAGGTAGGCCATGTCCACACCCCCTCCCTGATCTACTACTTTGGTCACCCAGTCAAAGAAATCTATCAGATTTGTCTGGCATGACCTTCCCGCTGTGAATCCATGCTGCCTTGGGTCCTGAGCCCCTCTGGCCTCTAGATACTCAACAATTCTTTCCTTCATAAGTGATTCCATCATTTTCCCTGCCACTGAGGTTAAACTAACAGGTCTGTAGTTTTCTGCTTCTGCCTTGCTCCCACTTTTGTGAAGAGGAATCACATCTGCCCTTCTCCAGTCCTCGGGTACCACCCCATCCTCCCATGATTTGTTAAAGAGGGTAGTCAGTGATGTCACTACTTCTACTCTTAGTTCTTTTAGAATTCTGGGATGAATCCCATCAGGCCCTATTGCCTTGTCCACCTTCAGTTTTAAGAGTTCTTTCAGAACCCTTTCTTCTGTAAATGGGCTGGTATCAACTTCTGTATCCAGAGTGTTTCTACTGTTTGTTTTAGGTACCTCCCCCATCTCCTTTGTAAATACTGAGCAAAAATATTTGTTTAGTATCTCTGCCTTTTCACAGTCATCCTCTGCCCACCCTCCCTCCTCTTTATTAAGCCTCACTAACCCTCCTTGGTCTTCCTTCGCTCCCTGATGTACCTATAAAGGTTTTATCCCTTCTTAACTGAGTTGGCTATCTTTCCTCGGTTTGGGCCTTTGTTGTTCTGACTGCCTTCCCAGCTTCCTTTTGCTTTAACTGATACAGTTCTCTGTCCTGCTTCTTCTGTGATTCCTTGTACTTCCTGGATGCTTTCTTTTTCTCTTGAACCTTCACTGCCACTTCCTTTGAGAACCATAGTGGTTTCTTACATCGTTTTGTTTTGTTTATTTGCTTCACACAAAGGCTTGTTACCTCTGTGATGGCGTTTTTTATTATTCCCCATTGTTCTTCCACCCCTCCTTCCTGCCCATTTGCTAGTGCATTCTTTAGGCACTCACCCATTTTGGCAAAGTCAGCCCTCCTAAAGTCCAGTACTTTTGCCTTTGTATGGCTTGACTCTATTGCTGTGTTTATTGTTTAAATGTTGCAGGTTCTGGTGGTGCACCATTCTGCACCACATTAAAATATCAGCTGCACCTATTTTAATGTTTAAAACATTACAACATAACATACAGTAACTAACAAGCATTTGTCAATGCTGAATGTTGTCTTGCTGGTGTTGGCATTGGTAGTGCAGTAGTAGAGAGAAATGCATAATAGGAATAGCAGTGAACTATAGAACCAACGTCAACCCCACCCTGCAATGAGTGACAGACATCGGGGTGTGCGTTTGGGTCGCTGGCCGTAACAGTCATGCAATTTCACCTCACCCTACCCTGCAGAGTCTGACAAGTGTTGGGTTGTGCCTAGGGGTTGTCTGGCCTTATGCTCACCCCATTTCATAAGGAACTGCATTGAGATGGGTGCAGCATAGGAGAATGGGTTGAACTTTGGGGCTGAAGAGTCCAAGGTACACCTTGATGCCTGTCAGTGACTGTAGAGTGTGGGTGGAGGACCAATGGCATGATCAGTGCAACAGACAATCCAAAGACACACACCTAATGCCTGTTAGTCAGTACAAGGTGGGACGTAATGGTTAGGAACCATAACACCCTGGGCGTGTGCTGGTATTTGCACTCCAAATTTTAAAACATGGTCTTTTTGTGACCCCACCTCAGGAAAGCATTTGGAACCTCTGCTCATGAACAGTGTCCCCGTGATTTTGTTAATCTGTCTTGAACATTGATTTCCCACAGTGACTTCACCATTCTGCACCACATTAAAATATCAGCTGCACCATTGATAAGAAGGTGTGAAGAGATGGCAATGTTGAAAATCTGGCGTGAAAATATTTCACATTCTCAGAGTTATGAGCATGTATGAAAACTGCTCAACATACACTCGTAAAAGTAATTTTTTGGATTTTTTTTTCACTAAATTTGCAATATAGGCTTTTTGAGACACACCTCATGAACAGTGGTACTGTCATTTTGTCAAATGGTCCCAAAAGGTGATTTCGCGCAGTTACCGCGAAATCACCTTTCAGGACCGAATAATGCAATGACAGTGCCTGAACTCACGAGGAGGGGTCCCAATAACCCCATGTTGAAAATTTGGTGCCAAAATTCCTAAAAATGCCTGAGATATGCACCAAAGTTGAAAAAAACCTATTTTTGCCATTATACAGCTTACCAGCATTTCTTCAAGTTTGCTGTTGGCTTTGAATAGTGCAGACATGTTCCCAGTCCAAGGAAGATCATGCTGCCAGGCTCCGGAGGCAAGTATGGGTGAGGAGGTGTGTGTGGGGAGGTGGGGGTACGAGTGGGTGGGTGCGGTTGGGGAGAGGGGGCCTAGACAGCTAGCAAGGGACCATTTCTACTTTACAGGGTTACAAAAAAAAATAAACATCGCGGGAAGTTTTTTTTTTTTTTTAAACAGGTACTTTTGGCACACAGGGGTGGGCTCCCAGCATGCCACCTGTGTGTTTTGGGGTGGGGGAACAAGAGCTGACAGGAATTGGGCATGCCGTCGGCAAGTAAAAGGTGTTTTGGGGGATGATGCTGAGGAGAATGGGGCACCCCCCCCCCAGCAAACAACTGGCATGGACATGATGCCGATGGGGATTGGGCTCCCCTGTTGGCAAATAAACTCAGGAGGGGGCATGATGATGCCGACAGGGGGATTGAGCACCCCTGACGTCGGCTTCTGGAGACTGTGCAAGGCGGCTGGTACAGACGCCATGTCTGAGTGAAATGTTGCACCAGGAAAGGCATGCCCTGCAATGAGGTGGAGCTCTCTTATAGTAGCGGCTAAAACGTTTAAAGTTGGTGGCACGCTTGTGCAGTGCTGTCATAGCATGCAATCTAATTTGTGCGACGGAGCCCATCCCCAAAAAGCAGTGGCACCACTGGCCACAACATGACCACGCCTCCAGAACCTGCTATTCTAAAGTTACCGCAACATGTTTCTTGCACATGCGCAGGACAACATAAAACGCCATTAAATAGAGAATAATGGATGTGTAAGTGTGTGATATGGGAATATAATAAACGGGTCTCCCTTTTTCCCCTTAGGGAAACAGTGGCATAATTTGCTGTTATAAAGAAGTGTTTATAACAGCAAACATGTGCACGATTTCCCTCGCTTTTCGCATGCTCACGCAGCAGCGCGACCAGTCGAGACCGCTCACCGCTTCCGTTTTGCCCGAAACAGAACCGCCACAAGAACTCGTCAGTAAGACCTTTTCTTTTTTCCCCCCATACACCCTTGAAACACACAAAGACATTGGCATACATCTGCCATTTGTTGGTAGCCCTCATTAGCATAACCTTCACGGCGGAAGTCACCCGAGGTGCGCAAGATGTCCGTCTGCAGGTCTGTCACCATGACAGAGCGAGCTGATCTTTTCTATTAAAATTCCAGGGCACCAGGAACTAAAAAAAAAACAACTATTTAATGTTGAAAGCCCTAATCGGGCGTTTCTGCAGCCGCTGCTGCACTGAGGGACTCAATCAGAGTTTCCCTTTAAGTGCAATGCCAAAACAGCAGGGAACATTGATACAGCTACATGCTTATAGTGTAGAAGAAGACATTTATATTATTTACTAGGCTTTTTATTTAATTAGCAGAGTGTTGGTAGAATGGTAAAACTGTTGTAACTTTATAAATTAAAAATTCTTACAATTTGTATTTGTCTTACAGTTCTTTTATGTGCACAAACTGAGAAAAACTTACAGCTTTCCTTCACAGTTCTGTTTATGTTGCCACCTGTTTTTTTTTTGTTTTGTTTTGTTTTTTTCCTCGGTGGCTCCGGGTCGGGGTTGGTTGCCATGGTCTGCTGTGAATGCTGGTCTTGCCTGTGGGAAAGAAGGGAGAGTGGTGAAAGTACACGTTAACTTAACAATGTGTAATGGTTTACTTTCCTTTTTTTGTGGCCATTACTGAAATGTTTTTTAGATGGCAGTGCTGAATTTTTGCTTAGCAAGCTGGTACTTGTGGTCTAATCATGCCTTTATTTTGAGTCAGAGTCGCTCACATAGTATCTTCATTTTTTGCTTTGAGTTTCTTCTGCTGCAGCATGGTGAACGTTTATTGTGACTCCCTGATGGAAAGTGCATTTTGGCATGATGATACTGTGAAGGGAGTTTATGAAAGCTGTTGGAATGTGACAGGCAGAAGTATGTTGCAGTTTGCTGCTGTCAGGACTGCTTTAAGGTAAAGACGCTTTTTATCAGGACGTCGTGGGGAATCTTTTTACTTTCAGCAGTGACGGTTGTTTGAGCAGTAGAGATAAGAACAGCTGTGAGGCTCGCGCTGTGCTCTGTTTAACTGAGCGCGTGTTTGTTGTAACAACCAGTTGGTTGTTACAGGCAATATCAACCTTTTCAGCCCATTGGTAAAATTCCTTGCCAGTTATTATACTACATTGTATGTTACATACAGAAATATTACATGCACTTATAGAAAAATCATCCCCACTCTTCAGACATAAATGCTTTCATGTTAATAATAAAAACAAACCAGCAGAATTTCAGCCTTCAGTTCTGTTTAAAAACTCCCTATTTTTATTATATACAGTCTTCCCAGCAAAAGGGTAACTCAGGAATAACCCTCTAAAGACCAAAAAAAGATCTTTCACAGTCTGCACCGTGGGTCCCCAATACACACATTTTTTCAAAAGGTCTGCAGAGGGGCTATAAAAAGCAGATTCAAATTTTCTAGTCAGAATTCCACCTTGTAATTCATCTCACTGTTTGCCATTGAGTTACAACTATAGGGATTCACTCTGCCACTTAGGGCCACTTAATTTATGACTTACGGCTACAACATTAAGGCAATTAACAGAACATAAGATGAGCACAGGTTTTTATCCCGGTTTGAAAAAATGAGAAACTGCCAGGTGTGATGCTCTGCCCTGCTTCTGGTTACCTGTATGATATTTATACTATAAATAACTGGTCTGTGTATGAAATTCTCACACTAGTTAGCAAACTTGGCCTGTAACTTTAAAGGTCAGTAGCTGGAACTACAGAATGTAATCAAACTTACCAGGGGAACCAGTTAATTAACTGACTTCTTTACAGAAGGGCATATTTTTACCCTTTTATGACCTGCCCAGTCTTTTGAAGTTGTACCCAAACATAAAGTTTATGACGTAACAAGACGAAGAGTAATTTGGCAAGTTCCTATCAAAATTTAACATGCAGCCGAGAAATAGTGACAAATGGTAGGATTGTTACGTTCAAAGAGAAATGTTTGATTAAAGGATGTCATATTTAGGAATTTTTTTTTCTGATGTTACCATTAATTAAAAATACCTCCTGGTATAAATTATGTTAGAATTAATTCTAAAAAGAGGAGCTAGCTGACTCACCAAAAGGGGTTGGGGAGATAGAGTGAAATGAACCCTGTATCTGGGGAATATGTGTCATATCATCTTGGGCTCTGAGACAGAACATTCTCTCTGACTTAAACGCTCTTAGAAAGGTAATAGTTAAAAACATAGAAACATAGACTTTGACGGCAGATAAGGACCGCTTGGCCCACCTAGTCTGCCCATTTTCCTACCTAGAGGATAAACTGCAGATCCTATTTAACCAACAGCCTATTTCTTCCTACCCCCCACAAAAATTGCCTTATGTCTGTCCCATGCATTCTTGAATTCTCCCACAGTTTTAAACCCCACAACCTCCTCAGGAAGGCTGTTCCACGCATCCACCACCGTCTCTGTGAAAAAATACTTCCTCACATTGCCCCTGAGCCATCCCCCCTCTATCTTCAAATTGTGTCCCCTTGTTCATGCACATCTCTTTTTCTGAAAGATGCTACTCTCTAGGACTTTGTTGAGTCCACTGAGGTACTTAAACGTTTCTATCATGTCCCCCCTCTCCCTCCTTTCCTCAAGGGTATACATATTAAGCTCCTTTAGCCTCTCCTTGTATGGCTTCTCTTGCAGACCCTGCACCATTTTAGTTGCCCTCCTCTGAACTGCCTCCATCCTGTCTATGTCCTTGCGGAGATGGAGTCTCCAGAACTGGACGCAGTACTCCAGATGGGGTCTCACCAACTGTCTGTACAGGAGGATAACAACTTCCTGTTTTCTGCTGGTGATGCCTTTTCCTATACATCCCAGTATCCCCCAGCCCTCCCTACCGCCTTCTCACATTGTTGCCAACCTTAAAGTCATCTGATATGATTACCCCAGGTCCATTTCCATTTTTGTTGTTGCTACTTCTCCCCCCATTGTGTAATCTTCCCTGGGTTTTGTTTCCCAGGTGCATTACTTGCACTTCTTTGCATTGAATCCAAGCTGCCATACTTCTGACCATTACTCCAACCTTGCCAAGTCCCTTCTCATCCTTTCCACGCCTCCTTGTTTATCAACCCTGTTGCAGATCTTTGTGTCATTTGCAAAGAGGCATATTTTTCCTTCCAGTCTCTCTGCAATGTCACTTATAAAGACATTCAAAAGGATTGGACCCAGTACTGAACCCTGCGGTACCCCACTAGTAACCCCTCTTTCTTCAGAGTGGACTCCATTTACAATTACCTTCTGTGTCCTGTTGTTCAGCCAATGTTTTACCCAGGCTACCACCCTGGAACGTACTCCAAGGCTGGTTAATTTGACTACTAATCTTTTGTGTGGGACTGTGTCAAATGCCTTGCTAAAGTCTAGGTAGGCCATGTCCACAGCCCCTCCCTGGTCTACTACTTTGGTCACCCAGTCAAAGAAATCAATTAGATTCATCTGACATGACCTTCCCGCTGTGAACCCATGCTGCCTTGGGTCTGAATCATATTTAGAAAGAAGTTAAGTCTTTGTGGTAGGAGTGTTTTGTCTGTAACTTCCTGTTTATTTTACATGATCGTACGCTGTATGATATGTACATATTGTTCTGTGTTTAATTTTGCCTTTTTATCATGTTTTTAGTAAACAACCATTTCTTTCAAATACTGCCTGGGTGTCTTCTCATTTTCTTTTTGCATTTGATGTATAAGTGGTTAAGTCTGACAGCTGTTAAAAAGCCTGATTGTGTACTGAGCTTGTATAATAAGGTAAGAATATACCTAAGGTATCTTATAGAGTTTTAAGGGTTCATTTTGGATACCTGGTTGGGTGCCCCTGGCAAAAGATTGTACTGCAGTCCTGAAGAGGCTACATATCTGAGCCTGTACATTGGGTATGCCAGCACAAGGTTCACAGTTTGAATCCTTCCAAAATTCAAGGCTAAATATGATTCAGACCCAAGCAGACAGGAGGGTCACCCTGTCTGTTCACACTGTTGCACTCTGAGGTTGGCACTGTGGCAGCAGAGGGCCTGACCTGTGGATTGCGTTTGTAACACCAGGCACTACCCATCCCACATTTCCTTTATCAAATCTCCCTGGAAGAAGCAGACAATGCCCTGCAAAATTATCCCTTGGTAATTCCCTATGCCATCAAATTGTTTTAGGTCCCTGCGATTGTTCATTAAACTGGGTGTAATAAATTCATTCAACCAACAGTACTCACTTATAGGTTTTTATAGCAACCAAGTCCCCCAATTTGGTTTAAATAACAAGAGCTCTCAAGGAAATTAATTTAGAAGCAACTGAAGGCAAATGATGGGTCACTTTCATTAAAAAATACCTGTAATGTCCATGCGATTTTCTTTTTACTACTTGTCTCACCCTTCCATTGCTTCCACATTTTGCAGAAATAATCTTTATTTTGGTTTTTCATCACTCTTATCTTGACTTTTGTTTTGAAATTTCTTCAGCTTTTTTTTATTATTTTTCTACCTCCGACAGTTTAGTTTACTTTAACTTTCTTAATTTAGTGCTTCTTTCTACACTGCCATGTCAGACTTTACCACAACTAATAATTTACATCAAAACTTTATTGCATTATTTGTAGCTTTTCAGCCCTGTCCAGGATTTTGTTCAGCACTTTGGAATACAGTTCTCCCTCCTGGCAGGTCAAATGGAAGCAACACTCTCTCTCTCTCTCCCCTCCTGGATTGGATTGTGCATTACAGTAATCAAGCCTGGATGTGACAAAAGCATGTACCAGTGAGGTCAGGTCATCAGGTGGGATTAAAGATTTAATCCAGACGACATTCCTCAAGTGATAGAAACCACTTTGGATCACGGAAGACACCTGAGCATCAAGTGTCTGTTCATCATCGAGGATGACGCCCAGATGTTGCACCTTATTGGTTGCCACCAGCAAGGTGGCACCTAAGAATAACCCTGTTCCAGACACAGTGGTGACCATATCCCGCCAATGGCCTGACTCAGTCACTAGCAGCTCCGTCTTATCTGTGTTCAATCTCAGCTAGTTAGAGGACATCCAGTCCTGGATCTGAGATTGGCATTTGTTTAGCATGTCCACAGCATTCGATATTCCGGGTGCAAATGACATATACAGCTGGGTATCATCTGCATAGCAGTGAAAATCCAGACTGTATCATCTGATGACATCACCCAGGGGCAGCATGTACACTGCAAACAACATAGGTGACACGATCAAGCCCTGAGGAACTCCACAGGTTAGGGACTTCTGGCAGGAGGAGAAACTCCCCATCACTACCCATTGTTTCCTGCCTGACAAAAGAGTCAAACCAGCTGATGACTTTACTGGTGAGTCCACAGAGACCTCTAAGGCAATCGAGTAGCACCATGTGGTCTACGGTGTGAAAAGCTGAGGAGAGGTCTAGGAGGACAAGAACTGTTTTCCTCTACCTGTCACTCTGTGGAGATCATTTTGCACTCTAACACTGTTTCAGTGCTATGCTTTCCTCTAAACCTGGACAGGAGTGGCTCATAGATGTCAAAGGCCATCAGGTGGTCTTCAATCTGTGAAGCTACCACTTTCTCCACAGTGTTCCCCAAAAATGGGAAGTTGGAGACAGGTCGATAATTTGCTAAGATGTCAGGGTCGAGAGATGGTTTCTTCAGTAGGGGTCTCACCAATGCCTTTTTCAAGACATTGGGGAATAACCCCTCTGAGAGCAAACAGTGGACAATCTCAGTGAACACTGGACCAATGGACTCTGCGCATCCCACTAGTAGATGTGTCGGGCCCTGGTCCAGTTCATAAAAAGTGGGTTGCAGCTTCAAGATTACCTCAATGACCTCGGACATCCCCACCGGCTAAAACTCCTTCCAGACAATCGGAGTGCCCCTGTACATACCAGACTCTATACTGCAGGAGTTATCACGTCCCACTGGAGAAATTCCATCCCTAATGGAGGACACTCAGTCAGAAATGAACTGAGTGAACTCCTCATACTGAGTGATTGAAACTGCTTTTTTCAGCTGCAGACAGACTGGATAGAGTAACCTGTCTACAGTCCAAAAGAGCATAGCCAGTCTGTTCCTTCATGCAACAATCTCCCTGGACAGGAACTCTGCCTTCTTATAGTTGATTGCTCTTTAATACTCACCGTAGTGAGTTCTCAAAATTAGTCTGCCCTCCACAGACCTGGTCCTTCTCCAGCAGCGCTCCAACTTTCAACCTGTGGTCTTCATCTCCTTGAGAGCCCCATCAAATCACAAGGCTCTCAAGTGAGAAGACCTGGGCTGTATACAGATCAGTGCAATGGTGTCGAGTGCCTTGGTGATAGCATCATTATATGTTGCCACCACCTCGTCCAACCCCCTCACACAGGCAACGCTCACACCAGAAAAAAATTATTTAATTGCTAATGTGGGGGGGGGGGGGTGAAGTACTAGCCAGAGGGGTTAGTAGGGATGGCTTTACTTGTTTCCTGCAGGTGGCCCATCTTCTGCCGGTGGCCCCAAATCATGTAGCAATTTCCCCAACTGCGGAAATGTGGCAAACTGAAGGACTTGCTTACAGTAGAGACCTGGCTGATTTTCTCAAGCTTTTGTAGGAGACTGAATTGTTATGTTGCACATCGTTCCTATCTCTGTTATTGTTTTATGTATTATCATGTGGAGTTTGTTATATCATTTTTATGCAGAGTGCCTTGGTTTTTAGAAAGACGTTTTTAAATGAAGTGTCCTATGTATCTGTTTTTCTTTATCTATGTCTCTGTTTTGCCACAACCTTGTAATGGTTCTGCAGCAGACTGTAATATCTTCAGTACTGACCAGTTGAATTAGAACAGGTTTGGCCCCCATAGTCCTGCAGGAAAATGTCCTACACAGCTAAGCACTGCTGACTAGATATCTGCTGCATTTCGGCCCTTCAACTAATCTTTATCAAACCCCTTAGTTTCCCTGCACTGATGCCCAGTTTGTCCTTCTTTGTCACGATCAGGTTACAGAAAGAAGGCTAATGGTTTCACATGTATGCTTTATTTCACAGGTCCAAAAAGGTGAGTGTGCAAAAGCTGTAAAGTGTGCTATTGAGGTGGGCTACCGTCATTTTGATGGAGCATTTCTGTATAGGAACGAAGATGAAGTTGGACAAGCCATACGGGAGAAGATGGCTGATGGGACAGTAAAGAGAGAGGACATCTTTTACACTGGAAAGGTACTGCAAGTGCTGTATAAGTCACACTGGTTGCAGAGCTAGAGTGCTTAATTTCTGTTTTCCAAAGGCGTTTGCCCTCAACACATGCAAATTTAACTTGTGGATTTGTTTTCCTTTGTGTTACTGACGTGCATCTGTTTCAGAGTTGGAAATGAAGAATGTCCCACTGAGTGGAAAAACAAGAAAACTTGAGTGGGATATATGTTAATGGAATCCAAACTGAGTTTTTGGTAGCTCTTTTTTTTTTTTTTTTTTTTTTATAAACCAGGGACTGCTTTCCTTCTTTAAGATTGTCAAGATTTCCATGCAGAAATATAGAAGTTTGTGGGGCCACTTGATTGCCTTGTGGAGGTGCTACACACTGCTACACTGATGACCTGGGTTCCAGAGCAGATTTGGGAGTGGGGTCAGGTAGCCAGGGAGCTGGTGCAGCATTGTGTGCTGCAGTGCTCCCAGCTAGGGGAGGTAGGTGGCTAGGTTCAATTACATAGCGATCACTGTGGTGGGCCAAGGAAGTTTGACTCCCTCGCAGGGCATCACTACGTGCATGTGAGGATCAATGCTTGGAGACGCATGGCCTCCACCAGACACCATGGGAGGGAGAACACGTAAAAAAAAAACTATGTTGGCTGGCCTGTTGGCACAGTGGTAGCAGTACCACTCGTGACACCAGCAACCAGGGTCTGGTAGTGAGCCTGGGTCATCAGGGGCTGGTTGGGGGGAGGAGGACAGAGCATATCAATGGGTGCTGTCCTCCTCCAGGGAGGGAGGGAGGGTTGCTGTTCCCACTGCTGTACTGCCATCTGGGTGACACCAGGTGGTAGTGCAGATTTGGGGACACTGGGAGAAGGTTGGATGCCAGCCAGATTTGGATACCTCACCACACTTTTGCATGGACACACCTTGGGTCCTTTCACATGCTGAGGTCCGTGGGTGGAAGAAAATGGTGGGAAATGGACCCTTCATGCCAGATGATGGTGCACCTGGCACCATCCCAGATCTCCCCTGCCTGTCCCGAGGCCCTGGCTTCCCGAAGAAAGTTTTGGAACTTCGTGGAGGGAGGCCTTCTTGTCCCTCATGGGGGAAGGCTGGCGACGCTGGATAGCAGGTAGGAGGGGATAACATCAGACGAGATGCCTTGGCAACTCCCGAAGGAGTCTGCATGCAGGTGGCAGGGGAGATACAATTGTTAAATAAAAAAAAAAGTCTCCTTGCCACTGAGCATGACTTCCCCCAGCATCCTGCGCTCTCTCACTGTGTGGATCCCGACTGGCTGGAGGTGGGGGGAGCAGCGGCCAGACGTGGGGCCCGAAGAAAGGTGGAAGTGGTGATAGGGGAGCAAAAAGCTCTATAAAAAATGTAGGAGCTTGAATACCTGATCTGTATGGAAATGATGGTTACATTTTACATTGTAATAAAAAATAGGACCCATGTCATAATAGGTTTTATCTTGATTAAAAAATAAAGTTGTACCTGCATACCTACCTACCTAACTACCAGTTTATGTTCCATTGTAACTGCAGGGTAAGTACTATGAATTCTTTGTACTTATAATTATACATTTGACCCATATAAGTACACAATAGCTACTGTGTAACTATGCATTAAATTTGCTGTAGTTAGAGAAATGTAAGGTGCTACCAAAATGATGGCTAGGAAAGTCTTTTTAAAAAATCAGGGTGGAAAATGGTGCATCATCGAACCCCTGGCTTCTTTGATCAAGATTCTCAAGCAAATTTCTGGGATCCTGGGATCCTGCCTATGGAGTGAGCAGAAGTTCAGAAGGAGGTGATGTAGAGAAGTCTATGGTGAAAAAATTATGTCTAACATCAAAAAGTAAAAAAAAAAAAAAAAAAAAGCTGAGTTCCCTATTAACCCTTTTTGGGTTCCTCATTTAAGAAGCATTTGAATTGTGTAATGAGTTAAAAGCTGTATTAGTGTTCAGTTGATAGCATAGGATAGTACTGAACTGTATCTCACCCCTAAATGGCTTTCTGAACAATTCTGCATCTCTTGGCAATTTCTCATTGGAGTTTTTCCAAATCAAAATACATTCCTTTACACTCCCAGCCAATGCGTGTTGTAAGAATGTGCTTTTAGAGCTAGATCCCATTACACAGTGCACTTTTTTATATTCTTCTCTTTATTGTCATTTTCTCTTTATTGTCATTTTAAGAAATGCGTAATACAGAAATTAAATTGTATTATTTTCTATGCATAAGGTTAGAAAATGTTCATTCTGTATGGACGTAGACATTCACAGTGTGTTTTGACTGCTCATCATATTGTTTTCGTCTGCTGTTGTGCTTTGACATTTGCCGTTGCAATAAGTTTAAGTGAGCTGTCCAAGCCATATTTATTCTGAAAGGTTTCAAAGCACACTACACCATGGGTGTCAAGGAATAGAAAGATGTAGAAGAGACCCAGTGTCGCCATCTGGATGAGGTCTGATCAAGCTGAGTTGGTAAGAACTCCTGATCAGAAGCTAACATCCTACAGAAGTAGAAAATACAGAGACATTTGAGAAAGATGTTGTGATTTAAACCACATTGACAAAGTATTTGCTGTAAATTTGGTAAATTTAGCTAGTTGTGGACAGTTAGCTGGAGTGGAGAAAAGAAGGTGGCCTATGTCGTACGTGTCATTAAGCACAAATTCAGTCTGCTTCCACAGAGGATTGATCTGTGGATGAAGACATAAATGCACTGTTAGAAGATGGAAGGAGATGTAGTAGGTTAACACCTCTGTGATGACTAAGTAATTGTAATGTGTAACAATGTAGGGTGTCGACCTCCCCACATAGAGAAATCAGTTTGTTCCATGCTGTGAAGTAACAGGAGGAACAGATGAGAGGGAGTGTCTGCAGCAAATATGGGGTACGGGGTAAGACATTCATGTAGATTGTCTCACCCTTGAAAAAAAGGAAAAAGGGAGATGACTCCAGCGAGAGAAGTCATTTGTCAGGGTCATTGAGAGGGGTTCGTAACTGAGTATATCCAAATTTCCTAAGTTTTTTGAAATTTTAATGCCAATATATTTAAGTTTAGTACCCATCCATTCCAGGGGCAGATCTTGTCTGAGTGTCATTGATGGTCATTGACTGGGAGTAGTTCAAAAGAAGGACTTTGTTTTCCGTATATTTAAGGCAAACCTAGCCAAAGGACTGAAAAGATCAAGGGTGCCTCAGGCAACTGGAATAGATGTCTCCGGGTTTATTAGTGATAGTAGAATGTTGTCCACATACAACATTATTTTGTATCTGGAGCCTCCCAAAGGATTTCCCTTGATCTCCAGGTGAAGACGAAGGGCTGTTGGATATATAGGGCAAATAGGAGGTGAGAGAAGGAGCATCCCTGCCTAGTGCTACATTGAAGCTGTATGAGGGGCATGCAGCCTATTCACCCGGACATATGCTTGGGGGCCACTGAGTATTTCTGAGCCAGATTAGAAAAGCATTGAGAAATCCAAAGGCAGATGGGGTGTCCCTGAGGAGTCTCTGCAACACCCTATCAAAAGCCTTTTCAGCATCAAGATTAAGGAAAGTTGTGGGGATGGATCTCCGAATAGCATATTCCATTTATCGGAGAGTTCCATAGATATTGCCCGTCGGTTGGTGTTGACACATAAAAGCCGGCCTGATCAGGATGTATTAGGGACAGGAGAATATGGTAAAGCCTGTGTGCCCATATCACCGTAAAGGGCTTATATCAATATGGATGTTGGATGGTAGGAAGATGGACAAGGTGGATCTTTGTCTGGTTTAGGAATCACTGACAAGGTAGTAAATCTCCAAGAAGGGGGCAAGGGTGTTCCCTCACTCACAGCTACCAATACCTGATCTAGATGGGAGAAGTAAGGGATCTGAGAAGGACATATTCCACTGGACTGAGAAGCCATCTGGCCCTGGTAAAGCCTTCTTCAAAGCTACCCAAAGCACTTCCTGCTCAAGTGGGGCTGTAAGAACTGCTTTTTGAGAGTTGGAGAGTACAGATAAAGAAAGCTGAGAAACAAAGATTGAGATTTTAGTAGGATCAGGGGGTAAGGTCTCTGTATGTAGCTAATGGTAATGCTGCCAAAGAATAGACCTGATTCTATGCGAAGTTCATGAGTGTGTTGGCCTGTAATTGGGTCCTGAAGATTAAGGACACAGGCTGCCCATTTATGGGCCTGCAACATTCGTGCCAATAAATGAGTGCCCAGGCTCTTCCTTCATAATGGGTTCGTTTGTGATAATACAAGACTTGTTGCACCTGTTCATCTAATATAGCTTGCATCTCCTGCTTCACCAGTTTAATCTGGTCAGCTATAACCTGGTCCCCTTGTGAATACAAGAGTTGTAAAGTATTCAGCTTATCTTATAGGGATTCTTATCTCCCTGTCCACTGACGCCTTTTTTGCAGAGGCATACAGTATGATATACTAGCCTTCCTCAGGACTGTTTTTAGGGTGTCCTAAATTATAGGAGCCAAAACTGCATACGAGGTATTTTCAGAAGAAGTTTGAATGTGTTCTTGTATGAAGATTCAGAATGGTTCAAGTAAAGAGGTATTAAACCTCCAGAAGGCAGATTTATGTTCTTTGGCCAGGTCTCATTTGAGAGTAAGTGAGCTATGATCGGACAATATCTGGGGGGAGTAGGTAAGGTCATGATCCATGGAGCAATGCTTGCGTGTTGTAAAAATAATCGGTAGGCATAACTATTATGTCATGGGGGGGATGTGAGAAAGCCTTCCCAGTTGGGAAGAACTTATGCCAGACGTCAGTAAATCCCAGCTGGGAGGGATTTCGGAAAGTGTCACCAAGAGAATGGCCACCTAGAGTCTGAGCTCCGTCTCCCATCAGCAGTCTTTTCTCCATTACAGCATGACCACTGTAATCAAAACCACTACATACCAACAAATGGAGGAATACTCCTGGAACAATCAAGCCTAATACAGGAAGAAAGGACCCCCAACCTGTGGATTGCGATGGACCTGCTTCGAACAGTCAGACTCTGAACTGTTTCAGGCTTCTGAAGCTGTGCAGGTAACACTAAAAGCTTTGCAAAAACAATTTGACACCCAGGGAAAAGATTACGCTAGAAACTGTATATTAGAAGATACTTGCATTCTGGGCTCATATTAAGGAGGTAATGTGGCAGATCCATAAAGATGTGGCAAATTAGAACAATGGACTGATGATTTGGAACATCACACATCCACCAGCCACAACTGGGTGGATGATCTAGAAACTTCATTAAAAGATATTCTCAAGACGCAAGCTTACATCATTGCCCGACAGGAAGATGCAGAAAATCGGGCAGTACAGAAAAAAGTACCTGGCTTTTAGTCTCCCAGAAATTTAAGTGGGAACATCTTGCTTGAATTCTTGGACTCATTTTTTTCAGACTGCCCTGAATTTCGGAACCGGAATTCCCAGTAGACATAGAGCGCACCCATCATGTTCTCGGGCCAAAACTAACTGGCTTAGATGCACAACCCAGATCTGTTATAGTGCGTTTCCACAAAGGATAAAATTCTGCAATTAGCATGGCATAAGAAAACTGTGTATTATGGTCAGACTTGCATGTTTGTTTAGTTAGTTCTTGTTGACCAGGGAAGAGCATTAGACAATTGAATGCCTATTTTCAGGCATGACCCTTGAGGTTACATAGGGTCAGGGTCAGTGAACAACAAGTTACAGTACAGCAACAGTAAGAGACATTGACAACAGCATATATGACAGATTACATAGCAAAGGCAGTATGTAGATGAGCAAAGGTCAGAATTACAAGGCACTGGTGGAGCAAGCCAACTATTTGTTAATGAGACCGGACAAATAATAGTCTATTGAGCTACATATATTTTGATAATGATTACGCTCCAGACACAGTGAGGCAGTGATGGACATATGCTCCTATTCAACAAGCTGTGCATGCAAAACAAATTAAATTTCATACACCCTACACTGCCCTTCTTGTGGTACATTTTGAAGATGGCTACAAGTCATTTCAGACAGTAGAGAGAGCTCCTGCAGAACTGCTTGCTTGTGGTATTGCCATTCCAGACACTTCAGCAAGGTCCCCATATTGGCAGTCCCATCAAAGAGCCAGACAACGCCATTGACAAACAGCCATGACCATGGCTTCCATTTAGCACCTGCAGTCTTTCTGTCATGACCAGGCTGCTCCATGAACTTGTACTACTTGGTACCTTTCTGCTGCCCTTGCTGTGAAATCGAGAAAGTGGGTGGATTTGTGTGTGTGTGTGTGTGTGTGTGTGTGTGTGTGTGTGTGGGGGGATGGAGTGCCCCATAATATTGGCAGGTGGGGCTTATGGGGGGGGCTGATAATCCCTCTCCATAGCCATGGTGGTCAGTCCTACTTTACCTAGGGATACTTCTTGCAGTCCTTTCTAGCTCTGTTATCTTGAGTCAGCTAATCATCCCCAGTGCTGTCCTGGTAACTCATCCATTGTGTGGCATGCCTTTATGGAGCGGGCACCTCTTGCCAAGTGTTACTGTTGCCATTTAACTCAAGCATTACCTTGCTGTAAGTGAGCTGAGCTGTATCCTCATGAGGGTCTTTGGTCTGCCCAGGCCCCTCCCTGACCTCTGCTGCCAGAATTCTTTTTTCCTCTTACCTACCTCTGAAGGGCATTTCTGCAGTCTCCCCCCTCCCCCCGGGCTACACCTCCTGAGGGTTGACAGCCTACGGAACCCTATTCTATCAGACTTATAGGGATAGCGATTTCTCCATCCTCAAAGAACACTGAATACAAGGGTGGCCTTTCTGGCTGTTCTGTTAATATTTGCAGATAGAATGACTTGCTGTTAGGAGCTGTCTACTGAACATTCGTGCATGGACAGTACTTTCTGAAAGCCATATTTTATGGCATTGTACAGTTTGCTTAGTGGCTGAGAGATTGCATTGATTAAAGGACTAATTCAGAATACTTTACCTGAAGATGACGTGAATTTGGGCTGAGGGCTCTCATAAACCAGGTGCTCTACCAGCACAAGACATCTCTGATTTGTACCAACCTCCTTGTGGTGCCACTCTCTCTGGCTGAATCTGTACTTAACATTTCAGTCAGCCTGATAGACTATTTGGCCAGGCCTGGCAGTGGATTTTATTTCATATAGCTGTCAGAATAGGTGTGCATACCTATACTAGAATTGTTAGTATGTGTGTTGCGGCTCCTACAGTTTACTAAGGGTCCCTCTCCCTCTTCTTATCCATGTTACTCTATTACCCTCCCATTATGGTCCCCTTAGTTTCACTGGCACCCCACAGGATGTGCCTTCCTGACCTTGAGCTGTACAGTTGTACTGGATACATGGGCATCTCATTCACACTGCCTGTCAGTCAGCCTAGTGTTGGGGCCACTAGGTGGGGGCTTGGGCAGATAGAGCATGAGGTTCATTTACTTTATTTATTTATTTAAGTCTTTCATTACCAGGTAAGTGCACTTATCCAAAGGACCATTTTCAGGCATGACCTGGGCCCACAAAGTGGCACAACAGAATATACAATATACAACAACATATACAGCAAAAAATACATACAGGTGCAATCAGTGTACAGGCAGAAAATAGTTGAATACAGTGTAGTTTTCAAAATGTGTTGGGGGGGTAAAATCAACAGATACATTGTAATTTCAATAGCGTTAAGAGAACAAAAGTACATTCCAAATTTACACTGGGGGAACAGGTTCGGGAGAATATGAGACAATGGGGGGGGACAGTGCAAATACAAATGAACATGGCATGTTGATTCCAAAAACAGTAGGAAAGACTGGATTATTGTTCAAGGAGCAGGGAACCAGGTGCTTTAGTGGCAGTGCAGTCATAAAGGGGAAAAATAAAAAGGAAGAGCGGGCAGGGTTATTATGAAGAAAGAAATATCAGGTCAAAGAAAGATTACCCTGGCTGGCACAGGCATTTGGCCTCTCTCAGTAAGCAGGTTTTGAGTCGAAGTTTGAAGGTGCAGTGGGTGTCAGCAGATCGGAGCGATACAGGGAGGCTATTCCATAGGGAGGGAGCTGTAACTGATAGCGCTTTGCCACCCATAGCTGTGGAAATTTTAGGTATCTCTGAAGGGGGGAACTAGGACGCACGTTGCCACCTGGGAGCTGTTCTGGTTTTTAGGAGGGTCATGTACGGGGATGTGCTGCCGCCTCTTAGGGCATTGTCAACAATGCAGCCTAGTACATAATCATGATGGCCAGAGAGTGGAAGCCAGCCAAGAGCCTGGTACAGGTTACAGTGGTGGGTGGAGTACGGTGCCAGTAGTGCAAATTGACATATATTGTTATAGACAGAGGTTAGTTGCGAGCAAAGGGCAGAGGACATACGGTGTAAATAGGGGAACAGTAGTCTAGGATAGGGAGCAGATTACCTTGGGCAATTAGGTGGGCCTCTCTGGTCATGAACTGTTTCAGACGATATGTGGCCCCGAGCTTTTGATTACCCCATTGTACAACAGAGTTCACGTGCTCCGTGACGGGGAGAGAGAGAGAGAGAGAGAGAGAGTGTCAGAGAGAGGGATCAAGGATTACACCTAGGTATTTGAAATGCAGGACATAAGGGTCCATCTGGCATGAGCACTGAGAGAGAGGAGCCGGATTTGGCTATGTTGGCCAGGTATGGTTTGGACCCAAGAAGCATCGCCTTTGGTTTTTTTTAACACTGATCAGGAGCCTGTGTAACAGGAACCAGTTGTGGGCTGAGCCATTGTTCTGTGAGAGGGTACTGCTTCCACTGGGCTTGTGGTTACTCCCTTTGGTATGGGGGTCCCTGTCTATGCTTTAGCACCCCCTGAGGGAGACGGCCTGGAATGGGTGTCGAGAACCCCTAGTGCTATTGTCTTTTTCAGTCCACATCCCGTTTTTTTGTTTTTCCCCTGATTGTATTTTTTTCCTTTTCTGGGGACATCGATATCCTTTTGGAGGCTTCCCCTTGTACCAGCTTTTCCTCCAGCTTCATAGCATGCTCACAGGATTGGAGTCTCCTTCTGAAGTAGTATGGGCAGGCATTGTATGTAGCCCTCCCCATGGAAGCCACCCTGTACATAGTTTCCTGTTTCTTAGAGCTCCAGGTGGAGAGCCCCATCTCAGTTGTCTCCCATGTTCTCACAGTTGGAGTTTGAGATGTGTACCTAAGATTTCCTACTGGTTGTTGTTCCCAGTTTTTAACTCCTTAAACCCCCAATTTTCTTTCCCATAGCTTGGGACTTGGGGGTTCAGTTTTATGTTTATAACAAGAATGAAGCAAAGAAGGTGTTATTTCAATATGATTTGTTTGTTACAAGATTTGATGTAGGCTGTTTCCTGGGTAGCTCCTTTGTGGAGGGCTCCTGGGGGTGGTCCTCATGGGTGGCTGTCCTGCTGTATTTGGTCTATGGGACAGGTAGCTGGGCTGTGACTCTCTTAGGGGGGCCTGTCTTTAGTGGGCCAACCTTTGCCTTGTACGGTGTGCATGCCCTGAAGCCATGATCTGTGCTTACTCTTTTGGTTAAAAGGAAGTAACTCCAGTGGCAATCTTCTCCCAAAAATATTAATGGATTGAATAACCCTGTAAAGAAGACAGTTTATTCAGTATTTACAACGATGCTCAGTTGACGTCTGCTTTAATCAGAAAACCCATCTGATTGCCTTAGAACATCTGAAGATAACGTGAGTTGATAGATATACCATCCATGCCTCCTCCCATCCTAAGGGTAAATGTAATGGGGGGCTATCATGATTCCCTCTCCATCCCCTGTTTGATTTGCAGTAGGCCTACAGTAACCCACAGGGCTGCTATGTTATATTGCAGGGACAGCGATCACAGAAGGAAGTTTTATTTATTTATTTATTTAGTCAATCATAGGAATTACAACCCTTTGAGTTATAGACTCATTTACAAAGGCTCCGCGTCAGCATAGTCATACATTCAGAGATAGTACATTAGTGGGACATCACATTTCAAGTAATTACATATAATAGCCAAGGTGGCTGAAAGTCTATACACGTAGTAGCTAGGGTATTGATATTATTACAGTGGAACAATTATAATACAAGTGCAGCCTCTGGGGCATTGTTGAATAGTAATAAGAGTGATCTATACAATAGTGAGACAACACAGTTTTAAGGAAGTATTTACATATAGTAGCCTGGGTGGCTGTTGACCTATACATTTAGTAGCTAGGGTATTGGTATTAGTATTAGTACAGGAGGTATAGTTACAGTGTAGGTGCAGCCTCTAGGGCATTGTCATGTAGCAGAGACAGAGATCGTCAGCAGAGATGTCCTATACAGTTAGTCCTGTACAGTTGGTGGCAATGTCAATGGGGAGCGGCCATAGTGCAGCTCTGTGCAGGTAAGTTAGGAGGATTAGCAGCTGCACTGGCATTGGTGCAAGGAGAGATTTTTTTTTTTTTTTTTTTGGGATGGTCTTGCAGTGTCCTAGATTGGGAATGGAGGTTGTGGTTGGGGGGAGCTCATTGTACCAGGCGGGAGTTCTATAGGGGAATGATCTCTGAGCAAGGGAGGTTCTGACCGTGGGCACGGTCCACAGATGCTTGTTGGCAGAACAAGTGGTCGCAATGCGGGAACATGATTGTAGTGAGGCTGAGACCCCCAATGGAGTTAACCCTAGTCGAAATTTTTTTTTTTTTTTTTAATGAGACAGGATTGATTATTGTAGTCTTTTCTCAAGGGTGAAAATGTTTGTAAGAGCGTAGAGGGTGCAAGTATGGGAGCATTTATTTGTGCCTAGGAGGAGTCGGCACACTTTAATAGTGGCTATGTGAATTTTGTTTAGGGTGGTGTTGTCCACAGCACAGTAGATAGGGAACTCATAGTCAACGAGAGAGAGGACAGAAGAGGTGACAGCCAGGTTGAGAGCCTCTGATGTCAGGCAGTCTTTGTGCCAGTATAGGAGACCGATGCAGTTATTAATGGCTGAGGTCAGGATGTTAATGTGGGCATGGAAGGATAGGGATGTGTCAAAGGTAAGGCCACCAAGGTATTTATTAGTAAGTACTTGTTCCAGAGGGAAGTGAGCGTGGGAGAGGATTTTTAGATCAGTGTCCTTGGCCTTGCTGTGCCGGTGGGCAAATAGCATAGCTTTTGTTTTTTTGATGTTGACCACAAGTCTGCTACTGGTGAACCAACTTTTGATCTGGTTGAACGAGTGTTGAAGGGAGGACTGTAGGTTGTCAGGCCAGGGGTGTGCGGTGTAAAGAACCGCATCATCAGCATATAGCAGTAGGTTACCGGAGCAGGATTTGGGTAGTGCATTTAAGTAGATACTGAAGAGTAGGGGGCCCAATATGGATCCCTGGAGTACCCCCGAGCAGACAAGCAGGGTGGAAGATAGGGTGTTATTTATCTTAACACATTGGGATTTGGAGGTAAGGTAGCTATTAAACCAAGAGAGTGGTCCGTGTGATAGACCAGTGTGGTGGAGTGTCCAGGAGGAGGGAGAGTGGGAGACCATATCAAAGGACTTAGAGAGGTCCACGAAGATGGCTCTGGCCAGATGTTTATGGTCAAGGGCAGAGTGAATAAAATTGGAGAATTTGATGAGGGTGGTGGTTGTGCTGTGGCCTGATCTAAAGCCATGTTGTTCACTGCTTAATAAATTGTGATCTTGCATATACTCAGTGAGTTGGTCAGAAATGATTTTTTTAAGGGCTTTTGAGAGAGGGGGAAGGATGGATATGGGCCGATAGTTGTTGGGGTTGGTATTGTCTCCACTTTTTAGTATTGGGGTAATTGTTGCAGTTTTCCAGGCTGTAGGGAACAGTCCCAAGCATCGGGAGCGGTTAAGGAGGTCGGTCGGGGGGAAAGAACAGTGTCAAGAACCTGGTAGAGGATTTTCATGTCAAAGGAGTCTTTGCAATAGTTGGAGCCACCGAGAGCTAGGATTTTACTTCCTGCTTTGTAATGACCCTAAGGTAGAAAGGGGGGAGCTGGAGGTTTGGTTCAGAGGAAGCTGGGATCGGGTCGAAAAAGTAACTCGGGAGGACTGTACTAAGATCAGAAAAGGTTGAGTTAAGGCAGTTAGCGATAATCTGTGGGCCCGGTTGAGGTGGCATTGTTGATGCAGAGGTGGGAGGGTGTGGGGAGGCGGGATTTGCCATTAAGCTCTTTAATGTTGTCCCAGAACTTTCGTGCACTCCCCCAGGAGGAAACCAGGGTGTCTTCATAGTATTCAGCCTTGGCCTTGTTTATGGCCCAGGTGCACCTATTGCATGCTGCTGTGTATGCTAGTCTGTCTGCTTGGGAGCCAGATTCAACGGCTCTGTGCCAGAGGTCAGCCCTTTGTTTCAGTTGCAGCAATAATGTGGGCGTGATCCAAGGGATATTATGTTTTACAATTTTCAATTTAGTCGGGGGGGGGGCAAAAATGTCACATGCTTTGCTGAAAGAGCATGTGAAGTAATCAAGGGCTAGGTCAATGTTAGGGGGCTGGGTTATAGGGGCCCAGTCCCATTAGGCTAGGTAGTGTTGGATTTTTTTTTGAAGGCCACCTGGTCTCAAGCATCTGTGGGTGAAGACACTAGGTTGGGGTTTGGTCAGGTGACATGACAAGGAGCAGAGAATAGTGGAGTGGTCATTCAGAGTCTGGGAGGACCAGCAGGTCAGAGATTCTATGTGATCAGTTAGTTAGTAGTATGTCCAGCAGGGTCTGGGAGCCATTTGCAGTGTTTACCCTGGTGGGTAAGCTGGGTATGATCCAGTGCAGCAAAGGCGTCCTTGATGGCAGCTGCTGACTTGGCGAGCCACTTAACATTTAGATCACCGACCAGGATATGCTCCAGTTTTGGGGACAGGTTGGAAATATAGTTTGTGAGGGATTGTATGGCCATAGCATTGTTGCATGGGGGAACATATGCTGCTGTGATGGTTAGGGGAGCTCTAGCGGGGTCCAAGGTAAGTTTTATGGATAAGGCTTGGGCACCATGGTCTAGTGAGGGGATCGGGAGAGCTTGGTTCAGTATGGAGTCTCGAACATAGAAGGCACAACCACTGCCCCATTTTCCCATTCTGTCGGCTCTGTGTAGAATGTAGCCTGGGAGGCTGATGAATGAATCTGTTTTTTTTTTTTTGAAAGCCATGGTTCAGTGAGTGCAAGGACATCTGGCTGATGATGCGCTCTTGGTGTAGTTTCTTTTGATTGTTAGCGACGGGGCCTGGGTTGGGTGAATATTTCCGGATATGAGAAGTAGTAGGGCTAGGACCCTGAGGAGAGTGAGGGACCACCGTTTGGTGGTTGAGCATAGGTGAGGCATATGTTTAGAGAGAGTAGCACAGGGAATGGGTAAGTTGAGAAGGGCAGGAAAGGTAAGGCAGATGAGTTTGTAGGGTGTGTGTGTGTGTGTGTGTGTGTGGGTGGCAGGTTAAGTGGGGGGTGGATGCTTGTCAGGCATTGACAGGGTGGGTGGACGGTGGTAAAAGGTAGGGAAGGTAAGGGGCGAGGTGGGTGTGTGGGTGGGGGGATGGCTATCTAACCCGGTAAGGAGTATGTTAAGTGTAATAGGCAGAAGATAAGATAGTCTGTTGGGGAATTGGAGGCTGGGCAGTAGGCAGTGAGAGCTGCTATACCAGTTCCGGTTTAAATGGAGCAGACTGACACCCATCACAGTGGTGTGTGCCTTTAAGATGAGACAAGCCAGGGTACAGAAAAAATAAAATAATAAAATAGTCCGGGTTGCTCAGTATGCAACCGAGGGTAGAGGAAGACTTGAGAAATGGGCAGAAACTATACGTATTTAATAGCGGCTGGGGTTGATGTGGTGGTTTCTATGGCACAGCGGTAGGGTGGCGGACTGTGGTTTGTTGTGGTGTAATAATCTGCTTTAGGGAAGAAGGACCCAGGACAAGAAGTGTTTAGGGGATAGCAGTGGGAAGAGGAATGCAACTTCCAAGAGTTGTTGCCCTCTAGTAGCTTTGCAGTATACTTTGCAAATGGAAAAGTAGACACTTGAGCTAGTGTCACTTTAGCTAGTGTATCCTTTCCTCCAAATACTAATACTCCGGTTTTAAAAACATTTTGGGGTAAACTGATAGACCTTTTTTCTAGGTCAGCTGATCTGTGGCAGTGACTTGATTTTAGTAATGTCTGTGGAAGTGGAAATGTCACATGCAGCGAAACATCACGTCTTTCCAACTCAGCATTGTCTTCACTCATATGTCTCTTATCTGTGGATAGTTGATATCTGGTGTCATCTTTTCTCCTCCCAGGAGGCTTGGACATATTTTCTCCTCGACATCTTAGTTTTTTCTGAACAGATTCCTTTTCCACAACATGTGAACTTTTCTCGACTATTCAAGATGTGGACTATGGCCCCCAACTGCTGTCAGACCACCATTCTCTCTCTCTCTTCAAAGTTAGACCTGGGGAAAGACAATGAAACATATTTCTGGCATCTAACTCTTTTCCTGCTTAAAGGTGAGCAGTTTTGTACTTTCATTTCTGAATGAATTCCATACACACACGAGCGCGCACCCCGATACTGAATGGTAATGCAGCTCAACCAGTAACTCCCCCGATACTTTGGGACACACTGAAGACAGTTCTGCAAGGGGATATTTTTTCAAATGTTTCCCTTAAGGAAGGACTCAGGCCTGCTAACTGTGTGAGCCTGTAGCTTAATGGTTAGAGCACTGGAACAGCATGCCAGGGGACTGAGGTTCAATTCCCAGTGGGCCACACTTTTCCTTTCTCATTTCCATCCTTGGATTTAAAATATGCCTGGCAAAGGCTGAGCTGCCTTGAGAAGTGGTCTGTTTGTATTTCCCTTAAGACAAAAAGCAGAATGAGAAATACAACTTCGTTATGGAACAGTTGCCAACTTTCCATTTCCTTTATTTCCAAGGGTGACAATGTCATAGCAGACAGGATTAAAGGTCTGAAGAGTGAACTCCAATCCCTTATGGACACCAGTGTCCAGCAGGCCTTGTCCTATTTAAAGCAATCACAATATAAAGGGGGTAAACTAGAGGTTCTTGTAATCTAGTCCAAAAGCTTCAGTCCCACCAATGCACAGCCTGTGCCCTGCAGGTACATGACCCAGCCTCTGGGAACCTGACCCATGATGCTAGCCAGCTCAGGAATATTTTTTAAAGATTTTTATTAGCAACCTTGCAGGGACTTCTCCCCTGTAGATCCTGAAACTGTAGCCAACTATTTATGTACCTATTAAATCCACTTCAGCTAACAGAATCCCAAAAAGCAATCCTGTCTTCCCCAGTACACCCTGAGGAACTTCTTACCCAGCTTAAATTATCAAAAATGCCCTAGCTCTGATGGGTTCTATATAGAATGGCATAAGACCTTCTCGGACCACCTCCTACCATACTCCCTGCAGATGGTAACTTTTGGTGACCCCCCCCCACTCATTTGCTACTATAGCTACTATTCCCAAACCAGGAAAAGACCCCTTGGCATGCTCTTCCTATCATCCCATTTCCTTCTTAAATGTTGATTTTAAATTCATATTCTTTGCAAAAAACTGTGTCAATGTACCAGTTAGGGTTCAACTTAACGCCACAAAAGTAGGGAAATGTGACGTTATGGTTTCTAACCCTAATTACCCACCCCCCACAAGCAACAAAAGGACAAGACCACACAAGCAACCACAGATAACCATCAACAGGTAAGGTAAACAACATCCAACTGTTTCCAGTTGGCAAAAATGCAATAGCACTGATGCACTACCTTCATGGATTTGTATCTGTGGCTGCATAAGCACATGCCACACAGGAGCCTGTGCTTATGCAGTCCCACCTGTGAGTGTGTGTGTGTGTGTGTGTGTGTGTGTGTGTGTATATGTATATGTTGTACAGCATACATAACAATATGTATGACTGCAGAAAAACAGACCTCATGGCTAGATAATATGATTTACTACTGCATGGTTTTCTATATGCTGTATAACTGTAAAACTGCTACCCCCCTTTAACAGTTTATCCACTACTGAAACAATAATACATTGCAGCACTACTTCTGGTTGCAGTCTACCCTTCTGAAGTAAGAATATGGCGTCTACAGTATGTCTTACACCTGTGGCTGAAGAAGCTAGGCCCCTCAGGGGCCTGTGCTTCACAGGGCAGAAGTACTGTTACTGTTTCGGTATCCTAGATTTTGGGATGCATGTGCTTCTGTAGCCAAAGGTCAGTATTTATGTCTGACCCTGTTCCCACCCCATGGGTGTTCCTTATCAACTTAGAGCAGTGAGCTCTGTTCCAGTGAGTACCCACCAGGGTTTCGCATTTCTGATTGACAGTGGAGTGGACGTGCTCCTGAATTCGCTTCTTCATGGGACAAATAGTTTGCCGTATGTAAAGCTTTGGGCAATCGCACCAGATGGCATATATTGCCAATGGGGTGCTGCAAGTAATCTGACTCCTGACTTGATAGCTTTGGGCATTCATGGGACTGGTAAACTGGGTGCCCTGTGGTTGAATGAAAAATGGGGCATCGTCCCATCTCTGTGAATGCCTTGAAGTTGTACTGATGGTTTATTCTGACTAATGTGTTCCATATCATTCCCCCTTGTCGTCTGTTTTTATTTTTGTTTTTCAGAGAACACGGATGAATTCCTAAGGAAGCATGTCAAGAGACATCCACAATTATCTTTAGAGATAAGTTACAATACTGGAGTGTTTATGATATAGAGAATACTAGCTTCTGCCACAGAGGGATTCTGATTCCCACTGACCTCGAGAGCAAAGCTCGAGAGGTTCATGGGAATCAGAAGCCCGAGGTGGCAATGCACACTGGTTGTGCTTAGAGTTGCTCATCCTGTATTTTTTTATAGTGTGTAGTACTGTGTGAAATATGTGTTTGTGAGTTCTTTTACTTTCAAAATGAAACTGACTCATGCAGTCTCTAGAGGTTCTAGAATGCTGTTCTGCCACAGTAGGGTAGAATCGCATTCCATGAACTTTGAACTGTGGCGCAACAGCATTTTGAAAGGGATGGAATTCTATATAGAACAACACTCCACTATACACCATGATAGATTTTAAACTGATTTGTTTAACTTAGTGATGTGTGCACTCTTGATGTGCTGTTTTTTTTTTTTTTTTTTAATGGGCTCAGTGTGGATAAATAATACTTTGAATAACATTTCTTCACCTTTAAATGTTGTGTAGAAATGTGTTACTATAACCTGAGCCCCTGCTTCCTTGATGAAGGATCCCTATTAGACCTAGTGCTGGGTTCTTTTTGTTCTCACCGCAGCAACAATAGATGCCTTGTGAGCAGTGCTTTTTGAGTCCCTCGATTCTCCATATAGCACAGCTTTTTGATTTCCTTCTTGAAAACCTTTGTATTTTGTGTTTAACTTTTACCTAGCTGCTGGTCATTGCGTTTGTAGCATAGAGTGCTTTGTTCTTCTAGTTTATCCAGGATTCTTACAGGGTGTCAGGTGGAAGTTCCTGTAGTCGAAAGTCCCTAGCTGTCATTCCATATTTCCCTGGATGTGTGAGCATGATATTTAGTCTCACTATGCCTTCTTCATCTTTAAATTCTGGTTTTCATCCCTGCCCTCTTACCTGTCCTCACTCCATTTTCCCATTCCCTCTGTTTGTTTGTTACTCCCTCCTCTGTAGGGATCCTCCCCCCCAATAATAATAATCACTCACCTGTCCTCACTCCATTTTCCCATTCCCTCTGTTTGTTTGTTACTCCCTCCTCTGTAGGGATCCTCCCCCCCAATAATAATAATCACTCACCTGTCCTCACTCCATTTTCCCATTCCCTCTGCCTGTTACTCCCTCCGCTGTAGGGATCCTCACCCCCACTTCCTATAATCACTCCTCTGCTGGTCAATCAGCCTTCTCCAGCTGTAACCCTTACAGTGCCGGTGATACTAGCTCTAGGGCAGGACTATTAACAACAGCAGAAGTAGAGCCCGACCCAGTAGTAGGGCACATCCTGAAGGACTCCCCCTTCAGACTCACAGAAATCTTAAAAGTGTCTCAGTTTAACAAATTAAACTTCATCCCACTTCATCACACAGCTTGAGCCTTGTCTGTGTATCCATATCCATGTTAGTGAGTGATGGGGGAGGTCAGCGGTTAAAACTCTGACTTTTGAATCAGAAGATTACCCTAACATATAGGGTTTATCTGCCCAGGCCCCACTGTAAGCTCTGCATTTTTAGATCTCCATGTACCCTCAAAAATCTGGTCCCCAGTGATTGGTGGGACAGGTGCTGCTGAGTATAGTTGAGAGTCCCTGGACAGGTTGCTGTTACTGATAGGTATTACCTGACCAGCAGGTGTCTCCAAACCAGGATGAAAGAAACATGTACTCCTGTTCCTGCTGCTGCTGAGCCTAACCTAATGCAGTCGAAAAGGAATTAAAGGTCAAACGCCATATAATTATGTACCACACATGTCACTGCTGCTGCAAAACTTATTGAGCCTGAGCATTAGTAATCCAACTGGCAAGAAAGCCTTGAATGTGTGTTTTGTAGTCCCATCAGGCTGACACAGAAGTCAAGGGCTCAACAGCAGAATTGTCTTTTTCTAGTCTGAGATGCTGTGTATTTTTGGAGTGTTGCTAACAATATAGCTAGCCAGGGGCACTGCATTGTTTGAGCCATCCTGCACAAGCAGCTTATTTCAGTGCTAAACTCAATGCTAATATGATGTGTTTCACATTCCCTATGATTCTTGTTCCACCATGAGCTGCGAGTCTGAAAAGCATTATTTCATCCGAGATCTCAGCCAGGTGTCACCAAACTCTTATACTACCTGAAAGCAGATTGACAAACTAAGCAATCCTGTCCGGTTCGAGTCATCAAAAATTTTAACTGGCCCAAGCCATCCTCACCACCTGAAAACACTAACTGGTCTGGAGTGATGACTCACTCAGCTGTGACTATTGAGTTTGATATCAGGACCTACCGCTGAATTGTGGAGAAAATCTATATGGGCTGTGCCTTCTGATTTTCTTATCCTTCCAGTATGAACTCCAGTATGACCGCACCGCTCACTGGCTACCCGCTACATATGCTCATTGTCAGCGTCTGGCTGCTTTAGAAATAATCCATCCCAAATCTTGACAGTAGCTTTTCCCCCATGGCTAGTTTGTACTGTTATAACTGGGTCAAGATGAGACCCCTCCCCCCAGCGATACTTGGTGAAGACCAGACCAGTGTTATCCACACCCACATTTACCGGTTACATTATACATAGCAGCAGTCTTGCTGTACTTTTCTTTTGGTATTACTAAGCCCAGTTTTCAATGCCCCCTCCTTATCTTAAGGCTGAACCTATTATGGGCATATTATTATAATCTTTTTTGTGTGTCGTGCTGTTACTATGTCCTAAATGTTCCTCTCTGCTTGTTCGGCATGAGCTGTTTACTGGAGCTGTTTTATTTCAACTGAAGTCATTGCCCTTTTTGAACAGACATTGCATGTCAGAGTCATGTTTTTATTTGCACTTGTTTCGCCCCTTTTTTAATTATTATTTTACGTATCTGTTTTTGCTTTACAGCACAATTTTAGAGGCTAAAAAATTAGGAGCACACAGGGAGCATAAAGAAAAGGAGATCACAGCCGCTAAGAAATGCGGTTAAACTTAGCTACTTTCCACAGGCATCCACGCAAGAATACTTAAGGAACTGAAGAATGAGCTAGCAGAACCCCTGGCAAAGATTTTTAACATGTCCCTTGAGAGGGGGGTGGCTCCAGAGGACTGGAGAAAGGCAAACATGGTCCCGATTAACAAATCTGGTAGAGTTCTTTGACATGGTGACCAGAGTGATTGACTGGGGGGTGGACATAGTTTACCTTGACTTCAGCAAGGCTTGTGAGATTCCGTACACCACAGGAGACTGATAGGTAAGCTAGATAACATAGGATTGGGGTAGAAGATAATGAACTGGGTGAGAAATTGGTTATATGGCAGAACACAGAGGGTAGTCCTAAACAGCAGCTTATCAGACGAGTGGGAGGTGACTAGTGGGGTGCTGCAGTGGTCTGTATTGGGCCTAATACTATTCAACGCCTACATCAGTGACATTAAAGATGGGTTGGGGAAGGTCTGTCTGTTTGCAGATGATACAAAGATCTGCAACACTGTAGACTCAGCTGAGGGGGTAAATCAAATGAAGGAGGACCTCAGAAAGCTGGAGAACTGGTCGGAAGACTGGCAGCTAGAATTCAGTTCAAAAAAGTGCAAAGTCATGAAGAGTTTGCATGAGAAACCATATGAGGAGAGGCAGAGGGAGCTTAAAATGTACTCCTTTGAGCAACGTAGCGAAAGGGGGGACATGATACCTTCACATACCTCAGGTATTAACAATATGCAGAGCAATAACCCTTTTCAGTTCAGAAATAATAACAAGATAAGAGGTCACGACATGAAACTAATGAGGGAAAGTTCAGGGATAACACAAGGAAGTTCTTCTTCACAGAGAAGATGGTGGATGCATAGAACAGCCTCCTCCGGGAGATTGTTGAAGTCAAAATGATCAGTGCTTTCAAGAGAGCATGGGATAAACACAAATGTATCCTAACTTCTGCAGAATAAATAGGAAGAGGTGTAGTTTATTGGGCAGACTTGATGGATCAGTTAATCCCCATCTGGCGACACTTTTTCTGTTTCTGTGTTTCTCTCGGTCTGGGAGTCCGTTAATTTTTACACCTTGAAATCCATGGTTTACAAAGTGTATAAGGAGCACTGGCAGCTGTCACTGTCAAATTTCGTGCATCTTGCTCCTCCCAGACTTCCTTACACCATCTTCCATGTTGAGCAAATTCATCTGGGGAGTCAAAAAGACAAAAGAAAAATGCTCCACTGAGCGTAGCATTATTTCATAAAATGAATGTATAGATCCCCCTTCCCAGACCCAGGCAACAATGGTATACCTTGTTTACAGCACAAGTGCATTTTAAGCACCAATAATGCTACCACATCCTCCAAGGAATGAGGAAGGATACTCTGGTGTTTGTAATTCGGGTGTTTAGCACCCTGCCTAGCCAGGCTTGAACAGTTTCTCCAGGCTCACCACTGAATGGTGTTCAGCATCTCCAACCAGGAACCATAAGGCTTCTTATAAAAATGAACACGTGAAGAATGGCTGCTTTTTGCATCAACACAGTCCAAGAACAAACACATCAGTCAAGCTAGCACAAAAAAAAATGCTAGTGCTAGCTAGCATGGGCAATGCCAGTAAGCTCTCCAAACCCCATGAACAGTAAATAAGCTGTCAGCTATTGAGACTGAGATTTGGCAATAAAATCACAAATCAAAAAAAAAACATCAGAATGTTATTGAAGACAGCTTAACGTTATCCATAGAGAGTTTTACATACGGCACAGCAGCTATCTTATTGCTCTGTGTGTTCAAACCAGTTTTCCTGGTTTGCGAAACAGAAATGTTTTAGTTTGAACAAAAAAAATATTTCGAACCAGAAATCACTTTGGAGAGATTGTGAATGTGTAAAAATAAAATTTTTACAACTTTAACCTTAAACAGACGATAGAATCGTGTTACAGAAAACATACAACATCAGGGATGTTTTAGTTTAGCTAAAACTATCCCTTTGCAAGTGTTTTCCAACCTCAGTGTCAACAGAAATAAAAAACAAGATGGCGACAGTCATGAACCAAAAAAAAAATTGGTTTGTGACACCCATTTTTGGTTCGTGACGCATCAAATTTGAGAACCCAAAAACACTCTCGCGAACCACAGATTTCTGGTTCATGCGTGCTTAACTTTAAATCCATACAACCCAGGAAGCATTTAATATTTTTTCACCAAACCTTTGAAAAGCACTACCTCTGCACAGACCACGTTACATATACCCTGAAGTTTTGTGCAGAATTCAGGCATAACATGCTTCTCGTGTCTGAGCAAAAATGCAACAAAAAAAAAACATGTTAAATATAGGGAAAAAGTGACCCTTTCTTAAAATAAGGCATATCCAGATCTTGGAAACCGCACAAGGTGTCGTCTTGAAATTTGGCAAGTGTTGACAACATGTCATGTCTATGGAAAATGCACATTTTTAGCCCAGTCAGACAAACACTGTCAGAGTTATTAAGGTGCAAAGTTAGGGGTTTAAATATTGAACACCCTACTGAACCCTAATTGTAGGGGCACTGCTACCACTCCCTGATAATATGGCTAGTTGGGCACAGAGGCTGGGCCCTGTTCTTCTTATTCTGATTCATCCTGACCAAGCAGGGTTTATGAGGCAATGTCAAATGATAGACAACATTAGACATACTCTACCTGGTAGAACGTGTACAGAGGTGACAGATCCCAACTTCCCTCCTTAGTTTAAATACCGAAAAGGCTTTTGACTAGGTGTCCTGGAACTTTCCTTGGGTACCCTGTCAGACTTTGGCTTCCCAGGGTAGTTTCTTTGTTGGTTTCAATCATTATATTTTAACCCCCTAGCTTACATTTGGATTAATGGCTCGCCTGCTTCCCCAGTATTGTTATAGAGAGGGGCCCGTCAAGGATATCCCCTTTCATAGGAATCATAGGAATATACTATGAGTCAGTATTGTAAGCCATTAGTGACTCACCATTTATACAGTGGTTTACCTCTTATAATCTATAAAATAGCCATCTAATGCTATTTTAAATGAAGCCAGACTCTCAACACCAACCACTGAGGTGGGTAAACTAGTCCATATATTAACTATCCTTTGGTTGATCCAGGATCCTCGCTTGGATGTTTTGTATATTTCTCTTGATACCCATGTTTCCTAATTTCCCTGATGGACATTTTCCTAACAAAGCCAGTACACTCCCAAAGGTCATCATTTCTACAGGCCTTGTAGGTCAAGCATCGGTACCCCCTCAGCCTTCTATATTCTGGGAAAAATAGGCCCAAATCTTGAAGCCTTTCACTATATTTCTACATTTACATGTCCTCTTCTTTCGATGAAGGAGGATTGAGTACCCCAATGCTGTTCGGTTTACATATTCTGCTGGGTCGGGCCCACAAGACGCGCTTCAGTTTACATGTGCATCTGCGGGTGTAAAGGTAGTTACGTGCCAAATACTTTGCACATGCAGAATCACATTTTTGGTTGCCAGAAGGGACTACATACATGCGCACTAAAATAAATCACGAATGCGCATGCCTTCAGAAACCATTCCTTTACCAAAGCAGTTTACATGCAGCTTGTGACTGCATTTGCAAGCATCGATTCTTTTGAACTGCATGCTTGCAACCGGAATGAAAAAATGACCAGGTCACAAGTCCAGTTGAGTTTACATTGTTTATTTCTTCGATAATCATGGCATCGATTCCAGTTAGTTGGGAGCTCTGACCAGCTTAGACAGCTGATGGAAACAAGGTAAATGAGAGATGTGACAACCCCGATATTGTTTAGTTGCTGTTCTCTGCACCTCTTCCAATACGGAAACATCACCCACTTTGCAGGGTGCCCAAAACTGAGCACAGTATTCAAGGTGGGGCCTCACCAGGGAACCGCACAAGGGCAAAATCACTCCCCTATCTTTGCTTCTAACATTCTTTAGGATGCATGTGAGCATTCAGTTTCCCCTATTGACAACCTCACTGCTGTAAGCACTAAAGGATGGCTTATTGGTTACATATATACCAAGGTATTTTTCTTTATCAGTGGCTAGTAATTCTGTACCATAATACTTAGCCATGCTATTCTTAGCCCCAAAATCCATAACTCTGCACTTACTGACATTAAATTCTAATTTATGATCTTTAGCCCATGCTTCTATAGTATTTAGATTGTGAAGCTTGGTCAGCTGGTTATGACTGTACTTTGATATTTGTAATATAAAAATGTAGTGTGTGATTGTCACCATAAGACTGCTTGGCTATGGGTGCTTTCTCCCCCCTCCCCCCCCCGGTTTCATTAAAATGACAGGGTATATATTAAACAGCAACCCTCTGTAATGTGATTAACTTCCAAGACATTGCATTTTATGGTCTGTTGCTGCTTTAAAGTGGAAATGAAATGGAACTTCTTGAGTCTGCCAGAGGATGGAGATCATAATCATATTATGATGTCACAGAGGAAAAACATGTTATCCCACTATGGTGTTAAAAAGCTGTAAAACCCCTTTGATGACCTTGGAAACAGGAAACCACACAAGATTAAAGACAGTTATAATTTGGGACATTAGTTTTTGCTGAGGTAGTCTTATTTGATATACCTCCTGATGGGACATCCTGTTTGTATATTTTTTATATTCTAAAAGGAGGAGCTAGATGACACAGAAGAGGGGTGGAGACAGAGTTTAACTGTATTCTGTGTTTCAACTCATACACATTCCTTTTTGAACTTCTAAGAAACAAGATCTCAGATCTAACTGATGCACTGGTAGAGGTATACATTAGATAGAAAAAGTCTAACTGTATGTTGGTAGGAGTTTGTACTTTTCCTTGTTTTCTTTCAAGTGTTTGTATGCTTTGTGATGTAGTGTTCTGTGTTTACATTTTACATATTTTTATCCATGTTTAAGTAAACCTCTTATTTTAAAGAGACTGCCTGGTGTGTCTTAGAAGTTTTTTCTTTTGTATGTGATATATAGACAGTTAAGACTGACTAAAAGTGTTCAAAGCTTGATGGTGTACTAAACTGGGAAAAGGTAAGACTATACCAAAGATCTTTTATATAGTTTTAAGGCTTCATTTTGGATACCTGGTTAGGTGCCCTTTGGCGAAAGATATCTGGCATCCCCCAAAGAGCAGATTATCTGAGCCTGTACATTTGGGTATGCTAGCATAAGGTTCACAGTTTGAATCCCCCCAGAACTTGAGACTAAAGGTGATTCGGACCCACAAGCAGACAGGAGGGTTACCCTGTTCTGTTACTTGTTCACAGTACTGTGCTTGGAGGTTGGCACTGTGGGAGCGGACGGTCAGACCTGCTGAGTGGTTTGTGACCTGGATCATTCTGCAGACCTTTGATGGCGGCTCCATTCTCCACTGTGCCCCCTAACCTCGTATCATCTGCAAATTTGCTAACCCAGGAAGTAGGCGATGAATTCATAGTAGAAATGAAAATGTTAAAAAGGTATAGCCCCAGCATGGACCCCTGTGCTACTTTTCACTCTATACATTGAACAGTTAGCCAGACCTTTGAGGGCAGACCAGAAGGTGGAAGGTTTCCTGCTTGGAGGTACAGAATACAAGGTCACCTTTTATGTGGACAATGTCCTTCTTATGCTATTTAATCCTGATAGTTCCACCCTAGCAACATGGGCTGTTTTTCAGGATTTTGACCAGTTAGCTGAATTCAGTTAAATCTGAATAAAACAGAAGTTGTTATCCACATTTCCCCTCCTCCTCCCTTAAATGTGAGCTACCCTTGAAATGGCACACCACCAGGATAAAACATTTGGGTGTGTGTGGGCGTCGGGGTGTGTGTGTGTGTGTGTATGTATATGTGTGTATATATATATATATATATGTGTGTGTGTGTGTGTGTGTATGTATATGTGTGTGTGTGTATATATATATATATATAAAATATGTATGTATATATATATATATATTTTTCCCCCGAAAGACTAGAAAATCCTCAAACTTCTGAATTATGAGCTGCTTACAGTAGCTGTGACAGACGATTTGCTTAAATGGGGCCAGTTATCTTTTGATTTTGCCAGAATTGAAGCAGTTCAGATGAACATCCTTCCACGTTTACTATATCTGTTTCCAAACGCCCCCACTGTTTTTGACACCTTACTGTTTTACTTCATGGAAGAAGTTAATCGTCATTTATATGGGGGGGCACCACCTTTGGATTTGTTACTGTTACAATTGCCACTGTCCAAAGGTGGGGTCAGTCTTCCCAGTTTCACAAATTAAGCCAGAGTTTCTCACTTATGAACAGTATTAACATGGATTCTACCCCAGGCATCACCTCCCTGGAACAGTATTAAATTCATGATTAATGGCCATTATGATACTGTTCCGCTTCTTCTAGCCAATTGGACAGCCCCCCCCCCAACACAACTGCACTGTTTCACATCCCAAACACTTAAAGTATGATTCAGACTTGAATTGGCTCAGATATTCCACTTTTGTAGAGTGTTGGTGGTGGATGACGACTTCCTTCTTTCCCAGACTGATCATACCTTTCAGCGGTGGAAACCGTTAGAACTCCCCTACATCTGCCAGTTTTTGAACTTCTGGGGTTTTCTTCCTTTGACCCTTCAACAAACATATGGCCTTACTGGCCATGAGCACTATCGCTGTCTTCAAGTACGTGCCTGTCTGCTACACAGAGCGGTAGATTGTACCCACTTGCCTGAACCAGCCCTGCTGCTGTGATCCTAGATGCCCTATGTGATATGTCTTGGGGTTACATGATAGGCAATTTATACTGGGAAATGCAGGACATATTAGGTGATTTAGCCTACTTGATTCTGGTTAGCTAAAACAAAAGACTTACATGTCTCAGTTGTCTTAACCACTTGGCGTAAGTGTGCATTGCCAGCGCTGAAGATAACTTCCTCCACTTCCTGGAGGGAATTTGCTTGGAAGTGTGGGTACAAATACTTTAGAACTCTGGCATTGCTTATGAAGTATATGCTGGTGAGATACAGGCAGTTTTGAAGAAATTGTGATCACTCCCAGGCTGACCATGCTTATATTTTTTGGTCCTGTTCAATTCTTGTGCCCAATTGGGAGGAAGTAGCAGTTCAACTGGAACAATTGTCAGTTCTCAAGCCCTGCTTTCTCCAGTGTTGGTTGTATTAGCCATCCCTCCTTCAGAAGTTTGCCCCCAACCCCCCGATCATTGATATATGGTTGTATTCTTGCAGCCAAGAAGGCTGTCACATGCCTTTGGATGACACCCTCAGTCCCAACAGTATAAATGTGGTGCAAGATAGTCAGGAAAATCAGCAGTGGATAGGAGACGGTGGCTGTCCATAACTGGTCTGACAATTTATTTCCAAGTGGCAGTACTGGGTGTTGTATATCTCAAATATACATTTGAACTTTTTCCCTTAGCAGGCTGTAGTGGATTATACTCGTATGAATGGTGCTGTGGGCCCACAGGACTGAGTTCTGCCCCAGAGAGCACTTAATGCTAGGTGGCTGCAGGAGGGGTGAAGCTGGTCATGATTAGAGTATCTGTTCAAGTTTGCAAATCGGTAATTTACCAGAGTTGACCCTACACTGTAACAGTAATTATGTTAAATTTATTTTTTTATGTTCAGCAGTCTTGCAGTCAGCTGATATGAAACTGTACCAGTATGTCTGGTGACTTCTGACTCACTTTTCTTCAATAACAATTTTATATAAAAAAAAAAAAATTAATAAATAAAGCCCAGCAGGGCAAAATTTATTCTGAGTTATTTCTGCGCTGCTGAGGCTCTATATCTGGTTCGATTCAATGTATCCAAGTCTAAGGACATAGTGATGTTTAAATCACTGTCCAGGATAAGTTGACCAGTTAGATCATCAAAATAGTTTCCCCAAAAACAAGATCATGATGTCTAAGTTTGGAGGGAAGTAGATGTTGGCTAACGTTACTTCAGTGTTGAATGGTGTTCCTTGTATGACATAATGACCATAAGGATTGACAAACACTTGCTGCAGGAGAAAAGGGATAGCGGCAGGGATAATAACGACCTTTCCTTCTCACTTTCCCCTGGGGTATAACAAAAAATAAACCATATAGGGCCAGATATTCAAAGGTTAGCTCCTGTCAGTGATTAGCACTGCCTGGCGTGCAAACTTAGCCCGGAGCAAAATGCCAGCCATATTCAAAATGAATAGCCCGGGGCAAAACCAGCTGAATATAACAAGCAAAGGAAGCCGGGCAAACAGGGCCAGGAGTGCAGGGCAAAAACAGCCCAGGAATAAGACAGCACTGAATATAGCACACAAGACAGCACTGAATATAGCCCCAGGCAGGCAGTGCAAACACACAATGGAACACAGTGCAGAGACCGCCTGACCCTGGGACACATGCAAGGGAACACATGCCGGAATGAGGTATCAGGAGCATACCACAGTGCACACCCAGGAGGATGCCACACATGCACGGGAATGTCCAGCAACAACCCAGACCCATGTGGAGAACACCAGCAACAGTACAAAGCATGTTGAACCTCAGCACCCAAGAATGACACAGGACACAGTAAAATGTCGTAAACCAGTGTAATTAACAATAATGAAGAGTAAAGCAAACAGAAACACAACAGCGAATAAAATACAGAACAAAACAATGAACAAACCCCAGATTACAAAATGCCCCACCCACCACTGTACAACCCTCCCCACAACACGGAAACAGAACCAGAACATACCCATCAAGCCCCCAGCAAACACACCACCCCAAATGCCCACTACATGGAAAAAAAAAAGTCAAGCACCATCGCCATAAAAAGGTACACAAAGGAAAACATAAGGACAACAACAGATGGAGGGACGGGAAGACACAGGACAAGGGTGGAAAGCGGAGGAGGAGCACACAGGGACAGAGGACAATAGGCAAGGAAGGGATAAATAAGTCCACTGAGGGGGTGTGGTGAGGGAAGGCGTCAGAATAACAGGGCAGAACTAGTTGCCCTCCAGGTCAAGGAGCTGAGCGTCCAGGATATTTGCCGCCGTCCGGGTCTCGGTTATGATAATGGCCTGCTGTTCAATCAACGTCCGTTGCTGCCTCACAATTCTGCGAAGCAGGTCCTCCATGCCCTCCGATTCTTTGGGCCTCGTCGCCCTCAGCGATGCCCGGAGTGGGCCTACAAGAGGAAGGGTGAGACCATGAGGACGGTACACCAGACAGGAGTCAACCAGCAGCCAACCTTTGCCATACAGAGATGGACAGCATGTCCCAATGGGCTATCACTGGCGGCGTTGAATTATGCAGTGGTAGGACAGCATGGAAGCGTCCCACAAAGCAGCACAGGGCAACACAGGCACCAACACAAAACCCAACACGGATGATGACAGCAGCAGGGAACATGTGACACCACCCACCACGATACAGCACACTGCGAGACACAGCAGACACACAGCTGGAAACCCGGAGAGTTGAGTGCAAGGGACATGCCACGACATGCACAAGGGCATCCACACGTTGGGACATGCTGCCCACCCACACATGGAAATGTACAGTAATGCAGAGCGCAGAACAAACAACAACAGCAGGCATGCAGGAGCATCAGTGAACCATGGCAGTGGCCTGCCAATGACCGACCCAGGCCAGGGGATAACAGTCAGCCAGGGCACAGATGCTGTCAGTGAAGGGCCTTCACATGCCACCAGGCAATACCGCCAAAAGCATACCACCCAGCTGAAACATGGTACATGACAGTGTCCCCAACCCACATAACAGGACCCCCTTCCCCCACACAGTGATTACCACTTCCACAGCCACGGTCAACATTGGCAGGCAACGATGAACATAATGTAATAGCACAGTGATAATACTACCCTGCAACTAAACTGCAACACAGTAACCTCGCCATGAGATACACATGGAAGGACTCCACAATGCGTACGGCACAGTGTGACAGGCAGTGCTCCACAGCTGGTGGCCAGAAGGGGGAGAGGTAAGGCCGCAAGGCATGGTGCATGTTGTCCCGCATGCACAGCAAGGAACCACCACCTGTGCAATCGTGGACGCCCTGTGGGTGGTGGTATGGATGGACCACAGAGGTGGGAAGGTCAGCCGTCAGCATGTTGTCCCCACGGAACTCTCGCCACCTGAGCAACCAACACCATCAGTCACCCACACAGCAATGCAAGCTGGCAGCCCCCCCCTCCAGGCAAGACTGACAGCACTCAGCTGTGGTGTGAAAAACAGGTGTACCGCACAGCACACTGCTACACCACACTGAGCCACTGCCCATTGCATAAATGCCACCAGACAAGTCAGTGGCTGGACACCCAGATGTGATGCACAGCCTAGTGAAAGGGAACAGATCACAGAGCAATGAAACAGGTACTCACGCAACACGCCACTGCTTTCAGGGCTGCTGTCCTGCGCCCACTGTGGAAGGGATGGCACCCTCGGGCTGCCCAATCTCTGCTCCTGTTGCCTGGGCTGACTCCCTCCTGCGGCCATGGGCTGCTCAATCTGCTCTGCAGTGGACAGATGAGAGAGTGGTGTTAGAGCATGACACAGCATACACAATGTCAAGTACAGCAAGATGCACATGCAACCGCAACCACAATGCACACACATGGAGTGAACAGGGAGGATCCCCACACAGAGGGTGGCAGTGGCCATGGCGCATTCGTCAGGCACACACGTCGGTGATCAGCGGCACCACAGTACTGTGACAGTGGCCGTTGCAGCTCCCATGCGAACATCTGCAGACCCGTGAGTGTACGTCGACAGTCCACCACGAGCGTGTTTCCTGCAACGTGGTGGTGCCGTCCGCAGGCTGGTGATGCCCCGGGACTTGCAGAACAGCATGACCCAACCCTCCTCCCACAGCAATGGTCACGGCATGTACCGTGCCCCTATGTGGCATACATGTGCCACTCCGTCTGTACACAGTGTGCAGCAACAACATGCATCGTTGTGCACACACACACACCCACCCACACCCAAACCACAACCCCCCACCACCACCCCCTCTGCACACCCACACCAAACCCCCCCACACCTCCACCCCCTCTGTACACCCACACACACATACACACACAAAGTCTTACATGTTGGTACACTCTACATGCATCACCACTCACCTGGCACAGGCACAGTGCCATCACGCACCATGTGCTTGTAGCGCTCAAGCAGCTGCCTCTGCCTGCATCTCAGGTCTGTTTACCTGTGGCGGCACTTTTCGGCATTGTGGGGTATGCCAGTACGGGCAGTGAGTTTCCTCGCCACCATGTCCCACACTTGCATTCGTGGGAGGTCCCTCTCCCTCACCTCCCCAAACAGCCTCCGATGTCATTTCATCACGAGCTGCACTAGGTTAGCAGTCTCTACCTCCCCCCAGCGTCTGTCTCTGTGCACAACTGCACGCTGTCTTGACCGTCCAGACATGGCAATCGAAAGCTGGTACATCCCTCAACCTGTCTCTGGTAAAACTTGTCTCTCCTAGGACTTCACCTCACCAACCTCTGTAGCACTGCGCTATCTCATGATGTAGTGCAGCGCTACCTGGAAGTAACCACACTGTTCATGCTCGACCCCCACCATGACCCTGAGGTTGTGTACCATGCATGCGTACAGCACCGCGCTATGCTGGCTAGCATGGCGCTACATCGCACTATGACGGTGATAGCACGGATATGGGGGGGCCTCACGAGCATGCGTGTAGGCCGTGCTAAATCACATAGCACTGCGCTATTTGGATAGCGTGGCGCTGCCCCTCCATTAGCCCTGTGCTGGCTTTTGCACAGCGCTAATCGGGGCCATATTCAACAGGTGTATGCAAATAGGGATACTTGTGTATGCATGGGGCAAACTGTGTGATTAGCATATCATTATGCGCTCATTTGCATGACTAACAGGCTTGATTGCCTGGGTGGGCTATAAAAGGGCAAGCAGTGGACCACCAGTGTCGTGTTGTGGTAATGCAGCATAATAAAGAAAGTGAGCGTCAACAACAGACTGGTGGAGAGATGCAACAGGGGGATGAGCAGCAAGAGGCAGTATGTATGACTGCCGTAGGACACTTTTGAATGGCAAGATCTCGGAACAGGGTCAGCACGGACTGAAGCACACAGATGTAACCTCTGGTGAATGCTGAGACACATGTTGGACCACAGGCAAGCACTGTGCTGTGTGATGGTGCACAGCCCTAGACGGCTGCCTGGGAATCCTACCGTCCAGTGCACTGTGCACGTTCCCCTGCAGGGAACTGTTCCGTATGGCACTGCCTACGCACTGTGTCCACCAGGCAGGGGCACTAGTGCACAACCGTGGTGTGTCCTGTGACATTGGCCCACTGACATGACTCCCTGGATGTGTGGCGTGGTAGGCTGTGCCCCCCCTGCAGGACGAACACAGTGTCCCGGCGCTGTGCCGTCCCATGCACCATGTGGACTTTGCATGGTGTCCTGACATTGCTAGTGCACTTGTCCACGCAACCACTGTAGTGCTCAATAGGGGCACAGTACAGTGCAAGGTGGTTAGCGTAGGGATGGACCCAGTCATGGGAGCACTTGGCAGCCACGGGTGACAGCAGTGCGCATGTGTATACAGGGCTCGCTGTTCAGACACGGGACGGACAGTGACTATGTGGCCATGTGCACTGCACATGCAGCAATCTGATATGTCCATATAGCCTGTGGCACTATAGGGGATGGCATCATGATGTCTATGTGTAATGCAGTGCAGTACTGACACGACCGATGACACATGTCCCCTTTCGACTATCCCATAGGTTTGGCAGCACGCCAGGAGCGCATCCGTGCCCACGGGTTCTCACAAGAGGAGTTGAACACCCTCGTACATGCTGTTAAGGAGAGGAAGCAGGTGCTACGCACACACAGGGCCACTGATGCAGTGGTGCGCCAAGCCTGGGAGGAGGTGACTGCAGCTATAAGTGCTGTGGGAGCATGTGGCAGAACAACAGAGGCTGTGCGCAAGCGATGGAACAACCTTCTGCGACGTGCTAAGGAGGAGGAGGCACAGCAACTGAGGGACAGAATGAGGACCGGTGGTGGACCACCTGAACATCAGCAGCGGGTGGAGGAGTGACACATGGCTGTGGTGGCACTGACTCTGAGGACGGTGGCAGTCACAGGTGTGCCAGGTGGTGGATGTGAGACACCTCTCGCACTGCCAAGGACAGGTCTGTATTCGCATGTGTATACCCTGTATGTTGTGATGGCATGGGTGCATGGTCATGCTGTTGGTGTCCTGCACAGGATGCACTGTGTGCTGCCAAACAGCTGCCTGGCATGGCCATGGTCACTGTGGGTTGGGTGGGTGCATGTGGTCACGGGCTTGTGTGAAGTGGGTACGTGTCCTGGGGTCTGCATGGTGTAGTGGTGGTGGTGTTTGGGCACAGTGTCCATGTACAGGTGACTGACCCTGCCCCTATTGTCTCCACGGTGGTGTTTGCCAGGCCTGCAGAACAACAGGAGGTGCCAAGGATGTACGGCCAGGTTGCAGAAGTAGTGGAGGAGGATGATGGAGAACGCCCATCAACATCCTGGCTCTGTGAAACTCATGGCCGCACAGACACTATGCATGTGTGGCAATCACATGGACAGGGACTGCAACTGCCTGGGGAGGGGGGGTCACACCTCAGTAGGGGGCTTGGGATACACTGGCTACCTGGATGCTGCACAGACGGAGGATGTTGGTGTAGGGGAGATTCTACTGGTCACTGTTACCAGTGGCGATGACACTGATGTATCTGAGTTTTCACAACACCTGGCCGTTCCTGTGCAAGGGGATGCAGGGGTGGGGCTGCTTGCAGGCCGTGGGACGGGTGCCAGTGGTGTATTCAGCGTCACCGGTGTGGCTGTACCTGGGCACACAGTGGTGGGCAGTGTGGGGAACATCGCAGAACCGCGGGACGTGCAGTGTCCAACACATATTGGGGTCCATGTCCATACCGTGCCACAGACCACCACCAGTAGTTGCCAGCAGCAGGACGTGCCTGACGTGCTCCTGTGCCGCAGGCACCTCTGCCAGCTGCAGCTGAGGGTTCTGTGCACCTGGGGCAGGATGGCCATGGTGCCCGCCCACTACTGCGGGCTGCTGTCACCTCCCAGCAGGAGGCCCGTATGGACCTGCGTGGCATACGGAGGGAGCTGCGACATGAGCTGGCACAGATCAGAGAGGCCATCTCAGTGGGCTTTGCCCGTGCTGAACAGCGGGCGGAGAACAGTTTGGGCTGCCTGGTGGGTGCCATCGACCGTGGCTATTCTGGTCTGACAGCTGCTGTGGTTGACATAGGGAATGTCCTGCGTGGTGTGCCTGGGGTTCGCCAGCATGGGATGCTTGTTCATGGTGCAGACGGCACAGGGGCACACAGGCGGGTAAACCGTGGTCGCAGGGCTGCCAGTGGTTACAGCTCCACAGCATCGCACACTCCATCTGAAACCCAGCGCTGCCGTGGCCATCCACCCACCCTGTCAGGCTTCACCATCCCCGGGGGCACAGGAGGCCAACTCTGCCTGCCTCACCTTTCTCTTCTGCGTTGTCCTCTGCCCAGAGCACCCCAGGGTCTGTGTCCCACGGTACAGGTACATGGCGCATGCGTGGAGGTAGGCGTTGGTGATGCCCACAATACCTCTGCGGCACTGCGCAGTCATCAACCCCCTTTGCAACATTGGCACACCCACATGCACGTGCAGACATGCACACACACACACACTTCCACTGCAACAGTTGCACCCCTTACCCTCACAGCACACATCACACTTCCCCACCGACACTACACCATTTCTGTCTGTCCCCCCCACGTGTGTCCTGCACACTCCCGACCTCACACCACATGCACACATGTTGTCTGATCCACTGTGTTGGTTTACTGATGTGATTGTTGATGTCACTGTTCGGTTTCTTTGTGCACATTAAATAGATTATTAATTGTACTCTTTCAAGTTGTTGTGCAGTCTGTACTTACGCTCTTGTCTGTAGCAGTGTCCTGATGATGTCCCTGTGTGCCATGCAAGGGTCCCTCCTCTTGAGTTGCTCCACTATCCCCCTGACCGCTGGCTCTGGCTCACTGTCGGACTGTCCCTCAGGTTCAGGCGCCTGTATCCCACGGTTCATTGCCATGTTGTGCAGCATAGAACAGGGTAGGAAGGTACGGCATACCTTCTGAAGTGTATACTGTAGGGCACCACCTGATGTGTCTAGGCATCTGAATCGCATCTTCAGGATGCCAAACACCCTCTCTGTGATGTTCCTTGTGCTGGCATGTGCCTCGTTGAACACCTCGGCCACTGTGGCCGGTCGGAGTACTGGTGTCAGCAGCCAGGGTCACAGGGGATAGGCACTGTCCCCTGTCAAGAGATGTATACCTGTTAATGCCGTACTGCAGTCTGTCATATGCTGTCCTGCACCTCTGTGTAGCCCTCCCACACCCTTTCCCTGGCCTGCAATGCCTGCCCCCATCCATGCTGTTGTGTGTATGCCTTGTATGCTACTACTCACTGACTAGTTGCCCACAGGGTATCCTGCCCTCCTCAAAAGCCTGGCACAGCTGGGACTGGTGCCAGATGAAGGCATTGTGGGCACTGCCGGGGTACTATGCATAGACATTGCTGATGCGCCCAGCCGCATCGTACACCACCTGGCAGTTGATAGAGTGGCACCACTTCCTGTTAACATACACATCACTGCCATCACCAGGTGGTGCACGGATGGGGGCATGGGTGCAGTCAGTGGTACCCAGTATGGATGGTAGGTGCGCAACTCGATGGAACTGCTGCATTGTTTCTCTGTGCTCTGCTGCCGTGCTGGGGAATACTATGAACTCCCCAGCATGTGGCAGGAAAGCCTCTAGGAACTGGGTCAGGAGGCGTGAGGTGGCAGACTGCATTACCTCAATGATGTCCCCCGTTGGTCATTGGAACGTCCCTGTGGCAAGGAAGCACATCGCTACTGTCACCTTCTCCTCCACTGTCATGGCATGGCTGCATCTGGTATTTGAGTGCAGCTGCTCATGCAGGAGTTCACAGAGCTGCCTCAACATTCCCCTGTTCATCCTGTACCGGCCAATGATGTGGTCATCAGGCAGGGTCTCAAGGAGACCCTGGGCTGGTACCACCTGTTGAGCATACCATCTCCTGGCTCATGCTGTGGCCTATGTTGTGCCTGCCCTCTCTCCTCCTCCACTATAGCTGCCGTCCAGTGGCAACATCACTGCTACTGGCACTGCACACATTCCCACTTCCTGTGGTGGTCCCTCCTGCTCTGTGTTTTGCCCTGGGTTAAGACCAGCCCTTTATAGCGGTAACTAGTGCCGATGCTCGGTGGCCATGCTATGTATCCTAACGCGCAGGCGCTGAATATGTCCCTTGCGCATCTCTCTTGGCGCTATTCTCGCTTATTGGTTTGCGCGCTGCTATGCTTTGAATATCTGGCCCATAATGTCCATGCCAAGCGAGTTTCTGATGCTCTGCTGGGGTAAGATGTGTCTCCTGGAGAAAGAGCACGTCTACTGGGTGTCTGTGTATGGAGTGAAAGAATTTGGCTCACTTGACTGAGTTATTCAGGCCGTTTATGTTCTGGGACAGGATTGTTAAGAGTTCTTACCATACCCTTCCAGTTGGGTGTGCAGCCTGTATGTGCAATATACCTTTCATCAATTCCAGGAGTATTTCTCCCAGTCTCGGTAGGCCCCCCTCGCCCAAGTGCCCTTCCCATATGATCTAACATAGCAGGGTGCCAGTGCAAGGTAAACCCCCTCAACAGGGGCAAATGTGATACCCTCCACCTGCATCATTTTTCAATTCTAGTCCTAGAGACTGCATCAGTAAACTTTATGCTGTCTCAAATTTTCCAACCAAATTTGTGAAGAAAAAAGTTACTTACTAAAAAAAAAAAAAAAAAAAAAAGAAGCAAACCTCAGTGTTAGCAAAAAATGAGGCTAAACCAAACCCTCTGGGATCAGAAACTTCAACTGGAAGTCCACAATATTCCTGTGGGGTAAAATATCCTCCCAGAAACACAGGAGGGAACCAAACCATGTACAGAAGGGCTTCCAAGGGAGGACTATGGTAGCTTACCCACCCTATGGTTTGCAAGTGCAAGTGTGCCAATGGTCTGACTGCGCTCGAGAGAGAGGAAAAGACGGGATGACAAGGGCTTCCAAGGGTCTCCAACAGTCCCCTGAAAAGTGAAGAATAAGGGATGTAAATAGTCCCAGCAGGGGTTTACATAGGAGATAGTGAAAAATATCACAAGGTTCACAGTTCTACTCCAGTGGGTCGCCTTCCCCAGTTAATGTGTCTAGAGAGCAAGAAGAATAGCGTCATCTCGTATTATCAGCCCAAGGAACTGTAGGGCTTGGAGCCTCACATTATCCATAAGAAAAAAAGTAAATATTATAGAATGTAAGGGACACTGTCTGATGTCTTTTAAGTCTTGGGTTGGCAACATCAAAGCCGACCCCCACAGACGGCTCAATCAGTCCACAAAGCGTAGCCGACAGGCCTCCATGGCAGTACTTTCAGAAATGTAATAAAAAATTCCTGACCATACACTCACTTAGGATGTCCAACAGATTTGTGTATACTTAGCGTGGTTTTGCCCTCGGGGTGCTGATTGGCATCCACCTTTACAAACAGCAGGACATCACACACCAGAGAATATTGGAACCAGCCCCCCCCCCCATTCCAAGACAATAGCATATTCCGGTTTGCATAACATCCAACCCCCAAACATCAGAAAGGGAGAGGAAAGGTCTCACAAATAAGTCTGAAAAACCCAATGTCTCTTGGTAAGACCTTGCATCCAAAGCAGTCTATGTTGCTAGAAAACAAAACAAAAATGAATTCTGTATAGAAAATCACTCATGTAGCTCTAAGGATGCACATAGCAGGGGATTAGTGTTGGAAGCAGGCTGTGTGACATATGCCAGCGGCTGGACTGCTAAACACCCACACCTTGTTCAGGCTGCATGAATCTTTATCCCTTGCAGTACAAAGGAAATTGACCCTGGCCATGTCAAGAAGCTTGATAGAGTTGTCTAATGTTTAGAAGCAGGATCCCTTTTAGTGCTGCAATCTATGGTTACCACAGCAGAGAGAGAGTGGAATCTACCTTGGAAAGAGATTGTGAGGAAGGGAGCATTATGATGCAATATTTAAAAAGTTTACCCCGCAACACCAGGTAAACAATATAAATTAAGTGTAATTAAGAATAGACCACCACAGTGGTACACAGGAGGGCCAGGCACCAACCTCCAGCCCCACAGGCCTGTAGTATGAGGATTTACCTTGGTCTGGATATAGCAGGATACTCCAGGTGCTAAGCATAAAGGTTGCCCTCGGCTTATATATTATATTATGTTTCTGGAGAATGAATAGGGCCCATTGAGAGCACTAGGAGTCTCAGCCTCAGAGCTTTACCATTGGTTTTGTACGAGTGAGTATGACTATGAGAAACATAAAATATGCAAGGGCCCTGGAGATCAGTAAGACCCGCTGTTCTGCATCCTACTGCACGGCTGACATTGGCCCCCCTGCCCAACCTGCACCCCACTGTCAAACCCCTTTATAAAGCATCAACATAGAAACATAGATCTTGTCAGCAGAAAAACAACTTTAGGCCCTTCCAGTCTGCCTCTTGTCCCTGTCTATTCTGTCACCACTTACCCTAGATGGTCATAGGTGTCACTCCCTCCCCCCCATTCCTCTACCTGATATGCCCCAGTGCCTATCCCATGCATGGTTGAAACTCCCACATTCTTTGTCCCAACTACCTCCTCTGGCAGGCTGTTCCAGTCATCCACCACCGCTTTGTCAAGAAGTATTTCCACACATCTCCCCTAAACTTCCCCTTCTTAGCTTCATTGTACTCCCCCTTGTTCTAGTACCTTCTTTTCTCTGTAAGAGACCCTCTACTTACGCATTGTTCACTGCTGTGAGGTACTTGTAGGCTTCAGTCATGTCCCCTGCACCTCTCCTGTCTTCCAGGGAGTACATATTGATCTCCTGCAGCCTTTCCTCTTTGGATTCTTGTGCAACCCCTCACCATTTTGGTTGCTCCTCTGTACTGATTCCACCCTTTCTGTGTCCATGCAGAGGTGCAGCTTCCAGAACTGGACACAGTACTCCAGGTGGGGCCTCACCAGTGAGCAATACAATAGCAGCACCACCACCACCTCTCACTTTCACTAGAAATCCTCTCCCAATGCACCCCAGCATCCTGCTAGCCTTTCCACTTGTTTTGTCACACTGCTCAGCTACCTTGATGTCATCAGATATGATGACTCCAGGTCTCTTCTTGCTTGGTGACTGTAAACTGCACTCCCCATCTTATACACAGCCTCTGGAGTTCCACAGCCCCAAATGCATTACTTTGCACTTATTGGCATTGAAACCTAGTTGCCATCCCAGACTAATTCTGTGGTTTCCCAGATCCCTTTGCATTCTGTCTACCTTCCTGAGTGTCAACCCTCTTGCAGAGTTTTGTATCATCTGCAAAGAGACATACCTTACCCTCAAGCTCCTCCGCAGTGTCACTTATAAAGACATTGAAGAGGACTGGTCCCAGCATCGAACGCTGTAATTCCTACTATGTTACTCATCACCTGAGTGGCTACCGCTACACAACCCTTTGCCTCCTATCCCTTAACCAGTTTGCTACCCAGATTGTCACTTTCTCCCCCATTCCCCAGCTGCTTAGTTTCTTAACTAGCCTGTGTGGGACAATGTTGAAAGCCTTACTGAAATCCACATAGGCCATGTCCACTGCTGTCCCTTGATGCTCCCTAGTAATCCAGTCAAAGAAATCTGTGTGATAAGTTTGACATGACCTCCCCCCGTGGTCCTGTAGCCGTTTTGCCTCCAGGTGCTCCATGAGCCTCTCCTTCAGTAGTGTCTCCTTTAACTTCCCCACCACTGATGTGAGACTGACTGGCCTGTAGCTGCTAGTATCCTCCATGCTGCTGCTTCTGTGCAGAGGGACCACATCGGCCCTCCTCCAGTCCTCTGGAACTCCCTCCCCCCACCATCTCCACTGAGGTGCTAAAAAGTGCCGCCAGAGGGGCAGCTGTCACCATGCTCAGTTCCTTGATGAATCCCATCTGGCCCCATCACCTTATTCTCCTTTAAGGCTTCAAATCCCTTCCAGACCTGCTCTACTGAGAATTAACTTGTTTCCATGCCTCTCTGTCCCTGGTGCTTGCTGCAGCATACTGGTCTGTCTCCCCCCCCCCCCACACACACACACACACACCCTCTACCATGAAGACGGAGCAGAAGTAGTCATTTTAGTATTTCTACTTTCTCTTCCTCTGTGCAGTCCCCCCGCCTTCCTAATTCCTGATTCTCACTATCCCTCCCACTGTCTTCCTCTTTCCCCACACACCTGAAGATGCTGTTGTCCCCTTTTTTTGAACCCCTTAGCTATCCTCTTCTCTGTTTGTGCATTAGCTGCCCTCACTCTCTTTCCTGCCTCCTTTTGTTTTACCAGATATACTCCCCTGTCTTCATTCTTCTGGGTCTCCTTGTACTTTCTAAATGCTGTTTCTTCTACTTTACTGCCGCTACACCTTTAAAAAACCTTAGCGGCCTCTTCCCTCGTCCCTTGCTCACTACTTAAACAGCATATCTTTGGCTGGGCTATCTCTCCTTAATTTTCTATTGAGCCTCCACCCCACCCCACCCCATATTTGAGGCCTCTGAAGCAGTTTCCCATTTCTTTAAAATCTGCCCTCCTGTAGTCTAGGACTCTCATCTTGGTGTGTTTTTGTTTTTTCCTTTCCCATCTATATGTTAAACCACATAGTACAGTGTTCACTTGTACCTAGGGGACTACCCACTGTGATATAAGCAATTCTGTCTCTGTTTGTTAGTACCAGGTCCAGCACTGCCCCCTCCCTAGTGGGTTCCAAAACCAGCTGCTTGAGAAATGACCCTTGTATGGCATACAGGATGGCCCTGCATCTTGATGTAGCTGCAAAGAGAATGCCCCAATTTGCATTTGGCAGATTAAAGTTCCCCCCAATCAGAACTTGCCCCTTGCTGGCCATTTTGCTAATGGCTTCCCACAGGGCTCCGTCTAAATCCCATGTTGGAGGCCTGTACACCACCTCTGTGCAAATAATGGCTGCCAACCCCATCTCTAGTACCTCCAGACCTTCATTGTCCCCTTTGCCCCTGTATCTCAGTGGCCTTATACCCCCTTCACATATGAAACAACAACTCTGCCTTTCCTCCCTGACCTGTCCTTTCAGAACATGGTGTAGCCTGGGATGGCCACTCTCAGCAATGATTGTCGGCACCATGATTCTGTTATGGCCACTAGATCCAGGTCTGCCTCAGCAATGATTGCCTCAAGGTCAGCAACTTTGTTTCTCAGACTCCTTGCATTGGTACACATGGCTCTCCATTTTGTTTGTCCCTGTCTCCCTCCAACCTGCTTCCCTCTTTGTCCTCTCAGTTACCAAAGGATGTTATCAGAATATGGGCAATTAAGTAGAAGATTGATCTCAATGATAGTTCTTCAGGTGGTCTGCTTTTTTTCTGTTTTGCTGCCTGCACAGTCTGCCATCGTGGCAGCAGTGGGGACGATGGCCTGGATCCAGGTTCGACTTCTCTGGACATGATACCTCTGGCCAAAAGATCCTTCCATGCTGCTGAGTGATGCAGCTGTTGACCATTGAGGTATTGAACAAAAAGTTTGGCCGGGTAAGGGGTTCTGAACTTGAGCTGGTGTTTTCAGAGGGTCTGAAGTAGAAGGAGGTATTCTGTCTGAGCTTTCATTGTGGCCATGGTGTAGTCATTGTCAAAGTATATTTTTGTCTGGCTGCAGTAAACCACCTTTTTCTGCCCCACCTTTTCTAGACTATGTTCCTAACTGCATAATCCAGGAATTAAATTATTACGGAGTATGGATGAGTCTTACAGTATGTCCATATTCACATATCCACCGGGGGATTCATCATTTAGACTTCAGTTAATCTGTAGGGGTTAATCCTTCTAATATCGGGAATCTGACTTAGGGAATGTAATGAAAGGCTCCCAAATCTAAGGAATTTGTCCATCCCATCAGTGGTGCAGTATGCCAGCCTTTCATTAGCTGCTAACCTTCCATGCTTCAAAGCTATTCATCTGTTGTTGGGGTAGGCGTCTTCGCTTCTCTCCAACCATATGGATTGTAACAGTTTTTTCTCAGACTGACTGACAAGGGAATACTCACAATCAGAATGAATAGCTCTGCAACGTCTGAGATTATATGCTGTGCGACTCAGTAATTTTGTGTACCACTTCCCAGAAGATTGTTAAACTAACCACAGGACCGTAGAATATGTGTTAGGTTGGCCTCTGCTGTGTAACATCATAAACATGTCATGTGACATTAGCTTCATTCTCTTTAATACTACTGGGGGTTCTATAATATTTGTGTAAGATTTTCTGTTTTATGAGCTTACCCTGCATGTCCTTGTTCCCTTGATAAGCATTCTTCCATTATTGTGACCAAATCAGTTCCTCTGTTTTAATCCCCAAATCTTTTTCCAGGTCACCTTAAAACAACTGGAAAATGTCATGCATGTAGCTGTAAGTCCTGGCAGCCCTCCCTCTCCTTGTTTACAATTTATGCCTGCTACTATGCCATCACTGTGGTATACATAAACAATCAGGGTGGCACAAAAAGCAGGAAGATGCTTCAAGAGGCTTCTGAACTGCTCGGTTGGGCAGAGGAGACTCTCATCTCTCTCTCTGCAGTTCACCTGGCCAGGAAACTGAATGCTCAAGCAGACTGGCTAAGTTATGAGCTTGTTCACCCCGGAGTGTGGAGCCTGCACCCAGAGGTGTTTGAGCTGCTGTGCAGCCAGTTTGGAAGGCTGCAGATCAATCTGTTCACATCCCATCTTGATGCTCAAGTCGGGAGATTCTTCACTCATTACCGGTGTCCACAGGTGGGAGCAGTGGACACTTTGACTTAGGACTGGGCTTTTTGGTAAGAGTATGCCTTTCTACTGCCTCTACTTCCCAAGGTCTTACAAAAAATAAGGCACTCGAGGAAGCTTCCTCCTAAAAGCTCAGGAGTGGCCAAGAAGACCATGGTTCTTGGACCTGGTGAATCTTGCTCACCAAGCCCACTTTTGATTTCCAGTGAGAAGAGACCTTCTGTGTCAGGATCCCATTCTCCACCCTGATCCAGAAGGGGTGCAGCTCATGGCCTGCCTTCTGAAAGGAGGAGATTCCTAAAATTCGCTTCTGAGAAAGGTGGTGGATACCTTGATGGCTCGAGGAAGATGTCTCGCCCACAGCATATGCCCGGGGGGCAGATATCTGTAGCTAAGGAGGAAAAGGATTTGGGTATTGTAATCACAGGGAATATGAATCATTCAGTATGGTGTAGAAAACCAGCGACAAAGACAAACAGAATGCTGGAGTGCATTGCTAGGGGATCACTTCAAGGAGGGAGGAGCCTGTTCTGCCACTGTACAGATCATTTGTAAGGCGCACTTGGAGTACTGTATGCAGTTCTGGCACCCATTCATAAAGAGGGACATCAGGCTCCTGGATGGAGTCCAGAGGAGGGCATCCAAGATGATCCAGGGAATGGGGGAGAAATCCTATGGGGAGAGACTAAGAGAGCTCAGCATATACTCCCTGGAGGATAGACAGGACAGAGGAAATATGATCAAGACCTTTAAGTACTTTTTTTTTAATTCAAGTTTATTAAACTCCAAGAAACAGCATACAGCCATCACAGTGCCTTTACAAAATGTAAAATCTATATCAACTTATATTCATTCCATTCCTTGTTTATCTTTATTCCTTAAGCACCTCGTGATAGGAATTCATCTCTTTTCAATCTATAGCCACTGTATAACATTATTATATCTGGGCAGCACTCCCAGAGATGACCCTCATGCCCCATTGACGTGAGAACATCCTAGGTCGGAGTTCTTCTATTTCCTCCTATCTTCTAGAACTTTCCCCTAGCACTAGTATTCTCTTTTACTATCATGTGCTTTCTGATCCCCCTAACCCCGCTCCCTTCTCTTTTCCTTAGATTTAGCCTTCTGTTGTTTGTGTCTCCAAGCTTTCCCTCTGGGACTTAATGACCCAGTATGGACCATCTAGTCCAACGCCTCGTAAATGTTGAGATTCTACCATTAATTTTATGTGTGTGTTTCTCCATCTCCCTGATTTCTTGAATTATAGAAATCCATTGTGCCTTATCTGGTGGGTCTGGGGAGAGCCATCTCCTCATGATTGATTTATGTGCAGCTACCAGTAGGATATTCCACATATAGACTGCATCTGCCCCTTTCATCCCTTCAGGTGGGCAGCCCAGGACAGTGTTCTTGACTGTGAACTAAGTCCCTAAGAATACTTTAGAAATGTCTCCCAAACTTCTTCCCAAAATGGTTTAATGACCCCACATTCCCAGAATGTATGTGTGTGTGGTGGGCTTCTGATTGCCGCACTTCCTCCAGCAGTCCCCCTTCCCTGTTCTTCCCCATTTACTCTGTATCTCAGGTGTGTAGAAGAATCTTAACCTCACCTTCCAGGCAAATTCGCACCAGCCTGGGGAATAGGTGGTCTTGTTAGCCGTGGAGAATGCCAACTGCCACTCCCTGTCCGATATGTTTTGACTAGTTTCCCGCTCCCACTTGAGTCTCAATCTGTTCATGGGAGTGGGGAGAGTTGACCTAATTGTCTTGTAGAGGATTGATATTGGCCCTTTTCTAGCTTCCTGAGATAACTGAGTAGAACCTGCATCAGGTTGCCTATATTAGGTACCTGGGTTGAGGCTTTGGATGTTCAGCAGGTAGGTTCTCAATTGTAGGTATCGAAAATGATCCTTGTTCCCAAGATTGAATAATTGTTTCAGGGTCTGAAAATCCAGAACTGTATCTTCCATGACCAGTTGCTCAAGTTTCATTAGGCCTAATCTGGCCCATTGTCTGAATGTGTGGTCCATCCTTGCTGGGGTAAACCCTGCCACCAAGCAAACCACTGAAGTGGCCAGAGTGCTTCCTTAACACCCAGCCTGGCCCATAGTCTATGCATCATGCTGAGTGTATTCAGCACTGCCTGGGGGGATTCTGCATCCTTTCTTGAGGGAGATATCACTGTGAGTCTGGCTTCCAATGGGGGCCCTTCTGTCATTTGTAGTTTTATTTCTTTCCAGTGTGCTACGTATGTTTCAGTGGTCCATAGCAGGACATTTCTCAAGTATGCGACCTTGCAGTATATCTCTAAGTTAGGGACTGCCCTGTCACCCCTTAGTCTGTCTGCCTGTAAGGTGCTGATCTTTATTCTGGGTTTCCCCAGATGCCATATAAACCTAATTATATTAATTATATTACTCTGCTAGACCTGGAATTGTTTCTGGGTTATACGCACTGGGAGGGACTGGAAAATATATAAATATCTTGGAAGGATACTCATGGTAACTGTCTGTATTTTGGAGTGCATGAGGAGGTTTAGGGACCTCCACCCTTCCATGTCTCTTTTGAGCTGTGCTTGTAGGGGGCCACAGTTTGCCTCAGATAACCTCTTTGAGTTCTTTGTGACTTGTATACCAAGGTATTTTATTTTCTGTTTGTTCCAGTTCAGTGGTAAGAGTTCTGTAGTGTGCGCTGTTGGTATGTAATGGAGTCTAAGGATATCCGTTTTATCTTTATTCAGGAGTAACCTGAGTGGGCTCCAAATTCCTGTAGGGTTTTCCCATATTTTGGGTATAGAGTTATTGGGGTGGGTGATATATAATAGTATATCATCAGCATACATTGATTTTATGTTCAACACCCCTATTTTCACTCCTGTGATATCTGGGTTTTCCCCTAATAGCGCAGGCCAGAGGTTCGATATGTATAGGGCAAATAATAGAGGGGACAGGGGGCATCCCTGCTTCGTGCTCCTTCCCAGGGGGAATCTGTCCATATCACTCCTGTTTATTCTCGGGTATGCCTGGGGAGCACGATACAGTATATCGTCTTTATGGCATCTATCACTCGGGAACCCAGATTTTCCAAGGACTCTAAACAGAAAGGGCCATGAGACTTTGTCAAATGCTTTTTCAGCATCCAAACTCATCAAGCAAAAAGGGGTCTTTTCGAGACCAATCTTGTCCACTATGTCTATAGTGCTCATGACATTGTCTGGGGCCTGTCTTCCCGTGATGAAGCCCGTTTGATCTTTATGAATGAGCTGGGGAGGAATGGGAGAAATCTCCAGGCCAAAATCGTGGTGAAGATCTTATAGTCTACATTTAATAAGGAGATAGGTCTGTATGTACCACAGTCCATTTGGTCTTTTCCTTCTTTGGGTATGACTGTAATGGTGGCATAGTCCCACAAGGGTGGCATCTCTCCCCTCCCCTTTCACCCAGATCTCATTAATAGCCCTCAGTAAATATGGGGCCAGCTCTTTCCCCAGTGTCTTATAGAACTCCCACTGAAGCCGGCCTGGGCCTGGGCATTTCCAGTCTTTAGATGTTTAATGGCCTCCTGTACTTGACAACCTCAGTGGTGAGATTATGGCCTCTTTTGCTGTGCAGTCAATTTTGGGATGTTTAGAGTTTAAGTAGCTATTTTTATCTTGAGGGGAGTTTCTTTCTGTGCCATATAATTTCTTATAATATTCCACAAAGGCATCCTTTATTTGGTTTTCCTTGTATATTAGTCGGCCCATCTTGGGGTCCTTGATTTTGGTTATAGCAGTTTGGCTTGTCTTTGTTTTAGCCTGAGGGCTACTAGTCTAGAAGCTCTGTGTCCCCTTCATAATATTTCTGTTTTGGTATACTAGTGTTTTTGAACCTCTACCTGCTGGAGTTTTGTGTTCGATCTGAGACTATTTTAATTTCTCTGTCTCTTGTTTTAGACCACTTTTGTTGTTGCTGTGTTCTGAGCTCTTTTAACGTGTTGTTGAGCTGGAATAAAAGTGCCCTACTTTCTCTTTGTCTATGTGAGCTGATGGAAATAAGTTTCCTCTAAGCATAGTTTTAAGGGTATCCCATAGTGTTTGGTGGTGCACCCCTGGTCCCAAGTTGTGTTGGATTGTTTGTTCTATCGTTTAAGTTTCACCAAGACTTCCTTGTCTCCCAGAAGAGATGTATTTAGTCGCCACTGTGTTTTCTTCTGGGGAACCCCAAAATCTATTTCAACAAGTAGGGACTGGTGGTCAGAGTGTACTGCCAATCCGACCCATGAATGGCTTATCTTGGGAAGGTCCGTGGCTGGTGTTAGGAAGAAGTCAAGCCTTGAGAATGTTTTATAGCGGGGGAATAGCAGGTATAGCTTTTTGCCTTTGAGGTTCTCTCCCTCCAAATGTCTACCAGCCCTGTGTCCTCAAGAAGTCTACTAAAGAGCCTTGCCGTCTTGGACCCTGGGGCTGGGATCTGTGAGGTGGTATCCATTTTTCTGTTCAGAACCAGGTTCCAATTGCCGCCCCCCCCCCATTAGAAGACTTCCCTTAGCCTTTCCAGGATCAGTTTTGTCACTTCAACATAGAAGGCAGAGGGTGAGCTGGGGGAGCATAGATGTTAGCTAGTGTTGCCTGTTTGCCTGTATTGTTCCTCTTACGAAGATGTACCTCACCCTCAGGTCTGCAAAGGTCTCTTCCTCTTCAAATGGAAGATTGGCTGCAATAAGAATGACTACTCCCCTCTTTTTCCCTTTTTCTAGGGAGGTATGATAAAGCATAGGGAAGTTCTTGGTCTTTAGTTTGACAGCTTCCTAGGGGGGAGAAGTGTGTCTCCTGCAGGAAAATGATAGGGTTTTTTTGCTCCATCAGAAATTTATGAATCCTTTTTCTTTTAATTGGACTGTTCATACCATTCACATTGTATGATATTATTCTAGTGCTGTGTCCTGCCATTTGCTACTGTCACTGTCTACTCAGGCAGTACCCTATTTCAATTCTGAACCAAACACACACAATTGAGTACTATCATAAAATGAACACACACTCTGCTTAAGCAGGTATCATATAACTATTTACACTGCTAATTTTTCAGTCATCTACAGGTATTCAAACAATTTTATTGTTAGAAGAAGAGAAGAAAAAAAAAAAACAACCTGTACTTCCTTGGTCAGGCCTCTTTAAGAGGTCTGGGTTGTGCCTTCTTAGGCACCCTGTTACCAGCTGCTCTGCTAGTTTTACACCTGATTTCTGGATCAGGATCTTCCTAGATGGGTATACTGATGTCCATGCTTTTGCTGGTATCTATAATCAGTTCATAGCCTGTCCGAATCACAGTTCACGCCAGGCCAACCCCTATTTGCTCTTTTAAGATTTGCCAAGCTGTACCCGACTCTTATATTTGCCAATTAGCATTCCCCCACCAAAACATAAAATTTGCTTCTTAATCCCAGTACTGAGTATTTGAGAAGGCTCCAGTGCTAGGTGTTGCTATTCTGGTACCTCTAGTTCATGTATTTTATATGACCCAGGTGCCTAGTTCCCCAAGTTGTCCTCAAGACACCTCTGCCCCGCCTATCTAGAGAGTAGTCTGGTCAGAGTTTCCTGTTTCTGATTACACAATAGGTTAGGTACAGCTATAAGAAGGCATTAGGGATCTATCCTCCCTATTGTTTACTGTCCTTTCCAGATTTTCTGACTCTCAGAACTGTTTTAACCTTTACTCTCTAAGCCCTTTTCTGCCCCTCCAGGTTTGATTTAACGGTTCTCCAGCTCCCTCTCAGCAGGCCCCTCTCTCTTCCCTCCACATCTCCCCTCAGCCTGGTGAATTTCCTATACGATCCCCAGGGTCTATGCCAATGCGCGCTACTCCCTTGATAGAATCCTTCTTGTGCAGGTAGTGATTATATTACCCATTCGAGCCCAGGGATGACTCGTGCCAGCAGAGGAGCCCTTCTCTACAGATCGATCAACTGTTTCCTCCCCTCCCCTCCTCCTCCTCCCTCCCCCCCGCCAGAGTACCCCGCATGCGCACCACGCTCTTCTTTCCCTTGATCTGTCATGACACCCCTCCCCTCCTTTTACCCCTGTTCATATCACCCCATCCATATTAACAATTTGTACATAGAGTGACTGGGTAGGTTTCTACTAGTATTAATTCCTCTCTAATATCTGAGTCCATATATATCCAGTCTCTCCATTTGCACAATTCAAAGATGGGAGCACACAGTCCCGGGTCAAGGCCCATACCTCGAGCTGCGCGGGTGGCTATGTTCTACTTCCTCTGGAGCTGCTGGTGCATCTACGAAGCCCGGCATTAGATTAAGAGGAATCAGAGATGTGGACAAAAGCAATCAAACCAGGGGTCCCTAAAAGAGAAAAAGTCAAGCAGTAATTGTACTTCGTGCTTAACTATTGTGTCCCTGATGTCCGATTGACGCCTTCTGGGGAGGACGAGGCCCTGGTGCTCTCTCTTTGGTCTCCTCGTATCTGTAACTTACTCCCAGACAATACGCCTGCAGGAGAGCTGTAACATCTGATCGTAGATTGGTGTGTGGGGTGGGTTGCTGCTTCCCCTTCCGTTTGTGTCCTTTCTGAGCCACGTCCCACGCTACTTTGAGGACCTCTCTTTCAAGTTGCTCTTTTCTCAGGGATGGGGTAGTAATGCCTAGATTATCCAGAAGCGGTTTTGCCACGGGGAGGTCTGCAAAGATCTTGGGGCCTCATTCTGTCTCCACTCTTAGTCGTGCAGGGAACAAAATCTGCACTTTAATATTTTTATTTCTGAGCTGTTTAACGACTGGTCAAAGGAGCTGTCTCTGTTCCAGCACCTGAGAGGTATAGTCGTGATTGTAATCTTGTTGTCTTGGTACTTAAGCTTCTTCTGCTTCCGTGCTCTACTGATCAGCTCTTCTTTTGTTGGAGTAGAGGGTTAATTTAGCTATTATTGATCGCGGTCTCGCCCCTGCATTGGATGGTTTCGGGGAGAGAGATCTGTGCACCCTGTCCATGCTGAGGTCCAAATCCAGAGGGAGAGCGAGAGTTTCCTTGAGCAGTGTTCAAAGGGAGGCAGCCATACTCTGTGCTCCATTCTCAGCACCTTCTGGCACCCCGTAAATTCTTATATTTTGTTTCCTGTTCCTGCCCTCCAAGTCATCAAGTTTAGCACTTATGTAACCCCCTGTTACCCGGGGTTACTAGAATCCCAGTAAGACTTAGTGGTAGGCAGGGAAGGCAGCTTGTGAAACTCCAGTTAAATGGATTTCACACTGTCTCACTCTGTTCTTAGTCTCAGCTGAGACTGAGGGATGACATCACCATAGAACTCTCACAGCTGCATGAGCCACACTGGAATGCTGCAGTTGGAAGTTAGGATAGAATGTTGGGAATTTTGAACAGTGTCTGTGTGCAGTCTTGGGAGAGACAGTAGTACAGCAGTTCAGGTGCAGGCTCTCAGAGCTTTAAGCTCTGTTTTAGAGCTACTGTTACGAGTGTGTTCCACTGTAAGAGGGACACAGAAACTGATTGCTGAAGTGGTGGAGACCGCTGTCACTGGTCCATGTGCCCCCTCCCTGAGAGGATGAGGGGGAAGGTTTGCCTGTCTTCCAGGGGCAAGCCTCCTGGTTCCGGTTAAGGGAAGAAGCTGCCTATTTCAAGTTGTGCTGCGGCACAAGAAGCTCAGAGAGAGATTCCTGTGGAAGAATCGCCTGAGGGGCACCTGCAACCAAAGGGTGAGTTCGCCTGACAGAGGGTCAGTGTTTTCACCTGAACTGTTGAAACGTGGATTGGACTACTTAATCTGTAGGAGGTCTAGTATAATATACATTGCCAGTTAACTCAAGTAGGTTCAAGTCCAGCACAAAGAGTGAAGTAAAGTGGGGATTGGACTGCTTAATCAGTGGGGGGCCTAGAGCAATGGGCTATGCCAATTAAAAGTATGTTCAAGTCCAGCACAAAGGGAAAGCAAGACAAGTAGAGGAAATGTGACATACATTTAGCCATAATCTACATTGCCAAGCTTTACAGTAGGAGGTGTTTACTGTCCAGAGAAATGGCCGGGTATGAATTGTGGAAGCGAGAGGTGGGAGACCCCCCCCCCATCAGTAGTAACCAGATTCACCTTTACGGATTTGCTCTGTGGCAACTTTACTTTTTCTCAGATACTTGGCCAGTGCCTGAGGAAAGTACCCAGACGTGGGATTAAAAGGAAAAATTCCCTGATAGAGCTGAGGTGCTCTTAGGTGGTTTAGGGAGCCACCAGAAAATGTTTCCATGACATTTGGAAGGTGTCTGAGTGGCCGGCAAGGAGCCAAGCCAGGGAAAACCCAGAATGGTGTACAAGTTCGGGCAGTGTACCCAAAGCAGCGTGCAAGTCCAGGCTGTGTGCCCGGTCGGTTCAGAGCCTGAGGGCTGAAGTGTTGAAGAAGTGTTCTTGATTCTTTTAATCTGCATTACCAGGAATGTAGCCCCGTGGGGTTCCATCTATGCTTTGTTTATTCTGTTTGGATGTGAATAAAGTCACACTTTAGAATCCCATTCCTGGTATTGGACATTACAGTTATTGCTTCCTGTGTTCGAGTTATTTGGGTGCCCCTGTGCAGAGTAGCCAAACCTAGCCTTTGTGCCAAGTGACCTATTCCTCCTGAATCCAGTCCCCACCTGATACTGCTGTCAGATTCAAACAGCATACCGCTTGTCGCTTGCAAAATGATGGGGTGGGCATTACACTTAATTCCATCTCTTTCGCAAACAGATAGAGGAGGAGATGGTCCTGCCGATCAGCCTGTTCTACTACTGCTGTCAGGCCCAGTTCCACCTGATCCGTTCAGTGCTCTATACCACTGAGCTCCGAGCGGAGATCGGTAAGAGTTTGGTCTATTTTGTTTACTGTGCATGCCGTCTGTAGAATAGTAGTTATCGGGTCTACGTCTTCTGATGATGTTGATGTTGATGTCTCTGAGACCTTGTTGAGTGCTCCGGTGCCTATGACAGATGTTTCTCCCCCTCTCTCCTTCTGTAGCAGCTCCCGGAGTTTAAATGCTGGACTATCTGGTTGCCTAGGCCCCTGGGCCTTGGATCTGGTAGCCTTCACCGGGGAGTGCATCTCCAAGTAAGTCGATGTAGTTGGATTTTATTTGAGGGAGGCCCAGAGTATCAGGATCAGGCAGCCATCATAGTCATGACGCACTGGAAGTCCCGAGACCTTTAAGTACTTGAAGTGCATGAACAAAGTTAGTACTGAGGGTATGTTTAGATTGAAGGGGAAGGGACCACGAGGGGACATAGACTGAAACTGGTGTGGGGGGGGGGGGTCAGAAGGGAGCCAAGGAAGCATTACTTCACAGAAAGGGTGGTAGTGGTGGCCTGGAATGCGCTGGCTGAGGAAGTGATCTCGCTGGATTCAGTGGGGAGTTTTAAGAAGGGATGGGATAGGTTCATGGGAAAGGTACAAGTAGGGAGAGAATTGACCAGGATGGTGAACTCAAGGAGGGAAAATTTGGCAGAAGGGATGGAAGAGGGGGCAGCAGCAACAGCAGTTGTCTGAACTGTAAGCTGCATCTCTGAGCAGACGAGATAGACACTGAGGCCTAATTCTGCTGGCATTGTTGTATGTTTATATGTATTAAAAAATTCCAGCTGTTCCTCTCCACATACTTGTATACATGACCTGAAATTCTTTAGCAGCACTCCATATTTGGAGAACTGCCCAGAACTATGTGGGGAACCTTATGTAGTAGTAGTAAAAATTTTATTTTTATACAGGATACATGCCATTTGGGTTGATAACCCAGTTTACAAGGCAGACCTGTTCCTAGTGTTACAGCTAAGCATATACACACGGACAATTATATAACATTTCCCTAATAATCCAATAAATTACACATCATTTTAAGACATTACCATCTCCACTACAGCACTTAAAACATACTCTTTATAATTATCTGAACATATAGATACTATAAGTTCAATGACACAATAAAAGTATCACAATGACACAATATAGTGTTTTAATCGTTAAAAAGGACAGTAGTGTTTTAGACTCTGTGTCTATCAAGTCCTTAAGCTGACCTATATCTAGATCTTTCCAAAGACCCTGAACTAGCTTTCCACTATCTTTTTTTAGTTAAATTCTCCCATACAGGCATTAATGCTACCAGGAGTGGTCCTCATTTTGTTAGTTTTCTAGTTTAACCACAGCTTTTCAGGTCCCAGTCTATATACATGGATTATCTTTCAAAGCATGTTGTGCTGGGCTGTATAAGTAGCCAATAGGACTCTCGGTGCCATAATTTCCAGCTCAGATTATTTGCATTGAGGTGTCTCTGTAAACTCGCTATTGATTATGCAGTGCTTTGATGTAACAGGAATGCTAACTGGTATCCCTTTATCCATGAGTGAAGCCCTCCTGTCCTCTTTCCAACATTCATCTTGTAGCCAAGTCTCGGCTGTTTGTATTCTCATACAAAGTTGTTTAGTAACTTAGCAATTGTCCTAAAGTATTTCCCTGGGATATGCATCAGAAACTTCAACTGGAAGTCCACAATATTCCTGTGGGGTAAAATATCCTCCCAGAAACACAGGAGGGAACCAAACCATGTACAGAAGGGCTTCCAAGGAGGACTATGGTAGCTACCCACCCTATGGCTTGCGTAGTGCAAGTGTGCCAATGGTCTGACTGCGCCAAGAGAGAGGAAAAGACGGGATGATAAGGGCTTCCAAGGGTCTCCAACAGTCCCCTGAAAAGTGAAGAATAAGGGATGTAAATAGTCCCAGCAGGGGTTTACATAGGAGATAGTGAAAAATATCACAAGGTTCACAGTTCTACTCCAGTGGGTCGCCCTCCCCAGTTAATGTGTCTAGAGAGCAAGAAGAATAGCGTCATCTCGTATTATCAGCCCAAGGAACTGTAGGGCTTGGAGCCTCACATTATCCGTAAGAAAAAAAGTAAATATTATAGAATGTAAGGGACACTGTCTGATGTCTTTTAAGTCTTAGGTTGGCAACATCAAAGCCGACCCCCACAGACGGCTCAATCAGTCCACAAAGCGTAGCCGACAGGCCTCCATGGCAGTACTTTCAGAAATGTAATAAAAAATTCCTGGACCATACCCTCTCATAGGCCCTCGAACAGATTTGTGTATACTTAGCGTGGTTTTGCCCTCAGGGTGCTGATTGGCATCCACCTTTACAAACAGCAGGACATCACACACCAGAGAATATTGGAACCAGCCCCCCCCCCCCCTCATTCCAAGACAATAGCATATTCCAGTTTGCATAGCATCCAACCCCCAAACATCAGAAAGGGAGAGGAAAGGTCTCACAAATAAGTCTGAAAAACCCAATGTCTCTTGGTAAGACCTTGCATCCAAAGCAGTCTATGTTGCTAGAAAACAAAACAAAAAAAATGAATTCTGTATAGAAAATCACTCATGTAGCTCTAAGGGATGCACATAGCAGGGGATTAGTGTTGGAAGCAGGCTGTGTGACATATGCCAGCGGCTGGACTGCTAAACACCCACACCTTGTTCAGGCTGCATGAATCTTTATCCCTTGCAGTACAAAGGAAATTGACCCTGGCCATGTCAAGAAGCTTGATAGAGTTTTCTAATGTTTAGAAGCAGGATCCCTTTTAGTGCTGCAATCTATGGTTACCACAGCAGAGAGAGTGGAATCTACCTTGGAAAGAGATTGTGAGGAAGGGGGCATTATGATGCAATATTTAAAAAGTTTACCCCGCAACACCAGGTAAACAATATAAATTAAGTGTAATTAAGAATAGACCACCACAGTGGTACACAGGAGGGCCAGGCACCAACCTCCAGCCCCACAGGCCTGTAGTATGAGGATTTACCTTGGTCTGGATATAGCAGGATACTCCAGGTGCTAAGCATAAAGGTTGCCCTCGGCTTATATATTATATTATGTTTCTGGAGAATGAATAGGGCCCATTGAGAGCACTAGGAGTCTCAGCCTCAGAGCTTTACCATTGGTTTTGTACGAGTGAGTATGACTATGAGAAACATAAAATATGCAAAGGGCCCTGGAGGTCGATCAGTAAGACCCGCTGTTCTGCATCCTACTGCACGGCTGACATTGGCCCCCCCTGCCCAACCTGCACCCCACAGTCAAACCTCTTTATAAAGCATCAACATAGAAACATAGATCTTGTCAGCAGAAAAACAACTTTAGGCCCTTCCAGTCTGCCTCTTGTCCCTGCCTATTCTGTCACCACTTACCCTAGATGGTCATAGGTGTCACTCCCTCCCCCCCATTCCTCTACCTGATATGCCCCAGTGCCTATCCCATGCATGGTTGAAACTCCCCACATTCTTTGTCCCAACTACCTCCTCTGGCAGGCTGTTCCAGTCATCCACCACCGTTTCTGTCAAGAAGTATTTCCACACATCTCCCCTAAACTTCCCCTTCTTAGCTTCATTGTACTCCCCCTTGTTCTAGTACCTTCTTTTCTCTGTAAGAGACCCTCTACTTGCGCATTGTTCACTGCTGTGAGGTACTTGTAGGCTTCAGTCATGTCCCCTGCACCTCTCCTGTCTTCCAGGGAGTACATATTGATCTCCTGCAGCCTTTCCTCTTTTGGATTCTTGTGCAACCCCCCTCACCATTTTGGTTGCTCTCCTCTGTACTGATTCCACCCTTTCTGTGTCCATGCAGAGGTGCAGCTTCCAGAACTGGACACAGTACTCCAGGTGGGGCCTCACCAGTGAGCAATACAATAGCAGCACCACCACCACCTCCTCACTTTCACTAGAAATCCCCTCTCCCAATGCACCCCAGCATCCTGCTAGCCTTTCCCACTGTTTTGTCACACTGCTCAGCTACCTTGATGTCATCAGATATGACGACTCCAGGTCTCTTTCTTGCTTGGTGACTGTAAACTGCACTCCCCCATCTTATACACAGCCTCTGAGTTCCACAGCCCCAAATGCATTACTTTGCACTTATTGGCATTGAAACCTAGTTGCCATCCCAGACTAATTCTGTGGTTTCCCTCAGATCCCTTTGCATTCTGTCTACCTCTTCCTGAGTGTCAACCCTCTTGCAGAGTTTTGTATCATCTGCAAAGAGACATACCTTACCCTCAAGCTCCTCCGCAGTGTCACTTATAAAGACATTGAAGAGGACTGGTCCCAGCATCGAACCGTGTGGCACCCTACTATGTCAGTCATCACCTGAGTGGCTACCGTTTACCACAACCCTTTGCCTCCTATCCCTTAACCAGTTTGCTACCCAGATTGTCACTTTCTCCCCCATTCCCCAGCTGCTTAGTTTCTTAACTAGCCTGTGTGGGACAATGTTGAAAGCCTTACTGAAATCCACATAGGCCATGTCCACTGCTGTCCCTTGATGCTCCCTAGTAATCCAGTCAAAGAAATCTGTGTGATAAGTTTGACATGACCTCCCCTGTGGTCCTGTAGCTGCTTGCCTCCAGGTGCTCCAAGAGCCTCCTTCAGTAGTGTCTCCTTTAACTTCCCCACCACTGATGTGAGACTGACTGCCTGTAGCTGCTAGTATCCTCCATGCTGCTGCTTTGCAGAGGGACCACATCGGCCCTCCTCCAGTCCTCTGGAACTCCCCCCCACCATCTCCACTGAGGTGCTAAGAGTGCCGCCAGAGGGCAGCTGTCACCATGCTCAGTTCCTTGATGAATCCCATCTGGCCCCATCACCTTATTCTCCTTTAAGGCTTCAAACCTTCCAGACCTGCTCTACTGAGAATTAACTTGTTTCCATGCCTCTCTGTCCCTGGTGCTTGCTGCAGCATACTGGTCTGTCTCCCCCCACACACACACACACCTCTACCATGAAGACGGAGTAGAAGTAGTCATTTTAGTATTTCTACTTTTCTTCCTCTGTGCAGTCCCCCGCCTTCCTAATTCCTGATTCTCACTATCCCTCCCACTGTCTTCCTCTTTCCCCACACACCTGAAGATGCTGTTGTCCCTTTTTTGAACCCCTTAGCTATCCTCTTCTGTTTGTGCATTAGCTGCCCTCACTCTTTCCTGCCTCCTTTGTTTTACCAGATATACTCCCTGTCTTCATTCTTCTGGGTCTCCTTGTACTTTCTAAATGCTGTTTTCTTCTACTTTACTGCCGTTGCCACCTCTTAAAAAACCTTAGCGGCCTCTTCCCCTCGTCCCCTTGCTCACTACTTCAAACAGCATATCTTTGGCTGGGCTATACTCTCCTTAATTTTTCTACATTGAGCCTCCACCCCACCCCCCCCCCACATTTGAGGCCTCTGAAGCAGTTTCCCATTTCTTTAAAATCTGCCCTCCTGTAGTCTAGGACTCTCATCTTGGTGTGTTTTTTGTTTTTTTTCCTTTCCCATCTATATGTTAAACCACATAGTACAGTGTTCACTTGTACCTAGGGGACTACCCACTGTGATATAAGCAATTCTGTCTCTGTTAGTACCAGGTCCAGCACTGCCCCCTCCCTAGTGGGTTCCAAAACCAGCTGCTTGAGAAATGACCCTTGTATGGCATACAGGCTGGCCCTGCATCTTGATGTAGCTGCAAAGAGAATGCCCCAATTTGCATTTGGCAGATTAAAGTTCCCCCCAATCAGAACTTGCCCCTTGCTGGCCATTTTGCTAATGGCTTCCCACAGGGCTCCGCCTAAATCCCCCATGTTGGAGGCCTGTACACCACCTCCGTGCAAATAATGGCTGCCAACCCCATCTCTAGTACCTCTAGACCTTCATTGTCCCCTTTTGCCCCTGTATCTCAGTGGCCCTTATACCCCCCTTCACATATGAAACAACAACTCTGCCTTTCCTCCCTGACCTGTCCTTTCAGAACATGGTGTAGCCTGGGATGGCCACTTCTCAGCAATGATTGTCAGGGCACCATGGTTCTGTTATGGCCACTAGATCCAGGTCTGCCTCAGCAATGATTGCCTCAAGGTCAGCAACTTTGTTTCTCAGACTCCTTGCATTGGTACACATGGCTCTCCATTTTGTTTGTCCCTGTCTCCCTCCAACCTGCTTCCCTCTTTGTCCTCTCAGTTACCAAAGGATATTATCAGAATAAGGGCAATTAAGTAGAAGATTGATCTCAATGATAGTTCTTCAGGTGGTCTGCTTTTTTTCTGTTTTGCTGCCTGCACAGTCTGCCATCGTGGCAGCTGTGGGGACGATGGCCTGGATCCAGGTTCGACTTCTCTGGACATGATACCTCTGGCCAAAAGATCCTTCCATGCTGCTGAGTGATACAGCTGTTGACCATTGAGGTATTGAACAAAAAGTTTGGCCGGGTAAGGGTTCTGAACTTGAGCTGGTGTTTTCAGAGGGTCTGAAGTAGAAGGAGGTATTCTGTCTGAGCTTTCATTGTGGCCATGGTGTAGTCATTGTCAAAGTATATTTTTGTCTGGCTGCAGTAAACCACCTTTTTCTGCCCCACCTTTTCTAGACTATGTTCCTAACTGCATAATCCAGGAATTAAATTATTACGGAGTATGGATGAGTCTTACAGTATGTCCTTATTCACATATCCACCGGGGGATTCATCATTTAGACTTCAGTTAATCTGTAGGGGGTTAATCCTTCTAATATCGGGAATCTGACTCCTAGGGAATGTAATGAAAGGCTCCCAAATCTTAAGGAATTTGTCCATCCCATCAGTGGTGCAGTATGCCAGCCTTTCATTAGCTGCTAACCTCTCCATGCTTCAAAGCTATTCATCTGTTGTTGGGGTAGGACGCCTCGCTTTCTCTCAACCATATGGATTGTAACAGTTTTTTTTCTCAGACTGACTGACAAGGGGAATACTCTCACAATCAGAATGAATAGCTCTGCAACGTCTGAGATTATATGCTGTGCGACTCAGTAATTTTGTGTACCACTTCCCAGAAGATTGTTAAACTAACCACAGGACCGTAGAATATGTGTTAGGTTGGCCTCTGCTGTGTAACATCATAAACATGTCATGTGACATTAGCTTCATTCTCTTTAATACTACTGGGGGTTCTATAATATTTGTGTAAGATTTTCTGTTTTATGAGCTTACCCTGCATGTCCTTGTTCCCTTGATAAGCATTCTTCCATTATTGTGACCAAATCAGTTCCTCTGTTTTAATCCCCAAATCTTTTCCGGTCACCTTAAAACAACTGGAAAATGTCATGCATAGCTGTAAGTCCTGGCAGCCCTCCCTCTCCTTGTTTACAATTTATGCCTGCTACTATGCCATCACTGTGGTATACATAAACAATCAGGGTGGCACAAAAAGCAGGAAGATGCTTCAAGAGGCTTCTGAACTGCTCGGTTGGGCAGAGGAGACTCTCATCTCTCTCTCTGCAGTTCACCTGGCCAGAAACTGAATGCTCAAGCAGACTGGCTAAGTTATGAGCTTGTTCACCCCGGAGTGTGGAGCCTGCACCCAGAGGTGTTTGAGCTGCTGTGCAGCCAGTTTGGAAGGCTGCAGATCAATCTGTTCACATCCCATCTTGATGCTCAAGTCGGGAGATTTTTCACTCATTACCGTGTCCACAGGTGGGAGCAGGACACTTTGACTTAGGACTGGGCTTTTGGTGAGAGAGTATGCCTTTCTACTGCCTCTACTTCCCAAGGTCTTACAAAAAATAAGGCACTCGAGGAAGCTTCCTCCTAAAAGCTCAGGAGTGGCCAAGAAGACCATGGTTCTTGGACCTGGTGAATCTTGCTCACCAAGCCCACTTTTGATTTCCAGTGAGAAGAGACCTTCTGTGTCAGGATCCCATTCTCCACCCTGATCCAGAAGGGGTGCAGCTCATGGCCTGCCTTCTGAAAGGAGGAGATTCCTAAAATTACGTTTCTCAGAAAAGGTGGTGGATACCTTGATGGCCAAGTAGGAAGATCTACGCCCACAGCATATGCCCGGGGGGGCAGATATCTGTAGCTAAGGAGGAAAAGGATTTGGGTATTGTAATCACAGGGAATATGAATCATTCAGTATGGTGTAGAAAACCAGCGACAAAGACAAACAGAATGCTGGAGTGCATTGCTAGGGGGATCACTTCAAGGAGGGAGGAGCCTGTTCTGCCACTGTACAGATCATTTGTAAGGCCGCACTTGGAGTACTGTATGCAGTTCTGGCACCCATTCATAAAGAGGGGCATCAGACTCCTGGATGGAGTCCAGAGGAGGGCATCCAAGATGATCCAGGGAATGGGGGAGAAATCCTATGGGGAGAGACTAAGAGAGCTCAGCATATACTCCCTGGAGGATAGACAGGACAGAGGAAATATGATCAAGACCTTTAAGTACTTTTTTTTTAATTCAAGTTTATTAAACTCCAAGAAACAGCATACAGCCATCACAGTGCCTTTACAAAATGTAAAATCTATATCAACTTATATTCATTCCATTCCTTGTTTATCTTTATTCCTTAAGCACCTCGTGATAGGAATTCATCTCTTTTTAATCTATAGCCACTGTATAACATTATTATATCTGGGCAGCCACTCCCAGAGATGACCTCTCATGCCCCATTGACGTGAGAACATCCTAGGCCGGAGTTCTTCTATTTCCTCCTATCTTCTAGAACTTTCCCCTAGCACTAGTATTCTCTTTTACTATCATGTGCTTTCTGATCCCCCTAACCCCGCTCCCTTCTCTTTTCCTTAGATTTAGCCTTCTGTTGTTTGTGTCTCCAAGCTTTTCCTCTGGGACTTAATGACCCAGTATGGACCATCTAGTCCAACGCCTCGTAAATGTTGAGATTCTACCATTAATTTTATGTGTGTGTTTCTCCATCTCCCTGATTTCTTGAATTATAGAACCATTGTGCCTTATCTGGTGGGTCTGGGAGAGCCATCTCCTCATGATTGATTTATGTGCAGCTACCAGTAGGATATTCCACATATAGATTGCATCTGCCCTTTCATCCCTTCAGGTGGGCAGCCCAGGACAGTGTTCTTGACTGTGAACTAAGTCCCTAAGAATACTTTAGAAATGTCTCCCCAAACTTCTTCCCAAAATGGTTTAATGACCCACATTCCCAGAATGTAGTGTGTGTGTGGTGGGCTTTCTGATTGCCGCACTTCCTCCAACAGTCCCCCTTCCCTGTTCTTCCCCATTTACTCTGTATCTCAGGTGTGTAGAAGAATCTTAACCTCACCTTCCAGGCAAATTCGCACCAGCCTGGGGAATAGGTGGTCTTGTTAGCCGTGGAGAAAGCCAACTGCCACTCCCTGTCCGATATGTTTTGACTAGTTTCCCGCTCCCACTTGAGTCTCAATCTGTTCATGGGAGTGGGGAGAGTTGACCTAATTGTCTTGTAGAGGATTGATATGTGGCCCTTTTCTAGCTTCCCTGAGATAACTGAGAGTAGAACCTGCATCAGGTTGCCTATATTAGGTACCTGGGTTGAGGCTTTCTGGATGTTCAGCAGGTAGGTTCTCAATTGTAGGTATCGAAAATGATCCTTGTTCCCAAGATTGAATAATTGTTTCAGGGTCTGAAAATCCAGAACTGTATCTTCCATGACCAGTTGCCCAAGTTTCATTAGGCCTAATCTGGCCCATTGTCTGAATGTGTGGTCCATCCTTGCTGGGGTAAACCCTGCCGACCAAGCAAACCACTGAAGTGGCCAGAGTGCTTCCTTAACACCCAGCCTGGCCCATAGTCTATGCATCATGCTGAGTGTATTCAGCACTGCCTGGGGGGATTCTGCATCCTTTCTTGAGGGAGATATCTCTGTGAGTCTGGCTTCCAATGGGGGCCCTTCTGTCATTTGTAGTTTTATTTCTTTCCAGTGTGCTACGTATGTTTCAGTGGTCCATAGCAGGGCATTTCTCAAGTATGCGACCTTGCAGTATATCTCTAAGTTAGGAACTGCCCTGTCACCCCTTAGTCTGTCTGCCTGTAAGATGCTGATCTTTATTCTGGGTTTCCCCAGATGCCATATAAACCTAATTATATTAATTATATTACTCTGCTAGACCTGGAATTGTTTCTGGGTTATACGCACTGGGAGGGACTGGAAAATATATAAATATCTTGGAAGGATACTCATGGTAACTGTCTGTATTTTGGAGTGCATGAGGAGGTTTAGGGACCTCCACCCTTCCATGTCTCTTTTGAGCTGTGCTTGTAGGGGCCACAGTTTGCCTCAGATAACCTCTTTGAGTTCTTGTGACTTGTATACCAAGGTATTTTATTTTCTGTTTGTTCCAGTTCAGTGGTAAGAGTTCTGTAATGTGCGCTGTTGGTATGTAATGGAGTCTAAGGATATCCGTTTTATCTTTATTCAGGGAGTAACCTGAGTGGGCTCCAAATTCCTGTAGGGTTTTCCCATATTTTGGGTATAGAGTTATTGGGGTGGGTGATATATAATAGTATATCATCAGCATACATTGAGATTTTATGTTCAACACCCCCTATTTTCACTCCTGTGATATCTGGGTTTTCCCCTAATAGCGCAGGCCAGAGGTTCGATATGTATAGGGCAAATAATAGAGGGGACAGGGGGCATCCCTGCCTCGTGCTCCTTCCCAGGGGGAATCTGTCCATAACGCTCCTCTTTATTCTCGGGTATGTCTGGGGAGCACGATACAGTATATCGTCTTTATGGCATCTATCACTCTTTCTGGGAACCCAGATTTTCCAAGGACTCTAAACAGAAAGGGCCATGAGACTTTGTCAAATGCTTTTTCAGCATCCAAACTCATCAAGCAAAAAGGGGTCTTTTCGAGACCAATCTTGTCCACTATGTCTATAGTGCTCATGACATTGTCTGGGCCTGTCTTCCCGTGATGAAGCCCGTTTGATCTTTATGAATGAGCTGGGGAGGAATGGGAGAAATCTCCAGGCCAAAATCGTGGTGAAGATCTTATAGTCTACATTTAATAAGGAGATAGGTCTGTATGTACCACAGTCCATTTGGTCTTTCCTTCTTTGGTATGACTGTAATGGTGGCATAGTCCCACAAGGTGGCATCTCTCCCTCCCCTTTCACCCAGATCTCATTAATAGCCCTCAGTAAATATGGGCCAGCTCTTTCCCAGTGTCTTATAGAACTCCCACTGAAGCCCGCCTGGGCCTGGGCATTTCCCAGTCTTTAGATGTTTAATGGCCTCCTGTACTTCTGACAACCTCAGTGGTGAGATTATGGCCTCTTTTTGCTGTGCAGTCAATTTTGGGATGTTTAGAGTTTAAGTAGCTATTTTTATCCTGAGGGGGAGTTTCTTTCTGTGCCCGATATAATTTCTTATAATATTCCACAAAGGCATCCTTTATTTGGTTTTCCTTGTATATTAGTCGGCCCATCTTGGGGTCCTTGATTTTGGTTATAGCAGTTTTGGCTTGTCTTTGTTTTAGCCTGAGGGCTACTAGTCTAGAAGCTCTGTGTCCCCCTTCATAATATTTCTGTTTTGGGTATACTAGTGTTTTTTGAACCTCTACCTGCTGGAGTTTTTGTGTTCGATCTGAGACTATTTTAATTTCTCTGTCTCTTGTTTTAGACCACTTTTGTTGTTGCTGTGTTCTGAGCTCTTTTAACGTGTTGTTGAGCTGGAATAAAGTGCTCTTCTTTCTCTTTGTCTATGTGAGCTGATGGAAATAAGTTTCCCCTAAGCATAGTTTTAAGGGTATCACATAGTGTTTGGTGGTGCACCCCTGGTCCCAAGTTGTGTTGGATTGTTTGTTCTATCGTTTAAGTTTCACCAAGACTTCCTTGTCTCCCAGAAGAGATGTATTTAGTCGCCACTGTGTTTTCTTCTGGGGGACCCCAAAATCTATTTCAACAAGTAGGGACTGGTGGTCAGAGTGTACTGCCGATCCCACCCATGAATGGCTTATCTTGGGAAGGTCCGTGGCTGGTGTTAGGAAGAAGTCAGCTTGAGAATGTTTTATAGCGGGGAATACAGGTATAGCTTTTTGCCTTTGAGGTTCTCTCCCTCCAAATGTCTACCAGCCCTGTGTCCTCAAGAAGTCTACTAAAGAGCCTTGCCGTCTTGGACCCTGGGGCTGGGATCTGTGACGTGCTATCCATTTTTCTGTTCAGAACCAGGTTCCAATTGCCCCCCCCCATTAGAAGACTTCCCTTAGCCTTTTCCAGGATCAGTTTTGTCACTTCAACATAGAAGGCAGAGGGTGAGCTGGGGGAGCATAGATGTTAGCTAGTGTTGCCTGTTTGCCCTGTATTGTTCCTCTTACGAAGATATACCTCACCCTCAGGTCTGCAAAGGTCTCTTCCTCTTCAAATAGAAGATTGGCTGCAATAAGAATGACTACTCCCCTCTTTTTCCCTTTTTCTAGGGAGGTATGATAAAGCATAGGGAAGTTCTTGGTCTTTAGGTTGACAGCTTCCTAGGGGGGAGAAGTGTGTCTCCTGCAGGAAAATGATAGGGTTTTTTTGCTCAGTCAGAAATTTATGAATCCTTTTTCTTTTAATTGGACTGTTCATACCATTCACATTGTATGATATTATTCTAGTGCTGTGTCCTGCCATTTGCTACTCTCACTGTCTACTCAGGCAGTACCCTGTTTCAATTCTGAACCAAACACACACAATTGAGTACTATCATAAAATGAACACAACTCTGCTTAAGCAGGTATCATATAACTATTTACACTGCTAATTTTTCAGTCATCTACAGGTATTCAAACAATTTTATTGTTAGAAGAAGAGAAGAAAAAAAAAACAACCTGTACTTCCTTGGTCAGGCCTCTTTAAGAGGTCTGCTGTGTCTCTTAGGCACCCTGTTACCAGCTGCTCTGCTGGTTTTACACCTGATTTCTGGATCAGGATCTTTCCTAGATGGGTATACTGATGTCCATGCTTTTGCTGGTATTTATAATCAGTTCATAGCCTGTCCGAATCACAGTCTACGCCAGGCCAACCCCTATTTGCTCTTTTAAGATTTGCCAAGCTGTACCCGACTCTTATATTTGCCAATTAGCATTCCCCCACCAAAACATAAAATTTGCTTCTTAATCCCAGTACTGAGTATTTGAGAAGGCTCCAGTGCTAGGTGTTGCTATTCTGGTACCTCTAGTTCATGTATTTTATATGACCCAGGTGCCTAGTTCCCCCAAGTTGTCCTCAACACATTCCCTGCCCCGCCTATCTAGAGAGTAGTCTCACGTGTAGCTTTTCCTGTTTCTGATTACCACAATAGGTTAGGTACAGCTATAAGAAGGCATTAGGGGATCTATCCGCCCTTATTGTTTACTGTCCTTTCCAGATTTTCTGACTCTCAGAACTGTTTTAACCTTTACTCTCTAAGCCCTTTTCTGCCCCTCCAGGTTTGATTTAACGGTTCTCCAGCTCCCCTCTCAGCAGGCCCCCCCTTCTCTCTTCCCCTCCACATCTCCCCCTCAGCCTGGTGAATTCCCCTTATACGATCCCCAGGGTCTATGCCATATGCGCGCTACTCCCTTGATAGAATCCTTCTTGTGCAGGTAGTGATTATATTACCCATTCGAGCCCAGGGATGACTCGTGCCAGCAGAGGAGCCCTTCTCTACAGATCGATCAACTGTTTCCTCCCCTCCCCTCCTCCTCCTCCCCCCCGCCCCCGCCAGAGTACCTCCGTGACATGCACCATGCTCTTCTTTCCCTTGATCTGTCATGACACCCCTCCCTCCTTTTACCCCTGTTCATATCCCCATCCATATTAACAATTTGTACATAGAGTGACTGGGTAGGTTTCTACTAGTATTAATTCCTCTCTAATATCTGAGTCCATATATATCCAGTCTCTCCATTTGCACAATTCAAAGATGGGAGCACACAGTCCCGGGTCAAGGCCCATACCTCGAGCTGCGGCGGGATGGCCATGTTCTACTTCCTCTGGAAGCGCGGGTGCATCTACGAAGCCTGGGCATTAGATTAAGAGGAATCAGAGATGTGGACAAAAAGCAATCAAACCAGGGGGGTCCCTAAAAGAGAAAAAAGTCAAGCAGTAATTGTACTTGCGTTTAACTATTGTGTCCCTGATGTCCGATTGACGTCTTCTGGGGGGAGGACGTAGGCCCCTGGTGCTCCTCTTCTTTGGTCTCCTCGTGTATCTGTAACCTTACTCCCAGACAATACGTCTGCAGGAGAGCTGTAACATCTGATCGTAGATTGGTGTGTGGGGTGGGTTGCTGCTTCCCCTTCCGTTTGTGTCCTTTCTGAGCCACGTCCCACGCTACTGTGAGGACCTCTCTTTCAAGTTGCTCTTTTCTCAGGGATGGGGTAGTAATGCCTAGATTATCCAGAAGCGGTTTTGCCACGGGGAGGTCTGCAAAGATCTTGGGGCCTCATTCTGTCTCCACTCTTAGTCGTGCAGGAACAAAATCTGCACTTTAATATTTTTATTTCTGAGCTGTTTAACGACTGGTCAAAGGAGCTGTCTCTGTTCCAGCACCTGAGAGGTATAGTCGTTGATTGTAATCTTGTTGTCTTGGTACTTAAGCTTCTTCTGCTTCCGTGCTCTACTGATCAGCTCTTCTTTTGTTGAGTAGAGGGTTAATTTAGCTATTATTGATCGCGGTCTCGCCCCTGCATTGGATGGTTTCGGGGAGAGAGATCTGTGCGCCCTGTCCATGCTGAGGTTCAAATCCAGAGGGAGAGCGAGAGTTTCCTTGAGCAGTGTTCGAAGGGAGGCAGCCATACTCTGTGCTCCATTCTCAGCACCTTCTGGCACCCCGTAAATTCTTATATTTTGTCTCCTGTTCCTGCCCTCCAAGTCATCAAGTTTAGCACTTATGTAACCCCCTGTTACCCGGGGTTACTAGAATCCCAGTAAGACTTAGTGGTAGGCAGGGAAGGCAGCTTGTGAAACTCCAGTTAAATGGATTTCACACTGTCTCACTCTGTTCTTAGTCTCAGCTGAGACTGAGGGATGACATCACCATAGAAACATAGAATTTGACGGCAGATAAGGACCGCTTGGCCCACCCAGTCTGCCCATTTCCGTACCTACTGGATAAGCTGCAGATCCTAGTTAACCAGCAGCCTACTTCTTTCTACCCCAACCCCCCAGAATTGCCTTATGACTATCCCATGCATGCTTGAATTCCACCACTGATTTTGACTCCACAACCTCCTCCGGAAGGCCATTCCATGCATCCACAACCCTCTCTGTGAAAAAATACTTGCTTAAATTACCTCTGAGCCCCCCCGCTATCTTCAAATTGTGCCCCTTGTTCTTGCACACCTCTTTTTTGAAAGATGCTACCCCTTGGACTTTGTTGATTCCCTTGAGGTACTTGAAAGTTTCTATCATGTCCCCTCTCCTCCTTTCCTCGAGGCTATACATATTAAGCTCCTTAAGTCTCTTCATATGTCCTCCGGTGCAGACCCTGCACCATTTTAGTTCTCCTCTGGACAGCTTCCATCCTGTCTATGTCTTTATGGGAGATTTGGTCTCCAGAACTGCACACAGTACTCCAGATGGGTCTCACCAGCTGTCTGTACAGAGGATAATAACTTCCTGTTTTCTACTGGTGATGCCTCTCCTATGCATCCCAGTATCCCCCAGCCCTCCTTGCTGCCTTCTCACATTGCTTGCCCACCTTTTAGGTCATCTGATACTACCCCAGGTCCCTTTCCATTTTGTTGTTATTAGTATCTCACCCCCATTGTGTCACCATAGAACTCTCGCAGCTGCATGAGCCACACTGGAATGCTGCAGTTGGAAGTTAGGATAGAATGTTGGGAATTTTGAACAGTGTCTGTGTGCAGTCTTGGGGAGAGACAGTAGTACAGCAGTCTGTGTGCAGGCTCTCAGAGCTTTAAGCTCTGTTTTAGAGCTACTGTTACGAAGGTGTGTTCCACCGTAAGAGGGACACAGAAACTGATTGCTGAAGTGGTGGAGACCGCTGTCACTGGTCCATGTGCCCCTTCCCTGAGGGGATGAGGGGGAAGGTTTGCCTGTCTTCCAGGGGCAAGCCTCCTGGTTCCGGTTAAGGGAAGAAGCTGCCTATTTCAGGTTGTGCTGCGGCACAAGAAGCTCAGAGAGAGATTCCTGTGGAAGAATCGCCTGTGGGGCACCTGCAACCAAAGGGTGAGTTCGCTCTGACAGAGGGCCAGTGTTTTTCACCTGAACTGTTGAAACGTGGGGATTGGACTACTTAATCTGTAGGAGGTCTAGTGTAATATACATTGCCAGTTAACTCAAGTAGGTTCAAGTCCAGCACAAAGAGTGAAGTAAAGTGGGGATTGGACTGCTTAATCAGTGGGGGGTCTAGAGCAATGGGCTATGCCAATTAAAAGTATGTTCAAGTCCAGCACAAAGGGAAAGCAAGACAAGTAGAGGAAATGTGACATGCATTTAGCCATAATCTACATTGCCAAGCTTTACAGTAGGAGGTGTTTACTGTGTCAGAGAAATGGCTGGTATGAATTGTGGATGGAGGTGGAGACCCCCATCAGTAGTAACCAGATTCACCTTACGGATTTGCTCTGTGGCAACTTTACTTTTCTCAAGTACTTGGCCAGTGCCTGAGGAAAGTACCCAGACATGGGATTAAAGGAAAATTCCTGATAGAGCTGAGGTGCTCTTAGGTGGTTTAGGGAGCCACCAGAAAATGTTTCCATGACATTTGGAAGGTGTCTGAGTGGCTGGCAAGGAGCCAAGCCAGGGAAAACCCAGAATGGTGTACAAGTTTGGGCAGTGTACCCAAAGCAGCGTGCAAGTCCAGGCTATGTGCCCGGTGGGTTCAGAGCCTGAGGGCTGAAGTGTTGAAGAAGTGTTCTTGATTCTTTTAATCTGCATTACCAGGAATGTAGCCCCGTGGGGTTCCATCTATGCTTTGTTTATTCTGTTTGGATGTGAATAAAGTCACACTTTAGAATCCCATTCCTGGTATTGGACATTACAGTTATTGCTTCCTGTGTTCGAGTTATTTGGGTGCCCCTGTGCAGAGTAGCCAAACCTAGCCTTTGTGCCAAGTGACCTATTCCTCCTGAACCCAGTCCCCACCTGATACTGCTGTCAGATTCAAACAGCATACCGCTTTGTCGCTTGCAAAATGATGGGGTGGGGCATTACACTTAATTCCATCTCTTTCGCAACAGATAGAGGAGGAGATGGTCCTGCCGATCAGCCTGTTCTACTACTGCTGTCAGGCCCAGTTCCACCTGGATCCGCTCAGTGCTCTATACCACTGAGCTCCGAGCGGAGATCGGTAGAGTTTGGTCTATTTTGTTTACTGTGCATGCCGCCTGTAGAATAGTAGTTATCGGGTTCACGCCTTCTGATGATGTTGATGTTGATGTCTCTGAGACCTTGTTGAGTGCTCCGGTGCCTATGACAGATGTTTCTCCTCTCTCCTTCTGTAGCAGCTCCGGAGTTTAAATGCTGGACTATCTGTTTGCCTAGGCCCCTGGGCTTTGATCTGTAGCCTTCACTGGGAGTGCATCTCCAAGTAAGTCGATGTAGTTGGATTTTATTTGAGGGAGGCCCAGAGTATCAGGATCAGGCAGCCATCATAGTCATGACGCCACTGGAAGTCCCGAGACTTTTAAGTACTTGAAGTGCATGAACAAAGTTAGTACTGAGGGTATGTTTAGATTGAAGGGAAGGGACCACGAGGGACATAGACTGAAACTGGTGTGGGGGGCAGAAGGAGCCGAGGAAGCATTACTTCACAGAAAGGGTGGTGGTGGTGGCCTGGATTGCGCTGGCTGAGGAAGTGATCTCGCTGGATTCAGTGGGGAGTTTTAAGAAGGGATGGGATAGGTTCATGGGAAAGGTACAAGTAGGGAGAGAATTGACCAGGATGGTGAACCAAGGAGGGAAAATTTGGCAGAAGGGATGGAAGAGGGGCAGCAACAGCAGTTGTCTGAACTGTAAGCTGCATCTCTGAGCAGACGAGATAGACACTGAGGCCTAATTCTGCTGGCATTGTTGTATGTTTATATGTATTAAAAATTCCAGCTGTTCCTCTCACATACTTGTATACATGACCTGAAATTCCTTAGCAGCACTCCATATTTGGAGAACTGCCCAGAACTATGTGGGAACCTTATGTAGTAGTAGTAAAAATTTTATTTTTATACAGGATACATGCCATTTGGGTTGATAACCCAGTTTACAAGGCAGACCTGTTCCTAGTGTTACAGCTAAGCATATACACACGGACAATTATATAACATTTCCCTAATAATCCAATAAATTACACATCATTTTAAGACATTACCATCTCCACTACAGCACTTAAAACATACTCTTTATAATTATCTGAACATATAGATACTATAAGTTCAATGACACAGTAAAAGTATCACAATGACACAATATAGTGTTTTAATTGTTAAAAAGGACAGTAGTGTTTTAGACTCTGTGTCTATCAAGTCCTTAAGCTGACCTATATCTAGATCTTTCCAAAGACCCTGAACTAGCTTTTCACTATCTTTTTTTAGTTAAATTCTCCCATACAGGCGTTAATGCTACCAGGAGTGGTCCTCATTTTGTTAGTTTTCTAGTTTAACCACAGCTTTTCAGGTCCCAGTCTATATACATGGATTATGTTTCAAAGCATGTTGTGCTGGGCTGTATAAGTAGCCAATAGGACTCTCGGTGCCCATAATTTCCAGCTCAGATTATTTGCATTGAGGTGTCTCTGTAAACTCGCTATTGATTATGCAGTGCTTTGATGTAACAGGAATGCTAACTGGTATCCCTTTATCCATGAGTGAAGCCCTCCTGTCCTCTTTCCAACATTCATCTTGTAGCCAAGTCTCGGCTGTTTGTATTCTCATACAAAGTTGTTTAGTAACTTAGCAATTGTCCCAAAGTATTTCCTGGGATATGCATGGAACATTTTTAAGATATAAATAAAACATTTTGACGTCCCTATCATAAATATATTTTCACCCAAATTGACTGAAGTTTAATGGAGAACTGCTGAACATGAAAGCCATGTTTCCCATTAGAAACTATTTTTTAAATACTTGTTACAGTTCTGTTGTTCCATCTACAGTATATGGGCCTGCTAGTAATCTCAGTGGTTGTTTCTGATTTACATTCTAGTGTTCAGTACCATTTTAGAACTGTATGATAATGTCCTTCGCAGCCAGAGAGTTTGTTAGTAGAACATGGATGCACTGCGCCAACATTGGAAGAGCTGAGCAAGGACATTAATTACATCCCAGTGTTCTAAAATGGTACTTATTACCCGTACATAAATCGATTCACTCGCTAGTGTAACAATAAATCCTGTAGACATGGAACAGTAGCAGAACTGGAAGCGGCATTTAAAATCAGCTTCTACAGGAGAAAATAACGTGCAGGCCCACCACAGTTTTCCATTAACGTTTCCCATTTTTTGATGTACAGCTTACCTTCAGGCTTGTATGTCTAGCAGGCAAAAACCAGAGTTAAAGGAGACAGAGTAAACTGCTGGTTGAGGTTTCCTACAGCATGATTTTAAAGTGCTGTTTGGGGAAAAAGTGTAGTACTCTCATTAATCCAAAACTTATGATCTTTGTGAAAGCAGTGGCGTCCCTGTCTGCAGTGTTCTGGCCTGCAGGTGTCTTATAGTGGTAAGAGCTCTGACTTGCTCCTTATTATTATTTATTTATTTTTTGTTGAGGCCTGCTATTTTTTGCAAATGAGTTTAGCAACTGCATTAAAAGTGGCATGCTCCTGTATAAACATGTGCAGGTAACACGTGCAGGTGAGGAACACGTTATCTGCATAAAGCAAAGTTCTGTTTTATTGTGCTCAACTTTTATGCCTTGTATCTCCACCATATCTTCTCCATATCTCTTAACTTTTGTGTTAGGGTTCTAGACGGAGTATAAATAGTATCAGGGATGTGGGACACCGCTGCTTCTTCCCCACCTGCAGACTGAAATATGTAGATGAAAAGTCATTTGTAAGTACATTGATTATGGGCTTCTGTACATCAGTTTAACCCAGTTATTTGTTCACCAAATCCATATTTTCTAGCTCCATGTACAGGTAGTCCTACTCTGTGGAGTCAAAGGCTCACTCTGTTTCCAGTGAGACCATGGTCCTCGGCTCCGCAATTCTCTTACTCGCCATAACAGATTGATTACATATCTCAGGTACCTTTTCCCCTTGCCAGCCTGAATAAACCTGACTTGATCATTGTTGATCAGTCTGTCCAAAATTCTATTCAACCTTTACAATTACTCCTGTGAACATATCCACATTTAAGAGAGAGATGGGCCTGTACACTCATTGTCATTTTTTTTCTTCAAGAATGTAACTGTTGCTTCTGTCATAAATGCCAATGAATCCTCTTCTTTGCCATTCCCCTGTATTCCTTTGCTAGCCTACTACTTGGGCACGGTGGGGCTTTTCCAATTAAGGAGGGGGGGGGGACCACCCGAGGGCACAATCTGAGGTTGAGGGAAGGTTCAGGAGGGGAAATGAGAATACACTTTTTTATGGATAGGTTAGTGACAGGGTGGAACGCACTACCAGAGGAAGTGGTATCCTGTAAGACAGTGGACTGCATCAAAAGGGGATGGGACAGGGTAAGGGAGATGGTCACTGGAGGGGGGGAGGGGAGGGCAGCTGCAGTATAAGGGTTGCTAGCTGCACAATCGAGCAGACTCAATAGACCAAAAGGCATTTCTCTGCCGGCAAGTTTGTATGTTAGTATGTACTGAAAATCCCATTCCCAGGGCTTTATAGAACCTTGCAAGTAACCCAGCCCCCAGAGCTTTTACTGTAGGCAGACTTTTAATAATTTTTATAATTTCCTGTGTGTGGATAGATTCCTCTAACATTGTCTGTTCTAATGAGGAAGACAGAGATACACATTTGGCTATGTTGAAAAACACCTTTATTGAGCAGGGATACTCTTCCAGGGAAATTGTCAGAGCATTAGATCGTGCAACACAGGTACCAAGAAAACAACTACTTCAGTATAAGGAAAGGACCACTACCAACAGAATACCCTTAGTAGTCATGTATCACCCTAACCTTGAACTTCTGCATAAGATTATTAAGGACTTCACTCAATACTGAGTGAGGATGAGACCCAAATTGTGTTTTTCAAGAACCACCACTACTGTCTTTTAAACAACCATCTAATTTAGCCAACCTGATTATTAGGAGTAAACTTGGACCAGAACAGAATACATGACACTAAATGGTACATGACCCAGTAATCAACTCAGATGTAAGACTTGTATGCTCATTTCCACTTCAGATTGTGGTGGTTACATCACAAAATCGACAATTCAGGATACAGGGAATTATACATGTACATCATCAAAGAATGTGGTTTCACCTCCAGAAGGGAGGAAGTGATACTCCACTGTATAACTACTTGGTGAGGCCACACCTCGAGTACTCGTGCAGTTTTGGAGGCCACATTTAACAAGGGACATTGAACTCCTGGAGAGGGTCCAGTGGAGGGCAACCAAATGATTTGGGGCTTGGGGGATATGACCTATGGGAAGAGGCTCAAAGAGCTAAGTATGTATACATTGGAAGAGAGAAGGGACCGGGGGGACATGATAGAGGTCTTCAGGTACATGAAGGGGGTAAACAGGGGAGGAGCAGTCAGGGTGCTCCGAAGGAAGGAGAGGGGGCAACTAGAGGGCATGGGTGGAAGCTGGGGGAGATTCAGGGAGAAAGGAGGAGGTGCTGCTTCACTGAGAGGGTGGTGGGACCATGGAATACGCTGCCCAGGGGCTGGTGTAGGCAGAGATGGTGGAAGAGTTCAAGAGGGGTGGGACAGGTACAGGGAAGGGTTCTGGAAGCAAAACCAGTGTAACAAGAATATCTGAGACTGGGAAGGAGAAGCCAGAGAGGGGAGGGCAGCAAGGTCAGCTCCCAGGGTGGGGGCTAACCAAACAAGCAGACACAAAGAACCATTTGGCCTGTTCTGCTGGCATTTTAGTATGTCAGTATGTCCTCACACAGGGTATGTAGGAGAGACAAAGCAAGCACTCCACACTAGAATGAATGTGCACAGCCATAATATTAATTTGAAGATGACTGAAAAAATAGTGGGGTGACACTTCTTTCAGAGTGACCACTCTGTCTCAGATATGTCAGTAATAGTCTTTAAGGGACATTTCAAAAGTATACAACTGAGACAAGCTTCTGAGATCAGGCTTATTTTACTTCTCAATATGGTGGAAGATGGCATGAACATAGATTTGGGGTTTATGTCTCATTATTCTGCTTAAACTTCCACAGACCTTTACTTCAAAGGATGGACATGTAATAGGACTTCAGAGTGTCTTTACTTTTTTATTTATTTTTTGTTTTAATATGTATAGAGTCCATTTTAACTGGTTATTAATATGTTGGTTTCTCACCAAAGAACTATGTGTGCATGCGTGTGTGTGTGTGTATATACGGTGCTTTGTTCTTTTTTATGGGGAGAGGTTGTGTATGTGAGGAGAGTATGGTGAGGGGGTTGTGATTATATTGAGGTAGGCTTATATTCAGGTACATGACACAGTGATGTTGCAGTGTGTTAGGACTCTTAGCTCACGCATATAGTGAATATTTACTTTCTTCTGACTAATTTTTTTCCCCGGGGGTAATTCCATTGAATTTTTATTCTGATTCCTTAGACAGCTGCTTTACACATAGCAGTTTTATTATATATTGTCACTTTTTTGAACTCTGAACATATTAGGATGCATGATCTCACTCACTTGGGGGTCCTTGATAGATTTAATTCCATTGGGTAAATTATTGTAGTGACTGGTGTAAATGATGGTGTGTTAGGATTCTTGGCTGACATTCATAGTGAATATTTACTTACTTCTAACTAATTATCTCCCCCCCGGGGATGGTTTATTTCCATTGTGTTTTTATTCAGATTTCTTAGACTGTTACTGTATATATAGTAGTTTGATTATGCGCTCACATTTTTGAACTGTGTACATATTGGGATGCACGATTCCATTTACACTGGGGTCTCTGACAGGTTAAATTACATTGGGTTATATTATAGTGATTGGTACATATTGAACCCTTAACATATTAGGATGCATGGTCTCATTTCTTAGGGGTCTTTGACTGGTTTGTTTTTTAATTTGGTTCTTATACTGACTATTGATATTTTAATATATGGATCATGAAAATAATATAGTAGAAAAGCATACAAAAAATTCTTCATAATAGTATCACTCCCAAAGTGATAATCCTACACTCAGGAGTGATAATACCATCGCTCAGGTGCTGTAATACTTTGTTTGGGACCTGAACGATAGTATTATCACCAAACACAACAGCACATGCGCTAGTCTAGCTCCCAATGTCTTTCAAAATGTGCCTTCCAATTGGCTGCTTTTCCTGTTATGGCGGGCAGAACAGTTCAAAAAACATGGTGTCCACTGTCTCGCTTACCGAGAGTGTTTCTGAACTTGAACATTTTACAGCTTTTTTGTTTTAAATATGCAAAAAAAAAAATAGATATCCAGGTGATCCTACATTCCCCAGACATGGAAGAGGTAGGCTGTCCTTCAAAAAAAAAAAAAAAAAACACCGAGCAGTGAGACAGTGTGGTGCATGTCCAGGACGGAGAGACTTGTTATGCAGCGCCAATCATCTGAGAGAAAGAAAATCAGAAAATCGATCCATGTATTAAAAAATTAGAATAGGTTCCTGTGCATTCAATGTAGTAATTCCATCTGAGGTTCTGGGACATGGAACCTCTCGAGCTTCACTCTCGAGGTTCCCAATGTCCCCAGAACCTCTTGATGGAATTACTACATTGTAATACACAGGAACCCATCTATTATTTTATTTATTTTGTATAAATATCATGTTACAGCACTGATGATCATTAAGTTTACAGAATATAGTAACTAGTTGTGTATAATTGGGAAAATGTCTCCAGATAGGTTGTATATTGTATAAATATGTGAAACAGTTGCTCACACTAGGAAGACTCTACTTTAAACCCTTCTTATGCCATATATATAGAAAATTTTAATTTTTTTTGGTTTTGCTTGTTTTAACATACATTAATATTACATTTTAACATGTACTTAAGTTAGTATTGAATCTAAAGTTCTTGCTTTTCATTAGCCTGTATTCACAAAGCACACAGACACATTTATAATTTATGTTGGTGTAGCTTTCTGCTTGAAGAGTCCTTATCTCATTTTGGTGACATTTGACCTTGAAAGACTCCTTAGTTTAAAACAAACTGGTGAAATGTGATTCATCTGATTTAAACTGATGTTATGGTTTAAATGGGTATATTTAAACCAGTAATAATTTGTTTTCTGTTTTGGTTTTTTATGTATGATCTGGGTGTTAATAGTATGGGATTTTCTAAATAACTGTCGTAAGCTTCCAAGGAAGGACTTGGTTGGTTCAAAAGCTTAGGCACTTTGTTCTTTTTGTAGCATCTAAGTTGGTCCAATAAAAGGTATCAAACCATTTGTTTCTGGATCTGTTCTTACAAGGACCAATATGGCAACTAAACTAAATCTGTTTGTCTAGCATTGTATGGTAATTTTCCTGACTCGTTCGCAGTTCTACACTCTGTAGGAAGGCTTTGATCAGGTTAGATGTTTCTAGTCTACCTGTTTCATAATTTTCATAATATTCCTTAAATATGTCATTGTTAAAATAACTCTCTTATCTTTTGTTGCATGTATGCAGTTCTGGTTTTGCAGCTGCTGTGGTCTGCATGCCAGAAGTCTCTGCCCTCTCTCCGCTCTTCCATTATTTCTGCTTTAGCATGTATAACGCACATTCTGCCTTGAAGATTAGAATCTTGTTTACCACATACTTCAGCTGAGTGAGCTCCTGCAGTATTGCAGGGGTTCTTACAGGTACTTTCATATTCTGACACTTGCATGCCAGCTTCTTTGTTTCTCCTTTTCTTCTAAGTCTGCTGACTCGGGTTTCTTTCTGGCAGCTGTATATACTACAGTTTGCTCCCTTAAGCATGCTTTATAGGCATCCCATATGACTCTTGCCCTCATTCCCGGTGTCTCATTTTCTGAAAGGGATTGTTCAGTAGCAGTGTAAATTCTAGTAGTTACAAATTCCTTTTTCTCCAGCACGTTTGGATTCAGTCTTCATCTTGGCTGTCTTTTGGCTTCAAAGCATGTGTAATGGTGACCTTTAGTGGTGCATGATCAGACAGGGTGAATGTGTGGATTTGTTTTTACCTTCCACTGGTCTGGGTGGCACAGATCTGTATGTAATAAATAATAATAATAATATATAAATTCTGCTATGAAAGCATTTATAGTCCCTGCCATTTGGGTTTACAGCATGCAACACACCTGCTAAACCAATATCTTTCTGTAACTACACCAGTACTTTTTTGGCTTTCGGTTCCCCACACTCTACAGTGTTATCTGTTGTGTAGGATGTCATCTGGTATCCAGTTTAAATCCCAGCTAAGATCACTTACTACACTTCTAGTTTTATTATCTGATGAGTTACAGTCACAAAGAATCCTGGGTCATCTTCGTGCGATACTTCTAGGTCCCCCAATAGCAGTTGCAACCTATTTAGTTCTGTTTTTAACAGTACCCAGCACATCTGGTCATTTGCCACCACCTTTTTCTTCTGTAAATCCCAGACGCCTGCAGCACAGAATTGACACCCCTTTTTGCATAGAGTTACAACACTATGGAATTATTTTCCTACTCAGTACTGTTGCTTCATTGCACGTCTACCACTATTTTTGTCTCCTGCAGATATGCAGTAGCATGGTGTCACCTGTTTAATTGCACCAGTATTTTAGATCTTTTGATGGGACTGTCCAACACTCTTTACATTCCTACTGTTTTTACTTTTTTTTTGATTATTCATTTTAGCATTCCCTCCCCCTCCTTCCCCATTAATTCCCCCTTCTGGTTCTTTTGGGTTATGACTCTTATCCTGTCTATATGGATTAGAGCTGCTGACACCTCAAATAAAACATTAAAAATAATAATAATTAGATACAATTCTGTCTGCATTCCATTTATGTTTTATATATTTCTTCCCATTATTTATTACTAAAGAAATTTGCATGCATATATGATCTTTATCTCTTAGAGTTCCTTTAGAGTCCATCTGCCTCTATAGTTTACCCCCTATTTCAAGTCATAATCTTCTGTTGTGATATCATAATCTGTTGCCATGGGAGTAAAACTGTGATGTCACAAGCAGTGCTTTGTGACTTAAGGTAGGGAGAAAGCAGCAGGAATAGAGACACTCTTCAGGAGAAAAGATCATGTTTTCAAGCAAATTACGTCAGTAATAAACAATGGAGAGGAAGAATGCAGCACTGGTGGGAAATACAAGCTGGACTGTGTCTAAATATTAGGGATTAGGTTTTATTAAAGTTGTCCTGAATGTGTCACCAGCTCTTTAAGAAAATAAAAACACAGAATGAGAGAAGATGTGAGCCCATCGATCCTGTCCCCCACTTCTCAGTTGCCACGTCCTTGTTTACCATCTTTTAGTAGGTGTCTGTCCAATTCAGTTTTAAAGCTGTGGATTAGCAGTATTCACATCATAACAGTAAGCAACATTGAACTTAATGTGAGTTAAACTAACCATGCTTTCACCTCGTCCACCACCTACCTATATCATTCATTACACCTTTTGTCAAACTCTTCACTTGGGGAGTTATTTCAGACACAAAGATGCAAAACTAAGTGTGGAGTTGTGTGGTGATTCTTCACAATGCTTGTCCAACATAGGTGTTACGAAGAATTTTCAGCAGCAGATTGTCAATGTCAGTGTTTGAGAAGTGCCTTTAGTGCATGAGGGAGACTGGGCATTTGAAATTCTATTGCTGATGCACTCTGATCTTCCTTCCACAGAAGGCCAGATACAAAATTGGGCATTGCAGCCTCCTTCCACAGTTCCTCGTTTTCCGAATCTGCACCTCCGCTTTGGGTGTCACCCTGCCCTCCGCTGAGTTATTCATTGTTAGACCACACATTCTCTGTTTTATTTTGAGGTGTATATGCATTTCTAAAGATCCTAGTACCAGACTGGATTATATGCTTCTAGTGGGCATTGGAGTGGAGCTGTCACTTATTATTCCCTTTTCTTATCCCTCCCCTCAGTATCCAAGCTAGTCTTATAGTCATTGTCCCTCAATTTGCACTCGCAGAATAGTATCTTCCTTCACTTGCCCACTAACCATGAAGTTCATCAGCATTGATTTACTTCAAAAAGCTTGCAAAACAGAACAGTACCATTTTGATAAGGCTGATTCACTCCGTATTATTATATCCATCCATTATAGTCTCGTAGATAAAAATATTAAACCATCTCACCTCCAATAAAATAAACAGAAATAGGGGTTTCCTAAGCAGTGTTTGTCTTCCAAGGGCCCCATCCTTCATCCCCTGTATCATTTTGTTCAGAGTCTCTGCCACCTCGCATTTGCAGTGAAAGTTGTGCTACTTGTCATTGATGCTGAATCCTAAGATTGCTGGGAACTGTGTGCTATACCTATTGCCTGCTTTCCAAAGCTTGCTCTTCACTCCATCAGAGATGCCATCCTCATGTCATGACTCTGCTTGAGCAGGTCATGGAAGATATGAATTTTGGCCCACTCACATTCTAGATGTTTGTTTGTTTTTTACCCGTGCCTTCCTCAGTATGCCCTTATTTATGGAAACCCATTATGGGAACCGCACTTGTCCCACGACAATTGCATGTGGCTTTTCCACCTTCTTTGGTAGCAGTTAAAGTGTTCTGCATACCCATTCAAAAAATTTTTTTTTGGGTGCCCCTTCCTCCATTCCTAGCTCGGGTGTACCACCAGCTCAGATGGAGTACACCATCCTGCCGCAGTGTGACCCCCAGGCAGGGAAGGCGGAGGCTCAATCCTCCCACCCATCAACCCTGGTGTTGGGCCACTCCCAGTCTGAGCACTGGCACTGGGTGAGGAAGCAGGGCCATTTTCTTTTATTTTTAGTTACTCCCCTCCCAAGGACATCTGCGTGCAATGAGGGTCCACAGAGGTGGCGACAGTGAGACATGATGCCGCTCTGGACGCTGCCAGTGTACACCCCTCCCATATGGTGCTCTGCTCACCTCCACCCATGTGCCCCAGGTGGCAGTACTGGCAGTGGAAGTGGCAGTCGTCTCTCCTGGAGGAGGAGAGCATCCATTGGGTGCTCGATCCTCCTCCCCCAGCCAACCTCCAGCCACCTGGACTCTCTCCTGACCTCAGTTGCGGTGTCACAAGCAGTAGCACTACCGCTGCACCGGCAGGCCAGCCCTTTCAAATTCTAAGGGCAGATTAAACACACTGCTGAGCACTTTTGGTAGCACTTGTCTGTGACATGAAACATACATCTGTTGTGACATGAAACGTACATCTGTGTGAGCATGTGGGGTGCTGCTGTGGCTTGTATTGCCTGATGGCGGGTTTTATATTCGAATAAACTAATTTTTTAACGTGACCTAGCTCTGAGGTCATTTTTCTTACACGCTGTGCTGGGTTGCCAAACTTTTGTTGGAGTACATGATTGTTGTTCATTGAGGCACCAGCTTTGTGACAAGTGGCCACCTGTTTCTGCTTGATATTACACAAATTGCAAGATGAAACCATGAGTACCTAGGTGGCAGCTCCTAGGGTTTAAATTACCTTGCTGCCTACCACCTTCCAATAGTTACCACCCTCTATTAACAGTTGCGGCTGTGTAGAACCTGTGGCCCCATGTCCCACTGTTCCAATAAACGAAGGAAACACATGACTGAGAATCAGGGTACCAGAGGCCGACTTTAGGAGAGGGAAAAAAATGGCCACTGCTCCAGAACCGGAACAAAATTGCTGGCCCACAAAAAATGTTGCTGGCCCGATGAGAATTTTAGCTTATCCTGCTGAGAGAATTCTAATTTTTCTATGGCACTTTTTTTTTTTTTATGAAAGATGTGACAGTGCTGCAGAGCGGGTTTAGCAGTCTAGCTCCTGCTGATACAGTCCAAGTCATTTGGCAGAGTAGAGAGACAGGTGACCGTACTTCTGTCAGTAGAAGATGTTATTGGCTGTCCCATCTGTCCTTCACCAAAGTAAGCCCCCAATATGACCGCCATTTGCACCGCAACATTTCACTGTGGCACTCTCAATTTTACAGCACCGAGTTCTTATGTGATGCAAGTGGGAGGCCGATCATCACGTGTTCATACTTGGTAGTTCGCTTGGCTCCACTGCATCTGCTGGTGTCCATACTCTAACTGTGTATGCCCACCTAGTAAGCTCCATTGCACATACTTCCTGTTATCATTCACGACGATGCTTTGAGGAATGCTGTAGGGGTAATCAGAGTGGGGGGGTCTTAAAGGGACAATGCACAGAAAAGGTGCTGACCAGTCGGGCCAGCAAAGTACAGTTTCCTCTGGCCAGACTTGAAAATTGGTGGCCTCAAGCCATTAGGCCACCACTAATGTCGACTCCTGGGGTAACCCCTGTCTCTTCCAGGTACTGTATTTGAAAAAAGGGAGCCCTCTGGAATTACATACCTCAGTCCCTGGCTCTCCTGCCTGTCCCAACGCAAGTACTGATTTCCTGCTAAGCATCCTTTACAATATTGCCTATACCTGCTTTCCCGCCTGACACTTGCCCCCAGCTTTCTATCCTCTTCCCTCGTCCTATCCACTACTGGACCTTGTCTCTGATCCCTTCCTTCCTAGCCCTGCTATTACAACATCCCATCCTCTGACCATTATACCCCTGCACTTATCAGTAACTGACTGCACTTTATTTCTGTTTCTCCTTCTATCTTTTTCTTGTTAATTCTGACCCTGAGATTGAACCATACTCTGTTAATAAAGCCTCCAAGTGCTTGCAAGAAATCGGAAGTTCCCTCAGATAAATTAAGGTATTGTCACTGTAAATAGGTAGCTTCATGGATAACTATTAAAATTAGCAGTACGAACAGCATAACACTAGGGGTGTGTTATCACCTCCTCCTAAACAGTATGCATCACTACAACACTGCACTAGCTAATATAATAGAACACTATGCAGAGAAGGCAAATGTTATTATAGTGGGGGATGTCAATTTTCCAAATGCTGTATGGGCAGAAATGAAATCTGAAATAAAGTGGAACAGCAGTTGTTGGATTTATTTGTTATCCAAGGCTTGAAGCAGTTATTAAGAACCAACAAGAGGGAGTATATGTTAGATGTTCTAGCCAGTTTTCAGAGAAAAATACAAGCGGTCACCATTAGGGGCCAGTAGGTAATAGTGATCTCAGTATAGTAGAAGTGGAAATACTAACAAAAAGGCCAAAGAACAAAGGGTAACGTGGTACCTGATTACAAAAGGCAAATTTTGATGCGACAAATCAGGAACTAAGGAAATGGAATTGGGAATCAGAATTTAGTAATTCAAATGCAGAAGTATGCTAGACATTGTTGCACAATAAGTTGGAAAAGCTCGGTAGGGAGAACATGCCACTGAAGAAATTATACAACAGTGGAGGGAAATTACCTCATTGGTATATTAATAAAATTAGGAAACAACTAAACTTCGATGTGCTTACTCAACTTGGTGTGGTGTTGTGCTTCTGCAACTTGATGAATAAACTTTGTTGTGGCCATTTGCCTCTCTGTACCTCAGGAATACCACCTTGTAGGGAAGCTGAAGGCAAGGAACCCTGGAGAAGGATTCCACCCCTAGAGGTGTCGAGGGAGGATTCCCTTAGGCTAAAGGTGGCTTAGGAAGAAGCCCCAAGAAGAGAGGCTAGCCACTGGAGGAGATGGGGAGGATGGTGGGGCAAGAAAAGTTGCTTCTGAATGAAGCAGGAAGACAGGATTTAAATAGGTTGAGCTGGGGGGATGGGCTCATGGCTGTTGATTCGTCCCCTTGAACCACAGGCTTAAGCCTTTCAATCTGATGTGCTTACGCAGCTTGGTGTGGTGTGCTTATGCAACTTGAATAAGTGTTGTTGTAGCTGTTTTCATTTGCAGTGCAGTAATGAAATACAGTAAGTATCTTGAAAGCCATGAAGACTGTGAGGTTAATATATTTATGCATGGATAACTGAAATCCATGTAGGCAAATGAGCAGGGCATAATTCATTTAACTTACATAAAAGCATGCTCCTGCTATTTGGAGCCATGTTGCCCCACCATGACATCACAGTCCCCCGCTGTCAGAATAACAGGGAAGCCACAAGCTGAGTGCTATGAGACCAAACAGCTAATTTAATGACTGAAAGCTGCAGTTTAGATAGAAATTAGAAATGTTCTGTTTTAAATGTCAGCAGCTGCAAGCCAGGCTGACATACCTTGGACTGAATACATATTAAGCTCCTTTACAAAAGTAATGAGAATTTGAGTTATGATTACAAATGCATATGAGTCCTGCATGGAGGACTAGGATAACATTAAATTTATGATAGAGTGTAATTCAGATGGTAGGGCAGGAAAGCACCCAAAATTGTAGAGGTGCCCTCATTTTTCCACTCAGTTTGACTGCTTACGATTGTATTGCAGTACGGTATGAATTAAAGGAGCTTGTTCAGATAAGCTGAAGCAGAAAACCCCCAAAGGAGTGGAAGCAGCATATAAGAATTGTAAGGTTACAAGGTCCAGCTGCTGAGGTGGAACCAGCACTGAGTGAAGCCAGTCCAGGTACAAACAATTAAGGTGGACGTGCACACTGTTACGGGCATAGAGAAGAAGTGTAGCTGAAACATACAGAGAACAGCAGGTAAACTGAGGCAGTAATGGAACTGAGAGCACACAGGAAACAATTACAGAATTCTGAAGGATAGATTTAAGGTAAGGAATCAACAAATGTAAGCCTGAAAGCACAAACGAGCAATGAGACACAGCACACTAGAAACTAGAAAAGCCCAAAAAGAAACAAACACAGACATGCACAGGGATGGGAGCTTGGATAGCACAGTGGGTCTGAATAGCGTGAAGGAAGCAAAGGGCAGGATACAGATAAAACCTGAAGCCCCTCCCACAAGCAAATGAAAGAAATGGCACAGGAGAAGGGAAGCAGTCACAGACAACAGAGAACAACATAGCAGCCAGAGGCAAAAGCAAAATACAGACCTAGAAGGTAGGAGGAGAAACACAAAGTCCAGCACAAACTAAGCAGAAAATGCAAAAATCAGTAGAGGAAGGATGCTCCATATTTGAGGTTGCACCGATCGGCTACTCGGTGATGCACCGCTCGAGATTGGACCGCAGGGGAGGGGGATAGCAGTCTGTTGCAAGACCGAATTGGGCCTCACGAGTGTACCGGTTAAGGAGGATGGGTCATTTGGGTGTACCATGGTAGCAGGTGTAGGCTGTAGGATAGTCTTCATCTGCCTCCCACCCAGAGATGAGAAGCGATTCCTCCAGAAAGTAGTGGACTTCGTCATCGACATGGCGTTTGGGTCCCCCAGGCTGATGGTCCTGGGCAACTTCAATGCCTGGGTCGATGACGAACTCTCACAATTTGGACAGTACTTTCTCCAGTTGATGACATCACTGGGCCTTACACAGATTGTTACCTCTGCTACACACAGACATGGTCGCTCTCTTGACCTAGTCTTCCTCTTAGGGTTGAAGCCTCCGACTTGGTGGTGGGCCTGTCGGATGGTCTGATCATTACACCGTGGGATTCAATTTTGGCACCCCATTCATAGGCCTACCCCTGTGGAGATGGTCAGATACCACCTTTACGGGATGTGAGCCCTGAAGGCCTAGCGCGGTTCTTGACCTATCGGAGTTTCCGGTGGCAAGCAGGAATCCAGAGGCCTTGGTGCAGGCCTATAATAAGATTGTGACCATGGCATTGGATTCTGTTGCTCCTGTCCGTGTTTGCCCTCTCTCTCTTCGCCCTTGGTCCCCTTGGTTTGATGGGACTTTGAGAGAGTTAAGACAACAAGGACGAAGGTTAGAGCGATGTTGGCAAAAATCCACCCTGATGGTCAACCATCTTGGATTGTTAGAACATTATCAAGTCTACCAATCAACACTCACCTGTTAGAAGACAGAGTGCCTGTCTGGGGAGATTGCTGCTGCTCAGAATTGACCAGTTCAGCTCTTTCGAACAGTGGACAGGCTGTGCAACCCGGTCTGTCTTCAGTCTCAAAGAGCTTTTACGCAGTTGGAGTGCGATGAGCTTACTCAGTTCTTTGCGGATAAGGTGGCCAATATCAGGGTGGAGATTCAGGCTTCATGCTCTATGGGGGATGCTGTTGATCGGTGCTTGGTCTCTGTCCCTTATTTTACCTGGAGTACCTTTGACCAGCCAGAATTCATGGATGCCATGTGAATTGTCCAGGTTGTGTGCCCTACTTGCTGTAGTTTGGACCCGGGCCTGATTATGGGTTGTTGTGACATCATTGGCCTGATCCTGGCACAGATTGTCTGGTGCTCCCATGACTCGGGTGAGTTTCCTAGCTCCCTGAAGGAGGCAGTGGTGGCACCCCTCCTGAAGAAAGCTTGCCTGGACCCAGACTCTCTTGCCAACTACAGACCGATCTCGAACCTCCCCTTTGTGGGGAAGGTTATTGAGAAAGTAGTGGCTGTATAGCTGAAGAACCATTTGACCGTCCATAACATCTATGAACCCCTCCAATCCAGTTTTCAAAAGAGGCACAGCACTGAGACTGCTCTGGTTCGGATGCTCAATGATCTCCTGATGGCGAGAGATCGGAAAAGCCATTCCATTTGGTACTCCTAGATCTCTCTTCAGCATTTTGACACCGTGGACCATGGGTTGCTGCTTGAGTGTCTGAGGGTCATCTGTGGCCTGACAAGTACAATCCTCAGGTAGTTTTAATCATTCCTTACTGGCAGAACTCAGAGGGAGGTTTTGAGTTTTTCCTCTGACCCTCTCTCTCTCTCTCTCTCTCTCTCTCTATCATATGGGGTTCCTCAGGGTTCGGTGCTGTCCCCCATGTTGTTTGCAGTGTACATGCTGCCCCTAGGAGACATTGTAAGATGGTATAGGTTGAGGTTTCACTGCTATGCTGATGATACCCAGTGCTACCTGTCTTTTGCACCTAACCAGGATAGTGCACTCTCGCCGTTTAATAACTGCCTCACAGAAATCCAGGATTGGATGAATTCCAGCTGGCTAAAGTTGAACTCAGGAAAGACAGAGGTGATGGTTGTGGATCCTGGTTGTCAAATGGGGGGCTGGGGGCTGGTCAGCCAATGGGTCTTTTTCTGGAGGGCTCCCAGCTCCTTTCTTCTGAACAGGTGCGAGACCTAAGGGTGATGCTTGATGATGGGCTGACTTTATGATCTCGGGTGTCAGCAGTTGTCAAGTAATCCTTTTACCATCTGAGGAACATCGCTAGGATCTAGCACCTTGTTCCGTCCGGTGACCTTCCCACATTGATCAACACCTTTGTGACCTTGCGCCTTGATTACTGCAACTCCCTTTACTTAGGGCTATCGGGGGTCGATATCCATTGCCTCCAGCTGGTGCAGAATGCTGCAGCCCAGTTGTTGACGGAGACTCCCCAGTCATGTCACGTCCTTACCAGTTCTGCACGAACTGCACTGGCTGCAGTTCGGTGCGGATCACCCTTAAAGTCAGATTACTAATGTATAAAGCCCTACAGACTTGGCCCCGACTACCTGAAAGAGCTTCTGGTTCCCTACTGTCCCAAGCGATGGCTCCGCCGGCTGACGCAAGGTTCTAAGGAGATTCCAGTATCATTAAAATCTTCTGGGGCTGTGCATTTATGCACATGGCCCCAACTCTTGGAATTCTCTCACCCTGTCAGCTGCTAGAGTGCACAACCCTGGGGGGCTTTATACAGCACTGAAAACATATTTATGGGGCCAAGCTCTTGTTAACTAAGTGTTTTCAGCAACAAATTTTATTGATTGTTTTAGATTGTTGCTTTTATATCACCATTTTAGCCATTTTGTAAAGCGCTTTGGTACTCTGAAAGGCGTTAAATCAAATAAAGACTATTACTATTATATTATTATATATATTACAAACACTGGAAGGAGTAGAGCTTCCAGCTGGGAAAGGCAGAGTCCAACAGAGCCTCCAGCTGCAAAGAAAAATTGCTTCCGAATGAAGCAGAAAGGCTGGGTTTAAATAGGTTAGGCTTGGGGGTGGCATGGCTGTTGTTTCAGCCTCTTGAACCGCAGGCTTAAGCCTTTCAAAAGAGAAAAGGGCATTCCAAGCTATGAAAGCAAATCAAAATGAAGAAACCATTAACAAATATAAGGAAGAATTTAGGGCATTAAAACATTCAATCAAAAAGCAAAAAGTAGAATTGAATTCAAAATTGCACATAGTAAGGACAGAACAATGGTTGTTTGTCTACATCAGTAACAACAAAGGCAACAATAACACTGTAGGGCCACTAGAGGAAAATACCATGGAAATAGAAGACCGAAGGATATGGCCAAAGTGTTTAATGAATATTTCAGTTCTGTCTTCATAGGAAAATATAAACTTACTACAAAGGATGAGGTAGTACTTCAGAAGGGCAACATAAATGAAATTTGATCCACAAATGGTGCTCAAGTTAATGCAAGGCTTAGATGAGAATAAGGAAGCTGGATCAGATGGTTTACATCTGAAATTAATTAAAAAAAAAAAAAAAAACAGCCAAGGAAACTATAGGACCAGTGACATATTTCAAATAAATCACACATGACCGGTCATGTTCTGGAGGACTGGAAAAAGACAGTTGTGGTCCCAGTTTTTAAAAAGCGAAATAGGAACGAGATGGAGAACTACAGACCAATTAGTTTGACATCTGTGCTGGGCAAAATTATGGGAAAATTAATAAATAAATAAATAAATAAATAACAGACAAAAGTCAACACGGATTTGGAAAAAATAGATCAGTCACCAAAAATATGCTAACCTCTTAGGAAACAGGGAGTAGAGATATTGATAACAATGTACCTGTGGATGTTGTATATCTGGACTTTAGAAAGGCATTGGATATAGTTTTGTGTGAGATATTGATTAGAAAACATAAAGAAGCTAAGATAAAGGATAATAAACATGGGTATCCAGTTGGTTGGATGGTAGATCAATGTGTGATAATTAAAGGAGATCTCAGAGGAGGCCGGTATCATGAGGAAGAGTAGGAAGAGAGCAAGAAATGTAAGGAGGACTGGTGGAGCGAGACCAGTAGAAGTACTGAGGACCAGGAAATGCCCTGGGTTGAGACTGTCACCGGAGAGAAGACAGACATGTTTAGTCCCCATTCCCAGGGTTCCCACCAGATCGAGTGGGCAGGCAACTGAGGAACTGGCTGAGTCTTTCAGTCTCCTTCAGGCAGTGCTGTGTAATGCTAGGTTGATGAGGAACAAGACCGCAATTATAGCAGATCTTGTTTCCTCTGTCAACCTGGCTTGCATTACTGAGACCTGGGTGGGGGACGACTCCAGTCTAGTTCTGGAGGTGTTGATCCCATCTGGGTTCTCGGTTGTGCACTGCCCGAGGAGAGACCGCAGAGGAAGGGGGTGGCCATCTGCTTTAGATTTGATCTGAATCTGGTGGTGCACTCCTTCGGGACACCGAGTCATTTGAATGCATGGCCATGTGGGGTCCAGTACAGGTTGTAGAATCCTCCTTGTGTCTCAGGTCACAAGGGTGAATTTCTACTGGAATTCGCATCCTTTGTCACTGATCTGATTTTGGAATCGCTACTATGGCTTATTCTTGGTGATTTCAATGCCTGGATGGGCTGACGAACACTTGCAGTTTGGTTAGGATTTCCTACAGACCATGGAAGCTCTGGGCTTGCACAAATGATTACTCTGCAACCCATCAACATGGCCATGCCTTGGACCTGGTGTTCTCCCTAGAGCTCAAGGTGGATAATCTCAAGATTGATCTGATTAGTTAGTCGGATCACTGCACTATCATGTTGAGTTTCAGGGCACCCCTTATAGTCCATCCCTGTGGAGGTGGTTCAATAACCCTTTGAGAAGGCTTACCCAGAAGGACTTATGGTGATTTTGGTCACCTCGGAAATATTGACAACTTGTGCTCAAGGTGTGGAGGCCTGTAACAGGGTTGTCACTGTGGCCTTTGACCTCATTGCACCAGTTCATATAGGTCCCCTGGTGATGCACCTTGGCTTGCCATGGTTTGAGAGTAAGCTGAGGGCAGTGAAGGCCAAGGGATGGAGTTTAGAACATTGTTGGAGGAGGTCCAAGGCCCTAGAGGATTAAACTAGTTCTGCCCTAGAGGATAAACTACTTCTGATGTCCCATTATAAGTAATATCAGAAGGCGATCACCCAGAAAAAGGCAGAATTTCTGTCTAGAGAGATTGCTACTGGGAGGAACTGACCAGCTCAGGTGTTCTGGACTGAGGAGAGGCTTCTTCATCTGTTCTGTCTGGAACCTGTGTGAGCTCTAACACCCACAAAATGTGTGGAGTTTGCTTAGTTCTTCTCAGATAGGGTGTCCTCTGTTAGGGCTAGAATCACTCCAGCTGGGCTGGGACAGTTCAGCATGGAGAGCCTGGGCAGTTGTGGATGTAGTCAGGAGTCCTGGGAGTTTTGGCCAGTGATGATGTAAGAGGTATCTGAGGTGATCTTGAAGCTGCAGCCAACATTTTTCATTCTGGATCTAGGTCCAGTGTGATTACTGGTGGGTTACATTGGACATCTGGTAGTACTAAGGTCGAGGTTGAAGACACAGGGGACTGGATGTTTGAAGTGGTGGGCCCAGTCCGCTGAAAACTCCCTGCCTGGTGCTTTGAGGGGGGCCCTTTCTGTGGAGGCCATAAAGAGGGGCCTGAAAACATATATTTCAGCAGGCATTTGGGGTGGTCTCTTAACATCTGGAACCCCTTTTAGCTATATATTCATTGTTTAAGCTGTTTTTCTTATTTTATGTATTTATTATATGATCTAGTTTTGCATCTGCTTAGAATTGGGCCCTACTGTATGTAATGGTGCCCTGAGCCTCTGGGGAAGGGCACCACAAATAAATTAATACACAGCAACAACTACAGTAATAAGTGGGCTCCGTTTATATCTCTGATATGCATGAATGGGTATATGGCCAGATCATGAAGTTTGCAGATGATACCAAACTGGGGGGAGAATGGATACAGAACAGAATAGAGTAAATTTAATAGATGATTTGAAGCACATTGAGGGGTGAGCAATGCAGAATCAAATGCAGTTCAATACCAGTAAATTTGTAGAGGTGGACATGGGGAAAAACAATATTAGACACATTTAAACTGTACAGTCAGAGTATTACAAAGGTTAACTTAGAGAATGGTTTGGGTATTATTGTGGTCGAAAATCTTAATTTCACAGACCATTGTAATAAAATCTGCAGGGTGGCAAGCAGACTGATTAAAAACATCAAAAGGACATTTATCTACAAATCAGAACATACATAATATCATACCATTGTATCGTAGGTACATTAGACCCAGTTTGGACTGTGGATCACCAGTATGGAGTACGTATAAAATCAGAGATTAAAAAACTGGAACAAGTTCAGCATAGGGTGACACAAATGATACCGTGAATAAAATAAAGCTACCAAAACAGACTCAAAATTTTCCATACATTAAGGACACTATTAAGGGATGGGCAGTGCAGCATCATTGTCTCACGATATTACCAGCAAGATCCTGGGGGGTTGAGAAGTGCCATAGTTAAAATGCCAGGCACACTGAAGGTTTAGGAGATTTTTATGAGTGCTCAGGCAATAAAAGTATTCATTGCATATGGTGCCTGCAGGGGGGGATCGGAGAGATGAAGCTCCGATCTGTGCAGCTGTCGGGGCTACACCTCTCACGGTAGTTTTCCTTTAAGTGACTTGCTCAGGGTCACAGAGTATGCAAGTGGAGGCTGTGGGATTCAAACCTAGGTCTCCAGGTGTTCAGCTCAGTGCCCTAAACCACAGTGCCATACTGGAAAGTTGTTGGACCCATTAAATTGTAGGACAGACTGTACGGGCAGTTAGTCGTCTTCTGTCCCTTACACTCAGTATACAAGTCTCGGTATATACATAAATTAATACTTTGGCACAAGGTTTATGATATAATGAAAATAACCAGTGTGTAAATTTCCCCCCAGAACTACAGTTTTGCAAGACCTGGCACTGGAAGCCCCACTGCAACCTATCAAAGGCCTTTTCTGCATCCAGGGCAACAGCTGTATCCATCTGACCCTGGAGCCTTGTTATTTGTTAGTCTATAATTGCTACTGATATCTCCTCCCCTGATACAGGTTACTTAGCGGATTTTTTTGCCTTCTGGGGAAAGGAACCGTAACTGGTCTTTGTTTAAACAAACAAAGAAAAAGATGACATTTTGTCCAGTGCTCCCACCCCCTGCTGCCTACTGTAAAGCGCTGCATAAATATACCCCAGCACTACTGCTACAGTATATCTTTTGAGCTATGCATTATATCCTGTTTTTCCCTCACTTATATCATTTACCACTGCTCTGCTTGCTTCTACTTTTCAGAGCCGATGACCAAGAAATCTGCCACCATGTTGCCATGCTTGTAGTATTTTGATTAGAGTAGTGGTGGGTGCCCTCTACCTGTCTAGTACGGAGAGTTTGCAACTCTGCCCTAGCTTCCTTCAGCTGATGCAGCGCTGCCCAGCAACCCTTCTGCTTGTGTTATCTTTCTAACTAGTCAATTTTCCCAAATAGTTGCTAGCTAATCGATGAATCATAGAATCATAGAAGCTTGATGGCAGAAAAGGACCATACCAGCCCATCTAGCCTGCCCTTTTTTCCCCTACATCTCCCTCTCCTGCCAGACCCCACCTCCCCTGATACTCTGCCCCATATGCTTGTCCCATGCTCACTTAAATTTTTCACTGATTTAGCCCCACCACTCTGGTAGTCTGTTTCGAGGCCCTACTACCCTCTCCGTGAAGAAACGCCTCTCACATTGCCATGTATTGTTTCCTCAGGCAGTCTGAAACTGTGCCAGTTTTGACCCCCTCCTTCCTCTTAAGTAAGCCCTCTTCTCCCACTTTATTGATCCCCTTTACATATTTAAAATTATTCATTTAGATATTTAGACGCTATTTCCATATTTAGATGCTAGCTTCTTTTTCCTGTGGGCTGCATAGAAGATTATTTCACCCCTTAGGACTGATTTAAAGGGGCACTGTCAACTCTGTTAGGCCTTAAAGTGTCTCTAGTTTAAAAAAAAAAAACGTTATGATTGGTTACATTCTATAGAGATTGCTGGTGTAGCTGGTAGTTTGATTCTGATTCGTTTTTTTTTTCCTTTTTTAAACTTACATTTTATTATTTTGCGAGTATTGAAAATAACAATACATCCTCATACAGGACATTAGACAGGTAATGTACAAGGTAGAAAACCCTGTGGACAAAACTCTAAAGTGTTGACATGCATGTTGGTCTTCCTATAATCTGACAAATGAGTCGGGGGTGTCTCAAAGGGAAATGCAGTGCCATCCTTTTAGTGGCTGTGTTCCAATAGCGAGAATGTGATGGGTGGCAAACATAGTTAAACTAAACTGCTATTTTAACTAGTCAAGAAAAACATACTATGTAGTTATATCAGGTCTCCACATAGAACCCCTTCCCGCAAAAACTGCAATCTGCAGAAAGCCATCTGTAAGGCAGGAAATGCTTTAAAAAGTGAACGGAACTGTGCATCTACTTCACAACTTATATTTTACAATTAACATAAAACAGTAAACTTTATACATTGTTATGCAGTAGTCATGTCGCCATCTGCCCTCCTCCACAGTTCCACCCTCTGTATCTGTAATGGTATTGTGTGATTACGAGAGTCAAAAATAAGACAAGCATTTATCAATGCCGAATGTTGTCTTGCTGGCATTGACATTGGTAGTGCAGGAGTTAGAGAGACGCGTAATAGGAATGGTAGTGAAGTACTGAACTGATACCAACCCCACCCCCACCCTGCAGAGATTGACAGGCATTGGGAGTGCCTTTCGGTTGTTAGCCATAACGCTCACGCCATTTCACCTTACCATACCCTGCAGAGTCGAGAAGCATTGTGGTGTGCCTTGGGGTCTTTGGGCCTTACGTTCACCCCATTCCATAAGGAAATAAGCTGAGATGGATGCAGTATAGGAGAATGGGGTGAACTTTGGGGCCAAAGAGTCCAAGGCACACCTTGATGCCTGTCACAGGCTGCAGGGTGAGGTGGACGTGAGCATTGCAGCCAACAATCCCAAGTCACACCCCTGATGCCTGTTAGTCTCTACAGAGTGGGGAGTTGCAGTTGGAAACCCTAACACGCCAGGCATTTGTTCGCATTTTCACTCCAAATTTTCACCATGGGCTTTTTGTGACCCCACCTCATGAACAGTGGCACCATCAGTTCGTTAGCCGAAAGGTGATTTTGCACAGCAATTGTGGCCATTTGGCACCACAGGTTCAAAAGCACATTCTGGGCAGGATGTGAAAAATGACAGCTGTGCTGTTAATGAGGAGGTGTAAAAAAAAAAAAAAGATGGCAGTGTTGAAAATCTGGAGTGAAAATATGAAAAATTGGTGAAGTCACGAGCATGCATACAAACTGGGCAACGCACGCCCATAACACAATTATTTTGGGATTTTTTTAACCAGATTTTCAACATAGGCATTTTGGGATCTCTGTTCTTGAATGGTAACACTGTGATTTTGTTAATCTATGCCAAAAGTTGATTTCCCACAGCGACCGCGACATTGTGCACCAGATGTGCAAAAACATATTTTGGGCAGGATGTGAAAAATTGCAGCTGTACTGTTCATAAGGAGGTGTAAAACAAATGGCAATGTTTAAAATCTGGAGTGAAAATATTAAAAATTGTCAAAGTTATGAGCATGTGTGGAAACTGTGCAATACACTCTCGTAACACAGTAATTTTTTGGAATTTTTTCACCAGATTTGCAACATAGGCTTTTTGGGACTCCACCTCATGAACAGTGGCACTGTTGTTTCATTAATTGGTCCCAAAAGGTGATTCCATGCAGTGACCTCGAAATCACCTTTCGGGACCGAATGACGAGATGACGGTGCATGTGTTCATGAGGTGGGGTCCCAGGAACAGCATGTTGACAATTTGAAGCCAGAATAAAAAAAAAAAATGGCTGAGATATCCACCTAAGTTGAAACCCGCCCATTGATGCCATTATACAGCTTACCGGCATTTCTTCATTTTGCAGTTCACTTTGAAGAGTCCAAATGTGTTCCCACTCCACCGAAGATTGCAGCGCTGGTCCACCGGAGGTAAGTATGGGTGGGGGGTGGGGAGGTAGGGTAACAGAGGGTGGTGCGGTTGGGGGTGCCGTGGACAACAAGGGACTGTTTTCTGTTTTTTCAGATAACAAAGAAAAATAATGGAACTTGACATCACACGAGGATTTGTTGGCCACACTGGGGTGGGGTCCCAGTGTGCCACACAATGGGAGTAAACTGGAACAGGATATCTTGCGAGGGTTTGTTGGCCACACTGGAGTGGGCTCCCAGTGTGCCACACAATGGGGGTAAACTGGAACAGGACATCTTGCGAGGGTTTGTTGGCCACACTGGAGTGGGCTCCCAGTGTGTCACACAGTGGGGGTGAGGGGAGGACCATGCCGATATGGTTGGCTTTGTGTGAGTGGTGGCATGCTCAGGTGGGCTCCCAGTGTGCCACACAATGTGGGGTCGGGGTACATGCTGACATGGGGATTGCACCCCCGATGTCAGCTTTGTTTGAAGATTGTGTGGCAGTGGCAGGAGCTGCTGCCATGTTTATTGAAATGTTTCATCAGGAAAGGCATATAAGGAGGTTTGTCATCTCTGCCGCTGCATGACAAGCTTGTCTCTCATTGCAGTGGCACATTTCTTTCAAGTTGGTGGCACTTTACATAATTTTTGCATCAGCACTAGCATACTGGCTAATTGGGGAATGAGGGACGCACCTACTAAAGCATGCCCTGCATTCACCAACGCTGACACACCTCTCACTGTGCTATTACATCCACAAGATGTTGCGTGTGCATGTGCGAGACAACATAAAAAGGAAGAATTCACCCCATACCTCTCGACCTTTTGTCCCCCAAATGTGGAACATAGCCTTTCAACATGTGGAACAAATGAGCAAAATGTGGAACACTTAATCAGATCTTTACCTAAGAAGCTCAGAACACTGTTAAAATGTTTGCATTTATATTCAGAAAGTCTGTTAGTAATTGAAAAATATATTTTTTGCATCATTTACTATAGATTTTTGCTTTAAAATGTTAACACTGAACGTGGAACAAGTCACCACAATGTGGAACAGGGAGCTTTTGTGAAGTAAAATGAGTAACGTTCCTCGTAATGTGGTGCAGTTGAGAGGTATGGTTCACCCTGCTTGAGCCATGCTGTTGGCTCCATCAGTATCACAACAAGACTAACTCTCAATTGTTAATCAACCCATGGTATTGTGGTCCATGAATATACCTTTTTTTTAGCAAGTCAACCAAACACATAGTCCCAGAGTTATTACTGTACAAGGTAGGAAAAAATCGCAGACTCTGGCAGTGCAGTTCAGAATGTAACATTGACACGGTCTCATATTTAATTATAAAATCTCAACCTTCCTCCACCTGCTCCTCCAGTTCACTCCTCCATGCGGTAAACTCTGCTTCACTTTTTGCTGCCTATCAGCATGCCTTGCCTGGATCTAAAATTGCCAAGATTTCCCTCCCATAAGCGATCCTGAGGCAAGCTGGCAGCAGAAGAGAATGTCTCTCCTAGGGCTCGCAAAACACTGATGCACTCCATCAAACATTTTATGCCTCACCCTAATTTAGAATAAAAGGTCAGGATAAATGGTCCATTCCCTCAAGAGGAGATCTGCCACATGAGCTGCTGCAAGAACAGGCTCCCTTTGTTCCTCACCTGTGGTCTGGAGTAGAACAGTCTGGTCTGGTTGGAGAGTATTGGAAACCATCATGGGGTTAACTCTATATGCCCTCTGAAGTGTAGGCATTGCAAAGTCATCTGGCAAAGCAAGTGACTCAGGAATCCATGCCTTTGGAAAAGGTGAGCAGATCATTGCCCTCTACCCCTTCCGGCACCACCACCCCCCCATGAGTGTCAGGTTGTCAGCCTTCTCCTCATTTTCTAAGGCCTCCATTCAGCCTCTGAGTCGACTGCTTTCCTTGGTAAGGTCTTCAACAGATGCCAGCATCATGCTGGATCTTTACCAGTGTCAGCCACCTGCACCATTAGTTCTTTTCATTTGCATATCCTGTGCTTCTAATTGGCTGAGAGTCCTTTCCATTTTGGAATCCATGATCTGCCTGGATTCCAGTAGTATGTGCCAGTGAGACTGTTCAGTTGAAGGCGGACTTCTAGGTCTACTGCTGCCTATGGCCTTGTTCTGCTGGGTGGGCTGAGATTTGGATGTTCCTGCAGCTTGTCCCTTAGGGTGGGTCATGGCGAAACAGGTATAATTCTGTTACCCTAGTTATCACAAACCCAGTGATACAAGTAGGATGATTATCTGTTCAAAAACTTTTACGTTTAGTACAGAATTGCTGATTTGAGAAAGAGAGACAGACAGAGAGCTTGTGCATGACACAGCCTAACTGGACATTGGCTGTCTAGTGGCCTCTACATTTTTCCTTTTTTCAAAGTGAAAAACAAACTGCACCCATACTGGTGCAACCACACAAAATACGTGTTTGTTTACATTCCTTGATCAGTTCCCACTGCATCTTTCCTGGACTTGGAAGCACCCTTAACACAGTCTAGACACTCATGATGCAGTGGGAGGAGAGGAAACTATTGTTTCATAAGTGGATACACTGTTTAGGGGTGTTCCTAATGTTCAGCAAGTACTCAACAAGAGTAGATCAAGGATTTGAACCAAAATATGTTTGGGTATAACCATACCGTTAGGATGCATTTCAGTTCTTTTTTAAATAAATGTTATTTATTTTCATTTAAAAGGTATAACAAACATACAGCATGAATTAAAACAAACAGAAAGTGATTTAAGGAAGCCCTTGTAAGTCCAGGTGTGTTTGAACAGATAAAACATTACAAGTAAAGAAACACAGTAAACAAATGGGGATGTTACATAAAGTGAAGACACTTGATCTGGTGGTAGGAGGGTGGGCGCATGTAAGGTTTCCCAACAACTCTTATAGGACTTGGGCCTGTTATGATGGTTGGCCACCATTTTCCATGCATAAAGCATCCAGAATGGCAGTATACCATTATCTATAGGTGAGAGTGTCATCGTCCATCCAGTGTCGGAGTATAACCTTCTTAGCAATGGCTGCCACCAGCATAATGTGGTATCTTCTTGGTTTAAGTATCTGTTTAAGCCTTACTCCCAGTAAGCAAATTTGCGGGGTGAATGCATCAAGTCCAAGGAGAGGATCTAATTTGAACTGAATAGCATCCCACAGATGGGTGGCTTTGGACAGTCCCATAGAATGTTTTAATGTACCCTTGTGTGAATTAGTACCTAGTGCATGCATCCGAATCTAGATGAGTCATCCTGTGGAGTTTGGTGGGTGTGAAATACATATTGTGGGCTATTTATATTGCATGAGCCCCAGGGTGTCCATCTTAAGGTATCTGCAGGTCTTACCACATCTGGGTTCTTGTCTTGAATATGGCTAGCTCTGGGAATTCCTCTAGCCAGTAGGGGTAAGTGTCCATTGACTGGGTGGAGGCAACCTGACTCGCTTTCTTTTTTAAAATCAAAAAGTTTTTATTTTTTAAGAAAAACAGATAAAAAGGCATATCACATACAATTACAATATAGCATATTACAAGTAACAATAACCAGTCCACATCTAGACAGGATTTAATGTATATAAACTTACTAGAACAAAAGCATTCCTATATATTTAACTGAAAAAAAAATTGTACCAGTAAATATGATAAAACCTTTTGAAAACCTTACAAAGTACATTACAATATTCCATTAATAATGGAATTCAATACTTTGAATTCTGAGAGCCACAGCCATGGTTCTCTGACGAACCTGACCTGCCAGACTGCCATCCGCAGTCCAGATCTGAAGCCACCAGCCCCTCACAGAAGCTCAGGTAGTCTGAGAGCAACAGCCGTGGTTCTCTGATGAACCCGACCTGCCAGACTGCCATCCACAGTCCAGGTCTGAAGCCACCAGCCCCTCACAGAAGCTCAGGTAGTCTGAGAGCCACAGCCGTGGTTCTCTGAACGAACCCGGCCTGCCAGACTGCCATCTGCAGTCCAGGTCTGAAGCCACCAGCCCCTCACAGAAGCTCAGGTACAGACTTGCCCTTAGGGACTGATTACCTCCAGGAAGGGAGCCCTAGCTGCTTGATTTTTCGGCCAACCCACCCACCCAGTCCTGATTAAATACACTTAAACCCTGCCCCGGCTTTCTAGCTCACTCCTACAGGCTACTGCCAGCCACGCCCGCCTACCACATCCCCGACCTCTATTAAATCCCCAAGGGTACTGCCCAGTTCTCATCTACCCTGCTCTTATTACCTATCAGTAGACTTATCCTTCCAGGGCTTCCAGCTCATCTGCCATGGGACACACAGCCACCGGGCGCACTGCACTTCATTAGCCGCCGCCTGAGACCACAAGCAGACTCTTCCAGCAAAGAGGTACAGCAAAGCTGCATTTTTTCACCCACCGTCCATCCCCTCTAGGCTCATTATTATAGACAGCCTTCCCCACCCCTACTCTTTTTGGTCTACTTTTTCTATCTATCTAAATGCCTCTCACATCGACGCCTCCATAGGCTAACAGCGCTGCACATTACCATTTCATATAGTGGTGTAAGACCATATTGGTGCAGCCTACTTTACCACACATATTACCATCTCATACAGCCGTAAGACCACATTGGTGCAGCCTACTTTTAGCACCATCCTACCTCCTTAAAGTACCAGCTACCAAGGGAGACACACATCTTCAGTGATCATATAGGCTTGGTGCCATCTGCTATCTTGCTCAGCCCTGTGAAGTCCCCAAATACCTGCACACAGACTTGTCTTGTTCTGTCTGGTGATTCTCTAGGAGTCTGTAATCCGGCTATGCCATCTACAGATAAAAACACTTTGCCGTAGTCATAGGTTACTATTTTTCACTATAAGGCGTCAACATGAGGGCTGATACCTGGCTCCTTCTCTTCATCTTCCTAAGGCTGGTGCCTTATGTAGTGTATCACCTGGGCCAAAATAACTCACGGGGGGAGTCTGACCCTCTGTCACAGTGCTATTTGTACAGCAGCTCATCTCATAGCTTTTGTTGCACCCCTGCGCTCCCATACTTGCATCAGTCTGAGGTAGCTTCTGGGGGTGGGACCTGCACCTCCCTACCCATACAGGGTATGCCCTCCTATATCCCCAGTAACAATGCCACTTGGTGCCACGTGGCAAGGGTTGTAGTAGCTGCATCCTTAGGACAAAACTGCATAAATAGTAGGGCCCAGCACTCGCTCTGTCATTCCAAGCAGTTGTGGAAGAATTAGAGCTTTCAAATTATCTCTGGCTGCCCTAAAGAAAATTGTTTCTCCTCCTGTTGTGCTCAGGCAATGTTGAACTTAACCCTGGTCCTATAGAAGCCTTGTCATCTCCATCCAACCTTACAAGGTTTAGAGGAATGAGCTTTATGCATGTTAATATTTGCAGTCTCTTAAGAAAGCTTACATTGATCCAGACCTGGGTCATTCATACTGAACCAGATGTGCTGGTAGACTCTGATTCCTGTCTCAGATCTTCTGCCCCTGACAGGGAGGTTAACATCCCTAACTATTGGCTGTTCAGAGCTGGCAGGCAGAGTAGGGCTGGTGGGGTAGCCATTTATGTCAAGGACAAATATACGGTCACTACCATTGACTCCTCCTCTATCGCAAATGACTTTGAATGTCTGTCCCTTCAGGTTGAAACATCCCGCTCAATGGCTATCAGGGTTATAGGGTGTTACAGACCTCCGTCTGCTGTCTCACCTATCGACTATTATGGGACATGAGACCCTCAAAACTATTATTCTAGGGGATTTCAGTTATGACTGGTTATCCAAGGCTTCCTTACCCCTCAAATCCTTCTGTGACTCTCTTGGGCTCACACAACTCATTGAAGAACCTACGTGTCCTAACAAGAAAAACCCCAGGAATATCACCCTATTGGATGTCTTTCTTACAAGAAAGCCACAGTCCTTTTCCTACGCTGGAATATTTTTATCGGGTGTCAGCGATCACTGCCTCATCGCCGGTGTAAGATCTGACTGCAATCCCCTCTCCACATCTAAGTTCTCCACCGGAAGGTCCAGACGCAACTTTGACCCATTTGCCTTCATCGATGAGCTAAAATCGTCCTGTACACTGGCAGACCCTTTTACCCAGTCAGCATGGTCAGTATGGCGACAGGTTTGGGTTCATTTCATGTTAATCAGTGAATATGTGAACAGTTGGCAGAACAGGTTTTCCTGGCCTGTTTTGTGGGTTGTCCCTGTTCCAGCCTTGATTTTAACCGTACTCTGCCAGCGCACCAATGTACAGGCTCAGATAATTCTGTCTTCAGGGGGCCAGATATTTTTGCCTATGGGCACCTGACCATGTACAATGGGTACGCTAGCAAGAGGTGCACAGTTTGAATCCCTCCAGAACTGAGACCAAAGGTTGAGTCGAACCCACAAAACAGACAGGAGGGTTACCCTGTTTCTGTTAACTGTTCACAAGACTGCGCTCGGAGGTTGGCACTTTGGGAGTAGAGGGCTGACCTGCTGAGTCGGTTTGTAACAGATTGGTTGGCAGCGTATGCGAAAATTTTGTATTACAAGTTTTTATTGTTCAGTGTGTCAGCTTGAGACTGTCAGCTCACTTGCAAAGAAAGAAAAAGGCAGTGATTTATGTTCAGAAAAGGAGACAGAACTATATCACTTGGCGTGCAGTCAAGTTTATACACGTTTATTTTTTTTCTTCTAAAGTGCAGTCAGAGTAGCAGTTAAGGAAGATGGCTTCCAACTACAGCAAGCACACTGTAGACTAGTTAAAGCAGTTGCACGGGACAGAGGAGTCCCGTTCGAGGTGAAAGCCACCAAGCACAACCTCGTAGATGCCCTGATGGTAGCAGATACCCAGAGCAGCGAGTCACAGACGGTGACTGAAAAGGACCAAACCTTGACTGTGGAAGGGCTAGCGGCCAGTGCAGGGTCCAGATCCAATGAGGAGGACAACAGGGCCAGTGCCAGTGAAGGGCCACAGCAGCAGGGGAAGGTCACCAGTATCCTGGATCCAGAAGTATTCAGGCTGCAAATTGAGTTGTGCAGGATGGAGCTGGAGTTCCAGAGGAAGAGGGAGTGAGAGAAGCGAGAGGTGGACTGTGAACAATGAGAGGCAGAGCGAGAACACTGAGAGGCAGACCGTGAGGAGCATGAGCACCAGCGAGCTGCAGAGGAGAAGAGGGAGCAAAAATGCCGAGATGCAGACCGTGAGGAGAGTGAGTGCCAGAGGCAACACGAACTGGAGAAGCTACGACTCCAACCAGCAGCACCAGAGTAGGTAAGTGGCTTGGGTTTAACTGGAACTACAGGACTGGGTTACAAACTGAATTCCAAATTAATAGCCAAATTTAAAGAGGGGGAGGATATGGATGGCTTTTTAAATTCTTTTGAAAAAGTTTATATTCAGGCTAAAATCCCTAGGGAGTCCTGGAGCTTCCACCTATCCCTGCTACTTACCGGGGAAACTCAGGATGCATTGGGCCAAATGGACAATGAGGACAGTGAGGATTATAGCAAACTAAAAGCTGCACTGTTAAAAAAGTTTGAATTAACTGCTGAATCATACAGAGCTAAATTCCGTAAGCTCAGGAGAAGCCCTGATATGAGCTATGAGGAGCTAGCCATGAACGTCAGTTTTTAAAACATTGGTGGGAAGGAATTGAGGCAAACTCTGTTGATAAAATTGAAAGTGTGGTTTTGTTAGAACAGTTTTATTGGGCATGCCCAGCAGAGCTAAAAACCTGGCTAGAGGACCGAGATCCCAAAACAGTGCAAGAGGCTGCTGAATTCTCGGACCAATATGCCAAGAGCAGACCTGCTCTGAGAGTGAATGGGGCAGGCGTGGCAGCGCAGAAAGGGAAAAGCGCACCTTCAGGGCAGCTAAAACCCTCACTGCCTCTACCAAAACCAGTTAACCCCAGGTTTCAGAGAAAAGATTTCTCTGAGAAAAAGAATGAATGTTGGTTGTGTAAAGAAACTGGGCATATTGCCAGACAGTGCCCCAAAAGGGCAAGCAGTAATACACAGAATGGTACTAGGAAAAAAGTGGGTTGTTTGTGTGTCCCTGGAAGCATGCCTGTGAACATGAGGGAACACATGCACCCAGTCATGGTGAATGGTGTACAGACGCAGGGGTTAAGGGACACGGGCATGCCTGACATTGGCGAAAGGGGATCTGGTACAGCCTGGTCAGCTTATACCCAATAAGCACATCACTGTACAGGACTTTGCGGGTGGAAAGAAAACATTGCCCCTCGCTAGTGTTCTCTTAGACTGGAATGAAACAAGGGGAACTGTGCAACAGGTGGCTGTAGCCAAAACCTTAGCAGTGGATGTGATCCTGGGTGATAACCTCAAACAGAGGATGGTATGTGCAGTTACCCGTAGCCAAGCAGCACGGGAAAATTGTAGTTCCCTGAACCCCACAGAAGCCGATGTGGAAACAACTGGGAGGCTGGTTCCCCAGCCTGTGTCTCCTGATATGGAGACTGATAAAAAGGGGATACAAATTTCCCCAGTAGCAAGTAACCACACAGCTACGGAAGGTTACTCTGAAGAAGGAGGGATGACCCATTGTCAGAGAGTTGGGATTGACAGTAATCCTGAGTGCCCTAATGCTAGTGCTAGGGACCCTAGTTTAGCGACTGAAGGGGACCTGTCCCATGCCTTGGGAATGTGTGAGGGGGTTGCAGCTGCTCAGAGAAGTGACCCTAGTTTAGAGAAGCTGAGGGCTTGGGCAGACTCTGACAGAGCACAGGGAGGTGACGGCAGACATAAGGTTTATTGGGAAAATGGACTTATGTATACACAAGCTGTGCAGACAGAGGGATGCTAGGCAGGCAGCTTGTCGTTCCCCAGGGGTATCATGAGCAGTTGCTCAAGGTTGCCCATGATATTCCCTTGTCTGGTCATCTGGGAATCACGCGCACTATGCAGCGGTTGGCCCAGAATTTCTGTTGGCCAAACTTCACCCAGCAGGTGAAGGAGTATTGCAGGTCTTGTCACCGGTGCCAAGAAATAGGGAAGGCGGGCAAGGAAACCCAAGCTGCCCTGATTCCATTGCCCATAGTGGAGGAGCCATTCCAGAGTGTGGGAATGGATATTGTGGGGCCTTTAAATACCCCCAGCTCCTCAGGGAAGAGATTCATCCTGACTGTGGTGGATTATGCCACCCAGTACCCAGAGGCAGTCACCCTATCCTCACTGAGGACAGACAAAGTGGCAGATGCCTTACTTGGGATTTTCTCCCATGTTGGGTTTCCGCAGGAGGTAATCACCGATCGAGGGGGTTCCTTTATGTCGGACCTGATGAAATGTTTATGGGAGAAATATGGGGTGGTGCAGAGATGCACGACACCGTATCACCCACAAGCCAGGGCTTGTGGAAAGGTTCATTGGTACCCTGAAGTCAATGCTCCGGGTGTTTGCTGAACAGCATGGAAGGAAATGGGAGAAATACCTTCCCCACCTGTTGTTTGCATACAGGGATGTGCCCCAAGAGTCGACAGGAATTTGCCCCTTCGAACTCTTATATGGACACCAGGTACGTGGGCCCCTAGACTTGATCTGGGAGGACTGGGAAGGCAAGCACGCCACCCAGGGAACTCTCATAGTGGATTATGTCCTTAGGTTTAGGGGAAGGCTGAAGGAGCTTATGGGGACAGCCCAGAGCAACCTGGTAGCTGCCCAACAGAAACAAAAAGTGTGGTATGACCACAGAGCCAGAGCTCGCTCATACGTGGTGTGTCAGGAAGTCATAGTCCTTATTCCAGTCCGGAAAGACAAGCTGCAGGCTGAGTGGGCAGGACCGTACAAAGTGGTTAGGAAGGTAAATGACATGAACTACATTATAGTTTCCTGACAGAAGACGGACAGAAAGTATGTACCATGTTAACATGATGAAGCCATATGCAAATAGGGCTGACATGGTGTTTGCAGTGTGTAGTCATGGGGAAGGGGCAGACAAAGGAGACCCCCTTCTGGACTTGCTGGAAGAAAGTAAGCAGGGGTCTTCTGTGGAGGCAGTAAAATTGTCTCCCCAGCTGGCCCCAGACCAGATCCAGGAAGTAAGGGAGGTTTTAGCAGACTTTGCCCTCTTGTTTAGCGCCAAGCCTGGACTAACCCCCTTAGCGACACACGATGTGGAGACAGGGACACAGACGCCCATATGGTGGACAGCATATCAGGTGTCGGAGGCTGTCCAAAAGGACACTAGGAGGGAAGTGGAGGAGATGCTGGATTTAGGGGTAGTCCAGAGATCCCACAGCCCCTGGGCCTCACCCATAGTCCTTGTGCCCAAGCCAGATGACTCAACTCATTTCTGTGTGGACTATCGTGGACTGAATGCAGTCACGAAGTCAGACACCCACCCGATGCCCTGGATGGACGAACTCCTGGACAAGTTGGGAGGGGTGATCTACCCTACGACCATTGACCTGACAAAGGGGTATTCGCAGGTAGAGTTGACAGACAGAGCTAGGGAGAGGTTGGCCTTCATCACCCCGATAGGCTTATTTGAATTTAAAGTAATGCCTTCCGGAATGAAGAATGCCCCGGTCACTTTCCAAAGGTTGGTGAACCAATTGTTAAATGGTGCTGAGGAGTACGCCGTGGCATACCTGGATGACATTGCTATCTTTAGTGCCAGTTGGGAGGAACACCTTTCCCACCCTAGGGAAGTGCTGGGCAGGATACAGAGGGCCGAACTCACTGTCAAAGCCGAGAAGTGCCAAGTGGCCATGGGAGAGGTGGCATACATCGGGCATGTTGTAGGCCGGGGACAGCTCCGTCCTAACCAAATAAAAATAGAGGTAATCCAGGCGTGGCACAAACCAGAAATGCAGAAGCAGGTCAGGAGTTTTCTTGGGACAACAGGGTACTATAGAACATTTGTACCCAATTACAGTGCCCTGGCTGCACCCCTATCTGACCTGACAAAGAAAAAGATGCCAAAGAAAATTACCTGGGGCCTAGCCTGTGAGACAGCCTTTACTAGACTGAAGGAGGCACTGTGCAGTGCTCCTGTTTTAACAAGTCCTGACTATAGCAAACCCTTTATAGTTCAGACTGATGCCTCAGACGTGGGTATTGGGGCAGTACTGAGTCAGACGTCCAGCCAAGGGAGAGATCACCCATAGCATACCTGAGTAAAAGTTACTTCCCAGGAGCAGGCATACTCCACGGTGGAAAAGGAGTGTTTTGCGCTAGTGTGGCCCTAAAGAAATTAGAGCCATACTTGTGGTGGCAGCCTTTGTATAGAGACTGATCACAACCCCTGGTTTGTCTGACGCAGATGGGGAAAAGCAATGGTAGATTGTTAAGATGGAGTCTTGCTTTGCAAGGGTATGATCTGACAATCGTACATAGAGCTGAAGCCAAGAACCAGAACTTAGATGGCCTGTCTCGCCTCTTTGAGGAGTGAACTGATTTGGGAAGCTCATCCCATGCAGGGATAGAGCCCCCAATTCAGTCTGGGTGGGGAGGATTGTGATATGGACAGCCAGTTCTGAGTACACTATGAGTTTTTGAAATATAAAAATGGTTACTGATTCTCTGCTGAGAAATCTAGTGTTTTTGGAATGACCTCACTCACCCCCACCCCCCGGTCTCAGCTGAAAGATGAAAGCCATGATTTAATTACAGACCAGAACAGGCCTTAATTAAAGGATCTTCATTTTATGGTATTTAGAAGAAGAGCAGGTTATGGCACACTGGTGCGAAATCATAAATGCGTTGATGTCTGTGTGAGAGAGGATGCAGCTGAAGATGAAAGGAGGATCTTGGAAATTTACAACCTTGCTTGGGAAGTTACATGGAAAGGAGTTTACTGACATAACCTTAACTAACTTACCTTAAAAAAATGACAAGATATCCTGGGTGTATTATTTTAATAAACGGAGGAGGAGCTAGGTGACCTCACGCAAGGGGGTTGGCAAAGACAGTTTTTTAAAGAGTATTCTGTTTTCCTTGAGACACAAATGTTTTGGACTCTGAAAAAGCAACATCAGGCAGTGTTAGGAGATAAGTATACTGCGGTAGGAGATTTAGTATGCACTTTTAAACCTGTTTTGTTTGAGATTTTATGGTTCTTGTGATATATAGTTCTGTATTTTATGTTTTACATACTTTTATCTATTTTAGTAAAACTCTATTTTTAGAGCCTACTTGGTCTATCTTTGAATTTCTTTCTTTAACAAGTGAGGTATATATGGTTAAAGCTGACACAGTGTATAAGCTTGAATGGTGATACCAAAAAGATAAGAATTTATTCGGAGGTCTTTATTAGAGTTTTTAAGGGTTCATTTTTGTGCACCTCTTGCTAGCGTACCCAGTGTACAGGCTCAGATAATTCTGTCTTCGGGGGGCCAGATGTCTTTGCCTATGAGCACCTAACCAGCTATACAGAGATGAACCCTTAAAACTATAATAAAGACCTCAGAATAAATTCTTACCTTTTTCCAGTTTGGTATCACCATTCAAGATTATACACTGTGTCGGCAGTAACCAATTTTAGAGTTAAATAAAACCCTGAGAGCCAGTCCTCTTTGAGGTATTAGCTGCCTTTTAGTCCTAATGTCCTGCAGTAGCCTGTTGCTTTTATTCTCCCTTTCTTTCATGTAGCTGCTACTAGCCTATGGAGTGTGCCCTCCCCGAGTGTGCACTTGAAAGTCCTTTAGTGTGTTTTGGTTCTTGACAGAGCCAAGAATAGGTGGCCTTGGCCTAGATAATTTTTGGTTGTGAGCATTAGGAGGCTAGCCAATCCAATTTTTTTTATTTATTTAACTTTTTGTTAACCAGGTACGTGCAGTATTCAATAAACATTGGGTAAGGGTGGAACACTCAGAAATATACCTGTCTCAAGGGCTAATTAGGGCAACAAAGCCACTTGCCCTTTGGGCTCATAGCCCTAATTAGCCCCCTCAATGAGTACATATCCTTATATACCACCTTTGCCCATTAAACTGACTGTACTCTATAACAGGTGCTGCAACCAGCTGGCATTATCATTTTACAAGTTACAGGCTGCTGGTTGTAAAACTCCTAAAAGGCAAATCCAATAAGCAATAACACGACATGGTGTATGGTCATGCGGAATAAATGCACGTCTTAAGTGCAAGGGTTTTAAATAGCTGGTATAGCATAGCAAAATGCTAGGGAAATGGGGTAATGGTAACCATTTTTTGAGTGAGCCCATGACACAGTACACAACATTAATAAAACAATATCATTTTTTAAAATTTTGCTAATCAATCTGTGCCAAGTGCTATGCATTTTCACAACTGATTAGCACTTTCATGTGTCAAACTGCTAATCAGTTTTTTCAGCTTATTTAAAACCCTGCTCAATTGGCTGTTTGGCATAAGATGCAGCCGAGTGTCATTAAACCATTCGAGATGTGCATTTATTCCAGAACAGTCACTCAACCTGGAGAGTGTTATCACGCTTATAAAATGGCATGAATGATGGGAGTTCAGTAAGATAATGAGGTTTCAGTTCACGGTAGTGCAGTTGTGCAAAATAAAAACAAGAGTCTTGGAATGTGGGTAGCCAGTCAGTTTGCAGGCTTTTCCATAGTCATTTTGTAATATAGAAAAGGCAGTTTACAATAGAGCCACCTGTCTACAGCAGAAGAGCTAATGTTTGCTTTTATGTCTCTTTAGCTCTGGAGTACGTATCACCGTCCTGAGCTGGTGCTCTAGGATTGGAAAGAGCATGAAAACCTGCAGTTGGAGTACATTGACCTCTACATCATTCACGCTCCTGTTTCCTTGCAGGTAACTCTTCAGGGAAATGAAGAATGGTTGATAAAACATTATCTAATGCAAGCTAGTAGACATTCCTAGCTGAGGCACTTAATTTCTTTCTCCTTTTACAGTTGTATTTCAATTATATACACATTGCAGTTTTTAAATAAAATATAATTTAAATTTGTGTAGTTCCAGGTTGTGCATTAAGAACAAAGAATGTCTATGGGAGTCCCAGGTTTCTAGGTGTTCACTGGTAGGACAGCAGAACAGTATTCTGAGCAGTCCTGTGTTCAAATTCCAGCTAGGGGGCTTAATTTCCCAAGTTCAAGTTTATTGCAGGAAAACTCAATTGAGCAAGCTCATTCACAAGGAGGTCTTGATTACAGGTTTACAGACAAGTACACAATACATATATAGAATGACATAACAGTAATTAATAAACAGTAAGATTCAATGTACTACATTATGTTCCGGTTATAAAGTGACATTTCTTTCTCTTTTCACAGCTGTATTTTAATATATGCACACCGCACCCTTCAAAATAAAATGTAGTTCAGATTTGTGTTGCTCCAGGTTGTGCATTGTGAAAGAATCATTCCCATGGGATTCCCAGGTTTTGAGTTGTCTTGGTAGCTCAGCTGATATTGCAGAATGGTATTCAGAGCAGGCTTGGGTTCAGAGCCCACCTGGGTGCTTAATTTCTTTTTCCTTTTGCAACTGTAGTTCAATTATTTACACATCACATTCTTGTATATAAAATAAATATTCCTACCTTCACATTTAAAAAAAAAAAAAAGAAAATATCTGATGCTGCCTGATGGCCCAGTGGGTAATGCACTGTACTCCAATACTGGTGACCCAGCTTTGAGAATAGACTCAGGATCTGGGCCTGGGGTGGGTTGCCACACACAGCTGCGCTCCCAGCCAGAGTGTTACTGATGCTGAATTCTCCCACCGCGGCAACCCCTGTGGTACTGGAGCCAAATTCCCGAGTGCAGCAACCCATGTGGTACAGGTGCCAGATTTCCCAGCCGCAGCAACCCCTGTGGTTGCCTGGGATCTAGCTTCCTCCACAGGATGTCATTACTCATGTGGGAGGCCTGTCTGGGATATGCGTGGTGCCACAGCAGGGTCTGTGCAGAGAAGAGTAGAGTTGGAAACTGTTGCCCATCTGTATGATGGTGGCAACTCTCAGCTCCCGTGTTGGACTCCCCGCTCACTTACTGAATTATGCTCTGAAGAGCAAAGGTGGGGATGCCTGCTTTCCACACCCTGCCATGGGGAGTAATCCCTGGGGGACCTGGAGTGAGGGTTGTCCAGATGTGGGACTTGGTGGTAGCCTGCCAAAATGCATGGATGATATCTGCACAGGGAAGAGTGATGAGGGTGTAAAACAAAAAGAGTAAACTTCTGCTAAGTTACAGAGATGATGGCAGATGGTGGAGAGTGCAGAATGGTACTGTTGAATGTTCAAGAAAATGTGTTGCTACAGTAACCTGAGGGTGTGAAGCTCAAGAGTGTTACCCTGAAAATCCCTTCACAAGGCACCATTCTTTTTTCCATAAAAGTTGTTGCGATTTTTGCATTTTTTAACATACCGATGGATTACAGCAATTACAGACTATTGCTCACTACAGTTCCATTTGTCCCACAAACAATACACATTTACAAGATAGTTTTCAACATTTTGGTTAGAGAAGGAGCAAACTATGCTTAATAGTAAGAGGAGGGTTTAGACTTGCATGCCCTAAATACATTTTACACTCAGTTAATACAGTGTCTTTCTTGGGGAATAAGTTCAGCAACAGATGTTATATGCAGTAATAAGTAAGTAGTAAAGAGAGACATGGGGCCCGATTCCAAGATGGGCTATGCCAGCATAAGGCGAGATACGCCAAACCCCATGGCATATCCTGTGACTTATGCCATGCATTATGCCCAGTGGTATTCCAAGTGGCAATCTGCACCATGGCAGATGTGGGCTGCGAAATCCCTGGGTTATGCTACCTGCTACACCACAGCCCGCAACGCCTGGCACAAGTGCAGGTTATGACAGCAACTTTGCCCAATTCTAGGAGGGCTGCTGTCATAACCCACAATTGCCATTCTAGAAGGGGCAGTGGTAGAGCTAAACTCCAACAGCCCGGAGCTGCTCTAAGTGGCAACCAACGGTGCTATCCATCAGTTGCCTGCCCCGTGGCACCACAACACCAGTGCAGCTGTGTTCCTCATGCCCCCAGAGGCATACCCAAGCCCCCAAATGTCAGGAACCCCATGGGTCCATTTCTGGTGTGCCCCGGATGCCTGTGACTCTGTCCTGCCCCTCCCATGCCCCTGGTATGTGCAGAGGTGGTTCAGGGCAGGGGCTTCAGGGCTGCCTGTCAATGGCTATGATTTGTGACATGCAGGTTCTGTATGCCAGGTGTGTGGTGGTAGCCTACGCCATGCGATCCCTGCATGTCGCAAGTGCCAGGACCCTGCCGCCCCGGAATGTGGTGTAGGGTCCCTGGTGGAGTGGTGAATGGCGTGACTTGCAACCGCGTGCAAGTTACACCATTAGTCATCAGTCTATTTAAAGAGAATAGTAACAAAAGTAAGGGAGGGGGAGGTAAAGATGACTAATGGCAGCAGAGTGTTTAATACAGTCAGCCAGCTACTAGTGCATATGGGTCAAGTACTACACAGTTAAGAATATACAGTGGTAGTTTCAGTGAAGTTTCCCAGTACCCCAGTATGACACTCAGTATAGAGGCAGTGACGCGCCACTGTGGTTCTTAATGTGTAGTACAATGCCCGGTACACTAGTGATAAATGCACTTCCTTGGTTGTCCAGAGGATGGCAATCACCACTCACCCTAGAGTGATTGCTTTCCTGGAGTGCCGTGGTGTCCATTTTTCTTTTTATTTCATGCTGCATTTGCTGGCACATGTCACTGTTACAAATTGTTACAATACCTGCCTCACCCGACTCTTGTTAGTAATTATACCGGGGTACCCAGATACTGGGAAACTGTACTGAACGACAACTTGGTTCATGATTTTATCTAATTTTACTTTTTACTGTTTATTTTCAGCATTAGTAGTGATTCTGTCCCCAACTGTGGTGCTTAATAAAGTATAAACAGACAGGAAAAAAATAACAGCAGTCTACCAGCTTTTATATACAGTTCAGAGTGCTAATGTAGACAGGCTAGATAAGGATGCCAAAGGCTAATAATTCCTTGGTATAGTTTCTGCATAACAACATCTGTATCTTATTTGCGTGATATCAATAAAGAAGTTCTTTAAAAAAAAAAATCCGTGTCTGGTATTGTTTTGTGAATTTCAAGTTATTTGGGCATATGCAATTACTTGAGAAAGAGCAGCTTCTATACAGGAGATGAATTTATGGCTGCTTCGATTCTGAAGCATACTTCCATGTAACCACACACTTTGTAACCACACACTTTTTTTTTTTTGTTTTTGTTTTGTTTTTTAATTTTAACATTTATAAAACCAGTTTAAGACGTGACAAGGGTTTTCCCATTGTCATGAACCCCTATTTGGCAGACTTTCACTACAACACTTGACCGGATGAATACATCTATTATGCCATGTTTCACCTTGCATGCTGACAGCGTCTTTACCAATGTGTTAAAGTTTTAAGTAGACTACATGGTATTCTGGGTGTTCTGTAATAATATGTAGCTATCAATACATGTTTTATATCTGTCACCTCGTTGGGATCTTCTACTGTTGCGGTGTGTATCAGGCAAACAGAATAAAGCTAATGAATACACTGTCTCTGATAAACTAGCTATCCGTACTCATTGAGTTAATATATTTCCAATATGAAATAAAATATGACATTCAAAACAGCATGCAGAATAAAAAAACACTCCCAGTTTAGTTTCTATGTGACATTTGCCTGAGTGGAGAAAAACAGAATGTACTGTACATTGACAGTCTAACTACTGAAACTGGGGCCATCTCAATAGAAGCATTCTCTTTTCATTTCAGTTGTCTTTACTGTTTTGAACATCACTATTTTGAGTACCGAACAACTAATGACAGGTCTCATGATACCTTGTGATAAAGTGTGATCTGATTAGGAGACTTTTGTCTTTTTATACCTGGTTGCTAACAAATGTGATTGCCCCCAAAAAAACCTCATGTTTAGATTTTACTTACACTGGGAGCAAAATGTTGCAATAGTGCTGACAAGGATTATAAAAAATTATAAAAAGAGGCTTTGAATAGACAGAACAGAACAAGGCACCCAGAAAAAAGTTTATTCCTGATATTTCTGCTGCTGCTGGCATTTTTTTTTTTTTTTTGCAATACTTAATTTCAACCGAACACCTCATAAAAATTGAAATACAAAACATGGAAAAGTATGGCATGCAGTTATTAGTCTTCCGGTTGAAGGAATACTTTTTGACATGGGACACATTCTGAGAATGGCTGCATCAGTCATGCATGAACAGAAAGTCTCAGCGCCTGGGTGTTGGTAAAAAAAAAAAAAGGTGGGCCCTGTATGAAACTCTGAGATAAAAGGAGGATAAGAATAACCTTCATTTCATCATAAACTTCCACTAATACACTGTATGACAGTGCTGTAAAATTTAGAAATAAAAAGGAAAAGAATCATTGTTTGATTTTTCTTATACTGGGAGCAAACGTTTGCGATAGTGCTGACAAGGACTAGGAAAAAGAGGCTTTGAATAGACAGTTGGAACAGAACACGGCACCTGTGAAAAATAAAACTTTTATTCCCATTACATGGCTGCAGGAATTAATCATGAAGAATGTCAGATTGTAGCAGCAAAGCTGCACCCTTCAGGGAATAGGAAAGTAGCTATCCAATTGTACCCATTCATGTACATTGGGGTCCTTCAAATGTGTAGAAATTTAAATCAATCACCAGTAATGAAGTAAACAGTAAAATATGGTCCCTCATTGGAGCAGCTGGCCCTTCCTCAGTCACAAAAAGGTATGAATGAAATGAAGAAGTGATTCTATAGTGACACCTGACTGGCTAACCAGCAGCCAATCAGGTATCACTATAGGAGCACTTAATTTCATTCACATGTCTTGTGACTGATGAGGAGCAAGTGGCTCCAGCATATAGTAGTACAGTTTTCAAATGGGATATTCTTTTACTTTTGTGGGTTGTTCAGGTAAGAGGTATCTGGAGGCTACTGAGTATGCTGGGTGGGTGGAGGGACTATAAAACTGGTGAGATTTGCCATAATCTAGGGTGGTGGGAAGGTCAGAAACTATTGAGTTGGCGCCAGATGTTACAAAACGTTCATCTCACTGAAACTACTGGGATGTTTGTAGTCTAAAATAAATAGATAGATGAGGAGAATCATTGCTGTTTTGTCATTTATTTAGATTTCTTTGAGGCTGTGCTGTGTTTTACTTTTTGTAATGTTTGTAATCTTTATGATACTATTCTGCTTTGTACTGTAGTTCTGACAATTCTATCCCTAACCCAAAGTCTTTCACTCACTCATTGTCTTGCTCGTGTCTCACATGCTGTCACAGACTCACACACACTCACATACACAGTCTCCTGTCATGCAGAGAGTGTTTTCCTTTTATTTCTGTATTGTACAACACTGTCATATAGTGCATGTGATGTTTGTGATGAAATGAAGATTGCTCCTATTTTTCTTCTATCTCTGAGTTTCATGTGAGACCCACCTTTTTCTATTTCTATACCTGATCGCTGAGACGGAGTCTCGAAGGGCAGTCTGAGAAAAGTCAAATCAATGTGTCCAATCACAAAACTATTCCTTCAAATGGAAGAATAACTGCAGTGTCCATTATCCTAATCGTAAACTGTGAAAGCAATTTTGAATCCAAAGTTAACTACTGTTATTGAAAAAATTGAAGCATCATTTGTTGAGTAACTTGCAATGTCACTGCTATTTTAAATAATCATATTGTATTCCTTGTCTAATATGTTATGTATTTGTATCTCTGTATTAAGTAAATGTAAAGTCATCTTTTGTAAAACATCTTGTGACTGTTTTACAGTCTCGGGTTCCATATGAAAAAAGGGACTTGGCTCATATGTTTATCCGGTTAACAAAATAAATAAATAAATAAACTGTAGTGTTGCTGACATTTTTTAGTTTTTTATCTCTGTCTCTGTATAATGGCATGAGTACCTCACATCTATGCTAGAGGTAGAAGACTACGTTTGCTGGCAAAGGTACCTATCTTCTGAGCTCCTTTCTTCTAGGTTTGCTTGTAAGGACAGAGCAAGGAACAACATTATCAGAGCAAGGAGTAAAATTAAGGCTTCTTTTGGCTAGGCAGATTTACTGAGTATACTATTTTCTTATGTGCTTACAGGTTTTGTTACTGTTTTTTGCTTACCTATTAGTGTTTTATTGTTCTCTGATTCAAATAGCTTTTGCAGGGTATACTTTCTGCTACATTATTACAGGGTGCCTACAGGTTTGCTACTATTTTGTGCTTATGAATTACTGCTTTATTTTCTTGGATTCAAATTGCTTCTTTGCAGGGTATATTTTCTGTGGAATTGTTCAAGGTAGTGCCTACAGGTTTTGTTACTGTGCTGTGCCTACAGGTGTCACAGTTTACTGCTTTATTTTTCTCTGATTTAAATTTTTTTTTTGCAGGGTATATTTTCTAAATAGTTACAGCGTGTGCTTGTAGGTTAATACTGTGTTGTGCTTACAGATTACTGCTTTATTTTTTCTGTTTCGAGGTTTTTTTGCAAGGTATATTTTCTGTTCAATTGTTGTGCATGTTGTGCTCATAAGTTGTTACTTTTGTGCTTACAGATTACTGCTTTATTTGTGTCTGATTAAAATTGTTTTTGCAAGGTATATCTTCTGTTAAGTTGTTCTGCATGTTGTGCTTACAGGTTTTGTTACTTTTGTGCTTACAGATTACTGCTTTAATTTTCTCTGTAGCAAAGTGTTTTTACAGGGTATATCTCCTATTAAATTGTTACAGGTGGTGCTTACAGCTTTTGTTACTTTTGTGCTTATTGGTTTTACAGTTTTATCTATCATTAGGCTAAGCTTTCAGAGCTAATTACAGGAGCACATATGAGATACAGACTGAGGGATAGCATCTGCATTTGTTGTTGGTTGATTGTTTCTGCTCTTACCTCCTTGTTTCTTTCATCCATGGTTCTTCTTTTTCAGCAGGGGAAGGGCCTGCCCACCTACCCCATTCCCCAACCACCCCATGCTACACTCCTTTTATAGAGTAGCACACTCATGATATTTCCTGTGGCAAAGCAGGAAGGGGAGGATCGGAGGAGTATCCACACAGTGACTTCACTTAAAGGGACACAGTTAATTTAACGTAATATAAAATGTTATACAACAGCAAACAAATGAAAATGTATATATATTTAAAAAAAAAATTAAACCCTTTGCTTTCATTTTCCTTCTAATTACTTAGACCAGGTTCTAAACTTGGCAACTCAACTGGAATGGATTATTAACTGCAGGTACTGTGGGACACTTTTCAAAAGGGCAGTTATACAGGATTTAAGATGCTGTCCACATGCTGATAATCGAGATCTAAGGGCTCAGCTCTGGCAGCATGGGCAGAAATTGTGCATCTCAAATTACATATTCATGAGGAAATTATTACAAGAACTTACTGCCATTTCCCCAACATCCATCTGAAGCACCTCATCTGCAGAGGGTGGTTGGTCTGGGAGGTTGGCAGGTAGTTAGGAGGGGCAAATCGGGTGCCCCATCACTCAGTGCTCACCAGTGTACCACCTCCACAAACCATATAAACTACAAATAGGTATCTGCCTCTATCTCCAAAATCAAACAAAGGGGTAGAGGACACTGCAGAGCAGGACACTGCAGCACAGGAGCTAGCTCTACAAAACTCACCCATAATAGGGACCAAAACAAAAAAGGCAAACAAGAAATCCAAAACATTTCTGATCATAGGAGACTCCATGATTTAGGGAGTTGATATCTACCTCTGGACGGGGATAATGGTCAGATGTCTCTCAGCTACATCAGCATGGAGAGACACTGACTGCATTGCTAAAATCGCAGGAAGCAGGAGCAAACATCAACATCCTTTTATACATAGGGACTAACAATCTCACCAGCCAGTCAGTTGTGGAGACCAAGGAACACCTGACCAGGCTGGGAGACAAACTGTCATCCATTTTGTCTGGCATCTCCTTCACTGTGGTCCTATCTGTCTGGGAGAGGGAAGCAGATGGGTGAAAGGTCAAAGAAGAGGAGATAGGGAGCTAAACATGTGGCTCAAAGGCTGGTGCCAGGAAAAGCGACAAATCTGAAGGTAACTGGCAACAGTTTTGAAGCAAACATTCTTTAAATCCAATGGACTGCATCTGACTAAGGAGGAGTCAGTGCATTGAGGCAGAAGTTCGATGGCTTTGCAAATATGTAAACTAGCAAATGGGGAGAGGGTGCAGAACCCAATACATCAAACAGGAAGAGCACCTCTCCCCTCTGCTAGTGACCAAACAGAAGTTCAGCATGTTTGTAGTTCATTTGCATCACCAAGTGAGGAAAAGATCTGCTCCCATACAACACGCATGGGAAAAGCTGGACCTCGCCCCACAACCAATGCACTGAAATCTGGCCAATGGAAAATCCTGTACACAAATGCCCACAGTCTGAGAAACAATATCACAGGCCTGGAGGCAACAATGACAGAGGCTAAACTGGACATAGTAGCCATTAGCAAGACATGGTTCATCAGTAACAACACTAGGAGACTACAGTACTATGTACTGTTCAGAAGAGACCAAGGTGAAAAGGGGGAGGGTGACCCTTTATGTCAACGAAAATATCAAAGCTATAGAAATTCAGAATATACATAAGGAGCCAGAAGAACTGTGGGTCACCCTAGAAACAGAAAATGGGACAGCCGTACAAACTGGATTTGTTTACAGGCCTCAGACCTGGGAGGACATAGTCACATTACTGTTGGAAGATGTACAAAACATGACAGCTAAAGGGAGGTTCTGCTAATGGGAGACTTCAGCATGCCAGATACAGATTGAGCAATACCAGTCAGAACATCCACCAGAACTAGACACATAGTGGATTCCTGCAACAGAGGACCTCAAACAGCTGGTACAACAACTCACAAGAGATAGAGCTGTCCTGGATTTAGTACTGACTAATGGGGAAAGGATCACAGATCTCTAGGTAGAAGGTCGCGGAGCCAGTGACCATCACATGATATGGTTCAATTTGTTCACTAGAACTAAATCATCCCATTTCAAGGCAAAAATATGGGACTTCAGAGGAGCTGATTTTTATAAGATGGCGAGCAGAGTTAAGCTAGCCGTGGCAAAAAGAAATACAGGTGAGGGGGTACAGGAAAAGTGGGCAAGCATTAAGGATGCAATACTTGAAGCAACATCCCATTGTTGTTTAGGGAGAAAAACAAGAGCAAAAGGAGGAGGAAACCATTTTGGTTCTCAAAAACAATAGCAGAAAAGGTCAGAGCCAAAAGGCTGGCCTTCAGGAAATATAAGGGAATGCAGTGGGATGAAAATAGGGAGTCATACCAAACTTCCCTAAGGGAAGCAGGGAAGGCAGTAAGACAGGCAAAGGCCCAAACTGAGTAAACACTAGCATGAACAGTAAAAGAAGGGGGGCAAGACTTTCTATAGATACATTAGTGAAAGGAGAAAGTCCAGAGGGGATATTGCTAAGATCAAAGGGGATAAGGGGTGTCACTCAGAGGCCAGCTCTGGGATAATAAATCAGATTCTTCTATGTCTACAATGTTAACCAGAGATACCACTCACAAGCAGTCATAAGGTATAATGTATTATACTCACGCCAAGCATGTAACAGAGAAAATCACAAATCACAGGTTAATTGCCAGTCACAGAAGAATGTACAGTTCTCTAGAAAGGAGAATTGTTATGCACAGTGTTATATAGAAAGATAACATCTAAATAGCAGATATAAAGAACCTTATGTATTGGCTCTATATTATAAACAATGCTACACAATACATGCTCTATTGGATAATTACTTGGGAGGCGGAATTACTAATTAGTCTAGTATAAGACAAGAAATAATGCTTATGTTAGCATGAACCTTAGACAAAGAGAATGCTGACACTTCCAATCTACATGTGGTATTACTTTGCTTAGATGAGAGTCTAAATAAAGAATCTTAGATGAGAGTCTAAATAAAGAATCTCTCTCTCTGTCAGCAGAGACAAACTATTACACATGGCATATCTACCTGAGAGCAAAACACACACTACATATAATTATATGAAAATATAGGTACACAGTAATCACTGATGATCCCCCAGAGTCATCATATCAGTAATTAGATTATATATGGAATATATATGAAAGACAAACACAATCAAGGGAAATGCATTATAGTGAGGTATAATGAATCATGCATGATATAATTCTATAAAAATATAGCATTAGTAGCAAAGCACATTCCTGGCACCCATGCTTTTATGATGGGTGCCCAAATCTACAATGGTTGTGCAAAATAGCAGTATCACAGTATAACAGACAGAGATATAGTGTAAGGCATGTGGGCAATAGGGGGCATAACCCAGGTGCAGCAGGGGGAATGTGTAGAGGAGGACCAATGAAAAGCAAATAGATATGTCTGCTCAGTATTTACTGAGGAGAAGGTAGGGCAGGGCCCACAGCTCAGCACCATAGAAACGTAGAAACATAGACTTTGATGGCAGATAAGGACCGCTAGGCCCATCTAGTCTGCCCATTTCCCTACCTACAGGATAGGCCGCAGATCCTATTTAACCAACGGCCTATATCTTCCTGCCCCCACAAGAATTGCCTTATGTCTGTCCCATGCATTCTTGAATTCTCCACAGTTTTAGACTCCACAACTTCCTCAGGAAGGCTGTTCCATGCATCCACTACCCTCTGTGAAATAATACTTCTCACATTGCCCCTGAACCGCCTCTCCTTCTATCTTTAAATTATGTCCCTTGTTCTTGCAAGTCTCTTTTTCTGAAAGATGCTACCCTCTTGGACTTTGTTGATTCCTTGAGGTACTTGAAAGTTTCTATCATGTCCACCCTCCCTTCTTTCCTCAAGGGTATACATATTAAGCTCCTTTAGTCTCTCCTCATAATGGCTTCTCTTGCAGACCCTGTACCATTTTAGTTGCCCTCCTCTGACTGCCTCTATCCTGTCTATGTCCTTGCGGAGATGGGGTCTCCAGAACTGGACACAGTATTCCAGATGGGGTCTCACCAACTGTCTGTACAGAGGGATAACAACTTCCTGTTTTCTGCTGCTGATGCCTCTCCTATACATCCCAGTATGCCCCGGCCCTCCCTACTGCCTTCTCACATTGCTTGCTAACCTTAAGGTCATCTGATATGATTACCCCCAGGTCCCTTTCCTGTTTTGTTGTTGTTACTACCTCCCACCCATTGTGTATTCTTCCCTGGGTTCTTGTTTCCCAGGTGCATTATTTTGCACTTTTGCATTGAACTTAGCTGCCATACGCCAGACCATTCCTCCAACCTTGCCAAGTCCTTTTCATCCTTTCCACGCCTCCTTGTGTATCAACCCTGTTGCAGATCTTTGTGTCATCTGCAAAAGGCATACTTTTCCTTCCAGTCCCTCTGCAATACCACTGATGAAGACATTAAAAAGGACTGGACCCAATACTGAACCCTCGGCACTACTAGTAACCGCCTCTTTCTTCAGAGTGGACTCCATTTACAATTACCTTCTGTGTCCTGTTGTCCAGCCAATGTTTTACCTAGGCTACCACCCTGGGACCCACTCCCAGGCTGGTTAATTTGACTAATAATCTTATGTGTGGACTGTGTCAAATGCCTTGCTAAAGTCTAGGTAGGCCATGTCCACAGCCCCTCCCTGGTCTACTACTTTGGTCACCCAGTCAAAGAAATCTATTAGATCTGCCTGACATGACCTTCCCCTGTAGAACCCATGCATGCTGGGATCCTGTGCTCCACTGACCTCTAGGTACTCAACTATTCTTTCCTTCAGAAGTGACTCCATCACTTTCCCTACCACAGAGGTCAGACTGACAGGTCTGTAGTTTCCTGCCTCTGTCTTGGTCCCACTTTTGTAAAGGGGAATCACATCCGCCTTCCTCCAGTCCTCGGGTACCACACCATCCTCCCATGATTTATTAAAAAGAGTAGCCAGTGGTTTCACTAGTTCCTTCCTTAATTCTTTTAGAATTCTGGGGTGAATTCCATCAGGACCCATTGCTTTGTCCACCTTCAGTTTTAGGAGTTCTTGCAGAACCCTTTCTTCTGTGAAAGGACTGGGATCGACCCCCCTATCAAGAGTGCTTCTGTTAATTGGATTAGGCACTTCCTCCCTCTTTAGAATACTGAGCAGAAATATTCGTTCAGTATTCCTGCTTTTCACTGTCCCCTCTGTCCACCCACACGCTTATTCTATTCAGCCTCACTATCCCTCCCTTTGTCTTTCTAATGCTGCTGATGTACCTATAAAAGGTTTTATCCCCTTCTTAACTGAGTTGGCTATCTTTTCCTCAGTTTGGGCCTTTGCTATTCTGACTTCCCTCCCTGCTTCTTTCTGCCTTAACTGGTACAGCTCTCTGTCCTGCTCCTTCTGTGTTTCCTTATACTTCTGGAATGCTATCTTTTTCTTCCTGACTTTCACAGCCACCTCTCTTGAGAACCATAGTGGCTTTTTCTTTCGTTTTGATTTGTTTATTTGCTTCACACAAAGGCTTGTTGCCTCTGTGATGGCAGTTTTGATAATTCCCATTGTTGCTCCACACCTCCTTCTAGCCTGTTTGCTAGTGCTTTCTAAGTACTCTCCATCTTGCCAAAGTCAGCCCTCCTAAAGTCCAGTACCCTCACTTTTGTATGGCTTGACTCTGTAGCTGAGTTTAACGTGAACCACACTATTTGATGGTCACTTGTCCCCAGATGGCAACCCACTTCTAGATCTGAGATCCTCTCACTACCCCGCTTGAGAGTACGAGGTCTAAGATTGCTCCTCACGAGTGGGTTCAAACTAGCTGTCTAATGCCTGCCACCTGTAGGGCGTCAAGAATGGCTCCTGCTCTTGGATGTCGCTGCAGCAAATGTGCTCCAGTTAACATCTGGCATATTCAGGTCTCCCATCAACAGTATCTCCCTTTCTCTGCCATTCTAAGAATGCCTTCCATCATATCCTTGTCCATTCCTTCCCCCTGACATGGGGGTCTGTACACAACCCCTGTGCAGATTGTGGTGCCCTTTCCAGTCTCCAGGGTGACCCACAGTGCCTCCTCTCCTCCCTGTTTACTCTTTTGTTCAGTTGCTTTTATCCCTTCCTTTACATAGAGAGCTACTCCTCCCCCTCTTCTTCCCTGCCTGTCTCTCCTGTAGGTTATGTACCCTGGTATGTTAACATCCCAGTCATGATTCTCTGTGTACCATGTTTCTGTGACTGCTATGATATCCAGGTATCCCTCTTCCATTAAGGCCACCAGCTCAGGGAGCTTGTTGCCCAGACTACGGGCATTGGTACTCATTACCCTCCATTTCCTGATGGCCTTACCCGCTTTTGGACATGGACACAGAGGGAAGGGGTGGGGGGTATGCATAAGTCCCTTCACAAAATAACGGGTCCTACAAGAACTCACTAAGCTCAGGGTGGACAAGGTAATAGGACCTGATAGCATACATCCCAAGGTACTAAATGAGCGAAGGGTGGAACTAGCAGAGCCATTATCAGAACTGTTCAATGAGTCTCTGAGCACAAGAGAGGTCCCAGCAGACTGGAGAAGGGTTTATGTGATCCTGCTCCACAAAAGTGGCAGCAGGGAGGAGGCAGGGACTTACAGACCAGTCAGTCTTACGTCGGTAGTGGGCAAGATTAAGGAAAATATAATGCAACACCTGGAATCCATAACAGCACAGGATCCAAAACAGCATGGGTTTACAACAGGAAGGTCTTATCAAACTAATCTCATAGATTTCTTTTACTGGGTAACCAGAATGGTGGACCAAGGGGGTGCAGTTGATGTTGCCTACCTTGACTTCATCAAAGCTTTCAATACTGTTCCACATAGAAGATTGATTAATAAACTGGGTAGGCTCAAGTGGGTCAGAAGTTGGTCAAGTGGGTGGCAAACTGGTTGGCGGGCAGAAAACAGAGAGTGGCGGTAAATGGTATATAATCAGAAGAGATGCAAGTCAGAGGTGGGATACCTAAAGGATCAGTCCTGGGGCCAGTTTTCTTTAATATCCTCATCAGTGACATTGCAGATGGACTGGAGGGTAAGGTTTGCCTGTTTGCAGATGGCACCAAGATCTGATACAGAGTAGATGATCCAGATGGGGTGGGCAGAATGAGAAGAGATCTGGAAAAACTGGCAAATGGTCTGTAGTGTGGCAACTGGGGTTTAATGCAAAGAAGTGCAAGATCATGCACGAGGGAAGACCCTAAAGCTACCTATGGGTTGGGAGGGGAGTTGCTGGCAATCACAAGGGAAGAAAGAGTCTTCATCATCGCAGATGACCTGAACTCATCCAAGCAGACCACTAAAGCTGTAAGTAAGGCTAGAGGGATGTTGGGGTGTATTAGCAGGGGTACCACAAGTCATAAGAGGGAGGTAATAATCTGTCTTTGCAAGACACTGGATGGCCCCATCTGGAGTACTGTGTGCAGTGCTGGAGGCTGCACCTGCACAAGGATATTAACAACATGGAGGCAGTCCAGAGAAAGGCAACTGAAATGGTGCAGGAACTGCATCAGAAAACATATGAGCATAGATTAACTGAACTCAGTATGTATACCCTAGAACAAATGCGGGAGAGAGGTTATATGGTCGAAACATTCACATATCTTAAGGGCATTAACAAGGTGAAAGAGTTCAACATGTTTTGATATAAGAAAAACAGCAGAACAAGAGGACACAGCATGAAATTTAAGGGAAGCTGATTAAGGGGTAATGTGAGGAAGTTATTTTTCACAGAAAGGGTGGTGGATGCATGGAACGTCCTACCTCAGGAAGTGGTGGATATGAATACAGTGCAGAGCTTTGAACAGGCATGGGATAGGCATAAGGGAGCAATACAGAGGAGTATGAAGAAATAGGCCATTAAAAGAGTAAAGGCCTATGGCACATTCATAAGGTAGGAAAAATGGACAGACTGGATGGGCCTTGTGGTCCTTATCTGCAGTCAACTTCTATGTGTCTATGTTTCTATGTAAATGTCTCTTTTAATACTACCTATGATGTTGAGCTGTCTTTGATGCTTCCTCACTACTGTATATACTGTATGCCAAGAGTCTAAAATAATCAGTAATTATAATATCCAGGTCATTGCATTGATCGGTGGCTGTAAGTGTCATCCCTTTTAATGTTTATATAAATCTCTTATTCTTTCTCCCCCCAATATAGCACTTTGCATTTTTCAGGATTAAATTTCATAGAATTTATACATGCTGATATGCAGAGCCATAGGGTGGCTCAAAATATTGATGGTACCCAAGATTAATTTTTTTAAGATGCCAGGGGTCTGAGGGCTGGCAGGACCCCAGACGCTGTAGGTGTTAGCTATTCTAGGGATTTATGCAATAAAAGTAAACACATTTGTTTTTCATCAAAACTATACTGTGGAGCAATATGGTGAATGTGTGACAGACAAAAGACTCATGGGAACCTCAAGCTAACCTGTTGACCTTGGCGCTTGTCTGCCAAAAACATCTGGACAAATTCCAGAGGTTCATGCCAGCTACAGAAGTTGTTGTTTGAAAAAGTATGGGAGGGCATCTGAGGTAAAATTCACAAAGTTAGTAATCCATTTGCCTGTTTGTTTATTGCTCTTTTTTCATCCAGGATTACTAGTAGATTGACCCAGTCTACCTGTTGTACTGATTTGATAACTATTAACTGGGGCTACAATGATGGATTACACTGGGGAAAAGAGAGAAAAATACTGGTCTATTTCAGTAAATAAATGTTCAGACTGCAAAATGTGCGGACTGAATTGCTATGTGAAGTGAGTGGCATTGTTAAACATAAGTGCTATGCCAGCCAACAATTAGCAGCTCATTAAATATGGGTTTGGTAGGGCATGATAATCAGCTCAGCAGATAGCTTGTTATACAGCTCATTAGGACACAAGATGAAGGACTTTTCCAACCTCAGAGGTACAGGCAGGGGTTATGGGATAGAAACCCCTCACAGGGAGATTTAAAGGCAGAGTGGCAGAGGGACTCTTTCTTTTTACCACCCTCCTATGCCTCAGCCCCAACTAACTCCTCAATCCCCAACTAACTCCTCAATCTCCATCTTCTGTACTTCAAGTCAGAACAGCAAAATGGCAGAGGAATTCATTTTTACTTTTATTTACTTGTTTTCTTATTGATTTCATTTTTTTTTTTTTTTTTTTTTTTTACTTTATTTCTTTATCCTCCTTCCTGCTCTTGGAGCCCTCTCCTTCCTTCCTCTCAACCTCCGATTCCACCTCGGGGGGATCTGCCCCTAGAGTGCCTCCTCCTCCTCCTGCACAGTGGGGTCTGTCCTCTTCTGGTGGTCCTGGATGGTACCGAGAGGCTACCATCTAGGGCTTACCGAGGTATTTTCCCTTTCTCCCTGGTTTCCTACCCTCTGGGGCCTGAGCAGCTAGGACATCGTCCGGGGGTGCGCTGGCCTTGCGCACGCTAGAGCACTCATACGCGACGCCCCTCCCTGACTATTGGAACGGAGCCGCCCATCCTCTATTGTCGGTGCTTCCACTGGCTACGAGGGTGATGTAGAACGCGGAAGCGTTCTAGGTTCCCACCCCTGAGGGAGGAGAGCATCCATTGGGACGCTCGATCCTCCTTCCCCCCCGCCGACCCCCAGCCACCCGAGTCCGTTCCTGAACCCGGGTCGCCGGCGCAGCGCGAGGTGTGGCGTCCAGCGCCTCAGTGCCACCGGGCCAGCTTTGATTTCATTTTTTAATAGCAGTAAACACTTTTTTTTTTTGGAAGAGGTTGGCACACTAAATACTGTGTATGTGGTTACATTCAACTACTGTATATCACTGACTGAATCCAGACTGCAAACATTGTTACAAGTGATGCAGAAATATTTGTATCAGGAGCCTGTGTGTTTGATGCATTGCTATAAATGTTCACTTTGATAACTGAAACAGTGAAACAGTTTAGGTATAGTAAATAAAATGTTGCAAAGGAAACATTTGGTACAGTGTATCAAGTTTCTTTGATACACTACATGAGCAAAACTTGTAGCAACTATATCAAGATGTTAATGTCTTCTGAATACATGCAGTTTAATTTTTCAAGAGATGGGTTACCATTATTTTTAGTAATAATTTAAGTGCCATACTTCTCAAACTCCTGCATTACAAATTAGGGACAATGATTAAAAAAATAGGGGACAATATACTAAAATGACATACACATCATAAGAAATTGTAATATTAGTTTAAGTATTTTGTGGCATTTTCTGAGGGGAACCAGACTGCACCACTAAAGTATGGCATTATTTTAAGCTTTTAATCTTTGAATCCTATCTTCCCTATGATTTGAATCCCTATTCTTCTCTAACAGAAATTTGGGATAGATGGTGAAAACTTTTGAGCTCAAATCAGGGACATCCCGGAAAATCAAGGGCCAGTTATCTATTTATACAGTAAATTCAAAACAAGGAATAGATCATTAGATGTTTCTTGCCACATTACTTATTCTGAAATTCACTAAATTGTATTGTAATGTATTTGATACCTGATAGTTGATTTGTGGATAATTTATAAAATATATTGGGCTGGATCAACATAGAAGGCAGAGGGTGAGCTGGGGAGCATAGATGTTAGCTAGTGTTGCCTGTTTGCCATGTATTGTTCCTCTTACGAAGATGTACCTCACCCCCAGGTCTGCAAAGGTCTCTTCCTCTTCAAATGGAAGATTGGCTGCAATAAGAATGACTACTCCCCTCTTTTTCCCTTTTTCTAGGGAGGTATGATAAAGCATAGGGAAGTTCTTGGTCTTTAGTTTGACAGCTTCCTAGGGGGGAGAAGTGTGTCTCCTGCAGGAAAATGATAGGGTTTTTTTGCTCCATCAGAAATTTATGAATCCTTTTTCTTTTAATTGGACTGTTCATACCATTCACATTGTATGATATTATTCTAGTGCTGTGTCCTGCCATTTGCTACTGTCACTGTCTACTCAGGCAGTACCCTATTTCAATTCTGAACCAACACACACAATTGAGTACTATCATAAAATGAACACACACTCTGCTTAAGCAGGTATCATATAACTATTTACACTGCTAATTTTTCAGTCATCTACAGGTATTCAAACAATTTTATTGTTAGAAGAAGAGAAGAAAAAAACAACCTGTACTTCCTTGGTCAGGCCTCTTTAAGAGGTCTGGGCTAGCCTTCTTAGGCACCCTGTTACCAGCTGCTCTGCTAGTTTTACACCTGATTTCTGGATCAGGATCTTTCCTAGATGGGTATACTGATGTCCATGCTTTTGCTGGTATCTATAATCAGTTCATAGCCTGTCCGAATCACAGTCTACGCCAGGCCAACCCCCTATTTGCTCTTTAAGATTTGCCAAGCTGTACCCGACTCTTATATTTGCCAATTAGCATTCCCCCACCAAAACATAAAATTTGCTTCTTAATCCCAGTACTGAGTATTTGAGAAGGCTCCAGTGCTAGGTGTTGCTATTCTGGTACCTCTAGTTCATGTATTTTATATGACCCAGGTGCCTAGTTCCCCCCCCCCAAGTTGTCCTCAAGCACAATTCCCTGCCCCCGCCTATCTAGAGAGTAGTCTGGGCCGTATAGCGTTTTCCTGTTTCTGATTACCACAATAGGTTAGGGTACAGCTATAAGAAGGCATTAGGGGATCTATCCGCCCTTATTGTTTACTGTCCTTTCCAGATTTTCTGACTCTCAGAACTGTTTTAACCTTTACTCTCTAAGCCCTTTTCTGCCCCTCCAGGTTTGATTTAACGGTTCTCCAGCTCCCCTCTCAGCAGGCCCCCCCTTCTCTCTTCCCCTCCACATCTCCCTCAGCCTGGTGAATTCCTTATACGATCCCCAGGGTCTATGCCATATGCGCTCTACTCCCTTGATAGAATCCTTCTTGTGCAGGTAGTGATTATATTACCCATTCGAGCCCAGGGATGACTCGTGCCAGCAGAGGAGCCCTTCTCTACAGATCGATCAACTGTTTCCTCCCCTCCCCTCCCTCCTCCTCCCGCCCACTCCCCGCCAGAGTACCCCGCATGCGCACCATGCTCTTCTTTCCTTGATCTGTCATGACACCCTCCCTCCTTTTACCCCTGTTCATATCACCCCATCCATATTAACAATTTGTACATAGAGTGACTGGGTAGGTTTCTACTAGTATTAATTCCTCTCTAATATCTGAGTCCATATATATCCAGTCTCTCCATTTGCACAATTCAAAGATGGGAGCACACAGTCCCGGGTCAAGGCCCATACCTCGAGCTGCGCCGGGGTGGCCATGTTCTACTTCCTCTGGAAGCGCGGGTGCATCTACGAAGCCCGGGCATTAGATTAAGAGGAATCAGAGATGTGGACAAAAAGCAATCAAACCAGGGGGGTCCCTAAAAGAGAAAAAAGTCAAGCAGTAATTGTACTTGCGTTTAACTATTGTGTCCCTGATGTCCGATTGACGCCTTCTGGGAGGACGAGGCCCTGGTGCTCCTCTTCTTGGTCTCCCTGTATCTGTAACTTTACTCCCAGACAATACGCCTGCAGGAGAGCTGTAACATCTGATCGTAGATTGGTGTGTGGGTGGTTGCTTTCCTTCCGCTTGTGTCCTTTCTGAGCCACGTCCACGCTACTTTGAGGACCTCTTTCAGTTGCTCTTTCTCAGGGATGGGGTAGTAATGCCTAGATTATCCAGAAGCGTTTTGCCACGGGAGGTCTGCAAAGATCTTGGGGCCTCATTCTGTTCTCCACTCTTAGTCGTGCAGGGAACAAAATCTGCACTTTTAATATTTTTATTTCTGAGCTGTTTAACGACTGGTCAAAGGAGCTGTCTCTGTTCCAGCACCTGAGAGGTATAGTCGCGATTGTAATCTTGTTGTCTTGGTACTTAAGCTTCTTCTGCTTCCGTGCTCTACTGATCAGCTCTTCTTTTGTTGGAGTAGAGGGTTAATTAGCTATTATTGATCGCGTCTCGCCCCTGCATTGGATGGTTTCGGGAGAGAGATCTGTGCACCCTGTCCATGCTGAGGTCCAAATCCAGAGGGAGAGCGAGAGTTTGAGCAGTGTTCAAGGGAGGCAGCCATACTCTGTGCTCCATTCTCAGCACCTTCTGGCACTCTCTGTAAATTTTATATTTTGTTTCCTGTTCCTGCCTCCAAGTCATCAAGTTTAGCACTTATGTAACCCCCTGTTACCCGGGGTTACTAGAATCCCAGTAAGACTTAGTGGTAGGCAGGGAAGGCAGCTTGTGAAACTCCAGTTAAATGGATTTCACACTGTCTCACTCTGTTCTTAGTCTCAGCTGAGACTGAGGGATGACATCACCATAGAACTCTCACAGCTGCATGAGCCACACTGGAATGCTGCAGTTGGAAGTTAGGATAGAATGTTGGGAATTTTGAACAGTGTCTGTGTGCAGTCTTGGGGAGAGACAGCAGCAGTTCAGTGTGCAGGTCTCAGAGCTTTAAGCTCTGTTTTAGAGCTACTGTTACAAGGCGTGTTCCACTGTAAGAGGGACAAACTGATTGCTGAAGTGGTGAGACCGCTGTCACTGGTCCATGTGCCCTCCTGAGAGATGAGGGGAAGGTTTGTTTGTCTTCCAGGGGCAAGCCTCCTGGTTCCAAGCAGGAAGAAGCTGCCTATTTCAAGTTGTGCTGCGGCACAAGAAGCTCAGAGAGAGATTCCTGTGGAAGAATCGCCTGAGGGGCACCTGCAACCAAAGGGTGAGTTCGCTCTGACAGAGGGTCAGTGTTTTTCACCTGAACTGTTGAAACGTGGGGATTGGACTACTTAATCTGTAGGAGGTCTAGTATAATATACATTGCCAGTTAACTCAAGTAGGTTCAAGTCCAGCACAAAGAGTGAAGTAAAGTGGGGATTGGACTGCTTAATCAGTGGGGGGCCTAGAGCAATGGGCTATGCCAATTAAAAGTATGTTCAAGTCCAGCACAAAGGGAAAGCAAGACAAGTAGAGGAAATGTGACATACATTTAGCCATAATCTACATTGCCAAGCTTTACAGTAGGAGGTGTTTACTGTCCAGAGAAATGGCCGGTATGAATTAGGAAGCGAGAGGTGGAGACCTCCATCAGTAGTAACCAGATTCACCTTACGGATTTGCTCTTGTGGCAACTTTACTTTTTCTCAGATACTTGGCCAGTGCCTGAGGAAAGTACCCAGACTGGGATTAAAAGGAAAATTCCTGATAGAGCTGAGGTGCTCTTAGGTGGTTTAGGGAGCCACCAGAAAATGTTTCCATGACATTTGAAGGTGTCTGAGTGGCCGGCAAGGGCCAAGCCAGGAAAACCCAGAATGGTGTACAAGTTCGGCAGTGTACCCAAAGCAGCGTGCAAGTCCAGGCTGTGTGCCCGGTCGGTTCAGAGCCTGAGGGCTGAAGTGTTGAAGAAGTGTTCTTGATTCTTTTAATCTGCATTACCAGGAATGTAGCCCCGTGGGGTTCCATCTATGCTTTGTTTATTCTGTTTGGATGTGAATAAAGCCACACTTTAGAATCCCATTCCTGGTATTGGACATTACAGTTATTGCTTCCTGTGTTCGGAGTTATTTGGGTGCCCCTGTGCAGAGTAGCCAAACCCTAGCCTTTGTGCCAAGTGACCTATTCTCCTGAATCCAGTCCCCACCTGATACTGTTGTCAGATTCAAACAGCATACCGCTTGTCGCTTGAAAATGATGGGGTGGGCATTACACTTAATTCCATCTCTTTCGCAAACAGATAGAGGAGGAGATGGTCCTGCCGATCAGCCTGTTCTACTACTGCTGTCAGGCCCAGTTCCACCTGATCCGTTCAGTGCTCTATACCACTGAGCTCCGAGCGGAGATCGGTAAGAGTTTGGTCTATTTTGTTTACTGTGCATGCCGTCTGTAGAATAGTAGTTATCGGGTCTACGTCTTCTGATGATGTTGATGTTGATGTCTCTGAGACCTTGTTGAGTGCTCCGGTGCCTATGACAGATGTTTCTCCCCCTCTCTCCTTCTGTAGCAGCTCCCGGAGTTTAAATGCTGGACTATCTGTTGCCTAGGCCCCTGGGCCTTGATCTGTAGCCTTCACTCGGGAGTGCATCTCCGTAAGTCGATGTAGTTGGATTTTATTTGAGGGAGGCCCAGAGTATCAGGATCAGGCAGCCATCATAGTCATGACGCTACTGGAAGTCCCGAGACCTTTAAGTACTTGAAGTGCATGAACAAAGTTAGTACTGAGGGTATGTTTAGATTGAAGGGAAGGGACCACGAGGGACATAGACTGAAACTGGTGGGGGGGTCAGAAGGGAGCCAAGGAAGCATTACTTCACAGAAAGGGTGGTAGTGGTGGCCTGGAATGCGCTGGCTGAGGAAGGATCTCGCTGGATTCAGTGGGAGTTTTAAGAAGGGATGGATAGGTTCATGGGAAAGGTACAAGTAGGGAGAGAATTGACCAGGATGGTGAACTCAAGGAGGGAAAATTTGGCAGAAGGGATGGAAGAGGGGCAGCAGCAACAGCAGTTGTCTGAACTGTAAGCTGCATCTCTGAGCAGACGAGATAGACACTGAGGCCTAATTCTGCTGGCATTGTTGTATGTTTATATGTATTAAAAATTCCAGCTGTTCCTTCCACATACTTGTATACATGACCTGAAATTCCTTAGCAGCACTCCATATTTGGAGAACTGCCCAGAACTATGTGGGGAACCTTATGGTAGTAGTAAAATTTTATTTTATACAGGATACATGCCATTTGGGTTGATAACCCAGTTTACAAGGCAGACCTGTTCCTAGTGTTACAGCTACATATACACACGGACAATTATATAACATTTCCTAATAATCCAATAAATTACACATCATTTTAAGACATTACCATCTCCACTACAGCACTTAAAACATACTTTTATAATTATCTGAACATATAGATACTATAAGTTCAATGACACAATAAAAGTATCACAATGACACAATATAGTGTTTTAATCGTTAAAAGGACAGTAGTGTTTTAGACTCTGTGTCTATCAAGTCCTTAAGCTGACCTATATCTAGATCTTTCCAAAGACCCTGAACTAGCTTTCCACTATCTTTTTAGTTAAATTCTCCCTACAGGCATTAATGCTACCAGGAGTGGTCCTCATTTTGTTAGTTTTCTAGTTTAACCACAGCTTTTCAGGTCCCAGTCTATATACATGGATTATCTTTCAAAGCATGTTGTGCTGGGCTGTATAAGTAGCCAATAGGACTCTCGGTGCCATAATTTCCAGCTCAGATTATTTGCATTGAGGTGTCTCTGTAAACTCGCTATTGATTATGCAGTGCTTTGATGTAACAGGAATGCTAACTGGTATCCCTTTATCCATGAGTGAAGCCCTCCTGTCCTCTTTCCAACATTCATCTTGTAGCCAAGTCTCGGCTGTTTGTATTCTCATACAAAGTTGTTTAGTAACTTAGCAATTGTCCTAAAGTATTTCCCTGGGATATGCATCAGAAACTTCAACTGGAAGTCCACAATATTCCTGTGGGGTAAAATATCCTCCCAGAAACACAGGAGGGAACCAAACCATGTACAGAAGGGCTTCCAAGGGAGGACTATGGTAGCTTACCCACCCTATGGCTTGCAAGTGCAAGTGTGCCAATGGTCTGACTGCGCTCAAGAGAGAGGAAAAGACGGGATGATAAGGGCTTCCAAGGGTCTCCAACAGTCCCCTGAAAAGTGAAGAATAAGGGATGTAAATAGTCCCAGCAGGGGTTTACATAGGAGATAGTGAAAAATATCACAAGGTTCACAGTTCTACTCCAGTGGGTCGCCCTCCCCAGTTAATGTGTCTAGAGAGCAAGAAGAATAGCGTCATCTCGTATTATCAGCCCAAGGAACTGTAGGGCTTGGAGCCTCACATTATCCGTAAGAAAAAAGTAAATATTATAGAATGTAAGGGACACTGTCTGATGTCTTTTAAGTCTTAGGTTGGCAACATCAAAGCCGACCCCCACAGACGGCTCAATCAGTCCACAAAGCGTAGCCGACAGGCCTCCATGGCAGTACTTTCAGAAATGTAATAAAAAATTCCTGGACCATACCCTCTCATAGGCCCTCGAACAGATTTGTGTATACTTAGCGTGGTTTTGCCCTCAGGGTGCTGATTGGCATCCACCTTTACAAACAGCAGGACATCACACACCAGAGAATATTGGAACCAGCCCCCCCCCCCCCTCATTCCAAGACAATAGCATATTCCAGTTTGCATAGCATCCAACCCCCAAACATCAGAAAGGGAGAGGAAAGGTCTCACAAATAAGTCTGAAAAACCCAATGTCTCTTGGTAAGACCTTGCATCCAAAGCAGTCTGTGTTGCTAGAAAACAAAACAAAAAAATGAATTCTGTATAGAAAATCACTCATGTAGCTCTAAGGGATGCACATAGCAGGGGATTAGTGTTGGAAGCAGGCTGTGTGACATATGCCAGCGGCTGGACTGCTAAACACCCACACCTTGTTCAGGCTGCATGAATCTTTATCCCTTGCAGTACAAAGGAAATTGACCCTGGCCATGTCAAGAAGCTTGATAGAGTTTTCTAATGTTTAGAAGCAGGATCCCTTTTAGTGCTGCAATCTATGGTTACCACAGCAGAGAGAGGAATCTACCTTGGAAAGAGATTGTGAGGAAGGGGCATTATGATGCAATATTTAAAAAGTTTACCCCGCAACACCAGGTAAACAATATAAATTAAGTGTAATTAAGAATAGACCACCACAGTGGTACACAGGAGGCAGGCACCAACCTCCAGCCCCACAGGCCTGTAGTATGAGGATTTACCTTGGTCTGGATATAGCAGGATACTCCAGGTGCTAAGCATAAAGGTTGCCCTCGGCTTATATATTATATTATGTTTCTGGAGAATGAATAGGGCCCATTGAGAGCACTAGGAGTCTCAGCCTCAGAGCTTTACCATTGGTTTTGTAGCAGTGAGTATGACTATGAGAACATAAAATATGCAAAGGGCCCTGGAGTCGATCAGTAAGACCCGCTGTTCTGCATCCTACTGCACGCTGACATTGGCCCCTGCCCAACCTGCACCCCACAGTCAAACCTCTTTATAAAGCATCAACATAGAAACATAGATCTTGTCAGCAGAAAACAACTTTAGGCCCTTCCAGTCTGCCTCTTGTCCCTGCCTTCATTCTGTCACCACTTACCCTAGATGGTCATAGGTGTCACCCTCCCCATTCCTCTACCTGATATGCCCCAGTGCCTATCCCATGCATGGTTGAAACTCCCCACATTCTTTGTCCCAACTACCTCCTCTGGCAGGCTGTTCCAGTCATCCACCACCGTTTCTGTCAAGAAGTATTTCCACACATCTCCCCTAAACTTCCCCTTCTTAGCTTCATTGTACTCCCCCTTGTTCTAGTACCTGCTTTTCTCTGTAAGAGACCCTCTACTTGCGCATTGTTCACTGCTGTGAGGTACTTGTAGGCTTCAGTCATGTCCCCTGCACCTCTCCTGTCTTCCAGGGAGTACATATTGATCTCCTGCAGCCTTTCCTCTTTGGATTCTTGTGCAACCCCTCACCATTTTGGTTGCTCTCCTGTACTGATTCCACCCTTTCTGTGTCCATGCAGAGGTGCAGCTTCCAGAACTGGACACAGTACTCCAGGTGGGGCCTCACCAGTGAGCAATACAATAGCAGCACCACCACCACCTCCTCACTTTCACTGAAATCCCTCTCCCAATGCACCCCAGCATCCTGCTAGCCTTTCCCACTGTTTTGTCACACTGCTCAGCTACCTTGATGTCATCAGATATGACGACTCCAGGTCTCTTTCTTGCTTGGTGACTGTAAACTGCACTCCCCCATCTTATACACAGCCTCTGAGTTCCACAGCCCCAAATGCATTACTTTGCACTTATTGGCATTGAAACCTAGTTGCCATCCCAGACTAATTCTGTGGTTTCCTCAGATCCCTTTGCATTCTGTCTACCTCTTCCTGAGTGTCAACCCTCTTGCAGAGTTTTGTATCATCTGCAAAGAGACATACCTTACCCTCAAGCTCCTCCGCAGTGTCACTTATAAAGACATTGAAGAGGACTGGTCCCAGCATCGAACGGTGGCACCCTACATGTCACGTCATCACCTGAGTGGCTACCGCTACTACAACCCTTTGCCTCCTATCCCTTAACCAGTTTGCTACCCAGATTGTCACTTTCTCCCCATTCCCCAGCTGCTTAGTTTCTTAACTAGCCTGTGGGACAATGTTGAAAGCCTTACTGAAATCCACATAGGCCATGTCCACTGCTGTCCCTTGATGCTCCCTAGTAATCCAGTCAAAGAAATCTGTGTGATAAGTTTGACATGACCTCCCCTGTGGTCCTGTAGCTGCTTGCCTCCAGGTGCTCCATAGAGCCTCCTTCAGTAGTGTCTCCTTTAACTTCCCCACCACTGATGTGAGACTGACTGGCCTGTAGCTGCTAGTATCCTCCATGCTGCTGCTTTGTGCAGAGGGACCACATCGCCCTCCTCCAGTCCTCTGAACTCCCCCCCACCATCTCCACTGAGGTGCTAAAAGTGCCGCCAGAGGGCAGCTGTCACCATGCTCAGTTCCTTGATGAATCCCATCTGGCCCCATCACCTTATTCTCCTTTAAGGCTTCAAATCCTTCCAGACCTGCTCTACTGAGAATTAACTTGTTTCCATGCCTCTGTCCCTGGTGCTTGCTGCAGCATACTGGTCTGTCTCCCCCCACACACACACACACCTCTACCATGAAGACGGAGCAGAAGTAGTCATTTTAGTATTTCTACTTTCTCTTCCTCTGTGCAGTCCCCCCGCCTTCCTAATTCCTGATTCTCACTATCCCTCCCACTGTCTTCCTCTTTCCCCACACACCTGAAGATGCTGTTGTCCCCTTTTTTTGAACCCCTTAGCTATCCTCTTCTCTGTTTGTGCATTAGCTGCCCTCACTCTCTTTCCTGCCTCCTTTTGTTTTACCAGATATACTCCCCTGTCTTCATTCTTCTGGGTCTCCTTGTACTTTCTAAATGCTGTTTTCTTCTACTTTACTGCCGTTGCCACCTCTTAAAAAACCTTAGCGGCCTCTTCCCCTCGTCCCCTTGCTCACTACTTCAAACAGCATATCTTTGGCTGGGCTATACTCTCCTTAATTTTTCTACATTGAGCCTCCACCACCCCCATTTGAGGCCTCTGAGCAGTTTCCCATTTCTTTAAAATCTGCCCTCCTGTAGTCTAGGACTCTCATCTTGGTGTGTTTTTGTTTTTTTCCTTTCCCATCTATATGTTAAACCACATAGTACAGTGTTCACTTGTACCCTAGGGACTACCCACTGTGATATAAGCAATTCTGTCTCTTAGTACCAGGTCCAGCACTGCCCTCCCTAGTGGGTTCCAAAACCAGCTGCTTGAGAAATGACCCTTGTATGGCATACAGGATGGCCCTGCATCTTGATGTAGCTGCAAAGAGAATGCCCCAATTTGCATTTGGCAGATTAAAGTTCCCCCAATCAGAACTTGCCCTTGCTGGCCATTTTGCTAATGGCTTCCCACAGGGCTCCTAAATCCCCCATGTTGGAGGCCTGTACACCACCTCGTGCAAATAATGGCTGCCAACCCCATCTCTAGTACCTCTAGACCTTCATTGTCCCCTTTGCCCTGTATCTCAGTGGCCCTTATACCCCCTTCACATATGAAACAACAACTCTGCCTTTCCTCCTGACCTGTCCTTTCAGAACATGGTGTAGCCTGGGATGGCCACTTCTCAGCAATGATTGTCAGGGCACCATGGTTCTGTTATGGCCACTAGATCCAGGTCTGCCTCAGCAATGATTGCCTCAAGGTCAGCAACTTTGTTTCTCAGACTCCTTGCATTGGTACACATGGCTCTCCATTTTGTTTGTCCCTGTCTCCCTCCAACCTGCTTCCCTCTTTGTCCTCTCAGTTACCAAAGGATATTATCAGAATAAGGGCAATTAAGTAGAAGATTGATCTCAATGATAGTTCTTCAGGTGGTCTGCTTTTTTTCTGTTTTGCTGCCTGCACAGTCTGCCATCGTGGCAGCTGTGGGGACGATGGCCTGGATCCAGGTTCGACTTCTCTGGACATGATACCTCTGGCCAAAAGATCCTTCCATGCTGCTGAGTGATGCAGCTGTTGACCATTGAGGTATTGAACAAAAAGTTTGGCCGGGTAAGGGGTTCTGAACTTGAGCTGGTGTTTTCAGAGGGTCTGAAGTAGAAGGAGGTATTCTGTCTGAGCTTTCATTGTGGCCATGGTGTAGTCATTGTCAAAGTATATTTTTGTCTGGCTGCAGTAAACCACCTTTTTCTGCCCCACCTTTTCTAGACTATGTTCCTAACTGCATAATCCAGGAATTAAATTATTACGGAGTATGGATGAGTCTTACAGTATGTCCTTATTCACATATCCACCGGGGGATTCATCATTTAGACTTCAGTTAATCTGTAGGGGGTTAATCCTTCTAATATCGGGAATCTGACTCCTAGGGAATGTAATGAAAGGCTCCCAAATCTTAAGGAATTTGTCCATCCCATCAGTGGTGCAGTATGCCAGCCTTTCATTAGCTGCTAACCTCTCCATGCTTCAAAGCTATTCATCTGTTGTTGGGGGGTAGGACGTCTTCGTTTCTCTCAACCATATGGATTGTAACAGTTTTTTTTCTCAGACTGACTGACAAGGGGAATACTCTCACAATCAGAATGAATAGCTCAGCAACGTCTGAGATTATATGCTGTGCGACTCAGTAATTTTGTGTACCACTTCCCAGAAGATTGTTAAACTAACCACAGGACCGTAGAATATGTGTTAGGTTGGCCTCTGCTGTGTAACATCATAAACATGTCATGTGACATTAGCTTCATTCTCTTTAATACTACTGGGGGTTCTATAATATTTGTGTAAGATTTTCTGTTTTATGAGCTTACCCTGCATGTCCTTGTTCCCTTGATAAGCATTCTTCCATTATTGTGACCAAATCAGTTCCTCTGTTTTAATCCCCAAATCTTTTCCCGGTCACCTTAAAACAACTGGAAAATGTCATGCATGTAGCTGTAAGTCCTGGCAGCCCTCCCTCTCCTTGTTTACAATTTATGCCTGCTACTATGCCATCACTGTGGTATACATAAACAATCAGGGTGGCACAAAAAGCAGGAAGATGCTTCAAGAGGCTTCTGAACTGCTCGGTTGGGCAGAGGAGACTCTCATCTCTCTCTCTGCAGTTCACCTGGCCAGGAAACTGAATGCTCAAGCAGACTGGCTAAGTTATGAGCTTGTTCACCCGGAGTGTGGAGCCTGCACCCAGAGGTGTTTGAGCTGCTGTGCAGCCAGTTTGAAGGCTGCAGATCAATCTGTTCACATCCCATCTTGATGCTCAAGTCGGAGATTCTTCACTCATTACCGTGTCCACAGGTGGGAGCAGGACACTTTGACTTAGGACTGGGCTTTTGGTGAGAGAGTATGCCTTTCTACTGCCTCTACTTCCCAAGGTCTTACAAAAATAAGGCACTCGAGGAAGCTTCCTCCTAAAAGCTCAGGAGTGGCCAAGAAGACCATGGTTCTTGGACCTGGTGAATCTTGCTCACCAAGCCCACTTTTGATTTCCAGTGAGAAGAGACCTTCTGTGTCAGGATCCCATTCTCCACCCTGATCCAGAAGGGGTGCAGCTCATGGCCTGCCTTCTGAAAGGAGGAGATTCCTAAAATTACGTTTCTCAGAAAAGGTGGTGGATACCTTGATGGCTGCGAGGAAGATGTCTACGTCCACAGCATATGCCCGGGGGCAGATATCTGTAGCTAAGGAGGAAAAGGATTTGGGTATTGTAATCACAGGGAATATGAATCATTCAGTATGGTGTAGAAAACCAGCGACAAAGACAAACAGAATGCTGGAGTGCATTGCTAGGGGGATCACTTCAAGGAGGGAGGAGCCTATTCTGCCACTGTACAGATCATTTGTAAGGCCGCACTTGGAGTACTGTATGCAGTTCTGGCACCCATTCATAAAGAGGGGCATCAGACTCCTGGATGGAGTCCAGAGGAGGGCATCAAGATGATCCAGGGAATGGGGAGAAATCCTATGGGGAGAGACTAAGAGAGCTCAGCATATACTCCTGGAGGATAGACAGGACAGAGGAAATATGATCAAGACCTTTAAGTATTTTTTTAATTCAAGTTTATTAAACTCAAGAAACAGCATACAGCCATCACAGTGCCTTTACAAAATGTAAAATCTATATCAACTTATATTCATTCCATTCCTTGTTTATCTTTATTCCTTAAGCACCTCGTGATAGGAATTCATCTTTTAATCTATAGCCACTGTATAACATTATTATATCTGGGCAGCCACTCCCAGAGATGACCTCTCATGCCCCATTGACGTGAGAACATCCTAGGCGGAGTTCTTCTATTTCCTCCTATCTTCTAGAACTTTCCCTAGCACTAGTATTCTCTTTACTATCATGTGCTTTCTGATCCCCAACCCCGCCCTCTCTTTCCTTAGATTTAGCCTTCTGTTGTTTGTGTCTCCAAGCTTTTCCTCTGGGACTTAATGACCCAGTATGGACCATCTAGTCCAACGCCTCGTAAATGTTGAGATTCTACCATTAATTTTATGTGTGTGTTTCTCCATCTCCCTGATTTCTTGAATTATAGAAATCCATTGTGCCTTATCTGGTGGGTCTGGGGAGAGCCATCTCCTCATGATTGATTTATGTGCAGCTACCAGTAGGATATTCCACATATAGATTGCATCTGCCCCTTTCATCCCTTCAGGTGGGCAGCCCAGGACAGTGTTCTTGACTGTGAACTAAGTCCCTAAGAATACTTTAGAAATGTCTCCCCAAACTTCTTCCCAAAATGGTTTAATGACCCCACATTCCCAGAATGTATGTGTGTGTGGTGGGCTTTCTGATTGCCGCACTTCCTCCAGCAGTCCCCCTTCCCTGTTCTTCCCCATTTACTCTGTATCTCAGGTGTGTAGAAAAATCTTAACCTCACCTTCCAGGCAAATTCGCACCAGCCTGGGGAATAGGTGGTCTTGTTAGCCGTGGAGAAAGCCAACTGCACTCCTGTCCGATATGTTTTGACTAGTTTCCGCCTCACTTGAGTCTCAATCTGTTCATGGGAGTGGGGAGAGTTGACCTAATTGTCTTGTAGAGGATTGATATGTGGCCCTTTTCTAGCTTCCTGAGATAACTGAGAGTAGAACCTGCATCAGGTTGCCTATATTAGGTACCTGGGTTGAGGCTTTCTGGATGTTCAGCAGGTAGGTTCTCAATTGTAGGTATCAAAATGATCCTTGTTCCCAAGATTGAATAATTGTTTCAGGGTCTGAAAATCCAGAACTGTATCTTCCATGACCAGTTGCCCAAGTTTCATTAGGCCTAATCTGGCCCATTGTCTGAATGTGTGGTCCATCCTTGCTGGGGTAAACCCTGCCGACCAAGCAAACCACTGAAGTGGCCAGAGTGCTTCCTTAACACCCAGCCTGGCCCATAGTTCATGCATCATGCTGAGTGTATTCAGCACTGCCTGGGGACTGCATCCTTTCTTGAGGAGATATCACTGTGAGTCTGGCTTCCAATGGGGGCCCTTCTGTCATTTGTAGTTTTATTTCTTTCCAGTGTGCTACGTATGTTTCAGTGGTCCATAGCAGGACATTTCTCAAGTATGCGACCTTGCAGTATATCTCTAAGTTAGGAACTGCCCTGTCACCCCTTAGTCTGTCTGCCTGTAAGATGCTGATCTTTATTCTGGGTTTCCCCAGATGCCATATAAACCTAATTATATTAATTATATTACTCTGCTAGACCTGGAATTGTTTCTGGGTTATACGCACTGGGAGGGACTGGAAAATATATAAATATCTTGGAAGGATACTCATGGTAACTGTCTGTATTTTGGAGTGCATGAGGAGGTTTAGGGACCTCCACCCTTCCATGTCTCTTTTGAGCTGTGCTTGTAGGGGGCCACAGTTTGCCTCAGATAACCTCTTTGAGTTCTTTGTGACTTGTATACCAAGGTATTTTATTTTCTGTTTGTTCCAGTTCAGTGGTAAGAGTTCTGTAATGTGCGCTGTTGGTATGTAATGGAGTCTAAGGATATCCGTTTTATCTTTATTCAGGGAGTAACCTGAGTGGGCTCCAAATTCCTGTAGGGTTTTCCCATATTTTGGGTATAGAGTTATTGGGGTGGGTGATATATAATAGTATATCATCAGCATACATTGAGATTTTATGTTCAACACCCCCTATTTTCACTCCTGTGATATCTGGGTTTTCCCCTAATAGCGCAGGCCAGAGGTTCGATATGTATAGGGCAAATAATAGAGGGGACAGGGGGCATCCCTGCCTCGTGCTCCTTCCCAGGGGGAATCTGTCCATAACGCTCCTCTTTATTCTCGGGTATGTCTGGGGAGCACGATACAGTATATCGTCTTTATGGCATCTATCACTCTTTCTGGGAACCCAGATTTTCCAAGGACTCTAAACAGAAAGGGCCATGAGACTTTGTCAAATGCTTTTTCAGCATCCAAACTCATCAAGCAAAAGGGTCTTTTCGAGACCAATCTTGTCCACTATGTCTATAGTGCTCATGACATTGTCTGGGGCCTGTCTTCCGTGATGAAGCCCGTTTGATCTTTATGAATGAGCTGGGGAGGAATGGAGAAATCTCCAGGCCAAAATCGTGGTGAAGATCTTATAGTCTACATTTAATAAGGAGATAGGTCTGTATGTACCACAGTCCATTTGGTCTTTTCCTTCTTTGGGTATGACTGTAATGGTGGCATAGTCCCACAAGGGTGGCATCTCTCCCCTCCCCTTTCACCCAGATCTCATTAATAGCCCTCAGTAAATATGGGGCCAGCTCTTTCCCCAGTGTCTTATAGAACTCCCCACTGAAGCCGTCTGGGCCTGGGCATTTCCCAGTCTTTAGATGTTTAATGGCCTCCTGTACTTCTGACAACCTCAGTGGTGAGATTATGGCCTCTTTTTGCTGTGCAGTCAATTTTGGGATGTTTAGAGTTTAAGTAGCTATTTTTATCTTGAGGGGGAGTTTCTTTCTGTGCCCGATATAATTTCTTATAATATTCCACAAAGGCATCCTTTATTTGGTTTTCCTTGTATATTAGTCGGCCCATCTTGGGGTCCTTGATTTTGGTTATAGCAGTTTTGGCTTGTCTTTGTTTTAGCCTGAGGCTACTAGTCTAGAAGCTCTGTGTCCCCTTCATAATATTTCTGTTTTGGGTATACTAGTGTTTTTGAACCTCTACCTGCTGGAGTTTTTGTGTTCGATCTGAGACTATTTTAATTTCTGTCTCTTGTTTTAGACCACTTTTGTTGTTGCTGTGTTCTGAGCTCTTTTAACGTGTTGTTGAGCTGGAATAAAGTGCTCTTCTTTCTCTTTGTCTATGTGAGCTGATGGAAATAAGTTTCTAGCATAGTTTTAAGGGTATCCCATAGTGTTTGGTGGTGCACCCTGGTCCCAAGTTGTGTTGGATTGTTTGTTCTATCGCTTAAGTTTCACCAAGACTTCTTGTCTCCCAGAAGAGATGTATTTAGTCGCCACTGTGTTTTCTTCTGGGGACCCCAAAATCTATTTCAACAAGTAGGGACTGGTGGTCAGAGTGTACTGCCGATCCCACCCATGAATGGCTTATCTTGGGAAGGTCCGTGGTTGGTGTTAGGAAGAAGTCAAGTCTTGAGAATGTTTTATAGCGGGGGAATAGCAGGTATAGCTTTTGCCTTTGAGGTTCTCCTCCAATGTCTACCAGCCCTGTGTCCTCAAGAAGTCTACTAAAGAGCCTTGCCGTCTTGGACCCTGGGGCTGGGATCTGTGAGGTGGTATCCATTTTTCTGTTCAGAACCAGGTTCCAATTGCCCCCCCATTAGAAGAGTTCCTTAGCCTTTTCCAGGATCAGTTTTGTCACTTCAACATAGAAGGCAGAGGGTGAGCTGGGGAGCATAGATGTTAGCTAGTGTTGCCTGTTTGCCCTGTATTGTTCCTCTTACGAAGATATACCTCACCCTCAGGTCTGCAAAGGTCTCTTCCTTCAAATGGAAGATTGGCTGCAATAAGAATGACTACTCCCTCTTTTTCCCTTTTCTAGGGAGGTATGATAAAGCATAGGAAGTTCTTGGTCTTTAGTTTGACAGCTTCCTAGGGGAGAAGTGTGTCTCCTGCAGGAAAATGATAGGTTTTTTTGTTCATCAGAAATTTATGAATCCTTTTTCTTTAATTGGACTGTTCATACCATTCACATTGTATGATATTATTCTAGTGCTGTGTCCTGCCATTTGCTACTGTCACTGTCTACTCAGGCAGTACCCTGTTTCAATTCTGAACCAAACACACACAATTGAGTACTATCATAAAATGAACACACACCTGCTTAAGCAGGTATCATATAACTATTTACACTGCTAATTTTTCAGTCATCTACAGGTATTCAAACAATTTTATTGTTAGAAGAAGAGAAGAAAAAAAAACAACCTGTACTTCCTTGGTCAGGCCTCTTTAAGAGGTCTGGGTTGTGCCTTCTTAGGCACCCTGTTACCAGCTGCTCTGCTGGTTTTACACCTGATTTCTGGATCAGGATCTTTCCTAGATGGGTATACTGATGTCCATGCTTTTGCTGGTATCTATAATCAGTTCATAGCCTGTCCGAATCACAGTCTACGCCAGGCCAACCCCCTATTTGCTCTTTAAGATTTGCCAAGCTGTACCCGACTCTTATATTTGCCAATTAGCATTCCCCCACCAAAACATAAAATTTGCTTCTTAATCCCAGTACTGAGTATTTGAGAAGGCTCCAGTGCTAGGTGTTGCTATTCTGGTACCTCTAGTTCATGTATTTTATATGACCCAGGTGCCTAGTTCCCCCAAGTTGTCCTCAGCACACTCCCTGCCCCGCCTATCTAGAGAGTAGTCTGGGTCAGAGCATGCTCTGTTTCTGATTACCACAATAGGTTAGGGTACAGCTATAAGAAGGCATTAGGGGATCTATCCGCCCTTATTGTTTACTGTCCTTTCCAGATTTTCTGACTCTCAGAACTGTTTTAACCTTTACTCTCTAAGCCCTTTTCTGCCCCTCCAGGTTTGATTTAACGGTTCTCCAGCTCCCCTCTCAGCAGGCCCCCCCTTCTCTCTTCCCCTCCACATCTCCCCCTCAGCCTGGTGAATTCCCCTTATACGATCCCCAGGGTCTATGCCATATGCGCGCTACTCCCTTGATAGAATCCTTCTTGTGCAGGTAGTGATTATATTACCCATTCGAGCCCGGGATGACTCGTGCCAGCAGAGGAGCCCTTCTACAGATCGATCAACTGTTTCCTCCCTCCTCCTCCTCCCCTCCCCGCCTCCCGCCAGAGTACCCTCATGCGCACCACGCCTTCTTTCCCTTGATCTGTCATGACACCCTCCCTCCTTTTACCCCTGTTCATATCCCCCATCCATATTAACAATTTGTACATAGAGTGACTGGGTAGGTTTCTACTAGTATTAATTCCTCTCTAATATCTGAGTCCATATATCCAGTCTCTCCATTTGCACAATTCAAAGATGGGAGCACATAGTCCCGGGTCAAGGCCCATACCTCGAGCTGCGCGGGTGGCTATGTTCTACTTCCTCTGGAAGTGCTGGTGCATCTACGAAGCCTGGCATTAGATTAAGAGGAATCAGAGATGTGACAAAAGCAATCAAACCAGGGGGTCCCTAAAAGAGAAAAAGTCAAGCAGTAATTGTACTTATGCTTAACTATTGTGTCCCTGATGTCCGATTGACGCCTTCTGGGGAGGACGAGGCCCTGGTGCTCCTCTCTTGGTCTCCCTGTATCTGTAACCTTACTCCCAGACAATACGTCTGCAGGAGAGCTGTAACATCTGATCGTAGATTGGTGTGTGGGGTGGGTTGCTGCTTCCCCTTCCGTTTGTGTCCTTTCTGAGCCACGTCCCACGCTACTGTGAGGACCTCTCTTTCAAGTTGCTCTTTTCTCAGGGATGGGGTAGTAATGCCTAGATTATCCAGAAGCGGTTTTGCCACGGGGAGGTCTGCAAAGATCTTGGGGCCTCATTCTGTCTCCACTCTTAGTCGTGCAGGGAACAAAATCTGCACTTTAATATTTTTATTTCTGAGCTGTTTAACGACTGGTCAAAGGAGCTGTCTCTGTTCCAGCACCTGAGAGGTATAGTCGTTGATTGTAATCTTGTTGTCTTGGTACTTAAGCTTCTTCTGCTTCCGTGCTCTACTGATCAGCTCTTCTTTTGTTGAGTAGAGGGTTAATTTAGCTATTATTGATCGCGGTCTCGCCCCTGCATTGGATGGTTTCGGGGAGAGAGATCTGTGCACCCTGTCCATGCTGAGGTTCAAATCCGGAGGGAGAGCGAGAGTTTCCTTGAGCAGTGTTCGAAGGGAGGCAGCCATACTCTGTGCTCCATTCTCAGCACCTTCTGGCACCCCGTAAATTCTTATATTTTGTCTCCTGTTCCTGCCCTCCAAGTCATCAAGTTTAGCACTTATGTAACCCCCTGTTACCCGGGGTTACTAGAATCCCAGTAAGACTTAGTGGTAGGCAGGAAGGCAGCTTGTGAACTCCAGTTAAATGGATTTCACACTGTCTCACTTCTGTTCTTAGTCTCAGCTGAGACTGAGGGATGACATCACCATAGAAACATAGAATTTGACGATAAGGACCGCTTGGCCCACCCAGTCTGCCCATTTCCGTACCTACTGGATAAGCTGCAGATCCTAGTTAACCAGCAGCCTACTTCTTTCTACCCCCACCCCCAGAATTGCCTTATGACTATCCCATGCATGCTTGAATTCCACCACTGTTTTTGACTCCACAACCTCCTCCGGAAGGCCATTCCATGCATCCACAACCCTCTCTGTGAAAAAATACTTGCTTAAATTACCTCTGAGCCACCTTCTATCTTCAAATTGTGCCCCCTTGTTCTTGCACACCTCTTTTTTGAAAGATGCTACCCCTTGGACTTTGTTGATTCCTTGAGGTACTTGAAAGTTTCTATCATGTCCCCTCTCCCTCCTTTCCCGAGGCTATACATATTAAGCTCCTTAAGTCTCTCTCATATGTCCTCCGTGCAGACCCTGCACCATTTTAGTTCCTCCTCTGGACAGCTTCCATCCTGTCTATGTCTTTATGGGAGATTTGGTCTCCAGAACTGCACACAGTACTCCAGATGGGGTCTCACCAGCTGTCTGTACAGAGGATAATAACTTCCTGTTTTCTACTGGTGATGCCTCTCCCTATGCATCCCAGTATCCCCCCAGCCCTCCTTGCTGCCTTCTCACATTGCTTGCCCACCTTTAGGTCATCTGATATGACTACCCCCAGGTCCCTTTCCATTTTTGTTGTTATTAGTATCTCACCCCCCATTGTGTCACCATAGAACTCTCGCAGCTGCATGAGCCACACTGGAATGCTGCAGTTGGAAGTTAGGATAGAATGTTGGGAATTTTGAACAGTGTCTGTGTGCAGTCTTGGGGAGAGACAGTAGTACAGCAGTCTGTGTGCAGGCTCTCAGAGCTTTAAGCTCTGTTTTAGAGCTACTGTTACGAAGGTGTGTTCCACCAAGAGGGACACAGAAACTGATTGCTGAAGTGGTGGAGACCGCTGTCACTGGTCCATGTGCCCTCCCTGAGAGGATGAGGGGGAAGGTTTGCCTGTCTTCCAGGGGCAAGCCTCCTGGTTCCGGTTAAGGGAAGAAGCTGCCTATTTCAAGTTGTGCTGCGGCACAAGAAGCTCAGAGAGAGATTCCTGTGGAAGAATCGCCTGAGGGGCACCTGCAACCAAAGGGTGAGTTCGCTCTGACAGAGGGCCAGTGTTTTTCACCTGAACTGTTGAAACGTGGGGATTGGACTACTTAATCTGTAGGAGGTCTAGTGTAATATACATTGCCAGTTAACTCAAGTAGGTTCAAGTCCAGCACAAAGAGTGAAGTAAAGTGGGGATTGGACTGCTTAATCAGTGGGGGGCCTAGAGCAATGGGCTATGCCAATTAAAAGTATGTTCAAGTCCAGCACAAAGGGAAAGCAAGACAAGTAGAGGAAATGTGACATGCATTTAGCCATAATCTACATTGCCAAGCTTTACAGTAGGAGGTGTTTACTGTCCAGAGAAATGGCCGGGTATGAATTGTGGAAGCGAGAGGTGGGAGACCCCCATCAGTAGTAACCAGATTCACCTTTACGGATTTGCTCTGTGGCAACTTTACTTTTTCTCAAGTACTTGGCCAGTGCCTGAGGAAAGTACCCAGACATGGGATTAAAAGGAAAAATTCCCTGATAGAGCTGAGGTGCTCTTAGGTTGAGCCACCAGAAAATGTTTCCATGACATTTGGAAGGTGTCTGAGTGGCTGGCAAGGAGCCAAGCCAGGAAAACCCAGAATGGTGTACAAGTTTGGGCAGTGTACCCAAAGCAGCGTGCAAGTCCAGGCTATGTGCCCGGTGGGTTCAGAGCCTGAGGGCTGAAGTGTTGAAGAAGTGTTCTTGATTCTTTTAATCTGCATTACCAGGAATGTAGCCCCGTGGGGTTCCATCTATGCTTTGTTTATTCTGTTTGGATGTGAATAAAGTCACACTTTAGAATCCCATTCCTGGTATTGGACATTACAGTTATTGCTTCCTGTGTTCGGAGTTATTTGGGTGCCCCTGTGCAGAGTAGCCAAACCTAGCCTTTGTGCCAAGTGACCTATTCCTCCCTGAATCCAGTCCCCACCTGATACTGCTGTCAGATTCAAACAGCATACCGCTTGTCGTTTGCAAAATGATGGGGGTGGGGCATTACACTTAATTCCATCTCTTTCGCAAACAGATAGAGGAGGAGATGGTCCTGCCGATCAGCCTGTTCTACTACTGCTGTCAGGCCCAGTTCCACCTGATCCGTTCAGTGCTCTATACCACTGAGCTCCGAGCGGAGATCGGTAAGAGTTTGGTCTATTTTGTTTACTGTGCATGCCGTCTGTAGAATAGTAGTTATCGGGTCTACGTCTTCTGATGATGTTGATGTTGATGTCTCTGAGACCTTGTTGAGTGCTCCGGTGCCTATGACAGACGTTTCTCCCCCTCTCTCCTTCTGTAGCAGCTCCCGGAGTTTAAATGCTGGACTATCTGTTTGCCTAGGCCCCTGGGCCTTGGATCTGGTAGCCTTCACCGGGGAGTGCATCTCCAAGTAAGTCGATGTAGTTGGATTTTATTTGAGGGAGGCCCAGAGTATCAGGATCAGGCAGCCATCATAGTCATGACGTCACTGGAAGTCCCGAGACTTTTAAGTACTTGAAGTGCATGAACAAAGTTAGTACTGAGGGTATGTTTAGATTGAAGGGGAAGGGACCACGAGGGGACATAGACTGAAACTGGTGTGGGGGGGGTCAGAAGGGAGCCGAGGAAGCATTACTTCACAGAAAGGGTGGTGGTGGTGGCCTGGATTGCGCTGGCTGAGGAAGTGATCTCGCTGGATTCAGTGGGGAGTTTTAAGAAGGGATGGGATAGGTTCATGGGAAAGGTACAAGTAGGGAGAGAATTGACCAGGATGGTGAACTCAAGGAGGGAAAATTTGGCAGAAGGGATGGAAGAGGGGGCAGCAGCAACAGCAGTTGTCTGAACTGTAAGCTGCATCTCTGAGCAGACGAGATAGACACTGAGGCCTAATTCTGCTGGCATTGTTGTATGTTTATATGTATTAAAAAAAATTCCAGCTGTTCCTCTCCACATACTTGTATACATGACCTGAAATTCCCTTAGCAGCACTCCATATTTGGAGAACTGCCCAGAACTATGTGGGGAACCTTATGTAGTAGTAGTAAAAATTTTATTTTTATACAGGATACATGCCATTTGGGTTGATAACCCAGTTTACAAGGCAGACCTGTTCCTAGTGTTACAGCTAAGCATATACACACGGACAATTATATAACATTTCCCTAATAATCCAATAAATTACACATCATTTTAAGACATTACCATCTCCACTACAGCACTTAAAACATACTCTTTATAATTATCTGAACATATAGATACTATAAGTTCAATGACACAGTAAAAGTATCACAATGACACAATATAGTGTTTTAATTTTAAAAGGACAGTAGTGTTTTAGACTCTGTGTCTATCAAGTCCTTAAGCTGACCTATATCTAGATCTTTCCAAAGACCCTGAACTAGCTTTTCACTATCTTTTTAGTTAAATTCTCCCATACAGGCGTTAATGCTACCAGGAGTGGTCCTCATTTTGTTAGTTTTCTAGTTTAACCACAGCTTTTCAGGTCCCAGTCTATATACATGGATTCAAAGCATGTTGTGCTGGGCTGTATAAGTAGCCAATAGGACTCTCGGTGCCCATAATTTCCAGCTCAGATTATTTGCATTGAGGTGTCTCTGTAAACTCGCTATTGATTATGCAGTGCTTTGATGTAACAGGAATGCTAACTGGTATCCCTTTATCCATGAGTGAAGCCCTCCTGTCCTCTTTCCAACATTCATCTTGTAGCCAAGTCTCGGCTGTTTGTATTCTCATACAAAGTTGTTTAGTAACTTAGCAATTGTCCCAAAGTATTTCCCTGGGATATGCATGGGAACATTTTTTAAAGATATAAATAAAACATTTTGACGTCCCTATCATAAATATATTTTTCACCCAAATTGACTGAAGTTTAATGGAGAACTGCGCTGAACATGAAAGCCATGTTTCCCATTAGAAACTATTTTTTAAATACTTGTTACAGTTCTGTTGTTCCATCTACAGTATATGGGCCTGCTAGTAATCTCAGTGGTTGTTTCTGATTTACATTCTAGTGTTCAGTACACATTTTAGAACTGTATGATAATGTCCTTGAGCCAGAGAGTTTGTTAGTAGAACATGGATGCACTGCGCCAACATTGGAAGAGCTGAGCAAGGACATTATTACATCCCAGTGTTCTAAAATGGTACTTATTACCCGTGCATAAATCGATTCACTACAGTGTAACAATAAATCCTGTAGACATGGAACAGTAGCAGAACTGGAAGCGCATTTAAAATCAGCTTCTACAGGAGAAAATAACGTGCAGGCCCACCACAGTTTTCCATTAACGTTTCCCATTTTTTGATGTACAGCTTACCTTCAGGCTTGTATGTCTAGCAGGCAAAAACCAGAGTTAAAGGAGACAGAGTAAACTGCTGGTTGAGGTTTCCTACAGCATGATTTTAAAGTGCTGTTTGGGGAAAAAGTGTAGTACTCTCATTAATCCAAAACTTATGATCTTTGTGAAAGCAGTGGACGTCCCCTGTCTGCAGTGTTCTGGCCTGCAGGTGTCTTATAGTGGTAAGAGCTCTGACTTGCTCCTTATTATTATTTATTTATTTTTTGTTGAGGCCTGCTATTTTTTGCAAATGAGTTTAGCAACTGCATTAAAAGTGGCATGCTCCTGTATAAACATGTGCAGGTAACACGTGCAGGTGAGGAACACGTTATCTGCATAAAGCAAAGTTCTGTTTTATTGTGCTCCAACTTTTTATGCCTTGTATCTCCACCATATCTTCTCCATATCTCTTAACTTTTGTGTTAGGGTTCTAGACGGAGTATAAATAGTATCAGGGATGTGGGACACCGGCTGCTTCTTCCCCACCTGCAGACTGAAATATGTAGATGAAAAGTCATTTGTAAGTACATTGGATTATGGGCTTCTGTACATCAGTTTAACCCAGTTATTTGTTCACCAAATCCATATTTTTCTAGCTCCATGTACAGGTAGTCCTACTCTGTGGAGTCAAAGGCTCACTCTGTTTCCAGTGAGACCATGGTCCTCGGCTCCGCAATTCTCTTACTTCGCCATAACAGATTGATTACATATCTCAGGTACTCTTCTCCCCCTTGCCAGCCTGGAATAAACCTGACTTGATCATTGTTGATCAGTCTGTCCAAAATTCTATTCAACCTTGCTACAATTACTCCTGTGAACATATCCACATTTAAGAGAGAGATGGGCCTGTACACTCATTGTCATTTTTTTTCTCTTCAAGAATGTAACTGTTGCTTCTGTCATAAATGCCAATGAATCCTCTTCTTTTGCCATTCCCCTGTATTCCTTTGCTAGCCTACTACTTGGGCACGGTGGGGCTTTTCCAATTAAGGAGGGGGGGGGGACCACCCGAGGGCACAATCTGAGGTTGAGGGAAGGTTCAGGAGGGGAAATGAGAATACACTTTTTATGGATAGGTTAGTGACAGGGTGGAGCGCACTACCAGAGAAGTGGTATCCTGTAAGACAGTGGACTGCATCAAGGGATGGGACAGGGTAAGGGAGATGGTCACTGAGGGGGAGGGGAGGAGGGCAGCTGCAGTATAAGGTTGCTAGCTGCACAATCGAGCAGACTCAATAGACCAAAAGGCATTTCTCTGCCGCAAGTTTGTATGTTAGTATGTACTGAAAATCCCATTCCCAGGGCTTTATAGAACCTTGTAAGTAACCCAGCCCCAGAGCTTTTACTGTAGGCAGACTTTTAATAATTTTTATAATTTCCTGTGTGGATAGATTCCTCTAACATTGTCTGTTCTAATGAGGAAGACAGAGATACACATTTGGCTATGTTGAAAACACCTTTATTGAGCAGGGATACTCTTCCAGGGAAATTGTCAGAGCATTAGATCGTGCAACACAGGTACCAAGAAAACAACTACTTCAGTATAAGGAAAGGACCACTACCAACAGAATACCCTTAGTAGTCATGTATCACCCTAACCTTGAACTTCTGCATAAGATTATTAAGGACTTCACTCAATACTGAGTGAGGATGAGACCCAAATTGTGTTTTTCAAGAACCACCACTACTGTCTTTTAAACAACCATCTAATTTAGCCAACCTGATTATTAGGAGTAAACTTGGACCAGAACAGAATACCATGACACTAAATGGTACATGACCCAGTAATCAACTCAGATGTAAGACTTGTATGCTCATTTCCACTTCAGATTGTGTGGTTACATCACAAAATCGACAATTCAGGATACAGGGGAATTATACATGTACATCATCAAAGAATGTGGTTTCACCTCCAGAAGGAGGGAAGTGATACTCCCACTGTATAACTACTTGGTGAGGCCACACCTCGAGTACTGCGTGCAGTTTTGGAGGCCACATTTAACAAGGGACATTGAACTCCTGGAGAGGGTCCAGTGGAGGGCAACCAAATGATTTGGGGCTTGGGGATATGACCTATGGGAAGAGGCTCAAGAGCTAAATATGTATACATTGGAGAGAAGGGACCGGGGACATGAAGAGGTCTTCAGGTACATGAAGGGGTAAACAGGGGAGGAGCAGTCAGGGTGCTCGAAGGAAGGAGAGGGGGCAACTAGAGGGCATGGGTGGAAGCTGGGGGAGATTCAGGGAGAAAGGAGGAGGTGCTGCTTCACTGAGAGGGTGGTGGGACCATGGAATACGCTGCCCAGGGGGCTGGTGTAGGCAGAGATGGTGGAAGAGTTCAAGAGGGGGTGGGACAGGTACAGGGGAAGGGTTCTGGAAGCAAAAACCAGTGTAACAAGAATATCTGAGACTGGGAAGGGAGAAGCCAGAGAGGGAGAAGGGGGCAGCAAGGTCAGCTCCCAGGGTGGGGGCTAACCAAACAAGCAGACACAAAGAACCATTTGGCCTGTTCTGCTGGCATTTTAGTATGTCAGTATGTCCTCACACAGGGTATGTAGGAGAGACAAAGCAAGCACTCCACACTAGAATGAATGTGCACAGCCATAATATTAATTTGAAGATGACTGAAAAAATAGTGGGGTGACACTTTTCAGAGTGACCACTCTGTCTCAGATATGTCAGTAATAGTCTTTAAGGACATTTCAAAAGTATACAACTGAGACAAGCTTCTGAGATCAGGCTTATTTTACTTCTCAATATGGTGGAAGATGGCATGAACATGATTTGGGGTTTATGTCTCATTATTCTGCTTAAACTTCCACAGACCTTTACTTCAAAGGATGGACATGTAATAGGACTTCAGAGTGTCTTTACTTTTTTATTTATTTTTTGTTTTAATATGTATAGAGTCCATTTTAACTGGTTATTAATATGTTGGTTTCTCACCAAAGAACTATGTGTGCATGCGTGTGTGTGTGTGTATATACGGTGCTTTGTTCTTTTTTTATGGGGAGAGGTTGTGTATGTGAGGAGAGTATGGTGAGGGGGTTGTGATTATATTGAGGTAGGCTTATATTCAGGTACATGACACAGTGATGTTGCAGTGTGTTAGGACTCTTAGCTCACGCATATAGTGAATATTTACTTTCTTCTGACTAATTTTTTTCCCCGGGGGTAATTCCATTGGATTTTTATTCTGATTCCTTAGACAGCTGCTTTACACATAGCAGTTTTATTATATATTGTCACTTTTTTGAACTCTGAACATATTAGGATGCATGATCTCACTCACTTGGGGGTCCTTGATAGATTTAATTCCATTGGGTAAATTATTGTAGTGACTGGTGTAAATGATGGTGTGTTAGGATTCTTGGCTGACATTCATAGTGAATATTTACTTACTTCTAACTAATTATCTCCCCCCCGGGGATGGTTTATTTCCATTGTGTTTTTATTCAGATTTCTTAGACTGTTACTGTATATATAGTAGTTTGATTATGCGCTCACATTTTGAACTGTGTACATATTGGGATGCACGATTCCATTTACACTGGGGTCTCTGACAGGTTAAATTACATTGGGTTATATTATAGTGATTGGTACATATTGAACCCTTAACATATTAGGATGCATGGTCTCATTTCTTAGGGGTCTTTGACTGGTTTGTTTTTTAATTTGGTTCTTATACTGACTATTGATATTTTAATATATGGATCATGAAAATAATATAGTAGAAAAGCATACAAAAAATTCTTCATAATAGTATCACTCCCAAAGTGATAATCCTACACTCCAGGAGTGATAATACCATCGTTCAGGTGCTGTAATACTCTTGTTTGGGACCTGAACGATAGTATTATCACCAAAACACAACAGCACATGCGCTAGTCTAGCTCCCAATGTCTTTCAAAATGTGCCTTCCAATTGGCTGCTTTTCCTGTTATGGCGGGCAGAACAGTTCAAAAAACATGGTGTCCACTGTCTCGCTTACCGAGAGTGTTTCTGAACTTGAACATTTTACAGCTTTTTTGTTTTAAATATGCAAAAAAAAAAATAGATATCCAGGTGATCCTACATTCCCCAGACATGGAAGAGGTAGGCTGTCCTTAAAAAAAAAAAAAAAACACCGAGCAGTGAGACAGTGTGGTGCATGTCCAGGACGGAGAGACTTGTTCGCTGCAGCGGCCAATCATCTGAGAGAAAAGAAAATCAGAAAATCGCATCCATGTATTAAAAAAATTAAAAAATAGGTTCCTGTGCATCTCAATGTAGTAATTCCATCTTGAGGTTCTGGGGACATGGAACCTCTCGAGCTTCACTCTCGAGGTTCCCAATGTCCCCAGAACCTCTTGATGGAATTACTACATTGTAATACAGAACCCATCTATTATTTTATTTATTTTGTATAAATATCATGTTACAGCACTGATGATCATTAAGTTTACAGAATATAGTAACTAGTTGTGTATAATTGGGAAAATGTCTCCAGATAGGTTGTATATTGTATAAATATGTGAAACAGTTGCTCACACTAGGAAGACTCTACTTTAAACCCTTCTTATGCCATATATATAGAAAATTTTAATTTTTTTTGTTTGCTTGTTTTAACATACATTAATATTACATTTTAACATGTACTTAAGTTAGTATTGAATCTAAAGTTCTTGCTTTCATTAGCCTGTATTCACAAACACACAGACACATTTATAATTTATGTTGGTGTAGCTTTCTGCTTGAAGAGTCCTTATCTCATTTTGGTGACATTTGACCTTGAAAGACTCCTTAGTTTAAAACAAACTGGTGAAATGTGATTCATCTGATTTAAACTGATGTTATGGTTTAAATGGGTATATTTAAACCAGTAATAATTTGTTTTCTGTTTTTGTTTTTATGTATGATCTGGTGTTAATAGTATGGATTTTCTAAATAACTGTCGTAAGCTTCAAGGAAGGACTTGGTTGGTTCAAAAGCTTAGGCACTTTGTTCTTTTGTAGCATCTAAGTTGGTCCAATAAAAGGTATCAAACCATTTGTTTCTGGATCTGTTCTTACAAGGACCAATATGGCAACTAAACTAAATCTGTTTGTCTAGCATTGTATGGTAATTTTCCTGACTGTATGATTCTACACTCTGTAGGAAGGCTTTGATCAGGTTAGATGTTTCTAGTCTACCTGTTTCATAATTTTCATAATATTCCTTAAATATGTCATTGTTAAAATAACTCTCTTATCTTTTGTTGCATGTATGCAGTTCTGGTTTTGCAGCTGCTGTGGTCTGCATGCCAGAAGTCTCTGCCCTCTCTCCGCTCTTCCATTATTTCTGCTTTAGCATGTATAACGCACATTCTGCCTTGAAGATTAGAATCTTGTTTACCACATACTTCAGCTGAGTGAGCTCCTGCAGTATTGCAGGGGTTCTTACAGGTACTTTCATATTCTGACACTTGCATGCCAGCTTCTTTGTTTCTCCTTTTCTTCTAAGTCTGCTGACTCGGGTTTCTTTCTGGCAGCTGTATATACTACAGTTTGCTCCCTTAAGCATGCTTTATAGGCATCCCATATGACTCTTGCCCTCATTCCCGGTGTCTCATTTTCTGAAAGGGATTGTTCAGTAGCAGTGTAAATTCTAGTAGTTACAAATTCCTTTTTCTCCAGCACGTTTGGATTCAGTCTTCATCTTGGCTGTCTTTTGGCTTCAAAGCATGTGTAATGGTGACCTTTAGTGGTGCATGATCAGACAGGGTGAATGTGTGGATTTGTTTTACCTTCCACTGGTCTGGGTGGCACAGATCTGTATGTAATAAATAATAATAATAATATATAAATTCTGCTATGAAAGCATTTATAGTCCCTGCCATTTGGGTTTACAGCATGCAACACCTGCTAAACCAATATCTTTCTGTAACTACACCAGTACTTTTTGGCTTTTCGGTTCACACTCTACAGTGTTATCTGTTGTGTAGGATGTCATCTGGTATCCAGTTTAAATCCCAGCTAAGATCACTTACTACACTTCTAGTTTTATTATCTGATGAGTTACAGTCACAAAGAATCCTGGGTCATCTTCAGATGCGATACTTCTAGGTCCCCAATAGCAGTTGCAAACCTATTTAGTTCTGTTTTTAACAGTACCCAGCACATCTGGTCATTTGCCACCACCTTTTCTTCTGTAATCCCAGGCGCCTGCAGCACAGAATTGACACCCCTTTTTGCATAGAGTTACAACACTATGGAATTATTTTCCTACTCAGTACTGTTGCTTCATTGCACGTCTACCACTATTTTTGTCTCCTGCAGATATGCAGTAGCATGGTGTCACCTGTTTAATTGCACCAGTATTTTAGATCTTTTGATGGGACTGTCCAACACTCTTTACATTCCTACTGTTTTTACTTTTTTTTTGATTATTCATTTTAGCATTCCTTCCCCCTCCTTCCCCATTAATTCCCCCTTCTGGTTCTTTTGGGTTATGACTCTTATCCTGTCTATATGGATTAGAGCTGCTGACACCTCAAATAAAACATTAAAAATAATAATAATTAGATACAATTCTGTCTGCATTCCATTTATGTTTTATATATTTCTTCCCATTATTTATTACTAAAGAAATTTGCATGCATATATGATCTTTATCTCTTAGAGTTCCTTTAAGTCCATCTGCCTCTATAGTTTACCCCTATTTCAAGTCATAATCTTCTGTTGTGATATCATAATCTGTTGCCATGGGAGTAAAACTGTGATGTCACAAGCAGTGCTTTGACTTAAGGTAGGAGAAAGCAGCAGAGAATAGAGACACTCTTCAGGAGAAAAGATCATGTTTTCAAAGCAAATTCGTCAGTAATAAACAATGGAGAGGAAGAATGCAGCACTGGTGGGAAATACAAGCTGGACTGTGTCTAAATATTAGGGATTAGGTTTTATTAAAGTTGTCCTGAATGTGTCACCAGCTCTTTAAGAAAATAAAAACACAGAATGAGAGAAGATGTGAGCCCATCGATCCTGTCCCCCACTTCTCAGTTGCCACGTCCTTGTTTACCATCTTTTAGTAGGTGTCTGTCCAATTCAGTTTTAAAGCTGTGGATTAGCAGTATTCACATCATAACAGTAAGCAACATTGAACTTAATGTGAGTTAAACTAACCATGCTTTCACCTCGTCCACCACCTACCTATATCATTCATTACACCTTTTGTCAAACTCTTCACTTGGGGAGTTATTTCAGACACAAAGATGCAAAACTAAGTGTGGAGTTGTGTGGTGATTCTTCACAATGCTTGTCCAACATAGGTGTTCGAAGAATTTTCAGCAGCAGATTGTCAATGTCAGTGTTTGAGAAGTGCCTTTAGTGCATGAGGAGACTGGGCATTTGAAATTCTATTGCTGATGCACTCTGATCTTCCCTTCCACAGAAGGCCAGATACAAAATTGGGCATTGCAGCCTCCTTCCACAGTTCCTCGTTTTCCGAATCTGCACCTCCGCTTTGGGTGTCACCCTGCCCTCCGCTGAGTTATTCATTGTTAGACCACACATTCTCTGTTTTATTTTGAGGTGTATATGCATTTCTAAAGATCCTAGTACCAGACTGGATTATATGCTTCTAGTGGGCATTGGAGTGGAGCTGTCACTTATTATTCCCTTTTCTTATCCCTCCCCTCAGTATCCAAGCTAGTCTTATAGTCATTGTCCCACAATTTGCACTCGCAGAATAGTATCTTCCTTCACTTGCCCACTAACCATGAAGTTCATCAGCATTGATTTACTTCAAAAAGCTTGCAAAACAGAACAGTACCATTTTGATAAGGCTGATTCACTCCGTATTATTATATCCATCCATTATAGTCTCGTAGATAAAAATATTAAACCATCTCACCTCCAATAAAATAAACAGAAATAGGGGTTTCCTAAGCAGTGTTTGTCTTCCAAGGGCCCCATCCTTCATCCCCTGTATCATTTGTTCAGAGTCTCTGCCACCTCGCATTTGCAGTGAAAGTTGTGCTACTTGTCATTGATGCTGAATCCTAAGATTGCTGGGAACTGTGTGCTATACCTATTGCCTGCTTTCCAAAGCTTGCTCTTCACTCCATCAGAGATGCCATCTCATGTCATGACTCTGCTTGAGCAGGTCATGGAAGATATGAATTTTGGCCCACTCACATTCTAGATGTTTGTTTGTTTTTACCCAGCCTTCCTCAGTATGCCCTTATTTATGGAAACCCATTATGGGAACCGCACTTGTCCCACGACAATTGCATGTGGCTTTTCCACCTTCTTTGGTAGCAGTTAAAGTGTTCTGCATACCCATTCAAAAAATTTTTTTTTGGGTGCCCCCTTCCTCCATTCCTAGCCCGGGTGTACCACCAGCTCAGATGGAGCTACCCCATCCTGCCGCAGTGTGACCCCCCCAGGCAGGGAAGGCGGGAGGCTCAATCCTCCCCACCCATCAACCCTGGTGTTGGGCCACTCCCAGTCTGAGCACTGGCACTGGGTGAGGAAGCAGGGCCATTTTCTTTTATTTTTTAGTTACTCCCCTCCCCAAGGACATCTGCGTGCAATGAGGTCCACAGAGGTGGCGCACAGTGAGACATGATGCCGCTCTGGACCGCTGCCAGTGTACACCCCTCCCATATGGTGCTCTCAGCTACACCTCCACCCATGTGCCCCCAGGTGGCAGTACTGCAGTGGAAGTGGCAGCCGTCCCTCCCTGGAGGAGGAGAGCATCCATTGGGTGCTCGATCCTCCTCCCCCAGCCAACCTCCAGCCACCTGGACTCTCTCCTGGACCTCAGTTGCCGGTGTCACAAGCAGTAGCACTACCGCTGCACCGGCAGGCCAGCCCTTTCAAATTCTAAGGGCAGATTAAACACACTGCTGAGCACTTTTGGTAGCACTTGTCTGTGACATGAAACATACATCTGTTGTGACATGAAACGTACATCTGTGTGAGCATGTGGGGTGCTGCTGTGGCTTGTATTGCCTGATGGCGGGTTTTATATTGAATAAACTAATTTTTAACGTGACCTAGCTCTGAGGTCATTTTTCTTACACGCTGTGCTGGGTTGCCAAACTTTTGTTGGAGTACATGATTGTTGTTCATTGAGGCACCAGCTTTGTGACAAGTGGCCACCTGTTTCTGCTTGATATTACACAAATTGCAAGATGAAACCATGAGTACCCTAGGTGGCAGCTCCTAGGGTTTAAATTACCTTGCTGCCTACCACCTTCCAATAGTTACCACCCTCTATTAACAGTTGCGGCTGTGTAGAACCTGTGGCCCCATGTCCCACTGTTCCAATAAACGAAGGAAACACATGACTGAGAATCAGGGTACCAGAGGCCGACTTTAGGAGAGGGAAAAAAATGGCCACTGCTCCAGAACCGGAACAAAATTGCTGGCCCACAAAAAATGTTGCTGGCCCGATGAGAATTTTAGCTTATCCTGCTGAGAGAATTCTAATTTTCTATGGCTTTTTTTTATGAAAGATGTGACAGTGCTGCAGAAGCGGGTTTTGCAGTCTAGCTCCTGCTGATACAGTCCAAGTCATTTGGCAGAGTAGAGAGACAGGTGACCGTACTTCTGTCAGTAGAAGATGTTATTGGCTGTCCCATCTGTCCTTCACCAAAGTAAGCCCCCAATATGACCGCCATTTGCACCGCAACATTTCACTGTGGCACTCTCAATTTTACAGCACCGAGTTCTTATGTGATGCAAGTGGGAGGCCCGCATCATCACGTGTTCATACTTGGTAGTTCGCTTGGCTCCCACTGCATCTGCTGGTGTCCATACTCTAACTGTGTATGCCCACCTAGTAAGCTCCATTGCACATACTTCCTGTTATCATTCACGACGATGCTTTGAGGAATGCTGTAGGGGTAATCAGAGTGGGGGGGTCTTAAAGGGACAATGCACAGAAAAGGTGCTGACCAGTCGGGCCAGCAAAGTACAGTTTCCTCTGGCCAGACTTGAAAATTGGTGGCCTCAAGCCATTAGGCCACCACTAATGTCGACTCCTGGGGTAACCCCTGTCTCTTCCAGGTACTGTATTTGAAAAAAGGGAGCCCTCTGGAATTACATACCTCAGTCCCTGGCTCTCCTGCCTGTCCCAACGCAAGTACTGATTTCCTGCTAAGCATCCTTTACAATATTGCCTATACCTGCTTTCCCGCCTGACACTTGCCCCCAGCTTTCTATCCCTCTCTTCCTCTGCCAGCTCCTATCCACTACTGGACCTTGTCTCTGATCCCTTCCTTCCCTAGCCCCTGCTATTACAACATCCCATCCTCTGACCATTATACCCCTGCACTTATCAGTAACTGACTGCACTTTATTTCTGTTTCTCCTTCTATCTTTTTCTTGTTAATTCTGACCCTGAGATTGAACCATACTCTGTTAATAAAGCCTCCAAGTGCTTGCAAGAAATCGGAAGTTCCCTCAGATAAATTAAGGTATTGTCACTGTAAATAGGTAGCTTCATGGATAACTATTAAAATTAGCAGTCACGAACAGCATAACACTAGGGGTGTGTTATCACCTCCTCCTAAACAGTATGCATCACTACAACACTGCACTAGCTAATATAATAGAACACTATGCAGAGAAGGCAAATGTTATTATAGTGGGGGATGTCAATTTTCCAAATGCTGTATGGGCAGAAATGAAATCTGAAATAAAGTGGAACAGCAGTTGTTGGATTTATTTGTTATCCAAGGCTTGAAGCAGTTATTAAGTGAACCAACAAGAGGGAGTAATATGTTAGATGTTCTAGCCAGTTTTTCAGAGAAAAATACAAGCGGTCACCATTAGGGAGCCAGTAGGTAATAGTGATCACAGTATAGTAGAAGTGGAAATACTAACAAAAAGGCCAAAGAACAAAGGGGTAACGGTGGTACCTGATTACAAAAGGGCAAATTTTGATGCGACAAATCAGGAACTAAGGAAATGGAATTGGGAATCAGAATTTAGTAATTCAAATGCAGAAGTATGCTAGACATTGTTGCACAATAAGTTGGAAAAGCTCGGTAGGGAGAACATGCCACTGAAGAAATTATACAACAGTGGAGGGAAATTACCTCATTGGTATATTAATAAAATTAGGAAACAACTAAACTTCGATGTGCTTACGCAACTTGGTGTGGTGTTGTGCTTCTGCAACTTGATGAATAAACTTTGTTGTGGCCATTTGCCTCTCTGTCCTCAGGAATACCACCTTGTAGGGAAGCTGAAGGCAAGGAACCCTGGAGAAGGATTCCACCCCTAGAGGTGTCGAGGGAGGATTCCCTTAGGCTAAAGGTGGCTTAGGAAGAAGCCCCAAGAAGAGAGGCTAGCCACTGGAGGAGATGGGGAGGATGGTGGGGCAAAGAAAAGTTGCTTCTGAATGAAGCAGGAAGACAGGATTTAAATAGGTTGAGCTGGGGGGATGGGCTCATGGCTGTTGATTCGTCCCCTTGAACCACAGGCTTAAGCCTTTCAATCTGATGTGCTTACGCAGCTTGGTGTGGTGTGCTTATGCAACTTGAATAAGTGTTGTTGTAGCTGTTTTCATTTGCAGTGCAGTAATGAAATACAGTAAGTATCTTGAAAGCCATGAAGACTGTGAGGTTAATATATTTATGCATGGATAACTGAAATCCATGTAGGCAAATGAGCAGGGCATAATTCATTTAACTTACATAAAAGCATGCTCCTGCTATTTGGAGCCATGTTGCCCCACCATGACATCACAGTCCCCCGCTGTCAGAATAACAGGGAAGCCACAAGCTGAGTGCTATGAGACCAAACAGCTAATTTAATGACTGAAAGCTGCAGTTTAGATAGAAATTAGAAATGTTCTGTTTTAAATGTCAGCAGCTGCAAGCCAGGCTGACATACCTTGGACTGAATACATAGACAAAAGTAATGAGAATTTGAGTTATGATTACAAATGCATATGAGTCCTGCATGGAGGACTAGGATAACATTAAATTTATGATAGAGTGTAATTCAGATGGTAGGGCAGGAAAGCACCCAAAAATTGTAGAGGTGCCCTCATTTTTCCACTCAGTTTGACTGCTTACGATTGTATTGCAGTACGGTATGAATTAAAGGAGCTTGTTCAGATAAGCTGAAGCAGAAAACCCCCAAAGGAGTGGAAGCAGCATATAAGAATTGTAAGGTTACAAGGTCCAGCTGCTGAGGTGGAACCAGCACTGAGTGAAGCCAGTCCAGGTACAAACAATTAAGGTGGACGTGCACACTGTTACGGGCATAGAGAAGAAGTGTAGCTGAAACATACAGAGAACAGCAGGTAAACTGAGGCAGTAATGGAACTGAGAGCACACAGGAAACAATTACAGAATTCTGAAGGATAGATTTAAGGTAAGAATCAACAAATGTAAGCCTGAAAGCACAAGCGAGCAATGAGACACAGCACACTAGAAACTAGAAAAGCCCAAAAGAAACAAACACAGACATGCACAGGATGGGAGCTTGGATAGCACAGTGGGTCTGAATAGCGTGAAGGAAGCAAAGGGCAGGATACAGATAAAACCTGAAGCCCCTCCCACAAGCAAATGAAAGAAATGGCACAGGAGAAGGGAAGCAGTCACAGACAACAGAGAACAACATAGCAGCCAGAGGCAAAAGCAAAATACAGACCTAGAAGGTAGGAGGAGAAACACAAAGTCCAGCACAAACTAAGCAGAAAATGCAAAAAATCAGTAGAGGAAGGATGCTCCATATTGGAGGCTGCAATTCCGATCGGCTACTCGGTGATGCACCGCTCGAGATTGGACCGCAGGGAAGGGGGATAGCAGTCTGTTGCAAGACCGAATTGGGCCTCACGAGTGTACCGGTTAAGGAGGATGGGTCATTTGGGTGTACCATGGTAGCAGGTGTAGGCTGTAGGATAGTCTTCATCTGCCTCCCACCCAGAGATGAGAAGCGATTCCTCCAGAAAGTAGTGGACTTCGTCATCGACATGGCGTTTGGGTCCCCCAGGCTGATGGTCCTGGGCAACTTCAATGCCTGGGTCGATGACGAACTCTCACAATTTGGACAGTACTTTCTCCAGTTGATGACATCACTGGGCCTTACACAGATTGTTACCTCTGCTACACACAGACATGGTCGCTCTCTTGACCTAGTCTTCCTCTTAGGGGTTGAAGCCTCCGACTTGGTGGTGGGCCTGTCGGATGGTCTGATCATTACACCGTGGGATTCAATTTTGGCACCCCCATTCATAGGCCTACCCCTGTGGAGATGGTCAGATACCACCCTTTACGGGATGTGAGCCCTGAAGGCCTAGCGGCGGTTCTTGACCTATCGGAGTTTCCGGTGGCAAGCAGGAATCCAGAGGCCTTGGTGCAGGCCTATAATAAGATTGTGACCATGGCATTGGATTCTGTTGCTCCTGTCCGTGTTTGCCCTCTCTCTCTTCGCCCTTGGTCCCCTTGGTTTGATGGGACTTTGAGAGAGTTAAGACAACAAGGACGAAGGTTAGAGCGATGTTGGCAAAAATCCACCCTGATGGTCAACCATCTTGGATTGTTAGAACATTATCAAGTCTACCAATCAACACTCACCTGTTAGAAGACAGAGTGCCTGTCTGGGGAGATTGCTGCTGCTCAGAATTGACCAGTTCAGCTCTTTCGAACAGTGGACAGGCTGTGCAACCCGGTCTGTCTTCAGTCTCAAAGAGCTTTTACGCAGTTGGAGTGCGATGAGCTTACTCAGTTCTTTGCGGATAAGGTGGCCAATATCAGGGTGGAGATTCAGGCTTCATGCTCTATGGGGGATGCTGTTGATCGGTGCTTGGTCTCTGTCCCTTATTTTACCTGGAGTACCTTTGACCAGCCAGAATTCATGGATGCCATGTGAATTGTCCAGGTTGTGTGCCCTACTTGCTGTAGTTTGGACCCGGGCCTGATTATGGGTTGTTGTGACATCATTGGCCTGATCCTGGCACAGATTGTCTGGTGCTCCCATGACTCGGGTGAGTTTCCTAGCTCCCTGAAGGAGGCAGTGGTGGCACCCCTCCTGAAGAAAGCTTGCCTGGACAGACTCTCTTGCCAACTACAGACCGATCTCGAACCTCCCCTTTGTGGGGAAGGTTATTGAAAGTAGTGGCTGTATAGCTGAAGAACCATTTGACCGTCCATAACATCTATGAACCCCTCCAATCCAGTTTTCAAAAGAGGCACAGCACTGAGACTGCTCTGGTTCGGATGCTCAATGATCTCCTGATGGCGAGAGATCGGAAAAGCCATTCCATTTGGTACTCCTAGATCTCTCTTCAGCATTTTGACACCGTGGACCATGGGTTGCTGCTTGAGTGTCTGAGGGTCATCTGTGGCCTGACAAGTACAATCCTCAGGTAGTTTTAATCATTCCTTACTGGCAGAACTCAGAGGGAGGTTTTGGGGATTTTTTCCTCTGACCCTCTCTCTCTCTCTCTCTCTCTCTCTCTCTATCATATGGGGTTCCTCAGGGTTCGGTGCTGTCCCCCATGTTGTTTGCAGTGTACATGCTGCCCCTAGGAGACATTGTAAGATGGTATAGGTTGAGGTTTCACTGCTATGCTGATGATACCCAGTGCTACCTGTCTTTTGCACCTAACCAGGATAGTGCACTCTGTTTAATAACTGCCTCACAGAAATCCAGGATTGGATGAATTCCAGCTAGCTAAAGTTGAACTCAGGAAAGACAGAGGTGATGGTTGTGGATCCTGGTTGTCAAATGGGGGGCTGGGGGCTGGTCAGCCAATGGGTCTTTTCTGGAGGGCTCCCAGCTCCTTTCTTCTGAACAGTGCGAGACCTAGGGTGATGCTTGATGATGGGCTGACTTTATGATCTCGGGTGTCAGCAGTTGTCAAGTAATCCTTTACCATCTGAGGAACATCGCTGGGATCTAGCACCTTGTTCCGATCCGGTGACCTTCCACATTGATCAACACCTTTGTGACCTTGCGCCTTGATTACTGCAACTCCCTTTACTTAGGGCTATCGGGGGTCGATATCCATTGCCTCCAGCTGGTGCAGAATGCTGCAGCCCAGTTGTTGACGGAGACTCCCCAGTCATGTCACGTCATACCAGTTCTGCACGAACTGCACTGGCTGCCGGTTCGGTGGCGGATCACCCTTAAAGTCAGATTACTAATGTATAAAGCCCTACACAGACTTGGCCCCGACTACCTGAAAGAGCTTCTGGTTCCCTACTGTCCCAAGCGATGGCTCCGCTCGGCTGACGCAAGGTTGCTAGAGATTCCAAGAGTATCATTAAAATCTTCTGGGGGCTGTGCATTTATGCACATGGCCCCAACTCTTTGGAATTCTCTACCCTGTCAGCTGCGAGAGTGCACAACCCTGGGGGGCTTTATACAGCACTGAAAACATATTTATGGGGCCAAGCTCTTGTTAACTAAGTGTTTTCAGCAACAAATTTTATTGATTGTTTTAGATTGTTGCTTTTATATCACCATTTTAGCCATTTTGTAAAGCGCTTTGGTACTCTGAAAGGCGTTAAATCAAATAAAGACTATTACTATTATATTATTATATATATTACAAACACTGGAAGGAGTAGAGCTTCCAGCTGGGAAAACAAGAGTCCAACAGGCCTCCAGCTGCAAAGAAAAATTGCTTCGAATGAAGCAAGAAAGGCTGGGTTTAAATAGGTTAGGCTTGAGGCATATGGCTGTTGTTTCAGCCTCTTGAACCTGAGGCTTAAGCCTTTCAAAAGAGAAAAGGGCATTCCAAGCTATGAAAGCAAATCAAAATGAAGAAACCATTAACAAATATAAGGAAGAATTTAGGGCATTAAAACATTCAATCAAAAAGCAAAAAGTAGAATTGAATTCAAAATTGCACATAGTAAGGACAGAACAATGGTTGTTTGTCTACATCAGTAACAACAAAGGCAACAATAACACTGTAGGGCCACTAGAGGAAAATACCATGGAAATAGAAGACCCGAAGGATATGGCCAAAGTGTTTAATGAATATTTCAGTTCTGTCTTCATAGGAAAATATAAACTTACTACAAAGGATGAGGTAAGTACTTCAGAAGGGGCAACATAAAATGAAATTTGATCCACAAATGGTGCTCAAGTTAATGCAAGGCTTAGATGAGAATAAGGAAGCTGGATCAGATGGTTTACATCTGAAATTAATTAAAAAAAAAAAAAAAACAGCCAAGGAAACTATAGGACCAGTGACATATTTCAAATAAATCACACATGACCGGTCATGTTCTGGAGGACTGGAAAAAGACAGTTGTGGTCCCAGTTTTTAAAAAGCGAAATAGGAACGAGATGGAGAACTACAGACCAATTAGTTTGACATCTGTGCTGGGCAAAATTATGGGAAAATTAATAAATAAATAAATAAATAAATAACAGACAAAAGTCAACACGGATTTGGAAAAAATAGATCAGTCACCAAAAATATGCTAACCTCTTAGGAAACAGGAGTAGAGATATTGATAACAATGTACCTGTGGATGTTGTATATCTGGACTTTAGAAAGGCATTGGATATAGTTTTGTGTGAGATATTGATTAGAAAACATAAAGCTAAGATAAAGGATAATAAACATGGGTATCCAGTTGGTTGGATGGTAGATCAATGTGTGATAATTAAAGGAGATCTCAGAGGCGGGTATCATGAGGAAGAGTAGGAAGAGAGCAAGAAATGTAAGGAGGACTGGTGGAGGCGAGACCAGTAGAAGTACTGAGGACCAGGAAATGCCCTGGGTTGAGACTGTCACGGAGAGAAGACAGACATGTTTAGTCCCCATTCCCAGGGTTCCCACCAGATCGAGTGGGCAGGCAACTGAGGAACTGGCTGAGTCTTTCAGTCTCCTTCAGGCAGTGCTGTGTAATGCTAGGTTGATGAGGAACAAGACCGCAATTATAGCAGATCTTGTTTCCTCTGTCAACCTGGCTTGCATTACTGAGACCTGGGTGGGGGACGACTCCAGTCTAGTTCTGGAGGTGTTGATCCCATCTGGGTTCTCGGTTGTGCACTGCCCGAGGAGAGACCGCAGAGGAAGGGGGGGGTGGCCATCTGCTTTAGATTTGATCTGAATCTGGTGGTGCACTCCTTCGGGGACACCGAGTCATTTGAATGCATGGCCATGTGTGGGGGTCCAAGTACAGGTTGTAGAATCCTCCTTGTGTCTCCAGGTCACAAGGGTGAATTTCTACTGGAATTCGCATCCTTTGTCACTGATCTGATTTTGGAATCGCTACTATGGCTTATTCTTGGTGATTTCAATGCCTGGATGGGCGACGAACACTTGCAGTTTGGTTAGGATTTCCTACAGACCATGGAAGCTCTGGGCTTGCACAAATGATTACTTCTGCAACCCATCAACATGGCCATGCCTTGGACCTGGTGTTCTCCCTAGAGCTCAAGGTGGATAATCTCAAGATTGATCTGATTAGTTAGTCGGATCACTGCACTATCATGTTGAGTTTCAGGGCACCCCCTTATAGTCCATCCCCTGTGGAGGTGGTTCAATATCACCCTTTGAGAAGGCTTAGCCCAGAAGGACTTATGGTGATTTTGGTCACCTCGGAAATATTGACAACTTGTGCTCAAGGTGTGGAGGCCTGTAACAGGGTTGTCACTGTGGCCTTTGACCTCATTGCACCAGTTCATATAGGTCCCCTGGTGATGCACCTTGGCTTGCCATGGTTTGAGAGTAAGCTGAGGGCAGTGAAGGCCAAGGGATGGAGTTTAGAACATTGTTGGAGGAGGTCCAAGGCCTAGAGGATTAAACTAGTTCTGCCCTAGAGGATAAACTACTTCTGATGTCCCATTATAAGTAATATCAGGCGATCACCCAGAAAAAGGCAGAATTTCTGTCTAGAGATTGCTACTGGGAGGAACTGACCAGCTCAGGTGTTCTGGACTGAGGAGAGGCTTCTTCATCTGTTCTGTCTGGAACCTGTGTGAGCTCTAACACCCACAAAATGTGTGGAGTTTGCTTAGTTCTTCTCAGATAGGGTGTCCTCTGTTAGGGCTAGAATCACTCCAGCTGGGCTGGGACAGTTCAGCATGGAGAGCCTGGGCAGTTGTGGATGTAGTCAGGAGTCCTGGGAGTTTTGGCCAGTGATGATGTAAGAGGTATCTGAGGTGATCTTGAAGCTGCAGCCAACATTTTTCATTCTGGATCTAGGTCCAGTGTGATTACTGGTGGGTTACATTGGACATCTGGTAGTACTAAGGTCGAGGTTGAAGACACAGGGGACTGGATGTTTGAGTGGTGGGCCCAGTCAGCTGAAAACTCCCTGCCTGGTGCTTTGAGGGGCCCTTTCTGTGGAGGCCATAAGAGGGGCCTGAAAACATATATTTCAGCAGGCATTTGGGGTGGTCTCTTAACATCTGGAACCCCTTTTAGCTATATATTCATTGTTTAAGCTGTTTTTCTTATTTTATGTATTTATTATATGATCTAGTTTTGCATCTGCTTAGAATTGGGCCCTACTGTATGTAATGGTGCCCTGAGCCTCTGGGAAGGGCACCACAAATAATAATACACAGCAACAACTACAGTAATAAGTGGGCTCCGTTTATATCTCTGATATGCATGAATGGGTATATGGCCAGATCATGAAGTTTGCAGATGATACCAAACTGGGGGGAGAATGGATACAGAACAGAATAGAGTAAATTTAATAGATGATTTGAAGCACATTGAGGGGTGAGCAATGCAGAATCAAATGCAGTTCAATACCAGTAAATTTGTAGAGGTGGACATGGGGAAAAACAATATTAGACACATTTAAACTGTACAGTCAGAGTATTACAAAGGTTAACTTAGAGAATGGTTTGGGTATTATTGTGGTCGAAAATCTTAATTTCACAGACCATTGTAATAAAATCTGCAGGGTGGCAAGCAGACTGATTAAAAACATCAAAAGGACATTTATCTACAAATCAGAACATACATAATATCATACCATTGTATCGTAGGTACATTAGACCCAGTTTGGACTGTGGATCACCAGTATGGAGTACGTATAAAATCAGAGATTAAAAAACTGGAACAAGTTCAGCATAGGGTGACACAAATGATACCGTGAATAAAATAAAGCTACCAAAACAGACTCCAAAATTTTCCATACATTAAGGACACTATTAAGGGATGGGCAGTGCAGCATCATTGTCTCACGATATTACCAGCAAGATCCTGGGGGGTTGAGAAGTGCCATAGTTAAAATGCCAGGCACACTGAAGGTTTAGGAGATTTTTATGAGTGCTCAGGCAATAAAAGTATTCATTGCATATGGTGCCTGCAGGGGATCGGAGATGAAGCTCCGATCTGTGCAGCTGTCGGGCTACACCTCTCACGGTAGTTTTCCTTTAAGTGACTTGCTCAGGGTCACAGAGTATGCAAGTGGAGGCTGTGGATTCAAACCTAGGTCTCCAGGTGTTCAGCTCAGTGCCCTAAACCACAGTGCCATACTGGAAAGTTGTTGGACCCATTAAATTGTAGGACAGACTATACGGGCAGTTAGTCGTCTTCTGTCCCTTACACTCAGTATACAAGTCTCGGTATATACATAAATTAATACTTTGGCTGGGTTTATGATATAATGAAAATAACCAGTGTGTAAATTTCCCCCAGAACTACAGTTTTGCAAGACCTGGCACTGGAAGCCCCACTGCAACCTATCAAAGGCCTTTTCTGCATCAGGGCAACAGCTGTATCCATCTGACCCTGGAGCCTTGTTATTGTTAGTCTATAATTGCTACTGATATCTCCTCCCCTGATACAGGTTACTTAGCGGATTTTTTTGCCTTCTGGGGAAAGGAACCGTAACTGGTCTTTGTTTAAACAAACAAAGAAAAAGATGACATTTTGTCCAGTGCTCCCACCCCCTGCTGCCTACTGTAAAGCGCTGCATAAATATACCCCAGCACTACTGCTACAGTATATCTTTTGAGCTATGCATTATATCCTGTTTTTCCCTCACTTATATCATTTACCCACTGCTCTGCTTGCTTCTACTTTTCAGAGCCGATGACCAAGAAATCTGCCACCATGTTGCCATGCTTGTAGTATTTTTGATTAGAGTAGTGGTGGGTGCCCTCTACCTGTCTAGTACGGAGAGTTTGCAACTCTGCCCTAGCTTCCTTCAGCTGATGCAGCGTTGCCCAGCAACCCTTCTGCTTGTGTTATCTTTCTAACTAGTCAATTTTCCCAAATAGTTGCTAGCTAATCGATGAATCATAGAATCATAGAAGCTTGATGGCAGAAAAGGACCATACCAGCCCATCTAGCCTGCCCTTTTTTTTCCCCCTACATCTCCCTCTCCCTGCCAGACCCCACCTTCCCCCTGATACTCTGCCCCATATGCTTGTCCCATGCTCACTTAAATTTTTCCACTGATTTAGCCCCCACCACTCTGGTAGTCTGTTTCGAGGCCCTACTACCCTCTCCGTGAAGAAACGCCCTCTCACATTGCCCATGTATTGTTTCCCGTGCAGTCTGAAACTGTGCCAGTTTTGACCCCCTCCTTCCTCTTAAGTAAGCCCTCTTCTCCCACTTTATTGATCCCCTTTACATATTTAAAATTATTCATTTAGATATTTAGACGCTATTTCCATATTTAGATGCTAGCTTCTTTTTCCTGTGGGCTGCATAGAAGATTATTTCACCTCTAGGACTGATTTAAAGGGGCACTGTCAACTCTGTTAGGCCTTAAAGTGTCTCTAGTTTAAAAAAAAAAAACGTTATGATTGGTTACATTCTATAGAGATTGCTGGTGTAGCTGGTAGTTTGATTCTGATTCGTTTTTTTTTTTCTTTTTTAAACTTACATTTTATTATTTTGCGAGTATTGAAAATAACAATACATCCTCATACAGGACATTAGACAGGTAATGTACAAGGTAGAAAACCCTGTGGACAAAACTCTAAAGTGTTGACATGCATGTTGGTCTTCCTATAATCTGACAAATGAGTCGGGGGGGGGGGTGTCTCAAAGGGAAATGCAGTGCCATCCTTTTTAGTGGCTGCGGTGTTTCCAATAGCGAGAATGTGATGGGTGGCAAACATAGTTAAACTAAACTGCTATTTTAACTAGTCAAGAAAAACATACTATGTAGTGATATCAGGTCTCCACATAGAACCCCTTCCCGCAAAAACTGCAATCTGCAGAAAGCCATCTGTAAGGCAGGAAATGCTTTAAAAAGTGAACGGAACTGTGCATCTACTTCACAACTTATATTTTACAATTAACATAAAACAGTAAACTTTATACATTGTTATGCAGTAGTCATGTCGCCATCTGCCCTCCTCCACAGTTCCACCCTCTGTATCTGTAATGGTATTGTGTGATTACGAGAGTCAAAAATAAGACAAGCATTTATCAATGCCGAATGTTGTCTTGCTGGCATTGACATTGGTAGTGCAGGAGTTAGAGAGACGCGTAATAGGAATGGTAGTGAAGTACTGAACTGATACCAACCCCACCCCCACCCTGCAGAGATTGACAGGCATTGGGAGTGCCTTTGAGTTGTTAGCCATAGCGCTCACGCCATTTCACCTTACCATACCCTGCAGAGTCGAGAAGCATTGTGGTGTGCCTTGGGGTCTTTGGGCCTTACGTTCACCCCATTCCATAAGGAAATAAGCTGAGATGGATGCAGTATAGGAGAATGGGGTGAACTTTGGGGCCAAAGAGTCCAAGGCACACCTTGATGCCTGTCACAGGCTGCAGGGTGAGGGTGGAATGGCGTGAGCATTGCAGCCAACAATCCCAAGTCACACCCCTGATGCCTGTTAGTCTCTACAGAGTGGGGAGTTGCAGTTGGAAACCCTAACACGCCAGGCATTTGTTCGCATTTTCACTCCAAATTTTCACCATGGGCTTTTTGTGACCCCACCTCATGAACAGTGGCACCATCAGTTCGTTAGCGAAGGTGATTTTGCACAGCAATTGTGGCCATTTGGCACCACAGGTTCAAAAGCACATTCTGGGCAGGATGTGAAAAATGACAGCTGTGCTGTTAATGAGGAGGTGTAAAAAAAAAAGATGGCAGTGTTGAAAATCTGGAGTGAAAATATGAAAAATTGGTGAAGTCACGAGCATGCATACAAACTGGGCAACGCACGCCCATAACACAATTATTTTGGGATTTTTTTAACCAGATTTTCAACATAGGCATTTTGGGATCTCTGTTCTTGAATGGTAACACTGTGATTTTGTTAATCTATGCCAAAAGTTGATTTCCCACAGCGACCGCGACATTGTGCACCAGATGTGCAAAAACATATTTTGGGCAGGATGTGAAAAATTGCAGCTGTACTGTTCATAAGGAGGTGTAAAACAAATGGCAATGTTTAAAATCTGGAGTGAAAATATTAAAAATTGTCAAAGTTATGAGCATGTGTGGAAACTGTGCAATACACTCTAACACAGTAAATTTTTGGAATTTTTCACCAGATTTGCAACATAGGCTTTTGGGACTCCACCTCATGAACAGTGGCACTGTTGTTTCATTAATTGGTCCCAAAAGGTGATTCCATGCAGTGACATGAAATCACCTTTAGGGACCGAATAACCAGATAATGCATGTGTTCATGAGGTGAGATCAAGAACAGCATGTTGACAATTTGAAGCCAGAATAAAAAAAAAAATGGCTGAGATATCCACCTAAGTTGAAACCCGCCCATTGATGCCATTATACAGCTTACCGGCATTTCTTCATTTTGCAGTTCACTTTGAAGAGTCCAAATGTGTTCCCACTCCACCGAAGATTGCAGCGCTGGTCCACGGAGGTAAGTATGGGTGGGGGGTGTGGGGAGGTAGGGTGCACAGAGGGTGGAGTGCGGGTTGGGGGTGCCGTGGACAACAAGGGACTGTTTTCTGTTTTTCAGATAACAAAAGAAAAATAATGGAACTTGACATCACACGAGGATTTGTTGGCCACACTGGGGTGGGGTCCCAGTGTGCCACACAATGGGAGTAAACTGGAACAGGATATCTTGCGAGGGTTTGTTGGCCACACTGGAGTGGGCTCCCAGTGTGCCACACAATGGGGGTAAACTGGAACAGGACATCTTGCGAGGGTTTGTTGGCCACACTGGAGTGGGCTCCCAGTGTGTCACACAGTGGGGGTGAGGGGAGGACCATGCCGATATGGTTGGCTTTGTGTGAGTGGTGGCATGCTCCAGGTGGGCTCCAGTGTGCCACACAATGTGGGGGCGGGGTACATGCTGACATGGGGATTGCACCCCCGATGTCAGCTTTGTTTGAAGATTGTGTGGCAGTGGCAGGAGCTGCTGCCATGTTTATTGAAATGTTTCATCAGGAAAGGCATATACGGGAGGCTTGTCATCTCTGCCGCTGCATGACAAGCTTGTCTCTCATTGCAGTGGCACATTTCTTTCAAGTTGGTGGCACTTTACATAATTTTTGCATCAGCACTAGCATACTGGCTAATTGGGGAATGAGGGACGCACCTACTAAAGCATGCCCTGCATTCACCAACGCTGACACACCTCTCACTGTGCTATTACATCCACAAGATGTTGCGTGTGCATGTCTTGAGACAACATAAAAGGAGAATTCACCCATACCTCTCGACCTTTTGTCCCCCAAATGTGGAACATAGCCTTTCAACATGTGGAACAAATGAGCAAAATGTGGAACACTTAATCAGATCTTTACCTAAGAAGCTCAGAACACTGTTAAAATGTTTGCATTTATATTCAGAAAGTCTGTTAGTAATTGAAAAATATATTTTTTGCATCATTTACTATAGATTTTTGCTTTAAAATGTTAACACTGAACGTGGAACAAGTCACCACAATGTGGAACAGGGAGCTTTTGTGAAGTAAAATGAGTAACGTTCCTCGTAATGTGGTGCAGTTGAGAGGTATGGTTCACCCTGCTTGGAGCCATGCTGTTGGCTCCATCGTATTGCCAACAAGACTAACTCTCAATTGTTAATCAACCCATGGTATTGTGGTCCATGAATATACCTTTTTTTTAGCAAGTCAACCAAACACATAGTCCCAGAGTTATTACTGTACAAGGTAGGAAAAAATCGCAGACTCTGGCAGTGCAGTTCAGAATGTAACATTGACACGGTCTCATATTTAATTATAAAATCTCAACCTTCCTCCACCTGCTCCTCCAGTTCACTCCTCCATGCGGTAAACTCTGCTTCACTTTTTGCTGCCTATCAGCATGCCTTGCCTGGATCTAAAATTGCCAAGATTTCCCTCCCATAAGCGATCCTGAGGCAAGCTGGCAGCAGAAGAGAATGTGCCTCTCCTAGGGCTCGCAAAACACTGATGCACTCCATCAAACATTTTGCGTCTCACCCTAATTTAGAATAAAAGGTCAGGATAAATGGTCCATTCCCTCAAGAGGAGATCTGCCACATGAGCTGCTGCAAGAACAGGCTCCCTTTGTTCCTCACCTGTGGTCTGGAGTAGAACAGTCTGGTCTGGTTGGAGAGTATTGGAAACCATCATGGGGTTAACTCTATATGCCCTCTGAAGTGTAGGCATTGCAAAGTCATCTGGCAAAGCAAGTGACTCAGGAATCCATGCCTTTGGAAAAGGTGAGCAGATCATTGCCCTCTACCCCTTCCGGCACCACCACCCCCCCATGAGTGTCAGGTTGTCAGCCTTCTCCTCATTTTCTAAGGCCTCCATTCAGCCTCTGAGTCGACTGCTTTCCTTGGTAAGGTCTTCAACAGATGCCAGCATCATGCTGGATCTTTACCAGTGTCAGCCACCTGCACCATTAGTTCTTTTCATTTGCATATCCTGTGCTTCTAATTGGCTGAGAGTCCTTTCCATTTTGGAATCCATGATCTGCCTGGATTCCAGTAGTATGCTGCCAGTGAGACTGTTCAGTTGAAGGCGGACTTCTAGGTCTACTGCTGCCTATGGCCTTGTTCTGCTGGGTGGGCTGAGATTTGGATGTTCCTGCAGCTTGTCCCTTAGGGTGGGTCATGGCGAAACAGGTATAATTCTGTTACCCTAGTTATCACAAACCCAGTGATACAAGTAGGATGATTATCTGTTCAAAACCTTTTACGTTTAGTACAGAATTGCTGATTTGAGAAAGAGAGACAGACAGAGAGCTTGTGCATGACACAGCCTAACTGGACATTGGCTGTCTAGTGGCCTCTACATTTTTCTTTTCAAAGTGAAAACAAACTGCACCCATACTGGTGCAACCACACAAATCACGTGTTTGTTTACATTCCTTGATCAGTTCCCACTGCATCTTTCCTGGACTTGGAAGCACCCTTAACACAGTCTAGACACTCATGATGCAGTGGGAGGAGAGGAAACTATTGTTTCATAAGTGGATACACTGTTTAGGGGTGTTCCTAATGTTCAGCAAGTACTCAACAAGAGTAGATCAAGGATTTGAACCAAAATATGTTTGGGTATAACCATACCGTTAGGATGCATTTCAGTTCTTTTTTTAAATAAATGTTATTTATTTTTCATTTAAAAAGGTATAACAAACATACAGCATGAATTAAAACAAACAGAAAGTGATTTAAGGAAGCCCTTGTAAGTCCAGGTGTGTTTGAACAGATAAAACATTACAAGTAAAGAAACACAGTAAACAAATGGGGATGTTACATAAAGTGAAGACACTTGATCTGGTGGTAGGAGGTGGGCGCATGTAAGGTTTCCCAACAACTCTTATAGGACTTGGGCCTGTTATGATGGTTGGCCACCATTTTTCCATGCATAAAGCATCCAGAATGGCAGTATACCATTATCTATAGGTGAGAGTGTCATCGTCCATCCAGTGTCGGAGTATAACCTTCTTAGCAATGGCTGCCACCAGCATAATGTGGTATCTTCTTGGTTTAAGTATCTGTTTAAGCCTTACTCCCAGTAAGCAAATTTATGGGTGAATGCATCAAGTCCAAGGAGAGGATCTAATTTGAACTGAATAGCATCCCACAGATGGGTGGCTTTGGACAGTCCCATAGAATGTTTTAATGTACCCTTGTGTGAATTAGTACCTAGTGCATGCATCCGAATCTAGATGAGTCATCCTGTGGAGTTTGGTGGGTGAAATACATATTGTGGGCTATTTATATTGCATGAGCCCCAGGGTGTCCATCTTAAGGTATCTGCAGGTCTTACCACATCTGGGTTCTTGTCTTGAATATGGCTAGCTCTGGGAATTCCCTCTAGCCAGTAGGGGTAAGTGTCCATTGACTGGGTGGAGGCAACCTGACTCGCTTTCTTTTTAAAATCAAAAGTTTTTATTTTTAAGAAAAACAGATAAAAGGCATATCACATACAATTACAATATAGCATATTACAAGTAACAATAACCAGTCCACATCTAGACAGGATTTAATGTATATAAACTTACTAGAACAAAAGCATTCCTATATATTTAACTGAAAAAAAAATTGTACCAGTAAATATGATAAAACCTTTTGAAAACCTTACAAAGTACATTACAATATTCCATTAATAATGGAATTCAATACTTTGAATTCTGAGAGCCACAGCCATGGTTCTCTGACGAACCTGACCTGCCAGACTGCCATCGCAGTCCAGATCTGAAGCCACCAGCCCCTCACAGAAGCTCAGGTAGTCTGAGAGCAACAGCCGTGGTTCTCTGATGAACCCGACCTGCCAGACTGCCATCCACAGTCCAGGTCTGAAGCCACCAGCCCCTCACAGAAGCTCAGGTAGTCTGAGAGCCACAGCCGTGGTTCTCTGAACGAACCCGGCCTGCCAGACTGCCATCTGCAGTCCAGGTCTGAAGCCACCAGCCCCTCACAGAAGCTCAGGTACAGACTTGCCCTTAGGGACTGATTACCTCCAGGAAGGGAGCCCTAGCTGCTTGATTTTTCGGCCAACCCACCCACCCAGTCCTGATTAAATACACTTAAACCCTGCCCCGGCTTTCTAGCTCACTCCTACAGGCTACTGCCAGCCACGCCCGCCCACCAAGTCCCCGACCTCTATTAAATCCCCAAGGGTACCACCCAGTTCTCATCTACCCTGCTCTTATTACCTATCAGTAGACTTATCCTTCCAGGGCTTCCAGCTCATCTGCCATGGGACACACAGCCACCGGCTGCACTTCGTGCTTGCATAGCCTGGGACCACAAGCAGACTCTTCCAGCAAAGAGGTACAGCAAAGCTGCATTTTTTCACCCACCGTCCATCCCCTCTAGGCTCATTATTATATAGACAGCCTTCCCCCACCCCTACTCTTTTTTTGGTCTACTTCTTTCTATCTATCTAAAATGCCTCTCACATCGACGCTCTCCATAGGCTAACAGCGCTGCACATTACCATTTCATATAGTGGTGTAAGACCATATTGGTGCAGCCTACTTTACCACACATATTACCATCTCATACAGACGTGTAAGACCACATTGGTGCAGCCTACTTTAGCACCATCCTACCTCCTTTTAAAGTACCAGCTACCAAGGGAGACCACACATCTTCAGTGATCATATAGGCTTGGTGCCATCTGCTATCTTGCTCAGCCCTGTGAAGTCCCCAAATACCTGCACACACAGACTTGTCTTGTTCTGTCTGGTGATTCTCTAGGAGTCTGTAATCCGGCTATGCCATCTACAGATAAAAACACTTTGCCGTAGTCATAGGTTACTATTTTTCACTATAAGGCGTCAACATGAGGGCTGATACCTGGCTCCTTCTCTTCATCTTCCTAAGGCTGGTGCCTTATGTAGTGTATCACCTGGGCCAAAATAACTCACGGGGGAAGTCTGACCCTCTGTCACAGTGCTATTTGTACAGCAGCTCATCTCATAGCTTTTGTTGCACCCTTGCGCTCCCATACTTGCATCAGTCTGAGGTAGCTTCTGGGGGTGGGACCTGCACCTCCCTACCCATACAGGGTATGCCCTCCTATATCCCCAGTAACAATGCCACTTGGTGCCACGTGGCAAGGGTTGTAGTAGCTGCATCCTTAGGACAAAACTGCATAAATAGTAGGGCCCAGCACTCTCGTTCTGTCATTCCAAGCAGTTGTGGAAGAATTAGAGCTTTCAAATTATCTCTGGCTGCCCTAAAGAAAATTGTTTCTCCTCCTGTTGTGCTCAGGCAATGTTGAACTTAACCCTGGTCCTATAGAAGCCTTGTCATCTCCATCCAACCTTACAAGGTTTAGAGGAATGAGCTTTATGCATGTTAATATTTGCAGTCTCTTAAGAAAGCTTACATTGATCCAGACCTGGGTCATTCATACTGAACCAGATGTGCTGGTAGACTCTGATTCCTGTCTCAGATCTTCTGCCCCTGACAGGGAGGTTAACATCCCTAACTATTGGCTGTTCAGAGCTGGCAGGCAGAGTAGGGCTGGTGGGGTAGCCATTTATGTCAAGGACAAATATACGGTCACTACCATTGACTCCTCCTCTATCGCAAATGACTTTGAATGTCTGTCCCTTCAGGTTGAAACATCCCGCTCAATGGCTATCAGGGTTATGGGGTGTTACAGACCTCCGTCTGCTGTCTCACCTATCGACTATTATGGGACATGAGACCCTCAAAACTATTATTCTAGGGGATTTCAGTTATGACTGGTTATCCAAGGCTTCCTTACCCCTCAAATCCTTCTGTGACTCTCTTGGGCTCACACAACTCATTGAAGAACCTACGTGTCCTAACAAGAAAAACCCCAGGAATATCACCCTATTGGATGTCTTTCTTACAAGAAAGCCACAGTCCTTTTCCTACGCTGGAATATTTTTATCGGGTGTCAGCGATCACTGCCTCATCGCCGGTGTAAGATCTGACTGCAATCCCCTCTCCACATCTAAGTTCTCCACCGGAAGGTCCAGACGCAACTTTGACCCATTTGCCTTCATCGATGAGCTAAAATCGTCTGTACACTGGCAGACCTTTTACCTAGCCAAATCGGTCAGTATGGCATGTCACGAACCCACTCATCAGGTCAACCCACTACTCCCAAAGTGCCAACCTCCGAGTGCAGTCATGTGAACAGTTAACAGAAACAGGGTAACCCTCCTGTCTGTTTTGTGGGTTCGAATCAACCTTTGGTCTCAGTTCTGGAGGGATTCAAACTGTGCACCTCTTGCTAGCGTACCCAATGTACAGGCTCAGATAATTCTGTCTTCAGGGGGCCAGATATTTTTGCCTATGGGCACCTGACCATGTACAATGGAGTACGCTTGCAAAGAGGTGCACAGTTTGAATCCTCCGAACTGAGACCAAAGGTTGAGTCGAACCACAAAACAGACAGAGGTTACCCTATTTCTGTTAACTTTCCAGACTGCGCTCGGAGGTTGGCAATTGAATAGAGGGCTAACTGCTGAGTCGGTTTGTACAGATTGGTTGGCAGCGATGCGAAAATTTTGTATTACAAGTTTTTATTGTTCAGTGTGTCAGCTTGAGACTGTCAGCTCACTTGCAAAGAAAGAAAAAGGCAGTGATTTATGTTCAGAAAAGGAGACAGAACTATATCACTTGGCGTACAGTCAAGTTTATACACGTTTTATTTTTTTTCTTCTAAAGTGCAAGTCAGAGTAGCAGTAGTTAAGGAAGATGGCTTCCAACTACAGCAAGCACACTGTAGACTAGTTAAAGCAGTTGTACGGGGACAGAGGAGTCCCGTTCGAGGTGAAAGCCACCAAGCACAACCTCGTAGATGCCCTGATGGTAGCAGATACCCAGAGCAGCGAGTCACAGACGGTGACTGAAAAGGACCAAACCTTGACTGTGGAAGGGCTAGCGGCCAGTGCAGGGTCCAGATCCAATGAGGAGGACAACAGGGCCAGTGCCAGTGAAGGGCCACAGCAGCAGGGGAAGGTCACCAGTATCCTGGATCCAGAAGTACTCAGGCTGCAAATTGAGTTGTGCAGGATGGAGCTGGAGTTCCAGAGGAAGAGGGAGTGAGAGAAGCGAGAGGTGGACTGTGAACAATGAGAGGCAGAGCGAGAACACTGAGAGGCAGACCGTGAGGAGCATGAGCACCAGCGAGCTGCAGAGGAGAAGAGGGAGCAAAAATGCCGAGATGCAGACCGTGAGGAGAGTGAGTGCCAGAGGCAACACGAACTGGAGAAGCTACGACTCCAACCAGCAGCACCAGAGTAGGTAAGTGGCTTGGGTTTAACTGGAACTACAGGACTGGGTTACAAACTGAATTCCAAATTAATAGCCAAATTTAAAGAGGGGGAGGATATGGATGGCTTTTTAAATTCTTTTGAAAAAGTTTATATTCAGGCTAAAATCCCTAGGGAGTCCTGGAGCTTCCACCTATCCCTGCTCCTTACCGGGGAAACTCAGGATGCATTGGGCCAAATGGACAATGAGGACAGTGAGGATTATAGCAAACTAAAAGCTGCACTGTTAAAAAAGTTTGAATTAACTGCTGAATCATACAGAGCTAAATTCCGTAAGCTCAGGAGAAGCCCTGATATGAGCTATGAGGAGCTAGCCATGAACGTCAGTTTTTAAAACATTGGTGGGAAGGAATTGAGGCAAACTCTGTTGATAAAATTGAAAGTGTGGTTTTGTTAGAACAGTTTTATTGGGCATGCCCAGCAGAGCTAAAAACCTGGCTAGAGGACCGAGATCCCAAAACAGTGCAAGAGGCTGCTGAATTCTCGGACTATATGCCAAGAGCAGACCTGTTTGAGAGTGAATGGGCAGGCGGCAGCGAGAAAGGGAAAAGCGCACCTTCAGGGCAGCTAAAACCCTCACTGCCTCTACCAAAACCAGTTAACCCCAGGTTTCAGAGAAAAGATTTCTCTGAGAAAAAGAATGAATGTTGGTTGTGTAAAGAAACTGGGCATATTGCCAGACAGTGCCCCAAAAGGGCAAGCAGTAATACACAGAATGGTACTAGGAAAAAAGTGGGTTGTTTGTGTGTCCCTGGAAGCATGCCTGTGAACATGAGGGAACACATGCACCCAGTCATGGTGAATGGTGTACAGACGCAGGGGTTAAGGGACACGGGCATGCCTGACATTGGCGAAAGGGGATCTGGTACAGCCTGGTCAGCTTATACCCAATAAGCACATCACTGTACAGGACTTTGCGGGTGGAAAGAAAACATTGCCCCTCGCTAGTGTTCTCTTAGACTGGAATGAAACAAGGGGAACTGTGCAACAGGTGGCTGTAGCCAAAACCTTAGCAGTGGATGTGATCCTGGGTGATAACCTCAAACAGAGGATGGTATGTGCAGTTACCCGTAGCAGCAGCGGGAAAATTGTAGTTCCTTGAACCCCACAGAAGCCGATGTGGAAACAACTGGGAGGCTGGTTCCCCAGCCTGTGTCTCCTGATATGGAGACTGATAAAAAGGGGATACAAATTTCCCCAGTAGCAAGTAACCACACAGCTACGGAAGGTTACTCTGAAGAAGGAGGGATGACCCATTGTCAGAGAGTTGGGATTGACAGTAATCCTGAGTGCCCTAATGCTAGTGCTAGGGACCCTAGTTTAGCGACTGAAGGGGACCTGTCCCATGCCTTGGGAATGTGTGAGGGGGTTGCAGCTGCTCAGAGAAGTGACCCTAGTTTAGAGAAGCTGAGGGCTTGGGCAGACTCTGACAGAGCACAGGGAGGTGACGGCAGACATAAGGTTTATTGGGAAAATGGACTTATGTATACACAAGCTGTGCAGACAGAGGGATGCTAGGCAGGCAGCTTGTCGTTCCCCAGGGGTATCATGAGCAGTTGCTCAAGGTTGCCCATGATATTCTGTCTGGTCATCTGGGAATCACGCCACTATGCAGCGGTTGGCCCAGAATTTCATGCACAAACTTCACCCAGCAGGTGAAGGAGATGCAGTCTTGTCACCGGTGCCAAGAAATAGGAAGGCGGGCAAGGAAACCCAAGCTGCCCTGATTCCATTGCCCATAGTGGAGGAGCCATTCCAGAGTGTGGGAATGGATATTGTGGGACCTTAAATCCCCCAGCTCCTCAGGGAAGAGATTCATCCTGACTGTGGTGGATTATGCCACCCAGTACCCAGAGGCAGTCACCCTATCCTCACTGAGGACAGACAAAGTGGCAGATGCCTTACTTGGGATTTTCTCCCATGTTGGGTTTCCGCAGGAGGTAATCACCCGATCGAGGGGGTTCCTTTATGTCGGACCTGATGAAATGTTTATGGGAGAAATATGGGGTGGTGCAGAGATGCACGACACCGTATCACCCACAAGCCAGGGCTTGTGGAAGGTTCATGGTACCCTGAAGTCAATGCTCCGGGTGTTTGCTGAACAGCATGGAGAAATGGGAGAAATACCTTCCCACCTGTTGTTTGCATACAGGATGTGCCCCAAGAGTCGACAGGAATTTGCCTTGAACTCTTATATGGACACCAGGTACGTGGGCCCTAGACTTGATCTGGGAGGACTGGGAGGCAAGCACGCCCAGGGAACTCTCATAGTGGATTATGTCCTTGGGTTTGGGGAAGGCTGAAGAAGGAGCTTATGGGGACAGCCCAGAGCAACCTGGTAGCTGCCCAACAGAAACAAAAGTGTGGTATGACCACAGAGCCAGAGCTCGCTCATACTGGTGTGTCAGGAAGTCATAGTCCTTATTCCAGTCCGGAAAGACAAGCTGCAGGCTGAGTGGGCAGGACCGTACAAAGTGGTTAGGAAGGTAAATGACATGAACATTATAGTTTCCTGACAGAAGACGGACAGAAAGTATGTACCATGTTAACATGATGAAGCCATATGCAAATAGGGCTGACATGGTGTTTGCAGTGTGTAGTCATGGGGAAGGGGCAGACAAAGGAGACCCCCTTCTGGACTTGCTGGAAGAAAGTAAGCAGGGGTCTTCTGTGGAGGCAGTAAAATTGTCTCCCCAGCTGGCCCCAGACCAGATCCAGGAAGTAAGGGAGGTTTTAGCAGACTTTGCCCTCTTGTTTAGCGCCAAGCCTGGACTAACCCCCTTAGCGACACACGATGTGGAGACAGGGACACAGACGCCCATATGGTGGACAGCATATCAGGTGTCGGAGGCTGTCCAAAAGGACACTAGGAGGGAAGTGGAGGAGATGCTGGATTTAGGGGTGGTCCAGAGATCCCACAGCCCCTGGGCCTCACCCATAGTCCTTGTGCCCAAGCCAGATGACTCAACTCATTTCTGTGTGGACTATCGTGGACTGAATGCAGTCACGAGTCAGACACCCACCCGATGCCCTGGATGGGCGAACTCCTGGACAAGTTGGGAGGGTGATCTGCCGACCATTGACCTGACAAAGGGTATTCATGAGTAGAGTTGACAGACAGAGCTAGGGAGAGGTTGGCCTTCATCACCCGATAGGCTTATTTGAATTTAAAGTAATGCCTTCGAATGAAGAATGCCCCGTCACTTTCCAAAGGTTGGTGAACCAATTGTTAAATGGTGCTGAGGAGTACGCCGTGGCATACCTGGATGACATTGCTATCTTTAGTGCCAGTTGGGAGGAACACCTTTCCCACCCTAGGGAAGTGCTGGGCAGGATACAGAGGGCCGAACTCACTGTCAAAGCCGAGAAGTGCCAAGTGGCCATGGGAGAGGTGGCATACATCGGGCATGTTGTAGGCCGGGGACAGCTCCGTCCTAACCAAATAAAAATAGAGGTAATCCAGGCGTGGCACAAACCAGAAATGCAGAAGCAGGTCAGGAGTTTTCTTGGGACAACAGGGTACTATAGAACATTTGTACCCAATTACAGTGCCCTGGCTGCACCCCTATCTGACCTGACAAAGAAAAAAGATGCCAAAGAAAATTACCTGGGGCCTAGCCTGTGAGACAGCCTTTACCAGACTGAAGGAGGCACTGTGCAGTGCTCCTGTTTTAACAAGTCCTGACTATAGCAAACCCTTTATAGTTCAGACTGATGCCTCAGACGTGGGTATTGGGGCAGTACTGAGTCAGACGTCCAGCCAAGGGAGAGATCACCCATAGCATACCTGAGTAAAAAGTTACTTCCCAGGGAGCAGGCATACTCCACGGTGGAAAAGGAGTGTTTTGCCATAGTGTGGGCCCTAAAGAAATTAGAGCCATACTTGTATGGGCAGCCTTTTGTGGTATAGACTGATCACAACCCCCTGGTTTGTCTGACGCAGATGGGGAAAAGCAATGGTAGATTGTTAAGATGGAGTCTTGCTTTGCAAGGGTATGATCTGACAATCGTACATAGAGCTGAAGCCAAGAACCAGAACTTAGATGGCCTGTCTCGTCTCTTTGAGGAGTGAACTGATTTGGGAAGCTCATCCCATGCAGGGGATAGAGCCCCCAAATTCAGTCTGGGTGGGGAGGATTGTGATATGGACAGCCAGTTCTGAGTACACTATGAGTTTTTGAAATATAAAAATGGTTACTGATTCTCTGCTGAGAAATCTAGTGTTTTTGGAATGACCTCACTCACCCCCACCCCCCGGTCTCAGCTGAAAGATGAAAGCCATGATTTAATTACAGACCAGAACAGGCCTTAATTAAAGGATCTTCATTTTATGGTATTTAGAAGAAGAGCAGGTTATGGCACACTGGTGCGAAATCATAAATGCGTTGATGTCTGTGTGAGAGAGGATGCAGCTGAAGATGAAAGGAGGATCTTGGAAATTTACAACCTTGCTTGGGAAGTTACATGGGGAAAGGAGTTTCTACTGACATAACCTTAACTAACTTACCTTAAAAAAAATGACAAGATATCCTGGGTGTATTATTTTTAATAAACGGAGGAGGAGCTAGGTGACCTCACGCAAGGGGGTTGGCAAAGACAGTTTTTTAAAGAGTATTCTGTTTTCCTTGAGACACAAATGTTTTGGACTCTGAAAAAGCAACATCAGGCAGTGTTAGGAGATAAGTATACTGCGGTAGGAGATTTAGTATGCACTTTTAAACCTGTTTTGTTTGAGATTTTATGGTTCTTGTGATATATAGTTCTGTATTTATGTTTTACATACTTTTATCTATTTTAGTAAAACTCTATTTTTAGAGCCTACTTGGTCTATCTTTGAATTTCTTTCTTTAACAAGTGAGGGTATATATGGTTAAAGCTGACACAGTGTATAAGCTTGAATGGTGATACCAAAAAGATAAGAATTTATTCGGAGGTCTTTATTAGAGTTTTTAAGGGTTCATTTTTGTGCACCTCTTGCTAGCGTACCCAGTGTACAGGCTCAGATAATTCTGTCTTCGGGGGGCCAGATGTCTTTGCCTATGAGCACCTAACCAGCTATACAGAGATGAACCCTTAAAAACTATAATAAAGACCTCAGAATAAATTCTTACCTTTTTCCAGTTTGGTATCACCATTCAAGATTATACACTGTGTCGGCAGTAACCAATTTTTAGAGTTAAATAAAACCCTGAGAGCCAGTCCTCTTTTGAGGTATTAGCTGCCTTTTTAGTCCTAATGTCCTGCAGTAGCCTGTTGCTTTTATTCTCCCCTTTCTTTCTGCGTGTAGCTGCTACTAGCCTATGGAGTGTGCCCCCCCTCCCCCCGAGTGTGCACTTGAAAGCTCCTTTTAGTGTGTTTTGGTTCTTGACAGAGCCAAGAATAGGGTGGCCTTGGCCTAGATAATTTTTTGGGTTGTGAGCATTAGGAGGCTAGCCAATCCAATTTTTTTTATTTATTTAACTTTTTGTTAACCAGGTACGTGCAGTATTCAATAAACATTGGGTAAGGGTGGAACACTCAGAAATATACCTGTCTCAAGGGCTAATTAGGGCAACAAAGCCACTTGCCCTTTGGGCTCATAGCCCTAATTAGCCCCCTCAATGAGTACATATCCTTATATACCACCTTTGCCCATTAAACTGACTGTACTCTATAACAGGTGCTGCAACCAGCTGGCATTATCATTTTACAAGTTACAGGCTGCTGGTTGTAAAACTCCTAAAAGGCAAATCCAATAAGCAATAACACATGACATGGTGTATGGTCATGCGGAATAAATGCACGTCTTAAGTGCAAGGGTTTTAAATAGCTGGTATAGCATAGCAAAATGCTAGGGAAATGGGGTAATGGTAACCATTTTTTGAGTGAGCCCATGACACAGTACACAACATTAATAAAACAATATCATTTTTTAAAATTTTGCTAATCAATCTGTGCCAAGTGCTATGCATTTTCACAACTGATTAGCACTTTCATGTGTCAAACTGCTAATCAGTTTTTCAGCTTATTTAAAACCCTGCTCAATTGGCTGTTTGGCATAAGATGCAGCAGTGTCATTAAACCATTCGAGATGTGCATTTATTCCAGAACAGTCACTCAACCTGAGAGTGTTATCACGCTTATAAAATGGCATGAATGATGGGAGTTCAGTAAGATAATGAGGTTTCAGTTCACGGTAGTGCAGTTGTGCAAAATAAAAACAAGAGTCTTGGAATGTGGGTAGCCAGTCAGTTTGCAGGCTTTTCCATAGTCATTTTGTAATATAGAAAAGGCAGTTTACAATAGAGCCACCTGTCTACAGCAGAAGAGCTAATGTTTGCTTTTTATGTCTCTTTTACACTGGAAAGCTCTGGAGTACGTACCACTGTCCTGAGCTGGTGCGCCTAGGATTGGAAAAGAGCATGAAAAACCTGCAGTTGGAGTACATTGACCTCTACATCATTCACGTTCCTGTTTCCTTGCAGGTAACTCTTTCAGGGAAATGAAGAATGGTTGATAAAACATTATCTAATGCAAGCTAGTAGACATTCCTAGCTGAGGCACTTAATTTCTTTCTCCTTTTACAGTTGTATTTCAATTATATACACATTGCAGTTTTTAAATAAAATATAATTTAAATTTGTGTAGTTCCAGGTTGTGCATTAAGAACAAAGAATGTCTATGGGAGTCCCAGGTTTCTAGGTGTTCACTGGTAGGACAGCAGAACAGTATTCTGAGCAGTCCTGTGTTCAAATTCCAGCTAGGGGCTTAATTTCCAAGTTCAAGTTTATTGCAGGAAAACTCAATTGAGCAAGCTCATTCACAAGGAGGTCTTGATTACAGGTTTACAGACAAGTACACAATACATATATAGAATGACATAACAGTAATTAATAAACAGTAAGATTCAATGTACTACATTATGTTCGGTCATAAAGTGACATTTCTTTCTCTTTTCACAGCTGTATTTTAATATATACCGCACCCTTCAAAATAAAATGTAGTTCAGATTTGTGTTGCTCCAGGTTGTGCATTGTGAAAGAATCATTCCCATGGGATTCCCAGGTTTTGAGTTGTCTTGGTAGCTCAGCTGATATTGCAGAATGGTATTCAGAGCAGGCTTGGGTTCAGAGCCCACCTGGGTGCTTAATTTCTTTTTCCTTTTGCAACTGTAGTTCAATTATTTACACATCACATTCTTGTATATAAAATAAATATTCCTACCTTCACATTTAAAAAAAAAAAAAAGAAAATATCTGATGCTGCCTGATGGCCCAGTGGGTAATGCACTGTACTCCAATACTGGTGACCCAGCTTTGAGAATAGACTCAGGATCTGGGCCTGGGGTGGGGTTGCCACATAGCTGCGCTCCCAGCCAGAGTGTTACTGATGCTGAATTCTCCAACCGCGGCAACCCCTGTGGTACTGGAGCCAAATTCCCGAGTGCAGCAACCCATGTGGTACAGGTGCCAGATTTCCCAGCCGCAGCAACCCCTGTGGTTGCCTGGGATCTAGCTTCCTCCACAGGATGTCATTACTCATGTGGGAGGCCTGTCTGGGATATGCGTGGTGCCACAGCAGGGTCTGTGCAGAGAAGAGTAGAGTTGGAAACTGTTGCCCATCTGTATGATGGTGGCAACTCTCAGCTCCCGTGTTGGACTCCCCGCTCACTTACTGAATTATGCTCTGAAGAGCAAAGGTGGGGATGCCTGCTTTCCACACCCTGCCATGGGGAGTAATCCCTGGGGGACCTGGAGTGAGGGTTGTCCAGATGTGGGACTTGGTGGTAGCCTGCCAAAATGCATGGATGATATCTGCACAGGGAAGAGTGATGAGGGTGTAAAACAAAAAGAGTAAACTTCTGCTAAGTTACAGAGATGATGGCAGATGGTGGAGAGTGCAGAATGGTACTGTTGAATGTTCAAGAAAATGTGTTGCTACAGTAACCTGAGGGTGTGAAGCTCAAGAGTGTTACCCTGAAAATCCCTTCACAAGGCACCATTCTTTTTTCCATAAAAGTTGTTGCGATTTTTGCATTTTTTAACATACCGATGGATTACAGCAATTACAGACTATTGCTCACTACAGTTCCATTTGTCCCACAAACAATACACATTTACAAGATAGTTTTCAACATTTTGGTTAGAGAAGGAGCAAACTATGCTTAATAGTAAGAGGAGGGTTTAGACTTGCATGCCCTAAATACATTTTACACTCAGTTAATACAGTGTCTTTCTTGGGGAATAAGTTCAGCAACAGATGTTATATGCAGTAATAAGTAAGTAGTAAAGAGAGACATGGGCCCGATTCCAAGATGGGCTATGCCAGCATAAGAGCGAGATCGCCAAACCCCATGGCATATCCTGTGACTTATGCCATGCATTATGCCCAGTGGTATTCAGACGGCAATCTACCATGGCAGATGTGGGCTGCGAAATCCTGGGTTATGCTACCTGCTACACCACAGCCATAGCGCCTGGCACAAGTGCAGGTTATGACAGCAACTTTGCCCAATTCTAGGAGGGCTGCTGTCATAACCCACAATTGCCATTCTAGAAGGGGCAGTGGTAGAGCTAAACTCCAACAGCCCGGAGCTGCTCTAAGTGGCAACCAACGGTGCTATCCATCAGTTGCCTGCCCCGTGGCACCACAACACCAGTGCAGCTGTGTTCCTCATGCCCCCAGAGGCATACCCAAGCCCCCCCCAAATGTCAGGAACCCCCATGGGTCCATTTCTGGTGTGCCCCCCCCGGATGCCTGTGACTTCTGTCCTGCCCCCTCCCATGCCCCCTGGTATGTGCAGAGGTGGTTCAGGGCAGGGGGCTTCAGGGGGCTGCCTGTCAATGGCTATGATTTGTGACATGCAGGTTCTGTATGCCAGGTGTGTGGTGGTAGCCTACGCCTGGCGTATCCTGCATGTCGCAAGTGCCAGGACCCTGCCGCTCCCGGAATGTGGTGTAGGGTCCCTGGTGGAGTGGTGAATGGCGTGACTTGCAACCGCGTGCAAGTTACACCATTAGTCATCAGTCTATTTAAAGAGAATAGTAACAAAAGTAAGGGAGGGGGAGGTAAAGATGACTAATGGCAGCAGAGTGTTTAATACAGTCAGCCAGCTACTAGTGCATATGGGTCAAGTACTACACAGTTAAGAATATACAGTGGTAGTTTCAGTGAAGTTTCCCAGTACCCCAGTATGACACTCAGTATAGAGGCAGTAGCGCCACTGTGGTTCTTAATGTGTAGTACAATGCCGGTACACTAGTGATAAATGCACTTCCTTGGTTGTCCAGAGGATGGCAATCACCACTCACCCTAGAGTGATTGCTTTCCTGGAGTGCCGTGGTGTCCATTTTCTTTTTATTTCATGCTGCATTTGCTGGCACATGTCACTGTTACAAATTGTTACAATACCTGCCTCACCCGACTCTTGTTAGTAATTATACCGGGGTACCCAGATACTGGGAAACTGTACTGAACGACAACTTGGTTCATGATTTTATCTAATTTTACTTTTTACTGTTTATTTTCAGCATTAGTAGTGATTCTGTCCCCAACTGTGGTGCTTAATAAAGTATAAACAGACAGGAAAAAAATAACAGCAGTCTACCAGCTTTTATATACAGTTCAGAGTGCTAATGTAGACAGGCTAGATAAGGATGCCAAAGGCTAATAATTCCTTGGTATAGTTTCTGCATAACAACATCTGTATCTTATTTGCGTGATATCAATAAAGAAGTTCTTTAAAAAAAAATCCGTGTCTGGTATTGTTTTGTGAATTTCAAGTTATTTGGGCATATGCAATTACTTGAGAAAGAGCAGCTTCTATACAGGAGATAGATTTATGGCTGTCGATTCTGAAGCATACTTCCATGTAACCACACACTTTGTAACCACACTTTTTTTTTTTGTTTTGTTTTGTTTTAATTTTAACATTTATAAAACCAGTTTAAGACGTGACAAGGGTTTTCCCATTGTCATGAACCCCTATTTGGCAGACTTTCACTACAACACTTGACGGATGAATACATCTATTATGCCATGTTTCACCTTGCATGCTGACAGCGTCTTTACCAATTGTTAAAGTTTTAAGTAGACTACATGGTATTCTGGGTGTTCTGTAATAATATGTAGCTATCAATACATGTTTTATATCTGTCACCTCGTTGGGATCTTCTACTGTTGCGGTGTGTATCAGGCAAACAGAATAAAGCTAATGAATACACTGTCTCTGATAAACTAGCTATCCGTACTCATTGAGTTAATATATTTCCAATATGAAATAAAATATGACATTCAAAACAGCATGCAGAATAAAAAAACACTCCCAGTTTAGTTTCTATGTGACATTTGCCTGAGTGGAGAAAAACAGAATGTACTGTACATTGACAGTCTAACTACTGAAACTGGGGCCATCTCAATAGAAGCATTCTCTTTTCATTTCAGTTGTCTTTACTGTTTTGAACATCACTATTTTGAGTACCGAACAACTAATGACAGGTCTCATGATACCTTGTGATAAAGTGTGATCTGATTAGGAGACTTTTTTGTCTTTTTATACCTGGTTGCTAACAAATGTGATTGCCCCCCCCCCCCCAAAAAAAAACCTCATGTTTAGATTTTACTTACACTGGGAGCAAAATGTTGCAATAGTGCTGACAAGGATTATAAAAAATTATAAAAGAGGCTTTGAATAGACAGAACAGAACAAGGCACCCAGAAAAAGTTTATTCCTGATATTTCTGCTGCTTGGCATTTTTTTTTTTTTTGCAATACTTAATTTCAACCGAACACCTCATAAAATTGAAATACAAAACATGGAAAAGTATGGCATGCAGTTATTAGTCTTCGGTTGAAGGAATACTTTTTGACATGGGACACATTCTGAGAATGGCTGCATCAGTCATGCATGAACAGAAAGTCTCAGCGCCTGGGTGTTGGTAAAAAAAGGTGGGCCCTGTATGAAACTCTGAGATAAAAGGAGGATAAGAATAACCTTCATTTCATCATAAACTTCCACTAATACACTGTATGACAGTGCTGTAAAATTTAGAAATAAAAAGGAAAAGAATCATTGTTTGATTTTCTTATACTGGAGCAAGCGTTTGCGATAGTGCTGACAAGGACTAGGAAAAGAGGCTTTGAATAGACAGTTGGAACAGAACACGGCACCTGTGAAAAATAAAACTTTTATTCCCATTACATGGCTGCAGGAATTAATCATGAAGAATGTCAGATTGTAGCAGCAAAGCTGCACCCTTCAGGGAATAGGAAAGTAGCTATCCAATTGTACCCATTCATGTACATTGGGGTCCTTCAAATGTGTAGAAATTTAAATCAATCACCAGTAATGAAGTAAACAGTAAAATATGGTCCCTCATTGGAGCAGCTGGCCCTTCCTCAGTCACAAAAAGGTATGAATGAAATGAAGAAGTGATTCTATAGTGACACCTGACTGGCTAACCAGCAGCCAATCAGGTATCACTATAGAACATAATTTCATTACATGTCTTATGACTGATGAGGAGCAAGTGGCTCCAGCATATAGTAGTACAGTTTTCAAATGGGATATTCTTTTACTTTTGTGGGTTGTTCAGGTAAGAGGTATCTGGAGGCTACTGAGTATGCTGGGTGGGGTGGGAGGGACTATAAAACTGGTGAGATTTGCCATAATCTAGGGTGGTGGGAAGGTCAGAAACTATTGAGTTGGCGCCAGATGTTACAAAACGTTCATCTCACTGAAACTACTGGGATGTTTGTAGTCTAAAATAAATAGATAGATGAGGAGAATCATTGCTGTTTTGTCATTTATTTAGATTTCTTTGAGGCTGTGCTGTGTTTTTTACTTTTTTGTAATGTTTGTAATCTTTATGATACTATTCTGCTTTGTACTGTAGTTCTGACAATTCTATCCCCTAACCCAAAGTCTTTCACTCACTCATTGTCTTGCTCGTGTGTCTCACATGCTGTCACAGACTCACACACACTCACATACACAGTCTCCTGTCATGCAGAGAGTGTTTTCCCTTTTTATTTCTGTATTGTACAACACTGTCATATAGTGCATGTGATGTTTGTGATGAAATGAAGATTGCTCCTATTTTTCTTCTATCTCTGAGTTTCATGTGAGACCCACCTTTTTTCTATTTCTATACCCTGATCGCTGAGACGGAGTCTCGGAAGGGCAGTCTGAGAAAAGTCAAATCAATGTGTCCAATCACAAAAACTATTCCTTCAAATGGAAGAATAACTGCAGTGTCCCATTATCCTAATCGTAAACTGTGAAAGCAATTCTTGAATCCAAAGTTAACTACTGTTATTGAAAAAATTGAAGCATCATTTGTTGAGTAACTTGCAATGTCACTGCTATTTTAAATAATCATATTGTATTCCTTGTCTAATATGTTATGTATTTGTATCTCTGTATTAAGTAAATGTAAAAGTCATCTTTTTGTAAAACATCTTGTGACTGTTTTACAGTCTCGGGTTCCATATGAAAAAAGGGACTTGGCTCATATGTTTATCCGGTTAACAAAATAAATAAATAAATAAACTGTAGTGTTGCTGACATTTTTTAGTTTTTTATCTCTGTCTCTGTATAATGGCATGAGTACCTCACATCTATGCTAGAGGTAGAAGACTACGTTTGCTGGCAAAGGTACCTATCTTCTGAGCTCCTTTCTTCTAGGTTTGCTTGTAAGGACAGAGCAAGGAACAACATTATCAGAGCAAGGAGTAAAATTAAGGCTTCTTTTGGCTAGGCAGATTTACTGAGTATACTATTTTCTTATGTGCTTACAGGTTTTGTTACTGTTTTTTGCTTACCTATTAGTGTTTTATTGTTCTCTGATTCAAATAGCTTTTGCAGGGTATACTTTCTGCTACATTATTACAGGGTGTGCCTACAGGTTTGCTACTATTTTGTGCTTATGAATTACTGCTTTATTTTCTTGGATTCAAATTGCTTCTTTGCAGGGTATATTTTCTGTGGAATTGTTCAAGGTAGTGCCTACAGGTTTTTGTTACTGTGCTGTGCCTACAGGTGTCACAGTTTACTGCTTTATTTTTTCTCTGATTTAAATTTTTTTTTTTGCAGGGTATATTTTCTGCTAAATAGTTACAGCGTGTGCTTGTAGGTTAATACTGTGTTGTGCTTACAGATTACTGCTTTATTTTTTCTGTTTCGAGGTTTTTTTGCAAGGTATATTTTCTGTTCAATTGTTGTGCATGTTGTGCTCACAAGTTGTTACTTTTTGTGCTTACAGATTACTGCTTTATTTGTGTCTGATTAAAATTGTTTTTTGCAAGGTATATCTTCTGTTAAGTTGTTCTGCATGTTGTGCTTACAGGTTTTGTTACTTTTTGTGCTTACAGATTACTGCTTTAATTTTCTCTGTAGCAAAGTGTTTTTGCAGGGTATATCTCCTATTAAATTGTTACAGGTGGTGCTTACAGCTTTTGTTACTTTTGTGCTTATTGGTTTTACAGTTTTATCTATCATTAGGCTAAGCTTTCAGAGCTAATTACAGGAGCACATATGAGATACAGACTGAGGGATAGCATCTGCATTTGTTGTTGGTTGATTGTTTCTGCTCTTACCTCCTTGTTTCTTTCATCCATGGTTCTTCTTTTTCAGCGGGGAAGGGCCGCCCACCTACCCATTCCCCAACCACCCCATGCTACACTCCTTTTATAGAGTAGCACACTCATGATATTTCCTGTGGCAAAGCAGGAAGGGAGGATCGGAGGAGTATCCACACAGTGACTTCATTAAAGGGACACAGTTAATTTAACGTAATATAAAATGTTATACAACAGCAAACAAATGAAAATGTATATATATTTAAAAAAAAAATTAAACCCTTTGCTTTCATTTTCCTTCTAATTACTTAGACCAGGTTCTAAACTTGGCAACTCAACTGGAATGGATATTATTAACTGCAGGTACTGTGGGACACTTTTCAAAAGGGCAGTTATACAGGATTTAAGATGCTGTCCTACATGCTGGATAATCGGAGATCTAAGGGCTCAGCTCTGGGCAGCATGGGCAGAAATTGTGCATCTCAAATTACATATTCAGGAGGAAATTATTACAAGAACTTACTGCCATTTCCCCAACATCCATCTGAAGCACCTCATCTGCAGAGGGTGGTTGGTCTGGGAGGTTGGCAGGTAGTTAGGAGGGGCAAATCGGGTGCCCCATCACTCAGTGCTCACCAGTGTACCACCTCCACAAACCATATAAACTACAAATAGGTATCTGCCTCTATCTCCAAAATCAAACAAAGGGGTAGAGGACACTGCAGAGCAGGACACTGCAGCACAGGAGCTAGCTCTACAAAACTCACCCATAATAGGGACCAAAACAAAAAAGGCAAACAAGAAATCCAAAACATTTCTGATCATAGGAGACTCCATGATTTAGGGAGTTGATATCTACCTCTGGACGGGGATAATGGTCAGATGTCTCTCAGCTACATCAGCATGGAGAGACACTGACTGCATTGCTAAAATCGTGCAGGAAGCAGGAGCAAACATCAACATCCTTTTATACATAGGGACTAACAATCTCACCAGCCAGTCAGTTGTGGAGACCAAGGAACACCTGACCAGGCTGGGAGACAAACTGTCATCCATTTTGTCTGGCATCTCCTTCACTGTGGTCCTATCTGTCTGGGAGAGGGAAGCAGATGGGTGAAAGGTCAAAGAAGAGGAGATAGGGGAGCTAAACATGTGGCTCAAAGGCTGGTGCCAGGAAAAAGGACACAAATCTGAAGGTAACTGGCAACAGTTTTGGAAGCAAACATTCTTTAAATCCAATGGACTGCATCTGACTAAGGAGGGAGTCAGTGCATTGAGGCAGAAGTTCGATGGCTTTGCAAAATATGTAAACTAGCAAATGGGGAGAGGGGTGCAGAACCCAATACATCAAACAGGAAGAGCACCTCTCCCCCCTCTGCTAGTGACCAAACAGAAGTTCAGCATGTTTGTAGTTCATTTGCATCACCAAGTGAGGAAAAAGATCTGGCTCCCCATACAACACGCATGGGAAAAGCTGGACCTCGCCCCACAACCAATGCACTGAAATCTGGCCAATGGAAAATCCTGTACACAAATGCCCACAGTCTGAGAAACAATATCACAGGCCTGGAGGCAACAATGACAGAGGCTAAACTGGACATAGTAGCCATTAGCAAGACATGGTTCATCAGTAACAACACTAGGGAGACTACAGTACTATGTACTGTTCAGAAGAGACCAAGGTGAAAAAGGGGGGGAGGGTGACCCTTTATGTCAACGAAAATATCAAAGCTATAGAAATTCAGAATATACATAAGGAGCCAGAAGAACCGTGGGTCACCCTAGAAACAGAAAATGGGACAGCCGTACAAACTGGATTTGTTTACAGGCCTCCAGACCTGGGGAGGACATAGTCACATTACTGTTGGAAGATGTACAAAACATGACAGCTAAAGGGGAGGTTCTGCTAATGGGAGACTTCAGCATGCCAGATACAGATTGAGCAATACCAGTCAGAACATCCACCAGAACTAGACACATAGTGGATTCCCTGCAACAGAGGACCTCAAACAGCTGGTACAACAACTCACAAGAGATAGAGCTGTCCTGGATTTAGTACTGACTAATGGGGAAAGGATCACAGATCTCTAGGTAGAAGGTCGCCTGGGGGCCAGTGACCATCACATGATATGGTTCAATTTGTTCACTAGAACTAAATCATCCCATTTCAAGGCAAAAATATGGGACTTCAGAGGAGCTGATTTTTATAAGATGGCGAGCAGAGTTAAGCTAGCCGTGGCAAAAAGAAATACAGGTGAGGGGGTACAGGAAAAGTGGGCAAGCATTAAGGATGCAATACTTGAAGCAACATCCCATTGTTGTTTAGGGAGAAAAACAAGAGCAAAAGGAGGAGGAAACCATTTTGGTTCTCAAAAACAATAGCAGAAAAGGTCAGAGCCAAAAGGCTGGCCTTCAGGAAATATAAGGGAATGCAGTGGGATGAAAATAGGGAGTCATACCAAACTTCCCTAAGGGAAGCAGGGAAGGCAGTAAGACAGGCAAAGGCCCAAACTGAGTAAACACTAGCATGAACAGTAAAAGAAGGGGGGCAAGACTTTCTATAGATACATTAGTGAAAGGAGAAAGTCCAGAGGGGATATTGCTAAGATCAAAGGGGATAAGGGGTGTCACTCAGAGGCCAGCTCTGGGATAATAAATCAGATTCTTCTATGTCTACAATGTTAACCAGAGATACCACTCACAAGCAGTCATAAGGTATAATGTATTATACTCCATGCAGCATGTAACAGAGAAAATCACAAATCACAGGTTAATTGCCAGTCACAGAAGAATGTACAGTTCTCTAGAAAGGAGAATTGTTATGCACAGTGTTATATAGAAAGATAACATCTAAATAGCAGATATAAAGAACCTTATGTATTGGCTCTATATTATAAACAATGCTACACAATACATGCTCTATTGGATAATTACTTGGGAGGCGGAATTACTAATTAGTCTAGTATAAGACAAGAAATAATGCTTATGTTAGCATGAACCTTAGACAAAGAGAATGCTGACACTTCCAATCTACATGTGGTATTACTTTGCTTAGATGAGAGTCTAAATAAAGAATCTTAGATGAGAGTCTAAATAAAGAATCTCTCTCTCTGTCAGCAGAGACAAACTATTACACATGGCATATCTACCTGAGAGCAAAACACACACTACATATAATTATATGAAAATATAGGTACACAGTAATCACTGATGATCCCCCAGAGTCATCATATCAGTAATTAGATTATATATGGAATATATATGAAAGACAAACACAATCAAGGGAAATGCATTATAGTGAGGTATAATGAATCATGCATGATATAATTCTATAAAAATATAGCATTAGTAGCAAAGCACATTCCTGGCACCCATGCTTTTATGATGGGTGCCCAAATCTACAATGGTTGTGCAAAATAGCAGTATCACAGTATAACAGACAGAGATATAGTGTAAGGCATATGTGGGGCAATAGGGGGCATAACCCAGGTGCAGCAGGGGGAATGTGTAGAGGAGGACCAATGAAAAGCAAATAGATATGTCTGCTCAGTATTTACTGAGGAGAAGGTAGGGCAGGGCCCACAGCTCAGCACCATAGAAACGTAGAAACATAGACTTTGATGGCAGATAAGGACCGCTAGGCCCATCTAGTCTGCCCATTTCCCTACCTACAGGATAGGCCGCAGATCCTATTTAACCAACGGCCTATATCTTCCTGCCCCCCACAAGAATTGCCTTATGTCTGTCCCATGCATTCTTGAATTCTCCCACAGTTTTAGACTCCACAACTTCCTCAGGAAGGCTGTTCCATGCATCCACTACCCTCTCTGTGAAATAATACTTCCTCACATTGCCCCTGAACCGCCCTCCTTCTATCTTTAAATTATGTCCCCTTGTTCTTGCAAGTCTCTTTTTCTGAAAGATGCTACCCTCTTGGACTTTGTTGATTCCTTGAGGTACTTGAAAGTTTCTATCATGTCCCCCCTCTCCCTTCTTTCCTCAAGGGTATACATATTAAGCTCCTTTAGTCTCTCCTCATATGGCTTCTCTTGCAGACCCTGTACCATTTAGTTGCCCTCCTCTGGACTGCCTCTATCCTGTCTATGTCCTTGCGGAGATGGGGTCTCCAGAACTGACACAGTATTCCAGATGGGGTCTCACCAACTGTCTGTACAGAGGGATAACAACTTCCTGTTTTCTGCTGCTGATGCCTCTCCTATACATCCCAGTATGCCCCGGCCCTCCCTACTGCCTTCTCACATTGCTTGCTAACCTTAAGGTCATCTGATATGATTACCCCCAGGTCCCTTTCCTGTTTTGTTGTTACTACCTCCCACCCATTGTATTCTTCCCTGGGTTCTTGTTTCCCAGGTGCATTATTTGCACTTTTGCATTGAATCCTAGCTGCCATACGTCAGACCATTCCTCCAACCTTGCCAAGTCCCTTTCATCCTTTCCACGCCTCCTTGTGTATCAACCCTGTTGCAGATCTTTGTGTCATCTGCAAAAGGCATACTTTTCCTTCCAGTCCCTCTGCAATACCACTGATGAAGACATTAAAAGGACTGGACCCAATACTGAACTCTCACGGTACCCCACTAGTAACCGCCTCTTTCTTCAGAGTGGACTCCATTTACAATTACCTTCTGTGTCCTGTTGTCCAGCCAATGTTTTACCCAGGCTACCACCCTGGGACCCACTCCCAGGCTGGTTAATTTGACTAATAATCTTATGTGTGGGACTGTGTCAAATGCCTTGCTAAAGTCTAGGTAGGCCATGTCCACAGCCCCTCCCTGGTCTACAACTTTGGTCACCCAGTCAAAGAAATCTATTAGATTCGTCTGACATGACCTTCCCGCTGTGAACCCATGCTGCGTTGGATCCTGTGCTCCACTGACCTCTAGGTACTCAACTATTCTTTCCTTCAGAAGTGACTCCATCACTTTCCCTACCACAGAGGTCAGACTGACAGGTCTGTAGTTTCCTGCCTCTGTCTTGGTCCCACTTTTGTAAAGGGGAATCACATCCGCCTTCCTCCAGTCCTCGGGTACCACACCATCCTCCCATGATTTATTAAAAAAGAGTAGCCAGTGGTTTCACTAGTTCCTTCCTTAATTCTTTTAGAATTCTGGGGTGAATTCCATCAGGACCCATTGCTTTGTCCACCTTCAGTTTTAGGAGTTCTTGCAGAACCCTTTCTTCTGTGAAAGGACTGGGATCGATCCCCCTATCAAGAGTGCTTCTGTTAATTGGATTAGGCACTTCCCCCTCCTCTTTTGTGAATACTGAGCAGAAATATTCGTTCAGTATTCCTGCTTTTTCACTGTCCCCCTCTGTCCACCCACCGTTTATTCTATTCAGCCTCACTATCCCTCCCTTTGTCTTTCTACGCTCGCTGATGTACCTATAAAAGGTTTTATCCCCCTTCTTAACTGAGTTGGCTATCTTTTCCTCAGTTTGGGCCTTTGCTATTCTGACTTCCCTCCCTGCTTCTTTCTGCCTTAACTGGTACAGCTCTCTGTCCTGCTCCTTCTGTGTTTCCTTATACTTCTGGAATGCTATCTTTTTCTTCCTGACTTTCACAGCCACCTCTCTTGAGAACCATAGTGGCTTTTTCTTTCGTTTTGATTTGTTTATTTGCTTCACACAAAGGCTTGTTGCCTCTGTGATGGCAGTTTTGATAATTCCCCATTGTTGCTCCACACCTCCTTCTAGCCTGTTTGCTAGTGCTTTTCTGAAGTACTCTCCCATCTTGCCAAAGTCAGCCCTCCTAAAGTCCAGTACCCTCACTTTTGTATGGCTTGACTCTGTAGCTGAGTTTAACGTGAACCACACTATTTGATGGTCACTTGTCCCCAGATGGCAACCCACTTCTAGATCTGAGATCCTCTCACTACCCCGCTTGAGAGTCACGAGGTCTAAGATTGCTCCCTCACGAGTGGGTTCGAACTAGCTGTCTAATGCCTGCCACCTGTAGGGCGTCAAGAATGGCCCTGCTCTTGGATGTCGCTGCAGCAAATGTGCTCCAGTTAACATCTGGCATATTCAGGTCTCCCATCAACAGTATCTCCCTTTCTCTGCCATTCTAAGAATGCCTTCCATCATATCCTTGTCCATTCCTTCCCCTGACATGGGGGTCTGTACACAACCCTGTGCAGATTGTGGTGCCCTTTCCAGTCTCCAGGGTGACCCACAGTGCCTCCTCCTCCCTGTTTACTCTTTTGTTCAGTTGCTTTTATCCCTTCCTTTACATGAGAGCTACTCCTCCCCTCTTCTTCCCTGCCTGTCTCTCCTGTAGGTTATGTACCCTGGTATGTTAACATCCCAGTCATGATTCTCTGTGTACCATGTTTCTGTGACTGCTATGATATCCAGGTATCCCTCTTCCATTAAGGCCACCAGCTCAGGGAGCTTGTTGCCCAGACTCCGAGCATTGGTACTCATTACCCTCCATTTCCTGATGGCCTTACCCGCTTTTGGACATGGACACAGAGGGAAGGGGTGGGGGGTATGCATAAGTCCCTTCACAAAATAACGGGTCCTACAAGAACTCACTAAGCTCAGGGTGGACAAGGTAATAGGACCTGATAGCATACATCCCAAGGTACTAAATGAGCGAAGGGTGGAACTAGCAGAGCCATTATCAGAACTGTTCAATGAGTCTCTGAGCACAAGAGAGGTCCCAGCAGACTGGAGAAGGGCTCATGTGATCCTGCTCCACAAAAGTGGCAGCAGGGAGGAGGCAGGGACTTACAGACCAGTCAGTCTTACGTCGGTAGTGGGCAAGATTAAGGAAAATATAATGCAACACCTGGAATCCATAACAGCACAGGATCCAAAACAGCATGGGTTTACAACAGGAAGGTCTTATCAAACTAATCTCATAGATTTCTTTTTACTGGGTAACCAGAATGGTGGACCAAGGGGTGTAGTTGATGTTGCCTACCTTGACTTCATCAAAGCTTTCAATACTGTTCCACATAGAAGATTGATTAATAAACTGGGTAGGCTCAAGGGTCAGAAGTTGGTCATGGGTGGCAAACTGGTTGACGGGCAGAAAACAGAGAGTGGCGGTAATGGTATATAATCAGAAGAGATGCAAGTCAGAGGTGGGATACCTAAAGGATCAGTCCTGGGGCCAGTTTTCTTTAATATCCTCATCAGTGACATTGCAGATGGACTGGAGGGTAAGGTTTGCCTGTTTGCAGATGGCACCAAGATCTGATACAGAGTAGATGATCCAGATGGGGTGGGCAGAATGAGAAGAGATCTGGAAAAACTGGCAAAATGGTCTGTAGTGTGGCAACTGGGGTTTAATGCAAAGAAGTGCAAGATCATGCACGTAGGGAAGACCCTAAAGCTACCTATGGGTTGGAAGGGGAGTTGCTGGCAATCACAAGGGAAGAAAGAGTCTTCATCATCGCAGATGACCTGAACTCATCCAAGCAGACCACTAAAGCTGTAAGTAAGGCTAGAGGGATGTTGGGGTGTATTAGCAGGGGTACCACAAGTCATAAGAGGGAGGTAATAATCTGTCTTTGCAAGACACTGGATGGCTCCATCTGAGTACTGTGTGCAGTGCTGGAGGCTGCACCTGCACAAGGATATTAACAACATGGAGGCAGTCCAGAGAAAGGCAACTGAAATGGTGCAGGAACTGCATCAGAAAACATATGAGCATAGATTAACTGAACTCAGTATGTATACCCTAGAACAAATGCGGGAGAGAGGTTATATGGTCGAAACATTCACATATCTTAAGGGCATTAACAAGGTGAAAGAGTTCAACATGTTTTGATATAAGAAAAACAGCAGAACAAGAGGACACAGCATGAAATTTAAGGGAAGCTGATTAAGGGGTAATGTGAGGAAGTTATTTTTCACAGAAAGGGTGGTGGATGCATGGAACGTCCTACCTCAGGAAGTGGTGGATATGAATACAGTGCAGAGCTTTGAACAGGCATGGGATAGGCATAAGGGAGCAATACAGAGGTATGAAGAAATAGGCCATTAAAGAGTAAGGCCTATGGCACATTCATAAGAGTAGGAAAAATGGACAGACTGGATGGGCCTTGTGGTCCTTATCTGCAGTCAACTTCTATGTGTCTATGTTTCTATGTAAATGTCTCTTTTAATACTACCTATGATGTTGAGCTGTCTTTGATGCTTCCTCACTACTGTATATACTGTGCCAAGAGTCTAAAATAATCAGTAATTATAATATCCAGGTCATTGCATTGATCGGTGGCTGTAAGTGTCATCCCTTTTAATGTTTATATAAATCTCTTATTCTTTCTCCCCCCAATATAGCACTTTGCATTTTTCAGGATTAAATTTCATAGAATTTATACATGCTGATATGCAGAGCCATAGGGTGGCTCAAAATATTGATGGTACCCAAGATTAATTTTTAAGATGCCAGGGTCTGAGGGCTGGCAGGACCCCAGACGCTGTAGGTGTTAGCTATTCTAGGATTTATGCAATAAAAGTAAACACATTTGTTTTCATCAAACTATACTGTGGAGCAATATGGTGAATGTGTGACAGACAAAGACTCATAGGAACCTCAAGCTAACCTGTTGACTTGGCGCTTGTCTGCCAAAAACATCTGGACAAATTCAGAGGTTCATGCCAAGCTACAGAAGTTGTTGTTTGAAAAGTATGGGAGGGCATCTGAGGTAAAATTCACAAAGTTAGTAATCCATTTGCCTGTTTGTTTATTGCTCTTTTTCATCCAGGATTACTAGTAGATTGACCCAGTCTACCTGTTGTACTGATTTGATAACTATTAACTGGGGCTACAATGATGGATTACACTGAGGAAAAGAGAAAAATACTGGTCTATTTCAGTAAATAAATGTTCAGACTGCAAAATGTGGGACTGAATTGCTATGTGAAGTGAGTGGCATTGTTAAACATAAGTGCTATGCCAGCCAACAATTAGCAGCTCATTAAATATGGGTTTGGTAGGGCATGATAATCAGCTCAGCAGATAGCTTGTTATACAGCTCATTAGGACACAAGATGAAGGACTTTTCCAACCTCAGAGGTACAGGCAGGGGTTATGGGATAGAAACCCCTCACAGGGAGATTTAAAGGCAGAGTGGCAGAGGGACTCTTTCTTTTTACCACCCTCCTATGCCTCAGCCCCAACTAACTCCTCAATCCCCAACTAACTCCTCAATCTCCATCTTCTGTACTTCAAGTCAGAACAGCAAAATGGCAGAGGAATTCATTTTTACTTTTATTTACTTGTTTTCTTATTGATTTCATTTTTTTTTTTTTTTTTTACTTTATTTCTTTATCCTCCTTCCTGCTCTTGGAGCCCTCTCCTTCCTTCCTCTCAACCTCCGATTCCACCTCGGGGGGATCTGCCCCTAGAGTGCCTCCTCCTCCTCCTGCACAGTGGGGTCTGTCCCTCTTCTGGTGGTCCTGGATGGTACCGAGAGGCTACCATCTAGGGCTTACCGAGAGGTATTTTCCCTTTTCTCCCTGGTTTCCTACCCTCTGGGGCCTTGAGCAGCTAGGACATCGTCCGGGGGTGCGTGCTGGCCTTGCGCCAGAGCACTCATGCGTCGGCGGCGTCCCCCTCCCTGACTCCGTTGAGCAGAGCCGCCTCCATCCCCTCTGTTAGTCGGTGCTTCCACTGGCTCGAGGTGATGTAAACGCCAGGCGTTCTAGGTTCCCACACCCCTGAGGGAGGAGAGCATCCATTGGGGCGCTTCGATCCTCCCTCCCCGCCGACCCCCAGCCACCCGAGTCCGTTCCTGAACCCGGGTGGCAGCAAGCAGCGAGGTGTGGCGCCCAGCGCCTCAGTGCCACCGGGCCAGCTTTGATTTCATTTTTTAATAGCAGTAAACACTTTTTTTTTTTGGAAGAGGTTGGCACACTAAATACTGTGTATGTGGTTACATTCAACTACTGTATATCACTGACTGAATCCAGACTGCAAACATTGTTACAAGTGATGCAGAAATATTTGTATCAGGAGCCTGTGTGTTTGATGCATTGCTATAAATGTTCACTTTGATAACTGAAACAGTGAAACAGTTTAGGTATAGTAAATAAAATGTTGCAAAGGGAAACATTTGGTACAGTGTATCAAGTTTCTTTGATACACTACATGAGCAAAACTTGTAGCAACTATATCAAGATGTTAATGTCTTCTGAATACATGCAGTTTAATTTTTCAAGAGATGGGTTACCATTATTTTTAGTAATAATTTAAGTGCCATACTTCTCAAACTCCTGCATTACAAATTAGGGACAATGATTAAAAAAATAGGGGACAATATACTAAAATGACATACACATCATAAGAAATTGTAATATTAGTTTAAGTATTTTGTGGCATTTTCTGAGGGGAACCAGACTGCACCACTAAAGTATGGCATTATTTTAAGCTTTTAATCTTTGAATCCTATCTTCCCTATGATTTGAATCCCTATTCTTCTCTAACAGAAATTTGGGATAGATGGTGAAAACTTTTGAGCTCAAATCAGGGACATCCCGGAAAATCAAGGGCCAGTTATCTATTTATACAGTAAATTCAAAACAAGGAATAGATCATTAGATGTTTCTTGCCACATTACTTATTCTGAAATTCACTAAATTGTATTGTAATGTATTTGATACCTGATAGTTGATTTGTGGATAATTTATAAAATATATTGGGCTGGATATTCAAACTGCGCCATTCTGAGGCGCAAGCCCTTGCGCTGCGCAAAATAGTTGCGCAGGGGTGTGGCTCAGGCGATATTCAAAGGAGTTGCGCTATTGAGCAACTCCTTTGAATATCACCCCCCAGCCACAGCCACTGTGCATGGCGCAGTGAAACTTACGCCACTGCAAGTTGTCAGAGTGGAGCATTCAACTTGCGGTGGCCAAGTACCATTGCGCCATGCACAAAATCACGATATTCAAAAGGTGACATGCAAATAGGGCCATAATTCATGCAAGGCGCAGGGGGGTCCATTTGCATCTGATTATGGCCCCATTTGCATGCCATTAGCATGTAAGGTGCGCCCGATCCCGAGGACTTGCGCCTGGCTCTGCCAGGCAGCTGCCGTCGGGAACGGCGCACCTACACAGCCCGATCGCGGGCAGCAATGTATCTCCCCACCTCTTCCCGAACACATTCCCTGGTGTGGTCCAGTGGACCGAAATGCCCGATCGCGGGCAGAATATAAAATGAACCCCCAGACATGTTCCTAGTGCCCGATCGCGGGCAGTAAGTAAAGTGCCCCCCCACCGAACATCTCCCTGGTGGTCCAGTGGACCGTAATCCCGATCGTGGGCAGAATGTAAATTGACACCCCCCACCCAAACATCTCCCTGGTGGCTAGTGTCCCCCACCCCACCACCCACCCAGGCCACCACGCTCCCCAGCTGGCGGGCAGCAGCACCACTGGCTGCCACCCGCCGACTAACTACTCGGTAGGGCTACCGCCTGGTGCAGAGCAGAACCAATGGGCGTGCAGCCATACTACATGACAGTCCAGATTTGTGAATGAATCATCCACAAATCTGGACTGTCATGTCTGTATGGCTGCACGCCCATTGGCTCTTGCTGTGCACAATGGGCGTGCAGCCCCACCGGCAGTCAGTCGGCGGGCGGCGGGCGGCAGGCGGGTGGGATGCTGCCGCTGCTGGGGAGCGAGGTGGGGGCCGCGTGGGTGGGGTGGGGGGGGACACTAGCCACCAGGGAGATGTTTGGGCGGGGGTGTCACTTACATTCTGCCCGCTGTCGGCATTACGTCCACTGGACCACCAGGGAGATGTCTGGGTGGGGGCACTTTTACTTACTGCCCGCGATCGGGCACTAGGAACATGTTCGGGGTGTCTATTTTACATTCTGCCCGCGATCGGGCATTACGTCCACTGGACCACCAGGGAGATGTTCGGGGGTCATTTTACATTCTGCCCGCGATCGGGCATTACGGTCCACTGGACCACCAGGGAGATGTTCGGGGGTTCATTTTACATTCTGCCCGCAATCGGGCATTTCGTTCCACTGGACCACCAGGGATGTGAGCGGGACGGGGGAGCCACATTGATGCCTTGATCGGGCTGGTGGGGGTACACTGTGCCCGCGATCGGACTGGGGGCACAGGGGACTGAGTTGGGGCCCAGCCACAGGTGGCAGCTGCTGTGTTGCGCCCTGCAGTACAGCAGCTCACCTGTCAATTAGCCCTCTAAACCTTTTCTTTGGCTCAAGGTCCTGCAGGCTCAGGTTGGGGGTTGCGCCTGCACAACTCTGCACAGCCCGGCTGAATATCGGGCTGTGCAGTTTATGCATGGTTCCTCCCCCTCCTGTTGAGCATGCATTCATTTGCATTGCGTTGTTGCTCAGCCTGTTTTCAGTGGCGCAACTGCCTCCTGCTGAATATCGCAGAATGGCGCAATGTAGGACTTGAGCATGCGCAACCCTGTTGAGCATGGCGCAACCCTTTTGAATATCTGGCCCATTGGATTTAAACTAAACAAAAAAAAAAAGAAAAAAAATCATGAGTCCTCACATTAAAAGCATACTGTGCATGCAGTCTGTGGAGTGGATATGTTAATCCTGCCTCACAGGGAAAGCGAGAGAATCTTTCATCTCTGTTGATCTTGCCTGATTTTAAGTACTAAAGGATTCAAATTGTGTTTTTTTATTTTATTTTTTATTTTTTTTTTAAGTTGGCCAAATTTCTGGAGACTCCAATCTACAGATATGACAGACCTTTAGATTCATGGATGTCTGTTGGAGACCTGTATTCCTTACTTCTATCACTCGCCCTAGCAGATTTCTGTACTGTATTTTCAGATTACCTCAGCCTTTTGTCCCTGTGGCTAGCTGTGGCTAGTGGGCCCTCCTCCCACCCAGAAAAACATGGATCTAAAAATGGGAAACATTTTTATTTTGTAAATAGTGTAATACACAAAGTAAAAGCTTTAGCGATCCAACTCCTGCATTGGCCAGTGACTTTTCTCAGATCGCCGTCCTTTAAAAAAAATCCCTTGCAGTCTAGTGGTCCCTCCTCCTCCACTGTTCCCTAGTTAATCCATAATTCATAACATCTTACTAGTAATTTTTAATAATAACAACATAGGATGTTTTTTTCTGGTTTGTTATGCAGGAGGTGATTAGAGGAACTATGTGACAAATCGCAAAAACGTGATGAGAGGCAGAGGTCCTAAAAAGGAAACATATTTATAAATATTTTAATACTCCCAAGTAAAAGCTTTAGTAGTCCAGCAGATCTCCAATCATGGTACTTTAAAAAATTAGCTGCAAGCCAGTGGTCCCCACTGTTCCCGTTCCCCATCCTGGTACTATTTCATGACATCTGCCTGGTGTTTTCCTCTTAGTGAACTACACCTTTTACTGTAAACCTCCTTGCTTGAATTAGGAGAGCAGCTGTTCTTTATGCTGTGCTTTTTGTATCCCTGCCATTCCCTCCCTCTACAGTAAAAGCTCAGTGCATCAACCAAATAAGGACACAATCTCTGATTAATGTGCCAGGGGAAGTCTCACAACTCCTCACAGAACTGGGAAAAATGTTAATTTAACAGGTACTCTACTTATTTACAGAACTGGGGCAAAAGAGAACTCTAAACAAGAGGGAATGATAAAAATATGCAACTCTGATTATTGAAAAGACAATATTTATACAAAACATTTAATTGTACTAAATATTATGCATGGGTGATTCATTAGAAATGAATGGGAAGGGGCCCAGAGAAGTAGAAAAGGGGGGAGAGGGTTGGAGAGTATAAATGCTCATGGTGGGAACTGAAGTTATAATGTTCTGGGGGGGCACACAGTGAACTGGAGGCTGCTCAAACATGCCTTGCCTTTTGTTCCTGTTCCACAATTACTTTTAATCAAACCCCAGATTGCTGGATGTACCAAGGTTTTCACAGCTTGTTACACTAAACTCTAGGGAATAGTGATATACAATTGATTGCCAAACAATTAAGTGAGACAGGGCAGAGCCAGGGATTGACTTATTGGACATGAAACTGACATTGCAGTTTGAAGAATCTTAGGGCAAGCATGTTACAGACTGACTAATCATCTCTCATATGAGAGTGCCCTCATGGATGGCCAATGTATTTATTATTTACATTTTTCTTATTCGTGGGATGAACATCAGAGGGCGGTAGTAAATGGAGGTCACTTAGTGAATGTTAGTGTGACCATCAGTGGCATGCCACAATGATTAGTACTGGCATATGTCGTATTTTATAGAGTATTTAATAGCCCTATTATGGACGCTGCATATGGGCTCCATGTAGCAATGTCCATGAATAGTAATAATGTCAGCCTTAGCTGAGTACAAGGTGGACAGAAGACAAAAACCTTAGCTGGCCTAGTTGGGGTAGATATACCCAGGAGGCAGTATAGCACAGTAGTTTAAGGCTCTGAGTTGCAAACCTGGAGACCTGGGTTTGAATCCCACAGCCCCCACTTGCATATACTGTGTGACCCTGAGCAAGTCTCTTAACTTCCTTGTGCTCCCAGGTCGCACCTGTAAACAAGCTTTCAGCTTAGTATGTCTCTCCTAATTAAAAAAATATGTAAATTAAAATATACTGTTACAAAAAAAGAAGTGTACAGACAAAACGGCAAAACTGTTTTAGTCATGGATAAAAGACAGTAAGATTACGCACCTAATTAGAGCCCTTAGGCTTAGTGCACTTAAAATGAAAATTACCAGAGCAGAGTAAGGCATTGCTTCGATTAAAAGATGTCTGAAAAATATCATCAAAGGAGAACAGTTCTTTAGTTCCAAAATGTATACGATGAATAATTTGGTACTAGCTAATTAGCTGCCTATAACCTTCCTTCTGATAAATATTACTGGAGCAGAACAAGGAATGTGCTAAAATTCAGAAAAAGAATGTCTAAACGGGAACAGAGTTCAGAAGTTCCAAAGTATATATAGCAACCAATTTGGTAAATGTTAATTAGCTTCAGAAAATTGTAATAGAGACAGGAGACAATATCCATTAGCTAAAGACACCAGTGGGGTAGTTGTACACTGGTGTGTTTCGCTAATGGATTATGTCTCTTGTCTCGTTTACATTGGCACTGTTTTCAGATTTCTGAAGCTGAATCATTGAAGCCAGCAGCAACACATGATAAGATAAATCACCATGAAACAGAGGTCAAAGTCAGCTAATAGCAATTACCAAATCCTTTGCTACATGTACTTTGGAACTTATCTGTGTTGCTATTTAGTGATTTTTTTTCTGAACTCTCTGAGCACTGTCTTCAACAGTCCCAGTCATTTAATTTGGGGGGGGGGGGTGTCACTGACCTACTTCACCTTCCCCAGCATACAGCACATTTGACATTTCTAATAATTCATACTTTACTGTGTTAGGGGCACCATTTGCTGCAAAGTCATATTCCAGGTTTTCCATTTCGGTAGTCATGGTTTAGCAGTGTCGGTATCGTTTGCAGGTAGATAAAACATTGTAATAAAAACTATTTTGTTTTGCTTGTTTTAAACTAAGTAAACCAATAGCTTCCTAACCCCACCCCACCCCCATCCCACACCCGGTCTCGCAGGAGCATAAAACTAAAAGTTTGTCCCTTTTCAGGGCTGCCTGTAACAGACTTTTGCTAATTGATTGGTTTTCTTTGTTCCTCCTGTGTGATCATCAGTGTAGTCTTTCTCCCCTCCCTCATGTACACTCTTGTTCTAATCTATGGAAAAACCAGGGACTGGATATTCAAACTGCGCCCAAAAAGTGCGCAATAGCAGGAGCAAGCACAAGTCCATTGCGCTCATGCGCAATAGACGCAATATTCAAAAAAGGAATAAACCAGATTGCACCAACAGCTAACGTCTGAATATCGCACAACCTGTGACATAGCGCAACTAGGAAGGGGAACCTCAGCAGATATGATGCGCTATGGCGCAACAAGGGCTGCCCAGCTGAGCAGCCCAGAGGCGCCATAGCGCAAGCAGGGAGCCCCCCCAGCAGCAAAGCAATGTAACTGCACAACCAGGGAGGTAGGTAGGGGCCCACCACCCATGCCACAGATGGGCACAGGAACACACAGCAGAACTGACAGTGCACCCCCACACCCTAAGCACAGCACAACTGGGGAAGGGCTGGAATATCCACTGGCCCATGGGGACAAGCAAACAAAGCACAGCTGGGCCATGGTGCCCCAGCACACCCACCAGCAAGCTGAGACTGCCACACAAGGAGGACGGACCACCCCGTGCCACACCAGATCCCCCCCAGTGCATAGCACACCCTGCACTGTGACCTCCAGACACCCCCATGAGCAGTGACCACCACTGCAGGAAACCCCATGCATACCACCACCCCCACTGTCACACTGCAACCTCGTGTACCACAGAACCATACAAGCCAGCCCCACCATGAGCACCCAGCAGTGGGTGGCAGCACACAGCAATGCAACAACGGCAGACACAATGCCAACATGCACAATCCCCCTGAGGCACAGCTGAGAGACTGACCATGTGTCGGCACAAGAGGTACCCCACACAGGAAAGGACATGCCTCTGACACCACCACCATTGAGACAGCACCCTGCACAGTAGACAAGTGACACATCCCGACCCACCACTAGCCACAGCAGCCAGCACAGACACCCACAGTGGTGCGTGGAAGCATGCATCACACCGGATGCAACACAGTGCAGGGGCAAACACACACCCATACCCACAGGGACAGTAACACAGGGATGCAGTAGTGTGGCAACCAAGCCCCCATTGTGGGCCCATGAAAACTGAGCACACACAGCCTGCAGTCCTCCATGGCACAGGGGTGACACCCACCCTGTGCATGCACTGTGGTCCCGTACGCCACCATCATATGCCTGGAGCACAAGTCACAGACAGTGGTGCACAGCCTCTGCAACACACACAATCCACAGCATGGAGGTGGGACATCAACTGCGGAGGCTACAGTGTCACCCGAGGCAAACATGCACCACACCAGTGACAGGAGGCAACCCAGCATTGTGACGGTCACAGTGGATGACCTGCAGGGACAGCTACCACTGACAAGGCAGCAGACCTTGCAGGCCACAGACATGCAAGGGTGTCAGCTGCACAGGCCAAGGACGGGTTGACAGGGGCACAATGGACACAGAGCATGCACCATGGACCACTGCACACAGTAATGCAATGCACGAGGAACAACACACACACCACAGACACTGACTGATAGCCACTCCCACACCATAGACACTTCCCACACACACACACACAACCATGACTGAACCACCCCAGATGCCATACACACCACTGCAGCCTGAGCACCTATAGCCAGCTGCAAATCAGAGACCACCACAGTATTCATATCAAAATATATCTATTGTAAAATATAAAACACAACTATATACAGAAAACTATGTACAAATGGGGAGGGACAGAAACAAGGTGGGAGTAGGTAAGGGCAGGAGTGAACATATATGGGAGGGGAAGGGGTGTGAGGTTGGTCAAAGGGGAAGTTGTAGGCAGGTTCATGCAGACATTAGCGGCCAGCCTGGTCCTCCTCCGCTTGGGGCTGTCGCCTGGCCGTGCCTCCTCCTCCTGACCCCATGCTGGTGTATGTCCCTCAGTATGGTCAGGACTCCTTTCCCTGCAGCAGCTCCTGCACAGCCTGCTGGATCCCAGGAGTATCCGCTTGCCCAGGACGAGGGATCAGAGTCAATAGGTGTGACTGTCCATCCCCTGCAGCCCACTCCATTATGCATGGCATATAGCCTGTGCCACGCCTCCTGTGATGGTGTGCACCCACCCACAGTGACGTGTCCACAAGACATGCCCAACCAGGCAGCAACAGCCATGTGTACACTGCACACACCCACCGCCCATGTCCAGCACAGCACAACCAAGGCCGATAGTAATGTGGCTATGCAGTGTGTGCAGGCAGTGTCACAGCCATGTGCCCAGTGCAAGCATGCCACCATTGACGACTCCCAGACGCAGGCAGTCACTGGACAGTGCTGACTGTCACAAGTCGCATGCATGGCAGTGGTGTCCATGGATGGTGGCCATGCCCTGCTTCCCACCCTGTTACACAGCATGCAATAGTAACCATGGTGTCATGGCACTCACCCTCATCGGGCCGTTGCTGTCGGTGGTGTTGGTCCCCGACATGCCTGTGTGCTGCGTCCTCCTCCCTCTGCTGCCGCTCCACCATCCGCCCCCGCTCATCCACGCCTGTGGGAGAAAAAAGGAGAGAAAAACATCAGTACAAACCCAAAGCAAAGTCCCCTGCCCCAATGTGTGTGCCACCCACCCAGCCAGACCCACCCACCCCCATACCCTGTAAACACGCCACAGCCAACCCTAGACTGCTCCCTCTCCCCTATGTGCTGGACACATACGACAGTGTTACCCATATGGGACGATACAAGTATGTAGACGTATCACCCACCTGGACGAGGCACCATGCCCTCCTGGCATGCGACTGCAGACGGGCAAGTAGCTCTGGCTCCTCCTCCTATGGTCCCGTGCACAGTGCCTGCACTGCTCTGCTCTCCTGTGTCCAGTGGCCGCCTCCCAGGTCAGTGGCCACCCCTGCCAGACCTGGGTCTGGGCCCTGTCCAGTGCCTCTTCTCCAAAGGAGTAGGCCATAGTGTGGCTCCACAATGGCCACAAGTTAGCCAGCTCAAGGGCACTCATGTGGGCTCTCCTGTGTGCCATCTCAACCGCTATAGTAGGCAATGTGGCGCTCTGCAGCATGGCACCCCATGTGGAACTGCTGTGCAGTACAGCACCACTTCCTTTACGCTGTTCGGGAACAGCGCGATAGAGGTGCAGCCATGCCAGACGTATGGCGCCAAGGGGGCAAAGGTCGGGCACAGGGTCATGGGTCTCTGGCGCAAGGCCACGCACAGCGCCATCGGACGTCTATGCATCTAGCGTGATTGGTTGCCTGTGCGCCAGCGCCACAGCGAACTATTGTGCAGTTGTGCCACAGCGCCATATAGTGACCCTCGCCATAGCGCCACTGGCACAATGGTGGCCGTGCCCTGCATTGCCTACCATGCACAGCACGTCATCAGTGCGGCAGATGCCTGCGTAAGCTACCTGGGAATGCGCAGTGAGGTGTACTATGCATGCCACAGAACTGCGCCATTGGCTCAGCACATTCAACACAATTGCGCAAAGTGCAAAAGCGTGATAGTCAGCCGTCATATGCTAATCATCCGATCAGCCATGCAATGGCGCAGCAGCATGATTTGCATCTCATTAAAGTTGCTCCTCACCTAATTTGCATGGATTGCGCTATAAAACTGCGACACTGTTCTGCAGTGGCCATATTCGGTTACTGCAGTTTATTGGTGAGTTGCATGCTGTGTGGGGTTCTGGACTGTGGTATCAGGGACTTGCTTTGTACTGCACAGTCACAGGTAACCACTGTCATCCTTACAGGCTGAATAATGACCAAGCGAGGTCCGGGTGAGGAGGACTACGATGGGCGGAAGAGGAGGCCCACTTTCACCAAGGCCAAGACAGAGGCACTCTTCGAGGCCTACCTCAATCAGGAGCCACTGCTCAGTGGATGGCGGGGCACCCCTCAGGCCCATGCTGCTGCATGGGAGGGGGTGGCACGTGCCGTCAACCTGCACGGCAGCCACCAGCGCCCGTGCAGGAGTGTAGAAGAAGATGGGTACCGGCGAGAAGAGGGTGAAGGAGAAGGTGGCTGCCATCAGGGCGGCACGTACTGCAACAGGCGGGGCCAGCCGGAGGTGGTGCAGCTGACACTGGCAGAGGACAGACTTGCTGCAAGCATGCAGCGCAGTGCCATAGAGGGCGTTCCAGGAGGTGGCTTCCAGACAGGTGGTAGCCCATCACTGCATGGTAAGTCATGGTCTGTCGGGGGGGCAGGGTAGATCACATGCACTAACGTGACTTTACTTTCTGTTACAGATCCTGTGTGTCTGCAGGGGTCAGCGGTGGAGGGCCTGTCCACTGCAGACAGTCATCTGGAGTTGGAGGAGGGACCATCCACCTCCACAGGTATCCGTCGAGCATTGCAACAGTGGGTCTGCCTGGCTGTCCACACTGATGTCGTTAAGACAGGTGTGGGGGAGGCCCTTCCTGTGTCTCAGCATTCTGGCGTCCAAGGATGCCAGCACGCTGTGGCTGTGGCTGTGGCAGAGACCTGCACCAATGATGAAGACATGACCGTCATGGGCAGTGACGTGTGTGCCACGGAATGGACACACAGCAGGCCAGCTCACGCCCATGGACCTGGCTGGTTCTGACGTGTGTGCCAGCATGTCAGCACAGTCCCAGGCTGTGCTTGTCAGCACCAGTGGCTGGTCAGGACAGTGGGACTGTTGTAGCCACAGCGGCGGAACAACTGATCCCTTGGGCACAGCAGGCGGAGGGGCAGCAGCAGCAGTCGCCCACCGAGACTGGGAGTTCAGGGTTCAGCGGTGGCATCTGTGCACCACCTGTGGACTTGCCCATACCTGGTCCTGGTGAGCAGCACCCACCATCAAGGGGTGCTGAACATCAGGCCCTTCCATACCCTGATGGACGGGATGCCGAGGTGGCAGACGACCTCTTTGACGAGCACACCCGCCTACTGCAGGCATCGGTACAGCAGCAGATGCAGCTTGCAATGTCCGTGGAGGCACTGTGTGTGTGGCTCTGGAGCGGGTTAAGGAGTGACACAGCAGGGACACCGATAGGATCCTGTCACGGATTGACCATTTGCGGGAGGATGTGACCGCTGCCATTGACAGGCAAACACAGACATTCATCGCTGTAATGGCCACAATGGGCACACAGTCAGGTGCCCATGCGTCGCTCACACCACGCTGTTCACTATCCACTTCCCCATTCCTGGCATCATGTGACACCCACCCTGTCGACACCAGGTTCAGCTGTGGGCATCCCGAGCACTCCTGGTGCAGGTATGGTCGGTGTGCTGCAGACTCCTGTGCAGGCACGGTCGCGTTCGCGCAGTGGAACCCCTGGGGGACCATCGGTGCCACTCCATGAGGCCCGTGGTCAGCCTGCCAGTGCTGCTGGGTCTCAGCGGGGCTGCCCACGCATCCGAGGCGGATGTGGCACTGTGCCGCAAGACTGACCTGTCTCCCAGCACGGGCACTGTCTGGTGCTGCCCTGTGTGCATTGTGTGTTTCGATGAGCAGTGCACGGGTGGGTGCCCGGCCCTGCACGCAGACACACAGTACACCTGCACACCCTCCTGACTGCTGTCCACAGGTACATGTGCATGATGATGCCTGCATTGCGCTGTACACCAAAGTGCGATGGTGCCCAGCATCTGTCACACGCACATAGACAGTCAGTGAACGTGGTGGCCTGTGGACATGTGTGTTGCTAGTGTTTGCATTCCAGCTCTGTTTTGCACCTGACCCCTGTGTACTTTGTGCCTATTGTGCGTGTGTGTGTGTGTGTGTGTGTGTGTGTGTGTCTCGTCCCATGTGGCGGTTACTGTTCACCCCTCCTGGTTGTATGTGTGTGCTTCTGTGCCCTGCCCATCATCTCTTGCCAGCATGCACCCTGGTGTGTTTCCATACGCGTGTGTGTGGGTTGCCTAGCCACTGGTGGTTGCACATGGCACCATGACTTACCTGTGTTGGCTGAAGTGCTCCTCTGTGATGGTGTCCCGGTGCAGCTGTGCCAGCCGGATCAGTCGAGGGTCCCATCGGCCAAGGAGGGGCTGCCCATCCCCATCGTCACCGGCATCACCGTCATCCCCATCGCTGTCCCCCTCTTCGACCTGTGTGGCTATCCCACAGTCTTTGGCCATGTTGTGCAGGATGCAACAGGCCAGGAATATCCCACAGGCCTTTGAGGGGTTATACTGTAGGGCACTGCCAGAGGAGTCCAGGCAATGGAAACGCGCCTTCAGCATCCCGAACATCCGCTCAATGACGTTGCATGTGGTGGCATGTGCCTCATTGAAGCATTGCTGTGATGGGGTCGTGGGCAGCCGGTAGGGTGTGAGCAGCCAGGGATGGAGTGGGTATCCACTGTCACCTGTGTGGAGATAGTGGAGGTTAGTGTCTTGTTCAGGCTCAGACTACCCCAAGCCCTGTGGGCCACACCATGGCACCTCTGGCCATACCCCCCTTGCCAACGATATGTCAGTTCTACATACGTACTCACCCACTAGATGACCTGTGGGGATGTCCCAACTCTCGAATTGGTGGCACAGTGCCGACTGGTGCCAGATGAAGGAATCATGTGCTCCCCCAGGGTGCGTGGCACAGACATTGATGATGTGCCCACTGGCATCACACACCACCTGGCAGTTGACACTGGCATATCCCTTATGATTCATGTAGGTGGCCCCATCGGGGCCAGGTGGTGTGCATATGGCCACATGGGTGCAGTCTATCACCCCTAACACGCTAGGCATACGTACTACCCTGTGGAACTCCTGTGTGTTTGCTGTGCGCTCTGCCGCAGTGCTGGGGAAATGGATGTACTCCGCAGCATGTGGCAGCAGTGCGCTGAGGAATTGGGTGAGGATGCGTGACGTGGCCGACTGTGTTATGCCTGTGGTATCCCCTGTTGGTCTCTGGAAGGTACCCATGGTGAGCAAGCACATGCAGGCTGTTATCTTTGTCTCCACTGACAGAGCATGACTCCATCATGTGGGTGCCTGCATCACATCACTGCACAGCTCACAGAGCCGCCTCAGTATTGCCCTGTTCAGGTGGTACCAGCCCACAATCTCAACGTCTGTGTACAGCTCAAAGCTGGTGCGGGCTCGGTACTGCCTATTGGGGGCATACTGCTGATGGGCCCTTCCACGGCCACGTCCCGCTGCAGCATGCCTTCTCGCCCCCCTCATTACAGCATCCCTGTGGAAGGTGGCACTGTCCATGTCCCTGGCTTGTGTTCCCTCCCCAGCTGATGTTGCTTTGTTCCCACCACTGTCCTGACTGCTACCTCTCCTGCACCGGGTACACCTACTGGCCTCTGCTCTCTGTGGCCCCACACACCTTCCCTTGCCCCTCTTGTGTGGTGTGGTTTACCTGGCCTGCCCTCTTTCTCCCTGTTTCCCTGTGCCTGTCTCTGCCTCTGTCTCATATGGCTTCCCTGTAGCGTTCTTGCGCCTTTTCCTTGCTCCTTTTTATTTTGGCTGATTCCGCTATGGCATAACTTCCGCCTGCTCCATTGTTGCGCATTGCGCAAGTCTTGAACATCGCACTGCGCCCTTTATGCATGGTTCCTCCCCCTTCGGTTGCGCATGCCTTCATTATCATTGCGCTGTTGCTCAGCATGTTTTCAGTGGTGTAACTGCCTCCTGCTGAATATCGCAGAATGGTGCATTTTCTGACTTGCGCTGGCGCAACCCTTTGAATATCCAGCCCCAGGAGTCCAACATGCAATACACATAAATGGCTCAACACTGTTGTTGTGAGAGCTTCAGTTTATTCTTTCTCCCCCTCCTCGACATACACTATTGCTGTAATCTGAAAACAAACCAGGAGCCCAACTGCTGTTGGAAAACTGGCACTTCGGTTTATTTAAACCTCACTGTGGGCTGTCGGACCCAGTAAGGGCTAAAAGCAGTGTAGTTTTTAGAGCTGGCAATTTCAGAACTATAGTCATTTTAAATAAAATGCATTGGCTCTCATTTGATTCAAAATGAATGTAGTTCTGAAATTGCCAGCTCTACAGAATTCACCCCTTACTGCAGAACCCGAGGTTTAATTTCAAATTAGTGTGGCATCTTTACAAATACACTGGCTCACCACTGTGTTTGGCAAGTCTATATTGGTGGTTTTATTCCCTATTGCATTTTATTTGTTCAAATCTGTATTTTAGAATGGGACAGCTGTTAATTGTGTTATAAGATCAAAGGGACAAACAAGACCAAAACCCCCAGTAATTCACTTTGTTCTGCATTGGTTCACCCAGTGCCATTTATTTTATTTTTTCCTTCCCTTCTTGAATACATATTTCACAGAGAGACAGAGAGCAGAAAGCATATGTGATCCCAAGTGGGGCACCGGATTGGACTCTGGGTCAGTGCTGGAGATGCTGCCCCTGGTAGTACAGGTGGTGGCGTCAGACAAGATGGGAATGTCCCGGTTCAGCCTGTCATGAGTCATGCAGCATCAGAAAGATCAGGAACAGGACCAGTCATTGAGAATGGACTGGGTGTGTACTAGGTGGAGATTGTGGAGCACAACCCTGGAGAGAGAGAGAGAGAGAGAGAGAGAGAAAACAATTCTTGAGGTTGACAAACTGGGACCGGCAGAATCCTGTAATGAGGTGCATAGTTCCAAGGGGCTGAATGCTGGACTTGCTGGGCAGAAAGAACGTATGATACAGCACACTGGTACAAACACTAAATCCCATGGTATTGAGAAATAATGTTGAAAAATCACATGAGGAGGGTAAAAGTATACCTCCTACACAGACTGATGATAATGGTCTAAATGTGTCTTGAATGCAGGATAATAATGAGGGGTTACCATAAGCACCCACTGAGCACAGCAAAACTCCAACTCCTGATCTTTGATGCAGTAGGTGATACTACAGGGCACAATAACCAGCATCAGCAGCCTGACTCTGAACCAATGCCCCCAAATACCCACAGGGGATCTGGTGCTGGACTCATCATTCCTACTTGACTACGTTTATGTGGGAATTAAAAAAAGGACAAGTATGATGAAGATGGCTGCTTTTCAGTTATTGTAGATTTTTGCTCTGCAATCTCAAAGCTGACCTGTATTTTTGACTGTGGCTCATAATACAGTGATTTAAGATGTTTACAGCATATAGTACTATTTCTTAACAGGCACAAAGAAACACATCTGTTGCTTGCGTATCCAATGCAATTTTCACAACAGCCTATGAGCTCTTGGTATTGCAAGAAAAATTGATGGGGCACAAAACAGAAACTGGCACATGTTTCTGTTGTGCACTCAGTTTGATTTATTACCAAGAGGACTAGTACATAACATGAAATCAAGAAAGAAAGAAACTGATGTGACCTCTGATATAAACACAGAAATATGAACTGCAGAAAATTAATTTTCCTTACAGGATGTCAAATAATTAATTTCCCAGAAAAAAAGTAATTATTTGTATGGGAAGATTGTCACAACCACACTCAGCAGGTCAGGCCCTCTGCTCCCACAGTGCCAACCTCCGAGCGTAGGATTATGAACAGGTAACAGACAGGGTAACCCTCCTGTCTGCTTGTGGGTCTGAATCACCTTTGGTCTCAAGTTCTGGGGGGATTCAAACTGTGAACCTTATGCTAGCGTACCCAAATGTACAGGCTCAGTTAATCTGCTCTTCGGGGGGGGGGGTGCCAAATATCTTTCACCTAAGGGCACCTAACCAAGTATCCAAAATGAACCCTTAAAAGTCTATAAAAGATCTTAGGTATATTCTTACCTTTTCCCAGTTTAGTAACACCATCAAGCTGCTAAACAGCTTTGTCAGTCTTAACCCTCCATACGTCACATGCAAAAGAAAGAACTTCGAAGACACAGCCAGGCATACCTCTCAACTGTCCCTGATTTTGCCTCAAAATTTTACTCTGTCCCTCCTAAAAATTAGGTTTTCGTAGCCAAACAGTGGAAGTTGGAAGCACAAAATAAGGTCAAACATTAAAGAGTTGTTCTTCCTTAGACAATGCATTTTGCACTAAACCCCGTATTCTACTAGCTTCCTGAGTGGATATCATCAAATTTGAAGATGTGGTCCTGATTTTGGTCCTTTGTCCCTGATTTGTTTAAGCCTTGTCCCTGATTTATGAAGCAGGAGGTTGAAAGGTATGCACCCCAGCAGTCTTTGGAATAAAAGGTTTACTTAAAAATTGATAAAAATATGTTAAATGTAAAGACAGAACAATATATCAAAGAGCATACAATCACATAAAGAAAAACAAGGAAAACTACAGACAAACTCCTACCAACATACAGTTAGACTTTTTCTATCTAATGTATTACCTCTTTACAGTGCTTAAGTTAGATCTTGTTTCTTAAGAGCCCAAAAAGATGTCACTCAGTTGAAATACAGAATACAGTTTAAACTCTGTGTTTGTTCCCCTTTTATGATGTCATCTAGCTCCTCCTTTTAGAATATAAAAATATTTGCAAACAATGATCTTCCTGTCAGGAGATATTTTAAATACTGTGACTCCAGCAAAAACTAATTTTCCAATATGACTCCTTAATAAATATCCCCCCCTCTGATCTCGAGCAGTTCCTCTTCCCAGGGCACATCAAAGGAGTTTGTGACTTTTAGCACCATAGTGATATAACATGTTTTTTCCTCTAAGACTTCGTAAAGTTTACAAGCCCTATATCCTGGTAGCTGGGTCATTTCTAATTAAGTCAGATAAACAGGAGACCCTTAATTAAGTCTCTCTAGTCTTTTAATTACCTCCTGGTTTCAGGTCACTTGACTGTAACTGAAACCTGGGGGGGGGGTACTCATGGAAGCACTGTGACAATCACACACTATAGTTTTATTTTGCAAATATCAGTCAACAATCATAACCAGCTGGCCAAGCGTCACAATCCTCCCTACCTAGACTGAATTTGGGGGCTCTACCCCCTGCATGGGATGAGCTTCCCTAATCAATTCACTCCTCATACAAACACGACAGGCCATTGCTCTTCTGATTGGTCATTCCAGCCCTATGTAAGATCGTCATGTCATACCCTTGTAAGGCAAGACTCCATCTTAATAGTCTGCCATTAGTTTTTCCCATTTGGGTCAGCCAAACCAGGGGGTCGTGGTCTGTCTGTCGCTCAAAATGCTGCCGGATAAGTATGGCCTGAACTTCTTTAGGGCTCACACTTTGGAAGACACTCTTTTTCCACAGTAGCATATGCCTGCTCCCTGGGAAGTAACTTTTTATTCAGGTGCACTACAGTGTGATCTTTCCCTTGTTTGGATGTCTGACTCAGTACTGTCACAATACCCATGTCTGAGGTGTCAGTCTGAACTATAAAGGGTCTGCTATAGTCAGGACTTGTCAGCACAGGAGCACTGCACAGTTCCTCCTTCAGTCTGATTAAGACTTTTTCACAGGCTGGTTCCCAGGTCATTTTCTTAGGCATCCTTTTCTTTACCAGGTCAGATAGGGGAGCAACCAGGGCTCTGTAATTGGGTACAAATTTCCTATAGTACCCTTCTGTCCCTAGAAAACTCCTGACCTGCTTCTGCATTTCTGACCTGGGCCATGCCTTGAACACCTCTGTTTTCACCTGGTTAGGACAGAGCTGTCCCCAGCCTACAGCATGCCTGAGGTATGCTACTTCAGCCATAGCCACCTGGCACTTCTCAGCTTTGACTGTGAGCCTGGCCCTGTGTATCCTGTCCAGCACTTCCCTAAGGTGAGACAGGTGTTCCTCCAAGCTGGCACTAAAGATGGCGGTGTCATCCAGATACGCCATGGCATACTCCTCAGCACCATTTAACACCTGGTTCACCAACCTTTGGAAGGTGGCTGGAGCATTCTTAATTCCGAAAGGCATTACTTTAAATTCAAATAAGCCTATCGGAGTGATGAAGGCCGACCTCTCCCTAGCTCTGTCTGTTAACTCTACCTGCCAATACCTCTTGGTCAGGTCAATAGTCGTAAGGTATGTCGCCCCTCCCAACTTGTCCAGGAGTTCATCCGTCCAGGGCATCGGGTAGGCATCTGACTTCGTAACTGCATTCAGTCCACAATAGTCCACACAGAAATGAGTAGAGCCATCTGGCTTGGGCACAAGGACTACGGGTGAAGCCCAGGGGCTGTGGGATCTCTGGATTACCCCTAAATCCAGCATTTCCTCCACCTCCTTCCTAATGTCCTATTCAACAGCCTCTGACACCCAATATGCTGTACGCTGTATGGGTGTCTGTGTCCCTGTCTCCACATCATGCATCACTAAGGGGGTTAGTCCGGGCTTGCCACTAAACAGTGGGGCAAAGTCTTCTAAAACCTCCCTTACTTCCTGGATCTTGTCTGGGGCCAGCTGGGGAGACAATTTAACTGCCTCCACAGAGGACTCCCACTTGCTTTCTTCCAGCAAGTCCAGAAGGGGGTCTCCTTCATCCGTCCTCTCCCCAGGACTACATACTGCAAACACCATGTCAGCCCTATTAACATATGGCTTCTTCATGTTGACATGGTACATTCTTTCTGTATGTCTTCTGTCAGGTAACTCTATGATATAGTTCATGTCATTTACCTTCCTAACTACTTTGTACGGACCTGCCCACTCAGCCTGCAGCTTGTCTTTCTGGACCAGAATAAGGACCATGACTTCCTGACCCACCATGTATGAGCGAGCTCTGGCTCTACAGTCGTAACACACTTTTTGTTTCTGTTGGGCAGCTGCGAGGTTGCTCTGAGCTGTCCCCTAAGCTCCTTCAGTCTTCACCTAAACCTAAGGATGTAATCCACTATGGGAGTTCCCTGGGTGGTGTGCTTGCCTTCCCAGTCCTCTCGGATCAAGTCTAGGGGCCCACATACCCGTCGTCCATATAAGAGTTTGAAGGGTGAAAATCCTATCGACTCTTGAGGCACTTCCCTGTATGCAAACAACAGGTGGAGAAAGTATTTCTCCCAGTCCCTCCCATGCTTTTCAGCAAATACTTGGAGCATTAACTTCAGGGTACTATTTAATCCTTTCACAAGCCCATTGGCTTGCGGGTGATAAGGTGTTGTGCATCTCTGCACCACCCTACACTTCTCCCACAAACATTTCATCAGGTCTGACACGAAGGAACCCCCTCGATCGGTGATAACCTCCTGCAGAAACCCAACACGGGAGAAAATCCCAAGTAAGGCATCTGCCACTTTGTCTGTCCTCAGTGAGGATAGGGCGACTGCCTCGGTGCAGCGTGGCATAATCCACCACAATCAGGATGAACCTCTACCTGGAGGAGCTGGGGGTATTTAAAGGCCCCACAATATCCATTCCCACCCTCTGGAATGGCTCCTGCACTATGGGCAATGGAATTAGGGTGGGTTGGGTTTTCTTACCCGCCTTCCCTATTTCTTGACACCAATGACAAGACCTGCAATACTCCTTCATGTGATGGGTGAAGTTGGGCCAATAGAAATTCTGCGCCAACCGCTGCGTAGTGCACATGATTCTCAGATGACCAGACAAGGGAATATTGTGTGCAGTCTTGAGCAACAGCTCATGATGCCCTTGGGGAACGACAAGCTGCCTGCCTATCACCCCTCCCTCTCTCTTCACATCCTGAATATACATCACTCCATTTTCCCAATAAACCTTATGTTTACTGTAACCTCCCTGTGTTCCATCAGAGTCTGCCCAAGTCCTCAGCTTCTCTAGACAAGGGTCACTTCTCTGAGCAGCTGCAAACTCCTCACACATTCCCAAGGTATGGGACAGGTCCCCTTCAGTCTCTAAACTAGGGTCCCTAGCACTAGTGTCAGGGCACTCAGGATCACTGTCCTGCCTAACCCTCCCACAATGGGTCACCCTTCCCTCGTCGGAGTAACCCTTCATAGCTGTGTAGTTAACTGCTACTGGGGAAACTTCTACCCCCTTTTCATTAGTCTCCATATCAGGAGACACAGGCTGGGGAATCGGCCTCCCAGGGATTTCTACACTGGCTTCTGTGGGGTCCCGGGAACTACAATTTCCCCTTCCCACTTGGCTACGGGTAAATGCACACACCATCCCCGTTTGAGATTGTTACCAAGGATGACATCAACTGCTAGCATTTTGGCTACAGCCACCTGTTGCACAGTTCCCCTGTTTCACCCCAGTCTAGGAGAACACTAGCAAGTGGCAGTGTTTTCTCCTCACCAGTGAAGTCTTGTACAGTGACATATTTATTAGGTATAAGCTGACCAGGCTCTACCAGATCCCCTTTTACCAATGTCAGGGATGCCCCTGTGTCCCTTAACCCTTGTGTCTGTACACCATTCACCGTGACTGGGTGCATGTGTTCTCTCATGTTCACAGGCATGCTTCCAGGGACACACAAACAACCTACTTCTTGCCTAGCCCCATGTTGTGTATTGCTTTTCCTTTTGGGACACTGTCTTTCAATGTGCCCAGTTTCTTACTGGATTTACTGGATAGTATAGGACAAAAGAAGGCACAAGGCCCATCGAGATTGTCCTCCCACAACAGTGGGATATTATACAAATGATTGTGCAAATAGCCAAGAATCAAGACTGGATTTAAAGGAATCGAAGCTAGCTGTGTCTACAATTGTCTGTGGCAAGGAGTTCCAACATTTTGCTGCTCTAATGTTGAAAATATTATATTTTTTGGCGTTAGCCCAGTCAATATTTAATTGCTTAGCATGAAGTCTTCCCACAATTCTCTTGTTTGCTAATGTTAGTCCACATATCTTGAGCAGCATGGGATTATGTTCTAGTTTGTGCATAAGTGACAGATCGCCCCTTTGCCTTCTCAAAAATAATGGATAGAGCTTTGTTTCCCTAAGTCTGGTATCATAACATATATTGCTTAATCTGGGGATGGATTTAGTAAGTCTCCTTTGAACTTGCTCTAGGTGATTTATATCAGCTTTAAGATAAGGACTCCAGAAGGGAGAACCGTAGTCCAAATGAGGTCTGATATAAACTCTGTACAATGGCACTAAATAATGCTCAGATTTGCTGATAAAGGTTTTATTAATCTGTCTCAAAATTATATTAGATGTTCTGACTACTTTACTGCAGTGGTCACTGGATGACAGTTTAGTATTGATCATAATACCGAGATCTCTTCACAAATAGATGATTTAAGTTCTTGGTTGTTTAAATATTTATGAGATGTATTGTTCCTACCAAAATGTAAAACCTTGCATTTATCAATGTTAAAGAACATTGAGTTTTTGTTGGCCTATTGCTCAATAGAGAATAGGTCTTGCTCAAGGAGTTGAATATTAGCTGGAGTATCAACTCTACCTCCAAGTTTTGTATTGTCTGCAAATTTAGAAAGGTAGTTATTAGAAATAATATCCATACCAAGAATAAAAAGTTTAAAGAGGACAGGCCCCAGCACCGAGCTCTAAGGGACTCCACTTGTAACCCTACCAGAGAAAGAATATGCCCCATTTATTCTAACGAATTGAGTACGATTGAATAACCATTGAGATATCCAATTAACCAAGAGTGAAGGAATTCTCAAATTGTGAAGTTTATTAATCAACAGAGAATGTGACACATGATCAAAGGCCTTACTGAAATCAAACAATAATACATCTGCTGGTATCTTGTTATCCAGTAACTTACTTGTCTTGTGATATAAAGATATACGATTAGTTGTACATGAATGGCTGGACTAAAAAGCATGTTAAGAATTTTCAGAAATATCAAGTAGTTCAATTATATTCTCCAATCTAGATTTCATTAAATGTTCCATTACTTTTCCTAAAATGGAGGTCAGAGTAATCGGTCGATGGTTCTGGACATTAGACATGTTCCCCTTCTTGAAAATGGGTGTTACTATGGCTTTACTCCAAACAACAGGTATTTCATTATCGAGTAAAGATTTATTAAATAGCATTTGAAGAGGGATTGCAATTGAATATAATGTTTCTAAGAGAAATACAGTATTGATGTTGTCAGGATCTGAACAAGTAGATATTTTAACACATAATAGCGCTTTCTTAATTTCAGAAATATCGAATAGGGGAATGGGGGAATCATTTCTAGTGATTGGAGTAGTGGGAGTTATGGGTTGATCAAAGACAGAACAGAAATATCGGTTAAAGTGGTCTGCCATCTCTTGATTAGATGTTATAGTAATCCCGTTGCCACAAAGTGGACCTATTTGTCTAATACTCCCCTTGTTACCATTAATATAAGATTACAAAGATTTCTGATTAGATTTAGAGTGAGCTAGATTGAACTCAAATATAAGCCTAGCAGTTTTAATTAACTTTTTTAATGTAGACACAACAGTTTTGTATTTAAGTCTCAGGGATGAACTAGGATCATTTTTTTAGTTTCTTAAATAGACGCTCCTTAGTTTTTATTTGTTTATCAATGGTTTTGTTGTACCAAACAGGAACTTTACCTTTGTTATTATATTTTAATTTTAAGGGAACTTAGGTGTCTTCTAGATGGTGTATAATATTAATCAGACATTCATATGCTTTATTAACATTTTGGCCCCTAAACATTTCTGTCCAGTTGATTTTGTTTAATTCTGTATTAATCTGTATAAAATTAGGTTTATTATAATCCTTACCTGCTCTGGTGCTGGTACTTGGAGTCATAGCTTCTCCAGTTCATGTCGCCTCTGGTGCATACACTCCTTACGGTCCGCCTCTCACTGTTCACACTCCCTCTTCTCCTCTGCGGCTCACTGGCACGCATGCTCTTCATGGTCAGCCTCTTGCAGTTCTCACTTCCTTTTCTCCTGGAACTCCAGCTCCATTCTGCACAACTCAATCTGCAGCCTGTTTCTTTCTGGCTCCAGAATGCTGGTGACCTTCCCCTGCTGCTGTGGCCCTTCACTGGGACTGGCCCTGCTGTCATCCTCACCGGATCTGAACACTGCACTCACTGCTGGCCCCTCCATGCTCAAGGTTTGGTCCCTCACAGTCAGTGACTTGATGCTCTGGGCATCTGCTGCCATCAGGGCATCCATGAAGTTCTGCTTGGAGGGTCTCCCCTCATACAAGACTCCTCTGTCCTGTCACAACTGCCTCAGGTAGTCTACAGTGTGCCCGCTGTAGTTGGAAGCCATCTTCTTCTCTAACTACAGCTACTCTAACTTGCATTTTAGAAAAAAAAATAAAACAGGTAGTATAAGGAAGGTGCAAAGATGGTAGACATTGCAGAAAATATTCTACCATGTAACTTTCTCAAAAGTTGTAACTTTTGAATCAAGCATTACTACAGTAAAAGACTGCTGCAGTTACATCATGCTCAGAAATGTCCAAACTACTGCCTTAAATAATTGGTCCAGGAAGAGAACCACATACTACCTCCACCCATGTTAACATGTAATATGCTGAAAGTCATAAAAGAGAGTAGTTGAGAGATAATAACTAGAGCAAAAGATCTTTAATGGGTTAGCTGAAATATGAAAAAATGAACTCCCTTCCACTGCATACAGTATGTGACAATTGCTTTCTATCCCATTTTTTTGGCTACATACTGTATTTTTATTTGCAAGACTAACAAGAGTTGGTGGGCACCATTTATAACTGGGCAGTTGCGCATGATTTCATCTACCATGGATAAGACACTTTTTCTACCGTGTGTGTGTTGTCCTGTTCTATGAATATGAGTCTGTTCACCATAAATAAAACATGTTACTGGCTGGTTTAAACTCCTTTACATGTAGTGTCATGCAGAACCATTATTAATTAGGATGACATACTTTCTGGTTTATATTACTTTTTTATTGTGTTACAATAAAGTAATATAGAAACATAGAAACATACATAGAAACATAGAATTTGACGGCAGATAAGGACCGCTTGGCCCACCCAGTCTGCCCATTTCACTGCCTACTGGATAAGCTGCAGATCCTAGTTAACCAGCAGCCTACTTCTTCCTACCCCAACCCCCTAGAATTGCCTTATGACTGTCCCATGCATGCTTGAATTCCACCACTGTTTTTGACTCACTCTATTCCTCCGGAAGGCCTGCTCCATGCATCCACAACCCTCTCTGTGAAAAATACTTCTTAAATTACCTCTGAGCCGCCTCATCTTCAAATTGTGCCCTCTTGTTCTTGCACACCTCTTTTTGAAAGATGCTACCTCTTGGACTTTGTTGATTCCCTTGAGGTACTTGAAAGTTTCTATCATGTCCCCCCTCTCCCTCCTTTCCTCGAGGCTATACATATTAAGCTCCTTAAGTCTCTCTTCATATGTCTTCCGGTGCAGACCCTGTGCTATTTTAGTTGCCCTCCTCTGGACAGCTTCCATCCTGTCTATGTCTTTGCTAAGACTGCCTCCAGAACTGCACACAGTACTCCAGATGGGGTCTGACCAGCTGTCTGTACAGAGGGATAATAACTTGTTTTCTACTGGTGATGCCTCCTATGCATCCCAGTATCCCCCCAGCCTCCTTGCTGCCCTCTCACATTGCTTGCCCACCTTTAGGTCATCTGATATGACTACCCCAGGTCCCTTTCCATTTTTGTTGTTGTTAGTATCTCACCCCATTGTGTACTCTTCCCTGGGTTTTGTTTCTCAGGTGCATTACCTGCACTTCTTAGCATTGAATCTAAGCTGACATACATTTGACCATTCCTCTAACCTTGCCAGTTCCCTTTTCATCCTTTCCACCCCACCTTGTGCATCAACTCTGTTACAGATCTTTGTATCATCTGCAAAGAGACATATTTTCTTCCAGTCCCTCTGCAATGTCGCTTATAAAGACATTGAAGAGGACCGCCCTAATACTGAACCCTGTGGTACCCCACTAGTAACCCCCTTTCTTCAGAGTGGACTCCATTTACTATTACTCTCTGTGTCCTATTCTTCAGCCAATTTTTACCCAGGCTGTCATCTGGGACCCACCCCGGCTGGCTAACTTGTATATTAATCTTTGTGTGGACTGTGTCAAATGCTCTTGCTAAAGTCTAGGGTAGGCCAGTCACAGCCCCTCCTGATCTATCTACTTGGTCACCCAAAGAAATCTATCAGATTTGTCTGGCATGACCTTCCTGCTGTGAATCCATTCTGCCTTGGGTCCTGTGCCCCTCTGGCCTCTAGATACTTGACAGTTCTTTCCTTCAGAAGTGATTCCATCATTTTCCCTACCACTGAGGTTAAACTAACAGGTCTGTAGTTTCCTGCTTCTGCCTTGCTCCCACTTTTGTGAAGGGGAATCACATCTGCCCTCCTTCAGTCCTTGGATACCACCCCACCCTCCCATGATTTGTTAAACAGGGTAGTCAGTGGTGTCACTAATTCTACCCTTAGTTCTTTTAGAATTCTGGGATGAATCCCATCAGGCCCCATTGCTTTCTCCACCTTCAGTTTTAAGAGTTCTTTCAGAACCCTTTCTTCTGCAAATGGGCTGGTATCAACTTCTGTATCCAGAGTGTTTCTACTGTTTGTTTTAGATGCCTCCCTCTTCCTTAGTAAATACTGAGCAAAATATTTGTTTAGCATCTCTGCCTTTTCACAGTCACCCCTGCCCACCCCACCCCCATTAAGCCTCACTATCCTCCCTTGGTCTTCCTTCGCTCCCTGATGTACCTATAAAGGTTTTATCCCTTCTTAACTGAGTTGGCTATCTTTTCCTTGGTTTGGGCCTTTGCTGTTCTGACTGCCTTCCCAGCTTCCTTTGCTTTAACTGATACAGTTCTCTGTCCTGCTCCTTCTGTGATTCCTTGTACTTCCTGAAAGCTTTCTTTTCTCTTGAACCTTCACTGCCACTTCCTTTGAGAACCATAGTGGTTTCTTACATCGTTTAGTTTTGTTTATTTGCTTCCACAAAGGCGTGTTACCTCTGTGATGGCAGTTTTATTATTCCCATTGTTCTTCCACCCTTCTTCCTGCCCATTTGCTAGTGCATTCCTTAGGCACTCACCCATTTTTGCAAAGTCAGCCTCCTAAAGTCCAGTACCTTTGCCTTTGTATGGCTTGACTCTATTGCTGTGTTTATTGTGAACCATACTGTTCGATGGTCGCTAGTTCCCAGATGGCTACCCACTTCTACATCTGTGATCCTCTCTTCATCTCCATTTGAGAGAACCAGGTCTAAGATTGCTCCCTCTTGAGTGGGCTCCCATACTAGTTGTCTAAGGCATGCCCCCTGTAGGGCATCTAGAATAACCCCACTCTTCGAAGTGGCTGCTGCAACTGCACTCCAGTTAACATCTGGCATATTCAGATTGCCCATCAGCAATATCTCCCCTTTTTCTGCCATACCAAGTATACTTTCTGTCATTTCCTTGTCCATTTCTTCCCCCTGAGAAGGGGGTCTGTATACAACCCCTGTACGGATTGTGGTGCCATTGCCGGTCTCCAAATTCTACCCACAGTGTTTTCTCCTCCCTGTTTTCCTTTTGTTCTCTTGCTTTGATTCCTTCCCTCATGTATAGAGCTACTCCTCCTCCTTCTTTACTCTCTCATCCCTCCTGTAGATAGTGTATCCTGGTATGTTTACGTCCCAGTCATGGTTTTGTGTGAACCATGTTTCTGTGACTGCCACAATATCCAGATGTTCCTCCTCCATCAAGGCCACTAATTCAGGAAGCTTGTTACTCAGACTACGGGCATTGGTACTCATTGCTTTCCATTTCTTGATGGCTTTACCTTCTGTTGCAGCATCCCCCATTGACCTTTCTACCTCGATCTTTTTCTCATTTAGTACCCTGTTTTGTAGGGAGAGGCTGATTTTCCTGTTGCTTATCAGTGCCTCTCCTTGACTAGTTTAAAAGCTTGCCAATGAAGCATTTAAACCGATTGCTCAAAGACTGCTCCTTCCTGGACAGATGCAGACCATCTTGCCAGTATAGGCTGGTGTCCTCCAGGTGGAACCCCAGTCCCCAATGAAGCCAAACCCTGTGCTCCACACCATTTTTCAACCATTCATTAAACTGCATGGTGCAAAGTACCCTTGCCTCACTCATGCCATTGACAGGCAGCACCTCTGAGAAGGATACTGTGTGTGCTACTTGTCTTGGGCCCCTCCCCAGTTCTACAAAGTCCTTCTGCACTGCTATAATCTCATGTTGAGCAAAGTCATTTGTCCCTATATAAACCAGAAAGTATGTCATCCTACACAACAACACTACGTGTAAAGGAATTTAAACCAACCAGTAACAGAACGCATTTACTGTGAACAGACTCTGATTAACACAACAGGACAACACATATAGAAAACAAATATCAGTGGTATCTACTGCCTAATGTCGATGAGTAATTGCCTTCCCTTTTTTCAGTAAATAAAGCCTGACACAATATGGAAAACTACATATTGTATTACTACACAGAGATGCTAAATTCTGTTAACTTGTGTTATGTTCTACACATAATTAGTTTTGGTGGAATTTTGCCTAACAAATGACGTGTAACATACTACAGAATTCCTTGCCATGTTATTTTATTCATTAAATTCCACAGGGGATTAATTTTCAACGGTTGCACAGAATTCATTAGGGAAAAATGCTCTGAAATATAATTACCGCCTTGCTGTTTTTTACTGATAGATTTTTCACTCTTATGTGAAGTGCAATGGGCAAATACAGTCATGGGTAATGGGGACTGGCACCCAAGTAGTATTTGATCATTATGGCCTATTAAAACTAAAAAAAAAAAAACAGAAGACTGGCCCACAACCATGTGCATTACGGTCATTCCTTAGACAGTCCATGCTGCCAACACACTGCCAGATTGAAACATAGTCTAAGTTACGGTTTTCCAAAATTAGCCAGCAGTAAACCCTCCATAATAAATTACACTGGTACTATTGACAGCATTTTAAACTGAGTAGTGCTTGATAGTAGGAAAACATGTTGAGCTATGGCTGTATCAATTTGTGTCTGAAATAGTGAGAATCAACAGGTAATAAAAATAGACGGGTTGGTGGTGCATCTCTATATGGGTCCACTGTCTTGCCCAAGCATATGGCAGAACCATTGCCAGAGACCAATGGACAACAACAATATTGTATATGCACAATTACTCAACAGAGACTCTGAAATTATGATTGCTAGGGACTGCGGCACTAAAAAATAATGCACACGTACCTAACCTAATTTCTACACATCCTGCAGTGGGATGCTTGTGTACCACACTTCAATACCTTGCAGTCATTGGGGGGGGAGAGAAAAACACATATGCTATACCTCTACAGTATTTAAATAACATGACTTACTGACAGCAACCTCATGTATATGCTGATATTCAGATTGCTATTATGATTTATGAGACATTGAGAAATTAACTTAAATTTATTTAATCTTTACTGCTTTGACAGTTTGGAGCCATGAATTTGGCTAAGGTGGAACCTTAATTTTTATGGAGGAAATGGAACACCATAATTCTCTTTGTAGCTACTAGAAATAAATTGGAAAAAAGATGGTAGACTATGGACTGTTGACTGTGGGGACACCTACCAGAAAATTAGTGAAAGTAAAGTAAACTGTAACCACAAATAGTGCCACCTGGTGCATTTAAACAGCTGAGGAAGGGGGTTCAATTAATTAAGAGCTTAGCATACCGCCTGATGCACTACCGCATACCACATACCGCAACACCGCATTAATGATGTACCGGTCAGTAATGCCGCAGATACCAAAGTACACCACATTACCAGGAAACTTTTCTATAACAACCTCTGTATAATGTCTGCACAGGGTGTCTGTCTCTGTATCCTCTGGTCTGCATTTTACATCCTCCACAAGTGTAGTGATGTTAGTTGTTGCTAGACCAGTTACCAGAGGCATGCATGGATGGGAGGGATGGTATAAGAGTGGGACAGATTTGGGTGGGTGGGAGAAGGACAAGATGGTGAAGATAGGGAAGGGGGGGTTGTATCCAGAGGAGAGGGCAGGGATGGTGTGGGCTGCAGAGGTAAGGGTTACATTTAAGGAAATAGGGGGACTCGCCATCTCATATTCAGTCCATAAACTGTTGAGGAGGGGGGAGGGATAGGAGGGAGGGAAGCCAAAGGCTAATCTGGTGTGCTCCCTTGAGACAGTGTCCAGCTGCTAGAACTGACACAGTGTATCACTGCTTGTTGGGCTGGATGTGTTGTTGTGCTCAATGGTGTATATAGTAGGGAGCTGAATTCTCATTGTTTACCTATCAGGGCACCTGTAGAGGCAGATGTCGGGTAAGGACCCCATATTTTGTAATACACTTAGAGTTTGCCTGTTGCTGTGTGTGTGCTGTCCTTTCATATCTGAGAGACAGGAGGTTGTCCCATTCAGGGAGTGAGGGCAGGGTGGGGACTGTTCATTGTCAGAGGATTACCTTCTTGGCTGTTGTCAGTACCCCATTGACTCAGCTGAGTTCATAATATGTTTGAGTTCATAATATGCTAGCAGGCTGCCATGTGGTGATAGTCTCAGTAGTGCAAATGAGGCATCACAAACAAGGCAACATTCTGTACCCCCATCATCTGTTGTTATGTATCAGGGATGCTCGTAATCTGCTGATTTTCTTTCCATCACGCATATGTCTAATAATTAGAACTTTAGATTCCAACTCCTGATTCTGATTACCAAATAAGGCATCAGCATCAGAATAGGAAGTTCCGAGTCTGCATCCGGATCCACATCTGAAAACCTCCCCCCACTCAGTATGGTGTTAAAACGAAGGGGATGGAAAGAAACAGTATAAGACAAGATGAGAAAGCTTGCTTTGGCATTTCTCATCATCTTTGATACTCTGATTAATGGTAGTGTATGGGCTGTAGATTAAACAGTATGGAATTTACATTTAAGTGCAACACTTGCAGTTGAGGTCACCCCTCCCACACATACTCAAGGATTTGCATACATATGATGCTTTGCTCTGGGGTTATGCTTTAGAAGGCATGTGTAGGCCTTGGAGAGAGTTGTAAGACCAAACTAAATGGAAATTATTTGTTGTCTTGTATTGCTTTTGCATTCTACATGCTGCCATTGTTGAAAACTGCCCTTGCTTTTCAAGCATGTCATGTCAACTGGTGTGTCATAGATTGTTATAGAGGCTCTATGCAAAGAGGAAGCATTGTTGACTACTGCCTTGGCCCTCTGTGGCTGGCAGAGGTTATGAAAGCTGATTGCTCAGTGTTGTCCCTTGATGCTGATCACGCAAACTGACACTCGGTATGACCCGACAGTTCAAGAATCGTAATAACATAGAAACACAGAAACATAGAAGTTGACAGCAGCTAAGGACCGCAGGGCCCATCCAGTCTGCCCATTTTTTCTACATTATTAATGTTTCATAGGCCTGTACTCTGTCAATGGCCTATCTAGTCTTACTCATCTGTACTGCTCCCTTATGCCTATCCCATGCCTGTTTGAAGCCCTGCACTGTATTCATATCCACCACTTCCTGAGGTAGGCCATTCCATGCATCCACCACCCTTTCTGTGAAATAGAACTTCCTCACATTACCCCTTAATCAGCCTTCCTCTAATCTCATTCTGTGTCCTCTTGTCCTGTTATTTTTCTTATATTGAAATATGTTAGACTCTTTCACCTTGTTAATATCCTCAAGATGTTTGAATGTTTCAATCATATCAGCTCTCTCCCTCCTTTTCTCAAGGATATACATATTGAGCTCCATTAATCTGTCATCATATGTTTTCTGATGCGGTCCCTGCACCATTTTGGTGGCCCTTCTCTGAATTGCCTCCATTTTGTTAATGTCCTTGTGCAGGATCGGCCTCCAGTACTGCACACAGTACTCCAGATGGGACCTAACCAGTGTCTTGTAAAGAGGGATTATTACCTCCCTCTTATGACTTGTGATACCCATACTAATACACCCTAACATCCCTCTAGCCTTACCTACTGCTTTAGTGGTCTGCTTGGATGATTTCAGGTCATCTGTGATGATGATGCCCAAGTCTCTTTCTTCCCTTGTGACTGCCAGCAACACTCCTCCCAACCTATAGGTGGCTTTAGGGTTTCTCTTCCCTATATGCGTGATCTTGCACTTATTTGTGTTAAACACCAGTTGCCACTCTTCCAACCATTTTATCCAGATCTCCTCATTCTGCCCACCCCATCTGGATCATCTACTCTGTTACAGATCTTGGTGTCATCTGCAAACAGACAAACCTTACCCTCCAGTCAGTCTGCAATGTCATTGATGAATATATTGAAGAGGACTGGCCCCAGGACGGATCCCTGAGGTACCTCACTTGTGACTTGTATCTCTTCTGACTGTATACCATTTACCACCACTCTCTGTTTCCTGCCCACCAACCAGTTTGCCACCTACTTAACCAACTTCTGACCCACCCTGAGCCTACCCAGCTTATTAATCAATCTTCTGTGTGGAACGGTATCGAAAGCTTTGCTGAAGTCAACATAGGTGATATCAATTGCACCCCCTTGGTCCACCACTCTGGTTACCCATGAAAGAAATCTATGAGATTAGTTTGACAGGACCTTCCTGTTGTAAACCCATGCTGTCTTGGATCCTGTGCTCCTATGAATTCCAAGTGTTGTACTATCCTTTCATTAAGGAGTGCTTCCATAATCTTGCCCATTACTGAGGTAAGACTGACTGGTCTGTAGTTCCCTGCCTCCTCTCCCTGCTACCACTCTTGTGGAGCAGGGTCACATGAGCCCTTCTCCAGTCTTCTGGGACCTCTTCTGTGCTCAGAGACTCACTAAACAGTTCTGATAATGGCTCTGCTAGTTCCTCCTTTAGTACCTGAGATGTATGCCATCAGGTCCTATTGCCTTGCCCACCCTTTCTTTTGTGAAGGGACTAGTGCACACCTCCTTCCCCCCTGTGTCCATGGTGCTGAGCTGTGGGCCCTCCCCTACCTTCACCTCAGTAAATACTGAGCAGAAGTAACTATTTCGGATAGATGCTTTTCCTTGGTCCTCCTCCACACACTCCCCCTTATCCCTTAGCAATACCCACTCTGGACTTCCTCCTTTCACTAATGTATCTATAGAAAGTCTTGTCCCCTTCTTTTATTGTTTGTGCTAGTGTTTCCTCAGTCTGGGCCTTTGTCTGCCTTACTGCTTTACCTTCTTCCCTTAAGGAAGTTTGGTATGCCTCCCTATCTTCATCCCGATGCATTCCCTCATATTTCCTGAACCCAGACTTTTGGCTCAGACCTTTTCTGCTACTGTTTTTGAGAACCAAAGTGGTTTCCTCCTTCTTTTGCTCTTGCTTTTCTCTCCAACACAATGGGATGTTGCTTCAAGTATTGCATCCTTAATGCTTGCCCACTTTTCCTGTACCCCCTCACTTGTATTTCTTCTTGCCAGGGCTAGCTTAACTCTATTGGCCATCTTATCAAAGTCAACACCTCTGAAGTCCCATATTTTTGCCTTGGAATAGGATGATTTAGTTCTAGTGGCCAAATTGAACCATACCATATGATGGTTACTGGCCCCCAGGTGACCTTCTACCTTGAGATCTGTGATCCTTTCCCTATTAGTCAGTACTAGATCAAGGATAGCCCTGTCTCTTGTGGGTTGTTGTACCAGTTGTTTGAGGCACTCCCTCTGCAGAGAATTCACTATGTGTCTAGTTCTGGTGGATGTTCCTGCTGGCATTGACCAGTCTGCATCTGGCATGTTGAAGTCTCCCATTATCAGAACCTCCCCTTTAGCTGTCATGTGTTGTATATATTCCAACAGTAATGTGTCTAAGTCCTCCCCCTGATCTGGAGGCCTGTAGACAACCCCAGTTTATATGGCTGTCCCATTTCCAGGGTGATCCACAGTTCTTCTGGCTCCTTATGTGTATTCTGAATTTCTGTAGCTTAGATATTTTCATTAACATAAAGGGCCACCCCCCCCCCCCTTTTTTGCACCTCGGTCTCTTCTGAACAGTACATAGCTGGGTACTGAAGTCTCCCAAGTGTTACTGGTGAACCATGTCTCGCTAATGGCTACTATGTCCAGTTAGCCTCTGTCATTGTTGCCTGCAGGTCTGGGATCTTGTTTCCCAGGCTGCGGGCATTTGTGTACATGATTTTCCATTGGCCAGATTTTGGTGTGTTAGTTGTTGGGCGAGGTCCGGCATTCCCCTATGAATCTGAAAGCTTTTGACAAGATTGAAGAAATTAAGGCAACGTGGGGAGTCACGTGAAGTATCTGAGCTAAACCCAGCTCTTCCATGCAGGTCCGATCACACCAGCAGTTATATTAGGGAACATTTTGTCTTTCCCTCATACAAGAGTTCCCCCAATGGACTCCCAAGTTAACAAATCTGTTCATGTGCTAGATCTTGCAAAACTAATGGCTCCGATGGATCCAGAAGCAGAGAAAGCAGTCCTTCTTCATGCTCTGCAATCTCCTCTACAGTGGGACCTGGGGCCTAAGTGCCTGAAGCCTGGTACTTCTAAAACCACGATCCCCAACCCTGCACTGGAGGCCCTCACTGTCAACCACTTCCTTCAGGAGCTGAAGATTGTGACATTACAATTTGTTAATGATATAAAAACAATGTGAACAGCTCTTTAAGAATTTGCTGGTGGGTTGACAATGCAGAAACCTGGGGGAGCTAGATAGAGGACTGGTAGGCCCAGATAGACCCAGAATTCATGGCCCTCTGACAGAAAGTCTTCGCCTGGAAGAACATCTCAAGGACTCAGAGAACCAGAGCAGACACAACAACCTTGTGATTGTTGGGCTCCCAGAAAATCTGAGGAGAAAAATACAATACACTTTGTCCAAAAGCTTTGTGATAAGATTGCGGGCCCTACTCCAAACAGCCCCCAATACATCATCGAGCATGCTCACTGCACCTCATGACCGAAGCCAGCAGAGGGGACAAGCCAGACAGATCCTATGGGAAGGGTGGTGTATTTACATCTTTCAAGACATTCCCTCTCAGGTCTAACAAAATCAAACTGCTTAACAGCCAGCTAAATCCAAACTGTATGTGCCAATATCAAGTGTCATCTAGTCTCTCGTGCCAAGAGGATAGTGGACATCCATGGGGAGCAGAAATCCTTTCTCTCTGCTGACCAAGTTAGTAGAGAACTTCCATCTTTGTTTCTTAATCTCTTTAAAGCCCCCTAATTGAATGTCTTAATATTTAACTGCTTGCTGGCAGGGCTACCACTACCGTTGATGTTCTCTGCTGTTGGTTTTGGCAGTAACTAACAGGACTATAATAATTAGTCAGCCACACTCTTGCACTCCTCTGCAGTTTTAGGTTTATGTGCCTCTATGAACTGAATTTTTTGGGGGGGGGGGGTTGCCCTCTATCCTTATTGATTACTGGCAGTATTTGCCTTCACTTCATTGCTTTCACTTGACTGCTACAGATTATTGCAGCATGCTCTCCAGCTTACCTGTGGTAGTGAGCATCCCAGTCTGCAGCTGATTGTCATCCAAGGCATTAACAGTCACCGTTTTTGGATAGTCATCTTTTGTATGGGATGTATTTGGGCTTATACCGTTACTCTTTGTATCTCTTGACTATATGCATGACAGACTTTCTGTGGTGCTGGCAGATATCCCTGCTGTGTATGGTGGACCACCATTTTCCTCAAATGCCTGTTATTTTCCTTTCTCATAGTTGAATCCCTACTCTTTACAACAAGCTGGATTCTCTCTGTCTCTGAGGAGCACCATCCATGACCAGACGTACCACCACCAGACTGGACTTGTTGCTCATTCATTTTCAAGAGCTGCTGGACCCTGTTGTATTATGGGACATTTAGCCTAACTTCTATCATATTCTTATGGTCATTAGGCACTAGTACATGACTGTTTTATTGTATGCTGTAAGGAGCCTCATCTTGCTGGGAGGGGTGTTGGAGTCACATAGGTACCTGTTCAGATTACCTACCTATTTTCTACACCTCCTCTTTTGTTTGTTAATGCACCATCGGTGGTGGCGGTGGGGGGAGGATGATGTAGCCCTGGCTCGGCACTGTAGAGGCTTATTTCTCCACCAACCCTTAGCTTTATCTCTAGCCCTCTCTCTGGTATCCTTTGGGTTTCTAAACCCTCGCCCCACATGTGTTGGCTATCTTTGATGGTCAGTGAGCCAGTGTTTATTTTTTGCAACTCTTGGTGGGAACAACTAGATTGTTACAGAGAACCTTGGTGTTTTTCCATAGATAAATGACAGGAATCTTCTTCTTGGAACACATACTTCCTGGGATTTTTTTTTGGGGGGGGGCTAAGGGTTCCCTTTCTGGGTTCAGGAAGTGGTTAGTGGGTTTCTGTATATGTACAATTTAATATTTGGGAGGAAGTTTTGCTGGCCAGTTTCTACCACACCACTGGGGCTGATCGGAGTGGCACAGTTTCCTTGGAGACTGGGCATGGACGAATCGTGCACCACTACAGATGAGAGTGCAGTCTTTGGGACTGGGGTGTGGTGAGTTGGGCATGGCTTTATGTTTTCTTGTATTGTGCTTTCTTGTAGTTTTATCCATTGCTCGTTCTGATGTTTTGCATATAGTTATTTGGGTTGGGAGTATCTGTTTGTGGGGTTGGGGTTGGCATTTGTTGCCAGATTGCTTTTCTTATAACTCGTGTCTACTTAGTCTGACTGTTTCCATCTGTTTTTTTTTTAACTCTATTTATTGCCATGACTTGGTATGGGGGATGTACTCCCTCTTCAGTGCCCAGACTTCGCACATGGCATCCCCATCCACAGGCTGCCCAGACTGGGAGGTCTGCAGCATGCACCTGAGGCTCCAGTCAAGGCTTACACCTGGGGCGTCACTCAGGCGGATGTCCAGGGGCTTCATGGTGCAGCTGGCCCAGGGGTTCTCTCATGAATTTCCTCAGAGGCATGGATGTGCACCCCACCTACAGATGTCCACCATTGCCTTTCCTCCTGAAGAGTGGCCCTAACTGTTGCAAACCCAGCCTCCACTAGGTGTCACTAATATGCTGGGGAGCCACAACCCTCCCCCCAGAGGAGAGCTGTCTGTGGGATGCACATTCTGTTCCCCTCCCCCGGCCAACCCTCTGATGCACCTCGCTTGTTACTGAACACGAGTTGTCAGCATCACAGGCAGTAGCGCTACCATTATGTTGGTGGAGTGGGCTGTGTTTCTGTCTTTTATTTGTAAGTGTTGATTCTTGATCGTGAGTGGTGCTTTTATGTTTCTCACTTGGAATGTAAAAGGGACCTAGAAACAGAAATGTTATGCCATCCTTAAACATCTCCAAAGTTAGATGCAGCAGTAACTTATTTGTAGGAGACCCATTTGAAAAAAGGATCAGCTCACCCTTTTCCACAAGGAATGGGTGGGACAAATATTTAGGGCCTGAGATAATAGCAAAGCCCAAGGAGTGGTAGTCCTCTTGGTAAGGAACATTTCCTTCCAGCTCATCACTGAAATAGGGGATAAGAATGTTAGATTTGTTTTCCTTCATGTAAATTAGGCTCCCTTGAGGTGCTCTTAGGCTTGGTGTATGGTTCCAACACTGATTCCCCTAAGTTTTTCACCTGTTATCACCTTCATACTTGCACCCATTACCAGCATTCCAATTTTAATTGGAGGGGACTGGAACCTTGTTCTTCAGCCTGATTTGGATAAATATGGCTGCCAGAGAACAAGTCTATCACCAGGTCAATTTGGTTTGCAGGAACTACTTGACACACTGAGCCTGATAGATCCCTGGAGAATTCTCCACCCTGCAGAAAGGGCTTATACTTTTCACTCTTTACCACAAGGTACTCTTTCTAGGTGTGACTATTTTTTAATTAGCCAGAACAGTATACCCAAGCTCATGATTTGCGAAAATAGGGAGCTGGTCCTGTCAGACCATACTCCAATTTGTATGACCCCTGCCCTTCAGGGAGCGACGGAGACAGAGACCCAGTATGGAGGTTTAACAACCAGTTGCTGAGGGATTTCAAGATCCTTGAGCACCTATAAGCCTACCTGAAGCGCTTTTTTTAACTGAGCACAGAGTCCACTGATTGCCTAGATGTCCTCTGGAGAGCAGCTACAGTAAATGTGCTGTCCGTGGAGGATACATTAGGTTTGCTTCTGAAAGGCACAGACAGAGGCAACAAACTTCATATGAATTTTTACAGAAAATTAGATCTTAAGAAGCCAACCTGACATCATGCATCCTGGAGAGTACCTGGGCAGCTTTAACCTGTTTCAAACCCAATACAGCAACTTGTTGAATGAATAGGTGGAGTTGGCCACTTTCAGGGCCAAAGCCAAGTATCTTGATTGGGGGTGGGGCAGGAAAACTGCTTGATCTCCAAGTGAAGCAACAAGAAGCCTAGAAATGCATTAATAGTTTGTTGAATTTCCGGACTTCCACCGTGGTCACATGCCCGTGCGATATCGTGGAAGTTTTGTGGGAGTATTATGCGGAGCTTTATGCTTGTGACCAGCACAACTCAAATCTGGCCACTCACATTTTACATTGCCTATCTGGAGTCCAGCTTCCTTGCCTTTCAGTGTCACAGTGACAATCACTCATGGGTGCTATCTCGGTGGCTGAAGTTTGTACCATGATACGCCAGCTCTGACCTGATTGGGCCCCTAGCCTGGACAGTTTTTCAGCTAATTTCTACACTGCCTTTTGCCAGGAGCTGGCACCCTTTTTAACTGAGCTCTTTAACCATGTACAAATGGACAGCCTTTCTGACCACTCCCTTATGGAAGCTTGCATTACTGTCCTCCTCAAACCTGGGAAGGATAATTTGCCACAAGGTAGTTATTGCCCCATCTCCCTAATTAATATGTATTTCAAAATTCTTGCCAGATTCTTAGCTAACAGACTAGAACAAGTGTGGGATTGTCTTATTGCCCCAGAACAGGTTGGTTTCATGAGGGGCTGTCTTTCAGGCGACCACTTCAGAAAGCTACACCATTTGATCTTGGTATCTGGGGAGACCCAGATTCCTGCGGTCTGGGTCTCCCGGGATGCAGAGAAACCTTTTTTATTTTTTTTTATTTTTTATTTGTAGCATTTAGTGTATACACATACAAAATACTTCAGTACTGAATGGGTATACAGAGTTGCAATACAATCAGTAATACATTACTTAGGAGAGAGATTATCCATTCAATTGGTACAGCATTGGGGGTTATCATCCCACAATTTAAAAAAAAAAGAATACACATATTATCAAATTCAGGAGCTATAATGCAGCCAAAGCCCTAACTGTACTTAAGAAAACTATTAAACTGCATGAGATTAACCGACCTAAAAGTTGGTCTTCTTATGGTTATTAACAACCTTAATAAAAGGAAAAAAGAAAGTCTTCACTCCAGTTCTCCCCTCATTAAAGAGGGTATTCGGTGCTAACTACATTGTTCTGGAAGATTTACTGCCATAAGGTAAGACTGGCATCTCAGAACGAGAGTTTTAACTCACTTCCAGATCTATTTATGCCCAGCCAAGCTATTTAAGTGGACACTACAGTCTGCAGAGCCTACATTTAGTGTTGCCAGTAACAGCTCAGTTGCAATCAAAACTATGCTCGCGTTGTAAAACGCACCGCTTACCCCACCTTGTGACCATTAAGGCACATTGCATTTTAATTTTACTATTAAATTTCAATGTGAATTATCAAATTTGCCTTTGATTGGTAAGTTCTGTAAAACAATCAATTAACCAGCCAAACTCCATAACAAAAGAGTCTAACATAACGCCAAGAGCCTACAGACTTTTCATATTGTCCTAAGGTGTGAAAAGAATATTGATATTGTCCAGAACATTCCAAACTTAATCAAATTACTTAAGTTCAAATCAGTCCCCTTCAGACTCGACCTCCTCCGATGTACAGGGCTCTCGTTGTCGCTTAGCAATTATTCTCCCGATGCAGGCACCAGCTTCCTTCGGGTCTGTAAAATGATATTGATGCCGACCTACGGTAAAACAAAGTCTGGCTGGAAAGGCAAGGGAGTAGGTGATGCCCAGTTCCCGAAGATGAGTTTTAACCCCATCAAATGCTTTTCGCCTCATATGAGTAGCATATGAAACATCAGGAAAGAATAATATACGAGCCTCCTCCAGATAGGTCGGACCCTTATTTCTCAAGGACCCTAGTAATGAATCTCTTTCTCCTGAGGATCGTAGAGTAAATAGTACAGTTCGGGGATTATTTAGACCGTTCGAGGGTCTTCTAGGGGTACTACGATATGCCTTCATTATTTTAAATTCAAAGGTATCTACCAGTTTCTCCAACCAAGACTGGAGGAAGTTAATCAGAGAATCCCCCTCCGATTCCTCCGGGAGACCAAGCATACGAACGTTTGCAGCCCTCACGATGTTTTCCAGCTGTTCAACACGGCTTCTTAATGCGGCCTGCTCTTTTAGATGAGGAATATGATGGCGTAGGGCCTTTCCTGCTGTAGCCTCGCCATTTTCGTCACTTCGCCCATAGCTTCAAGTCTATGTTAGGAATTTTTCTGTGAAGCCATCTAATTTTTTATCCATTTGCTGCACTGTTTTAGTGAGGGTGTTCACTGCAGTTTGTAGAGTAGACAGAGTAGCCCCAGCAGTATCGAAGATGAGGCTGTAACAGGGCCTGGTTGTTCGTCTGGAGGTTAAGCGTTGGAGGAGCGTGGTAGGAAAAAGTCCTGTTTATTTGTTTTTGTTCGTCCCATTTGCGAGTTAAACTTCTATTTTCTAGTTGTAGTAATTCCTCAACTATCATTTTGTAGTAGTTTAGTTCTGGTCTGGCGATCAAATGATGTTTTAATCGTAATTAGGATACCAAGTGTAGAGAGATCTGAAAAATTGTTGCTGCTGGCTAGGCTGCTGGCTCCGCCCCCCCAGAGAAAGCTTTAGATAGGATGTCATGGCCTTTTTATTTGAGACTCTTCAAGCCCATAATACGCTGGAGGATTTTTTCATGTGGCTAGAGGTCTTATACCAGCACCCCACTGCACACCTCTATTGTAATAAGGACCTGTCCCATCAGATTAGCTTGGCATGGGAGATGAGGCAATGATGCCCGCTCTCTCCCTTTTTATTTAATCTGTATTTAAAATCCCTAGCACAACGACTGAGATGTAATCCTGCCATACAGGGAATCAAGGTCAGGTGTGTTGAATTTAAATTCTACATATATTATAGCCTGCACTTTCCAACCATGTAACACTTGAGGAGATTATCAAATTTGGTCAGTTCGTGGCCTACTCACCTAAATTACAGTAAAGACAGGTTATACCCCTCAGCCACTTTGTAAGTAAATAAGAATCAGTGAGTTTAGTGCTACAGTGGGAACCTTAGTCAGGTACGTACCTAGGTGCAGTTCTTACCAGAAACCCTTCGGATTGAAATAAAAATAATTTAGACTGTACTTTACACTATAAAATTGGACCTCCAATGCTGGATCAACCTGCTGCTATCACTTTGGGGTAGAATACAAGTTGCCAAAATTAATGTTGTCCCCCATATTTTATACTTCGTGGAGATGTTGAATGTAGTCCTCTCCAGAGCTTGGGTTTTGAACCTCCAGACTGTCGTTAACAATTTTTTGTGGCAGGGCAAGGCAGTCGAGAGAGCCTACTTAAAATTGACAAACCCTAAGCCACAGGGTGGTTTGGGCCTCCCCTTTTATTGGTACTATTTGGCACTCCATGTAAGTAAATATCTCTCATGGAATAATGTCGGGTCTGAGCTCCCTGCTCAACCCTACATCCCCCTGAGGATTACTGTCAAACAGGAACAGTGTTGCTCTCTAACTATACATCTACATAGTCTATTACATGTTAAACCTGTTGGTCTCCCCCATAGTCTTCAATTACCCCTATCTCTTGGTCCCCCCAGGGCCATATCCAGCTTTGCAAGTATTTGCATGTTGATTGTACGCAGGATGTCACCAACTATTTTTATAATCTGAATTTCAAAATTGCTAGACTCACTATTACAGAAGTTTCTCCCTTCGGTCCCCCTTACTTCAGTAGCTCAAGTATTATGGGATGGTTGTCTCATCAGCTTTTCGGCTGACCCACAGGCTGTCAAATCAAACTGCTTTTAAATATTTGCAATAATCGGTCGTTCTCTTTACCCACATCAGTTTGCGTACATGGTCAGAAGTGGGAGAGAATGACCTAATTGCATTATCACAACCTGCTGCTGCCCCACATGCTACTTCTGTGATATACAAACAGCTGTCATCTCTCAATCCAAATAGGTTATCAAGATTATATTTCTATTGACAAGAAATCTTACAGTTGATGTGGACTCCTTTGATTGGTAGAAAATGTGGGTGGACCTTCATACATTTATTCAACAAGACAGATAATCTGCATTTTACTCCCCAGAGGCTATACTAAATGGGCAAATCAACCAACTCCCACAGCATTAGATGTGGATAAGAGACGGGAACTCACTTTCAGGTCCTGTGGATATGTAAGAAGGCAGCTCCTTTTGGTCTTACCTTCAACAACGTTTAGACCCCTTGTTAGGATTAACAGATGCTTTTACACTGGAGATTTGTGTGGTAGGCTATTATAGACATCTGTTGGGCCCTCAGAAGAGATACATGGCTCTAACTGCTAAACCACTGCAAAATGGTCATTCTAAGGCATTGGACTGATGACATCATTCCATCACGGGTAGAATGGCATAACGAGATTTTAGGCACCCTTAGTATTGAAAAGCATGTTGCTAATATTGGGGGGGGGGGGGATAATCATCTCTTCTTTGCAGGAATTGTTGCTTTCCTAAATTTTTTTGGTATTTGTAGCTAGTTCAGTGTTTGTCTGTCTGACTGGAAAATGTTATAATTTTTGGTTTTTGTCTTGTTTCTGTTCGATGTGTTAACATACTCTTCACTTTTTTCAGTAAAGTATACTAAATTTAAAAAAATAAGAAATTAAGGCAAAGTGAGAAGGATAATTTATCACCACTGAGTAGAATTAGAACTTTAAAGGAAAGCTGTCAACTTTAGAATCTCTCCACCCCACAAAGCCATACCCCCTGAATGGCCATTTCGCAATGAAAACACCTTTGTTTCGGTGTTTTAACTTACTTTATTGCATAAAAGTCTGGGCTTCCATAACATGGCAGAAGCTGTGCAGTTCCATTTCAAGGGAAATTGCAGCACTGCACTGCTCGCTTCAATACAAGTTTATTGAAGCAAGTGGCGCGGCACCGCAGTTTCTCTTGAAATGGAACCACGCAGCATCCGCCATGTTATGGAAGCCCAGACTTTTACGCAATAAAATAAAGTAAGTTAAAACACGAAAACAAAGGTGTTTTCATTGCGAAACATCTAATCAGGGCATGTGACTGGGGAGGGGTAGATTTTAAAGATGACAGCTTTCCTTTAAACAAATGCTTGTAGTGTACAACCTGTAGAATAGTAAAGAATATATATTTTAGTGTATTTCATGTACAGTATCCTAGAGTGATTCACATGCCAATTATTTACATATTATTTAGCCTAGCTGAAATGCTGTATCTCTTTTCTAGCAGTGTACTGCTTCTGCTTGGGATGGCTTGCCACCACCTGTCAGTACCAATGGTACTTTTACTTGTTTTGCAGCTCCCATGCCCCCGGAACCCCACTCTTAACATCTTGCCACCTCTCATGATCTCCAGGCTCCTAAGAAACGTTGATATCCCAGTGTCTGGATTATCACTTTTTGCGGGGGGGGGGGATGCTGTTGCTGACATCTGGGGCAAAAGTGCCTTGTAAGTGGAGATGTCAACTGGGGGAATAATGGCAGTACAGTGAAGGGCCTAGTGATATAAGGATGCAAGGGCTGTCAGCCAGTAATGCAGTGCTCTACCCTACTCCAGGAGGAGGCTTTCTTATTGCCCTCCTTGCTGGCTTCCCCACCTGTTCTAGGCTTTGGGTGTGAACCTCTGTTGCCAGCATACCAAGTGGATGCCCAACTTCTCTGCACCGCAGAGCCAGCCTCCATGTTAACATTTTGTGTACTGTTTAATACAAAACACAAATAAGACTGTAAAAGCAGATGTAATATCTGACAAAAGGCCAGAGTCACCACTGCAGATGCAGTAATTTGATTTCTCAGTAATTCATATAGAATGGAATAGCCTGGGCCCACCCAATGGCCAAATGTGCTTCTGTGCCAACTACCCAAGTTGGGAGCAGATCCAAGGAGCTGGAAGCCGGTGGCTAGGGTTTGAACACAGAGTGACCCAGCCTGGGGAGAGGGAAGATTGGGTTTTATCGGCATAGTGGCCCCTTGTGAGGGATCTGTGAGCCTGCCTCCTCATATGGGGTGCATATGCACTAATTGGTGCTGAGTCAGGCGAGGCCACTAGAGAGCTGGCCTAACGTCACAGTGATGAGAGGGACAACAAAAATGAGGCAAAAAAATAATCACCCAGGTACATTCAGACCCCACACAGTGCAGACCAGATACATTTTTTTTTTTCTGTATGGCATTTTTCCGTTCGTTCGGGGCTGCGAGGCAGGCATGGCTACAGTCCTCCCTCTGAGGAGTTCATTCCACCCTGTTGGCTTCAGGGCTTCATTTATCTTACCTCGGTGCCCCATTTTTCTGCTTTTCTCCCCGTTAAGCCCGGCACCCCAGAGCACGGTTACGCATGCGCATGGAGGTGTGCATGCACTCCATGGCTGGACCGGTGATGGCCACTTCCTCCCACCTGGTCTAATGTCTGGTTTCCCTTGCAGCTTGGTACTACCATCTTGCCTCCACTGGGTGGCAGCCAAGAGCTGGGAAAACCCACATCACTCCCCAGGAGAGATCTGCCTTACGGCCACTCAGTGCAGTTCCTCGCACTCCCCTCCCCCAGCCGACCCCTGATGACTCGGGCTCATTCCAGAACACGAGTCACCAGTGTGGGAGGAGGCAAGGCATCCAGCACCTCAGCCCTCTGCCCCACTGTGCTGGCTAGACTGGGCACTTGGTCACTGGAGTTGGGAGAACCATACAGGAACAGTGGCAGCCAGGTTACTAGAGGATAGGGTTGGGGATTGTCCATGGGCAAGAATAGGGTTTGTATGAAGTTGACAGGGATAAACCTATCCATCTATAATATAGATAGAAGCACAGATGATGAGCAGAAAAGGACCATCAGTACATCCCGTCTGACCAGTTTTGACCCACCTTACCCCGTGACCAATTGTCTAGACATCATTTTTGCCTTCCCCTCCACCCCTCGCTCCCTGCATTAGTGCTGCCCTGTGAGTAAGTATTATGCCCCTTACTCTGTCTCAGCCAGGCTTGAATTCATTAATAGTTTTCACACCTACTATTTCTGCCAGTAGGCTGTTTCATGGCTCAGCCACTCGACATAAAGTAAAATGTTCTCACAACCCTCCTGAGTTCCCCCAACCACCAACTTACATTCATGCCCCCTTGTTTTTGACCCACCAGTCCTGCTAAATATGTAATGGACATATTTATACATTTAGATTTTTTTCATACAGTTCAGAAGCAGAGTGGTCTCTGGATGCAGGATCATAACAAACCAGATAATTTAGAATTTGACTTGCATTTGATTGAGACTTTTTAACACTACTTAGGAAACCACACAGCTTATTACAAATTAAGTAACCTATTCATTAACTATTTCAAGTGTGACCACAATATATGCATTGTTACAACACTACTGTCATGTGTAACAGCCACCCCAATAACACATGTAACAACCTACTGTCCGTTTACATTGCAGCCCTGAAAGCCTCTCCAACTACAGCCCCTGCAAAAATAACAGCCCTCCAAATCACTGCCAGCCACTTTTGCTGCTGCCTCAATATCACTTGCCTAACTAACAGAAACACATGGAAATCAGAGTTAAACTATGTACTAAATAAATAAATACAAATAAAAGAGTGTCCCAGATCACCTACCAAACAATGTAGCTGCTCCCTTCATGCTGTAGTCCTTAAAAACATTAAAAAGAAGGCTGGCTTGTCGGTGTAGCGGTACCATTCCTGACGCCAGCAACCCGGATTCAGGAACAGTCCAGGGTCATCGGGGGCCATCTGGGGGAGGAGGCTTGAGCATGCCACAGGACACTCTCCTCCGGTGGGGGGGGCAATATCTGACTGCTTTCATGCAGTACCAGTACTGCTGCTGGTGGAAGCATGGGCAGCGATCACAGGCTCGCTGAGTCAGGGAGGAGGACGCCATTAGGTGCTTGGCTGAAGAGTGCGTCAGCATGTTTGCCAGCCTGGACGAATGTCCTTCGCACTAGCACCCTCTGGGGTAAGGAATTCAAGGAGGAAAACTGCAAAAGTCCTCGCCATTCAGCAGCCAGGACCTAGCAAGGAGTTCTGGGGGATCCTGGTAAGTTGGCACCCAGCTGATATCGGGGTAGAGATATATCCTCAAGTCACCCACCAGGGGGAAGCAAAAACAAAACGAAAAAAAAAACATTTAAGAAAAGAGCACTGAAACCGCACCTTCTTTTATAGGAAGTATACAGTGGAAACCTGAAAGGGCCAAAACTATGTAGCCCTTTCTCTATATGGAGATGCATCATGGGGGGGGATACCTCTGTATGACATTACGCAAATAAAAGTCCAGTTTATGCTGTGTTAAGTCCAAGAGCAACATGGCTGTTTTAATAAGTCTAAAATTGTTCAGCAATTAAAGTAAAAAAAAAAAAAAAATCATGTCCCAATTGGGGCAAATGGTGCCATGTGTAATCCCTAACATTGAAAGGTTACCAAAAATGCTTTCAAGCAGCAGACATGTACCCTAATACAGTGTCTGTTAATGTACTCTAATATAGTGTCTGTTACATTTCTGTCATATCCCACAGTCAGAAATCCAACAATCAAATACACATTTCTGTAATGTGGTGTCCTGTCAAAGATATCAAGAAGCAACAAAAAAAATAAAAAAACTATAGTAACTTTCCAAACAGGGGCTAAATCAGTCCAAATCGAAACCAGGTACAGATTTACTATTATTTGCAGTTTTAAGAAGAAAAGAGCAACTAGTGATGAACAGTAGTGAGAGAACTACCTCTTGGCAAACTATACGTAGGCATTAAGCCACGACGGAGGTGTGCTCTAATGCTGGATTGTTGCATGGGGGGCGGCGCCCGAGGCCCAGGGCCGAGGGCTGCCACCTGCCCCATGCATCAATCGCATTAGAGCACACCGATGGAGTGGCTTAATGCCCTTGTAACACGGGCTGCGGGTCGGTGGAGGCAGCTGGCAGGACCCCCCTGTGCGAGATCAACAATGACAGGCGGCAGCGGTGCGAGGTTTGTGCAGCTGCACTTCAGGATCAGAGCACAGTGTGGACCATCAGATACGTACCTATCTGGTGATCAGCTTCTGTCCCAAACTTCACCCGGAGGCATGCGGCCAACATCGCTGTTGCACTTGTGTGGAGGTTGGTGCGGGTATTCTGCTGATACCCGCAGTGGGAGGTCTCAGGTGCACGGTTCAGCCGCTCTCAGGAGGATCGCACTGGCGCTATGGATGCCGGGGGTGTCACTGCCTTCTGCCTCCGATGCACTGCTCCGTCCTGCCGTGCTCCAGCTGGGCTGCCGCTCCTGCTCCTCACTGTGCCCTGCGCTCTTTTCATCTCCCCGGCTGCTTCCACTCCCAGTCACCGGTGGCCCCGTTCCATCAAAGACCGTCTCCGTGCCACGGGTGGTGAAGGTCTGGCCTTTCAGTCTCGCCGTTCGGTGCACCGCCTTCAGTCCCCCTCCCTGTTTCCACCCTCAGACGGGTACTGCGGCTGACTCCCCGGTGCTCCTGCCACTGCTCCTCTCACTCGGGCACAGGACCCAGTGCTGCTAGGCTGGGGGTCTGGCTGGTCACGGTACTGCCGGAGCGGGCACGGCATATATGCTGAGTTAATACCCGCTCCGGCTATGGTCCCGTGACGCTTTTAAGCCTATCCCGGATCCTGATTCTGTATGTGCCATTACTGCCGTGTTACAAAGGTCATCAAGCCATCTAGAGACGGACTGACTGCAGAAACACAGTTGAAGTATTAGCTGTCTATGAATATAAAAACCTGTTCAGGCATCCCGTGTCTTCATTCTGCTCTCCTGCTTCCGATTGTTGCCATTCACAGCTGGCTTTCTAAAGGCCTGTTTACTGGCTTGCACAGGATCTGAAATACATCCATCTTTCTTTGAGAAATGATTTGAAGGCGGGCTGGGCAGATCATGGAGTGGGACATGTCACTCTCTCGCCGCATCTGCTGAGCTCCATAAAATGTTTTCCAGAGCTGCCTCATGCTATAGCTGAACTTGGGAAAGATGTGCACTTGATGATAATTGACATGTGTGCTGTGGGATGCAGTCCCTGATGCAGACTCCCTTCGTCACCACCAGCAGTGTACAGGGTTCATCCAAATTCTGTTGCCTGTCTCGAGCTCTGGCACTAAGTTTTCAGTTAGCCACACTGGTGAGCATCACTGAATGATCCTCCTCACACCCCTCTCATAAGCCTACATAGGTATATTTGCAGATCATGTTTTGATTCTCCAACGATCCTAATCTTGTATGCAAGTGCTGATTCTCTGGCCGTTAATGCTGTAACACTCGTAGATGCATCTGCTTGCCTATGGGCTTCACCCATCTCACCTTTTAGTTCATTTTGGGAGGGCTAAAGCCTGAGTTTCAATGTGGGGGAATAGCTCCTCCCACATTCCTAATAAAGGCCAGCCTCCCATGGCAGTTACCCGCTTAGCGCATTGCGAAACTCTCCCCCTCTGCAAGTGCTGGGTTCCTGCGTGGCTTGTGCGGTTGGGCCTCCTGTCCTTCCCTCTCTGTCTCCCTACTTCTTGTTGTCCCCCCTCTCCTGCTTTCTGTCCCCTTCTCCTTGTGTTGCTGCCCCCTTTGCTCCTCGTCCGCTCTTGTTTCCTTTTGCCCCCACCCATGTTGTTGTCTCCCCTTCCCTTGGTATCCCATTTTCCCCATTTTCCTCCAGTTCCCCCCCCCTTCCCTGTACCTCGTTTGCCACTCCTCTCCCTCACTGCCTTGGCTCCTTTAGGGTGGGCCCTCTATTTAGGGCCTTGCTCTGCTTGGGACCACCACCTCATCTGTTCCTACTTTCCCAGGGTGCGACGCCTTCCATGATGCGCCCGCATGGCTACCAGCTGCCTCCTCCCAGTTCCCTTTTGCCCTGTCCCTTGTCCTGCCTCGCCCTGCCCATCGCATCTTTTCCTTTCTATGGGTGCGCTGTGAGTCAGGAGTCAGTCATCTGTGCCTTGCGGTGGTTTGGACCATTGCCGCTTGGACTCTCGTTCTGCTGCTCTATCAACTGCACCCCCACGGGCAGGTGCCTGGGACTCTCAGTGGCTTCTTTTCTTTTCCACTGCATGCCCGCACTACCATTTTGCAGCACTCGCCCATAAGCATTGCTCTCTGGACCATTCTCCTACCATTGCAGCATTTCTTTGTTTTGGTTTCGGGGGCCGTTGCTCATTCTGTAGCCGGCTGCCACTCATGGTTTGTAGGAATACATGTGTAGCCATTTCCCTATGTTTTCCCTGCTGTTCCCTACTGCTCCCTGTTGGCTTGGATGCTTTGTCTGCATTGCCTTTGCATTCCCCATTCCCTTGCCTACAATTCTGCTTCTCCGTTCCTTTATTCTCCTCTGGTGGCTCCTTGGTGTTCCCCTGTTGGTCTTGTTCCCTGGCTTGTGCCCTTGCTTGCTCCTACCCATTCCAGGCTCCTATAGTACAAAACAAACAAAACTATAAAGTCCACTCCTTACTTCCCTCCCTCTGTCCTATTGCTCCCCCTGCCCTCTCCTTCCTGGTGCTGCTCCTCCCTTCTCCGTTCCTTTGTTTCTGCCCCCCCCATCCCTCATTCTTCCCTTGTCCTGTGCTCCCCCTGTTTTCCTTTGGGCCTCTCGCTCCTCAGACAGGCACTCCATCTCCATTTCCACACCCTGTCTCCTGTGCCACCTCTGACCTCTCCCAGAGCCTGTAATTCCTCAGATTTCCCCACTCTGACACCAGTCAGCCTTCCCTGCCATTCTATGTCCGTTTGCATGCTACTTATACCTTACCATTCCCTGGTCACGGTACCCTGCCCAGTCTGTCATTCCTAAGTTGCCTTGTTCTCCCCTTGTACTTCTTCACTTTCTGTTTCGCCGAATCACCGTAACACTCATGCTGGCTTCCTCACTGACCCCTACATCCCTTGTGGTAGTTTCTGCAGTATGGCTGCATTTGGTGCTCCTACTCCTATGTTTGATTTGTGTGGCGGTTCCTTTGTCCCTACGGTAATGTGTTTCACCTGCTTCTGTTCCCCATTATAACTACAGCTCGTCCTTTATTAGGACCTTACCAGTACCGGAGCCTCTTTTGGTGGTTCCTGCCCTTCCTCGTTGCAGTGCTGTTTGATCCATGTTGCTAAGCTGGCTTCCCTGTTATAACCACGGTGTGGGACTCTGGAGTTGCACTGGGCCAGTGTGGCTCCAATTAGCTGCAGTATGCTTCTGTTAGCCATATGATTTTACCCTGCTTTCTTCCAACATGGCCTTCCGTCATCCCTGCATTAACCACTGACCTCACAGCCTACCTGGCTTCCTATTACTGTGCTGCATGCTCCTCGCTGCATTCCCCTATCTCCGCCTTAATATACTCCCCTGTCCTCCACCTTCCTATTTCCTACCATCCCCTTTATCCTACTCCTCAGCTGTCAGCTCCCCTTTCCTCACTCGGCCCATACCAGCAGTCCAACAGCCTCTTCCCTAACCCTGCCTACTGAGGCATAGCAGTGCAGGTTGGCTTCTCCTGTCTACCAGGGACGAGAGCCTGTTTCTTCTACCTTCAGTCTCGACCAGTTGCACTCCCAGTCAAATTTCCACAATCTCTGTCTCTAAACTTTGCCTGGTGTGGCATTGAATGAAGGTTAGCTCACTCCAACTACTGGAGATGGGAGCCTGTGTCTTCAATTTACTGTTTCAACCATCTGCATTCTGTACCTGATTCCTGGTTGCCGCATTCCCCTTTGAAAACTGGACCTCTATACCCCACTTGCCTTCTATCTACTGTTTCAACCAACTGCATTCTATTCCTGATACCTGGTTGCCATACTCCCTTTGGGAATGGGACCACTTTACCCCATTTACCTTTGATATCCTACCTCACCTGACTACATCCTGCACTTCCGTGGACTCGGTGTACATTTCCCTGCCTTGGCCTCCTCACGTTCTGGATTTGGGCCCTGCCAGCTTGTTCAGTCTCCACCTCCTCTCCATCCATCAGACTCCTGGACTTCCGTGCTGCTTGTCTTAAAAACATAAAAATTGTTGGCAGATAAGGACCACTAGGCCCATCCAGTCTGCCTATAGGCCCTATACATTGTATGTGGCCACTGACCCTGTGTGATCAATGGCTTTTCATCATTTCCTCCTCTCTCAGGCTTCCCTTGTACCTGTCCCAGGCATGCTTAAACCCCTCCACGGTGCTTGCCCCCACTACCTCCTGTGGCAGACTATTCCAAGCATTGACTACCCTTTCTATGTAGAAACACTTCCTCACATTACCTCTTAATCTACTCCCTTCCAATTTCATATTGTGCCCCCTTGTTCTAGTACTTTTTCTACATTGGAAAAGGTCCCCCACCTGCACCTTGTTTATGCCCTTGAGGTACTTGAAAGTTTCAATTATGTTCCCCTGCTGTCTCCTCCAGTGAGTACATATTGAGGTCCCTTAGTCTCTCCTCATATGTTTTGTGGTGCAAGCCCTGCACCATCTTTGTTGTCCTCCTCAGGATAGTCTCCACCTTATCTACGTCCTTGCGCAGGTGTGGCCTCCAGAACTGCACGCAGTACTCCAGGTGAGGCCTTACCAATGTGTTATACAATGGCATCACCACCTCCCACCTCCTGCTAGTGATTCCCCTGCCTCTGCACCCCAGCATGCGACTGGCCCTCCCTAGTGCCGTTGTGCACTGCTTTGATACCTTAAGGTCTTCAAAGAAGATGACCCCTAGGTCCCGTTCCTCTTTGGTGACAGTCCTCTCCTTCCCCCCAACCTATAGCTCTCCCCAGGGTTCCATCTACCTAAGTGCATTATTTTGTACTTCTTTGCATTGAACCTCAGTTGCCACATCTCTGACCATCTTTTAAGCTTCTCCAGGTCCCTCTTCATTTTCTGCACCCCTTCTGGAGTATCCACCCTGTTGTAGATCTTGGTGTCATCTGCAAACAGGTAGACCTTTGCTTCCAGACCCTGTGCAATGTCACTAATAAAGACATTGAGCAGAACTGGTCCTGATACTGATCTCTGTGGTACTCCACTAGTCACCCCTCTCCCCAGATTGTACCCCATTTACTACTACCCTCTGTCTCCTGTCTGTTAACCAGTTCCTAACCCAGTTCACCTCCTTGTCTCCCATGCCCAGACTACCCATCTTGTTAATCATCCTTCTGTGTGGGACGGTGTCAAAGGCTTTGCTGAAATCTATATAGGCGATGTCTACCGCCCCTCCCTGATTTATTTCCCTAATCTCCCAATCAAAAAAATCTATTAGATTCGCTTAGCATGACCTTCCTGACCTGATGTGAATCTGTGTTGCCTCTGATACTGAGCACTGCTGGATTCCATATGTGCCATTGTCCTTTCTATTAGCAGTGTCTCCATGATCTTTCCCACCACTGAGTTGAGGCTAACTGGCCTGTAGTTCCCTGCCTCCTCCCTACTGCCACTTTTGTGCAGTGGAACTACATGTGCCCTCCTTCAGTCCTCTGGAATGACACCTGTGTCGAGTGACTCTGTGAACAGGGCTGCCAGAGGCACTGCTAGTTCCCTTCGCAGCTCCTTTACTATCCTTGGATGGATGCCATCTGGCCCCCATGGCCTTGCCCACCTTCAACTTTGTGAGTTCTTCCAGAACTGTCTCCACTGGGAATGGACTGGTGTCCACTCCCCCCCCCCATTGCCTCTGCAGCCCAACTGTGGTCCTTGACCTTCCCCCTTCTTAGTGAATACTGAGCAGAAGTATTTGTTCAGTATTTCTGCCTTGTCCAGATCCCCCTCCTTACACTCTCCCTTCTCCCCTTTGAGTCTCGCTATACCCCCCCAGTTTTATTTCTTTCACTAATGTACCTATAAAATGCCTTATCCCCTTTGTTTACAGACCATGCTAAGCCCTCTTCTTTCTTCGCCTTCTCCCTCCAAACAGCCCTCCCTGCTTCCCTTAGACATTCAAGGTACTCCTCCCTGTCTTCCTCCCTTTGGCTCCCCTTATATTTCCTGAAACTCAGCCTTTTAGCCCTGACTTTGTCCCCAACCTCTTTGGAGAACCATAGTGGTTTCCTTCTTCTTTTCCCTTTGGCCACTGTCCTAACACATTGGCTTATCTCCACTATGGCTCCTTTCAGTTTCTCCCATTGTTCTTCCACCCCCTCTATTACCTCTCCCTTCCCAGGACTGCTTGCATACATCTGCCCATTTCAGTGAAATCCACCCTCCTGAAATCTATTACTCTTGCCCTTGCGTGGCTTAATTGAGTCCATTTCTCCATGTTGAACCACACCATGTGGTGGTCACAGGACATCAGCTGCCCTTCCTCCTGTATTTCTTTGACTGTTCCCATTGTTCCATACCAGGTCCAGAATGGACTTGTCCCTGGTTGGTTCATGCACCAGCTGCCTGAGTCCAACCCCCTGCAGGGACTCCAGGATGGCTGTGCTTCTGGCTGAAGCAGCCACCTGGGTGGCCCAATCCACATTTGGCATATTGAAATCCCCTAGTAGCAGGATTTTACCTTTAGCTGCCATGTCGTGTATCCCTGTCCCTGTCTAGTTCTCTGTCTGTTTCCTCCCTCTGTGCCGGAGGTCTGTAGATCACCCCTGTGTGTATTGCTGCAGGGTGACCCACATTACCTCAGCCTCCCTCTGTCTTCCCTGAATTTCTGTAGCCTTTATACCATCTCTGATGTATAGGGCCACTCCCCCACCATTTTTACCCTTCCTGTCCCTCCTGAACAGTGTATAGCCTGGTACATTGACTTCCTAGCCATGATTAGCAGAGTACCACAGCTCTGTTATTGCTGCTATATTAAGGTCTGCATTTGCCAACAAGGCGTCCAGGTCTTGAACTTTATTTCCTAGTTTTCAAGCATTCATTAGCATGACCTTCCGTATTTTACAGTCTGCCCTCCCTCTGCTCTTGTTCTCCCTCTCCAGCGTCTTCCTCCACCTCCTGCCATGCTTCTGGGCATTGTCGTGGCTAGCCTTCCAGCTCAACCTCTTCCAATATACAGATCTTCAGACCTAAGCTGCCATCTCCCCCCTCAGTGCTATTCTGGACGATTGTAATTCCCTATTGCCTTCCTCACGGACATGTCTGCCTGCATTTGCCCCTGGCCTCCTGCTGGATACATATCATTTGCTCATCTTCAAGGACCTCTGTCTGTAGCCTTCTATAGTTTTCCCCTTATGATGCCCTTGTCCCATCCAGAGGTCTTCCATCAGTGATTCCCGTGCAATTCTATTTTAGCATTCCCTGTTCGCCATTTTCTTTGGCGGTGGGAACCTTCTCCACATCTCTGTTGCCCTTTTTCTGTCAGCAATGCAAGTTCGCCATATCCTTCAGAGGTGGAAACCCATTCTCCATCACCACTGTGCCTTTGCTGTTAGCCATTTCTTTTCGCCATTTCTTTCGGACGTAGGAACCTCTTACACCACCACTGCAACACCTTTTGTTATCTGCCTGCTCCATTCGCCATCTCTTTCAAAAATGGGAACCTCATGCTTCAACTTCACGGCACCTGGTACCTGGATTCGCTTCTCGGTCATACGTGGATCCACCACCTGAGGCCTGATGCAGCTTCCTGTTTTCTGTTCTGGTATGCTGTGATGCTTGCCCCCAGTCCTATACCTTATTTGCACCTGCCAATGTCGGTACTGCCTGGCCTCTGTTATCTTCTTTATCAAGCTCCATCCTTCAGTCCGTGGTCTTCTGCTTTGGACTTTTTCTCCATCCTTCGACTTCTACCTTCCTCCTCACCACCCTAGTGACTTGGGACTCCTGCTCGTTCACTGTGTCTCTTTTTGTCTCATTCCTACAACTATCGATACCCAGCATCCCTGCTTGATCAACTACTCCTACCCATTCATCCATCTCATACACTTACTTTGGCCATCATGACAGCTCCCTTCCAATGCTCTATAGAGTACCCGTTCATCTCACCTGAGGAAACCTTCTTCTACCAACATCCCTTGAACAGCATGCCCTATAGACTCTTACATCACCAAAGAATCATCATTACTTCCTAATCATCTCCCTAGGACCCATTTCTGGATCCCATTTCAATGGACTATAGAAGATCTTATCCCTCAACCAACTCTGCAGGATGCTTCCTTATGTATCCTGTTAATTAAAGCAGTATGGGCATCCCCTACCTCCCATGTCTTCATAGGATCAAAGCTTTAGTGAAGCTTCCTTCACTCCTATCATCTTACCTGGAAACATGACCCTAGTTCCTTCTGAAATGTACCAACTTCTTAATAACCATCACTGTTAAGGATAACGGGAACCTCAAGACATCTCATAGCAATACTGGTATTATCCGTTTTACCTTCTTCTCATAGTCTTCTCCTACAAGCGCTGACTCAGTTTGATCATGATTACTCAACTTGTACTCCCTTACTAGCCATTGGATGTTCCTAAGGCTGTCTTTGGCTCCTATCCCAGAAAATGTATCGTTGGATATCTGGTGCCTAGCTGCCTTGCTAAAGTTACTCTATCCGAACCACTGTTCCTTGGCCCCTGTACATCGCTATAATTCATAAAGTTATCTACATCTCTTCACCATGTTACCCTAAATCATGCCAGCTACCCATCCAGTGGTCCTTCTAACTCATCCCTCAGGATTTACCGCCCATACTCCCTCCAGCTAATACCATCACCAAGAGCAGGCTTTTATTGATTCCTCAATCTGCACATCCATAACCAACTTGGCTGTCTCACTATCCCAGTCTATCCCCCGCTACAGTCCCATATCTGACTAAGCAGGCTAGGCACCCATGGCATTCTAAGCTGCTCTCAATTTCCCTTTGCCACGTCAGTCTATAGACTTATTCGAAGACCCATTCTCGGGCTCCCCTCAGCATTCTGACATTGGATGCTCCAGCACTGCAAAGCCGCCATGGCCACTCAAGCTCCTGCCATGGGCAATTATTATTTATTTATTATTTATTTATTACATTTTGGTGACCGGGTAGGCCCACTGAGCCCCGAAGGTCCCTTTTTCAGGGGCAACCCGGGATAACAATACAAGTTATAAGAATGAACAAGGACATAAGGAACATTTGAGACATTGTGAGTTACAGCATGAGGAGGTTACAGTAAAGAAAAATAGTGGATACAGGCATGGTTACAGGCATGGTAAAGGAAAAGCAGTGGATACAGGCATGGTTACAGGCATGGTAAAAGAAAAGCAGTGGATACAGGCATGGCTTACAGGCACAGTAAAAGAAAAGCAGTGGATGCAGGCATGGGTACAGGCATGGTTATCATCATGACATATAAGCAATTATGCCACAGCAATACCCATATCCACCATTTTCCACTCGCAGTCCTTCCTGAATATGAGCCTATGCAAATCTCATTGCAATAACAATAACTCTATTAAACCCTCAAATTCATTGTACTGAACTTTCCAATTATTCCCTTCAATATCCAGTTACCATCTCTACAGCATAGACCACCCTTCCTTCATTGGCCTGAAATCCTAGCGACATATCGCACATTGCTGAACTTCAAGCCTTGAGACCCTAATCTGGATGTCAAACCCTCTACAAAGTCTGATAGATTACTATAAGAATTTCATAACCCATCATATTTCCCACAGTTTAGAGTCTGGTAGCTCATTTAATCAGCTCATGCTTTTCATGCTTGCATTGACTCTGTAACCCCATTGAATATCAACCAATACCACATTGGAATCCTGGACCATGTGCACCTTTTTTTCCCAGCTGGACTTTATCCATATTCGGGATCTGGACACTTCATCAGAATTGACCTGCTTCTTCAACCTCAGACTCGACCTTCCAGAACGCAGGAGACTAGGAAGTAAGGTACAGGGTCGGGTGTGAAGATGGTGGCCTGGGTAGTGAACTGGCTACAAGGAAGGCAGCAGAGAGTGGTGGTGGGTGGGGAGCTATCATCCCCAAGGGCACTAACAAGCAGAGTTCCACAGGGCTGTGTTGGGACCAGTGTTGTTTGAGATATTATTGCAGACATTTCAGTGGGCATCAAGATTAAAGTCAGTCTGTTTGCTGATGACACCCAGATGGGAGTGATGGTGGATGACCTGGGGGTTGGCAAGGGTTAAAGGAGGATCTGACAAAGCTGGAGACCTGGTCAGACACCTGGAAGCTGGGGTTCAATGCCAAAAAATGCAAGGTGCTGCATTTTGGGGCTAAAAACCCTAGGAGGAGCTACCAACTAGGGTGAGCAGTTAGCTGTGACTGAGGAGGAGGAAAAGGATCTGGGGGTACTCATTACGGGAGCAATGAACAACTCAGCACAATGTAGAAAAGTAGCTGCAGAGGCCAACAGGATGCTGGGTTGTATTGCTAGGGGTATATCCTCAAAGGGGGGGGTGATTCTGCCATTGTATAGATCGCTGGTGAGGCCACACCTGGAGTACTGCATGCAGTACTGGCACCCATACCTGAAGAGGGACATTAAGTTACTGGAGGGGGTGCAGTGCAGGGCAGGGTAACAAAGATGATCAGTGGTCTGGGGGACTTACCTTACAATAGCAGGCTGAGGGAATTGAACATGTACTCACTGGCAGAGAGGAGGGAGAGGGGAGATATGATTGAAACCCTCAAGTACATGAAAGGAATAAACAAGTCTTGTACGGAGGGGCTTTTCAAAGTAAGGGAGGGGAGGGGAGGGACACCCAAGGCCATGATATGAGACTAGAGGGGGGAAGGTTCAGGAGGGAGATGAAAATACACATTTTTTTTACAGAGAGGGTGGTGGCCGAGTGGAATGCGTTACCAGCAGCGGTGCTAGCCAGTAGAACAGTGAGCGGCTTCAAAAAGGGATGGGACAGGGCAAGAGGGAGGGTAAAGGGATGGGGGGGCAAGGGAGGGAGGGGAAGCTGCAGAATAAGAGCTGCTAGCCACACAATCGAGCAGACTTGGTAGATCACAAGGCCTTTTTCTGCTACTACTTTTTGTATGTTCGTGTGTTCGCATCATTCAACAGACCCCAAAGATGGAACATCATCTCTACAAACAGTTCACCTTACTTAGAAATTAGGATATGGTTGTAAGAACCTAGAATCATTTCCTCTTAGTTTGCTCTGAGGACAGGCAGGTCAGTAGCCATGGGTCCTCAGAAGTTTCCTCCACCGGGGGGCGGGGGTTCATCTCCTGCAGACTACTGGTCATACTCTCCATGAGTTGGAGGAGGTAATCTTTTTGGGCTTTCTATTCCCTACTCACTACCGGGATTACCTACTAAGGGTGGGAATAGAGAAAAAACAAAAAGTAAATTGTAGTTACATAAGCACTACTAACCCCATACTCTATTCACCAAAACACTGAATGGGAGGGCTAAAGGCCAGGGTTCAGTGTGGGGGAATTGCTCCTCCCACATCCCTAATAAAGGCCAGCCTCCTATAGTAGTTTCCCGCTTAGCACGTTGCGAAACACCCACCATCCACCTCTGCCTCCTCCTCCTCCTCTGGCACTCTGCTCACCCTTGGTGCTGGGCTTTCACTACTCTGCTTACCTGCCAAGGGTGGGAACAGAGAAAAGCCAAAAAGTAAACTACAGTTACATAAGCACTACTAACCCTATACTCTATTCACCAAAACATTGAAACTGCTGTATCAAGAACCATCACTTTGCTGTTAAAGCAGCCTACTTTCTGGGACAGGTCAGCAGCTGATGATATATAAGTCTTTGGAACGTCAGACTCAGAGATGCCATAGTTTCACCTGAACCCTGTTCAGCCGTGGTCTATGCATCAGTGTCAGACTGTGAAATCTGGGTTCCACCAGTCCTTTTCCCTTTTCCACGCCATCACTCACCATCTCCCATTTAGGACTGCCCATCTTAGCAACAGTTATGTTGCTCTTTCACTGGGTTTATCAGATTTTCACTTTGAGGTGTCCAAAAGTAAAATTTTGTTGGATTCTTGGAATGGCAGCAGGTGCTATAAAACCTGCTGCTACTCAGTTCAGGCTCCACAGCACCCTCAGAACGTTTTTTCTTAAAGCCAAACCAGCACACATTCCTTTTTTTTTTTCTCAAAGCCAAAGTAAGCAATTTTTTGTAATATTTATAACATTAGATAGGTAAGTCCCTGATATTCTGTAATATCATTGTCTTGGTCAAACAAGCTCATAGCGGCCACGTGTCCTATGGGCTCTTGGCTTGTTTGACCCCCCTTGAGGTGATATTTCCTCATATCTGACATGTCAGATATTCTGTATATTCTCTGGCTACATTACTGCAGACATTAGGGTTGAAAAACACAGAGTAGGGAAATGAAGAAAATATTAGGGTTTTAGGTCTTGACAAATCAGCGGTAGATCTTCCTGGGGTTGTCAACCTAATGCCCCAGCCCTAGCATGCTGTCCAAAGCACAAGGTATAGCCCCAGGCCAGTGCCTCATAGTAATGTATTTTTTGGAACTAGAGAAGTATAGCTTGCCACTTGTTGTCAATGGACTCTGTCATAGATTTCTTCATGTTTGACCTTGTTTGCTCAGTGGAGGTGGTAGGCATCAAGGTTGATGAACTGAAAAAAAAAACATCACTGATTTGCCAAGACTCCAATGACCCAAAACCCTAATTTTTTTTAATTTCCTTACTTTCTGCGCTTTGAGTTCTTCAACTTTAATGTCTGCATTAATATTGTTTTTTGCAATGAACTTCCCCTACACAGTAACATAGAAAGTGACGACAGAAGGAGACCCTTCTTTTTGTGATTGTGGAATTGTATCCTCATTAAAGAGCTAGCATGAAATGGAATAAACAGTGGAGTTTCTTCAAGGCCCATTTTTTCATGTCAACCCATTTCTGCTAATGTAGTACATGACCCTGTTAGGCCATGACATGCACATCAACCCTTTGTAAGGGAAAGCTTCCCAGCCACATAAGGTGTTGTCTGTGTGGCAGAACACTGCATAGTTCCTTCCCAGGCTAGCAGTGGTAGCACACAAGAATGCTGGCTCATCCTTGTGCTGCTAAGCTGGCTCCCAAGCTCATCCAAACTTGAATTGCCAGCACAGAAACTCAACACGCTAACCCTGAGCCAACAGACAGCTTTTTTTTTTTTTTTTTACATTTTGACCACAGATTTTCTTTTTCTTTTTTAACTTCTGTATTTGCATGGTCATATCGAATGTATTACATGGACAGTATAAATCAGACAGTGCTACAAAGTGGCATGCATACAGAGTTCAAACTTGGATTTCTAAAATAAGTAAAATAAGTAGAGACACTAGCCAGTACACCCTTTAAAGGGGCACAATTCCAAATGGAGATTAGTCCATCGTACATACAGTGCTAAAAGAAGTCTGTTTGAACCTAAGGTCTGTGGTGTCATCAATGTATTTATTTGTATATAAAAAGATATAACCTTTAGAAAGAAAACTATTACTTAAAATATCTATACCGTATTTAATATACATAAAGGACTATAATTGTGAACAACTGATCTTTAGCCAAGCTACAGCAGCTAAGGAGAAAAGACTGCTTTGGTGAGCCTTCCAAAAGGTCCATTCATCTAAGTGTATAGGTATGATTATAAAAGTAAAAAACAGTAAAATAATGGAGAAAATACGAAATAAAGCTATCTTGGAGGTGACTCATTAGTATAGAGTAAGAACCATGGTAGCTGATCCTGCACAAAAGTACATGACCACAAATTGTCAACATAGTCTTTTTAGAACTGCCCCTTCCCCGACTCACACCTGACAGGTGTCATTTATAAAATACTGGCCAAAATGTCATTTCATGCCAAGAGTATGAAACATGTTGGGCAGGATTTGAAAGATGACAGCTATCAGGACGATGAGGTGGTTTGAAAAATGGCCATGTTAAAAATTTAGGGTTAAAATATTGAAAATTATCAAAGTTATGAGCGAATGTTGAAAAATGTCAATGTACCTTCATAAGTTTTTTTTTGTTTGTTTTTATATTTTGACCTAAAAGTTTCAACATAGTCTACTTATGACCCTGTGTCATGAACCCAGTAAGTGCCATTTTTCCAATCCAACATGGAACTGTTTTCTTTATTACAGATATACTGTCTGGCTGTTTAGCAACAAAGGGGTGGGCACCAAGGTGTTGCTACATATGGGGGGAGACAGCTATGGACACATGGGGGGGGGGTTCAAGTATGGTGGCACCAGGGATGGGTATCCTCATGCCACTTAATATTAGGAGGGTAGGGGAAGATTCTAAACCAGAACCATGGGTTGGGCACCCCAATGTCTGAAACAAATATGTGAATACAGTAGCAGGATTGGGGCCTGCCATCATTAACAATGTCAGGAGGGAGGATGGCTACCATTCGGTGGGACTGGGCATGTGGTGGCTATTCTTTTTACACACGCACATGGCTAGGGAGGGAAGGGGATAGTGGCTTGTAAGACTGGGCACACACTAGCTGATTTGTATAGGAGATTGGGAGTTGGGAACATTCTATAGATAGCTATGGGTGACATTAGCAGTGTGATAGAAAGTGATTTCTTTCACACTGCTTGCCTCAGCCACGGCTGACTGAGGAAGGCAACGTGAAGTAAATCGTTGATGATCATTTCACTAAAGAAAAACTACAGCTACCCACAGAATATTTATTTTTTGCACTAAACAAGCTCAAAAAATGGCAACATTTTAACTTGTATTTTAAAAACTATAGACGTTAACTTTAAACATGCGAAAGCGTGTACCTTGGACTAGACTCAACTCTGTCATCAAACCTGTAAATTTCAGGTGTAAAAATAAATGTTTTTTTAGTTACAGGTGAGCAAAAATAAAATAGACACCTTTAATTTTGGTGCACTTTGGTGTTTTTGCATCTCTGTAGCTATGTGCCCCCAAAACCAACTGACACAAAATTTTCAGGATCCAAAACCACGACCCAGATTCTACAGCTACTAAATTCTGGACAAATGGGATGAATGGGAACAGAGTAATTAAGGTGTAAAATTCAAGATTTAACATAGAAGTGCTTACTCAACCCAAATGTACAACACGACTGCACCAGGATAATTAATTAAGAGTGTGTGTGTGTGTGCTATGCTGTAAAGGTGTTCATCGTTGCAAACAGAAACCATGTACACTTCTTGTGAAAACATGCAGGCATGAAGTGTTGAATGTGTTTGGTCCTGAGTATGGCACTTTAATAAAACTCTGCAGCACTAAGCTGTGTGCTGGCATTTTTCTTGTGTGCACGGTTTCTATTGCATTGGTTTTCATTTCTTGTGCAGCACCAGAGCTGCTCCCTTTTTGTACTTATTGTGTATATCTATACTGTTGACCTTAAAATTCATTATCACGGCCATCTGGAGAGAATATAATGAGTCTGGAGAGATACTGTATGATACTGTGGATCTGTGTGCATTTTTCTTGTCATTGTTTTTAATTCTGCTGGCCAGCCCGGGAGGATATTATGTCACAACAGTTATGGGAATACACCAAAGACCATCACAGGACATTATCAGCAGTTCGCTGTGATGGTCTGCTGGGTTCCTGACACTGTTGCCTCCGGGGTGTTTGTCCCCTCTCTGAACCAACTCTGACTTGGAGTTGGTTATTTAATGTCTGGGGGGTGTGAGGGGCAGAGCCCCCCACATGGGTGTGTGTGAGGGTGAAGCCCCCCACTGAAAACACCAGTTCCCCCAGTGATGGCACAACACCAGTTGGCAAATTCCATGTCTCCATGGCATGGTGGAACCGCCTGGGAGTGGGTCCAAAGGTAGTAAACTTGATACAAACTTGATTGAGTAACAGAAACCAGAGTGTAGTGGTAATTGGGGTTCACTCTGCAGAAGGCACAGTAACCAGCGGGGTGCCACATGGGTCAGTTCTAGGACCAGTCCTCTTCAGTGTCTTCATTAGCGACATTGCAAAAGGGCTGGAAGGGATAGTAAGCCTGTTTGCACATGATTCAAAAATCTGCAATAGAGTGGACATGCCGGGGGGGACATAAGGGAGGACCAGAAAAGACTGGAAGAATGGTCAAGGGTATGGCAACTAGGAGTAAATGCCAAAAATTGCAAAATGATGCACATAAGGTACAGGAACCCAGGTGCAACGTACCAATTGGGAGGGGAGGTGTCAGTAACAAAACAGGAACGGGATCTGGGGGTTATCATATCTGATGATCTGAAGGCGGCAAAGTAGTGTGATAAGGCAGTAGGTAGAGCTAGTAGAATTCGGGGGTGCATAGAGAGGGGTGCTGAATAGGGAGCAGTATCACCAGTAGAAAGAGAGAGGTGGTAGTACCCCTGTGCAGATCAATGTTGAGGCCACACTTGGAGTACTGTGTCCTGTTCTGGAGGCCCCATCTTAGGAAAGACATAGATAGAGTGGAGGCAGTACAGAGAAGGGCAACCGAAATGGTACAAGAACTGCATCAGAAGCCCTACAAGAAAAGACTAAAGGATTTAAATATGTACTCACTGGAGGATAGAAGGGAGAGGGGAGACATGATAGAAACATTCAAATACCTCAAGGGTATAAATAAGGTACAGGAGGGTATCATTTTACAGAGAAAGAGATGCTGAAGGACAAGGGGCCATGATTTGCAGCTTGGGGGGAGGCTCAGTGGGGATGGAAGGAAGTACTTCTTCATGGAAAGGGTGATAGACAGGAGTAACAGATTTCCAGCAGAAGTGCTGGGTACAAAATGGTAACAGGATTCAAACATGCATGGGATAGACACAAGGGAACATTAATAACGGGGCAAAGGGGGGAGGGTAAGGCCGGAGATCGAGTAGGGTCTGTGGTAACACAGGAGGTAGGGAATTGTAGAGTAGACTAAGTGGACAAAGGTCTCCTTTTTTGCCAAGAGTTTCTATGTTTTATGTTTCATGTATTTTATGCAACTAAGTTCAAGTTTACAGGACGGCCCTGAAAATATGCTATGCTGAGTGCTTTATCCTGTCTAAATATAAATAAAACATCAAACTTCAAGGCCAGCCCAGTAGCATGGGGAGCTGAGATGCTGGGTGACTCGCCTCCTGCCAGGCTGGTGACCCAGGTTTGGGAACACACATGGGTTGCTCAGGGGCTGGCCAGGAAGGGAAAGATTGAGTGTCCCTAGAACTGCTCTTCTCCCTCAGGGAGGGAGTTTGACGTAGCTTGCTGCCTGACTGCCACCTGGAGGCATCTGAGTGGCAGTGCAGATAAACCACACATGAAAAGGGACCCCACCTTCAGGGCATCCATCACACATTGCACCTATTACATGTGCGTGGGGCCCAGGGAGAAAAATCGCAAAAAAAACACTTTTGGCTGCAGGATGACAACCGACCCCTTGCAGGCCCCATGCCAGTGAATGGGCACTCCTCACAGTTCTGTGGCAGATGATGACAGAGGAAGGCAAGCATTGGAGAAGCCAGGTGATGAGGCTGGGGGGGTTGGTCAGAGTGGAGGCAGATGGGGCAGCTAAGGAGTATACAGCCTTACAGGACAAAAACATTCAGTATCAATGTGCAGTACCAGAACTGACCCAATATAAAATTTATGATACATTCAACAAGCCAAATATCTAATACATGAAATGAATGAACCACGTTTCATGTTACAGCTGAACTTGTTTTAAGAAGGATTTTTTTTAACTGTGTTTTTTTTTTTCTCTTTCTTTTTTTCTTTTCCCATACGCAGCCTGGTGATGATCTAATGCCTGTAAATGAATCTGGAGAGATACTGTATGATACTGTGGATCTGTGTGCCACCTGGGAGGTAGGTACCATGAACACTGTGGAGCTTCAATTGTTTGGTATACAGTGGGCTAGTGCAGGGGAGGATCAAAGACCAACCAATGCCTTCAGGTGAACTTTAATAAAACATAATATTTAGACATAATTGAGCTTGCATTTTACATTAGTTCTGTATTTCTCCTCCGCATTATTTACTACTGAGGGCAACAAAACAGAAGCATTGCTCCTGATCTGTTTCTGTTGCTTTTTCCCCTACCTGAGGTCATAATGCACTGTATGTGACATCACAGTTACTCTCATGGCAAACAGGTTATGACTTAAAGTAGGGAGTAAGTTATACAGCCAGGTGAACTCCAAGGGATAACGATCAGGTAGCATGCACATTTCCTCAGTAGTAAATAAGGGGAAAGATAAATCTATAGAATATATATGGAATACAGGTTTGAGACATCAGCAGTTCTTCAAAGGACCTGCTTTGTGCCAATACAGATAGATTTAAAGATGGGTAAGGATGGTCAGCAAGGATGTACTCCCATCAAGGGGAGAAAGCATTAGAGTAACGCTCTGATTTATAATGTCACAAAGATACACAAGATGAGAAAGCAGCTTTCTACATTATTTCCTATTTATTCCTGTTATTAAGTAAATGGGGCTGCCAGTATAGCCTAGGGGAAAGAGTAACAAGCTATGAATGAGCTTGGTTCATTCAGCAGACCTGGGACTGTTTAACACAATCACCATTTGCATACTGGGTGACTCTGAGCAAATCACTTAACCTCCCCAGTGCTTCTCGGGTCCCCCCTACAAACAGACACTTGTGCCTCATTTACCCCCCTCGCAGCGACATTTCACCAGCGAGGTCCCACACAGCGACTGCAGTGCCTAGCCATGGTGGGAGATCCGCTGGAACATGGCACTGCCTGTTGGGGGTCCTACACCCTCCCAATCAGCTCTGACTGGAGTTGAGAATCTTTAAGTGGGGGTGGTGCAGGGGGCGCAGCCCCCCGCTTGGGTTTGGGGGGGCTAAGCCCCCCGAAGAAAACAAGGAAATCCATAGCGAACTGGCAGCCGACTGCACAATGTGGTCAACCTGCCGGTGTTGCTGACAGGGTGTTCGACAGAATTTCTGTCAGACTCCTTTCGTGGATCCCTTGTGCCTAGTGGGCCTTACCCGGTTACCAAAGAATTAACAAACAAACAAAACAGGTAGGACTGGTTGCTTTTTAAAAAAGAAATTGCCAGGGGAACATCCCAGACATTTCTTTGCTCAGGGTTTTAAAAATCATTTGTTATGGTTTGTGGTCTTTCCTATCAGTGCAAACAACAGTTTGTCTTCAGATCTTCATTTGACCACTACTGAGATCACGATGCTGTTGTACCATCGATCTGACATCAGCACAATGGAAAACCAGCATGATGTCAGAACAAGAGTACTTCAAAACATTGTCACTGATTCCCTAGACAAAAGGAGGATCAGACTACATAGGATAATGCATGGGCAACCATACATAACATAGAGGATAATATATGGTCATCGATGGCTAACCGGTGTGTTAACCATCGAGAGGTTACCAGGGCGACCATGTAAACCTCGAGAGCAAAGCTCGAGAGGTTTACGTCACCTTGTCAACCTCGAGATTGGTTAACAAAACGGTTACCCATCGATGTACCATACATTAGCTTTTATAGTGTATGGTACCAGTTTGTTTTCTTAGAAAAGAAAGCAGTTCTTTACTGCTGGTTTTTTTATGTCCCCACTGCTCTGCCCTCACCGCCGCGGCCGTCCGATCCAGCTGCGCGCATGCCCTGACAGTTCCCGGTTGTTAATCCATCGATGTGATATACCGTCGATGGGTTAACAACATCGTGACATCACATCGATGGTAAAACGTTGTTATAAAAAGGTAGATTTCTACCTATAACAACGTTCTACCATTCATTATAAGGCTGTATTTCCATGAAGGGGCTGAGGTGACAGCATATGGACCTCGAGAGCGAAGATCAAGAGTTCCATGCTGTCGTCCCAACCTCAAGATGGAAACACGTGCTGAGTTGGGTATGGTTGTCCGCATCTTGTTTTTTTATAGTACAGAATTTTCAAAGTAGGATTATTTAGTAGTCATTTAAACACAGAAATGGTATGAAGAATTAAATGATTGAAAAAGCTGCTGCATATGGTTGTGATGTCACACACATAGACAATAACATATTATTAGAGTTAAACCATATAATATAAATTAATTGTTGGCTCCTGTCGGACAATCCATTTCTAAAGTATTCGTCATTTTTTGCCGTTATTTGCATCATTGCCCTCACATCTTTGCATTTAATCGGATGGCATCTTTCAAACAAAAACAATGTGGGAAGCTACTATGTTAAATGTTACTTTTCTAATTAGAACTGTTGTGACTGTGAATTCTTGCTTCAGGGATTCTCTTTGAAATAGGCAAATACTCAACAAGATGTGGCTGCTAATGCATGTTTGCACTTGACTGTCAAATAGTAGCTATCTTTAAGCATCTGCACAATTATATTACTTAGAGAAGTCATTCTTAGCCTCTGGATTTTCATTTTTGCATTGTGTGAAGGCAACTATGTGTCTTTAGTCTGATTGTATTTGTTACCCGTAATATAAGTGCAACTCGGGCACCATGTACCAGCGGGCTACTACCCCTGTCTGATGACCACAATATAGATTGAGAGGCCTGGGCTCTGTTTCTGATGGCAGTTGGGGGTTCTTTCCCAAACGGAATGTGAATTAGTGCTGTGCCTCCACCCAGAGTAAAATATAGTGGGCCAGATGTTTGTGTAGTACAATCCCGTGGGATGCGGTACCTACCCACCTGCCCTTTCAGTCACCCCACACATGGATTGCCATAAGACAGTTTAACACTCTACGTTGCATGCAGTTAATGACTGCAGCTAATAATATGCTCACAGTTTTAAACAACAATAAAATATTTATTAAAAGGGGAAGGGGAATGGCAAAACAGAGAATCTGACATTAACTGGCAACTTGTAAATTCAGTGCAGGTTATCACCACTTGTGCCCAACCTCACACAGTTCTAGTACCTTCCCCTTCAGATGCACTCGACTTTTTCTCCATGACCATGAAAACAGAAAAAGTCCATAGTGGTGGGTACCTCACCAGGTTGCTGGTGGCCAACCAGTGCCATAGGGACTGGCACGCTCTGAACTCAGCAGGAAAACAATCTTTTAAACTTGAACAGGCAGAACTTGAACTAGGGCCCCAATATGAATTCAAATAGTATGCACAAGTAATTTTTAATCTTCTGCCTGGGTTTTTCCTGCAGATTAACAAAGTCCTGCCCAGGACTTCACCCCTGTTTAAACTGTCTAGCTGACTGACTAACTAACTTTTGAAAATAACTTCTCAGGGCAGCAGCCCAGAGGTACTCACATTTCCACAGGCTTCAGGGGGGTGTTAAAGGAAACAAACTAACAGTACCGTTCTGGTTACAGCAGAAAGTCTTGTGACGCACCACATCTGTTAGTATAGATATGCAACAAGTGGGACCTTCGCCTGCCTGGCCTTTCCTCGGCTTCACTCCTGGGGCCGTTGGTCGTCTTCACCGGGCAGGCCTCTCGCCATCTTTGCCTCTTTTGGCCTTTCATCGGTCCAGGATGCCGAAACAGGCTTGGGATCACCCTGGAAGTCCAACTGGAGACACAACTTTCTCTGGCACTGAAACACAGCTCTGCTCTAAACAGTCTTTGCCCTAGCCCAGATACTTGTCTTTCTGGCTGGGGACATTTTAAACATCTGGATGACGTGCAGGCTGCAGTTTCAAAAGGCAGCAGTTTATTTCAGTCCTACAGGGAGACAGATTCACAGTCCAACTGGCTGAATGGACTCCTAGGCTCTCTGCCTGAGCTTTCTCTTCAGCTCACAAGGGGCCTTAGTTCTCAAGGCTGCTTCAGGCTGGTATAGCCCACATGCAGTCTTCTCTCTCCCCCAGTCTCTCTGGGACTCCTCTCTGTTCTCAAAGAGTCTCTTTTGCCAACTGCCCAGAGCTGTAACTGTCCATGGGATTTCAGGGGAAAGTCGCAGCTCCTGATTGGGTGAATACACTTATCAGTCCTTAAATTAATAAACATTAAGTCCTCGGAACGCTTGATTGGTTGTTTCATTGGGCGCAAAGAACACTGTATTCATCCTTTTCCCAGGAGCTATTTCTCTGTCCTCCAAGGCTCCTTGATTGCTGATTGGCTGGCTAGGGGTCAGTGTTAACAAAGATGGCTGCAAAGTAAGCAGTTTATAAGTAGTCCCCAATTTTAAAGTCTCTCTTGCCGCCAAACTATGTTATTTTAATATTTATTGCCCTGACAGTTTGATGGGTGCCCCTTTGTCCTGGCACACTGTAGTAGAGTTGACAATTAACATGCTTCCTCTGCCTGTTGCACCCTTTGATACACAGTCCCTCCAGGCAGTAGGCAGGGCTCATTAATATTCATGCAGCAGCACTCAGCTGCTTTAAAGTGGTAGCACACCTTTAATATTATAGCACTTAAGAGCGCTCTTGTAAATATTTAATTTAATTTTTATGCCCCCTCCCCTGTGTACCTTCGGACTCTCAGTAGTGTTAATAAAGTCCCGGGGTCAGAGCACACAATAGGAGTACTGCATGAGATGCTGGAGTGGCTTTTACTCTGCAAGTGCCATAGCACTGTCGTACACATGTGTGCACCCCTGACACCTCACACTTCTATGATGCGAGCTGCACAGAGGTGCACTTATCACCAGCAGGTGATTTAATTCTTTTAAAGACGTACTCCTCCAGTCCCCATCTCTCAGGATTAGCACCTGAGTGGGGGCTGGCAGAAGCATTAGGGAAACGCCACAGGACCGGACTGGCGGCGGCTGGCAGTCGAGGGCAGAGCAGAGCCACGGGGGCAATTAAGGTAAGTCCCGCCCATGGGGGGTTACATTAGAAACATAGAATTTGATGGCAGATAAGGATTGATTGGCAGCCCAGTCTAACCATTTTGTCCATGCCTACCCTGTCACAGCAGACCCTACTTGATCCCCATCTCTTCTCCCCCTCACCCCCTTGTACCTACCCCATGCATTCCTGAAGTTCTGCTAAGATTGCATGAAATGTTTCTTGTATGGCATTGGCATTTTTTAATTAAAGTGCAGCTCAAGCTTTGTTTGCAGCTTTTGTCTCCATACCCCTTATCATTTTGATGGCAGTGTGCTGCATCATCTTGGCAGCCTCAATGGCATGTTTGAATTGGGGAGCCCAAAACTGCATACAGTACTCGAGGTGGGCCTGACCATACCTTGTAAAGTGGCAGGATATGTTTTCCCTGCTGAGCTGGTCACCCTCCTTTACATTCATTCTTCCAGGCTCCTTGACAGCAGCTATGCACTGTTTGTCATGCTTTAGCCCCTTATCTTCCCCTTGGCAGGAGCTATGCACTGTTTCTCATGCTTTAGCCCCTTGTCTTCCCTTTGACAGCAGCCACGCACCATTTGTCATGCTTTAGCCCCTTGTCTTCCCCTTGACAGCAGCTATGCACTGTTTGTCTTGCTTTAGCCCCTTGTCTTCCCCCGAGAGCAACCATGCACCATTTGTCATGGTTTAGCCCCTTGTCTTCCCCTTGACAGCAACCACGCGCCATTCATCATGCTTTAGCCCCTTGTCTTCCCTTTAACAGCAGCCATGCACTGTGTGTTATGGTTTAGATCCTTGTCTTCCTCTTGACAGCAGCTATGCACTGTTTGTCATGGTTTAGCCCCTTGTCTTCCCTTTAACAGCAGTCATGCACCATTGGACATGCTTTAGCCCCTTGTCTTCCCCTTGACAAGAACCATGCACCGTTCATCATGCTTTAGCCCCTTGTCTTCCCCTTGACAGTAGCTATGCACTGTGTGTCATGGTTTAGCCCCTTGTCAGCAGCTATGCACTGTTTGTCATGGTTTAGCCCCTTGTTTTCCCCTTGACAGCAGCTATGCACTGTTTGCCGTGCTTTAGCCCCTTGTCTTCCCCTTGACAGCAGCTATGCACTGTTTGTCATGGTTTAGCCCCTTGTCTTCCCCTTGATAGCAGCTATGTACTGTTTGTCATGGTTTAGCCCCTTGTCTTCTCCTTGACAGCAGCTATACACTGTTTGTCATGCTTTAGCCCCTTGTCTTCCCCTTGACAGCAGCTATGCACTGTTTGTCATGGTTTAGCCCCTTGTCTTCCCCTTGACAGCAGCTATGCACTGTTTGTCATGCTTTAGCCCCTTGTCTTCCCCTTGACAGAAGCCACGCACCATTTGTCATGCTTTAGCCCATTGTCTTCCCCTTGACAGCAGCCATGCACAGTTTATTTATTTATTTTTCATTTATTGAAAAATTGGATTGACAACCTTTGAGTCAGAGACTCATTTACAAAGGTCCCACATCCGGTAACGGAACAGATCATAAGTAAACAGCATACAACAATACACATTTTTATTCCATAGAATTAACAATACATACAGTAGATACATAAAGAGGAGGCATGTAAGGTCTACACAGTTAGGTAGCTAGTCAGGCCTGGCTAAGGAGTTTGAAATTGCCATGATTCAAGCCGTCGGGATACCGACATTGTCATTAACACAGTCAGTCTTGAGTGGAGAATTAACAGCATTAGGATACAAAGCATTTTTAGCCCATACTTAATCCAAGTGGTATAGGTGATACTGATGGCTTAATGCACCTGCTGATATCTACATTCCAGCTACACTACTGAGACAGGACCAAGCATGCCTAGCCAGGGTCCGGTAGCCAGGTATTGGTGGAAGCTATGCAGCAGCCCATACTTAGCCAGTGCACTGGCAGCGGCGTGCGGATAGTATGTGGTTTTTGAGGGCTATGTTGAATGGGCCTAGTCCGGTGATAGAGGTAACGGCCGGTGGAAGATCATTGTACCACAGTGGTGCTCTGTAGGAAAAGGACCTTTGAGCAAGTGAGGTTGTAACCTTGGGAACAGTCCATATCTGTTTGTTTGCCGAGCAGGTGTTTACTGCGGTGTGTAGGGAGGCAGAAACTCTGGGGGAGTAAAGCCTAGATTAATTTTTTTGGTGAGAAGATTTGTTTGATAATGGACTCTTTCATCAAGAGTGAGGATATTTGTTAGGACATACAGGGTGCAGCTGTGGGTACGCCTGTCTACTCCGGTGAGGAGTCTACATGCTTTGTTGATGGCTAAGTGGATTTTATTTAGAGCAGTGTGGTCGGCTGCTGAGTATACAGTTATTCCATAATCTACTAGAGAGAGAAGAGAGGAGGTAACAGCAGGGTTAAGGGCCTCTGGCTGAAGGCAGGCTCTGTGTCAATAGAGTAGTCCAGTGCGAATATGTATGGCTGAAGAGAGATTATTGATATGTGGATGAAATGAGAGGCTGGGATCAAATGTAAGGCCCAGGTATTTATAGGTATGTACCTGTTCAAGCGGGAGGAGGGCTTTGGAAAAGATTTTCAGTTGGGCGTAGTCCTTGCTCTGCCGGTGGGCAAAGAGCATTGACTTAGTCTTTTTTACGTTGACCACCAGTCTATGGTCCTTAAACCAGTTTTTGATGTGGTTGAAGGCAAGTTGCAGGGATGATTGTGGGATCTGAGTGGGAAGCAAACAGTACTGCATCGTCTGTGTAGAGTGGAAGATTATTTGGGCAAGATTTTGGAAGGGTGTTCAGGAAAATGCTGAAAAGTAATGGACCAAGGATGGAGCCTTGGGGGACCCCAGAGTGGACTGGCAGAAGAGACAAGAGAGCGTTGTTTATCTTAACACATTGGGACCTACCTGAGAGGTAACTTGTAAACCACGAGATGGGCCCAGGGGACAGCCCGGTGTGGCGGAGAGTATTTTGGAGCAGGGTGTGTGAGACAGTATCGAATGCTTTCGACAGGTCTATAAATACAGCTCCTGCTAGGTGTTTCTTATCCAGGGCATTGTGCAGCGAGTTAGAGAACACTGTGAGGGTGGTTGTTGTGCTATGCCCTGTTCTAAAGCCATGTTGTTCACTACAAAGTATGGTGTGCGTTAGTAGGTAGTCTGTGAACTGGGTGGCAACGATTTTCTCCAAGGCTTTTGAAAGGGGTGGTAGAATGGAGATGGGTCGGTAATTGTTGGGTGAGGTGGGATCTCCACTCTTTAGTATTGGTGTGATCGTAGACATCTTCCAATCAGTGGGGAACTGCCCTAGACTTGGGGAGAGGTTAAGGAGATCAGTCAGTGGGGAGAGCACAGTGTCAAGCACCAAGTTAAGGATTTTCATATCAAAGGAGTCTTTGCAGTAGTTAGAGCCCCCAAGGGCATTCGCAAGGTATGGCCTTGCTTCATTCATTGTAATAACCCTCAGGTGGAAGGCGGGGTAGGCATTATTTGGCTCAGGGGTCGTAGGGGTGGGGTCAAAGAAATTGTTTGGAAGGACTGCACTCAGATCAGAGAAAGCAGCATTTAGGCAGTTGGCGATGGTAAGGAGGTCCGAGGTATTGTCATTGTTGACAGTTAGCTGGGAGGGGGTTGGCGTCCTGGATTTTCCATTCGTTTCTTTTAGATTGTCCAAGAACAACCTAGAATTCCACCAGGAGGAGGCGAGGGTAGTTTTATAGTAGTCTGATTTGGCTCTCCTTATGGCCCAGGTGCAACTATTGTGAGCCGTCTTGTAGGCAAGCCTGTCCGCATTCCCACCAGAGGCAACCGCTTTGTGCCAGAGATCATCACGGTTCTTCAGTTGCTGTAGTAGGGCAGGTGAGACCCAGGGGGCATTACATTTTTTGGATACAACCTTAGTGAGGGGGGTTAATTTATCACGTGCATTGTTGAATGTGCAAGTGAAGTAGGCAAGGGCTTTATCTATGGCTGGGGCGTATTTGATTGGGGACCAATCACACTGAGCTAAATGTCTCTTTAATTTAGTGAGGCCTCCAGGTTGAAGACAGCGTTGGGTAAAACTGCTTGGTTGGGATGTTTGCCGCTGACATGACCTAGTGAAGAGGATGGGGGAGTGATCACTTAATCAGGAAGTACAGTCAGGTTTGAGATTTTGTTTGGACGATTGGTGAGTAGTAGGTCGATCAGGGAGCTAGTTCCATTCCTGGAATTCCTCCAGGTTGACTGATTAACTAACTAGGCCAGGTCTAGAGCAGCATGGGTGTCTTTTATTGAGGAGGCCGAGCTCGACAGCCAGTTCACATTAAAATCTCCTACTATAATGTGCTCAGTTTTCGGAGGGAAGCTGGAGATATAGTTGGCCAGGGAATGAAAGGCTGGGATTTGATTTCTAGGTGGGATGTAAGCCACGGTAATAGTTACAGGGCTCTGGAGGGGTCTGGTGTGAGTTTTATTGTCAGGGCTTGTGCCCCGTGATCCAGTGAGGGAGCCGGTTGGTTTTGGCATAAAAGGGAGTCTCAGACGTAAAATACACACTCCCTTCCCCGTTTGCCAATTCTGTCAGCTCTAAAAAGTGTGAGGCCAGGGAGAGCAACAAATGTGTCAGGGGTCTTATTTGACAGCCAGGTTTCTGTGAGAGCAAGCACATCTGGCTGATGCTGTAGCATCCAGCATTGTAGTGATGCCAACTTTTTGGGCAAGCTGCAAATATTCATAGCACTCTAGCCCTTGTCTTCCACTGAGTAAGGAAGGGAACAGGAAATTTGAGGAAGAGATCTGGAAGGCATCAGCCAAAGGAGAGGTGTTGATGTGCTCTGCTTTACTAGTCTCAAGGTCCACAGAGACCCTTGGGCGCCAGGTCCTTCTTCTTGGTAAAGTCTGCCTTTTGAACGTTTTAATACCTGATGGCTTGGGCCTGATTAGCCTCTTCTGTGATGAGGGAGAAGGTGACCCAGTTATAGTCACTGTCTCCCACTGGTTCCATGACATTCACACTGGAATACATTAGATGCTGAAAATTAATTTATTCGGCCAGTATTTTAACCAAAGCATGTCTCTCCTGGGACTGCTGTGTCTCAAACTGGCAAAATCAGAAATTAAGAAACTTGCCAACTAGAATAAGAAAGGTGGCTATAAAGTTACAATTTATAAAGGAGATAGGGCATGATTTTCACATAGTTAACTGCCCTCCCATCTTCCTTTCAATGACAGTTATGTATTCTGATATGATTTGCCAATTTTTGATAAATAAATAATCAAGCATTGGGGTGCTCTCATATCTACATAGAGTTCCACTCTCCTCACCACCTTCTGCTTTCTTTTCATATTTCTAAAGCATTCTGTGACATCAGTAACACCATTCCATGCCATTCATCTGAAAGGCCTGGAACAGAGTTATTGATGTCATAGAATGTTCAAGAAATATGAAAAGAGAGAGAGAGAGAGAGAGCAGCAACTGCTGAGAAGATAGGGATTCAGAGAAGTTATGAAGACAACACAATTAGATTATTGATTTACCAAAAAATGTCAAAAACATATTAGAATATTGGATACACACTAAAAAACATGAGTGCATTTGGAGGTGTAAAAAATGTTTCCCATCACCTTTAAATTTATTTTTCATGTCCCCCAGGCCCCTACCTAGCTGCCATCCATCTGCCTCCCATGAAATCTTGGTTTACTCCCTACGGGTGAGGAATGGGGTGATGTAAATATATCCCGGAGTAGGCCAAGTGTCATGCAACTGACAAGGCTGGGGGGACTGGCCTGGATGTACCAGGGTCTCCGAATGCTGGGACAAAGAGAGAGACAGCGGTGCACTGAAGTTGGTTGGTATAAAGGTGCCGGCCACTAAGCACCAAAATGAAAACCACAATAACAGCTGCACAAAACAGGAGGCAGTGAAAACAAATTTAATAACAGAAGCTACAAAGCAGTAGAACACCCTATGCACATTCACCGACAGGCTTCGTCAGGGGACATGCATGGTGTTAACAAGCACCCATGAATACTTGTGTTTATGAATATTCATAAGTTAATTAACGTAATGTGGAAAACACACCTGCTAGACTTAGGAACATGCAAATGTGAACATTATAATTATATAATTGCTAAACATGTTGACAATGTGTTATGTAAAATAATTACTGCATGAACAATTAAAAACATTTAAATGCGAATAATAAAACGTCATTGGTTAAAAACATTGTTCCCTAAACAGGTCCAGATAATACAGCTCCAGAAGATACTATAGCCTGCAAAGGCAACGTGCAAATAAATACAGTGAAAACAGTGAAGGCAAAGGAGAAAAAATTCTTAAGAGCTAGCTTTGAACTAGATGATAAATCAGGGGCCAAACGGTTACAGGAAACACATTGGCTCATGTGCCAAGACTGTGCCACCGTTCCAAATTTTAATAATTGCACTGTTTGTCATGGTTTAGCCCCTAATTTTTTTTTTTTTGGTTTATGTTGTCCCATCCAAACTGGACAAAGCCATGGAACTCTTTTTTTTTTTTTCTTGGGGGGGGAGTTAAATGCACATGGCCCAAGAAAAAAGATTTTTATACCAATATTTTGATGCTGGTCATTAAAGCTAGCACGCGAAAAACTGTCTGACAGATCTTCATCAGGGGTATCTCAGTCATCAGGTCACACCGTAGAGACTTCACCATCAGTGAAGCAAGATCCACATGGAAGATGTTCAGCAGTACAACTAAGGCCACCCACACCGTTGATGTCATCAGCCCTATAAAGGCGTGAGCAGCCCACTTCCTCCTCAGATCTTTCCCGACGTCCACTCAATCGCATGGGTCTCTGCAGAAGCTCCAAAACAGTGTTCACACCTTTTTTGCCAGTGGCTTTTTCTCTTTATATTTTTTAGAATCTCTTTTATTAAAGAGATTCCTTCAACCTGTTTATGTCAAGAGTTAACCTTTCGACTTCTCTTTTCTGTCGCTGCCACTGAGGAAGGAAGTTTGCCTCCACAGAAGAACATTCTCTTTTTGTCTGCTGTCTTGGGCCAGATCACGAAGTTTCTGACTGTGAGCTCTGCCAGAAGTTTAATCAAACAACTCACGGGTGACACAAAGGCTATAAAAAAAATGTCCTGATGGATCAACAGGTAGCCCATTCCGGGCAGGGATTCTCCAGGGTCCCAGCCCCTCAGTCACCGACAGGGTCATCGAGCTTCCAGGCCTCAAAGGCCCAAGACAACTCCTTGGGGAAAAGTCATAAAAAAGGCAGAGATTGTGACCCCCCGGTGCTCTGATATCGTTCCCCAGTGGTCTCTTCTCCTTGCTGTGGGGGATCCTCATCAGCAACAGCTGCATCAATGCACAAAACCATTGTCCAGGTCTTTATGCCCACCAGACCCATACTGACAGTGCCCCAACCAATTCCCTGGGCAGTCAGTCATCGACCTCTGGGTCATCGGCCCCTCCTTCGTCAACAGCCCCCTGTTGAAACTTGACCCTCCCCCCCCCGGGCCACAGGCTCTTCAGATTCACAGGCCCATCAGGCAGGTTGTCGGTTCCTGTGCTGTCAACTCCCCCATTGACAAATGTTATCAATTTAAACAACATTTTAATGAAATTCATTTTGGTGATTGTGCAGCAGCTGGGTGCATACAGGCCCATCTAGCTGATGCCATCAACGGTGGCTTCATCAATGATGTCTACTCATCGGCAGTGGGAGGCTCCCTTCAAGCCATCATGAGCACATCTGATGCTGGACTAGGACCTGGAAGAGGACATCGAGGAGTAGTACCATCCAGACCTTATTCTTCCTGATGAGATGAAGAGGAAGAAGTCCTGATCTCTGGCAGGTCCACAGCTTCCTCTTTCACGATTCTGTTAAATACACTCCCAGATTTCCTCCTAAGGACCTCACATTTTTTAATGTGATGAAGCAGTTGTCCTCAGCTGTGGGCTTCCACACTGAGGAAGAGGATGTCACCAGGAACGAACTTGTAGACTTCCTGGAGATCCCAAAATCTCCCCCAAAGATCATTCCTCCTATCCTTCCTGCCTTGAGGAATGTAGCCATGGCAGCCTGACACAGACCAGTCACAGTGCCAGCTAAGGCCTGTAGGGTGGATAAACTTTACCATGCCCCCCCATGGGTTCCCCTGCTATACTGCCCAGACCAAAAAAAGACTTAGTGGTCTTTAAGGCAGCCCGTGACAGATCTAAGGTGTCCAAGTTCCTTAGCTTTCTCCCCCTAGATAAAGAATCTCGCAGAATTGACCTCTGCTGTAAGAGGGTATATGCCTCCTCCACCCTGGGTTTGAAGATTGCAAACTACCTGTCTCACATGGTAAAGTACCAAAATTCTAATTGGAAGAAGGGCAAGGTGGCCATCCAGGCCCTTCCAGATGGCACACAGAAGCAAGAACTCCTTCAGTGCCTCCAGGCAGCTGCAGACATTAGTAAACACATCCTCACGGCCCTCTATGATATGGCTGACACTAATGCCAGGGCTGCTACCATGGGCATATGCCTACATAGGCACTCCTAATTGAGGGGTCTGGGTTTGCCGCTGATGTTCAGCAGAAGGTGCTTAATGCCCCTTTCAATGGCACTAAGCTGTTTGGTCCTGACGTCCAGGACACTGTCAATGATCTGAAAGCCTCTGGCGGGGCACTTAAGTCTATTCACTCTCTCTGTCATACTCAGCCGAGAGGTAGAGGTAGCCATTCCTTTTGCAAAGTGACCAATAGGCCCAATGCAGCCTCTCACCCCCAAGGGAAGCACAGAGCCCCAGCTGCCTTGCCCACCTCCTCCAATGCTGGAGCTATGGCCAAGCACCCCAGAAGTGAGGGACCAGTCCCTGTGGCTAGATCCATCTCTGCTTGACTCCTTGCCAGACACCCCGGTCTTGGACCAGGGAGCGGTTGTCAGAGGTTGGTTCTTCCTCCATCTGAATCAAGGGAGAACCATAACTTCGGATGCATGGATTTTGCAGAGCATTGAATGGGGGCGCACCCTGGAGCTCATCGTGTAGCTTCCAGAAACCCCCTCCCTTGCCCTCCAGTTACCCCCAGCTCAGCTGTCTGTTCTCTGGGAGGAGGTACAGTCCCTTCTGTACAAGCAGGTCATTGAGCCAGTACCCAGGCTCCAGAGAAGTAAAGGGTTTTAGTCCAGATTTTTCCTGGTCCCCAATGTGGAGGAGTTGTGGGATAACAGATGGACCAGACACCGAACTTCAAGTTCAACACACAATTTCTGTGCGATGTGTATTTAAAATACAGCAGATAACCTTAAGCAATGGTGTATCCTTTCTTCAGTACATCAGTTTGCAGCAACAGACTATGTATGTTCTTTCTCTGCACTTAGCACCTACTGACACTGATCTCTGATCTAACTCAGCAGTTGAGATTCAGCCTCCACCCCATGCGGGCTTTGTTTGCTTGGGTAGTGGTGGCTCAAATAAAAAAAATAAAAAAACAAGTGAAAAACAAAGAACCTCAGTGCAAAATCACTGAAACAAGGGTTACCCCAAAGGGCATTGACAATAAGCCAAGTTTCAAAGAAACACAACATCACACATACTTCCATAATGCAAAGCATCATGAGATATATGCAGCTCATCAAGACATTTCAGACTTGTTCAACTTACAGCAATTTACATGCATTTTGAATAGCACAACTAACTTAATTTCTATAATAGTCCCCTAATACTTTTTACCATTATCAAAAACATCTAGTGCCATGGTATTTTCAACATTTACAGGTTTCATAAACATAAAGTATATACATCAAGGTATTTTATGACATAGTGCTATTACATACTAAATCCAACAATGATAAACACAACCTGTTTTACATACGCTTGGAGGTCACTACAATAACCTCCCTGTACGAGGACCTGAGAGGGAAAAGGAAAATTAAAGAGGACGCTATAGCATAGTCAAGAAAGGGAAGGGGGTGCCCATAGGTGGCCAACCTTAAGGACTAGAAATTGTAAAGAATAGATTAGGCTAAGAAATAGAAGAAATGTTGCAAGAAATTTAAAAAAAGGTCATTCCTCAAGAGTGGTAGGAGCCGCCCGGTGGCGCTGAGGGTTGAGGCGCTGGTCGCTACACCTGCCACACCGGGCGACCCGTTCGGGAATGAGCACGAAGTTGTCGGGGTCGAGCGGGAGGAGATGGATAGAGCGTCCGAGGACTGCTCTCCATCTCTGGGTGGGATTCGGGCGGCCGGTGCTTGCCTGACCAGCGGAGGCTGGGGATCAACAACACGCAGCCGCAGAGACAGGGGGGGGCAGGGACGTGGCAGACGCTGATTCGATGGCGGCCGATGACGTGAGCGCGTGATATTAGGGTCAGCCGGGCGGCCATTGCACGCCATGCCTCGGCCGGGAGAAAAATTCGGGAAAAAATGGAGCCGCAGCACGATAGCCGCCTGCCGCCGCCGGAGGCCGCCTCCCTGGCATGGACCCATTCTGGTGGGTTGAGTCGCCCCCACCACCCTGCCGCAAGGGTGAGTCGGAGGTGCTGAAGGGAGGGGGTCTCATGTCCAGGGATGGCGCCGGAGGAACGTCGGAGTGGGGAGGCTCCTGAGAAATAACACCGGGAAAAAAAAAAAAAAGAGTGGTAGGAGCTCCCTGTCACACCCAAAAAGACCAGAGATTTGAAGACCATTCTAGACCTAAAGGACCTCAGTCTGTATGTTCAGTACAAAAAGTTCTGGAAGGTAACTTTGTCAGGCCTGGTGCCGCTCCTCAAAACGGGAGATTGGCTATGCTCACTGGACATGAAGAATGCTTACCTGCCCATATTGGTCTTTCCTCCATTTTGCCTTTCAGGATGAGCATTATCAGTTCAAAATGCTGCACTTTGGCTTATCTTCTGTGCTGCAAGTCTTTACCAAGTGCTTAGCTGCAATAGCAGCAGCTCTCACGGGGGGGGGGGTCTGTATGTTTTCCCTTATCTGGATGATTGGCTCCTAAAGGCCCTGTACAGGGAACAGCTTCTGCTGACTCTGGAGAGAACTCTCCAGCTGTTTCACTCCCTGGACATCACTGTCAGTCTGCCCAAGTCAGTTCTCATACCATCCCAAAGGCTGCAGTATATATAGGGACGGTTCTGACCTCGGCACAGGGGAAGGCCTTCCTGTCTCAAAACGGGCAGAGTATCTTATAGCATAAGCTCAGGAAGTCACTCAAAGCAGTTATATTCCTGCCAGGGTATACCTGATTGCTGGGTCTGCTAGCAGCCACCATTCCCACTGTTCCACTTGCCAGGCTGCATATGTGCACTTCCAGTGGACCCTCTGGGTACAGTGGGGCCGATGCATGGACAAGCTAGATCACCCTATCCTGATCTCTTCTCCATTCCACACGGTAATGCAGTGGTAGATGGACCTCTTGAATCTGCTTCAAGGTGTCCTATTCCAAATCTCTTCCCCACAACAGATCCTCACCACGGATGCATCCGGCTGAGTTGGGGAGTGCACCTGGGTCCCTTCCAAACCCAAGGATCTTGGTCCTACGCAGAGACCTCCCTGTTATAAAAATGTTGCTCATCTTTTAAATCAGAGTTATCACTCAGTTGTTCCACATTAATTCACATGTTGTTATGATGGGACAAAATGTCATTATGTAAATCACTGATGCCCAGTGGGCTGTGGTTGGATGTTACTTCAACATCATGTGTAACAGTTTCTCCCACAAAAGGTGCATTTTGGGTAATTATGATCCAACAACTGAGTCAAGCTTGTCTCAGGGCTCCCCACTTAAGTATCGAGGGCTTCATTTGGCACCTCAAATTTCCTTTCTAGGTTTCTGAATTCCAATAATTGCACTTTAAATCTACTTTTCTTTAAAGTTTATAAATGTCTGCCACTAGGTAAAATCTGTTCACATTGGTGCTGGGGACAAACGTGAGCTCTTTACTAAGATCTCCAACCTGTTCTTCAGTTAAATGTTGAGAGGGAATGTTCAGAACCTGTGTTTTCATTGTTGGCTGCTGGCTGGTTTCCCCATGATCATCTGCCCACTTTCAGTATTTCTTTCTTTGCCCTTCTTGTTGTTCTTTCCTTTTTCCCCGTCCCCCGCCATTTTGTCCCTTGGTGTTGAAGTTTGTGGTTGTTTGGGGGGAGGATGTTGTATGATATTTCTAAATCTGGTTCCTCTAAAAAAATTGACTCCTCTCCGATCAGTGGGCTTGTTTTGAGTTCATGTGGCTTGAACTAGGGTTTCTGAGTAGGCTTTTGTTCCGTCTATTCTGTGATCTTGAGCATCCCCTTCTCGAGGCTACGACCTCTTTATGCCATGAAAACACATTACCAGCTTCATAGTCTGCTTTGTCCTGATGAAACCTGGACCTTTTACACTCTTTGACGTCTAGCTCATGTTTATTAACTTTCTCGGTTAGAGCCATCTCAGTTGGGGACATTTTTCATGACTTCTGTGCTTTTTCTAATTCCCTATTAACTTCCGTGAGGGCATATTTAGTGTGCTTGTATGATCTCTTGTCCTGCTCTAGGAGAATATCAGTTCAATGGAGCAGACTTCAAGGGCTTTCTCCCATCTTAGCTTCAAACCTTCATCTAAATTACCAGACGAGGGGGAGTTAGCCTGTCTTAGGCCTCGTGGTACTCTGAGCTTTTCTTATATTCAGTCAGGGTGACACCATCAAATCTAAGATTAATTTCTTGTAGCTTGAACTTCTCTAATTTAGCAAAGAGATCAGAAAGTTTGGTTTGATGTTCAGGTATTGTTAAATCATCACTTGTTAGACCTGTTAACAAGGACTTACATTCCATATTGCCATGTAGATTCAGTAAGTTGAACGGATCTTCAGCAGAATGACCTGCTCCCTCTGCCTGGAAGATTTCTTCCTCCATCTCAATCCTGTCGAATTACTCCCCGCTGATGGCCATTCAGGCATCTTGATAGTCACTGTGAAACCTGTATTCCAGCTGGGTGCTTCGGGGAAATCCAAAAATCCCTCTGTATTAGCAAGCAGTGAAAATCTCAGCCAGGAAAAGATGTTGACTATGACCAGACCAGACAAATAACCCGGAAGCTGGGACCGGAGCTGTTTTTTTGTATTTTTCTGTTCCTTCCTGGTCCACTAGACGTCATTGGTATCCAAGGAGGACCAATATGGATGCTCGCACCATGCATGCAAAGCTCAGCTTTTTGGCTGACATCTTCCCCCTCCCATTTGGCATCCTTAGCTGCAGTGCCGCCTGCGGTCACCAAGGTGGCAGTATTGCAGTGAGGACAGTGCTCTCCTTCCCTGGAGGAGAGCATCTATAGGACACTCAGTCCTCCTTCCTTGGCCAGCCCCAGATGACCCAGTCTTATTCCCAAACCTGGGCTGCTGGGATTGCAAGTGTTAACTCAGCTGCTGCACTGGATGGGCCTGCGCACAACTGTACCTTCAACTGGGAGGGTGGAGGAGTGGCACCCTACACAGCTGATACCAACACCAATCTGTTGTCAGCTGGTATGGGATGCACAGTTGCTGTGTGGCCCTCACTTGTTCCATCCAGGAGCTGAGCACTTAACTTTGCTATGTACCTAGCCCCCCTTGCAAGTCCCAGGATGGAAAGTACTAGTCCGCATGATACCTCACATCACCCAGGTGGCAACTGATGTCACAGAACAATTTATTCAGTTCTTATCAAGCCTTTTTTTTTTCCTCTACTTTACTTATCCTCCCCAGTCAGGTGTCGCGAGTGCATTTCCATGCCTTTAAGGTATATCTCTGTCCAGCCCCACTGTTACCATTTTTTGTACTCCCATTGGTTATCCCATATGGCAAGACTGGAGAGGAGGGTAGGTGTCTCTACTATGACTCCCCGCAGCACAATTCAGTGAGAGAGCAACCAGTATGGGTCCAGAACAAGCTGCTGCCAGCATGAAGATCGCCACCATTTTTCCTCCTGGATTTGTCACTTCTGCCCACCACCCTCGTACTAATAATAATAATAAAATGTATTTGTTTAGCGCTTTTCATATTTCAAAGTGCTGTACAGTCAGAATAAAATCAGCATACAATAAAATAAAGACAGTACAGAATACGCTTTCCCCCACAAGAAAGTCTTAAGAGTCCAGTTAAAACACCCCACCATCCCACACTCCCTAAGCTGATGAGGCAGAGAATTCCAGAGGGTAGGTGCCACAAACCCAAAAGCATGTGCACCAGATGATTTTAAACTTACCCTCGGAATCTCTAGCAACCCCTCATCAGCTGAGTGGAGCTGTCGCAGAGGGGAGTAGGGCACCAGGAGCTCTGTCAAGTAATTGGGGCCCTGTCCATGTAGGGCTTTGTAAGTCAATAGACCTACCTTAAAGGTGATCTGCCACTGAATAGGCAGCCATTGTGGATCGCGCAGCACAGGGGTAATATGAGTTCTTCTTGATACCCCAGTCAACAAATGTGTTGCCGCGTTCTGCACTAGCTTCTAGCGGCAGATATCAACCCCAGGAAGCCCTAAGTAAAGGGAGTTACAGTAATCAAGGCGCGATGTCACAAAGGCATGGACCAGAACAGGAAGGTCCCTGGGCAAAACAAACTGCCTAATCCTAGCAGTGTTCCTAAGATGATAAAAGGCCAGCTTGACGACTGCCGACACCTGATGATGAAGTGTCAGACCATCGTCAAGCACCACTCCTAGGTTATGCACTTGTTCGGAGGTGAGAATCTGGGCCTCTCCCAAGATTAAACTGGAGGGGAGTCCAGTTCCCAACCCCTCTGTCCTGCGACCTTGGTCCACAACCAGAACCTTGGTCTTTCCTGGGTTCAACTTTAAGCCGCTGGTACTCATCCAATCTTGGATTTCTGTGAAACAGCTGTTCAGTACTGAGATAGCACTAACCTGGTCGGTGGTAAAAGACAGGTAGAGCTGGGTATCATCAGCGTAGCAGTGAAACCTCAGCCCATACTGTCTTACAGTGTCTCCAAGAGGCAGTATATATACTGTGAATAACATGGGGGACAGCACCGAACCCTGAGGTACCTCACTAGGCAGAGAGAAAGCCCCAGAAGAAAAAATACCCGAAACAACTCTCTGTGATCTACCAGCGAGGAAAGATGTAAACCATCTGAGAACTGTACCAGACAGCCCACAGATGAACCTCAGACGTTCGAGCAGAACCCCGTGATCCACAGTATCAAAAGCTGATGATAAATCAACAAGAACCAAGATGGAACGATGTCTCCTATCTCTTGCCATCAGGAGATCATTGAGCACCCGAACCAGAACAGTCTCAGTACTATGTCTCTTACGAAAACCTGATTGGAGAGGTTCATTTAGATTATGGATGGTTAAATGGTTATCCAGTTGAGCCTCCACAACTTTCTCAATAACCTTCCCCACAAAAGGGAGGTTAGAGATAGGTCTGTAGTTTGCTAGGTTATCTGGGTCTAAAGAAGCTTACTTCAGGAGGGGTCTCGCCACCCCCATTTTCAGGGAGCTGGGAAACTCACCCAAATCCAGAGAGCACTGGACAGTCTGAGCTAAGACTGGGCCAATGATGTCAATACAACCCAGAATTAGGGAAGTAGGGCCAGGGTCTAAACTACAGCAAGTGGGTCGCATCACCTGGACAATCCTCATAATATCCACGAACTCTGGCAGCTCAAAGGTACTCCAAGCTCTGTGACATAGCACTCATCACCAGCAACACCCATAGAGTGGAGCTGGAGGCATTCATGCCTGAAGTCTGCCACCTTATTCACAAAGAAGCGAGCGATCACATCACAATCCTTTTGTAAAAAAAAACCAATGGAACTGCTGACAGACTGGGTTGCACAGTCTGTCAACAGTCCTGAAGAGTTGGGCCAGTTGGTTCCGTGTGACAGCTATTTCCCTGGACAGGAATTATGCCTTCTTACGGGAAATTAATGTTTGATAGAGTTTATAATGCTCTAACAAAATAAGGTGGTCGGCATCTAAGGCTGTCCTCCACCAACAGCGCTCCAACCTACGCCGTTGTTTCCACAACTCCCTTAGAGACCCATCAAACCAAGGGACCCCAGGGCGACACGGAAGGGGGCGAACACGGGCAGGAGCAATTAAATCGAGAGCTGTAGAAACGGTCTTGTTATAGGCCGCAACTAGCTGCTCAGGACCCATGTTAGTTTCGTCAAATAGCGAGAGATCAGTTACCGCCATCAGGTCATCAGGGACCACTTCCCATAAGGGGCGGTAACTGACCATCTCCACAGGGGCCGACCTACCTGGGTGGCTGAAAAATTTAACCCAACAGAGCAGTGGTCGGACCAACCGACTGGTTCCACCACCAAGTTGGAGGCCACGATCCCCAGGAGGAAGACTAGATCAAGAGAGTGACCACCCTTGTGAGTAGCTGAGGAAACGACCTGTGTGAAGTCCAGGGATATCATCGACTGGAGGAAGTGTTGACCAAAAAGAGAAGCTTCGTCGTCGACCCAGGCATTGAAGTCGCCCAGAACCATCAATCTGGGCGACTCAAATGTCATGTCGGCAACAAAATCTATAACTTCCTGCAGGAACAGCTTCTCATCACTTGGTGGATGCTAGATGAGAGCTATCCTGCACCCCACACCAGCCACCACAGTGCACTCGAATGACGTAGCCTCCTCTACTGGAACATTTGTTAGGCCCAATTTGGTCTTGAAACAGACAGCAACCTCCCCACCCCCAACCCCCGCGGTCCAATCTCAGGCAATGTAAAACCGAATACCCGGCTGGAACAGCTGCCTCTAAAATAGGGACAGCTTTTCCATCCAGCCAGGTCTCCATAATGCAAACCAGATCTGCCTTTTCAACAAAGTCTGCAATAAGACCAGTCTTGTTGCAGACAGATCTGACATTGCATAACAGCACCTGAGTTGGACAAGATTGGCGAACTGTCCCAATTACTTGCCTCTGACACCGGAGGTGCCCTTGGGTATGGGAACCAGAACAGAATTACCACATTCCAGATACCATTTTGCCCCAGGGTGTCTTCTGGGCCTAACCACCCCTATGGGAGAGCACTAGTCATCTGGACACTGCTGTCCACAACCCCCCACCCACCCTCAACTCCCCCTCCTGTGAACAATTCCCAGCGCCCGACAGCACTGATAGACAGCAGAAGGCAGGAGGGAGAAAATGGGCAGAGGGCGTGGAGAGCGGAGGCCGAATAGTCAAGGACAGGAGGGGCAGGCAGGCACATAATACTAATAAATATAACAAAATAGCAGGGGAAACTCATAAAATAACAAATTCAAGATTCAAAGGAACATGGCAAACACTTAAGAAAACCCTAAAACAATAATTTATCCAACAATCCTTGCCCTAACAAAAATATTAAACTATATTAAACTATCTTAAACTACCCTCCTCCCACTATTAGGTGACTTTGACCCCCCCAAAAAAATAAACAATAATATTCCCCTCTCACAGGATAACACAATCCCCTCTCACAGGATTGAAACAAACAACATATAAAATCCCCCAGCTCTCTCACTGCCAAGGAGGAAAGGAAAAATAATCAGACAATAAAAATAAAACGTACACATAAACATCAAAAAATAACATAAATAAATGTAGGCACCCTGGAACTCTCACCACCAGGAGATTAAAACAGAATGAATAAATCTGGGAAAAGTCATCAAACAGTAGGAGGAGCCGTAGAAAAAGTTCAAAACAATAAATCCAAATCCAAACGAAACATTCGAAGAATCCAGCATAAATAAAGTTATGGAAATTCCATCAATGTCAGAAAGAAACTTCCAATGTAGTCACACGCAGGCTTGATATAATTTCAGGAGCAAAGCCACAAAGTCTCGGAAGGAACAGGAGGAATAGGCCAAGTCCTTAAAAGCGGTGCTCCCCTCTTCCCACACCCCCAAAACTGCGTAATAGGTCAACTTACACCACCAGGACCTGCAGCTTCAGATATCCTAGGGCTGAAACACTCGTACCGACCCCAAGATATGTTAGGAGCCCACCACCAATCCCTAATTCCCTAGGGAAAAGTAAGTTAGTTCCTGCTCAGTCCCGAGAGGCTCCCTAAATTACCCAGGCAAAGGGGGGGGGGAGCCTTTCACCACCAGACCACTACCATGGCCCAGCCTCCAAACACACAGCTCAAGAAACAGTTTAAAATAAAATTGCTGGAAAGAAAGGGCTCTGATCAATTAATCAGACCCTCTGACTCGCAGTACTCCGGTCCATCTCACTCACAATACTCCTGGAAAGCCACAGTCGTCTCTTCAACCAGTATCGTAAATTGTGTCCTTGGAGAGAGCCCTAGTCCCAGGTCTTTATGTCCAGTGGAGCAGGTGCATCAAAACAACAGGACAAAAGGTGAATTCAAAATCCCAAGTAAAAGGGGGACTTCCAGAGACCACTCTCCGTTTCTTCGTGTCTCCGTTTCACTAACACCATCTCACTAGCTCCCACTCTTGTAACCAGTATTAATTCCGACACATGACTGTTGGCTCCAACACTCACAAAACTTTTCTTCATAAGCGTACACTCTGGGGATGTAGCAAAATATTGCAGAACAAATGCGGCATCAAAAACGACCATAAAACAACACAGTTTGATGCTTTCCCGAGAAATGTTCGAGACAGCTGCTAGTTGCAACACTACAAACATACACTGAAAAATCGGCAAATAAACAGCTAAACGCTGAACGCAGCTACAAAATCGACCGCAAATGACCACAAAAACAAAATAAGATAAAATAAAAATACAAACAAAAATTAAAACAAATTAAACACAAGGGCAGTAACAGGTGATAGGGCTAGTCCAGCATGACCGCCATCTTTACATGCAAAAGAAGAAATAAGGCAATAATCCAAAAGTTTCAAACACCAATGTTTTTACTAGGTGCCATGTATCAAAGCAGTTTCCAGCAATAACAGTAACACCCCAGTAGGTCATGGTAGCATATTGCAAAACAGGGACTCTTCCCAGGAACCTTGCCCCTGCCCTCCCCAGCTGGCAGTGCTGCTGCGTACCAGTGTCTCCCCTCCCCAGCCAGCAACCTCCCCAGCTCCTGAGTTTGCTTCCCAACCTGGGTTGTAGGAATGGGAGTGTGGCACTCTTACCCTCCGGGCCACTGGAAGCCTCATTCAGGCATTGAGTTTCACTGGTTGTAGTTAGCTTTACTGACGTAACTGTAGCTAGAGTTGCTTCTGAAAGGATCAGATATCTTCAGATACTGGCAGTAAATTTTCTGAATACTAAATATATCGAAAATCGTTGCATCCAACTCAAATTGTGTGCTGGATAATTCACTGGATCAGATTTTGCCAATCCTATAAACTCTTCAGTAGTCTAGTATACAAATAATTGTTAAAGACAAAGTTAAAGGTCCCATTTGCTAGTTAAAAGGCTCCCACCTTCAGCCTTCCACCACCCGTGATGCTAAATATTTTTAGGGCCCTTGGGCCCATTATAGAATGTTCATCTTTTCCCCCACCCACATGCAGTCCTATAGGCCCAACTTTACAATTTTTGAGCCTCTGACCAGTTTCCACAAGATTGGGGGTGGGCCTCCCTGGTGTCAATCAGTCCAGGTGAGTGGATGAAGTCTGACTCTGCTGCTTTTGCCATAGCTGAGCCTGGCCTAGCATCTGAGAGGCAGCTCTAAGCCTATGTGGGACCAGTATAGGCTCTAGCAGAGTCAGACTTGCATTCAGCACATTGAAATATTAACAAGCATTATCCTTAAATCCTCCTCACACCTGACTGATGTTTATTAGTGACCCCCCACTCTTGTGAAAATGAGTGAGGGGCTCCAAAATTGTAGATGGGTCTCGTTGGCGATACAGGGAGGGCCTTGCCATGTCGAAGTTAAGGTTCTCTGGTTTAAAGAAGCTTGTTAGATTAGTCACCTCCCACTGTTGAACCTGTGCTGATTAGCATCTGTCATGAGAATGCTGTAAAAATAATGTTGTTCTTGTTGTCTTGATGGTTTACATTTTACAGAAAAATACAAAGTATTAAATAAATAATATATATATATATATATATATATATATATATATATATATATATGTATATGCAATGCAGGTGAATCAACTGTTAAAGATAATGGGGTTTTATTCCAGTTAAGATACATTCCAAGAAGTGGAACTCACAAGGACATGATAGCAAATCAACTAAAATAGATTTTGCTTAAAATGCAGGCTTTGGAATCATGCAAAGATGCAGGCTTGGTGAAATCGCTTGGCGTGTCAAACTTCAACCGCAGACAGCTGGAGAAGATCTTGAATAAACCTGGACTCAAATACAAACCAGTCTGCAATCAGGTAATGCTGAGGTCTGGTTCGGTCAGGGGTCTGTGTCTGCCAGCACTGGACCAATACTACAGACTTCCCGCTAGGTTCTAGTGAAATCACAAAACAAAAAGGTTACTGCTTGCCCTGTGACCACTGTCCAATACCGTATTGGCAAATATCTTTAGTCTCCTGAAACGTCACAGTGATGTATTGTATAGACTGCATACAAGTAGCTTTGCAGTGCATTACCAGCTCGTTACCAGCCAGAAGAGATCATTTGTTTCTGACTTCTTAAAATGTTTATTTTCATTGTGAATATATTGCTAATGCAGTGCCTGCAACAAAATGCCTTGTAAAATGGAATGTACAAGCTCACTTGGAACACATTTTAAGCTCACTGCTGTCAGTGCATTGCAGTTCAAATCACGGCTCATTTATTACCAGCCAAATGCTTAAATGCAGTCTGTTTTGTGATTCTACAATCATCACAAAGGGTACAAGAAGGTGCATTTGTTCTGACGGGGGGGTGGGGAATGCTGGAGGATTCTAATATTGTAATATTTGCATCAGTTCATCCTTCAGGGAACAGCCATGTTAGCAGGGGATATGTAGTAATAAGACCTGACAGGGCATGGGGTATTGTTGGATACCCACACGCCTGGGGGCATAGTGAGGCCCAATGTCACAAGCAGAGAGCCTTTCAGACCTTGAAAATGCATGTATCCACCAACACCTCAAATACAGTTCCACCCTTCACCCCCCCAGTTTCCTCCATCCTTCCTGCCTAAACTAAGTGCCAACAGCACTTCATGCCCTTTTCAAATTGCTGCCATCTGCACTTTAATGCTGTGTGTAGCAGTGCCGTGTTCATATGTCAGTTGTGTTCCAGTTTGCACTTACATTACTTGTTGCTATTCCGATGCATTACTTACTGTAGCTCATCTTGTTCTTTTTGTTGCTACTTAATTGTTTAACTAACATTTCTAGGGACGTGGATATGTTGTTCAATCCACACTGTCTGGCAGGTTTCTTGCCGCTTTAAATCTTGCCAGAAGGTCTTCAAGCTGGCTCTTCCCACCCACCCAGGTGGTAAAACCCTCAGCTCTGCCCCATGATGCCAGATCTTCCTTACCGCTTGGAAGCTCAGATTGCCTCCTTAGCGCTCTGCGTTTTAGGCCTGGATCCAAACTCTTTGGGTTTTCCTAAACTAATTTTAAAATTTACAAGACTGAGGTCTTCATCTTCCCTCGCAGCTGCGATGGAAAAATCAACTCTTGGCTTCCGTCGGTACCATTGTGGGTAGAAGATGTCTCAGACTGATCCGCACTCCACATGCGTTTACTGCCTGGGGCTTGACCACGATTCGCAGGCCTGCAACTTGTGCAAGTCCTTTTCAGCTTCAGTCTTAGAGGACCACGCTGCCAGATTACAACTCAGGCACCCCGAAAAACAGTACCCGCCGGTGAAGTCTAAGGAGGGCCATTGGGCGGTGTCCACAGTGGCGGGCTCCATGAAGCAGCTGGAGCAGTGATCGCCCTCAAGGAGGAGGCGGCCCAGGACGCATCTTCTTCCTCCTCGGCTACGGCATTTATCCCACTCTCCTTGGGCTCTTCCTACACTGCTTATTTTAAGGAGCTTTGTCAGTCCCTCTCCACTAAGGGAGAAGGGCCATTGGGACATACCAGTCGGTCCAAGAAGAAAGATCCAAGAGGTAAGTCCCACCATCGATGTTGGTGGGAGCGGGAGAGATCCCCTTCACCGGACTGTCGATTCTCGACTTCGGTCGAGGTTGCAGCTGCGGTCACTGGCTTTTCGGTGTCCCCATCAGGTCAGCCGGCCGAGACGCCCATCGACGCAGTCAAGATTTTTCTCGACCCATCGGATGGTCTGTCGACTGGAGAAGCCGACAGCCCTTCTTCACCAGTTCCCCCTGTCGTTATCGAGGACTTGCCTGTGCCTCCTGTGCGGAAGTCCCTGGTTAAGGCCCCTGAACTGAGGGAGGGGCGGGTTCCCCAGTCCCCTCTCTGACCCATCCTCAGTGCCCTCAAAGGTCTCTGTCTCGGTCCTCTTCCAGGTCCAGCCGGTCCCGCCGACATCGGCGGTCTTGGCACCATGGAAAGCGGCGTCGCTGCTCGTCCTCTTCGGAGGATAGGCTCTGGCGTAAGTTATGTCGGCGCTATGAGGACTTTATGTGGCAGCAACTTTTGTTGACCAGTAATAAACCGACTCCGTCACCTTCTCCGGCCATTAAGTGGCTGTCACCGGCGCGGCTGAAACAACCCCTCATTGTAGTCGAGGAGCCGATCCCAGCGCCGGTTGTTCAGCCGAAACCAGCTGCTCCACCCATTTTGGTGGAACTTCTGCCTCCACAACTGAAGACTGGGGCCCCGACCAAGGATTCTCAGTCGGGTCAGGGCTTTCCCCATAGGTTGTTGGTCTCCCTCACTCCCGATCAACCTTAGCAGGTGGAGGGTGGCTCAGGCGCTCGGCAGCTGTTCGAAGACTCCTCGGAGTCTGATGACGACTCCTCCCTGTTCTCCAAGCCGCTTGACCTGGAATCTGCAGGGGGCCAGTCGGTGGATGAGAGCCCATCCTCATTTCTGGGTATGCTTCGACTCATCTCAGAGTCTACTGGGATGCAGCTCAAACCCATTCAGAAACGGGCCAAGTATCCCCTTATGGAGATACTGGACTGAGGGGATTCCCCTACGGAGGCCTTCCCAGTGGCCGAAGCCATTGTGGGCCCAGCCCTGGAGTTATGGCAGCGACCAGCGTCTTGTCCTACGCCTTCGGCTAGGATGGCTCGCAAGTACGCGGTCCCCACCAGTTCACTCTCCATTTCTCAGAGCACCCCTCTACAGAGGGGTTATTGACCGATAGCATTTTCCGATGTTCCGGGAATGCTAGGGACGTGGACAAACTGCCTGATAAGGAATCCAAAAAGCTGGATTACTTGGGGCAGAAGGTTTATGCTTCTTCCTCCCTAGGCCTTTGAGAGGCTAGCTCGGCCGTACTGAAAGCACATTTCTCACACGCCCTTATGGGTTCCCTGGATGAGGTGATTCCTCATCTCCCGGCTGACCTTCAGACAATGGTCAAGCAGGTGTGGGATCAGGGAAGAGCAGTGACTAAACAGCTCCAGACTTCATTGGACGTTGGTGACTCTTGTCCCCAGTCAGTAGCGGCCTCAGTGGCCATGTGCCTCAGAGCTTGGCTGAGGATCTCCACCTTCACGGCGGACACCCAGCACAAGCTGGCAGACGTTCCCTTCCTGGGCACTGACTTGTTCGGGCCCGGAGTGAAAGGCCATCTCCAGAGGATCGAGAAGTCCAGTGCCACCTTGGACTCGGTCACATCTGCCCAGAAGGACAAAGGCTGCCAGCAGCAGTGTAAGCCCTTTCGCCCTTCCACTCCTGCAGCACGTCCGGCCCAGCAACAGGACCAGCAGGCTCACACTTGGCGCCCTAAGGCCAAGTCTGCCACTTCCTCCAGTAGGAAGCCTGGAGGTAAGGGGTCCAGGAGGTCCCTCAGCGGGCCCTTCCTCAAAGCCTGCCCAGTGACGGGTTGAGGGGTGTTGCCTCCAGCCTCGTCACTCTTCCCTGTGATCCCCCCTTGGGGGGACAGCTCCGCCACTTCTTTTCTACCTGGTCTGCTATCACCATGGACTGCTGGGTGCTAGAAGTGGTCATCAGGGGTCTGCCTCTGGAATTCGAGCAGTTCCCTTCCTATCGAGCCGTCACCCCACGGGGGACAACAGGTTCCACAGGCTCTCTGTCAGCTCATCGAGCCTACATTGCCTTGCTCCTCCAGAAGGAGGTGATCAGCGAGGTGGCGGACCCTCCTCCAGGCCCAAGGTTTGTGCCCAGGTACTTTCTGGTCCCAAAATGGACAGGGGGCTTGTGCCCCATTCTCGACCTGCATGACCTGAACAAGTTCCTAAGGCCCGCGCACCTTCAGGATGGTCACTCTGGCTCAGATCATTCCATCCTTGGAACTAGGCATGTGGTTCTGTTCTCTGGACCTTCAGGACATGTTCTTTCACGACCCAATCCATCTGTCTCATCAGCGATTCCTCCACTTCAGAGCAGAGGGATCTCTTTACAAGTTCCAGGCCATGCCCTTCGGCCTTTCTCCAGCTCCCAGGGTCTTCACCAAATGCATGACAGTGGTGACATAATTCCTGCAGCGCCAAGGGTTCCGGGTGTACCCTTACCTGGATGACTGACTGATTGCAGCCCCCTCCAGGTTAGAGGTGGAGCGGTCCAGGGATCTGGCCTTCCAGATCTGCTCTCAGATTGGCCTCCTCATCAACGAGGCCAAATCAGAACTCATGCCATCACAGGTGATTCAGTTCATCGGGGCAGAACTCGACTCTCTTCAAGCCAGAGTGGACAGGGTCGAGGTCCTTTCCTCCTTTGCCCAATCATTTCTGGTTGGGCAATTGCACCCTGACTGGGACTTCCTGTGCCTTCTGGACCTCATGGTGGCCTGCACTAATGTGGTCTGTTGGGCCCGCTGGCACATGCATCCCCTGCAGTGGGGGCTGGCCAGCCAGTGGTCACAGTGCTCCGGTCCTCTGGACCAGCCGGTGACCCAGGAGATGTGGGACGGCCTGCAGTGGTGGCTCGTCTCAGCTCATCTGCAGGAGGGTATCCTGTTTGTCCGCCCGAAGCCGACAGTCACACTAACAATCGACGCCTCTCTGATGGGTTGGGGTGCCCATCTGGGGGAGCTCAGGGCCTACGGCCTCTGGTCCCCTCAGGAGTCTTGATGCCACATCAACCTGCTGGAGCTTCGAGCGGTGCGACTAGCCCTCACCAACTGCGCTCCATTTGTACAGGGTCAGGTGGTTCAGGTCCAGATGGACAACACCACGACCATGTACTACCTCAACCGTCAGGGTGGGATGCACTCCTTGCTTCTGTGCAAGGAGGGTCTCCGCATCTGGTCTCTTGTGATCAGCCTGGAGGCGGATCGCCTTGCTATCCATGTGGCAGGAGCCTCCAACAGTCTGGCCAATGCCCTCAGCTGGATAGGTGCTGCATCTCACGAGTGGTCTCTCCTGCCGGAGGTAGTACAAGATCTGTCCTCCCACTGGGGCACCCCTCAGGTGGACCTGTTCACCACCAGGGAGAATGCGAAGCTGAGGCTGTTTCACACCCACCCCCCTCAGCAGGGCTCGTTGCAGGGGGATGCCTTCATGAGGCCGTGGACCCCCGGCCTCTTCTGTGCCTTCCCTCCATTTTCCTTGATCCACAAGGTGCTTTTCAAGGTGAAGAGGGACAAGGTGCAGGTGATTCTGGTAGACCCAGACTGGCCCCGCTAGTTCTGGTACCCAAATCTCCTCAGCCTCAGCTCCAGGCTTCCAAGGCGGCTTCCAGCCTTCCCAAACCTGATCTCAGTCGACAAGGGGAAGGTTCTCCATCCAGACCTTCAATCCGTGCACCTGACGGCCTGGTTCCTGAGTGGCTAGAGTTCCAGGCCTTGGGCTTTTCCGACGAGGTTCTCAATGTCGTTGAGGTGTCCCGTAAGGAGTCGACCAGAAAATGCTACGCCTTCAAATGGAAGAGAATCTCCATTTGGTGTCAGGACAAGGGGTTGGACCCTTCTTCCTGTTCCTTGGCTAGTATTCTGGACTACCTGTGGTCCCTTTCTCAGCTAGGGCTTCGGTTGATGACCCTAAAGGTGCACCTGGCTGCTATCTCTGCTTACCGGGCATGGGCCGGCAAGCAGTTGGTGGTGCAGAAGAAGGTGGTTGGGCGCTTTTTCAAAGGCCTTGATCACATATCCCCTCTGGTGTGAGAACCTCCACCTCCATGGGCTCTACTGCTGGTATAAGCTAAGCTCATGGGAAAGCCATTCGAACCGATGCACAAGTGCGATATCTCCCACCTGTCGTGGAAGACCACCTTCTTGGTGTCTATAACGTCAGCCAGAAGGATGGGAGAGCTCCAGGCGCTTTCCATCGAGTCTCCTTATCTGGTCTTCCACAGGGACAAGGTTGTCCTTCGCCCCCACCCAAAATTCCTTCCGAAGGTGGTGTCAGAGTTTCACCTGAATCAGGTGTTGACTCTGCTGGTGTTCTACCCCAGTCACACCTTGGAGGCCGAATATAGGCTCCATACTTTGTACCCTAGAAGAGCGCTTTCATTATGAGGAGTGAACGGCTGAAGTTCGGAGGGGAGGTTTGCCAGCTGTTTGTCACCTACGCTGAAGCCGCACCTGGCAGACCTGCAGCCAAGCAGACGATAAGCAGGTAGGTCACCTCCTGCATAGATCTCTGCTATAGGTTGGCAGGCATGGAGCCTCCCAAAGGGATAAGAGCTCACTCTACCCGCCATACCGCTGCTTCGGTGGCTGCTTCTAGGGACGTCCCTATCCAGGAAATCTGCAGGGCTGTTACCTGGAAGTCAGCACACACCTTAATTTCCCATTACCACATTGACTTTGAGTCACGCTGGATGCTGGTTTTGGACCTCGGTTCTCCAGTCCTTATTCCCCAAGTAGGGGGTGCGCGCCTTGCCTCCCTCCTCCCGGAGAACTGCTAGGAGTCTGCCAGACAGTGTGGATTGAACAACATATCCATGTCCCTAGAAATACAGGTTACTCACCTGTAACAGGAGTTCTAGGAGTGGTATATGTTGTTCATCCACACGACTCATCCGACCTCCCCAGCTTCGACGTGCAACCTGGCTTCCAGCGGACTAGATCTGGCGTCATGGGGCGGAGCCAAGGGTTTTGCCACACAGGTGGGGGAAGGAGCCAGTTTGAAGACCTTCCAGCAAGATTTAAAGCGGCAAGGAACCTGCCAAACAGTGTGGATGAACAACATGTACCACTCCTAGAACTCCTGTTACAGGTGAGTAACCTGTATTTCTGATTTTGTGTAACCAACTGTGGTAACACTGCTATCTTTTGACTGTGTGTGTGCCACAGTGTGCTCGAGATTGTTATCTTTGAAGTGCTGTTTTGTTTTTTAAAATGTAGTTTCACTCTGCTTACTCACTCCCTATTCTTTTATTTATCACGTAATCCTAGGAGCTGGCATGGAAGTTTTTCCATATGGAGACGTGAGCAAGAGTGAGGAAGTAAACAAACCAGTTTAGTGGGAGATCCTCAGATAAGAGTGGTGTGCAGTATGATTTAAAACCAAAAAACATACAGAAGTGGAAGGTGCTATGTTTTTGTTGCAGGTTTTAGCTTGTTCAGTAAGCCAGGGTGTGAATGAGTTGGAAATACTGTAAGTGGATATGTGGGTCTGTGTACACATATTCAGCGTACAGACAAGACTACCACACTTTTTAAAAAGGAGAAGCAGAACCAGGAAAAACAGCACACAGAGTTAGAAAAAACGCTGGAGAGTAATTTTACATTTTCACATCTCTGTACTTTTGGTTAGGCAGGCAGGCAGCCAGGCTTACTGAGAGAGAGAAGGTTATGAATAGGGCATTAAAATCATTTACTTTGTGCACAAAAGGAAAGGGTAACATTATTCCTTTCACTGGTGGTCTGACACACTGGAACGTTTTCAGTGATCACATGCCGGAATTAGGGGATGGTAGTTGGGGTGGGGGGGTAGGTGAGTGGTGCTGACTCGAACAGTAAAATCAACTGTTGATAGAAGATGTACGTTAAAAGGAAAAGTCTTTGTTTTACTTTTGTGGTCTAACAGGTTTGAAATTTTGTGAGAAGAAAAATGACAGGGAGACTGGAACAGTTCACAGAACAGTTTTTTTCAGTTCTGAAGTGTGCAAAAAGATATGTCTACCATTGTGAAAACTGGCACAGGGCTATATTTTTGTAAGGTGGAAAGGCTGGCACCCTACCTTTTTGGTTTTTTAACAGGGCAATATTGGCATATAAACATATGCCAGTTGAATGCCACCAGCCAATCAGGATCTAGTATTTCACTTACAAATTTTCTATGAAAAAATAAGAATACCAGGCACTGTGAATGATGCCTGCATCTGTGCCCTGGCCCACAACTTCCTGCCCACTGAATGGCACTTCTACTACACCTTCCGCCTTCTAACAGGACTGTATCATGAGCCGGTACCATGGGGTTTATTTTCTGATGGGGAGAGGTGGTAAAAGGAGTTGGAGTAAGGGGAGGGACCAAATGCTGGAAGTGTTATGAAAACAAACCAGATTTATTAACTAATGCCATGCAAATCTAGTGCATATCGCTTTGGCTGTAGCTTGTTCAAAACACACACGGCTCAGAACTTCTGTTAGAAGTTCAATGCCCAACATCCAATCTCAGTGTCTCTCTCTCTCTCTCTCACAGCATATATTTAGCTTATATAAATCTCAAGCATGCCATAACAAAAGAAAACAAAATCATGACCTACATTTTGCAACATGTTCTTGAAGTCTGCTATAAGGCCGCCTTTGACTTTTGAATGGGACAGTGTATTCTCCTTACAGGCAGGTTACAGGCCACGCTAAAAGTCTGGGGCCCAGTTTTCAGAGGGCCAGTGCAAAGAAAGAAAGAAATAAAAGAAGGCATGCGTTGGAGACCTGCAGACACGCTGCCATTTTCAGCCGTTTGTCCACAGAAGTACCAAATCACTCAGCTTTGCACCATTGCTGCACCAGGTCATATCAAGTGCAGCATGGCTGCAGATTAAGGGTTGCTTATACAAGTAAGTGTATGGTACGTAAACAGGATGCAGACATGGAAAAAGTGACAGGATGGTGTGTAAAGACAAGCCATCCAGTCTCCATGCTAAGGACAGCATCTTGCACAGCTTTGACTATTAATAAAAAATGCCTGGCAAAGTCTTGGCAGTCTCTCAAAAGTCATTTTCTTCAGACACTGAGGCTTCTGTTCTGTGTGCTCACAGGTCGAGTGTCACCCCTATCTAAAGCAGGAAAAACTTCTCGAGTTCTGTAAATCCAAGGATATTGTTCTAGTGGCCTACAGTCCTCTAGGGTCATCCAGAGACCCTGCATGGTGAGCTCACCTACATGCCTACTATTTATCATAGCAGTTAGAGTAGTGCAAATGTAAGGCGTATTTTGTTATTTTCAATACTGACTTGGATGTATAACCAATATTCTGTATTTAAAACAAGCAGTGGAGCTGGCTCCACAGCACCGAGTGATGGTGGACTGCTGGCACACGCTGGTGACCTAGATTTGCACTCTGAGCTTTGGACATCAGGAGCAGAGGCTGGCAGGGAGGACTCTGTGTCCCTTACATGCTTTCCCTCCAATGTGGGAGGGCTGTGTAAAATTGCTTTGTAGTGACTCTTGAAGGTGGTTTAGTGGGTGGCATGGGTGTGCCCCCCCCCCCAAAAGGATGTCACAGCATGCATGCATGTAACGGGCAGGTGGGAGGGGGGAACAGGAAAAAAATGACCCAATGGCACAACAGGTGACACCCTTTAGGGCTCCTCCCACATCTCCAGACCCTTGTACACACCGGCTCTGCTCGCCATGGCCTCTGCCTCCTATTAGACAAAAGCTACTTGTCCCAGACCCCCTCGGGAAGCTCCATTGCAGGTCTAGACAGACTTCATCATGTGTTTGTGGGGGGGGGAGCATGGAAGAAGAGTGGCAGAGTCCAGTGGCAGTGAATGAGTCATGGGCAGTGGAAGTCCACCCATAGGTACTGAAGGAATAAGTGTCATTGACGCACTTCGAAGGAATAGAGAAATGATTCAAACAAATGTAATGTTGAAGTGTACTAGTGAAGGAAGTGGGTTTTCACAATGCTATTAAAAAAAATAATAATAATTCAATATAATTCTGGTATTGTGATGTCGGAAACTGCCAACTATTTAGGAGCCCAATGTATTTCAGTGAGAAACTAAAAGTATTTTTATATCTTTCAAAAGAAATGGATGCTTCTTTGAGCAACAGACTTTGTCTTTTATATGTTTGGACTATTGTGGTCCAGCTGTATGATTTTTCACAATTTTTAGAATTATACAGAAAAAAAATACAGTGTTGAAGTGTACCAAGAATTGTGCTTTAGTCACTGCTCTCTCTGCTCTGAGATCACAGCCACGACATTCTGCGGGAAAACTACAATGTCATTTTAGTCTTGGCACAGGTTTCCTCCTGCTAAACAGGTCAATTGAATGCCCTGGTACATAAAAATGTATCCTGTCATGACAAATTTTATATAATCCAAATGACATTATCATAAATAGCACAACCACATACAATAAAAATTAGTACAGTAATTTCAGGCCCAGTGTCGTAAAACTCATCGATAAGAGAAAGCCAGGCTAAAAAGATTATGTGTCGGCCCTCTTATTTAAATGCCTCAACAGAGGATTGCTCGCTGAGCTTGCAAAGTAACTCACATTAGCACTGCCACGGGAAACACCTGGTCCCCAGATAGCTATAATTGGGATCTGGGGGACCCTCAGGAGGCCCACCTTAAAGGACAGTAGAGGGTGGTGGTCAGGAGCATAAAGACAGAGGAACTCTTTCAGATAGCTTGTGCCCAAATCATGTTGGGCTTTATATGTCAATCTACCTTGAAGGTGTCACACCACCTGACAGGCAGGCAGTGCCATGCCACCCCACAGGCAGTCAGTGCAACATCTGCAAAACAGGAAAAATATGCACGGAGTGAAAGACTGGCATTCAGTCTAGCTGCAGCATTCTGTACCAGCTGCAAGCGGTGCATCAGACCTCCAGATAGTGCTAGGTACAGAGCATTGCAGTTGTCCAGTCTGGATGTCACAAATGCATGCACCATTGTTTTTAGGTCCTCAAGACTTAGATAAAACTTAATCCAGGTGATATTTCTAAAATAGAAAAATCCACCACCAACCACAGCGGACAGCTGATGTTCTAGTGTCAGTAGATATCTTCATTATTATAAAACTGCATTGTTAGGATTCTAGGGCCACAAAAGGAGGGAATTGTGGTGTTATGGTTTTTGAACCATGATGCTCATCCTCCTCTCCCCAACCCCTAGCCTCATGACCAATGGCCAGGCCACAGGTCCAGGGCCATGCCTCATGGGTCTGCTGCATTATGCTACAAGTCTGATGCTGTGCCCCAGAAGTACACTAGTGCTTCAGGCAAAACCAGTTTAAGTACTTTAATGGTGATTTGCATATACTTCTCGTGCTTTACGTTATTGGGATATGTGTGATTTGGTGTGCCTGTGGAACCTGGCTTGGTGCCAAGCCCTTTCTGGGTAACCCTTGCCCCAGAGACTTGACCAACAAAAAATACCGCATTTATATATTTCAGTCAGCAGTGGTGAAATCAGTACATACAAATTGGGGTATGAGACAGAGGAAGTTGAATACCTTTTGAAGAGAACACGGGGCACTCACTTTCACAGTGATGCCTTTGCCTGCTAGTAAAGTTATCCCTGTCACAGGAGGATGTCCCAGATACAAAAGCAGGTTGCCCCAGTAATTTTGTGCTGAAGTTCTTTGCTTTTTACTCCTCACCACCCTAATCACCAATGTTCTTTTTATTCTTAACTTTCATTTCCTTCCCTTGTTGGTAGGCACCTCTATCACTCTGCTGCCCTCTTAGCTGAGTTCTGGATTTTGTTTGAGGATATCTCTTGCAGCAGGTCACACACTAGGAACCTCTGCCGTCAGGCACCAGGATCACACAGAAGCTTTTTTTCTCGCTAGCATTCTACCTGGGGCCACCCACAACAATGTCACCATGTTGACATTCCCCTATATATTCGTGGGATGCCCCATGCACTCCTCAGTTCTTTTCCTGCCATCGACCATTGCGTTTTGGACTCACAGAGCACTGTCGCTTCAGTCAACCAGCATTTTCTAGAATGAGAGTTGTTTTTTTTTCTCGCTGCAGCCCTGTCCCGGCATGAGACTTGAACTTTATTTTAGAGAATCTTACTTAGCTGCTTTTGAGCCTCCCGCATCTTGTGAGCTACTCTTTCTGTCGTGGAAAGCGTTATTTTTAGTTGCTATTACTTCTACATGGAGGATTTCCGAGCTACAGGCACTTATGTGTGAAAAATCATACTTGATTTTCCACAAGGACATGGTGTTCTTGTGCACTAATCCTAAGGTGCTGTCTGAGTTTACCCTGAATCAAACCATCTACCTGCCTGTCCATTATCCGGAGCATGCCAATCCACGAGAAGCATTGCTCCATACTTTAGATATACATATAATTCTTAGATATTCTGTTCCCTGCACAAGGTACTTAAGGAAGTCCTTGCAGCTTTTTGTTTCCTTCAATCCTGGGAAAGAGGGCATTCCAATTTTTAAGCAGTGCCTGTGCAAGTGGTTGGCCAACTGCATCATTTTCTGTTACAGAAAGCACAGTAAGGGACTTCCGGGAGCTGTCAAAGGCCATTCTACCAGAGGCATGGCCTCCTCTGTTGCATGTTTTAGGGGGCTGTCCACAGCCAAGATTTCTGTGGCAGCCACCTGGAGTACTGTTCGTATATTCAGTAGACACTACAGTCTAGACATCACTGCCAGGAGGCGGGCAAACTTCAGCTTCGCTGTATTACTGGGCCTTCTTTCTTAGATCCCGGCTTTCCATCCTCCCTTCCTGATATCCACTGCATCACTGCTTGGGACTCATTCCTAGTATGTGACCTGCTGCAAGAAATATCCTTGAAGAAAATAGAACAGTTACAGTGCCTTCAGAAAGTATTCACCCCACCTGGATTTTGTCACATTTTGTTGTGTTACTACAAGAATTTTTAATGCATTGAAATGATTTGTTTCCCCCTTGATTCACACAGCATACTCAACAATTTAAAGGGCCAAAAATATTTTTATTGTGTAACAAAAATGTATGAAACATTAAAAACTGAAATATCTTGTTTACTTAAGTATTCACCCCTCTGAGTCAATACTTTGTAGAAGCGCTTTTGGCAGCAATTACAGCTTTGTGTCTTCTTGGGTATGTCTGTATCAGCTTTGCACATCTGGATTTGGGGATTTTTGTCCATTCTTCCTTGCAGATTTGCTCAAGCTCTGTCAAGTTGGATGGGGAGCGTCGGTGAACCGCAATCTTTAAGTCTTTCCACAGATTCTCAATGGGATTCAAGTATGGGCTTTAGCTGGGCCACTCAAGGACATTCAACTTCTTGTTCTGAAGCCACTCCAGTGTTGCTTTGGCTGTATGCTTGGGGTCGTTGTCCTGTTGGAACGTAAATCTTCACCCCAGTCCAAGGTCTGTTGCAGACTGATGCAGGTTCTCCTCAAGAATGTGCCTGTATTTGGCTCCATTCATTGTTCCCTCTATCCTGACAAGTGCCCCAGTCCCTGCTGCTGAAAAGCATCCCCATAACATGATGCTGCCACCACCATGCTTCATGATAGGGATGGTGTTACACGGTGTTAGCTGTGTTCGGATTCGCCATGGCATAGCGCTTGCATTCAGGCCAAAGAGTTCAATTTTTGTTTCATCAGACCAGAGAATCTTTGCACACATGGTCTCAGAGTCTGCCACGTGTCTTCTTGCAACCCAGGCATGCTATTATGTGGCCTTTTCTCAGAAGTGGCTTCCATCTAGCCACTCTCCCATAGAGGCTACATCTGTGAAGTGCTGCAGAGATTGTTGTCCTCTGGACAGGTTCTCCATCTCAGCCATGGAACTCTGTAGTTCTGTCAGGGTGGTCATTGGGTACTTGGTCACTTCCCTGACCAAGGTCCTTCTTGCCCAGTTGCTCAGTTTGGGAGGACGGCCTGCTCTAGGAAGAGTCTGGGTGGTTCCGTAATCTTTCCATTTCCTAATAATGGACTTGACTGTGCTCCTGGGAACTTTCAACACCTAGAAATGTTTTTATACCCCTCCCCAGATCAATGCCTCCTCACAATTCTATCACGGAGTTCTACAGACAGCTCCTTGGTCTTCATGGTAGAGTTTCTGCTCTGACATGAACTGTCAACAGTGGGACCTTATATAGACAGGCGTATTTCCTCTGAAATCATGTCAACCATTTGAACTGACCACAGGTGGACTCCATTCAAGTTTTAGAGTGATCTCACAAGGAAATTGGATGCACCTGAGCTCAATTTGGAGTGTCATAGCAAAGGGGATGAATACTTATCAAATCAAGACATTTCAGGTTTTTATTTTAAATTACATGTACAAAAAATTCCAGAAGTTTCATTCCACTTTGACATTATAGAGTAATTTGTGTAGATGCGTGACAAAAATATCCCATATAAATGTATTTCAATTTGAGTTTGCAACATCACAAAATGTGACAAAATCCAAGGGGGGGTGAATACTTTCTGAAGGCACTGTACATAAGAACTTACTGTAACAGATCTTCAAGTGACTCTCTTGCAGCAGGTCATGCCTTCCCTCCCTCCTTCCCCGTGTTCCTAGTCTCCCCTCCTGTTCTCCTGTCTCCGGCATGGTCCACCTTCTGTATCCTAGACCTTCTCTGGCTCTCCTCAGTTCCCTCAAGAGCTTGTCCTCATGTGCTGGTCTCCAGCAGGGAACTGAGGAGTGCATGGGTCCACTTATGACTATATAGGGGAACACTTACGTCATGATGATGTCGTGGGTGGCCACAGGTAGACAAAAGCGAAAAAGCTTCCATGTGATCCTGGTGCCTGACAGCGGAGGTCCCTAGTGTGTGACCTGCTGTAAGAAATTCTCTCAAAGATCTACTGTTACGGTAAGTTCTTACGTAACTGTTCTTTATTTCTGCTCCCCTGCTATCTGTCCTCCCTTCTCTCCCATGTAGTCATACTCTGTCATGAGGTCTGGCTCTAGCACCTTACTCTACCTTTCTTCAATACTTCTGCTAAACAGACCTTCTCCTGCAGACTCTTCTCTCAGGAATGACCCCTCACTTTCATTTCGCTCAGTCTCCTCTCATTTCTGTATGAAACCCCTTCTCCTGGCCCACACAGCTCATTCTTGCTCCTGTCTCTAAACTCTCTCTCCCCCTAGTGTATAGGTTATGGTTATTTTTCCAGTTTTGTTTCTGGTGGCCCTTGGTGGTGGTGGTGGTGTGTTTTGGTTTTTTTCACCAAAGGCTGTTCAAGGTATTTCAAGCATATTACACCTTGTGAAACTGTTAATTGCACCTTGTGTAATGTTTTGTGGATACAATGTCTGAGTGTTACTGTCATAGAGGCAAAGGACAGGAAGCATAGGCAGTCCAGAAGTTACAAAATTTGTAAGCAGCTCTTTATTATCAATAACAATAAAATAAAAAAATATATACAATTTGTACAGGATGGTTCTTAATACAGGTAATTCAAACAAAAATTCTTCATCTGAGTCTTTTTTTTTTTCCAATTGTTTGACCAGGTGAGACGCACTAAGCTGAAAGCTTTTTTACAGGTGCACCCTGGGAGCACAGGGAAGTTAAGTGACTTGCTCAGGGTCACACAGTATACGCAAGTGGGATTCAAACCCAAATCAGGAGCCGAACCAGAGGTCGCGAGGGCTGCAACGGCACCCTCCCCCACCCCACCCCCCCAGGCCAGGAGCCGAACGGAGTGCGGGGCTGCAATGGTGCCCCCACCCCAAGAGCCAGGGCTGAACCCGGGTCGCGAGGGGCTGCACATGGCCCTCCCACCCCACCCCGGCCAGTAGCCGAACCGGGAGGTCGTGAGGGCTGCAACGCGCCCCCCACCCCCACCCCCAGGCCAGGCAGCCGACTCGGTATGTAACGGCGCCTTCCCCACCCCCACCGCCTGGCCAGGAGCGAACGAGGTCGCGAGGCTGCAACGGCGCCTCCCCACCCCACCCCATGAAGCCAGGAGCTGAACTGAGGTCGCGAGGGCTGCAAAGCGCCTCCCACCCCCTAAGCCAGGTATGGAGAATTCTGTCTGCAATCACCGAATGGGCTGTAATTCCTCCTGCTAAAGACTTTTGCTCCGCGTGTGCTAGCCTGCCTCCAGTTTAGACTTGCTCTTGTTCAGCTAGAGACCCAGACCCAGCTCTGATTGTGTGCTGTGCAGCTTGAACATTTGAATTTGGCACCATTTATCAGTCGGCGTAGAAGTGGAGATAGTCTCCCCAGGGGCTTTTATTCTTGGCTTATTAAGTTATTACTATAAACTGTGTGTTACTTTAAGACCTGCCCTGGCATATTTAGAATTATTTCCTGGGTTTTACTGTACAAACAGAGAGGTACTTTAAATGCAACCACATTTAGTCTAATTAGGAGCACTTGTAAATACCATAGCAGCAGCACCCGTGAAGGAGACCAATTTCTAGTGGCTATCCCAACCTTGCAAGATCTTTAAAAACCTAACTGAAATTGATTCGCTCCCCTGCTGCCCCCCTCCCACTTTGGGCTTCCCATCTGAAGAGTACATATAACACCTACCTGTCTTTCTTTCTCCTCAGGAGCGGAACCGGAGGTCGCGAGGGCTGCAACGTCGCCTTCCCCCACCCCCACCCCCCGAAGCCAGGTACAGAGAATTCTGTCTGCAATCACCGAATGGGCTGTAATTCCTCCTGCTAAAGACTTTTGCTCCGTTGTGCTAGCCTGCCTCCAGTTTAGACTTGCTCTTGTTCAGCTAGAGACCCAGACCCAGCTCTGATTGTGTGCTGTGCAGCATGCCCCCTGACATGGGGGCCGTCTCCCTCACCACCCACCACCACCCTTGGTAGGCCTCCCTTTATAGGGATTTTTAACCAATTAACCAAGTTCTCCATTAGCAGCTTATATTATTCCACCACTAGAGCCTGCACTACTGCTTGTACTCTTGTCTCATCGCTTGGACAGGATGTTTACCTCACTCCTGCTGCTTTGCCACTTGCTCCCCCTGGCCCTATTCCCCTCCCTGTTATACCCTATCCCCCCCACCCCCCTCCTCAGTAATTGGCAGCAGTCTGAATGCCTGGCAGCTAGTTATATTTTGGGTAAACCTGAGCCCTCCCCATGACCCTGTTATAGGGGACTGGCAGACTAATTACAGTCCACCTTCTCACTACGATTGCCTGTCTAGTCACTCTACATTGGCCACCCCACCCCGGGGCTGTCCGGGTTCAGAAACCTCAACTTGTAGTACCGTCACCATCCTTAGACTTTCGCTACTTCATTCATGCCTACCTTAGCGCCCATGCCCTACCCATCCCGACTGTCAGCACCACTATACCACATACCCTGTTAACTTTCGCTGTTAAAAGGAAGGGCTATTGGTACCCCTCCTCTAGGTTCCTGCTGCTCCTCCTCCTCCTCCTCCTATCAGGAAATATTCATCCTAATCCTGGACCATCAATTGACCCGACGCCTCCCCAACGTACCGACAGCCTGCTGCACATTGCTTCTCTCAATATCTGTAGCATCCTAAAAAAGTGGGATTCCTTCCAGGATTGGGTACTACAGCACCAACCAGATGTCATAGCAGTGTGTGAAACCTGGCTCACTCCTCGGACCCCGGACTCTGCAGTATCACTGCCCGGGTATATCCTTTACTGTGCTGATCGGCATGGTAAGCAGGGGTGGCTCTGCCCTCTACACTAAGAATACCCTACAAGGGCACCTCCTCCACTCCCCTCAACTGGGGGCTGGCACTGAGGCCCTAACAGTCAAATTGGCATTGGGAAGATCCCAAAACCCTTTATATATAACAACAGTATACATTCCCCAAGGGACCAAAAATCAACTTTCCAAGCACTACTGTCTCATCTGGACACTCTACCATCACAATCAGAACTTCTATTACTTGGGGATTTTAATATCAACTGGCTAAGTAAGGATGCCACCCCATACTTTGACCTTGCCACAGCCCAAGACCTAACTCAACTGGTCACTTCCCCCACTCGATTGGACCCACGTACTGGCTCCTCCTCTCTATTGGACCTCATCTTCTCCAATCGCCCGGGTAAGATCACCGATGTTTCCGTCCTGCCAAATGCCCTCAGTGACCACTCCCCAGTTAGCTGCTCCTGGTCCTGCAAAATCCCTAGGGCCCCTCCCAAACTTATTGTGCAACGTAAACTTGGTCCTGGTAAATTGTCACAATTAAAAACTCACTTCAGTGTCATGGACTGGTCCCTCATTTTAAACTCTCTGTTAACGTTGACAGTGCCTGGACCCATTTACCCGGCCTTCACAATATATGTGACCTCTATGACCTTTCACGAAAAGAATGGCCAAAGGCAATCATGTACCCTGGTTCACCGAGTGGCTCAAGACCCTAATGCGAACCAGAGATTCGCTATGGCAGCTCTCCATTGAATCCGGCCTCCCCCTTGATAGACAAAATTATAGAATGGCTCAGAACCAGTGCACCTGGGCCATTCGCAGGGCAAAGGCGGATTACTACAAATCCGCCTTAACCTCCTCCTGGGGTTCTGGCAGCAAGTTTTGGAACAACATCAAAGAAATTTGTGGTAAGGTCCCTAATCTGGTCCCCTCCCAAGTCATGTCAAATGGATCCTTGACCTCTGACCCTACAAACATAGCTGCAGCTTTCAGTGATGTCTTCTCCAACCTTAGCCATGTCCTCCCCCCCTAACTTTTATGATCCTCCAGCTCCTAGTGCTCCCGCACCTCAGCTCAGTGCCCCCCCATTTTATTTCAGCCGCATCTCTCCCAAGTCAGCTGAACCATACCTTACCGCTGCCCTTAGTCATGCCTCTCCCAACGCCGATTCCCTTGATCTCAGAATTCTTCGGCTCTCCCTTAAGGAAGTCCTTGTTCCCGTCACCCACATTCTAAACCTCTCCCTACCATTAGGTAAATTTCCTACCATTTGGAAATCCGCCTCTATCACGCCTATATTTAAAGGGGGTGACTGCACCTCTGTTGACAACTACCACCCTATCTTCATACTCCCCACCCTCTCCAAGGCATTAGAGAGGATAGTTTCGGATCAGCTCACCGACCACCTCAATAAATATGACCTACTCTGCAAACAACAGCATGGTTTCAGAAAAGGACACAGCACAACTACGGCCTTGCTTGAGCTAACATCACACATCCACTCTGCCTTGGATAAAGGGTACATCACTGGCGCGGTCTTCATTGACCTCACGAAGGCCTTTGATACCGTCCACCACTCTCTTCACATAACCTCCTTGCTCAACCTGGGTCTCTCACAAGAAGCTGTGGGATGGTTTTCGGACTATCTTACCAACCCGACCCTCCAAGTTAAAATTGGCAATACACTATCCCCCAAATCTCCAGTCCTCTCAGGAGTCCCACAGGGGTCCATTCTGGGTCCCCTCCTTTTCAGCCTCTTCCTTAACTCCCTCCCCGCATCCTGCACCTCCAACATACTAATCTATGCAGATGATGCGGTCATCTTCTCTTCCAGCCCAGACCCCTCTCAACTCTACCACTCCCTTCAGTCCTCTTTCAAGCTGTCAAAAGCTGGTTTGCCTCACAACGCCTTATTATTAACTATAAAAAAACTGAAAGTATGCTATTCGCACATCCGCAAAACTCCAGGAAAGGGCTTTTTACCCAAATACTATCATCATCCTTGACCCCCCCCTTGAATTTGTGCACACCTTTAAATACCTGGGCATCACTTTGGACACTGCCCTCACCTATCACGAGCATATACATCAACTATCCAAGGCCCTAAACATCAGGCTAGGGCTCTTGCACCGTTATAATCACTGCCTTACCCCGGATGCCCTTAAACTTGCTATCTCCTCCTCGGTTCTCTCCCTACTTGACTATGGCCTTCTGACTTTGGAGGCAAGCCTTCAGCCCTTGATAGTCTTAGACTTGTGCTAAACAAGGCCTGTCGCCTGATATTAGAATGTGACAGACTCACCCACACCTGTGTGCTATATAAGGACACAAACTGGCTTAACCTTGATAATAGAATCAAATTCCATACTTGTGCCTTAGCTAAAAAAAATTACCCTTGGCCTTTCCCCCTGCATCCCTCACCTCCTTACTCACCTTGGACTCTAAAGTTAAACATACCTGGAGCTCTGACACCCTTTGTTTCTCCATCCCTCCCTGTTGCACCACTCAAGTTCAAAGATCCTTTTGCTACAGGGCACCCTTGTGGATGAATAACCTACCCTCCTCCTTGCATCTTGATCAAAGAATTGGCCACTTCAAAACACACCTTAGGGCCCATCTTCACTCCTCAAGTGACTGTAACTGCATATGAGCTAGTGCCCTGTCCCTCTACTACCGACAATGGCCTCTGGCTTGCCTCTGCATACTCCTCTCTGACCCACTTTTTCAGGGATGTTAAGTTTTCCAGTCTCCTTTAAACTGTCTCAAACTACGCTTAGATCTTTCATACTAGCCTATACTCTCCAGTTGTAACTTACCTGTCTTTGTCTTAATCACTGTATTTGTATTCTGTAACTGTACTAGCTGTACTTGTGTAATAGATTTGTTATATGTGACGTAGAACCTTTGTAAAGGAGTCTATGACTCAAAGGTATATCTGATTCTTCCGAAATAAATAAATAAAAACCCAGGTCTCCAGATTTGCAGCTCAGAGCCTTAAACCACTGCGCTATACTGCCTCCCTCAGTCTCTATAAATCTAACATCTGGAAAGCCAAAAACATTGCTTTCCTTTTTATAATACCTCTTTTTCTAGCAGTTTAACTTTGCATCCTGTTTTTCACAAAATGTAACAACACTCTAAATTTCTTTCCTGTGACCAGTGCATCCAGGCTTCACAGGAGCAACAGATCAGATAATATTCTATCAGGAGATGTGTCCTTTTGACTGTTCTGTTAACAAGCTTGTGGAGGTCAAAAAGTTTCTCAAGGTCAACTTTTTGTGTTACATCTTGCTGTCTTTTCTAATAAACTCAAATAGCTGTCTGCAATATTTCAACAGTATTATTATATACATTTGCAAACCAAGGGATCCCAGTTTCACATAGTTTTTAACCACAGAGAAGCAAGGGAGCAAAAAAAAAGAATGTAAACAGCAAGTGAAGGAAGGGAAGATAACAAGGGAAATGCGTGGGACATTCCAGAGTGGCCAATTCCTAAGTACCCCAAGAAAAAGATGTGATTACACAGTCAGACAGGCAAAGACAGAGAAATGTCAGAAACAGGAGAGAACAGAACAGATCCTTGCTTTTAACTCTTTCTACGCAACAAATGAGACAGGGTCTTATTCAACTCTGTCACAGTTAGTATTTGCTCCTGGCCTACCAGCGTTTTATTCATCACAGTCTCTTATTATGCACAGTTGCACTTTACATAATGTTTATTGTTGTTATAGATGATTGTTTTTGTTTTATTTTTTCGTAACTGTTGTTGTTTTCTCTCTCCCAGAATGCACCTGGAAACGAGCTTTGGCTCAATGTGCCTTTCCTGGCCACTTCATTTTAAATAAATAAAATCTGGTTTGCAGAGCATCTTTCTTTAAATATTGTTTATGCAGTGCTGGGTATGTTGTTGGTGTTTCAGTCATCATAACGTTTTCTAATTGTGTGTATAGGATTGATCAGAATCTCCCTGTTCTCATGGAGGACCCCCTGCTGAAGTCTATTGCTGAGAAATATGGTAAAACTGTTGCCCAGATCGCTTTGCGCTATCAATTGCAGCGTGATGTTGTTGTCATCCCTAAAAGCTTTAATGCTGGAAGAATTAAAGAAAACTTTCAGGTAACTTTTATTTAATCCCTTACAGTATAGAAGTACAGAATGGATTTTTGTATTAAATACCGTAAACTAAAGTTGGTGTACATAGCAGCAGGTGAGGGAAAAATGCCTTTCTTTTTGCTCGCTAACCCTACGGACACCTGAAACAGACTACCAGTGGACATGGTAGAGATAAAAACAGTAAAGGGTGTCAAGCTTGCATGGGCTAGACATAGGGGAATATTAGTAAATAGGCAGGGATGAGGGAAAGTTGCCAGAAACTAGTTAAAGTCTACGGAGACAAACTAGGCAGGGACCATTTGGGCACACTTTGTAAATTACCATTAGGAATAATGGTGATTTTCTAACGTTGAGTGTTATGAGCCAGCTTTGTTTTGCTGTATTTAATATACAGTTTGTCTTATCCGGACGTGTGTCTGGTGGCACCACTCAAGAAAAATGCATGTTTTCTTTTTCCTTTTTTTTCAATTTTGTGTACAACTTTTAAAAATGTACCTCTTAAGCAACATTTTTAGCTGGCCCATTGATGCAGCGGTAGGGTTACCACTCACAACATTGGTGACACTGTTTCGGGAACAAGCCTGTGTCATTAGCGTCTGGCCTGGGGGAGAAGGATCATGTATCCCAGTGAAGGCTGTCCTCCTCTGGGGAGAGAGGGTAGGTGGCTCTGCTGTGATACTGCCACTTGGATGACCACAGGTGGCAACATAGTCTGAGCAGCCATGCAAGAGGAAGGATGCTGGGTGGTGCCATGCTGTACATGTTTGCATGCATGAATATGGGCACCCTAGTTCCCAGCATCCTGAGGGCATGAGGACAAACACAGAAAACATGTCAACTAGGCAGGATGAAACTGGTCTCCCGAGGCACCTCTTCCTACCAGATCCTGATTGCGATGCGAGTTGAGGAGCCTGACACTCCCACTGTAGGGGACAGTGAGGAAGAGCAAGCCTGGAAGAAGCTGACTAAAGAGGCTGGAGAGGCTGTTAAAAGGGGTGAAGTTAGTAATGGGAAAACAAAGAAAGTAACTACCTCATATCATGTCTAAACAAAATGATTTTACCCCATAGACAGAAATATCTATTAAAAGCAATAACTTTAACACTGTCCACTTGGCATTAAAGAGACAGATGAGTGCTGATGATACTCTGATCAATCTGTGTCGTCCCTATGGCAAGACGGAGTTCCTGCATATTCTATGTAGCACCTTGGAAAAGCAAGAATTACAAGTATTCATTTTGTTTATGTATGATTACATTCTGTACCTTGCATAAGTCTCTTAATATATGTAAGTACTTTTAAAACTTAATAACCTACAAATGTAAGTAAATAAGAAAAGTAACTCCAGAACAGAAAAGCAACATTTTCTGTAATATCTATATAGCTTATTAGTTCCGCAGCTCACAGGAAGCTTGGGTGCCAGTTTATAGGGAAATAGTTCAATTACAGACACAGCCCACAACTGTGTGTAAGCTGAGTGGCATTATGGATTAAAAAAAAAAAAAAAAAAGTGTAGTGCCCCAGAGTTGGGGCGCTACAAAAAAACAGTCCAGGGACCACACAAGGTGTAACAGCCATGGGGAATAGTTGTGTGCATTGGGGGCCCCATCATATAAAGTGTGGACAAGCAAGAGTGTGTTTGAGCATGTTGCCCATTGTGAAGCCCCTCAGTGGCCAAGTTCCCCAGCAGTCTTCCCAGTAAACTCCCTGCCAGCACAGCCAGGGCTGTTCAAATTATTTTCCTCCCCCCCTTGCTGCCTACTCTCTAGCAGAACCTCCCCTCCTCAAGCACCACTACCCAACTCAGCCATCCAATCTTTCCAGCAGACAGTTCTGTATATTTCATCCAAGGTTGTGGTGGTGAGTTGGCAGTAGCACCACTGGACAGATGCTGATCACCAGAGCAGCATATTCATTTAGAAATATATTTAAAGCATCTGGCAGTGCAAGGGGAAGCGCCGAGACCATGAAGGGGTGGGCAAGGCCCCAGTCAAGGACCTTCCCAGAGGGCAGAGCAAGGGTGGAGCAGCGGGTAGGAGGCCCTTATTTTAAATGAGGAAAGCACCCAGAGCACAGAGCAAGGGCAGGGCAGACCTCCCACAACTGAGACAAAAGCTTAGTTTTTGTTTGTTTGTTTTTTTATTTTATTTTATTTTCAATAAATTACGCCAAATGGCACAGGCTATGAGGGTGGGCTGGTACCCTACCTCAGGGCCACTCACAGAGGTGGCTGAGAGCAGGCTTCATAGGAGCTAAACAGGGCCCAGCATGGCCCCAGTAAAGAAACTGCCCACAGGGCAGACTAAATCGAGCTCCACAGGAGCTAGTATAGTGCAAATTCCAGCACCTGAAAGTACCCACAGGCACATTATCTGCAGCTGTGTAAGAGTAGAAACCACGAGATAGGGGCAAAAAGTGAATAACTGCTGAATTTGTGCTACTTAAAGACACAGTGTGCCTTGTCTGATAGACTGCCTAATGAATCACATTTAAATATATGGCACAGGGTCACAATGTCATAAGACATTATGCTGCAGCAATATACCATGCTGCCAGTACAGCGTGATATATTGCAAGTGGCATATAACTTTCTTTTGCATGGGGCTCTGCCACCTGCACCCTCCATTATGGGGGCTGCGCCCCTGAATCCTCCCTCAACTAAAATAAACAACTCCGGGGGGGGGTGTTAACACTTAACTTCACACAAAGTGTGAAAAATAAAACAAATTCCTTGCATCTGGGACCGGGAATCGAAACCCGGTCCCAAACGCACTGCCTCCCTCCCTTGCTGCCTGTGGCTCATCCCATGTAGCCACAGCAGCTGCTCACCGGCCCCACCTTCCAGCACGGGTCTCATCCCCTACCTGGAAAGAGCGAGAGGGTACACCACCGAGTATACACCCTTTCATGGTTGTTTGCGCCCTTTTGCTCTATCCTACCGCACTGTTCCCGTTGTGTGGTTTTACCGTACGTTATTAAGCATATGAGATACTGACCTGGTAGGTAAATACACAGTGCTATATTACTGAGACTGCCTTGTGAACTTGTGTTTTGCCCTCAAACTGTCAGTCCTATTTGGTGGTGCCTGTTTGCAAATGAATGACCAATACTGTGTTGTGCCCATTTTGAAAACAAGCTGCCAATCCTGTGTTATGCCCATTTTGCAACTGAACTGCCAGTTCTGTGTTGTGCTCTATTTGGCAGATGAACTATGTAAACCCAGATGCATCTTGTTCAACCCAAAGCAGCTGTTAAAAGTGTGTAGTGCCCAAACGAACTACCTAGCAATGTGGTACCTTCTCCAAAAGAGTGGTTTAATTTCAGTACCCAACCATAGACACCCCCTCCCCCCACAGCTTGACCACCACTGCTGCACAGCAAGCAGATGCCTTCGGTAATGACCCACAGACTGCTCAGATGTCACACCCAGTAGAGACTGTTCCTGTCCATCAGCTGGTGGCTCCCAACACCTTTTGAAATACAGTTTGGGGCGGTTGACCCAGCTAGAGTTAAGAGTCAGGTCAAGCCCTTCCAGCTGTCCAGTCGTGCTATGTCCCTGCCCCAGCTCAATAATTACAGACACTGATGTGCAGTGGGGAGGGATTTTTCTTGCTGCAGGAATGATGAAAGTGGCCAGAACCAGGAGCAATGAAAGTGGCAAATCCAGGAGAGAAAAAAGCTCAAGATACCTGGATTACAAAGGCTTGTGTTTTCAATGTGACTCTGTTCGGTTGTCTGTCACAACCTCCCTACTGACACCCAGAGGGGTGTTGTTGAAGAATCTGGTTATTCTGTATTAATCATCAGTTTGCCATGACAGTTCTACCAGTACAGAAGTCTATAAGTGCCTTCAGCCTGGTGATATGACACAACCTTTTCCCAGGCACAAGTACAGAAAGGGATGCCACTGGGTGAAGATGGTGCAGCTCAGTAATATCACACCATAGAGAAATGGTAAACTGGTGCAACTCACCAGATGCAGATAGAAGACGCAACACCAGGAGCTCCAGTACATCAACTTTATTCACGTGGGTAACATAGCATCTGTGCCTGGTTGTAGGTTGCTGTGTTACCCACAAGAATAAAGCTGATGGACTGGAGCTGCATCTTTTATCTGCATCTGGTGCGTTGTGCCTCTTACTGTTTCTATCTTTCCCCAGGCAGTTAAATTCTTCAGTCCAGGGGACAAGGAGTGTCCTCTGGTGGTCCCCACTTTCGAGAGTAAAGTTCTTCTGTCCATTTTGGAGGCATCTTTCATCAGTTCACTGTGGCGTTTGTCCCTTGGAAATTCCTTTCTTATGTGCACCCCATTGTTTGTAGTGTCCACCTGCAGGTAATCATTCACAGCTGCAATGAAGGTTAACCAGATTATTGTTTTGGTTTACCCCTGGCCAGGGTGCTAGAGCTATAGAATTTTACAATTGTGACAGAGCTATAGACTTTTGTCAATATTGGGCAGAACATCCAGGAATCTCCAATCAATTTGGGCCAATTAAGATTTTAATTCAGGCACCTTCACTTTGTTTAGGACTCGGCTGACTGTGATCCATGGGGATGGCCTTCTCTGTTTAACTGCCTATAGCTGTTGCACCAGTGAGTGGTCTCTCAGAGCTTTGACAACTTCCTTTCATTTTTATTTTATACTGAAAAAGCCTGTGAGCAAGAACTGCCCATTTTCACAGGTGTCCAGTTATAGTCAAACAAAACATACAGTTACAGTAAAAAACAACATAAGTAACAAACATTCAAGTATAAATAACAAACATTCAAATGTATAATAATTAAATTAATTAAAACACTTACAAACAGACCTAGACAATAGATAGTTTTTGAGGGACCTCTTTAAAGTTGCAATTCTTGTGCAATTGACTGTACAACTTGGTAAATTATTTTAAAGTTTTATAGACATGAAATTCATAGAATTTGGGGCAAAAGTTGTATGGTACAGAGGAATTTGAAAAGTGTTTCTACTTTGTGTTCTTGTATTAACATTTCTGGTATTTTTGGGAAATAATTGAATAATACAGTATGGTAATAGACCAAGATTAGCCTTGCAACTGAATATGTCAGACAATGATAAACAAATAAATGACAAATAAAGTTGACAATGATGTGTCATTCGTAGGAAACCAGTAGCAAACTGAGCAATGCTATTAAAAGGGGTCCTAAGTTTAGAAAGCATTCTGTCAGATGTATAAGAATAGATTAAAGAACCATATTCCATAATTGAGAGTAATAAACTATTCATAGTATTCATAGTATTGCTTGAGTCAAATTAGGCAGTAGCCCTTATGCAGCTCACCCTTAACTCAAAAGGAATATCTATACATGTTATTTGTTATGCAGAATGCATCCACATTTTCCTTAAAAGCTTCCATATCTCCACTACCCACTACCTCCTGGGGGAGTCTGTTCGAGAAGTCCACCACTCTTTGTGTGAACCATGCTGCTCTTTTTGTGGTATGATACATTTCTCCCTTCAGCTGAAACTCATGCTTCCGTAATGCATAACTGTTGTTCTTTAGTTCCAGTCCTAGACAATCCCATGTATCTGTACTTGTTAATGCCCTGTAAACCAGGCACATATCACCTCTCTGCCTTCTGAGCTTCAATGAATACATTCTCAGCGTATTACGTCTACTACTATAATTCAGATGCTTTACTTACTATGGGTAAGGACTGACCTGGTATTAGAGGTTAGGTACCTGTTAATACGATAAAGCATTCCCAACCTTTTATGGAGGTTTTGGTTTTATTTATTGAAATTTCAGAGAACACCTACGTGATGAAGGTTGCCCAATTAAATATAATATTGATTAAGTATAATATTAATTAAATATAATATATGTTTCTCAAAAATCAGATGAGAATCAAGGAGCAGGCCTAGATATCTAATTTCAGTTTCCTTTTCAGTTTGGTTTCCAGGATTATCATAAAACAGGAAGTCATTGATAGGAGTTTTTCTTATGTTAGAAAAAAACATTGATTTTGTTTTAGCAGAATTCAAAACCAGTGTATGGTGTGTCAAACCATGTGTGCAAAGAACTGAAATCCTTTTGTAGATTATTTTAAAGATTTAAAATGTTATTTCCAGAACAGAACAAAAGGGCATCATCTGCATATAAGTTCAGTTTGCTGACATTTATTTGAGAGTGAGTTTACAAAGATTAAGAACATTAGGAGTCCAAGAATGGACCCTTGGGGGACTCCACATCTCAAATAAGACTCACTGGAAGATTGGTGAATCAATCAAGGTTCTTTGTGACCTATTTTGTAAATAATGTTCAAGCCATATAATGACTTCATCAGATATGTGGACCCTGGCCAGCATTTTTAATAGCTGCCAATGGTACACTAAATCAAATGCCATGGTGAGGTCCACAAAAACTGAAGCAACATATTTACTATCATGCAAGACTTTATATACTTGACTGGTGAACCTCACCAAGCCAGTTTCCGTGTTGGGTTTAGATCTGCAGCCATGTTGACAATCTGTACAAAGATTATATTTATCAAGGTATTCGGCGATCTAATCGGATACTACTTTTTTCAGAATTTTTGATAATGATACTAGAAGGGCTATGGGTCAATAATTTAGGTTATACCTATAAATTGGCCTGACTAATGCACATCTCCACTTTGTTGGAAAGACACCATAACAGAGAATGATTATACAAGTTCGATAGTGGTATGGAAATTGATTTGTTAACTCTTTTAAATATCCTAAAATAAATACTGCCCAGGTCAATGTATGGTCTGGAATTCATTTAGTAATATACTGGGATGCATTGTCTGGAAGAAGAGCCCGAAAATGAAATTTTTGTACTCCAATTGTTGTGGAGTTAAGACTCGAGTTTTCCTGTTCTGGGTCATAAATATCCTTGCAAACATCAGCGGTGATCTGTGGCATTGGTCTGTACTTGTCTAAATTAGAAAAATATAAATGAAAAGCATCAGTCACTTTAATGAGATCATTAGTGAGAGCGCCATCCAAATCAATCAATCAAATCTTCCATCAACAAATTGAAAGTAATCCAAGTTGCTTTGGAATTCCCTCTATCATCATTCAATTTCCTTTTGAAAAAAATCAGTGTTGGCTGCCATAATTGCTGATTTACGGTTCCATGTCAAAATGGCAATCGCAAAAGAGCGATCGCCATTAGAGCGAGTGTACATCGCCAAAAAGCACAACAGCGATGTACACTTGCTGGTGACAACACATCCAGCAAGTTAAAACAGTATTTATTGCGGGACCCCCAGCTAAATAAAACCAACTCGGGGCATGTCAGGGAGGGGAGACAGTCTGAAAATAAAAAAACACTCGACAGCAATAAGATATTACCCAGTCCCCAGCCACAAACCCAGTACCTGCTGCAATGAAGCTTGCCACCCCCACCACCACACCACACAGCTAGCTTGGTGGCAGCATGGCACACTATCCCACACAAACCCTATTCCCTATCCCTGCCCTTCTGGTCACCCTCCCTCGCTCATCCTTACTGTCATGTTCACATTGTCGCTACCCTTACAGGGTAGCCCAACAGGATAGCACTGTAAATGAGTCACTCTGTTGAGAGTCACTCATTTACAGTCGCTATAATCACTGGATACCCTGATTAACATTTATTGTGAAGATTTTTGTACTTCGATTAATATGAATTATGTCTGTGTTTTCTATATTTGTTCCATAATTTATTTCTGGACCTAATTAGTTTAAGCAGACTAGGTGTAATACATTCATTCATTTTAAGAGCAAACTCAGGACTTTCCTCACTACTATGGACAAATGTGTTTGCTTTGACCCTACCTGATCCGCTGCATTTGTACTGTTTCCTCATTGCTAGCACTTTTGCCTGTCCAAATGGGTGTTCTATACTGTGCCTTGTAATTAATGTTTTATTTTGTGCCTTGTAATTAATGTTGCCTTAACCTGTTTCTTTATAAGCCTAATGTTAGCTGTTGACAATTGTAAGTTGCTATTCTACTCCATGACATTCTTATCTTCACTTCACAGCCTCTCCTTACTTAACCCCACTGCTGCTCTCTTCCCCCCCTTCTTCTGTTATATCCTCCTCCCCTTGTTGCCCTCCCACAAACTCACCTTTACCTGTTCCTACCTCATCCATGCCCTCCTTGGTCCCCACCCTCCTGGCTGTGCTTAGTCACCTCTCTCCACCTACTACCGCCTACTCCCACTGTCTACCGACCCCCTTCCTGCCCTGCCGTCTCTTGGTTCCACTGGCTCGGCTTGACTTTGACACTTTTGCCGCTATTGCCGTAACTCCTCCGCCTCTATCCCCCTCTCACCGGCATCCTCACTCTCGCCCTGCCATCTATCGGTTCCACCAGACCGGCTGTATTTTCCTACCTCCTACCGCTGTTGCCGTCTACTGCTGCTCCCCCCACCACCCTCTCTTCGCCTGCCGTCTTTCGGCTCCATAGGCCCGGCCGGAGGTTGGTACCTCACCCAGCTGTTGCCGTATCTGACGGCACCTCCTTTCCACTTAATCTCTCCCTCCCATCCTTTTGCCAGTTTTCCCTTCCTTGTGTCTTTTCTACTGATGCCTATCCTCTCTTATTTTCTGCCTTCTACTATTCACATTTTTGAGTATGTTCCATGATCAAGTGCTAAAGTATATTTTTGTTTACTAATGTATGTTACATTGCCATATGTATTTCTCTCTGCATTTTTTGTACTCGTTGTCTTAATAATCTGGCTGTACTCTTTGTGTATTGTAATTGTACCTCCCGGGTCGTGCCTGAAAACAGTCACTTGCTGACTAGCGCACTTACCCAGTTAACAAAAACTAAATAAAATAAAATAAATAAATATCACATCTGACTCTAGCTTTTTTTAAGGGCAATAGTTTATCAGAGATTACTAAGAACTGCAAACAAAAATAGTTAAAGGCTTCATCAATGTTACATGTTCCATCCAAGAATGACCAGTCAGGTGTTAATATTTCATCAGAGAATCTCTGTGCATCAAAATCTTTTAGACTGCCATATGTTATAACTTTAGGTTCCTTCCTACTCAATTTAGATGACCAATTACAAAATAATGCACAGTTGTCACTAATGCAGTGTGGTAAAACACCAGATAAAACAATATGAGATGGTCTGCTAGTGATCACCCAGTCCAAAATGGATCTCTATCCATATCTGTAATTAATATGAGTTGTGTAAGAGATTATCTGATGAAAACCAAGGTCAGCAATTAAATTCTTAACTTCAATTGCTTGGGGTGAAGTACAGTTTATATTAAAGTCACCAAAAATTATCATTTCTCTTTTTGGATGGAAAAGAATGGAAATTTTGAAAAAATAAGTCTACGCCCTGTTTAGTATTGCCGGGAGGAATATAAACATTAGTAATAGTTAAGATTTTATTATTACCCAAAGTGATATTAATAGTAAGGGGCTCACACAAAACACTTTCCTGAATAAAAAGTTGTTCTGACACTGATAAATGGTTAGCAACATAAATTATGCATCCACCCCCTCTCCTACCTATTCTATCCTCCCTAAATGTTGAATAATTTTGTAAGTAAATGTCATCATCTGATATCTTATTAGAGAGCTATGTCTCCATTAAGGCTATAATATCAAATTTATTGTCAATTACCCAGCATTCAAACTGATTCTTTTTTTGCTAGTAGACTTTGGATGTTAAGAGGAACTGTCTTAAGAGTTGGTGTGGTAACAGAGGATTTTCCTTTGTAACCAAATTACTGAGACAAGGGCCTGGATTTGTTTGGACAGAACCAGATAATAGTAACAGTAATAGAAGGATACATCTATGCCTGGGCCCATTATCATGAATTTTCCAGACCAATTTAGAGGGCTTTGTACTATGATTTGAGACAATGCTTGATTGCAAACAGTTAACACAGCTTTGTAAGTAACATAAACAGTGTACAAGAGCCCCAGTATTTTTGCAGTTAGAAGTCCCAGAACTAACAATCAGTGGAATGCATGTGAGCTAAACAAAAGCAATGTAAGTAATGACTGACTGATGTACCAAATGAGACTTGGGCGAAATCAAAAACATAGCCTGTACCTGCATTTGATTGTTGGTAAATCTTACCTGGAACTTCCCTAATGGTCCCCCAAGACAAGGTCAAACACATTATTAGTAGTAACATCCTAACTTAAAATAAGAATGTAACACCAGAAAAAAGGTTAAAATATGAATTAAAATGTTTTAAAGTAGTCTCCCACTGTAGACTCTTGCCGGTGACTCCTGCCACTCCAGCAGAAGCCACTCACTCAGAGAGCCGCTGCAGCGGCTTGGCTTTTAAATGCTTGTGCCTGCCTCCTTGAACTTGAACCCTATCAGGAAGTGTGACTAGTACCCAGTCAAGTAGCATCATGGTGCCTGTTTTACAACTGGTCTCAGTGTGCTCAATGACCATTTGTGTGAGAAATAGGCTGGACATTTTACCCCTGTTGACCAGTGCTGGACTTAGCATTCCAGCTGGTGTTAAAGCCACCAGTAATAACATATTTCCAGTTCTGATTTGGGTTGCATGAAGTAGAGAGCAAGTGACTCCATGCCCAGATTCTGTTTACCCAGTGGGATATATACAGACAGGATGACAAGAGATTTGTGCTCTCACCCTATCAAAAGCTTTAGTGCTAGGCATTCACAGTCCCTGGTCAGGTCAGCTGTCATAGAGCTTTAAAATTTTGCAAAAGTAAAAACAGATTAAAGTCCAGAATCCTTGCAGTTGCCATATAGTACAGTCATTCACAGTGACAGTCCTTCCAGTGGCTCAGTTTCTTTGCATTTTGTTGTGACACTTGCACCACTCCCTAAAATAAAATCTTCTGATTACATCTAAAGTCACGCCTGCCTCACCTTGCATGTCAGATGAACATCGGGGCTGAGTGAACAAAAATGAAGCCGTAGTCCCTTTGATGGTGGAATAAGGCATGTACCCACCACACAGACATCTCGCAACTGTTCCATCTGCCCTATAAACCACTTCCCCTGCCTCCCACTTTTGATCCTGTAGATGCAGTGGGACCTCTGTATCAGTTCCGTGAGTGTCAGGAGGCAGATACAGGGAGTACAAGGGCAGCCACACTTTAAAGATGGCCAGTGCTGGTCATTTGCCTGGCAGCCCCACCACCTAGGAAGGGATGCCACCCCAGTTGAGCATAGGTTAATGGGGTTGACTGCGATCCAGGCACCCATGAGGAAGGACGATACGTGTGACATGTGATTTTCCAAGCTGGCCAGGTGAAGCCAATGCTGGCACACCGAGCTGAAGCCCCTTTGCTGAACCTAGCAACAGAGAAGTGAATCTGAAGATCGTTGTAAATGTTTTGTGGTTAGCTAATACATACTTAAGGAATAGATGATTCATCATGGAGTTTAAGCCCAACGTGCCGCAGAAAGAAATGTCAAAAAACATTTGGCATACTAAAGAAATCACTGGTCAACACTTTGCCGAAAAAGAAAAAAACAAGGAAGCCAGAACTATGAGGGCATCTAGAACTCAGGACTGACTTCTTTCACCAAGTTTACCGGACCACCAGGCTCTGCACACAGTAACAGCTCCTATTTTGCCATTACCCACATCACCAATTGGAGAGGACCAACTTACCAAAGGTAAAATCTCTGCTTATTCTGAATCAAAGGGGGACAGAACAGAGGGAAAACAAAGGGGTGCTATCCCAAAAGTGGACCACAACACTAACAAACAAAAGGAAGGGTTCTTAAACTGAAAAACAGATACAGCACAGTTAACTTTGGAATCGATAAGAGACATTGTAACACCTGACTTAGAACTAAGTAGTAGTTTAAAAGAAAAACGATTAACACCTGATAAAACCATGGAGAAAGTAAAGAAACACTCGGAATACACCACAGATAATTTATATATTGCTAATAAAGAATTATCTGATGATTTAACTAATGAGGAAGGCTTGTTTAGTATTGATGAGCAGTTTAATCCCTTAGGAGACAGAGGGGTAGCACAGGAAGAAAATATAGTCAGGAATGTTGTCGGAAGCCAAACACTAGCTCTTAGTGAGAATACTGCTGAAAAACTGAAGGCACAGGATAAACTTCATCAGGATGAATCAGTTGTAGTGGCTGTAAATGAATTAAAAAATTAGATGATTTCAGCCCTAGCTGATATAAAAAAAATCCACTGACAATAGTGACTAGTTCATTGGAGGATATTACTAGCAAGCTTGAAAAGTTAACCCTTTATACAGATGACTTGGAAAAGTACATTTCCAATATTGAAGATAGAACCCAGCAGCTCCCTAACAAACACCTTCAGTTAGAAAGACAGCTTCAAGGCTCTTCAAGACAGAGTTGCTGAGCAGGAGGATAGGGCCAGATGAAGCAATGTCAGACTTTGTAAAATACCTGAAGGGATAGAGAGGACCAGGGATCCAGTCCCCTTTTTGAAGATTTTTTAACTGAATCTCTTGATAGAGCCCACCAGGCTGGCTCAGGATTTGCAGGTAATTAAAATTACCCCCACAGAGTTTTTCATAAAACCCCACAGATACCAGGATCGGGAAGCCATTTTGCAAAAGGCCGGAATTTCAAAAGATTTGATGCATGACAATATAAGTTTCAGTGCATATTCTGATTTTTCAACAGACACCACAAATAAATGAAAACTTTGTAACCCCTTGAAACAAATGCTACACAATAAAGGGATAAGATTTCCAATGTTATATACAGCGACGATCAGATTCATTATAAATGGTAGACTTCATACCTTCCAAGATCCAAATGAGGCAACACAACCTTATAAAAGCTATTACAAGACTACACCAACATCTCAAGACAGTCGAGATTACAATTCTAGTGCAAAACAGCCCCCAAAACTGCCTTATACTAAGGAGCACAAACAGCAGCAAAACCAAGACGATCACTCAGAAAAATGATCTACAAACATGAACTTTGAAAGAGTAAGGTGGGGGGCATAAAAAGAAAGAGATGCCTGAAAATGCAAAGGCCTTAGATAAAAAAAAAACACTCACATAGAAAGAATTAAATGCAAAACATATTAAAAGATATAAGATAGGAATAAGTACATGTATGTATGTCTAATTTTTTGTTGACTCGCTGTGAGTATTTTTCTTTGAATTTTGTTGTTTGGGATTTTGAATAAAAGTTTAACCCGCAAATAGGAGTGGACTTAAGACTTGTGTGTCCTTACGGTGTACAGCGATGGCAACCCAGTCATCTCAGTTAAAGGAAAACTCCATGTTAAAATCAGAAAAAGATATGTAGTATACTTTTTTCTGTGTTCTAACCAGTTCCCAGTGTTTTCTTTTCCTCTGGCTGTGAGAGATGTTTTTTTCTAACTTTCCCTAACTGTTTATTGCCCTTGGAGGTTGCCATTCTGGTTTCTTTTATGGCCGCAAGTCTTCCCAGAGTGCCCTTTGGTGTGTTGCCTAATTGCCCCTGCAGGAAGCCAGTGTCTTGTTACAGGGTCTGTCACAGCTCAGCTAAAGAGAAAATACTTCTTCCAGAGAAGACACACTACTAGATTTTGGGTGAGTGTAATCATTATTATTTTTTGATATCAGTACCTTGTCCTGCTATGTTCTGCTCTGTGTGTGTGTGTGTGTGTGTGTGTATGTGTGTGTGTGTGTGAATCATGTCACTGTTTACTCTATTCCTCTCAGTCACTGAGTAAAAATTGAACATCGCCTTATAGGTTGTAACATAGCAGGACAAGATACTAATGTCAAAAAATAATGATCACAGTCACCCAAAATCTAGCAGTGTGTCTTCTCTGAAAAATATTATCTTTATGCTGAGCTGTGACAGACAGTAAATCAGGGCATAGATACATCACTGTCACATGAACCAGGGTGCATTGTAGGAGAAAGAAAGCCAATAAACCTATTTGTGATGGAGATCCCCAGGGTTGTAAAACTACCATACAGCTAGCAGGCTAATTTAGGAAAAACTCCTAATAGCAGACAGAGGAAGGACACTAGGATTTAATACATATCAAAACACTCTACATAGCATATGTTTTTGCACATTCTGGGTGGACTTCTCCTTTAATTGGGGGGGGGGGAGACTGAGTTTCTTTTTGATCTTGCTCCAGGAGGAATTCAGGGGAATAGGGGATAGAATTAGATAAGGATCTAGGAAATTAATTTAAAATGAGACCACGACCACTGAATGAAAAAAAATTCTAGCTGTACATTAAAAATTATGTAATAGATGAAAAAGACAGATCATCAAAGATAGAAAACACATATTACAATGAGTAATGATCTAAAAACAATAACATGGAATGTTAAAGGGCTGCAAAATAGAATGAAACAGAATAAAATTATAAAATATTTAGAAGGAAAAACTGCAATATAGCTATGTTGCAAGAAACACATTTAACAGATAAAGAAAAAACATGATTCAGTAATAGGTGGGGGCCAGGGTTGATATCCCAGTACACCAGAAATTTGAGAGGAGAGATGGTGGCATCAAAAAAAATGAACTCCTAAAGTAAAAAACACAATTCAATAGATCCACATGGACGTTATATCATAATGCAAATACAAATGCTAAATCTTGAACTCATTATAGCTGCAATTTACACCCCAAATCAGAAATTTGTAATGATTTTTTTTCTGACATTAACTTCATTTGAACCTCCTATATAATAGGGGGTGACTTTAATATAGTATTAGATTCTGTTGATAAAACTACAAAATTAGACAATTCCCAAAATGCCACCAGAAAAATAATAAAAGGATTTGAAATGGATTTAAGACTTATAGACCCTTGATGGGGAATTAACAAAGATAAAAGAATATATTAATTATTTTCCGCAGTACCTCAGTCATACACAAGAATAGATTATTTCCTAATATCAGATACTTTAATGCACACAATAACCAATATTCAGTACCCAGGAATAACAATCTCACATCTTTCACCGTGCATATTAACACTAAAAATAATGGATAATAAAATAAATAGAATTTGAAGACTTGATCAAACTATCTTAAACAATAATAAGTTATCAGATGAATTACTACAAGACATTCAGTATTTTTTTCAAATAAACACCACCTTAGATACTTCAATTAGTAATATTTGGGAATGCTTTAAGGTTTGGATTAGAGGGAAATTTACAGGTATTGAGTCTGTGCAAAATAAGGAAAGAAATAAAATACTGACAGTACTAGAAAAATGTAATCCTAACTTTATCCACTTTGCATAGCTCCACATTTAATTACACCATTTATAAAAAAAACTGCTACCAAAAGAGAACACTATAATCAAATAGTGACCGACAAAACTGAGAAGATGATCTTGAATACAAGATCCAATTACTATGTAATGGCTGATAAGCCTTTAAAACTCATAGCTTGGCAAACCAAGAAAACTCAAAAAAGGGCTCAATTCTAGCAATAAAAGATCCAAATAACATAATTATGAATCATCCGGAACAAATAAACAACCGTTTTGCAGAATATTATCAGCAGTTATATACATCTCAGCTGGACCATAATACGTGTGAACCAGATTCAGGCACGAAACGACTGATCATCGATCTCTCAGCTCCTCGTTCTAAGTCTATTCCTAGTATCAACTCACTGATTTCTTCAGATGACTACTCACTCTTATGCACTCCTGTTGTTGACACCATCACTATCATTAAACTATTCAGCCTTGGCTCATGGCTTTCAAAAGCGGACATCTCAGATGTTTTTTTTTCATTTAGTATACTTTATTTATGTCAGCCACTCTGCTGCTTGGTTCCTCTCCAAGCACCTACCTCACTCCCCTATGGCCGCCTCCACAGATACCCCCTGGTATACCCTCCAGGGTGGGGCCACGGCACCACATCTTGCCAGTCTACAACAGGGAAGATGTCAGAGTATCCAACATTGCCTCCCTGGCTTCCCCCCCTAGGCAGGATTTAGGGCTTCAGTGGTGCTGTGGAGCCATGTTTGGTGTGGCGGAGAGCCATAGAGGCCAGGTGCCGGGGCAGTGTCATCTCGAGCGGTCGGCGTGTATTTTGGTCTGCCCCAGGGGTGAGGACATGCAGTGACATCCAGTGTCCACCTTGCCCCTCAACAAGCTGGTGCTGGTTGCTTGTGGTACCCCCAGCCTTCACCAGGGGTCTGTCAAGCACCAGACACTCACCCCTCCCCCCAGAGAAGGAGAGCAGTCCATGGGACACTCAAGCATTCTCCCCCAGCCGGCCCTCCAACTCCCCAGGTTCGTTCGTGAACCCGGGTTGCCGGCATCGCAAGTGGAAATCCAACAGCTGCACTGATGGGCTGGCTATCTCAGATGTTTTTAAATTACAGCCCATCCACCCCTCCCTGTGGCATCTGTGGGTATCAGATGGGAAAAACACTACTACTTTGTTATTCTTATGTATTTATTTATGTCTTTGGTAACCGGGTAAACAAACTGATCCAAAGGACCATTTTCAGTCACGACCCGGCCCATAAGTGGCAGACAACAAACATCAGCAGATTTACAAATCAATCAATCAATCAATCAATACTTTATTTATAAAAAGGCGCCTTTCTAAAAACCAAGATGCCTGTACGTCACATGATAAGACAATATTAATAAAACAATAAATTAACCACACTAATAATATATTAAAAATCATTATATGCTTGTTTAAAAAGATATGTTTTAAGTGCTCCCTTAAAAGTTTCAACGGTCGGGCAATCTCGCACCTGACGAGGTAGAGAATTCCACAGGTTCGGGGCCACAAAACTAAAAGATCTTGCCCCAGAAGTCTTCAAACAAACCCTGGGAATCTCTAGCAATCCCTTGTCAGTGGATCGGAGAGAGCGGGGGGCACAGTAGGGATGAAGAAGATCTTTCAGGTAGCTAGATCCCTGATCACATAGGGCCTTATAGGTCAGCAAACCGACCTTAAGGTGATCCGTAGCATATTGGCAATAATGCAGTCCCATGAAGCACAGCGTTATATGACTGGTCCTAGAAGAACCTGCCAATAGCCTGGCTGCCGCGTTCTGCACTAGCTGCAAGCGGAGAATATCAACCCCCGGTAGCCCAAGATACAGGGAATTGCAGTAGTCAAGATGGGAGGTAACGAAGGCATGGACCAAAGTAGAAAGATCATCAGGAGGAACCAGGTGCTTCACCCGGGCAATGTTCCTCAAGTGGTAAAAAGAGGCTTTGACAACTGCCAACACCTGTGATTTAAGTGTCAAACAGCTGTCAAAAACAACGCCCAGATTTTGCACCTGATCTGAGGTAGTTAGCTGGACACCCCTGAGCCATAAGACTGAGGGAGATCCAGCCAACAGACCCACCTCCCGGTGACCTGGGTCCACAACCAACACCTCAGTTTTTCTTGGGTTCAACTGCAGCCAACTCTCATTCATCCAGTCCTGGATTTCGGCAAGACAGTTATTAAAGACCGAGAAAACGGCATCTTGGCCAGGTACAAAGGACATGTACAGTTGAGTATCATCTGCATAGCAGTGAAAACTCAAACCGTACCACCTAATGATCGATCCCAATGGCAGCATGTACACAGCAAACAACATGGGTGCCAAAATGAAGCCCTGTGGTACCCCACAGGATGGGGGAATGATGTCGAGGAAAAAATCCCAGACACCACCCTCTGAGTCCTACCCTCGAGGAAAGATTGAAACCAGCTGAGGACTGTACCAGACAGTCCACAGATAAACCACAGGCGTTCCAACAGCACACCATGGTCCACCGTGTCACATGTCGCAGAGAGATCAAGAAGGACCAAGATAGAACAGGTCCTTCAATCTCTCGCTATCAGGAGATCATTTAGTACCCGAACCAGAGCCGTCTTAGTGCCATGTCTCTTCCTAAATCCGGACTGGAGAGAATCATAGACATCGTGGCTGGTTAAATGATCATCCAACTGCGTCGCAACCACCTTCTCAATAACCTTTCCCACAAAGGGAAGGGTAGGTTAGAGACGGGTCTATAATTAGCCAGACAGTCCGGGTCCAAGGAGGGCTTCTTAAAAAGGGGCTGCACCAAAGCCTCCTTCAGGGGATTTGGAAAAATCCCCCTCTCCAAAGACCTCCAGACTATCTCAGCCAAAACCGGACCGATTTTATCTACACAGGCCACTAGGAGACGTGTAGGGCCCAGATCCAGACCACAGTTGGTCGGACGCAGTAATCGGATGACCATCACAATGTCATTGATTGTGGGAAGGCTGAAGCCGGACCACACAAAACCGGTGTCCGACATCTCCTGTCGACCACCACTACTCCCACTAGAGAGCATCAGATGGACATCAGACCTGATCTTGGCAACGTTATCTGAAAAGAATTGAGCAAGCTCCTCACACCATTCTTGAAAAAAGGCTCTTCTGGGCTGAAGACAGATTGGATTGCACAGTCTGTCCACGGTCCAGAAAAGCTGAGCTGGTCTATTCTGAGCAGCAGCAATCTCTCTGGACAGGAATTCTGCCTTCTTACGAGAGATTGCTGATTGATAAACCACATAATGGTCCATCAATCTAAGTTTGTCACAATCCAAGCTCGACCTCCGCCAACATCTCGCTAATCTTCTTTAACTCTCCTCAACTCCCTTAAAGTCTCATCAAACCAAGGAGACCTAGGGCGAAGAGTGAGAGGACGTACACGAACAGGTGCAATGGAATCCAGGGCCCCTGTCACTGCCTTATTATAGGCAAGTACCAAGTCCCCTGGATCCGTGCAATCACTCAGAAAACCCGATAGGTCCAGCACCGCCATCAGGCCATCTGGGGAAACACCCCTCAAAGGGCGGTACTGGACCATCTCCATAGGGGCTGGCCTACTAGGGGTGGCCTCAAAACTAAACCCAGTGGAATGATGGTCAGACCATCCGACTGGTTCCACCACCAACTCAGATATCTCCATCCCCAGTAGGAACACCAAGTCCAATGAATGACCACCAATATGGGTCAGGGAGGAAATAACCTGTGTGAAGCCCAGTGAAATCATTAACTGGCGGAAGTCTTGACCAAACTGGCAGAGTTCATCGTCAACCCAGGCATTGAAATCACCCAGAACCAACCATCTGGGGGATCCCAATGTCAGGTCGACAGTGAAGTCTGTGACTTCCTGCAGGAAAACATTCCCATCACCTGGTGGACAGTAGACGAGAAGAATCCTGCGCCCCACACTCTCGCCCATAATACATTCAAAGGAATTGGTATTACCCATTGGTACTTCCACTAGGCGAGTTCTGATCTAAAACAGATGGCAACACCCCACCACTGATCCGTCCTAGAGCGGTGTATCACCAGTACCCAGCTGGAATTGCTGAAGCCAAAACCGGGCCAGCATTTTCATCCAACCAGGTCTCGGTGATACCACTCAAATCGATGTTTCAACAAAGATCGCTATAATAGCGGTCTTGTTTTTAATAGACCTGGCGTTACATAACACCACCCGAGTAGGATGAGCATCTGAGGATGACCGTGCTACCTGCTGACTACCAGCAGAACCCTTGGGTATGGGAACCAGCCAGGGGGAACCCCTTTACTGGTCCCATTTCGCCCAAGGGCGTCTCCTTGTCCCCACTGTCCCTATCCGCCCACTCCTCTCCAATCCCTCTCCAGGCCCAGCCCTCGTCCTCCCCCTTTTTCTGGTAATCCCCAGAGCCCTACACCATCTATATACCTCTGGTGACAGGGGAGGACAAAAAAATGGACAGAGGTCTCTGAGCCTGGAGGGGGAGTAATACCCGACTGTCTTATTACCATCCCAACACATATTTACTGCGCTAACTAAATCAAACAATCCCAAAATTATAGATTCAACCTAAATCTAAACCCAACTAAACAATAAAAAGAAAACCATAAAAAAGAAATACCAATACAGAATAACTTAAACCCAAAAATATGAAGTTTATAATAGAAATGAAAATATTAAAACAAAACAATTCCTTCCTTCAACCTCCAAAGGCCCTCTCACAGCCGAGGAGGCCAATAGAGCACAGGTACTCTCACTACCTGAGCCCAAAGAACCTTTACTTTTAAATTATCATTCCAATCCCTGAGCACTCTCACTTCCAGGGGAACCAGGAAGGCACTCTCACTGCCAATCAGATATAAAATGAAATTATTTCCTTTGTCTTAAAATCTTAAATGGGACTGTTTAAAAGGGACTGGTCTCAGTGCAAGTCAATTGGAGGATACAGAAAATCCTGGAAGATGGGTCCAATATAAACACTTGCAGACCAATAATGAGTGAAGACCCCAGCACCACCACACACCCCAAAAGTCTCGAAACCAGACTACCCCACACAGGACCCGCAGCCACAGAATACCCAGAGGTCAGACTAAAAAGGCAAACCTTGGGATACCTTAAGAGTACCCCAAAAGCCTCTAGCTCCCCAGAGGCAAATGAGGCAGCTCCTGCTCGGTCCCAGGCAGCACAGCCTACAATCACCAGGCACAAAATGGGGGGGGTAGGTAGGAGCCTCCACCAGCCAATAACCGTGCAAGGCCTGCATCCCCAAATTTAATGCTGAGCACTCCACATAAAAAGTGTATAGTCAGAAGAATAATAAAATCCAGAAACGGAGGGCAACCGATCAACAAATCAGGTCCTCCCACTCACAGTACTTCGGCGCAGTTCAGTCAATCAGCTTCCTGGCCCATTCAGTCCCAGACAATCCTGTCAAATCCTCAGATCTTTAACAGTCCAACAGATGATAGTCCACAAAGTCAGAAATAAATCCACGAATCAAACGACACCAGTCCAAGAAGCTTCAAACTCCACAATCAGCATACAGCAAAATCCACAGAAGATATTAAATCCAGTCGACTGAGCCCGCTGACAACAGTGGATTCAACTCAGGATGGAAATCAGCAGCTCCGAAATATACCCCATAGGAGCCAAGAAATCCCACTGATGACACCTGCAAGGCTCAGCACAGCCCAGCTCACTCTCCCACCACGTCGCCGAGGGCAGGAGGGAACACAACCCAGGACAGCGCCAGCGACACTACCCGCCAGCTCAGCCCACTTCCTCATTGTGCTAGCTGCACTCGCTCTCCAAACCCTCGCTCCAACACCAGCACCAAAGAGAGCTCGGAACTACGAACCGGAGCGTTCAATCGAGAGCTCGAAGCTAAGGAAACCAGTTCATTCAATCGATGGATTTACAACTAAAAACAAAGCACAGTAAACGAATAAACTAAAACATAGGGAGAACGCAAAGGAAAAACGTAAGGAAGCATGAACAAGCACAGACACAAACTAAACAGCCGACAGCACGCCCAGCCTGGCAGCCATCTTGAGACATTGCCCTGCATGTATACATATACTATTGCAATTACAATACGGAGATACATTGTGAAAAAGATAGTAAAAATCAAGCACGCCTTAAATGGTTACAATAGCATGAATAGGCCACAAAGAGCCTTATGTACAGGTACTGGGAAATACAACACTGGAATACATACAGCCATAGAGAAAATCAAGGATGTAGTACAGTTATACAGGGTATAGCACTATAGCAAACAGCGGAATAGCCAACAATGGAGTCTCATTTTATCACAGGAAACAATACACAAAGCAGCCTGCAAGCCTGATCTTCGGTTGCAAAGGCAGCCCAAAACTGTTTGTTTTGTTTTCTGAGACTCTTTGCTGGCTGTTGCTCAGCACGTGCCATCATCCAACCATGATCCATCTCCCAGACGACTTCTTCCTAGGTGATCAGTCAGATTCTCCTCCAGCTCCTGGCATCTCTTCTTCACACATCTGTTTCAAGACTTAGCAGCGCCCTTCTCCGTAGAGAAAACATTCAGTCCTTCTACGTCTCTCAAATTCCTTGGCGTTGAATTGAATTCAGCATGCATGGAAGGCTGACAGACTCTCAATAAACTCCGGAGGATCCAAGCTCTTGTTGACTCCTTTTGCATTAGCTCTTCTACTACCAAACATGGACTTCTCTCACTATTGGGGTATCTCCATTTCACCATGTGACTTATTCCTCAGGATCGCCTCTTTGTATCATATCTCCTGGCACTGGCTGCCTCTGTCCCTGAGCTGTATCATTATGTCACCATTACAGCTGCAGCCAACTCAGATCTAGCAATGTGGTCCCATTTCCTAACATACTGGAATAGTCGTTCTATGTGCTACAAGGATCCATCTCCAGATCTTCATCCTAGAATTTCACCAGATGCTTCTCCCAGTTATGGCTTCACTGCAGTTATTTGGACATTCTTGTTTCACTGCTCCTTGGCCGAGATATATATATATATATATATATATAGCCTCCAGGACTTTTCAAAGACATCTCTCTTATTCAAAATCCACCTGTTATTCAGCTTTCACATGGGGCCATCACTGGTTCCTCCAAACTGTCTCAGTCTTCTCAGATAATCAAGCTACTGTCTACATAAGTAATAAGGATAGATCCTCATCTCATTCCAGTGTGCTGTTCATGTGGAGGCTGACTTGGCTATCACTGTTCCATAACTTTACCATGCAAGGGTTGCACATTCCCAGTTTTATGAATGCAACAGCTGATTATTTCTCATTTCCAGTTCCAGGAATTCCATCGTATCTATCCAACAGTAGTCCAAATCATGATGATGACTCCTCTATTCTCGGACCTCTGACTTGACTTTCTACCATCAACTAGCTGAAGCCTTCGTGGTAAGCCCTATCTCCCACTACTTAAGCCACATATTCTTTTTTTTTTCTTTTTTTTTTGACTTACTGCGCTTTATCACCCAGGTGGCTCCCTCCATCTGCTCAGCCCATCAACGCATGCATCCACCATCCACACCGGTGATGCCAAGGCTGCCGCTCCCAGAGTGCCCCCTGGCTTCCCCCCCCCCAGGGTGAGGCCTCCAGGGTTCCCCCTTAAACCTGTTCGGAATGCCAGTCATGGATCCAGGCATGAAGCCCCAGGTCAACTGTGCAGTTGCGGCGGTATGATGGGAATGCCATCAGGCTTGCCCTGTGAGGCTTTTTTCTGTAATTCAGGAGGTGTGGTGTGCAATGACGCTGCAGTATAAACACACCATACATCTGGCACACCTCCTGTCTGCCAGCTCTTGCTGGGTCTCCAGTGGCAGGATGTCCTGTGATCACCCAGTAGCCATGCACCAGAGACACAACCCCCTGAGGCGGCGAGCATGCAGAGGCCACTCAATCTACCTCCCCCTCACCAGCTCTGTAGCAGCCCCATTCCATTCCCAAACCTGGGTTGCCAGCATTATGTGTGGTAGCCATACCGGTGCGCTGGCATCTTAAGCTACACATTCTATTGGCTGGAAGAAATATACATTGTTTTGTGTGTTTCAGTCAATTTATAACATGCCATTTTCAATCTATCTCATACTAGCATTTATTACTTACTGCCATCAAGATCTTAAATTATCTTATGGGACAATGAAATAATCTCTATCTGGAATACAATATTTCCTTTCTTAAGCAAATCCATCCATTACCTCTAATTTATCCAGCTCCTCCATCAAGCTCCTCTTACTTGGAATCAATAGAACATCTATCCCTAAAGCTTCTAAACGTTAGCCTGTCATAGGACCTATATTTCAGAAGTTATTGGACTTGCTCAGTTCTAACCTCTGTGAACCTATGACCAACATCATATCTTCAGCTATTTGCTTAGCCTTTTATGGTTTTCTTCATCCAGGAAAATTTATAGTTCCATCAGCCTCTTCTGTTTCATTCGTACAATTGCCAGTCTAATAAAATAAGCAAAGCATTGTATCCTGCATTTGCCAAAATCAAAAAGAGACGGACTCATTAAGAAGTTCAGATTGCATGGTATCCAACTTATAATAGCTGTTGTCTAGTTCAGATGCTTGATCAACTCGTGTATTATGTCAGATTTAAACTCCTCATATCCTCTCCTGGCTGCTAAAGATCATTCTCCTATGACCACCAAACTGTTTATGTAACATATGGGCAACTTACTACAATGACTAGCACTTAATCCCTTTTCCTTTGCAGATCATTCATTCTGGATTGAAGCAACTTCTTCAGCCTCAAAGAATAAAATTTCCACCCATATGATCAAAAGGCTTGGAAGCTGGACCTCCTCATGTTCTGAAACCTATACTCCAAATCCAGATCAGGAAATCAGATGAGCCTTTAGGATTATGTCCTCGCAATATGCCCCGAAGAAGGGCAGTTCAGTAGTCATGGTTATCAGAGGTTTCCTCCACATGGGTTTTTCTTCTCCTGCATGCTACTGTTCACACTCTCCAAGAGTTAAAGGAGGTTATCACGTTTTCCTTTTTGGGCTTTCATTCCCGTACTGCTGCCTGGTTCCTCTACTGAGAGTGGGAATGAAAAAGGCCAAATCAAAGTTCGCACGAGCACTACACATATTCACCAAACATTGAATTTCTTTTACTGCAAATCTCAGAATCCCCTGCATCTGACATCAGAGCAGTAGGCAGCAGTGAGAAGATTCAGTAGTCTGAAGTGCATGTTAGAGTTTATATAAGCTCTGATCTTTTGTTTGCTGGTCCTGATGGCCTCCCTGGGCTATGTACAGGCACAGAGGACTATACTTAGCCCCTGGAGAAAAGCAGATACAGAAAACATCTGTTCAGAGATTACAAGAGCTTCTGAAACTAGCAGCACCATATATAGCCTCCCCTCTGGCTAGAATTTTCACCTTGTCTCTCTCTAATAGCCAAGTTCCTCACCTCTGGAAGATTGCTCATGTAACGCCGGTCCTTAAAAAAGGAGATACCAAGGAGATTACTAACTACAGGCCTATGGCCATCCTATCGGTCCTAAGTAAAATTCTGGAAAAACTTGTGGCAAATCAAACTCTTGACTACCTCACAAAGTACAGCCTTCTCTCTGACACACAACATGGCTTCCGTAAAGGTCACAGTACCTCTACACAGCTTCTCAAATTCATTACCGATGTGCTTACCATCATGGACGCTGGCCAGCTGATGGGCAGTTTTTACAGACCTTGCAAAGGCCTTTGATCTTGTTGATCACCCCCTGCTCCTCTCCACTCTTTGCAATCTGAGCTTTTCACCGCGAGTTGTCACCTGGTATGGAAGCTATCTATCAAATAGAACTCAAATTGTGAATTTCAACTCCTCTTTATCTGATGGTGCTACCATCAATATTAGGGAGTTCCCAGGGCTCTATTCTGGGGCCTCTTCTTTCTCACTTTTTATCAATAAGATAGATGAGTTTTTCTTTCATGCTCATCTATTCTCTATACAGATGATCTTGTACTCTATTCAAGCTCTGATAAGTCGTCAGCATAAATGCATCCCTTTCTTCAGATTTCATAAATGTCCAAAATTGGCTTTCTGCACATAAGCTTGTACTTAATGCTAAGAAAACCAAAGCAATGTTACTTGGATCTGCCCCTAAACTTGGGACGTGTCAAACTCCCCTACTGGTGCAAGACCACAGTGGCACACAAATAGAATGCGTTACATCTTTTAAGTACCTCGGAATTCTTCTGGAACAATTCCTGGACTTCAGCCTGCATATACAATCTGCCTGCAAGGCAGTGAATGCTAAACTGGGGGTTGCTTACAAGTCCAGTTTCATGTTGACTCCCTCTGCTAAACTTGCTATTGCCAATGGGCATATTACTCCCTGCCCTCACCTATGGCATGCCGACCTTTGTTGCCACACACAAAACCATCCTTCATAAGTGGGGTGTCACTTGTAATAATATCTGTCGATACGCCTCCTCGTCACCATGGCTTAAGCACCACTGCCAACTATACAGGGACCTGGGCTGGTTATCTCCCCCAGCTTGCTGTCAATACTCTCTGGGCTCCTTGATTGACTCTAAACTCAGAAACCAAACCCCTTCAGCGCTTGCAACATTGCTGGTACCTCAAACGTCCTCCTATAGACTGCGATCGGTAGATAAATCCCTGCAGAATGTACCTAGATGTAAAACATCAAAAGGCTCTGTTGCTTTCAATCACTGTGCTCCTAAGCTTTGAAACTCTCTCCCCCAAGCACTTCGAATATCTGGATCCCATGACAGCTTCAAAAATGAGCTGCGCTTCCATCTATCCCTTGCTGATCCCTGCACTTGTTTTAATCCCCCCAATCCACTCACCCGCCAGATGCTGCCTAACCTAACTTTAACCTTCCTACCTCATAGCATTTCTTACCCTTACTATCTCCTTGACTGCTAATCTACCCCAACTCCCCCCCACACACACACACCTGAGCCTTGTTTCAGAGGCCGTGATAATGTATCCTGCCCAGTCAGGAATTTGCCCTTGCCTTGTTTCACTGCCTATTTGAATCTTCACTGTTGTGACTAATTTTAACAATATTTCTTGCTGCTGTGCTGTGGTATCTCTTCCTAGACTGTGTAGGTTTTCTCTGCCTAAAATGCTATGTGAATTGTATTGATTGTTATTGTTCTGGCTGCATGTATTCATTACTACTAACTGTTTTGACCTATGCTATTGTAATTTCATTGTACTTGTGCTATGTACCTGTCTTGGATTGTTGTACTCTCCCAGGTCGTGCCTGAAAATAGTAATTTCATGGCTAGTGCACCTACCCGGTTAACAAAAACTAAATAAAATAAATATGCAGTGGAGACTATTGAAACTCCCACTGCTGCCTACTGCTCTGATTTCAGCTGCAGAAGATTCTGGGATGTGTAGTAAAAGATGTCAGCCTAGAACCAAGCAGAAGTAGTCCGATATAATCTACTATACTATAGTAAACAGTAAGTAAACAAAAATGTTTTTGCCCACAAAGTGCACATTGAGAGCAGCCCCACACTTGAGTGTGGGACCCATTGTGCTGACTGTTCGCCTTTAAGAATGCAGAGTTCAGTTAGGTTATGCTGAAGAGCTTGCTTCCCAAATTGTTCCAACACTTCCCTCCTCTTGTTTGTACTGCTACAGTCAAATGCAATCAGTGTGTGTGTGTGTCTGTGTGTGAATCCTCACTGTCAGAAGAAAATGTTGACTCACCTGTAACTGTGTTTCTTCTAGATGTATTTATCCATACCCACACAGCCATCCTCCACTGTCTGCACTATTTGGGCTTGTTATTCAGTTTTGTTCTACTTTCAAGTGCCTCTCCATTCAGTGGAAAAGGTCTGATAGCTACAAGAAACTGCGCTTTCGATCTAATCAGACGCTTCAGTGTCCTGGCTCCTGAGGCTGGGGTGATGCATTGTGTGAGGCTGTGGTGGATGAATACAGTAGACCCTTGCCAAAAAGAACAGATTAGGAGTCATTCAAACATCCGTTGTAGCATAGGTTCATTATAGTGGAGCTGCCCATAGCAATGCATAGGGTGCATTTCATAAATACCGTTACTGAGACATCAGTTTTTAACAAATGTAATATTTCATTTTTATTGGTAATAAACAGCATGTTTTAAAAAATGTGTTAAAAGATGGAAAAAATAAATACTGTATATTGGTGCATAAAGTTGCCTAGAGTGGCTTGTACAACATTGTTTTTCAAATGTTTGGAAGTGGCAAGTGATACCATCTGCTTTAATTGAAGGAGCTGCAATGATCGCGTATATGGCTGTCATTTATTACGTTCTGTCTGCAGAGATGCAGTCCTTTTATTCACTGACAACATCTGGCGCAGACACTTCAGTGCTGTCTTCCTTTTTTATTCTTTCATTCTGGGTACCTTTGTTAACAATTCCCTTATCTGTCATGACATCATCCACTGGGCAATTATCGTGTGCGTGCTTCCACTGCTTTGTTACTGTGGCAGTGGTAGCATAAGGACTGCCACTTAGTAGCCCCAGTGCTGTGGTCAAACGCATTTTGTCATCATTATTTGATTGGACTGCTGGTATCATGCTTGTCCAGTTGCACATCAACTGATGACCATGTTTCAGTGTCAGAACTGTTCCCCAGACCATCACACCAACAGTTGTGGATCTTATCGACTGTTACTTGTTCCCAAGCCTTCGCGGTCACATACAGCATGTTTTTTTATAGAGTATCCCTTAAGGAATTACATCAGCTCATACCGTGTCTCTCTAGCCACAGTTTCACTTAGCAGTTGTTTTTAATACATTTTCTTTAACTTAGTTGTCTCTTCTCTGTCCTTTGGCAGTATCCAGCTAGTAGTGTTAGCTGGCAGGTACGGTACAGTAATCTTTCTATTTCTGCTCCTTAATTCCTCTGTGTTCAGGTGCGCGGGGCACTGATCCAGTAGAGTTGGTGCCTTCTGCCTTTTGCCCTCAAAAATCTTCTTATTGAAGGGCCAAAGGTCTTGTGAAACCAGTCCCTAAAAATATCATGGGACATTCAGGCATTCTGTCAGTTTTATTTATTTATTTATTTATTACATTTTGGTGACCGGAAGGTCCCTTTTTCAGGGGCGACCTGGGATAACAATACATGTTTTAATACAGTGGAAAAACATTTGGTCACAAAATTATACAGGCTTACTTGGTGGTTACAGATATGGTTTGATGCATTGCAGTTGAAGGGCATCCCGATTCAAGTGGTGGAAACAGGAGGGGTTGATGAGCTTCCCTATGCGGAAAGGGCTTTATCTGTAAAGTAATAAACCTGAGGTATTGTGTATCAATGCACCTGATGTTTCTGCTGCTTGCTGTCACTGATTGTACCTGACTGTACTTACTCATACATGTAAACTCAATTTAATTTGTTTGTCACTCATATGTATCATTGTTATCGTGATCCCCCCCCTCCAGGATGCACCATGAGATGAGCAATGTTGTTGTTCAGCATGCCTTTCCTGGTGAAACATTTCAATAAATGAATAACTGATATTCGCCAGTGACATTAGTGCAGACAAGCAGTGTCAGCCTTGTAGCCCTTTGAGGTATCCACATCCATCCTGGCAGCTAGAGTGCGATCGAGCAGATATTTCCAAAAAAGACAAGTCTTGTCCACATTACAAATCTGGTCTGCCTCATACCCACCAGTGTCCAGCATTACTGCAGATCTAGGTAGCAGCTCAACTGCAGCAGTGTCATCAGCTGACTGCTGCTCCTGGCAATTTTTAATTGCCTGATCCCATTATAGTGTTGAAACTGCCCAGATCCAGCCCAGGGAGCACTTGAAATTGTGGTCAGAACCATAGATTTGCTTTGCAGAGGCATCATCCTTCTCTTGTAGAATAACACCAGAAAGAGGAACACTGGCACCTCGCTGGTTCTTGAACCACAACATCACGGTGCTATTGACTTCTGCATTGACTCCTAACTGCAGTTTCCTTTGCTGCAAATCGGTTCTTTCCGCACATGGCAGCAAACTGTCAGACAGACTCCTCCTGCTTTCAGACAGTACAGACAGTGGACTTGGGAAGGCAGACTCATGGGCCACTTTACCAACAAAATTGATGCATTTCAGTTGGTCTGTTATATCCAGCTTTTTATCAATGTCCACAGCCTTTCACTTTTTACTTTCAGCCATTTCAACGGCAGACAGTAGGACAGAGTGCCAGCAGTAAGTGGGAGCAAAGGAGGAGAGCAGGAGCAAGGCAACACACAGTGGGAACCAGTGGCTAAGAGGGGAGTGCTGACAGTTTTAGCAAGACGTTCAGGAGACAAGAGGTTACAGATGAGGACCAATGATCCTGGGCCATTTATGAAGCAGTAGCTGGAGCTGTAATTGAGAGCAAGTGCAGGTGTCAACTGCTGTAATCAGTAGCCATGAACGCCATTCATAATAGCTGAAATTTGTTATAATGGGTGCCCTACTGTACCTCTAGAAACACAGTTACAGTTTATTGACCTTTTCTTCCATTCCAGCAATACTCTAAAACATCTACAGGGTTCATTCAGTAAATCAAAAGTTGTTGCTTTAAATTGTGACAGTTTAGTCAGATTTCTGATTTTTGGAGGCAAAGCCTTTCATGCCAAAGAAGATAATAACTATAATGTTACTTCTCCACTTTTCTTATTGTCAAAATAGTTGTGTAATTATTCATTTGCAGTGACCGTGAGTTATTTTGGTTGTAGCAGAGCTGAATTAGAGACACCAAACTTAGTTTCATTTTAAATATTTTAATTCAAATTTTTTGCCTTGTGGCAAACTTTTATAATCCTGCTGGAGCCATTTACAGAGGCAGCAGCGCTTACTTGAAATCCAGTACTTGATAGTCTTGAACACCTTTTTTTAATTTTTTTTTCAGATTTTTGACTTTGCATTAGCTGAAGATGATATGAAAGCAATTGACAACATACCTACAAAGATTCGCTACGTAGACATGTAAGTCATTAATCTGATTTAATTTCTAGCACCTCAGTCAAAGTGTGTAATAAAGAGGTGCATGGTCTTGGTTACAAAAATAACTCACTTGCATCTGCCTGATGACCCAGTGATAAGCAGTGCATTGTGCAAGACTGAGCCCTAGATGTCTACAATGGGACTTCTACAGTCAGTGAGGACGGGGGTAGCACCACATTCCACAGCCACTCAAATCCCTTGTGGAGCGTCAAGGAGGTCTGCTACCTTCGCATAGGGAAAGCTGCAAGATTCTGTGTTGGTCTAAGGGAGATGGTAGGGTACAGGATATAAAGAAAGGATCTGAATACCCAGCTAGGACACACTGAGGGTAGTACATAGAAACAGAATTTGTCAGCAGATAAGGACCGCTTGGCCAGTCCAGTCTGCCCACTCCTCCCTACCTATGCTATTACCACAGATTGTACCCGATTTACACCTCTTTCTTCCTTTCCCACTTCCTCTCCACTGTGATTCCCATGCATTCTTGAACCCCACCACTAATTCTGTGCCCACCACCTCTGCTGGAAGGCTGTTCTAGAAATCCACCACTCTTTCTATGAAGAAGTACTTCCTCACAGCTTTCCTGAATCTACCCCTCTCCAGCTTCATAGCATGTCCCCTTGTTCTTCAGCACCTTATCTTCTCAAAAATACTTCCCTCCTGTACCTTATTTACCCCTGTGAGGTAGTTAAAGGTCTTCATCATATCTGCTCTGTTCCAGGGTGTACATACTGAGGCCCTTTAGTGTCTCCTCTTAGGGCTTTTGATGCAGACCCTGTATCATTTTAGTTGCCCTCCTGTGGACTGCCTGCACTGTATATCCTTCTGGAGATGTGTACTCTAGGTGGGGGTCTTACCAGCAATCAATACAGAGACAACACCTGCTCCCTCTTTCTGCTGGTGATAGCCCTCCCTATGCACTCCAGCATCCCACTAGCTCTACCGAATGCCTTGTCGCACTACCTGGCCACTTTCAGGTCTTCCGATATGATTACCCACCACACCCCCGGTCTCTTTCCTGCTTAGTGGTCATGAGTACCACTCCACCTATTTTGTACTCTGTCCCTGGGTTTCTGTGCCCCAAGTGCATTAGTTTGCACTCTTTCGCATTGAAACCCAGCTGCCATACCCTTGACCGCTCCTCTATTCTAGTTTTCTCAGGTGTCTGGTCATCCTTTCTACCACCCCTCACCCCCCCAGAGTGTTCATCCTATTGCAGATTTTGGTGTCATCCACATAGAGGCAGAGCTTCCCTTCCAGCTCTTTTGCAGTGCCTTTTAAAAAGACATTAAAGAGGACCTGTCCCAGCACTGATCCCTGAGGCACCCCACTGATGTAAGGAGGTTCCCAAGTCAGGCCTGGGTTGTTAGGAAACAAGTATTAAAAGATAAGAAAATCTGACCAGGGCTGCCTGAATAAGAAGCCTCTGTGCTCCGGGGCCTCATACTATAGGAAAAACATGCGTGAGTGCTGTCAGGTTATCATTTGTCATATTCCTGTGTTGGTCCTTACAGCAGCTGGCAGTGCAGGAAGAACATTGAGGAGGTCAAGAGGGTGCCGCTTAGAGTCACCAAGATCATTACTCGCTTAGGGGGCAAGAGCTGTAGGGAGAGATTGGATATACTAAAAATACGTTGCCTGAAGAAAAAAAATTAAAAGGTAGCATCATTACAGTCTTCCAGATACTGAAAGTGATTGACAGAGTGGCGCATATACAGTATGTATGCAATCAGACATGACAGGTTGTGGGTTACTATTCCTGAACTGCACGCCCAGGTGCATTGTGAGGATAGAGGCGCTTGCACCAAGTGCCTTCAGCCACCTGGAAGTGCAGTTCAGGAGTAGTAACCCACAACCTGGAGTACCTTATTGTGCTTGTAAAATGGGTCTACAGTAATAAAAACATTAAGATAAGTTTAGCAGTGCATTTTCTATTCCTGAACTGCACTGCTTTGGAGTCTTCTCCACCAATCAGGAAGCAGGATTCTCCCTACCCATTTTATAAGTGCTGTTTGGTTTGGTGTGTGCAAGGTTATGCACTCAAGCTAGGGAGGGGGGTAAGTTAAAATATTAGAAAGCATTACTTTACACAAAGGGTGGTTACCATGTGGACTAGCCTATTTGGTGTGTTGGTTGAATCTAGCCATGTTATAACGTTAAAAGCAGGATATGACAGATTCCTGATGGAGAATAACATTAAGGATTATACATCTTGGTGGGTCAGTCCTCTTGCCATGTAGCAAGAATGGCAGACAAGATGCACCTGTCTCTGAGTCCCTTTCATCTCTGTTGTACTGTGCTACTGTGTATCTTGAGATTATAGAGCAATCATCAATGGCAGTTTTTGAGCCATATTTTTTAAAATTTCTTTGCCTGGTATTTTAAATCCTGCATGAAATGTTCAAAACTTCTGCATTATTTTTTCATTACAACTTAATTACATTTTTTTCACACCAGCTATTATGGTGTTTTTTTAGTTAGATATTTACATCACAAAATGGATGATGTGAAACCAAAAGACACTACCAGGGAAATATGCCACAGCACGAGCCAAAGCAGATGAGGGTTATGGGGACAGACATAAGTAAAATGTGGTATTAGACCACCTGGAAAACCATATACTGTACATTAATGCCAGGATCCTGAGAAATAAAATGGGGGATCTTCAGGTACTGTTTTCAGAAGCCTACCTGGGCTTAGTGACCATGACTGAAAACTGGGCAGTACTGCATCATGACTCAGACCTCATAATTACAGGGTACTTCATCTTTAGACGGAATAGGGCTAAGTCCATTGGGGAAGGAGTGGCCCTGTATGTGAAGGAGGGAATTGGGGTAACCCAGAATAACATCATAGTTGAGAACGAGGTGACAGTCACTGTGGATACAACTGGAAACTGGCAGGTACAAAAGGGTGAAAATAGGGGTAGTTTACAGGTTACAAATTAGAAACACAAGGCAGACAAGGTGTTAGAGGAGGAAATCGAAAGGGCACCATGACAGGAGGCTGTGGTGACTGTGGGAGATTTCGATCTTCCTGATGTGGACTGGAGTAACCTGGGGCTAGCAGCTCTAGAGCCACTCATGGATACAACCCAGGGTGGCTTCTTGGTTCAGGGGGTCAAGAAACCAATGAGAGAGGGAGTGACCTTGGACCTAGTGCTCTTGAATAGTGATTGTCAGGTGGCATAAAACATGGGGAACCACTGGGGACTAACGACCATCTTTTGGTATGGTTTGCAGTTGCACTGTGCAAGGAGCACACCAACTACAAAATGAGTCCTGAACTTCAAAAGGACAGATTAGGGAAATGAGGGAGAAACTCAAAAGCAGGTTGGGTGTAGAAGAGAAATGTGGTATCATTAAAGGAGTAGTCCACCCAGAATTTGCAAAAAATGTATGTTATGCAGAGTGTTTTGATGTGTATATGAAGTACTAGTGTGTCCTTCCCTCTGTCTGCTATTAGGAGTTTTTCCTAAATTAGCCTGCTAGCTGTATGGTAATTTTACAACCCCTGGGGATCTCCATCACAATCAGGTTTATTGGCTTTCTTTCTCCTACGATGCACCCTGTCTCATGTGACAGTGATGTAGCCAGGCCCTTAGATTTAGCATGTGCACAGAAAACAGCTGCTAAATTCTAAGCTCTAATTCGTTATTTGTGTTTTCGGTGTGTGTCAGGTCTAACTAGCAGTAGTAAGTGTTTTCATTTTAAAATGTTATTTCATCAAACTACATACAACAATAAAAAGCACAGAAATTGCCCCAGATCATCAGTGCTATAATTAGTAAAGACTGTAGCTGTTTTCTTACAGAACATCTACTCAGCTCTCAAGTATTTGCTAAACCATAAATGTAGGCATCATCATTCTACTAGAAGGAACTGGGAGTTTGGGCTGATTTTGCTCTGTGACATGACTTTCATTTATTTGTTTGGTTTGTTTTTTGTTATAAATGTGAAGTGTCTTTTTAATAAAGTATAAAAATATGTATGTGTGAGTTATTTAGTTTGGAGAATATTTGTTTTATTATTTGAAAAAGTGTGATACGCTAAATGTGTACTGCAGTGAACCATTGTAAAATGGAATCAAATGTGTAGCTGGAATAGTCACTGTCATCCTGTTGCTTTCATGACATACCACAGGCAGGAGAAAAGCTGACTTCAAAGTATTTTGCAGTTTCTAGGCTGAAGCTTCATACCATACACTTCATTTGCAAAAAAAAAAAATGAAAATCTTGTCACAGAGCAAAATCAGTACTAACTGCTAACAGAATGCTGATACCTACATTTACAATTTAGCAAATACTTGACATCTGAGTGGGGTTTCTGTAAGAAAACAGCTAGTCTCTTTATTAATTATAGCACTGATGATCTGGGCAGTTTCTGTTCTTTTATGGTTATATATAGTTTAATAAAATTACAAGTTTTAAAATTAAAATACTCCTGCTAGCTAGATCTGATGCACACAGAAACCCAAAATAGTGAATTAGAGCTATTTAGTAGCTGTTGTTTTAGAGAAACACAGTTAGTGTGCTCCCTAGATAGGAACACTTACAAAGCTCTGCTGTTGTGAACTGATTTTAAACTGATTTTAAAGCAGTGCACATGCTAAATCTAAGGGCCTGGCTATATCACTGTCACATGAGACAGTGTGCATCATAGGAGAAAGAAAGCCAATAAACTATTTGTGATGGAGATCCCCAGGAGTCATAAAACTACCATACAGCTAGCAGGCTAATGACTTAACATACATATCAAAACATTCTGCATAACATATGTTTTCTGCAAATTCTGGGTGGACTACTCCTTTAAGAAAAGCCTGCAGGAGCTCACCAGCTCCTGCTTGAGAGATGAATGGGGAAGAACAGGAAACAGAAAACCAGTTTGATTCTGAAGTGGGAATAGCAGTGAGAAAAAAACAGGGTTGCATTCAGGAGATTTAAGGGAGACAATCCAAGGAACATAGGGAAGCATAGCTAGGAAAGGCAAGCAGGGCCAACAGGGTAGTGAGGAAATGGAACAAAGTAGAGTGGAATGATTTAAGAAGGGTGATAATGCCTTTTTCTAGGGACGTGGATATGGTGCACTATCCACACTTTGGCAGTCTTCCTTTCCCATTAAGTTCTTCTGGAACATCTTCAAGCTGAGCTCCTCCCACCTACCCAGGTGGTATCCTCCTCAGCTCTGCCCCGTGACATCAGATCTTCCTTTCTGCTGGAAGAGTCAGGTCTCCTCCTTCACAGCTCCTATGTGCAGTATAGGCTGTTTTACTAGTCTGTCTTCAGGTGCCTTCTCGTTGCTTCAATTACCGTGTGTAATGACCCGATACCTGGTCTCGGGTGCAGGCTTATGTCTCACCTTGACCCTCACGCCTCATGCGTTTCTTGCCTAGGGGCTCAGCATGATCTGCAGGCTTGCAGCCTCCTGTCTGTCCCTGCAGCCCTCACCGCTGGAGGACTGTTTCGCCCACCTGTTTTTTTGGATCGCCCGATTTCATGGGACCAGCCAATCTGGTCCTTGGATGCCCACAGGGCAATTTCAGTGGCAGCAGACTCAGAGTCGCAATTGCCACGCTCAAATAGATGGTGGCCCAGGTCTCATCAGGCATCACTTCAGTTCCTGAGTTGCTCCTGGGTGTATTGGGAGCTTTACGTGCTGGAGCTTCTTGAGACTTCTGTTGGTCCCTTCCTACCCTCGGAGAGAGAGAGCTCTTTCCAAGGGTCCATTTTATTCAGTTCCTCATCTTCTATGAGGTCCCATTGTGGGTCATGGGACTGGGAGTGGGCTTGCTCTTCCCACCCCTGTGATTCCGCATCTGGCTTGATGGCTGTTGGCCTTATCCTACCCTCCTGGAGTTCATGCCTTAGCCACTGGGCCCTTGGTGTTCCCATCAGGCTTGCCGGCTGAGACATGGGCCGACCAACCAGCTGAGAATTGTCCCGACCCAATTGGCCTGTTGTCAGAGGTTGAGTTTGACTCACTTTTTCAGACTCTGATACTTTCACCCTCCTTCTACAGGACCGGTTACACCAGCCATCCTGGCTGTCTCCCTTCGGGAGTTTGTCCCCTCAGTTCCACAGGCTCAGGTCCATGCTTTGTACACAGTTCCTCCCTGGGTCTCCTCCCCAGTGACCCTATCATCGTCAGTCAAGGCCTCAGTCAAGGGCTCATGTCCTATTTGAGTTCGAGATCTCTGGTATCTCAGTGTTCCCACTCTTGGCTGTCCCCTCAGAAGCGCAGTCTGTGTTCCTGCTGCTCATCTTGAGGCGACATTAGGCTCTTCTGTGGTTTGCAGCATAAATTTTTTTTTCTTCAAACTCTCTTTATTTCACCAGCACCCGGGGAACTCTCTCGGGCATCTTCCAACTTTGTGGCTCTACCTCCGGACCTGAAGCACCTCCCTCTCCTGGCACCAGACCGGCTATCACCCTGGCTCTGAGCCCCCCCCGAGGTAAGTCTGCCCTATCCGCCCAGGGTGCTCTGTCTTACAATTCGGGCTTGGCTGGGCTCTGCCCAGGAGAGAGGAGTGGGTCTGGTTGGTGGAGTGTGGCCGAAGGCGGCGGTGTCATCACCTGTCCCTGGGGACAGGGTTATCTGCTTAGGTCCCCCCCCCCCCAAAGGCTTGGTCGTGCAAAGCATCCTCACGCCGGCACGCACACTCCCATGCGTGCCTGCAGGGCTACTGTCACAGCCAATCCCCTTAGCCATCCTGGTCTCAGGATGATGTGCTCCCAGCCAATGTTAGGAGTGCCCAGCTCCCCAGGACAAGTCCCCCCTCCCTCCCTTCCAGGACAGGAGGGCAGTCCTTCAGATGCTTGATCCTTTCCCTCCCCTGCCAGCTCCTGGCAGCCCAAGCTCATTCCCAAACCCGGGTTGCCGGCGTGGCGCAAGGTGTGGCATCCAGCGCCTCAACCCTCAGTGCCATTGGGCCAGCCTGGTTTGCAGCATCATTAGGAGGTGCTGATGTGGCCTGTTTTTTTTGGCCATGGTCCTGCCGCTTCACAGGGACCAGTGCTCCCCTCATTGGTAGCACTGTTGCCATTCTAGTTTTGCTTCTGCTGTACCAGCACTGGCTTCTCCTTCCATCCGGGTAGCCCCTCCCACCCAAGCCCTTGCATGGACTTTGTCCCAGGCTGCTGACTGCTCCGGCCTCCTCAACTGGCTCTCCATTGGGACTTTTCATTCTGTGGAACCCTGAATGATCCTCGGGGAGCCTGGGTCAAGCACGGTGTGTGTTGGAGGAGTCCTCAAATTCTAGTTCCTCCCTGAATTTTGGGTCCTCCTCCAAATTCTGGGTCCACCTCCATGCTTCCTCTAACAAGGAGCAGTGGGACCAGGTGTTATCACTGGTGTATGCTACCCTCTGCCTTGGTCTCAGGTAGTCATGTTTTGCCATCCTGCTGGCCTTCTCACCCTTCCCTCATGGGTATCTTGGTCATGTCTTCCCTGCCTCCCTGTGGATATGGGGTTGGCGGTTTAGATAGTCTGGGTCCAGGTCCGTTAGGTTGCCAAGCTCCAGCTCCAACCAGCCTCGGACATCAGTGTAGAGGAGTATTACCTCTCAGGTTCTTGTTGATCAGAGGCTAACAGAAGACACTACAGACAAATGGCATCAGGGAGTAATAAACAGGTTTATTACACAAAAGTAGAATAAAGCTGTTCACGGAATCTTACAGATAGATAGACAGACAGACAGATAGATAGGTACCGGGAGCCAGAGTATTCCCTATATGAAGATGGACTTGGGGCAAAAATAAATGTCTCACAACAATTCTTATACTAAAGATAATTACTATGGTTACACATTCTTCTTACACACATTAGAATTACAGACAAGCCCTACTGGCCAAAATGCTAGGTGGCTCCACGGTATTGACGGTATACATTTGTAGTAAAGTCAGCTAAAAGTGTGAATGCAAAGGGTTCTCACGAATCATAGAAAACAAGTGCGGTGTTACATAAATCTGCATGGTGGCAGTGTAGGCATACATAAGACTTCTCAGAAGATCACAATATGTGTTAGAATCAGAACACAATAATACATCATTAGTACATTGCATATATCTTTCCGATGAATCACAGCAATAATATCGTAGATTGTTCCTGATACCTTACTCTTATATGGCAGGTACCTATGCTCTAATAGGTTAGTACTGATTATAGCTCATGTTGGAGTCATGATTAAATAATACCGTGGATGCTGTCAGGGGTGTACTGTAGGTTTCCAATATAGGTCAGGGAACCAAGTCTAACATCAGAGAACCTGGCGCCTGGTCTTTGGCCTCAATAGCTCCAGGTAAGGTTGGGCTTGGTTGCAGATCGCCACCATTCCGGTGGCTTCCTCATGTCACTTGGCAGAGGTTCCCTCCTGGGTTCCATCCAGTTTGGCTAGGAGTGGCTGGTCCTCTCGTTAGCAGGATGTTGTCCTAGGCCACCTTGGCCCCTGTTTCATCCTCTCAGATGAAACCCATAGGTCAGGAACAAGCCCTTCTGTTTCAGGTGTGCCCAGCTCCATAGTCCCACCCACCACAACCCCTTTCGGGGCAGTCCCAGGTCTGGCACCCTGTGCTTCAGTCAGTTACCTCCAGCCTCCAAGAAGCCCGGGGGTCGAGGTGGCAGTGCTTCTTCATCAGTGGGTGCCTGGGCCTTCGTCTAGCCTGCTTAGCGAAGGGTCATGGGGTGTCTCCCTCCTGCTCACCCTGCTTCAGCCTTGGGTCCCCATGGGGAGTTGGCTTTGCCATCTCGGGCACATCTGGTCCATCCTTGCATTGGCCACCTGGGTGATCGATGTGCTGGGCCATGGTCTACCTCTAGACTTCAAGGCTCTCCCCCCTACCGAGCCATGCCCCATGGGAAGCTAGGGTGTCTCCAGACCTGCTGTATGCCCTCTGGGAGGACATTGTTCGGCTCCTTCAGTTTGTCACTGTAGCTGGGTCCTGGACACCCTGGCTGCTCATGGCTTCATTTCCAGATAATTTCTGGTTCCCAATCAGATGGGGGGATGATGTCCCATATTGGATCTTCATGATCACAGTCCATTCCTGAGGGAGCAACCTCCTATCCCTGGAGCAGGGCATGTGGTTCTGCTCTCTGGACCTCCATGATGCCTTCTTCCCCATCCCAGTCAGTCTGTACCACCGGTGGTTCTTTCAGTTCCATGCTGATGAGGTATCTTCGAGTTCCAAATGATGCCATTCAGCCTCTCCTCAGCCTCCTGGGTCTTTGCCAAGTGCCTAGCAGTTGTGGGGGCTTTCCTGTGACACCAAGGGGTCTGGGTGTACCTGTACCTGGATGACTGGCTGATTGTCGGTTCCTCTCAGGAGGATGTGGCACGGCCTAGTGTTCTAGCCCTCCAGACTTGCTTGGCCTTGGGCTTTCTGGTCAGCCTGGCCAAGTCAGAACTCCACCACTCGAAAGTCACCCACTTCTTCGGGCCTCGACCTGACTCCCAGGGTCCAGGTGACAGATCTTACCTTCTTTGCCTGATCATTTCAGGCTGGGCACTTGTGCCCCGCCCAAGACTTTCTGCGGCCGCTGAGGATCATGACATCCTGCACTAGTGTGTCTGGTGGGCCCGCTGGCAGATGCACCCTTCTGCAGTGGGGGCTGGCCCACCAGCATACTGGGTCAATATGTTGTATGCGCATGACACAAGTAGTGTGAAGCAGTAGTGGTGACCCTGTAGCTGTTTCCTGGAAAGGGTAAGAGCTCTGCTGGAAGGGGATCCACCAAGCAGCTGCCATGGCTTAGGGTTTAAAGCCATCGGTGCTGGAGGACAATGGAGCAGCTGTGGACCGGGGTTCTATTCCCAGTCCCAGATTAGGTTAGTTAATTTTTTTTTGTCTTGTCTTTTGTGCGGTTTGTGATGCCCCCGCCTGAGTTTCATCCTGTCCCCAGTTGCCCCCACCCCCAGAAGAGGTTATTTTAATGGGGATTCCACAAAATGGGGGTTGTGGGGGGCTCTGCCCTCGCAAAAAACAAATATTTTACTGTTTTGACATTATGGTATAGTGCTGTGCTGTTTTGTATGCGACAACGTGACCCCGTGTCACCCACCAGTGATCTCAGCACTTTGGTCTCCTGGACCAGCTGGTCCTTGTGATGCAGATGGTGTGGAATGACATCCAGTGGTGGCTCATCCTAAAACACCTGCAGGAAGGAGTCCCATTTGCCTGCCTAGGGTAGGCAGTCACTTTGATGACTGCCACATCTCTGGGGGGGATGGGAAGTACACCTGGGGGTTCTCAGGTCCCACAGGCTCTGGACTCCCAAGGGTCCTGTCACCACATCAGCGTGCTGGAGTTCAGTGCAGTGCATTTGGCTTTGATGGCCTTCGCTCCATCTGTTCGGGATCTGGTCGTGTGGGTCAAGACAGACAGCACCATGACCCTGTACTACCTCTCCAGGCAGGGGGGCACGCATTCCCCGTGGTTCCTTTGGAGAGCCCTCTGCACCTGGACCCTCATGCACAGGCTGAACGTTGATCTCCTGGTGAACCATGTGGCTGGTGCCTCCATATAGTCAGCAGATGCCCTCGGCTGAGTGTTAAGGCGTCTTACGAGTGGTCTTTGCACTAGAAGGTGGTGCATCACCTGTTCTCACAGTATAGCACTCTCCTGGACTACCTGTTTGTGTCCTGTGAGAACGCACAGCTGAGGCTGTTCTGTGCTTGCCCCCCACAGTGCTGATCACTGTTGGGAGATGCCTTTGCGAGGCACTGGACCCCAGGCCTCCTGCATTCCTTTCCTCCATTCCCCTGCTCCATAAGATATTGGACAAGGTATGGATGATCCTGGCGGTCCAGGACTGGCTGCACCAGTTCTGGAGCCCAGATCACCTCAGCCTCAGCAGCAACACTCTGTGGAGCCATGGCACATAATCTTCTCTTTTACCATCGCAGGAAGGTCTTGCAGGACCTCTAGTCCATGCACCTGGTAGCCTGCTTCTTGAGAGGCTAGAGTTCTAGGCTTTGGGGCTCTTCGATAAGGTCCTTCATGATGTGAAGGCCTCTTGGAAGGAGTCATCTTGCCAGCGCTATGCTTTCAGGTGGAAACACTTTTCCTCTTGGGACCAGATTAGGGAGCTAGACCCTTTCTCCTGCCCTGTGGCTAGCATCCTGGCTTTCTCATGGTCCCTCTTTCAGTCTGACCTCAGGTTGATGACCCTCAAGGTGCTCCTGACAGCCATCTAGGCATACCAGGTGCAGGCTGGTATGCTGATGGTGGTGCAGGGAAAAGGTGGTTAGGCACTTCTTTAAAGGCCCTGTCCACCTGTCTCTGCCAGTGCATGAACCATCAGCACCACGTTGGGATTAATGGGCAAGCCATTCATACCAACGCCCAGGTGTGCGATGTCACACATGTCAAGGAAGACTGCTTTCTTGGTGGCTACTGTCTCCACCAGAGGGATCAGTGAGCTCCAGGTGCTCTCTGTGGAATCTCCAGTTTTGGTTTTCCATGGGGACAAGTTGCCCCTCTGCCCCACCCAAAGTTCCTTCCAAGGGTTGTTTCAAAGTCACTTTCTCCAGGTGGTCTTTTGCTTGGTGTGCTTCACTGGTTAACCCTTGGAGGCCGAACCCAGGCTCCACGTGTTGGTCCTGTGGTGAGCAGTTGCTCTTTCACAGAGCACAGGGCTGGAGCTCAGAGAAGGATTCACCAGCTCCTTTGTCTCTTACGCTGGAGCTGCATCTGGCAAAACTGGCAGCTTGGCAGATGATTGGCAAGTGTTTTGTATCCTGTATTGTTATCTGCTTTGGTTTGGCTGGTAGGAAGCCTCCCATGGGGCTATGGGCTAATTTTCACTGGACATACCACTGCCTAGGTGGCTGCTTCCAGGGACATCCTATCCAGGAGATTTGCAGGGCAATACCCTGGAAGTCAGCTCACACCTTCATCTCCCACTACTGCATCGACCTTGAGTCTTGCCATGATGTCAGTTTTGGGGCCTCGGTTCACCGCTCCTTTTTTTCCCCCCTCAGTAGGGGTGTGTGCCTCGCCTCCTCATCCTGAGAACTGCTAAGAATCTGCCAAAGTATAGATAGTGCACCATATCCACATATCTAGAAATGAGGGTTACTCACCTGTAACCATAGTTCTAGGAGTGGTATATGGTACACATCCACACAACCCACTTGATCTCCTCTGGCAAGTGGCACACGGATCCCTGCTTCCAGCATGCAAGATCTGATGTCGTGGGGCAGAGCCAAGAAGGATGCCACCCGGATGGGTGGGAGGAGCCTAGCTTGAAGACATTCTGGCAGAACTGAAAGGGAACGGAAGACTGCCAAAGTGTGGATATGTACCATATACCACTCCTAGAACTATAGTTACAGGTGAGTAACCCTCATTTTTGCTACATTAGGGAAAAGTGACAAAGAAGGGGACTGTCAAGCTGAGGCAGGGTGAAAGTTAGGTGGAAGAATATAAGGATGGAAATACTGAACAACTACTTTTATTTGGTATTCACCAATAGGAAGGTCCACTACTAAAAGGGAAAGTTAACACCAGAACAGAAGAAGGGGGGGGGCAACAGTGCATGGGACCGATAACTGCAGAAAGGGTCCCATATCCCTAAAGGTCAGTTAATGGCCAGAGTCAAATGGGACACATCCCAGTATGCTATTATTTATCCTTTTTTTTTATTTTAAGTCTTTGGTAACCGGGAAAGGCCCACTAGGTACAAGTGCCTGTTTTCAGGGGCAACCTGGGAGCACTGGGCAGTTAAGTGACTTGCTCAGAGTCATACAGTATGCAAGTGGAAGCTGTGAGAATCAAACCCAGATCTAGTTTGCTGGATGTACCAAGCTCATTCAGAGCTCATTAATCTAAACTCTAGGCTATACTGCCAGCCCATGATCACCATAGCCCTTGCTAAGGGAGATATCACAGGTGCAGGTGGCCTCCCCTCCCTGTAGGTCTATACAACTGCTCACTTGAGTCCAGAGAGGTAACTGCAGACTGGAAAACAGCAGATATACAGCCCCTACAGAAAAACAGTGCAAGGATGAGCTGGGGAACTACAGACTAGTCAATTTAACCACAAAATAGTTTACTAGCCAGACTGTTGCAGGATTAGTTTACTAATTGGACTCCTCCAGGATTACTATACCAGCTAAACTGTTCCAAGATAAGTGTGCCAACTGAACTGTTCCAGGAGAAGTATACCAGCCAAACTGATCCAGAATTAGTATACCAGCCAAACTGATCCAGAATTAGTATACCAGCCAAACTGATCCAGAACTAGTATACCAGCCAAACTGATCCAGAACTAGTATACCAGCCAAACTGATCCAGAACTACTATAGCAGTTGAACTGTTACAGAATCGGTATACCAGCTGAAATGTTCCAGGATCGCCAGACTGTTCTAGGATGAGTATACCAGCCAAACTGTTTCAGTATCAGTATACTGGCCAGACTGTTTCAGGATCATAATACCGGCTGAACTGTTCCAGGATCAGTGTACCAACCAAACCGTTCCAGGATCAGTGTACCAGCCGAACTGTTCCAGGATCAGTGTGCCAGCCAAAGTGTTCCAGGATCAGTATACCGGCCACACTGACACAAGATCAGTATGCCGGCCACACTGACACATGATCAGTTCACCACCAAACTGTTCCAGGATCAGTGTACCAGCTGAACTGTTCCAGGATCAGTGTACCAGCCAGACTGTTCCAGGATCAGTGTACCAGCCAAACTGTTCCAGGATTAGTGTACCAGCCAAACTGTTCCAGGATCGGTTCACCAGCCAGACTGACACATGATCAGTATACTGGCCAAACTCTTCCAGGATCAGTGTACCAGGAGAACTGACACAGAATCAGTATAGTAGCCAAACTGTTCTAGCATCAGTATAGCAGCGGGGGGCCAGAGGGCCAAGTCTGAGACAGGACGTGTTTGTGCACTTCTAGGACACTGATTGGTTAAATATTGATATTTGCACCTCTTAAAAGTCTGAACTTCATGTTTTCAATGACACCGCTCAACAGATCTTGCTTTCCTGAGCATCCAGATATTAAAATTAAGTATGGGGTGACCAAAGGGAGCAATAGGTGGCCAGAGGCAGAAATAGATGCAGCCACCACAGCAGGCCCTGAAGAATGCATCAGATCTCACAGGCTCCTCCAGTTCAAATGGGGTGGGAGAACCTCCACTATGGGAGCCGATCCTGCAAGTGGCCTGGGCAATGGACCAGAAGGTGGAGAGAATCCTTGAGCACATGGGTACACAAGATGCTAAAATAGAGGAAGCGGTGGTGACAGCAAAACAGGCGGTGGATCATTCAGTCCACACACAGGCAGCTTTCAGTAAAATGATAACAGAAACAGGACACCTAAGAGCCCACTTGGAGAGCCTAGAAAATGTTCAGCATGCTGTGAATCTGTGCATGGTGGGACTAAACAAAGGCTCTGAAGGGGAAGACCCACAGCTGTTTATTCGATCTTGGTTGGTGTTTGTCTTACCAGAGGATTTATCCTTTGACCCAGATGACATCCAGTAGGTGTACAGAATTAAACTTTAGCCAAGCTCAATGTTCGGCAGACACTCCGAGAACCCTGTTAATTGTTAACTCAGGTCCTGAAATACGGGACATGATCCTCATCTGGGCCCAGGCACACTTCCCAACCACCATGGAAGAACAGGTGGTGACCTGCGCTATGCGTTCCTGACAGAAGATGTTTGATCCCATCTGTCAGCAACTCGGGAGGACTTGGGGTTGTCCACACCCTTCTTGCACCAGTTTGCCTTAGCATCATGTATGGTAATAAAACATTTCAATTTATCGGCTCAGTGGCACTGAGGGTTGATTCACTGGACATCACACCTCATGCCATGCCACTGACCCAGGTTCAGGAACAAGCCTGGGCCATCAGGGGTTGGAAGGGGAGGGACAGGATTGAGCCTCTGAAGGACAGCACTCCTCTCCTGGGAGGGAGGGAGGGAGGGGACACAGGCTCAGCATTTGACTGGCCTCTGGCAGTGGCCAGAGACACAGCAAGTGCAGAGCAGAGCAGCAGTGAGAGGGTTGGGGAGTGGTAGACATTAGCGGTGACACCTTGATGTCAGGGTGCATGCCACTCCCCCAGAACAGGGAAAATCAGCACCAGACCATCGAGAAGACAGAGCACCGAAGTGGAGATCCTAATGGCTCACACCTACCTGATCCTCCGGGGGTCCAACGGAACAGTGAAGTGTCTTGGGGTGTTGGGCTCCACCTCATACCCACCTGGGGGGGGTATAGCCATGGCTCCATGGGGGCCCACCGGAGGTCAGGTAAGTGGCGTAGTGGGGTGCCACATTTGTGTCTCCCAATGGTACAAGGCTCAGCTGCAGAGGGAAAAATAAATAGAAATTTAAAAAATATATATTTCAATTTAGTAACCCAGCAGAAGCAAGGAATAGGGTAGACAAGATAGCACAGGAGTTCCATCGTGAGGAGGCTTGCAATGAAACGAGACCTGAATGTTCAGAGGAAGGGGCATGAATGTTACCTTTTAGATAAAGATTTGGACTATGGACAAACTACTGTTGCTTTTCTCTAATGTATAAATGTTTATTATAGGTTATGGCAAAGCATGCATACCACGTGGCGATGACTACGTGGAAAGGTTTCCCTCTCTGAGGTGGCGTTTTGAGCTTGTCTGTTATTAAGGACCATAGAAGCTTGTCCCCACTAACATTATAAATGTTCAGTTTGTACCAATTGTGTTTAAATACTTGGAGACTAGTAGGGGGAGGAGGCATCTTTTTCTTTTTTAATAATCTACGATGGGCAATGTCATGCTATTCTTTGCTGGAGGAACCAAAGTATTGTTGTTATTAATGGTCCTAATGTTAAAGTTCTGACCGAGCAGTGCAGCGGGGGTATTTCTTACACTTTTTTACTTCCTCCTAAAATGCATGGAAAATTGTGGAACTAATAACTTTTTGAAGTTATGTTTAAACAGTTTAACCTTTGTACTAACATCAGATATTCCACAGTCATGACCTGGCTAAGTTTTCTAGCCAATGTCGACAGTTTCTTGGAAACGGGTAAAGTTATATTGATGGTACCCCATATGTTGTACCAACAATTAATGATCTGTATAATCCTGATGCTAATATGTATTTAGTCATTATTGTTATGTAATGGTGCTAAGCTGGCTGTTTTCATTAAGTGAATGGATTACTGGCATGTACTGTTTATAATTCAATAAAAATGAAGTTAAAAAAAAAATGTATAGCAGCGGAACTCTTCCATCATCAGGATACCAGCCAAACTGTTCCACAATCCATATGTGTCAGGGATGTGTCCAACCAAACTTGTAAAATAGCAGTCAGCAAAGTCTAGTGGTTAGGGCACCTGACCGTGAACAAGGAGATCTGGGTTTGAATCTCAATGGCCCCAATTTTTTTTTTATCTCAGATTTCACCAGAGTGGTGCTCTATGGTGGTGTGGTGTTGGGAATAGTAAACTTATACTAAAGGGAATTAAGTGCTAAGAATAAAAGCTCTGGGTGTAAAGCATTCTCACAGCAAACTGATGCTGGATTAGTTTGGCTGGTTAACTGATCCTGGAGCAGTCCATCTGGTAACACACTGACCAGGGCAGAAATCAGACTCACTCTTATTGCAGAATTAGAGTTGAAAAAAAATCCTTTATTTCCACATATTAACTTTTTTTTTCCTTTAGACATGCTTAAAAATCATCCCGAGTATCCATTCCAGGATGAATACTGATTTGGAGATCTACTTGACTCAAGAAAGAACTTCCTCTACAGTAACAAGAGATACATTAGTTATGGAAAGTTGATTAGCTGAAGTAAAGTCCATCCAATTCGTACAGCAATTTTCCAACATGATTATCCTGCATGTAGACCATAGAAAAGCAACATTAGTGTAATAAACACAGGACAATGGTTTGTGTGACTTTCTGTTATTTCATCGATGTGACCAAATCCCATGTCATCTAGTGTACTTTAGCACCCAAGTACAATCAGTGCAGTTACCAGCATTTAAAAAAGTGTGTGCACAAGTTTCCAAAATAGGTCAGGGGTCTGTTTTACTTTGATGGTGAAACTCCAGCAAAGCTGCAAAATCTGCCTTTGTGAAAAACTTCAAAAACTGCCCGCTTTACAATTTCTCAAGCTCACGAGTTTTCCTAGGGAAGTGGCACTTTTTCAGGCAAAGTCAAGTGAAGTGATGGCAAAGTTGCAAGACTTGAAAAAGTCAGCACTTCGGGAATTTGGCAGACTTCAACAAATTAATTTGTAGAGCAAAGCTTGCCAGTTTCCGACATCTGTAGTTTGGGGCCTGCCTAGGCCCTATTAAAGTTTGGGGGTTTAGTGGTTTGTGGTGCATTTTGTGGGTATTTTGCAACATGATTTACTACCCTGCTACCACATCCCCCCCCCCAATTTAGCAAGCTGTACCTTATCCCCCCTTCCCAAAAGTCACTGGCCTTCCCCCAGCCCAGCATGTTGTCCCCTTCTCCAGCTTATTAAGTTGCCCCAAGTCCCCCTTAAAAGCCCAGAAAGTTGCTATCAAACCTTATCCCCAGCACAGCAGGCTGCTTCTAGCCCCCCAAGCAACTTGTTGTTCTTCAGACAGGGTTCAGGTAAAAAAACAGCTTCTGTCACGAAGAGTGTAACTCCCTTCTCCCCATCCCAGCAGGTTGTTACCCCATCCCATCCCTCCCCCAGTCCAGGAAGTTGCTTCTAGGGTCCCCAGTGCTCACTCCTCAGTATCACTACAGTCTCCACAGCAGCACAACGGTAGCATCATTAGTTCACTTCAGAAGAGCAGCAAAGCACTGACTACCTTCCTGGCCTAACCTAACTTAGGCAGCCTATCTAGAGTTGACAAGATTGAGATTGGATTGCACTCACAAGTACAATAAACACGATAATAGGGGCTGGCTGGGTTAACAGTATTGCATACATACATGCTGCAGAGCAACACACCCTACCCGGACCTGGACATGGCACATGTTGGATCAGTGTCACAGACCCACACACCAAGTTAAGCACAGTAAACCTGGCCTAGTCCATTTATCTGGGTGAGTGCAAACATTTGTTTTTGTAACAGCTGTGCTATGTTGGGGAGGCAGTCACAGATCTGTACCACCTTCACTGGAGCTGCTGCAGTTGTCTTTTGAACCATCAAAGGTGCAGTGGGGTAAAACAATGCTTGAAGTCACAGCTGCAACTTGAGTCATCCATGCCAGCCAGCCACATTCAGTCTCACGTGTGGATGTGTGAGGGTGAGCCTGGCTGGTACACACATAAGAAGAAGGAATGAAGATTGCTTATTTTTCTCAGTGGCTATTGCACTGGATCCTGCTCACTGATTGCATAGGCAGCAGCTGACTAGCAGGCTGTGGCACTATACTAGTTCTCATTTGTGTCAGTACATGCTGCCTTTCTGGTTCCTTCCCTCTCAACTGGGCACAACATAAAACGCAACCCCCCCCCAAAAAAAATACATATAATTTTTTCCTATGTATGTGCATAAAGGAAGTATGCATAGGTACTCCCCTGTGTACAATCTCTTTTTTTTTGTTTGTTTTTTTTGTTTGTTTTTTTCTGTGTGTGAATTTTTTTTAGTGCTCACGAAAAGTGCTGGATTAACTGCACTGGAAACTGAAGTCCTCTAGCCACATAATGGGTACAGCACAGGCAATCACAGTGCTAGCTTCCCCCACACTGCCCCGCCAATGTGTCTCAACTCTGCCATGCAGGAAGCACCACATAGGTGAGAGGGTAGTTCAGACTTCATGCCCATTCAGTCCTTAGCCTCTCTTGTTAGACTGCCAACAAGGGTGCCAATTAGTGCCAGTTGTGTTGGTGGTTTTGTGATGTGGACACCAGCCCACTGGGAACTGGACTGAGACCTCCAGAACACATTTCATGTAGGCCACTGAGCAGCCCTTGGGTTATAATGGCTTTTGACAACTACCAACCTGTGCTGGATTTAAACCCATGACCTAGAGGTGAAAGGCTCCTTAACCCGCTGCCAATCCACTGAACCATCCACTTCCCCCTTATGTGTTTTTTGTTTGTTTGTTATAAAAAACACACACTCGCACATAAGCAATTAGGACCTGTCCATAACAGTGGCAATAGTGTGCTGCAGCACTATGTGTGAGACCTGACTTGGTATTGCAATTCTGTAGTCTTCCATGAGGGCCAGCAGTTGGCTACAAAGTGTCCACTTTGATGCTTTCTCCCTGAGTCAGTGGGAAGGAGTTGTTGATTGGCACTGCTAGTCACTGATGGCACATGGGTTGCTGCATGGTGTGGTTGCGCCTTCGTTGGGTAGGGAGGGAAGGAGGATGGGACTCTTGTGGTGTCCTGTAGTGCTGTTCACACTGGCCCACCCTGGGATACTCTTTGGAGTCTGAAAGCAGGACTAGCAGAGGAAACTGGAAAATGACACCCACCCAAGTATTGTAGCTTTTCTCCACAAATATTCCAGATGATTCAGAGTGCCACTGACACCACATGGGAAACTGGAGGAGTACACATTTTAGATACCTTTCAGTTTATATTCTCTGTATTTTACTGTCCTTTAAATCATAAAAATGTACATTAACATGAAAACTTGATCAATTTCTGTTAGACTTTAACTGCTGTGCCTGCTTGTGTACACCTGACATCATAATATTCTGTTTGTAGCATTAGTGGCTGTGACATAGTTAACTCCCTGCCCCCGTTTCCCTGTTGTTTTGATAGAAATATAGTAAAATCTATAGGGGAAGAAAGAGAAACCCTGCTGTAGCCTGCTTTCTGTACCCGGTATTGTCTTGTTCTAAGTTTGTTGCGTAACAGTATTTATTTTCTGTCTGCAGGATGGCCACCTGTAAGCAATCATTCTGATCTTTCCTACTTTCCTGCATTTACCGTTTCTGCTTTAGTATGCTCAGAAATACAGTTACAACATTTTTAGAAAAATTCTAGTTATTTTAGGCTTTAAGGCAGTCTGCAGAATTTGCCATAGTTACAAGTTTGTTCCTAAAAATATTTGTTTCCTTGAGACATTTTAGTGTTACGGGTGCTGCAACTTTTATATCTCTTATATATAATCTTTTTCTCTCTCTCTCTTGATATTTTATCATCATCACCATCTTTGAGGGTGTGTCCTTCCTATATCCATTTCAAGATGGCGGCCACACTGGGCTAGCCATCGGACTGTTGCTTTGTGTGCTTGCATTTATGTTTCGTTTTACTTTAATTTAAATTTTTTAAGTTTTTAAGCTTTTTAGATACCTGGACTGCGGAGAGGCTGTATCGGCGTTCGGTTGTCTGGGACGTCTTCTAGCAGTGATTTTTGGTGTTTGCAGCTGGCTGGCTCCCTGGATGGTCCGAATTCAATCCATGACTGTGGTGCAGGGCGCAGGGTCCCAGTGTGTCCTAGCTCTTGGATTGTCTTTTGGGACTTTAGCGGCTGGTGGTCGACTTACATCTGCGCCTTTGACCTTGCGTGGTGCCTGCTCGTTAAACGCCCGCCGTGTTCGCCCGCCTCTGGCTGGGATCTACCATGATTGGGCTTTATTAAATATTTTGGGCTCTATTCAGCATCTGTAAGGTTGGCGACTAACTGGATTTACGCCTGTCCGCTTGGAGTGGCACTGTCCTGTTGGCAGAGACTGCTACGATTTGGGGTTCTGTCTTTTGGAGTCTGGGTTTTCCCTATCTTTTGGCTCTAGCTCTGGTGACCTGTACAGGAGTTGAGGGTCGGGGCCTGTTGAGAGCCGCTCGACTTATTCTCTAGACTCGTGGAGTCTGGTCAGTGGGCTGACCTGCCTGGAGTCGTGGTGTGTCGGGTCACCATTGTAGCTTAGTAGCTGCTGCTGAACTGATTTAGTGGAACCTGCGATCTGATGTGTGGCTTTCTTTGAAAACCGGGAGTTCCTGTTTTCCTCAGTTTTACTTGGAAATTCTGGTTCTTGGTTATAATAAGGACTTAGTAGCCTGTATCATCAATTTCTTTAATGTCCCAATTAAGTGACTGGAGAGTTCCTGCAAGATAAGTGACTGTGGAAATACTAACTGTTTTGTTATAGTACTATTTTTAAGAAACTGTCTTCTCAGCCCAGGTGTTGATATATATGGTTTACTGTATGTGAAGTCTATTTGTTTTGAGGGATAATTGAGCAGTGAGAGTGCTTGTTTCCAGCTTATAGCCCACCCTGCTGGTTTCAGTGAGAGTGTCCTGGAGGGTGGTCTTTAAATTATTCCTTCTATGTATTTTTATCTATTTTATTGTTACTAGTGTTAGTTCTGTGTTATTTTATTATCCCCTGGCTGTGAGATTGCTTCTGGATACAAAATAAGTTTAATTTTGTATATTATCTGTTGCATTAGTTTACTAGTTTATTTTATTTTTTCTTTTGGTGGGCGGTGGTGTTGTTTGTTCTATTTTATTTTTGGTTTTATTTTGTTACAACAGCCTGATGTGCTGGTCAGCTTTACCTGCTGTTTGTTACTCGGCCTCCGCTCTCCATGCCCTCCGCCTCTTTGTCTTGACCCCCTTGCCAGCCCATGTTTACCATTGGTGTCGGGCATTAGGGATTGTGCGTAGGGGACGGTGGAATTGGGGGGGTGTGGAGGGTTGTGGACAGTGGAGGGAGCGGTGCTCTCCCATAGGGGTGGTTCGGCCTTGAAGACGCCCTGGGGCGAAATGGTTTCTGGAGCGTGGTAGTCCCGTTCTGGTTCCCATACCCAAGGGCACCTCTAGTATTCGAGGGCAAGTGGTTGGGACAACTCGTCAACCTCGCCTGACCTGGCATTGTTGTGCAATGCCAGATCTGTCTGTAAGACGGTCTTATTATGGACTTTGTTGCAGGGCAGATCTGGCTTGCATTACTAAGACCTGGTTGATGGGAATGCGGCCCTGCTTTTAAAGGCCGCTGTTCCTACCGGTTCTCGGTTATACATCACCGAGATTAGATCGCAGGGGGGGGGTGCGATCTGTTTCGAGACCGATTGGGCCTAACTGTTGTTCCAGTTGAGGAGGCAAGATCATTTGAGTGTACTGTGGTGGCTGGTGTGGGGTGCAGGATTGCTCTATTTACCGTCCACCAGGGATGAGAAGCTTTTCCTGCGGAAATAGGCAGACTTTGCGCGACATGGCTTCAGAATCACCCAGATTGATGGTACAAGCGATTTCAATGCATGGGTCGTGACAAATCCTCACTTTTGGTCAACATTTCCTCCAGATGATGACATCGCTGGGCTTCACACAGGTTGTTTCCACAGCCACCCATAAAGGTGGTCACTCTCTTGATCTTGTTTTTCCTGGGATCGAGCGTCCGATTGGTGGTGGAACCAGTCGGTAGGTCTGATCATTACCAGTTGGGTTCAATTTGAGGCCCCCTGGGTAGGTCGGCCTCGTGGAGTTGGTCATGTACCGCCCATTGTGGAATGTTGTCCCTGAAGACCTGATGGCGGTCCTTGACTTCTCACTGTTTGACGATTTGTGCTCTGATCCTGGGCGGCTTGTGGTGGCCTGCTCTTGAGACCATCTCAGCTGCCTCGATCCAAGTTGCACCTGCCGTTATTCGCCCTTCCGCCGGTCCTGTCGCTTCCTTGGTTTGACGAGGCGTTGAGAGGGCTTCGGAGGTTGGGGCGTAAGTTGAGCGCTGGAGGAAGACTGCCTCGGTTGCCACTATCTTATTTTGTTAGAGCATTATGAGCTCTATCAAACAGAAATTTCACATAAGAAGGCAGAATTCTGTCCAGGGAAATTTCTGCTGCTCAGAATCGACCGCTCAGCTTTTCAGAACTGTTGACAGACTGTGCAACCCAGTCTGTCAGCAGATCCGTCGAAGTTTACACAGACTGACTGTGAAGAGATCGCCGGTTCTTCGTTAATAGGTGGAAGACATCCGAGGCAATGTCCCCGACCTCACTCTAAGGTTGTTGCAGCTGACCAGTGTTTTGTTGTGGCTTGGAATTTCCTGGAGTACTTTGACCTGCTGGATTGGTAGACACTAAGAGGATTGCTCATAGATGCGCCCAACGTGTTGTAGGTTGGATCCGGGTCCTACTTCCTGATTTTGGGATGTAGTGAGGTTATCAGCCTGATCCTTGCTCGGATTATCCAGTGCTCCTTGAGACGGGAGTTTTCCCTAGCTCTCTGAAGGAAGGGTGGTGACTCCTTCTGAAGAAAACTCCTTGGACCCGGATGACCTAGCTAACTACTGCTCGATTCTAACCTCCCTTGTAGGAAGGTTATTAAAAGTTGTATGCACTAATTAGACAACCATTTGACCATCCATAGTCTATATGAACCTCTCCAGTCTGGTTTTCGTAAAAGGCATAGCACTGAGACTGCTCTGGTTCGGGTGCTCAGTGATCTCCTGATGGCGAGAGATTGGAGACATCGTTCTATTCTTGTTCTCCTTGATCTGTCATCAGCCTTTGATACTGTGGATCATGGGGTTCTGCTGGAATGCCTGGGGTCCATCTGTCGACTTTCTGGTATGGTCCTCAGATGGTTTTCATCTTACCTCGAGGGGAAAATGCAGAGAGTGGTCTCGGGATTACATTCTTCCAGGGTATTCTCTGCTCTTCATGGGTCCCACATAGGTTCGTGCTTTCCCCATATTATTCGCGAGTATATGCTACCCTCAGAGACATTGTAAGACGTGCATGAGCTGAGGTTTCACTGCTATGTTGATGATACCCAGCTCTACCTGTCTTTGCACCTGACCAGGTTAGTGCTGTCTCAGTGTTGAATAAGTGCCTTGCAGATATCCAAGACTGGATGAATTCCAGCGGTTAAAGTTGAACTGGGAAAGACTGAGGTTATGGTTGTGGACCCTGGCCGCAGGGTTGGGGGTTTGGGGGTGGGTCCCTCTGAATAGTTCTGAGGGCCCAGATCCCCATTTCTGAACGGGTGCATAACCTGGGTGTAGAGCTTGACACAGAGTTGACCCTTCATTATCAGGTGTCCTCTGTTGTCAGGACTGCATTTTTTCATCTGAGAAACATCTCCAGGATTAGGCACCTGGTTCCTCCTGGTGATTTGCCGGTTTTGGTCCACGCCTTTGTGACATCTCGCTTGGACTACTGTAACTCCCTGTACCTAGGGCTTGCTGGGGTTGATATCCACCGCTTGCAGCTAGTGCAGAATGCAGCAGCACGTTTGTTGTCTGGGGCTTCAAGAAGATCTCATATTACCCCTGTGTTGCACTCTCTGCACTGGCTGCCTATACAGTGGCGGATCACCTTTAAAGTAGGTCTTTTGACCTACAAAGCCCTACATGGGTATGGTCCTGACTACTTGAAAGAGCTTTTGGTGCCTTACACCCCTTTGAGACAGCTTCGCTCGGCTGACGAGGGGTTGCTGGAGATTCCAAGGGTTAATTTGAAGTCTTCTGGAGCCCGTGCTTTTGGCTTTGTGGCTCCATCCCTCTGGAACTCTCTACCCCGTCCGCTCCGAGAGAGTACAACAGTGGATATTTTTAAAAGGGCTTTAAAGTCCTTTTTATGGAATAAGGCCTTTCCACCCATATTGTAATTGGTTTTATTTGTTGAAACTGCTGTTCTGTTTTATTGTATTTGTTGCCTGGTTTTATGAACTGTACAGCGCCTTGAAAACTTGAAAGGCGCTTAATTAAATAAGTTTTATTATTATTATTTATATATATCTATATATATATATATATATATATATACACACACACACACACACACACACACCAGTATAGTTAGGGTTGATGAAGGTATTTAATGATAAAGGTCAATGTTTGGAGCTTCATAACTTTGTAATAGTAAAACTGATTTGCATGAAATATGGCATGCATAACCACTAGTGGTAGGTCTCTTTATGTGACAATTTTTTTTTCAATTCATTTTGTGGTTTCAGAGATACAGGATGTTGAAAATACAGAAAGTTGTGTGCTTTTTGGCTGTTTTTCTGTTCACCTGTATCTCAGGAACTGTTGCGAGTTGTGATGTGAAATTTTCAGGGTGAAAAGGGTTTGCCTCACAGATGCGCCTTTTGAAGGTTTGGTGAAAAAAGATTTCACTGTTCAAAAGTTATTCGATTTTCAATTTCCCATTACTTCTTATGGGAAAAAATAGATGTCCCACATGACAGCGGATTGTATATCACAGGTGAAGTGCGAGACTGGATTCTATGTTGTAAAAGGGAATCCCTTTTTTCGGCATCGGCCATTTTTTCTACGCAGTAAGCAAGAGAAAACACGGAAAAGAGGAACAATTAATGAACTCTGATAAATAAACATGACAATGTAGGTAAATGGTACCTATGTATCTACATTGTGATATTCATTTCTTAAAATTATTGGTTGAAAGGTTCTTTTTGTGAGTCGGTGCCAATGTTAGCAAGAGGAAGAGCCATGCAAAAAATGGATTTTATTTTGGAGAAGGGAATCACTTATTGCAGACATACTCCCCAGTGTGGGAGTATGCTGCTGGCTGCAGTTGTAGACCTGAGTCCTTTCCCTGCTGTATAGTGCCACCCCCCACCCTCCAGTCACCACCCCCTTCATTAATTCTTTATAATAATAATCCGACACCAGGATGCCCTCCCCCACCCATTGTAGTAATAATTGCTGGCATCAGGGGTCCAGTCCCCATCTCAGAAATTCACAACTCCCCTCCCCACCAATGTGAGACACTGGAGAGCCTACTCCTAGTGTCCCCAAATAATTTTTATATTTTATTTGTTACCCCCCCAACCAGCGTAGGACACTGGGGAGCCCACTCCCAGTGCCCCCAAATAGTTGAAATATTTTTTTTATCTAAATAGTCTCACAATGTCTTTTTTTAAACCAGAAACAAAGAAAACTGTCCCTCATCATAGCCGCTGATCCTCCCACTGAGCACCCTCCTCCCCCTTACCAGGTCAAGAGATCTACCCCACAGGATGGTGCTTACCAAATTTTATGCAAATCTGTTGAACGGTTTTATTTTATTTATTTATTTGTCTATCGGAAATTACCTTTGAGTCAAGGACTCATTTACAAAGGTTCCACGTCAGAGACAGTTACAGAGACAGTCATTACAATAAAATAGAATAGTTTACAGAATACAGCAGTCTACTGTATATAACAGCATACAACAGTAGATAGGCAACAGTGATTATAGACAGCTGAAGGCAAAAGCAAAGAATGTTTCATTGAGGTATAGAGGTGTCTTAACATAAGACTATGCAGGCATGCATATCCGGGTCATCCTTGGAAGACCTTGGGGGGCTGAGGATCGGAGGGGAGGCAAGTGGGAGGAGGTCCCTTGTCAAAATTGGGGGAAGGGAGGTTAGATCAGTCACAGGGACTGACCACACAGAGGTGGTCTTTTAGGGCAGTCTTAAATGCTTCAAGTCTTTTACTGGAGACAAGCGAGCTGGGAAGAGAGTTCGTCCAAGTTGGAGCACGGTACAAGAAGGAGCACTGGAAGAGGGAGGTACGGCCTCTGGGGACTTGAAGGAGAGATCTGGTGGAGCTGCGAGTGTTTCTAATGGCAGGGGCAGGCCTGATGAGTGCCTCCAGACTAGGGAGGGCCAGGCTGAGGGCACTTTTTTTGGCCATAAGGCAGGTTTGGAATTTTAGTCTGTTATCAAAGTTGAGCCAGTTAGCCGTGCTGTACAGGGTACAAGTGTGGGTGAGTACAGTCACATCCAAGGGCAAGGTGACGGGCTTTGTTTAGTGACATTCTCAGCCTGCTGAGGGGGGTGGTGTCTACTGCCCCATAGATTAGTATCCCATAGTCAAGGAGTGAGAAAATGGAGGAAGAGACAGCAATCCAGAGGGCATCAGGGGTAAGGCAGTGTTTGTACCAGTGTAATAAGCCAATCCAAGTGTTAATCACTGAGGAGAGGAGGTGGATGTGCTGGTGTAATGTAAGGGAGGAGTCCAGAGTGATGCAGAGGTATTTGAAGGTGTCTACTGGTTCAAGAGGGGTCCTGCTGGAGTTGAGGATGGTGGGGCGTATATGTCTAAGAGGGTTTTTGGTGATGTGCAAAGGTCATGACATTAGTTTTCTTGTAGTTTAGTACAAGCCTCTGGTTAGTGAATCATTGTTCGGCTTCTGTGATGGCAATTTGAAGGGAGTTTTGAAGGGCGGCGGGATTGTAGCGTGACGTGTAGAGGACGGCGTCGTCACTATATAGAAGCAGATTATCAGAACATGCAGAGGGGAGGGAATTGAGGTAGAGGCTAAAGAGGAGAGGGCCCAAGATGGATCCCTGTGGTACCCCGGACCTAACAGGTAGGTTAGAGGAGAGGGTGTCTCCAATTTTAACATGCAAAGATCTGCCTGTGAGGTAGTCAGCGAACCAGTGAATGGAATCCTGAGAGAGACCTAGCGTTGGAAGGGTTGTTAGAAGTAGGTCATGATTGACCATGTCAAAGACCTTTAATGGGTCCGCATAAACTGCTTCAGCTAGTTGTTCTTTGTCTGGGCAGAGTGAAGGTAAGAGGATAATTCCAGTAGGGCCGTGTTAGTGCTGTGCCTTTTGCGGAATCCATGTTGTTCCTTACAGAGGATATTATATTTGAACAGTTATTGAAGTGCAAAATATGAGGTTTAACATTAACCAGGCTACTCAACCCTAACTAAAGGGGCACAACCATGCCCCTATAATATATACACACTCACATACATATAAATCTATATATATATATATATATGCATGTGTGTGTGTGTGTGTGTGTGATATATTCATTGCAAATACTTTGTTAATAATGAATCAGTCAGGGTTCATATAGAAAGCGACAAGAAGTATGGAAAAGATAGTGTTAGGATTCCCAACCCCACATCTACTCCATCCCTATTATTTCATCCTCCACACACAATAGATAAATGGGTGCCTTGGGATTGTTGGCTCTAACGCCAACCCATCTCCATGTGTAAGGAAGCTGAGATGGTGCAGTATAGGAGAATGGAGTGAGCATTAGTGCAGTGACCCTCAAGGCACACCCTGACACCTGTTGGTGTGTGGAGGTGGGATGGAGGGTTGGTGGTGAGGTGCGGTGTTAGGGTATGGAACACTAACACCACATTTCCATACTTTTGTCACTTTAATATGAACCCTAACTGATGCATTAAAGACATTTTTTTGCAATTAATTTCCTTTTTGAGATAGTATAACAGTATCCTTATTTTACTGTGGTAGCTGCTCCAATCCCTCCATAGATGTGCCTATGTATGTAGGTGTGGAGGGCCCTCTGCTTCCACGTGTAACTAAATTGTCAGCATAGCCATTTTCAACATGGCCTTTTTGGTGCCCCTCCTCATGAACACTAGCACTGTCATTTTGTTAATCAATCCTGAAAGGTGATTCACACAGTGACCACAAAATCACCTTCTGGCCCAATTAACAAAATTACAGTGACAGTGTTCATGAGGTGGGGCCTCAAAAAGCCCATGTTGAAAATATGGTGAAAAAAATACCTAAAAATGGCCGAGATATCACCATAGGTTCAAAATGCCATTGAAAGACATTATACAGCACTTACCTTGAGTCTTCAGTTCGCGGTTCAGCTTTCAAGAGTACAGACGTGTCCTGGTCCTCAGGAGATGACATCCGATGACCTCCGGTGGTACCTATAGGGCAAGGGGGTGTGTGGGGTGGTGGGTACTCAGTAGAAGGGTCGAGATGGGAAGGGGACGGGGAGACGACAAGGGACTGTTTTTTTCAGAAAAAAAAGACAGAGGACTGTTTTCTTTTTTACAGGTGGAACTGGAAAAATATTGGGGACACTGGGGGGCTCCCAGTGTCCCACACTGCTGTGGGAGGGGTAGAACATATCTGGGGACACTGGGAGTGGGCTTCCCGGTGTCCCACACTGGTGGGGAGGGTTTACAGTGCCGACAGGTGGATTGGGCACCCTGCTGTTAGCAAATAAGTAAATTACATTTTTGGGACACCCGGAGTGGGCTCCCCAGTGTTCCACACTGGTGGGGGGGTGTTACATTGCTGACACAGGGATTGGGCACCCTGCTGTCAGTACATACAAACATAGGAATAGTCAGCAGATAAGGACCACTACGACCATCCAGTCTGCCCGTAAGCCCTAATATTAATACATTTTATATTAACAATCCTGGGCCCCCTTCCCCTTAGAGGTAGTAAAAGTGGAAAAAAAGGCTTTCTTTAGGTAAGTGCCTAAATGCAGGCCAAGAAATTGGATTCTGGGGTCTGTTTGCCCCTAAAATATACAGGGACGTTTATAGGAAGTAGTGCCACAAACTCTCCCCCATACTTTCGCACAACAGCGGGTGTTTCATGGGATAGTGCCACAATTTGTAGCATTTTCGCAAAGGTATTGCTGCAATTTGCAGCATTTTCATAAATATAGTGTCGCAGTTTGCAGCAGTAGGGCTGCAAGTTTGCAAAACTACCAATGGCCGAACCCAAAAAACATTTCCAGACTATTTTAAAAAAGTAATGTCAGAATCATGTTCCTTGGGCCCCGATTAGGAAAACATAACTTTTGGTGTTTACCAAAGGGCAGTATTTTTTGAATGATGATGTTTTTTCCACATCACTAACTGAAAACAAGATGGCAGAATCACTAAAGAACAGAACCCATTTGCGAAAGAGAATAACACTTTTGTGAAACAGAATGGTACTTTTGCACAGGACAGCAAATTTTTCCCATATGAAATAATGGGGAACTTGACATTTTAATAACTTTTGAACGGATTAATATTTTTTCACCAAACCTTCAACAGGCACATCTGCGACCCAGATTCCATATACCTTGAAAGTTTCAGAACAAACTACCAACTGGTTTCAGAAAAACAGCATGACAAATAAATTGCCAAAAAAGTAATTTTCACATTTTTTGACATTCCATAGCTCCACACCTGCACATCCTACTGGAAAGAAACTTGCCAGATCCAGAGATCTATGGTACCAGAAGGCACATGCAGAATTGCAGTTAAATCAGTCAAATGGTTGCAGAGTTACTAAAGTGCAAACTTTTGTGTTTAACATAGAAGTGGAGTCTGAACCTTAACTATAGTGGCACTACCGTGCCACTGATAGTGCCCCTATATTAGGATTCAATGGTCACTTCTATGTTAAACCCAAAATTTTTGCACTTTAATAACTTTGCAACCATTTGACCAGTTCGCAAGAAATTTTACATCTCTTGATGTGGCAAGTTTTGTTCTGGTCAGATGTGTGGGTGCGGAGATGCAGAGTGTCAAAAAATGCAAAAATTACCATTTTTGTGCAAATCCTTTGTCACGCCATTTCTCAGAAACAGCTTGGGGGTTTGATCTGAAAATTGTAGGGTATATGGGGTTTGGGTCACATGTGTCTTTTGAAGGTTTGATGAAAAAATATTAATCCGTTCAAAAATGATTAAAGTTTAAAATTTCCCATTATTTCCTATGAGAAAAGTTAGATGTACTTTTCACTACCATGAAAGTGGTATTTGCTTATGCAAATGCAGCATGTAGTGTCACGATTCTGCCATCTTGTTTTCCATTAGTGACTCAGAAAAACTTAACTTGAAAAATAGTGCCAGTTGGTAAACACCAGCACTTGTGTTTACCTAATCGGGGCTCAAGGAATCAGATTCTGTGCTTACTTTGCCCCAGAAATCACCAGAAATATGTTTATTTTAATTGAGACATTCCTGCTTTCACAAATTGTGGCAGTATGTGCTGCAATTTGCGAAAGTACTTTTGTGAAATTATCACAAATTCCGGCACTGTTTTTCAAAACACTGGGGGGTTTGCCACAAATTGAGGCACTGTTTCATGAAACAATGGGGGTTGTGCAGTAATTTATGATGGTACTTTTTTAAACTGTCTGTTTCTTTGTCATGTCATTGCAAACAAATGGTTTGTACTTTCAGGCTAAAATTTTTAGGGTACAAAGGGCTTGCCTCACAGATGCACCTTTTGCTGGTTTGGTGAGAAAATGTTCATGTGCTGCATAGTTATAATCATTTGAAGTTTTGTAATTTCCCATTGGATAACATTGTAATGGTCAGAGTCCCTTTTGGCAGCTTTATCTCGAAAACACTTTGAAATATGGACTCCCTGTGACTCGCAGCTTAGTACACCTTTAGGTGTATGTATGTTGTGCATGTTTCCAGGCCTTGTTTACAGCTGCAGGGGAAATTTTAATGACAGGGGCTATGGTGACTGTGAAACAGTGCCATGCATTCACAACGTGTCATCTGTACTACTTTGCCTACACGTAAATGAGGGCCACTTACAATAAGCGTGCATGGGTCCCACATGTCCATATAGCATTATGGACTGATGGCAGTGCAGGGCCCAAAGGGCCATTTGCTCCCACAGGGAAATGAGGGTTCATTACAATGTTTCTAAACTTATGGATAGATGGGAGAGGAGGGCCCTCTCTGGGCTGAGACAGAGAGAGAGAGAGAGAGAGAGAAAGCAGCCAGAGCTTTCTTAAATCAAGGAGGTTATTTTCTAGACTACACTGAACTGAATTACTACTTTTTGGATCTGTGTAATTAATTAGTATTGTTTCTGTTTTGGGGGTTGACTTGTCTTAGTTTTAACTTTAATTTGCCTGGGAGGAACTGTAGCTGGGAGATATTTGCAGTCATTTGTGACTAGACCTGTTACTTAACCTCTGTGAAATAGGTGTCTGAAAGGAAGGAAGGCACTCCCTGGGGTGGAGGGTCAGAGTTGTAGTTGATTGTTTCTAGACGGCATAGGTTTACTCACTCCCACCCTTCCCATCAGCCCACCCGCCCCAAGCGCATAACTTCCTTTATAGCAGGGGTTCTGACATCACTTCCCCAAAACTGCTAACAGCATACACCTGTTCATATCCTTAAAGGCACAGTACACTGAATAGGGGGTAGAGACACTCACAAGCTTGCACACACTAAAGAACAAAAAAACAACAACAAAAGAAAAGCATCTGTAACAGGAAGGGACACAGACATGTGGGGAGTGATGCAATGCACTGGCTGTGGAGCAGCCGTCTTCCAGGAGACATTCTGGAAACTGTGTTGCTGCTCTATTTGCAGGCACCTCTCTGGTCTGAGGGAGGAGATTGCTTGTCTCCATGCTGAACTGGCAATGATTCGGGAAACCTGCTCCCCCACCCAGGGACCACCCAGGTCACTGCCACTACCTCAGAGGTTGCCAAGAAAGAGGAGTGGTTGGACCCTGGACCATGGTGGGCTCAGGGAGGCTGAGGGTGGTGGAACAGAGGTGCATCCCTCCAGTTGTGCCTCTCCACAATTCATTCACCACTCTGGCGGAGCATGGTTCTTCTATGGAGGCACCCACAGTGGAGACCAAGGAGGATGCAGGGAACCTCCACAATGGAGACCCACAGGAGGGTGGCACAAGACCCCACAGGGGAAGGAAACAACTCCTGGTGAGGGACTCAGTTGGTAGGGGGGTAGAACTGGGAGAGGAAAGGGAGGTAAGGTGCCTGCCCGGTGCCATGGCTTGGAGGGACAGGAAATGAATCTTCAGGATTGTGGGAGCAGTGGCAAGGGGGAGTGAGCTGGATGTCATTATCCACCTAAGGATGAATGACCTTGCTGAGAATGGGATCAGAGCACTGCAACAGGAGTTTGTGGAGTTGGGAAGGGGCCTTAGACAAGTAGCACACACAGTAACTTTCTCAGAAGTGCTACCTGTCTATGGCATGGATGAGGCTAGGGTACTCCACACCATGGGATTCAATGGCTGGTTGAAAAACTGGTGCAGAGCTCAGGGATTTGGCTTCATTGGGGACTGGGGCTCCACCTGGAGAGATGCAGTTCTTTACAGGTGTGATGGTCTGTATCTATCCAGGAGGGGAGCCAGGATCCTAGGAGATAGGTTTAAATGCTTCCTTACCAACCATTTAAACTAGCCAAGGGAGAGGCACTGAAATGAAGGGAAATCCTAGCCCCCCAAAAAAATCAGAGTAGTTAGTGAGGTAAACACCAAGATGGAGCAGTCAATAGGGATAAGGGCATGGGTAAATGGAGAAAAGGACAAAGGCAGTAAGGACAGGGATGGGGCAAAAAGAAATAAAGCCATAGAAAAATGGAGGGTAATGAGTACCAATGCCCGTAGTCTAGGTAAAAAGTTCCCTGCAGTGGTGGCTTTGATGGAAGAGGGATGCCTGGATATCGTGGCAGTCACAGAAACATGGTACACAAAGAACCATGACTGGGATGTCAACATACCAGGGTACACAATCTACAGGAGGGACAGGGAGGGAAGAAGAGGAGGAGGAGTGGCTCTCTATGTAAGGGAAGGGATCAAAGCAACAGAACTAAAGGGTAAACAGGGTGGAGAGGAGGCACTGTGAGTCACCCTGGAGACTGGAAATGGCTCCACAATCCACATGGGGGTTGGATACAGATCCCCATCTCAGGGAGGAAATGGACAAGGAAATGATAGAAGGCATCCTTGGGATGGCAGAGAAAGGGGAGATATTGCTGATGGGGGACCTGAACATGCCAGATGTTAACTGGAGCACCTTTGCTGCAGCCACATCCAAGAGCAAGGCCATTCTCAATGTTCTACAGGGGCATGCCTCAGACAGCTAGTTTTGTAACCCACTCAGGAGGGAGCAATCTTAGACCTGATACTCTCAAATGGGGATGGAGAGAGGATCTCTGATCTTGAAGTGGGTAGCCATCTGGGAACAAGTGACCACCAGTGTGGTTCACAATAAACTTAGCTGTAGAGTCAAGTCACACAAAAGTGAAGGTACTGGACTTCAGGAGGGCTGATTTTGTCAAAATGGGAGAGTGCCTCAGAAAAGCACTAGCAAACAGGCAAGAAGGTGGGGTAGAGCAACAATGAGGAAACATCAAAACTGCCATCACAGAGGCAACAAGTCTTTGTGTGAAGCAAATAAATCAAAATGAAAGAAAAAACACTATGGTTCTCAAAAGAAGTGGCGGGAAGATAAGGGAGAAAAGATAGCATTCAGGAAGTATAAGGAAACACAGAAGGAGCAGGACAGAGAACTGTACCAGTTAAAGCAGAAGGAAGCGGGAAGGCAGGCAGAATAGCAAAGGTCCAAACCGAGGAAAAGATAGCTAACTCAGTTAAGAAGGGAGATAAAACCTTTTATAGGTACATTAGGGAGCAAAGAAAGATGAAGGCAGGGATACTGAGGCTAAATAAAGAGGAAGGTGATCGGGCAGAGAGCGACAGTAAAAAAGCAGGGATACTGAATGAATATTTCTGCTCAGTATTCACAATGGAAAAACAGGGGGAGATACCTAATCCAGTCAATAGAAGCACTCTGAATAGGGGGGTGGATATTAGTCCTTTCACAGAAGAAAGGGTTCTGAAAGAACTCTTAAAACTGAAGGTGGATAAAGCAATGGGGCCTGATGGAATTCACCCCAGAATTCTAAAAGAATAAGGGGAAGAACTAGTAACACAACTGACTACCCTTTTTAATAAATCATGGGAGGATGATCTGGTACCTGAGGACTGGTGAAGGGCAGATGTGATTCCCCTTCACAAAAGTGGGAGCAAGACAGAGGCAGGAAACTACAGACCTGTCAGTTTGACCTCAGTGGAAGGGAAAATTATGGAATCACTTCTGAAGGAAAGAACTGTTGAGTACCAAGAGGCCAATGGGGCACAGGACCCAAGGCAGCATGGATTCACAGCAGGAAGGTCATGTCAAACAAATGCAATTGATTTCTTTGACTGGGTGACCAAAGTGGTAGACCAGGGAGGGGCTATGGACATGGCCTACCTAGACTTTAGCAAGGCATTTGACACAGTCCCATACAAAAGATTAATAAAATAATTAGCCAGCTTGGGAGTGGGTCCCAGGGTGGTAGCCTGGGTAAAACACTGGCTGGACAACGGGACACAGCGGGTAGTAGTAAATGGAGCCCACAGTGAAGAAAGGAGGGTTACTAGTGAGGTACCACAGGGTTCAGTACTGGGGTCAGTCCTTTTTAATGTCTTTATAAGTGACATTGCAGAGGGACTGGAAGGGAAAGTGTGTCTCTTTGCACATGACACAAAGATCTGCAACAGGGTTGATACACAAGGTGGGGTGGAAAGGATGAAATGGGACTTGACAAGGATGGAGGAATGGTCAAATATATGGCAGCTTAGATTCAATGCAAAGACGTGCAAAGTAATGCACCTGGGAAACAAAAACCCAGGGTAAGAGTACACAATGGGGGGTGAGATACTGACAACAACAAAATGGAAAGGGACCTGGGGGTAGTCATATCAGATGACCTAAAGGTGGGCCAGCAATGTGAGAAGGCAGTAAGGAGGGCTGGGGGATACTGGGATGCATAGGGAGAGGCATCACCAGTAGAAAACAGGAAGTTGTTGGCCCTCTGTACAGGCAGTTGGTAAGACCACATCTGTAATACTGTGTACAGTTCTGGAGACCCCATCTCCGCAAAGACATAGACAGGGTGGAGGCTGTCCAGAGGAGGGCAACCAAAATGGTGCAGGGTCTGCACCAGAAGACATATGAAGAAAGACTAAAGAAGCTTAAGATATATAGCTCAAGAAAGGAGGAGGGGGGACATGATAGAAACTTTCAAACACCTCAAGGGAATCAACAAAGTCCAAGAGGGTAGCATCTTTCAGAAAAAGAGATGTGCAAGAACAAGGGGGCACAATTTGAAGATAGAGGGGGGACGGCTCAGAGGTAATGTGAGGACATATTTCTTCACAGAGAGGGTTCTAGATGCATGGAACAGCCTTCCTGAGGAGATCATAGAGTCAAAAATGGTGGAATTCAAGAATGCATGGGACAGGCTTAAGTCAATTCTAGTGGGGGTAGGAGGAAGTAGGCTGTTGGTTAACTAGGATCTGCAGCTTATCTGTTAGGTAGTGAAATGGCCAGACTAGGTGGACCAAGTGGTCCTTATCTGCCGTCAGATTCTATGTTTCTGTGTTTCTATATGCAAATGAAGGACAATTACAATATGCATGTATGGGAGTACACGGCCCAGAGGCCACTGTGCTCCCACATGCATATATGGATACCATTCTGGACTGATGGCAGTTCCACACAAAAATGAGGGATGGATACCATTATATTTATTTATGTAAGTCTTTGGTAACCAGGTAAGGCCCATTAGGCACAAGTGCCTGTTTTCAGGGGCAACCTGGGAGCACTGGGTGGTTAAGTGACTTGCTCAGAGTCACACAGTATACAAGTGGAGGTTGTGAGAATCAAACCCAGGTCTAGTCTGCTGGATGTAACAAGCTCGTTCACAGCTCATTACTCTAACCTCTAGACTATACTGGACTATTACAGACTGATGGCAGCACAGAGCCATGAGGGTTAATTACAATCTCTCTGTACTTATGGATACTGTATATGGGAATGCAGGGCCTGGAGGGCCCTGCGTTCCCATAACTAAGGCTATGGTTTTACTTTCTCAAAAAGTAAGGAAATTATATGCAAAAAACTTAATTAATGCACCATTAGAGTTCCAGTGTCAAAAGCTGGGAAATGAGATTTTAGGGTTGCCAACCCTAAAACCCCACCCCCATCCTCAGCTTCCAAACCTAAGACCATACCTCCCCCCCCGTATGCAGGAACAGGTGTGAGGGATGTGCCTTGGGGTTGCGAACCATAATGCTCATCCCATTCTCTTATTCTGTACCCACCTTAACTTACTCTTGGAATGGGGTGAGCATTAGTGTTCACAACCTCAAAGCACACCCCTCACACCTGTTCCTGCATGCAGGGTGGGGGTGATCTTAGGGTTGGAAGCCATGGGTGGGGGTGGGTTCTTAGGGTTTGGAACCCTAAGATCTTATTTCCCAACTTTTGATGCTGGAACCCTGATCGTGCATAAATTTTTTCTGCATAGGATATATATATAGGCCCAGATATTCAAAAGAGTTGAGCCATGTGCAATAGGGTTGTGCCTGCTCAAGTCCAAAATTGCGCCATTCTGCGATATTCAGCAGGAGGCAGTTGCGCCCCAGAAATCATGCTGAGCAACAGCGCAATGATAATGAAGGCATGCGCAACCGAAGGGGAAGGAACCATGCATAAATGGCGCAATGCGATATTCAACGACTTGCGCCATGCGCAGAAGGGGAGCAAGCAGAAGTTGCGCCATAGTGGAAATGAGCCAAAATAAAAAGGAGCAAGGGAGAGGCGCAAGAACGCTACAGGGAAGCCACATGAGGCAGAACTCTAGCCAGATAGACAGGGCAGGAGAGACACACAGGGCAGGCAAGGGAAAGGGCACCCTGAACACACAGGCACAGGGAAGGTGTGGGGAGCCACAGCCAGTGCAGAAGGGGGAAGTGCCACACAGCACAGAGGCCACCACAGGCAGGTGTTCCCGGTGCAGAGGAAGTAGCAGGGAGGACAGTGGGGGGAATACAGTAACAGCTGCCAGGGGGGGTGAACAGAAGCTAGGGACATGGCCAGTGCCACCTTCCAGATGGAGGCCGTTATGAGGGGGGGTTAGAAGGTGGGCGGCAGGGGGACGTGGCCATGGAAGGGCCCATCGGTGGTATGCCCCCAACAGGCAGTACCGAGCCCGCACCAGCTTTGAGCTGTACACCGATACTGAGATTGTGGGCCAGTACAGCCTGAATAAGGCAAGTCTGAGGCGGCTCTGTGAGCTGTGCAGTGATGTGATGTAGGCACCCACATGACGGAGCCATGCCCTGTCAGTGGAGACTAAAGTAACAGCCTGCATATGCTTGCTCGCCATGGGTACCTTCCAGAGACCAACTGGGGACACCACAGGCATAACCCAGTCGGCCACGTCACGCCACCTCACCCAATTTCTCAGCGCACTGCTGCCACATGCTGCGGAGTACATCCATTTCCCCAGCACTCTGGCAGAGTGCACAGTAAACATACAGGAGTTCCACAGGGTAGCACGTATGCCTGGCATGCTAGGGGCAATAGACTGCACCCATGTGGCCATACGCACACCACCTGGCCCCGAGGGGGCCGCATACATAAATCGCAAGGGCTATGCCAGCATCAACTGCCAGGTGGTGTGTGATGCCAGGGGGCACATAATCAATCTCTGTGCCACCCACCCTGGGGGAGCACACGATGCCCTCATCTGGCACCAGTCAGCACTGTGCCACAGATTCGAAAGTGGGGACACCCCCACTGGACACCTAGTGGGTGAGTATGCAAACCACATGGACAATCATAGGGCCTGGGGGGGCATGGCCAGAGATGACATGGGTAGTGGCCTACATGGCCTGGGGCAGGGCGATGCTGATCACCAAACTAACTTCCACCCTCTACACACAGGTGACAGTGGATACCCACTCCGTCCCAGGCTACTCACACCCTACCGGCAGTCTGCAACCCCATCGTAGCAATGCTACAATGAGGCACACGCCACCACACGTAATGTCATTGAGCGGGTGTTCTGGATGCTGAAGGCACGTTTCCGTTGCCTGGACACCTCCGGCGGTGCCCTACAGTACAGCCCCTCAAAGGCCTGTGGGCTGTTCCTGTGGGATAGCCATACAGGTCGAAGAGGGGGACAGCAATGGGGACGATGACGCCGGTGATGATGGTGATGGGCAGCCCCCCCTTGGCCAACGGGACCCCCAACTGATCCGGCTGGCACAGCTGCACCGGGACACCATCACAGAGGAGCACTTCAGCCAACCCAGGTAAGTCATGGGGCCATGTGCAACCACCAGTGGCTAAGGTACAACCCACAAACATGCATGGACACACACCAGGGGTGCATGCCATCAAGGGAAGTGGCAGGGCACAGAAGCACACACACAACCAGGGATGGGTGAGGATTAACATGCCATGCAGATGGACACACACACATGCACACACACAACGCACCAAACGTGCATAGAGGGCAGGAGGCACACCAACCCAGAACACCAACCCTAGCAACACACATGTCCACAGGCCACCACACCCACTGCCTGTCCATGTGCGTGTGTCAGATGCTGAGCACCATTGCACATTGGTGTACAGTGCAATGCAGGCATCATCATGCACACGCAACTGCGGACAGCAGCCGGGAGGGTGTGCAAGTGGGCTGTGTTCCCACGTGCAGGGCCGGGTACCCACCCGTGCACTGCCCACTGAAACACACAATGCACACAGGGCAGCACCAGACAGTAGCCATGCTGGGAGACAGGTCAGTCACACGACACAGTGCCCCGGCCGCCACGGATGCATGGGCGGCCTCGCCGAGACCAGCCAGCACTGACAGGCTAATCACTGGCCTCATGGGGTGGCACTGATGGTCCCCAAGGGGTTCCACTGCGTGAACATGACCATGCTCATGCAGGGGTCTGCAGCACACCAAACACGCCTGTGCCAGGAGTGCTCGGGATGCCCACAGCTGAACCCAGTGTCGACAAGGTGGGAGTCGCACGATGCCGGGAATGGTAGGTGGACAGTGCACTGCATGGTGTCTGCGATACATGGGCACCTGACTGTGTGCCCATTGTGGCCATGATAGCAGTGAATGCCTGTGCATGCCTGTCAATGGCAGCGGTCACATCCTCCAGCAAATGGTCCATCCCTGCCAGGATCAGAGCAGTGTCCCTGCTGCAACGCTCCTCTGCCCGCTCCAGAGCCACACGCAGTGCATCCACTGATGTCGCAAGCCGCATCTGCTGCTGGATTGATGTTGCAGTAGGTGGGTGTGCTCGTCCAAGAAGCCATCTGCCTCCTCAGCATCCTGTCCCTCAGGGTGTGCACGGCCCTGATGATCATCACCCTTGAGGGTGGGTACTGCACACCAGGACCTGGTCTGGGCATGTCCACAGGCAGTGCACAGGTGCCACCGCTGAACCCTGTATCCCCAAACCCATTGGCTGACTGCTGATGCTGTCTCTCTGGCTGCCACTCCCCAGGGCTCATTGGTGCTGCCACAGTGGCCGCAACAGTCCCACTGTCCTGAACAGACACCAGAGCTGCCCCACTGGTGCTGACAGGCACAGGCTAGGACTGTGCTGACACGCAGCCCTTCATGGCAGCACCACCCACAGCCATGGACGTGAAGTGCCCTGCTGTGTGGCCATCCCATGGCACACATGTGTCACTGCCCATGACGTTAGCATCATCATCATCGGTGACGGACTCTGCACCGCCCCAGTCACAGCATGCCGGCATCCGTGGATGCCAGCATGCTGGGACACAGGCAGGGCTTCCTCCACACCTGTTACAACGACATCAGTGTGGACAGCCAGGCGGCCCCACTGTCGCAATGATCCACGTATACCTGTGGAGGTGGATGGGCCCTCCTCCAACTCCATATGACTGTCCTCAGTGGACAGGCCCACCACCGCTGACCCATGCAGATGCTCAGGATCTGTAAAGTGAAAGCAAAGTCGCATTACTGCATGTGACCTGCCCCCCCCATAGACAGACCATGACTTACCATGCAGTGATGGGCCACCACCCATCTGGAAGCCACCACCTGGAACACCCTCAATGGCACTGTGCTGCATGCTTCCAGCAAGCCTCTCCTCCTGTGGGGTCAGGTGTACCACCTCCTGCTGTCCCCCACCTGTTGCAGCTCGTGCTGCCCTGATGGCAGCCACCTTCTCCTTTATCCTCCTCCTGTCCATGCCCATCTTTTTCTTACACTCCTGCATGGAGCGCTGGTGGCTGCCATGCAGGTTCACAGCCCATGCCACCTCCTCCCATGCAGCAGCACAGGCTTGAGGTGTTCCCCGCCGTCCACTGAGAAGTGGCTCCTGATCCAGGTAAGCCTTGAACAGGGCTTCAGTTTCGGCCTTGGTAAAGTTAGGCCTCCTCCTCCTCCTCCCACCACTGTGTTCCTCCTCTCCAACAACTTGCTCAATCATTATGTAACCTGTAAGAATGGCAGTTGTTACCTGTGACTGTGCAGTCCCATGCATGTTCCTAAATCCACAGTCCACACTCCCAAACAGCATGCAACTCACCAATAGACTGCAGTAACCGACTATGGCCACTGCAGCCCAATGTCGCACTTTTGTAGCACAACCCATGCAAATGAGGCGAGGCACAACTTTAAGTAGATGCAAACTGCAGTGCTGCACATTGAATGGCTGATTAGATGATTTGCATATGACAGTTGAATATTGCGCTGTTGTGCTTTGCGCAGTTGTGTTGAATGTGATGAGCCAATGGCGCAGTTCTGTGACATGTGTAGTACACACCTCACTGCACATGCCCGGGTTGCTGACGCAGGCGTCTGCCACGCTGATGACGTGCTGTGCGCGGTAGGCAGTGCAGGGCACGGCCACCATTGTGCCAGTGGCGCTATAGCGATGGTCAATACATCATCATAGGCACACTGGGTCAACTGCGTGGTAGACCGCTAATGGCGGTAGCACACAGGCAGCCAATCGCGCTACACGCATTGGGTTCTAATGGCGCTGTGCGTGTCCATGCGCCAGAGACCCTTGACCCTGTGCCTGACCTTTGCCCCCTAGGCACCATGTGTCGGGCATGGGTGCACATCTACTGCGCTGTTCGGTGACAGCGCGATAGGGAATGGCAGCGCTGTACCACACAGCATCTGCACTTGGGGAACCATGCTGCAGAGTGCCATATTGCCAACTCGAGCAGTGAGAATGACACGCAGGAGAGCAGCCCAGTGGTCTGCAATAGAGCTGGCCAACCTAGTGGCCATTGTGGTGCCACACCATGGGCCACTATTCGGGGAGGCACCCCTGGACAGGTCCAGGACCCAGGTGTGGGAGGAGGTGGCCACTGCGCTTGAGGAGGCCACAGGATGGGGGAGGAGTGCTGAGCAGTGCCACCACAGGTACGGGGATCTGCGGCAGAGGGAGCCAGAGCTACTAGCATGCCTGCGGGCACGTGCCAGGAGTGGCATGGTGCCACGGCCAGGTAGGGGTTACATCAACACACTTTTATCTTCCATATGGGTAACAGTGTTGTATGTGTCCAGCACATGGGGGAGGGACCATCCGGGGTTGGCTGTGGTGGTGTTCACAGGGTGCGGGGTGGGTTGGTCTGGCTGGGTGGGAGGGCACACACCTGGGGGCATGGGGACTTTGCTGCAGGATTGTACTGATGTTCCTCTTTCCATGTTTGCCCAACAGGCCCAGAGGAACGCCGCTGTGCCCCTGAAGAGCGGCGGCAGGAAGAGCAGGGTGCAGCAAGGCGGGGTGAAGACCCTCACCGCCCACTGGACCGGCCCAGTGAAGGTGAGTGCCATACCTCCATGATTACTATTGCATGCTGTGTGACAGGATGGGCAGCGGGGCATGGCCACCATCCATCGACACCACTGCCATGCACACGACTTGTTACAGTCAACACTGTCCAGTGGCAATGCATGTCTGGGAGTGCGTCAATGGTGGTCCATGCGTGCACCAGGTACACGGTGGTGCCACTGCCTTTGCACCACATAGCCATGTCACTAAACAGCCACGGTGGTGCTGTGTGTGACTTGGCCAGTGGATGTGTGCAGCATTCCGCATGGCTGTATGCACCTGGGTGGGCAGGTCATGTGGACGTGATCACTGTGGGTGGTCACACACCATCACAGAGGTATGTCCCACGGCCGTATGCCATACACAGTGGGCGGGCTGTATGGGGTTGTGCATTCCCACCTATTGACTGTGCTCCCTTGTCCTAGGTACACACCATCTATGGGAAATAAGGGAGGCACTGTGGGTGATACTCCTGGTGGCGAGGGCTTCGCTGGACAGCCTCAGAAGGATAGACAACACCGGGGTCCTGCGGAGGCACAGAGCTTGCAGGAGTCAGAGCGGGGAGAGGCACTCCCGCTAGGGATCCATCAGTCCCTGTATTCCCCTACCCCCCTGGACCCACCCTCACACCCCTCCTTTCCCGTCCCATTTGTACACCCTGCCCCCTACCCACCCCCACCTTGTTTGTGGTCCCCCAACCTTGTATATAGTTTGTACATAATATTGTAAATAGTTGAATTTTATATGTTTGTTCAATACACAGTTATTTTGATATGAATACTGTGGTGGTCTCTGATTTGCAGCAAGCTATAGGTGCTCAGCTGCAGTGGTGTGCATGGCATCAGGGGTGGTGTGGTCATGGGTATGTGTGTGTGTCTGTGTGGAGGTGACTATGGTGTGGGGGTAGCTATCAGTCAGTGTCTGTGGTGTGTGTGTTGTGCCCTGTGCACTGGATGACTGTGTGCAGTGGTCCATGGTGCGTGCTCTGTGTCCATGGCGCACCTATCGGCCTGTTCATGGCCTGTGCAGCTGACACACATGCATGTCTGTGACCTGCACGGTCCACTGGCATGTCAGTGGTGGCAGTCCCCTGCAGGGCAGCCACTGTACCCATCACATTGCTGGGTTGCCTCCTGTCACTGGTGTGGTGCATATCTGCCTCAGGTGGCACTGTGGCCTCCACAGTTGTTGTCCCATCTCCATGCTGTGCCTTGTGTGTGTTGCAGGGGATGTGCCCCACTGTCTGTGACTTGTGCTCCGGGTGAATGATAGTGGTGTATGGGTCCACAGTGCCTGTGCAGGGTGGCTGGCACTCCAGTGCCATGGAGGACTGCGGGTTGTGTGTACACAGTTTACATGGGCCCACACTGGGGGGCTTGGTTGCCCCACCACTGTGTCCCTGTGTTGTTGTGCCCTTGGGTATGGGTGGGTGTCTGTCCATACACTGTGTGGCATCCGGTGTGGTGCATGCTTCCATGCACCACTGTGGGTGTCTGTGCTGGCTGTTGTGGCCAGTGGTGGGTCGGGGTGTGTCATTGGAATACTGTGCAGGGTGCTGTACCACTGGTGGTGGTGTCCGGGGCATGCTCTGTCCCATGTGGGGTACCTCATGTGCCGATGCATGGTTGGTCTCTCAGCAGTACCTCAGGGGGACTGTGCATGATGGCACTGTGTTTGCCATTGTTGCATTGCTTTGTGCTGCCACCCGCTGATGGCTGCTCATGGTGGGGCTGGTTTGCATGGTTCTGTGGTGCACAGGGTTGCAGTGTCACAGTGGGAGTGGTGGCATGCATGGGGTTTCCTGCATTGGTGGTCACTGCTCATGGGGAGGTGTCTGGGGGTCATGGTGCAGGGTGTGCTCTGCATTGGCAGGATGGTGTGGCATGGGGTGGTCAGCCCTCCTTGTGTGCCAGTCACAGTTTGCCAGTGGGTGTGATGGGGCACCATGGCCCGGCTGTAGGTTGTTTGCTTGTCTCCATGGGCCAATGGTTATTCCAGCCCTCCCCCAGTTGTGCAGTGCATGGGGCATGGGGGGACGATGTCTGTTCTGCTGTGTGTTCCTGTGCCCATCTGTGGCATGGGTGGTGGACCCCTACCTCCCTGGTTGTGCAGTTGCATTGCTCTGCTGCTGGGGGGCGTCCCTGGTTGCGCTATGGCACCTCTGGACTGCTCAGCTGAACATCCCTTGTTGTGCTATGGCGCATCAGATCTGCTCAGCTTCCCCTCCCTAGTTGTGCTATGGTGCAGGTGGTGCGATATTCAGTCGTCGGCTGTAGGCGCAGTTTGGCTTACTCCGCGGAATATCGCGCTTGCACATGGCGCAATAGACTTGCGCTGTCTACTATTGTGCACTTTTGGGCTTAGTTTGAATATCTGGCCATATATATATATATATATATATATATATATATATGTATTTATGTATGTTATCCCATCCTGAATTATCATCTGCCTTAATAAATGGCACATGGAATTCAGTGCGTTAAATGTAAATTCTGTGTCTCCCTCCTTCCTTTCTCAAATTGATGTTAGCAGTGGGATTGGTGGTGCTAGTCCACATTTAGGCTGAAAACAGACATGGCTAGTAGGTATCTGCCCAGTTACCTAGGAGGCATGCTTGGATAAATATTGACAATCCCTTGGAGTGTACAGAGTACTGACCAGAAGGAAGGCAGAAGAAAAAGGTGAACCTCTAATGACTGGCCTGGGACCAAGGGTCTGACCAAAAGGCCCTAAGGTAGAAGCAGTTCTTCCTGCCACAGGCTTTGACAAGACGGATGAGCTTTCTAAGAGCATCTATGAATTGCTGCAGTAGTTGGCGATAAAGCAGATCAAACCTGACTGGCAACAAGTCAGGCAAGAGGCTAAATTGACCAAAGCCCTAAGAGCCCTGCATGGGGGAGATGCAGCCACTGACAGAGGGTCATAGGTCACTAGCTTAAGCCTGAAAGACATTAAAATAAGTTAATGCCTGATGACGACATTGAAGTGCATCTTACAACATTTGAAACAGTGGCCCAAGCTTACCAATGGTCAGGGGACCAGTGGGTAATCCAGCTGGCACCATTCTTTACTAGGAGGGCCCAGCTGGCCTACAGTCACATGGACTCAAATAACACATTAAGGTACGACTTGGTGAAAAAGACTATCCTGCAACAATATGACATCTCAGGGGCCACATAGCATCAAAAGTTCCCACCCTGAGGTACCAATCCATGGAAGCACCCAAAGAAGTCTTTAGTCTAAGACACATTCCTCTGCTGTTCTCAGCCTTTGCTGATTGTATTATGAGGCCTTCTGGCACCATGCAATTCTGCTTAAAGTTGGGCCAGTCCAAATTAATTCACAGACATTTGCATTTGCTTCCCATGATGCTTTGCATTATTGGGATATGTGCAAATTGTGTCTACTTTCTATACCCTGTATTGTCTTTCTGTAATAGCGCAACAGATTCCTTTATCTTCGGTCTGCAGGATAGCCACCTGTAGGCTATTATTCTAATCTTTCGTACTTTCTGACTTGTACCTTTTCTGCTTTAGTCTGCTCATAAATACAGTTATACCAGGTTTAGATAAATTCTAGTGATTTTAGGCTTTAAGGCAGCCTGCAGACGTTGTCATGGCTACAAGCTTGTTCTGCCTTGTAACACGGCAGTATTCACATAGCGAGGAGCGGGCAAGCTGATAGGTGGCACGGCATCATGTGGTACAGGAGCAACACGGCATTATGAGACGATAATGTCATGTTGCTCCTGTAGTGCTGAAAGTAGCCAGCAGAACAGAATTAGCGTTGTGTAAAGCTAGCAGTGTTGAAAGAAGGAGCCACACAATCAGGTAGCAGCGAGACAATACCAGAGGCAGGCGGGGGGGACAAGTAGAGACCAGGTACATAGGCAGGCACACTTAGGTAGCCTGATGTAGTGAGACAGCCAGCACAGAGGGGAAAGCATGCGGGAGCAGTGACAGAGAGAGAGCTGGTAGCGCCGGTAACCAGGCTGGACTGCAGGGGCATGGACCACAGCCTGCGCTGAACCAAGCGGCAGAAGACCGCAGAACAAGTGAGCACACACCAGCACCGAGACACAGGAGTACTGACCTGAGGCCGGAAGAACAGGGCGAGACAGGAAGCAGCGGGGCAGAACTTGCAGGAACAGGAGGCACATCCGCATCCGCATTCAGCTGCCACACTTTCACTGTCCACGGAACCATGAATTTTAACCACAGGGCAACCAGGATGCACGGACACTGTGGCGCAGACACGGACTAACTGCGGACAGGTAGGGCAAGCTGCTGTGGCAAAGGGAGAGGAAGCAGGGTAGGCACCGGAAAGAGATCCCCAGAATGACGACATGGGTATGCAAATCAGTGAGCGGCTGGCTGCACAGAGGTTCCAAGTGACACAAATGCAGTCCTCCTAGGCAGTCTCACAGCGAAACAGACGCTCAAAAATAATGGACATGTGCATGAATCGCTATTGCAGTAACTGTATTTTCCTGTACTGGAAAAGTAGCGGAATGACATCTGTATGTAATAGAGTACTGTGCTGAAATCTGAAAGTAAGATTAAAAATCACAGTAGTTTATCCAACTGTCGTTGTCTTTTGTGTCATCTGAGCAGCAGCCTGCATACTCCACAGTACTAATGAGCATCTTCATGTTACAAGTGCATTAATCACCACTGAAGGTGGCATCTAATGGGGGGTTAGTGCATGGTGGGACCGTTGTTCGCCCTCGGCCTCCAGCCTCGTGCCACAACAGTCCCAACCATGCATTAACTCCCCATTAGATGCCACCTTCAGCGGTGATTAATGCTTACTTGTTCCTTCACTTTGGATACAATGTGTTCTCCTTAAACCTGCTTCCTGTCTTGGTAGAAATATCTGGTTTAACTAATGTTACAAATTAAGCCTTTATGGAACATTTTGTACTACTGTTTTTTTTTGTTTGTTTGTTTTGATTCTTAAACAGTTCCATGTAAGCATTAATCCATGACGAAGGTGGCATCTAGTGGAGAGTTAATGCATGGTTGGGGCCCTTGTGGCACGAGGCCACAGGCCGAGTGCATACAACAGGCCAACCATGCATTAACTCCCCATTAGATGCCACCTTCGGGAGTGGATTAATGCGCTTGTAACGTGGAAATCAGGATGGTTATATACAGTACACATCTTAGTAGTGATACAAGACAAAAGACTAGGAGACTCATAAGCTGTGCTCTAATTTTTACTGTTACTTTCACAGTTTTTCATACAACTCTGTTACATACAGATGTGGTTATTTTTGTTTTTGGATGCACTGAACACTTCTATTTTTCTTAACGAAAGGTGCACAGTTCAATGATTTTTGCACGGCTGTTCATTCAATATTTAAGCTAGAATGACTGTGATAGTGCATCTTTTCCAGTTTCCACACTCTGTGTCTTATTTGCATATCGGCAGCGTCATTTGCTGCGTGACATTTCTGATTCTATCCTGCTCGCACTCTCTTTCCCTCTATTCTTTTCTTTACCTTGTCACACTTATCCAGTGTCTGTGGTATGGTGTGGGTGTGTGATTCTTCCTGCATAGTTGAAGTTAACCGTCCCGTACACCGTGAAACTGTGGAACTGAAATGCGTTCCCACATGTCCCGCCTGTGGCTCCCTGTTTCACTGCGCTGCTTCCTCTCTCTCTCACTACTTCTGGTCCAGGGTAATTGATTGTTTCCGTCTCCACTGCTGTCTCTTCGCTGTATCCAGGTACTTCTTTGTCTCTGCTTCTGGTAAGATTTTTTCGCTGTGACATTTGTGGATGCTGGTCGCCGACATTGCAGTTCCTCTCACTCAGATTCTCTTCAGTGTTCACTTCCTTTGCCCCAGCTGTCTCATTATCTTCTGTGCCTGTGCTCTTCTCTCCAACTTCTGCCTGTCGTGCTGTCTCTCTGCTGTACACTTTCATCCCTTGTGTTTTCTCTCCTTCTCCCTGTTCCATTTGCTCCTGTTCTGGTGCTCTTTCATCTCCTGTGACCTGGTCTTCTTCTCTCTGTCTCTTGCAACACTCCACCATTCTACTCTCCGACGTCTTGTCTCTTCCTGATGTATACTCACTGTTAGGACTGCTTTGTTTCTCTGTCCTTCTACTGCTGCCTCCTACCCCACTATCATTTGCTGCTTTGGGTGCCAATAATATCTAAGACTATTTCTGTCTGTCCCCTTTGCTGGGCACCCGATAATTGCGAATGCTTGTTTCGCACCTTTGCCCTGTTACGGACATAATCTCTCGAGTAGCTAACCCAGCCTGTGACAGCATCTGCACAGCTGTGCTCCTCACGCTGTGGTTAGTATACCGCCTGGTCAGCCCTACCTCCTCCAAAATTTTGGCCATCATCTCCCCCAGAAAATTCCTCCCCATTGGCTGTCTGGAGAACCAGATATCTTTCGGGTCTAATAGTCTCTGTTCCTGCTTTATGGGGTGGAGACAGAAAGCAGGAGCTCTCTTAGGACACCTGCTAATGTATTCCTTGAACATCGCTACAGGGCAATCCTTTGATACGCTCTGTACATAGAGAACGCCTCTCAGTGATTGTCTATTGCTTTCATCTCCTCTGGCATGGTTTTCATCGCTTCATTAAACGTCAAACTTATATATTCTAGCCCTCTTTCGTCCTCTGCTATCTCAAATGAATTCTGTTTCAGCTCTCTTAACCCTTCCCTTCCTCTTCTTGCCAGCCCTAATTGCAACTCGAATCAGAGCCTCTTTACCAAGCCTTGAGCTGTCTCTGGGTCCAATTCTATTTTTTATTTTCAACAAGTCTTCCTCTGTTATTGCAGGATGGTGTTTTGCCGTATCTTTCCCATGCCTTCTATATTGTTTAATCACTGCCACAAAGACATTATTTGCAGGTTGAAACTCTACATCACTTATTATATTCATATTTCTTCTGACCTCAAGACTATTTATATATATATATTCAGCCATGCTCTTATCCCACAAAAAGAGCTGATACTATACTGCTCGCCATCCTCGGCTCGCACTGATCCATAAAACTGTCTCAGAATTTGACTCAATTTTGCAGCTGTCACTGTGGCTATATCTACCGACATGTTCTTTGATTTTAACCAGTCTGAGAACACATTGCAAGACCACTGTGTGTTCTTTGCAGTGTTTGCCTCTACTTTCTTCCTCTCCAGCTCGTCCAGCTGTGCTGCTGATATCTCTATATGTCTCTTGTTCTGTGATCTCTGTTGTCCACACATCTCCATTACTTGTTTCCATGCCTCCGCCTCCTCGCTGTCCTCCGCTATCACTTCCAAATGCTTCACTTTCGCTACTTTCTTCCTCCTGTCTCTATCTCCTGCTCCTTCAGATACTGTGCTCATACCTCCCACTGCACATTCTCTCATTTCTACGCCGTCTCCAAACTCCTTCTCTACCCATTCGTCCATTTCCATTCCTGCACACACGCTAAACATGACTCGCATTTTCTCCATCTCTCTGTTCACTACATCCGTCTGTCTACCATTGCCTATGTCCCTCTGTACCATTTCTCCCACTCCTGCTCTATTCTACTGTCTTGGCCTTTATACACTGTCTGACTCAGATTTTAACTCGTTTGCAACTCTAAACACTGCTACTGTTATGATTGTGGCTGCTTTGTGTACTTCAGAAGCAACACGGCATTATCGTCTCATAACGCTGTGTTGCTCCTGCACCACATGACACATTTTGTCCTATCCACATTCCTTCTCAACCTTATAACATTTTTTCCATTCTACAAATATGTATGATCCAAGAGGAGTACAAGAAACCCCTTTGGGCTGACTTGAGGGACCCCAGTTCATTCCTCTCAAGCCACAGGAGGAATAAGGTCTTCTACCCAGGAGACAGACTCTCACTCTAATAGTGACTAATAGTGAGAGACCTTCTAGGGAAGGAAGCTGCCCTGTGGAGTAATCCTTACATAGACACACTAGAAATATTTGTTATTTTGAGATTTTCTAGTGTTAAGGGCTGTTGAAACTCCAATATCTAAATATGTCATCCTGCATTTACAGCCTGTTTGCTTTTTTTTTTTTTGCATTATTTGTTTTTCCACCCCCGTACCAGAGCCAATCACTCCTTCAGGCCTGTCAGAGGATCTTCCCAGCCTGGCAGTCTTCCGATCCCACTGCCCCATATTTGCAGTCTACCCAGGTATCCCCAATGTATCCCTTCATCGGGTGGGTCCCTTACTTATGTGAGGGATGAGCCTTTCAGACATACTTCATGACCCTGGGCACTGCTGAGGCAGCAGACATAGGTCTGGGAGCCCAGAGCTTGAGATCGGGGAAGGCCATCACCCGATTGGCCCTGGCACCATTTTCCTGTTTTCTCCCGAGGAGCGACATGCCACTGATGTCACAGCAAGTGGCAGACGTCCGTCGTTCCACTGACATCGTGAGTCAGACATCGCGCTGTACCTCCAAGCTCTGCTAGGGGTCAGCAGATGCCGAACTGCATCCCCGCCCTGCCCCTGGAGAAGGCAAGCTGTCAGTGGATGCTCCTTCCTTTTCCCCACAGCTAGCTCTCCAGCAACCCGAGTCAGATCCAGAACCCGGGTCGCCGGCGTTGCAGATGGAAATCCAACTGCTGTGCTGACAGGCTGTCCAGGCCTGTTTTCTTATTTTTGTATCATAATTATCATCTGCCTTAATCAACAACACATGTAATTCAGTGTGTTAAATGTAATTTCTGTGTATCTGCCTCCTACCTTTCTGACCCCTACACAGTAGCCTTTTATTTGTAATGTGCTCTTCCATAAGCTCAGAGTGCAAATATCAAGCAAAATCAACAAAGAGCAGGGAATCAAGTCAAGAATATAGACAGAGTACTATGGGGTATGGTATATCATGAGGTACTGTCATGCCTTGGGTGTGTTATGAGGCAATAACAAGGGCCTTTATCTACCCAATAAGTGACAATATTAAACATTAGACAATCAGTAAAGTGCATTGTGCAAATATAAACACATCCCACTGAATACAGACCATTAATATAATAAACTAAAGGTTATACAGTAGTTAGCTGCGAAAGGCCTGTCTTATCAGACAAGTTTTTAACATATGTATAGAAATTTCCAGAGTTTTACAGATGAACAGGTAATGGAAACCATTTCCCCAGCAAAAGACTGTGTCACATGCACATTGCATTTATGTCAGGTGTGTACAAGCAGGCAGAGCAGATGAAGTCAAGTGGGCTGTGATCCTGTGTTTTATATATATATATATATATATATTTATACTGTGACTTGATAATGGAAAGTGTGTACAATAGAATACAGTGTCCTCTCATTATAACGAATGCCTCCAGGTCATTCCAGTTTGTTTCTTACAGCAAGGGTTTGTATGAGGAGGAAATGCTGGTTAAGTCACTTTCAATGTATTACATTCTGCTGTCTTGTGAGGACTGAGTGCCATGTCTGTGATCAGGGCCAAAGACATTCCATGGAGCTGCATCTGTAAGGAGGACTGGAGACAAGGGAGTCTTACAGCACAAGGCTTAAATTAGTGCCGGGAAGCTGATTAGTAGCATCACTAATCAAAACAAAAAATTATTAGCAGTCAGATTTGAGGAGCAATTCCTCCCAATTTTAATTTTTTTTTTACCTTAAACCATTCAGTTCAATTAGTGGAGGAAGGCATATTCTGAGAGTCTGAGCAAAAATCTCAAACTTGTGCCATTCTGCAAGCACCAGAGCACTGTCAGTCTGACAGTAAATGTTGTGAGCCATGATTAGCTACTAAAGTAATGTCATTGTTACCATATAGCTTCAATTCCTTTGAGTCGGAGGGCCAAAGTCCGGGATCTAACAGTTTTGCACAATTATAGATGCTAGTTTCATCAGTCAAAGAGAACTTTTCTTTGCATGACTTCTCAGTGTTTGTAATGTATTTCTTACACTGCTGTTTAACATTTTTACCAGCTTGGCCACTGAAACAGCTGCTTAAAACTTTTAACAGCTTGGTTACCGAAATGTGTTACATTTACACCCTTGTAAGTAACTTCAGAAGAGTCTCCTGAAAGAAAATCTACCCAGTTTTTCATGAGAATTTAAAGTTCACTGCCACCCAATGGACCACTTTCCTTTGCAGATTCAAGAGTGTTTCTCAGAGTTTCAGCAGAACTTGATAACATTCTAGATACAGATGCCACCTACAATAGCTTTTGCCAAATTTTCATTAAAACAACTGTGATCACCTCTGCCCCTTGAAACAACACAGAATATAGGACAACAAACAGGACTGGGTCTCCAGGGAGCTTCTTAGGCTTTTCAAAGTCAGGGACAAAATATGGTCACAATTAAAAAAAAAAAAAAAAAAAAACAGGAACCCTGTCCATCTGCAGGAATATAAAACCCTCTGCAACAACTGTAAAAGCCATGTGGAAAGCCAGAATTAGCCACATAAAATGTAGCTTCACCTAGTCCAATTACCAAGAGAATCAAGATGGCAGATGCAGGCGAGCATGAGAAGTAACTTGCTGTGGTGACCCCTGTGAAGTTAACCCCCTCCCTTCATTGTATTGTGGGCTTTTGTTATTTTAAAATGTAAAATATTGCTCATTTCGAAAATGGTTGCTGAAATTTATAAGGTAATATGTGTAAATGGAATGCAGAAGGTAATGTTTCCCTTATAAATATACTGTATAAGGTATCTGAAACGAAGAAATTGACAGTACATCTAGTCTCCTTCACATTTCGCGTTAAAACACAAGACACATTAATTACCTTCACAACACTGAAGCCTAGCAAAAAGCAAACTGCATTCTTAGCTTGGGCTAAACATGTGGTGGCAAGCTGGGAGAGACCCAAGTGAAACATAGAAACATAGACTTTTACGGCAGATAAGAACCACTTGGCCCACTCAGTCTGCCCATTTCCCTACCGATTGGATAAGCTGCAGATTCTAGTTAACCAACAACCTACTTCCTGCAACCCCCCACTATAATTGCCTTATGTCTGTCCCATGCATGTTTGAATTCCCCCACTGTTTTAGACCCCACAACCTCTCCAGGAAGGTGGTTCCATGCGTCCACCACTCTCTCCATGAAAAAGAATTTCCTCACATTACCCCTGAGCCGTCCCCCCTCTAACTTTAAATTGTGCCCCCTTATTCTTACACATCTCTTTTTCTGAAAGCTGTTACCCTCCTGGACTTTGTTAATTCCCTTGAGGTACTTAAAAGTTTCTATCATGTCCCCCCGTCCCTTCTTTCATCAAGGGTATACATATTAAGCTCTCTCAGTCTCTCTTCATATGGTTTCTGATGTAGACCTTGCACCATTTTAGTTGCCCTCCTCTGGACTGCTTCCATCCTGTCTATGTCCTTGCGTAGATGAGGTCTCCAAAACTGCACGCAGTACTCCAGAAGGGGTCTCACCAACTGTCTGTACAGAGGGATAACCACTTCCCTTTTTCTACTTGTGATGCCCTTCCCTATGCATCCCAGTATCCCCCTGGCTCTCCTTACTGACTTCTCACATTGCTTACCCACCTTTAGGTCATTTGATATGACTACACCCAGATCCCTTTCCATTATTGTTGTTGTTAGTACCTCCCCTGCTATTGTGTACTCTTCTCCGGGATTTTATTTCCCAGGTGCATTACTTTGCACTTCTTTGCATTGAATCTAAGTTGCCATATGTCTGACCATTCATCCAACCTTGCCAAGTCCCTTCTCATCCTTTCTACCCCACCTTGTGTATCAACTCGGTTACAGATCTTTGTGTCATCTGAAGAGGCATACCTTTCCTTCCAGACCCTCTGCAATGTCACCTATAAACACGTTAAAGAGGACTGGACCCAGTACTGAGCCCCAAGGTACTCCACTAGTAACCCTGCTTTCTTCAGAATGTGTTCCATTCACTATTACCTTCTGTGTCCTGTTGTGCAACCAGTTTGCTACCCAGGCTACCACCCTGGGACCCACTCCCAGGCTGGCTAACTTGATTATTAATCTTTTGTGCGGGACTGTGTCAGTGGAGAAGGTTTATTTGTGGTGGTGGTGGTGCATTACTGTACTGTGAGGGCTGCAGGTGAGAGTCAGTGAGGTCCAGAATGGCAGAGTAAGCAGATAAGACCAGGAGAATATACTCCACAAACAGAGCAATGCCATACAAAGTCATAGTCAAACCAAAAAGCCAAAAAAATAATTAGAATAAAAATATTCTTACTGGCACAGCAGAAGACCTTCCAAGCATCGCATCACTGCCTATTAAGGGTTCCCTGGTAATGACCCCACTCTCAGAAACTGAGATACTTGAGATTGAACCACAAACCTTACTAACTTCAGCAAATTTAAAAGAGATTCCTGAAAGCAGCACTGACAGGCGAGCTTTCTGACACTGGTCTCATTGAAAACAGAATAAGAAAAGTTTTTGTCTGCCAACAAAAAAAAACAAAAAACACAGAGGTAATGGAACCATTAAATCCTATTTTTTTTAATGAATCTCTTTATTAAGCTTTTCAATCAATAAAACAATAGAACTTCAAACAGACTTTACAGAAAACTTAGAATATAAATATTCAAATGCAGATATTAAATAGACCACTAAAAAGTTATATAAAAATGTGAATACATGCATGAGAAAGATATAAAACCTTAGCAGTAATGATAAAATCCCAATCCACTTGTAACAATTTATCACATCTTCAACTAATTGGAACCTCTTTTCAAATATATAATGAGTGAAACCTAAGGGCTGGCCCGGTGGCACTGAGGGTTGAGATGCTGGACACCACACCTCACACCATGCTGGCGACCCGGGTTCAGGAACGAGCCTAGGTCATCGGAGGTTGGCAGTGGAGGAGAAGGATCGAGTGTATGTTGGACTGCTCTCCTTCTCCAGGGAGGGGTGTGTGCTGCCATCGGTGTCCTGGTGGCCTCTAGTGATGGCTGTGGGTGATGCAGAACACAGGCAGACTGTGGGGGATGTGCTGTGGCCGATGCTTGGAAGGAGTGTGTGCGGTAGCACGCATGCTCCTGTCCATTGGCATCATTGCATACCACACACGCCAAAAGGGGAGAACATGGAAAAGGGCACCAGTCACGGCGGCATGATGGCTGTCTCTCATGGGGGGACCTGTTTAGCACTGAGGGCACGCAGCAACACTGGATCTGATCCTGGTGGTAGAGTGTGGGGGGGGACTCTCCACCTCCCTGCCATGGGGGGCAAGTCACGGGGGTAAGCTGCGGAACCTGAACATGGGCTGAGGAGTCCTCATGAGACAGCAGCCAGAGACCCCTGGAGCATGCCTGGACATGTGTGTGAGGTAGGCAGACTGGGTGCCAGGGAGAAAAAGCATTAACAAAAAAAAGAAAACGGTGAAACCTAATAGATTCATTAAAAAAATTACTTTGATCCATACTAAAGACCTAATAATGAATGTCTATAGTATGTTAAATATAACAATACAACTTTTAAAGAATATCTAATATATCTACTCTATTTTATTTTGCAAAACTAGTAAGAACCGCTGCATAAATAGTCAGTAATATATAAATATAAATATAATTATACCTCTGCCATGATACCTACCAACTGGTATTCCCAGTATAAACCTGAAAAAAATAATTTAGTTTAAACTACTTGTTCAAGATTTATCTTTTAAACCAACTGTTTTCATGTTTTATCACTAAATTAAACCAGAGTTTCCAGATATTATCAGACTTTGCCACTAGGCCTCTATTAGCATAATGAACTCTAAGGTAAGATGCTGTTTTATAAACTCCTGCCACCCATTCAGATATTGAGAGTGGATTTTTCTGCCTCAGTTGCATACTCACTAAAAAATTAAAAAAAATACCACCAACAGCTTAATCTGGTTTAATTTCAGTTGCTTACCATCTGCATCCTCCCCCCGGTCACCCTGAAAAAGGGACTTCTAGTCCCAGTGGACCTACCGGGTCAACAAAATTCAATAAATAAATAAATACATTTCATTAATATTTGTCTTTTAGCGTCCATTGCCATATACTTAATTAAAATATTGGAGTTTTTCTGAGTATCCCTCAGAATAGAGATGTCACCCAAAATCCACAGAGATGGTATATTTGGTACTTCGTGGAATCGCATTTCCACCACCCTACTAAAAACATTTCACTTTTTGGGCAAGACCAAATTATGTGACCAATGGGCCCTGGGGAAGTATCACATCTCCAACATAAATTTTGAACAGGCACTCCCATCTTTACAAGAACTTCCGGGGACCTATACCATCTCCCTAATATTTTCTTCTGCATAATCTGCTAGTGGGGATCAATAATTGCCCTTTGAGCTAGAGACCAGCATCTTTTCTATGACGGTATAAGAAAAACACAGTTTTTGATGTATATAAAAATCACTCTGAGGAAATTATCATAATCACTTTGTACATAAATAAAGCCTTTGATGTTATCCCATGGAACTTTATGTTTTAGAGCCTATGAAGCTGTTCTTTTCCAGAAGACATGATGAATATTATAAAACTTTTTTATAGTGAGCCTAAAGCTATTTTCAAGATTATTCTATATAAACCATCTGACAATGTTTAAAGGTATAAGGAAGGGCTACCCCCTCTCCCAATACTTTTTATAATCTCCCTGTAAGTACTTTTACAAAACATTAGAAAGAACAAAATGATTCAAGGGCTGGAGGTAGGGAACACCGCTAGTAAAAATGAATACTTATGCAGATGACTTGATGACATACTTAAGACAGCCTAATAGGTCATACCCAGCTTTAATAGCAGAAATACAAACTTTTTCTAATGTTTCTGGTTATACAGTAAATAAAAATAAATTAGTAGTACTACCTATAACAGATATAATGGAAACTACTAATCAGATTTTAGAGAAATTAAAAATCAAAAACAGCATTAAATATTTAGTTATACAACTTACTAAATATGTACAAACCACAGCAAACATGAACATTAAGGCCACTATAAGTAAAATAACACACATTTTAGAGAACTAGCAATCCCTTTCTTTGTCTGTATGGGGACATATAGATACCCTAAACATGATGATACTGTCCCATTTATTATATTGTTTCCAAACAACTATGGGGGAAATATCCAGGGAGATTATTACAAAATGCATATAATTTTTAAAAACATTTTGTGGAGAGGCGGCACCCCAGAATCCTTTGGTCTACAATGATTGCCGCATGTAAACAGAGAGGACTGGGTTGCCCAGACCCTTTACAATAGTACTGAACATGTAAAAATACAATATGTTAGAAGTGCTTTATAGCAGAGATCTGTACAAACTCACTAGATAACAATCCAGAAAAAGAATGATTAAAAAAAAATAATGAGTATTTTACATCTATTTTAAATGGTTTACTTGAGAAAAATAATCTGGCCAATACTAATTATTAAGGAACTGCAAAATTCACTTAAGAAGGGTTATATTAAGGATAGTGATTATATACCATGGACATACGTAGAAATTGGTGCCATAGTAAATGAAGTTATGAGGGATCAGGTGATGCCTTTATTTAGAACGTTAAAACAGAAATATGTATTAAGAAGGAGACAAATAATATGCAACATAGGACTGATGGGAAGGGAACAAATCAAATTTGAGTATCCAAACTTAAAAAATATACATGGTGGGAACATAAACAGTTATCAACATTATTTAAAATAGTTAAGGAAAAATCAAAAAGGGGATTTGGTATGGAGTGGTGTCAAGTCTTTATCTAAGATAAACTGAAAATAGAGCAATATCAAACTAAAACCATTCAAAAATGTTACTTGGTTGGTGTATCTAGCAATGACAATGCTTGGTTAAACAGTAAAGTGTGTAATAAAATGAAGTGGTTAGAGGAACCGGACACAAAATTTGGTTACTTTATTTGGCAAATAAAACCTGGCATAATGCGAATTCTTTTTTTAAATATGCAAAAAACAAGACTATTCAATTTAAATTTTTTCAAGAGCATATTTGACTTTGGTAAGAATATGGTATAAGGGTCATAAAGATAATGGGACAGATATTCAAAACTTTGCCCCGGGGCTAAATTAGCACTGCCCGGCGTGCTAAATTAGCTCAGACCCAATAGCCCACTATATTCAAAAGGGATAGCCTCAGTGCTAAATCTGCTGAATACAGCATACTAAGGAAGCTGGGCAAACTGGGCTGGGAGTGCAGTGTAAACACAGCCCAGAAAAAGACAGTTCTGAACATAGCAACCAGGAAGTACACACCACAACAGCAGCCAAGTTCACAGTGACGTGAAGGAAGGTAGAGGTGAACTATGTGGCCAATGTGTGTGCCAGCAAAGACATGGACTCAGTAAAGCTACAAGCAGCAGCACATGTGAAAGTATACTGTGGAAAAATGTACAATATTTCTTAAACCTTTGAGCAGAACTAACACATTTGCTCAGGTTTAGTGTGGAGCTAAGCCATTTGCCCAGCGCAATCACATTTGCCCGGGGCTAAACTTTGCTATATTCAAAAGTGGCATGCAAATAAGCCTACTTAGGTAGTCTCTGGACAAACATCCAGATTAGCATTTCATTATGACCTGGTTTGCATGCAGTTTGCCCAGCGTTATTGCAGGGTCCCACAGCTCTACCTGTAGGTCAGTCTGGAAATACGGGGGCTGGCTGAGTCTGAATACAGCTCCACCTGTAGGTCAATCTGGCAGCGCAAGGTGGTAGCTGTAGGCTACATTTATACAGTACAGCATAGCATATTGTGCCCAAGGGGCTACATAGCACAGGCACAGGTAGTGGTGCTGCATGCAACTGTCAAACTGTAGGTCATGCTACAGTGCACAGCAGACACTACAGTAGCAAGGGGGACAGTAATGTGAGGGACACAGCAATGCCTATGGTGTGTAGGGCAGTGATGACCACTGCACTGTGCACAATGACAGGCCCAACGTGCAGGTGTTTACTGACAGTGGACATTACTGTTATGCTGTTGTGCGACCCACAGATGCTGTACCACTGGCATGGGATGCTCACAGTGACATATACACGGCTGGCTATGTGTGCTGTGGTGTCTGTACAGATGTGCAGTATGTGGCTGGGAGGGGCACATACGATCAGACAGGCACACTGATGCTGGGGTATTCCCAACACTGGCCCATGTGAACAGCATGATGTGTCCCAGCCTTGTGGCTGCACCCAGTCTGTGGTGCAGCCTGACCACTTGTATACCCTCCCCTCAACACCCTCCATGTCCACAGTGCTGCATGTGTGTGCTGGCATCTGTTGGTGTCCATAGGAGGGTGGTCTTCAGTTGTGTGCTGTATGGTCGCACTGCCATGGTGTCCACAGGGAGCTGGGTCATCACTTACTGCCTGGCATGGCAGGGACTGGTGGCAGATGATGGCATCATAGTGATGCCATCAGTGAGCAGCATGTTTCCTCTACATCTGGCTTATTTCTATGTGTCATATTGATTGGGTAGGGTTGTGCAAAGCCACACAAAAGTCACGCAAAAGCCACACAAAGCCACAAAGTTACACAAAGCTGGTTTGCCCAGAGTTAAGACTACCTTTTCCTGGGTGGTAATTTGCACTGTGCAAAGTGTTGCTCTAACATCGCATAAAACCACTTTGTGTGGCGCTATTTGCTAAACATAGCATTGCGCTGACATGCCCTCTCAGTTTGCCCCTTGCATACATTATAATTTTGCCTGGCGCTAATGCAGTTTGCACGGGCTATTTGACCTTTTGAATATAGCGGTGCTAAATCTATGCAAATGGTTTGCGCCCAGCGCAAAGTTTTGACTATCTGGCCCAATAAGTGTTATCATGGTTGCAGCATCAAAGAGAATTTATAAAATGGCCAGAGAAAATCCTGCATCCGGATTGATCATTACCTGTGCATCACATCCAACTGACGCACAGGTAATAGCAAGTACCCAAAAATTAGGACACACTACAAACTATATCAATAAGCAGTTTAAAAATCCATTTAAAACAGCCACATTTTTTAACCTGCTTATGAGGAAAACTGTATCCAAAGAAAGAAAAAGTAATCAGCGCACCACATAAATGTACGCATTGAAATGCTCAGTAAAGTAAATCTAAGCCTTTAAAAAATGAATATGTTTAAATTTTACCAAAGAAAAAGTTTCTACTGACATTGTGCTGCTGCTTTTCCAAGTCCCTTGCCCACTCCTGCTCCAGTCCCTTCCCACTCCTGCTGTGCTGTCATGCTGCCGTCAGTCACAGTTCAATTAAAAAAAAAAAGTTGTACATTTCTGCTCCGCATGCAGTATTAATTGAGCCATGTGTAACATCTATTCAAAATTGTAATAAAACAGCTTCTAGAACCGCATCAGCTTTCTGACCGCAGGTACCACAAAAACTTGCTTTCCCATCTTTTCTTGATCAGCACCATAGATTACAGTCTCTCTCATGTCCCACAGTAACAGCTGGAGCTCCATCCCAGTCCAAATAAAATACTCCACACCAATACTTAGTGGTGCAGGGGTAGTGCTCCTGCATCACATTGCCAACAAAATGAAACCAGTACACTGATGCCAGTAAATTACAAACTTTGTACAGCACAATGATATTTTCTAGCAGATGAAAGGATTATTTTATCATACATTTTCATAGGCAAATCTGTTTTTTAAAATATAAACATGATTTTTCTAACTGCAAAAATTAACAAAAATTAAAAAAAAAACTAGTCCATTTTATAAGTGCAATAAGACACTCCAGGGTTTGCATTGAACAGATTTGACTGTACTTCCAGGGGCTGAAGGTACTTGGCCTGCAACCTCATGCCTCACTATGCCACTGGGCGTGTATGCAGATCTGTTCAATGCACACCCTATCGTGTCTTATTGCTTACATAACCCGTATGTTTTAGAGTTGTCCAAAAATGTAAAATTGGTTGATAGAAACACAAACAGAATGTCAAAAAGTTATTGGGAAAGTATTACCATTAGATATAAACATTTATTTATTCAACGATTTTTTTAAATCTCTCAATAGAGACAAAAAAGAGTGAATTATGGCATTAGTTACAATGTCCACCAAAACATTAATGTTAGCAAATTGGAACAACCCCAATTTATAAAATTTTGAGTTGAATATCTGGACACTAACATTTATTGAAGAAATGTCCATAGAAAAACTGTTGAAGAACTTTAAAGTTCCTTATGATACATACTCAACCTGGAAAGATACTGTTGAGATCTTACCTCCATTGCTAAGGATATGACTTATAAATTTATAGTAATGTGCAAAATATGTTCTATTTATTATAGCTACTTAAACGTACAGTACAAACCTTCTTCTTATTAGAACATTATTGCATGAAGTCATTTTTATATTTATTGTACTTCTGGTTGATAAAATGTGAATAGCAGTGTCAGAGACTCAGTAGGTAGCACACTCGCCTCTGAGGCTGGGAGATCAGAGGGCTGTGGGTTCAGTTCCCACATCTGGCACTGGGTTTATATCCAATATCCCAGTACTGACACTGTAGTGCAGCAAGAGAGGGGTGCTGCACTTCTGAGGTACTGTCTTTCGGATGAGACGTTAAACCGAGGTCCCATCTGCCTGGATTGGTGGTAGTTCAGGTGGATGTTAAAGATCCCATGGCACTTACAAAAAAGAGTAGGGGTAACTTTTATTGAATAGTCACATATACATCCAACTCAAGAAGACATAACATCACATCAATACATTCTTGAAATTCTATAAATAAACTAAGAAAAGCATAACATAAAACTAAGCTTTAACTCATACAAACCAACTCCTCACATTTAACAAAAGAAAACTTATTTCATATTCATACTATTTTGTTTTATTCATATTTTTTCTTATTCCCTCCCCTTCCCTGTTTTGTAATTTTATTACTTATATTTAACAAAGTGAAGAAATCCCTTCCACCACATTTTGACTTTCCCCGCATCATATATTTGACATTCCTCCATATAAATCTTATTCAAAACATTGGTTACATAAATTCTAAAACCTTCAAATGAAGGTCTTTTTTGGTATAACACCCATTGTACCCTAGTTTGCCATAAGCAAAACCTCAAGCTAGCCAAAAAGACTCTTAGTGTCTTTTTCTCAAAACCACTCAAATAAGGAGGAAAAATACCAATCACTAGGAGATCATAATCCATTTTTGCTAACCACAGGAGATTCCATACCTGAGCTAGAAAACCCCATAACTTGGAGGAAAAAACGCAATGTGAAAAAATGCTCCATAGTTCTTCCACATTAACACAGTCTGGATAGGACAAATTCTTTCTTGGATTGCCTTGTGTTTGGCCGTACTCTTACGCTTAGTCTCCATACATAGTTAACCATAAATTTTCCCACATATAAGGAGGCAGCCTGCTGTTATTTAGCTGCTCCAACACATTGATTTTGTTCTCACTTGGACAATTTTTAAAGTTAGGCTCTATCTGAACACATTGTACCATAATTACCTTGTACAAACCCTTTGCTGTATATCTTAAAATCATATCCTTTGAGATTTTCCATCTGAACAGTTTCTGTGCCACTGGCTTAAAATAATCGAGTCCTAAATCTTGCAGACCATTTGAACTAAAGGCCTCCACATACTCAGGTATACTTGCAACCCGTTCTGGAATACTATACTGTCTAATTCTGTAGAACCCCTAAACATTTTTTAAAGAAAAGGCACAGAATAGCTAAAACAAAAACTACCGGGTCAACCATCCCTAACCCCCCTTGTTTTCTGTTCAGGTATGTGCATCCTCTCTTAATTGGATTTAACCTGCTTCCCCATAACATCTGGAAGCATACACTATATAATTTTGTTTCCAGCTGTACTGGTAATGGAAAAATAACTGCAATATACTGCAGCCGAGGCAAAATAAATTGTTTTATTATCTAAATTCTCTTTATTTTAGAAAATTTAAACCTTTTCCAGATCAAAACTTTCTGTAGAATTCCATCTAGTACCCCTGACCAAACCTCCATTGGGCTATTTTGATTCTTAAATTCTACCCCTAATATTTTTAAAGGTGTTTGAGAAATTCAACCAAATTAAAGAAACAATTCCTTTGATAATTACCCAACAACAGCCCTTTTGATTTATCGTATTTAGCCTGGCATTAGATACTTCCGCATAAGATTTAAACACTTTAAGGAATTTCGAAAATTCCATATGGTTAGAAAAACAGACAAATATCATCCATGAAAGATTGTATCAGACCAGAGTTGAAATCCCTGGTACCTTTATTCCTAACCATAAGGGTGGAGCATGATTGCTCTTATTAAAGGTTCTAAAGAAAAGTTGTACAGAAGCGGACTTAATGGGCATCCCTGCCTCACTCCACATTTCATAATAAAGCCTTCTCCCAAAGTGCCTTTCAAAACTGGATAAACTTTAGCATTGTTGTATAACCCCCTTATGAGCTGTATGATACTCTGCGGAATACCAAACCACTTGAGAGATGAAAATAAAAACTCATGATCGACCCTGTCAAATGCCTTCTCAAGATCCACCGATACAATTACCCCCGAATGGCCCCCATCCCCAACTTGCTCAATTATATCTCTAATTAGTCCTAATATTGAATGGATTCTTCTATTTGGAATCCCACTATGTTGCACCGGTAAAAATAACCTCTCTACCACCCCCTTCAGTCTATTGTTAAGTATAGTAGTCAAAATTTTGTAATCTGAATTTAAAAGAGTTAGAGGCCTCCAATTCCTAAAGTTTCCCCTATCTCCAGATTTAAAGATATATATCTGACGCCCTTCTATAAAAGAATTTAAGCTCACCCCAGATGTGAGGAAAGAATTAAATACTAACCAGAGGCATTCTACTAATTCAGATGAAAACACTTTATAAAACTCATTGGATAACCCATCTATACCAGGGGACACATTCTGTTTTAGGGTTTTAATGACTCCAAGAATTTCAGATTTTGAAATAGGCCGCCCTAATTCCTTCAGACCATCATTATCCCAATTTTCTCTTAAACTAGGTCCTAAAAACTGATTAATCAGGAGAGACGATGGTACAACCTGTGGTTCCAGACCCCTAAAATGTTCTTTAATAAGTGTTCCCAGTGCAATGATAGAAGAAACCTTTGTATTTCCTTGGACTAAAAAGTCTATTGTCTCCTTCTCCTTAACTGCTTTACATAGCTCGAAGGGATCTCCAAAAACAGATTTTTTTAAATGATTCTGAATTAATGCTTGCAATGATTTTGCTCTATCATACTGTCTGTTCCTCATTAAACCTTTAATTTCAGCTATCTGCTCCGAATAATTATCTCTAGAAGAATTCGCACATGATAGAATATAATGAAGCTGTCTCCTGAGTTTAAGATAATCGAGAACATTTTCGTTCCTTTTCCTAACCCCATAATGTTTGAACCATCCAATACAATCTTCTTTAGTTTCCTGCCACCAACCCCCAAGATCTTGATACAAAAAGGCCACGGATAACCTGGCTTTCAAAATACCATGGATGGAATTTAGAACTACCCTCTCTTGAAGGATTGACGTATTCAATTTCCATATAGTTTTATGTCTAAGAAACCCTTGCTGTGTCCCCACCTTTATCAGTATCAGAGCATGGTCAGAGAATTCCATGGGAATAACCTGTGGACTATGGAACTGGATTCTCTTGGATATAAACAAATAATCGATCATAAAACTCTTCCCTTTTGTAAAGAAAGTGCTTAACCCGCTCCTCTCCTTACTATCCATACAACTTACCAGGTCTGCTGTTCTCACAATTTTCTGAAGACATACCGAATCACAATAGATTTTCTTCCCTTTCTCCAAACTACCTTTACCTCTGTTCACTTGTATATTACAATTAAAATCCCTTCCCCAAAGGATTGGAATAGTTGTTATTAAGAAAGGTCGAATGTCCGAAAAACACGCTACCCTTCCAGCTTTTGATTGAGGGCTATAAATATTAATTAACCTGATCTTTTTCAAACCAAAACCATCTAGAATTAATATTCTCCCAGGACAGACTTCTATTAACTAAGTAACCTAAAATTAAAGGAGTTAAAAGAATTCCTATCCCATCGCCTTTCTTCACCAAAGGACCAAACGAGGGTCCCTACGGCCAACCCTTAGTGAAAGCATTAACTTGATAACTAGAGAACATCCACGTCTCCTGTAAAAACAAATAGATATATGTAATCAGCTATTATCTGAAATACTGCACCTTTTCAGATTTTTTAACAAACTATGGTGTTAAAGGAAGCCCATGTAATATCCATTTATAGTTACCAAGTCAGACTGGCCTACCAATGCTATTCTCATTTCTTCCTCCTTTTCTTCTTTTTTCCCTTATAATCATCCTTTTGCACTCTCTCTCTCCCTCTTCAACCGATATTTGGGAATCAGTATCCCCCATATCCATCTCTGAATCCCCCCAGGACAGTTCCTCAAACGGATTTTTTGATTCAATACCTTCTACCTCCACCGGTACCATATTCTTCACCGTCCTACTAGACCTACGTAATAATGGAGGGGCTAGTGGAGGTTTAAGTTACCCTGACCCATTCCACTCTTCTCCTCTAAATCATCAGAATAGCAAACCGGCTGGAGAAGCTTCAGCCCTCTTCTCCAGCTTCCTTTTCTGAACCTTTTCCCCTGTCTGAACTTTCTTTCTGTGTACCCCTATTCTGGTGAGTTAACACTCTTCCACCCCAATGGATACCTCCTGCTGAGACACTCCAGCCTCTTGTGCTTGTTGGATCAAAGGTCTGACCTCCACAAACTAGCTTATTCTGGCGCCTAGGGACAGTCTTTAAAAGCATGATTCTTCTCTTCACACAAATCGCATTTTAAAGTGTTTGTACAAAATAAAGTAATATGACCCACTTCTCCACAGTTATCGCATTTTGGTTGGTCACAAACATTAGATAAATGAGATTTAGATCCGCATTTATAGCAGGTCCTGGGCTGCCCGCTATAAAAGCAGACCCCCCTGTCTCTTCCTAACATAAATGAATTGGGAATATGTTCCACCCCTGTTGCTGTTTGTTTAAGTTTCACCTTAAATTTCCATCCCCCTGTCCAAAATAATTCTGAATCTAAAATGGGTTCGGGTTCACTTAATACTTCACATTTCTGTGCCAACCAAAATTTAATATCCTCCACCTGAACACTCTCATTCCTGAACATCACCGTCACAAACTTTATCAGGGGCTTAGACAAAGGCATCATGAAAAAGGGTGTCCATAAAGGGGAAAACTTCACCTGGTTATACCTTTCCCAAAAAAGGTCAAGCAAAGCAGGTGAACAAAAACTAATATCATAATTGTCCTCACCCGAAATGTTGATAAATGCAACTACGTCCCTAGGAGAAAACTTCAAAGACTCTTTAATTAATGTTTTACCAACATAATATCTGTTTGGTCTATCCTTTAAACCACCTTTATAGAATCCTCACTGCATTCCTCTAGGTGCCGCTTCCCTTTTACACTGTGAAAATAGACTGGATAAAAGGGGTTTTCCTGGCTTTTCCCCACTAATTTTCACCTGTTCAATGTTATTCATATGAACACTCTCTGCCCTACCCGGCGGTACATAATTATTCTCCCTCCCTATTACAGAACACAATTCTTTCTTGCTACTTTCCTGAAAATTAACAGCATCAGAGGTAGAAGCTCCGTACCCCTTCCCCACCCCTGGCTTCCATTCTGGTGAAGCAGACTGCAATCCCAAGCATTATCCCATGAAGAATCAGGTGTCCACACCCTGATCCTGCTGCCTCCAGCCAGCAGCTGATATCGCAGCCTGGGGTGACCAGGAGCTATCATGTTCCCCACAACCCCAAACTACCAGCAGCTCCTGTTTTAACACCAAAGTCCTTCTTTTGAAATGTCTTAAAGGCTGTACTGTCGGCAGAGAAAAAAAGTCAGTCACTCCTTCTTGCTGCCCATGCTTAATTTGAAAAGTCACAGTATCTTTTTAGAAGCAGCCACCACTTTAGGATTAAATACAAAACCTGCATCCTTGAGATCTGAATTGTGGAAAGTTTTATTTAAGTTCAGTATTACTTACAGGTCGGAGGTTTTAAACGGATCCATTACCTCTGCCCCTGTCTCCAGATCAGTTCTTTCAGCTGAGTTCCCCTTTGCTCCTCCGATTCTCTTCGTTCCTCCGACCTCATTTTACTTTGCCTTTTCTCTTGTCTGAGGTTTCTTCTTGCCAAGACCGCTAGGTGTAGGCACCCATCCACCAGCACTCCCGATCTCCAGTTCCGTGTTGCCGGCTTCTCCTGCCGGTTTTAAAGGCACCGCGACCTCTATACTGGATTCCAACAATGACGGGTCCTCCGCTCTTCCAGCCTTAAAGGAACCCCGCTCTTCAACACAATCCTCCGCCTCCTCCATTCTTTTTAGTGAAACGGACTTCTCAGTAACGCTCTGCTTGGGCCAAACAGCCCGTTCTTCATCAGCCATCTCTGCGTTTACCAGCACTCTCTCTCCCACGTCGTGCTCTGACTGAGCCATGTTGCACTCAGTCGCCACACCACAACGCCCATACTCCCCCTCTGGCCACTGAAACAGCAGCACAGAGTAGGGGAATTTCCCCGGTGTCCTGGCCAAATCTCCCCCATTCACTAAAAATACCACCAACAGCTTATTCTGGTTCAAGGTCAGTTGGCATTCATCTGCATCCCCTTCCCCCGGGTCGTGCCTGAAAATAGGCAGAATTTGTCTAGTGCACTTACCCGGTCAACAAAAACTAAATAAATAAATATTTACATATATTTTTTGTATCCTCTTTTTATTGGATTTTCATAGGAGATACAGAAGATACACAAAATGATACAAACAAAAGACAGCAACAGTACAGACTACAATGACAACAACAACTAAAACCAACAAACATGAGGTCCATTGCTAGTGCTGACATTATTCATAAGATGGATTTCAAATGGGTTGGTAAAATACCAATGGTCAATTTATATTGATAAAAATATTTAGATTAGTAATTAAATAGGTGGCTGTGCATAGGGCAGAGGAAGAGCATTCCCAAAATATATTGTCTAGATAGGGCATGTCCCAGATCCCAGATTAACTACCTCTGCTTCGCATGGTGCAGTGGTCTATGTCACTCCTTCCTGCAAACTTTCTGCCTGTGTGGGGGATAAGAGCTCAGAAAAGGCTCCCAAATACCCACAAAGCGTTCACTCTTACCCCTTAGAATGAATGACAGACGCTCCATAGCCAAAGTCTGAATAACAAAGGCCATCCAGTACTGGATCATAGGCAGTGTGCATGAAACGCAAGTGCTGAGGATACAAGGATGTGCTAACACCAGTAATGCATGTATCCAGTGAGGGAGCAACCCCCCACCCTCCTTTCCAAAGTCCTCCATGCCAAAGAGCATAGTGACTGGCACAATGGAGGTCAGTCACCCTGCCACTGTTGAGACCTCATTGGACACCACCCTCCAGAAGGTCTGTAAGATGAGACAGGACCAAAACTAATAAATGTACGTGTCTAAGTCTAGTTGACATCTCCCACAAAGGGAGGAGATCCCTAGGTGATATTTATGCACAATCACGGGGGGGGGGGGGCAATATAGGCATTTATATATTTTAACTGAGATTCTTTGTACTTGTTACAAATCAAAATGCCCATGTGCGAACGTAATAACAATCCCCAGTCTTCCTCCCAGATAGCTTTCCCTAAGTCCCTTTCCCATAGTGCCTTGCTTTTCTGGGTGAGGTCAGGGAATTATTGCCTATCCTGATGCACCATTTTGCGAATTATCCCCCTGGAATCTTTCCAAGCCACATAAAGCAGCTGCTCCACCTAAGCCAGCGCTGATGCACTGACAGGGTCCCTGTTCTTGCTCCTCCCATATGCTCTGACCTGTGAGTAGCAGAAAAAATGTGAGTGCAGCAAACCCATGTTCCCCTGCAGGTCCACAAAGGAGCATATTCCTTTACGAGTATAGAGGTTACCCAGACACATTATACCCTGGTTCTCCCATTCTCTATACCTTCCATCAGGCAGGAGGCAGTATAGCACAGTGGTTTAAGGCTCTGAGCTGCAAACCTGGAGACCTTGGTTTGAATCCCTCAGCCCCCACTTGTATACTGTGTGACCCTGAGCAAGTCACTTAACCTCCTTGTGCTCCCACATTGCACCTGTAAACAAGCTTTCAGCTTAGTGTGTCTCTCCTGGTAAAAAAAAAAAAAAAAAAAGACAGGCTTGGAAGGAAGATGGGGTTTCCTGCCACAGGCACCAGCAGCGTTTTGTTTTCCAATGCACCCCTGTGACGCTTCACCTGATTCCAGGCCTCAAACACCCACCCCACCACAGAATTAGGCAAACCCAAATTAGCATATGCCCAATGTTCTTTTCTAGCTAAATAGGCTGACAACCGTGCAGGACATCCCAGATCCTCCAAGTCCAACCACACAGCCTCAGGTGGCCGGTTCACCCAGCCCTGGATGTATCTATGTTGTATCGCTATGTAATAGCTTTACAGGTCAGGGAAATAGAGCCCCCCTTTAGATACATCTGCCCTAAGGTGCTGTAGACACATTCAGGGTCACTTGCCCTGCCACAAAAAGGTGGAGAAAGCCCCATCTAAATGTTTCAGGTCTGCCCTCGTGAGCCCCATCAGGAGCATTTGCATTGTGTACAGTATCCGAGGGAGTATATCCATCCTAATAAGATTACTACGTCCTAACCAGAAAATGAGAAGTGCACTCCACCGCCCTACATCTCCCAGGATAGTGTTAATAAGAGGGGTATAATTCAGGCAATACTGAGAGCCCAGATCTTTACTAACCTGGATTCCTAGATACCAAAAAGAAACAGAGACCTCCCATAGTCCCTAGGTACCATTCCCTCCCAACCCCTGCTCCCACCCAAAAGATAATAATTCTGACCTTGCTAAGTTAAGTTTGTAACCAGAAAAAGTGGCAAACTCAGAGATCACCCAGAGCAGCACCAGCATTGAACAACGAGGCTCTGTGATGTGCAGCAGCAGGTCACCTGCATACAAGGTAACTGTGTGTCTGCCCCAGCTTCCCCTGCACCCCTTGAATCTCTGGGTACTGTGAATACAGATCACCAGGGACTCAATAGCCAATGCAAAAAGGAGAGGGGACTGAGGGCACCCCTGCCTTGTCCCTCTAAAGAGTGCAAATTTCTGTTAGGGTCCCATTAATCAAAATTCATACCTCCAGTGATTTATATAATGCACAGACCATCCCCATGTAAGAATTCCCCAGGCCAAAGCAACTCAGTACCTCAAACAGATATCCTCACCGTATATGGTCAAATGCCTTCTCAGCGTCCATGGACAGCACATAAGTGTGCCCAGGATGCCGAGAGGCCCACCACACCACATTCAGGAGCTTATGTGTATTATGATACAAGAGGCGTCCATGCACAAATCTGGTCTGATCCGGATGAACCAAAGTTGGAAGCAACTGGTCCAGACAGTTCACCAGGATCTTAGCTATACATTGCAATTAAGCAGGGAAATTGGATGGTATGAGGCAAAATCAGTATGTTCCCTCCCGAGTTTCAGTAGCACACAAATGACCACCTCATAACGTAGCAGAAAGGGTCCTCTCCTTCTGTACCTCTCACAACAATTCCCACAAGGAATGCACCAGGGAGTCCCTCATCATCTTATAGTATTCAGCGGTGAAGCCATCAGGACCACCTTCCTTCCCCTTTTTATTGCCTATCCTGATGCACCATTTTGCAAATTATCCCCCTGGAATCTTTCCAAGCCACATAAAGCAGCTGCTCCACCTACGCCAGCGCTGATGCACTGACAGGGTCCGTGTTAATGGCACTACTGATCTTCTCTTGGGTGCTCTCAGAGCCCAGTCTGTCACTTTATGCCTCAGGAAGCCAGGGCAAATTTAACTTATCAAGGAACTGGCATTCCTTATCAAGCTTCCTCTCACACTCTGAGGTATATAGTTGTTGATAAAAACTGCAAAACACCTCCCTAATCATACCCTTATCCTTTATCAGCTCTCTCCATTTGGTCTTAATCACTGGTATATGTATAGAGACCCCCCCCCCCCAGGAATTAAATTTACTAAAAATGGGCCTGGCTCATTGCCCCAATCAAAAAACTGTTTCCTGCCAAAAAAACAATTTGTGTGAGCTTCCCCAACCAAAAGCAAATTAAGTACTTCCTGAGTTGCATTTAGTTTCCACAAGCCTTCCCCACTGGACCCCATGGCTACCTGTTGCTCGAGTTCCTTAAGCTGTCTTTCAAAAGCGACCCTTATGTTGTACTTCTCCTTTTTATATCTGGAGACATAATTAATAATGGCCCCCCCCCATGTAAACTTTACCTGCATCCCAAAACACCCTCAAGTTCTCAACCAAGCCATAATTCACCTCCCTGTAAAGCCGCCAATGGTCTTTGAGGTAGTCCCGGAAGTCCTACCTTGCCAGAAGATAGGCAAGGAACTTCCAAGAGGGAGGACCCACCCACTTCTCTGGTAACACTAAAGTGAGACCAACCAAGGTGTGATCAGACAAGCATATGAGGCTTTGCCACACCTTTACCACCCTGTGATATTGCACGAGGCACATCTATCTATCTATATATATATATATATATATATATATATATATATATATTATGTCGGTGGTGCTACCATAATTAGGAATTGAGGAGCCATTTATATGTTAAATCCAAAATTTTGCACCTTAATAACTTTGCAACCATTTGACGGATTTGCCTGAAATTTGGCATACATGATCAAGACCCATACGCCTTGGGATCTGCCAAGTTTCGTACCAGTCAGATACACGGCTGCGGAGTTATTAAGCATGATTTGCGCATGCATTTACACTTTTTCTGGAATTCTACGGTTGCACCTACAGGTGACCGGTCTGAAATATTCAGGGAACGTGCATCCAGGGTTCCTGGTGTGCCTTTTGAAGATTTCGTGAAAAAATATTAAATGGTTCAAAAGTTATTTAAAAAACAATTTCCCATTATATGTCAATGGGAAAAGTTAACAAAAAGTTCGGCAGTGTCACAAATGCACTTTTTACTGTCGCAAATGGCCCTTTTACTGTCGCAAATCCGCCATTTTGTTTTCAGTTAGTGATCAGAAAAATGCTTGGCATTTAAAATTGTGACCCTCTAGCAACCTAATTATTTTTGTATTCACCTAGTCAGGCCCTGAGGATGCTAGCCATGTCTTTATTTTGGGGTAAACACCCCAGAAATATGTTTTTCAAATTTCTGGAAAAAGTACTTTTGCAAAGTACTATCGCTTGCGACACTGTTGAATGCATTTAAGCTTTATGAAGTGCAACAGTACTTTTCTAGGCTGTGGGAAAATGACAGCAATTCTTTGGCACCCTGCTGCAAAAGAACGGTTTTGTGTTTTGGCCTGAAATTTGGAGGGAACGTATCCGACATCTCACAGATGTGCCTTTCAGTGTCGTGTTGAAAAAAAAATATTACATGGCAGCAAAGTTACAGCACCAAAGTTTACGCTTTTTCCCATAGGATAACATTATGGCATCTGACGCATTGCAGCAATCCTTTGGCGCCCTGCTGCAAAATAACGGCTTGATATTTTGGGCTGAAATTTGGAGGGAAGACAGCCAACATCCCACAGATGTTCCTTTTATGGTTTGGTGAAAAAATATTACAGAGAGCCAAAGTTATGGCACTCCAAACTTCTCTTTTTTTCCCATAGGATAACATTACAGCGTTCGCCACACCTTTCAGGGCCCGTATCTCAGAAACGGTGCAAGATACGGACTTTTCATCAGAAAAATGCTTGGAGGCTAAGTACAAAACTAGCCAGGAAAGTCATAAATCATATGACTTTTAATTTGTTTTCCTAAGTCGTACAGTTCCTGAGATATAAGCAATTTAGTATTCCAGCTCCTCATTTTCTGCTCCGAGACCCATTATTATGCATACATTCTTTGTACTCACTGTCTTTCTCTATGCAGCTTTTGGGGAAAACCAGACTGTGCGCTTACATTGCTGTTACCGCTGCCCTTTCCGCTTACGGTTCCGTACCCGTTTCACTTACCGTTCACGTCTACGCCACCATATGCGTTATCCTTTGTGTTTCCATTTACGCTTGCGTTTCCATTATTTTTTGGCATTTGTGTCTACAGTACTGTTTCTCTTTCTGTTTCGCTTTGTGTCACCATGCCCATTGACATTTCCGTTTGTGGGCACCATGTTACTATGTGACAAGACATCACGTGGCGGACTGTTCCCATCTACGCCACCGTGTGCATTACCCTTTTTGTTCTCATTTGCGCTTGCATTACCATGTGTGCCACTGTTACCGCTTCTGTTTGCGCTGCTGTTCCTGTTACTATGTCACAAGACATCACTTCCGGGCCCCGCACTCCGAATACCACTGCATTACATTCACTGTTTCTCGTTATCATTCTGAAAAATAAGGCAAATTAGAGGCAAAAAACTCCATTTAGTGCATCAGCTAAGGTTGTTCCATAGCGACAAAAGTGAGGAAATTCAGTGTTAGGGTCAAAAACCACCTTGGACCCCCCAGCCCACCCCCCAACCGGCATTGGGGTGCACATTGGGGCGTTCGGTCCTAACTCTCACCCCATTCTCCTATAACTCTCACCCCATTCTCCTATACTTCCGCTTCTTTACACATGTGATGGGGTGAGAGTTAGGGCCAATGACCACAATGCGTACCCCAAGGCCCAATTAACCAATCATGGCACATTAACCCATCTGTAGAGAACCTTGGCACCCCCCAATGGAAATCCACCCCCCACCTCATGACAGAAAAACTGTTCCATAGGCAGCACATTGTTCCATGGGGTGATGCAAGCATAGATGTAAAACAGGAATACATAACATGTTAGGCATCACTTCCATTAATAGCTCACTCATAAAGGCCAAGCTAGGGATGTGAGAAGGAGCCATACAAATCCAGACACCACATGCAGCACTCATCCCTGCCCCCCTCCCCCGGACCTACTGTGTTCAGTCAAGAACTGTCCTGAGTCAGTCACCTCTTTCAAATCAGTGTCTTCTGGTGAGTCCAAAAACCTGGCAGAATAATAACGAAAACACTCGACCATCATCCCAGAAGACCCCTCAGTAGTCCTAGGTTCCGTCAGGGTCCTTCACTGTTCCACATCTCTGCTGAGACGATAACAAGCTGGTGAACACACAACTCCACTAGAGAAGCAGCTCGCAGATCCAGTTCGGGGGTAGCAGGATGGATAAGCCAAATCATTGGGTAGAAAGGGGACCCCACACCCAGATACATGGCAGTGAGGGATAAAAGGGGGTTAGTCTAGTAGCCAGTCAACAAGGGCCCCTCGTAAATCTTACTCTGGACCACAGCAGGTTCACTTGGCAAGTTTCCTCTGAAGGTCCTGTACAAAAGCTGATGCTTTATTCACCTCCCAAAATGAGTATGTGCTGTCCTCATGTTTGATTTTAAGAAGGGCAGGATAGGTCAGAAAAAGTCCACATTAAGGTTCCGGAGCTTATTCATAATGGGATGGGAGAGTTTACTCTTTTCTGCAGCCATTGAGAAAAATCTTGAAAAATAGTCGATGCCCCTCATAGATCAGCTCCTTTACATTCCAATAGGCAGTTAGCACGGCTTGACGATCTTTAAAGTGGAATCGCATAATTATCTGGCAAGGAGGTTGGTCAGCTGTCAGCTTGGGCATTACAGCTCAGTGTGCTCTTTCCAGTTTAAAACTGCCATCCTTCAGCGCCAACCCCAACAAAGCAGGCGATGTCGAAGCATAAAGGTCATCTACACTAGAGACCTCTCTGCCCTCTGGGAGCCCTCTTAAATGGAGATTTAGTTGTCAGTGGTAGTTTCTTTGATAGTCAAATAGGTCTTTAAACTCCTCCAGCTCCTTCTTCAATCAGGCCATCTTGTCTGGGAGCGGGCTGGCGGCATCCTCAAATGCAGAAATCCTAGTTTCAGCTTTAGTAAGTCTTGATGCATAAGAGGCATTTTATTTGGCAATCTTTTGCAACTTGGCTTTGAATTTGTCCAACCTGGGATTCAATGCTGCTAATACTCATTCAGTTATTGTATGGCCCAGTGCAGACATCTCAGCCACTGAGAGTGAAATCGGGCCCAGGCCATCCATTGACGCAGGCTGCTGCTATTTCTTTGCATTTCTCGACGCTGTTCTTTGTGTTTTCCCAGCACTTGTTAGTAAATATTTTTAACTAATCACAACAAAAGGTAACTCCATAGAATAATGACTATGGGTATAGGTATTTTTATATAAATTTAGTTCTGGTGGGACGGAGCTCAGGCAGAACATGTCTTTACTCCATGGTGCTCATTAGCGCCACTGAATGTTTACATATATTAATATGAATTAAACATCAATAATAAAAGTGATGGGGGGAGGGGGACTTGGCCTCACCTCTAACAATGGGTACCAAAAAAACTGGGGACCAGTATCAACATCCTCTGTGGTAGGTCCAAGTCTGACCAATCCTAGGCCATTGAAGGGAAAGACAGGGTTACTTGTGACCCCAAGGCCATAGTCACCCTGTTCAATGACGTTGGTGACCTTGACAAGTATAGGAAGTTCTCCCCCAGCCCCCCACCCCTATCCCAGCAATCTCCAGGTACCACAACCAACAGCTCCTCTCCTAAATTCTATTCTGAATACCTTTCCATTGAACAGGTGGCCAGATATATGAGCCTCTCCAACTCCAAACCAATGCTGGGTCCTGATAAGTTTGACTGTTGCATAATTAAATTAACCAGTGAGACCCTGGCTTATTCCATCTTCAAACTTTTTAACTTTTCCCTTTGCACTGGTGCCTACCCAAAAGTGCAGAAGATGGCCACAATTATTCCCATTTGCAAGTCAGGTCCTAAACAACTCACCTGCAACTACCATGCAGTTTCCCTTCTGACTCCCCTGTCCAAAGTCTATGAAAGTATAGTCTTCAGCCTGATATCTGAGTCCACCCTGCAAAATGATCTGCTGACCAACACCCAACGTGGCTTCTGCCCCCAACACAACATGAAGACTGCCTTGGTGAGGTTCACAAACTTTGTGCAACGAGCAGTAGGTTCAGGCAAAGTTGTAGCTTCAGTGTTCGTGGATCTCACCAAGGCATTCAACATCGTCAACCTTGAACTCCTGATCCAGGCCCTATCCTCACTCAATTTTTCCACAGATGTCACCCACTGGTTCAAAACTGAGTCCACAGGACTGCTATTGACAACTTTCTTTCTGACTTCTGCCATATCTGCTGTGGGGTCCTCCAGGATTCCATTCTTGTTCCCCTACTGTTCTCAGTGTTTTTGAATTGTATTTATTTTATTTCTCAGATACACACCTTTGAGCAAAAATGCTAATTTGCAAAGGTTCCTCATCGAAACAACAGTACAGTTTACAACACTTCACATGTAACAGGTTTAGCATATGCATTATCAACAGAAATTTTGTAGTAAAACATCTAGTGGACAAATCAAAGTTTCACTTCAATAGGTACTGTATAATGGTTCACATGTAATAGTGAATATGCTGCCTGATGCCTACCCAGAAGCAGAAACCATCCTGTATGCTGACAATGCAGTCATGTTACATATGGGCAAGAACCTGGCTGCCCTAAACAAATCTACTCAGGGAGTCTTTTACTTACTCCAGGACTGATCTGTAAGCACGTTAGTCCTCAATACTATAAAAAATAAATCCATGGTATTCTTAGAGGTGCACAAAAAACCTGTGAGTGCCTCCTTCCAACAATTTGATTTGAATGGTACTGAGGTTGAGCATGTCTCTTGAGTTCAAATACCTAGGTCTGTACTTAGACAGCTCCCTAAATTTCGACACCCATATCTCCAATCTGCTAAAATCTGTTAATATGTGACTGGGTTCACTGTACCAAACTAAAAGGTTCCTAGTCCCAGAACAGATGCTTGTCCGCATCTTCCTGTTCCCTTTAACTGACTACGGTTCCCTAGTTTATGCAGTTGCCCTTGCCAGGGTCCTCTCCGACATACGCATTGTCTACATCAGTATTTGTCACTTCCTTACTGGCCTATCATACTGCACCACCACTGCCAACTGTATTCCATGGCCTCTGACCCACCCTGTATGACTGCCTAACCCATAGGTCAGTGGTGTTCCTCCACCATGTGATGCTCAGGGAAATATCCTGCTTGTATTTCTTAGCTCTTCCAACACTTTTCCAGCTCACTGGGGACACATTCCCAGTCCAGATTTACATTCAAACTTCCCTTTAGGATAACTGAAAGCTCACCCTGCAAAAAAAAAAAAAAATTTTTTACTACTTGCACATTTCTTGGTCTCTTGTTCCAGACCCTCCCCCCACCCCTTACCTTTAATTATCAATTGTGCTATGTTGATGTATATCAAGTGGTGACCTTGTCTTACCAATTTTTTTCAATTGATTTCATTGAGGAAAGCCATGCCATACAAATTCACAAAACATACTGGACACTGGCACAGCAGGTCCTCATGTTTCCAATATTTTGTAGTAATATTCAGTAGCTGGCTAATACAGTAATGATCCAGTCTAGTAAGTATGTAGTTAAAGGGCAAACAATCAGTACAAGAACATTCATCTAATCAACACAGAAACATTTAAACAGGAAAAGTTAAGCACATGCAGCTAGATTTCATGGCCTTCAGTGGTGTTTGCAAAGATGTATTTATATTAGAACACTGGGGCAAGGACTCCCAAATGGTACTAAATCACTGACTTCTGGAGTTGTCACAGTGTGTGTCAGCTAGTTTGACCAGGGCTGCCAGCCATTCTGAAAAGGTGGGTGGGGTGCCCGAGTCCCACTTGAGGAGACTCTGTCTCTTGGCCTCTAACACTACTAGCAAAAGTCAGCGCATTTCACTAATGGAGAGAAGATATCGATTGTTATCAAGCTGCCTTCCAATGTAGGGTCAGACTGGAGTGCCACTCCTGTGACCACTTGACAGAGATGCCTAATTTGGTGCCAGAAGTGTGCAAGAGAGGGGCACGTCCAGAGGATATGGGTCAGTGTCCCTCCTTCCTTATGACATCTCCAGCATATGTTGATGGACAAGAGGTTCATCTGTTTAAGTGCTGCTAGGGTATGATACCAGTGATGAAGGACTTTTTTCTGAATCAACTGCTACTGCATATGTAGTCCTCAGCATTGATTCCCAAGTCTCTGGGGGGATGGACGTCTGCAGCTCTGCGCCCCATTCTGAAAATGTTATGCTTTGTACTGTACCTCATCCTTCCTGAAACAGTATTGTTTTCTACTGACTGTTGTTCTACTGTTGCACTACAGTTCTGAAACCTCTTGAGTCATGCCTGAAAATAGGCAGTGTTTAGTGCACTTACCCAGTCAACAAAAACTAAATAAATAAATAACCTACAGTTTTGTAAGTCCAGGTTATATGGGTGTAGGAGACAGTCATAGATTCTACCGCTAAGGAGGAGTGGAGTAGATTACCCTTTCACCTGTCAAGGTGCTGAGGTAGTGTGCCCATACTGTTGTCCCTGTCCTGGGTAGGCCTCTTTTGCAGCACACTCTGAAACTGGAGGTAACACCAGAAGTCTGTGGCATATATATTTTGACTATGTTTTGAAAGGAGTCCAAGACATTAGTGGCAGGGACCATTAAGTGCCCCACCATGTGGATTCCCTTGGGTACCCAGTGTGGCTGACCTGGTTCGCTGTACCAAATTATAAGATTCCTAGACCCAGAAATAAAGAGATCACTTGTCCACATCTTCCTGTTCCCTTTTAGTGACTATGGTTCCCTAGTTTATGCAGTAGCCCTTGACAGGGTCCTCTCCAAGCTGTACACTGTCCACAACAGTGTTTGTCACTTCCTTACTGGCCTATCATATCGCACCACCACTGCCAACTGTATTCCCAGGCCTCCGACCCGCCCTGTAGGACCGCCTGGCCCATAGGTTGGCAGTGTTCCTCCATGAAGTGGCACTCAGAAAAGTTCCATCATGTAATTCATGGCTCTGCCAACACTCGTCCAACTTGCTAGAGACATGTTCCCAGTCCAGATTTACATTCAAACTTCCCTTTAGGATAACTGAATCCTGCACTGAATAATCTGCAAATCAATTAAATTGTTTTATTTTTTATTTTTCCTAGCTGCACTTTTCTGGGTCTCTTGTTCCAACCCTCCCCTCCCCGAGTTTGATTTACCAATTGTGATGAGTCAATATATTTCAACCGGTGACTTTGTCTTACCAAATTTCTTTAATATTAATAGATTTCCCATGCTGCTGTGTTGCTGGATGTTTCCAGATCATGTCTACTTTCAGCTGGGGCCTGTTAACACTTGACGCTAATACCTCACGTCACCTTTGTATTTCTAGCATAATTTACAAATTTCCATGCACTGCAAAATCTCCCTCACTGACAATTTGTAGCAAATTTTTTTCTGGATCATATTTTTTTGCAAATACTCTCCAGCAGTTGATAGTTTTACTCCACTTGCCATTTTTCCAAAGGACTGAAAAGAATTAAAATGTGAAGTGGACTTCCGGTAACATCGCGGGGGTTATGGCAGCTTAGATCGAGAGCTCTGACCACCTCTCCACAAATAACCTCTTTCCCACCATTAAAAGATAGTAAACTCACTCTCAAAAGTCCTTGCTGAATAGCCAACATGTCCACCAGAAACAAAAATAAGGACCCGGCGGCGGGCGCATCACAGAAATCCAGCAGTCGACCATTAGCTGGCAATCCTCCTCGGCCCATGCAGCAGGCTTGCCTGGTAACTCCTCAGATGCCCTAAACTCAGAGACTGAACAAGAACAGCCGTTCACAATCACATCGCACCAGCTGGTCGGGCAACTTCAAAAAATAGGAGAAACTCTGCAGAAAATGGAGACCCTGGTTGCAGATAACACCAGGGTCATAAGAGCTCATGGGAACCGCATGCCGATGTTGGAGGAGACAGCAGCCAACTATTCGCACACTGTAGACCAGCACAACTCGGCACTCCTAGATTTGCACCACAGGGAGTTAGAGCTGTATAATAGGCTGAAAGACTTATAAAACAGAAGCCAGCAAAATAATATAAGGCTGCACAGCTTGCCAGAAAAGAGTAAGACTGGGAACATGCTTACTATTTTAATGGAGGGGCTACTAAGAGAGAGCCTCCCTATTCCCCCAGAGCTGCAGCTTAACTTAATCAGGGCCCACAGATCTTTAGTGGCTCCTCCTGAAGACAATACTGCCAGACTTTGATCCGTTGTAATGGCATTCATGGATTTTAGGGTCAAAGAGCAAATCTTGCATTTGGCATGGGGCAAGAAGGAGGTGTTCTAAAGCTGAACCATAGGGAGATGGCCCCTAAAACAATTGTTTGGTTTTGGTTCATTTTGATAGAGAGTTATATGGTTAAATTTGGTGAAATGTGTGGTCATAATTCTAGGCCGCAGGACACTCTCATTTAAGACCTCTTCAATGGGTGATTTTAATGTAGTCACCTGTAATGTTAAGGGCATACATAGCCAGATCAAGGAATTCCGGCCATTACAGGAACTAAATAAACTAAAGGCGGATATAATTTATTTGCAAGAGACCAATTTGGGGGTGGAGGAACATAAAAAATTGAGGCGGTTGTGGGTGGGAGAGGTTTATTCCTCGCACTATGAGGGACACACAAGAAAATAAGGGGTCGCTATCTTATTGAGGAAAAGTATTGGTCTTAAAGTAATAGATGTCCAAACAGACCCTGAAGGGAGATTTGTCAGGGTCTCGGGGGAGTTAGGTGACCAGAAGGGGAATTTAATCAACGTATGTGCCCCGAATGAAGAAACTCTGAGACGTGATTTTTTTCCTGAAGGTCCTAGCCTCTGGAATACTGTCAAGGAGATTACAGGGAGTAATTGGTTCAATCATACACCACAATCAGACTGGGTTTATCAAGGGTAGACTGATTCAAGATAATATTAGGAGATTCCTGAATAGTATTTGCTCACAGAAGAACCCAAAACAATGTCAAACAGCCATAGGGGTCTAAGCTGAAAAAGCTTTCAACAGAGTGCATTGATATTATTTGCAGGGGGCCCTCTCCAGGTTTGGGCTAGGGCACAAGTTCATAGGAGCCACTGAAGCCCTGTACAGGGGATTCAAGGCAGCAGCGAAGGTCAGTGGATGTGTTTCAGATAGGTTTAAATTAGGCAGGGGAACCATACAGGGTTGCCACCTGTCACCTCTGCTCTTTGCCCTATCCTTAGAGCCGCTGGCGACCTCAATCAGAAGAAATAAATCAATAAGAGGTATCAAGACAGGAGGGATAGAACATAAGATTGCTCTATATGCAGATGATGCATTGATTTTTGGCTGACCCCCGGCCTCTTCCTCTTTTGATGGAGCAGCTAGACATTTAACAGAATCTGGCAAGGTATAAAATTAACCACTGCAAATCAGAGGCCCTGGTTTTAAGTGGCTCCCCCTCCAGGCTTTGGCCCCTCCTTCCCTTTCACCTGGGCCCTCAAAAATACCATTAGATATTTAGGGGTACAAATCTCTGTGGATATAGCACATTTGTTCTTAAACAATTATAAAAAACTCCTCCAGTCAGTTAAACAGGACATGGCCAGTTGGAAAATCCTTCCACTATCGCTTAACGGTAGAGTACAGGTTGTCAAAATGAATATCTTACTGCAATTTCTTTACTTCTTTCAGACCCTTCCAATTAAGATTCCTGAGGATTTTGGGAGGGACCTGAAACTCTCCCTTAGGATATTTGTATGGGGTAATGTCAGACCACGGCTCTCCTATAAACTGCTATTGGCCCCTATAGGTAAGGGGGTTTAGGCCTCCCAGACTTCAGGGACTATTATTTAGCAGCTCAAGGACCATGGATCTATTCCTGGTTGAAGCAGAGAGAGGATTCGGGGTGGTTGGGGATAGAGAGAGACCAGGCGCCAGGGATTTCACTATGGGCACTACCAACAGCTAAAATCCCACCTTCGATAGGGGCCAAAGTTAAGAATCCTTAGACTAAACAAACAATAGAAATTTTAATGAAACTAAGGAAGAGACTGCCCTCTGTTCTTAATATGGCATCATGTAGACTTTTTCCCATCTAAAATTGATAAGGGTTATACCCACTGGCAGAGACAGAGGCTGGTGTGTTTTTCGCAGTTCTACCTGCAAGGGATATGTATGAGCTTTACGCAGCTTAAACAGAAGTTCGGCTTGAAACATGAAGACCACTTTAGATTTCTTCAAGTTAGAAATTTTCTCCAACTATAGGGAAATGGAAACTATAGGGTATCAGTCCTAAGACCCTGAGCAGATCTAGAAGACTTTTTCTTCTGGTTGGTCAGGCTGGCGACCAAACCAAGGCCCATTTCCCAACTATACAGTCTCTTGTCAGAAAGCACAACCCAAACAGCAGATAAACTGCAGATAACATGGGAAACAGAGGCCAATGTACAAATAACATAGGTCAGTTGGTCCCAGAGATTGGCAAAAGGGTGGGTGATAACTCCCCCCCCCTCATGGAGAGAATTTACATGGAAGCTGATAACTAGATACTTCTGACGCTCTCCAGGACAAAACATTTTAACATAACAAATACAGATAGGTGCAGGAGGAGGTGTGGTGCCAGGGGAACACACTGGCACACGTTCTGGGATTGCCCGGTGATGAAACCTTTCTGGCAGCAGGTTCATGCCCAGATTATTAACATTCTAGAATTTCCTTATCCTTGCACCTTCCCCGCTCTTGTCTTGGAAATGGAGGGCCATTTAGTTAATGTCAGGGGCAGGCATAAACTATACCACATGTTAAGAATTGCAGCCCTTATGTGTGTCACTCTAAAATGGCTCTCCCCAGACCTCCCGACACTCACCATGTGGATCCAGAAGGTGGAGGAAGTGGAGAGGATGGAGAAACTTACAGCCTCTATTCATTTAAGCTTAGACAAGCACTTGTCTTCGTGGTCCCCCTCGCTCTCAAAGGCCCAGTATAACCAATGACAGCCAGACAAATGAGGAGTTCAGAGGTGAACTAACCTTCGTTTGAGAGATATGTAGAGTAAGTTCACTTGTTTAGAAATGAATGACCACACATGACACACAGTTTGTAAATGCTTTTATTATCGGTTTATTCTTTGTTAACAGCAATTTCATGGCAACAGACTTATAGAACTGGTTATCATTAATTTAACTCGAATGTCTATGTGGGGCCTGTTGGCTCAGGTCTCATAGCAGCATGTTACTTGAGAAAGTTTATAGAGATCCCTCTCCACTTGGACGTAAAGAGGCTCTGAGGGAGCAATGCTGGACTGCTCCTGAAGGCCATTGGGAGGATATATGAGGGGGGGACTCTCATTTAACCAAGGGGAGAAGTAAATACAAGGACATTTGCCAAGACAAGAACATTTGCCAAAATCTGTTTGCTGATATTGTACAAACACTTAATATCTTCTTATCTTATGTAACATTCATATGTGCTAACATGGATGGGCTAGTTTAAGCCCAGGTATGAATATACCTTGAGATTCAAAATAGAGTTTAAAAAAAAGTGAAGTTAGAAAGAAGATGGCGAACATGAGGGCAGAAAAAATTGAGTGGGTGGTACTTCACTGGGTCAGGGTGAATATTAACACATTTCAGAGGCCTGGAGCCGCTTGCTAATCTGCTTTTTTTTCAGGCATGAGGGAGAAAACTGATGGCGCCAACCTGAACCTGGTGAGCAGGGTGAATCAAACTTCTCATCAGAACTGCGAGCTCAGCTGATACATCAATGGACAGGCTGGTATGACATAAGTAGCAGTGTATGTTTGTGAACAATTAATAACCCTGTGATGTAATTTCATTGTCCCCCACCCACCATCCCCACCCTGCACATATAGACTGCTCAGATCCAGTTTCCATGCAGGCTTCTACCCATCCAAAGTTAAAGGAATGATGCATAGCACTACCTATAGCTTCAAATATGAAAAAAGCAAGTGCAGACCCTGGAGAGAAGGGCTACATGTCAGAGAAGTAAGAAGGGGAGAACATTATAAAGTTTAGTAATACATTTTCACAGACATACTCTGCTGCTTGATCGTGGTCATACCCCACCCCCTCCTAACGTGGTAAGTTTAAACTACTGTGTAGGTAAGATTGAATCATTCCCATTCCCAAGTACTTGGCTGCAAGTAGTTGAGCACAACACCGAGACCCCCAATAATAATAATCCCCCTCCCCCAATAAAAGCACACCAAAGCAGGCTACTGTGTACTGTCCTCCCCCCCCCCGCTGTAAACCCTATCTGCCCTCAGGGATCCCCAAGTCCATCGCCCGATGTCTCTGCAACTTACCTCCAGCCACAGACTGCTCTATAGATTTCCCCCTGTGGTGGGGCCATCAGGGTATCCCCCAAGCTCCCCCTTCTGGTCCCACAGTCAGCTCCATGGCCAGTGTCCAGTAGGCAGTGTGAAGTCTGTAGGATTCCGTTTGGTGGCATCCTTTGGTCAGCGGTGTTTTTTTCTGCTGTTCTGTCCCCGACCCACAGACACTCCATGGAGGCAACAGTTTGTAGTGTGCACATCAGAGAAAATGCTTACATCTCCCACCAGGGAGCATCCACCACCCTAAACTGCTGTCCGGCCGCACCACCACTTACGGTCACCTAGGAGGTAGTGTTACAGCAGCACAGTCTTCTCTCCCTCCCTGGAGGAGGAGAGCATCCACTGGGATCTCAATCCTCCCCCCCCAGTGACCCCCAAGTGGCCCAGGATCATGCTCAATCCCAGGTCACCGGCATGACAGAAGTTGAGGCACAGGTGCCTTTGCCCTCTGTGCCACCGAGTCAGCCTGCTGTGTATAGTTCTTTACTGTCCCATCACTGCAAGTTGCAGGGCACATCAGTTTTTCTTTTTTCTTTTTTTGTGTTTGTTTACTTTATGTTAACCATTCACTTAATCACTGCATATTGCAGGGCACAGAACTTTGATTTCATATGGCACACTCAAGACTGGCAGTAAAGTTTTTTGTCCCCCAAATCATTGCTTATGTAAGCAGTACACACACAGAATTTCAGTTTCACAGACTATGCCATGGACAGTAAAGTTAAAGGGACACTGCCAATCCCCTTTGGCCTCAAAGTGCTGTATGTTTAAAAAACATATTAAGACTGTTTACATTCTGTAGAGATTACTGACGTAGCAGGTAGTCTGATTCTAGTTCTTTTCTCTTTTAAAAAGTAAAAAGCAGACTGCCCACCATTCTGGTGTTACCACACAAAAACATATTTGTTTACATTCCTTGATCAACTCACTGCATCTTTACTGAAATTGGGAATACCCCCAAACACAGTCTATCCACTCATTATGCAGTTGGAGTAGAGGAGACTATTGCATAACGAGTGGCTGCACTGTTTGGGAGTGTTCCTAATGTTCAGGATGTATGCAATAAGAGCAGACCACTGATTTGAAACAAAACAAGGTTGGGTATAACTACACCATTAGCATGCATTTCAGTTCTACTAAGCAAGGAGGCAGATAAAACAACCAGCAACATCAATTAATTTTAGAGACGGTAAGCAATCATAAAACATGGGGTTTTGACTAGAAATAATATGATGCAAAACAGGTTGGCAGTGTCCCTGTAGTTTTTGTTTTCAAAAATCATTGCATACTACTACAAGTTACAGAATTCTGATTTCACATAGCATTGACCAACCATTGGCAGTTTTTTTGCCCAAAAAAATCCATCACTGCATACTGCAGGACACAGAGTTTCAATTTCACATGGCAAGATTCTCCAGCAGCAGTTGTCCCATAAATCACTGCATACAGCAAGGCACAGAACTTGATTTCACATAGTTTTTGTTCCCCAAATCACTTATTATTGCAGGGTACAGAACTTAGGTTTCATAGGGCAGTTTGATCTTCATCGAGGATATCTCTTGCAGGTGACACCTATGGAACTTTAGCCGTCAGGCACTAGGACCACATGTAAACTTTTCTAGCTAGCAGTCTACAAGGGGCCACCCAGAACAAAGTCACATGCTGGTGATGTCCTTCCCATATCAACATGGGCAGCCTCGCAGTCTCATCCGTTCTTTTCCTGCCATCGACCATCGCATATCGGCCTGCACTGAGACACCACCTCATCAGTCAATCGCCAAATTTCTACCTTTTCATTTATACTATCCTTTCTCACCCTAGTTTGTGTATCACTTTATTTTTAAATGATTTTAGATTTTTGTTTATGCCAATCAACCAAAAAAACTCTTTCGCTATTGTGGGTGAGGTCAAAAGATCTTCAATAAGGAAGACCATGATGCTTGCTTCTGCTGCCTAGACCAAGGCCACAACGTTAAAGCCTCCAAAGTCTGCTGCGGCTTCATGCAAGCTACCTGGCAATACCATCAGAAGATGCTGGAAAACTTTCTGCTACAACAGATGGTCACCCAAATGGAGAAGGAGCTCCAGGCCAGAAGCTCCTCTACCTCCCCAACCTTGTCAATGGGATCCCACTCCTCCAAGGCCCAGAACAAGTCATCCAGGAAGCATAAACACCAGGAGAAGGACAAAAGCAAGGAGAGATCCTCCCTGGCTTGTACGCAGGTGCCAGCTGTGGCAGGGTGATCGTCTGCTTTGGTGGTGACCCTGTCTGCAACCCACACCCTATCTGCTACAGGGTCAGCTCTGGCAGTGCCTCCCACCAGTCTTTCCTTAGCTGGTGATCGCTCTTGAGGATCAGGCCTCCTTACGCCCCCGCCAATTTTCCAGACCATACTGTTCCAGCCCCTCTTCTCCTTGGGCCACCAGACAGGGAGCTCTGCCAGTCTGATATCTGCCAGTGTTGGTATATCACCATCAGGGGTACAGTTTTGGCCTTTACTTTGGCCTATACTGTGATGTCAGGGATTCAGTCTCCCCCCTCGCCATGCCAGGCTGCCATTTTGTCATTGGGGCCCCAGCCAACCCCAATGATATCCCAGGCTACCATGTTGATGCTAGGGCATCAGCCCCCTCCTGTTGACACCTCAGGCCATACCACCAGTGCCAGGACCTCAGCCTCCCCTGCCGCCAATGCAGGGTGCCTCAACACTGATCACTGTCAATGTCCAGACCATGCTATATTCCTTCTGGAAGTTCATGCACTGCCTTGCCCTCTGCCAGGCCCAGCGATGCTGGAGCCTGCTGGGACTGCTCCTGTGCCGACATTCTCCATAGCACCGCACCTTGGTCACCCTTAATCCTTGACACCATCAGTGCCCATCTCAGTGCCTGGCAATGAGGGTGAATACCATCCTGACCTCCTCCCATGGGATGAGGAGGAGGAAGAGGAAGAGGGGGCTTGTAGACCACCTCAGCCTTCTTCTACTGTCTCCTCAGGTAGTGAGGACTCCTCCAAATATACTCAGAGGTCCCTCCTGATTACCTCTATTTAATCTCAGTGCTGAGGCAGTTATAGACTGCTATGGGATTTGATGCTGAGGAGCAAGATGTCACCAGGTGGAACCTGACAGAATACTTGGAGCTGCCAGATTCTCCACCTCTGATCATTCCTCCTCTGATGGCGGCATTTGAAGATTCCACCATTGCTACCTGTTAAAGGCCAAATCTGGTGACTGCCAAAATGCAGACAAATTATACCAGACCCCCTCAGAGAAATCATTCTTCACAGAACAACCACAGGCAGATTCTGTGGTTATCAATGCTGCCCATGATAGGTTCAAGAAGCCTAAACATCTCAGCTCTCTTCCCCCTGATAAGGAGTCTAGAAAGTTGGACCTTATTGGGCAAATGGGCCTTTGCCTCTGTCACTCAGTCTATCACGGTTTTGAATTATATTGCCCAGATGGTCAAATTTCAGAATGCCCTCTGGGAAAAAGGCCAACTCTGCAGCCCAGGCCCTTCCAAAGGGTCCCCAGAGGCAGGAACTGCTCAAGGACCACCAGTCTGGGGCAGATGTGAGAAAGCATCTTTTGTGATCTGCCTATGATGTTGCTGATACCTCTGCTAGAGCAGCTGTAGTGGGCATCTGCTTGAGGAGGCATTCTTGGTTCAGGGTGCCTCACTTTGCCACTGTTGCACAACGGTCCATCCTGAATGCCCCCTTCAGAGACTACCAGCTCTTTGGGGCAGATGTGCAGCATATACTTTATAGCCTGTTGGCCTGGGGCAGGACCCTGCAGTCAATCTACTCTCTATACCACACCCAGCCAAAAAGTGGCCAGAAGGTGCCCTTTCACCATGCCTACCACAAACCCAAGTAGGGAACCCGGCCTCAAGGCAAGCACTGGACAGCAACAGCCCTACCTACCCCTACCTCTACTACTGGGAAGGCCCGCAGAGGAGGTGGTGTGGCCCCAGCCACAGGTGCTACCTCAACATGACTCCTTGCCAGATCCCCACCCTCCAGCACTATAGGAGGCGGTGGTAGGGGGTTGTTTCTTTCTACACCTGGACAGGTGGAGGGAGATCACAACTGATGCTTGGGCCCTACAGCTCATAGAGTAAGGTCACACTCTAGATTTCCTGAAGTGGCCTCCAGAACTACCTCTAGTTCATTCAAGCTACTCTCCAGATCACATTCCAGTGCTGCTGGGGGAAATTTGCATGTTGGTGCAAAAAAGGGCCATAGTACCATTTCCCAAGAATCAGAGGAACTGGGGGTTCTATTCCCATTTCTTTCTGCTCCCCAAATCCACAGGGGTCTACAGCTTATCCTGGACCTGAGAAACCTGAACTTCTACATCCAATACAAGAAGTTCAGGATGGTGACCCTACATGGCCTGCTGCCACGTCTGCACCAGAGAGATTGGATATCCTTCCTCAACATGCAGGATTCATACCTGCATATCAAGGTGTGTGCTTTCCAAAGCCAGTACCTCATATTCCAGTTCAAGGGGGAGCACTACCAATTCCGAGCATTACCCTTTGGTGTATCCTTTCTGCCACGGGTCTTTACCAAATGCTTGGTGGTGGTAGCAGCAGCAGCCCTCAGGAGGGAGGGAGGGGCTGTATTTTTTCCCTTACCTGGATGACTGGTTGCTCAAAGGACAGTCCAGGGAGCAACTGCTCCAGACCCTAGAGCGTACCAGGCAGTTGTTCAATGCACTGGGACTCATGGTCAGTCTGCCAAAGTCAGTCTTGATCCGTTGTCAGCACCTACAGTACATATGGGCAGTACTTGATATGGCTCAGGACTTTGAGTTCTTGCCACAGGACAGGGCAGACTGTCTGATGGTTCAAGCTCAGCTGTTTTACAATAGCAGGTATGTCACAGGCAGGACCTTCCTGAGACCTTTGGGATTAATGGTGGCAGCCATCGTCATGGTACCCCTAGCAAGGCTACACCTGCAGATTCACCAGTGTACATTGTGGGTCCAGTGGGACCAACGTACCGATGACCTAGAACAACAAGTTCTAATCTCTTTCTCAGTCAAAAAGGTGCTACTATGGTGGATAGAACCAAGCAACTTGTTGAAAGGGTTCCCTTCCTTATTCCTTCTTCTCAGCAGATTGGGTTGGGATGGGGGCTCATCTGGGGCCTCATCAGACTCAAGGGACATCGGCCAGCATAGAGGATGCCCTACACATCAACATCCTAGAGATGAGGGCTATTCTGTATGCTCTACAATCCTTCCAGACCCATCTGTCCCCAGGCCATCTGTTTGTGCAGAAAGACAATATCAGTGTAGTACACTACATGAACAAGCAAGGGGGGACCCATTTGTACCTTCTGTGTCCGGAAGCAATGAGGATCTGGTACTGTTCTAGAACAAAGTCTCGAACTGTCGGTCATCCATGTTCCATGCATCCAAAACATCCTGGCAGACAGGCTCGGTCAGTTACAGTCTCAGGGGAGCTGCCGACTTCAGTTGTAGAAGATCTGTTCGCCAGTTGGAGTTATCCAGAGCTGGACCTTTTTGCATCCCTACTCAATGCAAAATGGCTGCATTTCTGCTTGTTCGCTCCAGGGCCTGGAGTTTTCTGGCAAGACATGTTGTCCCTCTCTTGGAAAGGGAGGTTCCTTTACACCTTTCCTCCCTTTCCTCTGCTCCAGAGAGTGCTGATCAAGCTCTAGATGGAAGGGGCAACTCTGATCCTCATTGCCCCCTTCTGGCATCATCAGATTTGGTTCCTCTTACTGCAGCAGATGGTGGTGGAACCTCCAGTGCCCTGCCCTTGTGCAAAGGCTTGCTGTCACAGGAGCAGGACAGCCTGGTCCATCTGGACCTTAAGTCACTGCACCTCCATGCCTGGTTCCTGAAGACATAGCCATGGCCAGATTGGGGGTGTCCCAAAAGGTGGCTGACGTCCCGGTGGCTGCTAGCAAGCCTGCCACCAGGGCCACTTATTCCATGAAATGGAAGCACTTTTCTCTGTGGGCAGCTTCACATCATTTGGATCCCTTCACTTGTCCAGTGAATCAGATTCTGGAGTACTCGTTGTCCCTTTTAGATTCTGGCCTGCAATACTCCTCCATTAAAGTGCACCTGTCAGTCATTTGAGCCTTCCATGTGCCTGTTGACAGCCATATGGTGGCACAACTAGAGGTGTCCTGTACCTTTTTGAGAGGCATTCTCCATCTGAAGCCTTTGTTAGGATGAGCATATTAATATTATATGCATTATATTAATAGCTTCAATGATCATGTTATAGTCATACACAGTACTTCATTTATTTGTACCATAGGCACATTGCAGCACCAAGGGGTTAACAGGGAATTAGTTAGAAAAGAGAAAAATATACTTAAATTGTCTGACCTTGGTAGGTTGGAGGTTGTTGTGGAGACTCAAATCCTTAGCAAACACATCTTATGTTTTCTCATATATTACTTTTGCAACATTGTAACTTTTGCTGACAATCTGTCTAGAGGAGCTTAGTACAACCTTGGGATAAGGCCCAGGTGTCTAATGAAGTGCAAAACATATTTTTCTCACTTAAAGAATTTCTCAAGTCAGCAGGAGTTGGGCAAAGGTTGGTACCAAAACGTATATATAAGCCAAGGGGTTTTATCAGTCTGTGTTACACAGACCCAGCGTGATGATGTCACGCACTTCCTGCTGTTTAAACCTTTTGTAAGTGTAACGTCTTTTAGTATAACTAACAAAAGTCAGCTTAGGTGACAGGGCAAGTTATACTACATATATAAAATATGTTTTATGCTCTTTGTCTATATGTACTTGCACTGTAGTGGTCTTGGTAAAAAATAAATGCTACAGTGAGTATCTGAGTTTCTGTCTAGCCTTTACCTCTGTAATACATTACATTTTATTATACTTATATAAGTTGTATTATTATTATTATTATTAGGAAATCTAAAACTATATATTACAAATCTAACAGCCTCCCATCTGCAATCCAGTCCCACCTTGGGACTTGAATTTTGTGTTGGAGAAACTTACTTTGGCTCCTTTTGAGCCAGCCGCATCATGCAAGCTATGCTTCCTGTCACAGAAAGCATTATTTTTTGTTGCTATTACTTCTGCTGAAAGGATTTCCAAACTTTTGGCTCTGATGTGAGACCCTCCTTATTTGATTTTCCACAAAGACAGGGAGTCTTTGCATACATATCCTAAGTTTCTTCCTAAGGTGGTGTCTGAGTTTACTTTAAATCAAACCATCCACCTGCCTGTTCATTATCTGGAGCATGCCAATCCAGGGGAAGCATTGCTCCACACCTTAGATGTGCATAGAATTCTGCATTACTATACGTGCCGTATGAAGGACTGTAGGAAGTTCTCACAGCTGTTTGTTTCTTTTGTCCCTGGGAAAGATGGTGTGCCAGTTTCAAAACAGGGCCTGTATTACTTTTTATTACAGGAAGTACAGTAAGGAACTTCCTGGCATTGTTCATGGCCATTCTACCAGAGGCATGACCACTTCAGTTGCTTGTTTCAGGAATGTTTCAGCTGCAGAGATCTGTGCTGCTGCAACCTGGAGTACTGTCCATACTTTCACTAAACACTGCAGTCTGGACATTGCCTCTAGAAGAAGGGCAGGCTTCGGCCTAGCTGCGCTTCACGGCCTCATTTCATAGGCATATGGCCTCCAGCCACCCAAGCTGTCTCTCTGTCTGTAATTGCTTAGGACTAGTTCCATAGGTGTAGCCTGATGCAAGAGATATCCTTAATGAAGGCAGTACAGTTACATAAGAACTTACCATAACAGTAGATCTTTGAGAGAATCTCTTGCATCAGGCCATGCCACCCCCCCCCCATCCCCTTTGGCTTTAGGGCTTTCCTGTGTTTGTCTCTTTTTCTCCAGGACAGTTCACCTTCTGTTCACCTTCCTTTACACCAGGAACCTCTGGCTCTCCTCGGTTCCCAAGCAGGAGATCCTCTGTATATGGTCTCCAGTAGGAGAACTGAGGAGGGTGCAGAGCCGCCCACATTTTTATGGGGGGGATGTCACCATGCATGATGTTGACATGGCAGCCCCTTGTAGACCGCTAGCTAGAAATATTTCTGTGTGGTCCTATTGCCTGGTGGCTTTAGTTCCATAGGTGTAGCCTGATGCAAGAGAATCTCTCAGAGATGTATTGGTATGGTACATTCTTACATAACTGTACTTTTTTTGTCCCTTCCCTGAGTTGTGCAGGGCAAAGAACTTTCATGTCTCTGTTGTTTTTTTTATTTTGTCCCCAGATATGCAGGCACTGCTGTTCCACTGCATGGCATAGCCATTTTCTTTTTAAAAACTTTTTCTACAGTTTCTTTTCTTGATGTACAGCAAATACTTAGTTTAGTTGTGACTGACAGTTATTAGTCTGTCACCCTCTCCCCCAAATCCTCTGTTCATGCCCTGTGACCTGCAGCTGCACCATCTGCCCCATCCCACCAAAATAAATTAAAATGTTTCACTTGTTGGGATGTTGATCATCTCCAGTCATCCGTGCTGCTGTTCCTCTGCTCTCAGCCTGCTGCATTGTTCCGCTGATGTGCACTGGCCACTCGTGGCCTACTCTGTATCTCTAGGCCATCCTGCTCTCCAGCTCCTCTGTGGCTCCCAGATTCATTACTGGCTCCTGGCCACCTCTGTCTCCAAGGCACTCTGGCTCCTGGATTTCTCTGGCTCCTACAAAAAAAAGGAACAAACAAAATGCTCAACTGATGCTGACCCTAGACACAAAACCCTGCCCAAAGAAAAGAACACTTACTGTTTACTGCTTTACTTCCTTCTCTGCCTGGCCCAATCTGGTCACCGACCTTCTCCAGGAACAATGCTCAGCTCGATGTGCAACAGATCACACTACTGAAGTCACATTTCTGCCACAAAGAGCAGCTGGAGGGGGGCTCACATGGCAGGTTGGTGGACATTGTGTACCAGTCATCAGGGATAGGGAGGGAAGGGCCCTGACAATCTTGGCAAGCCCCCCAAAAAACTCTCTTTTTTGAAGACACACTACCAGCAACATAATTAGCAATTACTACTAATCATGCTGGCAACTGATTCAAAAATCCATTTTCTTGGGCCACAAATTGCTAAACCGATGCTGGAAAAGGCTGTATAGGTCATTGGTTTAAGGCTGTCAGCTGCAAACCTGGAAACCTGGGTTTGAATCCCACAGCCCCCACTTGCATACTGTGTGACCTTGAGCAAGTCATTTAACGTCCTTGTGCTCTCAGGGTCTCACCTGTACACAAGCTTCAGCTTAGTGTATCTCTTCAGGTTAAAAAAACAATTGTGATGCAAACCTATTTGTTTTATGCCTTGCGATAATGATTGAAGCACTCCACCATCCTGGTACTGGCTGCATATCAACAGAGTTTATTTTGTATCTCCTCTTTGGCTACCATCTGTATTTTATTGCTCAATAAGTGAAGGGTGTTCCAGTGTTAATATAAGTAACAGACACAGGGTCAAAACCCTGCATACAATAATAGTGCAGCATACAATGCTGCAAGCAATGCCAGAAGGCAAAAAAAGGTTGGTCAGTACACCGACCAACACAAAATGTCACCAACACAATACAAACTTAAAGGCGACAGTGAAGATTCTTTGTTTTGTGTGGGGGGATCTGCCCCTGCACCCCCCAAACTTAATATAATCAACTCCGAGGGGTTGTGGTCTTCAGGAATGGAGAGAAACTTGGGGGGGTCTTTATTTAAAAAACATTTTTTTTCAAGACCAGGAGACAGGGAACCGAACCATGGTCCCCAGATCTCCTGTGCTGCCAGGTGCTGGTGCCCTAACCACTCCACCACAGGAGTGGTTTGACCAGATACCAAACCAATGGCAACTTGATCCCTTCCTCCTTTGAGCGGACAGCGACAGGAGTAGCAGTAACTCCCTAACACTATTCAACATCTGTTACTGTAAATGTTTACAGCATGCTCACAGTACGGTTAATATCGTGCTGTTATCACAGCCCTCATATGACCTGGTACCTAAGCAACAATGAAAGAAGATGGTACCCATGTTGAGAGCCCCAGTAAATTGAAAATATGTGTCAGGCTGCATCACTCACTTAAACTTTCTCTCTTGTGCTTTTATGCAAACTTTTTATAATTTCCTTAACTTGTAATGGAAAGCTAATCTCAGTGTAAGCCACAGATGCAGTATCTAGGTCAAACACCTTCTTCCACATCTAAGGATACTGCACACAAGGCTCTCGAGTCTTGTTAGCTGTTTGTATGATATTCACTAATAGCTTTATATTATGGCCTGCTTGATTATCTTTGATAAATGTCTCTAAGTTGGTATCAGTCAGATACAGAGTTTCTAAAGTCCTGCCACTGCATGTTCTGAGACAGTTTATTACAGTTAAGCATTTTACTAAAGATTTTTACAGGCCTACCTAGACTTTAGCAAGGCATTTGACACAGTCCCACACAAAAGATTAATAAACAAATTAACCAGCCTAGGAGTGGGTCCCAGGGTGGTAGCCTGGGTAAAACACTGGTTGGACAACAGGACACAGTGGGTAATAGCAAATGGAGTCCACAGTGAAGAAAGGAGGGTTACTAGTGGGGTACCGCAGGGTTCGTTACTGGGGCAGGTTCTTTTTAATGTCTCTATAAGTGACATTGCAGAGGGACTGGAAGGGAAAGTATGTCTCTTTGCAGATGACACAAAGATCTGCAACAGGGTTGATACACAAGGTGGGGTGGAAAGGATGAAAAGGGACTTGGCAAGGTTAGAGGAATGGTCAAATGTATGGCAGCTTAGATTCAGCGCAAAGAAGTGCAAAGTAATGCACCTGGGAAACAAAACCCAGGGGAAGAGTACACAATGGGGGTGAGATACTGACAACAAAAAATGGAAAGGGACCTGGGGGTAGTCATATCAGACAACCTAAAGGTGGGCCAGCAATGTGAGAAGGCAGTAAGGAGGGCTGGGGGGATACTGGGATGCATAGGGAGAGTCATCACCAGTAGAAAACAGGACATTGTTGGCCCTCTGTACAGACAGTTGGTAAGACCACATCTGGAATACTGTGTACAGTTCTGGAGACCCCATCTCTGCAAAGACATAGACAGGGTGGAGGCTGTCCAGAGGAGGGCAAGCAAAATGATGCAGGGTCTGCATCAGAAGACATATGAAGAAAGACTAAAGGAACTAAAGATGTATAGCCTTGAGGAAAGGGGGGACATGATAGAAACTTTCAAATACCTCAAGGGAATCAACAAAGTCCAAGAGGGTAGCATCTTTCAGAAAAAGAGATGTGCAAAAACAAGGGAGCACAATTTGAAGATAGAGGGGGGATGGCTCAGAGTTAATGTGAGGAAGTATTTCTTCACAGAGAGGGTTGTGGATACATGGAACAGCCTTCCTGAGGAGGTCATAGAGTCAAAAACAGTGGGGAAATTCAAGAATGCATGGGACAGACATAAGACAATTCTAGTGGGGGGTAGGAGGAAGTAGGCTGTTGGTTAACTAAGATCTGCAGCTTATCCGTTAGGTAGGGAAATGGGCAGACTAGGTGGGCCAAGCGGTCCTTAACTGCCATCAAATTCTATGTTTCTATATAATTCGGTTACTAGAACCGGCTTTTTGTGCTGCAATAGTGACATTAATTTGCTTTTGTGCGGCACTGGCTACATCACTACTACGGCAAAACTCAGAATGTCTGTGCAGGCTGGCCCGATGGCGCAGAGGCATGGTGGCCGTCTGTGGCGCCAACAACCTGGGTTCGGAAACGGATCTGGGTGTCAGAGAGCCGGCCAGGGGAGCAGGATTGAGCATCCATAGGACTGCTGTCCTGCTCCAGGGGAAGGGGGGTCGAGTGCTCGGCGCAACATGGACCTCCAGTGGAGGCTGGAAGTACCACAAGTGCTCTGGTGCCTGCTGGAAGGGGGTGAGGCGGACGCTGGCCATCATTGCATGTCCCGGCCCCCAGGGGAAAAAAACAACAGAAAAATTCCTCGGCTCCCCGCTAATGAGCTGGCTCCAGTTCGCTGACCCTCTGGCCACCTAAATTCAGCTACGGCGGCCCCATTCGGAAGGGGTCAGTCCCGAGCATGTGGGGTCGGTGGCTGGGGCAGAGCGAACCCTGCTCGCGGGATTAGGAGAAGCCAGGGCCAAAAAGAAAAAAAAGAATGTCTGTGCTGTGTGCACATGTGCAATGAAGTTGCCACGGTGGAGAGAGCTGGTGAGGAAGTGACTGACGCTGGAAAGAACTGCGCCAAAGTAAGTCACAGGGGGACATTTTTGGGACATAGGATCGGTGTAATGGTTGCCCATACACTAAGAAAGATTGTGTTTGAGCAATCATACACATACAAGGCTATTTTTAAATCTTGGTGTTTACATGGTAACAAGACCTCTCGAGGTGCGCTCCCGAGGTCTGTTGTTACCATGGAAACCTCTCAATCAGAAAATAGCCTTGTTGTGTATGATCACTCATACACAATCCTGTGTTTCTTTTTTAATCAAGCTTTTGTCCTCTACCATCATTTGCCTTGTCCTCTGACCTGTGGGTATACCCCAATGGTGACTGCCACTAGCCTCCACTTCCATGATGGTGGACAGTAATTGGGGGACCAGAGTCAGCCACTAGCCAACATCACAATAACAGCAAAGTTTGCACTGTTTTCTCCCTTCAACTTACCCTTCGTTAGGCAATGCATCTGGTGGCTTTGAACATCGCAGTGCCCACAAGTTGCAAGTGTGACCACTCATAAGGGAGCAGGCTCACCAGTACACTGCAAGAGGCCACTGCAGTGCTGGAAATCATATGTCACCCCTAAAGGTATGGCTCATGCAATGTTCAGCAGCACTCCCCAACCCTGGCCCCCAAGTCCACTCCTGAAACCAGGTTGCCAGCAAGGAAGTGTGGTGTGCTTCTGCTGGGCCACCAGGCAACCCTGCACTATTTTCAAATGTAAAGCTTTCAATTAGCTCTTTATTTTGGAACCTGAGTCTTTATGTTGATTTCCCTGCGGTGGATAAAAGCACCATTGCTCTTTTTCTGATGTCATCAAGCATTGCTAAACTACTCTCCCATTAGTTTAAGGGGAAACCTATATGCACAGGGTCTCACATAATCTTAAAGTCCATGGAAAGCTCTTTCAAGTGAAGTATTAACTCTTACCTGTAGGTGCCAGCAATCTGGAGATTTCTGTCAAAGTCAGCCATATATTAAAGGGACACTGTCGGCTTTTTAAGCTGTTTCTAGTGCCCTTGTATTTTTGTGCCAGTCAATACAGCTTTACTCAGAATTTGCTCTGATTCTGCTCAAATGCATAAAATGCTCTTTTTAATTGAAGGGCTATGCCTGTAGTTCAATGGGGTGAGCAACCAGCCACACCCACTTCCTATATAAGCAGTTCCTCCCAGCCTCCTTCTGAAGCTTTTTTTTTCAGTCTGTCAGTCTGCTCCCTCAGGGCCTGCTGGGGCCTTGGTGCCCCCCCCCCATTGCTTGTGCTTTGGGCTCTGCTTGATTTGTGCTGGATTCTGTTCATACGTTTCTCCTGCTTTGGTAAGAATTTGTTTTGCCTCTGGCTGCTTTGTGCTTCTTTGTGTGCTTGTTTTCCTGTTCTCCTGTGTTTGTGTTTTTCTTTTGCATTTTATTTTTTGGGGAGTGGCTTTCTGGTTTTCCTAGCATCCTGTTGCCTTTGTTTGTATTGTGTTAGTCCAACTCCTGTGCTCTCAGGCTCCCATTTACTCACCAGATTTTGCAAAGCCTCAGTTCCCTGCATTGTTACCTGTATGCTTCAGCTCAAGCTGTTCCTCCCGTACCTAGCAATCCTCAGTTTTCCTGCAATTGTTATATATGCTTTAGTTCACACTGCTGTTTCTCTGCTGTCTTCTTGCTTCCATCTGGTCCAGGCTCATACTTGTTCAGCTAGCTACCACTCCCTGTTGGCTATGTTTGTTCTGTAGCTCTGCTCTTAATTTACTCAGTGCAAGTTCCACTCAGCCAACTGCTGCATTGCTGTACTGAAACTTTCAGCTATTACATTAGTTGCCAGGTCTCAGCTTACAGCTGCAGGCATTTTAGCAGTATGTTTCTGAATTTAACTGGTTTAAACCTTTCAGTCTTTAATTTTCTTCCCCTGTTCACATTACTTGCTATCCTATGGCTCTGTCCTTAACTGGGACCTGCCAGTAAAGGGGCCTCTTTTGGGGGTTCCTACCCTACCAACATTACAGTTGCTGTTTGGTCTCATGGTTCTCAGCTTGTGGCTTCCCTGTTACTGCCACAGTAGGGGACTGCAGTGTCACGGTGTGGCATCGTGGTTCCAATTCCCAGTAGCATGCTTTTATGTAAGCTATATGATTTTGCCCTGCTCCTTTGCCTACATGGCTTTTCAGCTATCCATGCATAAATACATTAACCTCACAGTCTACATGGCTTTCATGATATTCATTGCATTCCATTACTGCATTGCAAATGTTCCTTACTGGAATAACATACCTCCACCTTAATGGCATTTCAGGTATTCATGCTAATCATATCAGTTCACTATTCACTATTAAGGGGCACAGACTTCTAGGAAAACATAATGTGAACTTACAAGCTCAAATGGGCAGAATGGGTGGGCTGTAGGCCCTTATCTGCCAACGCTGTCTATGTATCTATGTATCTAAACCATAGCAATCATCTGCTAAATCTCATTGGCTCAATTACACTAAATCTCATTGATTTAATCACTGTCGTTACAATCTCTCACTGCCTAAACACCTACCTTCTATGTCACCATCAAGTTGGCTTTTGTAATGGAACTGGTTGGCTTGTTTTCCACTGGTTGCTATTACCATCAAACCACCAAACGCTGGCTTGCACTGCAGCCTCCTACCTCACCCAGGCCCCACCTTGGAAGTTCTCATTGCAGAGTTCGCTTGCAACCTTTCACAGGCTCTGCCTTGGTAGTTCTCATATTGCAGGGTTCGCTTACAACCTTTCAAGGCCAGCCTCCTCATCAGTATTTACAGCCACTGGCTTTGCCCGGCCTCCTCATCAATAATCTGCTACCTAATCTATGGCTGCTGACTTTGCCCAGCCTCCTCCTATCTAGCACTTGAAGTTGATTTATGCTCTCATTCATAAATCGGAGGCATTCCAACCATGTCCATTAGCTTTTCTGGCTCAGGGCTTGCCCTGTAAGCTGACAGTCTCACTCTGCACTAATGAAGTCCGCATCTTGAGCATGTGAACCTTGGGGTGGGGTCCTTCACATCTGTCCCATAGTGGGAATGTCCTCACTCTGGGTGGAGCTTTAGCATGCAATCATACAGCGCACCTTTTGATGCAAAATTTAAGACTTCAGTTGCTGAAGGGTGGGACCTTCACAGCCCAAGAGTGCTCTTTTGGCCATGGATACATCATGGCACCTTCAAAAGCTATTCTTCCTATGACTGCCTCTGGTTCACCCAGTTTGTTTTAGTTGGTAGGCGGGCTGAGTGACTCAGTGGTTGTCACTCTCCTTCTCACATCTTGGGGGTCCACTCTTGCTTCAGAGTACCTGTTGTGGCAGAGGCCTCTCGCAACCCTTCGTGGCATTCTCATTAGAGGGATTATGAGAGCTTTCCACCAAAACTGGAATATTTCCTCCCCTTGACTGGATTTCTAAATTGCAGTAGCAGAGCTGTGACTAAATAAACTACCCCCAGACTGGAGGGAAGGAGACCTAGGCCTTGTATCACCAAAGGTTTCCTCCTCTTAAAAAGAGTTTTTTTCCTCTCCTTCATGCCAAAGGTCATAATACTCTATGTAGTTCATTTTTTATAGTATATTCCCTAGTTTTCTTATGCAAGTTTCCACTGTTGAATGGAGATGGATGGTGGCCCTACTCACCGTTCCCTCACCGTTCCCTCTATCCTTAGGAAGACCCTTGATGTCATCAGTGCAATCCATTTTATCAGTGCTATCCTGGTGTAATGACACCTCAATATCCTACCAAAATATTGTGCTTATGACACAATACTGTGTATGCTTTTGGAGAGACAGAGGCCTACACTGGGACTATAATTTATTTAGGAGTGTTACCATAAGAACCAATTTTATGCTCAGCTGCAGACTGTGATGATGACTTACACTGGATCTGCATTGCTACAAAAACATTATGGATAAGAGATCTAGGAGCATATACTTTGCATGTGTTAGCATTATATATAGATATATTTTGACAATTAAATATTTGTAACTTGTTTTTTGTCTCATTTCCTCGCAAACAACATAATCGTCTGGCAAACAGCTGGGTTTTGCCTAGGTGGCTACTAGGAGAGGTTGGGTAACTCCCTGTTAACTGGAAGAGAGAGAGATTATTGTCAGCATGACAGCTGGGAGACCCAACTGCCTGATAGTGACATAACTAATTAGCTACTGATGTAAGCTGCCTCGTTGTTAGTTAGGAAAAAGGTATTTTGTAACTTTCTAAGAACTATAACTGTGGCTAAGATAAAACAAGATGTTTTTGATGATGCAATATGAGCCTCAGCTTTACATAACAACAGTTCTGTATAAAAATTTGAGCTCGAACCCTGATCTAAGAGCGAGCTACCTAGCCACTCTGAACTAGAGAAGAATGCCAGGGTCCAAGGAGAATACCAGGGACTGAAGCAGAATAGACCATACGTCTCCACGATGACCTTTGCAATCTAGCAGTCTAGGAGGCTGATAGTTTTTTGTAAGTTACCTGCTTTTTATTATGTCACAATGAACTGTTTGGACTGTTATGTTTGTGTTGGTTATTCTTGGTTGTCACAACTTGTACAACCCAAACCATTTCTTACACTGACAACCTGTGCATCTCATTTGTGTTTCATCAAGCTGTCTTGTTGCTATCAATCTGCTTCACTGTCTCGTAGTCAATGATTACTGCTTAATGTTCTTTTTTGGGGCTCTTTCCTAAGGTACCTTTAGCCAAGGGAATCTTCCTGTAGCACCTCTAGGGTGGAACTCTCTTCAAGGGTGCCTTGCTTTTGGTACCCATACAGGATGATAATTCCACATGGAATAGAGAATGTGAATGGCTAAACAGTTATCACATTTGCACAAGCATAGCACTACTCTGGTTGTGTAGGCCCATTGAATTGGAAGGCTATGCCTGTAGTTCAATGGGGTGAGTAACCAGCCACGCCCCCTTCCTGAGCTATATGAGAGTTCCTCCCAGCCTCCTTCTGAAGCATTTTTCTTTGCCCCACTATCCTCCCTCCTCCTTGCCCTGAGAACCAGAACCACAGCAGTGGAAAAACTACCTCATCAAAGCTGGAGCTGGAGGCTGAAGAGGCAAGGACTGCAGTGTTTGTTCCTGGTGTTGTGGGAGGCTGAACTAAAGGTAAGTATTTATTCCTAAGTTTGATTTTGTTGTTCATATGGCTTGTATTGGGAGGGTGATATGGAGTTGGGTGTTTAATCAGTGTTGTTTTGGATTGGAGCTGTATTTGGAGTTCAGTTCGGTCTGTGGCAGTTAGGAAACTGCAAGCCGATTTAGACTTGGGGGAGGGAAAGCAGTTAGCCATGAGCCATTTTAGCTAAGTGCTTCACTTTGAAGCTTGAAGCTGAAGAGCCATAAACTACTGGGATGCATTTATTCCTACCTGAGGAAAGGGGCTGAGGTGCACTGTTGTGTAAGAGGCTGATTGACTCTCAAGAATTTCAAACTACAGTAAAGTTAGGGGGGTACTCTTTTACTATACTCACATCTAAGGAGATCTAAGGAATCTTAATGAAAGTTAAGTGGGAACCCTCTCACTGTAATTAATAGTGAGGACATTTAGGAGCAACAGGGTAGGAACTAGAAGTATAAAAATGGCACATGCTAGTGAAGGTTACAATGGAGGGGGATTAGCCAACATAAGGAAGGTTGGTGGCAGAGGAAGGGAGAATAGTATAGGGGGCAGCAAGATGATAGGGGGACAAAGTTGGGAAGAATAGCGGGCTGTAGTGGATGGGGGCGGCTGTATGGATGAACATACTATGGAAGCTGAAGGGCTGTCCAATTTGCCAGAGGCTGAAGAGACTGGAGGCAGAGGTGCAGTGACTTGGTAGGGAGTTAGAGAAGGTGGGGGAGGGGGGAGAAAACAAGAGCAGGATTGCCACCTCCATGGAGTAACAAGAGTTCAGGACCAAGGAGTAGCATGAGCTCTGAACCAGGGGAGGGGAAGAGGTTGGGGCATGGGGCCAAAGAGTACAGAGTGCCAGCAGCAAAGGGAAGTCTTGGGACAGTAGGAATGAACCAATGCTCAGAAGTACAGCAGTGACAGGAAATAGGTTCAAGGTGCTGTCTACAGTGGCGAATGAGGAGGGAAGGGATCTCCGAGAGGGACCAGGAGGAGGAGGGAGTAGTAGTGAAGGCCCAGGGGACAACATTTAGCTAGAGGAAGGGGGCAAGGTTAAGGAAAAGAGGGGTCCAGCTAAAAGGTGGATAAGGGAGACATAGCAGAGGAGGGAGATGAGAGGAGGTTGCCCAATGTGAGGGAGAGGGAAGGTGATGATAGTGGGAGAGCTTTCAGGGGGGAGGAGGGCATGTCAGACACAGGGAACATTTGAGGAGGGGGAAAGACAGGTGTGGAGGCTGGGGAGGATGCCAAGGGTAAGGATAGAGATGCAAATGTGCAGGGCAGGGTGGACTCTCAAAGCAGGAACAAGGGAAAATAGATTGGGGAGGAAAGCGAAATAAAGAGGGGAGCATACTTGTGCTGGGAGACTCCATACTAAAAGGGGTCAGATGGGGAAGTAAAGGGGAAAGACAGTCGCATATGGGTAGAGTCTGTACCTCGGTTAATGGTGAATAGGGCAGGACTAACTTTTCTCAAGTGCGTAAGGAGGGGAAGTCAGAAACTGCATGTCGTGGTGCATGTGGGTATGAATGACTTGGTGGGTGAAACAGTAGAAGCGGTAAGGGAGAGGTCTGAGGAACTGGGAAGGTTGTGTGAGGAGGTAGAGGGATCAGTGGCCTTCTCTGAGGTACCCCTCGTGCCCTGTGCAAGTACAGTGAGGAAGGGAAGGATAGAGGAGTTCAACACTTGGCTGGGGGAAGGATGTCAATCCAAGGGGTACAGAATAGTGGAAGGCTGGGGCAGGGTCTGGGACAATAATGATCTGTTCACAGAGGACAGATTACATTTGAGCAGGGAAGGGCAGGGGTGTTAAAACAGAGGACAGAGGAGTACATAGCAACAAAGGTAAATTTAAACTAGTCAGGGGGGTGGCAAATGGGAAACTGGGATGCGGGTCTCCAGAGAGGGGAGACAAACAAGACAAACAGGGATGGAATCAGGGAAGGGTCAAAGGGTTGGGTTAAGATGGTTGGGAAACGGGGTAAGGATGGAAAGTGAACATCTTGGCGGGTTGTCTCCTTGAATGCAAGAAGTCTGGGAAACAAAACTGCCGAACTACAGGCTCTATTGGCAGAGGGGAGGGCAGACAAAGCGGCCATCACAGAAACATGGGCCAACCGATACCGGGACTGGGACCTGATGATCCCAGGGTACAGGATTTACAGGAGGGACAGAGGCAAAGGGAAAAGGGGAGGGCTGGCAATTTACATGAGGGAATGGATAACGTGTGCAAGGGAAGAGGGGCAGGAGGGTAGAACAGAGGCCTTACAGATGCAATTCCATGACATGAAAAATAGGACTCTCAGGATGGGGGTGGTATACAGGCCACCAGCTCAAAGGGAGGACCTCGACAGGGAGCTAGCAGAGCAGATTAGGAAGGTGTGTGGGAAAGGTAACACAGTGATCATGGGGGATTTCAACCTAACAGGAGTGGATTGGGAGTATCCCAGCCACCTAGAGTGCTAGGGAACAGATAATCCTGGAAGTCTTCCAGGATGGCTTCTTGGCACAGATGGTTACCAAGCCGACTAGGTTGGGAAATACGCTGGCTCTAGTACTGTCCAACAGGGAGGCTGTAAGGAAAGAGGGGGTGGAGGACCCACTGGCTGGGAGTGACCACCACTTGGTGTGGTTCACGCTCAACATGAGCAGGGAAGTGTTGGGTACAGGGACCAGGGTGGTTGACTTTAGACAGGCTGATTTTGGAAGGATGGGTGAAATCTTAGGGGGGCACCTGGCAGGAATTCAGCCATACTGGAATGCCAACCAGAAATGGAAAAAATTAAAAACGGGGCTTGTAGAGGCTACTGAGACCTGTACCAAATCGCAGAGCAAAAATGGAAGGTCCGAGAAACCAAGCTGGATGAGTAGGGAAGTCTTAGTAAAGGTGAGGGCAAAATAAGCACATTCAGAAGATACAGGAAATCAGGGAAAGGGAGGATAGGGAGGAGTATGTGAAGAAGTCCAAAGAAGTTACCAAGGGAGTAAGGGCAGCAAAGGCAGAGAGTTGAGGCTGGCAAAGTGCATCAAGGATGGGGAAAAGGACTTCTTAGGATACATACAGGAGAAAAGGAGCTGCAAGAACCAGATAGTGAGGATCAGAAAGGACAGTGACTGGGCAGAGAAAGCGGTGGAACAGGCAGAAGCATTAAATGAGTACTTCTGTTCTGTATTCATGAGGGAGAAGGGCAGGCAACTACCGCAAGGGGTGGAGAGGGTGGGCAGGGGGTCATGGATGGGGTGATCACTGAAGGGAGGGTATTGGAAGGTATAAGATCTCTGAGGGTGGATAAAGCACCAGGACTAGACAGCATACATCCCAAGGTGCTGAAAGAAATGGTGGAGGTCCTGGCTGGGCCACTGGTGGACCTATTCAATACCTCCCTGGACACTGGGTGCATACCACATTAATGGAGAATGGCCCACATGGTACCTCTCCATAAAAGTGGCCCAAAGGATGAACCAGGTAATTAAAGACCAGTAGGCCTAACATCCATTGTGGGGAAGCTGATGGAGACAATCCTGAAGGAGATGCTGGTGTCCTTTCTGGAAGACAATGGGCTCCAGGACAGTCATCAGCATGGATTTGTCTCAGGAAGATCCTGTCAGACTAACCTGGCTGAGTATTATGACTGGGTAATGAGGGAATTGGACAAGGGCCATGCTGCGGCAGTCATATATTTGGACTTCAGCAAGGCCTTTGATTCAGTGCCATATGGGAGGTTGGGGGGTAAGTTGACATATGTGGGGGTGGGGACTAAGATGGTTAAATGGATCGAGAATTGGCTGCAGGGGAGACAGCAGAGGGTAGTGGTGATGGGAGAGCTCTCATCTTCAAGGGCTGTGACGAGTGAGGTGCCACAGGGATCAGTACTGGGGCCGGTGCTGTTTGGGATATTTGTAGCAGACATCTTGCATGGCATCAGGAATAAGCTCAATCTGTTCGCTGATGACACCAAGATAGGGGTGATGGTGGACAACATAGCAGGATGGCAGGGGCTGCAGGATGATCTGACCAAACTTGAGGAGTGGTCGGAAGCGTGGCAGTTGGGGTTCATTGCTAAAAAGTGCAAAGTACTGCACTCCGGAACAAAGAACCCAGGGAGGGGTTATCAGCTGGGATGAATGCATCTAGGTTCCACTGAAGAGGAAAAGGATCTAGGGGTGGTTGTAATGGGGAAAATGAACAATACAGAGCAGTGTAGGAAGGCAGAAAGGCCAACAGGATGCTGGGATTTATTGTGAGAGGAATCTCCTCCAGGAGTAGGGAGGTGATCCTGCCTCTCTAGAGGTTACTGGTCAAGCCACACTTGGAGTACTGCATGTAGTACTAGTGCCCATAGCTGAGGAAGGATGTAAGATTACTGGAAGGGGTACAACGCAGAGTGACGAAGTTGATCCAGGGATTGGAGGACAGGCTATATGAGGAGAGGCTGAGTGAGTTGAATATATACTCCCTGAAGGAGGGAAGGGATTGGGAGGATATGATTGAGACCTTTAAGTACTTAAAAGTAATAAACAAGATATGTAGGGATATTTAAGCTATGGAGGGTGGGGGAGAGACACAAGAGGGCATGGTTGTAGATTGGAGGGGGGAATATATAGTTGGGAAATGAGGAGACCCTTTTTCATGGAGAGAGTTGTGGCAGAATGGAAAAGGAGATGGGACAAAGTGAGAGGGAAGGGATAATTATGAAGGGAAGGGGGTGGGGCAGCTGCAAGGTAAGGGTGCTAGCTGCACACTCGAGCAGACTTGATAGACCATGTGGCCTGTTTCTGCTGGCAAATTTGTATGTTCATGAATCTCCCATATAAAAAACATTGCAGGAGTAGGTGCTATGGAAGCCAACATACCTCCAGTGATGCCATCTCCTCTCCAGAATAGGGGATGCTTAACCCAAGGTGCATGGCCGTATGATGCTACCCACCCACCTTAATGCAGAGACATCCTTTCCTACTCTGCATCACAATTTTTTCCCCTCTGTTAGCTAAGAATGGAGCCAATGCAATGGATGTCTGCAATTTGCTATATCTGTCAGCAGATGGCACTCTAAACCCTTATATTACAGATTATTTTTCTCCTTGGATACCCACAGCATTGCACAAAGAGATTCAAGTTCAAGTTTATTGCAGGAAAGACTCAGTTGAGCAAGCTCATTCACAAGGAGGCCCTAAGGCACATATACATAGAGTTCGCAATTACATAGACAGGAGATATAAAATGTAGAACAACAAAGAAAAAAATATATATATAATACAAGAGGTATACACAATAGAAGTCCTTATGCTATATATGCAGTACATTCCAGCTTTAACCTTGCCCTAAATTATGCAACACATTTCAGCTCAATAATTAGAGGGCCAGTTGGTACCTAGGAATTTGACTTGGCATTGGAGGCCTAGTAGCACCTATATATGTCTTTTAATTTAGAGATAGCTAGTGTTTTGTAGGAGTTAATTGATACGATGCTGGTTAGCTTCAGCATGGCTTGTAGTTGGTTCCAAATGTTTGGGAGGGCATATGAGACAGCTCTTTGGCCAGCTGTGGTACTTGTCCTGGGAACATCTAGTAGGATAAGGTCGGATTTCCTTAGGGAGTAGGCGCTATGCGAGATGTGTATGAGAGACGTTAAACAGGCAGTTTGTGGAGTAGTAATTTGAGGGTCCAAATGCCAGGACGGAGGGAGAGTAAACAGTCCTGTATGCTGATATATAAATGTACTAAATGTAATACCTCAATCTGTTGTTACAAAATGTGCCATTCTTTTGAAATAAAAATGCTTTTCCCCCTACATAATGAGGGCAAATAAAAATCTGCCGTTAAGCTTCTACATGGCTTGTAAGTATATTCTTTTCTTTCTATAGACGTTTTTCTTTTTTATGTTTGCGTGCCCATGCATGGCAAATATTTTGTTATAAGAATGGGGTTTCAGAGCTGTGTCACTGTCTGGTCCCATATGGCTCAGGCTGCAGTGGATGCAACAGTGGCAGTCCAGTGCTCAGCGAGGTTGTTCATGACACTGCTTTGTGCTTGCAAGGTGGAAACTTCCTGTAGTTGAAAGGAGTGAGCCACTCCTATCAGGCAGCTGCTTGATCTTTTCATCTGCATGAAGCCACCAAGCAAGCAACTGAGTGGGGTCACAGTCAACCCCAAGCTCTACCCATCTTTCCCCACACCTTATCTGTGACAATTAAAATACCCTCCCACAGCAAAGTATTCCTCGACTTACCGATCCCTCCCTATGCCCTGTCTGTGACAATTACTCTCCCACTGCCAAGTATCCTGCCCACCTCCCAATCCTTCTCCATGTCCTGTCCAAGACAAATAAATATCCTCCCACTGCCAAGAATCTCATCTCCCAATCCTTCCTGGTACCCAGTCCGTGACAGTTAAATACCCTCCCACTGCCAAGCATCCCACCCCAGTTTTTCCCCCTGTGCCACTCTGTAAACCTGAAAAAGAAGAGAACAGTCCAGCAACAACTTCTTCCCCCATGCCCCACCCCAGCCTCCCCTCAGCATCCACCACCACACATCTCCCACCACCCCACACTTACCTATCCAGTCCAGCACTGCTTCTTCTCGAATGTCCTGCTTTTCTGAGCTCCACTGGGAAGTAAGTGAAAACAAGGTTTTTCTTTTGTTGTTTGTTTGTTTCACTCTGTTGATAACCAGGTAATGCCCATTAGGCACAAGTGTCTGTTTTCAGGGGTGACACAGGAGCACCAGGGTGGGTAAGTGACTTGTTCAGAGTCACACAGTATGCAAGTGGAGGTTGGGGGAATCAAACCCAGGTCTGCTGGATGCACCAAGCTGATTTGCAGGTCATTATTCTAACCTTTAGGATATACTGCCAGCCCCAAAAGAAATGTTTAAGCCCCTTCCAGAATTTGACCCACTGATCCTTTGCCTGTTGAGCAAACACACATTCTGTGTGCCACTTAGCTACAGGTAAATTTGGTTAATGGCTTTTTAATGCATTTTAAACTTTTACTCATAACGTAATCATTTTTTCTTAATTTTTTACCAGAAATTTTCAACATGACGTTTTTTTAACCCACTCGCATGAACCAGGTTGGTAAAAATTTTCAAATCCCCTCAAAACATGTTTTCTCAGTCATTCTGTGAAATCACGTTTTGGACAGGTTTTAAAAAACTTCACCCAACTCAATCATAAGGTGGAGTAATAAAAAGACCATGTTGAAAATTTGGGATCAAAATCTCAAAACACAACAAACTTATGAAGCAATGTTGACATTCTTCAACTTTCATTCATAACTTCACTATTTTTCCAGATTTTGACCCCAAATTTTCAACACAGTCTTTTGTTTACCTCACCTGATGAACAAGACAGGTGCAATTTTTCAAATCCCCTTTGAAACATGTTTTCGTGGATGCTCCACAAAGTCAGCTTTTGGATGGGATTTAAAGATCAATGGCAAATGTAAAACTATTATTCTCATGTTTGTTGCGTTTATTGTTGCCTGCGTATTAAAACCTCGACTATGAACATGAATGTACAAGTCTCCTGTCTTTTTTTCTACTTAAATATCAGTTTCAAGCCCTCACAAGTTTACCTGAATGTTGTAATTCTTTTTTCAGCTACGCTGATCCATTTCACTCAGCATATTACGTCATTGAAGGAGTGACGTGCTGAGCTCGAGGCTGTCCTAAGAATGAAAACTGGATAAAGCGAGAGTTCAAGGGTTTTTATGCTGCTTGCTTTTTCCTTGTGCCCAGCCCTATTATTAGCTATGGTTCAGTACTGTGTATTTTACTACATAGTTAGAATAAAAATAAAAACATCTTGTGTCCTGTAAAGTTACTGATGATATTTTTCCACTCAATGCCGCTCCCCACCCCCCGTCTTGAAGTTCTAAATGAATGCTAACTTGTCAGCTAGCATCTACCTTCAGCGTAGTAATGTTTCCATGTACACACATCAGTTAGGAGTCAGGTATTTCTAAAATCACTGTGGATCTTTCTTTAACTGCCCCCCTCCATGTGAGATTGGCATGCTGAGCATTGCTAGTAACATTGTAAAAATCTTCACTGCTTGTGGGTCCCAAAAATTAACATTCCTTTCCAGCAGGATTGAAGCAAACTCTCTTCCCAGGGTCAGACTGAGGTACAGGGAGCCCACCTGCAAAAGCAAGATTGGAGGGCCCAGGTGACACACTCATATTAGTATTCCATTTAAACTAGATACACTAGCTCTGTGTTCGCATCTTACATTTACCCGCAGTGCCCCACATATCCCATTTAATTAGAAAAAAAAATCATAAATGCAAAGAATTTCCACATTTAGAAGGTGGCCAGGTACCCAACTGAAAGGGGCCCCCCTGGGAATTTTCAGATATCTTGGTGGGCCAGTTAGACTCTGTCTCTTCCTCCAGCAGAGTCAGTGAGATTAAAAAATCAGCATCCATGCACACAGCAACTCCTGATTCTGGCAGCCTTTTGCTCTAAGCCATCCTCCTCCGTGTCTCTACAATTTATTCTGCGGTTCCAGCTTCCAGGAGAGAGTGCTCAAGTTGACTCTGGGTAGAAATACCTCACTGGTAACTGACATCATAAGGCTGCCAGAATCAGGAGATGCTGTGTGCATGGATGCCGATTTTTTATCTGTACTGAAGGAAGACTTTGCTTCGGTCCTGCTGAAAAGAAATGCAGATTTTTGGGACCCACAAGCAGCGAGGATTTTTACAATGTTATCAGCAATGCTCAGCATACCAATCTCATGTCGGAGAAGTGGGGGCAGTTAAACAAAAAAGGTCCACAGTGATTTTAGAAATACCTGACTCCTAACTGATGTGTGCACATGAAAACATTATTCTGCTGAAGGGGGATGCTAGCTGACAAGTTAGCAGGCATTTAGAACTTCAAAATAGGGGGGCTGGCATCAGGCTGAAAAATATCATCAGCAATTCTACATAGAAACATAGAAACATAGACTTTGACGGCAGATAAGGACAACTTGGCCCACCCAGTCTGCCCATTTCCCTACCTACTGGATAAGCTGCAGATTCTAGTTAACCAACAGCCTACTTCCTGCCACCCCCCACTACAATTGCCTTGTGTCTGTCCCATGCATGTTTGAATTCTCCACTGTTTTAGCCCCAACAACCTCCCAGGAAGGCAGTTCCACGCATCCACCACTCTCTCCGTGAAAAAGATTTCTCACATTACCCTGAGCTCCCCTATATCTTTAAATTGTGTCCCTTGTTCTTACACACATCTTTTTCTGAAAGATGCTACCCTCCTGGACTTTGTTGATTTCCTGAGGTACTTGAACGTTTCTATTATGTCCTCCTTTCATCAAGGGTATAAATATTAAGCTCTCTCAGTCTCTCTCTTCATGTGATTTCTGATGCAGACCCTGCACCATTTTAGTTGCCCTCCTCTGGACTGCTTCCATCCTGTCTATGTCCTTGCGTAGATGAGGTCTCCAAAACTGCTCACAGTACTCCAGATGGGGTCTTACCAACTGTCTGTATAGAGGGATAACCACTTCCCTTTTTCTACTTGTGATGCCCCTTCCTATGCATCCCAGTATCCCCCTGGCTCTCCTTATTGACTTCTCACACTGCTTACCCACCTTTAGATCATCTGATATGACTACCCCCAAGTCCCGTTCCATTTTTGTTGTTGTTAGTACCTCCCCTGCTATTGTGTACTCTTCTCCTGGGTTTTTGTTTCCCAGGTGCATTACTTTGCACTTCTTTGCATTGAATCTAAGTTGCCCTATGTCTGACCATTCGTCCAACCTTGCCAAGTCCCTTCTCATCCTTTCTACACCCCCTTGTGTATCAACTCTGTTACAGATCTTTGTATCATCTGCAAAGAGGTATACCTTTCCCTCCAGACCCTCTGCAATGTCACCTATAAAGATGTTAAAGAGGACTGAACCCAGTACTGAGCCCTGAGGTACTCCACTAGTGACCCCCCTTTCTTCGGAATGTGTTCCACTCACTATTACCTTCTGTGTCCTGTTGTGCAGCCAGTTTGCAACCCAGGCTACCACCCTGGGACCCACTCCCAGGCTGGCTAACTTGATTATTAATCTTTTGTGTGGAACTGTATCAAATGCCTTGCTAAAGTCTAGGTAGGCCATATCCACAGCCCCTCCCTGGTCTATTACTTTGGTCACCCAGTCAAATAAATCTATTAGATTAGTCTGACATGGCCTTCCTGCTGTAAATCCATGCTGCTTTGGGTTCTGTGCCCCACTGGCCTCTAGATATTCAACAATTCTTTCTTTCAGAAGTGATTCCATCATTTTCCCTACCTCTGAGGTCAAACTTACAGATCTGTAGTTTCCTGCTTCTGCCTTGCTCCCACTTTTGTGAAGGGGAATCACATCTGCCCTCCTCCAGTCCTCGGGTACCACCCCATCCTCCCATGATTTGTTAAAAGGTGTGGGCAGTGGTGTCACTAGGTCCTCCCTTAGTTCTTTTAGGATGCTGGGGTGAATCCCATCAGGCCCCATTGCTTTGTCCACCTTGAGTTTTAGGAGTTCTTTCAGGACTCTTTCTTTTGTAAATGGACTGGTGTCAACCCCCCTACCCAGAGTGCTTCTATTGTCTGGTTTAGGTAACTCCTCCTCACCTTCTTTTGTGAATACTGAGCAAGAGTATTCATCAGTATCTCTGCCTTTTCACTGTCTCCCTCTGCCCACCTCCCCTCTCCCTTATTAATCTTCACTATTCCTCCCTTAACCTTTCTATGCTCCCTAATGTACCTATAAAAGGTTTTATCCCCCTTCTTAACTGACTTGGCTATTTTTTCCTCAGTTTGGGCTTTTGCTATTCTGACTGCCTTCCCCACTTCTTTCTGCTTTAATGACACAAGATATTGTTTTTATTCTAACTCTGTAGTAAAATACACAGTACTGAGCCATAGCTAATAATGGGGCTGGGCACAAGTGAAAAACTGGCTGCATAAACACCCTAAAACTATCACTTTATCCAGTTTTCATTCTTAGGACAGCCTCAAGCTCAGCATGTAACTCCTTCAGTGATATAATATGCTGAGTGACATTATGCAGCATAGCTGAAAAGAGAAGTACAACTATTTTCATTCAGGAAACTGTGGGGGCTTGAAATTGATATTTTAGTAGAAAAAAAGACAGGAGACTTGTATATTCATGTTCATAGCAGATTTTTAAGATACATGCAACAAGAAATGCAACAAACATGAGAATAATATCTTTACATTTGCCATTATCTTTAAAAAACATTCTACTTGTCTTGATCATAAGGTGGGTAATAAAAAGACTGTTGAAAATGTGGTTCAAAATTTCAAAAAAATGACAAAGCTATGAAGAAATCTTGAAATTCTTCAATGTTTACTCCTACCTTTGTTATTTTGGCAGATTGTGACCCCACATTTTCAATATGTAGAGGATAATGCCTGATGTACAGGTGATAACCATGGTGTAATCATCTCTCGTGGCTAGGGCATCAGTAAATCTCGAGAGCGCAGCTCAAGAGTTTTACCGTTGCCCTAGCAACCACAAAAGATGATTACACCATGGTTATCACTTGTACATCAGGCATTGTCATTTATAGTGTATGGGACTTAACATGAGAAGTTAACCCCCCCAGAACACAAATAATTTAGCCTTACCTTATTAATGAATCTGTACTACAGCCACATGATTGTGTAGGAAAACAATTTATTAGGATACACGGACTGAATGGCAGCAGGCCAAAATAGCACCAGAGTTAAAATCTCTATCAGACATAGTTGCTAGACTCAGCAACAGTAAACCAACACAACCTGAATGTTATTTAAATACTGTACTGAGGTTAACAATCACATTCTGGGTGTGTAGAATACTGATTATGAACTAGGGATCGTAAATGCAGGAATCTGATTGGCCGAGTGCTCTTTGAAGCCATGATGATATCAGGCTACATCATCACGGCTTCAAAAAAGCTCCAGCCACCAACCTTCTTGCTCTCAGTGTTCAGAGCAGTGTTCCTTACAACTGTGCCCATGAGAGAAAGCAGCAGAACACAAGCTGCTGCCAGAAACAATGATCGAGTGTGTCTTCAAAAATTAAAAAAAACATCCACTTGCCATCTCTTCATTTCCCTGCCAACATCCCTGTAATCCTGCTGCCAAAATTTAGTGCCACAACTCAATCTGCTTTTAAAACACAGCTTCTTTTCAACAAAGCGCTACTGTGTGAGAGTTTATGATCTCCTCTATCTCTCTCTCGCTCGCTCCTTTCAGAGGCGCACGCCCGGCTGCTCGACTACCGAACACAGTAGTGTTTAAAAAAAATTACACTACTTGCTTCCTCTACTGCCACAACCAAGCTAAATACTGACACTCAAGTTGTATTAACACATGCAGACATCGTCCTGCTTCCTTATGCTACATATCAATTCCGCCACTCAAATAACTCCCCCCCCCAAAAAAAAAACACAGACCACACTAAAGCACTGGCAACTAGCTGAATTTGTTTAAAACAAAAAAAATTCACTGTGCCAAAAACAACTAACTACCAAGAATCAACAGGAAGTCAACAGTATAACTGTGTCAAACACAGTAGTGCTGGCAGCCTGACAAAGATTATCCAAACCATTTACAACAGTGCCACCTGCTGCCAAGAACTCTCCAGGAACTATTTTGTTAACAGTTACTCCTCCAACATCCAAAAACATGCATTTTCAAGAGTTTTTAACATTTTTTATTTTTTTTTACTGCAAAAAACTTTTGACCCTGTTCATAATAGCAATAATGCACTCCAGGGTGTGGTATATCATGGGATATCGTCACTTCTCGGGTTGTTGGACGCACTCGGCCTGCGGCCTCATGCCCAACCACCCGAGGTGTGACGATATCCCATGATATACCACACCCTGTCATGCATTATTGCTTAATTATACCATGGACATAAGTGAACAGCCAATGAAATGGTCAGACTGGCAGTTTACCACTGGTGTAAATCCTCTGGTAGTCAATGGCTGTTGATGAGACTGTAATCCAATATATCCTGTACAGCACAGGAATAAATACAACAAAAATAAAAAAACAAAGCAACCTCTTTAGGCTAACAATCACATTCTGGGTGTGTAGAATACTGAATAACACTGGCATTCCGTTTTGTAAACCCACTACTGTGACATAGATGAGATAGGTTTATAAGGTTCTGACATCTCAACAGTGGGATTACAATGTTGTAATCTGCTTGATTTCGGTTGGTAATAAGGGCTACTCATACAGTATAGTCATTTTTGTACCCCACATCATTAAGATGATGTGTCATTTTTTCACATCCTGCCCAAAACTTCTGTTATCACCTGTGCCTCAAAATGACATTTGGGACAGGATTTCATAAAAGAGACCTGTCATTAGTCGGTATCACTCAGTTTAGCAAGGGTGAAAGAAGGCACTAGGCCCATCAAGACCACTCTCCCCACACTTTTGGTGTAGATTTGATATTTTTCCCTAAAAGGAATTTATCTAGTTCGGTTTTATGGTTCTGAAAGGTATTAATTTCCACAGTGTGTTGTGGTAGGGAGTTCCATAATGTGTCATGTTCATAAGGTGGTGTAATAAAAACACTATGTTGAACATTTGAGATCAAAATTGAAAAGCAAAATTATGAACAAATATTGACATTTTTTAGACGTTTACTCATAACTTTGTAATGTTTTTACTTTTTAACTCACATTTTCAACATACTGATGTTTTTTTAACCCCATCGAATGAATTATCACCTCCCCCTCCAAAACCTGTTTTTGTAGTCACTCCACAAACCAAAGTTTTGGGCCACATTTCGTAAATGACACCTGTTGTGTTCACATGCTGGGGGAAAAAAATTAGTATTTCAGAAATTCAGAGTTGCAGTCTAAGAAAATGATAACATGATATATGAACCTCTTCATTTCCCAGTCATGACAATTTCACTGTTATAAGTCATGCTGTTAGTTTGTTAATTATCATCACCTCTGCACTCTCAGTGCCAAACACCTACACAGCAAATACAAGCAAGCAAGCATTCAGCATTGACAAATGCTTGATTTTTTACAGTTAGTTTCTTTCATCTGTCCCCAGTCCTTGATGCAGCTGAATGACCCCAGCCATCCCAGCCCCGTAACCCCAGCTTCCTGCCAAGACTTACGGTTGCACTTCAGTTGTGTGGCCTGGATGCTCACCAGGTGTGGGGCCCGTGAGTGGCTAGAGAAGACAAGCTGACCTGGAGACTGCCTTTTTCCTCCATTTTTCTCCCCTAGGGGAGTGGGCATACAGTGTTGCCCAAGATGGTCCTGTACACACTCCAGTGTGCAAGATGTCAGTGATGTCACACCCCTTGTCCCCGACATAATGGTTCCTGGCTGGCTTGCTCCCAGGCATGCATCAGGTGCCATGTCTTTCCTCCCCGGAAGAGGAGAGCTGTCCTGAATCCTATCCTCCTTGCCAACCCTCAGCAATCCAGGTCCACTCCAAAACTAGGGTCAGCAGTGTGGTGGCAGGTGTACACTGTAAAAGAGATATACCCTGTTAGGCCTATACCCTCTGACCCCTTGCCTGACCTCAATAACCCAGTGGTTATCCCCACAGCTTTCCCTCCATGGTAGGGACTCCAGGAGAGAGCCATCCTTCTCCCAGAGGCAGTCCACAGGTTTGACTAAGATCCAGTGCCAGCAGGCTTTAGGATCAAGGGAAGGTCCAGAGCCACAGACCATCACGGAGATGGACATGAGTTTTTCAGCCCTTTTTAGGTCCCCCTGACCTCCCCTGACATGAGCGAATCCATCCAGTTGGCCATGCATGCACACTGCAGACCCTACATCAGGAGCGAGCACTCTGGTCCTGCTGCAGGGGTCACTGTTGTGCTGGAGCTCATCCCTGACCCTCCCAACTGAGCCACTGTGGTGCAGCAGCTTGACCCAGTCCAGCATGGCTCTGAGTGAGGAGACATGAGTTTGCTCCCAAACTAATATCGTCGGACACTGGACCATCAGGGTGGCCCATTGTAAGCACATTCTACACTCAACTGAGACTGACATTGCTCTATTTTTACGTGACTTACATTTCTCTATTAGTCCATGCTATAATCTAGAATCTCTTGTCATTTCTGTTATGTGTGTTGTTATGAATACTGACTTTAATGTACTAACATAGCACTGGGAGTGAAGTATTCTATCAAGTGCCATAAAGAATGTAGTATAGAGCAATGCTCTCCTCCCTTCTTAGGAGGAAACATAATTAAACAAATTGAATTTGGCCCCAATGGATCTGCTGGTTATCCTCATATAGAAGAGTGCAATTATACTCATTTGATATTAATGGAGCTTCACACAACACTAATAATAGCTGGCACAATCTCCATGGCCAACAGTTATGACCTGAATCCTTTCAGAGGAAATATAGTAGTCTGTGATTTATTTAGCGGCTCTGCATTTACTTCTACTGAGTGTATGGAACAAAAAGAGTCTGTTTACTGGAATTACCTCTCCTAAAGGAGGAAAAGGTGAATGACAGTAAAGAATTGGTGCCCTGCAATGGAGTCTCATGGAGCTGGAATAACCCTTGCAGACCACCATGTGTAATGTACCTAACAAAATGTAATAACAGACCCCTTATACAGAAAAATCCTTATAAAGAAGGCATTGTATAGCTAGCACTTCAACAGCACAGTGGTTAGCCTGTGAAGCTACAGTACATATGGAACTCATATGCATGGTCATATGAGATAATGAATGTAGGACTGTTGTGCCAACTACTGATCATTAGACTATTCATTGTATAAAACATGTTGACAGAAATACTAGGTCTGCATTCTTGCTGTAGAGAGATAATACTAGTCTTGAGAAACCCAATCAGTATAACTCCAAAAAATGTAACCTTAACTAAATTTTCTGTTATGAGAAAATTGTCGTTTATCATCTGAAACTACTGGTACCAATTCAATTTTGGAGGTGTTACATTATGGGTGCTGACCCCACACATGCCCCAAGCCGAAGAACCATCAACACGTGAAAGACAGCTTTCTGACCTGTCACCTTGGGACAACAGATCCCAGTAAGAGTCAGCACCTCGAGTCCTTTTTTGTATTGACTTTTGCCTATTTATTCTTTTATTACTTTGTGTTTTACTGTTAACGTATCTGTTTCACTTCTGAAAACATTCATTTGGCCAGCTTTATTCTTATGTATAGTTAAGCCATAGACTCTCTTAGACAAAGATAGATACAGATAGTCTGTATAATACAATCCCATTGTAAATATAGTACTCTGAGACACCAAGTTCAGCAAACTTGCATTTAATTAATTATTATCCTTATATTTCTATTATTTGTCTGTAGTTTGACTTACTTAGCTTAGTGCAAAACTGATTTCATAGATACTTTACAGATTACAAGGGAAATCAAAGAAACAGAATAACCCCGCCTGAGAGATTTTGAAGTTGGATCCACCTTTTATGAAAAATTATTAATGCTAGCTGGCCCACTGGCACAGTGACAAGGCAATCGCTGGCACTGCCGACGTCCTGGGTTCGGGAACGGACCCAGAAGTCAGAGGGCTGGCCAAGCAGAGAAGGATAGAGCACAGAGCAACCTAGACCCTGTGCATTTCAGGATACTATAATACAGTACGGCTATTTACTGTTAAGGTAATTGTCTCTCTACAGCTTTATATTATGGTGAACCCAGTGTCCATGAACTTCCCTTATAAATATAGTCAAATAATTAACCCTTACAATACATACACAATTCGTGACCTTTGAGTAACCATAGACTTATTAACATGCCACTTATATTTTCAACTTTGTGAATGTAAGCTTGCAGTACACACTGCAAACCCATTGATCAACGGTGTCACCAGTGGTATTGTAGTGCATACTGTATGCTGTCATTCTGTGACAGCTCAGTCGGTGAGCAGCTGTGGAGGTGTGCAGGTGGGTTTTGCTGCCCGCCAACCATATGCCACTGCTGGGATGGGGGCGCAGGGTGGGCTGTGGAGTCCTGAGTGGGTGGGAGTGTGGAAGGTGCCACTGGACTACCTGGGAGGGGTTTTACACATAATTCCAGTTTTGCGGTGATCAGTGTTCAGGGCTGGGAGGGGGGCCACTAGATTACCAGGGAAATTTATTTAACAATGCCTTACACTACGATCAGGGTACAGGGAAGGGAGGGGGTACCACTAGACTACCAGGGAAAAAGGGATTACTTCATTTTATTTTACGCTTGAGGATGGAAGGGGAGCCATTAGACTACCAGGGAAAAAGGAATTAGGTGTCTTTTCTTCTATGATCTGGGTTGAGGGGGCTAGCCACCCAGGGGCTGGCAGCTGCTGTGTTGTGCTGTGCAGTACAGCAGCCCGCCTGTGGGTGGCTGGGAATTAGGCATGTTTCTTCCATATCTAACTTTGTGTGGCACATCTCCGAGATGTGCAGGCAGCTGCGCCACACATCTCAGCTGAATACTGCGATGTGCCACATATGCATGGCAACACCCCTTCCAGATGTGCCGCACATGTTATCTTTGCACTGTGGTGCATCGGGAATTGCGCGGTGCATCCCCTCCTTTTGAATATGGCCCAGAAGTACATTTTGGTCATGTGCTGGCTATTGTGGTGGAACGTGGGAGAAAGAGACACTTGTCCACAAAGTAAGGTACAAAACACACTTTAGTGTGTATTTATTAAAAAGGAAAAGAATAATTTGCAATAAAACAAAATAAATGAGGAAAACAATGGTACACAGCTAGTACTTTACAACAGCAGTCCCACCCTCAGTGTCCTCAACCTGCTTTCATGCTGAACTGATCTGCTTGCTGAATCAACCTTCATGTATTTATACATCATATGGTCACATGATTGTAGGCTCCGCCTCCTAAACTTAGACGCAGAGTATTCCTATGCTTAATCATTATCAAAAATGCATTAACAGACTTTAGGAAGCAAAATCACACTATATTTAACAATAACTGGAATTTAACAATTTAAATAAACCTGTCTTCGTCATAATGGGTTTGGAAGCTCCGCCCATTCAGCTATGACTGACAAAAAACTCACTATAAGACTAGTAACCATTTACGGCACTGGCCCTTAGGAACAGGGACTGCAGAAGGTTGCTAAGGTAAGCTTCTCATAGTCAGGTAGCAGCCTTATTTTAGAAAACAGCTTTTGGATTTACAGAGACAATTAATATGGTTCCTGCTACCAAAATAGATGCACAAAGTTTTATTTTCAAATTGTTTTTAGAAGGCTAAATCTCAGGAGAGAGGGTGAATAAATGTTTATATTCAAATAATTTTTAAGGTCTTTCTTCAGCCTGCATGCAAGGTCTGCGCACACCCATGCATGTAAGGTGCAAGAAAAGACCTTATGTAGCTCTTAATTTTGAATGTTAAAAGGTTTGTGGACTGAAAGAAATTGCAAGAAAAACAGCTGCAGTACAAGTGGGTGGGGCACTATTGAAACTGGAGTGCTCCAAGCTCCTAACTTTAAGGTAAAACATTTCTCCACTTCAGGAACAGAATACTCTTCTTTTTATTTAGACCCAGACTGAGTTATGTTATCACAGTAATGTATTTCACCACATTGCAGCACTTGGGAAAGCAGGGAGGTCACGGAGTGGGAACGAACAGCTTTTCTAAAGGCAAAAGAAGCTCCATGGAGCCTCCTGCTTCTCAAGCTACCTGAAATATGTCAAGAAAACAACATTTCTTTTCCAGGCTACACATTTTAAGGTAGCTCTTTTCTACTGCACAAACAATACCAAATTCCTCATAGGGAAGCAGGGTAGGCACGGGGCAGGAGCATACACAACAAAATTCCTGAGCTTGTGAGCTTGCTCCGTGTCACCCATTTTCTTAAAAGCGCTGAAATTCAAACCCAGAGCGCTTTACATGTAAATGGCTGCTTTTACCTTTACATAGGGGCATGGCAGGGGTTTAAGAAGTAGAACTATCCATTTTTTACTGCGTCCACATACATGAGGGACTCTAGATATTACAACAGGGAAGTTTTGCAGACATAGAATGAAATTAAACAAATGGCAGTGCCGTGGAGCTAAGCCCTCTCGCACGTTCATGCAGGGGTTGCTAGCATTACATCAGGCTAGCATCACAGCTTTCACTAGCTTTAATAATAACTGGCAAAATTACTATTAACTGGGCAGCCAGCTATTACAGGCAGGTTTGGCAGTAGGCAGAGAGCATCCCACTGGCAGGAGACAACGTTGGAGGGGCAGAAAGGAAAATGAAAAATAAGAAGAGGGGTGAAGGTGGCCAGCCTACAGAACAGGATAGAAAAGGATAGTAGTACAAATGCTGTTGGAATAGACTTTAGGTGTGAAAAGAAGAAAAATAGGAGAGAGCCCCTCTCAAACATTCCTCCCATAATGGGGGGGGGGGGCAGCTCTACCACATCGGTGCAACTGGCATCAGCAACTAGCTGTTGCTTAAGCAGTAAGGCACAACAGGGTGTGGGTTATTGGGGACTTACCTATGCCTTGTGTGGTGTGTCACGAGGCGCAGCAAAGTGACTTAACCACACAAGAAGTGGAAAAATCACCCAATAACTCACACCTTGGAGTGCCTTATTGCAATTATACAATGGACCCATGTGTAAAATAAATTTAAAATGTGTTTAAATATGTTTTTTATAAATGTTATTCCTCAGCGGTGGGTTATGCAGGATTTACCCACGGTCATGTGATATGTTTTGACCAATGAGGTTACAGGATTTTCACACACCATTGTATAATTAAGTTTAACCTTGAAGGAGCCCAAGGTGGATGAAGTGATGTCATGGTGCTGCAAGTTCATCCATAGCGGGGCACAGTAGGCAAAGGACATTTGTCCCAGAGAAGTACGACAATGGGGTATATTAAAAATCTGGCTAGTAGAGCTTCTGGTGCAATGACGGTTGATAGTGGGGGTAATAAGCGTTTGCACTCCTGGGGCATTTTTCCTAAGCATACTTTTTTGGACAGTAAACATGTTTGGTACATGAGTCTACCTTTGAATTGGAGCCAGTTAGCCTGAGCGTACATGCCACAGGTATGAGACAGATGGGCTGAGCCTGTATGGAGCTGGCATGCTTTGTTGAGTGCAACTATGATGCGGTGAAGAGTTGTTTCAGAAGCTGATCCATAGATTGGTAAGCTGTAATCAATAAGCGAGACAAGAGAGCTTTGAATGGCCAGGTAAAGAGCCTCTATGGTCAAACATTGTTTATGCCTATAAAGTAGCCCAATGCGGGTGTTAACAGCCTTAGCAATTTTGTCAATGTGATAGACATAGGTCATCGTGCTGTCAATAGTAATCCCTAGATATTTAAAGAGCCTTCTTCATTGGTGATAGAAAGAGGGTTAGTTATGTGCCTATTTTGGGAGCTGGAGAACAGCATAGTTTTAGTCTTGTTGTAATTCATAACTAACTTGTGCTTATAGAACCATCTTTCTATGACTACGAAATTACTCTGTAGCCTGGATTAAAGAACTTTAAGGTCTGAATTACTGGTAAACAGGACAGCATCGTCAGCATATAAAAGGATGTGACCCTGACAGGAGTAAGGAAGGTTGTTGAGGAAAATGTTAAATAAAAGAGGTCCCAAGATGGACCCTTGAAGAACTCCAGATAGGACAGGTCTGCTATCCGAGAGGGTGTTACCAATCTTCACCTGCTGTGTACGGTTGTGCAGGTAACTTTCAAAGCAGGCTACGCTGTCACAAGCTAGGCCAATGATGGTAAGCTGTTCAACCAGGAGGGCATGATTCACTGTGTCGAAAGCTTTGGTTAAATCAATGAAAGCAGCAACGACCAGACGTCCTTAATCTCAGGAGTGGTGAATAAAGCCTGTGAACTCTAGAAGGGTGGTAGGGGTACTATGACCATTTCTGAACCCGTATTGTTGCGGGCATTGTACCTGATATTTTTCTAAGTATTCAACCAGTTGGTCAGCCACTATATGCTCAAGACCATTCGAGAATGGGGGTAGGATAGAGATAGGCCTGTAGTTCCCAGTAATTGTGCGATCCCCAGACTTATGAACTGGTGTCACAGTGGCAGATTTCCATTTCTGAGGGAACTGAGAGTAACTAAGTGACATGTTAATAATATGTGTTAGAGGTGACAGAATTTCATCCAGCGTAAGGGCTACAAGCTTAAAATCCAGGGTGTCACAGCTAAATCTTGATTTCCCTAATACCTTGAGTAGGTAATTCCTGGCTTCATGGGCTGAGAGAGTTTTGAAGGAGAAAGGAGGATGAGAAGGGTGCTGAGTCTCTTTCCCAGAGTTGTCACTTGTGAGGGGGTGAGAGAAGTAGCCAGGTGGCAGAACACCACTCAGGTCAGTGAAGGCATTATTAAAAGTATTAGCAATAAGTTTGGGGTTGAGTGAGGGTACACCATCAATGTTAAACATGGTAGGGGCAGATCTGAGAACTCTCCCAGTGACCTCTTTAAGGTTAGTTCAAAATGTTCTGTCATCATTCCAGGTCCGAGGGAGCACTTCCTTATAATACTGATTTTTAGCTGCATGAATAGCCCTCATGCAGTTGTTTCTAGCCGCTTTGTACCTCTGGATGTCTGCCTGGTTACACAGGGACCTAGACCTGTGCCATAGATGGTCCCTGGCATTCAAAAGCTCAAAGAGGTCTGGAGAAAACCAGGGAATACAGCGGCCTTTGATTTTACGCTTTTTATGGGGGGCGTGCCTATCACATATAGCATTGAACTGAAGAATGAACTGGTCGAGGGCAATGTCAACAGTGTTAGTTGTGTAAACCATTGACCAGTCCTGATTACACAGGTCAGCTTTTAGTGATTTAAGATGCCCACGGATGAGTACCCTGGTGGTAATTGTTCTAGCGGGTGGATTAGAGAATTTGTTCGCCCAATGAAACAAGACTGGGGAGTGGTCACTGAAGGCATCTGGGAGTATGGTTGTGTCCAATATATGATTAGGGTGGTTTGAGAGCACCCAGTCCGGTAAGGTACCTGTCCCAGTTTTAAAGTTGATTCCAGTGGGGGACTCGACTAGCTGGGTGAGGTGAACTGCTGAAACTGCATCTTTGAAAGGGCTTATGTCAGGAGAGAACCAATTGATATTAAAATCTCCTAACATGATAATTTCCGAATTAAGACTCAGAGAGCCAAAACACTCCCGGAGTGAATCAAAGCAGGAGGCTGTCTGTCTGGGAGGAATATAGATTGAAAACACAGTAAGAGTTTTATTGTGTGCACCTAGAAGCACTTTTATGGCAAGGGCTTGCATATGGTCATCAGTTTTGGTCAGAGTTAGGGCCAGATCTGAGGTTGTTTAGTGCTTTCGCCCCACACTTGGAGAGATGATTCTGTCTAAAGACTGTGTAGCCTGGAATGGAAATTGAAGCATCTGCTACTTTTGGAGAAAGCCATGTTTCTACAACTGAGAGGATGTCTGGGTTATGTTGTAAGATCCATCATTCAGTATGTCCATTTTGGGGAGGAGGCTGCATATATTAAGTGAGGCAATTGTAAGTAACCCAGTAGATGACTGTGGGTATGCCATAAGTTGTGGAGGGCCAGGGATGGGGCGAATATTGCCAGAGAGCAGCAGCAACAGTAAGGCCAGTCCACACAGATATTCCTTTAACTGGTTGTGGCCCCTGAAAAGGAAAAAATTCCCCCAAATCAGTATTCTTCTGAGCCTTGGCTGCTTTGGATCTAGGGTTACCACCTTTAAAGAAGCCCAAAGTGGGACATTTCTTACTGAAACATGATTTGTCGCAGGACAGTATGTAACCTTGACCAGTGCAACAGACTTGTTTTCTCTGTATAATTAGAATTAAGGCTAAGTATGGTAGTTTCTTTGTTGCTTCTATGGTTTCATCTAATTTTAATGTATTTTAGTTAAGGTACTATAGTTTTCTACAAGATTTAGTGGAAAGTTAGAAAATATTTTTTTCACTGAAAAGTCAGGACATGTAGTATTTTTCATGTTTTTTTGCAGGACACAGCTGCCCAAATCAGGACTGTCCTGCGAAATGCAGGACAGGTGGTAACCCTATTTGGATCTGGGCACTACAGCTGTTAAGTTACCCACAAGTCCCTTTTGAATTAGTCCAACAAAATCAGGGAAGTCATGGCCCAAAACTACAGGAACTGGGAGGGAGGGAACAATACCAGCCACAACTTGAGTTTTACTGTTTACCTCTAGGGTTAAGGGAGTTGTAGGATAACATTTAGTGTCACCATGGATGCACCTTACATTAGTCCCAGGACCTTTCTTATATGTCTAGGTACAACAGCAGCCTTCACCAGGCTTATCTTGCTCCCAAAACAATAAATCCTTGTACTGTACCTTGTTATCCCCAGTCCCAACCTCAATTGTGTATAGCCCCCAGTTTGCTAAGGCAAGGTGGCTGGGCCAGCTGACCTCCCCCTTCTTTTTAGGACATTCCCTGGCAATATGTTCTACTCCTTGGCAGAAGTAGCACATAACTTCTGCAAGAGGTGTTCTCTCTTCCTCTCTTTTGGGCTCACTTTTTGGAGTTGCTTTATGTCCCATGAAAGGAGAATATCTTACCGTACTTGGGTGTTTAGATGGTCCTGCAGTGGTGCACTGTCTCACCATCTGGCAGTCTTCTACCAAGGACACTGCTTTCTCACTGGTCTCTGGGTGATGTTCCCAGATTTGTACATCAGAGAGCAGGATATGCAGAACTTGGTGTGTAATCATCAGGTCAATGATCTATGCTGCTGTCTTCCCTTCTGGCTGTATCCACTTCCTGAAACATTCTCTTAACTGAGTAAAGACTTCTCTTGGTGCATCCATGGATTGGTACCTCAAGGTATAGACCTTTGGATGTAAAACAAGCTAAACTCCCCACTTAGCAGCTAACTGAAACAGCTAAGTGGGAGGGACTCAGAAAGCATGGTCAGGTTTGACCCAGATCCATTTTAAGCCATCCAGATCCATTTTAAGCTAGTGGCCCTCCATGCTAAGGACTGCAGCACAAAGGACAATGAAGAAATGGAGTCTGCCTGGAGTCAGCTGTGAGGCAGGCAGCAGCCAGAAACTTTGCCCATTTCATCCAAGGTAAAACTGCATATGATCAGTAACTGCACCACTAAGTTCTAGCTGCAACACATCTGGGTGTGCAGTACAGGATAATGGAGAAGTCTGCTCTTGCTACAGTTGATACTTGTTGATGAGGTAGGTTATATTACATACCTGTTTTTTGTGCTAGAGCTAGGGTAGGTTTAATTTGCCAAGTTGTTTCTGTGCTATAATTAAATCCCACAACTACATCCTACCTGGGTCAGCACTACAAGGTAAATTTCATACCTATTTCCTTTGCTATAGCTAGTGTAGGTTTGATTTGCTAAGCTATTTGTGTGCTATAGTTAAATCTCTCAGCTACATCCAAGCTGGGTGAGCACTACAATCTAGTTTTTATTCCTGTTTTTTGTACTATAGCTGAGCCTTGCAACTACACCCTAGCTGAGTGAGCACTACAAGTTAATTTAACCATCTGTTTGTAGTTTAGCCTCATTCATGGGCCTCTGTTGGGATGGGTTTCAGAGGGGAAGCAGTCAGTTGTTGCAACTGTGGGGCACTCTCCTCTAGAGATATGCTCTGGAGGAGGGGGGTCCTACCCCCATCTGCAGTATCATGGCAGAGCTCCAGGCTCAGCAGGTGGCAGTAAGGATAGTACCATCTCAGCTGTGTCAGCAGCTCAACTGGAGCCCACCCCCACATCCCCACATCCCCAGAGACCCACGGTTCCAGGGGGGTGGAAAGTGGTGGGCAGTGGGAGGGGGAGGGGAGGCAGAGGTAGCCAGAAGGTGGTTATCCAGATCAACACTATCCAGACAGCAAACAGATTTGCACCCCTGGAAGAGACTCAGGCACCTGACTCCACCGAGGGAGGACCTCAAGTCAGTCAGTGGGAAAGGGAAGGACAATGTGATGGCACTCAAGGGGAGCAAGTCTACCAGGGGAATCTTAGTGGTTTGGGACTCCATGATCAGTGGGGTAGAGAGGGTGGTGGAGTGGGGTTGGATGGAAGGGAGATGGTCCAGTGCCTTTCTGGTGCATTGGCCATCTGGGATTTAAACAGGAAAGGAAAGATGGTGGAGAGGGAGTGGGGGGCTGCAGGTACTGGTACACCTGGGTACGAATGATCTGGCGAACCAGTTGGTGGAAATGGTGAAGCGGAACTTCTATAGACTCGGGACAGATTGGTGGCACACTCAGCCTTCCTGGCCTTTTCAGAAGCCCTCCCTGTATGGGGTGGGGAAGTAAAGCAGGATAGGATAACAAGTGAGGTAATCAAGGAGTTTAATGAGTGGCTCAAGGGACGGTGTCAGGAGAAGGGATACCACTTTGTGGGGGTATTGGAGGACTTCTAGGACAGGAGACTCTTGAGGGTAATGGACTTCACCTGACAAGAAAGGGGCCTGTGCCAGCCCGGTGATGCTAAGGGTTGAAGCACTGGACACCATATCTCGCATCACGCCGGCTGCCTGCATTTGAGAACCAACCCGGGCTGCAGGGGGATGGCTGGGGGGGTAGAGGGAGGGAGGGTGCTGGATGAGCAGCCGACAGGCAGCTCTCCTCTCCTGGGGAGGGAGACAACTTCTCCTTGGCTGTCACCAAGTGGAGGGTTGGTGGTAACGCTAAGCCATACAGGAGAAGTGGCACTAGGCTGGGTAGGAGGAAGGGGTTGTCACCAGGTTCTGAGCATGCGTGCATGCCTCCATGCACATGCGTACTCGCAGTTGCCAGGGACCCTGGGATAAAAGGGGAGAAAACCAGAGGAAAAAGGTTGGGAACGCCGCAGGCTAGATGAAGCCCAAATGAGCTGAGTGAAGCTTTCCATGGACAGCCATAGCAGCATGTGGAACCCCCAAGGAGGAGCATAAATAAATAATAAATAAAGAAAAAAAGAGAGGGGGTCTGTGCACTGGGGCAGACATTCGATGTCTATATCAGACATTTAAAGTGACTGTGGAGGAAACTGGGTCCATGGGACCCATGGTGGCAGGTGAGAGGAAGGGGATCCTAACTAGTATGCTACCACATCTGGGGGCTTGTAGCAGTACAGCAGATACAAGGAGAGCTGTGGCCCAAACTGAACTAGGTGAGGGGACATTAAAGAGAAGGAATGCAAAGTGTGCAATCACCAGCAAAAACATGAAGAAAAAAGGGCAAGGAAAGCACAAGGGTACTGTAGTAGCAAGGTAGGATCAGGGATCCACTAAACGCCAGAAGCCTAGGTAAGAAAATCAGCAAGCTCCAGGCCCTGATGGTGGACACTGAGGTGGACCTTGTGGCCATTACAGAAATGTGATATTTGGAAAATAACAACTGGAAGCAGTTGGTCCCTGGGTACTCATTGTTCAGGAGGGATGCAGGAACAGGTAAAGGGGGAGAAGTAAGCCATTTTTGTCAAGGATTGCACCGAGGTGACGAAAGATGGGTACATCAGGGATAGTAAGGGGGAGACAGAGTCCGTGGGTGCAACTCACAGCAGCCTCAGGCAAGACCCTGTGGTTGGGGGTGATCTATAGACCTCTGGGACAAGTAGAAGAGATGGACAGACAGCTTGGGAAGAACTTAAAAGAGGAATGGTAAAGTGGGAAGTAGTGGCAGTGGCCAATGATCTGACCTGCCAGACAGCAGTTTTTTATTTCACATTTGTATGGTCGAACTGTGTATATCACTTCCACGTGTATGTTGTTCGTAATGCACTGAATAATCTGATTAAATTGTTTGACTACAAGTATTGCCTCAGGCTCTGTAATTGTTGTTACATATGTGCTGTATGCTGACTCTCATGTATTGTATTTCATGTATTGTATGTGCCAGTAAGCAAAAACGGTTCCATGTGATACGAACATATGAATGTGCCAGCAGAAACAGGCCACCAGGTCTATCTAAGTCTGCTCGAGTGTGCAGCTAGCACCCCTAGTTTGCAGCTGCCCCACTCACCTCCCATTTGTCATCCCACTGCCACCCCCACCTTCCCCCACCCTCACTCTCCTCTTTCCCTGTCCTGTGCCCATTTGAAACTGCTCACAGATTTACATGATACCACCCATTCTGATAGGGGGTTCCATTTTGCTACCACCCTCTCTGTGAAATAGTGTCTCCTCATTTCCTTCCTAAATCTTCCCCTCTATTCTTAACGCATGCCCCCTGGTGACCCCCCCTTCTTAAAGACCCCATCTGCCCCATTCTTATTGATTCCCCTCAGATACTTGAATGTCTCTATCATGTCCCCCCTGTCCCTTCTATCTTCCAGGTGTGCATATTCAGGTCTCTCAGCCTGCTGTCATAGTCTGTCCCTTCCATTCCACATATAATCTTTGTTGCCCTCCTCTGCACCCCCTCCAGTAGCCTGATATCATGCTTTAGGTATGGCCTCCAAAATTGCACACAATACTCTAAGTGCGGCCTTACCAGCGACCTGTAGAGGTGCAAGATCACCTCTCTTCGCCTGGACAAAAAAAAAACTCACTATGTACCCAAGCATTTTGTTCACTTTTGCAGCCACTCTCCTGCACTGGCCAGTGTTGTCCATGGTCCCTGTTATCATTACCCCTAGCTCCTTCACCTCCTTAGTGATCCCAGCTTAACCCCTACCAGCCAGTATTCTCTCCTTGGGATCTTCATCCCAAAGTGCATAACCTTACACTTTTTGCATTGAACCCAAGCTGCCACCTCTGTGACCACTCCTCTAGCTTGCTTAGGTCCCACTGCAGCTGCTTCCATCCCTTCTCTCCATTCACCACTGCTCCGATTTTGGTGTCATCAGCGAACAGACTTATCTTGCTCACCACCCCATGTGCAATGTCTGATATGAAGAGCCCGAACAATACTGGCTCCCAACACAGAGCCCTGTGGCACCCCACTCATCACCAGCCTTGGAGTTGAGAGCTCCCCTCTCATCACCACCCGTTGCAGCCTCCCACTCAGCCAGCTTGTAATCCAGTTCATCATTTTTTGCCCCTACACCTACAGCAGTTACCTTCCCCCCAAGCTGCCCATGAGGCACAGAATTGAAGGCCTTGCTGAAGTCCAAGTAAAGAACATCCACCGCATGACCCTCATCCAGCTCACCTGTCACCCAGTCATAATATTATATTGGGTTGGTTTGACAAGACTCCCCTGAAACAAATCTATGCTGCCTCACATCCTGGAGGCCATTGTCCTCCAGGTACGACACCAGTCTTTCCTTTAGTATTGTCTCCACGAGTTTGCACACTATGGAGGTGAGACTTACCGGGTGATAATTACCTGGTTCATCTCTTGGTCCACTATTGCGTAATGGTACTACATGTGCCATCCTCCAGTCCAGTGACACACATCCCGACTCCAGTGAGGTGCTGTACAGATCTGCCAGCAGTCCACTAACACCTCCACCATCTCCCTCAGCACCCTGGGGTGGATACTGTCTGGCCCTGTTGCCTTGTCTACCTTCAGTGCCCTCAGTCCCTCTAGGACTCTACTTGCCTCAATTCTTCCATCTGTTGCCTCCTCTCCCCCTGTCCTCACCCTCCCAGTCCATGGTGGTAGCTGTCCCCCCCTTTTCTTCCGTGAACACTGAGCAAAAGTATTCATTCATTGCTTCTGCCTGCTCCTCACCCTTTTCCGTCCACTCCTCACCCCTTTTTATCCTCACTATTGTCTCCTTGCACTTCCTTTTCTCCATGATGTATCTGAAAAGTCCCCCCATTAATTCCCTGTGCTAATCTGAGCTCCCTCTGGGCTTTGGTTTCTCTCACTTTTCTGGTCACCTCCCTGGACCATCTTGCATACTCCTCCCTGTCCAATTCCTTCTCTGTCCTTCTACACCTCTGGTGCGCCTCTCATTTTGCTCTCACCACCTCCACTACCTCGCTGTTCAACCAGCATGGTTTTCTTGCTCTGCTCCTTTTACTCTGTGTTTTGGTGCAGGCTTCTGTTGCCTCTGTAATCCCCCTTTTAACAATATCCCATTTCTGCTCTGCATCCATCTCCTGCCTTATGCCCTCTAGTTTCCCTTTCAGTACTTCCTGCATCCTCCCAAAGTCTTCCCCACTGAAGTTTACTACCTAAGTAACTGATTTCTCTGGCTCCCCGCACATCGTGATATTAAACCACACCGTTTGGTGATTGCTGTTGGCTAGTGGGTCCTCCACCTTTATTTCCCTTACTGCCTCCCCATTCGACAATACCAGATCTAAAGTGTTCTTTAGCCTAGTAGGTACACTAACCAACTGTGTCAGGAGACCCTCCTGGATTATGTCCAGGAGCACTTGCTCCCTAGCACTGGAGGTGACTGGAATGCTCCAGTACACCCCGGCAAGTTGAAATCCCCGACGATGACCACCTTCTCTTTTCTACGTACCCGGTGCTCAGTTGTCCACGTTTCTGTGACAGCTGCAATATCCACCCTCCACACTGCTAAGAGTGCCTGAAGCTCAGCAGATTTGTTGCCTAAGTTTCTTGCATTCAGCGAGACCACCCTCCATCCTGCCCCCTTCCCTTCATTGGCCTCCATTTCCTTCCTTCTACTCCCTCCTTTTTCGGCCACCCTGAGTCCTTCCCTGCTAGCCTGTGGGGTAGGATCCACTCTATCAAATCCCTGCCTACCTGCTGTCCACTTGCCACACCCCCGTCTAGTTTAAATCCACCTTTGTCACGATATACCTCCCCAGTCTTTGCTTTAATACCTCCTTCAATACAGCGATCGCTATCATAGCGAATGTATATCGCCGAAAAGCATATTGGTTATATATGATTCTCAGCAATCATATTTCCAGCAAATTAAAGTGTTTTTTTGGGGGGCGCTGTGCCCCTCTGAACCATCCCTCACGGGGGCTTCTCCCCTGGCCCGACTAAGGTTCATGCTCAGGAGAAGCATGTCAAGAAGGGGGCAAAACACAGCAGTGGAAAAAAAAATAGACAGCCGCAAGCAGCGGCAAAACAATCACCCTTAGGCAAGCCCCGAACCCAGTGCCTACTGCACCATAGCCAGCCACCCTCACCACCACACCACAGGGCTGGGTTGGTTGCAATAGGCTCTCCTCTCTATCTAAACCCTCCCTCCTATCCTTCCCCTACACCTCCCTATCCCTCCCTTTCCAGTCACTTTGCTCACTAAACCATCGCTACCCTTGCAGGGTAGCTGATGATGATAGCGCTATAAATGAGTCGCAGTTTTTACAGTCACTCATTTATAATTGCTATTATCACTGGATACCAGCAAAAAGGAGTGCACACCAGGACAGTGCTGCTCAAGAAACTCACCAGTTAAGCAGAACAAAAGGTTTTGAGCAAACACAAACCCATGTGAGGGACGCAAAGAACTTCTGAGCGGAGTCAAGGCTCTCACATTGATACTTTTTAATAGTTCTAAACGAAAGAAAAAAACACACAGACAGGAATCCTACCTGACATGTTTTGGACTAGGAAGTCCTTTTTCAAAGGGCCTCTGAAAAAGGACTTTCTAGTCCGAAACATGTCAGGCGGGATTCCTGTCTGTGTGTTTTTTTCTTTCATTTGGAACTATTAAAAAGTATTAATGTGAGAGTCTTGAATGTGCTCTGAAGTTCTTTGCGTTCCTCACATGGGTTTGTGTGTTTTCAAAACTTTTTGTTCTGCATGTATTGTATATGCCAACTAGATGGCCTGGGTTGTTCCTGAAAGCAGTCCCTGTGACCAGTGTACTTACCAGGTTATCAAATAAATAAATGTTCCAGTGGACAGAAGCACCAGAAGTCTGGTCTTACTGAATGCCTTCTAGGACTGTCCACTGGTACAGCTAGTTAAGGAACCCACCAGAAAGACTGCAATTCTCGATGTGGTGCTCACCAACTCAGAGGCAGTAGGAGCTGTGAGACCAGGGGAGCCACTGGGGAATAGCGACCATACCTCCATTTGGTTTGAACTGGCTCTTGGGTCTGGAACATCCCAGTCGAGAGTAGAAGTTCTTGATTACAGAAAGGTAGACTTCAATAGGCTGGGGGAGCTGATTACAGAAACATTAGTCGGGATGGACAGTATAGGTGGGGTAGAAGAGAGATGGGACAATTAAGGGGGCCATTCTCAAGGCATGTAACTTATGAGAATGGTAACCAAAAAGAACAGGTTCAAGAGACCATTATGGTTCTCAGCAAGGGTCCAGGAAGTGGTGCGGGCCAATAAAAAGGCCTTCTGCAAATATAAAGAAAAGCAGGGAGAAGAAGAATGGAGAAAGTATTTACTGAAAAATAAGGATGCAAGAAGGCAGTTAGGGAAGCAAAAGCAGACACAGAGCTGCATATTGTAGAGGGTGTCAAGAGTGGAGAAAAACAGTTATTCTGATATATTAGGGAGAAAAAGAAGAAAGGAGGGGGAATCTTAAGGCTAGCAGAGGGGGAGTAGGATGATAGAGGAGGATGGGCAAAAGGCCGCCATCCTCAATTATCACTTTTACTGAGTTTTTACTAGGGAGAGTAGTGGGCCCATGCCAGAGAGTGGCATCAAGGTGACCACTAAGGGGATCCAGGAGATGAGGTTAGCCAACATTCACAAGCAGAAATATCCAGAAAGAGCTGGCAGCCCTAAAGATAGATAAGGCTCCGGGAACAGAAGGGCTGCATCTGAGGATATTCAGGGAACTGGCAGTGAAAATGGCTGAACCCCTGGTAGGTCTATTCAACAGTTCACTGGGGATGACGGTGGTTCCAAAGGACTGGATGGTGGAAGATGTGGTTCCACTCCATGGGGGTGGGGACAAGGAACAAGCAGGGAACTACAGACCTGTCAGTCTTACCTCTTTTGTAGGGAAGCTGATAGAGTCACCGGTCAAAGAGGGCCTAGTGGACTAGCTGAAGAGCAACAGGTTGCAGCATAGTAAACAGCACTGATTCATATCAGAGATGTCTTGTCAGATTAACCTGACAGTTCACTTTGACTGGATGATAAGGGAATTGGATAGGGGCCACGCTGTGTATTTTCTCAACTTTAACTTCTGCAAGGCTTTTGACTCGGTACCTCACAGATGCTTGTTGAAGAAGATAGAGGGTCTGCATGTGGCGAACATCATGGTAAACAAGGTTGGTAACTTACTAAAGGAGAGGCAGCAGAGGGTTGTGGTCAACATTGTAATATCAAAAGAGAAGGAGGCCATGAGCAGAGTATCACAGGGCTCTATGATGGGTCCGGTCCTCTTCAACATGTTCGTCAGCAACATTGGTAAGGGAATCCAGGGCAGATTTTGTCTCTTTGCAGATGACACTAAGCTCTATGGGAGGATGGATAGCAACAAGGGGATCATGGAAATTTATAGGGACATACCAAAGTGAGAGAGATGGTCTAAGGTTTGGCATTTGAAATGTAACGCCAAGAAGTGCAAGGTAATGCACCTAGGGAACAAGAATCCCAGGACCGAGTACTGGATGGGTGGGGTGAGATTTAGCACTACGGCTGAGTAACAGGACCTTGGAGTTATCATTAGTGACTCTCTCAAACTTTCGAGTCGGTGCAATAAGGCATATAGCAAAGTGAGTAGGATGCTGGATTATATCAGGAGGGTTACTGATAGGAGAAGGGAAGAGGTAATACTCCTCCTATATAGATCCTTAATGAGGTCACACCGGGAGTACTGCGCCCAGTGCTGGAGTCCACACCTCAGGAAAGACAGAGATAGGCTGGGGACCATGCAGAGTGACAAATATTTTTCAGGGTTAACAGGGCAGGTCCTATTAGGAGCACCTCAAGGTGCTGAGCATGTACTCATTGGAGACCAGAAGAGAGAGCAGAGATGTGATAGAGACCTTCAAGTTTGTAAAAGGAATTAATAAAATTAACTGCAGGTAACTATTTAGCTTCAATACTAGCTTGGGATGACTTAGACATGAGTGAAACTAACAGGAGGGAGGTTCCGGAGGGACATGAGGAAGTATTATTTTGCAGAAAGGGTGGTGGAGCTGTGGAACAGTCTACCAACCGAAGTGGTAGGTGCAAAAACTGTTGGTGGTTTCAAGCATGGTTGGGACAGAATGAAATGTATAGTGCTTATTCGGGGTGGCAGAAACTGGGAGGAGAATGGGGAGAGGCTGGGGAGAGGTAGATCCCTGGAGGGACAGTAGGTCCCAGGACTAAATAAGACACTCAGGCAGACTGGACAGACCATGAGTCTTTTTCTGCCGTCATTGTCTAGGTTTCATATCGCTGCATGATAGTCTTTTTCACCAAGTCGTACCTCTATGCATCGAGTCCACGTGTCTGTATGCTAGCTGGGCCCTCCCAGTAAGGTATGGTGCCAACGGGATTACCCACTGGTCCCTCAACTTGCACCACTCTTTCAAACATGGTAAGATATGCCTTGATGGCATCGTCAGGAGTTAGCTTGGTTATTTTAATGTCTTTTAGGCTTGAACTAATGACTTGTGACCCTCTCCTGGTGGCTGCTTCTCCCCATGCAGGGCTCCTAGGGCTTTGGTCCATTTAGCCACTTGCCTGGCACATTGCCAATCAGCTTTGATCTGCTTTACTGCCAACCATTGCAGCAATTCAGAGATGCTCTCCAGAGGATCATCTGAGATCCCTCAGCCTAAGGGCCTTTTAATAAGCCTGCTGGTCCCTGGCAAGTCATCAGAAGTTCACCTTTTTCTTCTGCCATCCTTCTGGTCTGGACTCCATACACTACAGGTGGTTGCTGATATTTATCCATGCACACTTCCTAAGTACCTGGGCAGATACCTACTAGCCACATCCGTCTTCGGCCTAACCGTGGATTTACGCCACCAACCCCACTGTTTACACCAACCTGTGAAGGGGTGGGAAAGGTAGGAGGCAGACATGCAGAAATAACACACTGAATTCCATGTGTTGTTTATTAAGGCAGATGATAATTCAGGATACAAAAATAAGAGAATTGGCCTTAAATGCAGGATAACATATATACATACTGGAACTGCAAAAGCTTATAACACTAGAAAGCCTCAAAGCAACAGATATTTCTAGTGTGTCTAGTAGGGATTAATCCACAAGGCAGCTTCCTTCCCTTGATCACTTTCACTATTAGACAGAAAGAATCTGTCTGCTCAGCAGGATAGCTTGAGAACAGTGAGCTGAGATACCTCAAATCAGCCTGAAGGGGTCTCTTGTACTCCTCAAAGCACTTGATGTTTGAAAACATAAGAGAGCAGTAGTACAAAAGGTTCCACAAAGGCTTACTTTGTAACATTTCTACCAAGACATTTCCACCCAGATGACAGGAAACAGGTGTAAGAGTAACACACTGTAACAGAAGGGCAGAAACAAACCTGTAACCATGACAACTGTTTTAACTGTCTGCAGAGTAAGAAAATAAAAAAGATTTCTCATTATTTCTTTCAAGACAACAGGGAAACAGAGGCAGGGAGTTTAATCCACTCACACACACACACACACACACACATATATATATATATATCTGTGTGGACACTGTGCAGCACATGTCCAAACAAAACAACCTAGGCATCGGTGACAGCAGCAAAAAGAGAAGGACAAGGACAGGCTGCAAAGGCAAGGAGTCTAAATGAAACAACAGCAAAAAAACAACCAGTAACCGGCAATCAGTCCCAGCAAATACAATGGTAATCAATCTATCCCTACGGACCTTAACCCCAGTACAAATCCAAGTCCTGTTAAATGGGTTATCATTCATTCCTACCACAAAGGTGAAATAATTTGAAATCCATTACAATTTGTTTAAATTATTCAGAAGGATAAATCTATGAAAGCACTTCAGTGAAAACAGGGTTGGACAATGACTTAATACTATATTTGTGGTCAACAGACCAGGCAAGCTATAATTCAGTGGCCTCTGATGTTGTACCAGAAAGCTATGAGATCTCTAACTCAAGCATAGTATCACTGACCAAAGCTGGCCTGATTGATCAATTTAATGAACCCAAACTAACAGAACTGTTGCAATGCAATACAGGTAGCATAAAAAGAACATCTATGATTAAACCTAGCAAAGAAAAGTTAACTTTTACTCCAGGCTGTTCAGGGAGTGCAGCCACTGAAGCTTTCTGGTGAGCAGTCTTATGGGATGCAGCTGAAGCGGTACAGAATAATCAGGGAAAAAAATAATTATGCAAATTTATCAAACATAGAACAACAAGCATTAGATGAACTCGCTCAGATGACGGATATAATAATAAAGCCCTCCAACAACAGGGGCAACGTAGTCCTTTTGGACATGGAATACAATAAGTAGGAGGCGCTGAAACAGTTAAACGATACAGCAAGTTACCCCAAACTAAATTCCAACCCCATTGGCCTGTTTCAATCCAGATTATTGACTTTTTTGGAAGAATAGGTTACAAAGGGATGTATAACAGAAATGAACAAGGAAGCATTGTACTACAAATAATCTTCATACTCCAGTGTTCTGTCATATACCAAAACTTCAGAAAGACAGTCTAAGTCCTCCTGGTTAGCTGATAATATTGGGAAACAAAACAGTCACTGAGAATTTGTCAAGCTATGTAGATCAGATCTTGCAGCAAGAGGTGGTACAGCTGAAGTCATACTTAAGAGACACTTCCTATGCCTCAAAGATATTTGAAGGGTTTGTACAGAATGATAACTTTATATGGCTTTCTATAGATGTAACACTGCTATATACATCTGTTTCACATGAAGTAAGCTTATATGCCATTCAAAAAATGCTAGCGAAGTCGAGCATTAATTTCACTTCGTAAGTCAGGCTGCAGAACTGATTCTGACTAGCCATTTTCAATGTTTTACAGGCAATACTACCTGCAGATGAGGGGAACAGCAATGAGGACATTGATGGCTCCTCCTACATCCACCTCTTTATGGGTTGGTGGGAGGAATAGGCCATCTACGACCACATTGTCAGTCCATTTCATAGAAGGACAGTAAAATGGAAAGCATTCATTGATGACATCTTATGTGTATGGGTAGGAACAGTAGAAGAACTACAAGAATTCATGGAAAAGATCAACCAGAAAGATGTGGGGTAACAATTTATATGCAGTAACTATTCTTCCGATATTGTCTTTTTAGATTTGACCTTAAAAGATCAACATGATGAATTGGTTAAAACCACAGGGTATAGGAAACCAACATCAGTTAATGTGCTATTACATGGTTGTATTAGTCACCTTGCACATCTCAAACAGAGCATACTGTATGCTCAACTACTGTGGCTACACAGAAATTGTACATATCTGTCCTCCACCAGCAGATTGGCCCAATATGAAGGTGTCACATACAGGGAAAGGGGTGAAAGCCAAATGACTCCAGCAGCAGCTTAAGACTCATGAATGGCATCCAAATTAACTAGGTCTCTCCCATGAAACAGAGATACACATCCCTTAGAGTAGACAGAATTGTGCTTATATAATGAATATGAAGGAAGAGGGCTATGTTAGAAGACCATCAAAAATAGCCAGGGGAACGTGTTGTCAGCACCATCACCAAGGATTTCTTGGCAATGAAGAAAAGCTTCATTTTATAGACTTAAACTGCTGCCTGGGACTCAGTAGCTGACTTGTGGAAAACATGAGTAGCCCTCTATTCATATTTGTGATGGCTGTCCCTCTGTGGTTATTTTGTTGTGCTAATGTAACCTATTACTGAATATTACACATATTGTTGCCGATTCCTTGCAATATCTGCTTTGCTGCTAGTGTTCTGCTTTTGTACTTTGTTTTGGCTGTTCTTCTTTAGTTGTATTGACTGGCACCATCCTCATCTTGCATGATCTGCCTTACTTACATGCCTGTAGTATATTTTTGGTCACTGTCAGTTTTATTTTGTTGTTATTGATTATGTATTACCTTGCTGATTTGCTCTGTGACTCTCCCAGGTGGTATCTGAAAATAGGCATCTGTTTGCTTGGTGCACATACCTGGTAACAAAAAACAAATAAATGTTCATTATATTATTAAAGTTCAGAGAAGCTCCTCAGTACCCTGTTATGTGATTCTTTTAGAATTGTGCTCAGCCTGCCAAAACTAGGTGCAGCCACCTTGTGACTTTCTTGTGGAGTGTTGGACAGGGCAGTACTCTGGGTTCTAGCTTGTGGAATGGCAACCAATATTACACACGGGTAGTCTCCTGTCAGAAAAATCAATAGTAGTAGTAGTAAAACAACGTTATACAGGCAATTTTTTACCATAGGGCCTAAAACGTCCTGTTTTCGTGGCAATCCTGTAGATTACATAAATAGGTTTCAGCACAGGGGAATAACTAAAATACACAGTCATTTACAAATTTTTAACTTATAATAACATGACAATCAACATGGTACAGATTATATACATTATTGCAACCTCTGACCCTTAAGAGCAGCAACAATAGAAAGAAGATGAGACTGACTAGCTGACTAGAAACATATAAACATAGAATTTGATGGCAGATAAGGACCGCTTGGCCGACCTAGTCCCTCTGTTTTTTCCCTACCTACTGCATCACCACAGACCCTACTTGATCTCCAGCTTATCCCCACCTTGCCTTATCACTAATGTTCCCTTATATCTATCCCATACATTCTTGAACCCCATTACAGTTTTTGCCCCACCACCTCCTCTGGGAGGTTGTTCCAGGCATCCATCACCGTCTCTGTAAAGAAGTACTTCCTCACATCTCCCCTGAGTCTACCTTCCTCCAGCTTCATAGCATGACCCCTTGTCCTTGAGCATCTTTTTTTCTGAAAAATGCTTCCTTCTTGAACCTTATTTATACCTGTTTAAAAGTTTCTATCATACCATCCCTCTCTCTCCTTTCCTCCAGGGTGTACATATTGAGGTCCTTCAGTCTTTTCTTACAGGGCTTTTGATGCAGACTCTGCACCATTTTGGTTGCTCTCCTCTGGACTGCCTCCACTCTTTCTATGTCCTTCCGGAGATGAGGTCTCCAGAACTGGACATAGTACTCAAGGTGAGGTCTCACTAGTGATCTGTACAGGGGTAACACTGCCTCTTTCTTTCTGCTGGTGATACCCCTTCCTATGTACTCCAGCATCCCACTAGCTCTACCGACTGCCTTGTCACACTGTCTAGCCACCTTTAGGTCATCAGATATGATAATCCCCAAGTCTCTTTCCTGTTTGGTAGTCATCAATACCTCTCCCATCAATTTGTACTAAACCCTTGGGTTTCTATGCTCCAAGTGCATGATTTTGCACTTTTTTGCATTGAAGCCCAGTTGCCATACCCTTGACCACTCCTCTAACTTTTTCAGATCCCCACTCTTTTTTCCACCCCTGAGCTGTCTACTCTGTTGCAGATTTTTGTGTTATCTGCGAACAGGCAGAGTTTTCCATCCAGACCAGGCAGAGCTTTCCATCCAGACCCTCTGCAGTGTCATTAATAAAGACATTAAAGAGGACTGGACCTAGTATAGACCCCTGTGATACCACACTGGTCACCCTCCCTTCCTCGGAGTGCACTTAGTTTACCACCACCCTTTGGACCCACTCCTAGGCTGCCTAGCTTGCTTACTAGACTCCTATGTGGAACGGTGTCAAGGGCCTTGCTGACATTTAGGCAGGCCACATCCACCACTCCATCCTGATCCAATTCCCTGGTCACCCAGTCAAAGAAATCTAATAGATTTGTTTGACAAGACCTCCCCCCCTGTGAATCCATGTTGTCTTGGTTCCTGTAAGCCACTGGATTTAAGGTATTCCACTATCCTTTCCTTCAGTAGTGATTCCAATAATTTCCCACCACCAAAGTCAGGCCAACTGGTTTATAGTTTCCAGCCTCCTCCCTACTACCACTTTTGTGAAGTGGGACTAAATCTACCTTCTCCAGTCCCTGGACCTCCCCCGTCTCCAGTGAGAGGTTGAACAGTACTGTCAGAGGTGCAGCCAGCACCTCCCTGACTTCCCTCAGTATCCTTGGATGGATCCCGTCTGGCCCAATTGCCTTATCCATTTCCAGATTTGCAAGTTCCTTCAGGACTATCTCCACTGTAAATGGACTAGTGTCCACCTCTGTTCCCTAGATGCTCCTGTCACCCCTCTATGGCCCTTCGCCTTCCCCTTCTTCTATAAACACTAAACAAAAGTTTTTGTTCAAGATGTCTGCCTTTTTCTGATCCCCTCTACACAATCCCCTCTTAGTCTTACAATCCCTCCCCTGGACTTTCTCTTATCACTTACATATCTAAAAAAATGTCTCGTCTCCTTTCTTTACTTCCTGGGCTATTTTTTTCTCCATCTGCACCTTTGCGCTCTTAGCTGATTTCCCTGCCTCCCTCTGTTTCTCCAGATACAGCTCCCTATCCTTCTCTTTCTGCGTCTTCTTATGCCTTCTGAATGCTAATGTTTTTGCCCTTGCCTTCATAGAAACATAGTATTTGATGGCAGATAAGGACCGCTTGGCCCGCCTTCCCAGCCAGCTCCTTAGAGAATCAAAGTGGTCTCTTTTTCTTCTTGCCTTTGCTAATTTGCCTGATGCATAGGCTTGTTGCCTTCTCTATGCCCCCTTTTATTTTCATCCAAAGTTCCTCCACTCCTCCCAAGCCCCCCCCCACCAGGGAATCCATGAGGCACTCCAATCTTTTTTAATTCGTCCCTCCTGAAGTCCAGGACCCTCATCTTTGTGTGGCTCAATTTTGCTCCACTACTTATATTGAACCACACAGTACGGTGATCACTGGTCTCCAGATGGCCACCCATCATGATGTATGCGACACTGTCCCTGTTAGTTAGTACAAGGTCCAGTATTGCTTCCCCACAAGTGCACTCCCTAACTTGTTGCCTGAGGAACACCCCCTGTAGGGAGTCCGGGATGCATCTGCTCTTAGCTGAAGTTGCAGCTGGAATGTTCCTATCTACATCCAGCAGATTGAAGCCCCCCATCAACAGCACCTCTCCCTGATTTGCCATCTTTTGAATGGCTTTCCCCAGAACCTCATCCAGCTCCCAACCCCCACCATGCTGGAGGTCTGTAGATCACACCAGTGTGAATAGTGGCTCCATTTCCCTTCTCTAGAGTGACCCATAGTACCTCTACCCCTCCCTATTCCCTGTGCCTCTGTTGCTTTTATGCTCTCTCTCACATAAAGAGCAACTCCTCACCCTTTCTTTCCCACCCTGTCCTTCCTGAATAGAGTATAGCTTGGTATGGCTATGTCCCAGTCATTGTTACATAGATACATAGATACATAAATAGTGTCAGCAGATAAGGGCCTATGGCCCACCCAGTCTGCCCATTTGAGCGTGTAAGTTCAGTTTATGTTTTCCTAGAAGTCTGTTGCCCCTTACCCCTGACCTCCAGAATTCCTTTATTTCTATCCCATGCATTCTTAAATCCTGTGATTGTTTCAGCCCCCACCACTTCCTCTGGCAGGGTGTTCCACTTGTCCACCACCCGTTCTGTGAAACAATTCTTCCTCATGTTTCCTCTGAATCGTCCTCCCTTCAACTTCATTCCATGCCCTCTAGTCCTGGAACATCTTTTTCACTTAAAAATAGTGTATTCCTGCACCCTGTTCCTCCCTGTAAGATACTTGTATGTCTCTATCATATCCCCTCTCTCCCTCCTCTCCTCCAGGGAGTACATATTCAGTTCCTTCAACCTGTCCTCATAGGACTTGTGATGCAATCCATGCACCATCTTTGTTGCCCTCCTCTGAACCTTCTCTACCCTGTCTATGTCCTCACATAGGTAAGGTCTCCAGAACTGTACACTGTACTCCAGGTGGGGCCTCACTAGTGTCTTGTATAGTGGAATTATGACCTCCCTTTTCCTGCTGGTGATGCCCCTGCCTATGCATTCCCAGCATCCTATTTGCTTTACCTGCTGCCTTGTCACACTGTTTCCCTACCTTTAGGTCATCAGAGATGATAACCCCAAGATCCCTTTCCTACTTAGTGCATGCCATATCCTCACCCCCCAACTGATATTTTGTGCCAGGGTTTTTGTGCCCCATATGCATTATCTTGCACTTCTTTGCATTGAATTTCAACTGCCAAACCCCTGACCATTCGTCAAGTTTCTGCAGGTCTCTCAGTGCACCATGACTCTATAATGGTGACAATGTCCAGGTCAGTCTCTGTCATAATACAAGACATATACCTTTGCAAACTGTGTGAGAGGCCTTTTGGCACCATGCAGTTTTGCTTAAAGTTGAACCAGCATAACATTCTGTGGTGATTTGCATATGCAGCCCATGATGCTTTGTATTGTGTGGGCATGTGTGATTTTCTATTTTGTTGAAACTTGGCTTCCCAGCCAAATGCCCTTTGGGGTAACCCTTGCCTCGGTGTTTGCACACAGAGGTTCTTTGTCTTTTAAATAGTTTTTTTATTTTAATGGGTTCACCACAACATAACCCAGACAGACCATCTTAGGGTAGCTGGTTCATTCCACAGGGGTGTCAAACAGATGAGGCATACTGATGAGTCCTGTTAGGACGAAACACATGTCTATGTCATCTGTTAGCACCCTTTGCAAACTGTGTGAGAGGCCTTTTGGCACCATGCAATTCTGCTTAAAGCTGAACCAGCATAACATTCTGTGGTGATTTGCATATGCAGCCCATGATGCTTTGCATTGTGTGGGCATGTGTGATTTTATGTATTAGTGTCAGAGACTTGATTAGTGGCCTTCGCTAATCAAAGTAAAGAATGATTAGCAATTGACCAAAGATGATTAGCAATTACCAAAAATTGATACTTTTGCTCAAAACCCCATAAAATTTACTTATCTTGCTCTATATTGGTAAAATATACATTTACACAAGTTTCTGAGACTGATACTGTTTTATTTAGCCATTGGAGTCATAATACAGTGTAACCCCCTTGTTCCCATGGGTTACTAGAATCGCACTTAGAACCAGTGGCAGGCAGGGAAAGGCAGCTTGTGAGATGCCAGTTAAATGGGTTTCACACTGTCTAACTCTGTTCTTAGTTTCAGCTGAGCTGGAGTGATGATGTCACCATAGAATTCTCACAGCAGCATAAGCCACAATGGAATGCTAGCAGCAGGGGTTAGCTGTAGAACGTTGGGGAATTTAAGTCAGTGTTCAGGGGAGACTCCAGAGAGGGAGAGTGCTGCTGTGTGCAGCTCCTCAGAGCCAAGCCCTGATATAGAGCCACTAGAGAACTAAGGGTTGTGTGTTCTCACCCTAGAGAGGAACACAGAAGAGACCAGAAGGAAGTAGTAGAGGCTGTTCCTAGAGTTGTTCCAGTGCCCCATCCCTGGAAGGATGGGGGGAATTCCAGCAATTCAGAGGCAATCCCCTGGTCCAGCCTGGAGAGGAAGAAGCTGCCTGAGAGTGAAGTTTGTTCTGGGAGTACCAGAGAATCTGTGTTTGTGGGAAAGACGCCATTGGGGCACCTGCATACCATGGTGAGTTCTGCTCTGATAAAGATACTATGTTCACCGAGACAGAGATTATTGTAAAAGCATCTGCCTACTGTGGGGTCAAGAGAAGACTTGCCAAGTACAGAACTTTTAATTTGTGTATGGCTTGGACGCATCTGAAACAGTGTGGGTCTAGGGAAATGACCTAGCCACTCACAGAACTTTTAAAGTCAGGACACCTCCTGAGTAAAGTGTAGAATGTTACATGTGCTAAATATTTCTAAAGAGCATCTACAGCCAGAGTTCGAAGAAAGGTGTTGTATCCAAATGAATGGCCGAGTAAAGATTTGGGAGCAAGAGGTGGGAGATCCCCCATCTGGAGTAATCAGGTTTACCTCTCCGGGTTCAGTTTTGGCACCTATGGCTTTCTCTCAGGCACTTGGCCAGTGTCTGAAGAAAGCACCCAGATGTGGGATTTTGGATTTTTTCCCTTAGAGCTAGAAAGTGCTGATGCATGATTTAGGGAGCCACCATCAACTTCCATGCCATATGGAAAAGTGTCCTAGTACTGGCCGGGGTGCCATATCAAGGAACAGAAGAGAAATGTACCAGTTCGGGCCATGTGTGCCTAGATCCATTCAGAACCTGAGGGTTTCGTAGTGAGAAAGTGATTGCTGTGTACCTCTGTAATCTGCATTATACAATGGCAAGAAAAATTAGAGTAACCTGATTGGCCGATGACCCCTAGACACAGTGATGTTATTAGACAATAACATCACTGTATCAAGGGAAGGTACAGAGATGACCGCAGAACTGGTAATGAAATCACTCCCTCCCCAGTGAAGCCCCCGCTCAGCTAATACGAATTCACAGTACCTTTCCTTTTCCAGCAAGTCAGTGTCTCCTCCACCCCACCCACAATCTTTTTTCCCCCCATATTCAGTAACTGTCATGCTCTGTAGAACACAGCGCTGCATGTTGCAGATTTTTATTGTTCATAAACGAACGGCTTTGCTGAGGTCCAGTGAACTACACCGAATCTGCTGGTCACGCAACACAGAGGCGGTAAAATTACGCCACCCAGAATGCTTCCTCACATTATTCTGCTCCTCCCAGTCATAACCACAAATCTAAAATAAAAAAAAAATGTGGCATACAGCACAAGAAAGCCGTCGCTCCAAACGGCTTTTCGTCCCCATTCCACTCGTGACGGCAGACAGCTGCACACTGCAGCATTGTGTAATACAGTTGCTAGCCACAAACCTCACTCCGATTCCTATTACCAGCAGTGCTCACCTTTTCCTGCAGTCTAGTCTCAATATTCAAACTGCAGTGTCGGACACAACTCTTCGGGTCCTCACTTCATCGGGGGGAGCAAAATACTGTCTGTGTCTAACAGCAGACGAAAACAGAACAATAGGGCACAGGGGGTCAGAAAGACACAAACCAAGTGAATACAGGGCAGTCATGTGGGGCAGTGCCACCTGCTGGACTAAAGTATGGACTTTTTTTTCAATATGTATTCCTGCCCTAACTGAAATGTTGTTAAAAAACTATTTTAAACATAGTTTTTCACATTTTCTTCTCATTTAAAAAAAAAAGAGCCATTGTATAATAGCAATAAGGCACTCCAGGGTGTGTGTTATTGTGTAATAACGTCACTCCTGGGGTGGTGGAAGCACTCGGCTTCGCCTCGTGCTTCAGTCCACCCCAGGAGTGATGCTATTACACAACAACACACACCCTGTTGTGCCTTATTGCTTAATTACCAGTGAGTGTAGCCCATGTGGGGGTCCATCTTTGCTTTGTTATCCTCTGTGTTAAGTGAATAAAAGCTACACTCTAGAATCCCATTCCAGGTTTGGACAATCTAGTTATTGCTTCCAGTGTCTGGATTTACTTGGATGCCCCTATCCAGAAGTACAAACTTTGCATAATGCTGAGCAAAAGCTTTCTCCCAAGGACCCAGGTTGTTGGCCATACTAAATGGTCCACCCAGATGTGAGCCAGGTAGTTGCCACACTTGGTTTGCCTGGCTGCAGAAGGGCAGGCTCAGTAGTAGAAGTAATGGGTCCACATAGTTCTGTAAAAGATGTTTTTAATAGTGATTACTCCCACCCTTCTCGGGGGTGCCTAGATGTGAGAGGAGCAGTCCTGCTGACAGAATCAAAGGGGGACCAGTGGGGGGGGAGGTTACAACAGCAATTGTGCAGCAGCACAAATACACAAGAGCCGTGAAGGGTGATGTCTGCCAAAGCAGACCGTGAATTATCGTGACGTGATATTGTGAGTCATGACAATTAAAATGAATCCCTTCCCCCGCTGCCCCATACAAAATACTCCACTTGGGACAGCGATTAACCATAAACTCCAACAAGGACTAGCTACTCTTCTCCACTAGGCATGTAGCCAGTTATTCTGGCCTGTTTGTTGTTGGGGGGGGGGGTTGTCCACCATCTGCAGCTGCCAACTCACCAGGACATCTTGGTTTAGCACTAAAAAATATGGCTACAGCCCTGTCTGGGTTGAATTCAGCTGGACGGGGGCCCTGCTATTTAATGCAAATCAATGTTTCTACAGTATCCTCTGCCAGACCTGCTCTCCAGTCAGTTTTTACCTTGTTCATAGTTGAAAAACACCTTTCTACTATTGCATTAGACACAGGAAATACTCTCAACACTTTGACAAGCTTCAACAGATTTGGATAAGAATTTTGGAAGTCATATGCCAGCTTTCGCCAGATAACAGAGGCAGACATATTACCGATGAGATTGGTTTGAGCAAAAATCTTAAACTCTTGCCATTCTGCAAGTACTTGATTGGTGTCACAGTCAAACTGCAAAAGAGCTGAAAATGGTCAGCTACTGTACTTCAGTGATGTCACTGTTACCATATAGCTCCAGTTCCTTTCTGCCTGCTGTCCAAATTCTGGTATCTACCACTTTTGCACGGTCATAGATATTACTTTTATTATTCAAACCGAACCTTTGTTCACAACAGTTCTTAATATTTGTAATATATGTCTTACATTGCTGTTTAAATTTTGTTAAGAGCTTTCTTGTGCTGCTGTGTCTGAAGGTGTTTCCGGATGGTGTCAACTTTTAGCTGGGGGCCTGTTAACCCTGCAATTGATGCCTCACTGAATTTGCTCTACCCACGTAGCTCATCTTTATACTGGCAGTACAATTTGTAACTAGCACGCACTGCACAGTCTGGCTGACTGCTTATCTGTAGCCAGTTTTTGTCTGGATCATATTTTTTGCGCCATCCTTCTGCAGTTGCTAACTTTACTCCGTCAGCCATGTTGGACTGCAGTTATTAAAAAGTTTGAAGTTAGCAAAACAAGACTATCAAGCTGTGCAACGCATCAGGTTACTGTAATCTGACTAATTCTCTGTGCTGAAAAAAGATAAATGGCAGCTGCAGGTTTGCTTGACTGACCCCAAGTTATCTATATATTGTTACACTTGTCCCCATCTCTGCCATAGGCAGGGCACACACTTGAAAGTTTCAGAGTTGTGAACAGAACACTTCTCCAAGTTCACTGCTACAGCAAAGCTGGCAGCACGGCATAGTCTTATGTTAACGTGTCCCCAATCTCTGCCATAGGTAGGGCACACACTTGAAAGTGTCGGAGTTGTGAACAGAACACTTACCCAGAGTTCACTGCTGCCGCAAATCTGGCACTCGCAGCAAGGCATAGTCTGATGGTACTTGTCCCTGATCTCTGCCATAGGCAGGGCACACACTTGAAACACTTCCCCAAAGTTCACTGCTTCAGCAAAGCTGGCACTGGCAGCAGGGCATAGTCTTACTTGTCCCCAATCTCTGCCATACACAGGGCGCACACTTGAAAGTTTCCAGTTCCCCAAAGTTCACTCCTGCAGCAAAGCTCTAGCTGGCAGTAGGGCTAGTGTCTTATATTTGTTACTTGTCCCCTCAGGATCTGCATGATGGGCAGGGCACACTCAAGAGTTACAACTTCCCCAGTGCAACAGAGCAAGCAGGTGTAGTACCCTTCATCTCTGCCAAGGCAGGGCACTTGATACCATTTTTTTACTTTTCTTTGTTTCCTCTACCCTGAGAACTCTGGAAAAACCAGGGCACAATTCTTATCATCACAGTGTTGCAAAAAAGGGCTGGCTATGCACAAAAATAAGGCAGGCAGGGAGGGCATGACCACTATTGCCCCTTCATCTCTGCCAAAAGCAGGTACATTACTTAAATGTCACACAAATAAGTTTTCCTTTTGTTTCCTCTCCTTCATAGAACTCTCTGAAGTAAACCAGGGCACAATTATTAGTCTGTTCTGTTCCCAGAAATGTTCTGCTACATGCAAGTCAAAAGACACAGTTTGTTTGCTTAATCCCCCATCATTAGGGATGTAAGTTTGTCATGGATGAAGTTTTAATGACTCATTGTTTGTTCATGAAATCATTAGTAAACAGTAATAAATGTAGTGGCACTGTCATCATTGCTACATTCTGATGACACTAGTGAAAGTCATGGAAGTCCTGAATAAAGATCAAACGTCATGGAATCAATGACGTGTATGACTGCCATGACAAACTTACAACCCTACCCATCATCACTGCTGCAATAAGGGTTGGGCACATTTTAAAACTGGGCATGAGTGCTTACCACTGTTGTGCCTTCATCTCTGCCAAAAGCAGGGCATATTTAGTCACACAAGTTACTTTTCCCTTTGTTTCATCTCCCCTCAGAACTCTCTTGAAAAACCAGGGCACAATTCTTATTTGTTTTCTGTTCCCAAAAGTTGGGAAGAACACAGTAAAGTTTGATATTTTTCCCCCTTCACATCAGTCACTGGAATTGGGCTGGGCACAAAATAAAGACTGTTGTGTTAAAACCACACTTTTTTGTCCCTCTCATCTCTGCCAAGCTGGGTAATTACTTAGTTCACGTTTACTTTCTTGTTGTTTCCTCTCCCATCCCATGAGGTGCCCACCTTGCCCTGACGGCCCCCCCGTCATGCCACTGCCCTGCCACATGCCGTCCCATTGAGTTCACTCCTCCAGGCTCCCAGGACAATAAATTGAAAAGTTTGTACTTGCTTTTCTTTGTCGAGACACCCGATTGTCTGCTCAGCTGTGTGCTGCTCCTCCTCTTCAGTTGCTCAGCTAAATCTGTGTCACATGACCTGCTTGCCCCGCCACGTTGCTTTGCACAGCTCTCCTCTGGTCCCAGTCTCCTCTCGCGCCATCTCGGCCTCCTTGGCGCCCCTGCTTCTCAGTGCAGCACCTCTCTGTAACAGAAATAAAGAAATTAATTACCAGACACCACCAACAAGCTAAAAAAAAAAACTGGAACTCACTTTGCTTAACTTTTGCTCTAGTTGGAGCTTCTAGACCTGCTTGCTCTTCTCCTGGGGTCATGCTGCAAGAGGACGTGTTTCTCCCATGCAGAGACTGGGTGGAGGGGGGAGAGCAGGAACATCACTGGCCAATCAGGAGGGGCATGAGGGAGGAGGACAAAAAAAATGGAACAAAAAAAAAACTTTAAAGAAACGTGGCCCAAAATGCCAAAAAGGGCATTTTAAAGCACCCAGGGCCAGTTCAGAATGATTAGCAAGTTGACTCGCTTTTCTCCGATCTTGGGTCGCAAATTGTGATGCAAACCCACTTATTTTATACCTTGTAATAGAAACATAGAATTTGACAGCAGATAAGGACCACTTGGCCCACCCAGTCTGCCCATTTCCCTACCTAATGGATAAGCTGCAGATTCTAGTTAACCAACAGCCTACTTCTTCCTACCCCCACCTCATAGAATTGCCTTATGACTGTCCCATGCATTTTTGAACTCCACCACTGTTTCTGATTCCACAGCCTTCTTAGGAAGGCTGTTCCATGCATCCATAACCCTCTCCATGAAAAAATACTTCCTCACATTACCTCTGAGCCGTCCCCCCCTCAGTCTTCAAATTGTGCTCCCTTGTTCTTGCACACTCTTTTTCTAAAAGATGCTACCCTCTTGGACTTTGTTGATTCCCTTGAGAATGCAGCGGCCAGGCTTCTGACGGGGACATCTAGATTGAGTCATATTACGCCTGTGTTGCACGGACTGCACTGGCTGCCAGTTCAGTGGCGGATCACCTTCAAGGTCGGATTACTCACCTATAAAGTCCTACACGAACAGGGACCGCAGTATCTGAAAGATCTCCTAATTCCCTACTGCCCCGCTCGCTCACGCCGATCCACCGATGAGGGATTGCTAAACATTCCCAGAGTTCATTTGAAGACATCTGGGGAACATGCATTTTCATATGCTGCCCCCGCCCTGTGGAATTCTCTTATCTCGTCAGATACGAGAATGCCTGACCGTCGAGAATTTTAAATCAGAGCTAAAAACATTTTTGTTTCAAAAAGCATATGGAGAATGATTTTATTAATGTTAATTAATTATAGTTGTTTTAAATGTATTTTTAAAATTTGTACAGTGCTTTGGATTTGAAAAGCGCTTAAAAAATTAAACTTTACTTACTTACTTACTTACTTGACAGTTTCTATCATGTCTCCCCTCTTCCTCCTTTTCTCGAGGCTATACATATTAAGCTCCTCAAGTCTCTCTTCATATGCCTTCTGGTGCAGACCCTGCACCATTTTAGTTGCCCTCCTCTGGACTGCCTCCATCCTGTCTATGTCTTTGCGGAGATTGGGTCTCCAGAACTGCATGCAGTATTCCAGGTGGGGTCTCACCAGCTGTCTGTACAGAGGGATAACAACTTTCTGTTTTCTACTGGTGATGCCTCTCCCTATGCATCCCAGTATCCCCCAGCCCTCCTTACTGCCCTCTCACATTACTTTCGCACCTTTAGGTAATCTGATATGACTACTCCCAGGTCCCTTTCCATTTTTGTTGTTGTTAGTATCTCACCCCACATTGTGTACTCTTCCCCTGGATTTTTATTTCCCAGGTGCATTACTTTGCACTTCTTAGCATTGAATCTAAGCTGCCATACATTTGACCATTCCTCCAGCCTTGCAAAGTCCCTTCTCTTCCTTTCCACCCCACCTTGTGTATCAACTCTGTTGCAGATCTTTGTGTCATCTGCAAAGAGACACACTTTTCCTTCCAATCCCTCTGCAATGTTGCTTATAAAGACATTAAAGAGGACCAGTCCTAGTACTGAACCCTGCGGTACCCAACTAGTAACCCCTCTTTCTTCAGAGTGGACTCTGTTTACTATTACTCTCTGTGTTCTATTCTCCAGCCAATTCTTTACCCAGGCTACCATCTTGGGACCCACTCCCAGACTGGCCAGCTTGTATATTACTCTTTTGTGTGGGACTGAGTCAAATGCCTTGCTAAAGTCTAGGTAGGCCATGTCCACAGCCCCTCCTTGATCTACTACTTTGGTCACCCAGTCAAAGAAATCTATTAGATTTGTCTGTCATGACCTTCCCGCTGTGAATCCATGCTGCCTTGGGTCCTGTGCCCCTCTCACCTCTAGGTACTCAACAATTCTTTCCTTCAGAAGTGATTCCATCATTTTCCTAATCACTGAGGTTAAACTAACAGGTCTGTAGTTTCCTGCTTCTGCCCTGCGCCCACTTTTGTGAAGTGGAATAACATCTGCCCTCCTCCAGTCCTCAGGTACCACCTGATCCTCCCATAATTTGTTAAAGAGGGCAGTCAGTGGTGTCACTAGTTCTTCCCTTAGTTCTTTTCGAATTCTGGGATGAATCCCATCAGGCCCCATTGCTTTGTCCACCTTCAGTTTTAAGAGTTCTTTCAGAACCCATTCTTCTGTGAATGGGCTGGTATCAACCCCCATATCTAGAGTGCTTCTATTGTTTGGTTTCAGTACGTCCCCCTCTTCATTTGTGAATACTGAGCAAAAATATTTGTTCAGTATCTTTGTCTTTCACAGTCACCTCTGTCCACACCCCCCATTAGCCTCACTATCCCTCCTTGGTCTTCCTTTGTTCCCTGATGTATCTATAAAAGGTTTTATCCCCCTTCTTAACTGAGTTGGCTATCATTTCCTCGGTTTGGGCCTTTGCTGTTCTGACTGCCTTCCCTGCTTCCTTTTGCTTTAATTGATACAATTATCTGTCCTGCTCCTTCTGTGATTCCATGTACTTCCTGAATGCTTTCTTTTTCTTCCTAACCTTCCCTGACAACTCCTTTGAGAACTATAGTGGTTTCTTACATTGTTTTGTTTTGTTTATTTGCTTCACACAAAGGCTTGTTGCCTCTGTGATGACAGTTTTGATTATCCCCCATTGTTTTTCCACCCCTCCTTCCTGCCCATTTGCTAGTGCATTCCTTAGGCATTCACCCATTCCTCTAAGTTCAGAATTTTATTTCCTAAACTTCAAGCATTTGAACACATGGCCTTCCATCTTCTAGTATCACCCTGCTTGATCCCCCCTCCCCCCCATTTTCCCTTTCCCCCTCTCTCCTTACCCCCTCTGTTATTATTCTTATCTAGTAGGGGCAACAAATCTGCAGCCAAAGACTTTATTTGCTACAACTGTAACAAGCCAGGCCATACTGCAAGAAACTGCTGTAGTAAGGAGGATAACATGGAGCAGATTTGTCCTTAGCAAATTGGGGCAAGTATTTAACAGATGTTAAGGTAGGAGATAAGACTGTGAAAGGACTTACAGATTCAGGAAGTAGACAGACCCTGGTGCATGCTGAAGTGCTAGGAAAACACTGTGCAAAAGGACCAGGTACTGGTATCATCTGCATCCGTGGGGACATTTGATACTATCCCACAGCTAACACCATCTGTCATCGAGGCACAGGTCAGGAGGCAAAAGCAGACCAGAAGCAGTTGTAAAATTCGCAAGCATCATTTTATTATTATTATCAATAACAGTAAATTAAAAAAATTGTTCAGTATAACTAGTAACAAAGGCAGTAGAAACCAAGAAAACAAAGGCCTTCATCTGAGGATATCTCTAATTCCAAGTTTCAGTCTCCCCAGCAAAAATATGTCTGCTCGTTTTATGTCTTTGCCTGGGAACTCATTAAGAGACATCCTTTTTCACACAAAATGTTATTTTCAGTTTCTCTGCAAAACATGGTGACCCAGAACAGACCTCTTGTTGACAACTCTGCAAAAGTCTGCAAACAAACCTGATAGGAGCACAAACCGCCTGGACGGATGCAGGCCATCTCCCCTATACAGGCCCTTATCCCTTCAGGTGTGACCCCAGTCCCCAGTGTAGCCAAACCCCTCTGTGCACCATTTCTTCAACCACTAGTTGAAGCTCCTGGTACAGAGTACCCTATCCTCCCCTCTGTCGTAGACAGACAACACCTCAGAAAAGGTCACTGAGTTTGCTACCTGTTTAAGACCCTTCCCCCACTCCCTAAACTCCTCCTGTACTATCCCCTCCTCATCCCTAGCCAGGTAATTAGTCCCCAGATGGACAATGACATCCAGCTCTCCCTCCCGTCCTGCTGCCCTAGCGATCCTCAGGATCTCTGCTTACCATCCCTCCGAACCATGGCACCAGGTAGGCACTTAAACTCCCTTCCCCCACCCTTCCCTTCTCCAAATCGATCCCTCTCATGATGGAGTCCCCACCAAGAGTTGCTTCCTTCTCCTCTGTGGTCCTCTACCACACTTCTTGGGATCTCCACTACAGAGAACCCTTACATCCTCCCCAGTCACTACCCCAGGTGCCTCCATAGGACAGTTCTTCCTCACCAGAGTCACATAGGAGTTGTGTAGTGGTACCAGATGGGGGATGTGTCTCTGTCCCACCACCCTCACCCTTTCCGGGCCCACCATAGTCCAGCCGCTCCCCTCCTCTTGGGCAGCCTTTGCGGTAGTGGTGGCAGACAAAGTAGTCCCTGGGTGGTGAAGGAGGTTCCCAAATCCTAGCCAACTGCCTGGAATCTAAAGTAACCTCCCCTCAGGAGAGGTGCAGCCACGATGTAGGGGCAGCATCGCAGTTCCTGAAGGTCTCCTGAAAACTGCCACCCCACACCGCCACTGCACTGCACCACTTCCAGCATATTTACTTTCTACACTGCCTGTTTTTGTTTAGTCTTTCAAACCCCTTTTGCTCCCTTACCTTATATAGAGTGTTTCACCTACTCCCAAATTTCTGTGTATCCCTGACTCTCCTCCCTTCCTTGCAGTGAGTGTGCTGGAACAGGAGTTACACAGGTGACTTACCACAGTAGAACCTCCAGGTCCTTAGCTTCCTCCAGTGGATGTCTGCTGCTTCCAGACACCTGTTCTCCTCCTCCTTCACTTGCCCACTGCTGAGGTGCAGTGTATGGGTACTGGCTGCCTCCCCTGGCTGACTCTCTCCTGGCAGACTCCCTCTTGATGTTCTTTGTGTTCGGTCCTTCATGCAGAGGTCTGCTTGAAGGCCTCTTTCTTTTGTAGTAGGAGGAAGCAGTCTGATGTGCAACCTGCAGGAGTGAGTCTAGGGGATAAACAGTAGATTACAAACAAACATAAAGGTCTGACAACTGTTTGAGGTCTGCAAAATGAATTAGATGGGTCTGATTTCATTAATTTTGACAACAGGAATATATTATCATCAAGAAGAAGTTCTAAATCTCCTAGTCACAAGTAGAATACATTGTCTTTTCTGTACTGAGCAAGCAATCTCAGTTCACAGCAGGTTGATGTAAGTACCATCAAAAACATATGACCACCAGGGCAGCCAAATGACCCAGCAAGCAGCACACAGTGCTCACATGTGGCTGACCTGAGTTCTGAAACAAGCTCCAGGAACTGATTGGAGGGCCAGGGACTGGGGCTGCTGTGTGTCTATGCTCCCAGCTTGGGGAGGGATAGCGCAGGGTTCAGCTGCATCGGTAGCACCTTGTGGATGGCTGGTTAGCTTTCCCCTTTCATGTGCATCATGCATGTTGAGACCGGGCTCAGGGCTTCGCATTGTGCCAGGGAGGCAGACAGAAAACAGGAAAACCTCATCAGCTGCTGACAGGATGAAATCCCCAGTAGCAGCCATCTCCACATCACCTACTGGGCCCTGTGGACCGTCTGGATTGTGCTTTGTGGGAAGGAGGGACAGCCCTCCTCTTGACCACTCCACTCGTGGGAATATCTGTGGGGATTCAAAACCCAAGGTTAGTCCCTGAGATGATGGGTGGGTGACCAGAGGAAGGAAGAAGACTGGTACAAGAAGGATAAAAATTTATATGGGAAAAAAGTATATGATCACCAATTAAAATACATATTTTTTGTAACTAAAACCATACACATCTTTACTACCCATGTCAACTGAGGTACTAAAATTAAATGAGAGTCATTAACGTCTTTATATCAGTGCAGCGTAAATGTCTATGTGGGCTGCCAATTGCATTTAAATCATCTTCAGCTAACACAAAGTTCATATTCTACACCAAACAAACAAATAATAACAGTTGGCTAGGATCAGAAAGCACTGATTTGCAAGAGATGTCCTACTGCCTCCGTAAATGGCAGTTTTATGAAAGCTTATCGCTATGCAAAAGTTCAGCACTTGGCTGAAAAAAACTAAAAATAAATCCAAGACTGGCATCTCTAATTACTCTCTGCTGCATAAGAGTTAGCACTGACTCTCAAGCTTAGAGGAGTAGGGTGGAGCAAGGTCTGTGCTTCTGCCCTATGTTGTGACAGAAAGACTTTCTCTTTCTATGTTTGAACTCTGCTCCTATGAACTCCAGTACTGGCGCTGGATTCATTTAAGACTTTTTTTAGATTTCCTATATACTGTACCCTACCTGAATCAGCATAGATTTTGCTTGTTTCGTAGCTAAATGGATGTGTTCTTCCACATGTTAGTAAGGCTGAGTTACAGAAAATATCGCATTATGCTTTAAAATGCAGCATCAATTTGGGGGTAATGCTTTTTGGCAGATGTTTGTCTAGTTTGTGGGGAAACTAAGAGTGGGACATTCAAGAAGTAATGGCCACTATTCAAAGTTTTGGATGTGTCCTAAATGTAGGCAAATCTCAGTTGGAACCAGCCACTGTCTGCAACACACAATGAGGTGGGTAAAGGCCACCCAGCTTCAAAATAGGACAATAACACTGATTCTGTTTATTGTATTATGCTGCTTCTGCCAGTCTGTTCCATTGGTCATGGCATCTGTATGTTTAATTTGTATTTTATTCTGCCTTTCTGCACAGCAACTGTAACTTTTCATTTATTTTATTGCACCTTATTGTTCTGCATTGTACTGTACTCCCCTTTCCACCACCCCCTGGATACCTCTGATAATGAGCTATGACCAGCTCTATATGTTTTTCCTGGTAAAACCTTTTAAAATAAATAAATAAATAGATAATTGTTACTTGTCTGTCCTCAGTGGGGAGCTGCAGAGATTGGTCTTAGGACTGATCCTCTTTTTTTTGTTTGTTTGTTCTGTTCTGTTAATGCTTGCCCCTGTTGACAGCAGTCCTTCTCAGTTTTTCTAGGTAGCCCCAGCACCATCATCCCTGCCTTCTCCTAGGACTTACCCTTGATCTGGGAGTGTTTGTCCTGTAGTATCCTTTACCATGGTGAAGGTCTTCAGGCTAGGCCAGTTCCCTCCGAAATCCATCTGTGGTGCTCCTGTAGTAAGCCTAGGATGGAGGGATGTGGGGTCTGCAGGCTACCCAGAGCTGCCATAAAGCTCGACTGTGTTTTTCCGCTTTCTATCTGGGGCTGCTTTGGCCAATGGATGACAGCACGTAAGGCGTGTGCATCCATCAAACCAATCAGCAGTCCCCAGTCCCAGGAACCACACTCCCTACCTGCATCAGTACCCAATGTCACCCAAGTGGCGTCGCTTGGTGGCAGAAGGGATCCCCTTTTCGCTCCCCCAGAGGAGGAGAGCATCCCATATGACACTCAAGTCAACACCCCACCCACCCAGCCCTCTGATGACCTGGGCTCATTCCCAAACAGGTCATCAGCTTTGCAAATGGTAGAACTACCACTGCACCGACCTCAGGACTGGTCTTCTAATATTTTAATTTGTGACGTTCAGTAAAAGATCTAGGGGAAGAGCTGTCTCTTTGCAGATAACACAAAGATGTGAGGATGACTAGACAGTGAGGCGGGTATAAAAGATCATGAGGGAATGTCTAGGAAGACTAGAGAAATGTTCACATGTATAGCAGTTGAAATTTAATGCAAAGAAGTATAATTAATGCAAATAGGGTCCAAGAACCTGAAAACAGAATAAAAGATGGGGAGAGGGTTGCAGTAGAGATAATGTCTGAGGAGAGGGACATGGGGTTGACAATTACAGATAATTTTAAAACATCAGTGCAGTAGGGCAGTGTGGAGCGCAAATAAGATGCTGGGATGCATAGGGAGGGTAATCAGCCACAGGAAGAGAGAGGTGCTCCTTCCCCTCTACATAGCCTTGGGTTGTTCGTGCCTGAAGTATTGTGTGCAGTTCTGGAACCCACACTTGGCAAAGGACAGGGACGGGAGGGAAGGTGCGGCAGAGAAGGGTAACCAAGATGATTCAGGGACAACAAGGAAAGTCCTACACAGAGAGGTTGGAGGACGTCAGCATGTACACACTGTAAGCTAGAAGTGAGAGAGAAAGGCTATGAAAGATAGTAATGTACAAATACCTTTGTAGGATAAGCAAAGTACATAGCTGAGAGTTGTTTACACTGAGTAGAAACACAGCCACCAGAGTAACTCAATGAATCTGGTTGGGGGGGGGGGGGAGATTTAGAAAAGATGTCTGGAAACATTTCTTCCAGAAAGAGTGATGGATAGGTCTAACAAACTGCCAGGGAAAGTTGTTTGTGCGAAAACAGTGGAGGGATTGAATTATGGGTGGGACAGGCACATAAGGACTTCAGAAAAAGAGGAAGGGAAAAGAGGAATGACTGGCTACTAGGGCCCTAACATCCAACCAAACGTAGGGATGGGCAGAATGGATGGGCCTCAAAGTCTTTTTCTGCCATCACCTTCTATGTTTCCTTGTCTCTGTTTCTTCTACCCCCTCCCAAAGCTGAAAAGAAGCCTCAAACAGGAATTTAAGCACATTCTTTTTGTTTGCTTACTTACTATGTTTTATAGTCTTCATTTTCTAGTGGCTCCCCTTCAGTCACCCCTGCCACCAGACCAGGGATCCTCCCAGAATGTAGTGCCCCCTGGATTACCTCCCAGGGCAGAGCCGCTGGAGCAACTCGATAGCCCCGATGGATTCTGTCATGGTTGCACTGGGAGGACCACTGCATCTGTGATGGCTGGGAGGTCTTTTTCTTCTTTTTTCATGGAGGGTCATGTCAAAGCACATGACGCAACGCAACCACATCATGCGTCTGATACACCACCGAGGAGCGATGCTCTCACGGTGCTTCGGTAACAGCACATCCTGTGGTCACCCAGGAGAACTGAACTGGAGGCACTCAACTGTCCCCCCCCCTCGGAGAGACAAGTGTGCAATGGCCACTCAATTTACCCTCACCAACCCTCGAGTGAAGTCCATTCCCGAACCCAGGTCACCCGGGTCACAGCAGTAAATCTTTCCCCTGAGCCAGCAAGCCAGCCCATTTAAGCACATTCTACATTACTCACAATAGCCTTGGTGACTGCTGCTGAGAAAAAAAATGTTAAATTACAAAATACACAGTGTGAGGCACAAATAACACTGAAAATATAGTATAATAAGTGCTAATAAGCCTGTTATACCAAGCAACCCTCATGTAAAATTAAAACAGTTACTGACTGGCTTGAGAGACAATAAGAGATAGAGGTGGGCCATCCAGGTGCCTCCCGTCAGGACCCAGATTTGGTAACGAGATCAGGGTCATCAGGAGCTGACCAGGGGGCGGAGAATTAAGAATCCTACAGGATGCTCTCCTCCTCTGGGGAGGAAGGGTTGCCATCCCCACTGCAATACTGCCACCTGGGTGATCACAGGTGTTCAGTTGGGGCCACCAGGGGGAGGGACAGATGCTGGTCGGAATCTGGAAGCATTGACATGCCTCTGCATGCTGACATTCTCAGGGAGAAAACCGGGAAAATGGCCCCTACGTCCAAGGATGGCAGAGCGCCTGGCACTGCTCTGGATCCCTCCTGTCTGTCCTGCTGCTCTGGCCTCCTGATGAAATGCAATACTTTGAGAGTAAGCCCCTCTACCTCATCCCCACCTCGGGGGAACAACCAAGGCTCCATGGGGGATAGGCCGGAACCCATAGACCCTAGCTGATCTCCAGCCTTGCCCCCCCTCCTCATTACTAAGGTCCCCCTCTGTCTATCTCATCCATGTTTGAATTCTGTTACCATTTCAGTACCCACTACCTCTGTTGGAAGGTTGTTCCAGACTTCCACCACCCTTTCCGTAAAGAAGTATTTCCTCAAATCCCTCTAAGTCTCCCCCTTCCAGCTTCATCATGCCCCCTTGTCCTTGAGCTTCTTAGTGCAAAATGCCACACTCATTTACCTTACTGATCCCTCTGAGGCATTTAAATGTTTCCATTATGTCTCCCCTTTCCCTACTTTCCTCTAAAGAGTACATGTTTAATTCCTTGAGTCTTTCCTCGTAGGGCATCTGATGCAGGCCATGCACCATTTGGTTGGCCTTCTCTGTACTGCCTTCACCCCATCTATATCTTTCCTGAGATGGGGCCTCCAGAACTGGACATAGTACTCCATGTATGGCCTCACCATCTATCTATAGAGGGTAACACTACCTCCCTCCTTCTGCTGGTGATACCCTTCCCTATGCATCCCAGTGTAACCCCCTTATAAATGAGGGTTTCCAGGAAAGTCTTTCTTGGGTGTGCTTAAATACCCACTGCCAGGCTGGTGTCCTGTGTTGTTAAGAGTTAAATGAGGTTAGCATGTAAGTGCACTATTAGCCTCCATGCCTGTCTCTTTCAAGGGATGCTTGTCTCATAGAAATAATCAATCTGGGTAGGGGCCGAGTAGTTTCAGGCTCGAGTCCCGCCGGGGCTGCAGGTTTATCGCTGCCTTCTGCCATCGCTATTTGCACAGAGGAAGCTCTGATAGGAGATGTAACTTTTTGCTGACTATCTACATTGAAAATAATGACATTGTAGTTTGTCTAACCTGCCTTTCTTTGCAGCACAGACATTTCTGTGATGTGCCACTGTCTTGGTTCTGGACTGCCAATCTGCATCAATCAGTACCTTTGGGAGCTCTAATATGGAGCCTGCCCACAGGGGTCTTGTGGGAGTAAATTTCTGTAGGAATTGTAGTTTCCACCCTTTGGCACCTAAATGGCCATGGAGGGGGAGCTCAAGCTGTGACAGACAGATGGATTAAGTAATCAAAATTTTCGGACCCCAGGGGAAAGCCCCGAGCTGCCAGCAGCAATGGGGCAGTACAGAGTTGGAGAGTGGAAGGTGAACAGCTCAAGAGAGTTGGGCAGCTGCTCCTGCGTAGTAGCACGAGAAATTGGTGGGGAGGCTGTGTCTGGCCTACCTACCACTATCTTTAGCAGTGAAGAAGTTCAGCTTTAGACAAACTGGACTTTATCTGAGGAAAGCCTTGACTGTGACCAGAATCCCAAATTATGACAATGGGAATTTCACCTGTGTTGGACCGAAGATTTGCTGCAGTGCGATCGGCCTTTCAGGACTGAGACTACCACAGAGCATCGGTTTGCGCAGAAACACTGCCTTTAGCAACCGGACTGTCATCCGAACTGTGGTAATTGCTTATTCTTACTATAAGTGCGCTGAGAGAAGACAGTGGGTTGAGAGTTGGTTCCCCACTGTTCTGACTGTGTCATGCTCCCTGGAGGCTGCATCCAGCAATGTTACTGTACTGCATTTGAACTGTTCTTCCAGTTTGTGCCCTGCCATCCTAGCTCAGACACCCGCTCCCGCTGCAGAGATACATCCAACGAGACACCCGCCTAGAGATTCGGCTCTCTGATCAACACCACCAAACAGGATCGAGCACCATGTCGCATCATATGGGCCCTGCTTCTCCTGGTCAGCCAGCTCTTCATCACGAGGTCTCCATTTCATCCACCCTGCATCCAAACTTGGGTAGCGTGAGTAAAACCAGGGTAGCTCCCTGCAACCTAGCTAGCAATCATAGTGTGTCATCTGATTTAATTGTTGTTAAACCTTTTTTTTCGGATTGAGCCATCTGGCTCAAGATTACAAATTGTGGGTTACAGTGCATGCATGTTTCTTTCCATCAAAGGACCCCAACCAGCTGCAACGCCAGCCTACCTGGGCAATGCTACAGGCTAACCTGCACCAACAACTGGGTACCCAGAGTGTGTGTGACTGTGTTAGAGGGACTCTTAAGTGTATGCCTTATACCCTGACTAAATCAGATACTGAATCAATCACCAGATTGCCACCCTTCCCTTGTTCACGACCCCCTATAAATAAAACAGATCTGAATCTTTTTGCAGTTAACCTGGTTGTATTGTACTTCTGTGACTAAGGGTACTCTGTTACTGCTGTTTATTGTTACAGGTCTTATTTTACAGGGGGTTCCCAAGGTCATACAGCAGATCTCGCTCTGGTGGTAAGTGGTTACAATGAGGGGTTCACTGTGTATTGCAAAAGTGTGTTGGTGTGGGTGACTACAGGCTTAGCCAGACCACTAGGGGCAAAAAGGTGGGTATCAGTGTCCCAGAGGGCTGTACCCAGGGCAGTCACATTGCCATCAACCCTGTCCTTCGGGTGGAGGCACCCTTTCTGTGAACTCAGGCCTCTCAACCTGCAGGCTACTGTGCAGGCAGGGGTAGTAGCCCTCGGGGTAGCACCACCTAGGGGTTACACCAGCATTCTACTAGCCTTTTCCATTGCCTTACCACACTGCTTTGCTATCTTCAGGTCATCAGATATGATGACCCCCACTTCCCTTTCCTGTTTTGTGGTTTGTTACCACCCCCCCCAAGATGGTACGTTGCCCTTGGGTTTCTGTGCCCTATGTGCATAATTTTGCACTTTTTGGCGTAGAAGCCTAGTTGCTAAACCCTTGACCAGTCTTCCATCTCACCCCCCCCACACACAGTATGTCCACTGTTGCAGATTTTTGTGTTATAGAAACATAGAAATTATCAGCAAATAAGGCCCATCTAGTCTGCCCGTAGACCCTATACATTGTATGTGGCCACTGACCCTATGTGATAAATGGCTTTTCATCACTCCCTCCCCTCTCAGGCTTCCCTTGTACTTGACCCAGGCATGCTTAAACCCTACTCCAGTGTGCTTGCCCCCACTACCTCCTGTGGAAGACTATTCCAAGCGTTGACTACCCTTTCTGTGTAGAAAAACTCCCTCACATTACCTCTTACTCTACCCCTTCCAATTTCATATTGTTCCCCCTTGTTCTAGCACTTTTTCTACATTGGAAGCGGTCCCCCACCTGTACCTTGTTTATACCCTTGAGGTACTTGAAAGTTTCAATCATGTCTCCCCGCTGTCTCCTCTCCTCCAGTGAGTATGTATTGAGGTTCCTTAGTCTCCCTCATATGTTTTGTGGAGCAAGCCCTGCATCATCTTTGTTGCCCTTCTCTGGATAGATCCACAAACAGGCATACTTTCCCTTCCAGCCCCTCTGTAATGTCGCTAATAAAGACATTGAAGAGGACTAGTCCCAGTACTGAGCCCAGAGGCACCCCACTGGTTACCTTACCTCCTTCTGAGTGAACCCCATTTACTACCACCCTCTGCGTCATGTTAGTTAACCAACTTTGTACCCATTTTACTACCCTTGGACCCACTCCCATGCTGCCCATCTTGTTTACCAGTCTTCCGTGTGGAATGGTGTCAAAGGCCTTTTTAATGGTATGAGGTATGGTGGTCATGAACATGTTCACTTCTTGGCATACTCATCTACTTGGCATACAGATACCACAAAGACAGTAGGTCTCAGGGGATGGTAGGGTAATGTGGGCAGACTAGATGGACCATTGGTCTTTTTCTGCCATCATCATCATCCGTATTTCTGTTTCTACACTTGTGGGATGGTCTCTCCTGACCTCAAGGCCAGTGGGGTCACTTTTTCTGGATAAGGGCCTACACTTAACCATGACCACAGAACATCATTGACCATATCACATACACCAAATTTTGCATATATATCCAACCCAGTGTGCATGGAGGACTTTAGGCCTTGTTCTACATATATGTAGTGTAGTTCTGTACAGTCTTTTCCATATCTGGAGGTTTAAAGCAGACGTCTATGCTTTTGAGGCTACCTTCATGGTTTGAATCGTCATTCAGTCACTCATTTTGGGCCACAAGTGTTACGTTTGGCCTCTGCTTTTTTAACATTTTGTAAAACAGTTCATGATTAGACAGTGATTGTATCCCAATCATAGCAGAAAACTAACTGAAAGCAAGTTCTCGACTCTGTCAACCTATAGTATTCAGAAGATGAGGCCTCTGTCTCAGGGTCTGAACCTTTTCAGAAGATCATTTCCAACCAGAAAGTCATTGACTGTCTTACTGGTAATATACACTGGGTGTTTGACATTCATTTTACTCTACCTTAGACCCATCCAAACTGACTCACAGATTATTGTTCCTCTTCTCTGTAACCTACAGATTGTACATCACCTGGGTGGACCTTTAGGAGCTTTGTGTTACCTAAGGTGTAAGTTTGTCAAACAAGCTTTTAGATGAGCAGAGCCAGCAGCCATTTGGGTAGAACGCTCTAGTGAGGAGCTCTTGCATGAGATTTAAAAACTGTTAAATAAACTACTTAACTGATTTGAAATATCAAGTTCAGGTGCTCAGAAACAGTAGTATATTGCTTCTATTCCATTCTAGTGACATTTGAGCACAAACCAAGATGGGGAAACCGCAACAAGCCACCATACAAATGACTGGCAAATATACAAGCACAAGACCACTGGAGCAGGCTTGCCCAAGCAGTTTAAGACAGAAGGTGAGTGGTGGGCTGGAACCCTTAAACAAAGCACTGCTCTAAGCAATTAGGGACCTGGACAAAAAGGTAGAGACTGAATAACTAAATTAACCCTAATGGAGACAAAACTGGATGTGGTCTCAGTGGTGCCTGTCAGCTTTAGACTCAGGCCTACATATTCAGATGAGATGTGGGGTCCATCCCTAGATGTGCCACGCATCTCTGGACTTGTGAGGGCCATTGGGGGCATGTGGCAATGTTCAGAAGCCCCTGATGCACCGCACAAACCTAACTGCACCACCACGCGGAATATTGCGATGCGAGAATGCAAATGAGGGGTCCCTCGTGCGTATGCTGTGCATCGCAATATTCAACCCCACCAAGGTATACCCATGGCCAGCTGCACCGGTGCATAGTTATGCTTTTGAAACCCTACTTTAACTATGCACAAGATCGGGTGGTTCCCCACTCACAGTGTAGTGCCATGTACAAGGTTGCCCTCTCAAGCCCCAATTAGCGTTAAAACAAATGTACATCTCTATCCCCTTTGCCGTAGTGTAGTGTCCCTTCTCCCAAGCCCAATCAGTGATAAAATAAATGTAAATCCTTATCCTCTTTTCTATAGTGTAGTGGTCCCCTACCCAAGCCCTGATCACTGTTATCAAATAAAGAATCGCCGATCCCTTTTCCATAGTGTAGTGCCCCCCCAGCCCCAATCACTGTTGTAAATAGATAACCTAGCCCCAATCCCCTTTTCCATCATGCACAGACCACCCTTCCCTGCCTGATCACCGTAAGAATAAAATAACATAACACAGTCCTCTTTTCCATAGTACAGGGACCACCCTCCCCACCCAATCACTAAAGAAAATCAAAACCGATTCCTGTTTCCATAGTGTAGTGTCCCCCCACCCCCACCCCAGTAAGTAGTAACCCACCACCCTGCATCCTCCCCCATCAAGACCCATGCTGGTGACTGGCACAGCCCTCCTCACCCTGCCATGGCCAGCTGCTGACTGATTGGTACCCGAGCACGTACAGTAAATAGTATGCACTCATTGGTTGTCGAGATAATCAGTTTTGTTTTTCTTACAGTGATCGGGCAAGGAAGAGGGGTCCCTGCACTATGGGAAAGGGGATCAGTTATGTTATTTTATTCTTACAGTGATTGGGCGGGGAGGGGGGTCCCTGAACTATGGAACATGGGATCAGGTTATGATATTTTCTTCTTACATAGAAACATAGACATCGAAGGCAGATAAGGACCCGCAAGGCCCATCCTGTTTGCCCATTTTTTCTACCTTATGAATGTTTATTTATTTATTGGATCATCGGTTTACAGACCTTTGAGTCATAGACTCATTTACAAAGGCACCTCATCAAGAGAGCAATACATCATAGCAAACAAACATTACAGTACAAAATGCTTAGATTAAAAAAGTAACCAGGGTTACAGGCATTCACTGGTGGTACACGCTTGGTGATAGGTAGATCACAGTAGTCATAATATAGATACATGAGTACCACGTCAGGTAGCAACCAGAGATATTTTATTACATTAGTCAGCAGATGTTGCATAAGACCCCAGGTATATACAGCAAAAGTAGACAGGGCAGACCCACCTCAGGGGTGAAGGTAAGGGGCAGGTGGGGGATTATGTGCAGTTGGAGCAGCGAGTGCTTGTCAGATGGCTTCTGAGGGAGACCTTGAAAGGGCCAAGCTTAGTGGAGTCAGCTATATTGGCTGGGAGGGAACTGAACCAGGAGGAAGCACAATAGCAAAAGGATCTCTGGGCCATAGAGGTCCTTACCCTGGGGACAGTAAGGGAGGTTTTGACAGTGCTACGGGTAGAGACTGAGGGGAGGCACACTGTAGGGAGGTGGTGACCTCAGGGGGGGAGATCCCTAGCAGGGTCTTTTTTACAAGAAGGCAGGTTTGGAAATGGAGTATTTCTTCAAGGTTGAGCAAGTTGGTGGTGAAGTACAGCAGGCATGTATGGGTGCACCTAGGGGCTCCCTGCATTAGCCTGCAGGCCTTGTTTTTAGAGGGCTGGATTCTTGCAAGTGCAGTGTTGTCAGCTGCAGCATAGCTAGGCAGCCCATAGTCAATTAGCGACAGGACAGAGGAGATGATTGCCAATCTAAGGGCCTCTTGTGGTAGGCAGTCCCTATGGCGGTATAACAGTCCAATCCTGACATTGGTGGCAGCAGAAAAGGACATTGATATGGGAATGGAAGAGTGCGAATCAAAGGTAATGCCCAGATACTTGTAGAAGGAAACATGCTCAGTGGGGTTTAAGTGTGCTAGGCAGTATCTCGAGAGGGGCACCACTGGCTTTGCTTTGGCGATGTGAGAAGAGCATAGTTTTGGTCTTTTTTAGGTTCAGGACTAGCCTTCGAGATATGAACCAATGCTCAGCTCTATCAAAAGCTTGTTGGAGGGTGGACTGGAGTGTGTTGGGATTGGGGTCAGCGGCAAAGAGCACAGAGTCATCCACGTAGAGGAGGCTCTTACTTGGGCAGGCCAAGGGGAGGGAATTGAGGTACAGACTGAAAAGGAGAGGGCCTAAAATGGAGCCCTGGGGAACCCCAGAGTGGACATGTCATGTGTCAGATAGGGTGCTATTGATTTTTACACACTGAGTTCTGGCAGAGAGGTAGCTGGTGAACCATGCAAGGGGGCCGGAGGAGAAACCAAGGCATCTGAGAGAGTCAAGCAGGACAGGATGGCAAACCGTGTCAAAGCCCTTGGAGAGGTCAATGAACACGGCACCAGCAGGACTTCCGGCATCAAGAGCAGAGTGCAGGAAGTTGGAGAATTCAAGTAGCATGGTTGTGGTGCTGTGACCTGCATGAAAGCCATGCTGTTCAGGGCACAGGATATTGTTCATGGCCAGGTATTCAGCAAGCTAGTTGGCAACTACTTTTTCAAGGGCCTTAGAGAGTGAGGGGAGGATGGAGATAGGTCGATAGTTACCCGGGGTCGCTCGATTGCTGCTCTTTAGGATGGGAGTGATGATGGCGACTTTCCATGTGCTGGGGAACTGCTCCAGGCACAGAGAGTGGTTGAGCAGCTCGGTAAGTGGGACCAGGATAGCATCCAACATCAGACGAAGTAGCCTACTGTCCAGTAGGCCGGTGCCAGGGTTGTTACTACTAGCGGCTTTTTGCAGAAGGGGTCTAGCCTGCAATGGGGAGATGGTACGTAGGTAGAAAGGAGGTCTCTGGAGAGTGGGCAGGTGGACTACTGGGATGGGGTCAAAGAAGTTACTGGGCAGGACCGAACTCAGGTCTGAGAAAGTGTGGTTTAGGCAGTCTGCAATGCCAAGGGGGTCAGAGCAGACAGTTCCATTAAAGGAGAGTTGAGAGGGGGGTGGTGAGCGGGATTTCCCATTCAGCTCCTTTACATTATCCCAAGTTTCTAGCTGACCCCCAGGAGGAGACAAGAGCAGATTGGTAGTACTGGGCTTTGGCCTGTCGAATGGCCCAAGTACACTTATTGCTCTCAACGTTGTATGCTTCCTTATCAGCTGGCTTGCCAGATTCCATGGCAATGTGCCATAGGTTGTCTCTCATTTTAAGTTTGTGAAGCAGGAAGGGGGTAACCCAGGACATGTTTTGGTTTTGGTGCGATTTCTAATGAAGGGAGCATAGAGGTCGCAGGCAGTGTTAAAAGTGCTAGTGAAAAAATCCAATGCCTCATCTATGGACAGTGCAAGCCTGTTTGGGGACCAATCCAGTTGTGAGAGGTACAGTTTAAGGCAACGCAGGCCACCTGGGAGTAGGCGACGTCGCTGGGTGGTTTGTGGTGCAGGTTTGCTGTTGGCAGTGGACCAAGAGAATACAACCGGGGAATGTGCCATAGGCCTATACTCTGTCAATGGCCTATATTCATACTCATCTTTATTGCTCCATACTCTGTATGATTGCTCACCCACATTTATTCTATGTATGTACTGTATGAATGTCTATGTTTTATTCTGACGTGGAGCCTTTGGAAATGAGTCTATGACTCAAAGGGTTGTAATTCTGATTTCCTAAATAAATAACTAAATAAATAAATGCCTGTCCCATGCCTGTTTGAAGCCCTGCACTGTATTCATATCCACCACTTCCTGAGGTAGGCCATTCCATGCATCAACCCCCTTTCTGTGAAAAAGAATGTCTTCACATTCCCCCTTAATTGGCCTCCTTCTAATCTCATGCTGTGTCCTCTTGTCCTGCTATTTTTCTTATATTAAAACATGTTAAGACTCTTTCACCTTGTTAATGCCCTTAAGATGTTTGAATGTTTCGATCATATCACCTCTTTCCCTCCATTGCTCTAGGGTATACATATTGAGCTCCGTTAATCTGTCCTCATATGTTTTCTGATGCAGTCCCTGCATCATTTTGGTTGCCCTTCTCTGGAATGCCTCCATTTTGTTAATGTCTTTGTGCAAGTGCAGCCTCCAGTGCTGCATGCAGTACTTCAGATGGGGCCTAACTAGTGTCTTGTAAAGAGGGATTATTACCTCCCTCTAACAACTTGTGATACCCCTACTAATACACCTCAACATCCCTCTAGCCTTACCTACTGCTTTAGTGGTCTGATTGGATGATTTCAGGTCATCTGTTATGATGATGCCCAAGTCTCTTTCTTCCCTTGTGACTGCCAGCAACTCCCCTCCCAACCTATAGGTGGCTTCAGGGTTTCTCTTCCTATGTGCAGGATCTTGTACTTCTTTGCATTAAACCCCAGTTGCCCCTCTTCTGGCCATTTTGCCAGTTTATCCAGATCTCTTCTCATTCTGCATTCTTACCATGATCAGGTGGGGGGTCCCTGCACTATGGAAAATGGGATTGGTGCATATCATTTACTTTCTTACAGTGCTCAGGGCTGGAGTGGGGGGCTGGCCTGGTGCATTCCACTGGGTGCAGCTATGCAAATGAGCCCATAATTGGCATGCAAATGGCCTCTGTGCATTGCGCATGCTCAATGTGCTCATTTGCAAGTTCTGGCTGAATATCGCCCATGGGGGCTGCAGCTCATTCAAGTATGTGCTACACATCCCCTATCGGCAGTCTTCAGCCCTGCACCATGGATGCGCCATGTCATACATGATGGCCTCTTACTATGCATCACGCATCCAGGGTACAATATTCAAACAGAATACATGATCTGTTCCCATTGTCCATTCTGTTTGAATATCGCAACAGAGCCGGCCGACACAACTTATTTGCCCGATGCACCATTTTGCATGCAAATCCGACTGACTCTAAATATGGGGCCCTCAGACAATAAGTTGGCTGTGGCCATATCTGGTATAATAGCAGAGAACAAGATCCTGAGAATGAGGCTAGAACATTTGGAAAATGGAGCCCACTAGGCAAATCAGAGGCCGATCGGGATCACAGAAGAGAAGGAGGGGGAACAATCCTATTGCAGAAATCACTAAGGGTGGACGTTTCAGGTGATATTTACAAAACACATTGTGTTAATCTCAGGGGGCACCCAGCAAACCCCAATCAGCCAACAACCTTCTTAATTACCACCCGTGACCCTCATATTAAAGAGCCAGTGGATCAAAAAACAGCAGACAGGAAACTATTACAAATTTAAAGAAGCAGACAGTTGTAATTTATTTCTGTAGTACTTTCTTTTCTTGTGATCATTAGGAAGTTTTCCATGTAATAGTATTTTAATTACCGACCAACAATTTTTCCCATAGGGAAACCCAGTTATAATTTGCCATTATAACAGGAAACATGCGCTCAGTTTCCCTCGGACCACGCATGCGCCAGTCCCTGGTCTCTTTTTCCTTGTGACATTTCCTGAAGCAGCTCCATATGGCAGCAGACTTCACCACCCCTAGCAGTCTGTGGTAAGTTGATTTTTCATTAAAAAAAAGTTTTTCTCCACTGACCTTTAAGGGGGGGGGTGGGGATTTTCAAACATAAGCCATTTTTTTCCCCACCTCTTCATAGTGGAAGGATGCTACAGCTCCACAATTGCCACTGGGCAGTAAGTTGAACTATGAAAAAATAGAACTTTTCAGGCAACTTCTTTTAGAGCATCTCCACTTCTTTTTGTGTCTTAAACAAGTGGAGCACTGAAACCTGGCATACTGCGGACTGCGTAGAATCCCGACTGGTCCGCAGCTGCCTGAACACCAATCTGATTGCTTATTTTATTTTGTGTAATTGCTGAGGCAAAATTGCGCACTCCAGCAGTTATATAAAATCAAATATGGGGCGGTTGCGTAAATCTCGATTTTACACACACCCGCTTTGTGGGATGCATTTCATAAACCATTTATGTAGCATCCCACAACTCAGGTGAGTGTAAAATCTCGTTACACACACCACCCCATATATTATTCTCTATATGCTGGATATGTGGAATAGCATTCTGCGTGGTAGCTGATATATTTAGTTCAGTTCCTCCCACTACATCATCACCACTGTGTCCTCACTGACTGTGACATCACAGGTGACTCACCTGGCAGTTATTGAGTGGCTCTTCCTGAGGAGCTGTAATGTCAAAGTCAGTGAGGTCATAATGCCGATGATGTATGGCAAAGAACATAGCTAGATATGTCAGCTGCCAAGCAGAGTGCTGTTTGACACATCACAACTACTAACATCAGGTAAAAAAAATTCTAATTAAAAAAAAAGATGTCCGATATAAAAGGTAATAGCTGACCGCTTTTAAAAATGAATATTAATTTTAGGCAGTACACAAACTCTTTCAGAACAACATTCTGCTTATGGTGAAATGACAAGGTCGACTATATATGGAGGATGGTGCGCTGTTTTATCTGTTCCCAGACTTAAGTTTCGCCACACGGCAGCTCAGCAAAAGTTTCAAGGCAGTGTGGGCAAGGCTGAGAGCACTGGCAATACTTCATGCCCTGCTTTTCCCTGCCAAGTTTCATACCCACTATTCAGGTAAGACTTCCCATTTCACTGACCCCATCAAAGAAGGGAAAAGATTGGACAGAATAAAGGCAGACTTTGCAGAGAACCAACATACCCCTGAATCAAACAGGAAAGACTGAGCAGTGTCATATATACTGTATTAATTCTGGCTCTATAGTGTTAAACAGACTTGCTAACCATTTCTAGCTTAGTAGTCACCATCTGCTGTATTTTTAATTTTAATACTGTGTGATTATTTCAATGTTCACAGTGCCAATAAATAGAATCAAATGTACGGTAAATGATGGAAGGTTTGATACCTTTTATTGGACCAACAAGTATCTTGTACAAAGATGGAATTATACACAAGCTTTTGGGGCCTCACAGGTCCCTTCTTCAGGTGAATAGCACAACTGAGCAACATAAGCAGTATATATATATCCACTGTGGAGCAATTTAAAAAATAGCAGGAAATGAAGTAGTAAAGAGATAAAGGGGGATTAAAGATAAAAAGTCTATATACGATGCAAAGTAAAGAAATGAGTGAGAGAAAATGAGGAGGTGGTACTAGTCAGTAGGAGATGAAAGGAAGCTAGAAGGGGGAAAAAACAAAGGACCAGACAGGAACAGAGATAAAAAAAGGTCTGAAATCAGAGGTGGGCTTGTAAGGGTAGAATGGACAGGAGATGCCTAAGAAATGCATGGAAGTCAACATTAGAGGAAACAAAAGAGCAAAGGCCAGATAAAACAGAGTGTGAGGTAGTGTAAACAATAGGTGTGAAAACAATCAGTGAGTTGACAGGACTGAGCTGAAGAGTTTGTGGGAGAGGCATGGAGGAAGTAAAGTACAAGCGGAAAAAAACAGATTAGGTAGGAACTAAGAAAAAAACAGTAACTAGAGAAATACAGACCAAAGAATGAAAAATAATGTAATGATTTAGTCCACAATAAAAAGAGAATTACAGTTGACTATATGAATCCAATGTCCCGATTCAGTCCAGAAATGTTAGATTTAAACTGTTTAATATATTTCAATGGGCGGGGTGACTGGCCCCTGCCTACATGGAAACAGTCATATGCCCTGGGTGTGAGTCAGCGACGGTACTGGGCGACGAGTCAGTGCCAACACCCAGCCACCGCTGGGTGTCAGTCTACAGCACGCCACACTATCCCCCCTCCCCAAGGAAGAAGAGCTGTCTATGGACATTCAATCATTCCTCACCCCTGCCGACCCCCGAACAACCAAAGTCTGTTCCCAAACCCAGGTTGCTGGCATGGCGCAAGGTGTGGCTTCCAGCACCTCAACCCTCAGCACCACCGAGCTGTCTTCAGCTACAACTTTTTCAAGGATTTTTGTAAAGAGAGGAAGATTAGACACTTGGTTATAGTTTGCGGGATCATCCAGATGTTTTTTTCTATATACATTTTTGTTTTCTCCCTTTATTACCCCCCGACCCATGGAGAAGCATGCACATGCCAGGCACCAGCTCGGTTCCTTCTTCCCCACCCCTGGAATTATTGCCACCACTCCCCCTCACCTATACTTCTCACTGACCTCCACCCGGTGGGAATGGAACTACAGGAGGAGGGGGACAACTACCCCCGGGAGGGGAGAGCTACCTACCGCAACTCAATCCTGCACCAACCGCCCCATGCTGGCTCCCCAGTGACCCAAGGTCATTTTTAAACCTGGGTCGCCAGCGTAGAGTGAGGTAAAGTGTCCAGTGCCTCAGCCCTCAGTGCCATCGGGCCGGCTTGGATCATCCAGATTTAAGTTTGAGTATTTAAGAATAGGCCTAACAATAGCAGATATCAGAACAAATGGAACAATTCCCGTGACAATAGATTCATTTATTATACCCACAGTGCTGTCCATTAAAGCTGGAAGACAGGGAAAGAACATGCAAGCAGGCAGGGGGTCAAGAACACAGGTAACCTATTCAGTGAAGTTACAAACTTCAACACAGTGTCACAGGAAACTTCAAATAAACTGAAACTGAGCCTCCTTTAAACAAAGGGAGATTTGCACCATTGATTTAACGTTAAACCTGCACAATACCTAATCTAATATTCAAAATCCTATCTAGAAAGTAGTTAGCTAAAAGCTGACATCCTTCCTGGGACGAGGATCTAGATTGTGTCTAACTGGAATAGACATCATATTTCCAGCATGTTCAGACATAGGAGTCAAATAATAAGTACATTTGGAAGTTTGCATACTCCGTTTACACAGCAAGGTATGGTCTCTAAAAATCGGTTTGTCAGTTTGTAATCCTGAATTCCTCCAAAGCCTTTACAGCCTGCGTTTTCTCTGCTAGAGTTGGGGAAAGTTGTTGGAAAAGAGAGCATCAGAGCTCATTCCCAGCTGATTACTCTAACCTCTGGGCTATACTGCCAGCTCCATATGAAGCAGCATAGGATTAGGAGTGCTTTATTTATTTAGTTTTTGTTGACCGAGTAAGCGCACTAGACAAATCCTGCCTATTTTCAGGCATGACCCGAGGGAGGGGGATACAGATGAATACCAACTAACCTTGAACCAGATTAAGCTGTTGGTGGTATTTTTAGTGAATTATTCGACAATATGCTATAGCTTAATTGTTACTCTGCACTCTAAACCCAGTATTTTCAATTGTAATGCTTTTCATTTTAAAAATGAATAAAAATAAAAAACAACAAAAAAGTTTTTAGAATCAGTCACTTCTGCCCATGAGTCTAGAAAAGCTCTGTATTCTGGATTTTCTGCCAGCTTTACCTGAAAGTAAAATCTGTAGGCTCCTCCTTTTGGAATCGGGGTGCCTTGGTAGAACTTACGTGTGTGTGTGTGTGTGTGTGTGTGTGTGTGTGTGTGTGTTTTACCTGGCAGTTGAGAGGTTAGACTCTGTGAATGCACAGTACTGGTTCTTGTCTTTTCCTACGGGGAAGGTGACACAGGAACAGTGACCACTCTTTCAATTTAATTCACTGAGTCACATTTTTGGCATTGAATAACTGTTTCACAAACCCGGAGAGCATCAGAGTACCCAGGAGCTATTAGTCAATTCAGTAAGTCAACAAATGACTGCCATACTGGGGACTGGTGCAAGCACAGAGAGGTGACTAACCTCGATAACCAGACACCCAAGAAAATATGCTGCACGCCATCCAATTCAGGATGAGCACTCTTATGTAACCCCCTTGTTCCCAGGGGTTATAAGTGTAACCCCTAGGTGGTGCTATCCCAAGGGCTACTACCCCATGCCTACTTGGCTAGTAGCAGGTTAAGGGGGCTGGGTAATGAAACAGGTGCCTCCACCCAGAGGTCAGGGTTGTTAGTGGTCAAGTTAACCTGGGCACATCCCTCCGGGACACTGTAACCCCCCCCCTCGCTTTCCCTTCTAGTGGCCTGAACCATATACAAATATACAATAATTACTTTCACAATGACCCTTATTCACCAGGCAATTACCCAAACTGTTTGCATTTACCACCAGGGTTGGTTCCTCTAGCTTGACCCTGTGGACCCCCTGTAAAACAAGGTTAAGCACAACAAATAGCAACAGCACAATACTTTTGGCACAGACTGGAACCACAGTCAGGTTAAATGCAAACAAAGTTAAATCTGATTTATTCAGGGGACTTGAACAAGGGAGGGGCGTAATCAGGTTGATTTGCTTAAAAGCTGTATTAATCAGGCAGTTATGCATGCAGTTCAGAGTCCCTACACAGTCACACACTCTGGGTACCCATGTAGGAAAATGGTGGGCTAGCCAGGAACATTGCAGCTGGCTGGGGCCCGGTGATGGAAGAAAGCAACATGCACAACACACACTGTTTGTAATCCGGAGCCAGAGGACTCAGCATGTGAAAGAAAAGGCAACAAGACAATCAGATACAAAATCACACATGCCCCCACAATGCAAAACATCATGGACTGCATATGCAAATCACCAAAGAATAGACAAGGCATACTGATGAGTCCTGGTAGGACGAAACATATGTCTATGTCTTCTGTTGGCACCCTTTGCAAACTATGTGAGAGGCCTTTCGGCACCATGCATTTCTGCTTAAAGTTGAACCAGCATAATATTCTGTGGTGATTTGCATATGCAGCCCATGATGCTTTGCATTGTGGGGGCATGTGTGATTTTGTATTTCTTTGAAACTTGCCTTCCCGGCCAAATGCCCTTTGGGGTAACCATTGCCTCAGTGCTTGTACACAGAGGTTCTTTGTCTTTCAAGACAATCAGATGACAACACTTTAAGATTTAGCTGTTGTTGCAGGGAGCTACCCTGATGTTTACTCACAATACTCAATACTGCATACAGGCAGGATGAAATCGAGACTGCAGGCTGTTGAGCTGGAGTGCCCGGAGAAGCAGGGCCCACACAAATCACCAAGGCATTGTTCCTGTTCAAGGCATTGAACAGGGGGGCTGATCCCCAAGCCGGTCTCTCGTCAATGACTTTCTCTGCATAGCAGGTATTCTAGCTGGGAAAGTATAGCAGGGCCCAGGCAAATAGAAATGGATATGGATTCAGACCATGAAGCTGTATACAGCCTCCAGCGAGCAAAACACAGTTCAGACACACAGTGGGGAACCAAATCACGACCCACTATAAGCACATAGCACATTCACATGTAAGGAAATTCCACTGTACCAGGCAAATGGCTCTCCAGTCGTAATTTCAGAGCCTCTGCACGATCTGGGAGTTCAGAGGTAGCTGGATGTCCTTACAAGCCGATCACATTAAGCAAATCTTCGATCTTCTTCAGGTTAAAACCTGGTCACACTTCAGTGGCTTAATTCGCTCTCCAAATTCGGATTCAGTCCCCAAAAAAACCAAGTTCCCTCTTAGAATCAGCAGGCAGGCATGTAGGCCAAACAAAGGCCTTTCCACAGTTCTCCCACACTAATCCACTATGGATTGCTGTTCAAACTATCCCAAGGTGTTACTTCTTCACTTCCCAACTCAGATCTAACTCAAACTGCAAGCAGTGTGGGACTTTCCCCAAGATCCAAAAGGTTTGGTTGGCTGATCTGTCATTCTCAACAAGAGCTCCCCCTCCAGGTTATTGTAGGTGCCAAAAGCCCAAAACTACAACTACTAGAAGTTTTGGCCACACCAAGCCCCTGTAGGCAGGCTCCATTTTAGAGTCCCAAATGTACTGATTTGCCCATTCTGCAGTCCAAGACCAAGATGATGGATACAAAGAGAGCTGTCCATGCTGCAAAGAAGGCAGGTTAGAACAAACTGCAATGTTATTACTACTCTAACAAATGATCAGCAAATAAGTACATCTTCCAACAGAGCTCCCTCTCAGATTAATTATGACTGCAATCCAGGCAGCTCTTAAAGAGACAGTACACAGAGGCCATACAGGCACTCTCTGGCAATACATTTAAACTGCTAAAATGCAGAACACCAGCCTGGCAGTGAGCATTTAGGCAAGCTCAAGGAAGACTTTTCGGGAACCCCCATTTGTAGGGGCTTACACCCTTCCCTGCCTGGAGAAAACTTGGTGTCCGTGTCAAGTCTGTACCATCACAATATCAAAAATGCAATATAAACGAGACATATATATCATTAGCTTGTTACATCAGTATACCTTCCAATATACTTCACATTACTACAGCCATATTGACAATACATATGCATGTTTCATACAGGTAATGCTGATTCCACTATGATTAACACATTAATAACATCACAATACTGCTTCAGGTAATAACTTCTTGCACATTAAACAATGTAAGAGGGGGGCACTTCCCTATCAGCTAACTTGAGGCTGGATGGGACAGGGGCACCATGGTGAGAAGGAAAAACAAGTAACCTGGAATTGGCCGTCAAGCTCAATTTGGGCAGTGAGCTTGGTGAGACATAAACCCCTTTGTGAACCACATTGAGAGGCAAATCCACTGGCCTCCCCGGGGAATCATAACTAAAACATAGTACTGGCTTGACAGCTCGGCCAGTCTTTCTGGGGGGAGAAGCCACAGTCTCTGTACTTTCAGCACTAACGTCGGAGCTTTCATCACTTGTTATGGGTGCCTCTGCATGGATGGGAATGTCCAAACTGGGAGCACTGTCAGTTCCTTGCTCTGTAGGCTCTGTCTCCACAACACTCGGCTCATTTAGAGAAGGTTCTGGCACAGTTAGGCTTTGTGGCACTGAAGGGGGGCTTTCAGCACTCTCATATTGTTGTTCAAGTTCTGGTGTGTCACCAGGGAGACTCATACCATCAGCCTCTTCTTCAGGAAATTCACACAGTTTCATAAAACACAGAGAGTCCGCAAACCTCAGATGTGATGCATTGCACATCACTTTCAGGGAGCATTGGCTCCAAGGACGAAGCTGGGGTGTTAGGCAGTCCAGAAAGCCCAACTTCATCCCCACAATTAGTCATAGGGTTAGCTCAAAACAGCTGACTCTGTTCATAGGAGGGGTAATAGGCATTGTCACACTCACTATCGTCAGAAGTGGACTGACAGTCACTATCATTCTGGGCCTGCTGCGGAGGAAACCTTAACTCTGTAACTACTCGGGTAGATTGACTCTGTCTCTTTTTTTGCAGCAGCACAAGTCACCGGCCCAGGGGAGGCAATGTCAGCTGGCTCAGCTTCAATAATAACTTGGCCGATTAGCAGCAAGTGGTTACGGTGCATGATCTTGACAGCTTTGGAGTTATTCTCTGGGCGTATCTTGTATACTGGTAGATCATTCAACTTTTCAACTACTACATGAGGAAGATGGTGCCACCTACCAGCAATTTTGTGCTTGCCATGTAGTCCCAAATTGCATAACAATACATGGTCTCTGGGCTGTAGCTCTTGAACGTTTACTTTCTTGTCGTGCCTCTCTTTGTTGGTGAGATTTCTTTTAGCAGCCACTGTCTGGGCCAGTTGATATGCATGGTTCAATTGAGCTTTCAGTTTCTGTACATACTGCAGGTAGTTTTCAGCTCAGACCCCGTCTGGAGAGACCCCAAAACAGACATCAATTGGCAGGCGGGCCTCCCTCCCAAACATGAGGCAGTAGGGGGAGAACCCAGTAGCATAATTTTTGGTGCAATTGTATGCGTGTACTAAGGTGCCAATCTGCTGGCTCCACTCATGCTTGTCTTTTAGGTGGAGGGTGCCCAGCATGTCTAGAAGGGTGCGGTTAAAACATTCTGGTTTAGGGTCCCCCTGCAGGTGATAGGGGGTGGTTCTTGACTTCCGCACCCCCCACAGAGAGAGCATTTCTTTGATTTGCTGACTTTCAAAGTCTCTGCCTTGGTCAGAGTGGATTCGCTGGGGGGGCACCATAGTGGACAAATAAATTTTCCACTAGCACCTTGGCCACAGTAGAGGCCTTTTGATCTTTAGTTGGAAACGCTTGTGCATACCATGTAAAATGTTTCGTAACCACTAACACATTGCCAATATTCCACTGATCAGGTTCTAAACACAAAAAGTCTATGCAGACCAGTTCCATGGGGGTACTGGTAGTAATATTAACAAGGAGGGCAGCCCTCTGAGGCAGGGCTTTCCTTTGCAGGCAATGACTGCAGGTCTTTACGTGGTGCTCAACATTGGCCCTCATCTTGGGCCAGTAGAATCAGGATCGTACCAGGTCGAGAGTTCTGCCAATACCGAGGTGCCCCATGTGATTGTGGAGGGACCTCAGTACCAAAGATTTAAAGGCCGTGGACAGGACCAATTGCTGCTTGTCTACTTGACCACTGCGATCCACTGTCTCTCTGTATTACAACTTGATTGTGTAACTTCAACCTGGGGCCTTTTTTAAACAATAGGGCAGTTCACAAGTCAGGGGAACGCAACTGGGACACATCTTTCCCAACACGCAGGGCATCAAGTGCTGGCTGAATCATAGGATCTTGGGATTGAGCCCACTGGATGTTGTCATTGTCAAACTGAAGTAGTGCACTAATATCTAGAGCAGAGAAATGGCAATAGGCAGCCAGTATGCAGGTATCAGGAGGGCCCAAGCAATCTACTAAACAGTTCACTGTGTCCGTAGACATCTGTTCATCACCATCAAACTTTTGGCACAATGCTCGGATATCAGGTTCAGACAACCTGACCCAATCACTCTTGGAGACTGGCCTTCGTGACAGGGCGTCAGCATCAATATGCTTTGGTCCTGGCCTGTATTTGACAGCATAATCATAGGTTAATAAAGCAGAGAGCCACTGGTGCCCAGTGGCATCCAACTTAGCTGACATCTGTACATAGGTTAACGGGTTATTGTCGGTCTTCACCAATATCTTTGCCCCATAGAGGTACTCATGAAACTGGTCAATAATGGCCCATTTTAGGGCAAGGAACTCCAGCTTGTGCACAGGATAGCTTCATTCTAATGGGGTCAAGCTCCTGCTGGCAAAAGCCACTGGTCTCAAACCATCCTCATGGTCTTGATACAGCATAGGTCCTAGGCCCTGCAGACTAGCATCCATATGCAGCACATAGGACTTGGTAGGGTCAGCATAGGTGAGGAAGGGGGCATGGGTGAGCTGGTATATGACTTTGTGGAAGGCTGCTTCACATTCAGGTGTTCGGCGGGGCCCAAAATGTTCACCTGTTCGGAAGTATATTTTCGCAGGTTCTTTGACAGCCCCTTTCTTGTATTTGCAGTTGGTAGGGGGATAACCCTGGGTGAGATTCAGGAGCGGGTGAATCACCTTGGAATAGTCTTTTATGAACCTGTGGTAGTAGCCACAAAACCCCAGGAAACGTTGTAGTTCTTTCAGCTTATGGGGCTGGGGCCAAGTAGTCAGTGATTCGACCTTACTGGGATTGGTCTCTATCCCTTCTGCAGATACTATGTGCCCCACATACTTCACGGAGGTTTGACAAAACTGACACTTATCAATGGACAGCTTGAGGCCGAAGTCTTCCAATCAGTCTAGGACTTTAATCAGTCGGGCCTCATGCTCCTCTAATGTGCGTCTGAACACAATGACATCATCTTGGTACACTAGGCATTCCAGCAAGTTCATATCTCCCACCGCACGTTCCATCAGTCGCTGAAAGGTGGCCAGGGCACTCAAAATCCCCTGTGGCATTCTCAGGAATTCGTAGAACCCTAAAGGACAGATGAAGGCCATTTTCTCATGGTCCTCCGTGGCCATCGGAATCTGGTAATATCTGCTGCAAAGATCCAATACTGAGAACCATCTGCTCCCATTCAAGCAATCCAGGGCATCTTGTATAAGGGGCATGGTGTATTGATCTTGGACGGTCCTCCGGTTCAGGGTTCGATAATCAACACACATCCTCATCGACCCATTCTTCTTATGCACAACCACAATGGGAGAGGCATATGGGCTCCTTGATTCCTGTATCATGCCAGCAGCGAGCATTTCCTGCAGGTGTCTCCTCACATCATCTATGTCTGCTGGGATGAGGTGTCGGGATCTCTCTCGAAATGGCCAGTCATCATGCAGGCGTATATGATGCTCTGCACCCTGGACACCTCCCAAGTCCCATTCTTTTAATGAAAACACTTGGTCTCTCTGGGTGAGTTTCTTGCTAATTCTAGCCTTCCATTCAGCTGACAGCGGGGAATCAACAAAGTCAAATAAGTCCAGGGTCACTCTCCCCTTTTGCCAGAGTACTTGTTATTGGGTAATACAGCAGTATCTGTGCAGTGTACTGTAGCTAGAGTGCACCCTCTGTTCATCCGGACCTCCCGATCTGACACATTTCGAATCTGGACCATCACTCATCGTGCATAGGCATGGGCACGGGCAGGCAAGATGCTGGGTTTAACCAATAATCCTTCTGGCAATTTTCCATCATCTGGTGCATCCAACATTAATATTTTGTTCTTTACATTTCTCTTTAGGCGGACTTCTCCATGGATTGTGCACTGGGCGTTGGGGGGCCGGGGGCCAATACCAATGAGTCAAGTTCCTTTATCCACACTATCCCCACTGGCTCATCTGGGTCCTCTTCATTGGGTTTCTGTTGTAAGTCATATGCCATTTTTATGACTGTGGGCAGAGCCTATAGGAGTATTGCATGTACAAAAGGAGTGATGTCATGTTTTCTGTCCGTGGAACTGACTGAAGGTGTAAATAGTCTCCTCCACCTTACCCTCCTCAAGAAATGTTTTCTGCCCTAAAAAAAAAAATACGCTTTCATGTTAGTCAATGGTTGCAGGGTACTATTTTCTTTCTCAAATGGGTGGTATAAGAACCGGAACCTGAGTAGTGGGAGGCAGCATTGTTTTCCGGGGGAAGTAAGGTCCACCCCACCTCCACCCAAGAAGCTCCAAAAGATCCATCCTACCTCTTTTTTATTCATGTGGGAGGGGCATGAGGTAGATCTATCATGCTGAAAGAAGACTCACATGTTTGGGATGTGGACCAAGGAACAGAACAACAAGTCTGGAGTCCCTGCATTTTGTTATGGACTAGAACAGAAGATACTTAAAATGCCTTCAAACTGACTTAAAAACCCTTGGAACAAATGATTATCAGAGTCACCTGGTGTCTCAAAGGGAAAGACTAAGAAGTGTCTAAAAACTAAGGAAAATAGATAGCTTTCAGGTATTTCTTAAACATTTATATACTAAAAACAAAGTTCAGCTTTTGGGATTAACAGTATTTGTTTACCATATTCTATCTATCTATATATATAGTTTGTCTTTTTAGTAGCTTTAAAATCTTGAAAGCATTGCTGTTACTAATGCATTTAGAAATACATTTTTTAAATTGTCTTTACAGATACCCTTGAAAGCATTGGTGTTACTAATGCATTTAGAAATACATTTTTTTAATTGTCTTTACAGATAAATCATACATGTTCATGTGACGGCACATTTTGTGATGAAGTGTATTTTTCTTTTTAAAGGAGTAGTCCACCCAGAATGTGCTAAAAACATATGTTATGTAGAGTGTTTTGATATGTATGTTAAATCCTAGTGTGTCCTTCCCTTTGTCTGCTATTAAGAGTTTTTCCTAAATTAGCTTGCCAGCTGTATAGTAGTTTTACGACCCCTGGGGATCTACATAAAAAAGAGTTTTATTGGCTTTCTTTCTCCTACTATGCCCCCTGTCTCATGTGACAGTGATGTAGCCACGCCCTTAGATTTAGCATGTGTACTGCTTTAAAATTAGTTTAGCAGCAGAAGAGCCTTATAACTGTTCTTATCCAGGGAGCACAAATGTCAACAGTTAGTTTAGCAGATACCTGAGAGCAAGCTAACTGGGGTTTCTGTAAGACAACAGCTAATAAATAGCTCTAATTCACTATTTTTGTTTTCTCTGTGCATCAGGTCTAGCTAGCAGGAGTGTTTTTAACATCAAAAACACAAATAATGAATTAAAGCTATTTAGCAGCTGTTTTCTTACAGAAACTCTAGTTAGATAGCTTTATACATGTATTACTATCAGTTTTGAGTTCTCACTTCAATCCAGTGTTTTGTTTCTGCCTATGCTGTTAGAGGAATTTTTCTAATTTTCCCTGGGTGTTTTATGATGTCTGGGAGCTGTCATTCAAGTTTGTTTTATTGCATCTTCTCCAAGTTAGTCTTCAGAGCGTAACCTTTGGTTTGATGTCTAATAGCTCCTGTAGCAGGCCAGTGTCTTGTTACAGAGTCTTGCTTAGCCACAGCAAAGAAAAAACACTGCAGCCAGGATTCACAGTGCTATACAATATACTATAGAAAGTTACATGTTTAAACACACACACACACACACACACACACACACACATACATCAAACACACACCCCAAGCAGAATATAGCTGGATAAGTTACCAGTATTTAGGAAACTTGTCATACTTACCCAGAGTCTGGCAATGTGAATCCTGGCTGTGACTGAATGATAATGACCACATTTGCTTCACTTGCAAATAGGTAGGCATTTGTGTCTAATTTCTGTTTGATTTACTGTAGGTTACGCATAGAATCTGAAAAATCCATAACATGCTGTATTGTGATTCAATGAACTGATAAATGGAGATTTTGGTTTCTTTTACAATTAATTTTTCCTGACCATGGATATACTAAAACAAAAATTTCTCAACAAAATGTTTTTAAATAAAGAGTTTAACTCACAGCAGCAGAAGAAGCATGTTGGCATTAAAAGCTTAGTGGCAGGGGGGCGCTGTTGAGCAGCCACGAGGGAGGAAGCAAGTCATTAGAGCTCCGTATAGTTTTCAAATCTTTTCATTAATACTCACTATTTGGGAAGTTATCCGTCTAAACGTTCTACACCGTGGTACTCGCTTCAGTCTTCTGTTGGATCTAATGGGGAAGACCAAAGGTTTTACGGCCACTCAGCAAGACTTTTTTCACCCGAAAAACAAGAGAGGGGGTGGGCCTCCTCAGAGCAGTGAGGCAAGGGATGAGAGTTCTGATGACCCCAAGGAGGTGTCTCTGGGGACGGTCAATTTAACACTTCAACAGTTGCTCAGAACGGTCCAAGATTTGGACCGTAAATTCGACTCGTTGACCCCCAGGGTAGTAGCACTGGAGACTAGGGCAGAACTCGCACAGCAGTCCATGAGAAAAATGGAATGGAATCTCAATAAAACAATGGATGTTACGACTAAGCTCATTGGAGATAATACAGCACTCTGCCGCCGGATTGAGAGGCTCTAGAATCAAGCGAGGGAATGTAATATAAGAATCCTGGGCTTGCCGGAGATGGAGGAGGGAGAGGATCCCTTGGAGTTCATTTGAACTTTTTTGCCTGAATTACTGGGATTTAGTGAAGATGAGCTGCAACTCGTACTGGAAAGGGCCTTTTGTCTCACCCCCTGCAGAGCACTACAGGGACCAAACAGCCCCAGAACACTCGTGGTAATTTGCTCTGGCATGGGGGATTGGGACCACATCATGGCAGTGGCTAGATGGAGGAGATCTATTAAATATGGAGATGCGACCCTTTCAATTTACCCGGACTTACCATATGAGACCAGGCAGCGTAGAAAATCGTACGATGGAATTCATAGTTGCCTCAGAAGTCTAAGGGTTCTTCACCAGCTCCTATTTCCAGCCAGGCTGCGGGTGGAATGGAAGGGCAAAGTTTATCTTTTTAATGATCCAACAGAAGTGGAGAAGATGTTGGAGTTTACACAACGGAAGGAAGCCCAGGAATGCGAGATGGCTGCATCGGAGGGAGAGTGATCTATACATGGACATGTTGTGAACTGTAAAGTACACCATACAAATTTGTTTTTGTACAAGTATATCTATTAGGTTGTTTGGTTTAAAGCACTGTACTATGATAGGGGAGTGGGGAAAAACTGCTCTGGGCATTATACTGCCTCCTTGTTACTGCAACCTGATAGTGCTCGCATGAGACTAAAAATATGGGCTGTATACTATGATTGGCTCTTCTCTTTCTGTTTTACAGTTGCCTGATGGAAGCATCTGCTTTAAATAAACAGCTTCTGTTGCATTTGCTTTAGATAGATATATAAAAAGAGGATACTGGAATTCTAAGCTCTTAAATTTACTGCACATTATGGGCTCTGTGTTATGATGGAGGGATGTACTAGGGGTGTAGAAAATCTGATTTGAAAAGGGAATATATTCCCTCTTTAATAAGGTAATAGGGACATTTATTTAGGTTAAGAATAGTGAGTTATGATAAAAGTGGAGTGTTTTTGTAAATGTGGTCATGTTGCCCTACAGGGGAGGGGTGGGCTGGTTGGTTAGCCCACACTCTGGTGGGCCCAATAGGGCTCAGCTGGGGTTCCTTCTCCCTATGAGGTGATCCATGTGCTGTAGACTAAAGGGACGGATATGAAATTTTATTTTATATGGTTAATTCCCCCTTTGTTGCTGTTATCTACCAAGGGATGGGTGAGACTATATTTGGAAGTGTTTATTGAGTGTATAAGTTTCTGCACCTGTCTGTGTATTAGCTTCTTGTAAGTGTTTTCTTGCATTAAAGCTCAATAAAAATATTATAAAAAAAAAAGCTTAGTGGCATGGATGTAGAGGCACCAGTATTTAAGCATGACTTTGGTAGAGGATTAATTGTGACTGGAGGGGGGGTGAGGGAGGGAGGGAGTCTTAATATGTGTAGCATAATGGTTTTCTGAAACTTCAACCTGCAATGGGTTAGACTCTGCAGCCATCTGCACAGTATATCACTATATGCAGTATAGTATGGGTAAAACCCAGATCACCAGACCAGGACCAGTGCTGTAAAATCTGCACTGGGCACAGCTTGTGCAAATATTGCTGATCCAGTGGATCAAATAAATATGTGCAAATAAATACTCAGCCTCGCCTTGTGCTTCAACCCACCCCAGGAGTGATGTTATTACATGATAACGCACACCCTGTCATGCCTTTATTGCTTAAATATGCCCTTTCTTAATGTACTATACTTTGATTCAGTTAGTGTATGCAAGAGCCTTCGTGTGAACACTCCAGGCTTCTCTTTGACTCCTGATGTCTATTTGCTTTAGCTATTGTGTATTGTTTGAACTGCTTTGGTCTTCCTGATGTGGTGCATGTGTGCCTAAACTGTGTAATCTGTTTATCTACTGCTACCCATGTATCTCCAGTGAATGATTGTTATAACTGTCTGCTCTCCGAGCCATTGTTTTTGAACTTGTTAACTGTGCTGTCTTTGCATTAGTTTCGATGAGGTGTCTTTGTAAATGAGTCTCTGACTCAAAGGTTTGTAAATCTGATATTTTTTTAACTCATTGTATCCTATTGTCACTTAGAATGTTCAGGTGCCCTCTGCCTGCTGCTAGAACACCTGTGTGCCTGAAGGCGTTTTAGATCTGCAGCATTCATACAAACACACTGTGCTTAAACCTACATATCTTAAAAACCATACATCCAATTTTAAAACTGTAAAAAAAAAAGTTTTTCAGGACAAAAAGTTTTTGAAAATGAGTGAGGTTTGGTAATGTCTATTTAACTGGATTTAATGTTGTGTAAGGTTGTTTTCATATTTTAATAAATTCTGATGATTTTATCTAAATATAATTATGCTCTGTTTACTTAGACATGCAAAAATATTAAATTTCTGTAAAATTGTTGATTAAAATTGTTAAAAATATACAATAAATATCTGTCATTGTCTAAATATAAATTTTGCAAGTTTTTTACTATTTTTTTTAGTCAGAAATCAATATCTGAATCTCTTGTTATTACAGTTTGAGTTTTTTGTTCCACTCCACTGGTTGGAATTTTTGCAGTGTTTAATTCTTCTTACACACTGATTTTAGTTTATGAATCTGACTATCGATTTTTTTTGTTTTTCCCCTAGTTTAGTAAGAACATATTTACACATTACCTTAGAAGGACATATCAGGAAGTGATGCAGGAAGGAAGTGGTTTGTGAGGTCAAGTGATGTAAATAGGAAGAACACTGCCAGTGTAGGTCAGTGAGCTGTCACAGGAAATGGATACATGTGTTAGTGCTGGAGGTCTCTCTATGATTAATTGCATATGTGCTGTAGTTAAAATGTGTAATTTCATTGAAATGAACTGTTTTATTTTATTTTTGTAATAAAATCCCATAATAAGTATAGGAAACTGTATTTTATTTGTGCTGTTTGCCTTATCACACTGTAAATGAAGCATGATGTTGTTCATGTAAAGGTTCACAGTCTTTCAGTAAACATCATGTTACATAAATCTGTGTATTATTTAATTTCCTGGCATAGTTTATTTTTTGGGGGTTGTATTATGGGATGGTTTAAGGTGAGGGAATGACTGAAGAATGACGAAGCACTGTGTGTTAGTTGGAGGGGGGTCCTGCATTCATAATACAGGCTCAGATGCACTTCATATGTTCTGGGGAAATGAGAGGGGCTGTATGCATGTAATAATGGTGCTAACAGACACTGTAGCTACATTATGGGTATACGTATAGGATGATGAAATTGCTGAAAAGGCACTAGTAATTTTAGGTATACTGTGTCATGGGGAGGGTGGATGTGCCTGTACCAAGGAATGATGCTCATAGGCACTGCAGTCATTTTAAGTCCATGAATTGGTACCCGTCCTGGGGTATACTCAGTGCTGTAGGGAAGCAGGTGGGGCTGCCTGCACCTGGTAATGGTGTTCATATGCCCGCAGAAACATTGTGGGTACACATACAGGGTGATAACATGGGCACCTGTAAAGGTTGTTACTATGTGCTGTGTCACATGGTTTGCCTGCATGCACATGTGATATGTTGCAACATTCAGTATGGCACACTCTATGGGTGGAAGGAGTGTGGCATGCCTGCACCATGGAGTGATGCTCACTGGTCACATGTGTACTGTGTGCTATGTTTCATTGGAATGGACTGTATAAGTCATACACTGGCACTGATCACATCACAGTGCATCAGAGGTAAGGGATGGTCTGAAGCATTATGAGCACAAGGGACTAAACAAGTGGTTGTGGAGTGATTCGAACTTGAATAGAACATTACAGTGCATCTGAGGGTAGTGTTGGAATGAATCTTGATGTGCACAATGGACTACACCATGGTGACTGAGGAGGGATCCATATCAGTAATGCACGTCACAGAGTGTCAGAGATAAAGGTTGGACTGAAGACTGATGAACAGATGGACTAAATCAGTGACTCTGGTGGGATTTGAACCTGAACAGCACTTTACAGTGCAGTAGAGATTGGGGCTGGACTGACACCAGATCAGTCAATGGACAACACCATTGGCTGTGAAGGGATCTGAACCTGAAATGCACTTCATTGTTCACTACAGTTTGGAGCTCGACGGATGCATGATAAGGAGATAGATTTTACAAGTGGCTGTGGAGGGATTTGAGCCTGAGATTTTACAAGTGGCTATGGAGGGATTTGAGCCTGAAGAATACTTTACAGTGCATCAGAGATTGGGGCTGAACTGATGTCATATGAATTGATGGGCTACACCAGTGGATGTGGAGGGTTTTGAACATCAAATGCACTTCACAGTGCATTATGGGATTGGTATGTACTGATACATGGTAAGTCGATGGACAACACCATCAGCTATGGAGGGATCTGAACCTGAAATGCACTTCACTGTTCACTACAGTTTGGGGCTCGACTGACACATGATAAGGAGACAGATCTTACAAGTGGCTGTGGAGGGATTTGAACCTGAAGAATACTTTACAGTGCATCACAGATTGGGGCTGAACTGATGTCATATGAATTGATGGACGACACCAGTGGATGTAGAGGGTTTTGAACATGAAATGCACTTCACAGTGCATTATGGGATTGGTCTGAACTGATGCATGGTAAGTCGATGGACAACACCATCATTTGAGGAGGGATCTGAACCTGAAATGCACTTCACTGTTCACTACAGTTTGGGGCTCGACTGATGCATGTTAAAGAGCTGGATCTTACAAGTGGCTGTGGAGGGATTTTAACCTGAAGAACACTTTACAGTGCATCAGAGGTCGAGTCTGGACTGACGTCATACGAGTCGATGGACACTAGTGACTGTGGAGGGATTCAAAACTAATTTGGCCTTTACAATGCATCAGAGATTGGGGCTGGACTGATGCCAGATGAGTTGAAGGCAACACCATTATTCTTTCATTTTAAACAATCAGCAACTGCGTATTAGGGAGAAAACTCAAGTGCAGAGCATGAGACAAACATGCTACTGACCCTAACCCACTTATCATCCATAACGCAGGGAGCAACTTGCCACACAGTTTTAACATAGCCATGATCCGAACATAAACTCTTTAAAAAGTAACAAAAGGTGCTGAATTCATGTGACCTCATCTAGTACATGCACAAGAAACACTCTCTCCCATCAGGAATGCCAGCTGGATCCATAAGATGTGATCACACAGGATGACCAGAAATTATCCCAAAATGAACAAAGTAATAACTATGAAAACTTTTATCATAAATAAAATTAAAAACAAATAAAGTAAATACAGATTACAAATCGAGGTTTTGGCACCAAAATGAAGTGACTATTTTAGGATAAGAGCAGCACCTCCATCTTGAAACTAAGTTTCCAGTCACCATGCTCTTCCTGCACCAGTGTGTGCTCTGACTGGTTAATGGAAATAGTGATGTGTACAATAAGTATAGAGCAGGCATGGCAACAGTGAGGAGCAATATGACCAAATGGTGATGCACTACAGAGCTAGGGCAGGTGCAGGTGAGGGCTGCAACCCCTAACTGAAACATCAAACAAAAAAAAAAAATCACTGTACACTCCAGAGCCCAGAGAGCCACTTTCCCTCCAGTGACAGTTGTAAAAAAAATACAAGTCCTTGCTTGAATGCTAAATAAAGATTTAGTCTAACATTTCAGGCACACACATTGAATAGAATAGTGGAAGGCACAACAAAAGATATGCTGCAGGTTCCCTGGTGCTTCACAACCAAGGCTTCATCAGGGATGGTGCCTGCATCTAAGACAATTCCTTTATACCAGTTAAATTCAGAATTGATGATGTCAGAAAATCCAACCAATCACAGAGCTCGATTTTTAAATACAGAAATATTCAGCTCACTTAGTGGTATAAATGGACTAATAGTTATAACAATCATGATATCAGTGACAACATGTTATTGTAGAAAAATACCCCAAAAGACAAAAAAATACACCAAAGTGGTGACAGCCAATCGGATTGCTCAAATAAAAAAAAACATATAAGATATGAAATTAATTATAGTGTCAACCTGATCAGCTTAACATGTTACACTAAAACAAGATGATTTGTTGTTACAATACAAACTAATAGCAGAACGAACATAATACATTTTTCAGCACATGCAAAAATAATACATTTATTTATTTATGTATTAAGGCTTGTTTTCTCAAAACAGCCAATGGAACTATATTATATTAGGTAAAATCAGTAAGGGCACGATGTCCCTATTAGCTGGTACAACTCAATTCATCAAATGTAAACAAATGCTTGAGCTGCACCAAGAGAAAGATATGGACGCCAGTTGGCGTCATCAGGCACTACAGCACATGATTTAGGACGCCATATGGCGTCATCAGGAAAAAGAGGTAGGTTTTTTTATGACGCCATATGGCGTCATCAGGAAGGAATGAGTTAAATAAATAAATATATGTTTATGTTTAAGCCCATGAAACACCCTTATCTAGTTAATGCATTCACAGCCATAGTGGCTCTGCCAGAGCTTGTTACTAAGGCTGGAACTCTTAGGGTCCGTCCAGTCAGTTGCCCTTGTTTCCCATGGCAGAGTTGTGCTAGTCTCCCAAACATGTGGGCATTCATTCCAATTAACAAGGTAACCCCATCTTACAGTTCAGTGGGGGGGGCACACTAGGGCCAGTGTCTCTACTTTCTCCTCTACACCAGTTACAGTTGCAGGAAAAGACAACCAGAGGTGGACATATCCTAGGTAGGGATAAGACTTGTCACTCAGCCCCCACAGATGTAGGCTTTCCAGGCTTTCCAGGGGTTGTAATGGCACATCAGATAAGTGTTTGTCATACCAGTCCTGAAATACAATGGTCACTTGCGACCCACTGTCAAGCACAGCCAGAGTAGGAATACCATTCACAGCCACAGTAGTCTTCATTGAAGGGCCCACTATTCTAGACCAGTCTGGAGGGACAACAGCAGGGGCCTGGACAGATGATTTAGCCACAGAGGGGTTTGAGTTAGGATGGCCAAAGCCTTCACTGCGGTCATTTCGTGCACCCCTTGACCACTGACTCATTTTCCGAAGCTCTCCTGGAAACCAGTTCACCACTTTCTCTAAGTCCTTCTGAGATTGGCATTCCTCTTCATTTGGCCCTCCTTGCCACAATTGTGACAATGACAGGCTCTCAGGGCATCCTTGGGGAAAACATAGCAGGGGATGCTGGAGCATTGACGGGAGATTGTGATCTGACTTCTGCTGGTAGTGTACCATGTCTCTAAAGTTCCTTTAGAGTGGCAGTCAATTCCTCGATCTCAGCCGAGAAGCCACCCTCAGTAGAGGATGCTGAGGGTTCCCCCCACCCCATAATAGTCACGTCCTGACAGAGGCCAGGGTCTCTGTCAGCAGGCGATACCTCAGCGAATGCACCCGGTTGTACTTTTCTGACTTCTTTCAACTCCCGGTTTAGCCCACGGCGGACACTCATAATGGTCTCCATTTCAGAAGGGCCTTCCGTGCCATGATCACTTGGGCTGCACTCACCCCATAATTACAATCTCGCTCTACACCTTCTACCTCCTGGAGTTCTTTTATCAAGTCACAGTAGTCAGGTGGGTTACTTCTCCTATCCTGGAGCCTTAACTGAATGATCTGCAGTTTAGAATGCTTGGCATGTTGCTGTATGTGCCCCAGTCTCACATGGTTCAAATCACTGGCGGGTACCCCACCTTTCCGGTAAGCTTTCTGCAGAGCTCTTTCTAGGCAAGTAACATACGCAGACAAACTTTCCCCCTTCCATTGTTTGGTACCTTGGAATTTCCACATCAAAGTCTCCCCTGACTCAATGCTCCCAAAATTGCCTTCAAGTACAGATAGGTACTTCTGAGCAGATGCATCAGGGTTCGTGGACCTCAAAAATTTAATGGCTTCAAGGGCGGGGCCCCTCAAACTTTCTATGGTTCTTTTCCACTTCTCAGCCTCTGCACACTGTCATTTGGGTACCAAGGGGGCAACATAGACAATCCAGGTCTCCCAGTCATCCTCCTCCTCCTCCTCCTCCTCCTGGGGGTTGGGGAGGGTGCCTGAGAAGATTCTCAGCCTTTGGTAGGAGTCGTGACTAATGACAGGTACAGATATAGGGGCCAGCATTGACATGGGCACAGAAGGTAGGGCAGTAACAGGTGTTCGAGTGGGAGGGGGTGTTGGGGAAGGAACACCCCTAGGTGGCAGAAATAGTTTCTTAATGTCCCTTATGGTTTTCCCTTCCTCCAGCAACAACTTAGCAAATTTCTCCTCAAAAGTCTCAGATAATGGTGGGAGCTCATCCTCCCTAGTCTTTATTGTCTTTTGCTATCACTTTCCAGGTGGCTAGGACCCCTTCTGAGGCAATAGTCTGTGGCAGTTTAGAGCTGTCCTCGAGGTCACTACACTCTACCAAGGCTATGAAAGTTTGGGTGATCAAATCAGCCTGTCGACCCACCACCACAGGGTTTTTTAAACATTCAACTTTGGAGAGTGCTCCCTCTACAGTGTCCTTACTGGTACCCAGGGGAATATCCAGTATAAGCAGAGCATTTTGGGGGTCGATCTCCTGCCCAATACACCTCTCCACCAACTGGTGTATAGCCATTTCTACTGGTGTAGCCATTAATCTTTAACAATAATTTGTAGTTTTTGGCCACTAGAAGGCACAAAATCCCAGCTGTGAGCCTCCAAGATGTAACCCCTATGTGGCACTATCCCAAGGGCTACTACCCCTACCGACTTGGCTAGTAGCAGGTTAAGGGTCCTGGGTAATGAAATGGGTGCCTCCACCCAGAGGCCAAGGTTGTTAGTGGTCAAGCTAACCTGGGCACAGCCTTCCGGGACACTGTAACCCCCGCTCTTTCCCTTCTAGTGGCCTGAACAATATACAGTAATTACTTTCACAATGACCCTTATTCACCAGACAATTACCCACACTGTTTGCACTTACCACCAGGGCTGGTTCCTCTAGCTTGACCCTGGGGACCCCCTGTAAAACAAGGTTAAGCACAGCAAATAGCAACAGTACAATACTTTGGCACAAACTGGAACCACAGTCAGGTTAAATGCAAACAAAGTTAAATCTGATTTATTCAGGGGACTTGAACAAGGGAGAGGCGTAATCAGGTTGATTTGCTTAAAAGCTATATTAATCAGACAGTTATGCATGCAGTTCAGAGTCCTTACACAGTCACACACTCTGGGTAACCAGGTAGGAAAATGGTGGACTAGCCCAGAATGTTGCAGCTGGTTGGGGCTTGGTGATGGAAGAAAGCAACATGCACAACACATACTGTTTGTAATCCGGAGTTGGAGGACTCAGTTCGTGAAAGAAAAGGCAAAAAGACAATCAGATGACAACATTTTTAGATTTAGCTGTTGTTGCAGGTGTAACCCCACTACAAATGGGGGTTCCCAAAAAGTCTTCCTTGAATTTGTCTAAATGCTCACTGCCAGGCTGCTGTCCTGCATTTTAGCAGTTTAAATATGATTACCAGAGCCTGTATAGCCTCTATGTACTGTCTCTTTAAGAGCTGCATTTACAACATAAGTTATCTGAGAGGGAGCTCTGTTGAAAGATGTAACTATTCGTTGAAAATCATTTAAAGTGATAACGATAACGTAGTTTGTCTAACCTGTTTTCTTTGTAGCAAGGACTGTTTTGTTTGTCTCCACTATCTTGGTCCTGGACTGCAAATTGGACCAAACAGTACTGGTGGGACCTAAAATGTACCCAGACTATGGGAGCTGTCTGAATTTAAAATCTGTAGGAACTTTAGTTTGGAGCTTTTTGGCGCCTTTTTTGCAACTGAAGGGGGAGCTCTTGCTTTGACAGACAGTCAAATTAGCCAAACAAATCTTTCGATCTTGGGGAAATCCCGGGCTGCTTGCAGTTTTCAGTTAAATCTGAGCTGGGAGCTGGGAAGTGAACTGAGAGGAGCTGAAGTAATGCTGAGCAGCAATCCTTAGTGGATTCTCATGAGAAAACTGTGAGAGGGCTGAGTTTGGTTTGCATGACTGCCTACTGCTCCTGAGAGGGAGAGAAGATAATTATTTTGGACTAAATCCAAGTTTGCGTGACTAAAGTAAGCTACTGAAGTGGGCCAGGCTCAACCTGAAGAAGACCGAAGATATTGCTGAATGCGATTGGCCTGTCAGGAGTTCCAGCTACCCCTAAGCTCCCGGTGTGTGCAGAGACTTTGCAATTGTGACCGGGGAGCACTTTGCCTGGTACAGTAGAATTCCCGTACATGTAAATGTGCTATGAGCTGCTAGTGGGTTGTGAGTTAATTCCCCACTGTGTGAACTGTGTTCTGCTTGCTGGAAGCTGCATCCAGCCTAAAACGGACTGTACCTGAATTTGTCTCCATGCGGTCTGGGCCTTGCCAGACTGGCCCAGCCAGACTACCCGCTGCACAGAGAAGCCATCGACGAGAGACCTGTCTGGGGATCAGCCCCCTGCTCCACGCTTGAACAGGAATGACACCTCTGCAACTCGTGTGGACCCTGCTTCTCCTGGCATTCCAGATCAACCACCTGGAGTCTCGATTTTCGTCCAGCCTGTGTCCAGTCTTGGGTATCGTGAGTAAATACCAGGGTAGCTCTCTGAAACAACAGCTTAACCTGAGTGTGTCATCTGATTGTCTTGTTTCGTTTCCTTTACGAACTGAGCCCTCTGGCTCCAGATTACAAATATTGTGTACTGTGCATGTTGTGTTTTCCATCACAAGGCCCCAACCAGTTGCAACCCCAGACAACGGTCCTGGCTAGTCCATCTCTTCTCCACCTGGGTACCCAGAGGTGGACTGTGTGGAGGGACTCAAAGCACATGCATAATTGCTTGATTGATATAAGCTTTAAGCTAATTAACCTGATCTTGACCCTCCCTTGTTCAACTCCCCTGAATAAATCAGATCTAACTTTTTCTGCATGTAATCTGACTGTGGTTCCAGTTTGTGCTCAAAGTACTGTACTGTTGCTATTTGCTGTGCATAACCTTGTTTTGCAGGGGGTCCCCAGGGTCGAGCCAGAGGAATCAGCCCTGGTAGTAAGTGTGGGTACTTGTGTGGTATACCAGGAGTATTGTGAAAGTGATTATTGTACAGTGTTCAGGCCACTAGAGGAGAAAGAGGGGGGTTACAGTGTCCCGGAGGGCTGTGCCCAGCTTAGCTTGACTACTACCAACCCTGACCTCTGGGTGGAGGCACCTATTTCAGAACTCAGGCCCCTTAACCTGCTACTAGCCAAGCAGGCAGGGGTAGTAGCCTTTGGGGTAGCACCACCTAGGGGTTACACAGGGAGCTACCCTGATGTTTACTCACGATACCCAATACTGGACACAGGCAGGATGAAATCGAGACTGCAGGCTGTTGAGTTGGAGTGCCCGGAGACGCAGGCCCCACATGAATCACCGAGGTGTCGTTTCTGTTCAAGGCATTGAGCGGGGGGGGGGGGGCTGATCCTCAGGCTGGTCTCTTGTCGATGACTTTCTCTGAGTAGCAGGTATTCTGGCTGGGCCAGTGTAGCAGGGACCAGGCAAATAGAAATGAATACAGATTCAGACCGTAGAGCTGGATACAGCCTCCAGCAAGCAAAACACAGTTCAGACACACAAGTGGGGAACCAAATCACGACCCAATATAAGCACACAGCACATTCACATGTAAGGAAATTCCATTGTACCAGGCAAATGGCTCTCCAGTCGCAATTACAGAGTCTGCACAATGCAGGAGTTCAGAGGTAGCTGGAAGTCCTGACAGGCCAATTGCATCCAGCAAATCTTCGGTCTTCTTCAGGTTAAAGCCTTGTCACAATTCAGTGGCTTAATTCGCTCTCCAAATTTGGATTCAGTCCAAAAAAAAAAAGTTCCCTCTCAGGAACAGCAAGGCAAACTCAGGCCTTTCCACATTTCTCCCACACTAATCCACTATGGACTACTGCTAGAACTATCTCGAGCTGTTACTTCTTCAATTTCCAACTCAGATCTAATTCAAACTGCAAGCAGTGTGGGACTTTCCCCAAGATCCAAAAGGTTAGTTTGGCTGATATGTCTGTCAGTCTCAACAAGGGCTCCCCCTCCAGGTTATTTTAGGTGCCAAAAGCCCAAAACTACAATTACTACAAGTTTTGGCCCCACCAAGCCCCTGTAGGTAGGCTCCAGTTTAGAGTCTCAAATGTACTTATTGGCCCATTCTGCAGTCCAGGACCAAGATGATGGAAACAAACAGAACTGTCCATGCTGCAAAGAAGGCAGGTTAGAACAAACTGCAATACTATTACTACTCTAACAAATGATCAGCAAACAAGTATATCTTCTAACAGACCTCCCTCTCAGATTAATTATGACTGCAATCCAGGCAGCTCTTAAAGAGACAGTACACAGAGGCTATACAAGCACTCTCTGGCAATACATTTAAACTGCTAAAACGCAGAACACCAGCCTGACAGTGAGCATTTAGGCAAGCTCAAGGAAGACTTTTTGGGAACCCCTATTTGTAGGGGAGTTACACAAGAATCCCATTAGAATTACTGGTAGGCAGGGAAGGCAGCTAGTGATTTTCCAGTAATTGGATTTCACTCTGTCTCACCCTCTGTCAGTCTCAGCTGAGAGCTGGAGGGCTGATGTCATTTAGAACTCTCACAGCAGCATAAGCCACTGCCAGCTGTTGTGAGAGAGGGAGATAGAATTCTGTAGTGAGTTGGTGGCTGGAGTCTGCAGAGTGTAGCTGCAGATCGAGCAGCAGCAGCTTTGTTACAGAGCTGCAGTGTTCCTGTTCATTTTTCTTTCTCGCCCTAGTGAAGTTCAGTAATCTTCCAGCTTGGTTAAGTGGTGGAAACTGTCTCCATGGATTTTCTGTGTTTCATTCCAGGAGGGATAGAGTAGGCTGCCAGGATGTTAGGGGCAATCCCCTTGATCCTACCAGGACATTTTGTGAAACTGCCTTGTGTACATCTCCTGTGAGTACTTTTGTTTGGTGTGAAACTGCCCAGTTGGTACCTGCATTTTAAGGGTGGATTCTCTGGCAGAGGGACCCTGTCACCCTAAACAGTTTAAAAGTTGGCTGTCCTCTGTGGAGTCCAGTATGTGATCATCCAAGTAAACAGAACGTTTACCTTTGACACCCCTGTAGTGTCCTGTGAGGATGTTAAGTGTGAAATACATTTCTAGACAGCATCTTCAATTTTGGTACAGTGTGAGGTGTATTCACCAGAGGGATAGCTGAGTATGAACTTGGAAACAAATGGTGGGAGACCCCCCATCTGGAGTGACCAGTTTAGCACTCCGGGTTCTGAAGGGCACCTTTGTTCTTTTCTGTCAGTGCACGTGGCCAATGCATGAACAAAGTTCTACCCCAGTGAGTGAGTTTTCTCCAGTTCTACCCCAGCGAGTGGGTTTTCTCCAGTTTACCCCAGGTATGTGGGTTCTGCGAGTGTGGAGCCTGTAGTGCTCTTTTATGGTCTGTGTGCCACACCTTATCCTATGCCATATGGGAAGTGACCAAGTACTGGCCGTGTGTGCCATTTCCAGGAAGAAAGTGTATGTTCTACAGGTGGCTAGTCCACACGTTTCTACAGTCTTCCTATGCTATATGGGAAATTTGGAGTTTTATACCTCAGATGTCTGCATTTACTGTGTGTGCAACTCTGGGGGGTCCATCTTCGCTTTGTGTTATTCTTACTGTGTTTATGGAACAAAGCCACACTCTACAATCCCAGCCTGGTTTGGACATTAATGTTATTGCTTCCTGTGTGTGGAGTTACTTGGGTACACCTGTCGCAGAAATGCAAACCTAGCATAGCCCTGAGCAAATGTTTTCTCCCTTGGACCTGGGTTGTGGCCATGGTATTGGTCCAGTCAGTTGTGTGCCAGGTAGTAGCCGCACTTGGTTTGTGGGTTTTTTTTTGTTTTTTTTTTTATGTCTACTCTATCTGGAATATCCCACCTTGTCTAATGGTGGCAAATCAATGTAACCCCAACCCCTCTCTTTTCCCCTAGACTATGGGAGGTGTGCCGACTAGTTAAATGAGGGGCCAGTGGGGGGGGGGTTACCTACACTTATTTATTTATTTTTAACATGGCACTCTTTCTCTCTCCTTCTGCAGAGCGGGTAGCAAGTCATCCAGCCGCCGGCACCCACACCCCCGGATCTGGTCTGGCCAGTGACATGCTGTCCTCCACACAGGCCAGCATACAGAGTCCCTCCCCCCCCTCGGGGGACCAGGATCCTGATACCTGGGTGCACCCCTGTGGTCTGAGAGTGCAGCACACGACCATCAGCCGCCACAACCGCCCTGCAATTTTCCCCCCCTCAGAGCCGGTCGTGCAATGGCATCTGCGCACTTATGTGCTGACGCCCACCGCGCTCCAGCCCTCAACTGTGCCTGCTACCAGGAGTGCCCCTGGCCTCTGCCAGTTGCCGCTGCAGAGTGATGCAATCCACTTGCCCACCCCAGAGGAAGGAGAGCAGTCGCGGGACACTCAATCCTCCCTCTCCCCTGCCAACTCCCGACCACCTGAGTCTGCTCCCGAACCTGGGTTGCCAGCATGGCGCAAGGTGTGGTGTCCAGCGCCTCAACCCTGCTGGCTGGCAATGTAGCCTAGAGGTTAGAGGAATGAGGTATGAACAATCTTGATACATCCAGCAGACCAGACTTGAGTTTGATTCTCACAACCTCCACTTGCATACTGTGTGACTCTGAGCAAGTCACTTAACTGCCCAGTGCTCCCAGGTCGCCTCTGAAAACAGGCACTTGTGCCTAGTGGGCCTTACCTGGTTACCAAAAGACTAAAAAAAAAACTCAGTGCCACTGGGCTGGCAGCACTCTTATTTATGTTCAGCCTGCACAATAGTCGCAGGCACTTTTATTGCACTCTCACCATCAGTGCATTTCTGATGCATAATTTATGATGACTGTCTAATATCTTTTTTTTCTTGATATTCTGGACTCTCTTCCTCCTCAAATTAATTTCTGTCTAGATAACTTAAGATGCATGGCTATCCCTTTGCCGATCCTCTGGGAGGTGGCAAAATTGGAAGCATATGGGAGATCACATTACAGCACGGTGTCTAAAGCACAAAACCCTCTAAACTTTCTGTCTTTTCTTGAGGTGCATACAGTATATGCCTGCTATAGTATGAAAACAAAATAATTAAGGTAAGGTTAATAATATGCTCATGGCTGTGGAATATTAAAATCCTCGTGAAATTTTTTTTTTTTTTTTACTTTTGGCTAGGATTATTGTTTTGTATTATTGGTTCTGTAAACACTTTCACAAATTGTACCTTTAGCAGAAAAGTTATGGCTTTGTAATTGGCTCACTCTATGAAATCAGGTGCTGTACCTTTAAATTTACGAGTTCATTTAAACTGCATTTTATCCTCCATGAACCCGTCCCGTGGTGGAGACTCATGGGAGTCGAAGGGCTGAGGCAGTGGTGAGAGGCTAGTTAACATGTTCTACCACTTTCCACTTTAAAGTTGATTTTTTTTTTTACTTGCTCTTTTAGTCCCCGGGATCCAGTCGGGCTTCCCCCGACCCATCTCGCTCCGCGATCCACCGGTCAGGCACCCCCATGTAGCTGTGGTGAGCCCTCCAGGCAGGGATGGGGATGGGGTGGAGGGAACCCCCATATCTTTCATGTCTCGTCAGGCCCCCCATTGTGGCCTCGCGGGCTGAGCATTCAAGGGCGCCTCTTCTGTCAGCAGAGCTCAGCCGGCTCTGATTTTTTCCCCTAATGCCCCCAGGTTGTGGTTGCACCGTGATGTCAAGGCATGTGTCAACATCCTACCATGCACCCCCCCCCCCAATAGAGCTGCAAGCTGTTGTACCTCCAACTTCCACCAGAGGTCAGAACAGCACCAAGCCTCATCCCGCAAGGAGAAGCAAGCTGCTTGTCGGGTGCTCAAGCTTCCCCTCTGCAGCCGACCCTCCAGCTCCCTTGGCTCATTCCTGAACCCGGGTCACTGGTGCTGCATAGAATAGCGTTACTGCTGTGCTGGCGGGCTGGCTGCTGTTGTTTTTAAGCTGCACTGTACACTGAGCAAACAGTATAAGCCTGCATCTATTTGCACAGACAGTGAGAGTGCAGTAAAAGAGCCTGTAGCTACCGTGCAGGCTAAATGGTAATATGAGTGTGCAGCCTGAATTCAATTAAGGCTGATGGTGTGCAACACATTTTTTCGGGATGGCTATCAATTATTATTATTTTTTTTTTAATATATTCTCTGTTTATGCCCCCTTACTCACTGCTCCGGACCCTATCCTCAAGAATCCCTAGGCTGTGCGCGCTCCCATAGGTCCTCCCCAGGTATCTCCATTCTGGTTCCTGTCAGCACTGCCCCATCCTGCCTCGGTTTGCCCCCCTGGGTGGGGAGAAGAGGGACCCCTTATAGTCCCCTCCAGTCCATTTAGCGTGTGTTGGGTATGCTGCGTAGGCCCATCCTGAAGCCTGGTTGTGGATTTCTCTCGGGCAGCCGGGTCCCATCTCCAGGCATCCGTTGCCGGGTTTTTCCATTTTTCTGGTGCTGCCCCTCCCCTACGGATGCCGAGGTGCTTGGAGAGCCAAGGGGCGGGGTACGAAGTAACATGTTGTTGTCCTGGCTCTTGGACAACATCCTCCCTCCCTTCCTCCCTGTTCATTGCATCCCACTGTACCTCCAACGGTGGTCACCCAGGTGGTGGTAGAGCAGCGGAACAGGTATCCCTCCCTCCCCAGAGAAGGAGAGCAGCCTGTGAGCATGCAATCCTTCTCCCCCCAGCCGGCCCTCCAGCTACCAGAGTCCGCTCCCGAACCCGGGCAGCTGGCATCACAAGTGGTAGTCCTACCGCTGCACCAGCATGCTATCAATTATTTGAGTTATTGGTGTCATCTGAGGTGTGGTATTGGGGACTGACCAGCAGGAGGAGCAGGTGGAGAGAATGAGTTGAAGAAATGTGCTTGAAAAAGTGCACTTAATGCTCCCATCTGCTTCTGCATTTCACATTGAGATTTCTTTATCATCTCCTCTTGGGAATTTATCAGCTCCACTAGGCCTGAGGAGTTAAGCTGCTGATCAATACTCATATGTTTGTGAAAACTTTGCTGGTTATAAGTATCCTGTTATCACTGCTATATCTTCTTCCATCTCTCACCCTTTTAAATACTCTTTCAGCACTGTACCTTCTAGGATAAAAATTCTAGCCCAGGTCATCCTGTTGGAGCATCTCAGAGACGTTCAAGGGCCTGAGTTAATTCACAGATGGATTTGGAGCAGGATTGTTGTTTTGCTTCTTTCCTTGTTTATTGATATACTTGGGGACCAAAAATTCATTACCTTTTATGGTCAAAGCTCCAAAGTGGGACACTCCCAATTTTGACAGGTTTTCCTTTCCTCTGTAGGGTGGTTCTCTGAGTTTGGGTAATCTCCAGTGGTGCCACTGCCTGTTCTTATGTTTATATAACATGTACTTGCTGTCCATTTTTTTTGTATTTCTTTTTTTATAGTGCTATTTTTCTTTTGTTAAAAACCAAAACAAAATGACACAGGTAAAACACAGACAATCATCATGGTTACAAGTATGTACAGAGTCCATATACAGTGTGAATTGCTATATACAGCAAAGGAGGTTATACATAAATCTCTACCCCTGCAGTCCCCCCCAACCCCTCCCCCAATTCCTTTGTTCCCCAAATTTAGGGACAAAAGTCCTGATCTACTGCCATCTGATAAATAATCCATCTCTGCCATCTAATCCGAAATTGTTGTTCCTTATCCTTCATTTTAGCTATTAAACTTTCCATTTTATAAATGTTTACCAGGATGTCTCTGTATTCCTGTATAGTAGGGACCCTCTGAGTCATCCACCGTCTTGTGATAGCTTTTTTTTGCAGCTATAAGGTAGATCAAGAGGAGTGTTTTGGACCAAGAGGGAGTATTTTCTGGATAAATATGCAACAAGAACATTTCTACTGTAACATATCTTTTTGCAAAGACATCCAAAATGACACAAGAACGGGGCAGTTCCACATTATGCGACCCAAATCAGCTAAAGAGCCACACAACCCCTCTGGCATTTCCCATCGCTTTCTGGTAAGTATTTAATAAGCCTTGCATGTGATCTGAAATATCTATAATGACATTTCTACGAAAATTCCCCTCCATATATTTACAGAGGTCATTTTGACTGCTGCTAAAGCCAACTCCTCCCATTGTTCCCCTGACATCTTCAAACCAAGGTCTCTATTCCAACTCAGTCGTACCAAGTCCGTTGACTCAGAGGTTGAGTCTTCCATGATTTCATACAGGGATCCTATTAAGTGGTTCCAGTGATTCCCATGAATGTGATCCATGCACAGTCTGAGTTGGGGGGGGGGGGTTGGACATATAATCTTGGCCTGGATCGCTCTACTTCATAAAATATAATTTCTGACTTGGAAATACCTAAATAAATCGGAGCTTGGAATGTTGTATTTAAGGGTTAGTTCATCGAACGGCAGAACACCGGATCACCCCAAGAACTGGAATATATGTTCCAGTCCCAGACAGCGCCACTTTGTAAAAGTCAGGTTAGATTTAGAGGGGAAGAAACAAATCATCCCCTGAAATAATTTTACAATATTCATATGTGGTAAGGAAAGTTTTTGATTTCTGAATTTTAAACCAGATTTTAGAACCTGTGCCGTTATATTTGAGAAGTCTTTTAATGGCAGGGATTGCCCTTGTGAAGAAAACAATATTTTTTTAATGTCATGAAGATCATTAATATGAAACTCTAATGTCTTCCATTGTGTAACACAGCTTCAGGATAGCCACAGTAAGTGAAGGCGCAAAAAAGCAGCCTCTGCATACAGGTGCAGATTTGGCAAGTTTGTTCCCCCTTGTTTTAAAGACAATTTTAATAAACTCAGCCATATTCGGTGGCAGCTATGTTCCCAAATAAAGCCTGAAATCATGTTGTCCTGTGACTTAAATAGAAATGCTGATGGAAAAAAAGGAACATTTTGAAACAGGTATAATAGAAGGGGAGGGCTATTCATACGAATTGCTTCTATTCTTTGAAAGAAAGAGGTAATTTCCCCCATCTCTTTAAGTCTTTCTGAATCACCTTTGTTACTGGTTCATAATTCAATATATCCAAAACTCCCACGTCCAAAGAAATATGGATTCCCAGGTATTTGGCTTTGGTGGATTCCCATTTTAGGGGGAGAGCTTGCTTTAATGAATTAGGAGGAGTATAATTGTAGTTGAAGAAACTCTGTACTAAGGAAAGTTGCTATAAGTGGATCACCCCCCCCCCCCCATTGAAGGCCCTAATGAAAAACCGTGATAAGGCCTGGAAAAAATACAAGCTCTCCTCCCAACCCGCTGACCTGGTGAGCTACAAAACTCTCAGAAACAGGTGTAAGCTGGCCATCAAAATGGCAAAAAGAGAATACGTCACGCAACTTCAGAAAAAGAATCTAGGGAACCCTAGACTATTTTGGGCCCACATTAATGGGTTACTAAAAGGAAGTGGCAAGTCCGAACTTGGCCTCATTGAGGTCAACGGACAACTAATACAAGACAACCCCCATATCGCTATGTCACTTAACTACCACTTCACTAACTTAGACTCTTACAAGGCTGGGCTACCGCCCCTCTACTCTGACCCTAACACGAGGTCACTTCCTAACCTCGACTGCCCAACCTTCCATCTCAGACTGGTCAAACCAAAAGAAGTACTTTCACTTCTAATGACACTTAAAACTTCCGGTTCTGGGGGACCCGATGGGATTCACCCCAGGCTGCTGAAGGAAGGGGCCCCGTCCCTGGTCAGACCCCTGACCTGGCTCTTTAATCGATCTCTAAAAGAGGATGAAGTCCCTGAACAATGGAAACAGGCCCATGTGGTCCCCATCCATAAGGGGGGCCATCGGGTGTCCATCAGCAATTACAAGCCAATCTCCCTGCTCTGCATCCTGGCAATGTTACAGGAGAGGCTGATCAATGGGCAACTCCGAGATTACCTGGAGTACTATCAACTTCTGGCACCCTCCCAGCACGGCTTCAGAACCCAGCATGGGACGGACACTGCCCTTATCAAATTCTCGACGGACGTACTCAGAAATCTGGATAAGGGGGCCCCTACTGGTGCGGTCTTCATTGATCTATCCAAGGCCTAAGACCTGGTCAATCACAATCTGCTATTGACTAAGTTGGGCAATGTACCACAATACGCATAGGGGTTGTATACAGACCCCCTTCTCAGGGGGAGGAAATGGACAGGGAAATGATAGAAAGTATACTTAGAATGGCAGAAAAAGGGGAAATATTGCTGATGGGTGATCTGATATGCCAGATGTTAACTGGAGTGCAGTTGCAGCTGCCACTTCAAAGAGTGCAGTTATTCTAGATGCCCTACAGGGCATGCCTTAGACAACTAATACTGGAGCCCACTGAGAGGGAGCAATATTAGACTTGATTTCTCAAATGGAGATGGAGAGAGGATCACAGATGTAGAAGTGGGTAGCCATCTGGGAACTAGCTACCACTCGAACAGTATGGTTCACAATAAACACAGCAATAGAGTCAAGCCACACAAAGACAAAAGTACTGGACTTTAGGAGGGCTGACTTTGCATAAATGGGTGAGTGCCTAAGGAATGCACTAGCAAATGAGCAGGAAGGAGGGGTGGAAGAACAATGGGAATAATAAAACTGCCATCACAGAGGTAACTGAGCCTTTGTGAGAGCAAATAAACAAAACAAGACGATGTAAGAAACCACACTATGGTTCTCAAAGGAAGTGGCAGTGAAGGTTCAAGAGAAAGAGAGCATTCAGGAAGTATAAGGAATCGCAAGGAGCAGGACAGAGAACTGTATCAGTTAAAGCAAAAGGAGGCTGGGAAGGCAGTCAGAACAGCAAAGGCCCAAACCGAGGAAAAGATAGCCAACTCAGTTAAGAAGGGGATAAAACCTTTTATAGGTACATCAGGGAGCAAAGGAAGACCAAGGGAGGGATAGTGAGGCTTAATAAAGGGGAGAGAGGGTGGGCAGAGGGAGACTGTGAAAAGGCAGAGATACTAAACAAATATTTTTGCTCAGTATTTACAAATGAAGAGGGGGAGGTACATAAAACAAACAGTAGTAACACTCTTGATACAGAAGTTGATACCAGCCCATTTACAGTAGAAAGGGTTCTGAAAGAACTCTTAAAACTGAAGGTGAACAAAGCAATGGGGCTTGATGGGATTCATCCCAGAATTCTAAGAGCTAAGGGTAGAACTAGTGACACCACTGACTACCCTTTTTAACAAATCATGGGATGATGGGGTGGTACCCGAGGACTGGAAGAGGGCAGATGTGATTCCCCTTCACAAAAGTGGGAGCAAGGCAGAAGCAGGAAACCACAGACCTGTTAGTTTAACCTCAGTGATAGGAAAATGGATGGAATCACTCTGAAGGAAAGAATTGTCGAGTATCTAGAGGCCAGAGGGCACAGGACCCTAGGCATGGATTCAGCGGGAAGATCATGCCAGACAAATCTGATAGATTTCTTTGACTGGGTGACCAAAGTAGTAGATCAGGGAGGGCTTGGACATGGCCTACCTAGACTTTTAGAAGGCATTTGACACAGTCCCACACAAAGATTAATATACAAGTTAGCCAGCCTGGGAGTGGGTCCCAAGATGACAGCCTGGGTAAAGAATTGGCTGGAGAATAGGACACAGAGAGTAATAGTAAATGGAGTCCACTCAGAAGAAAGGAGGGTTACTAGTGGGTACACTTGGGTTCAGTATTAGGACGGTCCTCTTCCAACGCCTTTATAAGCAACATTATGGAAGGACTGAAGGAAAAGTATGTCTCTTTGCAGATGACACTAAGATCTGCAATAGAGTTGATGCACAGGGTGGGTGGAAAGGATGAGAAGGGACTTGGCAAGGTTAGAGGAATGGTCAAATGTATGGGCAGCTTAGATTCAATGCTAAGAAGTGCAAGGTAATGCACCTGGGAAACACAAACCCAGGGAAGAGACACAATGGGGGTGAGATACTAACAACAACAAAAATGGAAAGGGACCTGGGGGTAGTCATATCAGATGACCTAAAGGTGGGCAAGCAATGGAGAGGGCAGCAAGGAGGCTGGGGGGTTACTGGGATGCACAGGGAGAGGCATCACCAGTAGAAAACAGGAAGTTATTATCCCTCTGTACAGACAGCTGGTGAGACCCCATCTGGAGTACTGTGTGCAGTTCTGGAGACCCAATCTCCACAAAGACATAGACAAGATGGAAGCTGTCCAGAGGAGGGCAACTAAAATGGTGCAGGGTCTATACCGGAAGACATATGAAGAGAGACTTAAGGAGCTTAATATGTATAGCCTCGAGGAAAGGAGGGAGAGGGGGGACATGATAGAAACTTTCAAGTACCTCAAGGGAATCAACAAAGTCCAAGAGGGTAGCATCTTTCAAAGAAAGAGGTGTGCAAGAACAAGAGGGCACAATCTGAAGATGGGGGGGTGGTGGTTCAGAGGTAATTTAAGGAAAGTATTTTTTCACAGAGAGGGTTGTGGATGCATGGAACGGCCTTCCGGAGGAGGTTGTGGAGTCAAAATCAGTGGTGGAATTCAAGCATGCATGGGACAGTCATAAGGCAATTCTTGGGGGTGGGGGTAGAAGAAGTAGGCTGCTGGTTAACTAGGATCTGCAGCTTATCCTGTAGGTAGGGAAATGGGCAGACTGGGTGGGCCAAGCGGTCCTTATCTGCCGTCAAATTCTATGTTTCTATGTAGGTCTTGACAGACATTCTCTAAGGTGGTTGGAAAGCTACTTAACTGGTTGCACACAGAGGGTAAAATGGAAAGACTCCATTTCAGAGTCGCTCCCACTAAAAGAGAGAGTGCCGCAGGGGTCAATACTCGGTCCCCTCCTCTTTTCCCTTTTCACCAATGAACTGAGCCTCCACTGTGGGGGGAGCTCGGTGGTCCAGTATGCGGATGATGCCATTATCTATCGACCCTCCACTAATCTGGGAGACCTCAGCCCCTTGCTCCAAGGTGACCCGTGTTCCCTCGAGAACTGGCTTGTTAACAATAGAATGGTCCTTAACACGGATAAGACCAAGGCCATGCTGTTTGGTCCAAGATCCCTGGGACATGATAGAAAACAACACCTACACCTCACCTCCATGTTGGGCACTAGCCTAGAGGTAGTGGCATCACTAAAATACCTTGGCCTCACCCTGGACCAGGGTTTAACCCTCAAGAACCATGTGGACCAAGTTACTAAAACCTTACATGGGAAACTAGGCACCCTCTACTGACTGAAAAACCAGTTGATACCGGAAGCAAGGGTCTCCATCACCACCAGCGTCCTCCTTCCAACAATCACCTATGCGGCCCCAGTAGTCCAAGGAGTAGCAAGGACTGAGATGAACAGACTCCAAGCCCTGTACAATAAGGTGGCGTGGTTCGCTGCCCAGTCAAACCCCAGGAATCACCACTGTGACATGCAATCACAGCTAAATTGGCCCTCTTTGCACGCCCATCTCCAGTACCCTCTGTTATGCCAAACCTTCGAATTAATTAGCCCAACTCCCCCTCCCAGCCTATCTGGACTCATTGCGCTAAAGACTAATCCCTGGCTCCTCCACACAACAGATCGCACTCTCCTAGCTGTCCCCAGAGCAAGAACCAAGGCGGGAGGCAAGTCTTTCGCTCACACTGCACCCACCCTGTGGAACTCCCTCCCTCCCGGGGTGTAGGAAGCACCGTCAATCAAAAGTTTCCACACTAGGCTTAAGGTTCACATGATTGCAACTTCCATATGCTGCTGCTAGGCTCCTGGGACCACCTCACAGTCAACTGAATCCCACAGTCCAGTACTACCCTCAGTGAGTAAATCGAATTATGCAATGTGGCTCACACCCTCCTCTCTCATTCTTCGTGTCTAGTCACATACTCTGATAAACTCCTGTACCCACAACGAATGCATGCTGTTCTCAGCACATGTAACCAGCTGACTGTATAATACTGTACAACTTGTATCATACTGTATAATTTTCATTATCATACTGTGATATTTACCAATGTTATGTAATCCCAGGTCGCCCCTGAAAAAGGGACCTCCGGGGCCCAGTGGGCTTACCCGGTCACCAAAATTTAATAAATAAATAAATAAAAGCACTGCTGTTTTTGTAATGTTTAATTTAAATCCTGCTACCTGTTCAGACTGTTGAAGTATCTTCCACACTGTTGGAATTGATCTGGTTGGTGAGAGGAGTGATAGGAGAAGGTCATTAGCAAAGAGACAAAGCCTATATTCACTTTGATGGAATGGAACACCTTCAAGGTCCGGGGACGAACGCATCGCCAGGGGCTCTATATAGATTGCAAAAAGGAGTGGGGATAATGGGCAACCTTGTCTGGTGCCCTGGAAAAGTGAAAAAGGGGAAGAGACACCTCCACTAATGCGGACATAGGCTTTGGGCATATCATAGATAAGCCTAAGACTTTTGAACAGGGCTTCCGGGAAGTGAAATGCCTGTAGCGTATCCCAGAGAAAGTTCCAGGACATCCTGTCAAATGCCTTGTCTGCATCCAAACTAAGAAAAGCTGCAGGGATTTGTTGTTGTTGTATATATTCTATTAATATTGGGGTTTTCCTTATATTATCAGTCGTGCTTTGGTTTTTTATAAAACCCGCCTGGTCCGAGTGAATTATTGTCGGTAAAATTTGTTCCAGTCTCCTCTCCCAGATAGCCATATAGATTTTATAATCGTTATTTAATAAGGAAATGGGACAATAGGAGGATGGTTCCGTTTTATTTTTATCTGGTTTAGGTATAGCTGAGATCATGGCAAAATCCCATGATGGCAGTGGAGAGGCTCCTCCAGCTAATTCCTGAAACAGTGGATGGAGTCTAGGAAGTAGTTCTGCTTGAAAGCATTTGTACCATTCACTGGGAAAGCTCTCTGGCCCAGGACAGCGTTTAGTGACTTGATTCTTAAGGGCTGCAATGACTTCATCTGCTGTGATCGGGGCTACCAATTTTTGGACTTGTATTTCTGATAAGGCCGGAAGTTTCAACTGTCCCAGAAAATTCTGCTGTTGCTCGGGGGTAGCCCGATCCTCCCTCTTATACAGGTCCCTATAGTAATTTGCAAATATCTGAGGTATGTCATCCTCCCTATGAGTAATTCGTCCTGTTTGAGGGGTTTAATTTTTCATTTTAAGAATGGTAGCTGCCTTTTTTGGGGTTCGCAATTTGCAGACCAATTGTCTCATACCCCCTGCCCCCACCTCATATTCTGATACTTTTAGATGGGTCAATGATTGCTGAAGCCTAACATCTAGTATTCCCTGAATTGTCGCCTTGATGTCCCTAATTTTATTTATTTATTTGAATTTTGTTGACCGGGTAAGACCACTGAGACAATTACAGTCCCTTTTTCAGGGTCGACCCGGGGTCACATATTACAGAGCAGTAAAACAAATATCACAGAACAGTACAGTGCACAGACAGGTAAAATGCAGGACATCAGTAAAGCATCATCAACTCCATGTACAATTGGTATATAGCCATATAGAGCTATGCACAGACATAAATGCTACATAGAATGAGTGCTATGACAAGTGGATACGAGCATGGTGCTATAAATGTATAAAGGGAGAGAGTTAGAGGGAAGGGAAGAGGAGTAGGATAGGGGGCAGGGACTGGAGAAGGAGAGGTGCATCAGCAAAGACAGGAGCAGGAAATAGAGGAAACAAGGGAGACATATAGGCTGGACTTAAATAGAGGAAGAGAGGCACTGTTCAGGACAAGTGGAGGAAGAGAGTTCCAGCTAGAGATAGCAGCAAATGAGAAGGACCTCCTAGTGGAGGTTAGGCGCAGTTTGGGTATATCTAGGAGGGGTAGGGATGCTGAGCGGAGGGTGTGAGGAGTTTGTCTTAAGCTTATCATATCCCTTAAGCAGGGGGGCATGAAATAGTGGGCAAAGTTATAAATAAGGCACATGGAGAAGTACTTGTTTGTTTGTTTGTTTGTTGGATTGTGTTGACCCGGTAAGCCCACTGGGCCTAGAAGTCCCTTTTTCAGGGGCGACCGGGGGGAGGGGGGATACAGATGGTAAGCAACTGAATTTGAACCAGATTAAGCTGTTGGTGGTATTTTTAGTGAATGAGGGAAATTTAGCCAGGAAACCGAGGAAATTCCCCTACTCTTTTCAATAAGTGCCATGGGATCTTTAACATCCACTTGAACTACCATCAATCCAGGCAGATGGGACCTCGATTTAACATCTCATCTGAAAGACGGCACCTCAGAAGTGCAGCAACCCTCTCATGCTGCACTACAGTGTCAGTATTGGGATATTAACCCAAGTGCCAGATGTGGGAACTGAACCCACAGCCCTCTGATCTCCCAGCCTCAGAGGCGAAGGTGCTACCTACTGAGCCACTGACACTGTTATACTGACTTCAATTTAGATTCATAGGTTAACCAGCCCAGAGAGGAGAGGACTTCGCGCAACAGTGCAAACAGCAGTTGGCTCCCGGAGCGAACCTCCCAATCCTATGGTAGGCCTGGGAAAGGAAAGAGAGAGAGAGAGAGAGGAGGAATTAGTAGTCAGCAGCAAAGGGGCTCCATGGGTCAGGAGGGGAGGGAGTGAGTGATGCGGAAGCAATTCTTAGGCTGGTGGCAGAGGTGAGAAACGAGCGAATTCGATAGAGCAACCCAAGCTTCTGGTTCATATTTGACAATGTTGGAGACATGGAGATTAAAAGAGAGTGCAGTGTCCAGGGTGAAGCCCAGATATTTGAAGGACATGACTGTCTCCAGGGTGTCACCCTTGTTTGATATGATATTAAGAGAGGGAGGATCCTTTGTAGAAGGGTGTCGGGAGAACAGCATGCATTTAGTTTTTCTTTGTGTTGAGGACCAGCTGACAACAGCTGAACCAGTCCTCAAGGGAAGCAAAGTCATTGGCAAGATCCCTATTAATTTGGTCAAAATTTAATGAGGAACGATAAATAATGGCATCATCCACATAAAGGTGCACTGAGGCACCACCACAAGAGTGGTGGAGGTCATTAATGAAGAGGGAAAATAGAAGTGGTCCTGAGATGGATCTCTGCAGTACTCCATGTGTTATATGCCTGGGTTCAGAGAAGGAGCTATTCCATTTGACTCTCTGAGAGTGGCAGGATAGGTAGCTTTTAACCCAGTTCCAGGCATTGTTATTCAGACCTAGAGTACTGTATGCAGCTGGTGAGCAGAAGATCATGGATTACCAGATCGAATGCTTTAGTAAGGTCAACAAAAATGGCACCTGTAGCATGGCCCTCATCCTTGGCATGGTATATGTCTGTTGTTACTTTTATTAGAGCAGTTTGGGTGCTGTGATTTCTTCTGAAACCATGCTGATAAGGGGATAGTAGGTTGTGTGATTCAAGGTAGTCTTGGAGGTGGTTGTAGACTATGCACTCCTGTATCTTTGCCAGGTGTCAGAGGAGGGATATAGGTCTATAGTTGTCGACAACAGTATTGGATCCCCCCTTCTGTATAGGTACTACCACTGCTATCTTCCACTTATCAGATACTATGCTGGACAAGAAGGACCGGTTAAAGAGATCTCAGACCGGGCGAGCAAGGGCTGATGCTCCCAACTTGAGAAAGTTTGCTTCTAGAGAGTCATGTCCAGCCGAACTATCAGGATTAAGGTTTAGGGGGAGCTTCTGGACTTCTTTGAGTGTGGCAAGCTTTAGGTGGAACTCCGGACAACCATCAAGGGCCACTTTATAAGATGGGGCTGAGTTAGGGGTGGAGGATTTATGGAAAAGTGAGGTACAGTATATTTGTCAAGATCTGTGAAGAAGTTATTAAATCCTGTTACTATGGATGCAGAGTCAGTGAGGGTAGAGCCATTGGCGAGGACTGAGCTGGGGGTGGAAGCAGTTGTCCCTTTCAATAGCGAGTTAATTTGCTGCCAGAACTTCTTTGTGTTGCAGAGATTTTCCATTTGGAGAGATTTAAAGTGTAAGCACTTGGCCTTGTGAAGGGACTGTTTGCATTTGTTCCTGAGATGTTGGTAGGCTTGCCAGTCAGAGGGTAGGTCACTCTTTTTGTAGGCTCACCAGGCTTTGTCCCTATGGGACATAAGCATCCTAATTTCCCTAGTGAGCCATGGTGCCTTAATACCCTTTGACCTACATTTTTTCAGGGGTGCATTTTGGTTAATTATGTGTGTAAAACTTGTGATGAAGAAGTCTATGGCATAGCCGGCCCAGTGGCACTGAGGGTTGAGGTGCTGGATGCCACACCTCACGCCACGCCAGCGACCTGGGTTTGGGAATGAGCCCAGGCCATTGGGGGTCAGTGGGGGAGGAGAGGATTGAGCGTCCAAGGACTGCTCTCCTCCCCTAGGGAGAGACAAGGGGATTGTTCTGTGCTCATGGCAACACCCAGCGATGGCTGGATGTACCACAGTTGCAGGACCTAATGAAGGGTTTCAACGTTGGGTGGCCGCCTTCTGGATGTGCGTGAGAGCGCGCATGTAATGGGCTGGGTGACAATGCACAGCCCTTGTTGTGGAGGAAAGCTAAGTAAAAAATCCCTCCCTCTCCAGTAGGCGAAGGCGGGGCCAGTGGCATCGGCCCCACATCCACCACTGGGTGCAAGGATGCCAGTTCTGGATCCCCTCCCATAAGGCTACCCCACCAATACTGTAGTTAGGGCACTAGAGGAGTAGCCGGTCCTTCCCCCGAGGACACAGACCCGGGGGCTTGGGTATACCGTGTGGGTAGTGGGGATAGTCCCTGACCAGAACGGTGTGGACCACGCTTCAGACAGGACAGGATAACCCCGATGACTGAGTTGCCCTCGCTGGAGAGAGTCTGAAGGTGGGAGAGTAGAAATAAATTGGAAAAAAAAAAAAAAGATGTCTATGGCATGATTTAAGTTTGGAAGGGCATTAATGGGTGTCCAGTCTGTGTTAGTGATGGAGGTGACAAAGTGGCCTGCGTCAAATTTAGACATGTCATGGACTACACATATCTTGGGAGGGGGTTAGGGTAGTTGTTTCTCCACACACAAAAGGTAGGCGAGTGATCGCTTAGGCAATCAGGGAGTACACCAGCTGCTTTTATCCTCGTTGAGCAGTTTGTAACTATCCAGTCAAGTAATGTATGTTTCACCGATTTAGTGTTGACATGTGTGGGGGCTTGTATGAGCTGGGTAAGGCATGAGTCAGCCAGCGCAGCATGCAGTTTCACAGCATCTGGGTGTAGCCAGTCCTTGTTAAAGCCTCCACAGAGTATGATGTCATGGCCAGGGAGCTTAGCTATGGAATCTAGGAGGGAGGGCAGACTGGAGGCGGCTGTGCTAGGGGGCATGTAGACACACCCAATGGTCAGTCTCTTGACATTTCCAAGTGTTAGAGAGGCAAAGAGTGAGTCAGCTAAAGGTGTGTCCCCACCAGGATTAGGGAGTTCGGTAACATACAGATTAGACCTGAAGTATAGTAGTACACCACCGCCCCTTTTTCCTATTCTGTCTTTTCTAAGACAGCTGTAGCCATGTAAGGCCACCTCATGCTGCTTTATGGCCAACTTGAGCCGGGATTCAGATATACAAAGAACATTCTGTGCCATCTGCATGACCCAGACATCCAGTTCCGCCATCTTAGGACGAATACTGCGGATGTTGAGATGAGCAATTTTTAGTCCCTTAATCTGAGGTATAGACAGTGTAGTGTGTGGAGGAGGAGTAAGACAGGTGGGCCCAGGGTTGGTTTCAATGTTGCCTGCACAAGCAAGCAGGAGGAGGACTGAGAAATGGAGCCCTAGAGAGACACTTGAGGAGAGCATTCCTATTACTGTTAAACCTTGAGGTATGTGGAGGCGCTTGTGGAGCCAGAGCCCCAGTAGAGCGGTGTCCTGTTTTGGGAGATAGGGGATATAAAGGAGCACCAGAGAGAATTCCGGCCATATGAGGCATGGGGGGGGGGAACTGTTCCAGGAGTTGTGATGTGTTGCATCAATGACAAGGTTATTTATGCAGTACCTGAGGAGAATGAGACAAGTCAGGGGCGAGATAGCATATAAATTTTGCATGATGATGTCCTATCCAGGGCATAGTAAGCCAGAGGTAAGGAGCTAGGCCAGTGCTGGGAGGCATCTGTATTATGGGGCAGGTGCTAGGCAATACTGAGCCTGAGGTAGGCAACATTCATACCTGATGATTGGGGCTAGTTTAGGAGGTTAGAGAGTTAAGTTTACAGAGGAGCGGGGATCCGAGGCAGGGGCTACTGCCAAAATAAGCAGCTTAAGAGTGGCTGGAATGGGAGGTGATAGAGCTGAAGGAAGATTGCCAATGAGCAATGGAGGGGTGGGGCTTCATGCATATTTAATAGAGGCCGGGGTAGGGGCAGACACGGTGGGAAGAAAATACAGATTAATAACTGAGCTACGCTTCAGAGAATTTGTGGTTCAATAGTTACAGAGAGCCGTAATCAAAAAGAGAGACAGAAAATCAGTTGACCAATCAGGAAGAAAGCCATAGAAGTCTGCGGCCAATCCGGAGTGTGCTGGAGACCCCTGAGCCAATCGGCATTCCGGAAAAGTCCCGAGGATGTAGAGCAGTCTTACTCTGGCACTGTGGTCCTTTGGGCAGGTGGCGCGGGGTTCGCAGCTGGCTGGCTTATCCAGCCGCTGCAGGCTAGTACAGCAATTTGGCCCTAGTCATGGGCACCCCCTGGCGCTGTGGTCCTTTGGGCGGGTGGCACGGGGTTCGCAGCCGGCTGGCTTATCCAGCCACTGTAGGCTGGTACAACAATCCGTCCCTAGTCACGGGCACCCCTGGTGCTGTGGTCCTTTGGGCAGGTGGCACGGGGTTCGCAGCCAGCTGGCTTATCCAGCCGCTGCAGGCTGGTACAGCGATTCAGCCCTAGTGACGGGCACCCCTGGAATTTTTATTTGAACGTCTCTATCTCCTTCCCTATACATTAATTGGTAATTTTGTAAGGTCTTCATTAGTTCCCTATATTAATTTTCTTGTTTTTTTTTCCTGTGAGATGTATAGGAGATAATTTCCCCCCAATCGTTGCCTTCATGGCATCCCAGCGAATAGCCTCTGGTATTTCAGGGGAGGCATTTTCCCCCCAAAATTGTATGAGTCTGTCTTTCATTTTTTCTACAAATGCTTTATCTTTCAGAATCAGGTAGTTTAATCTCCAAAGTGTATTTTCAGACTGTTTACCCAATTCAAGTTTTAATAATATGGGGTGATAGTCTGACAATAGTTTTGGATGAATGATAATGTCCTATACCATGGTTAAGTGTTCACCGGTGGTAATGTAGTAATCCAGTCTGGAGTAAGTGTGAAAATGACCTGACTGGTAGGTGTATCCTGGAGAGGACGAGAAGAGTTTTCGCCAAATGTCCGTGAAGCCTAAATGCTCTAGCTGCACCCCAAGGTATTTGGCTATACTGGATTGGCTGTGATTTCTAAGATTGGATGAATCTACATTGGGTTGCATAATAATGTTTACATCACCTCCCAGTATTAACTGACCTTTAAGGTGGTCTATGATTTCATCCAAGACATGCCTCAGGATTGGTAGTTTTGTTTGGGGTGGGACATTCACCAGGGTCACCTTCCTGGCATATAGTATACCTTGAATGATCACATAACATCCCTGTTCATCCCTATGTACCTCCCTCACCTCCAATTGTGTGGTTGATGGTACTAAAATGGCTACCCCTCTTTTCCATCCCCTAGGGTGCGAGGACACGTAAACCATATATCTCCCACCCCAACTAAGTTTTTGGTGCTCCAGGTCAGAAAATGTGTCTCCTGTAAAAAGCAGATTTCTACCCTCTGTCTCTTTAAATGTTGCATCAGGGGGGCACGCTTATTTATTGCAATCAGACAATAAGTGTTAGACGCAGCTAACAGCACTAGGAATAACACAACAATAGGATACTGCGCTGTACTGAATACAATCAGACAGTAAGTGTTAGATGCAGCTAACAGCACTAGGGAGAAAACATGACAATAGGGTGCTTAGAGGTACAAAAGAATCAACAAAATACAGTGCAGATAACACAGCCATAGTACTCCAACTAGAGGAGGAGGAGCGGTACAAAAGAACAAGCAAATACAGTGCAACACAATACAACCATAGTACTCCAACCTAGAGGAGGAGCGGTGCAATTAGGTTAGGTACAAGTGCAGGAGGAGGCAAAATGATCTTTGAGGCGGGCATGGAGGTAGCGGTACAAAGTGGCCTGCCTTATGTCCACTGGAAGGGAGTTCCACAGCTTGGGCATGCGATATGTGAAGGCTGCCTGGCCAGCGTTTGTGGACCTGTGTGAGATAGATGAGAGTCTGGTGTCATTATGCCTGAGTGAGTAAGCTGGCAGGGGAGTGGCTGAAAGTGCGGAGTGGAGATGGGGGCCGGGGTCTGAGACCAGAACTTGGTAGTGAAATGGGCACAGTGTATTTGACGGCATTCCTGCAGTGAGGGGAGACCCAGTGAGTGATACAGGACACAGTGATGGGTAGGGTAGGGACAGTCTAGGGCGAAACGACAAAAGGCATGGAAGAGTGGGTCCAGTCTGGCCATAGTGGACTTGGAAGTGGCACTATAGACTACATCCCCATAGTCTATGACTGGCAGGATCCTTTTCTGTACCATAGCATGGCTTAACAGGGCTATGAAGTCCGTTTATATTCTGAGAATATATTTTAACTGGGTGAGTCGTCATTGGTCATGCCTAATGCAGCATCCAATTATGGTTAATACCTGGGATAACACTCTCCCTTTATTTTTATCCTTTAGGCTGGGAACACCTAGGAACCCCCAATCTCTTCACTTTGAGCCCCAGCAGCAGCTTGCCCCAGTCACAGCACAACGTCCATGCATCCTCTGCCTGCAACTACACAAGCCCCACCACAGCAATTCCAGTTGAAGTCCAGTCCTGAACATCTAATGGTACCTCCACCAAACACACTTCCTATCTAATAAAGATAATATATTATATAGTATGTCTTGTCTCCCGTGTCTTTGTAATCTAATTAAACAAACTGTTTTAACTTTCAACCATGTTTGCCAGCTTCAGTTGAAGTAAATTATAAAGATAGTAGAATACCAAAATTCTTGTAGTAAATAAACTATTACAGTAACTTTAACATCAGCTCTATAGCTATTAACTGCCAACTGTGAAGCAACAACTACCTGTCACCTCTGGAAGCTCTCATTCAAGCACCCTAATAAGGGTGAGGTGGGAGCAGAGGTTATCCTGGTCATCAGGTGCGTTAAAAAAAACACCCAAAAATAGAAAAAAAAACACAAAAGGACTCGGAGCTCTATAAGGGATCCGGTCCATGGTTGGTCCCTTGTGGAGTCGCTAGCACTCATTTTTCCCCCTCAGTGGGCCCCTCCACAAAGCATCATCATGCAAACTCTCACACCTTAAACTGTTTATTTGTTTATCCGAGCTCCCCTCAGTAGCTCCATAGTGATACTGGGAGACAAGAACTGAGCGGAAGAGGAGGAAGGGGGGGAGGGAGGCAGGGAGAGAGTCGGGTGAGACAGGAAGAGAGTGTGTGGGGAAGTCATAAAAGGAAGCATGAGGAATGGAACGGTAAAGAGGGGAGAGGAAGGGGGGCAGTGAAAGAAGAAGAGGGGGAAATCATCTTATTAGGTCCAGCCCCCAATATAAATATATAGAAGCTTCATTTCATCTTTCCCCCTCCTTGCATGTAGCACCCAGAAAGAGGCTAATAACTGATAGTTACTTGCATGTGTCCTTTTGCTTTTCAACAGTTCAGGGATGCTTTTTAAATTATATGATGATCCTTTCCATTTGTCTACCTTTCCCCTATGCACATCAGACAGCTTCTTCCTCTTCATAAATAGTAGGTATTATTGCCCCCCCAAACAAATATTCAGCACCCACCAAGGGTGAGTCCAAAGTAAGTCCAAGTTCTTTATAAAAAACACAGCCCGATATTCTCGACTATGCAAGGCTTTGAAGTAGGTCTTTCAGCTCTTCTCCATCACCCCACTCAGCCTAGTCAAGATCCCAGTCTACCCACCCCGAGGGATGGGACACCAGAGAGGCAGGAGGAGAGGATGGGAGCAAGGAGAGCGTAGGGCGGGGAGCCACATACCAGGGCCACCAAGGAGGAAGTCGCAACCATGCTGTCCCCCAGCCAGACACTCAGCCCGTCATCGGAGGATCATTTGTGCCATGTTCTGCACTTCTGTACAATATTGCAGCATTGTTTACTGTAAAAAACTAAAGATCTAGCTTTTTATTCAGATCAGATCCTGATTTAGCTTCAATCACGCTGCTTGGGTGTTTATAATTTCTTCCCTCATCTTGGGCCCCAGCCAGTCCCCCCTCCTCACCCCCCCAACCCCTCCCCACCCTTGATCAGCCAAGTTGGGGAGAGGTATAGTAACAGTAAACGAAAGACTGCCTACTGTAATCATGGCAGCAATGTGGGGTTCCGCAATTGGTTTATTGTCATCAGGATGTCCTCGAGAGAGAGGTCGGACTGTGACTGTGAATCCTCTCTTCCTGGTCCTTGCAGTCTGGCATTTTTCAAATACTGTAGGCCCTGGATCCCCTCTGGTATGATGCCATGTTTAATAAGATCCTCTGCTGCTTCAGTCGCCGTACTGTAGGTGGTTTGACCTGTTGGTAGAAGAACCGTGAGCCTCACTCTGTATGGGGTTCTGAACTTGAGCTGCTTTGCTCTGAGTAGTGGAAACAGGAAAGCATACTCTCTCCTTTGCCGTTGTGTAAACAATGCATAATCATTATCCAACACAAGGCGCTGATTTCCCAACATAATCTTTCCTTTTTTGCCAGGCTTTTCTTAAGATTATGTCTTTCATTTGGTAATTTAAGACTCTTACCATGAAAGATCATGGTCTAACTTCTTTAAATGTTGGTCTGGGCCCCAGTGCCCTGTGTGCCCTCTCAAAGTCCAGCTGAAACTCAGACTTCAGGTTTAATATATGGCAGAACAAGTAGTCCGCGTAGGCCAGTGGGTCCTCCCGCCCTCCCCTCGGGGATTCCAAAAATGCAAATATTCTTTCACCGACCACGATTTTTGGCATCCTCTTGCCTGAAAGTTGTCTGCAGTTGGGCATTTGCAAGGGAGAGGACCGATATTTCCAAGGAGCCTTGGTGAGTGGAGTTAATGCTGATCTGGGTGTCGGCCTCATCTACACTCTGTTGCAGTGAGTCTAAATCTGCTCTAAGTTCTCTGATAGAGTCCTGCATCTCCCCACGGAACTCAGCAATGGTCCAGAGAATGTTGTCCTCAGGAGGTGGGTCGATTTCTTTTTTTCTTTGCTTGGCCTTTAGTTACTTGTATTTTTTTTGCTAATTTCAATGCTTTGGACCATGTTAAGACATGCTGAATTGCAGGAAGGCCACACTATGTCAGTAGGAGCCCGATATGTCTTATCCTGCCAGTTGAAGACGATATGGTACCTGTTCCCACAGGTTATTGCCATAAATTCAGTAAAATACAGTTCGGTGGTGCCTCTCCTCTCAATTTGCTGAAATGATGGTTGTGGTTTCTCAGTTTTATAGAGGCAGATTGTGTTAGACTGTGGAGGAGTCATTTTGCTGTGATGGATCCTACTCCATACCAGAACCAGAAGTCCATTTGGTTTAGTTTGTTTATTTACAAATCTGGAAAAATCCATGAGCATAAAGCCCATTTTCATAGCTGACCGGATATAATTTGTTTGTAATTTGTCACTGTATATGTTGTTATCTGTAATTATATTCAGATCGCACCTCAAAAAGAGACCTATGTCTCAGTGTGCCCACATAATTACCAAAATCCAATAAATAAAAAACACATTTACAAGCCACTCTGTCTCTTGGTCTTTATCCTTGGCTAGCTTGAATCTGTTGTGTTCGGTAAGCTCCACAATACACTGTAACTCTTTAAAGTAATTTCCCTCAGCTGTGGAACCTTCATCTGTCCACAAATACGCATCCTTTACCTCGTAGTAAAAGTCCCTTAGGTTTTGATTTGGCCTGCACCGCACTGTACAGGCTGCCTCTTGGGCTTCCCACAGCATATGGAATTTGTCAATTCTTTTCCTTAATGCTTTGTACAGTACAGTGAGCATTAAACTTTAGAATGCGCTCATTGACACCGAGTTGCTATTTAGTTTAATAAATCCATTTTCAATGAGTTGCTAACTCTAAATTCTGAAATTTCGTATCCAGTATGCAATGAAGGGCAAACCAGTTGTCAACTCTGTGGTGTAATCATTAGTATTAGAAACAGAGAAAACTGGCCAACAACTGATTAACCTTTACTTGTTTATCAGACAACCTGCATTAAAAACCACCACCAACCAAATGAAAATCAGCTCGTACTCAAACTAGCTAACAACTCATTTCCATTAAAGTTTAAGGCTTACTGTAGTACTGTACACCCCTTCCATTGAACCTGTTCTCTTTTTAGGTGGTTCAGTGAACCAAGACATATGTTGTTGTTTTTTTAATTATAGTTTATTGCTTTTAATAAAAACAATTACATATAATTTCTCCTGTTAGAGATCACAAGTACACAGACTAACATGTCCTTAGGATACATCAAATGTAACAGTTAAAATTAGTCTAAACAGTCTGATTTTCGAATTGGGGGTATTACTCAACATGAAAGTCCCGATATGAGCTAAAGAATAAGCTGCACCCCACAAGTCTTATGAGAGGTTATCTCAATCAATTATATTAGTCCCAGATTAGTTTACATAACAACCAGTGCTGTTATGACCCTCTCCCAAACATATGTTACCTTGTGGTAACAAACAGTGATCACTTCTCCAGAAAAACACAACGGGCCAGATATTCAAAAGGGTTGCGCCATGCGCAACAGGGTTGCGCATGCTCAAGTCCTAAATTGCACCATTCTGCGATATTCAGCAGGAGGCAGTTGCGCCACTGAAAACAGGCTGAACAACAGCGCAATGCAAATGAATGCATGCTCAACTGGAGGGGGAGGAACCATGCATAAACTGCACAGCCCGATATTCAGCGGACTGTGCGAAGTTATAAGGCGCAACCCCAACCTGCGCCTGCAGGACTTTGAGCCAAAAAAAACAGAAATCGAGGGCCACCTACAGTGAGCTGCTGTATTGCAGGGCGCAACAGCAGCTGCCACCTGTGGCTGGCCTCAACTCAGTCCCTGTGCCCCCGCAGCCCGCTCGCGGCATAGTGTACCTTCACCAGCCCGATCACGGGCATCAATGTGGCTCCTCCCGCTCACATCCTTGGTGGTCAGTGGGCCGAAATGCCCGATCGCCAGGCGGTATTAATAACTCCCCTCCCGTTCACCTTCCTGGGTGGTCCAGTGGACGAAATGCCCGATCGCGGGCAGAAAGTATGGAACCCCGAACATCCCTTGTGCCCGATCACGGGCAGAAAATAGCGGAACCCCGGTGTCTCCCTTGTGCCCGATCGCGGGCAAGTAAATTGAACCCCCACCCAAACATCTCCTGGTGGTCCAGTGGACCCAAATGCCCAATCGCGGCAGTAAGTAAATTATCTGGACTGTCATAGTACGGTATGGGCTGCACGCCCATTGGCTCTGCTCTGCACCAGTATGCAGAGCCCCACCGGCAGTCAGTCAGTGGGCGGGCGGGCGGCAGGCGGGTGGATGCTGCCGCCGCCGCCGCCGGGGAGCGGGTGGTGGGGCTTCGTGGTGGGTGGGTGGGGAACATCAGCCACCAGGGAGATGTTTTGGGGTTCAATTTACTTACTGCCCGACATCGGGCATTTCGGTCCACTGGACCACCAGGAGATGTTTGGGGTGGGGTTCAATTTACTTTCTGCCCGCGATCGGGCACAAGGGAGATGTCTGGGGGTTCCGCTTACTTTCTGCCCACGATCGGGCACAAGGGAGATGTTCGGGGGTTCCATCACTTTCTGCCACGATCGGGCACAAGGGAGATGTCTGGGGTTTCAATTTACTTTCTGCCCGGGCGATTCGGGCACAAGGGAGATGTTCGGGGGGGTTCCGTTTACTTTCTGCCCGCGATCGGGCATTTCGGTCCACTGGACCACCAGGGATATGTACGGGAGGAGGTGGGGGAGCCACATTGCTGCCGGTGATCGGGCTGCAGGGCTGTCCTCGACGGTTGCTGCCTGGCAGGGCCAGCGCAAGTCCTCGGGATCGAGCACCTACATGCTAATGGCATGCAATGGAGCCATAATCAGATGCAAATGGCCCCTGTGCCTTGCATGAATTATGGCCCCATTTGCATGTCACCTTTTGAATATCGTGATTTTGCGCATGGTGCATGAATGAGCCACCGCAAGTTGAATGCTCCACTTGACAACTTGCGGTGGCACAAGTTCCACTGCGCTTACGCACAGTGGTTGGGAGTTGGTGATATTCAAAGGAGTTGCTCAATAGCGCAACTCCTTTGAATATCACCCCGGCCACACCCCTGCGCAACTATTTTGCGCAGCGCAAGGGCTTGCGCCTCAGAATGGCGCAGTTTGAATATCCAGCCCAGCAAATACAACACCATAGAAGCCAGCAGTCTGACTAACAGTATGATAAACAATATGAATAAGAAGGTACATTCCCGATTCCCAATACACATGCAATTCAGTTTTTGATGACAACAAAAAATATGTCAGCAAATAGTAATATAACTTGAAAGATTAGCATTCCTCTGCCTGTTTTATTAAGAACTATAAATTCCCCTGCTTAAACAGTATTTGAAACTTAAACATTTCATTAGCTGACTTTCTTCACCACAAAGTAACATTAAACACCTCATAATGTTCATTGATATTCCCTCCAGCTATGATATTAAACTTTTACTGGGTGAAGTAAAATGTACTCCCCATTAGCAAATCCCACATCAGAGACCACGGGGAGCTCAAGTGTCCTCCTCTGAATCAGATGAAGCAACTTCACTGGCCTGGGCAAACTCTCTAGAAAGCTCTTATGCTTTCTTACCAGCTTCGTCAGAATCGGTGTACTGGAACACATGTCCCCCATACTGAATCCTCAGCCTCGCCGGCATTAAAAGTGAATGTGCAGTACCTAAGCTGCGTAGCCGCACTTGGACCCCATCAAACCTTTTTCTTTGTGCTCGTCTCACGAAGGAAAGGTCTGGAAAAAGATGGATTAAAGCACCCTGAAAAGAGAGATAAGATGATTCCCTTGTTGCTTGCAGTATCTGGTCTCGTATTGCCGGACTAGAGGTAACTACTAGGACTGTACGAGATGTATCTTGTTTGGCTAAAGCTGACCTAGGGGAAACTCGATATGCTTTTAAAAAGTTTCCAATGGCTACAGAATCAAGCTTTAGGAACTTTGGGAGCCATTCTTGCATAAAGTAGAGTAGGTCTTTCCATTCTATGTTCTCCGGGAGTCGAACCACCTGAACATTTGAAGCCTGCTCTGCGTTCTCTAGGGCCTCAAGATGATATTTCATCTGCACCATTTCTTGAGCAAACTTGCTAGATGCTGCCAGAGTTTTCATTGCCATATTTTCAGCACATGAGGCCGTCTTGGCCATTACATCAATTTTAGCTTCTTGCTCAGCAAATTTCGATAGCAGTGATTCCACCTTACTGTCGATAGCCTGCATAGGTTTTTGCAAGGCCTGCCAAGGTGGCTCAGGCTCTGAAGCAGGTTTAGCAGCAGCAGCAGGTTGGACCATCTCCAGCTGTGAGTTTTTGGAAGGAGTTGCTGAAGCCTTGTTAGTTTGACCCATCTTCCATTACAAGGTACACCAATCGACAGCTCTCGGTGACCTGATACTAGATTTTCAATCAAATTAGGCACTTTCTGCAACTGGAGAGTTGTTTTTAATGTGTTATTGCTGTATTTCAGACTGCTCTCACTGCATGCGTCTAGACAGTGAGCGTGCTCCACAGTGCCCCCCCCGAACCAAGACATATGTTAAGAGCTCCCGACTATAGTAGGAACTCTGCCTGGATTCTGGTTCACTGAATACCATTGTTGTTGGTGTACTATTAATAACATCCTTCGATTACGGTTTTACTGGGGTTCTTGTAATTATTTCCCTTCTCACTACTTGCCCAGTGTTCCCGTGAATGGTTAGCTGCTGGCAGGTTGAATTGTGGATGACATCATCGTCATCTGTAGGTTTTCCGACTGAGTTGCTGAGCAGTAACTGCTGTGCCCATCTCCTTTCACTAAGTGGATCGCCTCATGGCTGTTTTGTTTTATTTAGCAGTTGTCAGTCAATTCTATCATGAGTGGGAAACCACCATATGACAAATAGAGTATACTCTGAATGTGTTGTATAGAAATGTTTTCTTGTCTCCCATTGGTGTTGTGTGTTAGTAGATGAACGATATACAACCAGCACCTGCCCCGTACATATTTTGAAGCTCGGTTCAAGGGGAAGACTGACATGATTTTCCTTTATCTGAAAAATGTAATACATTGAGCATCAGTGATTTCACTTTTTATTTATTTTTGGGGGGCTACCGACTGGCTAGCCACTGGTCCATTTCCTGCCACCCTTATCCTCCGGGACTTAACTCTCCCCCCAGAGTGCATCCTGGCTTACACCCCCCAGGGTGGGGATGCCAGGGAGGGTCCCTTTTCTCCTTGATGAACAACTGAGATTGATCAGGGGGGCAGGTGCCTCAGAAAGTTGTGTGGGTGTCATCAGAATGGACATCCTCCTACGTGACCTGGTAATTTTTGCAGCTGTTTGTTCCCAGAGGGGGGGCATGCCATGCAATGACGTGGCTCATGGTCAAACATCTGACATACCCTCCAAGTGTGCAAGCTCTGGCTGCCAGCCCCACTAGCCTCTCCTAGGAGCCACATGAGCACCAGGTGCTTCCCCACCCTCCCCCAGAGGAGGGAGCCGTCCACAAAGCACTTAATCCTCCTACCCCCGGATGGCCCTCCGACTCCCTGGCTCGCTTCCAAACCTTGGTTGTCAGCATAACACCAATGGGAGACAAGAAAACATTTCTATACAACACATTCAGAGTATGCTATCAAATTTAGGTCGACCTGGATCGGAAAGCTACTGATAAGCTGCATTAATCCAGCAACCCCACTGGCCCCTGGGCTAATTGAGTGGCTCCTTTTTTGAGGTACAATCATGTCGGGCCCTATATGGCTCCTTATACTGCCCCTTCTTCTGCTGATACCAGCTGCCCAGCATTGGACACCTGAACTACCATCATGTTTGGTCTACAACGGCACCTTGTGCTGTATACCACATGACAACTTATCCTTTAATTGCCTCTGTGATTCCAAGTACCAATACCTCGAACCCTGCTCTTGGACCACACATACCAGTAGTACTTATAACACTCCCCCACCACAAGGCCCACCTTCCACCACACAGACTTCTATCTCCTCCCCGCCTATTGTGGTAGGGGTATTAGCTCTTGCTACAACAGATCAGCTCTTCTATGGTGACTACTTTCCAGTCCCTAAAAACATCAGATCTACTAGACGGGAGAAAGGCAGGAATTACAAGCTTGTAATTAGTGCTCTTAGAAAAATCCTACTTATCCTCCTGCTATGTTCAGGCAACGTAGAACTCAACCCTGGCCCCCCAGAAGCTATTGCTTTGCCAGCAGAACTAGAAAATTTAAAAGGAATAAGCTTCTTGCATATTAACGTATGTAGCGTCCTTAAAAAGATAACCTTAATACAAACCTGGGTAAATCATACTTCTCCTGACATGCTTGTGATTTCTGAAACTTGGCTTAGACCCAGCACCACTGATAGTGAAGTAAACATACCCAACTATGCCTTGTTCAGAGCTGATAGGCATGCCAGAGGAGGAGGGGTAGCTATCTACGTTAAAGACAAATTTTCTGCCTTCTGCTTATCCTCGGCATCTGTCGCCAGCGAATTCGAATGCCTAATTCTCAAAGTGGAAATTACACAGACTACTGCACTCTGCGTAATAGGATGCTACAGACCACCGTCTGCTGGCCTACAGCTTGTGTCATATCTAAGTGACAAGTTGGGACAGGGGTTGCCAGAAACTATTATTTTAGGAGACCTCAACTTTGACTGGCTCTCTAACACAGCTGCCACCCTTGCATCCTTCTGTGATGAACATGGGCTGACGCAACTTATTATTGAACCAACACACCCAAACGTGAAGAACCCCAGTAAAAGTACACTTTTGGATGTGCTAATGGTGAGCAAACCTCATCTCTTCTTCCACGCTGATGTCTTCTTCTCAGACGCCAGCGACCATTGTTTTATTGCGGGAGTAAGATCCACCAACAACCCAGCACCAATCAGCAAGTTCTCTATGAAGAGATCCAGGCGCAACTTCAATGAACATGCCTACCTAAACGAGCTTAAGTACTCCCCTGAGTGGCAAGATTTCTACCTGGCCAAAACGATTATGTCAGCTTACAATATCTTCCACAGCATTCTATCAAGGGCCCTTAATAAGTATGTTCCCCTGATTAAAGTTCGAACTAGGACCAAAATCTGTAAATGGTTCACCCCTCAGATCAAGTCCTTGCTTCTAAAAAGAGATAAGCTCTGGAAAAAAGCGCGCAGACTGAACACTGCAGAGGATCAGAACCAGTTCAGGAGACTACGAAATTTATGTACCAAAACAATCAGAGAATCGAAGGCCACCTTCTTCAAATCCGAACTCGACTCTGCCACAAAGAGCCCAATCAAGCTCTGGAACACAATCAATGATCTGCTAGGCCACTCCCCAGGAAATTCACTCCCGACCAAGATTACCTCTGGCAACTTGACTATAACCGAAAAGATGTATTTTACTTGGCGATTCAATAACCACTTTGCTACTGCAGGCATGGCATTTGATAACTCCCTGCAAACATACTTGGCTCCCAGACTGCCAGCCAACTGCCTGAAACTCCAATAGTTTCAGCCACCTTTCGCTTCAGCCTGCCCCACTGAAAGAGGTAGAGGATCTCTTGCTTCAGTTGGATACTAGAAAAGTGCTGGGGCCGACACCCTTGACCCTTACTTCCTAAAATTGCCTACCACGCATTCAACAATACCCGTCACCCACCTTTTAACTTATCCCTGTCTCAGGGCACCTTACTACCTATATGGAAGACAGCACATGTCATACCACTGTTCAAATCAGGTGACCCTGGCGATCTCAATAACTACAGGCCAATTTCCTCCTTCCGGGTCCTGTCCAAGCTCCTAGAGAAAATTGTAATGCACAGCTGAGGACTCACCTTGAGTCTAGGGAACTGCTAAACCCTATGCAGTCCGGATTCAGAGCTAAACATAGCACTATCTCAGCCCTCGCCAAAGTTACTAACGACTGGCAGCATAATCTTGAGAGCAAAAACTTTATTTGTGCTGTTTTCCTTGATCTAAGCAAGGCTTTTGACACCGTCGACCATAGTCTGCTCCTCTCCTCCCTTCAAACCATAGGTGTGGACCTCTCCTCTCTGCGTTGGTTTACTGACTATCTTACAGGGCACCTTCAACAAGTTAAAGCCGAAGGAGGCCTGTCCCCCTTTAAAACTCTGCAAAGAGGGGTACCTCAAGGTTCTATATTAGGGCCCTTACTTTTTGCAATCTACATTAATAACATTGACTACTGTATAAAAGAAGCCAACATCCATCTGTTTGCAAATGATACAGTTCTCTACGTGAGTCACCCAACACCTGAAGCTGCCTGCAATGACCTACAGTCAGAATTCAACCTTTTGCAAAACCAACTCCTCCAAAAAAAGCTACTCCTTAATGCCAAAAAAACTAAAGCGATGGTCCTCTTCCCTTTTATCCATACAGCTAACCCTGTGTCCAGTGGGACAGTTCCCCAAATTATCACAGTTCTAGGTGAAAAACTAGAATTTGTTACAAAATTCAATTATCTGGGAGTTTGGATAGACCAAAGACTCTCCTTCATTGAACATATCGAGGACTTGCTAAAACGACTTCGGCAAAGGCTTGGATTGTTTTTTAGAATCAACCAATTTCTCACCAGAGATGCCAAGAAACAACTGTCCAATCCATTTCCTATCATTGGTTGATTACGCTGACTTCCTCTACAGCCAATGCCCCAACTCTTACATGGCTAAACTGGACACACTCTACCACGAGCACTGAGGTTTATAACGGGACTCCCCTTCGACACGCATCACTGCACCCTATATGCGGCAGTGGGGTGGACATCACTAAAGTTCAGGCGCCACAGAAACGCCACTCTCTGGACCTATAGCGCCATCTCTAATAAGCTGCCTTACTATATCTCCTGCTGTCTTCCCCTGAGTATAATTGGGAAATATGTGTTAAGAAGTTACTCAGCTATTACACTTAAAGTACCCAAAGCAAAATCCCGCTTCGGCAGGGCAACCATAAGCTTCGTGCTACCTACCTTATGGAACGATCTACAAAAAAACCCTCAAATTAAGCACTCTAATCAGTATAAATGCCTTCAAGACGCTTTATTTCCATACAATCAGAGAAGGATGTAACTGCTTCACCCACTCAGACCCAGTACCGGTGTCTGCACTGGTATATAGCCACACCTAGACCCAATTTTTAGTACTGACCCCCAGCTTGCTCCTCACCAGCCTAATTGTTCTCTGTCTTATCAACACTAGGCCCGTCCATCTCTTTATTCTTCCTTTCCCAACCTCAGATAGGAGCTCACTACCCTGGGTTGTGACATCCTACCATGCCCCGTACTTTATAGCATTCAATCCTGGGGCTCACACATACTCCTTTTCTCCATCCACCTTCTCTATATCCCATTTTACCAACTCCTTTCTGTGCACCGTGCCCTCCTAGCCTTTCTCCCCCTACCTCCCTCCCTTTCCCCTACCTTCACCTCTACCTGGTGTATATTTTTATTTTTTTCTTCCGTTACTTCCTCCTGCAACCTTAGATAACCTGCTTTATCTTCCTATAGACACTTCTATGTATGTAAATACTGTGTAATCTGTACAATATCTATATAATTCTATGTACATATGAACTTCTTTTTCTTCTGTATTGCCTTGTAAATACCTGTGTTGACCTGTATATACAATTGTTCATGCTCCACCCAGGTCCATCTTGCAAATGAGCTTCTGCTCAACGATGAACACCTGGTTAAATAAAGACTTGATTGATTGATTGATAACAAATGGTAACACTAACGCTGCACTGGCAGGCAGGAGTGATTTTTATACTAAAAACTGAAATGGTCTTGTGAAGGTGTCAGTCTATTTGCGTTGTCTGACATCTGGCGAGTCATGACAGAATCGTAATATGAAGTGTTGCGAGAGTCTAAGATTTATGTAGCACTTTGTCTTGTACTGTGTCCAACTTTATGAATTTCTTTTACTGACCTAGCTGTAGTCACCATACAAAAATTAACAAACAAAAAAAACTTTGACTCATATTTCGTAATACGAATTTAGGTACTTGTGCATATTTCAGCTACAGTCTTTATTGGCTTTACATCTGCAGCTGTTAGGTCAGAGATGCCTTGTACAGTTGCTTGTGCATGTCAGTGTCTAACCATCTGTGTGTAATTTACCCCATGTTGCCAGGTCATGTTTTCCTGAATTGTCTTGTCCTAAGACGGTACTACAATGAAGACTGAATGCAAGTAGGAGTTGTATTCAGCTCAGATCCCATGAACCAGTAGTGGAGCAGCAGAATTTATACATAGATACATAGACAGTGTCGGCAGATAAGGGCCTATGGCCCACCCAGTCTGCCCATTTGAGCTTGTAAGTTCAGTTTGTTTTCCTAGAAGTCTGTTGCCCCTTACCCCTGACCTCTAGAATTCCTTTATGTCTATCCCATGCATTCTTAAATCCCGTGATTGTTTCAGCCCCCACCACTTCCTCTGGCAGGGTGTTCCACTTGTCCACCACTTGTTCTGTGAAGAATTTGCTTCCTATATGGCTGGAGAAGAAAGTCAAATATACGGTATCATTTCCAGATGAGGTATCCAACAACCACACACACACACACACACACACACACACACACCCACACACACACGCTCCTCTCCTGGACATACAATCAAGTTGGAAATCTGATTTTCTAAGTAACAGAAGGTTTCTAAGAGACTGTCCCAAAACTGAGTCATCACCTGACTAAAAAAAGTAATAGTAATCGCTGTGAAACAGAAAAGTGCCCCAAATGCAGCAGTCATCAGCGGCAGCCCTGGGGGGTTGCCGTTGGCTTGGCTTCAGTTCGGTACACATGAGCAGCTCCCTCATAAAACAGACCAGTAGGTTTCATTCATCTACTTCGGTTCCCAAAGACAGACTCAGCCAGGTGCCAAAATCTGAGTCAAATAGAAACAGTGTTCCTGTCTCAAACTAGGAAATGGTATGTACAAGCTGCAGTCAGTATCAAACCCAAAGTTAGCAATCAGGGCAATGCCCATAGAACCCACATGCAGGAACGGGGTGATTAAAAAAAAAAAATAACTGAATATTTAGTTATGCAGCAAAGGTACACACTGTCATACACTGGCTCATACTCCTTGTCCATACCATGTAATCATGAGTCCATTTTTTTAAGGTGATACCTGTTCTGCACACCTTATTTGCTTTGTGCCTTTATTTTCCACATTGCAGGTTCCGTATTTCATTTACTGAGCCAGTCAGTATTATTTATTTTCAGGCTGGGTTGTGTAGTGCAGAAGACTGGCATCTGATACATGTGAATCTGGTTTTGTATTCTTATTGTCGACAATCTAAGATTCACAGTTCCCCCATTCTTCACCCCCCCACCATGATTTGGTCCACTGACATTCCAACCCCTCACCATCCTTTGGTCTAACGACAACTAATTCTATCCCACAAACACACCCTGCTTTGGTCCACTGAAATCCCCCACCATGCTTTGGTTCATTCAGGAACAGGATAATGTATTCTATTTGGGCTATCCAGGGTAAATGAACTCCATTATAGCCTCATTGGCACTGGAAGCGGCAGCCTGGTTGTGCCCAACCTGTCATCAAACTTGGTGGCAAGTGGCACCCCCATTCTCTGATCCCCCTAAGTTCTGTTGCAATGTTGTCCTATGGACCAGTGGTAGCTCCCACCCTTTGATCACCCATCCTGGTGCCTATCTTATAGTCCCTGGCAGCTATCATTACCCCCACCTTCCTGAATGCCTAGGTGTCCAGAGACCACCCCACATTTTCCAGGCCATGTACCGGAGCCTATCCCTTGCATCCAGTGGTACCCCCCCAGACCCCAACTCTCAATATGGACCGCTGTATAGTGGTGGTTCTTCGGATCCTCACCTGCTCCACTTGTACTCAGCATGGAACCCACCCCAACTGTCTCTTACCAGGACAGAACTGTGCAGTGCATCTCTCTTCAGTGACCGGCAGCCATACTCTCACCTCCTCGGCCAGTCACCATATGCGCTGCAGTGAGCACTGTTACAGTATTGTATGCTCATTGCAGTTCATATGGCAGCTAGCCAAGAAGGTGAGAGTATGGCTGTGCCGGTCACCAAAGAAAGGTGCACTGCACGGGTCTGTCCTGCCCAGTAAATGGGGAGAGGGAGGGGTGGGGTGAGTACTGCACTGTACTGAGTGTTGGTGGAGCGGGGGGGGGGGTCGCAGAACCATCACTGTTTTGCAGTCCATGTGGCAAATTGGTGTCCAGGGCCAGCTACTGGATACCGGTGATAGATCATGATATATGGTCTGGGAGATGAGGTGGGGAGCCACTGGACACCTGATATGGCAGTGACCTATACAGGTCAGGAGGCTGGAGCAGTGGTGTTCACAACCCACCAGTGAATATGTAGTAGCTGCAGGATGGGTACTTGATGTATGGGGAGTACCGCTAGATACCAGGGACTATATGGCAGGCACCAGGATGAGTGATCGGTGGGTTAAAGTACCACTAGACACCAGGGAATACATAAGCATTTAGGGGGCATCAATTTAAGGAGTTGGGGGAAACAATAGCCTCCATAGACTGTATGGCAGGCACAGGGATGGGTGATCAGAGGGTTGGGGGGACCACTGGACACCAGCTCAACACTGACATGGAACAGGATGGGTGATCAGAGGGTGGGGACTGCCACTGGACACCAGGGAAACAGTGACTCAGATCGGGATCAGGGGCTGGAGAGTGGGGGAGGGCATCCTCAGTACAGCTAGCCCACCGTGTCCAGTTAAGAGTAGGTTTTCAAAGGCTGTAAATAGTACCCCTTTGGGAGCCATTTACTGCTGACACAAACCTCTGAAATGTCTGCTTCACCTGTATGAAGGGGTAGAGGACCCCCTCATTTGCACGGACTTCCCACATCCCAGTAAAGAGCAACCAAATGAAGATATTGGTGTTGAACAAGAAGATATCCATATACCCCTGTGGTGTGATGAGGACATCACATTTTCAGAGTCAGACACTTTACTGCTGGAAATGTTACAGCCTACCAATGTCACCAGATGTGTCTGTGCTACACAGTGTACTAAAAAAACACAGGCACATTTCAGAGGCTTCAGTAAAGGTAACTAGTATTTTATTCAGCATCTATAATTTGATGAAATGCTGCAGTCACATGTAAAATGTAAAACACAGGTATATAATCATGCAGTTCCTGCTGTGTTTTGCACATTAGTTTTCAGTTTGTGTGTGTGTCTTGCTAGCGGTCCTCATTTTCTACACTTTGTGTTTAGTATCTGTTATGAATGCACACTCTGAACAGAAATCAGTCTGCAGTTCAGTACAGTTTATATTCCAGAGCAGTCCTACAGTGTAAACATACATAAGCTATACATTTATTTATTTAGGAAATCGGAATTACAACTCTTTGCGTCATAGACTTGTTTCCAAAGGTTCTACGTCAGAATAAAACATAGACATTCATACAGTACATACATAGAATAAATGTGGGTGAGCAATCATACAGAGTATAAGTACAATGAGTACTGGTTAATGCCTACACATTTGGTAGCTAAAACAGGACAGAGCTATTGACATATTTACCTAATGAGTGGTTAAGACCTATACAGTTGATAGCTAAAGCAATGCATGATATGAGTTGGTAGTAAGTCACCTCAGGGAGGCCTTGTCTTATACATAATACAATGCATTCATAGTCCAGTGCAACTATATGGTAACCGAGGGAGGTGAGGAGCCTGTAGGCTAGAAATAGTGAGGGCTCTCCACTGCCAGGCCAAGGGTGGGTACATGGCCTAGCGGCATGGTGCAGGATCCACAGGTTACTGGTTACACTGGCATTGACATGAGGAGAGGATATGGGCCCTTAAGGCAGCTTTAAAAGGACCTAGATTGGTGATTGATGTGACAGCCGGTGGGAGGGCATTGTACCAGGATGGAGCTCTAAGGGGGAAGGATAGCTGGGCCAGGGTGGTCCTGATCCTAGGCACCTTTCAGATAGTTTTTGGGGTGGCCTGTGTGGACGCTGAGATGGTGGCTGCCTGAAGAGAAGTTATGACACCTATTGGGGTTATTATAGTACTGGTTATGCCTAGCAATCATGTTTACGTTTCTTTACATTTATCAATGTTCATCAAATAGGTGTTCTGATAAAACCACAAACAAAAGCAAGTGGTACACAAGCAGCAAAATGATATGCATCTATAGGAATATGGCATAATTTAACACCTGAACCAATGATTCATGTTACATCGTCAGAGATAAGGACCCAGATTATGTTCTGCCATCCCAGCTCACATATGATAGTAAGAGTACAACGGAGGAAAAACAAGATAGTGACAAAGGTGATACTGATCACATGCAGAATGAAGAGAAATGTATTATATTTAGTTCCTCAATGTGTAACCTTCTAAGATGGTACCACTGTTCAAGTTGTGGAAGTGTTGATATTATCGCAGAATTTAAGAAACAAGGTACTTTGCTAATAGTGTACACACAATGTGAAAGTTGCGATCAGAGGAATACGTGGTATTCACAGCCCTTTGTCAGATTTGTACCTCTTGGCAGTGTTTTGTTGTCAGCATTAATATTGTTTGCTGGTGCTTTGGTATGCAAAATTGTAGGGGTTCTCTCTCATATGAGTATGTGCTGTGTTATGGAAAGGACCTTCTATCATCATCAAGCGAACATTCTACTTCCAGCCATTCTAAATGTGTGGCTGGATGCACAAGATTGGTTATTCGCAAGATTGGTTATTCGCTGGACTGCAAGCTGAACAATGTGCAATAGTATGTGGTACGGATGGTACAGCAGATAGTCCTGGTCACAGTGCAAAATTTTCAACATACACAGTAATGGAAATGGAGACTGGAACCATCACTGACGTTCAGCTAGTACAGGTAGGAACCTCTTCATGTATGTACGTATGTGGGGAAGTATTTGTTAGTCAAATCATAGGGACGAGCACAATGACGCAGGTAAAATTTTATGCATGTTACAGCTCATGTATGTCAACAGACCAAATACCAAAAAAATGAGATGTACTAGTGTGATACCCATAGTTATTACTCAGAAACAAAGATAACAATAAACAGAAAAGAAAAGTGGGCTGCAGTCACCGAAATATGTGCAATCAAACTATATTCACCAATAAAACTGACTGGAGGTAACAGAATCCTACATGCACAGTCACTGTGCATGTTTATTTCTTTTTATTTATTTAAGTCTAGGATTAGCACAATACCTTTGAGCTGAGCTTCTTTTACAAAGGTTCAACATCAGATGGTACAGTACACAATAAGAAACAGTAAATAATCATTTAACAATTGCTAAATGTGCAAATACAGTTAGGAGTAAAGGATTTTGGAGAAAGAGGGAGCGAGGTAGGAAGGAGTAGGGGTGAGGGGGAGGGAGATCAGAGAGTTTGAGATGAAGGGGAGGAGAGAAGCAGGTAGGAGTAGTTGGGGAGGAGGCAGGAGGAAGGGGGCGGCAGCCAATGGGCCTTGTCAAGGACAGACAGATTAAAGTGCTAGGTTGCTGGCCCGGTGGCGTAGAGGGCTGAGGCGTGGGCACCTTACCTCAAACCACGCCAGCGACCCGGGTTCGGGAACGGACTCGGCTCGTTGGGGGTCGGCGGGGGATGGGAGAGGATTGAGCATCCCAAGGACTGCTCTCTCCCGGGGTGGGTTAGGCTATGCCTTGTTCTGTAGCAGCCCCCGTGGAGACTGGGAGTACTACAAAAGTGGTGCGACAGGGAAAACCAGAAAAGCGGGAAAATGGCGCCCGAGCGACTAGATGATGGCCGCCTGGATCCCCCGCCTCCATGGAACCCCCAATGAACCAGGAGAACCCCGATCCCAGCAGCATCAGGGCCGAGAGCAAGAATGCCTGAAGGCAATTTCCCTACGGAAGAAGGGGACCCGTCTGACAAAGGGTTACGTCGGGCTACCCTGGTTGGCTGCGATCTGGGATCGGGGGGAAAGCTGGCGTTGGGGAGGGTTCGGAATGGAGCCAATGGGGATAGTCCTTGGCAGAAGACCTGAAGGAGTGGCCAGTTGGACGAAGGGGGGACAATAAATAATGCAAAAAAAAAAAGTGCTAGGTTAGGGTGGCAGCATTTAGACCAAAGTGCTTGTTGTGGGGGCATAGGCAGGAGGACAGTGGACTAATTGGGTGAGCAGTCACAGGAGCTGGAGGCAAGTAGCGAGAGTCTTAGTCTGGACTTAAAAGCTCCAAGCGTCGGTGCAGCAGAGATGTCACTACGAAGGGAGTTACGCCAGCTGGGTGCCCTGTAGGAGAATAGGGAGTATTGCTTGGACCTCCTTGTATTGGAGTTGCTGGATCTGGGTGTGAGGAGAGCACAGACACCATGCGGAGCAATACTCATCGTTATTTTCTTGGCCATAATGCAGGTTTGATACTTTATTCTACTGTGAAGTTGAAGCCAGTTGGTCTGGGAGTAGAGGTCACAAGTGTGAGTTAGACGGTGCAGTCCAGTGATGAGTCAACAGGCTTTATTTAGGGAGATAATTACACGTTTGAGGGAGGTGGTGGTGGCTGAGCCATAGAGGATAAGGCCGTAGTTGATAATACTAATGACTGAGCTTTGGATGGCAATAGACAGGGCATCAGAGGTTAGGTGTTTCCTATGTTGGAACAGTAGGCCCAGTCGAGTATTAGCGGCCTTTGCCACGTTATTAATGTGGACAGAGTAGGTGAGATGGGAGTCAAGGGTGATGCCAAGGTACTTAAAGGATTGCATTTGTTCCAGCGTGACTCCTTGTTTAGTTTTGATTGAGAGTTGGTAGTGCTTGTTTTTGTTGTGGTAGCTGCAGAACATCATGGATTTTGTCTTCTTCTGATTGAGGATCAGTTTATGAGAAGACAACCAGGCCTCGACAGATGAGACACCCTCTTGGAGTTTTTCTTCCAGAGACTTAGGGGTCATGGTGAGAGGCTAATATAACCACATCATCAGTGTAAAGTAAGATTTGCTCAGGGCAGGACTCCGGTAGTGCATTTAGGAACAGGCTGAAAAGGAGGGGTCCCAGGATGGAACCCTGGGGGACCCCTGAGCGGACAGGCCTTGGATCAGAGAGGGTATCAGCAATTCTTACTCTCTGGGTCCAATTGTCCAGGTAACTTTTGAACCAGCTGATAGAGTTGAGTGAGAGCCCAGCATTATGTAGCTGGACAAGCAGGAGGCAGTGGTTAACGGTGTCGAAAGCTTTTGTCAAATCGATAAAAATAGATCCAGTTAGTTGGCCTTTGTCCAGCGAGTTATGAATAGCGCCGGTGAATTTGAGGAGAGGAGAGCAGAGGGGGTGCTGTGCCCTTTCCTGAAACCATGTTGTTGCCTGCAGCATACGTTGTGTTTATCCAAAAAGTCAGTAAGCTGGTCAGAGACAATCCGTTCCAGCGCATTGGAGAGGGGAAGAAGGATTGAAATGGGTCTGAAATTCTTGAGAGCAGTTTTGTCACCACCTTTGTGGATTGGGGTAACGGTGGCAGATTTCCACTTATCTAAGAATTGGTTTAGGCTTAGAGAGAGGTTTAGGATCTTGGTCAGGGGCCCTAGCACCTCTTCTAGAGTGAGAGATAGGAGTTTGAGATCAAGGGTGTCATTGCTGAATCTTGATTTGCTAATAGCTTTGGTGACATACTTGCGAGCCTGATGGGTTTTGACCTCTTTAAAGTAGAAACATGGCTTATTAGAGGTAGTGGTCGATTGGGACATAGGAACTTCCTCTCCATTGAAGAAATCATTAGGTAGAACTGAGCTGAGGTCAGTGAATGCTGTGTTAAATGAGTCCGCAATGTTTTTTGGGTCAAGTGTGGTGCTACCATTAATACTGAGTATAGATGGGGGGATTTGGACTGTTTCTCATTGACTTCATTTAGGTTTTTCCAGAAGTCTCTACCATTCCCTCAGGAGTTGGTAAGGGCATTCTTATAATAGGCTGATTTCATTTGTCAGATGGTTTTGGTGCAGTCATTTCGTGCACGTTTGTAGTTTGAGATGTCTTTTTGCCTACCAGAGTTTCTGGCTAGTTCCCAGAGGTGGTCCCTTGTTTTTAGTTTCTTAAGGTGGTCACCAGTGATCCAAGGGTTACAAAGTGCCTTGACTTTGTGCTTTTTAAGGGGCGTATGTTACAGGCCTCTGTGAAATTTTTAATGAAGTGATTCAGCGTAGTTTTCACGTTGTTTGCATTGGAAGATGGGTGACCAGTCTTGATAGAGGAGGTAGGATTTGAGGTGTGCAGCTGGCCACGGGTAGAATTCTGCTGACAATGGTTTTGGGGGTAGTTTGGTGAATTTATTAGACCAGGTGCAGCTGACAGGGAATGGTCACTGAGAGAGTCGGGTAGAACAAAGGTGTTTGTGATCCTAGAGGAGTGACTAGTGAGGATCCAGTCCAGGAGTGTGCTGGTGCCGGTCTTGTAGTTTTTCCTGGTTGGCGAGTCGACTGTCTGGGTGAGGTTGGCGGCAGCAGTGGAGTCCCTGTGCACCCCTGCTTCAGCAGCTAGCCAGTTTATATTGAAATCACCTAAGAGGATGGATTCTGTGTCCGAGGGAAGTGACCTGATGAAGCCAAGTACTGCGGACAGCCCAGTTCCTTGTTCTTTGGGAGGAATGTAGGTGGTGACAACTGTCAGGGCTTTGTTTTGGGTTACTTAGAGGATTCTGATGGGTAGAATATGAGCAGCAGAAGAGTGAGGCAAAGTATTAATGGGATGACCAATGATGGTGTCTTTTAGGTAAATGGTGTAGCTGCCACCTCCCTTAGATAACCGGTCCAGCCTGAAGACATTGTAGCCAGGGATGTTGCCTGGTCTGGGATTGAGGGCGTGAGCTAGGTCTCAACAGTTGCCAGGACATCTGGGCAGTGTTGGCAGGTAAAGACCTGCAGGGCATCAATTTTGGGGAGGAGGCTGCAGATGTTGATGGACATGACTGTGAGGGCACCTGAGGGCTTGTTCTGTATTGAAGCATTGGCGATGGTTGGGCCAGGGTTTGGGTACACAGTGCCAGACAGTAGCAGTAGTAGGAGCACCAGTCACCAGTCTCAGAGTGCACAAATATAATTCCCTGATGGAACTCTTACATCTTCTTGGCAGTCAGGAAAGCATCAAGAGGTGCAAGTGTGGGGTCAAGATCAAGGTAGAGAGAGAAGACATAGGGGGTTCCCATAGTCCGGCTAGGGCAGACTGTGGTTCCTTATAGGTAGGAGAGATCCATGGCAGTAGGTTGGCCTCAAGGTGATGAGTACCTAAGTAGCGAAATGCTGGTTCAAGCCAGTAGCTGCGAGGGGAGGGAAAACAGGCTGTAGAGGGGGTGTAGATAGGGGAGGTGGCAAGAAAGAAAAGGAGGAAAAGGAGCAAGTGGGGGAGTGCATGGTGAGATGGTAACGGGGGGTGCTTTAAGGTAAGCGGGTGTAGAGACAAGCAGGCAGGGTTAGGTATTATGGGAAATTGCAGGTGGGAAGAGGGTTGGTGCAGTAGAAAGCAGGTACACAGCAGGGAAGGGCCTGGCAGCAGCAGTGACACAGAGGAGCAGGGGTTAAAACAGAGAGAGGGTTCTATGGTAGGAGTAGAGGGGTGGACCAGAAGTGGCAACCAGTAGAGTGTGATCAGGGGGGAGGGGCCACGGGGGGCGTGGAGGTGGTCTATATAATTAAGGTGTGCGTTGGGGGAGGGGGACAGGCATAACATTTCGTCCGCCTCCACTACAAATCAATGGACGCAGCAGCCCCGAGAGAACAGAAGCTTTAGCAGGCACAAGTAGCCTATCAAAAGGCAGGAGGAAGCACAGAGTCCAATCACGGTGCAGAACCACAAGCGTTTGGGCCAATAGTGGCGGCTTTCGTCTCTCCTGGCAATTCAGGATTGCTTACCGGCTTGCTGGTTCTCTGGGATGGCCTGAAGGTGTGCAGCTGTGCGGCAGAAGTCCCAAGCCGCAGCCGCACAGGCGGTGGGTCAAGAAACCTGAGTCAAGGGCAGGTTCTGGAAGTGAGGGAGAAAATAAAGGGATTAGCTGTGGGAGGGGAGCAAGAAGAAAAGGTGACATGGGAAGCTAAATTGGGGGGGGTGGGGAGCAGAAACCAGGGAGATGGCAGAATGGGAAGAAGGAGAAGGAACGGGAGGGGGCGACGGCCTGAGGCAGTTATCTTTTGAAACAAAGGATGGCTAGCCTTGGCGCTGCTGTGGGGGAGGGAGAGGTGGTGAGCAGGAGAAAGGGCTGGACAGAATAGCAGAGAGGGAAGCAAGCAGAGAGTGGGAGAGGGGCGGTTCAGGCCTGAGAAGAAAAAAGAACAATGTCTGGGCAACAGAGCACAGGAGGGCAGAACTGTTAGTCAATGCAAAGTCAAATTCAACATTTCCTCGAAATCAAAAAACAGACACATGATTTTAGATTAACAAAGCAGTACAGACAGTAAAAAATTCCAGGCAGGTGGCACAGCAACAGTCACAGAATCAAAGCGGGCCAAAATTTTGGCCACTCCCACTACAAATCAATGGACGCAGCAGCCCCGAGAGAACAGAAGCTTTAGCAGGCACAAGCAGCCTATCAAAAGGCAGGAGGAAGGACAGAGTCCAATCATGGTGCAGAACCACAAGCATTTGGGTGAATAGCGGTGGCTTTCGTCTCCCCTGGCAATTCAGGATTGCTTACCGGCTTGCTGGTTCTCTGGGACAGCCTGAAGGTGTGCAGCTGTGCGGCAGGAGTCCCAAGCCGTGGGCACACAGGCAGTGGGTCGAGAAGCCTGAGTCAAGGGCAGGTTCGGCTTGCTGGTTCTCTGGGATGGCCTGAAGGTGTGCAGCTGTGTGGCAGGAGTCCTAAGCCGTGGCCGCATAGGGGTGGGTCGAGAAGACCGAGTTAAGGGTGTCATGTGTCGCACAAGAGGGTGTCCCCATGTAGGGTGAATGCTCACTAAGAGGTTTACTTTCCTCTAGTCTGCATTGTTTGCATTGAACAAAATGTAGCAGCTACTCTGGTTACTGTGTTTGACATTCCTTGTTATCTTTGTTTGCAAAACGCAACTTCTACATAACTGCAAATTGTAAAGAAGAGAATATGGATGGTATGCTCTGAGGGAACAAGTCTCAAAAAATATGTCCAGGAAGTTGCCAGTGATACAGGGACTGGGAATTTGGATGACAAAAGATAGTCAGTAATTGGGGACAGAGGGTGGAGGAGTGGGGTTAGCCAGATGACATGTTAAACCGATGTCCCATCTGCCTGGATTAGTGGTAGTTCAGATGGATGTTAACGATCCCATGGTACTTATCGAAAAGAGTAGGGAATATTTTATTTCAAAAAACATAACATCAGATCAAAAAATACATAGGAAAAACATAAAAAGAAAACACACTTTAAAAACATAAAGTGCAAAAGGTAAAACAAAACATACTCATATCATTTCTGATTTTTCTCAGCCCAGAAAAAAAAAGAACATAAAAGCAAACCCAGAAAATCAGATCCCCTTGAGCCATTCAGCTTTGAGATTCCCACATAAACAAAATCTTACTTAAATCCAAGTAATATATTTCCAATAGCCTTGAAATATTGAGCTTTCTAATGAACCCCTTTCTAAATCTTTCTGTTTCCGTTTTGCCATCTCAATTTGCTTAATTAATACTGATGTTGGTGTGTAGGTATGCTGTAGCAAAAACTAGCATCTTGCCCACCACATGTAGAACTTTATACTGGCAAAAATAATGTTTAAAGTGTTAGGGTGATATTGAGATAGGAAACCAGAGTAGTCTCCTAACACCAAGCTTTCATATGTAATGTGCCTTAAAGGGTCCCATTTCCATTTACCAACCAAATCAGCCCAAAATATTTTAGCATAGCTACAAGTAATATAGAAGTGCTCTAAGGATTCTTCTATACAGTGGCGTGAAAAAGTATTTGCCCCCTTCCTGATTTTCTCTGTTATTGCATATTTGGCATACTGGATGTTTTCAGGTCTTTAGACAAAATGTTATATTAGATAAAGGGAACCTGAGTGAACAAATAACACTTGTTTTTTTTTTTACTTATTTCATTTATTTAATGAAAAAAGTTAACCAACATCAACTGGCACTGTGTGAAAAAGTAATTGCCCCCTTACACTTAATAACTGGTTACGCCACCTTTAGCTACAATGACTGCAACCAAACGCTTCCTATAATTCAATATCAGTCTTTCACATCGCTGTGGAGGAATTGTAGCCCACTCTTCCTCGCAGAACTGCTTTAATTCAGTAACATTGGTAGGTTTTTAGCATGAACTGCTTGTTTCAGGTCCTGCCACAGCATCTCTATTGGGTTTAGGTCTGGACTTTGACTAGGCCACCCAAAACTTTAATTTTACTTTTCAGCCATTCTGATGTGGACTTGCTTTTCTGTTTTGGATCATTGTCTTGCTGCATGACCCAACTACGCTCAGCTTCAGCTGACGGACGGATGACCGGACATTCTCCTTAAGAATTTTCTGGTACAGAGCAGAATTCATGGTTCCTACAATTATGGCAAGTCGTCCAGGTCCTGAGACAGCAAAGCATCCCCACACCATCACACTACCACCACTATGTTTGACTGTTGGTATGATGTTCTTACTGTGGAATGCTGTGTATGCTTTACGCCAGACATTATGGGATCCATGTCATCCAAAAAGTTCCACTTTGGACTCATCTGTCTATAGAACATTTTCCCAAAAGGCTTGTGGATCATCCAGGTGCTTCTTGGCAAATGAGAGATGAGCATTTATGTTCTTCTTGGTTAGCAGTGGTTTCCACCTTGCTACTTTCCCATGAAGCCCATTTTTGCCAAGTCTCTTTCTGATTGTGGAGTCATGAACACTGACCTTAGCTGAGGCAAGAGAAGCCTGCAGTTCTTTGGATGTTGTTTTAGGATCCTTTGAGACTTCCTGGATGATTTTACGCTGCACCCTTGGAGTAATTTTGGCAGGCCGCCCACTCCTGGGAAGATTCACTACTGTTCCAAATGTTCTCTATTTGGGGATTATGTCTCTCACTGTGGTTCGATGGAGTCCCAGAGCCTTAGAAATAGCTTTGTAACCCTTTCCAGACTGATAGATAGCAACAACTTTTTTTCTGATCTTTTCAGGAACTTCCTTTGTTCGTGGCATAATGTGCTTGTTGAATCTTTGTGCTGGCAACGTGACTCTGATGGTAAGGGTCAAAATAAGTGAGGTTTATATTGAGCAGGGTTGGCTGTAATCAAGCCTGGCTGTGTTCAATCAGCTGACTCTAATTATCCCTTTAATTGGGTTGATTTAATTAGGGGGCAATTACTTTTTCACACAGTGCCAGTTGGTGTTGATTAACTTTTTTCATTAAATAAATGAAATAAGTAAAAACAAACAAGTGTTATTTGTTCACTCAGGTTCCCTTTATCTAATATTACATTTTGTCTAAAGACCTGAAAACATCCAGTGTGACAAATATGCAATAATAGGGAAAATCAGGAAGGGGGCAAATACTTTTTCACGCCACTGTACCTGCACACTCTGGCCCAAGACATTGCCTTTCTGCTGTGGGTTTGTGTTTTAAATTGCCTTTTATCCCCAGTCTCCCGTGACAACTGAGCCACAAAACATCCCACATCATGGTAGGTGTTCTTTTAACATATAACATTTTTAAGGGTATGTGTGTTTTTGTGGGTAGGCATTTCGGAAAATCAACTTGTACTGAAAAGTTCTGTCCCATTATGTCCATATATAAAGCTTTCTGACTCAGCCCTTGTACTTGTTCCACAGTAATACCCCATGTTTTTAATTTTGTGGCAGCTAAATGTATAAAGGATGGTTCTCCTGCTTGTGCCTTAGCATTTAGAACCTCACCCTCCCATTTCTGCAGAAAGGCCTTTACAAGATTTAATGTCTAAATATCCCATGAATGCTTTTTGAACTCCTCCTCTTCCCTAAAAGTGGCTTTAAAAAAAAAAGAAGAATAAAATACGAGGGAATGAATCATTCCCAAATATCCCAATTTTTATTTTGAATAAGTGAAATCTCTTTTCACAGGGTTCTTTTGACTCCCCACAGCATCTGAAAGAAAATGCTTAATACCCATGTTTCATAACTTTTAGGTAATGGGAAAATGGCACTAATATATATATAATGGGAAGTACAAATTTCTTTGTAATCATTACCCTCTTCTGCTTTGAAAAAGACCCAAGTCTTCCATACCTGTACCTTTTGTTCCCCCAGTTCAATTTTATCTTTCCAATTTAAATCTGCCAAATCTCCATTTCCAAAATGACACCCCAAATTTTTAATTGTTGTATTGGTGATTTTTATCTGCACCAATACTAGGTTCATATGGCCCTTCCCCTAAAAAAATTCCCAGACTTTTCTTTTGGTTAACTTGTGTACCTGTTAACTTGCCAAATTTCTCCAGAACGTTAAGTGCGGCAATTCCAGAATTCTTATTTTTTATCAGAGGACACATACCATCTGCATAAACTGCTAACTTTTACGGTTCTAAATTTGCTGAGGGTGTCAGGCTTTGGATTTCAGATTTATGTAGTACTTCTCTACTTAGCGGGTCTAATCCAAAAGTATATAATAAAGGACTAATCAGACATCCTTGTCTCACCCCTTTTTTTAGCTGTAAACAATATCCAACTAGGCCATTTACCATAGGATAAATTATCGCTTCTTTATATAGGGTTTGTATCCATCTGAAATTTGCAGAAAAAACTTATTTCTCAAGGACCTGATGTAAAAAATGATGGAACACTCTATCGAAAGCTTTAGATTGATCTAGAGCTAATATGTACCCAATTCATTTATTTATATGGCTAAATTCACAAACATTCCTCAAAAAAGTCAAATTGTATTGAATGTTTCTATCTGGGATTGAACAAGCTTGTACCGGATGGATCAGTGAAATAGCTATTTTTTTGCATCTATGACATAACATTGCTGTTAGGATTTTGTAATCAGTGTTGAGTAAACTAATTGGTCTCCAGTTGTTCAAGTTTTGTTTTCCTCCTTTTTTATATAAAGATATGATTAAAGCAGCAGAGTAGGGGATCTGAATAAGGTGTCTTTTTCAAACCATATTTCATCTCGACTTTTAAAAAACTAACTCTGTCGTACTGATATTGTTTCATCAGTAGTTTAAGCTGTTCTGTCTGTTCCTTTATCCTTGTATCAGAAGCATTTGGTAACAACATTAATTTATAATACTGATTTCTGTAAACTAAATAAGTAAGATAGTCGTACATTTCAGCCACAGATTTTCTGTCTTGTAAAACATTCATCAATTTCATTTGAACTTCCTTCTGCTCTAAAAGTGAAGAACTCAGTTTCCACCTAGTGGTTACTGCAGAGAACTTTGGAGGTATGCCTGATAAATTAAGACAACAGTTTAAAACCAAATGGTCTGAAAATTCATAGTAATTTAATGTGAATTTGGTTGGGGTAAAGGTTTTTGATATAAAAAAATAATAAATTCTTGAGCCATAATTGCTTCTTCTATAGGTAGATCCTGCCCCTTTGTGCAACTCCCTGTAAGCATCTTTTAAAGTAGCTTTAGTTAAAATTTCTTGTAAGGCATGTGTGTCACAGTATACCTTTTTCTGTACCTGGTCCCTAACTTTCAGATCCAAACTACAATTTAGGTCCCGTCCCAGAATTATTTGTCTAGGAGTAAATAAATAAGGTTCTATAGTATGAAAAAGGTATATTCTAGCAGATTTAGCCTCTCAGAATGAAATTCTAATGTATATTCTACATATTCTGTGTATACCATATTGTATATTCCTCTGCGTAAATGGATATATTTGCTCTAGTCCTCTGCTTGCTCGCTCAGTGCTACTGTACCTGTGTGCTCTAGGTATGCATGTTTGTATTGTTTATTTCATGTTATTATGTATATCATACTCTCCCCCCAAACCTCCAGGATGCATCTGGAATTGAGCGCTACAGCACTCAATATGCCTTCCTGGTAAAACTTTTAAATAAATAAATAACCTGTGGAGCATAGACATTTATTAAACGTAAGGAAAAACCCTTATAAATACAATTGAGCTGTAAAGCCCTCCCAGGGACAATATCAACCAATCTATTACCTGAACCTGTGGATCGCAAAAAAGAATACCAACCCCGTCTGTGGCATCAGCCCCAAAAGACCAAAATGAGGGTCCCCCCAGCCATAATTTTTTAGCTTGGACAATATCTTGTAAAAAACTAAATCTAGTTTCTTGCAACATGATTATATTGGCTTTTAGATTGCTACAATAACTAAGAAAAAACAATATTTTCTTAAAGTTCATCATACTACAGGTGGCGATCGAAACTAGATTTAAAGATGCTATTGCAGGGGGTTTTTACTGTTTTTCTTTTTTCTCTTCCGGACCTTTTTTCCTTTGTTTCTAAACATTCTGGCCCATCCTCCTCCTCACACTCCATTTCAGAAATAGCCCCTGACCTAGAGGAGACATCCAACTGAGAACCTCCCTCCTGTTCTTGTAATGCCTGAAAAGAATTCTGTATATGAACCCATACAGACTGGTTCATCATTTTACTGTTGGACCTAGTTACCCTGTTAGAATGCAGTATCTGAAAGTCTGGAGTTGAGGGTGGGGGCATAAAATCTGCCCTGATCTGTTTTTTGACTGGATCCTTATCCTTCTGCATAGTAGTTTGGCAATTGTGAATGTTATCAGGGTTATTTATCTGAGGTTCACTACTGTTAGAAACATAGAATTTGAAGGCAGATAAGGACAGCTTGGCCCACCCAGTCTGCCCATTTCCCTACCTAATGGATAAGATGTAGATCCTAATTAACCAACAGTCTACTTCTTCCTACCCCCACTCCCTAGAATTGCCTTATGACTGTCCCATGCATTCTTAAATTCCACCAGTTTTTGACTACTCAACCTCCTCAGGAAGGCTGCTCCATGCATCCACAACCCTCTGTGTGAAAAAATACTTCCTCACATTACGTCTGAGCCACCCCCCTCGACCTTCAAATTGTGCCCCCTTGTTCTTGCACTCCTTTTTTTTCTATCATGTCCTCTGCTCTCCTCGAGGCTATACATATTAAGCTCCTTAAGTCTCTCTTCATATGTCTTCTGGTGCAGACCCTACACCATTTTAGTTGCCCTCCTCTGGACTGCCTCCATCCTGTCTGTGTCTTTGCAGAGACTGGGTCTCCAGAACTGCACACAATGCTCCAGATGGGGTCTCACCAGCTGTCTGTACAGAGGGATAACAACTTCCTGTTTTCTACTGGTGATGCCTCCCCTATGCATCCCAGTATCCCCCCAGCCCTCCTTACTGTGCTCTCACATTGCTTGCCCATCTTTAAGTCATCTGATATGACTACCCCAGGTCCCTTTCCATTTTTGTTGCTGTTAGTATCTCAACCCCCCCCTCACCATATTAAAAGGAGCACTCCTTTTATTATTTCAGACATGAAAAGAGTACTAAAGCAGACTCAAATAGTGAAAAGAATGGTATCATACAAGTCAGGAGGTAAGTGGCAATGTAAAATAGCATAAAAACGTATAGGTCAAAATTTTCACCAGATTGTTGCACTGCTGCTTTAACCATTCCTTTAACCTTGCCAAGTCCCTTCTCATCCTTTCCACCCCACCTTGTGTATCAACTTTGTTGCAGATCTTTGTGTCGTCTGCAAAGAGACAGACTTTTCCTTCTAGTCCCTCTGCAATGTCACTTATATGTTATCAGGGTTATTCATCTGAGGTTTGCTACTGTTATGTGTGTTTGTAGGAGCAGGGCCTGCCTCTGATGTATTTTTTATCTCTGGCTGAGGCCTATATCTGTCCCGGGCCTTATTTGTTAAAGTTTCCTTGTCTGGTCCCACTTGTCTATTTTGCCCCACCCAGAGACGCTGGTGGTATGCATGTTCCTGTTCATCGCAAAGATTGCATCTGAAAATGTTCCTGCAAGTCCTACTATCATGATCCAAATCACCACATAGTGCATATTTAATTTTATCGCGTGCTATACTTAAATGTCTTTTGCTGCCACACTTGTAGCAGGCTTTGGGCTGCCCTGGATAACCCTCCCCCCATCTTTCCCTAAAAAGAAACTATTAGGGATATGTTGTACCTCATCCCCCAATGTGTGAAGCTTGACTTTAAATTTCCAACTCCCTGTCCAAATCCCTTCTCCGTCTATAATGGGTTCTGGGGGTCCCAAAACAATACATTTATTTTCCAGCCAAAATTCTATGTCCCCCACATTCACACCTTCATTTCTAAACATTATATTAACTGTTTTGAAAAGAGGTTTAGTAATTGGGAGTGCCCAGAACGGTGTCCATAATGGCAGAGTTTTGCATGACTCATATTTCTGCCAAAATCTGTCCAGCCCAGCAAAGGTCCTGAAGCTGATGTCAAAAGTGTCCTCACCTCTCACATTTATAAGTGAATAAATATCAGCAGCTTGAAAGTTCATAGATTCTTTCAGTAATTTACGTGCTACATAAAATCTATCTGGGTGTTTTTGTAGGCCGCCCCGCATCTCAACCAAATTGCATTCCTTCTTGGGGCTTGCTCAAGTCTATTATGTTTGAATAAATCAGAAAAATGTGGCCCAGTTTGAAAATTGTCTCTCTGTTGGGGGGAGGGGGGGGAATGTCTGGTGATTCTTGCTCAACCCTGTCCCTATCTCTCTCATTATGTGGATCTTCATTTTCCTCATTTTCCAGTTACATTTTCAGAGAGTTTTTGTTGACCTGTTTGTTGTGTGTGTTCTGTTTCTTTGTGGGCCCCCTGATGATCTGATGACTCCAGTGTAAACGAGACCCATGAGGAATGCGGAATCCATTTTCCATCAAAAAACATCCATCCAGCATCTGCTAACACTTTTTCTTTAGATCACTCTGCATCAGAGAATACCACGTTAGCAGCGTCTGCCTTCCGCATTCCTGTCTGTGGGATGTAAGCATTCTGACTCACCCTCCATGGCTTTGCAGTTCCTCACACCTAACAAACAGCTGATTCTGTCAGGCCTCCAGCTGAAGTTGTAGTGGGCTCTTCAAAACGCTCTTGAACTGGCTCTATTGGAACCTCCGAAACTGGCTGCATTGGTGTTGCAGTCAAGAAAATCCTGGATGTAGAAGCTGTATCCATTTCTCCTGCTGCATGGCCTAAACCATGCGATTCACTTCCAGCCTTCTGATTCATCAGTTGTTTGCAGACTTCATCCCCTAGCATTTCCATAGCCAAGGTCAGCGATGAAACCTTCAACTGCTCGCTCTCCAAGACATCCTTTTTCTCCAACGAACCGGCACAAACTGCCATTCTGCAAGCAGAACGGCAGCAGCTCCCCCCACTGGCAAGTAGGGGAATTTCCCCTGGAGTCCTGGCCAAATTCCCCTCATTCACTAAAAATACCATCAACTGCTTAATCTGATTCAATCTCAGTTGCTTACCATCTGCATCTCCCCGGTCATCTCTGAAAAAGGGACTTCTAGGCCCAGTGGGCTTACCGGGACAACAAATCTAAGCAAACATCATATGTGTACTGTTAGTATGAAGGTAGGACACTTATGCAGTTCATAATGGTCACAACATGCATATTACACTGTTAGGGTTGAGTAGCCTGTTCAATGTTAAACTGCTCATTTTGCCACATAAATATCTTTGGCTCCCTTTGACCAAATGAGCTGAAATTTTGTATGTGATGTCTAGGAGGCAAGGTCTTGACACGTGGCAATTTTTGTGATGGCAGTTCATGCAGTTTCTGAGATGCGCATGTGTTATTTTTTGCTAAAATCAAATTTGTTTCCTATACTTAACATTCTGTTGTTTTGTTTTTTTTGTGCTTGCCTACAACCTACATGGAAAGGAATTTTTGCCCCAGACTTGCAGGAGACATTCATGTTCCAAGGTATTGCCTTTGACATGTCTGGTGAGAAAATATTAAAGGGTTTCCAAGTTATAAGGCTTTAAAATTTAGCGTTTTCCAACCTGAACATGCCCAGCAGGGTGTTTTAGATAGCATTCTACAGCAAAAGTAAATTTCTGATGCTAGAAATACCCTTTTTTTGCTTTTGTGCCCCTTCATTGACAAGGCAAGAAACATTTTTGGTGCTGTGCCAACTGCCATCTTGTGGATCTTTTCCATGAACCAACTGTGTAAAATATTTAAAAATGCTGGGATTTAAAAAGAAAAAATCAGAACCTAGCTAAACAGGAGCCATTTAGCTATGTTCTGATGTTTGTTTGTTAATATACTGGCCACAAATATGTTTTCTGGGCACCCAAAATCCCGGGTGCCCAGCTTAGCGAGAGGAATGCTTCCCCCACATTCTCTGTGTGAGAACACTGGGAATTTCTTGACTTCTGCAGCTGTAGCTGAAGTCGTGCTGCTGGCTGTAGTGAGACCTGTGAACTGCCATTTCCCTGGTGTTTGGTGGTGTGCCCCCACACTGCATTGTCATCCATGGCAATGTGCCAAGTTGCCCTGGTGTCTAGTGGCACCCCCCCACCTTTCTGAACACTATCCATCCCCCTATTCATACTGTATATTACAGTACTACCAATCCCTGGTGTCTAGTGGCACCCCCCACCCACTGATCACCGTCCCACTTATAAAATTATATAGCCCAATCCCTGGTGTCTAGTGGCACCCCCCCATCCACCGATCACTGTCCCCCTTATGAAATTATATAGCCCAATCCCAAGTGTCTAGTGGCACCCCCACCCACCAATCGCTATCCTCCTTATGAAACTATATAGCCCCAATCCCCAGTGTCTCTTGACAGCCCTCACCCACTGATCATGACCCCTGTTATGACCTGGTGCCTAGTGGCACCACCAACCCTCCTATTTCGGGTACAACTCCAGCATTAGAACAACCCACTGATAAATGCTTAGTTTTTTGCCAAGCATTGACACAGAAAACAACATAGTGGTGATAGTCTTCAACTGGTATGTTACATGTAGGACAGCAAAAGAGATTTTGTTTCTCTACATTACTGGACAGTATCAGCAACCCATATAGCTTTCAACCTTTTTTTTTTTTTGGATAATGTCTTTATTAAAATGTTCAAATATCATACACAGACATACAGAAGTACACCAACTTGGATACAATCACAGGTTAAAAAAACACATTTAATTCTGTCACATTAAACAGTATGCAGAAGGTACAGAGTTATTCAACAGCCCAATTCATTAAGATAGTCACTATTTCATCATTTATTACCTGCATACCAGTCAAATAACTGGCTGTTACTACATTAAAAGTTCAGAGTATGTTCCCTCCCACTCCTTTGCCTTCACAGGAGGCTCTACTACAATTACAATGCCTCAGCCTTGTCTGAAATGAAAAAAACGGTCCCTTGATGTTTTTTTTATTTTTACGATCCCTTGTCGATCAGACACCCCCGCTTCCCACACAGCACCCACCTCCTCACACCCTCCAGTACACCCACACACACACCCTCACTCATCTGAACAGGTATCAGGTTTGAGATCCCCACTCTGATCAAAGACACGTCTTGCTGCTGGAACCGGTGACTGCAAAATAAGAAGTTAAGGTAAATGCGATTCAGTGTATTTCAATGGGAGTTTCAACTTTTATTCATAACTCAGCAATTTCTTGACATTTTGGCACCAAATGTTTAACATAGCCATTTGGGGAACCTACCTCATGAACAATAGGACGTTCGTAACATAACTCCCACCCTTAAGGTGATTTCGCGGTCACTTGGTAAATTCATTTTTGGGGCAAGATTTGCATAATGACAGTCATATTGTTCATGAGGTGGGGTCATAAGAAGGTGATGTGGAAAATTTGGGGTCAAAATATTTAAAAATGTCAAAGTTATGACCATTCGTTGCAATTTCACTATGCGCGCTCATAACTTTTGAATTTTTCAATATTTTGACCTCAGATTAACATAGTTTTCTATACCCCACCTCATGTACGTCATCACTGTTATTTTTCAAATCCTGCCCAAAATGTGTTTTTGCACCTGTGGCACTGAATGGCACTGCAGTTGCACAGAATTACATTTTGGCAGGGATTAGAAAAATTTCTGTACTGGGTACATGAGGTGGGGCAATAAGATGGCTATGCTGGCAATTTGGTCACTGTTGTCCTATAAATGGAAGCGCAGGGCCCTGTGCTTCCACAGCTACATACATTTACACATCAATAGAGTGATAGGAGCTCAGGGCCCGGAGGGCCATGCGCTCCCGCAGGCAAATAAAGATACTACTATACTATCTCAAAATGTAAGGAAATAAATTGCAAAAGCCTGTGTTTAATGCTCTAGTTAGGGTTACATCCACAAAAGTAGAGAAATGTAGCATTAGGGTTTCCAAACCTGACACCGCACACCCATGCTGCACACACCAACAGGCGTTGGGGGGGGTGTCTTGGGGTCATCAGCCCTAATGCTCACCCCAGTCTCCAATACTATACACATCTCAGCTGATTTTTTTTTTATGGAATGGGGTGAAAATTATGGCTGATGACCCAAAGGCACCCCCCGATGCCTGTTGGTGTGTGCAGCATGAGGGTGGGGTGTTAGGTTTGGAAACCCTAACACCACATTTCCCTACTTTTGTGGCTATAACTGTAACTAGAGCATTAATGCAGTTTTTTGAAATTTATATAAGCAATAAACATGTATTTGGATCCAGTATGCATACTGATACATCTCAAATATGAAGTGTCTGCAGAATGTTGAACAAATTCTTCTGTACTGTATTCCTTTAGCAAAGCATCACATATGTGCAGTACACTGCATAGACACACATACACACACATGTCAATGTAAACTAATACTGCATGCATATTGTGTTTATCTTCCTTGCAGATTTCTGGTGCCTCTTGACTGATAACTTTTGCTTTCCTAGAGTGATGAATGCAGTGGCAGCTCATACATGTTCGTGGAAGGACTGAACTGCTCTGTGAGCCACACTGAATCCAATGGTCTGCACATTAGGGCATTCATAACAGACCATCATTCACAAATTAACAAGTGGATACATGAAAACATGCCAGAAACCAATCATTACTTTGACATGTGGCACATTGTTTAAAGTAAGGAAACACCTGGTACTGTGGTACAGTATTTGTCAATGTATGTGATATTCATAAAGTGGCTTGACATTCCTCAGATTCCTCTTATGAAATACCCACTCCCAAGCTTGCAGTAATCAGTGGTCAGTGCATAATTTGTCCCATGCCATCCCATGAGTAATTCTTAATTTTTTTCCCATTCCAGTGGTCCACCCACAAAAGCATTGCCAGTTTGCACAGACCATAACAAGACTTACACAGATCCCATCTGTGCTGGAGTTTCTTGGTTAGAAAAAGGACTCTCATTCCCCATCTTTTTCTAACTACTCTCTGGCTTCCAGTGGCACCCCCTCCTCTAATCCTCTTAGTTTCACCCTGGTGTGCAGTGGCAGGTTCTTTCTCTCACTCTCCCCCCCCCATAAGCCAGCAATGGTATCCACTGACACATTCTATGTCTCTCCTATACTAGAAGTCCTTTTCCGTTTTCCACTGGAATGCTCTGCTTCTCTGCAATCTCATTGCAAGCTCACTGGTATATAGTGACTCGCCATCTCCACACATCCTCCATTGTGTCCAGTGGCATCCCAAACCAAATGATCACCCCAACCACATGACTCTGAATAGAGATGGTGAATAGCTCAACCCCCTCCTCCCAGCTCTCCTGATGAGGATTTGATGGTAGCCATTAGACGCAGTCACGTATATTATTTGCCATTCCATGTCTTGTATGATCAGACAAGTTGAGATATTTTGACAGGCTCACTAGAAGGATAGAAGGATGTGGTCTGAATATTGTTCTCACACTGTGCTTTATGTTCACTTCATATAGGTGTGAAGAATCAAAATGATTAACCTTTCACATGAAAAGAAATGTGAAGATCTGAAGCCATGGGCGCAGAGCTTTGTCAATCACCTGTACTGGTGTGCATCATCATCTGGAGAGAATAATGAGGAAGAGATTCTAGCAAAGTGGAAATCTGTTGTTGGACACATGCAAAATGTACATACTTCTGATTATCAACATTTTCACATGTGTCCATACTGCATTGTGTAGCAAGGAGCAGAAAAAGAAATGGCTAAAACCAAGTACAGTTGTGGCCAAAAATATTGGTGCCCTTGCACTTTTTTCAAATAACTCAATTTCCTCTAAACATAAGTTGCAATTAACAACAGTATTTGGTCTTCACAATTCTTTATTTCTCTGTTAATATTACAGAACCTTTGTTTTTGATTCAGAATTTAATACTGTATATCCTTTTAAATCAGAAAATGAAAAGAAATGGCATTGACAAAATTATTGACACCCTAGACTTAATATTTGGTAGCACAGCCTTTGGTCAAAATAACTGCAATCAACCACTTCCTATAGCCATGGATGAGCTTCCTGCATCTCTCTACTGGCAGTTTGGCCCACTCTTCTTGTGCAAACTGCTCCAGTTCTCCCAGATTTGAAGGGTGCCTTCTCCCAACTGCTGTTTTCAGATCTCGCCACAGGTTTTCAATGGGATTTAGATCTCGACTCATTGCTGGCCACTTCAGAACAGTCCAGCATCTTGTCTTGAACCATTCCTGGGTGCTTTTTGAAGTGTGTTTGGGGTCATTGTCCTGCTGGAAGACCCATGACCTTCAATGGAGTCCCAGCTTTCTTCTGACACTGGGTTCAACATTGCGCTCCAAAATGGCCTGGTAATCTCCAGATTTCATGATGCCATGCACAAGTTCAAGGCACCCAGTGCCAGAGGCAGCACAGCAACCCCAAAACATTGCTGAACCTCCTCCAGTTTGACTGTAGGGAAGGTGTTCATTTCTTTGAAGGCTTCATTTTGTTTTCTGTAAACATAGAGATGATGTGCTTTACCAAAAAAGCTCTAATTTGGTCTCATCTGTCCACAGGACATTCTCCCAGAAGGATTTTGGCTTGTTCAGGTGTGTTTTGGCAAACTCCAGTCGGGCTTTCTTATGTCTCTCTCTCTCTCAGCAGTGGGGTCCTCCTGGGCCTCCTACCATATAACCCCCTTTCATTGAGTTGGCGACGGATGGTGCGAGTTGAAACTGTCGCATCTTTGTGTCTGAAGGTCAGCTTGAATCTGTCTGGCAGTTGATCGAGGTGCTTTCTCCACCATTCGAGCAATCCCGCGCTGCAATCTTCGATCAAGTTTTCTCTTGCGGCCACGCCCAGGAGGTTGGCTACAGTGCCATGGGCCTTAAACTTTGATAACATTATGTACGGTGGAAACAGGAACATCAAGGTCTCTGGAGATTGATTTGTAGCCTTGAGATTGTCCATGCTATTACAATCTTCTGTCTGACCTCCTCAGACAATTCTCTGGCTTTCTTTCTTTTCTCCATGCTCATTGTGGTACACACAGTGACACAAAACAGGAGAATGAGTCCTTTTCTATTCAAACTGGTTGAATGAGTGATTTTATATTGCAGGCACCTGCAACTTACCACAGGTGAGTTCATTCCAAAGTGAAGGAGAATCACTTACTTGAAATCTAATTATTTCTAACTACTTCTAAAAGGTGCCAATAATTTTGTCCGGGCCATTTAAGGATTTCTGTGTGGAATAAGCTAAGACTTAGTAAATTTTTCTGCTTTTTGTGTTTTATTCCACTGCAAACCAAAGAAAATACATATGTGGATACTAAAATATTTTTTTAATTTCAACAATTTTCTGGAAGGAATGGTGCATTATTAGAAAAAACTGCAAGGAAGCCAATATTTTTGGCCACGACTGTAACTGAACCATGAAAGTACATGCATAAATGCATATGGAGATGGCTGCCAAACTGATACAGAGTGGTTTGCTTGTCAATCCTACTCATGCATGGATCAATGAAAAGTATTGTAACTTGAACAGTGTAATTAGATTATCTTCATTGGATACGACATGTGTGACTCTAGTACACACTCTGCAGTGATGCGAGGCATTTTGGTCATGACTTGTGTCACAACACAGTACAGACAAACAGCAGTGGATTTCCCTATAGCTGCATGCAATGGATATTATTGTCATGTGTGGTCTGGTCATGTGAATACAACTGAAGCAAAAGCTTTGAACACAGCATCACATCCTGCTATAATGATAAAAAGATATGTAACCACGAAGGCAGGAGGATGATGACAATCACATACAAAGAACACACATAGTTTAGGGTTTCGTAATGTTATATAACCATCTTTTCTCATCTAATATAGGCAGTAAGGCATCTACAGAGTTGGAGGAATTGGCATATAACCAGAAACTGTGTAGTGATATCTCAAGGATGTCACCTCTCCACCAAACCTCACAGATTGAGGCATTTCACAGCCTTCTCAATCAATTTGCACCAAAAATGTATGTGTACGCATACACTGGCATGAAATCAATCAATCAATCAATCAAAATCTTTATTTTTCCAGGCAGGCACCATTGAGCATGGCTCATTTGCAAGATGGACCTGGTCATACAAAAATCATAGTACAGTAACATGGTAAAACATAATGCAATATTATACAAAGAAAAAAAATATACATATGTACATCAACATTTGAGTGACAGGGCCTTTACAACAGATAGGCTCATAACTGGGTACAGCTGGAATTTTCACTTAAAAGGAGAGAGAAAGGCAAGAAGAGGGATACCAGCTTAGGAAAAAATGATGGGGTTGGAATAGTTAACTGGCATACTTCAGGGAAGGGGGTGGAACTTGGCCATGGCTAAAGAGAGGCAGAGAAGCCGGTATTTTGGTAGGGACAGAGAGGCAGGGTGGGAGGCAGGATGGGCAGGAGGGAAACTGGAAAATAAGTGAGCTAGCAATGTAGAAAACATTTGCAGGATACATTCACGGAGCAGTCATAGAGTGACTTGAAAATATTCAGGTTAACAGGACAGCTCAGCTTCAAGTTTTTTTGCATATTGTTCCACAAGGAAGGCAACGAGAAACTTATGGCAGCTCTGCCAAAATGAGATTTGACCTTAGGTAATTTCAAGGCAATTAGGGAATAGCTTCTTAGAGCATAGGCACCTATCATACTCAAGGGAATACAATCAGAGAAGTATAGGGGGAGCTTGTTGGTAACCACTCTGAAAGCCCATAGAGCAGCATTTCTGTTTCTCCTCTAATAAAGGGAAGTCCAGCCCACCGCAGTGTACAAGGAGCAACGGGGTGTGGAAAGTGGAAGGCCCGTTATGACCCTGATTGCTCTGTGCTATAGGGTGTCCAACTTAGCCAGGGCACAGGCAGTACAATGGTATAGAGAAAGTCTGCGTAATCTATTAATGAAAGGAACGTGGTTTGAACCAACCACTGCTTGGCATCCCTAGTAAGGAAGTGGTTAATTCTGTAGAATAGTCCTAGTTACATGAAATGCAGGTCAGTTAGGTAATGCTGCACATACTCATGTTATAACAACACTGCCTTATGCTCATATGTGCCATTGGTTCATCGTACACGTTTGTGAAAATGTTATGCTCCACTGTGTGAGAATGATAGTCTGAACTTTGTATGGTGTAAAAGATACACAGCACTACAGGAGGACTGTGTTTAGGTTCCCAAGTAAGAGTGCATGTCACTCTCAAACTATCAGGAACTATATGAAAGCCATAGGCAGAGAAGTAGCTAGGATTTCCATACCAGAAGGCCCAAGCATCAGTACATGCTGTGTAAAGCAGGTTAGTATCCATGGACAGCCAAGTTAAGGCAGATTTATTTATCATTTTTTTAAACCAAATGAGGGCTTAGGCCTTCAGGCTACGGTCTGGCAACTCCCCAATAGGTATTCATTAATCTCCACATCAGAGTACATTGGTAACGACCCCCTTTCCCCCTTCCTTTTTCCTTCACCTTCCAAATATATTCTGTACATTGCATCATGTTAAACTGCCAACTCCATCATTTTATTGATGTTTTGTGCTTCTAGTATTATCCCATTTCCCAAACTACATTCCAATTTTACATAAGCAATACAGCACTTTGAAACATGTCTGTGTATGTCACTCACATCATGCTTTTCTATTCGACTAATCGCAGTGTAACTGTTATTTAGAAAATGGGCTATTTATTTCCTGGGCTCCAACAGGCTGCCTCCCATGTCGGGGGGGAGGGGGTACATTAACTTGCAATAGATGCCCAGGAAATAAAAAGTACCAGCCTGCTATGCCTCAGTGTCAAACTGGTTTTCTTGTGCCAATTTGAATTTGAAAATTCAGTAGCTGCCATTTTTTTCCACTTGCTAAACGAGAAAAGTGAGCAAGACAGCACTTCTCCCCAACCCTCGCAACAGAACTGCAGTGTAACTAAAGGAAGCTTGGGCATTTTAACAGAAAGTACACTTTTTTTTTTCTAACTGAAAACTGCTAACATGTTGTTAAGTACATAGAGTTGCACCCCCCCACCCAGCCACCAGACCGCTTTACAGTCACAAGCTGATAGCATGTCTCCATCTGCAGTACATGAAATCACAGAAATACTGTTTCTCTCACTGTACATATACCACTACAGTCTCACACTCGCTCTTTGCCCATTGCAATTATACAATCCCTCACACCTGTGTGGCTGTTAAAGTCTTATTGCCACCACATAAACAGTCAGATACCTGTCTCTTGGTGACTTTCAACAGAAAAGCAAAAAAGAAGAATCTTACTGCCACTCCCCAATCCACCACGACTCCCCCGGTCACTCAACGACAACGCTCCCTCACTGCTCCCTGTCCATGGTCACTGCACCAAACATGCGGTATTCCTTTCAGGTTAGCATGAAAACAATTACTTAAAGTTTCACTGTAGCAGGGCAAACAAATAAACACAGTGTAAATAAACACAGCAGCTGAGGACAAAGGAGAAATGACAATAAGAAAAACAAAAAACAGTAAACTTCACTTCAGAAAAATAACACATCTGCAACAATACAGTGCCCTCTACTGGCAAGTATGCCAATAGAAGTACTACTTTATCAATTAACAACTTTCTATTAATTTTAGAACTGTTTTTTATATTTTACCAATCATGCACAGAAATGCTACATGTAGCCCATTTTCTAAGCACAATAATACCCTCCAGGGTGGTTGGTATTGAGCAATACTAGACCTTCCAGGGGCTATAAGGCCCTCCACCATTATGCCTCTGGGTGGTCCAGTATTGCCCAATATTTCCCACCCTGTTGGGTATTATTGCTTATGTAACCAACATAACATCATATTATATTATGTACAGGCTGGTTTGACATGTCAAATGCAAATTTACATTAACTGTTGCCAAAGTAGTCATAGTACATAAACTGTGTCCAAGCCAGTACTGACTGTGGTTTAATTCTTCCCCTCTTCATTTAGGTCACTGCTAGCACTAATGCATTACAATGAAAATAGAGGGAGAACACAAGCAACAACAGCGATGGAGAGCATATACTGTATATTTGCTACATTATCCAAAATACAAAAAAAGAGGAAATGTAGTGAAGATTACAGAGACACCAACTTACAGTAAGTTTTAATCAGGATTATTGAATAACATTGGGGGAAAAATTGAGAAGTTCTGTGAAAAAAAAAATGACCCATTACAGTCAATGGACATGAAAAGTAATGTATGGGACAGACAGTGATCTACAGATACTGAGAGCAGATAAGGGACACTCATCTCATCCAATCAGCCCATTTATTATGTTCTTTTCAGATGCAGACTTTGACTGATGTATGTTTATGTCTCCCCCCTCCCTATTTTTCTCCATGTGATTCCATTGCACATAGGCAACTTTGAACCTGACATCTGTTTGTACACTTATGCACTCCACTGGAAGGCTGCTCCAGGTAACCAGAAAGTTATGAGGAGAGGCAGCAACTTAAACTACAACTGGAGCCAAAATGTAAATCCAAAGCAATGACTACCAAAAGGAGTCTTGCATCACAGTCTACCAAAAAAGGACCTGTAACGATAGGTTCCATTTAAAAACTCATTTATTAAAAGTAATGGTGTTGTGGGGAGGGTGCTGCTATATGTAGCTTTTAACTTTTAATAAATACGTTTTTAAATGGAACCTATTGTAACAGTTTTTTTTTCAGTAGGCCATGATGCCTGATTCCTTTCGCTAGTCATTACTCCAGGTAACCACTTCCTTCAGGTCAGCAAGCATTTTCATGAGTCTCTCCTGTATGTTAATAACGCCACAGAGAACACTCTTACTCTTATAATAGTTTTCTTGTGTGCATTCTTAGGTTATGAGAACCACAAAACAAATGTGAGCTGTTCTAATACCCTAATAATTTAAGTAAGAGCACTTTTACAAGTGTTAGAGCGGTTTCTGCAGTGTTATTAACATACAGTATTATTAATCACGCTTGATACTATTATTATGAAAAACTGACCCAGAATGTGTCTGTTTTAAGGGCATCTGCATGTAAGATATTCTTCACAGAATGAGAGAGTCTCATGAGCAGAGGAAAGGAGCACTCTGATTGGTCAGGAGCATGCTCTATCTATAATTACAGAAATAACTAGTGTCACTTTCTCTTCATTCAATTCTCATGTTTCAGTTTCACGGAAGAAATTAGATTCTTTCAGCATGCAGTGCCGCCAGAGGTCAACATGTGAACCCCTCCACCAGCAGCAAGCACTGGATCATGAAAGTGCAAGCCCTGGTGGTCTAGCGGTAACCCCCCACTCCCCATAGGTGATCGCAACACATATCTGAAAAGGCAATCCCTGGCAGTCCAGTGGTACCCCCGTAGCCGCGATCACTAAAGTTCTATACCAGATATGTCCCTGGCAGTCCAGTGGCACCCCCCTCACCTGATGCACTGATCGCTGGTAGATGACTGTGGACACCATCCCTGGTAGTCTAGTGGCACCCTCCCCGCCTGTAGCTGCGACGCCTGTAGACATCTATAATATATTCCCTGGTAGTCTAGCGGAACCCCCCCCACCCCACCTGTGACCCAGATCACTGGGAACCATAATACAAACTTGCCCTGGTGGTCCAGTGGCCCCACCCCAACCCGCACAGGCCACCTGCCCACCCAGGTCCCCCCCATCAACAGTGCAGCTGAATCCACCCAGATACTGCACAGCCATCACTGAATGACAGCTTATAGTAATAGCTGTAAGCCCATTGTTCTACACTGTGGACCAATGGGTTTGCAGTGCATTGCTGCACATGTCACTCACAAATGTGAATGAAGGCCATTCATTCACATATTTGTGAGTGACATGTACAGTATGCACTGCAAGCTCATTGGTCCACACAGCTCATACTGTAAGCTCTCATTCAGCAGGCAGCCAGGTGGTATGTGGATGGGTTGCAGCTGCCTGTCGATGATTGGTAGGTGGCCTGTCAGGTTGGGGGGACCACTGGGGCAATTTTGTACTATGGTTCCTGGCAATCCAGGTCATGGGCGGGTTGGGGGGTACTGCTAGAATACCAGGGAATATGTTATAGATGTCTACGGGCATTGTAGGTACTGGCGGGAAGGGGGGTGTAGCTAGACTACCAGGGACGGTGTCCCCAGTCATCTAACAGTGATTGGTTCATCAGGTGGGAGGGGGGGTGCCACTGGACTGCCAGGAATATATCTGTCATAGACTTTCGTGATCGCTACTACGGGGAGGAAGGGGGTACCACTGGACTGCCAGGGATTGCCTTTCAGTTATGTGTTGCAACCGCCTATGGGGGCGTACTGCTAGACGACCAGGGTACTTATGGGTGCTTGTTGACAGTGTTCTGGGTGGGTGGCCACCCAAAGCTGGCGGCTGCTGTGTTGCACCTTGTAGACAGTAGCTCACCTGTGGTTGGCCTCCATTTGAGCCTCTTTTTTTGGGCTCAACTTTGCCCAGGGTTTTGCAGCGCACCCCAGGGTTGTGCCTGCATATGTGCCACACATCCCAGGCTGAATATCGGGATGTGCCTTGTATGCATAGGCACCCCCCCCAGTGATGCACCGCATACATTATCATTGCACCGCAGTGCATTGGGACTTGCGCTGTGCAAGTCCCCCTTTTGAATATTGCCCCAGAGTGCATTGCTGTGGCCGTGCTGGTGCAACTCAGTTGCACCAGGCATAACCCCTTAGAATATCTGGGCCCATATATTCAAGCACATTTTCTTAATAATAAATAATGGGGAGGAGAAATATACACAATATAAATGGAATGCAGGCAGACTTGTATCTAATTTTTATGTTTTTTAAAGTTTTCTTTGAGGTGGCAGTAGCTCTTTAACTAATGTAAGTTTGTTATTATTGATGAATTATTATTTTTTACTCAATTATATATTTTTTACTTTTTTTGATAATATATAAAAATGTGAAGACAACCCAATTTTCTAAGCACAGTAATACCCTACAGGGAGGGCTGTATTGAGCTATGAAAAAAATAACAACCTCCAGATGGTCCTTTCCCTTTTATATTCAATGTCTAAAAGGGTCCTTATCTTGGGACTGGAATTAAATTCAATGAGTAAATGACAGTTCAGAACCAATAGTATTCAAAACATGTGCATGTATTTACTCAGCCTTCAATTTCAATAATTCAATGTTTCAAGATCTTTATGCTGCTCTCTTCTTCAGGGAGTAAAGTAGGCTAAAATAATACAGAATTGGACTTTTAATATGTTTTAGTAGTGTAGAATAACGAATTCATTTATAATGTCATCAATCTTATTAAAATTATGAATGGGAAAAGACTCCTAGTTACTGTACCTTTTTTGAATCATAAACCTATGAATAAAACCTGTCCAGTCTATCTCTTCATTTAACCTATGTTTGGTGCTGATGCAATTTAATCCATCTATCCATTGTCATGTGGTGTTTCCTATACAGATTAAATCACAAGGACATTTTAGAATATAGACCACATGGTCTGAATCACAAGTTATCAAATCACGAATAATGAATTTTTCATTTGCACTGCTGTTAAAGAATTCCTTAACTCGTATAACTCCTGAACAATGAACACATTTACCACAGTTAGAAATGCCTTTTATTTCTGGACCATGTCTAGTTGTTATTTGGGGGGGGGGCAATGTTGTGTTTTTATCAGTCTTTGTTTAATGTTATTTGTACATTTTGCTGTGGTGTGTCATTTACTCACTGAATTTGATTCTGGTCACAAGATAAGGACCACTTGGACATTGAATATAAAAAGGAAAGGACCATCTGGAAGTTATTTATTTCATTAAGTGGAAATCTTTATACCGGATGATTGGCTCCAGAGGTTCATAAAATATAAAAAAAAAACTGAAAAAGAAGAAAGAAGATTTTTGGTACCTTGAACATTAAAAAGGACTGGTTAATTCAATAGCTGCATGACTTATTGTTATATTGTTGACTATTTTTGTATTCATGGTAGCACAATCAAAAAAGGTCAGTATCATTTCCCATTTTTCTTGTCCAAAATTTTTTTTTAAAGTATGGCTAATTTTGCAGACTTAGACAAACTGAAATAAATCAGATCTGAAGCTGTGAGTTTCACAGATAATGATGAAATAAGGATCACTAATTTAGTGGCAAGTACAAGGAATCTAGATAATCCTAATGCCACAAAATCAGAAAGTCACAAATGTAAACATTTAAAACAACATGACATCCATTTAGATTGGCATGCTGTCATGTTACCAGCATATGTCAGATAAAAAAGTATAGCAAGAGGTTTGAATGTCCTAGTGGAACCAAACTTAGGTTTTACTGTGGATGGAGTTCAAGAGAAATGGGATGGTATATGTTAAAAATATTCTTTGGACTTGATGTTATTCTCCATTGAAACTTTAATTAATGAACAACAAAATACAGAAAGAAACAGAATATTTAGAAATGCAATTAAGGGGTACAATGGAGACTAATGAACTAAAAAATATCATATCCAAAATTGAAAAGGGTCTGTCAGACTACGATGAAAATTGGAGACAAGTGAAGTTAAGTAAATTTTGTAGGGGCCTTAATGATTATAAAGAGGGAAAAATCTATAATTGGAAAAAAGGATATAAAAATCATCAGATTTTCAGTTTACAGGGCTCTGATCCAAATTTAAACTACAGTGCTTCAGATAGCACATATGAAATAAAAGAAACAACCCATTATCCAACAACATAAATTATAGAACAAATAGATGCAGATATAGACCCCTAAGAAGGAATTATTACAGTCATTACCAAGGACCCCAATATCGCATGGAGTACTATGGGGATTTTCAGAGAGACAGCGTGGCTGGGGAGGGAACAGGTCATCAGAAAGTAGGGGAGAGGCCAGCCTGGTGGTGCTGAGGGTTGAGACGCTGGATGCCACACCTTGCACTATGCCAGTGACCTGGGTTTGGGAACAAACCTGGGCCATTGGGGGGCAGCTGGGGGGGGGAGGATGATTAAATATTCCAATGGATGCTCTCCTCCTCCTTCAGGGTGGCGTGGGTTACTGAGCAGCGGATGTGCTAGTAGCACTACCGCTGGTGGGAGCACGGGCAGTAGGGCTCATCACTCTTTGTAGATGGGGTGGGAAGGGCACTGCTGGGTGCTTGACTATGGCATGCATCTGCATGCCATCAGCCTGGATGTAAGTTCTTCACACCAGCGCCCTCAGGGGATGGGACCTACAGGGGAAAAAATACAAACACCCCCAGAGCATCGTGCAACAGGATTCCAGGATCCCGCTATGAGGGAACCCAGTGAGGAGTCAAAGGGGGTATGAAGCCCTCTGAAGGCCAATGCCCTGCAAGTGGCTAAAAAGAAAGTGGAAGACATGCCAGGTACCTCAACAAGAAACAAGATAAACAGGCAATACATAACCAAAACTTCATATCACAAGAAAACAAAGGAAGAAAATCTATAGTTTTCAACTTGTCAGACAGACACGTAACCTCATTAGAAGAAAAGATACTTAAGAAGGGTCTTGGCGTTTGTCTAAACCAGAAAGTGAATGCTTCTGAATTGAAACTGAATGTAGAAAGAGTTCTTGGAAAAATAAGGATAAGGTATTTTTCTTGATAACAAAGAAACTCCCTCTGAAATAGTGTCAGCATCAGAAAAAGAAAATCAAAAGTTAAGAGAATCGTTAAATATCAAATCAACTTTCCTACCTCCTGGACCAACACTAGGTAACATACAAACATATAGTGAGATAGTGGGGAAAGAAACTGAACAAATTATCAAAGAAAGTGAACAATCTAGAAATGCGAACATCTCTAAATTAGAATATAAAGCTTTACAGAATTTAGAACAGAATGTAAATATAGTCATCAGGAATGCTGCTAAGGAAGGGGGATTGTTGTAATGAACACGGATGCTTATCAGGAAGAATGTTATAATCAATTAAATGATTAAAACAACTATCATAAAACACCTGGAATACCTTTTGATGTTTTGAAAGAAACAGATCAAACACACAGTTGAAGAAGCCACAGACAGGAAGTAGAGTGAGGAACGGGTAGGGGAAGCTTAAAATGCAAATTCCCAAAGATACCATTATTTTATATTCTCCCAAATATACCTAAAAATCCATCAAAACCTCTAGGGAGATCCATTATTTCAGGGCAAGATGCAATTACAGAACCCCCCATCCATCTTCATTGATTTTCATTGCAAACTGCTAGTGGAAAAATCTGAATCATTCTTAAGAGATTTGCAATACCTTATTCAAGTGTTATAAGAATTTAACAACAGAAAACTGAATATTGATAATATGGCCCTAGCTACAATAGTTGTTAAAAATTTGTACACTTCCATTCCACATACACAGGGTTAAGAGGCCCTAAAAGAAGCACTGCATGAAAGGAAGTTCTCAGATCACCAGATGAATTTATTTTAAAATTGGCAGAATTGGTCTTAAGTAACAATTATTCCAAATTTGAAAATAAAACATTTCTTAAAAGAAAATGAACAGCAACAAGGGCCAGTATGGTACCCACCTATGTGAACATTTTTATGATCCATTTTGAAAAAAAACATATGTATATTCAGAAACAAACACTAAATTCAAACAGCATGTAATAATGTGGAAACACTTTATAGATTACCTCTTATTGTTGAATAGTAGTGAATCAGACCTCAAAGATTTGCTTGAATATCTAAATGAGTGTCAACAACACTTGACATTTACTGCAGAACATCATTTTGAGTCTATTTCATATTTGGATCTTACGATTATCGAAGAGGGAGATGATATCACGACAGACCTCTACACAAAAGTGATAGCAGGAAACACGTTGCTACACGCTTACAACTACCACCCCAAAAAATGATAGAAAGCATTCCATATAGTAAATTATTATGTTGCAAAAGAAATAGTGGAAATAATGTGAAATATGAGAAAAACAAGTCCACCTTGGTTAAAAAATTCAAAGAAAGAAGCTACAAAGATTAGACATTACAAAAAGCAATGGAAAAGGCAGCTATGAAAAACCAGAGAAGATTTGCTTAAAAACAAAGAAAGCCAAAGGGGCACACAAAATCGTCTATCGATGATAACCACATATTGTGATCAATTTAGTAACATTAAAAATAGAATTTTGAGAAACTGGTTCATCCCACAAAGCACAGAAGAAGGGAAATTAAGTGCTGGTACTAAACCTTGGATCACAGCAAAACGTACAAATAACATTAAACAAAGACTGATAAAAACACAACATTGGCACCCCCCCCAACCCCAAAACCATTAGACAAGGTCCAGAAATAAAAGGCTTTTCTAACTGTGGCAACTGTGTTCATTGTTCAGGAGCAATACGAGTTAAGGAATTCTTTAACAGTAGTACAAATGAAAAATTCATTATTCATGATTTGATAACTTACCATTCAGACCATGTGGTCTATATGTTAAAATGTCTGTTTGGTTTAATCTATATAGTAAAAACACATGATAATTGAAAAAACAAATCAGTGAACATAAAAGCTCAATTCGGAACAATGACTCCAAATCTACAGCAGCTAGACATTTCAATCTAGCTAGACACAGTATCAGCATAGTAAGTAAGTAAGGCTTCATTTATATATTGGCACCCAATCCCAGAGGCTCTGGGCACCATTACAGACAAAATAAGGTTAAGGCAGTAAAACAATACAATTCCATCTCTTAAATCAATAATTTAGAAATCAGATTTAACAACTGTTAGAAAAGGCTTTATTAAAAAGGTAGGTCTTTAGGCCTCCTTTAAATGCCTCCACCATTGGGGCCTCCCTTAAGGATTTTGGAAGCAAGTTCCAGAGAGCGGGGTTGGCCACCTTGAAGGAGCAATCCTCTGAGGTTTTCAGCATGGCCCTCAGAGCCGCCAGTAGGCCCTGGAGGAGCAGAGGGAACATACTGGGGTGGCTGGAGTAAGGAGGTCAGACAGATAACCAGGGCTCAGGCCATATAGGGCCTTATAGGTGAGCAAGCCCACCCTGAAGATGATCCTCCACCTGACAGGCAGCCCGTGCAGATCACGCAAGACCAAGGTCATATGGCAGGACCTTGGAAGGCCCGCCAGCAGCCTGGCCACCATGTTCTGCACTAGTTGCAGTCAGCAGAGGATCCCTCCATTGACCCCGAAGTACATACAGTAGCATTACAGTAGTCTAACCTGGAAGTCACAAAGGCATGTTCCAGTGATGGCAGGTCTTCTGGCGGAATCAGGGGTTTAATTTTGGTGACATTCCTTAGATGGTAGAACCCATTTTTGACAACAGACAACACCTGAACTTCCAGGGTAAGTCTGTTATGAAGGATAACACCCACATTTTTCACCCTGGGGAAGCCATCAATGGAGTGGACCCCAGGACCAACCTGGTTACCACTCTGGAGGCCTGTCCATCATGCCAGTGACCAGGCTCAATCACTAGCACCTCCATCTTGTCAGGGTTCAGCTTCAGCCAGTTTGTGGACATCCAGTCCTGAATCTTGGCCAGACATTTATTTAGCACTTTAATGGCACCTTGAGCTCCAGGGGCAAATGACATATACAGCTGGGTATCATCTGCATAGTAGTGGAAACCTAGACTGTATTATTTAATGAGCTCTCCCAGTGGCAGCATGTACACTGCGAACAGCATCAGTGAAAAAATCGAGCCTTGAGGCATTAAGGTTTGTGAGGGTTGAAAGAGTACACAAACCAGCAAGAGGAGGGAACTAGGAACATAAAGTATTAAAAAGGGAAGGTTGGTGGATAGATAGATTAAATTGCTTCAGCCCCAGACATGGGTTAAATGAGGAGATAGGATGGGCAGGGTTTATATAATAAATCCTGTATATCATTCATAGGTGGAAATTAATTACAATTTATTAAATACAAATATAAAAAAATATGAACTTTAAGTAGAGTCAGGATCCATTAGCACTTCGGATTCCCTCTGGTTCCCATACATCTAATCTTCAAATGAACATACAGTTTACAAAATGTTCATATTTTTGTATTTGATTTTTTACTTTCTTTTTAGCCCCCCCCCCCAGTCCTGCAGCACTCCACTCTTCAAGAGTTGCCGTGCCTTGTATGTCCCTGCTCTTGCGGTCCATCCCCATGGAGCCTTGTATCTACCCCCCCAGGCAGGGTCAAGGTGGGTCCCATACACCCCGTATTTTGTTTCATTGGGGTGTAAGTTCAGAGGCAGGCAGGAGGCGTTGAGGATCGGGGCAGGTGCTCCATCTACCGGAAGTGCCGCCGGCCATTTTCTGCTTTTCTTTGCCTGTGGTATGTGCCCTAATGTCAAGGCGCAAAGCGCTGACATCCACCACACAGCCCCCTCCACTATTGTCTGGGCTAGCCTTAAATCAGGTCTCCACAAGGGGTCAGCCAAGCACTGAGCCTCGGTCCCTCCTCCCTCCCTCCTAGAGAAGGTGAGCAGTCCCCGGGATGCTGGAGCCTTCTCCCCCCCCCCGCTGGCCCTCCAGCTTTCCGGGCTCATTCCTGAACCCGGGTCACTGGCATCACGAGCAGTAGCACTACCGCTGTGCTGGTGGGCCAGCCCCAAGGTTTTCATATTTAGGAGCAGTTCTCGATACCCCCCCCCGCAAAATAATTGACAACAAAATCCTAAAACAAAAGAAGTGTACATTCTGTGGAATCCAAGAAGTCAAGACACATCAGCAGGAAATTATGCTTTATTCACTGTTAATGAGACAGAGTGCATTTACTCCTGTAGCTTCACATTCACTGGGAGATATGCAAGGGTTTCCACAAATGTTGACTGGGCAGGAAAGGGTGTCACACAGACACTGGGGCAGGTGACGGTTCAGCGTTGCATGTTCCTCCTATCCTGCCCAGAGTGCCATTCACCTGGAAGGTGCAAAAAGAAGGCTTAGGAAGCATCAATAACGGCAAATTGAGACACCAAGAATGGAGCGTCATGCATATAACTCACAAGGTAAAGTGCAGCCCTCTTAACTGCGGTTTATACAAGTGGAATTTAAACTCGGTCAAACAGGATCTCATACAGTTATTTTGATTTTATTACAGCCAAGAAGTAAAAAAAATATTTTTACATGGCAGTGGAAATAGTTTGAACCTTTATCAAAATAAGGTAAGTGCAAAAGCTTAGAAAAGTAATGAGTTGTAAACAACAAAGATTAATTAAAAAGTAAGATTTTCCTTTTCTATTGTGTTTACTACAGCCTGGAAGAGTACGATTCTCAATAGTGATGGCAAATCCATATATTTAATTGCAACACATGGTAAGAGAGTAGTTTTCCATTGAAAGACAGAATTTGAATTAAGAAAGGCGGAAACCACTAACAAACTTGTTTAAATTACAGTGAAGAAAATTGTTCTGTGAATAATTATAAAACACATGAATAAGCAAACTAAGACCAATGTTCAAGTAATAAAAACAAGACAGGTAAAGTTAAATGGAATTCTCATAAAAAATAGCATATGATAACATGTTAAATGAGAGTCAACTGATCTAATTGTAAAATACTCTCAATAGTAAACTTGATAGAAATAATTAGATAACATTATTAATAAAACACCATTTTTAAAAGATTTTAAAACATTTAAATATCAGAAATATGGATTAGTTATTAAGGAAACTCATTTCTCCTAATGTTTCAGAGACTTGAAAATATAATATGAAAGTAATTAGAAGACTGTGCATATGCCTGTAATTCAAGAAAGGTAACTAGGAGTTTTTCCCACTCATAGTTTTAATAAGTTTGATGAAACTATAAATTAATGTGTTATTCTACACTACTAAAACATATTAAAAGTACAATTTTGTATTATTTTAGCCTACTCCCTGAAGAAGAGATCAGCATAAAGATATTGAAACACTGGATTATTGAAACTGAAGGCTCTGAATAAATATATGCACGTTTTGGACACTAGTGTTTCTGAATTTTCATTTACTCACTGTATTGGGCAATATCAGACTTTCCATGGCCTATAAGGTCCTCCACCCTTGGTGTCAGGTCTCATTAAGCCACTGAGTGGTCCAGTATAGCCCAATACTGCCCACCCTATTGGCTAATACTGCTTATGTCTGCAGGCATATTAACTAATGTAAGATGTAACATGGGTCATCGGCATAGCACGCAGAAATACTGCAGATGCAACTGTAGACCAGTTTCCTTGATACAGCTTCACAGACCTGCTCACACATATGCCATTATGCCCTCTAACAGTTTCAAAACTCACACAACACACACACACACACACACACACACACACACACACTAGTAAGGTAACACTGATTACAGAAGTGAACATCTGACTAGCATATTTTGCATCCCTTTTCATACCTCTCAACTGTCCCTTATTACGAGGGACATTCCTCATTTTACCCCTAACAATTGCTCTGTCCCTCATCTATCTCTCACAGAAGAGGTACCAACCACGAAATGACTGTGATGCAAATTCAGACTTTAAAGTGGAAAGTCATGATATTCTAAGGTGCTAAATCAAAAATAAACATTGTACAAGTAAACACAGTGACTTACACAATGTTCTGAGCTTGTATCTCCATGTTTGAAGATATGTCCCTCATTAACAGGGTCAGTGTCCCTCATTTTGAGTGCCTGTGTCCCTCATTTCAGTGACAAAAGTGAGAAGCAGCTTCATGTAAGCAAGTTTATTTGCCCGCAGTAACTTACAAGTTGAAAGCTCCAGCCTTATCATACTACAATATCTTTCTTCAATCTCAGAGTAATGAACAGTAGCGAATGCTGTAAGAGGTCTTTGAGCCAAATCAATAATGCAGACATTTCCGACTTATGCAACTCATATTTGTTTATGGCCACAGTCAGCCAGTGTATAGCAGAACCATCATACAAATGCTTTGGAAATAAATAATTGATTCTCTGCAAACTGATAAGTGGTACTTGTGTTACATTAACTTTAAATGGTTTACATATAGGATTTGTACAATCTACTCTATCATATGAAATACAAGTTAATAAAGTGGTATGAGTTATCAGGCTCCATTTTTATAATTGAAAGAAAAAAAAAGTTTCTCATATGTTTCACCACATTATGTGGACATCACCTTCCTGAAGATGCACCATGTATATAGGGGAAACTATATCTGTGGTAGTTCTCACTTAGTAACATATTCCTGATAGCAATAACAGCACCGGAAGGTATAACAACTCACACATGACTTCCCAGGTAACTCCAGCACCATCTCACAAACTGTACCGCCTATTAACAAAAAAAAAATGGAACGTTATTGCAACAAGAGGTTATGACACATGAGTTTTATTTTGCTAATCAGTTCAAAAATTCAACTGCAGAATAAAAGAATCATGGAGGAGAGTACGCTGCTCCATCAGCAGGACCTTTGTCGATCTACTTACTCAGATGGTATCAGACAGAGATGAGATAACTCAGCCGCATTACTGGCTTAGCAGGGTTCCACTCCCTAAAACCACACTACTCCAGAGGTACACTGGCATAGGGGGCTTTAGGGTGGTGGGAAATGCAAGTGGGAAGGTTGGTGTGAGACATATATACACTGAAGGGGAAAACAGGGTACAGGAAGGGAACATTTCCAAGATAAGGTGTACAAGAACTAGGGGGCAAGATATGAAACTGGAAGTGGGAAAGTTTCAGATGGATGTGAGGAAGTATTTTTTCAATGAGAGGGTGGTAGATGCTTGGAACAATTTCCTAGTGGTGCTGAAAGGGACTAAAAATGACAGGCTGCAAACATGTATGGGACAGGTATAAAAGTAATCTAGTGTTACAGCAGTAGGGGAGGATGGCTTGAAACCAGGTAGGGTCTGTGGTGGCAGGAGAGGCAGAGAAAAGAGAAGCAGTATGGGGGGGCCAAGTAGTCCTTACCTGCTGACCAATTCTGTGTTTATATTCCCATCCTACCCAGATGATGCACTCCGACAGGGGCTCTTCTTCCTCAGTGAAATCAGAGCAGAGGTACTCATTCAGAATATTAGCATGTGGTCCATCCTCCTCCATGCCTATCTCACCCTTTCTAGTAGTAGTAAAATGTTTATTCATAAAAAACTATGAATCTGGATTTGCTCGATTCAGCTAAAAGCTCATTTACAACGAGGTCACATAGTACAGAGGAAAAGCCTTAGTTTCATCATGTCTAATATTTGTTATAAATTCATTTGCTCTAATACAATAGAAACACATATTTAAATATAAGAAGTAGGACAAGTGTAACAAACAAACAAAAATTACATAGTACATCACAAATCAACATGCTCGGTACAATTACATACAACCATTTTACTTAAATTGTGCAACATAATCTAGATTCAAGTGCATTATTTTCCAACCAAATGTTTATCCCTTTCCAAGTGTTTTCCCCTATGGATGTTCTCAATTTGTGTGGAATATTAGTCCATGTTAGTGTGCCTACATAATAAACTGAGTCTTTCCCAATTTCCAAATGACACCTTAGGATTTCCAAATCCATACCAACTGCAGATCTTAAAGAATCTGTTTTTACCCTACAAACCAGATTAATAGATATATAGTTTGGGGGTTGTCCATCTAGCCCCTTGTACTGTATATGAGTGCAATTAAATGTTCCTGTCTTCACTCACTCAGTTTTTGCTAGCCCAAGTTATCATAAAGCTGGCAACTATGCTTCAGATGGGGGGGCACCAAGAATGAACCTGGCGAGCCTGCCATAACAGACGTCCAGTCTTGCCATGCCCCCCTTGGTTCCCCCTGCATACAGGATTTCCCCGTAGTCGAAGACTGGTGTTATCATAGAATTGACTATGTACTTCTTTGTCTCTTGCGATAAACATAGATTTGCCCTATATGAGGCCCCCAATCTCCTTCCCACATTTTTTAACAAATAATCAAGGAGTATGTCCCACCTAAGGGAGCTATTTAACTATAGGCACAAGTGTTTATAAGATTGAACCTGTTGTATCTGGGTTCCCCTCAGGGTAACAATATTCAGTGATTTTTTTTCTCATCCCCTCCATCGTTACATGAGAACAGCATTGCTTGTGTCTTTTTTTTTTTTAATTGTATTATCATTTTACCTCCTCCTCCTCCATGCCAGCCTAGCTCACCTCTCCTTCAGGTGGCCAGCCCCCCCACCACCACGATCCTCCCATCAGCTGTCCACTGCCCCTCATCCTGCAGCTTCAACCGATGTGATGTATCCCTTCATTGGGGGGCCCCCCAGCCCATGGGGCACATCCAGGAGGGGAGACTTCAAATGCCTGAAGGCACCATCTTCAATCCTCACTGGGGCAGTGAGGGCACAGCATGGGGCTTACCTGGGCTACTGCAATGATGGGAGAATGGGCCACCATCATCCGGCGGCTAAGCAGATATTCTCCCTTTTCTGGTGCCCCCACCCACTTCTGCCACACACTGCAGCATCCTGGTAGATAACGCATGTAACATTTGGTCATCCAAACTGCAATGGACAATGCCATATCTGGCCACCAGGAGCCGCCAAAGGGCAATGCGTCCATGACCCCCTCCCCCCCCCACCGGGAGGAGAGCATCCAGAGGATGCTCTTCAGCCCTCCCTGACGGCCTCTGCTCCTGACGCTGTGGGCTCACTAGCATGTCAGGTGATTCCCCATCACCTGCACTATGAGGCCAGCATGCTTGTCTCTTTTTTTGGATTTAGTACCAATTTCTTTTGTCAAAGAACACTTGTAATTCGTTAAACGCCCACTGTAGTTTATCTTGTATTTTTTGTTGTTGCATCAGATGTGTAAACAATTGTATTATCTGCATATAAATGATACACAATAGACGGATCTGAAAAATGAAAGTTGTTGATATAGATGTTAAACAATAAAGAGCCTAATATAGAATCCTGAGGGACCACGAAAACAACAGGTACCAATTTTGACAAAATATTTCCTGTTGAAACTGACTATAACTTTCTTTGTAAGTAGGAACTTAACCATCTTATGCTATCTCCCACCACTCCCAGTGAGGCCACCCTGGACAGGAGCACATCGTGGTCTAGAGAATCAAACTCCTTGGATAGATCCATATATATGGCTCCAACCAATGTCCTCCTATCCAGGGCTGCCTGCACATCACTCACCACCTTAACAAGCACAGAGATGGCACTATGGTGCCGTCTAAACCCTGACTGCATTGTACTGATTTTTCCCTGTGACTCCAAATAGTCTTTTAGCTGAGTTTAAATTAATATTTTTTTTTTATTTTGGAAACTTGAGACAGGGAGAGAGATTGGGCAACAATTTCCCATCTCCGTTTTATGTCCATTCTCAGTCTCTTTATTTCACCTTTCCTTTACATACTTTTGAAGGTCTTGTTATTTACTGTCGCCCCTTCTGCAGTGTTTAATTCCACCTCTGCCTTGCCCTCCTTACAAGCTTCCTGTGCCTCGATACAATAGAGCTCCTTACCAGCCTCTGTCTAATCAGCCTTGTACACTTTGAAGGCAGTCTTTTTCACTCAGTGCTACCCAGACTCCTTGGAAAATCTCATCCTTCTCATGCCTCACCCTCTCGCCCACTTGCAAGTGGCAATCTATAGTCATGGAAGGAATCTCTTCTTGGATATGTTCACACCTACTCTCTACCTCACCACAAGCATCTCATTGATCTCCTTCTCCTAAAGTGCATGAGCTCTGTCTTAGTTAATTGCCTCTGTAATTTCAGGGCTATGTAGAACCACACTGTGTTGTGGTCACTAGACCTTAGTGGCTCTTATACCATTAACACCTCTGATACTGCCTCGGTTAGTCAGAACTAGGTTGAAAATGGTCCCATTCCTTGTCTGTTCCTCCACCAATTGAGTTAGAAAGTAGCTCTGGAAGGGGTCTATGAATGCCTGATTGGCCACTGGTGCTTCTCGTGATTCAACCCTTTTCCTCCCTATCTCCCCCTCTCCCCTTCACTACTACCTCCAATTTATTCACGCTTTTTCATCCTCTCCCTCCCCTTTCTTTTTTCTCCTCCTTTCCTATCTGTATTTCTTGTTTAGCAGTTTACCATTTACGTTACTGTATATACTGCACATAGCTGTGCCTTTTGCTGATCAGATTACTGTGCTTTGTTTATACTATGCATTTATTCCAACCCCCGTCCCCCCAGGACACATCTGGAAACAAGCTTTATGGCTCAGTATGTATTTCCTGGTAAATCTTTCAATAAATAAATAGGATATTCCAGTCAGCGTCTGGTATATTGAAGTATCCTGAAAGGACTACTTTTTGTCCAATTACTGCCTTCCTGTCATCTTCATCTACAGCCCTGTTCACCATTTCTTCCTAATCAGGCTGTATCTTCATATCACTCCCAAATATAAAAAAACATTTCCCCATCTACTGTAAGCTGCACTCCTAGTGATTCTGTCACATCCGCACATTGCCTCATTACTCTCCATCACTGGGATACATTAAGACTGTACAGTGCAATCCCCTCCTCTCCCCATTACCCTATCTCTCCTGAATAATATGTAGCTCAGGTTAGTGAAGTACCATTCATTGTCGTGTGATGGCCACATTACTATCACTGCCACTATGTCAGGGTTACCATCTTTTGTCACTGCCTAAAGCTGACTCATTTTATTTCCAAGGCTTTTTCTTTCCCCACTGAGGTTTTTATCCTCCCATGCAGAACGGGCGGCTATTAGCCCTGTCCACATGAGTCCCAGCCATCTCTGACCACTGTTAATTAAGGGCTACTTCCCCCGCAGATCCCACCACCCCATGGCAGAGTCAGGGAAGGAAGAGCTGTCTTGCCACCCTCAGAGCACACCTATCCAGAAAGACCCCAGCTGGAAAGGCACAGCAGGCAATGAGTGCACAGACAAGGCTTCGTGAAGGCCATCTCCATGTACAGTCTCCATATTCTGTCCCTTCCCATTGCTGGGGTAAACATGTTGCTGCATGCATGTAGCGGCACACACATTCAGCAGGAGGGGAGCATGGCAGTTCACTCCTGACAACTCGCTCCTTAGAAACTCACTCCCGACATTACGCAGAAGTACCACATCTCCCTCCCTTTGTGCTGCCCCTACATGTCCTACCACAGGCCTCCACCAGGTGGCAGTCACATGGCAGAGGTGGGATGCCCCCCTCTATGGGAATGGACAGCACTCTATCTGACATGCCATTGTTCCCCCTCCTCCCTCGTACCAGCCCCCAGAAACCTGAAACTGCTCCCGATCCCAAGTCACCGACATGGTGGGCAGTGTTGCTACTGCTGCACCACTGTGACGGCCATGTCCATTGTTTCAAGTATTTAAGCATATCACCTTCCAAGAACTCCTCCTGCCATCCTTTCTATGTCCATTGACTGGTTCTACTTCGTTGGTTCCCTGTAATAAATGTGCAGCCCCATCTTCACCCCTATCAGTTTGGGTACTCACTCACAAGTGTCTGGCCATTCCCTTTACCCAATCTATTATATCCTCAGCCCTCTGAATGCCACTTCTAGACTGGGGAGTGCAGCCGTCCCACTGGCGCAGGGGCAGAGCACCTACCTGTGACGCCGTCAACTCGGGGTTTGGGGATGAACCAGAGACATTGGAGGGTCGGCCAGGGGAGAAGGATTGAGCATCTGACAACTGCTCTCCTTCTCCAGGGGAAGGGGGGTAGAGTGTTCGGCACAATGTGGATACCTAGAGGAGACTGGGTGTATCGCATGTGCCAACACCAAAAAGCAAGCATGCGGGGATGTGCAATGATGTCCAGTGCCCGTCCCACTCCTCTACACTGGGAAAAACAATGCTGCTGGCTGCCCTATATGAAGCCTGCCCTCGGCTTCAATCAGCCTCCAGGATGGCCCTTCGACCTATCCCATCGTCTGTGGCACCTTGAGGGGGTCAGTGCCGCAACCCGGCCCTGGGGGTGTAAGCCAGGGGGTACTGAAGTGGCGCATCCAATGTGGCAGTGGGAGTGAGGGTCCATGACAGGGCTGAGATTCCAGGTGGCTGGCGGCAGCAAAAAGTGTACTAAATAAAAGCATTAAAAAAAAAAAAAAAGATTAGGAAGTGCTTTCATTGTTTGCCTTGCTTGGATGTACCTCATTGTTCACCCTAACCCTATTCTCCCCTAGTAATTTTACTGCTGTTAGATGAAGTAATGAAACTTCAGTGCCAATGCCCTAGCTCCCTCCCTGTGGGATGGTGGTAATGTAACTTGCCAAGACTACCTACAATGTGTTGTACAAAGAATATATAACGTAAACCTACTCATGTTGTCTAGTTTCCTCCAGTTCCCCATACTGTTGTCAGAATGCATTGTATGTTGTTCGAAGAACCATACATCTAGGCACACTGATGCAAACCCAGGATGAATGACAATGCAGTCTGCATTCAACTCATTCACAGTTTAGACTACAGCCTCGACCTCCTTGCAACAAACACATTTAGCTGCAGTAGGCATTACTTGACAGTTAGCACAGGTGCACCTAGGGAATGTGAAAACAGACTATTTTCTAAATAAAGAACTGAGGCATATGCATGTAATGTTATATTGCCAGTTGCACACTCTGCAGGTTCAATCACAAGCATCTAAGTAGCACTGTGTCAGTTATCAAAAAGCATGCTGTAAGAATGACAAAGTCTTCATGGCACAATAAATCCATCTTTTCCCTTGCACACATCAGTAATGCAACTGTTGTCTCGTTCAAGGAAATTTTGAGATTCTATATAAATACATATGCACTCAGGTTGACAGAGGATGCATGCAAACCAACTTGTGATTGAAGAACTGGTTCAACAGGCCCAGGCGCGCGCGCGCGCACACACACACACACACACACACACACACACACACACACACACACACAGACAGACTGTGAGCAGGACCTTTTAGGACAGGACTGCTCAGGAAGAGCTGTGTCGGGATGAGAGGGTGGGTGCTGTTACACACGTCTTGTCCCCAAGCACAGAATGTGTAAACCAGACACCATGGAGGAGGACAGAACATCCTGAGATCTTGCAGAGAAAATAACGGCAGTGCAAGTAGTGACTGCAAGCTGCATTTCCTCAAACATCAACAACTGAGACTAAAGACTTGTCAGACATGCTGAGTTCTGCATAAAAAGACACTGGCAAATATATTAAAGTCCAGTGGGGGGGGGGTCAGAACTATAAAGAGGAGGAAACCACAAATGGTCTGCAGTACCATGTCCTGTGGCATGCTGCACAACATGATGTTGGGTTACATGTATTACAAGCACCTGTTTCCTGCACAACATAAATCAATGCACAGGACCATGGAATGGGAAGCAACTTGAAAGTCCATGGTACTGTCCATGGCAAGGACAACAAAAGTGTGAATCGGCTCTTTTCTTTGTCTGTAAAATGTTTCATGTAGGGTAAGAAAAATATTTTTCTTTGTGTGTCTGTGTGTGTGTGTGTATAGAGGTCTGCTTTCTCATTTTCTGAGGGTTTATTCTGTCCTCTCATGACAGCTATGTGCTGTTCATGAAAAGGTACTGAGAGAGCTATCAGAGACAGTTGCAGCTCTATTTCTGTTCCTTTGAAGTGGTTCTCACAAGTCACAAATCGCTGTGTCTGTGGACCTGCTATGGTTCCAGCTGTGTATGGGTTTAGGTGATGTGCATAGACAGCGATGTCAGTCTAGAGAAGCGCACATCTTAGCCCTCAAAGGTGCCAACAGTCAGATAAGACTAACTACTACATCACTGTGGGCCAGCACCCTATGGGTGAAAAACAAGAGCTGGAGGGAAAAGCCCTGGTCTGCCATTGCTTAAATTATATATAGCCTTGTCGCCTAGGAACTGACTAGGCAAGATGCATTTCACACACAAAAAACAAAAAGGCAAACTGTGTATAGGAAAATAAGAACAAATGACTTGGAGTATAGTTAATGTATCCTTGTTAAGATTTGAGACAACGTGAACAAATTTTTTGGCTACAAATAATAATAATACAGAAGTCTTGGGCCCTCATAATCAGGGTGAGATCGTTTCTTATTCTGCAACTGGGCTGAGGATATGGAGCAACAGTTGCAGGAATTAACACACATCCTCCTCACTGTACAGCAGCTATGAGGAAAGGGGGGATAAGGGAATTGATGATCAGATACAGAAAAATGAACAACAGATACAGTAAATAATGGACCAAAAGGTGGAACAAGCTCTCTGTTATCTAAAACAATATTATTATGAGCGAGGGGTGCTAGAGGGGCTTGCAGACTGGCCTGACAGCTCTGAGCTAGGCACAAAACTGCCTGCATAGCCAGACTGCAGGATCCTGCAACAGGCTAGATAACTCACTGCACTGCTCAAATTCAATTTCAATTTAGGTCCACTTTCAGGAGGAGTGAGGAGTGCTCAGATAAAATCTGTGTGCCATGTGGAATGTCCCGAATTGTACCTGAGTGTGCCAGGGAAACAAACAAAAAAAATAATCCAACTGGTCATGGCTGGTGTCTCAGGCACAGTAGTTTGCATATCGCCTACCCTTTGTAAACAAGGTGCATCTTATATCCAAAATCCTCAACTGTGCTAATGTAGTTTTAAAGTAATTTTGAGCTGCAGTCACCCTGTATTAAATAGGGTATGTTGTACCCAAATTAGTGTTGCTCAGATAGTATCCTATGACTTAGAATACAACCAGATACCAGATGTTTGGCCAGAAAGTGGATCTGGTTGGACAGTAGTGTTATCCAACTGTGGATGCGACCATCCCAGATCCAGGTCAGATCCCCTGGATCCTCAGTCGGATGGATCCAATGCTGAATCTGACTGCAGATCCCTGGATCTGACCACGGATCCCTGGATCCGATGTCAGATTGTGTGGGATCTGACCTCTGACTTGGTCAGATACTGCCCGTATCCGATGGATCACAATCGGATCCACAAAGGCACTATCCAAGCATCACTAACCCAAATCTGGAATTAGGGCAAGATTAGTGCACCCCCCCAAATAATTAATTGCCTTTCATAAGAGAGATAACCTTATTAAAAAAAGAGGTGCATATCTTTCTTATTTGACTGTGTGGGTGGGGGGATACATTTTTTACCACTATTACCAAGGTATTATGCAAGACTCACACCGCTATGACGTAATGAACCTCTGGGTCCTTCTAGGCATCCTGAAAAAGAAACCTCGTAGAACATAGATACATAGACAGTGTCGGCAGATAAGGGCCTATGGCCCACCCAGTCTGCCCATTTCAGCTTGTAAGTTCAGTTTGTTTTCCTAGAAGTCTGTTGCCCCTAACCCCTGACCTCCAGAATTCCTTTATGTCTATCCCATGCATTCTTAAATCCCGTGATTGTTTCAGCCCCCACCACTTCCTCTGGCAGGGTGTTCCACTTGTCCACCACCCGTTCTGTGAAGAAATTCTTTCTCATGTTTCCTCTGAATCGTCCTCCCTCCAACTTCATCCCATGCCCTCTATTCCTGGAACATCTTTTTCGCTTAAAAATAGTGTTTTCCTGCACCCTGTTCCTCCCTGTAAGATACTTGTATGTCTCTATCATATCCCCTCTCTCCCTCCTCTCCTCCAGGGAGTACATGTTCAGTTCCTTCAACCTGTCTTCATAGGACTTGTGATGCAATCCATGCACCATCTTTGTTGCATCATAGAAGTGAGAATAAGTGTAGTTGCTCCTCTATTTTCCCCAGCAACAGGATGATGCCTGCACATAGAGAACCCAAATATCCCCAGTTTTGCATGTTCATCCAAAGACAAATGCATCTTGGTAAAAATATGATGTATGGAAAATGTTCTTAATATAGGGCATTGTCAACATTCTCTGGAATGGGTTCTGCATCCTATAATTTTACAAGGGTGACTGCTGTTCACTTCGGGGAAGAAGAGAAGCAGACTGTATGTGCACATCCTGCATGGGGTACTCAACCCCCCATATATGTGACACATCACAGACAATTGTGGCAGAAGGTTACACAGGATAACACTGTAAATCAACATAAAGAAACTGTGTAGAGTCAACCTGAGAAAGCACAGTCACGGTCACATAGAGAAGAGGCAACAAAGGGAGCACACAGACAGCCAAGCCTGTCAGTAACAGAGCACTCTCAACCAGGGTTCAATATTAACATTATTTTACTAGTTCTGACCCTAGTTCAAATTGATCAGGGTTAGTGCAGCTAACCCTCTACTTGTCCATCTTGACTAGTGCAGGTTTTTCATGGCTGTTAATGAAGTTGAAAAAGTCCCTACTTTAGCAGGATGTAGTCCTTTTGCTAATCTCCCTCAGTGTTCTAGGTGGCCTGGTGTGTTTAACAGCTCATTAACAGTTGCATGTATCTGGCAGTTCAAGAGGGGGATCCAACAAAAGACTCAATATGAGTCGTTATCACTCAGTTGTTAGGACAGTCAACTAGTGTGAATACTGTGATCAAGGGTAGAGTGGTTAAATCACTAGCTTCCAGTTTGCTGAACTTGTCTTTGATTTGCCCCACAATATTAACACTAGTGCGCCTCATTTCCCAACCTTTTGAGTGTCCAACACGGCAGTGGCAGAATGCTATGATGTATACACTGTCTGCCCAGCCAGGTGGTCTGTCAACTCTATACTTTCCCTTGACACCACTGCAGACTAGACTCTAAAGTAGCCATCCATAGACCCATAGCTGCCATTACTGACTGGTGTAGGGATCCAGACCAGTTAATGTCATCCATGCAGTACCACCCTTATAGGCGGAGTCTGTGGACTGAATGTTTTTTTTTTTTGCCATCTTGACACAGAATCGCCTGTTATGCATTCACACTTACTTAGGTGCATTAAATAAAACTGTTGCTCAACAATTTTTTAACACTTGCAAGCGCTGCTATCAAACAACTTGGTAGGGTTATACAACAGGACTGGGGGAGAAAGGGAAATGGAGGGTGGAGGGGGTGGTGCTATTGCTTAAACCTACTACTGAAGTTCTTGTCTTAAGGATTGAAAACTGCTTATGCAGTACCTAACAATCTGTATTTAAATTAATATGTTGTGTTCCTTACAGTGATAGTTCTTGGGTTTAGATATAAATACAGGCAACCATGGCAGGTCCTGGCATGGAAGCATTTGACAATATAGGACAAAGTGTCCAGAGTTCATTACAGTTTACAAAAATTTCAGAAGAATGGCAGATGCTGTTTCAGACTATGAGGAGGGGTAGGGACCTAACTTCACAGATGGGGGACTCCAATAAACAACTAGCACAAACGATTGAAAATCTTGGATTTAAGAACTGCAGATTAGAGTGGCAAAGTCTCATATTAACGCAATACTTGGAATATCGAAGGATTCCATGAGGTTTCCATATCAACACTGAAACTAATTTGATGGTTAATTCTGCCAAATTAACTAACAAATGTTGTGTGTGGGGGACAGCTGTGAGGTAATGTTAGAAAGTATTTTTTCACAGAGAGGGTTGTGGATGCATGGAACAGCCTTCTTCAGGAGGTTGTGGAGTCAGGAACAGTGGGAGAATTCAAGAATGCATGGGACAGGCATAAGGCAATTCTAGTGAGGGATAGGAGGAAGTAAGCTGTTGATTAACTAGAATCTCTTGAATCCTGCCTCTTGAAACTTGCAGCTCCCCTTATTGCATTACCACTGGCCAAAATTTGAACCTTATCACTTTCAGGTGGAATGGTCCCTGACCTCTAGAAAGTTGCTTGGATCACACCTGTACTTAAAAAAAGGGGATCCTAAGGTTGTCATAAACTATAGACCAATTGCCATACTCTCGGTACTGAGCAAAATCCTGGAGAAAATTGTTGCAGCTCAGGCAACTAACTGTCTACTTAAGCACAGTCTGCTCTTGGATACCCAACATGGCTTCAGGAAAGGACATAGCACAATGACTGCACTCCTTAAATTCACCACAGACACTCTTTCAAAAATGGATACTGGAAATCTGACTGGGGCTGTCTTTATTGACCTCACAAAGGCTTTTGACCTTGTTGATCACACTTTGCTTCTCTCCTTGCTTCGACACCTGCATTTCTCCTCCTCTGTTGTTGACTAGTACAAAAGCTACCTGACAAATAGAACTCAAGTGGTGAAATTTAATTCCTCTCTATCGAACAGTACCACCATTAACATTGGTGTACCTCAGGGCTCCATCCTAGGGCCCCACCTATTCTCTCTTTAAATAAATAACATCGGAGCTGCTCTAAAACCCTGCTCTGCTATTCTATATGCTGATGATCTTGTCATCTATACAAGTTCTACTAATATAGACACTATCAATACAACCCTTTCCTCTGACTTTAACAATACCCAAAACTGGCTGTCAACACTAGCAAAACTAAAGCCATGCTGCTTGGATCGGCCCCAAAGCTCCGGACTTGCACAACAACACTGACGGTGCAGGACTTAGAAGGTCAACTACTGGAATGTGTGACCTCTTTCAAGTACCTGGGCATCCTGCTAGATCAATCTCTTGATCTTAATCTTCATGTACAGTCTGTTTGCAGAGCTGTCAACTCCAAACTGGGTGTTGCACATAAGACTAGTTATATGCTCATGCCATCGGCTAAAATGGCTATTGCGAGGGGCATTCTGCTCCCCACCCTAACCTATGGGGCTCCCTTATTTGGGGCTGCTTATAAAACTGACCTACTCAGATGGGATATTACGTAAAACAACATATGTCGCTATGCCTCTTCTGCTCCTCGGCTTAAACACCACTGTCAACTTTATAACGATCTTGGTTGGCTCTCTCCGTTAGCTAGTAGGAAATACTACCTTGGCTCTCTTATTGATTCAATATCAAACCCCTACGTGTCTTGCAGCTATGCTTGTTCCTCAGGAAACACTTCATGGTCTACGATCAGCCGATAAATCCTTTCTGAATTTGCTGAGGTGCCGCACTAGGAAATGAACTGTTGCATTTGAGCATGTGGCTCCACAGCTGTGGAATTCCCTTCCCCTTGACATTAGACTTTCTAGCTCCCACATATGCTTTAAGAGAAAACTGCGCTCAAATCTGCTGATTGCTGATACCTGTTCCTGCTTTCACCCTACCTAATGACTGATGTCTCTTGCCATACAATAGTATTTCCTCACCTCTATATAACCTTCTTACTGTCTTAGCCTGTCCCAGCTCCCTTTCCCTGCCCATATACAATCTTGCACTGCAGGCATCTCCCTTACATTTACATATACTCATATGATCTAATTTCATGGCTTGCTTCCCTTTTCCTCACTTACTGACCTTTCCCTTAATGACACCCCTGCTCTCAATGGTTATTTCTTCCTTTTGTATTACCTGTTTTTGTTTTGTGTACCTTGTTCTGTTTATATGATATGTCACTTGATAATTTATTGTCCAAGGTCCTCTCCATTCATTGCATGGGTAGGCACCTAAAAACTTATGAAGGGTCTACTCTATATGTCTCTGATATACTGTATCCACTTTAACTCATTGTATGCAAAGCGCTTTAATTTGTATGTTCCGATATATTGTACCCTCTTTAACTCATTGTATGCAAAGCACTTATAAATTGTTATCCTGTTAAGTTTCTGCATGTCTGTACTCTCCTGGGTTGTGCCTAAAAATAGTCATTTTATGGCTAGTGCACTTACCCAGTTAACAAAAGCTAAATAAAAATAAAATCTGCAGTTTATCCATCAGGTAGGGAAATGGGCAGACTAGGTGGGTCAAGCAGTCCTTATCTGCTGTCAAATTCTATGTTTCTTTGGGATGGAATCAGAAATCGCACCAGTTGTGATTCCACATATACACTCATAGAGGCTGTTATAGAAGTAAAGTAAAAGATTACAAAAGAAACACAGTTATTAGAAGATGCACTAAAATATAAAATACGGGAAACAAGATTTCAAGAAGAATCTAGAAGCTATTGAAAGAAAATTGGCAGAATATGAAGATAGAGAAACAACATAAAATGTAAAAAAAAATTAAAAGAGACACCAATGACTACAGGGATATAACCATGTTTATACATACAAAAAGTACAATACTAGAAAACAGGGTCAGTACAAACAATACAATACAGATACAAACACAAAGAGTGACAACAATCAACTCCCCCACTAGAAGTTGCTTCCTCCTCCTCTGGGGTCCTCTACTACCCTCTGTGGCATCTCTACTATGGAGGGCCCTCATGTACTCACTGGTCACTACAACAGATGCCTCCTCCCGGCTGTCCCACCCCACATGAGCAGCTTAGGAATTATGTAGTAGTACCGGTTGAAGAATGTGCCTCTGTCCCATCAACCCCACCCTTCCAGAGTCCACCTTAGTCCAGCTGTTCTTGCTCCCTAGCATCCTCTAAGGTAATGGTGGCAAAGTTGGCGATCCCTTGGTGGGTAAGCGGTCTCTCAAACCCTAGCCAACTCAGCCTGGAGCCAAGCAGCCTCCTCCCTCAACCCAGAGAGGTGTGTGCAGGTGGGGCAGCACGGTCTCCAGAAGGTCTCTCTGAAAACTGCCGCCCCACAGCTATTTCACCACTCCCAGCATTTTCAACTTCTATTACCCCGGAGTTACCTGGACATACTTTTGTACCCATGGCCCTGCCAGGTGTTTCACGTTCCCCCTTTTTTGTTTCTATTTGCGCTTCCTTGTGCCTTGTTTAAATCTTGTTATCCTCCTACCTTAGCCTGTTGTTGCTCCTATTTCCACCTAAATATGACATAATGAAGCTAGTCCCATGTAATTACACATAGTCCCATGCTACTACAAACCTGCGCTCTCCCACCCTCGCTCACCGCACAATAACTTCAGAAATACTGGTTCCCGTCCCCTTTAAGCCCCTGTAAACATGGCGGGTGGGCGGGACCACGATTAAGGGGCGGAGTTTTGTGTCTAGTACCGAATGCGTGTTCGCTATAGTTGAAACAAACAAGGAATCCAGCCAATCGGGGAGAATTGTTTTCCTTCTTCCTGCGCTGTCACAATGACGGTGGGGAGTTAGGGAAGTTGCTGGAGCGTTTCTCTGTTGATTAGGTTGGTGGGATGGAGGCGGTGGAGAATAAGGGGGTTGAGCCCGCGTTGCGCGGTGAATTAATACCCTCCATAGGCGGAGAGAAGCAGCAGGCCGAGGAGAACGCGGGCAAAATGGAGGAGAACCCCGAGACTATACAGGACCCGGCAATAAACACAGAGAACGAGGCCGAGAGCCGGCAGGAGCAGGGGGAGAAATCCAAGGAGAGCTTGTTGAACCTACTGGATACGTGCGCGGTCTGCAAACAGAACTTTCAGAGTAAAAACCCCAAACTTTTACCGTGCCTACACTCATTCTGTCAAAAATGTCTACCGCAGCCTGAGCGGCACCTTACACTGCCTTCGTCCGTCGGCCCGCCGAGCCAGGGAGATGCGGCAGGGCAAGCTAGACAGAGTAAGTAGTGCAGCAGCTGCAGTTCCCTGCCCCCCACTGTTCACAATGCACGTCCTGTTCACTTTTGCCGATGGGGTCCGTTGTTAGCCGAGGGGAGGGAGGCAGACCTGGAAAGAAGGCTATGTCCAGTCTCTCCCGGCGGCGGCAGCAGCTCCATTTTGAAACGTTACCAGTTCTTTGGCGAGCGTTTAAAAAATGGCGCCGTTAGTAACTCGGTTCCAGCTCGGTCTGTGTTTGTGTGACTGTTAATTTTCTTCGATTGTTCAATTTTTGGAGTGGCACAGTGATAGTGAAATGTACTTGTTTCTCTTTAACAAGAAACCGTGATTGTTTGTGTTCAGTTACGGTGTTGCACAAATAGGTTCCCAAATGTACAGGGATTCCAGGATGTTGGGAGATCAATGAATGGGACTCTGTTTATGGGAATTGTTACCTTGTACTAACGTAGGCTCAGTGTGCATTTCCCAATTTCACAATAAATAAATCTTCATGGAGTTACTGGGATAATGTCAGACTGATCCGGGAGCCCTGGTAACAATCGCTTCAGATACAGGCTAACAAGGGCATGCGTCCCTCTCCACGGATTTTATAATCTGTTCAGTTGTAGATGTCCAAATTCATTTAGTTATCCAAATCATATGCAACGCTGCAAAAGTAATTTGAGCATGTGGTGGTGATGGTAAGCGACTAATCAGAAGTCTAGAAGCTATGGTGATGAGGCTGAAACTATTTGTATACTGCCTTTTTCTCTTTTGCCTCTGTGTTATGCACCAGTTACAGAGAAGATCCTTATACTTCCTCTGCATACCCCCAGTGACGGGGATAACGTGTTTTATGTTTGAGGCACAAAATAAAAATTCTTGCCTACTCCGCATGGCGGATCCAAACAGCCAGAGGGTTGCTAGGGTTTCTAAAGGAAGCAATGCATCCACTTCACAAATTAGGATGGTAGTAAGATTTATTTAATGGTTACCATCTTAACTATCTGATGGGTGGCTAAAGAAATGTGTAATTCAGGGTTTTCGGTAACTGCAAAAAAAAAAAGATTAGCACTTTAAAGGGACACTGTCAACCTGTTTTACACCATATTTCTAGTTAACATATATGTTATGATTGCTTATTTTCTATAACATTTATTGGTGTTGCCTTTAGTTTTGTCTGTCTCATTGTTTAGTAGAACTGAAATGCATGCTAATGTATTTTTCTAAACAACCTTGTCTTGTTTCAAATCCTGAATCTGTTCGTCTTAAATACTTCCTAAACATTAGAAGCACCCCAGATAGTGCAGTCGCTCATGAGGCAGTAGCCACCTAAATTCCTCCTGCATCATGACTGGCTAGACTGTGTTGGAGGTGTTTTGTAAGTCCAGGAAAGATGCAGTGGGAGTTGATCAAGGAATGTAAACTAACCTGGTTTGGTGTGGTAACACTCAAGTTCAAGTTTATTGCAGGCAAGCTCATTCACAAGGAGGTCCTGAGACACATACACATACAGTTAGCAATTACATAGCAGATATAAAATGTAGAACAAAGAAAAACTATATAATATAAGAGGTAGACACAGTAGAAGTCTTTATGCTATATAGTTAGTACATCCCAGCTTTAACCTTGCTCTAAATTATGCAGCACATTTCAGCTTAATAAGTAGAGGTCCATTTGGTACCTAGGAAGTTGACTTGGCGTTGGGGGGCCTAGTAGCACCTACATACGTCTTTTAATTTAGAGATAGCTAGTGTTTTGTAGGAGTTAATTGATACGATGTTGGTTAGCTTCGGCATGGCTTTTAGTTGGTTCCAAATGTTTGGGAGGGCGTATGAGACGGCTCTTTGGCCAGCTGTGGTACGTGTCCTGGGAACATCTAGTAGGATAAGGTCGGATTTCCTTGGGGAGTAGGCGCTATGCGAGATGTGTATGAGAGACGTTAAATAGGCAGTTTGTGGAGTAGTAATTTTGAGGGTCCAAATGCCAGCATGCAGGAGGCATCTGGTGGCAAGAGAGGTCCACCCAACTGCTGCATAGAGATCACAGTGGTGGGTCCTGTAGGCAGAGTTAGTAATGAAGCGAAGAGTACAGTGATAGAGTACGTCCAGTTTAGATAGGCTTAAGGTTGGGGAGGAGATGAAGATAATGTCTCCGTAGTCAGGCAAAGGAGGGAATGTTGCTTGGACAAGTCTTTTGCGGGTCGCGAGAGAAAAGAGGGTCATATTTCTAAAGAAGAAACCCAAGTGTGCTTTAAGCCTCTTTGACAGATCCTCGATGTGATTGTTGAAGGAAAGCTTGTTGTCTATCCACATACCTAGATATTTAAATTTAGGTACGACTTCCAAGGGTTCATCTAGGGAGGTAACTATGAAGTTTTTATTTGGGGTAGGTAGGGCACCAGACAAGGCAAGTCTTGGGAAAATCATTGTCTTGGTTTTTTGGCATTGATAAGGTTGCTTTCTAACTGGATAAAGTCAGCTTGGAGTGCTTCCCTGACTTCAGTTAAGGACGAGCCTGATGCGTACAAAACCGTATCGTCCGCAGAGAAATGTATGGTAGAGTTCTTTATGTGGGAGTCAAGGTTGTTGATGTACAGGGAAAAAAGGATTGGTCCTAGGATGGAGCCTTGAGGGACTTCTCTGGCAATTGGAAGGGGGACAGATAGTAGGCCATCAGCTTTGACTTTTTGTATCCTTCCAGTGAGATAACTGTTAAACCACTGTAAGGTAAGTGGAGTGGCACCTATGTAGGCAAGGCAGGTGATTAGGAGGTGATGGTCTACAGTGTCGAAGGCCTTACTGAGGTGTAGAAAGACTGCACCAGTAACCTTCTTGGTGTCCATAGTATAGATCAAGTCATTAGAGACTTTAGCCAAGGCTGAGATGGTACTGTGCTTCGACCTGAAGCCAGATTGGGCCGGGTTTAGGAGTGAGTGAGCTTCAAGGTGATGATTTTTAGTTGGTTGTATATAAGTTTTTCCAGCACTTTGGAAAGAACGGGCAAGATAGAGATAGGACGGTAGTTGTTTAAGTCACAAGGATCTCCTGATTTGAAGAGCGGAAGAACACGGGCAGATTTCCAGCAGGATGGCACAGTGGCTGTGGTACTAGAGAGGTTGAAGATGTGAAGGATGAGGGCTGTGAGCTGGGCATAGCCTAACCACAAGAAAAATGATTCACATCCGTCGTACCCTGCATTTTTCTTGGTGTCAAGGCTAAGAATTATGTCTTCGACTTCTTTGTAGCCAAACGGGCACAACTAGAAGAGATGAGGTGGAGTAGCATGTGTAGAATCTGGGCTAGTGTTGCTATTCACTCGGCTAGCATATGGGGAGGAGTCTAATGCCAACCCGGCAGTGGCAAAGTGAAGGTTAAGTTCTTCTGAGGATTCACAGTTTATTTTCAACCATCCCGTCCTTGGCCAGAATCTTGGTGGGAAGGGAGGAAGCAGCAGGATGGCCTTCAATGGATCTCAGTGTCTTCCAGATTTTTTGGAAGTTCCCTTTGGCCTGCTGCAGAATGGAGATGTAGAAGTTTGCTTTAGTAGGACGTACACTTTTAACACAGGCATTTCTGGCGGTTCTAAACACCTGCCATTCTGCTGGGTTCTTTGTGTGCCTGGCCCTAGCCCATAGCTTGTCTCTGTTGGTAAGTGTAGATTTGAGCTCTTGGGTGAACCACAGATGCGAGATTTTCCACACCCTCATTTTAATAAGAGGAGCATGCTTGTTAATTAGGGTGGTGAGGTTGTCATTTAGGACAGAGACAGCGGCATCTGCAGATTTGGTAAGATATAGGTCTTGCCACCTGATCGTAGCTAGATCGGTTAGGAAGTTTACCGAGTTGAATTTACAGAACAAGCGTTTGATTCTGAATTTAGGGTGCTGCTAGGTTTTAGATTGGAATCTTGTGCATGCAGCGATACTGTGGTTGCTCATGTCGTTATGGAAAACTGCAGAATGTGAGATTTTATGGGGCTGCGAAGTTAAGATGACATCTAAGAGTGAGCTGTTGGCAGAATTAGAAGCATTGATTCTTGTGGGTTCAGTTACCATCTGTGTAAGACCCAGCTCATCACAGATGGCTTTTAGGGAGTGGGATTTAGCAGTGAGCCAATCCATATTGAAGTCCCCTAAGATTATTGTTTCCGTGTTAGCAGCCAAAGTTATGGATTTCAACACGTTAAGAATTTCTTTGCCTCCTGACGGGGGTCTGTAGCCACCAGTGATTGTGATGCACTCTGAGGATGGAAGGTGAAGTTTAAGCGAGACAATCTCGTGTTCCTTGGGCTTAGTTTTACAGGAAATGCAGCTAACATCAAATTTTGATTTGGTGTATACACCCCGAATCCCTGTCAGCCCTAAAGAGCTTGAAGCCCGGTATAGTAATTTGCGGATCAGTGTTGGTCTTTTTTAGCCATGACTCTGTAATTATAATCAGATCTGGGTCAGTGTGGGCTACCCGAACTTGATCACGTTTTTTGAGCAGGCTTAGAATATTGACCATCATCAGTTTCATCCCAGGAGCAGCTGCAAACTCCGGAGAAGTGGTTTGAGTTGGGGGACCTGGATTTAGTTCGACATTGCCTGAACAGAAAAGGAGAACTAGAAACATTTTCTTGAGGGCATTATCAGGTTGAAGTGGGCTCTTTTCGTGTATGTTCTTGTGTGGTGTTCAGTCATTGAGGTACGTCTAGCCAGGGCATAGGAGATGCTGACATGGCCGTTCAAGGCTAGCAGGGGAAGTGTACGGAAAGACATTGGCGAAGGGAGGAGGGCCAGAGGAGAGGGATGAGAATTAATTAAAATGAAAACCCAACAGATTAAGAGTAGGGAAGCAATATGAAGATGCAGCAGGAACTATGATTGTGGGTTCCCAGGCTGGGATGACTTCTGACTTAGCATGGATCAGTGCTCTATGAGTCATAATTTTTGCCAGGATTAGAAGTAGAATGATAATGCAGGCCATATTGCCCACGATTGAGTACAGTGATTTGTGTGGAAAGACCAAGAATCCCTCTAGTGGCAGGTCTGTATAACCTGCTAATGGAAAACTAGCCACTGGGGGGGATACTGCACACAGTGCTCGAGATGCAGCCTGACCAAGGCATTATACAGAGGAAGGATCACCTCCCTCCTCCTGGAGGTAACCCCCCCCTGGCTATGCAGCCCAATATCCTGTTTGCTTTTGCTACTGTTCTTCTACAATTTTCAGTGTTATTCATTTTGATGTCTACCACCACCCCTAGATCCCTCTCGCCCGATGTGGCTTGCGGTGTGGGTCTCCCGGTGTATACATGGCCCAGGTTCTGAGCCCCAGGTGCAGCACCCTACATTTCCCTGCATTAAACTTCAATCTCCACCTCTTTGCCCACCCTTCCAGGGTATCCAGGTACCCCTGGATTGCTTCTCTCCCTTCTTCCCCGTCTGCCAGTGCTCCCAGTTTTGAGTCATCCGCAGAGAAACTCTGCCTACTCCTAACCCCCTTTCCTATATCACAGACACAGGCATTGAATAGGAGTGGCCACAATACCGAACCTTGGGGTACCCCACTGATGACCCTTCTGGGGGAGGAGACTATCCTACCAACCACTACCCTCCGTATTCAGCCCATAAGCCAATTTTCGACCCACCTGAGCAACTGCCCCCCCCCCCCAAACTTTGTTAGCAGGCCATTGTGGGGTACTAAATCGAACGTCTTGCTGAAATCCAGGAATAGGATGTCCACCGGCCTATGTTGGTCTGGGGCTCCAGTCATAAAACTCCACGAGGTTGGTCTGGCACTATCTCCCTGGGATGAAACCATATTGTTTGCCATCCAGGTGCCCCAACCTTTCCAGTTGCCTCCCAAGCCTCTCCTTGATAATGCCCTCCATTACTTTGCCTATCACAGACATTAGGCTGACGGGCTTAGAATTTCCCATCTCCTCCCTAGACCCTCCCCTTTTGTGGATAGGCACCACATGAGCCACCGTCCAGGTTTGAGGCACCCATCCTGTCTTCAGAGAGGTGTTTGGAGTGCAGCCAGTGGAGCTACCAGCTCATGCGCCAGTTCCTTCATAACCCTCTGATGCAGCCCATCCTGCCTCAGCGCCTTATCAGTCTTTAGCATCCGAAGGGCCTCCCTCACCCTGTCCACTGTGATTTCTCCCTCCCAGCTCACCCCCTCATGCAACCACCCGTCTCCTTCTAGATTTGGCCCAGCCTCTACCCTAGCCTCTTTCAGTCCTCCAGACTCCATCTGACCTCCTGATTTTGTGGGCTCCCCCTTCCCTCCCGTCAGGATGGAAGGATCCCCTGCCTCCCTCTGCAGAGATGGAGGCAAAGTACTCATTTAGCACCTCTGCCTGCTCCCCTGCTTCCTGAGCCCATCCCTCCCCAGTCCTAATCCTGCTGATCTGTTCCCTCGCCTTTCTCTTCTCCCTTATGTATCTGTAGAATCCCCTTCTGTTCCCCCCCCCACCCCCAATATCCCTAGCCAGGTTTTGCTCCATCCTTGCCTTGGCTCCCCTCACCACTCTGGTGACCCTCCTAGACATCAGCTCATACTCTCCCTGCCCCCCCCTTCAGTGCTTAAAACATGCGTAGGTAGCCTTTTTTCCCCTCACTGCCTCCTGCACCTCCCTGGTCCACCAACACGGCTTACTGGCTCTACAATGCTTTCACCTTACTTTTTTTAAACAAGGGACACTTTGAGGCTGAAGGGGGTTGACCGTGTCCCTTTAACACCTAGACCTGTTAATCAGCTGTGAAAATGCATAGCACTTGGCACAGAATAACAATATAAAAAAAAACATAGTTTCATTAATGTTGTCAGCTGCCATGGGCTCACTCATAAATTGGTTAGCAGTCTACTGTTATGGATGTTTGGAAATGGTTAGCATTACCCCATGTTTTGCATAGCATTTTGCTACGCTGTACCACCTATTTATAAACCTGTATTTGCAATCTTTAAAAGACAGCAACTAGCTGAAACCCTACTATATACAGCATAGCCGATCCACAAATGGAGATGCAGATGCTTACTTCACTAACTTGCTGTTGCTGCCCATGTGCTGGATAGTTTTATTTGTACATTGAAAATTTCAGAGAACACCTTTCAGAAAAAGTGTTTTTGTTTTGTTTTACATTTACAAAAGTTTCACATCAGTAATGGAGATAACAAGGCAGCATAACAAATGCAATAAGAGTTTCAGTGGAATGAAGTCAAACCATTATAGTCAGGGCCCCTGGTGTTCTGCGGCAGGGATTCTTGACTTGTACGGCAGCATTTTCTGATTTCTGCGGCATGATTTATTCATTTCTCAGGCAGAATGCAGTCCTGTCATTGGCTAAAGATGTCATCGATGACATCATATACTGAGCATAGAGGAGGGGCTTCAGGATAAACAAGGTGGGAAAGAAAGCCTGACACTATGGAAAAACAGTATATTTATATGAAAAGTCACCAAAAACAATGAATTCTGCGTCACTATATATATTCTGCAACACGATGCAAATTCCGCAACCGCAGAATTCCAGGGGCCTTGATTATAGTCAAACAAAAGTATAAATAAATAGGCTATATTAATTGGATACAATTTTACAGTAAGAGGGGTAGACAGAATGTAAAATGAACATAGTAAGGGTACATGGCCTCAGTCTGTGATTTGTGCTGCATTTTCTTTTATGCTGTTCTGTTCTAGTAAGTTGTTTCAGCTACAGTATGAAATCTGGCCACTTTCAGTATTGTAGTCTCTTCTCCCCCCTCCCAAGTAATGTATAAGGAACATAAAAGTAAGACAAGTCAGTAAGTTGCTTGCCTTCTCCTGTGCTGTACTGCAGGCAGACACAGAAGGAATGTAAGTAGTGAAAAAGAATTGATACACGGAGCGTTGCACTCTTTTATTCTGTGTATCGAACATTGAACTCTGCTCTTTCTGCTGTGTAGGGGTGCCCCTGCTGCTGCAGGCGTCTGACCGAGACAGTTAAATTTACAATCCTCACCGACTGATACCAAGAGGTGCTGAGCCTGAAAGAGAACTTCTGCCTCCGGGGACTAATATTTTTTTTTTTATTTGAATTTAGGTGCCAAGCTCAGCGTTCCCAGGCTCCGTCTGCCATTGGCCCCTGCTGCTGTGACGTGCCAGCTCTCTCCGTTCAAAAGGGAGAGCACGTCCAGCGGCCCTTAACATTGAACTCTGCTCTTTCTGCCGTGGAGGGGTGGCATGGGTGACCTGCGCTTAGAGAGGCCCCCCCAATGCTGCGGGAACGCTCCCATCGCTTGTGTGAGTCTGAGGTGCTGGCTTGCTTAACCGAGCTCCAGCGGGCCTCCTCAGCATACTCTACATTCTACGAATCTCTGCCCTGCTCTTAAATTCGGTGATCGTACCTGAAGGTAGCTGCCCCTGCTGCTGCAGGCGTCCGACTGAGGCAATTACATTTCTGCCCTCCCACCAAATGCTCGTATGCCCCTCCCCTTAGTGTCTGCAGTATCCTATTAGCTTGATGGTTGTGGTACAATGAGGAGGAGAAGGGGGGAAAAAAGACTTTATTCGTTGACTTTGTCTCATGATATTCTGAACTTACTCACTTGTTTGGGGTGCCTTGAGTAGTGTTGCTTATCTCCTCTGGGTGCTGTAAATTACTGAGGGTTACATGCCCTCTCCTTTCTTATTGTATATTGCTTTACGTGTTTTGCTTTCCTAAGGACATGCACTGTATATTGCTTTATGTATTTTGCTCTTTCTAGCCCACTTTCCTAAGGATGCACACTATCTACTGTCTTATGTATTCTGCTTTCTCCTGCTCACTTTCCTAAGTTTGTTGTGCAGAGCGATTGATGCACTATCAAATAGAATAATAGCATTCTCTGGGTCCTGACAAGCACATCCCTATCTGTCTGCAATTTTCCGGGGAGAGTGCTCTGGTATTTATTCCTAAGCTGCTGACTGCCTGTCCAAGTCTAAACTCTTTCACCAACGTTTATCTTATCCCATCAACTTTACTTATGCACTGTTCACACTGACCAGTCCCCCTCAAGGCCATCCCTCTGGTCCCTTACTGTCACCCTGTCGAGGTGTCACTGGGTACTGCTTAGTTCCACCTTTGGAATGGAGTCTTCCAAGACTACCAGGGATTGTGTCATGCCTTCCTCACCCAGTACTGTCCTCCTCATTGGTCTCTCTGATCTAGTTCTCTCCCAAATGGTCCCTGACCCCTCTCAGTTAATGGGGGACAACTGGGGCATGTCTGTCCCCTATGAGGTGTTTGACTTCACCTTCTCTAACCTCCTGGTACATAAGCCAGCCCTCTGCCTTACCTGCTGCCTTGATTTCAGATGCCTACTGTGTTCCTCCCTGGTGAGGAGACGTCCAGCCCTCAAGCCCACGACCAGAGGTACCACCTCCAGATGGCATCTTCTCTGGCTCTTCCTGGTGATACTAGCCCTGGCCGGTGACATTGAACTCAATCCTGGTCCTACCTATCAATACCTGTAGAATGGAGGTTGGGCAAGGGGTTAAAACTTGCTCACCTTAATATTCGCAGTCTGTTGCCCAACCTGGATGAACTCGACACCTGGGCTACACACTAGAAGCCTGACATTCTTAACATTACAGAGACCTGGCTAAAACCCTCAATCCCTGATTCAGTCTGTGTGCTTCCTGGCTTTGAGCTCATAAGACAGGATTGACCGTGAAACAAGTGGGGTGGAGGCATTCTAATATACTGTAGGAGTCATCTTAAAGTGTCTCTGGTGGCGCATCAGCAGTCCTCTCTGTCCCCATGCGAGCTGCTGCATGTTATGCTGCAACTTGGGAATACTAATAAGCTACATGTTGTATGTACATACAGTTCCCTCAGGGGTGATCTGCTTGGCCTTGCCCATCTCCTGGATACTGTCGGTCCCAGTGTCTGAGACAGTGAACTTCTAATCCTAGGAGATGTGAACCTGAACTGGGCCAGAGGCAGTTCAAAGCAGGTTGAGCCTCTACTTGCAAATCTAGCCCTAACGCAGCTTATTCAGGAGCCTACTAGCTGGTCGGCTAATGGTACCACAAGCTCTATACTGGACTGGATTCTGTCTAATCGTCCTGAGAGGATCAGCTCTGCCCGGAACTCTGTCCGACTCAATCTCAGATCACACCCCCGTTTTCTGTGTTTGGAAAATCCTCTCCCCAAAAATTCCCCACAAAATCATTCATATCAGAAATTTCTGTAGGTCTGACCTATCAGCGCTCTCCTCCCTTTTCCCTGCTGGTGAGAGCACCAGTGGCCCCTCTGCCCCTGCCCTGCAGGAGATTCACCCCTCCCGTCCATTATTCTTTCTCAGGGCTGTGTCTGTCATGGAGATGCAGAGACTTCTCTCTGGTCTCTCCCTGCACTCCAGTGCTGGCCTTGATAATCTGGAGCCCGAGCTTCTGAAGCTGGGCACCCCCCACATTGCTTCCCCAGTGGCGCATATCCTCAACCTGTCCCTTGCCACGGGGGTTATTCCTAAAATCTGGAAGGTGGCGAAGATTGTACCTGTACTGAAGCAGGGAAATCCAAAAGTCCTGGATAACGATCGGCTGATTGCCATCCTATGGACTATTAGTAAGCTCCTTGAGAAAGCTGTGGCTGAACAACCCAGAGTACATTCAGGCCCATGGGTTGCTGTCCCCAGCACAGCATGGCTTTTTGGAAAGGATATAGCATGTCCACAGCCCTGGTCTCTGTCTCATGTATCATTAGGGCTGCCACGGACCAGGGTAAACTCTCTGGAGCTATATTCATTGACCTGTCTAAGGCCTTCGACCTTGTAGACCATGCATTGCTCTGCACTCGGATTCGGTCCCTTGGCCTGTCCTCTCCTGCCCTGAAATGGCTAACAAACTACCTTCAGGGCAGAGTACAGCTGACCAAATTCAACAAGGTCCTGTCCGATGACCTCGGGTGTTCCTCAGGGCTCGGTCTTGGGGCTCCTTCTCTTCTCTCTATTTGTTAACCATCTCCCAGCCACAGTAACAACCTGTAGTGCCACCCTTTATGCGGATGATCTGGTTATCCTGGCACACTCCCAGGACATTGCGACTCTCAACCATCAGTTGACTGAGGACTTTAAGAATATTCAGTCCTGGGTAACCAAACACAAGCTGGTCCTCAACCTGAAAAAACTCGGGCCATGCTGTTTGGGTCATCAACCAAGATAAAAGCCTCTCCTGCCCCTCTGCGCATCAGTGGTGTGGATGGTGCTCCCCTCCTAACTGCAGCTTCCATCAAATACCTTGGGGTGACACTTGACCCCCCCCCCAAACTGGACCTAAGGAGTCTCATCCTAAATGTCTGCAGAACTGTAAACTGTAAATTGGGTCTGGCCTACAGGGCAAAGAAAAATCTGACATCTGCTGCTCGTCTGGCACTTGCCAGAGGTGTGCTGCTTCCTCGCTCAGTTATGGCCTTCACCAATTTGCCCGCACCTCCAAGGCTCTCCTTACTTGGTGGCACATGACCTACAGTAATATGTTATTTTGCCCTGGCAGCCCCTCGCCTCACCCATCACTGTAAGCTATACGAAAAACTAGGCTGGCTTTCCCCGGCAAATCACTTGAGCTTTGGACTGGGCTTCTTTGTGGGTAAAGTGATCAGAACTGGCACCCCCCCCCAGCTGGCACAACTTCTCTCACCTCCTGACCCCTCCTCCTACTGCCTCAGGGTCCCAGGGTGCTAAAAGTCCCCTTTACCTGAACCCTTATGGGGGATAGGGACTTCGCTGCATGTGCTCCCAGGCTCTGGAACTCTGTTCCTGACCATGTTCGCTCTGCCCCCTCCCACCAGAGCCTCCGGAAGTCCCTGTGGGAGCATCTGAATTTGGCCTCTGTGTGTGTCCCAAGCCTCCTTAACTCAGTGGTCTCTGCGTTGGACTTGCACTTGGTTACACGAGATTTACTTGACTACATACTTCGGAACTTATCTGTTTCCGAGGATCTGCTAATGTTCTCACGTTCATTCCTAATGTTCTTATGCACACTATGGCAAACGTCTGTGCCATTGAATGATCTAGACTACATTGTTGTACATACGTGTATTAACTAATATTGCTTACGGTAGACTATTCTATGTTGGACTGTTTCTCGTGATTCCGTGTACTCGGCTTTACTCACTGTTGTGTGCTGTGTATCTGTATCCTTGTACTCTCCTGGGTTGTTCCTGAAAATGGACATATAACTTGTGTAGTGTACCTACCCGGTCAACAAAAGCTTAAATAAATAAATAAACTGCTTTGGGTTTGCAAGAAGCCAAAAACAAAATATTCTTTCCTAGGTGAAGCAGAGGTGTGTAAAGGTCAGATGGGTCCACCGGTCTGTGTTTGTTTAGGATGAGTCAGCCTGCCTGTGTTTAATTTGAGAATTCTGAGTCACAGTTCACATGGTGCTGACATCTATCAGTAGGCAGGGATAAAAGCCTGCCTCCTGAGCTGCAAAACAGATGAGTCGGTCAGTAGAGACCTGACTGTTGTGGAGGAAGCAGCTTGTAGTACGTGCTAGGATTCTGTTTGGCTGGAATGAAGCCTGGAAGTTGTGCACTGAGGGAATTGTGCACTGTTTTTGCAGAACTAAAGGACTAATTACATTATGTCCTTTCTGTATGTTTATTATTTTGTTATGGAAAATAAATATAGTGGTGTATTCTACATCTTTCACCCAAGTCTGTGCATCTGTCTCACCCACTAACCTTCGCAGTCTGACACAGTTCAAAGTGGGACTTAGGATGATTAGCAGTTACAGATGCATTGAACTGTTACGTTTGCCCATAATGCTCTCTTGAACTGGTCAAACTTGTACATTAAGCAAGGTATCGGGCAGCTCATTTAACCAGCCAGCTGCCCTAACAGCAACTGAACACTTGCCCAGTTAAGTAGGGCAGAAAGGCAATTCAGGGGTATTCTGAGCCATGCTTCTGGTGTTGTAGAGACTGGCAACAGAGGGGAAGCAGTACATTAGGGCCAGGTGGGTTTGTAGCACCTTCTTGGCTAGCAGACATGTCTGGAACTTCTGCTTGGTAAGGGTAACCAATTTATTTTGATGTAGAGGGTGCAGATGTGGGTGTGCTTATTAGTCCTAACCATAAAGCAACAGGCCTCATTACAGATCGGATTTATTCTGCTGAGAACTGAGTTGCAGCCACTTGTGTAGATAGGGAGGCCATAGTCAAACTAGTGACAGTACTGAGCTTGACAATATGAGGTGTCTGGCATCAGCGGTGAGGGTTGACCCTGTTATAGTACATGGCTCCCAATCTTTTGTTTTACCATTGACACAAGTTGGTAAATGTGGGAAGCAGAAGATGAGGTATCGTCCAGGATCACTCCAAGGTAGTTGAAGGTTTCCACTTGTTCAAGTATATGTCCTAGGTTATTGCGGATTACAGGAGGAAGGGGGTACCTTTTTCCTCATTTGTGGACTTGTGAAGAGCATTGTCTTTATGTTGTGTGTGTGTGTGTGTGTGTGTGTGTGTGTGTGTGTGTGTGTGTGGAGAAATGGGCAGACTAGGTGGGCTGTATGGTCCTGATCTGCTGACAGATTCTATGTTTCTATGTGTGTGTATAAAATTTAGAACCAGTTTATTTTGGGAGAACTTTTTAATTTTTTATAAATATGTATTTTAAGGGCCTTAAAATTACCGTGGATGATGGAGGTAATGCTTCCAAGGTTGGAATTCCTGGAATAGATAGCATTGTCTGCATAGAGAAGTACATTTTCGGACTGACGGGCATCAGGTTTGACTAAGCCAAATAGTAGGGAGCCCAGAATGGAGCCCTGGGGAACACCAGTGGATGCCTTTTTAATGTCTGACAAGGAGTCGTCTATCTTGACGTGTTGAGTGCGATTTAGTGAGATAATTCTGGAACCAGGTGACTCTCTTTGGCAGGCCTAGGTCACAGAGTTTGTGGAGAAGGAGCTTATGATTGAGCAAGCCAAATGCTTTTGTCAAGTCGATATAGGTGGAGACAGCCTTGTCTCCTTTGTCAAGGGCTCCAAGGATGAAATTGGAATACCGGATTGGTGTTTTTTTTTCTTTGTTTGTTTCTGTTGCTAAATCTGTGTTGTTGGAGACACTGTTTCATATTGTTTAAGACATGACAAGTTTATTGGACACACTTGTTTCAAGGGCTTTGGACGGGGTTGGGGGGTATTGAAATTGGTCTGTAACTAGAAAGGTTAGAATGATCACCGCTTTTAAAAACTGGTGTGGCCAGTGCATAGTTCTACTTTTCGGGGTACTAGGAATAGCACAGAGAGAAGTTGAACATTTTGGGAATGGGATAGGGTAGTTGTGCAACAACCAGAGCAAATAGCCTGATATCAGTTGACCCCCGTTCTGGTTTTACCAAGCACATTTCTTGAATAATTAGAGATGTCACTTACTGAGTCAGGTTTAAAATAGATTATACTACGGACATAGAAATTAAGCACAAATCCTCTAATCTCATTGACTACCTGGCACTCCTCTTCCATTGTAAAAGCTGCAGTCACCCCACGGGAAGAGGTGCCAGGCAGCCGCATCTCTAAAACCCATCCGACCCCTGAAATTGCCAACCAAAACCACCATATTGAACCCCGCTAAACTGCTGTGTACCGCAGCTGACCACAAAATTCAAACAGACTTGAGTTTTAAAATTTCACCGCTCCACAAACTAAGATGCCAGGCAGCCTCTCGAGCCATCACTGTCTGTAAATCACTGCAAGACCCATCTTGGTCCACACGTTCCGACATCTTTCTCACTCACTCACACACCAGCTTCACAAAATAAAAACCGCTAGTCGTTTAAAAAAAAAAAAAAAAAAAAATGGATTCCTCATTCGCCTTAACAGATGAAACAAACGGCACACTCCTGAAAATCCAGCACAAGAGAATTCTGCCCGCAATGTGCTCTCCATCACCTTTTTGGCATCTCAACTGGCTCCTCGCTCACAACTCCGGCCCCCCAAAACACACTGCAACCGAGAATCGTGAAGCAAAAATGCGCATCCTCAGTAGCAGGGCGGCTCCAGCAATCTGGGAGTATTTTTTTTCCCCCAGTGCAACTATAACCACGGTAAAAATTGGATAAAATAGGGGAAAAGAAGTATTTATTTTCTGTGTGCTCAAAAGAAGAGGACATTGCATAATCGAAATATGCCACTCGAGGATGTTGGTGATGCCAGGATTTACCCATGCCTGGTAGCCGGCCACTCAGCTGCGCCTCGTGGCCAAACACCCCAGAGCATGGGTAAATCCTGGCATCACCAACACCCTCTCATGGTATATTGCTTAAATGTAGGATATCCTGGCTCCTGGTCCAATGGTTGTGTGTCTGCATGGCCAGGATCTCTGCTGGAAGGCAGGGTTAGCTCAGTGAGCTAAGGTCTGTGAATGGACATTGAATGTTTTGGTAGTTTTGGTGGTATTGAGTACCTCATGTCCATCAACCATGAGCATTTTTTGGTGAGATTTTGTCACCCTTACCAGGAAGTTCTGAGACCTTCTCCCAGAATCTTTCACCTTTGCTCCAGTTCAGATTGTTGGGCCTTGCTGGATGTGGCCAGCCGAACCCAAGTTATAGGGGTTGAAATTAGTACCAGCCCACAAGCCAAATGCTGGTAGACTTTCTTTCAGGCTATTAAGATTTCCTTGAACTAGCCCTGTGAGCTTGTACTGGAGAAAATATTTCAGTAAGTACACTACCTGGGCCAGTGGAAAAGTCTGTAGGGCTAATGGATTTTTTCCTTGTCACTAGCCTTGCTGGCTAGTGGTTGAAAAACTAATTTCGACCCCTGTAGTAGTAGATTTATTCCTGGCTTCTTTGTATTTTGGCAGATGGACTGGGGACCCAGTCTCCTGGCCAGCACCCACAGATTATCTCCCTCTTATGATGGCAAAGAGTTCTGGGGTGATCCAGCCAGTAGGTGTACCTTTTAATCTGCACGTTTTGAAAGGTACAAATTTATTGCAGGCTGTTGTGAATTCCATGCGAAAGAATTCTAGGGCAGAATCAGTATCAGGGATGGCATCAAGGAAGCTCCAATCTAGTTGGGCCATTTAGGATTAGAATTTTGGCACATTTATTTTGCTTACAACACAGCTGTTCATGAACTGGAATGGGGGACTTAGGCTGTTTTATCTTCCCCAAGCATTGCACTGGGGAGTGATCACTAGGGGTATCAGGTAGAACCTTTGACCTTTTTGACCATGTCTGGGTGCATTACCAGTACCCAGACGAGTAGTGTTGTGGTGCCTGATTTTATAGTTTGGTTCTGGTGTGCTCAGTGACCATTTGTGTTAGAAATAGACTGTCGATCTTAGCTCTGTGCCTGGTACTGCACTTTGTGGTTCTGTTAAAGCAGTATTGCATTGTAGAATCGTAGAAATCTGACGGCAGAAAAGGACCCCTGTGGCCCATTGAGTCTGCCTCTCTTCCCCCCCACCCATCACCTATGTCAAGGGACCACCCCCACACTTGCCAGCCCCTTATGTCTATCCCATGCCCTCTTGAATCCCTCCACTATTTCAGCCCCCACCACTTCCTCCAGTAGTTTATTCCAGGCCTCCACCCCCTTTCTGTGAAGTAACGCCTGTGACGGGGCCAGAGCCCCATGTTTGAATTTGTGCTGTAATTTCTTTTACACTATCCTGTTCTTGTAAGTTTACAGTTCTAGCTACAGGCTGAAATCTGGCCACTTTGTCTCGTAGTCTCTCTTCTCTCCCCCCTCAAGTACTGTATAAGGAACATATATAAGTAAGACAAGAGGCAGTAAATTGCTTGCCTTCTCCTGTGCTGTACTGCAGGCAGACACAGAAGGAATGAAAGTATTGGAAAAGAATTGAAACACAAAAGCCTTGCACTCTGTGTTCTTTGTAAACTGCTCTGGGTTTGCAAGAAGCCAAAAACAAAACATTATTTCCTAGGTAAAGCAGAGGTGTGTCAGCCTGTCTGTGTTTATTTAGGATGTCGTCCTGCCTATGTTGACTTACAGAATTGTGAGTCAGACAGCTCACATAGTGCTGACATCAGTAGGCAGGGAGAAAAGCATACTGAGTCAGATGAGTCAGATGAGTCAGATGAGTCAGATGAGTCAGATGAGTCAGATGAGTCAGATGAGTCAGATGAGTCAGATGAGTCAGATGAGTCAGATGAGTCAGATGAGTCAGATGAGTCAGATGAGTCAGATGAGTCAGATGAGTCAGGATCTGACTGTTGTGGAGGAAGCATCTCGTAGGACATGCAAGTTTTCATGTGCTAGGAATGTGTTTGGCTGGAATGAAGCCCGGAAGTTGTGTATTTTATTTTGGAAAATACAGCAAAGTGTATTCTACACCTTTTACCTGAGTCTGTGCATCTGTCTCACCCACTAACCTTCACAACGCCCCTCACATTGCCTCTAAATCGTCGTCCTTTTAATCTTAGACTATGCCCTCTAGTTTTAACCCCCAATTTTCTTGTAAATAAACTCCCCTCCCTCGCCTTATTAAGCCCCTTCACATACTTAAATGTTTCTATCTTGTTCCCCCTTCTAGTCTCCAGTGGGTACAGATCCAGTTCCCTCCACCTATCCTCATATTGCTTCCTCTGCTTACCTTGCACCGTCTTGGTTGTCCTTCTCTGAACCATCTCAGTCCCATCTATGTCCTTGTGTAGGTGTGATCTCCAGAACTGGTCTCTGTACTCCAGGTGAGGCCTCACCATGGTTATGTAAAGAGGCATCAGTACCTCCCCTCTCCTGCTAGTTATGCCTCTCCCAGTGCACACCAACGTTCTATTTGTCTTTCCCACTGCTTTGCTGCATTGGTTTTCTTCTTGAAGGTTGCTTGATCTACAATCCCTAGGTCCCTCTCCTTCTAAGTTGGCTTATTCCCCCCCCCCACCACCGAGTGCAAACGGCTTGTGGGTTTTTATGTCCTAGGTGCATCACTACACACTTTTTGGCATTGAATTTCAGCTGCCAAGTTTCTGGCCATCCTTCCAGAATTCTCTGGTCCTCCTTCATGGCCTGGCCCCCGTAGCCACCCAATCGCAGATCTTCGTATCCTCTATAGATAGGCACGCCCTCCCCTCCAGCCCATCCATGATGGCACTGATTTAGATCTTAAAAAGGAAGGGTCCCAGTACCTGATCCCTGGGGTACCCCACTCATCACCACCATCGCCCTGGAATGTACCTGTTTAACCACTTCCACCCCCCTAGCTTCTGTTCTTCAACCAGTTTTCCACACACCATTATTTTCTGTCCCACCCCTAAGCTTTCCAGCTTATTTACCAGCCTTCTGTGAGGGATGGTGTGTTTTTTTTTTTTTTTTTTTTAAATCTTTTTGCCCCTCTGTCTTGCTGCCAGTTATCCACCTGGTGATGGCACCTTCATGTGGCTTCCACCTTCCCGCTGTGCTCACCTTCCCCCCCCGGAACCCTCAGCTTAACCCTCTGAGGGTGGGGTTGCGGCACTGGCCAGGTGCCACAATCCTTGTGACTATCTGGGGAGAGCCAGTTGAGAGGCTAATTGAAGCCGAAGACAAGCTTCACAGAGGCGCCAGAGGGAGTTTTCTTCCCATTTTTTTTACTGCGTCTGCCCCGCCTGCCACTTGGTACTGTTGTTTGTCGGCAGCTGCGGCGCCCCCGGCCTCTGCCCGGGGTTCGTCGAGTGCCGGATGAGATCCCCACCCTCCCAGAAGGAAAGCTGTCCACAGATGCTCTATTCTTCTCCCCTGGCTGGCCTTCCAGCGACCTGAGTCCGTTCCCGAACCCAGGTCGCCGGTGTCACAAGCGGGAGGGATTGTGTCTAAGGCCTTACTGAATCTGTTTTTAGTACTTTTTTCCCACATTTGAAATATTAAAAGGAGTGCTTCTTTTAATACAGGTGTCGAAATTAAGTTTTGCAGCCACTAGCCAGCAGGACTAGCAACTGGGAAAATCCACTAGTCCAGCTCATGCACTTACTAAAATGTTACTTCCCCCAGTACTAGCCCACAGGGCTAGTTAAAGGAAAATCTTACTAGCCCGACACAATCTACCAGCATTTGGCTAGCGGGCTGGTGCCAATTTCAACCCCTGTAATATGGCTAGGGTTAGGTTTTGATCAGTATTCTCAGCTGTTTTTCCAACACTTCTTGTCTCATAAGGTCATGGAGCACTGCCTGCTGCAGGATAGTTGATTTTTGTTGCAAGAGAAGTGATTTTAAACAACTGACTCACCGTATGGGACCACAGGTGTACAAAAACAGCCGAAAATACTGATGAAAATCTGGTCTGAGCCATACTAAAAGGAGTGCTCCTTTTATTGTTTCAGATGTGAAAAAAAGTACTACAGCCAGACTTGAGGAAAAAGGGCATCATACAAGTCAGGAGCTAAGGGACAGTCCAAACTAGAATAAAACCTTGTAGGTGAACATGTTTACAGCTATCCTTCACTGCTGCTTCACTATTAAAGTCATCAGTTACTATGAATTCCCAATTCTGGTTAAATTGTTTAAGATAGTTTGAGAGGGACTTCATAACCACTTGTTGACCAGGTAGGATATAGACCAGTCAGATGGACAAGAGATTTTTGAGATTGCCCCAGCAGCTGTTTAATAGCCAGGCATTCACAGTCCCTAGATAGGTCTTTGATTTCACGTTTTGAGGCTTGCAGGTCAGATCTGAGATTAGGCAGCCCCACCTCTGCTTGCTTAGTCTGTCTTCTCTGAAGATATTGTAACCTGGTAGTGAGACGGCAGTCGGGTATTTTGGGGTTAATCCAGGTTTTGGTAAGAGAAATAATATCCAGTTGCACTAACACCACCCAGGGTTCGAGTTGAGCACATTTATGCAGGCGACTACCAGTGTTTAAGGAGTGTTTAGTTTCCCTTGACTCCCAGTGCCATGCCCAGGGCTGTCTGCTAGGCCTGGGTTGGGGTAGACCTTGCCACGCAGCAAGAGGAGCAGCAAAGTTAGTCCCCTGGAGGCTCCAAGTGTTTGTCTTCAGGTTTTTCTCTTAGGGAGAAGGGGCTTACTGGAGGTCTCAGAGACATAGCCATAGCATATGATCTCAAAACATTCCCCTAACATCCCCTGTGATAGGTCAGTTTTGTAGTAGGCATGGGGCTGTGGAACTGAAGGGTAGTTCAGGAGAACCATGTGGCTGTGGTTTCAGCATGAAGTCCTGTAGGAAGACCACCTTGGCCATAGCAGGCCCATAAGGTTCATGGAACAATGAAGTGGGGCAGGTAGGTCAACATTAGCATTGCAATAAACATAACGTAGAAATTGGGTCCCAGCAGTTAATAAAATGGATGATTGTAACTATGTTCATTAATGCATTTCATTAACCTTAAATAACAGTAAAGACCTTGTATATTTGTATATTCGTAGCAGGAGATTGCTAAATAAATTGGGGAGCCTGAGAGTGGGTCCTGCGGTGGTAAAGTGGGTTGGGAACTGGCAAAGGGGTAGGACTTGGAGGGTGGTGGTAAATGGCATGAAATCTAAAGAGAGGGAGGTGACCAGCGGGATGCCACAGGGGTTGGTGCTGGGGCCAGTTCTATTCAGTGTCTTCATTAGCGACATTGCAAAGCATCTGGAGGGAAAGGTGTGCCTCTTTGCAGATGACACCAAGATCTGCAACAGAGTGTACACACTGGAGGGGGTGGGAAAGATGAGAAAGGACCTAAACCTATTAGAGGAGTGATCGGGTGTCTGGCAATTGAGTTTCAATGCTGAAAAGTGCAAGATCATGCACCTGGGTCACAGGAATCCAAGGGAGGAGTACAGGATGGGCGGGGAAATTCTGACCACCACAAGTCGGGAGAGAGACCTAGGGGTTATATCTGATGACCTGTAGGTGACCAAACAGTGTGAAAAGGTGGTGGGGAGAGCAGACAGAATGTTGGGGTGCATAGGGAGGGTCATGACAAGCAGGAGGAAGGAGGTGGTGATGCCACTGTACAGATCACTGGTGAGGCCTCAGCTGGAGTACTGTGTCCAGTTCTGGAGACCACATCTCCGGAAGGACATTGACAAAAATAGATGCAGTCCAGAGAAGGGCAACGAAGGTGGTACATGGATTGCACCAGAAGCCCTATGAGGAAAGACTTGATAACCTTGATATCTATTCACTGGAGGAAAGAAGGATGATGGGAGGTATGCTAGAGACTTTCAAGTATCTTAGGGGAGTAAACAGGGTACACGTGGAAAGCATATTTCAGTGAAAATTCTGCACCAGAACAAGGGGCATGATATGAGGCTGAAGGTTGGAAGGCTTGAGGGCAAGGTGGGACAAATCAGTTTGTAGCTGGTGGGCATTTTGGCCAGTAGCTTTCAAAATCAGGTAGTCAAATCAATACTTTTAGTGGCAATCCTTTTTAAGGATTCAAAAATCACTTTGTAATCAGGTGGCCAGTTGGCCAATAACTTTTAAAATGTAGCCAAACAGTTTTCTTAGTGGCCATTGGTCATCTGGCTACCCAATTTATCCCACCCTGCTCAGGGGCAATGTTAGGAAGTACTTTTTCGCTGAAAAGGTGGTGGAGCAGTGGAACAGCCTTCTAGCAGAAGTGGTGGGTGCAAAAACAATATGGGGGTTCAAGAGTGTGTGGGATAGGAGATGGTTATTTGAATTGGAGATCTATATCTGTTAATTTCAAGCCTATTTCGATGTGTTGTTAGTGAAGCTGATTAAATTGGAGACCTGTTTCCTTTGGCAGCAAACATATATTTTGGGGGCTTTGACTTGAATTTTGATTCCTTGTGCTGACTCCATTAGCTGTAAAGGTTAGTGCATAGTGGGGGAGGGGTGTTAATGGTCTGGCCAGGTCTCACTCAGCCAATTGACTGGAGGCAGAGCTGAATCAGGTTGAGGTGTTAGCTGCTTTGTCTTCTCAGAAAGAACTGGAAGGGACAGGATCAGTTGTGTTCCAGGACAGTAGCTGCTGCTGTTGTTTTCACAGGGTTCTTGTGGATTTTACTTGGTAGGTTAGTTCTTTTCTTTCTTACTTCTAAGGGGCTAGCAGGATATTGTTTTGGGTGCTGCTGGATGTTTGTAAACTGATTTGGTGGCTGTAAGTGGGGCTCATTTTGTGGATGTTTCGCTGTGTAACAGGCTGCGCTGGTAGAGGCCTATTTCTTCTGATTTAAAATCTATTTGGTGGGATTTGCTTGGGCCTGGTTCTTTGGCTGCTGGGCTTGGAGGGGAGACACAGGGCTGATACACTCTCTTGAGTCAGGTGTCTGCCCAGGACCCTCCTCCCAGAAGTCTGCGAATTTATAGGGGAACACCTGCCCTGCACTTAGGAAAAGGTGCTGCAGGTGCAGCTCATGTAGTTCTAGCCACTGGGGTTGGATTTAAAGGCTGGGAGAGAGGAGCTTAGGGAGTTGTTCATTTCCTTATAAGTTTAATGTGTTGTACTGCACCTAGTAACAGGGTTACTGGTGTACAGGGACTGTCTCCAAGATTAGTGGGTGACCTGATTAGGCAGTAGGGGTATCTTGGACTGGGGGGGGGACTGGTGGCTCACCCAAGGAAACCTATTTGGAAGGGGATGGAACCACACATCATTAGGGCCGGCATCTTTGGGAGGGTGGTGGGGTGCACAGGGTGTGGAGCAGCCATGATACTGGACTGGGCTTGGAAGTTCAGTGGTTGCCCAGTGTGCTAAAAGCTAGCACAGCTTAGGGAGGAGGTTGCGGGGATTAGGAGAAAGCTGGGGGAAAAGGGGGTGGTATGGTTGGGGAAGGGGCTGGAATCTCCACAGAGTTGCACCAAGCACTGGGGTGGGGCATAGGGAAAGGAGTGCAGGAGAATACCAGGGTCACATAGGGACCCTGGCAGAGGGGTCCAAAAGGACACTACCAAGGAAGCAGGCAGGTAACTGGGGACCCTCACAAAGGGGGGATGGAGGGACAACATTCTCAGGGAAGTAGGCAGATGGCCAGGGCTGGACAGAAGGAAGCAAGGCGGGGAGGTGGATCAGACCTTACACTCAGTAACCGCTTCAATTCTCTTCTTCTGCTCAAGGATGAGGGGGGTGATGTAGCTACGACAGGGGTGGTTAGAGACGGAAAGGGAGTGGGAGGCAGGGGCCAGATAGCAGGAAGAACGGGGGCGGACCTGGAATGCATGAGAATGGGGGGAGCAGTGAATCAGAGCAGGAGGGGCAGGGGGAAGAGGGAAGAAAGCGCAAGGAGAAGGACCAGTTGGGAGGAAAGGTAAAGGAGAAGGACCAGAAGTACAAGGAGGATTCAGCAAAGGGAGCTGAGGGTTTAGGCCAGGAGAGCACGAGGAGGAACTAAATGGAGACAGGAAGGAAGGGAGGATGAGCCAGGCTAGTTTAGCAGATGGGGGAGAAGGACCAGTTGCGAGCAGTGAGGGAATTTGCAAGGTACAGAAGGATACTCAGGAGGAGGAGGAGAGGCATAGGATTGGAGGGAAGGGGGTGGCCATGGTAAATAAGGAGGGGGTGGCATGTGGCACCCAGATAGGGGGAGGAACAAGGAGCCAGCTGGGTGGAGGGGCTGTAGAAAGGATGAGGGACATGGAAGGGGGGGAATGGAGGAAAAGGAGTGGTCAGAGTGCTCTTGCTGGGGGATTCTATGATCAGGGGTATCAAATGGGATAGGGAGGGAGAAGCCTGGCCAGTTAGAACAAGATGCTTCCCTGGACTACCGGTGCACAGGGCTAAGCACGAGGTATATCAGCTGGCAAAGAATTGTGGGGGTTCCCCAGACATACTGGTCCACCTGGGTACAAATGACATTGAGGGAAATAGCGAGCTAGAGATACAGGCAAGATTCAGGGAGCTCGCCAGGGTCTGTCATGACATAGGATGCACAGTTTCCTTCTCAGAAATCTCCAGCAGTGCCAATGGCTAGTGGGGAACACAAAAGGAAAATTAGGGAGATAAACCAGTGGCTCAGGGAGTGGTGTGAGGCCAGAGGGTATGGGTTGATGGGGGATTGGGGGAGACCTGGAGGATAGGAGCTGTATAGAGATAGACTACATCTCAATTTGGAGGAGGGAATCTAAGTTGAAAATAGAGGGGTTCATTGGTGAAAAGTGGGGTTTAAACTTGTGAAGGGGTGGGATGGGAGAAAAGGCTGTCAAGGAGGTGCTGATAAGGAGGATTCTCTCCACCCCCCTGGAGACCAGGAGGATTGCAGGAAAAGGCCAACTGGCAAAGTGCAGACCAGGGGAAAACAGAATCCCCATGGGAACATGAGCAGGGGAACTGGAACTATAGGGAAAGGGTGGAAGGTAGTCCTGCTAAATGCCAGGAGCTTGGGCAATAAAATGCCTGAGCTCCAGGCGATGCTAACTGAGGGAGCAGTGGATGTGGCAGCGGTCACTGAGACTTGGGCCACTGCAAGACATGACTGGGACCTGAACCTGGAGGGTTACACTATGTTCAGGAAGGACAGGGGGAGGGAAGGGGAGGAGGGGTAGCAATGATAGTCAAAAACTGCATTGACATAGGGGGAGTAGAGGAGGCGGAGGGAACCGTGGAGGCGATTTGGGTCACCTTGATAACAAGGGGGGGCAAGAGAGTAAAAATAGGAGTGGTGTATAGACCCCCTGCCCTGGTGGAGGAGCTGGAGGACAGTCTGGTGGCAGATGTTGGGAGACACTGCAGACTGGGCAGAGGAACGGTGGTGGTATTGGGGGACTTAAACATGCCAGGAACAGACTGGGAGACTGACATCCTCTGTGACCAGGGAACAGAGGTTGTTGGATGTCTTTCAAGACGCGTTCCTAACTCAGCAGGTGAGGGAACCGACCAGGGAGGCACGGGTACTGGATGTGGTCCTGGCAGACAGTGACCAGATTGGGGGCTTGGAAGTAAGGGACCCATTGGCGGGGAGTGACCATGCCACGGTCTGGTTCTGCCTGGACCTAGGAGGGGTAGAAGGCTGCACAAAGACGGAAGTAACCGACTTCAGGGGGGCGGATTTTAAGGAAATGGGAAGGATCCTCTAGGAGCATTTGGATGGGATTGGGTCAGACATGGACGTGATAGTAGGTGGAAATCATCAGGAGAGGGTGCAGGATGCCACCAGCACCTGTGCAAGAGTAAGACGAAAATGCAGTAGGGCCCAAAACCCTGTTGGTGGACCAGGAGGTCCAGGAGGTGGTGGGGAAGAAAGCAGCCTATAAGCAATTCAGGTGCTCAAGGAGTGAAAGGGATGGGGAGATGCAGGCAGTGGCTAGAAGGGCCACTAGAGTGGTGAGGGGCTGCAAGGCAAGGAAGGAGCAGAACCTGGCCAGGAAATTAGGAGAGGGAACAGGGTTCTTTAGATACATTGGGGAAAACGAAGGGTGAAGGGCAGATTAGCAGGATTAAATCAGGGAGAGATGGGCACACGACTCGGGGAGCAGGCTGAGGTACTAAATGAGTACTTCACCTCAGTTTCACCAGGGAAAATGGGGTGCTGCATCATACATGGGAGGAGACAGAGATACTGAGGAGGGGGCCCTTCACCGATCGGCAGGTGGGGAGAGGGAGGCATCACTGGCAGGTGGGGGAGGGCTAAGCAGGAGAAGAGGTACCGAAGTGGAAATCACAGCAGAGAGAGAGGGAAGCCTCGCTCCCTTAAGACGGAGAAAGCACTGGGCCGGATAAATTACATCCCAGAGTGCTGAAGGAACTTGCAGCTGTCCTGGCGAACCCCTGGCAGCTTTTCACCATCTCTGAGGACAGGGTGGGTGCCCCAAGACTGGAAGGTGGCGCATATAGTGCCTATCCACAAGGGGGGATCAAGGGAGGTGGCAGGGAACTACAGGCCTGTCAGCCTGACACTCGGTGGTGGGCAAGGTGATGGAGGGCATTGTCAAGGAGAGGCTGTGGGGGACCTGGATAAGTCAGGGTGCCTGGACGATAGACAGCATGGATTCATCCCAGGGAAATCGTGTCAGACAAACCTGGTGGAGTTCTATGACTGGGTGACAAGTGCCTTGGACCTGGGTAGACCAGTGGATGTCCTCTTTCTAGACTTCAGCAAGGCATTTGACTCTGTTCCTCACATGGGCCTGTTGGATAAGCTGGGAGAAATGGGGGTGGGGAATCAGATGGATAGGCAATTGGCTCCAGGACCGGACCCAGAGGGTCGTAGTTGGTGGGATAGTCTCATCCCCAAGGAGGGTCATTAGTGGGGTCCCACAGGGATGAGTCCTTGGGCCCCTTCTGTTCAACGCCTACGTATCTGACATAAGGACAGGAATCAGGAGTGAGATGAGTCTCTTTGCAGATGACTCGAAACTGGGGGGCGGTGGTGGATGGGGAGGAGGGGAGGGTGGCCCTACAGGGGGACCTGGAGGCTCTGGAAAGATGGTCTAGAAAGTGGAAGCTGAGGTTCAATGCAGGGAAATGCAAGGTACTCCACCTGGGGGCCAGAAACCCAGGCCAAGTGTACACCCTGGGGAAATGCTACAAGTCTCGATGGCTGAGAGGGACCTGGGGGTGGTGGTGGATGTCAAGATGAACAACTCTGAGACTTGTAGGAGGGCAGCAGCCAAGGCCAACAGGATGCTGGGATGCATCGCTAGGGGGATCACCTCCAGAAGGAGGAAGTGATACTCCTCTGTATAACTGCTTGGTGAGGCCAGCACCTTGAGTACTGCAGTTTTGGAGGCCACACTTAAAGAGGGACATTAACCTCCTGGAGAGAGGTCCAGAAGAGGGCAACCAAATGATTTGGGGCTTGGGGACAGGACCTATGAGGAGAGGCTCAAGAGCTAAATATGTACACATTGGAAGAGAGAAGGGACCGGGGGACATGATGGGGTCTTCAGGTACATGAAGAGGGTAAATGGGAGGAACAGTCAGGGTGCTTGAAGGAAGGGGCCACTAGAGGGCATGGGTGGAAGCTGGAGGGGAAGATTCAGGGAGAAAGGAGGAGGTGCTACTTCACTGAGAGGGTGGTGGAGCCATGGAATGCACTGCCTAGGGGGCTGGTGGAGGCAGAGACAGTGGAGGGGTTCAAGAGGGTGGGACAGGTACAGGGAAGGGTTCTGGAAGCAAAATCCAATGCAGCAAGAATATCCGGAACTGGGAAGGGAGAAGCCAGAGAAGGCGAGGGGGACAGCAAGGTCAGCACCCAGGGTGGGGGCTGACCAAACGAGCAGACACGAAAGACCGTTAGGCCTATTCTGCTGGCATTTTAGTATGTTAGTATAGACATAAAGGTACCCTGGTGATGTGCAGAGTAGGAGAGCCACGTATCAAATAGGATCTGGGGCTGCATCAGTGAGTAATGAAATGGGCAGACTGTGGGCTGTTATGATCCTTATCTGCCGACAGTTTCTATGTATACTTTTTCTATATAATTAAGGGATATGCAATGAGCTAACTAGAAAAATGCCGTCATCTTCAAGTATGAGGGAGTAGGACTGAGTCAAGCCATTGCATATTCGATTTATACATCATCTTTTTATTAGTTTTACTTTTCAGTCTGTTTATTTGAAGATCTTTATTTCTCAATTCAGCTGCTGGGTTCAGTGCAAGAGTTGGCAGTTGTGATGTCAGCATTGTGAAAGCTGCTTTCTGATTGGTTTATTATTCTACTGTGATGATACTAACCTTCAAGACTGACAAAAGTAATGGTATAATTTTTTTAAAAACAAAATGTTATTGATTTCTGACAAAAAAAGAAAAGCTTTGAACACAACAGTCTAAGTTGAGAATACAGAGAAGTGTCAAAACTGCTACCTCAGTATTAACTGATCTGTTTATTCCATTAAATCCAAACAGTATGAGGTGGTTGAAGCACATCACTCAGGCTATTAAGTTGCTGGTATAGTACAGCAAAATGATATGCAGATCAGAGGGTAATGCTAACCATTTTCTGAATGTGTAATACTAGACTGCTAAACATTTTTTATGTGTTCAGGTTTACCAGTCAAAACACAAATCAGTTTTTTGCCAAGTGCTGTGCATTTTCACAGTTGATTATTAAATCCCGTACTCCACAATTGGATATAGATCCTTCTTCACATGTCCTGTCCTTCAGGATCTCAAGGGAGGAAATAGTTAGCAAATTAAAAAAGATTCAACCGAACACGTCCCCTGGCCCAGATGCTATCCATCCAGAAATATTGAAAGCTGTTGAACCATGGTTGGTGGAACCCTTGCATATACTCTTGTAATATGTCTTTAGAGTCAGGTAACATTCCAAATGAGTGGCGCCAAGCAGTGGTGGTACCAGTCTTTACAAAAGGTGACCATAGCAACTTCACTAATTATAGACCTATTAGTCATAACTTGTATCTTGGGAAAGACCTTCAAGTCCATTATTAAAGACAGGCTGGAAGCCGAAATGATGTCCAGAAATTTGATGGGCGATTCATAGCATGGTTTTAAAGCTTGCAGGTCCTGCCTGACTGCTAATCTGGTCTTTTATGAAAAAGTGCACTTCTGGAAAATCGGAAGCCTGTGGACGTTGTCCGTCTCGACCTCTGCAAGGCATTTGATAAAGTTCCACATGACTCTTTGATCAGTGGTATGAAAAGGGTACAATTTAACAAAAAAATAATCACTTGGATTGAAGCGTGGTTGTGAAATAGGGAACAGATAGTCAAAATACAAGGTCATTATTCTGATAAGGGAGTTGTTTCAGGCTGAGTCCTCCAGGGCTCCGTTCTAGGACCAACCCTCTCTTCTGTCTTCATCGCAGAACTTAATAAAGATTTAAATAGTTATGCAATTAAGTTTGCCGATGACACCAAACTAGCAGCAGATGTTAGCATTATGGATGGGGCCCATGAACTGAGAGGATCTCCTAAAATTGGAAGGATTGGGCCAGGGCTGATGGCATGATCTTTTAACTCTGAAAAATGTGTTAAAATGTATGGTAAGTGCCTATTAACCACTATAATAAGCAGTCACACAGCTTTGTTATGCACTGTTTAGAATTTTAAAAGTTGTTAATCACACTTCAGAACTTCCAAACAGTGGCATAACAAAAAAGAATGCACCAGAGTTCCACAATTCTCACACACAGAATGCAAACAGTGTTTTTTTTTTTTTTTTGACCATGCACTATAAAAGATGATGGCTGGGGACTGAGTGACAACCATGCTGAAATTGCCTCTCGTGGTTACTAGGGCTACAGTAAACCTCTTGAGCTGCGCTCTCGAGGTTTACCATGTTGCCCTAGCAACCACTTCAGGTAATTACAGCGTGGTTATCACCCGATCCCCAGTCATTATCCTTTATGTTATGCACCTGGGTAAAAATAACCCACGGAATGATTATTTTATGGATGGCAAACGTTTAAAAAGTGTCAGCAATGAAGGGGACCTTGGGATCCTCGTTAGTAATGATCTTAAGTTCAATAATCATTGTACAGAAGTAGCCAATAAAGCTACGAAACTTTTATAGGTTGGATAAAAAGATTGATTTCTTCTAGAAACTGGGCCTGTATCATACCTCTTTACCAAGCTTATGTTTGTCCAATCTTGGATTATTCATCCCCTTTATGGAGTCCTTACCTACAAAAGGACATCAGTGCACTGGAGAGTGTACAGAGAAGGGTTACTAAAATGGTGTATGGCCTCCAACATATGTTATATGAAGAAAGATTAAAAAAAGCTATATTTGTTTCCTTTAGAACTTAAAAGACTAAGAAGTGATCTACTATTTGTTTAAAATCATTGGAGAAGATCAGCTCTTATCAGAACTAGGATTTAGAATTAACCATAGGGATACTGGCCTTAGAAGTCATAGGTTTCAACTTATGCTTACAAATCCTAGAGAACTTTTAAGAAGGTTTTTTTTTTTTTTTTTCACCCAAAGAATCATCCCCATTTGGAACTCCATCCCAAGAGACATTGCGGGAAATAATAGTTTTGATATTTTCAAATTAAAGTTAAATACCTTATGAAAGATTTGTTATGGGAACATTGACCCGTATAGTGGGAGAAGTGCACTATGGGCTACTTACCTTCTGCATTTCTTACCTCCTAGTATGAATCCTAGTATTAGCACTTTCTTACGCAAAACTGTCAGTCAGTTTTATCGGCTTATTTAATTCTCGGTCGCTCAACCCTGGGGTTGGTCATGTGTTACTGCATAACTTGCTGTTACTGTTTTTAGGGGGTCACGTTTGTCTTGTCATATTTACCTCCATGCCTGTTCTAAAAATTTATAGAGGCCAAGTCATGCTTGCACTAAAAAAAAAAAAAAAATTGCAGTCAGATAATTGATCTCACAAGTGGCATAAGCCACAAGCGAGGTCAGCAGATTCTGAAAGCACTCATGAAAATCTGATTTTTGGTGCAGTCATGATGAGAGGCAATGATTTTCATTTTCAAAACTGGCTAATTCTGTTTGGGGACAACCCTGCCCCCCCAAACATTTGAGAGCAAATCAGCATGTTGTGTACCAGACCTTGCTCACAGTACAGGGATTTACACACACAGCTGGTACAAAGTGGGGCAAATAGTTTTTCATGAAAAAGCGACTCCCGAGTGCTGATTTTAAAAATTACAAATTATATTTTTCCAGTGTTTCTCAGTTGAAAACAGAAAAACATTTTCCCAGTGTGACACGTTTCATGTAATGGCTTTATATTTTCACTATTTGTGTATTGCTGCCTGTGCAGGCTTTATTTGTGGTAGGTGTGTGCAGTTTGTTTGTTTATTTTTTTTGGTCATGTTTTACATTGACATTGCAGATGTCATGAAGATCGGGTGGTGGTGGATGACACAGTGGGGTAGCAGGGGCTGCAGGATGATCTGACTAAATTTGAGGACTGGTCGATCACATTGCAGCTGGGGTTCAGTGCGAAGAAGTGCAAAGTCATGCACTTGGAAGCAAGGAACACAAGGAGGAATTATGAGTTGGGAGAGTGCGGATAACCAATACAGAGGAGGAGAAAGATCTTGGGGTGATAATATCAGGGCAAATGAACCACTCTGCACAGTGCAGGAAAGCAGCAGCTAAGGTCAGTGGGATGCTGGGGAGTATAGCTAGAGGTATCGCCTCCAGGAGAGGGGAGGTGATCTGCCACTGTATGGGGCATTGGTGAGGCTGCACCTGGAGTACTGCATGTGGTACTGGCACCCATACTTGAAGAAGGGTGTTAAATTATTGGAGGGGGTACAACACAGCGCTACAAAGATGATCCAGGGAATGGAAGACTAACACTATGAAGAGAGGCTGAATGAGCTGAACATGTATTCCCTAGAAGAGAGGAGGGATAGGGAGGACATGATTAAGACCTTTAAATTATATAAAGGGAATAAACATGACTGTTACAAAGGGGATTTTTAAGTTTAAAGGGAGGGACATGAGGGGGCATGGACTGAGGCTGGAGGGTGGAAGATTCAGGAGAGAGATGGGGCATTTTTTTCACAGAAAGAGTGGTGTCCAAGTGGAATGCGCTGCCCGAAGAGGTTTTCTGTAAGTCAGTGGGCAGTTTTAAGAGGGGGTGGGGCAGAGTGTGGGAGAGGGACACTGATATGCGGGCAGGGGCAGCTGCAGTGTAAGTGGATGGCTAGTTGCGCACCTGAGCAGACTTGATAGACTATGTGGCCTATATCTGCTGGCAGTTTGTATGTTCATATTGTATGGTTTGTGCTTCAGCAGTGTACTTCCACTTTTTCTTCCCATTGATCCACAGTCAGAATGTTGGCATACAGTGTTCAAGATAACATACTAAAATGCCAGCAGGAGGCCTAATGGTCTTTCTTGTCTGCTCGATGGTCAGCACCCATACAGGGCAGAGACGTTGCTGTCTCTCCCCCCCCCCCCAAACCCCCTTGGGTTCTCTCTCCTGGTCCAAGATGTTCCCCCTGTATTGGACTTCCTCAGCTTCACTCTTCCCCCTGTACCTGTCCCAGACCCTCCTGAACCCTGCTACAGTCTCTGCCTCCACCAGTCCCTTGGGCAATGCTTTCCATGGTTCTGCCACCCTCTCAGTGAAGTAACACCTCCTCTTCTCCCCCTTGAGTCTGCCCCACCTCTAGCTTCCACCAGTGTCCTCTAGTTGCCCACCCCCTTTTTCCTTTGGAACACCTCGACTGAGCCTCCCGTATTAATCCCCTTTATGTATTTGAAGACCTCTGTCTTCTGTGAGAGTGTTTGAGCTTTTGGTTCCACAGCAAGGTATAGTTGTAATTTTGAGTTTATTGTAATGAATAATGGCAGGTCAGGGTGGCGTAGTTGGGGGCAGAGGACACGCTTTGCTACAACTTTTCAAGCAGAAGGGTTGGCTTTCTCTACTAAATTTATCGGATTGTTGAGTAGTGCAGCTCTTTGTTGCACTATACTGGATCTCTGTAGGTTATAAAGTATACCGAAAGGCAAAAAGTCGCGCACGCACAGGTCTCTGAGAAAGGATGCTATTTCATCCGAAACGCGTCAGGCGGTATTTTTGCCTCCTTTTCATGAATTAACGTGTAATTTTTCTCTTTGAGACCTGTGCCCTTGAATTCTTGAGGTTTGTGTGTGCTTGACTTTTTGGCTTTTGTATTTCAGTATTTTAGTCTAGCAGCACCACATTGCTAGTGCAAACTCTGGCCTGCTGTTTATGTTGAAAGGCGTTTTGAGTTAGAAGAAAATGCATTATTACTTTGTAGTGTGCTCTTCTCCTATCCCACGAAGGACACATATTTCGGATATCCTATACATACACTTTGTAACTGCATGGAACACTCTTAAATATTCCAAGATTGCTGTTTCTTTGTTTGTAGATAACTTCCATATGATTCTCACTTTTGCCAAGCGTTATTGGATGTCTGTTTGTAGAAATTGGGGAAGATTGGTCTTGCACTAGGTTATCAGTTTTTGCAGGCAAGGAGTGTAATAGATTTTTGTGTCCTTACAGATAAAATACCTACCTTTTCAATTACGTTATATTTACATTTTGGAGATCACATGCTGTGGAAAACAGTGGGTCCCTTTTTCAGTACTGTGGTCAAGTCTTTTACTCAGCCGCATCACTTAATTTCTCATTCGTATAGAGCAGCATGCCAGACTCATGCTAACTCTGCTGACTCTCTGGTTAAAATAGGGTGATGGAAGCTGGAATTTTACTTTCAGAAGCAAATTGGGAGAAAGCAGTTTGGGTTGTCACAGTGCAGCTGCCATGTGTATGTTTGTTTGTTTTTTAGTTGTTTAACCAGGAGTAGCACACTAAGCTGAAAGCTTTTTCACAGGAGTGACCAGGGAGCACAGGGAAGTTAAGTGACTTGCTCAGGGTCACACAATATGCAGGTGGAAGCTGTGGGATTCAAACCCAGGTCTGGTCTGCTCGATCTCACCAGTTTGCAGCTCAGAGCCTTAAACCACTGTGCTATACTATGTGTCAAGAGTTTGTGTGGAAGATGCCAATCCATGCTTCGTTTTTTTTGTTTGTGTCTTTGCCAACATCGGTACAGCAGTATAGATACCCTATGCCAAATGGGCTGTGACGCTGGAGGGGATGTTCTGGACTTCGAGCAACTTTGAAATTTCTGTAGTGTATAAACAGTTCTATGTAGAGAGGCTATAACTGGCTCTTGTTTACTGACTTACTTATTAACATACTAAAATGCCAGCAGAATAGGCGTAAAGGTCTTTCGAGTCTGCTCGATTTTCAGCACTCGCACTGAGGGCCGATTTTTAGACCCCGGATTATACTGTTCCCAGTCCCAGATGTTCCACCTGTATTGGGCTTGGTCAGATTTGCCCTCTCCCTCTTACCTGTCCCATACCCTCTAAACCCATCCACAGTCTCCACCTCTACCAGCTCCCTGGGCAGTGCATTCCATGGCTCCACCACCCTTTCACTGAAATAACATCTCCTCCTCTCCCCTCTGAGCCTGCCCCCTTCCAGCTTACACCTGTGACCTCTCATTGCCCCACCCTCCTTTGGAGCATACTGCTTGGGCCTCCCTTATTGATCCCTTTCATGTACTTGGACATCTATCATGTCCCCCTGTCCCTCCTTTCCTCTAGGGTGTACATGTTGAGCTCCTTGAGCCTCTCCTCATAGGTCCTCTCCCCCTCCCTTCCTCCCTCTTGTATCAGGAACTGTTCTTGTGGTTTGTTTTTTTTTGTGTATCATTTCATTAGAAACAGAAACACAGTTCTACTTTTTTGGTAATTGTAATGTGCTTGTATTTTTATGCACCAAAAATTCAGACTTTGTTTTGTGGCTGTAAATGCCTCCTCATCAGAACGTGAGGGCAGTGCTTGTCCTTGTAGCTTCAAGGCTATTATTAGGCTATCATTCTGTATTGCATTTTTGCAAGCCAAGCTTATCTTTCACAATAAACCTTGTAGGGTCCCCTCTGATAACCACCTTCTACAGTATTGTGATGTCTGCGGGAACTAGTAAATGTCTTTCTGAGTGTTCCAGAGTGGCAGGCTCCTGGGCTCATCTAACGAGGAGGATGTAGAGAGGTGTGGCAGTGGCTAAGACAGACAGATAAGGTTACTGGGCTGGGCTTTTCAGAGAGTTTGGGAGTGTGAAGAGTTGCTAGAGTAGCAGCAGGAATTATAGTTCGGGCCAGATTGTTCTCCGGATGCAGAATTGGCCATGCAACTTGGCCCTTTTCCAGAATATATGCAGTAATGCATATGTAACCCCTGGGTTCCCCCTTGGGGTTACTAAGACCCTGGTAGTTTTTTAGATTAATGGGGTGCTAGGTAGGTTTGCTGTGGCAGCCCAGGTTCTAAACCTGTTGGAACTCCCTTGTCAGCTTCTGTCAATCAGCCTGGCAGAGGCTCCAAGAGGAGGATGGAACTCTCGCAGCAGCATAACCTTTTTTTTTTGTTTGTTTTTTTGTTTGAATCTTGCTGCAAGAGTTGAGAGTGGGAGAGTTGCCTCCTGCCTGAGGGCAGAGGAGTGTGGAGCTGACTCGGGGGAGGTGCTCCTTTCACCTGACCCCGTCAGCCATAATGTTGGCCAGAAGAGAGCAGCGTCGAGTGGTGGCAACAGCTGTCTACCATTCTGTGCCCTTGTGCAGGGTGAAGAACCTTGTAAAAGACTGTTTCAGCAACTGTGAGTAATTTCTTGCACCCCCCCCCCAAAGAACATTTGAAATGGGGAAAGTGCTGCCCAGTGTTGGGAATGACATAGGTTTTGCCCTTTGAGCTCTGGGAAAGCCTGTCAATTCTGAAAATTTTTACTTTATGGACTTTTGGAGGTCTGTTTACAGTGCTCAAATAGTGCCTCAAAGGACATGATCTGTAAATTTGGAAAAGAGATATCCCCCTCTGTCCAGAGTTGGAACTGCCACACTTCTGACTGGAATAGGAGGAGAAAGATTTCCCGTAATTATCGGATGAATTTCACTGAAATTGTTCCGCACAGTTTGGAAGACGTTCTGTCCAGTGAGAAATACTAAATTTGGGACATTGGTAATAATAGGGGGAGCCCAGAGTGTTTGCCCCTGGGTTGAGTAAGCCCTAAGTAGTCTTGTTAAGTAAACAAGCTGCGCAGTGTTCATAGCCCAGAAGAGGGATGGACAGAAAATTGGTTTGTATCCTCTCAGTCAGGGTGGGATTTGAATAAATGGACGGTAGTTAAGAACCACTGTGAGTTTGTATACTTGTACCTGTCACAGCACCTGCAGCCCCTGTGGGCAAACATCTTTTGTCAGTCAAACTTGTTAGAATAAATCCTACTACTTGACTGCAGTTCAGTTGTGGACAGCTTTCAGTGTGTGGACTCTAAAATTTCTGGTGCCCCCAGTGCCATGGTCCACTCCGGTTCTTGGTAAAATTACAAATGCATTTTGTGTCTCCCCCCCCCCCCAGCGGAGACTGACTCGGACTGCTTTGCAGTGGAGTATGTGAACAATCTGCGCCAGTGCCATCTGTGGTGCCTAAATAAGAAAGGGAGTCTTACAAACATAGACTTTGACAGCAGTTAAGGACCGTTTGGCCCACCTAGTCTGCCCATTTCCCTACCTATTGGATAAGCTGCAGATCCTAGTTAACATACTAAAAGCCATCAGAATAGGCCCAACGGTCTTCCGTGTCTACTTGGTAGTCCGCCCCTAATGGGCGCTCGCTCTCCCACCCACCCCCTAGCCTCAGAGAGGGTCATCTTCGGCCTCAGTTTACCCATGCACCTGTCCCACCCCTCTTGAAGCCCTGCACTGTGCCCTCCTCCACCAGACTCCTGGGCAGTGCATTCCATGGCCCCAGTGAAGTAATGTCTTCTACGTTCTCCCCTGTAATTTTACCCCCTCCAGCTTCCACTCATGTCCCCTGGTTGTGCCCCCTTTCTGTAGCCTGAACATTTATTTGTCTCCGCCCCTGTTTATCCCTTTCACATATCTGAAGACCCTATCACGTCTCTTCCCCCCCCCCACCCCGTCTCTCCTCTCCTCCTCTCCGGCTCAAGTTCTTCCAGTCTTTCCTCATAGGTCCTCTCTCTCATGCCCTGAATCATCCTGGTTGCCCTACTCTGGACCCTCTCCAGCAGTGCTGTGTCCTTGAGGTGAGGTCTCCAGAACTGCACGCAGTACTAGAGATGCGGCCTGACCAAGGCATTATACAGAGGGAGGATCACCTCACTCCTCCTGGACGTAATTCCCCTGGCTATGCAGCCCAGAATCCTGTTTGCTTTTGCCGCAGTTCTTCTGCAGTTTTCGGTGTTATTCATTTTGGTGTCTCCCACCACCCCTAGGTCTCTCTCACTTGTTGTGGTTTGCAGTGAGACAACCCCCCCCCCCAGGTGTATACATGACCTGGATTTCTGACCCCCAGATGCAGCACCCTACACTTCCCTGGATTAAACCACAGTCCCCACCTCCTTGACTACCCCTCCTGGTTATTCAGGTCCCTCTGGACTGTCTCTCTCGCTTCGTCACCGTCTGCCAGTGCTCCCAGTTTTGAGTCATCTGCAGAGAGGCTCATCCTGCTCCTAATCCCCTTCCCCATATTAGAGACATAGGCATTGAACAGGAGTGGCCCTAGTACCAAACCTTGGGGAACCCCATTGGTGACCTTCCTAGGGGAGGAGACTATCCCACCAGCCACTACCCTCTGTATTTGCCCCGTTAACCAATTTTCTATCCATCTAAGTAACTGTCATCCCACCCCCATCCCCCAGCTTTAACAACCCGATGTGGGGTACTGAATCAAACACCTTACTGAAATCCAGGTATAGGACGTCCACCGGTGTTTGTTGGTCCAGGGTCCCCGTCACCCAGTCATAAAAATCTGAGGTTGGTCTGACATGATCTCCCCGGGACAAAACCATACTGTTTGTCATCCAGGTGCTCCAACCTTTCCAGTTGCCTCCCGAGCTTCTCCTTGATAATGCCCTCCATTAGTTTGCCTACCACAGACGTTAGGCTGACAGGCCTGTAATTTCCCATCTCCTCCCTAGACCCCCCCCCTTGTGGATAGACACCACATGAGCCACCCTCCAGTCTTGAGGCACCCATCCTGTCTGCTGAGAGGCGTTGAAGAGTGCAGCTAGTGGAGCTGCTAGTTCGTCCGCCAGTTCCATCATAACTTTCGGATGCAGCCCATCCGGTCCCAGTGCCTTGTCAGTTTTTAGCGCCCGAAGGACCTCCCTCACCCTGTCCTGTGCTTTCTCCCTTCCAATCCACCTCCTCATTCAAGCACCCATCCCCTTCTAGGTTTGGCCCACCCGGTACCTCAACCTCTTCCGGTCCTCCAGACTCCATCTGACCTCTCTGCTGTCTTCCCTACCCTCCCATCAGGCTGAATGGATACCCTGTCTCCCTCCATAAACATCGAGGCAAAGTATTCATTTAGCACCTCTGCCAGATACCCCGCCTCCTGAGCCCATCCCTCCCCAGTCTCAATACTGGAGATCTGTGCTGTCCCTTTTCTCTTCTCTCCTATGTATCTATAGAATCCCTTTCCACCCCTCCGGATATTCCTAGCCAGGTTTTGCTCCATCCTCACCTTGGCTCCCCTCACCACTCTGGAGACCCTCCTTGCTGTCAGCTTGTAGTCTCCTCTCTCCCCCTATCCCCTCTGGAGCACTTAAAACATGCATAGGCAGCCTTTTTATCCCTCACCGCCTCTTGCACCTCCCTGGTCCACCAGCACGCTTGTTGGCTCTACCATTTTACTTTATCCTCAGGCTACGAGCTGGTAGCCTCCTGCACCCTTTTCTTTATGGTCTCCCACAAGCTACAAGCATCCATGTCTGGCTTAATCTTGTCCAAACTTCCCCCGTAGAATCCTGCCCATGCCCACGAAGTCCGCCCCCCTGAAGGCCACTATTACTTTATTAGAGCGGTTATCCTCCCCCCAGACACAGCAGAAACCAGACTGTGGCATGGTTACCACCTGCCAGCGGGCTACACGCCTCCAGACCCCTTATCTGGTCACTGTTTGCAAGGACAACATCCAGTATTCTCCCTTCCCTAGTAGGTTCCCCCACCTTCTGGACCCAGAAGGCAGCCTGAAACACATCCATCAGTCTCTGCTCCCTGGCCATCGCAGATGTCATAGTGTCCCAGTATGCCCCCAGCATATTAAGGTCACCCATGACCACCACCCTACCCTTTCCACGGTCACAGTGCCCCTTGATGGTCTTAACTGATTTTTCCTCCAGGGCCTCATCAATCGCGGGGGTCTGTACACCACCCCTGTTTTCAGTCTTTTACCTCCCCTCGTTTGCAGGGTTACCCAAATCGCTTCCACCTCCCCATCAGCCTCCTCCACTCCACTAACCACTATGCCGTTTTTGACTATCAGTGCTACACCCCCCTCCTCTCCCCTCTTCTCTGCCCCTCCTGAATATTGTGTAGCCCTCCAAGTTTAAGTCCCAGTCATTCTTCTTAGTAGCTCATGTCTCAGTAATCGCCGCCACATCCTTTGATCCCTCAGGCAGCATCGCCTGGAGCTCGGGCATTTTGTTGCCCATGCTCCTGGCGTTGATCAGGACTGTCCTCCACCCCATCCCCCTCCAATTTTCTCGGCTCTGCGCAATCCCTGTTTGCCCTTTCCTGCACAGCTCTGGCTGTATTTACTTTGCAGTCGTCTGCCCTCTTTTTGCGACCTAGACTTCGAACCTCTAGCAGCCCTCCTGGTTCCATTCCTTCACTTAACCCTCCCCCCTTTTACAAGTTTAAACCCTAAGTTTCAACCAACAGCCTACTTCCTATTCCCCACCAGAATTGCCTTATGTCTGTCCTATGCATTCTTGAATTCTCCTACTGTTTTTGACCCCACAACCTCCTCAGGAAGGCAGTTCCATGCGTCCACCACCCTGTCTGTGGAAAAAATACTTCCTCACATTGACCCTGAGCTGTCCCCCTCTATCTTCAGATTGTTCTTGCACATCTTTTTCTGAAAGATGCTACCCTCTTGGACTCTGATTTTCCTTGAGGTACTTGAAAGTTTCCACCATGTCCCCTCTCTCCCCCCTTTCCTCAGGGTTATACATATTAGTAGTCTGTCTTCGTATGACTTCTGTTGCAGACCCTGCACCATTTTAGTTACCCTCCTCTTGACTGCCTCCATCCTGTTTTTCAAACAACATGAAATCTTGCTGTATTCTGACAACTGCAGTTAGTCCTAGCCTTTAAACTGCTCCGGAGAACAAAGGGTTAACTTTCTGTGCACAGCATAGAATGCTGAGCTTGAGCTCGGTTGATGTGTCTGTCTGGAGCCCTTTGAAATCCAACCGTCAGATTCTTTATTCCACCTCACTGAACAGTCGCTCCGGAGATTTCTCCTGCAGCTTGGTTCAAAAGTGTCAGTTTTTAACCGAAATTTATTTCCGCTTAGTCGGTTCAGTCTCTGTCTGTGCTGCCGTGAATACTAGATAGGTTTTGTGCTGATTTTCTGTGCGGAACTTGTAAAAGTGTGGATCGGTTCAGCTTAACCGATCATTTGTGGTTAATACTTGTATCTTTCTTAAGTGTGTGATTACCGGTCCTTTTTGGATCTTTAAAAAAAAAAAAAACGTGTGTTTGTACGTTTTCAAATACCCATGTCACGGTTAGGAACCGATAAGGGAGTCCTGCCTGGCGGTTGCCATAAAAATGGTAAGTTTGTTAGGTTGGCGATGTTGGAGAAACCCAAGGAAAAAAACGGGCCCACTGGGTTTCAACACTGCAGTGAGTATGGGGAGGTCTTTGCTAAGGCCGATCCCCACACCATCTGTGTTTATTGTCTGGGGTTTGAACACCTCGATACAGACTGCCAAATATGTAAACATTTTCCCAAATCTACCCTTGAAAAGAGATTAGGTAGACTGAGGGAAAAGGAGGATGAGAAGTCCGCTGACCTGGCTGGCCAGCCCGGTTCGGTTCTGACCGAACCAGAAGGAGTGCCCTCTGACCAGGGCGATTACTTCTTCGGGCAAAAGGAGAGCCGATCCAGAGGGTTCGGTTCCGACAAAAAGAAAACACAAAGAGAAATCGACCGGTTCGGATCCAGAAGTTCATGTTCTGACCGCCGAGGAAATAGCCAGAGCGATTTGGATTATGGAATCACTTTGCCCATTTCTGACCGATCCGGCACCTTTTGGCAGTGGTTCGGTTTGGTTGGTTCCCTTGGTTCACGATTATACCCCTGCAGGGTTTTATTTAACTCTAAAAATTGATTAGCGTTTTACTCATAAAAGTTCTAAAACATTGTGAAAATACATAGCACTTGCTTCACTGTGTTTAACAAACATAACACTTCTAGAATACCTATATAAATGCTTTCTGTACAGTTAGTATTGTTCCAAGGAAAAAACTGCTAATCAATTATTTAAAACCCTGCCCTGAAGAATTTTATGAACTGGAGTTTGAGGAGGAGGGGGAGTTTGAAGATGATGATGGTGATGGTGAAAGTCTGGATGTGCCTGTGGAACTGGACATCTCCCCAGATGGACCTTCGGGTGTATCCCCTCCTAGGCTTTGAGTCCCCTCCCCACTTTGTTTTACAGAAAGGTGGCTGAAACCATCCAGCTTGCAATGGAGGATCAAGAGGAACCTGATTATGTGGAAATGGACATCCCAGAGTCCAGGAGACTGTCTGTTCCCCTTCACAAATCTTTTGGGAAGCAGACACAAAAAACCCTAAAGTCTCCCAATTCTGTACCTCCTGTTGATAGAATGGACAAGAGGTACACACTATCAGGCTCAGATACGGAGTTCTTATACCAGCAATGCAGCCATGTTGGGGTTTTGCAGGCTGCTGCCTGTGATAAGGCAAACATTCCCTTGGCTTCACACCCCAAGACAAGGACTCCAGGAAGATTGATGCCATGGCATAAAAGGTAAGTGGCGGAAAAGTATTTGCCCCTTCCTGATTTTCTCTATTATTGCATATTTGTCACACTGGATGTTTTCAGGTCTTTAGACAAAATGTAATGTATTAGATAAAGGGAACCTGAGTGAACAAATAACACTTTTTTTTTTTTTTTTCTTATTTCATTTATTTAATGAAAACAGTTAACCAACACCAACTGGCACTGTGCGAAAAAGTAATTGCCCCCTTACACTTAATAACTGGTTACGCCACCTTTAGCTGCAATGACTGCAGCCAAATGCTTCCTATAATTCAATATCAGTCTTTCACATTGCTGTGGAGGAATTTTAGCCCACTCTTCCTCGCAGAACTGCTTTAATTCAGTAACATTGGTAGGTTTTCGAGCATGAACTGCTCGTTTCAGGTCTTGCCACAGCATCTCTATTGGGTTTAGGTCTGGACTTTGACTTGGCCATTCCAAAACTTTAATTTTACTTCTTTTCAGCCATTCTGATGTGGACTTACTTTTGTGTTTTCGGTCATTGTCTTGCTGCATGACCCAACTACGCTTCAGCTTCAGCTGATGAACGGATGACCGGACATTCTCCTTAAGAATTTTCTGGTACAGAGCAGAATTCATGGTTCCTTCAATTATGGCAAGTCGTCCAGGTCCTGAGGCAGCAAAGCATCCCCACACCATCACACTACCACCACCATGTTTGACTGTTGGTATGATGTTCTTACTGTGGAATGCTGTGTTTGCTTTACGCCAGACATAATGGGATCCATGCCGTCCAAAAAAGTTCCACTTTGGACTCATCTGTCCATAGAACATTTTCCCAAAAGGCTTGTGGATCATCCAGGGGCTTCTTGGCAAATGAGAGACGAGCATTTATGTTCTTCTTGGTTAGCAGTGGTTTCCGCCTTGCTACTGTCCCATGAAGCCCATTTTTGCCAAGTCTCTTTCTGATTGTGGAGTCATGAACACTGACCTTAGCTGAGGCAAGAGAAGCCTGCAGTTCTTTGGATGTTGTTTTAGGATCCTTTGAGACATCCTGGATGATTTTACGCTGCGCCCTTGGAGTAATTTTGGCAGGCTGCCCACTCTTGGGAAGAATCACTACTGTTCCAAGTGTTCTCCGTTTGGAGATTATGGCTCTCACTGTGGTTCGATGGAGTCCCAGAGCCTTAGAAATAGCTTTGTAACCCTTTCCAGACTGATAGATAGCAACAACTTTTTTTCTGATCTTTTCAGGAACTTCCTTTGATCTTGGCATAATGTGCTTGTTGAATCTTTGTGCTGGCAATGTGACTCTGATGGTAAGGGTCAAAATAAGTGGGGTTTATATTGAGCAGGGCTGGCTGTAATCAAGCCTGGCTGTGTTCAATCAATCAATATCTTTATTCAGGCGGACATCATTGAGCGAAGCTCATTTACAAGATGGACCTGATAGGTCAAGATCAAGATAAAGTACAGTAGCATACATAAACAAATACAGAGAAAGAGACAAGGACTTAAATATAAATAAACAGGTACAGTAATAAAAAACGTATATACAAGCAAGGTAGCTAATGATTTTGGACCACAAAACAAAATAATTCAGACAGGTTTGACCCAAATGACTGTAAGGAATTGGGAATGTGAAACTGGTCAGGTGTGTTGTAATTCACTAAAAATACCACCAACAGCTTAATCTGGTTCAAGGTCAGTTGGCTTTTCATCTGTATCCCCTACCCCGGTCGTGCCTGAAAATAGGCAGGATTTGTCTAGTGCACTTACCCGGTCAACAAAAAAGCTAAAAAAATTGGATAGATACTTGAGCAAGTAGATATGGGGGGATAAAAAAGGGAATGGCAGTGGATTGTAGGGTATATTGTAGCTAAGTTTAGAAAAAGTATATAAACTGAGATAGAAAAAAAAGGGGTAAAGGGTAAGAAGGGACTAGGCTTAGTGAAAGCAGTTGCATATCTCAGGAGAGAGACTTATGAAGAGCTTTTTAAAGGATGCTATAGGGATGAAGGTGTTCAACTTTAGGGTCTTCTGCAGAGAATTCCAGGTAGATGCTAAGAAGTAGTTGATTGCAGATCTCCCATGCCGGGTACAGACTTTAGGTATCTTCAAGGTGATAAGGTTATTGCTTCTTAGGGCATATGATCTAGGTGTAGCCAGAGTAAAGCAATCAGAAATATAAGATGTAAGTTTGTTTGACAGAGCTTTGTAAATCCATAATGCAGCATTTTTATTCCTCCTAAGGTGTAAGGATGTCCAGCCAACAGCATTATAGAGAGAGCAGTGATGAGTGTTGAAAGGAAGATCTGTGATGAATCTTAGAGCTCTGTGGTACAAGGTATCCAATTTACTTAAATAGGACATAGTACAGTGGCCATATAGGAAATCTGCATAATCAATGAGAGATAGAATGATGCCTGTATTAGTCTCTGTTTAGACTCTTTGGTTAGATAATGTTTGATTCTGAAGAATAGGCCGAGCCTCTGTCTGAGTTTTTTAGGAGCTCCTCAACATGTTGAGTGTAATCAAGTCTGTTATCAATCCATACCCCTAGATATTTGAATTTATCCACATAATCAAGATTTTCTCCAAGGATGGTGGATAGTTGGGGAAGAATGTTTGATGAGAGAGTGGTAGAATATATATTGGTGGAAAAGAACATAGCCTTTGTCTTCTTAGCATTTAATAGTTTCTTTTCAAGTAGTTGATGTTGCAGCAGGGAGAATTCTGATTGTAATAACTCACAGGCCTTTGATGATGAGGGGTTACTGACATACAAGACAGTATCATCAGCAAAAAGGTGAACATTGGCAACAGTGAGGTTGGAATCAATGTTATTGATATAGACAGCAAAAAGGATAGGGCCCAGGATGGATCCTTGCGGTACTCCCCTTAGAAGTGGTTTTGAGGAGGATAGGACACCTTCATTTTTCACCTGCTGTATTCTATCAGTGAGGTAACATCTGAACCACCCAAGAGAGGTTGAATCCAGGCCTAAGGAGTGCAGTGAGGAAACTAGCAGCTCATGATCCACTGTATCAAAGGCTTTACTTAGGTCTAGAAATACAGCACAGATGCTGCTTTTTTTGTCTAACTCAGTTTGCCAATCATTTACTTTTGCTAATGCAGAAATGGTACTGTCTGGTCCTAAACCCAGATTGAGCAGGGTTAAGGAGATTATTAGCATTGAGGTAGTCTCTTAGTTGGATACTCACCAGTTTTTCTAACATTTTAGACAGCACAGGTAGGATGGATATAGGTCTATAATTGTTGAGATCCATGGGTTCCCCTGATTTGAGGAGGGGAAACACGTGTGCTGTTTTCCACAATGTAGGAACAGAACCAGTGGATAAGGACAGATTAAAAAGATGAGTTAGGGGAACTGTAATGGCATGTAGGCAATTTTTAAAAAGTAGGGGTCCAGAGAGTCTGCACCTGCACTTTTCTTGGTGTCTAGATGTAGCAGTAGGTCTTCCACTTGTTTTAATAAAATGGGCTTGAAGGAGAATGAAGAGGCAGCCTTCTGGCCTTCGATAGACTGGAATTTAAGTTGTGACCGTAATAGATTTGCTGGGGAGGAGTCAAAAGCTAGGCCAGCCGTAGTGAAATGATTATTGAATGCATCTAAGATTTCACGCTTGTCAGTGATAACAACATTGTTAAGGTGCACTTGGGATGGTAAGGAAGTACTGGAATCCTGCCCTAGGATCCCCTTGATGGTGCCCCAGAATCTGGCTGGGTTAAGGTAGGAGGCATCAAGCTCGCTGTATAGAAGGCAGCTTTGGCTTCTCTCACTTTTTTGGTGCAGCTGTTTCTGGCTTTTCTGAACTGAAGCCAGTCAAACGGATCCTTGGTCTTTCTAGCCCTTTTCCAGAGTTTATCTCTAGCAAGCAATGCAAATTTAAGCTCGGCAGAAAACCAGCGGCAGGATTTGCTTTTTATTCTAACGCTAGTGAAAGGTGCATGAGTATTGAGTGCGCCTATGATAATGTCATTTAGCACCTTGAGTGCTGTTTCCACAGAAGCTGTGTGGTAGAATTCTTGCCAACGTAAAGAATGATATAGGTCATGGAGATATCCTTCGATGTTAAGGTTTTTTTTTTTTTTTTAGACCTTCTTGTGAGGAATTTCGCAGGATTGGATGGCTTGACTGATGATCTTATCCCTGCAATAAGACAGTGATCGCTTATATCACTGAAAAGCACACCAGCATGTGAAACGGGTGCGGTTTGTTTACTAACAGAATGTCAAGTAGGGTGCTGTTACTTTTGTTTTTTGAGTTAATTCTTGTCGGTTCATTTATTAATTGAGTGAATCCATATGTGTCACAAAAAGATACTAGGGGTGCAGATGCATTGGAGGGCCAGTTTAAGTTCAGATCACCTAAAATGATGATGTCCTCGGGGCCCAGTTTAATTATATTTCCCAAGTGGTTTAGGAGTTGAAGGCCGGCAGAGGGGGGCCTGTAGCAACCAACCAATTGAAAAGCTGTCATATTGGGGAGAGCTATTTTAAGGGATAAACATTAGAATTCTTTGGGCACTGATGTTGCACTAAGGCAAGATGCGGAAATATTTGATTTAACATAGATAGCTACTCCACCGCCCCTTGTCAGGCGGTCCGATCTGAATAGTTCAATCAGCTGACTCTAATTATCCCTTTAATTGGGTTCATTTAACTAGGGGGCAATTACTTTATCACACAGTGCCAGTTTGTGTTGGTTAACTTTTTTCATTAAATAAATGAAATACCTGTAAGTGTTAAACACTTTTTTTTTTTTTATTTGTTCACTCAGGTTCCCTTTATCGAATATTACATTTTGTCTAAAGACCTGAAAACATCCAGTGTGACAAATATGCAATAATAGAGAAAATCAGGAAGGGGGCAAATACTTTTTCACACCACTTGACTCTGGCGAATTATATGACCTATACAGCCAGGTACCAGAAGTCCAGGTGGGACACTGTACTGGCACTGGCTAAACAGCCCCCACCACCCCAAGCTAGCCAAGGAGCTGGAGGAGGTGGCTACAGAAGGGATTGAGGCATCAAAAGTACAGTTTCAGGCTGCTGTAGACTCTCGTGACTTTGTCATCAAGAGTCATGGCTACATCTGTGGCTCTTCAGAGAATGGATTGGCTCAGATGTACTAGCCTCTCGCAGGATACCCAGGCTAAGGCCATGGATTTTTCTGTAGTGGGTAATTCTCTGTTTGGGGAGCAGACAGAGAATTACATGAAGAAAATGGATGCGTTCAGGACCACTTACAGGAGTGCTCAGGCCAAGTAGAGGCAGGCAACTCCTCAAAGGCAGCAGTCTAGGGGCAGGCCTTTTCATAGGCCTTTCTACCAAGCACAGGCCTCTTCTCTTTTCACAGAGGGATTTTTCAGAGGGAGAGGCAGAAGGGGATGAGCAGAGCTGCATCCACTCCTCAGCCTAAGGCCCCTGCTACAGACACCCTGATGGGTCTGCCCGGTCGACTCTCCTATTCCAGTAGGGTAGGCTGGCTTACTTCATCCAGGACTGGAAGTCTATTACCTCAGACAAGTGGGTCCTGGAAGTAGTAAGCAGGGACTGGTTCTCTGCTTCAAAAATTTCCAGATGAGAGCCAGATCTTTCCACCTGCAGGTCTCTCAGAAATCCTTGCCCTAGAGGCAGAGGTTTCATCTCTTCTGGCCTTAAGAGCCATAGAGAGTTCCTACCCTACACCGGGGCAAAGGTTTGTACTCCAGGTACTTCCTTACCCCAAAAAAGACAGGGGAGTGGCGACCCATCCTAGATCTAAGATGCTTGAACAAACATCTTTTAAAAACAAGGTTCAAGAAGGTGACTCTGGGAATAATTCTTCGCTCTCTAATAGGCCAGGGGACTGGCTAGCCTCCCTGGACCTCAAAGATGCCTATTTTCACATTCCCATCAGGTACTCCCACAGAAAAGTACCTCTGGTTCGACTTGCCCTCAGGCCACTATCAGTTCAGAGCAATGTCCTTTGGCCTAACATCAGCCCCAAGGGTTTTCACAAAGTGCCTGGCAGTAGTAGTTGCCTTTTCTAAGGAGACAAAAGATTTCCATTTTTCCATATCTGGACGATTGGCTAATAGTGGGCCAGACCAAGTCAAGTCAGACCTGCAAGTGACCCAGCAAGTGCTCACTTCTCTAGGATTTCTTCTCCGTCTTCCCAAGTCTGTTCTCGAGGCAGTCCAGATTCTTACCTTTATAGGGGCAGAGCTGGATACGATCAAAGCAAGAGCCTTTCTTTCTCTGGAAAGGGCATGAGCTCTTATAGAGCTAGCTTCTTCCTTCAGCCTTCAAGTGTCTCGACCAGCAAGGCATTTCCTCCAGCTCTTGGGCCACATGGCAGCTTCTACAGCAGTGGTCCAAGGGGGCAAGATTCCAGATGAGGGACATTCAGTTCCATCTGAGGGCCTTTTGGTCCCAGAAGAAGGACTCCCTTACCAAACTGATTCCAGTGCCTCAGACCTTGATCCAAGCCCTTCAATGGTGGCAGGATCAGGACAATTTAAGGCAAGGGGTCCCATTTGCCACTCCGTCTCATTCAGTGGTCCTTACGATGAATGCTTCCCTTCTGGGCTCGGGAGCCCATTTGGGGGCCTTCACTGCCCAGGGACTGTGGTCCCTTCAGGAGTTCCTTCTCCATATCAATCTCCTAGAGCTCAGGGCAGTCTTTCTGGCCCTGCAAGCTTTCTCTGTCAGTGCAGAACAAGGTGGTTCAGGTCAGAACAGACAACACCACCACCATGTGGTACATCAACAAGCAAGGAGGCACATGGTCTACGGCCTTGTGCACAGAAACCATGTGCTAGCAGATGCACTGAGCAGGATCTCACAGGGCCATCACGAATGGTCCTTGGATCCTCTGGTATTGAAGGTGATTTTTTTTTTTTTTTTTCAAGGTGGGGCACTCTAGAGGTGGATCTTTTTGCAGACCCAGACAATTACCAACTTCCTCTCTTATGTTACGGACACCCTGTCTTGGGCTCAGTCACCCTGGATGCTCTGATTCTGAAATGGGAAGGGACATTTCTGTATGCCTTTCCTCCCTTCCCTCTTCTATTCAAAGTTTTAGTCAAGATAAAGTCACAACCTTGCAAAGTGATTCCGATTGCTCCAGACTGGGCCAGACAGCCTTGGTACCCCCTGTTGCTGTCCCTAGCTGTCCATCTTCCCCTGTCTCTTCCCAGAAATTACAACCTGTTGACTTCCTCTCGGGGGAGGATTTGGTACCCCAGTCTTCAGTCTCAAGGCATGGCTCTTGAAGAGTTAGTTTACAGATTTGCATCTGTCTCGTTGGGGGGGGTTCTGGATATTCTCAAAGCTTCTCGAAAGCCCTCCACCAGAAACACTTATAACTCCAAATGGAAGAGATTCAGCATTTGGTGTTCCAAGAAGCATATTTCTCCAGATACTGCTGAATTGCCTACAGTTCTGGATTATATGGTACATCTTAATAGCCTAGGCCTCAGACCAGCTACTCTCAAGGTCCACTTGTCAGCTGTTTCTGCTTTTCTGTCAGTGGGGAAGTCTTCCTCACTATCTTCTCATCCTGTGTTCTGTAAAATTTTTTTAAAGGATTGCTTCATACCAATCCTCCCTTTAGAGACCCTGCCCCTGCCTGGGATTTACATGTTTGCATTGCTCAATTTTTGCAACCTCCCTTTGAACCTATGTCCTCAGCAGAGCTTAAGTACTTGACTTGGAAAAGTGTGTTTTTAGTGGCCATTACCTCTGCCAGACAGATCAGTGAATTGCAAGTCCTGTCAGTGGAACCTGAGTTAATCTCCTTTCACAGGGATAAAATGGTCCTTAGAACCAATAGAAGGTTCTTGCCCAAAGTGGTTTGAGACTTCCATTTGAATTGGTCTCTCTCTCTTCCTGTTTTCTTCACTGATCATTCTTCCTCGGGGGAGAGAAGGCTACACAGTTTAGATGTTAAAAGAGCCCATAGCTACTACATAGAGTGTACCAAGGGTCACGGGTTTGATTCCCTCCAGTTGTTCCTCACTTATGGGGAAGTGGGAAAGGGCAAACCTGCTACCAAGAGAACTACTGCCAGGTGGATTTTGTCTTGTATACAGTTCTGCTATGAGAAACTGGGAAAGACTCCACCCTCAGGCCTGAGGGCTCACTCTACTAGAGGTACAGCTGCTTCCCTGGCTGCTGCCAGGGACATTCCTCTCTTAGAAATTTGTCAAGCAGCCACGTGGAAAACTGTCCATACTTTTACCAAGCATTACTCTCTGGATATCCAGGCTAGGAGTGATGCTCGGATTGGCACTGCAGTACCTCAGAGCCTATTCCCAAAGTAGGTTCTGTCCCTCCTCCATGGAGGTACTGCTTGGTAGTCTGCATTTGTCAGAATACAGCAAGACTTCATGTTTGAAGAAAAAATTACTCGCCTTAGTAATTATGTTTTTTCTATTGGAGTCTTGCTGTATTCTGACCTCCCCTGCTGCTTCTCCTCTCAGAACTTGGTTTTGGGAAGTAGGTGGGCGTGGGCATGTGCAGTGTTGCACCTCAGGGGTGCTCCTTTTACACCCTCTCTTTGTTTGGGTGTCTGATTATTATTCTTATTTGGATTGGTTTTTGGGTTTGGGGTTTCCTGACTTGAGTCTTCCTTTGAGAATCCAAAACTTTTGTTGCCAGTTGGCTAGTAAAATTTTACAATTTCCACATAGGATAGTTAGAGTTTTTTTTGCTCGTAAGAATCTGATGGTTGGATTTCAAAGGGCTCCAGATAGAGACCTCAACAGAGCTCGAGCTCAGCATTCTATGCTCTGCATAGAAAGTTAACTCTTTGTTCTCCGGGGCAGTTTAAAGGCTGGAGCTAACTGTATTTGTCAGAATACAGCAAGACTTCAATAGAAGAAACATAATTACTAAGGTGAGTAATTTTTTCATGTCCTTGCGGAGATTGGGTCTCCAGAACTGCACGTAGTACTCCAGATGGGGTCTTGCCAACTGTCTGTACAGAGGGATAACAACTTCATGTTTTCTACTGGTGATACCTCTCCTATACATCTATACATCCCAGTATCCCCCCAAGCCATCTTTACTGCCTTTTCACATTGCTTGCTTACCTTTAGGTCATCTGATATGACTACCCCCAGGTCCCTTTCCATTTGTGGTGTTGTTACTACCCCCCCAACATTGTGTGCTCTTCTCCTGGGTTTTTATTTCCCAGGGGCATTTCTTTGCATTGAATTTAAGCTGCCATACTTTTGACCATTCTTCCAACCTTGCCAATTCCCTTCTCATCCTTTCCACCCCCCCCTTGTGTATCAGCCCTGTTGCAGATCTTTTTTGTCTGCAAAGAGGCGCACTTGTCCTTCCAGTCCCTCTGCAGTGTCACTTATAGAAGACATTAAAAAGGACCAGACCCAGTACTGAATCCTGCGGTACTCCGCTAGTAACCCCCCTTTCTTTGGAATGGACTCAGTTTACTATTGCCCTCTGTGCCCTGCTGTTCATCCAATTTTTCACCCAGGCTACCACCCTGGAACCCACTTCCAGGCTGGCTGATTTGTTTTAATAATCTTTTGTGTGACAGTGTGTGAAATGCCTTGCTAAAGTCTAGGTAGGCCATATCCACAGCCCCTCCCTGGTCTACTACTTTGGTTACCCAGTCAGAGAGATCTATTAGATTTGACTGACATGACCTGCCTGCTGTGAATCCATGCTGCCTTGGGTCCTGTGCCCCGCTGGCCTCTAGGTACTTGACAGTTCTTTCTTTCAGAAGTGATTCCATCATTTTCCCTACCACTGAGGTCAAACTAACAGGTCTGTAGTTTCCTGCCTCTGCTTTTCTCCCACTTTTGTGAAGGGGAATCGCATCTGCCTTCCTCCAGTCCTTGGGTACTACACCACAGGGTTTGACAAATTTTAAAACCGTGTACTTGTCAACGGACAAGTGGCTTATCAAAAAGTAGTTGTCCCGGTGTTTGAGTTGGTAGTCCGGGTATAAAATGGCATATTTTTAATGGTGTGTGTGTGTGTGTGTGTGTGTGTGTGTGTGTGTGTGTGTATGTATGTATGTATGTATGTATATATGTATATATATATGTGTGTGTGTGTGTGTGTGTATACGTATGTGTGTGTGTATATATATATATATATATATATATATATATATATATATATATATATATATACACGTATGTATGTATATGTGTGTGTGTATGTATGTGTGTGTGTGTGTGTGTGTGTATATATATATATATATATATATATATATGAGAAAACCTAAACAGATTTATTGAATTATCAGTTATTTAGTGTTGTAATAGACAATGAGAATATGAATGTTGGCGATGGCCAGCGGGTCAGTGGTAGGGTTATTGTTGACAGGGAGGAGAAGGGGAAGCTGGGATTTGCTGTTGAGTTCCTTGATACTGTCACAGAAAAACCAAGCATTCCCCCCACCAGGAGGAGGCAAGGGTCATATTATAGTAGCCCAATTTGGCATGTTGTATGGCCCAAGTGCATCTGTTGTGAGCTGCTTTATAGGCTTGCCTGTTCACCGGATGCAATTGCTTTATGCCAGAAATCATCTCTGTGCATTAGTTGTTGGAGCAGTGCAGGCGTGACCCAGGGGGCATTACGTTTCTTGGATTGCATTTTTGCTAGTGGGGCATAGATGTCACATGCTTTATTAAAAGAACAGGTGAAATAATCAAGGGCTTCATTTATAGTAGGGGCCCGGGAGATGGGGGACCAACCCCACTGAGTTAAGTATTTTCTTACTTTTGTGAGGCCTCGGGTTGGAGACGATGCTGGGCAATATAGTTTGGGTTTCTGCTGAAGACACAACCAGGAAGAGAGGATGGGTGAGTGATTGCTTAGGGAGTCCGGAAGGATCAACAGGTCAGAGATTCTGTGGAGAAGGTCAATCAGGGTGCTAGAGCCGTTAGTGGGGTTCACCCTGGTAGGTTGGCTGACCAGCTGGGTCAGGTCCAGTGCAACGAAGGTGTCCTTGGTGTGGGAAGCCAGTTCACATTAGTCTCCAATTATGTTGTGTTCTGGTTTTTTTGGGGGCTGGAGAGGTAGTTTTCAAGGGATTGTATAGCAGGAGCTTGGTTTCTGGGGATGGGACATATGTGACAGTAAGAATTACAGGGGCTCTGGAGGGATCTGGAGTAAGTTTTAATGATAAGGCTTAGGTACCATGGTCTAGTGGAGGTGTTGGAAGGACATGGAGGGATGTACACAGCACATATCCCACCACATTTGTCCACTCTGTCGGCTCTGTGAAGGGTGAAGCCAGGGAGGGCGACCAAGGAGTCGTTTTTTTTGTTTGTTTGTTTTTGTTTTGTTTGGAGAGCCAGGTTTCAATGAGGACTAGCGCATCTGGCTGATGTTGCAGTATCCAGCAGTGGAGACCTGCCATCTTTTTGTGTAAGCTGCAGATGTTCATTGCAGCTATTCTAAGCCCGTGGTGTGAGAGGCTAGGGCTGGGCAAGATGGGGCCCGGGTTAGGATACACATTTCCTGAAATTAGAAAGAGTATGACAAAGACTCTGAGGAGAACAAAAGATCGTTGCCTTATTGTCCAGGATAATTGCCTCCTAGTTATAGTGCGGGTAGTACGTGGCATGGCCTGGGTGAAGAGGGTCGGAAGGGATAGGAATGTGATCCGACATGGAGGTTGATGGTGGTGCATGACTGCAGGGAGATATGTGGGGGGGGGGGAATAGGGGATGCATGACAGGCAGTGGCAGTGTGGGTGGAAGTCGGTGATGGTTCGTGGGGGTAGGTGTGGGAAGAGGACCATTGAGGGGAGGGCTGAAGGGGTCCAAGAAGTAAGGATAGTAAGAGCGAGCAGTAGGAGCCTGGGTGGTCCGCGTGACAATGGGTTCCCAGCGAGCGGCGATAAGGGGGCAGTGGCCCAGTGTCAGTATAAGGGGGGGCACACCGATACCCATAATTGTGGTGGTCTCTGTGGCACTGCGGTAGGGTGACAGACTATGGTTTGGTAGGGCATAGTAATTTGCTTTAGGGGAGAAGGACCCAGGACAAGAAGTGCTTAGGGGACAGCAGTGGGAAGAGGAATGCAACCTCCAAGAGTTGTTGCCCTCTAGTGGCTTTGCAGTATAATTTGCAAATGGAAAAGTAGCAAGATTATTAATGCAGCTGAACACCACCTTCATAAAATAGCTGTTAAACTTTGGGAGGGGAGAGGGGGTGTTTAGCTAGCTGCAAAGCCAGGAAAAAGGACAAACACAGGACATGGAAGGGAGAGAGGATGCACACAGGAATTGTGGTCGGATAGTGCAGAAGAAAAATAGTATTGGACACAGAGACGAGCAAAAATGATTAAGCTCGTAGTTCAAGCAGTTGAGTCCCTAGGGTGCCTTATAGCCCACTTTCGAGACAGAATATGCAGAGTAGGACAGGGAAAAAGAATGCATGTGTCTATAGTTGGTTAGTGGAAGAAGAATGCAAACAGTCTAAATACTCTATGCAGGTAACATCTACAAACTGCAGTTATTAACTATTCTAAGCAGTAAAAATTAACAGTCATGTTCCACTAAACAGTTGGTACTGGTAAACTCAGCATTAGCAGTTCTTGTATTAAAGAGACCGCTTTATAGTGCATAAGTGTAGCAGGAGCAGACTCGAGGTAGTATGTAAGCGCTGTTGGAGTAAGAAGGATGGGGTTAGGATGTGCACACTGGTGACCCAGAGGACAAGTGGATAAGAGGGGAGAGGCAAGAACTGAATATGAGGAGGAGGGTAGCATTTCCTGATTTCCCCTTCAGGATGCTTAAGAGGCCTGCCGGGGTGGGGTGCCAGGGTAGCCAGAAACTGGGGATTGGTATTAAGGTGGGCAAAAGCAGGAACAGCTGAGGGAAAGGTAATTGTGTAGGGCAGGAGGTAAGGGAGTAGTTGGAGGGGAGGGAATTCCAGATTTTAGGGAAACTATGGGTGAAACCAGTCTGATTGATGAGGGTGGAGCGGCGAGGGACAGTCGAGGTGCGGGTGTCATTTGATCTGAGAGAGAGGGTGGGGGGAGGATGAAAGATAGGAGGGGAGCCCCCCAAAACCAGAATTTGGAGGTTAGTTTTGCACAGTGAGATGCGTCTGTGAGATAGTGGAAGGAAGGTTAGAGAACGATGGAGTTCACAGTGGTGGGAGCGGGAAGGGGAGTAGACAGCAAAGCGGCAGAAGGAGTTAGAGTGTGTCCAACTTGGTCAGGGAAGATTGGGGAGCAGCACCATAGATTACATTACAGTACTCAAAGATGGAGTATCATCTTCTGGACAATTTCGCGCCTTGCAGTCAGCGGGATGCAACTAATATTCCTCTACAGAGCACCAAGCTTGGGGTGCAGTTTCTTCAGGATATCATTGATATGCACAGAGAAGTTGAGGTGCCGGTCCAGCCAAACTCAGATATCTAAATGAGGAGGTGTCCTCCAAGATGGTCCCATCAAGGGTGTAGAAGGTGGGTAGGGCCAGGAGCCTAGAGAGTCTCTGCCTGGTGCCAAAGGTCATTGAGACTGTCTTCTTGGCGTTTAGAAAACGCTGGTGAGAAGCAAACCAGAGCTGAACTTGGTTGAAGTCATGCTGTAAGCTGGTTTGCACAGCAGCAGGGTGTTTGCTGGAACTGTACAAAACAGTATTGTCGGTGTACATGTGGATAGAAGAAGATGAGCAGGCTGTGGGAAGATCATTAAGGAAAATGGAGAAGAGTAGGGGACCAAGCATCGAGCCCTAGGGGACACCAGTGTTGATGGGGAGTGGAGGGGAGATGAAATCAAGGAATCTCACCGACTGGGTCCTGCCAGTGAGGTAGGATTTAAACCAGTTGGTGGCTGACGGAGCAAGGCCAGCTGAGAAGAGTGAATCAAGAAGCAGGGGATGGGAAACTGCGTTGAAAGCTTTGGCTAGGTCAGCAAAGATGGCCAAGGTGATTAGGCCATCGTCCATCCCTGAAAGGATGGAGTCAGTAAGCCTGAGGAGGGAGGGAGGTGGTGGTTCTTCCGAAAACCAGATTGGAAGGGGGCGAAGAAGGAGGAATCGGAGAGGAAGGGTGATAGTTGAGAGAGGGAGAGAGAGAGAGAGAGAGAGAACTAAATGTTCTTGAAGTTTGGCAAGGGTAGGAAGGAGGGAAATGGGGCGATAGTTGCCAAGAGTGGATGTGTCACCACCTTTGGGGAGAGGATGGACTACAGCGTGCTTCCAGAATGAGGGTACTTGGACAGAAATAAAGGACAGGTTATGGATTAGGGAGATAGGATAAGCAGTTGCAGGAACAGAAAGGTAGAGAAGTTTAGGATCAAGCTCATCTGGTGAGGAGCCTTTTGAGAGATTGAGGGAACGAGAGCATTAAGAGCTTCGTCAGAGGAGATGGTAGAAAGGGAAAATGGGGGAGGGGTAGGCACTGGCTGAGGCGAAGGGCTGAAGTTAGTAGGTGGCAATGGGGAGAGGGAATTTAGAAGACGTGGTGCATGAGGTGTAGTAGGCATTAAATTCATTGGTCACGGAACCAGGGTCGGAAACTAGGGAGTTATTTTGAGAACGGGAGGGGGAGAAGGGGGAGAGAATAAAGCATGAACTACTCTCCAGAACTTAGATGGAGAGTTAGTGATAGTCAGGAATGAGGAATTGAAATAATCGGACTTAGCCAGTCTAGTAGATTTAGTACATGAATTACGTAGCATTCTATACTTGGCATAGTCATTTGGATGTTTAGTAGATCTGTGTTTTCTCCAGGCCTGATCATGCTCCCTGAAGCAGGCCAGTAGTTTGGGGGTGATCCAGGGGAGGTGAAGCCCACAGACTCTGGTCCGTCTGAAAAGAGCAAAGGCGCTCCAGGTGGCAATGAATTTATCCTTAAAATAGTCAAGTGCTTGGTTGACAGAAATGGCAGTGGAGACGGGGGCCCAGTTGGTGGAAGTGAGTGCAGAGCTGATTGAGGTAAGGTCTAAGGATTTTAAGGACCGGAGCTGTATGATTTTAGGGGGAGGTTTGGAGCGATGAACCTTACGTACAATGAAAATGGGGTTGTGGTCACTAAGGGCATCGGTGAGGAGACCAGATTTAATGACGGGAAAGCGGTGGGTTAAGTGAGGCTCAGTCAAGCAGGGTTTTTATGTTTTGAGATTAGGGCGTGTGGGCTTAAGTATAAGTTGAGTGAGGTTTAGAGCAGCAACATCATTGCGTAGCTTATTTAACTTGGGAGACAGCCAATTTAGATTTGCGTCACCCATTATGGAAAAGTTCACCGGATTGCGAGAGGGAGGTGATATTGGCTAAGAGTTCAGTCGTGACAGAGGGTTGAATGCTTGGACGGCAGTAGATACCAGCCACAAAGACTGGGATTGAGAAAGGAAGGGTAATGCACGTAACAAGGGCTTCATAGGTAGCTGGGATGGTGGTAGTAAACTGCAATGAGGACAGGATATACATGGCCACTCCCCCTCCACAACTCGATCGATTTTGTCTGGAGATGGAATACCCAGGGATAGCAATGGCACTGTCGGGTGCTTTTTTAAGCCATGTCTCGGTAATAATTAGGATGTCAGGGGTGTGTGAAATCATAACAGTTTGTAGGTGGTTGATTTTAGGTAGCAGGCTGCAGATGTTCAGGTGGAGGAGCTTCAACCCGAGGGTTGTAGTGGAAGTGGGGTTTGGAGACATGTTGTTTTGGTTAAGCAGCCAGGGTAGGAGAAGAAATAGGGCCAGGGTTGGGGGTGAATGTTCCCTGATGAAAGAAGGGCAAGGATGAAATGGTGAAGTTTAGGACTTTTGTAATTGGAGTAGGAAATATGTGAGGGAGGGGAAGAGGGAGGGAGGGGTGGAGAGAAGGAGATAAAGAAACCAAGAAAGGCAAAGTGACTAGGAAGGGAAAAAGATGCTGGAGGGTAGAAGGGAAAGTGTGATCTGCTTACAAGGGGAGCTGAAGGGGTGATTGACGGAATGAAGGAGGTATCTGGAAGGGAAGGGGAGAGAGAAGTGGCAATAGGTGTAGGGGGGAGACTGGGATAAGGGTAAGAACCAGGAAGGGTGTGAATAGGAGGGAGATAGAAACCATTCTGGGTAGGGTAGTAGAAGCTTTGTACAGGCTACCAGATTCAGATCACACCACTGAATGTTAGGACGTTGATGATTTGCTTTAGGTATGAATGACCCAGGACTAGAAGTGTTAAGGGAGAGCAGTGGGTAGAGGATTACAACCTGCATGTGTTGTTGCCCTCTAGTGGCTTTACACTATAATTTGCAAGTGGAAAAGTAGACCAAAAAAAAAAAAAAACACATCTCACTGACAGGCCAGTGCAGGTTACGCAAATGCTGCCCTGCACTGAACTGCTCACAGAAGCGTGCAACTGAGTGAACTGGCAAGCAAAAAGATCAGGACTTCACTACACAGCTGCTAAAGGAAGAAACGTCAGAGGTCAGTGATTCTGTGCAGTCTTATGCCCTAGTCCAATGATTTTAGCACTGGCTGTAGCGTTGGGCAGAAAACCAATCTCAGCGCTCCGGGCCATCTGGAACCTTTCAGTTCCTACTGGGAGGAAGGCTCAAAAATCCTCTTTCCCTTGTTCTGGGTCCAGGACCTGATGTTGCCTTATGGGCCAAGGGAGAAGTGTGGGCAGCAGGCGCCTTCTCGGCCTGTCCTAGGCAGGTGGGTTGCTTGTGGAGGGGACCGTGTCAGCGGTACCAGCCCAGTGGGCTCCGTCAGCCTTATGGGCCAAGGAGGAGCATGGGCACTGTTTTAACCAGTTGATGTAATGTGGATGGAATATTATTCAGTGAGGCCTCTTCCATTTGAGGGGCAACAGTCCGATGTCGCACTATGCTGCCCAGGCCTCTCCTCCTGGTTCTGCCGTTTAGGAGCAAAAAAGTCGCCTGCTGCAGCCGCTGTACCTTTAGATTTACTCATTGTGCTGATTGTTGTGAGACCCCTTTCTGCTACTCTGGGCAGTGCAAAAGTAGTTTTTTAAAGTTGGGAAACTAGTTTTAATTAGTTTTACATTCGATCACTCCCAGGAGCTCAGGTGAAGTGCTGCTTCTCTAGGCTGCTCAGCAGCCGCTCCCACCAAACCATTATTATATTTAACTAACATTTTCTACTATGTGGGCTATTACCACGTGGTCATAGCTGTGCATTCCCAACCAAATCCTGTACAATTAGATTTAAATGAACAGATTTTAATTGGAATAAAAGGGGCAGTAAATCAAGTCCAGCCAGTTAAATAATAGTTCAGACGTCCTCATCTGATTCCTCCAGTCTCGGTCTAGTAAACTCCCTCCCGATGGATTCTGCTTTCTTTCCAGCCTCCTCGGGGTCAGTATATTGGAGCATATGCCCACCATAGAACACTTTTAAGCAGGCAGGCATCAACAGAGTGTGTGCAACACCGAGACTTGAGCTTAGCGTGTACACCATCAGGTCTTTTTCTCAGGGCATGGGTGGCAAAAAATAGATCAGGAAGCACGTGTACAGTCCTTCCCAGATAATTGAGACCCCGCTCCTCTGGCAGCTTGTAAGATCATGTCCATCATCATAGCTCCTACCGTTTGAAGCAGGATGGTTTGTGGAACATCTCCCTGGTTGACAGTTGCTCTAGAAGTGATGCGATATGCTTTGAGAAAGGATGTTGTTGGGAGGTCTACTTCTAAGCCCACAGTTGCAGGTAACCAGTCGCTTAGGAATTTGAGCAGATTCTCTCCCTCACTTTGCTCCGGCAGTCCAACTATACAAACTTTCTGGGTCCTCTGCATTTTCCAGGGCTTCCAGTCGGTGGTGTAATTGTGAGTTTTCTTGAGTTAATTTAGATGTTGAGGACAGGGCTTTAGTAGCCATCGACTCTGCTACTCCAGCTGTTTTTGTAGCAATCTCTATCTTGGCATCCTGCTCTGCCATGCGGGTTAGGGCCAGCTCAATTCTACAGTCCATGGCCTGCATAGATTTCTGTAGGGCCTTCCAAGGTGGTTCAATCCCAGAATGAGTTAGTAAGTCTCCTGACACAGTAATTTCTGCTGGTGGCTGAGTTTTGGTGGTGGCTCCAGCCGCTTTAGAGTTGTGACCCATCACAGAAGTCTGGTATCACTCAACTCCTTTCAGTGAGTAGAATTAAATTCTGTCGCCCAAAGTGACACTGGATCAAAAAAATGTTAACTTTTGTTAGTGTTATAACTTAGAATCCTAGGAGCTCTCCTTTCCCACGACTTGGTAGGTGTGCTCCACAGGGCCCCCTTCAGGAGGGTTTTGATGTGGGTTGCAACTTGCGACCTTAAGGGTCCAGATCTCCGTCTTGGGAGCACTAGTTTTTGGTGGACACGGGGGAGTCTCTGGGGTCTTCTCTTCACATCAAATGCTTCCTTAGAGCAGCTAGAAACAGGGAAAGGTGACGGCAGTAGGAGACCAAAGGTCCATCAAGTCTGCCCTTGAGATCCCGAAATCCTAGGTGATCCTGGATCTTAGCTGGTAGGTTCCCTTGCGGATTTGATTCTAGCACACTCCTTATCCCAGCCCCTTTTTGAATGCTGATATAGTCCTAGTTCCTACCACTTCCACAGGTAGTTTGTTCCAGGACTCCACAATCCTTTCCGAGAGATGGTGCTTCCTAAGACCCCTCCTGAAACTCCCACCTCTTAGTTTCTATCCATGCCCCCTCATGTTTTGAGTTGGGAACCTTGGTGAATAGTTCAGCGTAGGGTACTGCATTTAAACCCCTCTTGTATTTAAAGGTTTCTGTAATATCCCCCCTTTCTCTCCTAGATTCAAGTGAGTATATGTTTAATGCATCCTGAAGCCCTTGTATCATTTAATTTTCCCTGCTCTGAATGGTCTCTATCCTGCCCCTAACTTTCTTAAGGTATGGTCTCCAAAACTGTACGCAGTATTCCAAATAGGGTCTCACTATAGATCTGTACAGGTGGAAGTATCACCTCCCTGTGCCCACTGTCAAATCCTCTCCCTGTGCATCTCAGCATTTGGTTGGCCCTACTATATGCTGCGTTGCATTGGCTGGTTTGTTTAAGGGTGGTGTTAATTAATAACTCCTAGATTCATTTCCTCTTTTGAGTCATTGAGTTTGAACCCATTTAGCCAATAGGTCGTTCTATGGTTTTGCCTGCCAATATGCATCACTTTACATTTTGTTGTGTTAAATTTCAGCTGCCAGATACTAGACCATTGTTTTAACCTTTTCAAATCATTTTGTACAGTTTTCACTACTTCGCTGTCCACCTTCCCCCTAATTTTGTTATCCGCGAACAATGCAGTCTTGCCCTGGATACCTACTCCTGTGTCGCTGATGACCACATTAAACAGGAGTGGGCCCATGACCGGGACCCCACTGATCATTTTCCCTTTCTCTAACATACTAAAATGCCAGCAGAATAGGCCTAACGGTCTTTTGTGTCTGCTTGTTTGGTCAGCCCTCACCCTGGGAGCTGACCTTGCTGTCCCCTTCTCCCTCTCTGGCTTCTCCCTTCCCAGTCCTGGATATTCTCACTGCACTGGTTTTTGCTTCCAGAACCCTTCCCCTGTGCCTGTCCCATACCATCTTGAACTCCTCCACCAGCCCCCTGGGCAGCGCATTCCATTGCTCCACCACCCTCCAGTGAAGTAGCACCTTCTCCTTTCTCCCCGAATCTCCCCCCAGCTTCCACCCATGCCCTTTAGTTGCCCTCCTTCCTTCGAGCACCCTGACTGCTCCTTTCCTATTTATCCCATTCATGTACCTGAAGACCTCTATCATGTACCCTGGTCCCTTCTCTCTTCCAATATGTACATATTTAGCTCTTCAAGCCTCTCCCCATATGTCCTATCCCCCAAGCCCCAAATCATTTGGGTTGCCCTCCTCTGGCCCTCTCCAGGAGTTCAATGTCCCTCTTTAAATGTGACCTCCAAAACTGTATGCAGTACTCTAGGTGCGGCCTCGCCAAGCAGTTATACAGTGGGAGTATCACTACCCTCCTTCTGGAGGTGAGCCCCCCTAGAGATGCATCCAAGCATCCTGTTGGCCTTTGCTGCTGCCCTCCTAGAAGTCTGAGTTGTTCATCTTGACATCCACCACCACCCCCAGATCCCTCTCTGCCATCGAGACTTGTAGCATTCTCCCCCCCCCGCCCCCCAAGGGTCTACACTTGGTCCGGGTTTCTGGCTCCCAGGTGCAGTACCTTGCATTTCCCTGCATTGAACCTCAGCTTCCACTTTCTAGACCACCTTCCAGAGCCTCCAGATCCCCCTGTAGGGCCACCCTCCCCTCCTCCCCATCCACCACCGCCCCAGTTTTGAGTCATCCGCAGAGAGACGCCTCTCAGTCCTGATACCCTTCCTTATGTCAGAGACGTAGGCGTTGAACAGGCGGGGCCCAAGGACCAATCCCTGAGGGACACCACTAATGACCCTCCTTGGGGATGAGCCTATCCCGCCAACCACTACCCTCTGGGTCCGGTTCTGGAGCCAGTTGCCTATCCATCTGATCATTTGGTTTCCAACCCCCATTTCTCCCAGGTTATCCAACAGGCCGCTGTGAGGAACAATGTCAAACGCCTTGCAGAAATCAAGAAAGCGGACGTCCACTGGTGTACCCAGGTCCAAGGCATTCGTCACCCAGTCATAGAACTCCTCAAGGTTTGTCTGACACGATTTCCCCGGGATGAATCTATGCTATCAGTTGTCCAGGCACCCCAACTTTTCCAGGTCCACCCCCTAGTCTATCCTTGACAATGCCCTCCATCACCTTGCCCACCACCGATGTCAGGCTGATGGACCTGTAGTTCCCTGCCACCTCCCTTGATTCCCCCCCCCTTGTGGATAGGCACTATATGCGCTCTGTGTCCCCTGACCTCTCCCCATTGACCAGCACCCTCTTCCTTCTTCTGTCCAGTCAGTTTCCCACCCACTTAACGATGCAGCTTGCTATGCCCAGATCCTCTAGTTTTATTAGTTCTCAGACTTTGTCATAGTGAGCCTCCCCCAAATATTGAAATAATGTTGGTCCTCCCTGTAGAAAAATGGCATACTTTCCACAGTACACCAGGAATAAAGTGAAACTCCTTTGAGTTGTTGGCTCTCATTTTATTCAGCATATTGTAACACCCCCCCCCCACTTCTAATCCATCTCCCCATGCCTGCCTACTTGCTCCCTTGTTTTGACTCTCGAACCATTGTTACCCCTTGTTGCAGTACCTTTATGGGTCAGACTGCATTATCTGTCAGTTTCCCCCTATCTGGAATAACCTTCTTACCCACCTCTGCCTCTCCCCCTTTTACCCTGCTCTTAAGCAACTTCTCAGGTACTGTATCCTTTTTACTCCCTCCTGCTCTTGCTCTTAGTGCCTCTCTGCTTATCTCTTGTATTTGGGCTATTCTGCCACCAGTCTGATTGGTCAGTTGTTATGTCTCATTTGTTCATTATTTCTGTTTGTTTGCTCTAGTACTCATTTTGTATTGCTTGGCTCTTTTGCAGTTACATTTTTAAGTGTATTCACTCCCTACACATCCCAGGGTACATATTTATTTATTAGCTTTTGCTAACCGGGTAAGTGCGCTAGGCAACAATCCTACCTATTTTCAGGCACGACCCGGGAGAGTACAAGACAAAGGTACACAAATTACAGTGATACTTCATGACATAATAACATTAAAGAAAACATTAAATTGGAAGCAATACTATAACAGCAATACATAGTGGAAAGAACAACAAGTTGGTACTCCAGGATACAAACATAAAAAAGCTTTAATGTCGCAACAAATGGGAGGAGGTCCTGGCAACAGGTCGGTGGTCAAGTGAGGCTATATTATGAGCATTGGCAGTGACCAAGGGTGTGTAAGTGAGAAAACAGCGAGTTTTTAAAAACCTGGTGGGAGGTGGCGTTTTTGACCTGAGGGGGGAGGGACTTCCAGAACTTAGGAGCAAAGTAAGAGAAAGCCTGTTCGCCCATTTTTGTGGCGCAAGGTCTACATGAGAGCAGGGAGCAGAGGAGGATCTGAGGGAGCTGTTTGAAGGGAGGTCAGCAGGTGAGCCAGGGAGTCCGGTCTTGGGGGTCTAGTTAGGGAGTCTATAAAGCATCCCAGGGAGAAGGCCCAGAGCTCCATGGGTGACGGCCAGTTTAACCCGGAGTAAAGGAGGCAGTGATGAGTGAGGCGTAGGGCGGATAAGGTCCGATTATCCAGGTAGCTACAGAACCAAGATAGAGTGGTGTCAGAGTCACCAGCGGATTGGAGCTTAGACAGCATAAGTTGGTGATGAACCATGTCGAAAGCTTTGGACAGGTCAATGAAGACGGCGCCAGTGAGTAGGCCGATATCCATATTGCTTTTTATATCGTTGGTAAGTTGGGTTAGAGCCGTGGTGGTGCTGTGTCCAGGCCTAAAGCCATGTTGGCAGGGGGTCAGGAGATTGAACTTGCTGAGGTGTTGTGAGAGCTGACGATGAACTAGTTTCTCGAGAAGCTTACTAAGAGTGGGCAGGAGAGAGATGGGATGGTAGTTGGTCATTTGTTTGACATAGCCCTTCTTAAGAATAGGGATGGTTCTAGCCGTTTTCCAGGCCGATGGGACGGAGGAGGTACTGATAGAAAAATTGAAAATCCTGCTTGACCGGCTTGGCAAGCCAGGGAGCAAACTGCCTGAGAATGCCAGGATGGATGCCATCGGGGCCTGGGCCCCCACGGGCTGGTATGGTATTAAGAAGTTTACGTACTTCACGGTACGTGGTCGGCAACAACGCAAAGGTGGGATGAGTGGGGCTCGAAGTTGGGGCAGCAGGCCAGTCACCTCGGGTCTCCTCAGGAGCTTCAGCCGGTAGTGAGGAGAAGAGGCAATTGAAAGCGTTGGCAATGGTGAGCGGGTTGTTACAGTGAGTGCCCTGTATATTCATGTCAGTAGGAGTCTGAGGCTTGTTACTGCCAAGAATTTCCTTGATTTGGGCCCAATACGTTTTAGGGTTGTCAGCAGAGGATTTTAGGAGGTTCCTAAAGTAGGTGCTTTTAGCCAGGCGTATGTGTTTTATTTTTTTAATTTTTTTTGCAGTTGTTCCGAGAAACCCTGTAGGCTTCAAAGTCAGTTCGCAGACCAGAGACCTTCCACGCAGCCCAAAGTTTGTCCCTACTTTTCAGCATTTGAAGCAGGGGCGCGTGAGCCACTTGGTCACCTTCCCTGCCATCCTGCGTGTGGAGATGGGGATGTGTAGGTTTTGCAGAGAAAGAAGAATGGAGTTAAAATAGTCAGTGGCCTGGTTTATGTCCTAAGTTAAGTAGAAAGACCAGTCAACAAGGCCTAGATCAGTTATGAAAGCATCAACCCTTAGGTGTGATACGTCAGGGAAGGAAACGACTTTAGAGGGGAACGAAGGGGTGGAGGTGTCCCATACACAGTAAATGGGATAGTGATCGCTTATGGTGTCTGGGAGCATGCCTGCCCTGTTCACGTATTCCATCCTATTTGTGAGGATCCAATCGAGCAGGGTGGTGCAGGCACCCCCCCCCGAGAGAGACTCGTGGGTTCATGGATGAGCTGGGAGAGGTTGGCCTTACTAGTAGTGATTGATAGGTGGGCTGAGTTATTCTCTGACCAGTCTTGGTTGAAATCCCCAAGGCAGATAATGTCGTTTTTGCCTGTTCCTGATAACAAGTTACCCATGAGTTCTGAGAGACCCTGTTTGGAGTTTTTGGGAGGGACATAAATACAGAAGATACAGAGTTTCTTTACCCTGCCAAGTAAAAGAAGGGTGTGGAGTACTTCAATTTGGCAGAGGGGGGTCCTGTATGAGTGTGATGTTAGGGTGTGATTTGTAGTAGAACGCTAGCCCACTGCCTCTTTTTGTCCCCAAGCGGTCAGCCCGGAGCATATTGTACCCGGGAAAGGAGCACTGTGAGTCAGTAACTGTGGGTTTTAGCCATGTCTGCGTGATAGCTAAGATGTCCGGGCAGTTCACATTCATCCAAACCTGTAGGTCTGGAAGGTTGGCTAGAAGGCTCCTAATGTTTATATGGCCCAGGGTGAGACCATTGGATTTAGGGAGGTATAGCAACGGGGGAGGTTGTCCTGGGTTGGGTGCCCTAGGAGGACCGAGATTAGCCTCGATATCCCCAGCTAGCGTGAGGTAGAGGATACAAATCCAAAGTGATATCCTGAAGCAAGCCCTTATAGAAGCTTGGGGGGAGAATTTTGCCCTGACCAGGCGGAACATAGTTAACGGGAACAGGCGCTTGCTAGTAAGTGCAGTAGAGGGGATAGGGGATGGTGAAGAGGAAGCCAGTAGGTTGGAAAAGTTAAAGTTGTCCAAAGAGTACACGTTGGGAGGTGAGGTAAGTGCGACAGGGCAGGAGAGCTCAGAAAGTAACAGTAGGGAGAAGGCACACATTAGTACAGTCAAGATAGCAGTGTAAGCCATAGTGTAGGAAGGGAAGAATTCAAGAGGTGAGATGGGATGGTGCATGGAAACGAGCAGAGATGAGTAGGAAATATTTAAAGTTAGTTAGCCCCTGCTGCCATAGGCATCTGCTGCAGGTCAGGAGTTGCTGTAGTAAAAAGGAAGGCTAGGTGGGTTGAAGTACCTAAAGTGTGTAATTGAGCAGCTGCTGGAATTAATGGACCTCTAGTGGCCAGACGTTATAACGAGCAAATGGAAAACAGCGCTGTTAGGTTGTGCAGTCTCGCATTTTCTCTATCGCGTGGTTTGGCGCCTATATCTAAGGCCGGAAAAGGGTGGGAGGGTATTGGGGACGGGAGGGCAGTCGCAGCGACTGCGGGACTACACTGAGCACCCCAGATGCAGGGAGCGCTGGTCATGGCGCCTGCCTGTGCGGCGAGGATTCAGTCCTGGGGGAGAGCCCGGTCTCGTCAAACAACGCCTTCACGACCTCTTGGGGTGAGCCCCAGACCCTGAGCAGGATCCATGAACTGCCGAGGAAAGGAGAGGTAGGACACGTTAAGTACAAGATTCAGGGGGCTGATCCAGTTACCACAGTGAACGCAATAGGCTGCTAGCATGCAAACAGAAGCAGGTGTAGGCTTTCAGTCTATGTAATAGCTTTATAAATAATTATGGCAACTGTGCAGGTTAAATTAATTCTAATCCAGAGCAGCACAAATAAAGACAAACCCTTTGCTTCACTGTTGCAGGAGAATATTTAAATTAAATTTCAGTTTTTGTGTCTTTTAGGTTTGCTTTTTTTCAAATGCATGAAAAGGCGCCAAATTCAGATCTCTGAGCACCCTTAGATGCAGGGAGCGCTGGTCGTGGCGTCTACCTGTCTGGCGAGGATTCGGTCCTTGGGGGAGAGCCTCCGGTCTGCCGAAACAACGGCCCTCACAACCTCCGGGGGGGGGGGGGGGTGAGCCCCAGACCCTGACCAGGATCCACAAACCCTTGCTTCACTGTTGCAGGACAGGATTTAAATTAAATTTCAGTTTTTGTGTCTTTTTAGGTTTTCTTCTTTCAAATGCATGAAAAGGCGCCAAATTCAGATCTCTGAGCACCGCTAGATGCAGGGAGCGCTGGTTGTGGCTACCTGTGCGTGAAGGTTGGTCCTGGGGGAGGCGTGAGAGCCTCCGGTCCTTGAAACAACGGCCCTCACGACCTCTGGGGGGTGGGGGTGAGCCCCAGACCCTGAGCAGGATCCACGAACTGCCCATATGAAATGAGCCTTGGCTCAGTCTGCCTTTCCTGGTCACCGATTTGTAAATAAATACATAAATTCATCTACTATAATCCTTTCAGTTTGGCACATCCATTCACACAAAATATTTAAAACTCAAAATGTGTATATACAGTACTTTTTCAGACTTGATTGAGCCTCCCCGCAATGTGCTGGGGCCTCTCCAGGGAGGCTGGCCTCGCCATTTGAGAAACCCTGCTCTAGCTGTGTTAGCAAGCATTTGTGTGGTACTGAATTATAGGCTCTGCTGAAGTCAAAATAGAGGAAGTCACTGGCTGGCCACTATCCACTTCTCTAGATACCCAATCAAAGAAAGTAATCAGGTTTGTCTGGCATAACCTGCCTGTAATAAAACCGTGTTGTTAGTCGTCCTGTAGGCCATGCTTTTCCGTCATGTTTAATCGGGGCCTCCCTTTGCCTTACTAGCACTGATGTGAGGCTGACCGCCCTGTAGTTACCGGCTTCTTCCCTGCTACCACCCTTATGCAGAGACACCACGTTGGTGCTTACCAGTCATTGGGTACAACTCCCGTCTGGAGAGAATGGTTAAACAGGCACGCTAAGGGTCTGCTAACTCGCTCGCTAACTTTATTATCCTCGGCTGTATTCCATCTGGACCAGGTGACTTTGTTGATCTTTACTTGCTTAAGCACCTCTCTGTCCCTGCCTGTGGTAATACATTGTGTTTCTCTCTCTCTCTCTCTCTCTCCCCCTAAGCTGGTTTCCGGGCTTCCATACTGATGGGCTGTACCTCCTGATGCTATCATGCAAGCTGGAACCAAAACTCTGCAGCCTGGATAGCCTCCCCTCCACTTCCTGCCTTCCAAAAGGCAAGTACTCTGTAGTAGAGCTCTGTCTCCTCGTGGCAGGGCTGAAGACATCAGACTAAGTCTGTTTTATTTTTCTCTTTGGATGTCCTAAACATTGGATGAGCAGCAGTACAAAAGCTTTTTTTTTTCTCTTTTTTTTTCTCTCTGTTTGGTTCCAGTCTTGGCCTTGCATGCTGTACAGACTGGCCCACATTGTCTCCTCATGGCGGGGCTGAAGACATCAGACTGCAGTAATATTTGGTGTTTTCATTTTTGGTACTCCCCTGCTGTGTGGTATAATGCTGCAGTCAGGCATTGGGCCACTGTGTTCTTTGAACAATGAACAGAAGTGTTTGTTCAGAACAGTGGCCTTCTGCCTGTCCTCTTCCACTGTCCTAGCCCCTCCCTGATTTTCAACTACCTCATCACCCTCTTTTCTCTTTTCTTGCAGATATCTGAAAAACTGTTTGTTCCCCTCCCTGACATTAGCTATTTGAAGTTCTGCAGCTGCCTTTGCTTGTCTCACTGCTGACTTGGCCTCCTTATTCTTTGATATGTATTCCCCCCATAGATCGTTACCCACCTTACTTTTGAAATTGGTGGAATGCTCCCTCTTGACCCTAATGGCTGTCCTAACTTGACTTGTGAACCAGATGGGGCATTTGTGTCTGTTTCTTTTGGTCACTGTCCTTGTACATGCCTTTATGGCCTCTGTAACGATTTGTTTAATCATTTCCCAAATGTCTTCTACTACAAAATGTTGGTGAATCTTTAGTTAGTTTTTCTTTTAGTAGTTCCCTCATTTTATCGAAATGTCCCTCTGAAATTTAGGACTTCTGCCCTTGACTGGGATTTGACATCCTTCAGGGCTGTTTTAAACCAAACAGCGTTGTGGTGTTGTCGCTGTTTGCCAGCAGTTCCCAGACTCTGACTGCCTCAGTTTTTTCAGAGTTAGTGAGGACCCACATCCAAGAGGTCGTTCTGCGTAGTAGGATTGGTGATTAACTGTGTGAGAAAGCAATCCTGGGATGCTTCTACCACCGATTCAATCCTTGATGATCTAGCCACTGGGATGCCCCAGTCCCCACATCTGACATGTTAAGGTCCCCCACTACCACTTGTTCTCCTTTTAGTGGCATTTCTTTGATTTTCTCCAAAAAGCTCCTTATCCTTGTCCTCCCAGCTACCGTAAAGTATCCCCCAGTGAAGTCTGTTGTCCCTGATGGCGCCATAGTTCAACTTGGAATACTCTCGTTAGTTGAATCCTGGCTCCAGTTTTACCAAATGTCCACTTAAATGGCGGAAAACTGCACTTTAAAATCATGCTCCATACACTTCAATGGAGCGTGTCCCCTGTGCGCTCTGCCTAATGCCACATCATAAAACGGGGTATGCCTAGCAACAGGGAAGTGGAAAGGGATCACACTGCTAACCTTTTGGAGGCAATTTATGGTCCGATCCCTTCCGCGGGGGCATAATATCAAAAGCTGCTTTTGTGCAGAGGGGGTCCAGCGGAGGTAAGGAATCTTCTTCTTATTTCGGTGCAGCACCAAGAAAGGTACTCTTTAAATGAACTGTGTCACAACGAAAAACGTCGAGCGTTTTTTTGCAAAGCTTACCTGAACGAAAACTCACACGCACTCACTCACTGTGGCAGAGCCTCACAGTGCTACAGGCTCCATTTTGCTGAGCTTACCTGAACTCTCCACACACCCAGACAGAAACAGACCTTGTTCACAATGTCTTCAAACACCCCCGTTTTCCATTAGCAAGTTATACTTTGCCGCCACTAGGAGTCACTGCCTCCCCCTCTTCACACTATTTCCTGCTGTCTCCCTACCACTCGTCCTACATGTCTGTCTATCTCTCTCTCTCTCCCCCCACCCTCCTCTTCTACTAACTGCACCTCTGTTCCCTGCCCTTGGTCAGTATCAGACCCCCAACCTTCTACACCAGAAGCGGTTATCCTAACCACTGCACCATCACAACAACCTAATGTCGTCTTAAAGTTCATTGGTGCCTCTCAAACCTCTGTTATAGCTACTATGCTGCTAGTAGCATTTAAGCTGCAAACTGTAAGGATAAGGGGACAAACTACAGGGAGGGATTTGGAGGGGGCACTAATGCTGTGTGATCTGAATTGAGAGCTGTTAAATCAGTGTGATCTGAACTGGGGAACTGTTAAATTGCAAAAGGGTTAAATAGTGTGGGAAGAAAACTGAACGGGACTTCTAGGGGACATAACTGCTTTGTGACCTGTACTGGAAACTGTTAAATAGTGGGAGGGGTACAGTCCTGCGAGGGATTGAAGAGGGCATTACTGCTGTATGATCTGTACTGAGAGCTATCAAATAGTGAGGGGTAAAAGTCCAGAGAGGGATTTGTAGGGAGCTTTAAAGCTGTGTGATCTGTATTGAGAATCTGTTAAGAGGTAGTGGAATTTGTGTGTTTAAAAAAAAAAAAAAAAAAAAAAAAAAAGGTGATTAGGTAATAGGCATCCAAGGTGTCGGTGTAAGAATACAGACATATAGAGCCAAAATTATTGCTGAAGTATTAACAGCATTGACTGTATTGCTAAACTGTATAGGTTACGTATCTTACATTCTATCAAATTTATTGGTAGGACCGACATTAACATGGAAAGGCAGCGCAGTTGAAGGGGCAGCCAAAGAGAGGGAATCTTTGGTAGAGTGGTAGGGTGTAGTGGGTGCGGGACAGCCCTGGTCTTAAATTGGGCTTGGAGGATGCATGGTGTGCAGACAACTTACACAGCTAAGGGAGGAATTGGGGTGGTTGAGGAGGGGTGGAGGAACAGGGACGGTACCAGCTGGGTGGGAGGAGGGAGAAAATGGGGAAGACCACCAGGGGGATTAGGTGATTAGGCACATGGGTTGAGAACATCATGGTATGGAGGACTGAGGATGGGAGGCGGGCCAGTGGATGCATCAGAGCACATGGAGAAGATGACAGCAACACAAGGGGAAGGCAAGGGACTTGGATGCAGGAAGTATAGAGGAAATAGGTCAGGAGGTGTGGAAGGTAGTAAGTTCAGGAAAAATTAGGCAGACACCTGCAACTTGGGGGTGGAAATCAACAAGGGGCACAACAAAGAAAAGAGAAGCAAGTGAGCAGAACAGGAAAACAGATTTGCACCCCTTGAGGTACTAGTGGAGGATGATATGGAGGAGAGTGGATGCGAGGAACCAACAGAGGGAGCAGGGGCAGGGAAATTGGGAGAGATGGGGATAGACTATTTGGGGCCAAACCAGGGAGAGGTAATAGTGGAGAATGGTCTTAGGGTAAGAGGCAGTGAGGAGCCCATAGGGGTAGGAGCAAGGGAAGGGAAAGCAAAAGAGCAGGAGATAGCATCTTTGGGGGCCACACATGGAGAGGAGTTCATAGGGAAAGGAGAAAGGGAAATGAAGGAAATGGGAGGAGTGCGGGGGGGGGCGCAAACAGATGGAATTATCCAAAAAGAGCAAGTGGTGAGGAAGAAAATTCCCTCAAGGGGAACACAGAGCACAGAGGAGTCGAAAAGAGAATACATCAGGAACAAGTAAGGAAAGTGTCAGTGGGGAGGTGAAAGGGGGTAGTGCATGCCCCAAAAGAAATGCAGGCAGTAGAGTGTAACCACAGAGCACAAGGAAGGGGCAGAGCTAGGAGAGGGTGGATAGGAGAAGAGGGACTGACGGGAAAGTCGATGGGATGGGGGGAAGGAGAGGAAGTGGAAACGGGAGAGAGCGAAAATCCAAATAGGGACATGGACAAGGAAGAAAATGGAAATAGTGACAAAGGGGAGGCATGAACTAAGGTGTAAGCTGGAATACCAAAAGAACATGCAGGAAGAAGGGAGTACAGAGGTGGCACTCATAGAGGACTCTATTTATAAAGGGGATCCGGTGGGGGAAGGAAGGGAGCAAGGAACAGTGCAGTATGGGTTCAGTGTATGCCAGGAATGACAGCAGTAGAGGTGAGGCACAATATACCATCTTGGGGCAAGCATCAGGGTGGTAGGACTCACTTGGTGTTTCGCCTTGGCACCAATGATCTGGAGGGGAAACAGTCTGAAAGAGGTACAGGCAAGATTCAAGGAGCTTGCTAGGTTCTGCAGTGCCATGGTTTTCCCTTCCATTTCCTTCTCTGAGGTGTTGCCTGTACCAAGAGCAGGCACACCTAGGCAGGAAAAGATTGTGGAATTCAATCAGTGGCTGAAGGGATGGTGTAGGCAGATGGGGTGTGGATTAATAGATGACTGGGGTTCAACGTGGGAGGAAGAGGATCTATGTGCCCCTGTTAGGCTGCACCTGAGCTTAGAAGGGACAGCTGTACTAAAGGGCAAACTGGAGGACTTGATATTAAGGAAGTTAAATTTGAACTGATTCGGGGGGGGGGGGTAAAGAAAAAAACACCCATACAGGTAGAAGAATTGGGAGGCTATCTGCTTCCCCCCAGGACAAAGAGGAAAAGCAGGCAGCATGCAACAACAGGGAGGGGTTGGAAGGGGAGGACAGGGAACAGGGGGCTACATGGTGGAGGGGATTAGTAGCAAATGCCAGGAGCGTGAGGAATAAACTAGGGGAGTTGGAGGCAACAGTCGTGGAAGAGGGTCTTGATATAGTAGCAGTAAGTGAGATGTGGTGGACTGAGCATCATGCCTGGGAGACAGTCATACCTGGTTACTGACTGTTTAGGAAAGACAGGGTGGGAAGGGGGGTAGCATTATATGTCGGAGAAGAAACTGGGGCCACGGAGGGCTGGAAGAGGAAGGGGAGACTGAGATAATGTGGGTCACTTTAGACAAAAGGGATGGGAAATCATTGAGGGTGGGGGTGGTTTACAGACCTTCTCTGCAGGAGGGAGAGGGGGATAAATAGGTTATACAGTCAGTGACAAAAATGTCACAAAAAGGGGAGATTCTGCTAGTAGGGGACCTAAACCTCTCCGAAATAGACTGGGAGATCCCAGCAGTGGTATCAGTTAGGAGCAGGGGCATCTTGGAGACATTACATGGGGTATTCCTGCAACAACTGGTAAGGGAGCCCACTAGGGGAGAAAACCTGTTGGACTTGGTCCTCACAAATGAGGACAGTGTGGAGGAGCTTGTCCTTTTATATGTTAAAAGGTAGCTTTTTGGTATAAATCAAAGCCACCAGCAAGTGCCCATTTTCGAGGGTGATGTCACTTGGGCAAGAAATTCAGGCCTCAAAATAGCACACATGAATTTATGTAGCCGCCCCATCAAAATTTGCTGCACTTGAGGCTTGGGTGTCCCTGTACAAGCCCCACATATTGGGTGTGTCTGAGACATGACTAAAACCATATCATTCAGACACTGCATATCAACTACTAGGTTATTCCCTCCTGTCCTTAACAGGCCGGGTAAAAAGTGGGGTCGGGGTATGGCGCTGTATGTACAGGATCACATCTCTACCACCTGTGTCGGCTCCTCAACCCCCTCTATAAGTGAGTGGATCCTCGCAGAGATCATCCTGGGTGCCTCAAAAAAAAAATATCATCTTGGCTGCTGCTATAACCCTCCTACCCGGGGAGGATGGGGGCATCCAAGCCTTATCTACAGATACCAGTATAATCGGGGACTTTAACCTCAACTGGAGTGGCGATTCTGTGCCTGACTTACGCTAATCTGCTGAAGTCGCTCAGCCTGGAATAAGTCTTCTGCTGCACCACCAGGCACAACTATCTTATCACCTAACCACTCTACTCTTGACTGGATTGCCACTATTAGGTTAGATCTGGTCCTCTAGGCTGGCACTATGTCTGACTCGATTAGCGATGATACTCCCACATATATAATCCTTACCAATAAGCTTAATCGACCGCCCCCAAACTTTCAGGAATTTCAATTGCCAAGATCAAGATACAGTCATTAACGATGCCAGGGCCCTAAGCCAGCTGATCTCTACTGGCACATCAACATCTCAGCCGTAGTCACTTATTTCACAGATATCCTCCAAAAGTTACGGGATCAGCATTTCCCCCTTACCACGAGAAGGGTCGGGGGGGAGGCTGTACTTGCTGGGTATCCTAAGGCGCTACTGGTGCAGATAAAAGATAGGGATTGCAGATGGAAAGCCTACAAGGCATCCCCCACCCCACAACTCGGGGACGCCTATAGGCTGCTGCGCAACTCCCGTAAACAGGCAGTCAAATCCTTAACATGCTCATTATCTGAAACAACAAAATGGCTCCCTTGGAAATCCTCACAGTTTCTGGGCCTCCATTGGTTCCTTCTTAAACCTTGAGAGTAACAAATAAATAACCCAGCTCAAAACCCTCTCGGGTTCCATCTCTGATCCCTCTGGGATTGCAGACTCATTCAATACTATGTTCACTGATCTAACTGCCTATCTTAATAAACTCCCTTCTCAACATCCTGCTAGTCGAAATAGCAGCCCAAATCCCCCTCAGTCTTCTACTAGTGCAGCCTTCCCACCTTTCTGTTTCAAGGCCATCAGCCAGAGTCACTAGCAAACTCCTGAAGACTGCCAACCAGAGGAAGCTCTGGCAGCAATGGCTTATACCCCACTTTTTTTTTTTTTTTTAAACTCCTCTCCCCCGTCATTGTCAACCCCCTTAATTTTATTTTCAACCTTGCCCTCTTCTCCTCCACTGTGCCTGACTCCTGGAACCATGCACTTGTTGTTCCCATCCTCACAGCTGGTGATCCCCTAGCTCCAGAAAATTATAGGCCCATCTCTCTCCTCCTGCACCTGAGCAAACTACTAGAAAAAAACATTCACTACCAATTAACTGTACACCTGGTAAAAATACAGTCTTCTTTGTCCCCTCCATCATGGTTTCCTCAAATACCACAGCACTTCCTCTGTTCTGGCCACTTTCTGAGACCACATGCTTAGAAATATGGATAAGGGCAAGGCTATAGGTGCGGCATTTGTTGATCTATCTAAGGCCTTTGACGTTGAAGACCACCACCTTCTCCACTCCACTCTGTGCCGCTTTGGATGCTCACCTGACACTATGTCCTGGTTCCACAGTTCTCTCTCTGACAGGCGCAGACGGTCCTCATTGGCAAAGATCAGTCTTCCACTCTACCGATTTCACACTGGAGTTCCCAAGGGCTCCATACTTGGCCTTCTGTTTTTTTTTTTCCACGTTTATTAATGCGGATGGCAGATGGCCTCACCTGTAAATCACCCCTTTATGCTGATTAGATTTAGTCATATGTTAGTCATATACCATTGTGACAGATTGCTTGAATCCATCTCATGTACTCTGTCTTCCAACTATAGTGCTGCTCACAATTGGTTCCTCTCCACTAAATTACTAGTAAATGAAAAGAAAACAAAACCCGTGCTCTTTGGCTCCAAACCGTTCCTGACCAAGGCCGCCAGATCCAGCTTGTTCCTCCTTGTAACCACCCCAGAAGGTTCCCCCCCTCAAAAGTCCTCTCTTTTAAATACCTAGGCGTCACACTCAGTCCCTCCCTTACTTTCGTGGAACACATCAACAACAATGTGTGGAAAATCCACCAAAAGCTCGGTGCTGCACATAGACTAAAGCAACTTCTATCCATTGAAACCCGCCTTGCTATTGCACATGGTAACCTTCTGCCCCTACTAGACTGCTGCTCTTCTGTCTACTCCTCCATGTCCACTTCCCGACGCTCCTGTTTAAACACTACATATAATTCCATATGACGCTTTGTGCTTCAATCCCCATACTCCACTCACCACTGTGTTCTCTACCAGTCCCTCTGGTGGCTTCCATTACAGGGTCGATTTGACTACGCCATGGGCTGTCTAATTGACAACTCCCTCAGGAACCACCTGCTATCCCCATACTCTTCTCTACTCTTAGACAGGGTGACTCCTAGGAATCTCGGGGAAAACCTCTGTCCCTCCTCTTGAGGTTCCACAAATCTGTTCTGTCATGGGCAGTAGAGCCTTCCCCGTTTCTGCCGCCTCCCTTTGGAACAAACTGCCTTTGTCCATCTGCTCATCTGCCTCTCACCTGTCCTTTAAAACTAGCCTACGTGCCTAGCTACAAACTGAATCCACTTGTAGCTGTTCCCTGGTCAACGATCGGGGAAAGTAATCCACCTAGGCTCTAGGTCCAGTTGCGCTGTCTGCTTCAGGGGTAGTGATGCCCTGTGGGTCCTCTCTCTCCCCTACTACCCTTGACTTTCTCACTGCTGTCTCTCCTTTACACATCCTACCATGCATCAAAGCATTTCTTTGTTTTCTGCTCTCCTACTATAACCTGAGCTCCTAACAGTACTTGCAGAACAATTGCCTGAATTTCTGTTACTGTCAAATGTACCTCACTGTCCGCTGAATGTCTCCCGTACAGTATATCAAGCATCTTATTTAGGCAGCAAGTTACCACTGTCTTTATCTACATTGCTAATTACTAGTGCCCGTAAATTTTTCTGTTTGTGTTATATGCTTTATGCTATTTTATTTTGTACTGCATGTCTTGCTACATGTCCTCATGTATCCTTATGCTATACTGCATTACTGCTGTTTTATGTTTGTTGTATGCTGCATTTTGTGGCCTGGGTCGTGACTGAAAACAGTCCATTGGATCAGTGCACTTACCTGGTTAGCAAAGACATAAATAAGTTTAACACAATTCATGACAAAAACTACAGCTAGAATGTGAATATGTAACGTATTTTTTTTTTTTTGTTTTGAAATTGTAATTTTATTGTTTTTCCTTTTGTGTTCTTAAAAACACAGTTTACATTCAAATTATCACTTTTATAATGGGTTATAAATAGCTCCTGACTTAAAATTAATTTAGACATAAAAACAGTGTAGTGTCCCTTATTTCCATTAAGTTAAAGGCAATATAGCCCCAAATAATATTTTATCAATCTCAGTACTACACTTAAACATAAATGTACACATTAAATAACCCATCAACTTTAGACAGGTCTATACATATAAAGAACTTGTCAACTAAAAAGACCAACAGTGATGCAACATTTCCTCAGCACTTTTCTATCCCCATCAGCATTGACCAGGGGACACCTACAATACAGGGTTGGTGCTTTGGCTTGTAGAAACTTTGTAAGGCTAACTAGAACCCTCAATTATGAGGGACTGAATTGGGATTTAAGGATCTAGGGATTCTCTGGCTAATAGCTCTATTATACAGATTCCCTCTTGTGCACTGAGGAATTCCACATAGTGCAACCATCTGGCTTTATGTCGGTCCTGTTGGAGGAGTAGGTTAGCAGTCAGTTGTTCCATTCCCTTGATCTGCTTGCAGCCTGCCAGCCAGTGTACTTGTGTGGGAGATTTATCAGTTAGCCACAGCTTGGTTATGACTTTGTGGGATGCAGCAATTAATATAGGAAATAAATACTGAGCCGTGGGACCTTTCAGCCTGGTGGGGGTTCTCCCAATATCGGATGGCGGGGATCCTCAGGAACCTGGATCTGCAGAGTGGAGGCGATATCTTGGGCTATTGAGCTCCAGTAGCTTTTTAACTTTGGACGGACCCCCCAAATATGCTCGTGGGTCCCTTTTTGGCCACAATTTCTCCAGTATGTCTCCGAATTGTAGCTCCCAAAATGTTTTGTGATTGCTGGAGTTCTGAAGTACCTGGTTAACATCTGCAAGCAGAATTCTCTCCAAAGAGGAGAGGCCGTAGTTCTCTGTGCTAGTCTCCAGACCATATTCCGGTTTACTTCATTTTCTTCTAAATTAAGTTCTTTCCCATCTTCACTGGATGGGCTCTCTGTGTGAAACCAGATTTTCTCTATTCATTTTGTAAGTATTGGAAACTAGGTGGGATTTCAAAACTTACAGGTCAGTGCCTGAGCCTGATGCAGATCCAGATCCACATTGCAGTTTGTTTTTCTTTTCATTGTGTATGTGTGTGTGAGTGATTTTAATGGGGTCACCACTAGGAACAGTATTGAAACAGTGTCTGCCCTGGTGAAAATGTTGGCATTTTGAAGCGATCCTAGTCAGAAGATCCTTCAGTGTCAGTCGTAAGAAGGAACCAAAGCTGAAATTGAAAGAATCCAGTGGTTAGCAAGCTTTTACTTACAGCCTTGGTAAGTCACAGTGTCATGTCATGTTTTTGCTGAGAGAGAGCTTGCTGTACCCTCTGACAATCGTTCTGGTGAAAAACAATTTTGAGGATTCTTATTCTGCTTGGTTTGACTGCCAGTGGTGATTTGTTGTGGATCTGGGCTGCTGGGCTGGGCTTGGATGGGCATGTCTGGCATTGCTCTGCTCATATTGTGTTCTGTTGCTTGAGGGGGAAGGGGGGATGTCTGTGGCTTTTGTGGGGCTGGGCAGGGCTAGCATGTCTGTGTGTGTGTGTGTGTGTTTTTTTTTTTTTTTCTTTTGGATTGGATTGCTGTTTGAACACACCAGTGTTCTCTGGTAAGTAAAGTGTCAGTAGTTACTGTTCTTCCGAGGCTGTGTGTGGGCATGGGGGGATCGAAAGTGTGCTGTTGTGATCTGCTCTGTTGTATCTATATTGTAAATGTTTTTTTAATTGCCCTGAATTTTGTCATTTTTCTTTGTGAGTCAAAAGCATGTGGTGACATGAGTGCGGACTAGTGTAAACCACTGCTGGCTAGTGCAATCTTGGACTGACTTGTCCTGCTGGCTAGTGCAAAAAAAAAAAAAGTTAAGGTCAACCCGTGATAGCAGTCACCCTGTGATAAGGTAAATTCCTGTCTCAATTGGGGGTAACTTTTCAGCAAGCCATTGTCATACATCTGAGAAAAGGTTCTTGAGTCCAGACCCGCCCATTTCCTAAAAAATAGTTCTCTCTTCCTGGAATAAACTCTACCGATTTTATTATTTGTCCTTGCAGTTGCATCTCCCCCAAAGCTCAAGATCTTTCAGTGCCATATGCCATACCTTAGCCGTATTTTTAAACCATGGTGTAGGGAGGGTTACCTCCAACCTTGTATTCAGGCCCCCAGACATAATTGGGTCCCATTGGTCCAGGTGCAGGGCCTCTATCTCCATAGTTGCCCAGCTGGGTTTGTTTGGGGCAGTATATTATGTGGCTAGATGTTGCAACTGTGCTGCTTTATAGTAACCTTTTAGATCTGGTACTCCCAATCCCCCTTTCCCCTTGTCTAACTTTAGTAGGGCACATCTCAGCCATGGCTTTTTCCCTGCCCATATAAACCTTTGAAGTATTTTATGGCTCTTATCCCAGAACTCCTTTGGACTTGCAGGAATGGAGTCAAATTGAAATAGCATTCTAGGCAAGACATTCATTCTACTAGTTTCTGCCCTACCTGAGATAGTGAGTGGTAACACAGCCCATCTCTCAGTCTTTCCTTATATCTTTAAGCAGTTTTCGGTGGTTGATCTGATATGAATTCGATCGAGGGGGATCTGGATGCCCAAGTCTCTGAAACTGCCCGCCACCCATTTTAGGTTAGTTAATGATCTGACTCGTGGTGGGATAATCCCTCCTACAGCCATGATCTCTGACTTGGCATCGTTGATCTTGAACCCTGAGACATACCCATATTCCTCCAATAGTGTCATGGCCTTCGGGAGGGGAGACCTCTGGATCGCTTAAGTAGAGGAGGGTGTCATCAGCATAGAGTGAGATTTCGATTATGGACCGAGCCAATCTCTATACCGTTAATGGCTGGAGAGCGAAACGCTTCTGTCAGGGGTTCCACACTCAGTGTAAAAAGAAGCAGAGAGAGCGGGCATCCCTGTCTGGTTCCTCGCTCGATGATAAAGGGTCTGGAGAGAGTTCCGTTTTACTCTCACCTGGGCTTGCGGTCTGGTGTACAATGCCTTCATCCAGGCTCGGAATTTGGGGCTAAAATTGAATTTCTCCAATACTGCTGTTAAGAAAGACCACTCCACGCGGTCAAACGCCTTTTCCGTGTGTAGTGTGACTATAACTGCTGATGTGTCCCTCAGATGTCTTGGGGTCAATGACATTACCGTGAGCAGTCTCTTGACATTGTCGTGGAGTCATCTTTCAGGCATGAAACCTGCCTGATCGGGGTGGATCAACTTAGTGACCACCACCTGGAGACGGCTAGCTATTGTAACGGCAAAAATTTTAACATTCACATTTAAAAGTGAGATGGGTCAGTGACTACTACATAATGTCTCATCTTTGCCTGTTTTAGGTATTACAGATATTAAAGCTTTGGCCCAGGAGTCTGGGGATTCCTGGGGCTCATGTGCCAGATTACAGACCCGGAGAAGAGTTGGGGACAGTTCTGCGTGGAATTTTTTATAGTGTTCACTGATGAAACCATTGGGCCCTGGGGATTTATTGTGCTTTAAAGTTTTTATGGCTGACGCTAGTTCTTCATGGGTGAAGGGGAGATCTAACAGCTGTTCTTGCAGGGTGGTATGGTTGGAGAGCCGTAAGGACCCCAAAAACTCTTGTACCTTCTGCTCTTGATCCATGTGTACTTCTTATAGGAATAAAGGGCTTCATAAAACCCTTGGAAACACTTTGCTATGCTCTGGGGCTTATTTTTCTGTTTTCCAGGTATACTGGGATGTTTAATTCCTGGGACATGCCTTTCCGCCATCTGTTTGTGGAGTCTGAAGGCAAGTAACCTACCCACCTTATTTCCTCCTTCATAATATCTCTGTGCTACGAACCTAAGAGCATTCTTGGTTTGTACTGTTGGACTTTTTTGTAATGCCTCTTTGGCCTTCTTAAGTTCTACCTGTACCTCCCCCCCGTTCCCCTCTTTTGTGTTTTATTTCAAGTTATTTTATTTGTTGCTCTAGAAGATCGTGTTGCTTTTTAAGAGCCTTTTTCTTATATACAGCAAATGCAGTGGCCTCCCCCCCCCTCACCATCGCCTTCATACTGTCCCATAAATATTTAATCTTGGAGGTCATACCATAATTTTCTTGAAAACAGCGGGTTGTTATTCCTTTTATTTTAAGGACAAAACTTGGATCCTTCAGCAGCCCTGCGCTTAAGCGACAGACTGACTGTTTGTTTATTTATTCACCGGACCCAGGTCTAATGTTAGGGCTATTTTTGCATGATCTGAGACACAGATCGGGCTGATCTCCTGATCAACTGTGTGCATCCATACTTCCTGCATATCAAATCTGACAATTCGGGAATAAGCATCTTGGGGTTGGGGGGGGGGATAAAATCTTTGCTAGTCGGGAACGTCTCCCGCCATACATCTACCATACCCACCTCCCTTCTCAAATGCATCAGCACTTTGGAGCCTTTCCCTCTGCTATTTGGCTTTTTCTGGAATGGTCTAATTGGGCAGTTTCGACACAGTTTCAGCCTCCCCGGCAATTATTTGACCTTCCCCAGTGTGGCTACATATGTAAATACTTGACGTAGAAACTGCGGAACATGGGGTGGGGGCGTACACATTCATCACGTGAATGATTCTCCTGCTGTGATCCCTGAAATAGCTGCTATGCGCCCCTGAGCATCTGTAAATGTATTGAGATTTTTAAACCCAAGACCTTTTCTCACCAGTATGGCTACACCAGCCTTTTTAGCTGTGGGGTGTGATGAGGCTACCACGTCCCCCACCCACAAGCGTTGCAGCTTTGAGTGTTCATGGGGGGAGAGGTGGGTCTCCTGCAGTAAGCCTATGTCACAGTGAGACTGGGCCAGATCCCTCAAAATTGCAAATTGTTTTGTAGGGGTGTTAAGTCCCTTCACATTTAGGGACTATATTCGTAGTGATCTCATTTGATCAATTGTAAAAGGCTAACTGTCCCTTCATAGCTTCCATCCCACTGGCCATTCTTCCGACTTGGTTTCCTTTGTCAAATTATCATGCCCGTTACCTCATTAAGCCATGCTTGCATCCTACTTTGTTGCTGCGCCCCAAATTCCCAAGAAGTGTCCTTTATCTTCAACCCACCCCCCCCATGTCACAACTTTAACAATAAACTCAAACTGTGTGCGAAACTAATCATCTGTGTGCCTCCTCACCATGAGTGAATCCCTGTATTAAGACCTTCCGCAGAAGGATAATCCTTCTGACCTGGAGCACGAGCCAAGCAGTCCAGCTCCTCATCACTATAGCTTTCCCTAAAAGGCTGGGTGACAGTGTATGGTTCCCTGGGGTGGACAGCAGTAAATTGGAACTCTTTCCCCCCCCCCCCCAAGACACCTGTAAAATTATAGGTTGAATTTGGAGAGCTAGTTGGCCCTGCTGCCCTAATTTCTGGCGATCAGTGGCTATATGGGAAAGGCGAGGAATCCCAACAAGGTATCACCCAGGGATCCCCTCCTGTACCCCATCTGCAGATATCATCTGGTCTCCCTACGCCCCCCCCCCCCTTAAAACAATATTTACTGGTTTTCGTATCAGTGGTACTTCTGAGATTTACACTGGGAACCTCAAACTCGTCCAACTAGGAATTAGTGCTAAACCTGACCAGCATAAAGTACTCTCCCTCATATTTCCTCTAAGCCTCAACAATCCAGGGCCCAAAGTATCGATGGCAGCAACAGCTCTAAACAAATGTCTCCAGTAGGGTCCCTCCATGCAGCCTTGGGGTCTTACGGGAATCCCAGGTGAAAATAAAATCTCTGCTGTTACCTCCCTCCCTCGTTAACCCTCAGATTCTATGCTCCCGTGCCTACAGAAGTTTGCGGTGTTTTCCTCCTTCACACCGTGTGGCGCATTTTGGAATTGAAAGGTCACAGCTGTCCGAACATACTAGTGCACAGTGTTTTAGTGGGCCCAAGCATGTCTCCCCTTCAAACCCTCCAGCCAAATGCCATCGCTGTTAATGTACTACGATTATATGCGTTCAGCATATAAATAGACCCTTCAGATTTTCAGCGTATTTTAAACCAGAATGAAACCTAAAGGAAAAGAAAAGTTCTCAGTCTATTCCACTGACTATCAAAGCTGATCAGTTCTGTAAAATAGAATACAGGAAATATCTCTCTTCTCGGCCTTTCCCACCTCACTAGGCTGCTCTCCTCGAACTAAAGTCTCGCCAGTAAAGAAATTCAAGTGTGTGCTTGCTTGTGTAGTCTCTTGCTGAGGGAAACCAAATCTTGGCGGAGTTGTTCGTCTGGTTCAGCTGCCCCGCGTCGCACTGATCTGTCCTTTTTTCCCCTGCAGTGGCCCACTGGAGTTGAAGCAAGGTCTGTTAGGTCAGGTTCTGTTAGTAGTCTGGAAGTATTATCCTCATCTTAGCGAGTGGTTTACTTGCTTGTGGGAGAGAATCATAGAGTTTACTTCCATCCTCCCAGTGAATCAGAATTTTGCCGGGTATCTGTTGGGCTTTGACTTGTTTGTCTCTCGGATGTTTGATTACTGACAGGACTTTTTTACACTTTTGCATCGTGGAGGGCGGAAAGTCCTGGTCTACATATACTATTTCCCATTGATGTTTAAATAGCTCTAGGCCCAGACCTTCCGTATACACCATTTCTTTTACTGGGTATCTATTAAATTTCACCAGTATGGATCTTGGTGGGGCATCGCTTTTAGGTCATGGGCTCAAGACCCTGTGAACTCGCTCCATGTCCAGTGGCTCAGTCTCGGAAATGGCAAGTTCTTGTTGGAACCAGGAGTGAATTAATTCAGCATGGTTATCGTGCTCTGTGCCCTCCAGGAAGTCAAATTCTGATTATTTTTCCTTCTGCCTCTAGACTCTGCATCCTCCGCTCTGAGCGTTGACTCTCATTCCCTTTTTGCCAGGTATACCACCACCCAACTTAGTTTCACAGCATCTTCGCGTAGACTGTCCATATTGGTCTCCAAGTCTGTAGTACGCCATTCTAACTTTATGAGATCTTGTTTAATATCTTTTTACATTGGTGTCAATTCTTTGTAGCATCTTCAGTATATGTGCAGTGGCTCTCCCGTCTAGAGAGCTGGTACAGGAAACTGTCATCCTCCTTGCCACCTGAGCCCACTGCTGATTTGGAGGCTCTTGATAAGGATGGACTGGGGCTACAGTCTGCTCGATCGCCGTTGGCATGGTGGTCGAGCTTAAGCGGCCATACCAGTCGGTGATGTCACTGGAACATGTAACGTGTCTGTCGTACAGATTCAAAGAAGTTACATGATTTGGAGCTTTAATATAGACAGTAATGCATGGCAGTGTGCATTGGGCTATATCTACACGTGCCCCAGGTGTGTTGTGGGGCAGACGGGCAAAAGCCGTGTGTCTTTAGCCACCCAAGAAGTGTCGATGTAGCCCGATGCACACTGAAATGTTATTGTGCTTATAAATGGCATTTATAATATGTTTAGCAATTTAAATAATTGTTAAAATATGTAGAAATGTAAAGGTTTGCATGTATTATTTGTTAACTTTTTTTTTTTTTTATTCTGTCCGGCTCCCTAAACCTCCATTCAGAGGTCAGTCTTGCCCTGCCTACCACCCCATGCCCAGGCATAACCCCCGGGCTGAGTTGCTGAGCTGCTCCCCAGGACACTGTTAGCAAGCCCAGGCTTTACCCCAAAAAAAATCCCAGACTGACATTGATGGCAGTGGAGACAGCAACGAGAGTAAGAGCATCATGCCCTGGGGAGGCGGCTTTTTTTTTTTCTCCCTTCCACGAATGCTGGATCCCTGGGGATGTGCAGTGATGTCCAGCGTCTGCTCGCCCCACTAAGTAATGGCACCGGACGCAGCGGTACCCCCAGCCTCCACCAGGGGTCTGTCAAGTGCCAGGCACCCCCCAGCCGCCCATCACTTCCAAGTCAGTCACCGAACACAGGATGTCTGCACCGCGGGACACCATATGTCACACTGCCGGGCAGGCCAGCCGTTATTCATTATCCTAATGTGGTTCCTATACTTATAGTTCTAGTACTAGTTTGTTGCTTTACTGAACAGCCCCCCCAAAAACATGCTCCTCCTTCAGTTGTGTAGCACACAGAGGAGAGAGACTAAATATTTAGCAGGGTAGGTTTTTTTTTTTGTTTGTTGTTTGTTTTTGTTTAATGTTTAGAAACAAAAAGGGTGTTCAGTTCTGGAGGACAGTGATAGACAGCAGTAGTGCTCAAGAAAGTGAAAGTGCAGTCATGCTTGGATCATTCACGGGGGAATGCAATGTTTGCGTTTACTTCAGTGAGAACTGTTTTCAGTCAATATATCCATTTTGTTATTTCTGAGAAAGGGGGTTGCTTTTGAGCAGTATGAACAATATCCATAACAGACTGCTTAGTGAGGGCATTACAGACTGGTTAGCGAGGGAATACATATGGCTGTCAAACCATTTTTTTTTTTTTTTGAGTTGATTAGCGTGGAGCTGAATTCCAGGATAACCATGTATCAAGTAAAATAAGTGCAGTGATATGTTTTAGCCAGTCAATATTAGTTTCCTTTGCCATTTTATAATTAAAGCTAGCACTCTGAGAATCTGACCTTAAGTCCTTCATAAGGGGTAGTGAGGGGTTATAACCAGCATCATGAATCCCTGGTTAAGTGAGTATTGGCAACGTATTTTGTAGCAAAAGAGGGGTTTGGCCATTTGAAATTTTGCCAATACCCAGGATGTCAGCAGTGTACTTGGAGATGACCACATTCATTCAACTGACTTGTTCAAAGTCACATATGCATATGCATTGTTTTACTTTAAAAACGGCAACTGACACACACATCAGCTTCTCGGAATTGGCTGCAAACTAATCTGGAATGCTCATATCCAGCTGAAACTTGCAGACCACATGTGAAGAACTGCAGGCAAACCCTTAACCACTTGACTGGCATATATAGAGACTGATCGTATCAACTATAACAGTTCAGCCATAACCCAATTGGTAGTGCAGCCACCCACAGCTAGCATGCTACATATTCGAAATAAGGTGGACACCTACATAAAAACAGAATTTACTGGCAGAGAAGGACCGCTTGGCCCACCTAGTCTGCCCGTTTTTCCCTGCCTGTCGTATCCCTGCAGATCCTACATGATCTCCGGCCCATTTACCTCCCGCCTCCCTTTTACCTAAGATTCCCTTATGCCTTTCCCATACATTCTTGAACCCCACCACTGCTGCTTGAAGACTGTTCCAGGAATCCACCACTCTTTCTGTGAAGTACTTCCTTGCATCTCTCCTGAATCTAACCCTTCCAGCTTCTTGTCATGCCCCCTCCTTATCTTTGAGCACTTTTCTCCCCTGAAAAATACTTCCCTCTTGTTTTTTGTTTAACCCGTGAGGTATTTAAAGGCCTTTATTGTATCCCCCTTTCTCCTCTCTTTCAGGATGTACATATTTAGGTATTTTATCTCTCCTTGTAGGATTTGTGATGCAGACTTTGCACTATTTTAGTTGCTCCCCTCTGGACTGCTTCCACTCTTTGTTGTTTCTGAGATGTGGTCTCCAGAACTGGACACAGTACTCTAGGTGGGATCTTGCCAGCAATCTATACAGAGGTAACTGCACCTCCCTCTTTCAGCTGGTGATACCTCTCCCTATGCACCCCAGCATTCCACTTGCCCTCCCAACTGCCTTGTGGCCACGTTTATGTCATCCGATATCACCCCCTGGTCTCTTTCCTGGTTGGTGGTCATTAGTACCCCCCTTTATACTCTGCCCTGGGTTTCTGTGCCCCAAGTACATTTTGCACCGTTTTGCAGCTGCCATAACCTTGACCACTCCGTGAGTTTTCTCAAGTCGCTGCTCCTCATTTCCACTCCCCTGCAGTGTCCACCCTATTGCAGAGTTTGGTGTTATTCACCAAGAGGCAAACTTTCCCTTACAGCTTCTCTGCACTGTCACTTATAATGACATTAAAGAACTAGTGTAGAGCTTACTAGCAGACTAGATGGACTTAGTGGTTCTCACCTGTCGACAATTTCTATGTTTCTATGAACAGTCACAGCACTGATCCCAAAGACATCCCACTGGTCACCCTCCCTTCCTTGGAGTGAATTCCGTTTGCCACCACCTTCTGCCGACTATCCCTTGACACATTTTTTTTTTTTTTTAACCCAGTTTACCACCTTTGGACCCTATTCTAAGCTACCTAGCTCGCTTACTAGTCTCCTGTGTGGAACGGTGTTGAATGCCTTACTGAAATCTAGGTAGGCTATGTCCACTGCTCCACACTGATCTAGTTCCATGGTCACCCAGTTAAAGAACTCTTAGACTTGTTTGACATGACCTCCTACCTGTGAATCCATGCTGCTTGAGGTCTTGTAATCCACTGGATTCACGATATTCCGCAGTGCTTTCTTTTAACAGTAATTCCCTTAACTTTCCCACCACCGAACTCTGGCTGACTGGCCTATAATTGCCAGCCGGTTCCCTGCTGCCACGTTTGTGTCCTGAATTTCTCGGAAGAATCTTGAAATTCCCTCTCTTGTCCTGAATTTTTACCTGGTCACAAGAGAAAGGCGTAGGAGTTTATAATGTGTGTCTTGAATTTGTTTTGCCAAGACAAATTTCAGGACTTGTCTTGAATTTAGTGAGTTTGTAAGGTGATCACCTTAATATTGAAGTATGCTAATACCTTAAAACTGGACATTTAGCTGGCCCGTCGGTGCAGTGGTATCACTACCACTCACATCGCAGGCAGCCCAAGTTGGGGAACGAGCTTGGGGTCATTGGAGGCCGTCCTGGGGGTGGATTGAGTGTCCCACAGTGATGCTTTCCTCCTCTGGGGAGGGAAGGTTCCATCCTCTTCTGTGATACTGCCTTCTGGGTGACCACAGGTGGTAGTGTGGCTGTTAGGCTGAGGGAAGGATGGGATTGTCGCTGACATTGCCAGCAGACACGTGCATGGGCGTGTGAGGGCCTGCATTGATGTCCACGCAGGCGACATCCCAAGGGGGTATAGGAGGAACAAGGAAAGACTGGCCCCAATGTCTGTGATGGCAGCGGTATATCCCAGGTTTCCACCTCCCTAAGTGCATGGCACAACCTGACGAGATGGAAAAATTAGGGTGTAAATTTCGCCCCCCCCCCGACCTGCCTGTGGGGTATATCCAAGGCTTAATGGAAGTAGATAACCGTGTCTGGGGGGCCAAGGCATTGAGAGGTGGCTGGCAGGTGTGGAGGCATAGGAAGGGGCTGGAGAGGAAGGGGGCAGAAAAGGAAATTTGCCGAAGAGGGGAAAAAAGGAAGAAAATGGACATTTAAAGACACAACATCAAAAAACACTGTTAGTGTGCTAAACAAGTAAACATTTTATAGGTAGAATGACATTTCTAGAAGGGGGATCTTTTTCTTTCACTGTACTTCCTGATGTTTTAAGCCCTCAGTGAACCAGTTGCTACATTAGCATAGTATGTCATAACCCCCCATCATGTCTTATTCCTTACAGTACCTCCCAAAAAAAACACTCTTGCAAGTTACTGTTTATCACATGATAGTGTGTTGTATGGTAATGCTGCCAAGACCACTCTTAGGTGCTGGCCTGGTGGCGCAGTGGGTTGAGGAAGCTGGACGCCACGCCGGTGACCTGGGTTTGGGAATGGACTTGGGTCAGTGGGGAGGAAGGGGATCAAGTGTCCAGAGGACTGCTCTCCCCTCCCGGGGTGGGCACCGGCATATGCCTCGCTCCATTGCAAATCCTGGTGGAGACCAGGAGCCCTACAAGGTGGCAAGGCTAGACGCTACATCGGGGGCAGAGTGGTGGCGGTTGACTGCACAAAAGGTGCGCTGCTGACATTGCACATCTGCGCTCCGAGGGAAACAACCAAAGAGAAAATCCCCCCCCCCCCCGGACTAGGGAGGCAGCGAGGGCTCCAGTGGACTGCGCCCACATCCTCAGTGCCGTGCCACCTCCCCAACAGCTGCCTGGACCCCTCACTGGACAGACCCTTTTAATTACAGAACAGGCCACCAGGCAGGAGAGGGCGGGCCTTCCCTCTGGGGTGATCCGGGGGGCTGTGAAGTTCGGTTGGGGGAACTGGAGAGGAAGCAGGCTTCAGGCAGGGGAGTAGAGGCGTTGTCAGAATAGGCATCTTTGAGAGATGCTCTGATCTCAGGGGAGCAATAAGGAAAGTTCACAAAAACAAACAAAAAAACACTCTTAAGGTTGTAAGAGTGGTGTCTCATGCATTTTTAGGGTACGAGTATCACAAACCAAAGGTGAGCTGTTCTGGTACCCTAAGAATGGAAGTCTTACCCCTTTTATAACCGTAAGAGGGTTTTGATTCTGGTATTAGTACATTACTGATCAATCGATTTTATAGTAAGTTTAAAAACCAAAAAAAAAAATCCAGAAGTGCCTGTTTCCACGCCAGCTATGCTTGAAACACTCTTCAGAGAATGAGTGTTTCACGCGTAGAGGAAAGGAGCGCTTCAGTTGACTGGGAGTGCTCCCTCAATTTGTAATGCAGTATATTTAAACAAAAAAAAAAGTGTACTGAGTTTTAGCTTGGTGATCAAAGGCTTTCATACTAAATACCGTCGCCTTAAATACGAGTAATGTTAGTGCCGGTTTTATATGTACATTGGACACTAAGTAAGTTTAGCCCTTCTTGCTATATATTGTTTATATAAAAAAAAATGGTTTTATTACATGTTCCCTGATTGCAGAATCAGATTTCTTGTTTTTTGTGAGTACCACCAAGCCTCTTTACTGACAAGAGGTGTGGCCATGCATGTGTAATTAGGCTTGGAGGGAAGAGAAGAACTTAATCTGATCACACAATTAAGGCAAGTGTCAATAATTAGTTTCTATAACACAGATATTTTGCAGGGATAAAGCATAGCAAAACACTACATAAAACAGGGGGTAATGCTATCTGTTTTCAGAAACGTGTAACTGTAGACTGCTAACTACGTTTTTAAGTCTGTGGCCCAGAAGACAACAAGAATAAAACTAATTTTTTTTTTTTTTAAGGTTTGCTAATCAATCTGTGCCATATGCTATGCATTTTCGGAGCTGATGAGCACTTTCATGCATAAAACTGCTAATCCGTTTTGTTGACTTAATACCCTGTTTTGCCAGAACAAACAGCTACTCTTAATTTGCTAAATAATGGTTGACATATGTGGAAATAATGTATTCTTATGGACATAAATGAAAATGTTTATGTACGTCTGCCTGCAGATCTAGATGATGGGATTCATGAGCCTCAGTTATACCCACCCCAATTGTATAAATCTGTTTACCCAGGATAACAGCTGAGTTTCAACATTTTGGGTTTAGTGGAGTCCTGCTGCTTCCACCTAGTTTTACAAGTTTGTCATCTGAACCAGACTGAGGTCAAGTGACTTGTTCAAGGTCACACAGTAAGCCAATGGCAGTGATTGGATTTCAGCCTCTTATCTCCTGGTTCACATGCACCGATCTCCTGGTTTCCTTGTTCACGTGCATTAACTGCTGACTGCTAGAGAGGGTTTCCTCTTCAAACTCATGGCACTCTGTAGTCTCGGAGTGAGCACAGGGAATAGGTGGACCTTTATTATGTGAAAAGTAGAAATTGAGAGACTGTGGTAATGAACTATGGACGCATGTGGTGTTTACTGAGGCATTGCCTGCAACCAGTTAGCAGAGCTTCTGTTAACTATAGTGTGTGTTTCAGGTCATGTGAAATTAGCTTTAGACTCTTGGCGAGAGGAAAAGGATGTGCAAAGATGCACCATGTTTTTCAACTTAAAAAAATAAAAAATTTATGGACCTTTATTGTCATCCCATACAAATAAGTTATCTTATTAGAATGGACTCGTAAAGATTTGTGTGGGGTCCCATGATGCACATGTGGCTTAAATTTTCAGAGCAGACGTTCCGTGTGATCTAGTGCTTGGTTCTGCAATTCAGTTACTTTTGTAAGCTCGGCTCACTCTGCATTTTTAGCCTACCTCATCCATGAGTGAACAAGTTTTCCCGTGCTTTGGTGCCATTTTAAGATTGTAAATACATGTTCGCGTCAGGCAGTCAGGGATAATACTGGGTCGCTGCTGAAACTAATGAATGCTAATAAATATTGAAACTGGTTACTGTGTGGCATAATGACATCCTGGTACCATATAACTTTTCAATTGATATGTGGATGGCTGCATGCACTTGCTTTCAAAGGGGTATAAAAGTCAGCTACAAGCTGACCGTTTCCCTTTTAAGGGTGGTGGGATCCTTCTACATATTTATTAGTTTTAAGTTGATTAGCCACACTTAGTGGGTCGGCTTTATGCTGTCTTGAAGTACCAGTGCAGGGACTCCGTGTGTGTTCTGCAGATTTGGATAGCGCACTTGAAGGAGGCCTGTGAAGAAAAGCAGTGGTTTAGGTATGCATTGATGTCCTACAAACTGTCTATGGCACCCTGGAAATGTCGGTGTTGCTTTAAGACCCCCACAGTTCAGGTGAAGTAGATGTGAGAGAAACATAGAAGTTGACGGCAGATAAGGACTGCAAGGCCCATCCAGTCTGCTCATTTTTACTACCCTATGAATGTGCCATAGGCCTTTACTCTAACTGCCCATCTACTCATACTCGTCTGTATTGCTCCCTTATGCCTATCCCATGCCTGTTTGAAGCCCTGCACTGTATTCCTGTCCACCACCTCCTGAGGTAGGCCATTCCATGCATCCACCACCTTTTCTGTGAAAAAGAATGTCCTCATATTACCCCTTAATCAGCCACCCTTTACTCTCATGATGTGTCCTCTTGTAGGACGGTAGGTGCTGGAGATCAGGTACACATTTTTTTGGAGCTGCTCAATTTTGACACTGTACTGGGGAGCAGTAGCTCATATCTTGGAGGGAATGTTTACTTGCTCTGGCCTGCGTACCCTTCTGTCACCGTTACTATCTGTAGTTGACCTACTGTGCATGTTAGAGGGAGAAAGCTAAAGTTGCTTTTTATTTTACTCACCAGAGCGATGAGGGCGGTCACTGTGCTTTAACTGTAGCCTCACCCGCCCACAATAGCTCAATGGTCTGCAATTGTAGACACTTCGTACAGCCTGGAAAAGCAGACCTATTTTGTAAACCATCTCCTGGGGTTTGAGGAGACCTGGAAAAGATGGACTTTGTACAAACTGGACACTGACACAGAATTCATACCATGGTTGATTTTATTTTATTCATACTAACATACCAGCAGAATAGGCCTAACGGTCTTTCGTGTCTGCTCGTTTGGTCAGTCCCCAACCTGGGTGCTGACTTTGCTGTCCCCCTCACCTTTTCTGGCTTCTTCCTTCCCAATTCCGGATATTCTTGCTGCATTAGATTTTGCTTCCAGAACCCTTCCCCTGTACCTGTCCCACCCCCTCTTGAACCCCTCCACTGTCTCTGCCTCCACCAGCCCCCTAGGCAGTGCATTCCATGGCTCCACCACCCTCTCAGTGAAGTAGCACCTCCTCCTTTCTCCCCTGAATCTTCCCCCCTCCAGCTTCCAGCCATGCCCTCTAGTGGCCCCTTCCTCCTTCCTTCGAAGCACCCCGACTGTTCCTCCCCTATTTACCCTCTTTATGTACCTAAAGACCTCTATCATGTCCCCCCGGTCCCTTCTCTCTTCCAATGTGTATATATTTAGCTCTTCAAGCCTCTCCTCATAGGTCCTGTCCCCCAAGCCCCAAATCATTTTGGTTGCCCTTCTCTGGACCCTCTCCAGGAGGTTAATGTCCCGCTTTAAGTGTGGCCTCCAAAACTGCACGCAGTACTCAAGGTGCGGCCTCACCAAGCAGTTATACAGAGGGAGTATCACTTCCCTCCTTCTGGAGGTGATTCCCCTAGCGATGCATCCCAGCATCCTGTTGGCCTTGGCTGCTGCCCTCCTACAAGTCTCAGAGTTGTTCATCTTGACATCCACCACCACCCCAGGTCCCTCTCGGCCATGAGACTTGTAGCATTTCCCCCAGGGTGTACACTCTGACCTGGTTTCTGGCCCCCCAGGTGGAGTACCTTGCATTTCCCTGCATTGAACCTCAGCTTCCACTTTCTAGACCATCTTTCCAGAGCCTCCAGGTCCCCTGTAGGCCACCCTCCCCTCCTCCCCATCCACCACGCCCCCCAGTTCTGAGTCATCTGCAAAGAGACTCATCTCACCCCTGATTCCTGTCCTTATGTCAGATACGTGGGCGTTGAACAGAAGGGCTCAGGACTGATCCTGTGGGACCCCACTATGACCCTCCTTGGGGATGAGGACTATCCCACCAACTACGACCTCTGGGTCTGGTCCTGGAGCCAATTCCCTATCCATCTGATCATCTGGTTCCCACCCCCATTTCTCCCAGCTTATCCAACAGGCTCACGTGAGGAACAGAGTCAATGCCTTGCTGAAGTCCAGAAAGAGGACATCCACTGTCTACCCAGGTCCAAGGCACTGGTCACCCAGTCATAGAACTCCACCAGGTTTGTCTGACCACGATTTCCCGGGTGAATCCATGCTGTCTATCGTCCAGGCACCCTGACTTTTCCAGGTCCCCCAGCCTCTCCTTGACAATGCCCTCCATCACCTTGCCCACCACTGAGGTCAGGCTGACAGGCCTGTAGTTCCCTACCACCTCCTTGATCCCCCTTGTGGATGGGCACCTATACGCCACCTTCCAGTCTTGGGGCACCCACCTGTCCCAGAGAGATGGTGAAAAGCTCTGCCAGGGGTTTTGCCAGGACATCTGGAGTTCCTTCCAGCACTCTGGGTGTAATTTATCCAGCCCCGTGCTTTCTCCTGCCTTAAGGGAGCTGAGGGCTTCCTCACTCTCTAGCTGTGATTTCCCACCTCCGTACCCTCTCCTGCTTAGCCTCCCCCACCTGCCAGTGATGCCTCCCTCTCCCCAGACCTGCCGATCGGCAAGGGTCCCCCCTCAGTATCTCTGTCTCCTCCCATGTATGATGCAGCACCCCCATTTTCCCTGGTGAAAACTGAGGTGAAGTACTCATTTAGTACCTCAGCCTGCTCCCCTGGGTCTTGTGCCCATCCTCCCCTGATTTAATCCTGCTAATCTGCCCCTTCACCCTTCGTTTTTCCCCAATGTATCTAAAGAACCCCTTGTTCCCTCTCCTAATTTCCCTGGCCAGGTTCTGCTCCTTCCTTGCCTTAGCCGCCCTCACCACTCTAGTGGCCCTTCTAGCCATCAGCTCGTACTCCCTCGATCCCTTTCACTCCTTGAGCACTTGAATTGCTATATAGGCTGCTTTTCTCAGTACCACCTCCTGGACCTCCCTGGTCCACCAACAGGTTTTGGGCCCTACCGCATTTTTGTCTTAATCTTGCACAGGTGCTGGTAGCATCCTGCACCCCTCTCCTGATGATTTCCCACTTACTATCAGCGTCCATGTCTGCCAATCCCATCCAAATGCTCCTAAGGATCCTTCCCATTTCCTTAAAATCCGCCCCCTGAAGTGGTTACTTCCGTCTTTGTGCAGCCTTCTACCCTCCTAGGTCCAGGCAGAACCAGACCGTGGCATGGTCCTCCCACCAATGGGTCCCTTACCTCCAGGCTCCCCAATCTGGTCACTGTCTGCCAGGACCACATCCAGTACCGTGCTCCTGGTCGGTTCCCTCACCTGCTGAGTTAGGACAGCGTCTTGAAAGACATCCAACAACCTCTGTTCCTGGTCACAGAGGATGTCATAGTCTCCCAGTCTGTTCCTGGCATGTTTAAGTCCCCAACACCACCACCGTTCCTCTGCCCAGTCTGCAGTGTCTCCTAACATCTGCCACCAGACTGTCCTCCAGCTCCTCCGCCAGGCAGGGGTCTATACACCACTCCTATTTTACTCTCTTGCCCCTCTTGTTATCAAGGTGACCCAAATCACCTCCACGGTTCCCTCCGCCTCCTCTACTCCCCCTATGCCAATGCAGTTTTTGACTTATCATTGCTACCCCTCCTCCCCTTCCCTCCCCCCTGTCCTTCCTGAACATAGTGTATCCCTCCAGGTTCAGGTCCCAGTCATGTCTTGCAGTGGCCCAAGTCTCAGTGACCGCTGCCACATCCACTGCTCCCACAGTTAGCATCGCCTGGAACTCAGGCATTTTATTGCCCAAGCTCCTGGCATTTAGCAGGACTACCTTCCACCCTTTCCCTATAGTTCCATTTCCCCTGCTCATGTTCCCATGGGGATTCTGTTTTCCCCTGGTCTGCACTTTGCCAGTTGGCCTTTTCCTGCAATCCTCCTGGTCCCCAGGGGTGGAGACAAGTCCCTCCTTTATCGCACCCCTGACAGCCTTTTCTCCCATCCCACCCCCCTTCACAAGTTTAAACCCCACTTTTCATCAATGAACCCCTCTATTTTCAACTTAAGGATTCCCCTTCCCTCCAAATTTGAGATGTAGTCTATCTCTGGCATACAGCTCCTTATCCTCCCAGGTCTCCCCCCAATCCCCCATCAACCCATACCCTCTGGCCTCACACCACTCCCTGAGCCACTGGTTTATTTCCCTAATTTTCCTTTTGTGTTCCCCACTAGCCCTTGGCACTGGCAGGATTTCTGAGAAGGAAACTGTGCATCCTATGTCATGACAGACCCTGGCGAGCTCCCTGAATCTTGCCTGTATCTCTAGCTCGCTATTTCCCTCAATGTCATTTGTACCCAGGTGGACCAGTATGTCTGGGGAACCCCCACAATCCTTTGCCAGCTGATATACCTCGTGCTTAGCCCTGTGCACCGTTAGTCCAGGGAAGCATCTTGTTCTAACTGGCCAGGCTTCTCCCTCCCTATCCCATTTGATACCCCTGATCATAGAATCCCCCAGCAGGAGCATTCTGACCACTCCTTTTCCTCCATTCCCCCCCCCCCAATGTCCCTCATCCTTTCTACAGGCCCCTCCACCCATCTGGCTCCGTGTTCCTCCCCCTTTCTGGGTGCCACATGCCACCCCCTCCTCTCCAATCCTATGCCTCTCCTCCTCCTGAGTATCCTTCTGTTCCTTGCTAATTCCTCCCTCACTGCTTGCAACTGGTCCTTCTCCCCCATCTGCTAAACTAGCCTGGCTCATCCTCCCTTCCTTCCTGTCTCCATTTAGTTCCTCCTTGCTAGTCGTGCTCCCCTGGCCTAAACCCTCAGCTCCCTTTACTGAATCCTCCTTGTCTTCTGGTCCTTCTCCTTTACCTTTCTCCAACTGGTCCTTCTCCTTGTGCTTTCCTCCCTCTTCCCCTGCCCCTCCTGCTCTGATTCACTGCTCCCCCATTCTCCTGCATTCCAGGTCCCCCCTGTTCTTCCTGCTATCTGGCCCCTGCCTCCTGCCTCCCACTCCCTTCCATCTCTAACTACCCCTGTCATGGCTACATCACCCCCCATCCTTGAGCAGAAGAAGAGAATTGGCGTTACTGAGTGTAAGGTCTGATCCACTTCCCGCCTTGCTTCCTTCTGTGTCCAGCCCTGGCCATCTGCCTACTTCCCTGAGAATGTTGTCCCTCCGTCCCCTCTTTGTGAGGGCCCCAGTTACCTGCCTGCTTCCTTGGTAGTGTCCTTTTGGACCCCCTCTGCCAGGTTCCTATGTGACCCCTAGGTATTCTCCTGCACTCCTTTCCCTGCCCCCCCACCCCAGTGCTTGGTGCAACCCTGTGGAGATTCCCAGCCCCTTCCCCAACCATACCACCCCCTTTCCCCAGCTTTCTCCTAATCCCAGCAACCTCCTCCCTAAGCTGTGCCAGCTGGTAGCACACTGGGCAACCACCGAACTTCCAAGCCCAGTCCAGTATCATGGCTGCTCCACACCCTGTGCACCCCACCACCCTCCCAAAGATGCCGGCCCTAATGATGTGTGGTTCCATCCCTTCCAAATAGGTTTCCTTGGGTGAGCCACCAGGTTCCCCTAGTTCAAGATACCCCTACTGCCTAATCAGGTCACCCACTAATCTTACAGACAGTCCCACTGTACACCAGTAACCCTGTTACTAGGTGCAGTACAACACATTAAACTTTTAAGGGAAATGAACAACTCCCAAAGCTCCTCTCTCCCAGCCTTTAAATCCTACCCCCAGTGGCTAGAACTACATGAGCTGCACCTGCAGCCTTTTCCTCCAATTGCAGGGCAGGTGTTCCCCTATAAATTTGCAGACTTCTGGGGAGGTAGGGTGGGTATTGGGCAGACACCTGACTCGAGAGAGAGTGTATTAGCCCTGTGTCTCCCCTCCAAGCCCAGCAGCCAAAGAACTAGGCCCAAGCAAATTCCACCAAATAGGTTTTAAATCAGAAGAAATAGGCCTCTACCAGCGCAGCCTGTTACACAGTGAAACATCCACAAAATGAGCCCCACTTACAGCCACCAAATCAGTTTACAAACATCCAACAGCACCCAAAACAATACCTTGCTAGCCCCTTAGAAGTAAGAAAGAAAAGAACTAACCTACCAAGTAAAATCCACAAGAACCCTGTGAAAACAACAGCAGCAGCTACTGTCCTGGAACACAACTGATCCTGTCCCCCTTCCAGTTCTTTCTGAGAACTCAGTTTTCAAGTACAATTCTTTGTAATGTATTAATACTTGGCTTTGGATGATTCTGCCCAACTAGGGTCCCCCACCACTGCTCTTTGTCAACTTCACCACTATGTAGCCCCAAACTGACTGTCCTAGTGTATAATGCTATATACTGTCTTTCACTGTAACTGTTTGTATTTTTTTTGTTGTTGACTGACTGTCCTGTATGTGTGTCAAGTTTATAATAACAAAATTACTATACAAAATAGAGATGAGGGAGAGCCTGAGCCTTCAGTTTCAGAGTTCCCAAACATAAAAACCTGAGTGTTTAAATCACAATTGGCAATAGGTTCTACTGGAATTGGAAGACTTGGTGTAAATGCAGTTGAAAAAGTACCTTTTTCCTAGCTAGGGACAGGGTTATTCTGAAGGTATTTTTTGACTGAAGAAAAAGAGGATGGTGGCCCATCCTGGACCTCAAATGTCTAAACAGTCTCTCAAAGAAAGAAAGGAAAGTTGAGGATGGTAACCTTTATTTTTTTTTATTTTAGTCTTTGGTAACCGAGTAAGGCCCACTAGGCACAAGTGCCTGTTTTCAGGGCGACCTGGGTGGTTAAGTGACTTTCTCAGTCGCACAGTATGCAAGTGGAGGTTGTGAGAATCCAAACTCGGGTCTGGTCTGCATCAAGCTCGTTCACACCTTGTTCCTCTAACCTCTAGGCTATACTGCCAGCCCTTGAACACTGTAATACTACTACCATTCTGCAGAAAGAGATTGTGTGTGTATGCATCTATGTGCCAACTAGAGTACACACAATTAGATTGAACTCTTGGCTACCAGTACCAAAAAAGGCTTAAAAACTTACATTTTACAACTTTATTTTACAAAATGGAAAACATTACCTACTAGACTTTAGAAACAGCAGAACTAAAAAAAGGTTTTGAGTTGGCAGCCAGTCAGCTATGGTTATTCTGAGAAATCCTAAAGGTGGCACCAGAGATGGCGGGAAGCAGAAGGCCCACGTTGGAGCAGAGTGGGCCCAGAAGCTAGCAGGCCAAGTTATCGGGTCATCTGCAGTGGAGACGGCTGAATTTGTGCCTACTTTGGTTCAAGTGCTGGAAGTGGTCCATGACCCAGACCATAAAGTAGGAGGGTTTAAGCAGTAAATGACGACCGTGAGCCACGGAGGCATTGGCGATAATAGGGAAGGATACTCATGACATGGCCTTGAAAGCGATGGCTGCGTCCTTCAGTGTAAAGAAAACAAAGTGGTGCAGCTCAGGCTGGAACACCTCGAGAACCGGGTTAGAATTGCCAAAATTACGCTGCTTGTGTGCTGGAGCATGCTGGAGAAGTCCGTTCCAGGGCCTTTATACAACAACTGCTGCAAGACTTCCTTCTTTTAGAGGCACCACCAAACTTTTCTAAAGTCTATTGGGTCACCCCACACAAAAGAACTGGCCTAAGAATTGTACCTGATCAGTTCTTATTGTGATCTCTGGACATGGAGGAAAAGGAACTTGTAAGCTAAACAGAAAGGGAAACAGTGTTTTGAAAGCAAGACACCTAAAAATCAGTTTCCTTGGGATTCAGCCAGCTTGCATTGTGTTGTGTGAGCCAGAATCTTCAGATGCTGGCAGAATTGTATTTTTCAAACAACATGAAGTCTTCTATATTATGACATATGCAGTTTGTCCCAACCTTAGAACTGCTCCGGAGGTGAAAGAGCCAACTTCCATGCCAGGCATGAAATCTGGAGCGCGAGCTCGGTTGAAAAAACTCTGTTTATCTTCAAACTGAAACTGTCAGATTCTTTACACCGCCTCACTGAACAGTCGCTCCGGAGATTCCTTCTACTGCTCGGTTCATTTCTCGGTTAAAAAGTGTTTTTTCTCGGTTTGTTTAAACCGCAATTATATTTATTTTAACCGCAAACTGGTCGGTTCAAGCTCTGTCTGTGGTATCGTAAGTAATAGATGGGTTTTACATTCTCTGTGTGGAACTTATAGCGTTATCGGTTGGTTTGAACCGATCAGGTTCTTTAAAACTTATTAAATTACATTTAGAGTGCGGTTCCGGTTCTTATCGGTTCTAAAAAATCTGGATTTCATTCGTTTTCCATGACCCGTGTGGCAGTTAGGGAACCGATAAGGTGTCTTGCTTGGCATTTGCCGGAAAAGGGCAAGTTTTTGGTTAGGCTGGCATTATGTCTGAGAAACCCAAAAGAAAAACCGGGCCCACTGGGTTTCAGCACTGTAGTGTCTGTGGGGAAGCCTTTGCCAAGGCTGACCCACACACCACATGTGTTTATTGTCTGGGGTTTGACCACCTCAATGCAGACTGCCAGATTTGCAAGAATTTCCCCTCCAGCTACCCTGGATAAGAGAGTTGGTAGGCTCAGGGAACTAGAGGCCAAAAAGTCCGCTGACCCGGATGGCCAGCCCGGTTCGGTGCCAGCAGGGAGAGCTCCCTCTGACCAGAGGCGAGACTTCGTCCAGACAAGCGAAGGGCTGACTCAGAGGAGCCAGTTCCAGCAAGAGGACTAGAAAATCTGCAGGTGTGGGGCCAAAATTCCTTCTCCAACCGTTGCAGAGATGGCCAAGCGATCAAATTGTCCAGTCGCTTTCCCGGTTCTGTCGAACGCCCTATCAGGTAAGCAGTCATTCGGCCGGTTCCACCGGTTCAAGAATATTGATATAGAGGAATTTTATGAACCGGAGGAGGGGGAGGAGGATTATGAACAGTGTGAATGTGATTTTGAAAAGTCTGGATGTGCCCACTGAACCGGACATCTCCCCAGACAGACCTTCAGGAGTATCTCTCCCTAGGCTTTCTGAGTCCCCTTCTCATTTTCTGTTTTATAAAAAAGTTGCTGAAACCCTCCAGCTCCCTTTGGAAGAAGCTGTGGATGAACAGGAGGAGCCTGACTATGTGGAAATGATGGATATCCCAGAGTCCAGGAGATTGTCTATTCCTTTACATAAATCCTTTAGGAAACAATAAAAATTTTAAAAGCTCCTAATTCTTTACCTCCTGTGGATAAAAAGATGGACAGGAGGTACACTTTGTCAGGCCCTGATATGGAGTTCCTTTCACAACAATGCAGCCATGTTGGGGTAGTGCAGGCTGCAGCCTGTGTTAAGGCAAATATTCCCTTGGCTTCACACCCCCCTGACAAGGACTCCAGGAGGATTGATGCCATGACTAAGAAACAATACATGGCAGCATCCTTGGGACAGGCAAATTATATGGCCTATGTTGCAAGATACCAGAAATCCAGATGGTATACTGTTATGGCTTTAGCGAAACAGGCCCCTGGCCAGCTTGCCAAGGAGCTGGAACAGGTGGCTGCTGATGGTATTGAGGCATCCAAGGTGCAGTTCCATGCTGCAGTGGACTCTAATGATGTATCTTTAAGAGTCATGGCTACATCTGTGGCTTTTCGTAGAATGGCTTGGCTCCGGTGTACTAGCCTGTCACAGGATACCCAGGCTAAGGCCATGGATTTTCCTGTTGTGGGTAATTCTCTGTTTGGGGAGCAGACAGAGAGAATTACATGAAAAAATAGATGAGTATAGGACCACTTATAGGGTGCACAGGCCAAGGAAGGCAAGCCACTCCTCAGAGGCAGCCTCCCAGGGGCAGGGGCAGGCCTTTTCACAGGCCTTTTTACCAAGCCCAGGCCTCCTCTTCAGCTTATGCCCAGAGGGGGTTCTTCAGAGGGAGAGGCAGACGGGTGCGAGCAGGCCTGCTCCCACCCCTCACCCTAAAGCCCCTGCCAAACAGGCACCCTGATGGGATGCCCAGGGCCGATTCTCCATTACCTGTAGGGGGCAGGCTGGCTTACTTCGTCCAGGACTGGGAGTCTTTAACATCAGACAAGTGGGTCCTGGAAGTAGTAAGCCAGGGACTGGTTCTCAGCTTCAAAAAATTTCCAAAGATGAGAACCAGATCTTTTCCACCTGCAAATCCATTAGAGGCTCTTGCTTTGGAAACAGAAGTCTCAACCCTCCTGGCTCTAAGAGCTGTGGAAAGGGTTCCTCCCCTACACCAGGGCAAAGGACTGTACTCCAGGTACTTCCTTACACCAAAAAAGACAGGAGAATGGCGGCCCATCCTGGATCTAAGATACCTAAACAAGCACCTTTTAAAACCAAAATTCAAAATGGTGACTCTGGGAATTATTTTACCCTCCCTAAGGCCAGGGGACTGGCTAGCGTCCCTGGACCTCAAGGATGCCTACTTCCATGTTCTCATCAGAAGCTCCCACCGAAAGTACCTCAGATTCGAACTGCCCTCAGGCCATTACCAGTTCAGAGCAATGCCCTTCGGCCTTACCTCTGCCCCAAGGGTATTCACAAAATGCCTGGCAGTAGCAGTTGCTCACTTAAGAAGGCAAAAGATTGCCATCTTTCCCTACCTAGACGACTGGCTCATAGTGGGTCAGTCTCCAGACCAAGTCAGATCACACCTTCAGGTTACCCAGCAGCTGCTTACCTCTCTAGGTTTTCTTCTCACTCTTTCAAAGTCAGTTTTAGAACCTGTTCAGCTACTCACCTTCGTAGGCGCAGAACTGGACACAAAGCAGGCCAGAGCTTTCCTTCCTTTAGAAAGGGTAAAGACCCTGGTGGCCCTGGCCTCCTCCTTCACTCTGCAGGTCTCTCGGCCAGCAAGGCACTTTCTACAGCTCCTAGGACACATGGCTGCTTCCACAGCTGTAGTGCAAGGAGCAGGATTTCAGATGAGGGACATTCAGTTCCATTTGAGAGCCTTCTGGTCTCAAAGGACAGATCCCCTAACCAAATTGATCCCAGTAACTCGAACCCTGATCCAGGCCCTGCAGTGGTGGCAGGATCGGAGCAATCTGAGACAGGGGGTTCCTTTCATCCCTCAATCTCACTCCTTGACCCTTACTACAGATGCGTCCCTCTTGGGATGGGGAGCTCACATGGGCGACCTCTCCACCCAGGGATTGTGGTCCCCTCAGGAATCTCTGCTCCACATCAATCTGTTGGAACTCAGAGCTGTTTTTCTAGCACTTCAGGTTTTTTCTGCATCTGTTCAGAACAAAGTGGTACATGTCAGAACAGACAACACCACTACAATGTGGTACATCAACAAACAAGGGGGCACTCTGTCTTTGGCCTTGTGCACCGAAGCAATGAAGTTGTGGTCTCTGGCTTATTCCCTGAATGCCTCCCTCATAGCAGTTCACCTCCCAGGCAGGGACAATGTCCTGGCAGATGCTCTCAGCAGGATTTCCCAGGGCCATCACGAATGGTCACTGGATCCCCTAGTACTGGGGTTAGTTTTTGCCAGGTGGGGCACCCCTCAGATAGATCTTTTTGCAGCCCCAGACAGTCACCAACTTCCGCTTTTTTGTTGCAGGCCCCCAGTGTTGGGCTCAGTCCCTCTGGATGCCTTTCTTCTCGATTGGGAAGGAATTCCTCTGTGCCTTCCCCCCCTTCCCTCTCTTGTTCGAGGTGCTAGTCAAAATCAGATCTCAACCTTGCAAGATGATTCTGATTGCTCCAGATTGGGCCAGACAGCCCTGGTACCCACTCCTTCTGTCCTTAGCAGTCCATCTTCCCCTGTGTCTCCCCAGGAACCACAATTTGTTAACCTGTGCCCAGGGGAGAGTTTGGTATCCGAATCTCAAATCCCTCAACCTCAAGGCCTGGCTCTTGAGGAGTTAGTTTGCTGACCTACACCTTTCTCAAGGTGTACTCGAAATCTTGAAAGCTTCTAGGAAGCCTTCCACCAGGGCTACTTATAATTCTAAATGGAAAAGCTTTTCCTTATGGTGCTCTGGGAAGCATATTTCCCCAGAATCTGCTGATTTGCCCACAATTTTGGACTATATGGCCCATCTAAATACTTTGGGACTGAGGCCAGCTACCCTGAAAGTGCATCTGGCAGCTGTCTCTGCTTTTATTTCAGCAGGAAAGTCCTCTTCTCTTTCTGCTCACCCTGTATTTTCCAAGTTTTTCAAGGGAGTGCTTCACACCAACCCTCCATTCAGGGACCCTGCTCCTGCCTGGGATCTTAATGTTTGCATTGCTCAGCTGATGCAACCCCCCTTTGAACCTTTGCCTTCAGCAGAGCTTAAGTACTTGACTTGGAAAACTGTTTCTAGTAGCCATCACTTCTGCCAGGCGCATAAGTGAATTACAAGCTGTGTCAGTGGAGATTGATTTTATCTCCTTTCACAGTGATAAGGTAGTCCTCAGGACTAACAGAAAGTTCTTGCCTAAGGTGGTTTCAGATTTCCACCTTAATCAATCTATATCTCTTCCAGTGTACTTCACTGACCATTCCTCCTCCTGGCGAGAGGAGGCTGCACAGTTTAGATGTGAAGAGAGACCTTAGTTACTACATAGAGCGTACTAAGGGTCACAGGTTTGACTCCCTCCAACTATTCCTCACTTTTGGTGAGGTTGGTAAAGGAAAACCTGCCACTAAAAGATCCATTGCCAGGTGGGTTGTCTCTTGTATCCAATTTTGCTATCAAAAACTGGATAAGGTTCCCCCTTCAGGCCTGAGGACTCACTCTACCAGAGGTAGAGCTGCGTCCCTAACTGCGGCCAGGGACATCCCTATCTTAGAGATATGTCAAGCAGCTGCCTGGAAAACAGTACACACTTTCACCAAGCATTACTCCCTGGACATCCAGGCTAGGAGGGATGCTCGGTTTGGCACAGCTGTGCTTCAGAGCCTGTTTCCTAAGTAGGTTCTGTCCCTCTTCCATGGAGGTACTGCTGTGTAGTCTGCATATGTCATAATATAGCAAGACTTCATGTTGTTTGAGGAAAAAATTACTCACCTTAGTAATGTTGTTCCTAATGGAGTCTTGCTATATGCCCTCCCCTGCCTGCCCCTCTCAGAACCTCTACTCTTGGGATGTGGGTGGGCAGTCCAGTGTTGGCACTTAATGATGCCCACCTTGTGTTCTCCACCCCTCCTTTTTGGGGTGTTTGGGTGTTGTATTTTATTTTATCTTATTTTCTGGGTCTCCTGACTTGAGTCTTGGTTTTGGGACCAGAAAAATGTGTTAATATTTTAGTAGCCAGTTGGCTAGTGTAGGTTTACAGCTTCCACACAGAACCTTAGTGAGTTTTGCTCGTAAAGATCTGACAGTTTCAGTTTGAAGATAAACAGTTTTTTCAACCGAGTTCGCGCTCCAGATTCCATGCCTGGCATGGAAGTTGGCTCTTACACCTCCAGAGCAGTTCTAAGGTTGGGACAAACTGCATATGTCATGTCATAATATAGCAAGACTCCATTAGAAGAAACAACATTACTAAGGTGAGTAATTTTTCTTTTGGGGGGGGGGGGGCACTATATTCCAATCCCAAGGAAACTGGAGTCTTGGTAGAAAGAAAAATAAAAATGTAGTTCTCGCGAAGCTGCCATGGGGTGAGCCTGGATCTGGAGACTAACAATAAAAGCTGAGTGACCTGAAACATGCTTCGTGAGTGCTACCAGGTTATTATGGAGCACAAACACATTTTGTGACTTTCTGGATATTAGTATGGGGTTGAAATGTATTAAATACAAAACTAGAATGCTCCAGTGCTGATGTAATGGGTATATATGCAGACATAGTGCAGAATTAAAACGATGAGTTATGTGTATAACTTGGTTGCAAGAATTGGTGTTGAGAGGGTGAGAGAAGCCAAAAACAAGTGTCCAACTTTGAGAACTCACATTCTAGGGGATTTTGAAGTATGAAATTCTGACGATATGATAAATGTTACATGTAATACTTATTATTCTACTGCGGTATTACAAAAGGTAATTTTTGTACAAAAAGAAACCTCTTCAAACTCTTGGATAAGGGAGAATTGGCATGGAAGGGACGGTTGTCCATGAAAAAACCAAAACGAACAAAAAAAAATTTGCGGAAAGGTTTGAATACCATGGTGTATGGCGAACCACAGTTACTGTGATATCGAGACTTGCCCACTGTATCGATAACGTGACTTCCAGTACTGCAGTATTCTGTAAAACCATGGTACCGTGACATCTTTATCACACGTAACATAAATTGGATATAGCAGTCTAACAAAATGGCCAGTGATTTTTCTGTTTGCAAAATGCCCAATTACATTTGACAAAATCTTAAAATAATCCCCGTGAGGGGGGAGGGTGGGTCACCAAAATTGAGGGAACATTAGCATGTCTTGTACAAAAATGTGGCTCGGAATGGGGATGTTTGCACAAAAACTGGTGCAAAGTGGGTTGTTTGCATGATAAAGTGGTGCAAATAGTTTTTTTTCATAAATCTACTCATGTTGGTTATACAATGACTTTTTTTTGTTCTGGTGATTACAGTAGAATATGGGAAATCATTGACCCTAATACATTTATTTATTTCAAGTTTCACCAGGAAAGAGGCACAAAGCTGAGTATCAGCTCGCTTCCAGATACGTCCTGGGGGGAACTGGCAGTGGGAGGCACAGCATAACAGTCAGAACAGTGTTTAAAATCGGGGCTAGAAGAATATTTGCTATTTGCAGTAGAACCATATTTGCAACAAAAAAATCAACAATAATTGTCAGCTTCAGAAATATCCACTAGGCCTGGATAAAGCAGAGGTTACAAATCGGTGCAGCATGGAACTGTACAGGTGGAGGTGGTGGAAGCAGGTTTCAGGTGGAAGTAGTGGGGTGGGGGGCTGGCAGGCTTATAGGGGAAAAGAGTGCATATACATGAGGGAGAGATGAAGTCATGGAGAGGCGAGAGCACAGGGAAGAGGCAAAGCACTCAGCGGGTAGATAGTGGGAAAGAATTTCATAGTTTAGGAAAGTGGAAGGAGAAAGCAGCCTGGCGAGCTTGTGGACACCCTTGATGGGAGTGCAAAGAGTGAAAGCCGGTTTTGCAAAGGGTGTAGGAGGAAGGGGTTGGGGAGAGAGGTAAGAGGGGAGGGAGCTTAGCCAGTGTTTGACAATAAAGGAGGAACAAAGAGCAAGTCACCAGGCTTCAAGGGAGGGCAGGGAGAGGGAAGTGTAAAGGGAGCAATGGTGAGTGTGGGGCAGGCAGTCTAGGACAAAGCGACATTAGGAGTGAAAGAGAGGATCCAGTCTGGCTAGAGTAAACTTAGGAGCAACACTGTAAACAATGTCTCCATAGTTGAAAATGGGGAGAATCATTTTCTGTACAATTGATCTGCAAGCTGGCAAGGGGATGCACCCACAGTTTCTGTAGAACGCACCTCATTTTGGGTGCAGCTTTTTGTGGATGCTATCCACATGCCCAGAAAAGTGGAGGTGATGGTCAAGCCAAACCCCGAGGTACTTGAAAGAGGGAACATCCTCAATAAAGGACCCATCTAGGATGGGACGGGGGAGTGGTAACCCTGGAGAGCTTTTGCCTAGTTCTGAAGGTCATGGAGACTTTGTTTTTTGGTGTGTTGAGGGACTGCTGATTCGATCGGAACCAGGGCTGGATGTTGTCAAAGTACGGCTGGAGTCTGGTCATCATATGGGGGGGGGAGCTAGAGGCATATTTCTCTGTACACATGGATGGACCCAGAGGTGCAGGGAGGTTGTTTAGGAAAATCGAAAATAGTATAGGGTCAAGGACCGATCCTTGGGGGACACCAGTGCTGATTTTTTTTTGGGGGGGAGAACAGGGAATCTCCAGTTCTGAGTCCTACACACAAGATAGAACTGCTTAGTCGTGGGGACGGAAAGTACCATGGCTGCAAGCTTGACAAGAAGGGAGTGGGTTACAGTGTTGGAGGCTTTGGTCATGTCGACAAAGATGGTAACGGTTTGCTGCCCCTATCCATGCCTGAGAGTATGGCGTCAGTAAGCCTGAGGAGGGAGTGGAGTGGGATTTACAGAAACCTGACTGGAATGGGGTGGGTGAAGGAGGGCAACTCGAGGAAGGGAGAGAGCTGGGAAAGCTCTGTGTATTCTTGGAGTTTGGCAAGGGCAGGAAGCAAGGAGATGGGGTGGTAGTTACTAGGAATAAATGAGTCTCCACCTTTGGGAAGAGGTATGACTGTGGCATGTTTCCAGGTATCTGGGACAGAGGTGAGGGGGAAGGAGAGGTTTAGAAGGGAGGTGATTGGGAGACTGCAGGGGCAGAGAAATGGAGTTAAGGGTCAAGCCCATTAGCACTGTTGCCTTTGAGAGTTGAGTGCTAGGAAAGCCCTGATGTTGTCTGCCGATGGGATGGGTGGATGTGAGGTGGGGGGAGGGGGGAAAGAGGAGAGAAGGGATGAGGTGCAAGAGGTGAAGAAAGCCTTGAATTCAGAGGCAACGTGTGTGTGTGTGTGTGTGTGTGTGTGTGTGTGTGTGTGTGTGTGTGTGTGAGAAAAATGGTGTTCAAACCCCAGGAAACCTTACGATATTCTGACAAATGCATTACGGTCTCACCATAGAACTGTCCAGGAGCCAAAATGGTTAATAGAACCTATGCTAATAGTGGAATGTTGGGCTTGAGCTCGGTTTTCAAATCACTGTGCCTGGTTGCAACTGTTAGTCTTTACTCCGTTTGCTTCAGTAAGATGTCTCCGGAGAGTCTCCTTCACTTTCACTGAAGAAATGTAATTTCTCATTTTTTTCTAAAGTCCGTTATTTATTTTCTATTTCTGAAGCACACTGTCCTTGGTTCACAGATATAATTAGTCTAGAAGCAAGGAACTAGAAGGGGACAGGACCAGATGTTTCAGTACAGTAGCTGCTTCTTGTTGTTTTTACAGGGTTTCTTGTGGATTTTACTCGGTAGAAGGTTGTTTCTTTTCTTGCTTACTACTCTTAGAAGCTAGCAGGGTATTGTTTTTGGGGCTGTTGGACGTTTGAAAACTGTTTTGGTGGCTGTAAGTGGATGTTTCACTGTGTAATAGGCTGCGCTGGTGGAGGCCTATTTCTTCTGATTTAAAACCTATTTGGTGGGATTTGCTTGTGGCTGTTTCTTTGGTTGCAGGGCCTGGAGGGGCAGACACAGGGCTGATGCACTCTCTCGAGAGTCTGGTGTAGGCCCTAATCCCACCTCTCCTTCCCCAGACCTCTGCTTGTTTATAGGGGAACACCTGCCCTGCAATTGGAGGAAAAGGCCGCAGGTGCAGCTCATGTAGTTCTAGCCACTGGGGGTTGGACTTAAAGGCTGGGAGAGAGGAGCTTAGGGAGTTCACTTCCCTTATAAGTTTACTGTGTTGTGCTGCACCTAGTAACAGCGTTACTGGTTTACTGTGGGACTGTATCTAGGATTAGTGGGTGACCTGATTAGTCAATAGGGGTGTATCTTAGACTAGTGGAGAACGGTGGCTCACCCAAGGAAACCTACTTGGAGGGATATGGGACCACACGTCAATAGGGCCGGCATCTTTGGGAGGGTGGTGGGGTGCACAGGGTGTGGGGCAGCCATGATACTAGACTGGGCTTGGAAGTTTGGTGGTTGCCCAGTGTGCTACCAGCTGGCACAGCTTAGGGAGGAGGTTGCGGGGATTAGGAGACAGCTGAGGGAAGGAGGGAAGGTATGGTTGGGGAAGAGGGTAGGGGATCTCCCATGGGGTTGCACCAAGCACTAGGGTCGGGGGCAGGGGAAAGGTGCAGGAGAATACTCTGGGGTCACATAGGGACCCTGGCAGAGGGGGCCCAAAAGGAGGACAATACTAAGGAAGTGGGCAGGTAACTGGGGACCCTCACAAAGGGGGGCCAGAGGGACAACATTCTCAGGGAAGTAGGCAGATGGCTGGGGCTGGACAGAAGGAAGCAAGGTGGGGAGGTGGATCGGACCTTGCGCTCAGTAACCGCTTAAATTCTCCTCTTCTGCTTGAGGATGAGGGGGTTGATGTAGCCATGACAGGGGTGGTTAGAGATGGAAAGGGAGTGGGGGGCAGGAGGCAGGGGCTGGATAGCAGGAGGAACAGGGGGGAACCTGGAATGCAGGAAAATGGGGGGAGCAGTGGATCGGAGCAGGGGGAAGAGGGAGGAAAGCGCAAGGAGAAGGACCAGTTGGGAGGAAAGGACAAGGACCAGAAGTACAAGGAGGATACAGTAAAGGGAGCTGAGGGTTTAGGCCAGGGGAGCACGACAAGCAAGGAGGGACTGAACGGAGACAGGAAGGAAGGGAGGACGAGTCAGGCTAGTTTAGCAGATGGGGGAGAAGGACCAGTCGCGAGCAGTGAGGGGGGAGTTGGCGAGGCACAGAAGGATACTCAGGAGGAGGAGAGGCATAGGATCAGAGAGGAGGGGGTGGCCAGGGTAAATGAGGGGGCGGCATGTGGCACCCAGATAGGGGGAGGAACAAGGAGCCGGCTGGGTGGAGGGGCCGGTAGAAAGGATGAGGGACATGGAAGGGGATGGAGAAAGGAGCTGTCAGAGTGCTCCTGTTGGGGGATTCTATGATCAGGGGTATCAAATGGGATAGGGAGGGGGAAGCCTGGCTAGTTAGAACAAAATGCTTCCCTAGACTAACGGTGCACAGGGCCAAGCACGAGGTATATCAGCTGGCAAAGTATTGTGGGAGTTCCCTGGACATACTGGTCAACCTGGGTACAAATGACATTGAGGGAAATGGCGAGCTAGAGCTACATGCAAGGTTTGGGGAGCTTTCCAGGGTCTGTCATAACATAGGGTGCACAGTTTCCTTCTCGGAAATCCTGCCAGTGCCAAGGGCTAGTGGGGAACACAAAAGGAAGATTAGGGAGATAAACCAGTGGCTCGGAGAGTGGTGTGAGGCCAGAGGGTATAGGTTGATGGGGGATTGGGGGGAGACCTGGGAGGATAAGGAGCTGTTTGCTTGAGATAGGCTCCATCTTAAGTTGAAAATAGAGGGGTTCACTGGTGAAAAGTGGGGGTTTAAACTTGTGATGGGGGAGGGATGGGAGAAAAGGCTGTCGAGGGGGTCCGATAAAGGAGGGACTCTGTCTCCACCCCCCCCCGGGAGCTGGAGGAATGCGGGAAAAGGCCGACTGGTAAAGTGCAGACCAGGGGAAAATGGAATCCCCATGGGAACACGAGCAGGGGAAATGGAAGTATACGGAAAGGGTGGAAGGTAGTCCTGCTAAATGCCAGGAGCTTGGGCAGTAAAATGCCTGAGCTCCAGGCAATGCTAACTGAGGGAGCGGTGGATGTGGCAGCGGTCTCTGAGACCTGGGCCACTGCAGGACACGACTGGGACCTGAACCTGGAGGGTTACACTATGTTTAGGAAGGACAGGGAGGAGGAAAGGGGAGGAGGGGTAGCAATAATAGTCAAAAACTGCATTGGCATAGGTGGAGTAGAGGAGGCGGAGGGAACCGTGGAGGTGATTTGGGTCACCTTGATAACGGGGGGCAAGAGAGTAAAAATAGGAGTGGTGTATAGACCCCCTGCACTGGCGGAGGATCTGGAGGAGAGTTTGGTGGCAGATGTTGGAGACGCTGAAGATTGGGCAGGGGAAGGGTGGTGGTGTTGGTGGACTTAAACATGCCAAGAACAGACTGGGAGACTGACATCCTCGGTAGCCAGGGAATAGAGGTTGTTGGGTGTCTTTCAGGACACATTCCTAACTCAGCAGGTGGGGGAACCGACTAGGGAGGCGCGGGTACTGGATGTGGTCGTAGCAGACAGTGACCAGATTGGGTGCCTGGAAGTAAGGGACCCGTTGTAGGGGAGTGACCATGCCACGGTCTGGTTCTGCTTGGACCTAGGAGGGGTAGAAGACTGCACAAAGATGGAGGTAACTGACTTCAGGGGGGCAGATTTTAAGGAAATGGGAAGGATCCTTAAGGAACATTTGGATGTGATTGGGTCAGACATGGACGCTGACCGTAGGTAGGAAATCATCAGGAGAGGGGTACAGGATGCTACCAGCACCTGTGCCAGAGTGAGACGAAAATGTGGTAGGGCCCAAAAACCCTGCTGGTGGACCAGGGAGGTCCAGGAGGTGGTGCGGGGAAAGAAGGCATCCTATAGGCAATTCAAGTGCTCAGGGAGCGAAAGGGATCAAGGGGAGTACGAACTAATGGCTAGAAGGGCCACTAGGGTAGTGAGGGTGACTAAGGCAAGGAAGGAGCAGAACCTGGCCAGGGAAATTAGGAGAGGGAACAAGGGGTTCTTTAGATACATTGGGGAAAAACGAAGGGTGAAGGGGTGGATTAGCAGGATTAAAACGGGGGAGAGATGGGCACAAGACCCGGGGGAGCAGGCTGAGGTACTAAATGAGTACTTCACCTCAGTTTTCACCAAGGAAAATGGAGGTGCTGCATCATACATGGGAGGAGGCAGTAATACTGATGGGGGGGACCACTTACCAATTGGCGGGTCTGGGGGAAGGGGGAGGCATCACTGGCGGGGGGGGAGGGGGAGGCTAAGCAGGGAGAAGAGGTAGCAGAGGTGAAAATCATAGCAGAGAGAGTGAGGGAAGCCCTTGGGTCCCTTAAGATGAAGAAAGCACGGGGGCCGGATAAATTGCATCCCAGAGTGCTGAAGGAACTTGCGGATGTCCTGGCGAAACCCCTGGCAGAGCTTTTCACCATCTCTCTGAGGACAGGGTGGGTGCCCCAGTACTGGAAGGAGGCACATATAGTGCCTATCCACAAGGGGGGATCAAGGGAGGTGGCAGGGAACTACAGGCCTGTCAGTGTGACATCGGTGGTGGGCAAGATGATCGAGGGCATTGTAAAGGAGAGGCTGGGGGGGGGGAACCTGGAAAAGTCAGGGTGCCTGGACGATAGCATGGATTCGTCCCAGGAAGATAGTGTTAGTCAAACCTTGTGGAGTTCTGTGACTGGGTGACCAGTGCCTTGGACCTGGGTAGACCAGTGGATGTCCTCTTTCTAGACTTCAGCAAGGCATTTGACTCTGTTCCTCCCGAGGGCCTGTTGGATAAGCTGGGAGAAATGGGGTTGGGGAACCAGATGATCAGATGGATAGACAGTTGGCTCCAGGACCGAACCCAGAGGGTAGTAGTTGGGATAGTCTCATCCCCAAGGAGGGTCATTAGTGGGGTCCCACAGGATCAGTCCTTGGGCCCCTCCCGTTCAACGCTTGCATCTCTGACATAAGGACAGGTATCAGGAGTGAGATGAGTCTCTTTTCGGATGACTCAAAACTGGGGGTGGTGGTGGATGGTGAGGAGGGGAGGGTGTCCCTACAGGGGGTCCTGGATGCTCTGGAAAGATGGTCTAGAAAGTGGAAGCTGAGGTTCAATGCAGGGAAATGCAAGGTACTGCACCTGGGGGCCAGAAACCCGGGCCAAGCGTACACCCTGCGGGGGGAATGCTGCAGAGCCTCGATGGCTGAGAGGGACCTGGGAGTGGTGGGGGATGTCAAGATGAACAACTCAGAGACTTGTAGGGTAGGACAGGTACAGGGGAAGGGTTCTGGAAGCAAGATCCAGTGCAGCGACAATATCCGGAACTGGGAAGGGAGAAGGCGGGGGGCAGCAAGGTCAGCTCCCAGGGTGGTGGCTGACCAAACGAGCAGACATGAAAGACCGTTAGGCCTATTCTGTTGGCATTTTAGTATGTTAGTATTGTAGGAGGGCAGCAGCCAAGGACAACAGGATGCTGGGATGCATCGCTAGGGGGATCACCTCCAGAATGAGGGAAGTGTGGTGCTCGCTCTGTATATATGCTTGGTGAGGCCACACCTTGAGTACTGCGTGCAGTTTTGGAGGCTACACTTAAAGAGGGACATTAAACTCCTGGAGAGGGTCCAGAGGAGGGCAACCAAAATGATTTGGGGCTTGGGGAACAGGACCTATGGGGAGAGGCTCGAAGAGCTAAATATGTACACATTGGAAGAGAGAGGGACCGGGGACATAAGAGGTTTCAGGTACATGAAGGGGTGAATAGGAGGGCAGTCAGGGTGCTTGAAGGGAGGAGGAGGGGCAACTAGAGGGCATGGGGGAAGCTGGAGGGGGAAGATTCAGGGGAGAAAGGAGGAGGTGCTACTTCACTGAGAGGGTGGTGGAGCCATGGAATGCACTGCCCAGGGGCTGGTGGAGAGGTTCAAGAGGGGTGGGACAAGTACAGGAGCGGTTCTGGAAGCAAAATCTAGTGCAGCGAGAATATCCGGAACTGGGAAGGGAGAAGCCAGAAGAGAAGCGAGGGGGGGGGGGACAGCAAGGTCAGCTCCTAGGGTGGGGTCTGACCAAACGAGCAGACATGAAAGACTGTTAGGCCTATTCTGCTGGCATTTTAGTATGTTAGTATTTAGTGAATATTGGCGAGTTTCTTCGGTTCCTACTCTCTTTCTCTAACTGGGAAGGAACCAATATTGTTTTAATTTCTTAAAGCTTAATTTTAACTTCTGTTACCGTCTGGTAAGGCGGTTTAAAAGATGTTTTTACTGGGGTAACTGTTGGTCTATTGGTTTAACTTCTGTTCAGTGTCACAGACCAAGAAACGAACGGGCCCCACAAGTTTCCAACATTGTACAGAGTGTGGGGAAACCGTTCGCTAAGGCAGATCCTCATCTAATTTGTGTTTTTTGTTTGGGGTTTGACCACCTCCAAGAGGACTGTGATATTTGCTAAAACTTTTCTCAGTCGGCGCTAATAGGCGACTTAAGCGACTGCAGGAGATGATGTCCAATTAGGCTGCTGAGCTGGCTAAGGACAAACCGGCCACAGGCTAAGTTGAACCACAGAAGCAGCCTTCTGACCAGGGTGATGGTTCTTCTACCAAAAAGTGCCCCGTAGATACTACCGCTAACCCGGCAACTGGAGGAAAAAAGAAAGAAAAACCTGTAACGGTTGAACCGCAACCGAAAGGGGTAGCAGTACTGACTGCTGAGGATATAGTAGACACGATCAGGATAATTCAGGCTTTACAACTGAGCACTCTAGTTCCGGTTGGGAAGGCCCCTTCAGCACCTGCTACACCGGTTCCTGGTTCGCTGGAAGTTGAACAGGAACAGTTAGCTGATGAGAAGGACACTGATGTTGATGTTATTGAACCAGAGATTTCCCCGGATCCTAACCTTTCTAATTGCCCTGATAAAGCACATGAGCATTTTACCTCTCATTATGCCTTTATTGAACAGGTGGTTCAGTTCCTTGATCTTCCTACCAAGGAGTCTACTGATGAGGAAGAACAAGACTATTGAGAGATGATAGATGTACCTGTCTGAGGCTGCTGGTACCTATCCATAAATCTCTTTAAGGGGCAGATTCATAAGATCCTGCAGACTCCTACCTCTGTGCCACCAGTGGATAAAAAAGTGGACAAAAAATATTGGGTTGCCAGGGCTGGGAAGACTTACTGTTTGGATACCCTATCCATGAGGGAATGGTACAGGCTGCTGCCTGTGACCAGGCTGGCATTTCTCTGGCTTCCCACCCTCCTGATAAATACTCTAGGAGGATGGACACCATTGCTAAGAAGACATATTTGGGATTGTCTCCTTATCAGACAGGCCTCTTTATATGGCATACTAACAGAGGACCTTGTGGGACACGGTTATGGAAATTACTAAGTCTGTGCCAGCCCCTATGGCAGCTGACTTACAAGAAGCTGCAAAGAGTGGCTTGAGCCTTCCCTGGAACAGGCTGAGGCCTCCCCAGGGAGGGAGGCTGGCCTCACCATTCGAGAACCCCTGTTCTAAGGGAATCTTAGTGTATTCTGAGCTGCCACCCTCCTCCCCTGCTAGGACCTACAGGGCACTGCATACTGTCTGTACAAGTAAAGTTGGAAACCTGTGGGTACCTAGTAGTTTATTGGGAACCTGTGACTTGAGTCTTGGTAATGCCCTCTGTTATTTAAGAGGTGTTTTTGTCTCCTAACAGGGGTTTTACTAATATTTAGATTCACTTTGTTAGTGTCTTTTAGCTTCTTCATGCTTCATAAGAATCTGACAGTTGCAGGAAGTGCAGCCAGGGACAGTGATTTGAAAACCGAGCTCGAGCCTAACATTCCACTATTGGCATAGGTTCTGTTAACCATTTCGGCTCTGAGGCAGTGCTATGGTGAGACCGTACTGCATTTGTTAGAATACACTAAGATTCCCTTAGAAGAAACAAGTTTATTATGGTAAGTAATGTTTTCTTCGCTCACCTTGAGGACCAGGGCGGAGAACTGGGCTGGGGGAGTGAAGAGAGCGTGGATGACCTTCCAAAACTAGTTAATGTTTTGGAAGGTGGCAGAAAAGTTTTCAGCCTTAGCAAGTTTGGTTGCTGTGGTGCAGGCATTTTGAATGGCTTGGTATTTGAGCAAGTCAGAAGGGGGGAGCCCGAGGAGTTGAGAGCCTTTCAAGCAAGATCCTGTGTTTGCAAGCAGACCAGCATTTCGGCCGAGACCCAGGGGAGGTGGGATCCTCTGACCCTGATTCCCCTGAGGGGAGCTTGATGATCCCAGATAGACAGGAAATTGGACTTAAGGTTATTTAGGGCAGAATCAATGGTGCTGGCAGAGGAGATGGACGACCAGTCAGTAGCTGCCATGTCCTCATTGAGGGAGGACAAATCCAGTGATTGGAAGGATTGAATCAGGAGGAGTTTGGGTGAGGCTTTGGGTCTATGTATTTTGGGTACACAGTATACAATGTGGTGGTCACTGAGGGCATCCGGGAGGGTGCAAGCTTAAATAATACATTGTGGATGGGAGTCAAGGGGCCCAGTCCAGTAAGGTGTGATTGTGGGATTTGTGGTTGAGGCGGGTGGTATTCAGAGACCAGTTGGGTTATGTTAAAGGACTTGATGATTTTACTTCAAAAGGGTTTCTGCAGTAGGTTATAACAGATTGAACTGCGCCCTCTGGTGTCGGGATCACAAGGCAAACTTTTCCAGCAGTGCCTGGTGGGGGACCACCCACTAACATCATGTGACTGACATCAGCGTGACCCTATATAGTGTGTGGTCCCCACACCCGCCCTCTAGTTCTTTTTCGCCATCGACTTGCGCATAGTACGTCGCAGTTGCACTTGCCCAGCCGATCGCCATTTTTTGCCCGAATACTCGCTCGAATAAATTCTTTTATTTCGTTTGTCTTCTCCACCGACTAAGAGAAATAAGTGCAGCTCCCAGATTCCTCATAAGGACAGCCACCTTTGATGCCTCTCTCGCTTGAGCCCAGATCACGATAATACGGCCTGCTCCAACTGCCAGCCCTTCAGCCAGGCCACTCGAAAAAGGAGACAGCAGGCCCTGGAAGCCCATGTTTTGAAGTCTAGAATGGCTTCACTTGAAGAGATGCAGAAGCTTAGGGACACCGCATGTCCTCCTTCTTCAGAGTCTAAAAAGAAGAAAAAAGAAAAAAAGCATCGGGAGAAGGAGCGCATGGAGGATTGGGACCGAGGGGTTTCCAGTAGGCCCTCGTCCAGCAAGACCCCTCCCTCGCCACCTGCCCTAGTGATTCTTCAGGCTGTGCCCGGGGCTCCTCCAGGTACTTCTACTGCTGCTTTTCTCCCGATATCCACCAGTAAGTCATCCACCGGCTCCTCCGGGTCCCGCCTGGCTGCCGTTGTCGAGTCCCCAGGGCTTTGTTGGGATTTGTCCGGCCTCTGCTGGTAAGTTGGTCAAGGGTTCTTCCCTCCACCACCCGGTAACCTCTTCATCCAGTAAGCCGGTCATCTCCGACGTCTGCCCGGACCCTGCTTTCACGTTGGGGGCTCACGCCATCTCACCCGACGTCCTGGACAAGCACTGCTGTGGCTGTTAGCCATTCTTCCCCTCCGGGCTTCGCCTGGGCGGGAACCTTCCCTCCCTCCTCCCCAGGTGGTTCCTCAGACTCCTGTGGTCTCCACCGGTTTGGAGGAAGGGCAGGATCGTCCACCCCAGCGTCTATCCCTCTAACGCTTGCAGAAGGCCCCAGACCAGAGGCTGATGACTACTTCTAACGTCCCCGTCTTGCTCTCTGTATTGTCAGACCCTTCGTTGGGTCATCTTAAGTCTGCTCTGCCTCTTCTACCATTGGAGACTGTGGCATGTGTTTTGGTCTGCCCCTCCAGGGCCCTCACGTTTGATCCCAACAACATCTTTATTTTCACCGGTCCGATGTTGCCTACATACAGTATATGACGGCTGGTCTGACGACTGTTCCACTGATGTCAGCTCTTCTGATGTTAAGGAATCCTTATGCAGGGATTTACGCCTGGACCCTGTGGGCTTTACGTTCCAGACTTCTTGCCTCACAGCCCGACGTCTGCTTATCCTCTATTGGGTCCTGCGTCAGACTTCCTCTATTCGGGGTACCCCTCTTACCAGGGTTACCTCATCACACTTTTCATGGACAGGGTGCTCCAGGCTACCACTATCCACATGCCCATGTTTCTCCTCCACCCACTCCTGCTCCTCAGCAAGATTTTCATGCCTTGATTCATTCATGGTGGAAGGAGGCCAGATCTGAGCTGGTGTCTGATCTTGAGAAATGCCTACCAGCTTCAGTGGCTACTGCTCCCCCATGATCTCCATTGTCCATCAGCTCAGTTCGCTTGATGGTGCATCTGTCGGGGACCCACCCTAAGGAGGTCATTCTCCTTGACTTTGAACCCCCAATGATTCATCTGTTTCTGGGGGAGAGTCCCCGGAGGATTCCTCGGACGGGCATTCCTCCATGACCAAAGGGAAAGATTCTCCTAAGTCTCCCCCTGAGGATCCTTCCTTTACTGAGCTCTTGCAGATTATCCAGCATTCTAGTGGCTGGAATACAGAAGAGCAGGATCCCATGAGGAAGCACCTCGCGGAACATTTAGATATGGAGTCTGCTTCCTGATTCCCCCAGGACAGCTCCTCATGAAGACCTCACTATCTGGCAGCAGACGCACTCTATCCCGGCAGTCCCTAAAAAGGTGGACTGGATCTGCCACGCTCCAGAGGGAATTTCCCTCCTGGACACTCACCCCAAGGCTGATTTGGTCATCATTGCTGCGGCCCATGACCGGTGGCACCTAAGCACATGAGCATGTCTCCAGATAAGGAGTCTCTGCAGCTGGACCAGTATGGCAGAAAAGTTTATTCTTCTGCCACGTGTGCTCTTCGCTCCCTTAATTATGTAGCGCACATGGTGTACTTCTAAAAGGCAACTATGGCCAAACTTGAGTCCAGTATCCAGGCCCTGGAGTCTTTGGAACTCAAGGAGGAGTTGGTCAAACACCTGCGCTTGTCAAGAATTTTGTGCCGCCACGTACTCAGGACTACCTATGATACTGTGGATGCAGTAGCGTGCTCCTTTGCCATGGTGGTGTCCCTCAGACGACACACCTGGCACTGCATTTCTGGCCTCGCTAATGATGTCCAGTCTGCGATCCAAGATGTCCCTTTCAGAGGCTCAGTCCTCTTCGGAGGTGATAGCAAAGGCATTATCACTGGTCTACATGACAGTGGCCAAGCCCTGAGGTCCGTGAGGTCCATGTACCGATCGGGAACCCAGAGGAAGCAGCCCTTTTGGAGACTGACCAAGAGACTGGGAAAACAACCCTTTGCTTGGTGATGGGGCGGAAAGAGAAAGGCCACGGGCACCTGCTTCTCGTCCCCTGCCACAAAATTTCAGCAAGGATCCAGGGGACCCCCCCCCGACCCTCTGCTTTCTGATTGGCTACCACCTCCTCCTCTTCTGCTTGCGAACAAGGAGCTGGTGGGAGGAAGGTTCGCCCTCCATGCGCAGAAATGGAGGGACGTGACAACAGACGAATGGGTTCTGCAGTTAATATCAAAAGGGCACACTCTGGAGTTTCTGGAAATCCCCCAAAAGACTCTCATCCACGTCTCTTGTTTTACTCTCTCATCAAGCTCCTCTAGTCAAGGAGGAAATTGGTTCTGTAAGCCAGAAGGCGGCCATAGAGCCTGTCCCTCTGCCGCAGAGAGGGAAGGGATTCTGTTCCCACTTTTTTCTGGTTCTGAAAGATGGGCGATCTCAGCAGCCTAAACCTTTAAGTGGAGTACTAAAGGTTTTGCATGCTGACACTGCAGAGTCTTCTGCCCCTTCTGCAGGAGAATCATTAGCTTTGCTTACTGGACATGCAGGATGCTTACCTGCGTATACCCGGTGTTCCCCGGGCCACTGCCGCTTCCTGCGGTTCTGCTTCCAGGTGGAGCACTACCAGTTCACAGCCTTCCCCTTTGGTCTTTCCTCGGCGCCTCAGGTTTTTACCAAGTGCTTCGTGGTAGAGGCAGCGGCTTTATGCTGTCGGGGGATGGCAGTTTTTCCTTGCGTGTACGATTGGCTGTTGACAGCTCCATCCAGGAACAGCCTGCTGGAAGCTCTCTCGTGCACTCTGGACCTTTTCTCACCTAGGTATCACGGTCAACTTCCTGAAGTCGACTATTACCCCTTCCCAGAACCTTCAGTTCATTGGGGCCATCTTGGACATGGTCCAGTGCAAAGTTTCCTCCCCCTGGACAGAGCGGAGACTATTAGAGAGCAGGTCAATGTTCTGATCTCTTCCAGATGTCTTCCATCCTGAGCGTGGTTACACCTCTTGGGCCTGAACGTGACCTCCATCTCCATGGTCCCATTTGCCAGGTTGCATAAGAGGATCACTCAGTGGACCATGCGGGTCCAATGGAATCAGCGCTTGGATGACCTGGACCATCCGGTTCTAGTCTCCAACGCAGTTCAGAGGGATCTACTCTGGTGGTTAGATGCTGTGAATCTTCTGTGGGGCCTTCCATTTTAAGTCCCCAACCGCTTTGGACCCTCGCCACAGACTCATCTTGTCTGGGTTGGGGGTCTCACCTTGGGGACCACCATACCCAGGGATCATGGTCCCAATCAGAGATGGATCTCCACCACCATATTCTGGAGATAAGGGCAGTTCTGTGTGCTCGTCAGCCCATTCTGTTAAAAGGATCACTGCTAATCCAGATGGATAATATGTTGGTAGTCTGGTATATCAACATACGGGGGGGGTGCACACATTCGTACCCACTATGCAGGGAGGTGATGCGGGTGTGGAACTGGGCAATTCAGCACGGTCTGGTTCTCACTACAGTGCATGTCCCACACTCAGTCTGGAGGTAGCAGATACTCTATTTCTGAGATGGGGTGCCTACACTTAGATCTGTTCAGCTTTCCATTCAATGCAAAGCTTCCCAGCTTTTCCTCGCTCCTTCCAGAGTCTGGTGCTTTCTGGCATGACGCGTTGTCACTTTTTTGGACAGGGAGGTTCTTGTACGCCTTCCCTCCCTTTCCCATTCTGCAGCGGGTCCTTCTAAAACTCCAGGCAGAGGGAGCCTGGCTGAGACAAATCTGGTTTCCACAGATTATGGAATATCTGGACCTGTCTGATTCGGGCCTATCTGACTCCTCCCTCAAGTTTCATCTGTAGGCCATTTCGGCCTATCATGATTTGGTAGGGGGGAAACCCGTGGCTCAGCTGGAAATCTCAAACTTTTCTGAAAGGGATTCTCCATCTGAAACCCCCTATCTGTAACCCCACTCCACCTTGGGATTTAAATTTTGTGATTGAGAAGCTTTCGCTCCCCCCTTTTGAACCAGCGATAAGCTGTGACTTGCCCTATGTCTCCTGGAAGGTGCTACTTTTGGTTGCCGTTACTTCTGCTTGAAGAATTTTCGAGCTTCAGGCCCTGATGTGTAAGGAGCCTTATTTGATTTTTCATAAAGACTGGGTGGTCTTACAAACCAATCCCAGGTTTCTTCCCAAGGTGGTTTCAGAGTTTACCCTCAGATGGTTGAACTTCCGGTTTATTACCCTAACCATTCTATCGAAGGTGAGGCTCTTCTTCATACACTGGATGTACACAGGATCCTGAGATGTTACGTCCACAGGACTAAAAGCTCTAGAAAGTCCGAGCAGCTTTTAGTTTCCTTTGCTTCCAAATCCGTGGGTTCAGCGGTGTCTAAGCAGTGCTTATCCAAGTGGCTCGCTAACTGCATTTGCTTCTGTTATCGGAAGTATGACACAGACCTCTGCCAGGGGAGGTCAGAGGTCATTCCACTCGAGGATTGGTGGCGTCCATAGCCTTTTTGAGAAATGTTTGTTTCTGCAGCAGCTACCTTCACGAAACATTAGTCTGGACATTGCCTCTAGGCGTAGGGCCGGGTTTGGCTTAGCTGTGCTACAGGGCCTGTTGTCCTAAAGCCGGTCCTGTCCTGTTCTTTCAGTTGCTCCTCCTCCCAAGACTCTCTCTTTGAGTGACTGCTTGGGATTCAGTCCTGTCTGTTATGACGTACTGCAGGAACCCTCTCGAAGAGAGATAGTATGGTTACGTAAGAACCTACCGTAACAGTAGATCTGAGAGAGCGAGAGAAAGAGAGGTTCCTGCAGTAGGTCACATTTTCCCTCCCACCTTCCCCCATATTCTGCATTTCTTTCAGCATTTTTTGTAACTGGGTTCCAGGATTCCATCCTTTCTCCTGTCTCATCCTACTTGGATCTCCGGCAGGAGAACTGGAGGGTGGGCTTGGGGACTGCCCACTGTATAGGGTCATGCTGATGTCTGTTATATGACGTCTGGTGGGCAGTGCCCTGCCAAGCATTGCTGGAAAAGTTTGCCATGCGGTCCTGACGCTAGAGGGCGCAGTCCAATCTGTTATGACCTACTGCAGGAACCTCTCTCGAAGATCTACTGTTACGGTAAGTCCTTACGTAACTGTACTTTACAGCAGAATTGGGAGGCAGTATAGTACAGTGGTTTAAGGCTCTGAGCTGCAAATCTGGGGACATCCAGCAGACCAGACCTGGGTTCGAATCCCACAGCTTCCACTTGCGTACTGTGTGACCCTGAGCAAGTCTCTTAACTTCCCTGTGCTCCCAGGCCTCTCCTGAAGAGAGAGAAAATTTTTTTTTTTTCTAGGGACATGGATATGTTGTTCTATCCACACTTACTGGCAAGTTCCTTGCTGCTTTAAATCTTGCCGGAAGGTCTTCAGACTGGCTCCTCCCACCCACCCAGGTGGTAAAACTCTTGGCTCCGCCCCATGACGCCAGATCTTCCTTGCTGCTTGGAAGCTCAGGTTTCCTCTTTAGTGCTCTACGTTTTAGGCCTGGATCCTAACTCATTGGTTAAACCGAAACTCGTACTTACATTTTCTAGACTTCAGTCTTTTTCTTCCTTCGCGGCTGCGATGGACAAATTGACTCCCGGTTTTCGGCGGTGCCCTTGTAGGCAGAAGATGTCTTGGACCGATCTGCACTCCACGTGCGTTTTACTGCCTTGGGCTCGATCATGATCTGCAGGCCTGCGAATTGTGCAAGTCCTTCTTGGTCAACGTTCTCGAAGACTGTGCTGCCAGACTTCAACTTGGGCGCCCCAAGAGACGTATTCCTCCGGTAAAGTTGAAGGAGGCCCGTTGGGCGGTGTCCGGTGGCGGGCTTGGCTGAGCAACTTGAGCAGATGATCGCCCTCGAGGAGGAGGAGGTGGCCCAGGCCACAGCTTCTTCCTTGGTTGCAGCATTTATCCCGCTGTGCTTGGGCTCCACCTACTCAGCTTCATTTAAGGAGCTTTGTCAGTCCCTCTCTACTAAAAGAGAGGGGCCATCGGACACTCCTCTTGGTCCAAGAAAAAGGACTCGAAGGGTAAGTCCCATCGTCAATGTTCGTGGGAGCGGGAGAGGTCCCCTTCCCTGGATAGTCGACACTCTGCTTTGGTTGAGGTTGCTGCTAAGGCCGCTGGCTTCACGGTGTCCCCGTCTGGTAAGCCGGCCGAGACTCCTGTCGATGCAGTTGAGATTTTTCTTGACCCGTCGGACGGGTAGTTGACTGGAGAAGCAGACAACCCTTCTTCACTGGTTCCCCCGGTGGAAACTGAGGACTTGCCTGTGTCTCCTGTGCCGGAGTCCCCGGTTAAGGTTCCTGAGCTGTGGGAGGAACAGGTTTCCCCCACTCCCTCCCAGACCCACCCTCAAACACCGAGGGTCTGTGTCTCAGACCTCCTCTCGGTCCAGCCGATCCTGCCGACATCGGCGGTCTCTGTCTTGGCACCGAGGGAAGCGGTGGCACCGCTCATTCTCGTGATCGTCCTCCTCTGAGGATAGGCTCTGATGCAAGTTGTGTCGTTGCTACGAGGATCTGATGTGGCAGCAGCCCCTTTTGACCAGGAGCAAGCAGACTCCATCGCCTTCCCTGGCCATTAAGTGGCTGTCGCCTGAGTGGCCGAAACAACCCCTCGTGGTAATCGAGGAGCTGAAGCCGGCGCCGTTTGTTCGGCCAAAACCAGCTGCACCACTCATTGTGGTGGAACCCCCGCTTCTACAACCAAAAACTGGGGCTCTGACCAAGGATTCTCGGTCGGGTCATGGGTTGCCCCATCGGTTGTCTGTCACCCTCACTACCGATCGTCCTCTGCAGGTGGAGGGTGGCGCAGGCTCTCAGCAGCTGTTTGCAGACTCCTCGGAGTCTGACAATGACTCTTCCCTGTTCTCCAGGCCTCTCGACTTGGGAGTCCTCTGGGGGGACAGTTGGTGGACGAGAGCCCATTCTCGTTCATGGGTTTGCTTCGGCTCATCTCAGAATCTACTGGGATGAAGCTTGAACCCGTGTCAAAGCGGGGTCAAGTATCCCCTCACGGAGACAATAGACCGAGGGGATTTTCCTTTGGAGGCCTTTCCTGTGGCCGAAGCCATTGTTGGTCCGGCCCTGGAGCTATGGCAGCGGCTGGCTTCTTGTCCGGCTCCCTTGGCCAGGAAGTATGCTGTTCCAACCGGCTCACTCTCTGGATTCTCGGAGCACACCTCTGCGGAGGGGTTGGTGACCAACAGTGTTTTCCGGCATTCCAGAAATGCTCGGGACGTGGACAAGCCACCCGATAGAGTCCAAGAAACTGGACTACTCCAGGCGTAAAGTTTATGCTGCGTCCTCCGTAGGCCTTCGTCAAGCCAGTTCGGGTGTACTGATGGCACACTTTTCCCACGCCCTTTTGGGCTCCCTGGATGAGGTGATTCCTCATCTCCCAGATGACTTACAAACTACAGTCAAGCAGGTGCGGGATCAGGGAAGGGCGGTGGCAAAGCAACAGCTCCAAACTGCTCTTGCATTAGACACTCTTGTGCCCAGTCAGTAGCGGCCGCAGTGGCCATGCGCCGCAGAGCTAGGCTGCGGATCTCCACCTTCACAGCGGATACCCAGCACAAGCTGGCAGACGTTCCCTTCTTGGCTACCGACTTGTTCGGTTCTGGGGTGGAGGGTCACTTGCAGAGGATTGAGAAGTCCAATGCCACCTTGGACTCTGTCACGTCTGCCCAGAAGGACAAAGGCCATCAGCAGCAGCATAAGCCCTTTCGGCCTTCTGCCCTTGCGGCACGTCCAGCCCAGCAACATCAGCACCAGGGCCAGCTGGCTCGCACTTGGCACCCCAAAGCCAAGCCTGCAGCTTCCTCCAGCAGGAAGCCGGGAGGTAAAGGTCCAGGAGGTACCTCGGCCGGTCCTTCCTCCGAGCCTGCCCAGTGACGGGTTGAGGGGTGTCGCCCCCAGCCTCGTCACTCCACCCTGGGTTTCCCCCCATGGGGGGACAGCTCCGCCACTTCCTTTCCGCCTGGTCCACTATCACCGTGGACTGCTGGGTGTTGGAAGTGGTAAGCATGGGTCTGCCTCTGGAATTTGAGCAGGCCCCACGGGGACTGTGGGGTCCGCAGCCTCTTTGTCAGTTCATCAAATCAAATTTATTTTAAAAGACGCCCAATCCCACAGGCTCTGGGTTCCGCACAGAAACTGTACAGTATGTCATACCGTATACATTATACATTAAAATATAATACACATAAAAAAATTTAATTCCCAAAAGCTTGCACAAATAAGGTCTTTAGACGACTCTTAAAGGCCTTTATAGTGGGGGCCTCTCTCACTTCAGACGGCAACGAGTTCCAGAAAGCGGGAGCAGCAACTCCAAAAGCTCGATCCCCCGCAGATTTTAATCTTGCTCTCGGAACTTTAAAGAGGCCATCACTAGAGGAGCGGAGATTTCGGACAGAGGTGGACGGTACCAGAAGAGCAGATAGGTAACCAATCAAGCTGTCATTGCTGTGCTCCTCCAAAAGGAGGTGATCAGGGAGGTGGCGGATCCTCCACCAGACCCAGGGTTTGTGTCCAGGTATTTCCTGGTCCCGAAGTGGACGGGGGGCTGGCACCCCATTCTAGACCTACATGACCTGAACAAGTTCCTAAGGTCTCGAACCTTCAGGATGGTCACTCTGGCGCAGATCATTCCATCCTTGGAGCGAGGTGTGTGGTTCTGTTCTCTGGACCGCCAGGACGCGTTCTTTCACATTCCAGTCCGTCCCACCGATTCCTTCGCTTCAGAGCGGAGGGGTTCCTTTACAAGTTCTGGGCCATGCTGTTCGGCCTCTCTCCAGCTCCCAGGGTCTTCACCAAATGCATGGCAGTGGTGACAGCATTCCTGTGGTGCCAAAGGGTCCGGGTGTACCCTTACCTGGACGACTGACTGATTGCAGCCCCCTCCAAACTGGAGGTGGAGCGGTCAAGGGATCTGGCCCTCCAGGTCTGCTCTCAGATTGGCCTCCTCATCAATGAGGCAAAGCGGAACTACGTGCCGCGCAGGTGATTCAATTCATTGGGGCAGAGCTCGACTCACTCAAGCCAGAGACAGCTCCTCGGCGGACAAGGCAGAGGTTCTTTCCTCATTTGCCCAGTCATTTCTGGTTAGGCAATTGCGCCCTGCCCGGGACTTCCTGCGCCTCCTGGGCCTCATGGCGTCCTGCACCAGCGTGGTCCATTGGGCCCGCTGGAACATGCATCCCCTTTAATGGTGGCTGGCCCGCCGATGGTCACAGCGCTCCGGTCCTCTGGACCAGCCAGTGGCGGTGACCCAGGAGATGTGGCATGCTCTCCAGTGGTGGATCGTTCCAGCTTATCTGCAGGAGGGCATCCCGTTTGTCCGCCCCGGGCCGACGGTCATTCTAACGACCGCCTCTCTGGGTTGGGGTGCCCATCTGGGGGAGTACAGAGCGCATGGCTTCTGGTCCCTTCAGTAGTCTCGATGCTACATCAACCTGCTGGAGCTTCGAGTGGTCCGACTAGCCCTCACCGCCTTCGTTCCATTTGTACGGGGTCAAGTGGTCCAGGTCCAAACGGATAATACCACAACCATGCAAGGAAGCTCTCTGCAGTTGGTCCCTTGTGAGCAGGCTGGGGGCGGATTTCCTAGCCATCCATGTGGCGGGAGCCTCCAACACTCTGGCCGATGCCCTAAGCCGGATAGGTGCTGCATCTCACGAGTGGTCTCTCCTGCCTTAGGTAGTACATGGTCTGTTCTCCCACTGGGGCACACCTCAGGTGGACCTGTTTTCCTCCAGGGAGAATGCGAAGCTGAGGCTGTTTCATGCCCGGCCCCCTCAGCAGGGCTTGCTGCAGGGGGATGCCTTCTTGAGGCCGTGGACCCCGGGCCTCTTCTATGCCTTTCCCCCATTTTCCTTGACCCTCAAGGTGCTTCTCAAGGTGAGGAGGGACACGGCGCAGGTGATTCTGGTAGCCCCAAACTGGCCCCGCCAGTTGTGGTATCCAGATCTCCTCGGCCTCAGCTCTAGGCTCCCGAGGCGGCTTCCAGCCCACCCGGACCTTCAATCCCTGCACCTGACTGCCTGGTTCCTGAGCGGCTAGAGTTCCAGGCCTTGGGTCTTTACGACGAGGTCCTCAGCGTTGATGAGGCATCCCGTAAGGAGTCGACCAGAAAATGCTATGCCTTCAAATGGAAGAGATTCTCCATTTGGTGTCAGGATAAGGAGTTGAACCCTTCCTCCTGCTCCTTGGCCAGCATTCTGGACTACCTATGTTCCCTTTCTCAGCAAGGGCTTCGGTCGATGACCCTTAAGGTGCACCTGGCAGCCATCTCTGCTTACCGGGCTTGGGCTGGGAAGCAGTCGGTGGTACAGGAGAAGGTGGTCGGGCGCTTTTCAAAGGCCTTGATCACATATCCCCTCCGGTGTGAGAATCCCCACTTCCGTGGGATCTACTGCTGGTATTGGCTAAGCTCATGGGCAAGCCATTCGAACCGATGCACAGGTGTGACATCTCTCACATGTCGTGGAAGACCGCCTTCTTGGTGGCTATCACGTCAGCCAGAGGGATGGGAGAGCTCCAGGCACTTTTCATCGAGTCTCCTTATCTGGTCTTCCATAGGGACAAGGTTGTCCTGTGCCCCCATCTGAAATTCCTTCCGAAGGTGGTGTTGGAGTTGCACCTTAACCAGGTGTTGACTCTGCCGGTGTTCTACCCCAATCACACCTCGGAGGCCGAATATAGGCTCCATATCTTGGACCCTAGAAGAGCGCTCTTATCATAATGAGTGGACGGCTGAAGTTTGGGGACAGGTTCGTCAGCTGTTAGTCACCTACGCTGAAGCTGCACCTGGCAGACCTGCAGCCTAGCGGATGATAGGCAGGTGGGTCACCTCCTACATAGATCTCTGCTATAGGTTGGCGGGCATGGAGCCTCCCAGTGGGATAAGAGCGCATTCTATCCGCCATACTGCTGCTTCGGTGGCTGCTTCCAGGGACGTCCCTATCCAGGAAATCTGCAAGGCTGCTACCTGGAAGTCTGCACACACCTTCATTAGACACTACCACATCGACCTTGAGTCATGCCAGGATGCTGGTTTTGGGACCTCTGTTCTCCAGTCCTTATTTCCCAAGTAGGGAGTGTGCGCCTTGCCTCCCTCCTCCCGGAGCACTGCTAGGAGTCTGCCAGTAAGTGTGGATAGAACAACATATCCATGTCTCTCGAAATACAGGTTACTCACCTGTAACAGGAGTTCTAGGAATGGTATATGTTGTTCATCCACACAACCCACCCGACCTCCCCAGCTTCAACGCACAATGTGGCTTCCAGCGGGCTAGATCTGGCGTCATGGGGCAGAGCCGAGAGTTTTACCACCCGGGTGTGTGGGAGGAGCCAGCTTGAAGACCTTCCGGCAAGATTTAAAGCTGCAAGGAACCTGCCAGTAAGTGTGGATGGACAACATATAGCATTCCTAGAACTCCTGTTACAGATGAGTAACCTGTATTTTCAGTGGGATCTTGCTTATCCCCCATTTTACAGCAGAGTGCCGTGAAGGACAGGAAGATCATGTCACTTGCCAAGATCATAGGCAGTTAACCAGTGACTGTGGTGGGGTACAAATTTAATATCTTGTATTTCAGAGTTCAGTGCTTTAGCCAAAACAAAAACAAAACCAAGGTGAGTCTTTTGCCGCCGTAGTTTCCCAAGAATTAAACTCACCACCCTGTAGAATACAAGATTTCCTACTGTCAAAGAATCTCTGAAGTAAAACCAAAAAAACTCCTCAACTGTTCTAGTGCCCTGCAGCTGAATTCTTGCAGTCAGTCTGATGCTTCTTGTTAACCCCCATCCACTCTGCAGTTCAGTCCCGAAATTACAGCTCTTGAAACATATCCTGCGCCGTAGATTTGGAAGCCATGTGACAGATTCTACTCTACTCCCCCATGTTCACTGCGGGCCCAGATTTCAGCTGGAAGCCTTCCACTGAACTGTGTAGTCAGGCTGCCTTTCTCCTTAGCTTGCTGCCCCCCCACCCACTGTATACGGACACAGCGTCATGCTGGCAGCTCTAGTTCTCGACATCTCGCTCTCTTCTCATCCTGATACAGTATGTGCCGCTGTCTTGTGTTTTAAAGTAGCAGGCATTAATTGTGATGGTACAGGTGTGAATTAGTGCCCAATGCCCTCTTAATTTAGTCCCTGGGTGTCAGGGCAGGGAACTTCAGCTACTTGCCTGCCCTGTTGCTAGCATCTTGGAGTACCTCTGGCACTTATCCAAGCTGGGACAGCGATGGGCGACCCTTAAGGTGCACCTGGCGGCCATCTGTGCATACTGGACATAGGCTGGTATGCTAAAGGTGGCACAGAATGTGGTTGGGCACTTCTTCAGGGGCCTTGACTGCTTGTCTCCACAGGTGCATGAGCCACCACCACCTTGGTACTTATTGCTGGTTCAGGCAGTGCTCATATGCAAGCCTTCTGAGCCTGTGCACAGGTGTGAGATGTTACACCTGTCGTTGAAGACTGCTTTCTTCGTGGCTCACATCAGCCAGGAGGATTTGTGAGCTCCAGGCACTCTCAGTGGAGTCTCCTTATCTGGTCTTCCATGGGGTTAGGGTGGTCATTTGCCCCCTCCTGAAGGTTATCTCTGAGTTCCACATTACCAAGATGATGAACATCCCGGTCTACTTTATGAACCCATCCACAGAGGCTGAATGCTGGCTCAATTCCTTGGACTTGCAGCTGGTGCACTCTTATTTTGTGGAGTGCGCGGGTTTGAGAGTCAGATGAGGCTTCAAGCATGGAGCCTCCTGCTTCCAGTATGCAAGATCTGACATCATGGGGTGGAGCTGAGGGGTAGAACACCTAGGCAGTGGGAGGAGCTTTGCTTAAAGATGTTGCAGTGAATCAGCTCTTAAGGAAGACCTACCGTCATGCGGATATGAACCATTTACCACTCTGAGAACTACACTGAGTATCCTGTTTTTATATAGATATATTACTGTTTTACAGAGTTTTGTAAAAGGGAAGTGCTGATTCACACACCTAGAGGAAGGAAGAGAGAGAAGTCACGTGGTCTGTGTTGCTGGAGTTGTTTACTGCTTATCCCAGAAAGGCTTAGAAGGGATAGCCATGTGGTACATTTCCAGAACTGTGTGGAATTGCACTCCAATGACAATAGAGGCCAGTCTTAGGCACTAGGTATCTCATCCATTTGGGGAACCCAGTCCCAGATGGTTTACTTGATCAAGTTTTACAAGCTTAAATATTTTCTTATTTCTAGAATTCTGTTCGGTTGAAACGGCACTGTCATTATGGTAGCCATGGTCTAATACTTGGAGAACAGACTGTCATGACATTATTGTCAGCCAGTCTGAAGCACAAGGGCAGAGACTGCTGAGGTGGATAGGGGACCCAGAAGGGGGTAACATTGGTGTTGACAGAAAATTTATCCTTGGGTGATTCTCATGGTTCTGTTTGACTTGTAATATTGCTTGAGCTAATAAAACTATGGTAGTTATAACAACCTGAATTAGAACTGCCCTGTGGCAAACCTGTGCATCTGCTGCTCATCCACGATGCCCCGGAACTTAGGATGTATTCCAAAGGATGCTATGTGCATTGTGCTGGTCTCGCGCCTCCCAACGTTAACTTCCAACCTCAGATCTTACGTTTCCGATGAAGAGAATGGTCACCCCAGACCATTGTAATGTTTAGTCCTCCCAGTTAATTGTAATTTGTTAAAGGGGAACATTCAGCACCATGGGGCTGGTCCCAGTTTGTACTTTGTGTGCAAAGGTGTTTTTTTTTTTTTTTAGTTATTTTAATGTTTGCTGCAGTGTAATGGACTGTGTCAGACTGATTCTGCCGACTTGCAGGCTGACATTTTCTATAACTGCTGCAAATCCCAGAATCCCCTGCAGCTGATATCAGAGGAGGGCTGCAGCAGTGGGAGATTCAATAGCTCTCAGTGCATGTTAAAGCTTTTATAAGCTCTGGTCAGATGTTTACCAGTCCTGCTATTCTCCAGGTCTAATTGCAGTCCTCTGTGACTGTACTTAACCTAGGGAGGACGGCCTCAATGTTCCTAATTTATGGTACTGATACATTAAAAAAATTTTTTTAGCTCTATAAGCAGAATATTGTATCTCATGATGACTGGTCAGACACTTAAAAAACCAAAAAGTAGTATGCTAATAATGACTGCATGACATTAATGTCTTCTCAGTGGCTGAGTACGATTAACTATGGTACATGTAGTGCTTCTTCCCAAAATGTTTTTTTTTTGGCACTATAGGCTATTAACTTCAGTTCATAATGATACTGATTGAATATGGTAAAACATATAGTTCTCCCACCTTGTGGTGGTTGCAGGGCTCTAGGACTTCTGGGATCTCCCACTCATGCTCTTCAGTAGGCATTAAATAACAGCAGCAGCATCAAGGACATCAGCTCCTCCTGCTGTGGATTGTGCCAGTGTTCTTCCTGCCTCCAGCTGAGCTGGTAGTGTTCAGCATCTGCTCTGTCAGTCTGTGACAGAGCCAAAGAATTCTTCATTATTTTTCTTCTGGACGTCGGGACATCTGTTAAGTGCTTTCAGGTGGCATTTTGTTTAGTGCTAGAGAAATTTCGCCTTTATCTGCTGTATCCTGCACGTCAGCTGTACACCTTGTAGCTAGGACCCTCAGAGACTCTGCCTTGCTGCTTTTAGTTTGGCAACACCCCCCTTCTGATCTGGCAGTGCAGCAGTGAAGACCTGGCAGCCAGAAAAGCAGCAGCCAGAAGATGTAGGAATAGCCAGAGGAAGGGTGCTCGGGTTGAAGATGTCTCTGTGAGCTCCCAGGACTGCACCTGAGACAAAGATCACCCACGGAAACAGATGACTTGAAGACAGCATATTGAGGCTACATCTTTATGGGGGAGTGCTGCTGACAGAGCTTCTGTCATCAGGACAAAACCATGGGTACCACCATTGCAAATTCTAAGCCTCTGAAGCGCAGAGTGGGTGTGCAAAGGCAGCGTTCGTCTTGAGAGAGGGGAGGGCAGCCCTGTACTAGAGACTGAGGGTCTGAGTATGGGAAAACATCCAGTGGCTTTAAGTAGTGAACCTTGTCCCTCATTACAGACCACTCGGAGTGAAGTAATCACGTTGGGAAGTACTCTGAGCTACTGGGGGTATTTTTCTTGTCATCAAGGCTCACTGCTGTCTGTGGCAAGGTATTCTGTAATAGCCTGTACAGCTAATCCAGGGACACTAGGCCGATAGTTGGCCACTAAAGACTGTTTTGGAATTTCTTTTTTCGTTTATTAACTGGGAGCTACACGTTGCAAGATTTGCCTCTAGTACAACTAACTCTGTTGAATGGCCTTGCACAAATCCTGGTTGATGGCATCTGATGGCCATTGTCCAGGAGCATCTCCCTAATCCTCTGAGCTCTGCTCCTAAAGCTAGCTAAAACTGTTTCTCATCTGGTAACGTTTGGGCCCTATTTTCTTTGCAAGGGGAGCTTATTAATATTGTCCAAGGGTTTGCTGAATGTCACGTTCCGTCAGTGCCCTGGTCTCTTCCATTGGCTTAAGCATAAATCGCTGTGCCAGATTGTGAGACAGTGTCTTCTAAGAAATCTTCAAAGTCCTTTGAAAAATCTTCCAGAAGGAGAAAATGCTCTAAATGCAAGTTCACCCTGTTAGCCATCTGCGCGGGTTCGTCTGTTGTACATGTGATGCAGCATTGACCACGACAACTAAGCAAATGGAGGAGGATCCCTCTGCTGACTCTTTCCCAGGAGGTAGCAGAGAGAGAAGACCCCTCTTCAGCTGGCACTAGATTTGATCGCTGAAGTAAACCGGGCATTTGCGTTGGATCCTGCATGCTTTGATCTGCAGCCCTCAGCATTCCCGCAGAGCCAGGGCCACAAGAAAGCATCTTTAAAAAACAAAACAAAAAAAAAACACTCCTCTCTTTCCTAGGATGAGGAAGACCGCCGGGAACATCACTACAGCAAGAAGAAGCAACATGCTGTTTCTCCGCACTCCAGGGAAGAAGCAGATAACCATTCCTTTCGCTGCAAAAGAAAGCAGCAGTGTGCCAGATCTGTCATCTTCTTCGGAGTCAGGTTTGTCTTTCATGGAGAAAGAACTCCACAGTAGTTCCTCTGATACAGAGCCGGAGTCGGAAAGACATTTTGATACGGATGACCGCAACTTCTTCGTTGGAAACATCTTGCCAAGACCTACACCTTCTATTTCCAAAGAAGACAAACTGACCTTCAGATTATATTATTCAGATCAACTAAGCCATCAGCTGTGTTCCCTATCTCATTGGCAGTTGAGGATCTAGTTTAACTACAGGTCCCTCTTGTAGATCAAAAGTTTATGGTCTTCCATGAGGATAATGTGGTGCTTAGGCCACATGTAAAATCCTTACCAAAGGTGGTCTCTGAATTCCACATGAACCAGGTCTATGATGTTACCCATTTATTTTTCTAAACCTCCACTCAAATACTGGGGAGGAAAAACTGCACAGCCTTGGCAGAAAGAGGGTTAAGAGTTTCTACTCTGATATAACCAAATGGTCCTGACCCAAAAGCACTAAGCTGTTTGTCACTTGTGGTGAGGTAGGCCAGGGCAAGCCATCGGCTAAAAAGATCGTTTCTCATTGGATAGTCTCTCGCATAAAGTTTTGCTGTATAAAGGCTGGCAGTTAGCTCCCTTATGGCCTGCGGGCAGACCTACATATGCCACTGTGGTATACCCCCTTCTGGAGGTTTGTAAAAAAAACAGTTACCTGATCCACAGTGCACACCTTTACTTCCCAGTACTGCCTGGACATCCAGACTAGAAGGGATGCTGGGCTTTTATTTCAGTGCTTCAGAACTTTGTTCCTAAATACAGAAGGTTATAGACTCTGCCTCCAAAGGCACTGCTTAGTCTGCAGATTTTGACCTAGTAGAAGCAGCATGCAAAAGGTTTAGCTGTTTTTTGTGCACCTCACCTCATAGTTTCCCTTTACCTCATGAAAGTAAATTAAACCTTTTTCTTTTCTCACATATGAACTCAGTTTATCCTTTATCTTACATTTTCTGATGGTTACAAATGCTCCATATCTTACTGCTACTATGTTAGAATTCACTGATAAGAGAGCAGCGTACCTAGACCAGAGTGACCTCTGTTCTTGCCAGATTTTGTCATCACAAATAAACTCTCAATGCTAGAAGCAGAAATTACTCCTCGTAGTAGTGCTGTTTCTTCCAGAAGGTTTACAGATGAGTCATAACTGTTTCCTGCTTCCCCCCTTCTAGAACCTCAGTATAAATAGGGAATATGTGATGGATTGTTGTTGTATGCACCATTTATTTGAAGAAGCAGTGAGTGACCTCTGATGACCTCACTGTCACGAACCTACTCCTGAGGGTTAAGACCACTGGGCTCACAGTGCCCACCCCTAAGTGCAATCTGTGACAGGGAGGGGGGAAATGGGGAGACCCACCCGTGTACTTCTAGAATGCTCACAGAGGTCATGACTGAACACTCGCCACGAGATTCCAGGGGAACCTTCTTTACGTCTGGGTAAGGTATAATAGCAGTCTTGAGATCAAATAAGAACTCTCTCTTGGTTATTACACAAGGGATGAGATTTGGCATTGCACCTATAATGCTGATTTTGCCTTCTCCCACAAGGCATACAATATCCTGGCCCAAATCCCACAGACCCTTATTTGAGACTTTCATATTTCCCCTAGCTTTGTCCAGCCTTTTCCCCCATTACAGACCCTTGATTTGGTAGCTATTGATGAGACCCCCTTGGCAATAAGTTTAGTCCCAGATTATCTATAACCTTCTACAGTGACATACACACCAAGAAACTCTCTCAAAGCAAGTTTTCTTAAAAATGTTTTTATTAAAGTAATTACTAATCATACATTTATAACTAAGTTAACTTTGGCAAATTTGTCACAAAATAAATAGAAAAGTAAAACGTGGACCATGTACAAAAAGAAAACTTCTTAAAACTGTTAGCTGAGTTCTACCTTAGAAATTGTAGTGATTTGAAGTCCAGAAAAAGATGAGTTTTCAGTTTCTGTAGTCCTTGGCAGCCATACTGGGTTTCAGCAGTTTGGCTCCTGGTGTGTGTCCAGATGAAAGTGTGTGTAAATGCCCTGAGCTGGGGCTATTTATGGGGATGGCTGTCCCAGTCTGTAATATTGCAGTGTCATCAATTCCCAGTTCAGAGCAACTACTCCGTTTGGCCAGGAGATGTCACTGTTTCCAAAAAAATCAAATATTGCATTTAAAGTCTAAGTCTTTGAAGTCCCCTGTAGATAGCTGGCAATCGTAAAATCAGATTCGCACTGTCCTGTTAGAATGGTCATCTGCTGTTCAATTCCTGGCTAAAACATCCTAGGCTTTTGAACTGGCTTAATTTAATTAGTTACAAGGAAGGTCCTGTAAGGTTTATGATTACACAAACTGTTTTTATTACTCCTGTTTCTCTTGGGGTAGTTAACTTTGAGGAATACTCTTTGATCAGTTACCCACAGGCTTTTTGACAAGAATTTCAGATTCCTGGCAAGCAAGGCTGGCCTGCAGGTTAAAAGGTCATCCCCCCCAAAAAAAAAATAAATCTAGTGTCTTTCTCTATGTGCCTTTGTAGTAACACTGGAATTTTTTGTGGGATGCAAATATACACAGAATTATTTGAATTGTATTTACAAATGAGGACTAGCAGTTGGGTAGCCTGTCACATCACGAGTGGTGAGGCCACTCACTGCAAGTTCAAATAAGTCGTATATGCAACAACAACCCATCACATGTGTGATTTATGCAGTAGGCCCCTTTAGTTTATGCGACAGGAAGGGATTTTAGTTTATTTTGTGTGGAGTTTATGTATAATTTTGGAGGAGTTATTTAATGTATTCTTCCTCAAGAGTGGTGTGGTTTTTGTGGTCACTCTCTGTTGCCGTGCAGCAGACGTTTTTATTGGTTGTTTTCCACATGTACAGTAGGAGGGGCTGAGAGTTTTGACAACATGGCATCTCCGTTTCTTGCTTAGCGAGAATGCGAGAGCCACTGTGCTGATGCTGTGCGGTGGTTTTATTTTTTTTATTTATGTATGTTTTTGTACAGTAATTGTTTATCTGGTTGATCCTGCTTTTGTTGTCCACTTTCGGATGTGTGCCGTGGAGCAGAGAAGGGAGAATTGCACTGTGTGGCTGGTAAATGGGATCGGAAGAGGAGATGCTGATGTGGGAGAAAAGGAGGGCGGTAATGGAGAGGTCCACTTTATTTCTTTTTGGCGGTCAGTGTCTGGTTCTGGTTCTCTCTTGCTTTTGTGATGGAGAGATTTGTATAAAATGCTTTTCATACCGCCAGGAGTCCTTTAGCATCAGTAACTTTAGCAGTTAGTTGGCTAGGTGCAGCTGTCCCAGAGGTGTGCCTTTAAGAGAAATTTAAATGAGCTTAGGGCCATAGCCAACCAGGAAAAACAGGAAGGGGAGTGAGCTGAGTGAGAGCTGTTGAAGGCTTCAGAATTTTTTCTCCGCTGGACTGAACAACATTGCCTGAGGTGTCTCTCAACTTTCCTTGTTGACAGCCTCCTAGTGCTCATCTGAGTAAAGTTTTCCTCATATTTCCTTTATTAATAGTGTGCTGAGTGGAAGTTGTACAAATTCGTTAGCGCCGCTTTAATTTTTTATTTTTAGCACAACCGTGCTATTTTGACTTTATTTTTACTGCGACTGTTCATTTCAAATGCTGCGTTTGTTGTGGGTGCTTAATTTTGACGGTTCCTCTCGTTTTTTTTGACCAAATACTTGTGGGAACTGTTGAATTAGGGACAGTTGCCTTGTTTTTATACCTCAGACCTCCCGGGTTTTACCATGAGGCACCCCAGTGGAATTCAGATCTTAACAGTGCCTGGGGGTTTCTGTCAGGATTGGCAAATTAAGAGAACTCCAACTCTCTCTCTCACATATATATATGTGTGTGTGTGTGTGTGTGTGTGTGTGTGTGTGTGTGTGTGTGATATGTATATGTGTGTGTGTGTGTGTGTGTGTGTATATATATATATATATATATATATATATATATATACACACCCCTCACTACCCGAGAAGGAGCTGTGGTTGCTTGGAGGAGCGGAGGTTGCTGGCCGCATAGGCGGCGGAGAATTTCACCAGGGGCCGCACATGAGGCGGGAGGAGCAGGGGCTGCATGGGCAGCCCCATTTGAGGAGGGAGGCATCTCAGCTGCATCGGCAGTTGAAGTAAACACCGGGGGCACTGGAGCGGACTTCTCGGCGGCTGCAGTCAGCAGCGGGCTTGGGTTGGAGGGTGAGGAGCTGTGTGGAGAGGGCACCAGAGAAGACTTCCCGGTGGCTGTAGTCGGCAGTGGGCCAGGGTTGGAGGGAGAGTAGCTGAACTTCTGGAGGACCAATCAGGAGTGAGGGTGCCAACTTCGAATTGTGGCTGGGCTACATAAGACTGGCCCAGCCACCTCACTACCTGAGAAGGAGCTGTAATTGTGCCCCACACCACCCACCCCGTCCCCGACTTCTATTAAATGGTGTGAGGGGGCTGATCCTTGGGTGAGGACATAGTGAGACTGGCTGAGATTGCGCAATAAGAAGCTCGGATTTGTTGCAGGATAAAGGGAGGGTGGGCATAAGATTCACATATTGTGCTGGCTTGGGCATGGTGGTTACTGCTGGTGGTTGCAATTAGATCTTGGGGTCATGGGATTACTGTTTAGGGGATTACTGAGGTTTGAGGGCAGATTGATGTGAACTGACTTTTGTTGGCCTTTGCTGGGTAGTAAGAGGGCACATTGAGATGATTTGACTATTGCTGGGTATTGTGAGTATGTAATAATTGCTTGTTGGTATTGATGAGTATTTTGCTGGGCTCACTGGTGTAATAAGGGGGCACACTGATGAGATCTGTCTGCTGCTGGGTTGTGTGTGTGTGATAATAGTTGGTGGGAGGCTGTGTAAGACTGACAATGTATTGATGCTGGTGGGGTTCATATTGTTCACACCCAAAATGAGGGTGGGCTTGGTGGCAGCCAGATCAGGCATCTTCGGAAGGGTGATTAGGTGTATGGGGTGTGGGGCAGCAATAATATTAAACTGGGCATGGAGGCTCGGAGGGTGCCCCAATGTGTTTTCAACTGGAGGGTTTTAGGGAGATCAGGGGGATCAGAAGGCAGCTGGAAGGGGGGAGGGATGGGGAGGTATGGTGGGGTATGGACCAAGTGTGATTAGATGTGGACAAATGACTTAGCTCGGTACAAGTGGATAAGGCCAAAAGGGCATATCCCAGAGGATAGGTGGATCATATGGTCACTCTGTGGGTGTGGGGGGCAGAACAAGCAATTTACGGGAAGCACTCCATAGAGAGGGGGCTGCTCAGTTGGAGCAGAAGGGGGTAGGAGAGAGCAAAAGGGGCATGCATCACACTTACAGACCGATGCACCCTACTGTACCCGGGAGATGAAGTGGAGGAGGATGGTGGGAGAGGGAGCAAGCGGACAGAGGGTTTGGTCAGGAGGGAGACAGTGGAGGGAGCCAGAACCAAAGGAAAGGACATGAGCCTAGGTTGGAGGCAAGTGTGGTAGATGGGGGGCACTGAGAGAGGACAGGGTGGAAGGAGGAAGGATTGGTGACTGGCGGTGTCCAGACTGGGGAAGTCAGTCGTGGGCGCAGTAGAGTTTTCTCTAGACGGTCAGCTTCGAGACAGGAATCGCTGGGAGAGGTGGAGAGTAGGGTAGGAAAATACAGCAGATGGGGTGGGAGGTGCAGGTCCAAAGGGGAAGGCAGTGGGAGGTTACTCGGGTGGGGGTCGGAGGATTACAGCTCAAGAAGGAAGACGGGGGTTGAACTGAGGGGGCGAACTCTGGCCACCCGGGAGATTGGGGGATGAGGAATAAACTGGCAGTTGCAGGTAGGATTATGGTGGGGCTCGCACATGAGGGTGGCCCCCTGGATGACGGGGCGGGAGGAGTAAGCAGGGGGTCGTTGACAGGAGGAGGAGCCTGGAAGGAATAAAGCAGACTAACAAAGTGGGGGGTGGGGTGAAGGTGATGCTGCTCGGGGATTCCATGACCAGGGGTATCCATTGGGAGGGGGCGGGGGAGAATAAAAGCAGCCCTGTTGAGGCTAAATGTGTACCAGGACTATTCGTACACAAGGCCAAATTCCACCTATACTCATTAGCACTGGGGTGTGGGGGATCCCCAGACTTCCTAGTACATTTGGGGAGAAATGACTTGGAAGGGAATAGTGAGCTAGAAATACAGGGTAGATTCCGGGAGCTGGGAAGGGTTTGTCATTCTATAGGAAGCAAACTTTCCTTCTCGGAGATTCTGCCGGTACCAAGGGCAGTCGGGGAGAACAAGCTAAAACTTAGAGGGGTGAACCAGTGGCTCAGGGACTGGTGCAAGGCAGAGGGGTTTGGGCTGGTGGGTGACTGGGGGGATACTTGGGAGGATAAGGGGCTGTAGGCCGGGGATAGGTTACATCTCAGCCTGGAGGGGAGGGAGATCTTGAAACCAAAACTTGCTGGATTTTTAGGCGAGAGGTGGGGTTTAAACTTGTAATGGGGGGAGGGTCAAATAAAAGAAAGGACTTAGGGGGCTGTTTGAGGGTTCGGGTTCAGGTTTAGGGCATGGGAAGAGTGTGGGGAGCTGCATTGCAAATCCAAGGAAAACTGGGCAGAGAAGGGACATCGTAGGGCTGGGGGGGACTGGAGAGGGGGGGAGAGGTCGGGCCTGATCAATGTCAGGAGCATGAGCAATAAAATGCCTGAGCTCCAGGCTATGCTGGCTGAGGGAACAGCGGATGTGGCAGTAATTATAGAGCCATAGGCCACCCAGAGAAATGATTGGGATCTAAATTTGGAGGGTTACAAGATATTCAGAAAAGATAGAGTGGGAAGAGGGAGGGGGATTGTGCTGATAGTCAGAAATGACATAATGGTTATTGGAGTGGAGGAGGCTGAGGGGGGGTGTGGAGGCGATTTGTGTAACCCTGCAAATGAGGGGAGAGAAAAAATTGAAAATGGGGTGGTATACAAGCCTCCGCACAATAAAGGAGGCTCTGGAGGATAGACTGGTTGAGAACATCAAGGGTCATTGTGACCTTGTAGGGTGGTGGTCATTGGTGACCTTTATGCCGGGGGTGGACCGGGACACCATGACATCCTCTGTAACCAGGGAACAGCGACTGATGGATGTCCTTCAGGATGCCTTCCTGGTCCAACAGGTGGGGGAACCTACAAGAGAGGGGCAGATATTGGATGTTGTCCTAGTGGACAGTGACCAGATAAGGTGCCTGGAGGTGTGCAGTCCACTGGCTGGTGGTGACTATGCCACGGTCTGGTTTCTGCTGTATCTGGGGACTGCACTAATACAGTAGTGGTAGATTTCAGGGAGCGGACTTCTGGGTATGGATAGGATTCTATGGGAGAGGTTGGAAAGATTAGGCGGACAGGGATGGTGGAAGCTTATGGGAGACCATTAAAAAAGGGGTGCAGGAGGCTACTAGGTCCTGTACAAAATTAAGACGAAAGCATGGTAGAACCAGCAAGCCATGTTGGTGGACCAGAGAGGTGCAGGAGGCGGTGAGGGATAAAAAGGCTACCTATGCACGATTTAAGTGCTCAAGGGGGGGATAAGGAGCGAGGAGAGTATGAACTGTTGGCCAGGAGGGTCACCAGAGTGGTGAGGGGAGCCAAGGCGGGATGGAGCAAAACCTGGCTAGGGATATCCAGGATGCAGAAGAAGGGATTCTATAGATACATAAGAGAGGAGAAAAAAGAGGACACGGATAAATGGGATGAAAATTGTGGGGGGATGGGCTCAGGAAGTGGGGGATCACACAGAAGTGCTTAATGAGTACTTTGCCTCAGTTTTTGCAGATGGGGACAGGGGATCCCTACAGATTGATGGGAGGGAAGAGGAGCCAGCAAAAGCGAGAGATCAGTCTAAGACCAGGGGATGGAGAGAGGCTAGGGTACAGGCAGGGCCAGACTCAGAAGGGGTGGGGAGGTTGCATGAGGGGGAGAACTGGGGGGAGAAATCACAGTGACTAGAGTGAAGGAGGCCCTTCAGAAGCTAAAAACGATCAGGTGCCAGATGGGCTACACCTGAGGGTTATGAAGGAACTGACTGAGGAGCTGGCAGCTCCACTGCCTGCACTCTTTAACATCTCTCTGCAGACAGGATAGGTACCCCAAGACGGGAGGGTAGCTTATGTAGTGCCTATCCATAAGGGGGAGTCTAGGGAGGAGATAGGGAATTATAGGCCTGTCAGCTTAACGTCTGTGGTAGGCAAAGTAATGGAGGGCTTTATCAAGGAGAGACTTGGGAGGCAGCTGGAAAGGTTAGGACACCAGGTTGATAAACGGTATGGCTTTGTTCCGGGGAGATCGTGTCAGTCCAACCTCATAGAGTTTTATGATTTTTGGGAGGGGGGGCCTTTAGACAGACATAGGCTGGTAGACATCTTGTGCCTGGATTTTTTCTAGGTGTTTGATTCAGTACCTCATAAAGGGCAGATAGCAAAGCTGGGGGAGATGGGAGTGCGAGGACAGGAGCTCAAGTGGGTTGAAAATTGGCTTTGGGGGTCAATACAGAGGGTTATGGTTGGTGGGATAGTCTCCTCCCCCATGGAAGGTAATCAGTGGGGTCGCCCAAAGTTCAGTACTGGGGCCACTCCTCTTTAGTGCCTATGTTGCGGATATAGGGAGGGGGGTTAGGAGTAGGCCAAGTCTCTTTGCAGATGATTTCAAACTGGGAGCACTGGTGGACTGGGAAGAACCGAGAGAGGCAGTCCAGGGGATCTGGATACCCTGGAGGGGTGATCAAGGAGGTGGGGATTGAAATTTAATGCCAGGAAATTTACTTTATTTGGGGGTCAGAAATCCAGGCCATGTTTACACCTGGGGAGGAGAGGTCACACTGCAAGCCACATTGGGTGAGCGTGATTTAGAGGTGGTGGTGGTAGACGTCAAAATGAATAACTCTGAAAATAGTAGAACAACTGCAGCCAAAGCAAACAGGATACTGGGCTGCATAGCCATGGGAATTACGTCCAGGAGAAGGGAGGTGATCCTCCCTCTATATAAATAATGCCTTGGTCAGGCTGCAACTAGAGTACTGTGTACAGTTCTGGAGACCTCATCTGAAGAAGGACATAGTGCTGTTGGAGAGGGTCCAGAGGAGAGTGACCAGGATGATTCAGGGAATGAAGGGGAGGCCCTATGAGGAGAGACTGGAGGAGCTTGGGATGTACCCACTGGAGGAGAGGAGGGACAGGGAGACATGGTGGGAGTCTTCAGGTATATAAAAGAATAACTGAGAGCAGAACCAAGGAGCTGTTTAGAATAAAGAAGGGGGGGGGGACACAACTAGGGGGCATGAGTGGAAGCTGGAGGGGGGAAATGTAGGAGACATTATTTCACTTGAGAGGGTGTTGGAGCCGTGGAATGCGCTGCCTGAGAGGATGGTGGAGGAGAGCACAGTGGAGGGCTTCAAGAAGAGGTGGGACAGGTACGTAGGGAAACTAAATCCAAATAAGACCCTCGTGGTGGGGTGGGAATGCGAGCAACCACTAGGTGGGTGGTTGGCTACTGAGCAGACATGACGGACCATTAGGCCTATTCTGCTGGCTTTTTAGTATGTTAGTGTGTGTGTGTGTGTGTGTGTGTGTGTGTGTGTGTGTGTGTTTATATGTGTTTTGTGTGTATAGGAACTGGACCTAAGGTGGTATCTGTCGCAGGATTTGTCCGTAAGGGTCCAGCAGCCACCTGTGGCAGTTGACCAGTATTACTGGGTTTTCCATTAAGATTGGCACTAGTATAGATCCCAGTTCTACAACCAAAAAAAAGAAAAAGCACTTGCAATAGACAGAGCTAGTTAAATGGGGCAGGACTGGCTGGTGGTGTTTTCATAGAAACCTGCACTCATTTCGTAAGGTCCAGGACTGGTTTGCTTTGCTTAAATTGGCAAACATAGCAGACAAAACTTTGATTATTATTGCTGAGGACATATCAAAAGCTTCTGACTAGGGGCCATCCAAAAGTACTAATAAAAATGTAAGGAGGTGCTGAGGAACCCTCCAGATCCCAGCCAAAAATAAAGCTTCCAAGTATGAAGTTCCTCACAAATTAAAAATAGAAGTGAAGAAGGAAGGAAACTTGATCAAGCCGCTGATGTAGTGGCTAAAAAGAAACTGTCTAGACATAAATGCTCCTGTTGTTCCTGGGAAAGCCAATAGCGAGACAACAGGCAGCTTAAAGCATACAGAAAAAACAAAGTACTTGCAAAGTCTGAAACATAGAATCTGATGGCAGATAAGGACCGCTTGGCCCACGTAGTCTGTTCATTTCCCTACCTAATGGGATAAGCTGCAGATCCTAGTTAACCAACTGCTTACTTACACCTACCCCCCACGAGAATTGCCTTTTGTCTGTTCCATGCATTCTTGAATTCCCCCACTGTTTTTGACTAAATACTTCCTCACATTACCTCTGAGCCGTCTCCTCTATCTTCAAATTGTGCCCCCTTGTTCTTGCACGTCTTTTTCTGAAAGATGCTACCCTCTTGGACTTTGATTCCCTTACGGTATTTGAAAGTTTCTATCATGTCCCCCCTCTCCCTCCTTTCCTCGAAGCTATACATCTTAAGCTCCTTTAGTCTTTCTTCATATGTCTTCCGGTGCAGACCCTGCACCATTTTGGTTGTCCTCCTCTGGACAGCCTCCACCATGTGTATGTGTTTTCGGAGATGGGGTCTCCAGAACTATACACAGTACTCCAGATGTGGTCTCACAACTGTCTGTAGAGGGATAACAACTTCTGTTTTCTACTGGTGTTCAAACATGAAGTATTGCTATATTCTGACATATGCTGTTAGCCCCAGCATTTGGAACTGCTCTGGAGAGTAAAGAGTTAACTCTATGCAGGAAGCATAGAACGTTGGGCTCAAGCTCTGTTTCAAACCTGTCTGTAGTGCTTCAGAGTGTAACCTTCCGATTCTTTACTCCGCCTGACTGTTCAGTCGCTCCAGAGATTGCTCCTTCGCTACGGTTCGGTACAGTTCAGAATTCGTTGGTTAATTCAACAGATTTATTTTCTCGGTTTCAGGACTCTCTCAACGTTGCAGTAAGTGTTTAGTAAGGTAGTGGACTGTGTTTGTTTTTCTGTGTGGAAACTGTAAAGCTTTCGGGCAGTCCAGTTCGGAACCGACGGCTTGTGGGGTTTTACTCCTTTCTGGGTTTTAGTGTGAGGTGCCGGTTCCTATCAGTTTCAAATGCCATTATTTCACACTTTTTTTTTTTTTCCATGACCCGTAACACGGATGGTAACCGATAGGAGTGTCTTACCTGGCAAATAAGCTGTAATGGGTAAGTTTGGTAGCCTGGCCATGTTTGAGAAACCCAGAAAAACAACTGGGCCCACTGGGTTTCAACACTGTGGTGAGTGTGGGGATGCCTTTGCTAAGGCAGACCCTCGCACCACTTGTGTTTATTGTCTGGGGTTTGACCACCTCTATTCAGACTGCCAAATTTGTAAGAATTTCCCAAAGGCCACCCTGGAAAAAAGGTTGGGTGGGCTCAAGGAAAAGGAGGCTGAGAAGTCCACTAATCTGGATGGCCAGCCCGATTCGGTTCCTGCTAAACCTGAGGGGGTGCCCACTGACCTGGGCAGTATGCCCTTGGGCAAGAGGAGATCCGACCCTGAGGTGTTAGTTCCCTTAAAAACGCAAAAGTAAATTGGCAATTTCAGATCCAGAACCGCATACTCCAGCTGCCGAAGATATAGCCAGAGTGATGAGCATAGTGGAATCGCTCCGTACGGTTCTGCCCAATCTGGCACCGCTCGGTAGGCACTCGGTTTGGTCGGTTCTGGATTATTTTAAGAACTGGAGGGGGAGGAAGAACAAGGTGGTGGTGGTGGTCTGGATGAGTCCACTGAACCGGACATCTCCCCAGACTGGCCTTCCAATGTTTCCCCTCCTAGGCTTTGAGTCCCCATCCCGCTATTTGTTCTACAAGAAAGTGGCTGATACCCTCCAGCGTCCCTTGGTTGAAGCTGTCGAGGAACAAGAGGAGCCTGATTTTGTGGAAATGATGGACATCCCAGAGTCGAAGAGGTTGTCTATTCTCCTCCATAAATCCTTTGGGAAACAGACACGAACATTCTTCAAACCTCAAATTCTTTACCTCCTGTGGATAAAAGAATGGACAAGAGGTATATGCTTTCAGGCTCAGGTACAGAGTTCTTGTTCCGGTAGGGCAGGCTGCAGCCAGTGACAAGGCTAACGTACCCTTGGCTTCACCCCCCCCCCCCCAAAGATAAAGACTCTAGGACGGTGGATGCTATGGCTAAAAACAGTACTTAGCCTGCCTGAGTCCCAAGGAGGATGCTAATTATATGGCCTACACAGCCAGATACCAGAAGTCTAGATGATACTGCTCTGGAGCTGGCTAAACAGGCCTCCCCCCAGCTAGCCAAGGAGCTGGAGGAGGTGGCTGCTGATGGAATTGAGGCATCCAGAATGCAATTCCATACTGCTGTGGACTCGAATGATATGGCATCATGAGTCACTCATGGCTACATCTGTGTCTCTTTGGAGGTTTGCTTGGCTCAGATGTACTAGCTTCTCACAGGACACTCCGGCTAATGCCGTGGATTTCCCTGTGGTGGGTTATTCTCTGTTTGGGGAGCAGACAGAGAATTGCATGAAAAAAATGGATGAATATTGGACCACCTACAGGAGTGCACAGGCTAAGGAAAGGCAGGCAACTCCTCAGAAGCAGCAGTCTAGGGGCAGGCCCTTGCACAGGCCTTTATGCTAAGCTCAGGCCTCCTCTTCCTTTCCACACGGGGTTCTTCAGAGGTGGGGGTAGCAGATAGAGAATTACATGAAGAAATGGATGAGTACAGGACCACTTATAGGAGTGCTCAGGCCAAGGAGAGTCGGGCAGCTCCTCAAAGGCAGCAATCTGGGGTCAGGGGCAGGGCTTTTCATAGGCCTTTCTACCAAGCACAGGCCTCTTCTCCCTTTTCACAGAGGGGGTTCTTCAGAGGGAAAGGCAGAAGGGGGATGAGCAGGGCTACATCCACTCCTCAGCCTAGAGCCCCTGCCAAGCAGACACTCTGATATGTCTGCCCGGGTCGACTCTCCTGTCCCTGTAGGGGGCAGGCTGGCATCCTTCGTCCAGGACTGGATGTCTGTTACTTCAGACAAGTGGGTCCTAGAAGTAGTAAGCCAGGGACTGGTTCTCGGCTTCAAAAAATTTCCGAAGATGAGAGCCAGATCTTTTCCACCTGCAGGTCTCTCCGAAAACCTTCCCTAGAGGCAGAGGTTTCATCTCTTCTGGCCTGAAGAGAGAGAGAGTTCCTACTCTACATCAGGGCAAAGGTCTGTACTCCAGGTACTTGCTTACCCCAAAAAAGACAGGGGAGTGGCGACCCATCCTAGATCTAAGATACCTGAACAAACATCTTTTTAAAACCAAGGTTCAAGATGGTGACTCTGGGAATAATTCTTCCCTCTCTAAGGCCAGGGGACTGGCTAGCCTCCCTGGACCTCAAAGATGCCTACTTTCACATCCCTATCAGGTGCTCCCACAGAAAGTACCTCAGGTTTAAGTTGCCCTCAGGCCATTATCAGTTCAAAGCAATGCCCTTTGGCCTAACATCAGCTCCAAGGGTTTTCACAAAGTGCCTGGCAGTAGTAGTTGCCTTTTTAAGAAAGCAAAAGACTTTCATTTTTCCATATTTGACTCCTGGTGAGTCAGTCTCCAGATCAAGTCAGGTCAGACCTTCAAGTGACCCAGCAAGTGCTCACTTCCCTGGGATTTCTTCTCAACCTCCCCAAGTCAGCTCTTGAACCGGTGCAGCTTCTTCCCTTTATAGGTGTAGAGCTAGATACTGTCAAAGCAAGAGCCTTTCTTCCCCTGGAAAAGGCAAGAGTTCTTACAGAACTGGCTTCTTCCTTCAGCCTTCAGTTGTCCTGACCAGCAAGGCATTTCCTTCAACTCTTGTGCCACATGGCAGCTTCTACAGCAGTGGTCCAAGGGGCAGGATTCCAGATGAGGGACATTCAGTTCCATCTGATGGCCTTTTGGTCCCAAAGGAAGGATCCTCTTGCCAAACTGATTCCAGTGACTTTGACACTGATCCAAGCTCTTTAGTGGTGGCAGGATCAGGACAATTTAAGGCAAGGGGTTCCATTTGTTACTCAGTCTCATTCTGTGGTCCTTACCACGGATGCTTCCCTTTTGGGATGGGGAGCCCATCTGGGGGCTCAGAGCCCAGGGACTGTGGTCCCCTCAGGAATCCCTTCTTCATGTCAGTCTCCTGGAACTCGGGGCAGATTTTCTGGCCCTGCAAGTTTCTCTGTCAGTGCAGAACAAGGTGGTTCAGGTCAGAGCAGACACCACCACCACCACCGTGTGATACATCAGCAAGCAGGGAGGCACTCAGTCCATGGCCTTGTGCGTGGAAGCCATGAAATTGTGGTCCCTGGCTTATTCTCTGCAAACCTCTCTGATAGCAGTCAGCCTTACAGGGAAGGACAATGTGCTAGCAGATGCACTGAGCAGGATCTCCCAGGGCCATCATGAATGGTCTCTGGACCCTCTGGTGTTTAAAAGTGATTTTCTCAAGGTGGGGCACTCCAGAGATCTTTTTGCAGCCCCAGACAATAACCAACTTACCCTGTTTTGTTGCAGACCCCCAGTCTTGGGCTCAGTCCCTCTGGATGCTCTGATGTTGAACTGGAAGAAATTTCTCTCTGCCTTCCCTCCCTTTCCTCTGCTGTTCAAGGTTCTAGTCAAAGTGAGGTCACAACCCTGCAAAGTGATTCTGATTGCTCCAGATTGGGCCAGGCAACCCTGGTACCCCCTCTTACTGTCCCTGGCAGTCCATCTTCCCCTGTCTCTTCCCAGGAATTACAACCTGTTAACCTCCTTTCGGGAGGATTTGGTACCCCACTCCTTGGTCCCTCAATCTCAAGGCATGGCTCTTGAAGAGCTAGAGTATGCAGATTTGCATCTGTCCCAAGGGGTTCTGGATATTCTCATAGCCTCTCGAAAGCCTGCCACCAGAAAGTTTTGACTCCAAATGGAAAAGATTTGGCATTTGGTGTACCAAGAGGCATATATCCCCAGACACTGCTGAATTGCCTACAGTTCTGGATTATGTGGTCCATCTTAATGGTCTAGGCCTCGGACCAGCTACTCTCAAGGTACACTTGTCAGATGTTTCTGCTTTTCTGTTGGTGGGAAAGCCTTCCTCACTGTCATCTCACCCTGCATTCTGTAAGTTTAAGGGATTGCTTCATACCAATCCTCCCTTTAGGGATCCTGCCCCTGCCTGGGACTTAAATGTTTGCATTGCTCAACTTATGCAACCCCCATTTGAGCCTATGTCCTCAGCAGAGCTTAAGTACTTGACTTGGAAAACTGTTTTTTTTTTTTTTTTTGGAAGCCATTACCTCTGCCAGATGTATCCGTGAATTGCAAGACCTGTCAGTGGGACCTGATTTTATCTCCTTCCATAGAGATAAATTGGCCCTTAGGACCAATAGGAGGTTCTTACCCAAAGTGGTTTCAGACTTCCATTTGAATCGGTCCATGTCTCTCCCTGTTTTCTTCACTGATCATTCCTCCTCAGGGGAGAGGAGGCTACACAGTTTAGATGTTAAGAGAGCCCTTAGCTACTACATAGAGTGTACCAAGGGTTACAGGTTTGATTCCCTTCAGTTGTTCCTCACTTTTGGGGAAGTGGGAAAGGGCAAATCTGCCACCAAGAGAACTATTGCCAGTTGGATTGTTTTCTGGTATACAATTCTGCTATGAGAAACTGGGAAAAATTCCACCCTCAGGCCTGAGGGCTCATTCCACAAGAGGTACCGCTGCTTACCTGGCTGCTGCAAGGGATATCCCTCCTGTTAGAAATTTGTCAAGCAGCCTCCTGGAAAACAGTCCATATCTTTACCAAGCATTACTCTCTGGATATCCAGGCTAGGAGTGATTCTCGGTTTGGCACAGCAATACTTCAGAGCCTATTCCCAAAGTAGGTTCTGTCCCTCCTCCATGCAGGTAGTCTGCAGATTGTCGGAATACAGCAAGACTTCATGTTGTTTGAAGAAAAAAATACTCACCTTAGTAATTATTTCTTCTAATGGAGTCTTGCTTTATTCTGACCTCCCTCCCCTCTCTTTGGGAAGTGGGTGGATAGGTGCAGTGTTGCACCCCAAGGTTGTCTTCAGCACACCCTCCTTTTTATTTGGGTGCTTATATTATAATCTTTATTTTGGGTAGGTTTTTGGTTTTGGGTTTCCTGACTTGTCTTCCTTTGGGAATATTAAACCTTTTGTTGCCATTTGGCTAGTTAAAATGTTTTACAATTTCCACATAGTGAGTGTTTGCTCATAAGAATCTTGACGGTTGGGTTTCAAAGTGCTGCAGACAGAGACCTCAACCGAGCTCGAGCTCAACGTTCTTTGCACTGCATAGAAAATTAACCCTATCATCTCAGGCAGTTTAAAGGCTGGAGCTAACTGCAGATTGTCAGAATACAGCAGGACTCCATTAGAAGAATCACAGTTACTAAAGTGAGTAATTTTTTCTTCAAACAACATGAAGTCTTGCTGTTTTCTGACATATGCAGTTAGGTCCTGCCTTTCAACTGCCCTGGAGACCAGAGAGTTAAACTTTCCATGGCCAGCATGGAATGTTAACCGAGAGCTCTGTTGAAGCCCCTGGTCTGCTGTTTAAACTCCAACCATCAGATTCTTTACTCCGCCTCACTGAACAGTCGTTCCAGAGATTTCTCCTTTGCTTGGTTAAAAAAAGTCTGTGAAAGTGTCATTTTTTTGCTTGGTTTCTACCGAATTGCTGCTACCGAATCTGTCAGTTTAAGTCTCTGTCTGTGGTACTGTGAGTACTAGATATGTTTTCTATTTAGTTTCTGTGTGGAACTTGTAAATTGTGGATTGGTTCGGCTGAACCGATCAGTTCAGGTAAAAAAAAGTTTGTGAATTTACTTAGAGTGTGGTAACTTGGTCTGTATCGGTTCATAAAAAAAAAAAAAAAGTTTTATTACATTTTTTGCAAGACCCGTAACACGGTCAGGAACAGATAGGGGAGTCTTGCCTGTCGGATTGCCGAAAAAAGGGTAAGTTTTGGACAGGATTGGCCATATGTGTGAAACCCAAGAAAAAGCAGGGCACACTGGGTTTCAACACTGCAGTGTGTGTAGGGAAGTCTTTGCTAAGGCTGATCCCCACACCACCTGTGTTTTGTGCGGGGTTTGACCACCTCGATATAGACTGCCAAATTTGTAAGAATTTTCCCAAAGCTGCCCTGGAAAAGTGATTAGGTAGACTGAGGGAAAGGGAGGCCGAGAAGTCGGCTGACCCGGATGGCCAGCCCGGTTTGGTTCCGGCCGAACCAGGAGGAGTGCCCTCTGACCAGAGTGATACTACTTCAGGCAAAAGGAGAGCCGATTCTGAGGAGTCTGTTCCGGTAAAAAGAAAAGATCAATCGTCCGTTTCGGATTCAGAAATTCATACTCCTACCGCTGCTGAGATAGCCAAGGCAATAAGAATAGTGCAGTCGCTTACCTCGGTTCCGGCCGAACCGGCACCATCTGGCAGGGGTTTGGTCGTTTCCCACGGTTCCGGATTACACCTTAGAAGAATTTTATGAACCGGATGGGGAGGAGGGAGAGTATGAGGATGGTGATTATGAAAGTCTGGATGTGCCTACTGACCTGGACATCTCCCCAGACAGACCTTCAGGTGTTTCTCCTGCTCGGCTTTCTGAGTCCCCTTCCCACTTTGTTTTACAAAAAAAGTGGCTGAAACCCTCCAGCTTCCTATGGAAGAAGCAGTAGAGGATCAGGAGGAGCCTGATTTTGTTGAAATGATGGACATCCCAGAGTCCAGGAGACTGTCTATTCCCCTCAATAAATCTTTTGGGAAACAGACAATTAAAATTCTAAAGACTTCTAACTCCATACCTCCTGTGGACAGACGAATGGACAAGAGGTATACTCTTTCAGGCTCAGACACTGAATTCCTTTCTCAGCAATGCAGCCATGTTGGGGTAGTGCAGGCTGCTGCCTGTGATAAGGCAAGTACCCCTTGGCATCACACCCCTCAGATAAGGACTCCAGGAGGATTGAGGCCATGGCAAAGAAACAGTACATGGCAGCATCTTTGGGACTCAGGCAGGCTAACTATATGGTCTTCACAGCTAGATACCAGAAGTCCAGATGGGACACTGTGCAGGCTCTGGCTAAACAGGCTCCTGACCAGCTTGCCAAGGAGCTGGAGCAGGTGGCGGCAGATGGGACTGAGGCATCCAAAGTGCAATTTCATGCTGCTGTGGAGTCCAGTGATGTTTCATCAAGAGTTATGGCTACATCTGTGGCTCTTCAGAGGATGTCTTGGCTCAAATGTAGTAGCCTATCACAGGATACCCATGCTAAGGCCATGGATTTCCCTGTTATTGGTAATTCTCTGTTTGGGGCACAGACAGAGAACTACATGAAAAAAATGGACGAATACAGGACCACTTACAGGAATGCTCAGGCCAAAGAAAGGCAAGCCATTCCTCAAAGGCAGCAGTCCAGGGGCAGGGGCAGACCTTTCCAAAGGCCTTTTTACTAAGCTCAGGCCGCCTTCTCTTATTCTCAGGGGGTTCTTCAGGGGGAGAGGCAGACTGGGATGAGCAAGCCTGCATCCACCCATCAGCCTAAAGCCCCTGCCAAGCAGACACCCTGATGGGTCTGCCCGGGCCGATTCTCCAATATCAGTAGGGGGCAGGCTGGCTTACTTTATCCAGGACTGGAAGTCTCTGACATTAGACAAGTGGGTCCTGGAAGTAGTAAGCCAGGGACTGGTTCTCAGCTTCAAAAAATTTTCCCAAGATGAGAACCAGATCCTTTCCACCTGCAAATCCATCAGAGACCCCTGACTTAGAGGCAGAGTTTTCTTCCCTCCTAGCTCTCAGAGCCATAGAGAGGGTTCCCACCCTACACAGGGCCAAAGGATTATACTCCAGGTACTTCCTAACCCCCAAAAAGACAGGAGAATGGCGGCCCATCCTGGACCTAAGATATCTGAACAAACACCTTTTAAAACCAAAGTTTAAAGTGGTGACTCTGGGAATAATCCTTCCCTCTCTAAGGCCAGGGGACTGGCTAGCCTCCCTGGACCTCAAAGATGCCTATTTTCTTATTCCCATCAGGTGCTCCCACAGAAAGTACCTCGGGTTCGAGTTGCCCTCGGGCCACTATCAATTCAGAGCGATGCCCTTTGGCCTAACATCAGCCCCAGGGTTTTCACAAAGTGCCTGGCAGTAGTGGTTGCTTTCCTAAGGAGAAAATAGATCTACATCTTCCCATACTTGGACGACTAGCTCATAGTGGGTCAGTCTTCATACCAAGTCAAGTCACATTTGCAAATAACTCAGCAAGTGCTCACTTCCTTAGGATTCCTTCTCAACCTTCCAAAGTCAGTTCTCGAGCCAGTACAGCTCCTCACCTGCATAGGGGCGGTGCTGGATACAGTAAGGGCAAGAGTCTTCCTTCCCCTGGACAGGGCAAGGACCCTTATAGAGCTGGCTTCTTCATTCACCCTACAGGTATCTTGACCAGCAAGACATTTCCTGCAGCTTCCACAGCAGTGGTCCAGGGTGCAAGATTCCAGATGAGGGGCATTCAGTTCCACTTAAAAGCCTTCTGGTCCCAAAGAAAGGATTCTCTTACCAAACTAGTCCCAGTGACTCGAACCCTGATCCAGGTCTTGCAGTGATGGCAGGATCAGGACAATTTGAGACAAGGAGTTCCTTTTGTCACTCAGTCTCATTCAGTGATACTCACCACAGATGCTTCCCTGCTGGGCTGGGGAGCCCATCTGGGGGATCTTACCACCCAAGGGCTGTGGTTACCTCAGGAATCTCTGCTTCACATCAGTCTCTTGGAACTCAGAGCAGTGTTTCTGGCACAGCAAGCCTTTTCCAAATCTGTACAGAACAAGGTGGTCCAGGTCAGAACAGACACCACCACCACCATGTGGTACATCAACAAGCAAGGAGGCACTCGGTCTACAGTATTGAGCACAGAAGCAATAAAGTTGTGGTCTCTGGCCTATTCCCTGCAAACCTCTCTGATAGCAGTTCACCTCCCAAGGAAGGACAATGTCCTAGCAGATGCTGTCAGCAGAATATCCCAGGCCATCAAGAATGGACCCTAGATCCCCTAATTTTGAAATTGATTTTCTCGAGATGGGGCACTCCACAGATAGATCTTTTTGCAGCCCCAGACAATCACCAATTTCCTCTCTTTTGTTGCAGACCCCCAGTCTTGGGCTCAGTCCCCCTGGATGCTCTGATCCTGCATTGAGAAGGGAAATTTATGTATGCTTTCCCCCCCCTTCCATCTCCTGTTCAAGGTGTTAGTCAAGATAAGGTCACAACCATGCAAAGTAATTGATTGCTCCAGGCTGAGCCAGACAGCCCTGGTACCACCTGTTGCTGTCCTTAGCAGTCCACCTTACCCTGTCTCTTCCCAGGAATTACAACCTGTTGACATTCTCTCAGGGGAGGATTTGGTACCCGAACCTCAGGTCTCTCAATCTCAAGGCATGGCTCTTGAAGAGTTAGAGTTTGCTGATCTGCATCTTTCCCAAGGGGTTCTGGATATCCTTAAGGCTTCTCGAAAGCCTTCCACCAGAAAGACTTAAAATTCCAAATGGAAAAGGTTCACTATTTGGTGTTCTAATAAGAATATTTCTCGAGTCTGCTGGGTTGCCTACGGTTCTGGACTATATGGTCCATCTCAATGGCCTAGGCCTTAGGCCAGCTACACTTAAAGTGCATTTGGCAGCTGTTTCTGCTTTCCTGTCAGTAGGCAAGCCCCCTCCTCTGTCAGCCCATCCTGTGTTTTGTAAGTTCTTCAAGGGATTGCTGCACACCAATCCCCCCTTCTCCTGCTTGGGACCTTAATGTCTGCATTGCTCGGCTTATGCAACCACTCTTTGAGCCTTTGTCCTCTGCAGAGCTTAAGTACTTGATTTGGAAAACTGTGTTTTTGGTAGCCATTACCTCTGCCAGGCGTATCAGTGAATTGCAAGCCCTGTCAGTGGAGCCTGATTTCATCTCTTTCCATAGAGATAAAGTGGTCCTAAGAACTAACAGGAAGTCTTTGCCTAAGGTGGTTTCAGATTTCCACCTTAACCAGTCTCTCTCTCTCTCCCTGTTTTCTTCACTGACCATCCCTCCTCTGGAGGGAGGAGGCTGCACAGCTTGGATGTTAAAAGGGCCCTCAGCTACTACATAGAGCGCACCAAGGGTCACAGGTTTGAGTCCCTCCAATTGTTCGTCACATATGGAGAGGTTGGTAAGGGCAAACCTACCACTAAGAGATCTATTGCCAGGTGGATTGTTTCTTGTATACAATTCTACTATGAAAAACTGGGTAGAACTCCACCCTCAGGCCTGAGGGCTCACTGTACTAGAGGTACAGCTGCTTCCCTGGCTGCTGCCAGGGATATTCCTATCTTAGAGATTTGTCAAGCAGCCACTTGGAAAACAGTCCATACATTCACCAATCATTACTCTCTGGATATCCAGGCTAGGAGTGATGCTTGGTTTGGCACAGCAGTACTTCAGAGCCTATTTCCAAAGTAGGTTCTGTCCCTCCTCCATGGAGGTACTGCTTGGTAGTCTGCATATGTCAGAATACAGCAAGACTTCATGTCGTTTGAAGAAAAAATTACTCACCTTAGTAATGTTGTTTCTTCTAATGGAGTCTTGCTGTATTCTGACCTCCGCCTCCCCTCTCAGAACCTAGTTTTTGGGATGTGGATGGGCAGGAGCAGTGTTGGCACCCTAGGGGTGTCCCTTTTTCACCCTCCTTTATTTTGGGTGAGTGTTGTGTTTTGGGATGTTTTGTTTTTTGGGTTTCCTGGCTTGAGTTTTTGCTTTGAAACCTAAAAACCCTTTTATATAAATTTAGTTGCCAGTTGGCTAGTTTGAGTTTTACAGTTTCCACACAGAACTTCTAGTAAGTATTGCTCGTAAGGATCTGACTGTTGGAGTTTAAACAGCAGCAGACAGGGGCTTCAACCGAGCTTGCGGTGAACATTCCATGCTGGCCATGGAAAGTTTAACCCTTTGTTCCCTGGGGCAGTTGAAAGGCAGGACCTAACTGCATATGTCAGAATACAGCAAGACTCCATTAGAAGAAACATTTACTAAGTGGAGTAATTTTTTCTTCTCTGCCATCCTGAGGATGCCTTCTATCATTTCCTTGTCCATTTCCTCCCCTTGATACGGGTGTCTGTATACAACCCCTGTGCGGATTGTGGTGCCATTTCCAGTCTCCAGGGTGCCCCACAGTGCCTCCTCCTCCTTGTTTACCCTTTAGGTCAGTTGCTTTCATCCCTTTCCTTACATAGAGAGCTGCTCCGCTGCCTCTTCTTCCCTCCTGTAGATTGTGTACCCTGGTATGTTGACATTCCAGTCATGGTTCTCTGTGTATCAGGTTTCCGTGACTGCCATGCTATCCAGGCATCCCTCTTCCATCGAGGCCACCATTTTGGGGAGCTTTTTACCTAGACTACGGGCCTTGGTACTCACTACCCTCCATTTTTTTATGGCTTTATTTCTTTTTGCCCCATCCCTGTCCTTACTGCCTTTGTCTTTTTCTCCATTTACCCCTGCCCTTCTCCCTATCGACTGCTCTGTCTTGGTGTTTACCTCACTAACTACCCTGATTTTGTTTTTTGGGGGGGGCCTAGGATTTCCCTTTTTCTTTTCAGTGCCTCCCCCCTTGGCTAGTTTAAATGCTTGCCAATGAAGCATTTAAACCTATCCCTTAGGATCCTGGTTCCCATCCTGGATAGATGCAGACCATCGCGCCTGTATAGGCCTGCATCCTTCCAGGTGGAGCCCCAGTCCCCAGTGAAGCCAAATCCCTGAGCTCTGCACCAGTTTTTCAACCAGTGATTAAATCCCATGGTGTGGAGTACCCTAGCCTCCAGAAATGATCAGCTACAACTCTGACCCTCCACCCTGGGGAGTGCCTTCTTTACTTTGAGACACCTATTTCACAGAGGTTACGTAACTAGTCTAGTCACGAATGACTGCAAATATCTCCCTGCTACACTTCCTCCCTGGCAAATAAGTTAAACTAAGAAAAGTCCATCCCAAAAGCAGAGAATCAATACTAGTTACTTACACGGGTCCAAAGGATTTAAGGAAGCTTTGGCTGCTCTCTCTCTCTCTCTCTCTCAGCAGAATTCCATCTTTTCAAACTGTGGAAAAAGCATGCCAACTGTTTCAGATCCTACAAAAGATGTACTGTGATGCCACTGGCCTGCCTACAGTGGCTGCTAACACTCTTCCACAGTTCTCGCCCCAGAGACTGTGAAGGTGATGCAGATGATATGAACATTTTTATGATGCCCCTGACATGACTGTGAAGGGCCTAGAACCCTATGTATCCAAGGAGGTTCTCCCTCTTATGCCTTCGTTTATCCCAAACATATTGGACTTGCTTCTCAGGAGTCTTTCCAAGGTAAGGATAAAAAAGATTATGGGGAGATGAAAGGTTCCACCTCCTAAAAGTCTGACACTGCCTATGTATAATGAAAAAAAAATAAATAAAAATACCACAAAACTGCTTCAAACCCCCACTTCTGTGGCAGAGGTTTACAAGTGGTCTGGAAATGTTAATAAATACATAAATATATCAATTGTTTAACAATACTGAGTGCCTCTCTATACATCCCAGCCATGTGAGTATAGTGCATCAGGCAGCTTGTGAGAAAGCTGGGGTCTCCTTGTCCTGTTTACCCCCAGATAAGGACTTCGAAAAATAGATTTCTTAGTTGCCCGCAGATGCTAGTCAGAATTTTACCTACTTGGCTTTTCGGACAAATAGGGAAATTAAAAATAATGCACTTCCGAACTTTGCCCTGTTTCTTGATGCAGGAACTGGTGGATACGGCAGACCTGCCCTGGAAGCTATGTAGTATCAGTTCCACAGGACAACAACATGGATGCAGCCTCCAGAGTCACAGCCCATGCCATCTCTCTGAGGTGCATTGTCTGGCCTAGAACTACTGGTCTACCCCCAGACTCCCAGTTAAAGCCTTGGATTTTCCTTGTGATCAAATCATACTGTTTGATTCCAGAACATCTCACTGCAACAATGCCCTCTGCCCCATGGAAATTCCTCTCGAGGGCATTAGGGGCAGAGATTTTTTTCCCAGCTACTCCAGTCTTTCAGTACAGGGGTATTTTCAGAGGGAGGGGCAGAAGGGGGCCAAAGGTGGCCACCTCTACCCGACCAGCATCTTCACAGTTTAAGCCCTGACGTTGGTGTGGGCAGACCTCATGCGTACCCAGGTGTCCCCAACACAGGCGTTAACTGTTGGGGTGGGAGATTAAAAAAAATTCTAGCTTTGCGAATTTTGGAAAGGGTCCCAGGCCGTGGAAAGAAGAAAGGGCCTCTACTCCACGTAATTCCTGACACAAAAGGCAACTGTGGAGTGGCTTTCTGTCTTGCTTTTAAAACCCAAATTCAAGATGGTCACTCTGTTGCTATTCATACCTGACAGTAGGGAGACTGGCTAACCTCTCTGGTCCAAAAAGGGCCCCTTTTTTCCATATACCTTTTAATGAGGTGTCACACAAGGGCATGCTCACTGCGGCCTTTCAGCCTTCCTCGCCCCAAGAGTCTTTATGGAGTGCTGGGCAGTGGTAAGAACACGCCTCAGGAATCTGGGCATCTCTAGCTGCACCTAAGTTGCCAATTAGCTCATACTTCCCAAGTCTCCTTGTCAGGTCAAGGAGTCCTTTTTCCCCTTACAGGGCTGTCTCTGTAGTCTCAGGGTTCCCAGGTAAATCTAAACAGTTTCACCTGGAACCCTCTCAGCATCCAGGAAAGATATGCCTTCCTTCCGCAGGCAAGAATTCAAGCTGTCCCTCATTGGCAAATTTCTTCATCCAGGGACATTAAGACCAGCCAGCAAGCGCTTGACTGGGTTTGAATTATTAACCTTCAATGGTTCAGTATATGATACAGTTTTGAGCAAATCACGTAATTTTGACATTTCCTCAGGCTATTGAGACTCATGGCTTAAGTGCCTGCAGTGGTCAGAGGGTTCAGATACAGGATGCATCACCTACAAGTCTCCTTGTAGCTTGCTGGTCTCAGAAAGCAACAATCTTCAAAGCTGAAAACTCTGACAGAGCAGTGCCACAAACGCCTCTCCCCTGTGGTGGGAAGCACATCTGGACAGTGCCTCAGTAAGTGACACCTAGACTCTCCAAGAGTCAGTTACTCTGTTGGAACTCAGAGAAATCTTTCTAGATCAAAACATTTGCTCCTGTCATAAAAGGATAGACTTACAGAGTCGAACAGACACTTGCTGCAATGGTTTCACACTCAGCAGAGTGGACCAGATCAGGAGTACTCTGTTCGCAGGTGCTATAAATTTGGTCTGTCGCCTTCTACCTGGGAGGCAGCCTTTCATCAATTCACCTCCCAGGCTAGCACAGTACTCTGGCAGATGCTCTAGTCGCATCAGTCAAGGCTAGAGTTCATGGACTCTGAACGAACAAATACTAGCCATGGTGTTGAGGTAGTTGGGCATCCAGAAGTGAATCAGTTTGCCTCTCCCCTCAGCTTCCAGTTTCCTCAGTTGTGTTGCAGGCTCCAGTCCTGGGATCGTCTCATCTGGACGCCTTGATCCTGGTCTGGTCAGGGAGGTTCTTGTATACATCCCCTCCTTTTTCCCCTGATTCTCAGGGTATTTCTGAAACTCGTACGACAGCCTGCATCTGTGATCCTGGTGGCTCCGGATTGGCCCAAGGATGTCTGGTACCCTCTCCTGTGCGTCCCGCAGCAGTCCATTCGCCTCCCTCCAACTCACTCCCTGCTGACCTTTCCTCAGACAGGAGTGCAGTATCCAGGCATACACTCCTTTTTAACTTCAAGGCCTGGTTCTTTAACAGTTAGTCTGCATCCTCACTGTACTTTTAACAGGTCCTTAGGATACTGAGAGTGGTTAAAAAAACAAAGCACTAAGAAGACTTAGGCAGCCAAATGTAAAAGGTTTTCCCTCTGGTGCAAGAGCAAAAAGGTCGAATCCCATTGAGTTTCAGACCCTCAGCTGCTAGATTGCCTGGTACTTTTACAGGCGTCAGGCTTGAAACCATCTTCCCTCAAGCTACTCCTGGTGGCAACTTCGGCCTACTTTTCAGTGGGAAGGAAAAAAAATCTGTTTTTTCCCATGCCATATTTAAACAGTTTTTCAAAGGCCTCTTGCACTTCCAGTCTCCAATCTGGGACCCTGTTCCTCCTTGGAGCCCGAACCTTTGCATAGACAAGGTCATGAAGCTACTCTTCGAACCTATGTCCACGACTCTCATCAGGTTTGTAACTTGGAAGGCAGGCTTCTTGGTAGCCATTTCCTATGCCAGGAGGTTTTCAGAGCTGCAGACCCTGTGCACAGAGCCAAATTGCACCTTCCCTCACAGAGATAGTTGGGCTCAGGACAAGTAGGAAATTTCTGCAAAGGTGGTTTCACTTTGACCAGTCCATTACTCTGCCTGTCTTCCTTACTGAGAAATCCTCTCCTGGCAAGCGAGAAATCCACTCCTGGCGAGCAAAAGCCCCACAGCTTGGATGTCAAGAGTCATCTTCTATTACCTAGAGCATACTAGACAGTCCAGAGACTCTTCCTCTGTTGTTCCTTACCTACGGGTATGTAGGCAGGGAAAGATCAGCTACCAAGAGAACGATTTCCTGTGGTAGGTCTCTTGTATTAGATTCTGCTATGAAAAAACTGGTCACCAGCCTCCATTGGGGCTCAGGGGCCACTACATCAGGGGCACTGCAGCCTCTCTTGCAGCAACAAGGGACATTCCACTACTGGTTGTCTGCAAAGCAGCTACCTGGAAATTTGTACACACCTTTGTGAATCACTACAGTTTTGATGTGCAGACTAGATCTGATGCCAAATTTGGCAGAGCCTCTTTCCTAAGTAGGTTCTCTGCCCACCTCCCACTTGGTGCTGCTCAGTAGTCTGCTAAAGTTACTGATGCTAAAGGACTCCTGGGGTAAGAATAAAAAGTTACTCACCGCAGTAATCTTCTTTCTTCCAAGGAGTCCTTTAGCATCAGCAAGCTCCCACCCTTCCTCCCCGATTCACCTGTCTGAGGGCTCTATATCACATCTCTTATCAAATTTGGAGTTTCTTATTGATGAGATTTTAACTCATGTTATTGTTTCTGTTTCCACTTTTGTGGACATATGCATGTTTTTTGTAATTCTGTTGATTCTTTTTTGAGGCATGTGCCCTTGTTTTTCCTTTGAAAAAATGCTGAAGCCTTAAGCAGCTCTCACTCAGCTTACTCCCCTTCCTGTTTTCTGATTGGCTATGGCCATAAGCTCATTTAAATTTCTCTTAAAGGTACACCTCTGGGGCAGTTGCACCTAGCCAGGTAACTGCTAAAGTTACTGATGCTAAAGGACCCCTTAGAAGAAAGAAGATTAGTGCGGTGAGTAATTTTTTCTTTTCCCCCATGGAGAGAGGAATGTAAAATAGAGGAGTGATGGAGCGAGCAAGGGGGCAGGCGCTGGGGTAGGGAGGCTGTATATTCTGATATTGAAAACCAGAAGACAAGTGTTTCAGATAACAAAATGGGAAACTGTGACTGCTGGTAGGGAAAGTGGGAAGAGGTTTTGTTTTTAACTACTGTGTGGTAGATGGGATGGCTGAGGGGCTGGCAGGAAGGAGCATAGCCAGTTGTGTCAGCAGACGGCCAGAGTTTGGTGACTGAGTGTAGTTAAATTGAAAGTAAGGGCAAGTGTAACTAGTGTCGGTCAGAGTGACTACAGAGCAGAGCTTGAATGTGAACATTCAGATTCCATCTTCAGGACAGCAACTCTGGGCTTCATGAATCGTGATTTTATGAATCCCTAGTAAACTCTCTAGAAGAAACATTACTACAATGAGTTTTTTTTTTTTTTTCTCTTCTGCCTCTTTTTCGTTATTGTACTGGGTGTTCAACAGTGTTATGCAGCTCTGTTGAAATTATAGTTTACCAACTGGGGAAACCCAGTTTTGCATCCAATCTGGGCGCAAAACATTATTTTTCCGTGGAGGGGTATTTAGGTTACTAAACACTCTCTATTTTTCTGTGGAATCCTGTGAGATTGGTGTGCACCATGAAAGCTTTAGGTAAATCTGAGGAGTAAAACAGTGATTTTTCTGTCTGTGATGTATTTTTTTTAATCTAGGTTTGAAGGTGATGTGGACACACTTTTTCTGTTGTCTGGTATGGTGTAAATCCAGTGAACCCAGCAGTCTGATTGGTAGGATTGTGACTTTTAGCTGGTTTCTGGTTTAATTTTTAAAATCAGGGTTTGAAGGTTGGTGGTGACCCTGTTTTTCTATTTGTTACTGGGACTGAGGTGTAAAGTGCAGTCATTCAGTTCTGCCATTTAAAATTGCAACTGTGATTAGTCTCTGCAGTAATTATATTTTCGTATGTAAGAAAATGCATGTAGTTCTGTAATGCAGTTGAATTGAAATAAGGTTGGCTGCACATTATGCCTACAGTTCTGTACAAAGGGTAAGCTCTGCCACCTTAGACAGGTAGACAAATACATGATGGTTTTACCACTTGAAATGCTGCTTGTGATTTGTGGGGTAAAATATTGTTCCAAGTCTTTGTATTCTTTATCTTGATTGATGCAAAGTGTGGGCATTTTTGTTTTGGAGCAGTAGCTGGTACATTCTAGCTCCCTTTTTTGTCAGCTTGCTAATTCAGCCTGTTCGAACTCCAATAGCAGCAGCTCTGTTCCAGCAGGATAGAAGCAGTTTGTTCCGGTTAAAACTGGTTTTAGGCAGTTGAGTCATCCAGGAATAGGACAAATGCTGAAATCAGCCTATGGGGGAGGGGTATTTAAAGAAACAAGACCCAATTTTTGCAAACTGTTATTAGCAGTGTCTTTTTTTTATAATCTGTCCAGTAGGCATTTGTACAAAAACGTCATGTGCCTCTGTGTATGAGTGGATTTTTTCCTCATTGATTTTTTTTTTCCTTCTAATTGATTTGACTTGCAGTTATTGGTCTGCTCTAATTTGTATTTTTCCAAGGAATGGTTCAGACAAAAGAAGCTCAGTGCCCACTAAATATGACATTCCTTATGCCACAGATTCTGCACACTAGGTGGGTCACTTGTTCCCTCTCATGCACTAGACTGTGTCAGACACCAGTGAGCTGATATTCAGATTACATAAGGGCAAAACTGTAATCTTATCCAATCGGAGATCTCAGTTGGTCTCGTGTGCTCATTATTAGACTCTGGGGCCTTCTGACAATGATAGCACCAATAAGAGGGCAGCCTGTTTGCAATCTTCCTTATGTTTCTGGCACACTTTAAAAATATAAAAATATTTACCAAACTAGCTTCCAGTTGTCGCCATAACACAGTTGGGGGTTTTAGGATGCCAACCGCCATTCTGTGTTGTATCCATTGACTAGACACAGCTGTCCTGTCTCCCCCCAACCCCCAACAAGCCGTGTACATAGAACTCTGTTTCTCTGTTGTCCAGAATGTTTTTGGCAAGTGGATACAAAAGCCATCATATCAACCATCATCATATTTATATTGGTTGACTAGATGCAAATGCCCTACTGTGTCTCCCCCACCCCAACAAGCCATGTATGTAGTATATGGACCTTGATTTCTCTGTTGTCTGAATGTTTTGGTAAGCAGATAAGGCATCACATAAAAGGTTGGTACCGAAACTAAACAGCCTTGGGGTGGGGCCTAAAAGCGCAAAATTGGTGGAAAGCCTGCTTAGAGACAGGAGCCTAAGAGTGGTAGTTAATGGGGTGCACCCCGGGGAGGAGAGGGTGACTAGCGGCGTACCACAGGGGTCAGTGTTGGGCCCTGCACACTTCGTTAGTGACATGGCAGAGGGACTGGGATGTAGGGTATACCTGTTTGCAGATGACACAAAGATCTGCAGTGGGGGGGGGGTGGAAAGGATGAGGGAGGACTTTGGAAAGTTAGAAGAGTGGTCAAGAAGGTGGCAACTTTGATTCAACACAGAGTGCAAGGTTATGCACTTGGGACACAGAACGCGGGGGCGCAATACACACCTGGGGGAGAGGTACTAGAGGTCACAAGGCAAGGGAGATCTGGGAATCATAATTACCGATGACCTTAAGGTGGCAAAGCAGTGTGGGAAGATGGTGGGAAAGGCAAACCAAATGCTTGGATGCATAGGGAGGGGTATCACCAGCTGAAGGAGGGAGGTAATACTTCCCCAGTATACTTCGTTGGTGAGGCAGTACCTAGAGTCCTGTGTGCAGTTTTCGAGGCCCCATCTTCCAAAGGACAGGGATAGGGTGGAGATGGTGCAGAGGAGGGAACTAAAATGGTGCAGGGCCTACATCAAAAGACCTATGAAGAGGTTTAGGGAATTAAACTTGTACTCCCTGGAGGAGGTGACGCAAAGATCTGCAGTTGTGGGGAGGGGTGGAAAGGATGAGGGAGGGCCTTGGAAAGTTAGAAGGGTGGCAACTTTGATTCAACACAAAGTGCAAGGTTATGCACATGGGAGACAGGAACCTGTGGGCGGAATACACACTTGGGGTAGAGGTCCTAGAGGTCACAAGGCAAGGGAGACCTGGGAATCATCATTACCGATGACCTTAAGGTGGCAAAGCAGTGTAGGAAGATGGTGGGAAAGGCTAATCAAATACTTGGATACATAGGGAGGTAATCCTTCCCCAGTATACTTCGTTGGTGAGGCAGCACCTTAAGTACTGTGTGCAGTTTTGGAGGCCCCACCTTCCGAAGGACAGGGACAGGATGGAGATGGTGCAAGGCCTACATCAAAAGACCTATGAAGAGGAGTTTAGGGAATTAAACTTGTACTCCCTGGAGGAGGTGGGGGATATGATAGAGACATTCAGGTATCTCAAGGGAATAAACAAGGTGCAGGAGGAGAGTATTTTCTAGAGAAATAGATGTTCTAAAATTAAAGGGTCACAATATGAAGGTGGGGGCGGGGGGGTAGGTCCAGGGGAAACGTGAGGAAGTTCTTTTTTACGAGGTTGGGGGGTAGATACAGTCACAGTTTTTAAGTATGCCTGGGGTAAATACATGGATATCTTGGATAACGAAGGGGCTGGAAGACTACCCCCAGTAGTGGCTTGGTAGCACTATTAGAGGGGTTTATACGGGCAGACTGGGTGGGCCAGGAGGCCCTCATCTGCTGACAAAATCTGTGAATCACATCAATCATTATCATATGTATTTATTTACACACTCTGGGAAAAGCACATTACTGTTTAAATGCTCCTAAAAAAAAAAATCACAAAATATACAGCAACAGTAAAAACAAAAATGATTAAGGAAGAGAACTTGGCAGTCCTGTGGCTCATTTTCAATCTGAAATACCTCTTTAAAGAGGTGGAAATTCAACCATCTCTCAATCTCCCACGGAGTTTGCTGTGTTCACCCTTTGTGAAAGGAGGTGCTGCTCCTGGAAAAGCACCATCACCCAGAGACGTCACACGAGATACGGGAAGTGCTAGCAATTGTCTGAGGAGTAGGTAGCGCCTTGGAATTTATCTTGTTAACCTGGTAGAGTACTTCTTACTTGGGCTGACTGAGGCTTTCTGGCTCTCTGGTTTACACAGCCCAGTGCTTCTCCCTGTGGTGTGTCTATGTATATTGATTCAGGGCGTCCCAGATCTTTTGTTGCACTAACCAGCAGGGCCGGCTGATTCAGAATTGCTCTTTTTTTCCCCAATTGTTTAACCAGGAGAGAGACACTAAGCTGAAAGCTTGTTTACAGGTGCAGCCTGGGAGCACAGGGAAGTTGATTGACTTGCTCAGGGTCACATAGTATGCAAGTGGGGCCTGTGGGATTCAAACCCAGGTCTCCAGATTTGCAGCTCAGAGCCTTAAACCATTGCACTATACTGCTCTAGTCCTCGGGTGGTTGCATTAGTCCATCATAATGTAGAATTTTGTGCACTTGTACAGAAAAAAAATACAAGCAAATATTCCCTGATTATTGCTCATTTATACTGACTCGTTACATTGCTTCTAGCCCCAACATAAGACACAGGCGCACGCAGTCCCCCCCCCACATTATTTATTTTCTATTGCCCCCTTCTTTCTTCACTCCCCCGGCCCCCCACCACCAGATGATCCTACAGCAGTGGATATTCAATCGAGCAGCCCTGGCCCTTCACACAGAATGGCAGCATCATCATGCAGATCAGCACATTCTCCCCTGACCCACAGGGGAGTTGGCGGGGGGCCACTCAAGAGACCCCCACCTCAGAGAGGCCAGCACTTTCTGAACTATATAAGCTGCATCAAGTGAGCCAGGGTGGATCTAAGGCTTCTTTTGTTTTTTGTTTTTTTTGGGGGCAGACAGTCCTAGGAGGCTTGGGCGTAGAAAACCTAGCGACTATTTGATTTAAATATATACTAGGAATAAAAGTGTTGAGTTTAAGATGTCCTGCCCCAACAATATCAGTCTAGAGGAACCAGTCTCTGAGCATAAAGGTTTGTTGTGTATTGTTTACTGTAGGTGGATTTATGCGCGTCAGGAATGTCTGGTTTAGCCTTTTGGTATTTATTTCATATGGGTTTGTTTTTTTTATGGTTTATGCATCAAAGCATTGTTTTTGGGATGAATGGACATTCTGTATGGGGTTGGGGGTACGTAGATGGCATTTACTGACATGGACCACTAGGATGAGCAGTAACCCTTACATCTGACAGTAATGGCAGCTACAGTACTATGGATGGGCATTCCAGGGTCGTCTGTCATCGGCCTGCAGTGGTATCTGGGGAAAGTACAGAGCTGGGAGATGGGGAGCAGCTTTGAGAAAGCTAGGATAAAAACCCAACACCTGCAGGGCAGATCCTGTATGCCTGTTAACATTCTGTCATTGAAATATTGGGCACTGACTCTCAATGTCATATAATGAAGGACACTGTTAACCCATTTAGATCTTGACGTGTCTCTAATTTAAAAAATGTTTTATGATTGGTTAGTTTCTGTAGAGATTGATGATATAAATTGGATTCTGATTCTTTTTTTTTTTTAAAAGTGAAAACAGACTGCCTGCGGGACTTCTGGTCCTGCCTTGTGGGTAATGGCTGCTTAGTGGCAATGCGCCCACATCCCTCGGGCTAAGCGATCGCTCCGATTGAAAATAACTATATAGTGCAAACAAACTTTAACTTAAAGTATAAATCGGAATGCACAGGTGAATATTTCAGGAGATTCAGATGGGCATAAGGTGTGAGATGGAGGATTCAGCAGATGGTTCAAATAAGGAGGCTTTGCAGGCCTCAGAACCTCCTGATTCTCGGCTGCATGATTTTAAGCATGGTCCTGGTAAAAACTCTCACCTAGAACAACTAAAACTAAGAAAGCCAAGCTAGACTTAATATATCAAGAGACCCTGACCTTTAGAGCAGAGATAAAAGAAATGTACGGGGAACTCCGCAGGGATGTGTTGCAGTTAGAGCAGCGTATGGATGACCAAGAATGACAGGGAACGGCAACAGAAAATCATGTAGATGATTTAGAACAAGCTTTGCAGAAAATTAGACACAAGTAAATATTAGATTGACAGGAAGACCAGGAGAACCGTGCAAGACGTAAAAATATCCACATATACTGTCTGCCGGAAAACTCGGAAGTCTCTAATATTAAAGAATTTATAGAGTCACTACTTCACACTGCTCTGGAATTACCTGCTGGTTTTGAATTCCACCTTGAGAGAGTACACAGGGCTTTGTCTCCAAAACCTTCTTCTACCAGAGTCCCTCCATGGTCGGTGATCCTCTGGTTTAACAGCTACTGTACAAAGGAAAAGGTTCTCTTCACGGCCTGGAAACACCAGAAAGTATTTTATGGTCAAATACGAATCTACTTCGACCATGATTATGCTCCCAAGACGAGACTTAGACGTGCATATCTTCCATTGCTTCCTGTGCTTAAAGAAGCTGGTTATAAATTTACAATGCCATATCTCTCTCGTTTGGTGGTGCAGCTTCCTTCAGGGAGAAAAGAATTTACTACTGCGTAATCGGCAAAAGAGGAACTTTCTAAGCTGGGTTTACAATTTCCAGAACGGAATTAGAGTACACAGAATATGGAACAACGACCAACCAGATGGCAAACTATATCTAAGAAATCGAGAGAGAGAGTGACCAGAATTTGGCAGCAGTGAAGAATGCCTTAACAGCATACAAAAGGGACAATAACATTAAAGTAACCTGAGGAACTTCCCTAAATAATCGATGGTTTAATATTCAGGTTGGTGGGAGTCTGGTGATTGGGGGGGGGGGGACTGGTTTAAGAGGCTTTGCGACATGCAGGCCTGGCTCTAGGCCTGAGGAGGCTCATCTATTTTGGGTTATCCCCGAGCCTACTGTCGGTCTGTGTTGGAGGAGAGCCTCTCCCCTCCCCTCCCACCTACCCGGTCCTAATCTTAAGGCTGCATTAATATTCATCAAGTATGGTAGATGATCTTACTAACCACCTACAGTATTTGTTTTTCCTCTTTCCTTTTGGCTAACAGACGAGAAAAGAAAAAAAATATGGAAGGGGGTAGAAAAATCTTGCCTCAATCTGTAGAGAGGCACAAGAAATATTTGATTTTGGAATCTCATCCTGATTTACAATTATATAAAGCTAAATTTGAATATAGGTTGAGGGAGCTAGGGAAGTAAAGCTGTTTTGAGTTGCCAGAGGCGCTTTACTTTTTTTTTTTTAAGCTTCCCTTTTCTGTTTCTACTTCTTTTTTGAAAACAGCATGCTGTACCTATGGAGGCCCCAGATACTGCAGGACTGGGATTACCTTCATAACAAGGGATGGATAACACCTACTGGGAAATGCACTGTTTGGATCTGCACAGGTGCAAATACCCATCCCAATATTTGGAAGTCCACAGGAGCGATAGTCATTACCTGATGCACTCCGTTACAGCTACAGTTTATAGCGCCCATGCTACGGAGATGTATCATGAAGTAATTATGGTTTTATGTACAGTATACGTTTTATAAAGTTATTCACTCGGTGGTTTGAGTGCCAGCATAATGTTGTTCAGTTTGACATGAGGTACAATATTCTTAACTCTTGGTGTAATACTCTCTGGATTGCGAAGTGTGCCATATTTCCAGGGCTGCAAGATACTATTCTAACACATTATAGTTTGGAATCAGACTGGAAATTCAGTATATGGTTATGGCCTCTTAAATATGAGTGGTTAGAAGGTAGGAGTGGGGAGATGGCTTCACATAATGCTATCACTATTATTTTTCTGCAATGCAGACAGATTTAGCAAAAATAGTATCACTAAATATAAATGGGATAAATCATCCTATAAAGAGAGCTAGGGTTCAGCAGTACCTGTACAGGTTGAAGGCAGACTGTATATCTGCAGGAGACTCGTGTATCCCAAACTAAACATGCCAAATTGGCGATGGGAGGAAGATATACGGTTTACTCTTCCTCCAGCACTACAGGGAAACGAAGAGGAGTAGCAATCCTCATCCCCTCCTCTACTCCCTTTCAGGTAGTGAAAACCTGCTCTGATCAGAATGGACACTTTATTATAGTGCAGGGACGTATGTTTGAAACTGAGGTAACGCTGGCAAGTGTGTACCTTCCTCCAGGAGCACCCCCATTGTTACTTAGAAGGTTCATTAACAGACTTCTCGAGACGCAGAGAGGTCTCATGCTGATAGTGGAGATTTCAGCATTACCATTTCTCCCAGTATAGATTCATCCACTTCAATTGCGCATAGAACCTCCCCAATTCAGAAACTCCTTGAAGCACATCTTCCAGGATTCGGCCTTACAGATATTTGGCACAATTTATTTCCTTCTATAAAGGGATAGACTTACTTTTCTCCCAGATATCATTCCTCGTGTAGAATTGATTACTTCTTTATATCTACGGAACTTATGGAGAGAGTACAGGATGTTTCTCTGGCGGCACGGCAGCTTTTGGATCCTAATCCACTACTTTTAAAAGTGGATTTAGGCAAAAGGCATAAAAGGGCCTTATGTCGGCTAAATCTAGCCTTATTAAAAGATACTGACTTTAAAACGAAAATAGGGGATCGGATTACTCAGATTCTAACTGAAAATGCTAATCCAAATACATCTGCTGCTCTTTTCAAACAACATGAAGTCTTGCTGTATTCGGACATAATGCAGTTAACCCTAGCACTTGAACTGTCCCAGAGAGGAAAGAGTTAACTATATGCAGAAGCATAGAACGTTGAGCTCAAGCTCAGTTTCCAAACCTCTGTGGTACTTCCCAGTGTAACTTTCAGATTCTTTACCCCGCCTAACAGTGAAGTCGCTCCGGAGATTTCCTCTGCTCGGTTCGGTAAAAGTAAAGCGTTCGGTTGAAACCGCATAATTTGTTATTTTCGGATTTCTAGCCTGTCTACAGTACAGGTAGTGTGTAGCTAGGTAGTGACTGTTTTAATTTTTGTGGAAAAGTGGAAATTGTTCTTTTCCTCTGTTTCTTTCTGATCGGTTCGGTTTGGAACCAACCTTGTAACATTCTGTTTAATTTTTTATTTTATTTCTGGGATTAGGGTGGTGTTCCGGTACCGACTGGTCAAAAGAACCGGACCTTTTATCGGTTCTTTTAAAAAGCCCGTGACACTGTTTGTAACCGATTGGTTATTGTATTACCTGGCTTGAAAGCTGCAATAGGCTAATTTGTTAGGTTGGCCATGTCTGAGAAACCCAAGGAAAAAAACAGTCCCACTGGGTTTCAACACTGTACTGAGTGTGGGGAGGCCTTTGTTAAGGCTGACCCCCACCTCCTCTGTGTTTTGTTGTCTGGGATTTTACCACCTCAAGTCAGACTGCCAAATCTATAAAAACTTTCCTAAATCCACTCTAGACAAAAGACTGAGTAAGCCGAAGGAAAGGGAGGCCGAGAAGTCCATATATCCGGATGGCCAGCCTGGTTCGGTTGAGGCCGAACCTGAGGAGGTGCCTACTTACCTAAGCGATACCTCCTTGGGCAAAAGGAGAGCCGACCCCGAGGGGTCGATTCCATCAAAAAAGAAGCGCAAGTCTGCCGGTTCGGATCCTGTATCGCACTCTCCAGCAGCAGACTAAATAGCCAAAACGATTAGCATTGTTCAGTCGCTTAGACTGGTTCCATCCAAACCGGTACCGCCGGGTAGGTGGTCGGTTCGGTCAGATCAGTCTCCTCTGGATTATGATCCAGATGCTTATTATTAGGAGTGGGAGGGAGACTGACTATCCCGGTGAGGACGATGATGACCAGAGGGGTCTGGATGTGCCCATTGAACCGGACATCTCCCCAGACAGGCCCTCAGGTGAGTCCCCTTCACATTTTTTGTTCTACAAAAAGGTGGCAGAAATCCTGCAGCTTCCCTTGGTTGAACCTGCAGAGGAGGATGAAGAGCCTGATTTTGTGGAACTGGACATCCCAGGGTCCAAAAGGCTGTCTATCTCTCTTCATAAATCCTTGGGGAAACAGACGCACAAAATTTTACAAAGTCCCAATTCAATACCTCCTGTGGATAAGAGAATGAACAGTAGGTATTTGTTATCAGGCTCAGCTGCTGAGTTCCTTTATAGTCATTGCAGCCATGTTAGGGTAGTGCAGGCTGCAGCCTGTGACAGGGCTAACATTCCTTTAGCTTCACAGCCCCCAGATAAGGACTCCAGGAAAGTGGATGCCATGGCCAGAAAACGGTATTTGGCATCCTCTTTGGGACTCTGGTAGGCTACTTATATGGCCTACACAGCCAGGTACCAGAAATCCAGATGGGATATGGTTCTGGAACTGACTAAACGGGCCTATCCCCAGTTAGCCAAGGAGCTGGAGGAAGTGGCTGCTGATGGAACTGAGGCATCCAGAATGCAATTTCATGTTGCTGTGGACTCCAGTGATGTGGCATCTAGAGTCATGGCTACATCTGTGTCTCTCAGAAAACATGCTTGACTCAGATGTACTAGCCTTTCACAGCATACCCAGACTAAGGCTATGGATTTTCCTGTAGTAGGTAATTCTCTGTTTGGGGAGCAGACAGAGGCTTACATGAAGAAAATGGATGAATACAGGACCATGTACAGGAGTGCACAGGCCAAGGAAAGGCAAGCCACTCCGCACAAGCAGCAGTCTAGAGGCAGGGACAGGCCCTTTCAAAGGCCTTTTTATCAAGCCCAGCCCGCCTCTACCTTCCCACAGAGGGGGTTCTTAAGAGGGAGGGGCAGGAGGGGGATGAGCAGAGCTGCTCCCTCCTCCTCTCAGTCTAAGGCTCCTGCCAAGCAGACACCCTGATGTGTCAGCACGGGTTAACTTCCCATTTCCAGTAGGAGGCAGACTGGCTTACTACTTCCAGGCCTGGAAGTCTGTGACCTCAGACAAGTGGGTCCTGGGAGTAGTAAGGCAGGGACTAGCCCTCGGCTTCAAAAAAATTTCCAAAAAAGAGGGCCAAGCCTTTTCTGCCTGCATCACTCTCAGAAACCCTTGCCCTAGAGGCAGATGTTTCCTCTCTCTAGCTCTCAGAGCTATAGAGAAGGTTCCTACTCAGCACAAGGGAAGAGGACTGTACTTCAGGTACTTCCTTACCCCAAAGAAAACGGGAGTGGCGACCCATCCTAGACCTAAGGTATTTGAACAAACACATCTCAAAGCCCAAATTCAGAATGGTAACTCTGGGGAATAATCCTTCCCTCTCTAAGGCCAGGGGATTGGCTAGCATCTCTGGACATCAAGGATGCCTACTTCCATATTCCTATCAGATGCTCCCACAAAAAATACCTCCGGTTCGAGTTGCCTTCAGGCCATTACCAATTCAGAGCCATGCATTCGGCCTAACATCAGCTCCAAGGGTGTTCAAAAAGTGCCTTGCAATAGTGGTGGCTTGCCTCAGAAGACAGGGTATCGCCATCTTCCCACATCTGGACGAATGGCTCTTATTGGGTCAGTCACCTTTACAGGTCAAGTCAGCTCTTCAAACTACACAGGACCTGCTCAGCTCCCTGGGGTTTCTTCTCAGTCTTCCAAAGTCTGTTCTTGAACCAGTTCAACTTCTCACCTTTTATAGGCATAGAGTTGGACACTGTACAAGCAAAAGCCGTCCTTCCCCTGGCAAGAGTGAAGGCCCTAGTGGATGTCGTTTCCTCCTTTTGACCTCGGGTCTCCCGCCCAGCAAGACTGTTCCTCCAGCACCTGGGCCAGATGGCAGCTTCCACAGCAGAGGAGCAGGGAGCAAGGTTCCAGATGAGGGACATTCAGTTTCATCTAAGGTCTTTTTATCTCAAAAGGAAGATTCACTTACCAAACTGATACCAGTGACTCAGACTCTAGTCCAAGCTCTCCAGTGGTGGCTGGACCAGGACAACCTCAGACAAGGGGTTCCATTTCTCCCTCAAGTCCCATCAGTAGATCTAACTACGGACGCTTCTCTCCTAGGGTGCGGAGCCCACCTGGGAGCCCTGACTGCTCAAGGGGTCTGGTCTCCACAAGAGTGTCTCCTTCATATCAATTTCCTGGAACTCAGGGCAGTTTTCCTAGCCCTGCAGAGCTTCTTGGAGTGAGTCAAGGGCAAGGTGGTCAGAACGGACACCACCACCACAGTGTGGTACATAAACAAGCAGGGAGGCACTCTGTCCTCGGCCTTGTGCACAGAGGCCATGAAGCTGTGGTCTCTGGCCTATTCTCTTCAGACTTCTCTGGTAGCAGGTTACCTTCCAGGGAAGGACAATGTACTAGCAGATGCTCTGAGCAGAATTTCACAGGGACATCACGAATGGTCCCTGGCTCCTCACATCCCGAAGGTCATCTTCTCCAGGTGGGTCACTCCAGAGATGGATCTCTTTGCAGCACCGGACAATCATCATCTTCCTCTGTTTTGTTGCAGACCTCCAGTCCTGGGGACGGTTCCCCAGGATGCTGTCATTTTGGAGTGGAAGGGCAGGTTTCTCTATGCCTTCCTCCCCTCCCTCTGCTGTTCAGAGTTCTGATCAAGATCAGGACTCAACCCTGCACAGTGATACTGGTGGCTCCAGATTGGGCCAGACAGCCTTGGTATCCTCTACTGCTGTTCTTGTCAGTGTCACGTCACCTTTCTCTGCCCAGGACATACAATCTCCTGTCTTCCTTCCGGGGCGGATCTGGTACCCCAATCTCCAGTCTCTGTCTCAAGGCCTGGCTCTTGAAGAGTTAGAATATGCAGCACTACATCTCTCTCAGGGAGTTCTGGATATTCTGAAGGTCTCCAGGAAACCTTCCACTGGGAAAACTTACAACTCCAAATGGAAAAGTTTCAGTATTTGGTGCTCTCAGAAAGGGATCCTGCCTGATTCTGCAGACATTTCCACAACCTTAGACTATCGAGTTCATCTGAATGGTCTAGGCCTTAGGCCTGCCACTCTGAAGGTTCATCTAGCAGCTGTCTCTGCATTCCTCTCAGCAGGGAAGGGCTCTTCCCTGGCATCTCATCCTGTTTTCAGAAAGTTTTTCAAGGGCCTGGTTCACATTAACCCTCCCTTTAGGGAGCCTAATGTCTGCATAGCTCAGCTTATGGAGCCACCCTTTTGAACCTCTGGCTTCGGCTGAATTGAAGTACTTGACCTGGAAAACTGTGTTCCTGGTAGCTATTACTTCTGCCCGGCGAATTAGTGAGTTACAGGCTCTGTCACTTGAACCTGACTTCATCTCCTTTCATAGGAACAAAGTGGTCCTAAGAACCAATAGGAGGTTCTTGCCCAAAATGGTATCGGATTTTCATCTGAATCAGTCGATATCTCTCCCTGTGTTTTTCACTGACCATTCTTCTTCAGGTGAAAGAAGGTTACACAGTTTGAATGTTAAGAGGGCCCTTAGCTACTACACTGAGCATAGTAAGGCACATAGAAATGACTGTCTTCAGTTGTTTCTCACTTATGGTGAAGTGGGGAAAGGTAAGCTTGCCACTAAAAACTATTGCCAGGTGGATTGTTTCTTGTATACAATTCTGTTATGACAAGTTGGGTAGAATACCCCCTTCAGGCCTGAGGGCTCACTCGACTAGGGGTACAGCTGCTTCTGTAGCTGTGGGCAGAGATATACCTTTGTCAGAGATCTGTAAAGCAGCCACCTGGAAAACAGTACATACTCTCACCAGGCATTACTCCGTGGATATCCAGGCTAGGAGTGATGCTAGGATTGGCACAGCAGTACTGTGGAGCCTCTTCCCGAAGTAGGTTCTGCATTCCCTCCTCCATAGGGAGCTGCTTGGTAGTCTGCATTATGTCTGAATACAGCAAGACTTCATGTTGTTTGAAGAAAGAATTACTCAACATAGTAATGTTTCTTCTAATGGAGTCTTGCTGTATTCAGACCCCTCAGAATCTGTTTTTTGGGAAGTGGGCTGGCAGGTACAGTGTTGCACCTCAGGGGTGTACCTTGTACCCTCCCTCCCTCTTGGGTGTATGTTATTTTTTCTGGTGTTTTATACTTAAATATTGTCACTACCTTTCCTTCTTGGGTTCTTGACTTAAGTCTTTTGGGTCCAAAAATAATCTTTTGCGTTTTGGCTATATGTTGAACAATTTCCATACTATAGTATATTAGTTAGTTTGCTCGTAAGATTCTGACAGTTGCACTGGGAAGTACCGCAGACAGAGGTTTGAAAACAGAGCTTGAGCTCAACATTCTGTGCTTCTGCATAGAGTTAACTTTTTCCTCTCCGGGGCAGTTCAAGTGCTGGGGCTAATTGCATTATGTCTGAATACAGCAAGACTCCATTAGAAGAAACAACATTACTATGGTGAGTAATTTTTTCTTATGGGACACACTTAAAGCTGTGCTGCGAGGAGAAATGATATCCTACTCTTCACAGAAAAATAAGCAAAGAGAGGCAAGATATACACAACTACATAAATTGCTTCGAGATCTTCAGGAGAGACATACTAGGGAGAAGGTAGTTCAGGAAGAAATTAGAAAGGTACAATCCGAACTTCAAGGGATATTAGATTTTAAGGTACAGATGTCTTTCTTATACCTAAAGAAATTTTATTATGAGGGAGGTGCAAAGGGAGCCAGAAATTTGGCAAAACGAACTAGAGCATTCAGACAGTCAGCGACCATTGCAAGTATTAGGGACCCTCAAACAGGGCTTTTCCATTACAAGGTCTCACAAATCATGAAAACTTTTCAGGGATATTATGAGACCCTGTATGCAGACCGAAATCCTTCATCAGAGGATGCAATCCACCATTTCCTGGACCCTCTCACTTTCCCCAAATTGACCACAGCTCAACAGACTTCCCTACTGTCCCCAATCTCCACTAGGGAATTAAAACTAGCCATTAGTAAATCTGAAACTGTAAAATGCCCTGGACCAGATGGGTTTGGAGTAGAGTGGTACAAAACCTTTCAAGTTAAATTACTTCAACTCGTGCAGCAAGCATTCATGGATGGAAGTACAAGGTCTAAACCTTCCCCCCTTCATGGTCCTATACTGCTATTTCAGCTATTCTGAAGCATGGGAAAGACCCAGCCTCGCCTGACTCTTTTAGGCCCATATTGGTACTGAATAGTGATTATAAACTTTATTTGTCAATATGGTCTAGTGGACCGGACGCAATCCTTCCTAGCCTGATGCATGCGGATCAGGCTGGATTCCTTCAGAAGAGGCAAACCGCTGATAATGTTCGAAGAACATTTCATTTAATGGATTACCTCACTACATCAAAGACATCAGCAACCCTAGTGAGCCTAGATGCCTGTAAGGCATTTAATAGGGTTTCTTGGAGGTTTTTTTTTTTTCCAAACTTTATTTATTGTAAGCCGGTACACTGGTATACTTCATAGAGGTAGGAAATACTACTTTTCTTGTTTGTTACAAATAATAAAATAAGACTTCATGTTATCATTCCACTACAATGACAGAAAATAAGAGAAGTTTAAAATACTGCCTTCTAAATACAGGAATGTGCACATATCCCAGCAACTTTTAATCCCTGGTAGGATTGAAACTTATTAACAGTTGAAGACGGAATAACATAGATGTGGCATGTCAAGAGGACAAACATGTAGCAAACACATAGTTAGCTAATAGATGGTCAACTAACTTTTAGTCAGGTGGATTATCTTGGGATGCCTTGACTACCCCATCTTAAATTGCAGGAAACCACCCCTGAGAAATGGCATATTCTAGGGGTTCCCATATTTTATTACACTTAAGCAGTATAGGGCGATAGGCAGAGAGGGAATATTCTAGTTTCATACAATATAAAAAAAACTATTAGCCTATTCCGTTATTGTAGGGGATACATCCTGGCACCAGTGGTGGGCAGTTGTCCGTTTTCCTGTTGCCATCCCCAGGGCTTATGGGGGTGATCCAGTCCCTTACCTTTCTGGGATGACCCAAAATTACTTCCTGAATACCCACCAATTGTGAATCTTGAATGGTACTTTGCATTATGTTTACCACTCCTTTCCAAAAGGTCTGTATTATTGAGCAATCCCAAATTAAATGAATAAAACTGCCCTTTACCACTTTACATTTTGGGCATGTCTCTGAACATTCTGGATCAATTTTATTGGCTAAAACCGGGGTAAAGTATGTTCTATGTAATATATTATAATGGATAGCCCGCATTCTGTTATTAATAGAACAGTGCATGCCCCTTTTTTGTACGATCCTCCAGTCTCCCAGTGATGATGCTTCTTCCCTCAGGTCTTTGTCCCACTTATGTTTCAGGTTCATTCCCACATCAGGTAGGGCATTGAGAAGGGATCTATAACTCACTTTCATGACCCTCAACTTTATTTCAGATGCTGCCTGCCATAAAAGTTCCTCTAAAGGAGAACGGTGTAGTACTATACCTGGGTCCCAGGACTGCAATCGGTTACAAATCTGGAGGTAAATGAAAAAACTTTGAGGGGGCAAACCATATCTCTTCACCAAAACTGGGTATGAAAGTAATGTACCCTCCTCATATAGTTGTTCCATACATCCAAGGCCTTTCCCTTCCCATTTGTCGAAAACCCATCTCTCTACATCCTGAATCTTATCCTCATCCCACAGACAACCTCTGATACTCGACTCTGGAGAGGGGGCAGGAGGATGGTTCAAGATCTCATGGGCCGCCAACCAAATCCTCACTGAGGTTCTAGAGAAGGGATTTTTACTTTTTTGTGGAGGCTTATCACTTAGCATAGAGGCAAGTGTAACTGGAGTAAGACTCTGAGAAGCACTCTCATTCTCCACCTTAACCCAGGCCTGTACCCCCCTTCCATTGATAGAAATATCCTGTAAGGCTGATATTTGAGCTGAAAAGTAATATAAGGGCATATTTGGAAGGCCTAGACCTCCTTCTGATACCGGTTTCCAAAGGAATTCCTGCCGAATTCAGGGCTTTTTGAACCCCAGAGAAAGTACCTATTGCTCCCCTTAAAAATTGAAAAAGTACTTCGGAATCCAAATTGGGAGAGATTGAAAAAGATAAAGAAACTGAGGTAAAACAAACATTTTAGCAAGATTAACCTTTTCTATGAGGGTCAACGGAAAACCTTTCCACTTTTCACATTGATCTTCGATCTTTTTTAATAATGGGAGATAGTTTAGACGGAAAACAGATGTTAATTTGCGGGGATGACTTCCCCGAGATATTTCAGCTGTGGGAATGGGTAGATCTTATAATTCTGAACCTGCACATTTTGTTTTGTTTTTCCCCAGTGGAAGCCATTCACACTTCGTCCAATTTATTTTGTGCCCCGAAGTAGGGCCATACTCTGCGAATAATCCAGTCAACACTGGAATATACGTCTTTGGATCTTTAATGAATAATAAGACGACATCCCCAAAAAAGGAGATTCTAGGGACATGGATATGTTGTTCATCCACACTATCTGGCAGGTTCCTTGCCGCTTTAAATCTTGCCGGAAGGTCTTCAAGCTAGTTCCTCCCACCCACCCGGGTGGTAAAACTCTCGGCTCGGCCCCATGACGCCAGATCTTCCTTACTGCTTGAAGCTCAGGTTCCCTCCTTAACGCCTCTGCGATTAAGCTTTGGGCCTAAATCTTTGACTTTGAAAAATTTTCCAAAACAAAACTTTTACCACTTGGTCTTCTTCCCTCAGCGGCTGCGATGGACCATCGACTCGGTTCAGGAGATGTCCCTGTGGGCAGAAAGATGTCTTGGACGGACCCGCACTCCGCAGCGTTTACTGCCTTGGCCAGGAGCACGACCCGCAGGCCTGCGAACTGTGCTCTTCCTTTTCGGTCTACGTCCTCGAGGATCGCGCTGCCAGTCTCCAACTTGGGCGCCCGGAAAGGAGATTTCCTCCGGTCAAATCTAAGGAGGCCCGACTGGCGGTTTCCGCTGAACAACTCGAGCAGATGGTCACCCTCGAGGAGGAGGCGGCTCAGGCCTCGACATCTTCGGCTGCGGCATTCGTCCCGCTCTCGCTCGGGGCCTCCTATTCAGCTTCCTTTAAGGAGCTTTGCTGACCCTCTCAACCAAAGGCAAGGGTCCAACTTCTTCTGGGCTGTATCATCGGTCGAAGAAAAGTAGGAGTAAAAGTCCCATCGTCGGCGCTCCTGGGGCGGAAAGATCTCCTCCCTTGTCGACGATGGCTTCGATTAAAATTTCGGCTTCGGCCACTGGCTTCACGGTACCCCCGTCAGGCCAGGTGTTAGAGTTCCAGGCCTTGGGTCTTTCCGACGAGGTCCTCAACGTCGTTGAGGCGTCCCGTAAGGAGTCGACCAGGAAATGCTATGCCTTCAAATGGAAGAGGTTCTCCATTTGGTGTCAGGATAAGGGTTTGGACCCCTTCTCGTGTCCTGTGGCAAGCATTTTGGACTATCTATGGTCCCCATCTAGTCAAGGGCTTAGGTCGACGACCCTTAAGGTGCACCTGGCAGCCATTTCTGCTTACCCGGGCGGGGCGGTCAGCAGTCAGTGGCGCAGGAGAAAGTGGTCGGGCGCTTCTTTAAAGGCCTTGATCACATTTCCCCTCCAGTGCGGGAACCCCCACCTCCGTGGGATTTACTGCTGGTACTGGCAAAGCTCATGGGCAAGCCATTCGAACCAATGCACAGGTGTGGTCTCCCCCACCTGTCATGGAAGACCGCCTTCTTGGTGGCTATCACGTCAGCCAGAAGGCTGGGAGAACTCCAGGCGCATAGCATAGAGTCTCCTTACCTGGTCTTCCACAGGGACAACGTTGTCCTATGCCCCCACCCGAAATTCCTTCCGAAGGTGGTGTCGGAGTTTCACCTTAATCAGGTGTTGACTCTGCCGGTGTCACCCCAATCACACCTTGGAGGCTGAATATAGGCTCCATACTTTGACCCTAGAAGGCGCCGCTTATTATAAGGAGCTGACGGCTGGAAATTCGGGAGAGGTCTGGCCAGCTGTTTGTCACCTACGCTGAAGCTGCACCTGGCAGACCTGCAGCCAGCGGACGATAGGCAGATGGGTCACCTCCTGCATAAATCTCTGCTATGAGTTGGCGGGCATGGAGCCTCCCAGAGGGATAAGAGCTCATTCTACCCGCCATACTGCTGCATCGGTGGCTGCTTCCAGGGACGTCCCTATCCAGGAAATCTGCAGGGCTGCTACCTGGAAGTCAGCACACACCTTCATTACCCACTACCACATCGACCTTGAGTCACGCCGGGATGCTGGTTTTGGGGCCTCGGTTCTCCAATCTCTGTTCCCCAAGTAAGTATATAGGGGGTGTGCGCCTTGCCTCCCTCCTCCCGGAGAACTGCTAGGAGTCTGCCAGATAGTGTGGATGAACAACATATCCATGTCCTTAGAAATACAGGTTACTCACCTGTAACAGGAGTTCTAGGAATGGTATATGTTGTTCATCCTATTTCTCCGACCTCCCGGCTCGGCGCACAACCTGAGCTTCCAGCGGCCAGATCTGGCGCCATGGGGCGGAGCCGAGTTTTACCACCCGAGTGGGTGGGAGGAGCTAGCTGAAGACCTTCCGCAAGATTTAAAGCGGCAAGGAACCTGCCAGATAGTGTGGATGAACAACATATACCATTCCTAGAACTCCTGTTACAGGTGAGTAACCTGTATTTCTAGCCCCCGGAGATCAGGGTGCTGCCTAATGGCTGAAGCCAGTACCTCCATCGTCAAAACATATAATAATGGGGATAGGGGACATCCCTGCCTAGTTCCCCTAGTGAGTAGAAAGGACAGGGACATAGTCTCATTGGTATATATTTGGGCTTTAGGGGAAGAACAGAGCATTTTAATCCATTTCATAATTACTGGACCCAAACTAAACCTATTTAAGGTTGCAAAGATAAATTTCCATTCCGCCCTATCGAATGCCTTTTTGGCATCGAGGGCCAGAAGGCCTCTACTTGGATCCTCCTCCCTTCCTGACCACTTGTGAATTATATTTTAAAGTTCGTCTCAAATTGTGCTTCGCATGACGCCCCTTCACGAAGCCATACTGGTCTTGATGTACCAGTAAAGGTAAGATCTTTCTATACGGGTAGCAGTAATTTTTGCTATGATTTTATAATCCGCATTTAATAGAGTGATTGGTCTGTAGGACCCACACTTTGTTGGGCCCTTACCCGGTTTAGGAAGGACAATGATAGTGGCCATTTGGAGGGAAGGAGGCAGCATCCCTTTGCTCATAGCTTCTCTAACCATATCACTAAACAACTGGTGAAGGTCTTCCCAAAACAACTTGAAAAATTCCATGGGCAACCCGTCAGGACACCGGGAGCCTTCCCTAGGTTTGAATCCCATATTGCTTCCTTTATTTCTTGAGTCGAGAAGGGTCTATTAAGTTGTTCTCCTGATGCATCATCAATCAAGGGTAACTGTATATTTTGCATAAATGTAATGGGATCAGCCCCAACCGGAGCTTCTGAAGTATATAGGGCCTTATAGAAGAGTTAGAACTCCTCATTGATCTGTTGTGGATCCGACGTTGTTGTTCTATCCCTAGATTCAATGGAGATTATAGCTCTATCATCCTGCTTCACTCTAATTCTCCAGGCTAAGCATTTCCCAGCGGAATCCCCCTCAAAATGTGTTCTAGCCCTTGCCTTCATAATGTCTCTTTCTATCTTTTTGTCATTTGAGCCCATTGCCCCTTTAATCTGTTAAATTCAGGCATTTTATCAAGGGTATTGGTTTGCATAATTTCACGCTGTAAATGTAATATATAGTCCTCAAATTCCGTTTCGTTTTCCAGAGCTACTCTATTTAAATTAGCAACAAATGAAATGGACTCCCCCCTAATTACGGCCTTAAGGGCTTCCCAAGTTGTGGCCGCAGACGTATCACTGATTTTATTATGGGACCTAAAATCTCCTATTACCTGTTGAATATGAGCTTTGTAGTCTGGAGAATTTAATAAAGTAGTGTCCATCCTCCACTGATTAAATGGCTGATTATTTCCTAGCTTAGGGAGGTCAAAATACAAAGGCGCATGATCCGACACAAATGGGACTGTAATGTGGATATTTTAGGCCTCTTAACAGACATGGGGATACCAAAAAATAGTCCAACCTAGTAAAACATCTGTGTGAAGCGGAGTAATAAGAATATGTTTTTTTTAACTGGATTAAAATGTCTCCATATCTTTGTTAATGTCCTGTCCTTTGCCAAAGCTCTTAATGCCAACGAATTTCTAGGTGGATATTTACTACGGGTATGTGAGGTGTCTGTCTGATCCCAATATGTATTAAAATCACCTCCCACAATTAAATTATCCTGATAGGGAGCTAGGGTTATTGCTAAATGATTAAAAAACCCTTGGTCATCTATATTTGGACCATAAATTGATATTGATTTATATCTAGAACCCACAATATTTACATCAACCAAAGCACACATCTCCCTTGGGGGTCAGATTTCATATCATGAAGTTCTGTTCTTAAATTGGGACGAAACCATATTGCTACCCCATAGGCTTTGGATGTAAAGGGAGCAGTCAGCAGTATACCTCCCCAAGCCCTCTTCAAACTCTGAACCGCCTCCTTGCACAGATCGATCTCTTGCAAAAACAGTGCATCCCCCTGTTGTCTTTTAAAATGACCATATCTTTTTCCTCTTGACCACTGTCTTTATTCCCTGCACATTCCATGTCATAAATGTTAACGCCGACATCTTATAGATTTAGCAATTATGTTACACAATAATTTTGCCCCACACTCTTGAGGCTATCCGATCCGTGTAGTCCATATACTGCCCAAAACGGGCAAGCTTGTAAGCCTCGTTTTCGTGCCCGTGGGGGACATCAGCCACAGCGGCCTCGCTTCCATCACCATTCGCAGCGAGGCAGCTTCAGTCATAGAGGCGGAACAGGAGGATTTTCTGCCTCCGCCTCTAGACAGGCGAAAGCAGCCACTGCCGCCCTTTCTCCTCCCACTACCTGACTATCCAGGCGGTCGGAGGCTGCTTTTCTCTGTACATGGATGCGTGGGGTCAAGTGACCTCCGACCAGTGGGTACTCTATCTCTTGGAGTTCGGGCACTCCATAGAGTTAGACTCCATTCCTCCGGACAGATCACTGCCCCCATCCCTTTACCCAAGGGAACACAGAGCGCTGGTCAGACGGGAGATCTTGTCCCTTCTAGACAAAAAGGCTGGCCGAAACAGAGAGAGGGTTTTTCTCCTACTTCTTCCAAGTTTCAAAAAAGTCGGGAGATCACAAGCCCATTCTGGACCTCGGCGATCTAAACCAATGGGTCTCTAACAAGAGATTCAGGATGGTTTCCCTACCCACTCACTCACCTTCAGCTTATATCGGCGGGAGACTGGCTGGTATCCTTGGACACGCAGGATGCCTGCCTGCATATTCCTATTGTCAGGAACCATCGAAGATTCCTAAGGGTCAGATTCGAAGAAGAGTCCTTCCCTTTCGTCTCTCTTTAGCCACCAAGTGCCTGGCAGTAGTGGCTGCGGCACTTTGGAGGCGGGGCCACTTTGTGCTCCACTTTCTAGACGATTGGCTTCTCCTGGCTTCCTCCAGGTCTCGCCTGTTGGAAACTATCAGGGACTCCATCTCACTGTTTCAGCACTTGGGAATCAATATCAACAGGGACAAGTCTCATTTGCTTCTAGCCCAGATTCTCCAATTCGTCGGAGCTCTTCTGGATACTACTCTCGGGAAGGTTTTTCTTCCCTCTGATAGGGCGGGTCGCATTCAGGTCCTGGCATCTCGGATCTCTTCATCCTCGAGTGCTGGCACGGCTGCTTCTCAGGCTGTTGGGGCATATGGCCGCCGCCATAGTTTAGGTTCCTCTGGCGTGCCTGCGCATGAGGAACATACAGTGGTCCTTAAGAGTCCAGTGGGATCAGACATCAGACGGTCTGGATGCCTCGATCAGGATCTTGGAGCCAGTCTGCCGGGAGTTACGCTGGTAGTTGTCCAAAAATTTGCTGTCGGGCATCCCCTTCAAAGCAGGGGCACCATGCCAGATTCTGACCATGGACGCCTTGTCTGCAGGGTGGGGAGCTCATTTGGGGTCACATCGTACCCAGGGTTCTTGGTCCTCAGTAGAGGCAGATCTGCATATCAACGTCCTGGAGTTGAGTGGTCCTTTATGCCCTCCAAGCCCTGGTCTCGGTCCTAGCACCGGGCCATCTCCTGGTGCAGATGGACAACACTTCAGTGATGTTCTACATTAACAAACAGGGCGGCACACACTCTTATCCCCTCTGCAGGGAAGCCATGCGGATGTTTGAATGGGCCCTCGAACATCAGCTATTTCTGACGGCAGTGCATGTTCCCGGGGACCAAAATATATTAGCTGACATGCTCAGCAGGACAAAATTGCAAACCCACGAATGGGAGTCTCTTCAAGAGGTCGCAGATCACATCATCTGTCAGTGGGGGATGCCAGAAGTGGATCTTTTCGTGTCACGATTCAACGCAAAACTGCCCAATTTCTGCTCACTAGGTCCAGAGCCTGGTGCTTTTTGGCAAGATGCTTCGTCCCTTTGCTGGAAAGGGAGGTTCCTGTATGCGTTCCCTCCTTTTCTGCTATTACAGAAGGTCCTCTTCAAAGCGCAGTCAGAATCTTCCAGTCTCATCCTGATCGCTCCGCTATGACCTCGTCAGATTTGGTTTCCCTTACTACAGTGTTTAGCGGCAGAGCCGCTGATGCCTCTTCCTCTGTCATCACACCTCCTTTCACAGGACAGTGGGTCTCTGATACACCTGAATCTGCATTCCCTTCACCTGCTTGCCTGGCTCCTCAGGACCTAGCTAAAGTCAGACTTGGGGTGTCCGATCAAGTTGTAAAAGTATTGAGAGAGGCGCGCAAACCTGCCACCAGGGCCACTTACGCTATGAAGTGGAAATATTTTTGTATCTGGGCCACAGCCAAGAGGGTGGAACCGTTGGTCTGTCTGGTTAATACAGTCCTAGAATATCTGCTTTCTCTTTCTGAGAAGGGTCTGTTATTCCTCCATCAAGGTACACCTGGCAGCCATCTCCGCTCATTTCCCTGTGGCGGATAAGACGGTGGCTCAGATGGAGGTTTCCAAGGCCTTTTTGTGTGGTATTCTTCATCAGACCTACCATCAGGGATCCTGTTCCTCCTTGGGACCTCCATTTTGTCCTGGAGAAGCTCACTCTTCCTCCCTTTGAACCTGCCATGGAGTCCAAGCTACGTCTTCTTTCTCGGAAGAATTTATTTTTGGTAGCTATTACTTCGTCGAGGCGCATTGCAGAACTTCAAGCCCTCCTATGTAAAGAACCCTACCTTGTCTTTAAGAAGAACAGGATTAATCTTTGCACTAATCCAAAGTTTCTACGGAAAGTAGTTTCTGAGCTCACTCTGAATCAATCTGTTCAGCTCACGGTTTACTACCCAGAGCATTCGAATGGGGGGGAAGCCCTGCTTCACTCCTTGGATGTCCACAGGGTTCTCCGATGTTACCTGGCTAGACCAAGGGGGACAGGAAATCTGATCAGCTTTTTGTGTCCTTTGCCCAGCGGTCCGTAGGTAGCCCGGTCACCAAACGGACGCTGTCGCGCTGGTTGGTCCATTGCATCTCCTTCTGTTATGAGAAGCACAACAGGTCGACACCAGGGCCAGTTAGAGCACATTGTACTAGAGCTATTGCTGCTTCTTTCGCAGCACTGAAGAGGGTACTATCAGCCAATATTTGTGCTGCCGCTACCTGGAGTTTAGTTCATATCTTCGTCAGGCATTGCAGCCTTGATGTTGTTTCCAGATGTAGAGCAGGGATTGGCCTCGCAGTTCTGCAAGGCCTGATTTCCTGAGGGACCTTTCCTTACTGTTTTCCCCCTCCCAGGGGTTGTTGTTATGTTTTTATACTACTTGGGACTCGGTCCTAATTGTGGAACCTGCTGCAAGAGCTTCCTCTTGAAGTAAGATAGTATAGTTACGTAAGAACTTACCGTAACAGTAGATCTTCGAGAGAAACTCCTACAGCAGGTATATTTCCCGCTCTCCTTCCCCCAGGGATCAGGTCCTGTTCAGGCCGGTCTTCCCTCCTGGGAGGGATTATCTACTTACAGTCTTATTTCTGACCATTGCCTGTTGCCAAATTCTGCCTGACAGGGGGTGTACAAAAACTGGAGCACATGGGGAACTCCTCCCTTATAGAGGGCGATGCCAGGGGTGGAGCTGACGGCGGGGGGCGTTCCCACATAGGTACTGCTGGAAGAAAAAAGTTGCTGGAACCGCCGCCAGATGGCGTCAGTCCTGATTATGGAACGTGCTGCAAGATCTGCTGTTGCGGTAAGTTCTTACGTAACTGTACTTTTCTTGCCTAAACCCCTCCCCCTGCTGCTACAGTTAGCTATAACTACTAAAGGAGGCCATATTTGGCCACATTTCATAGGATTACTTTGAGAGTTTTCAGGAAATGTCTAGAGAATCCACTAGAGGTATATTAGAAGCTTGGACTAGAGAGCCTTTCATGCCAATCCAAATAGATGAATGGGGAAAAATATATTAAGCTCGCCTTTGGCCTTTTAAATGCACCTTATTGGAGGGAGTTTGCATGGAAGACCAGAAATAGATTTTTTTTTTTTTTTTTTCCCCTGCTAAACTGTCTAAATTTACAACTACTGCCACAGGGGAATGCTGGAGGAAATGTGGGGAACAAGAAGTGGGTCATACCCATGTATTTTGGTCCTGCCCAGCTCAGTTTTCTAGCGCATTATATCACAGGCCCTGATTGAATTAGTTGGAGAAGAAGCGTTTTTAACACCAGAATTGGTCCTTTTGTCAATTCCACCAGAGGGCTTACTTGTTCAAAAAGGTTCGTTACTCATCAGCTGTTTCCGAAGCCATATTGTGGGACGCAATGAAGGTCACCATCAGAGGGGAGATCATTGCTTACACCTCAAAGGGGGGAAAAAAGGGAAAGGAAATATCAGGATCTTACCAAGACGCTACAAACCCTTCAACTACTTTATAGAGAGGGGAATAAGGAAATACAAGTCAAAATCAGAGCAACTAAGTTAGCACTCCAAAAAAATTATGGATGAAAAAATTAAAATGTCCCTTATTTACTTAAAACAAACAAATTATGAGGGAGGATCTAGGGGTACCCGCAGACTGGCGCAAAAACTGAGAGCTAGGAAAAATGCAATAACAATACTAAAAATAAAACTCCCTCAAACGGGTAGGATAACTCATAAAGAAGATATAAGACAAACGTTTGCTGATTATTATCAGCATCTTTACACAACACACAATACCTCTTCTCAAGAGGACAGACAAACATTTCTAGCTCAAATACAGCTCCCAAAAATTACAACAGCACAAGCCCAGAAACTACAGGCCCCTATATCAACTGAAGAAATAGAGATGGCGGCCACTAAACAGTCTTCGGGTCTTTGCCCTGGTCCTGACTGGTATGTCAATGAATGGTATAACATTTTTAGCAAAGAATTAACCCCAAGACTCCTAAAGCTGTTCAGAGAAACGGCCATGGGACAATCACCCCCCCCCCCCCCAATCATGGGACTATGCTACAACGCAGCTATTCCTAGACCCAGTGGAAATAAACTAGACCCCTCTGCCTACCGCCTGATTTCAGTACTAAATTCAGGCTATAAGATTTTTGTGGCCATTTGGGCCAAAAGATTAGAAATAATCCTCCCAATGATAATATATCCAGACCAAGCGGGTTTTATAAAAAAATAGATCAACAACTGATAATATTGGAAAAACACTAATACTTATGGAATACATACAAACACGGAAGATTCCATCTGCCTTTTTAAGCCTTGACACCGAAAAGGCATTCGACAGGGTATATTGGCCCTTCCTATGGGACACATTAAAAACATTTGGTTTCCCTGATACATTGCTGCGTTGGTTGACCCAAACATATCGCTCGCCAAAAGCCTACATTAGAATAAATGGGGAACTATCCTCCCCGATCTCTCTAGGCCAGGGCACAAGGCAAGGATGTCCTCTCTCCCCTCTATTGTTTGTATTATATCTTGAACCACTAGCTAGCGCAATCAGAATATTGAGAAACATAGAGGGCATACCAATGCAGCAGTCTGAAAACAAGATCAGTCTTTTTGCAGACGACATACTTCTTCCTTTTATCCCCTACGGAATCGATTACAGAGACATGGAGAGGGCTGACCCGATTCGAAGAGTTGGCCGGCTTTAAATTAAATGTTACAAAAACAGTGGCCCTCTTATATAACTGTACTCCCCCAAATACTGTAAAATGAAGTCTTACAATTAAATGGCACTCAACCAAAATAAAATACCTAGGCATACACATCCCTCATAATCTTCAGTTAATTGAGTTAATCAATTATGAGCCCATTTCTATAGAAATCAATAGACTTGGACAAATGGATCCATCTTCCATTATCCTTATTTCAACGAATAGAAACCATTAGGATGAATGTCCTACCCCGCCTATTGTACCTATTCCAAAACATTCCATACTTCCCATCTCAATATTTTTTCAAGTCTTGGGACAACGTGATATCAAAATTCATATGGAACAGACAGAAACCACAAATTCGCCTTTCTATGTTAAAACGATCACTAGCTCAGGGTGGAACTAATCTTCCGGACCTTAAAAAATACGCTGAGGCTGCCTTTTTAAAAATCCTTCTACTGTGGCTCTCGGTCCAGTTCGATTCCCAATGGAAAAGTCTGGAATTCCATTTGAATGACATGTATGATATTAAAAAAATTGTTTCATCTCCAAGGAGAACCCCTCCTTTAAAAGATTTCACAGTCATTACCTCACGGGTCTTAAAAATATGGTTCAATATGCGTGAAAAAGCACCACTTCAATTAATTAACGAATATTGTAAGTTAATTTCAGAAGATGATCTCTTCGTCCCATCCCATAACGACTTAGCTTTCTCCAGTTGCCGGAGTTTGGGACTGGAGCAGGTTTTCCAGTTTCTGGGCCCAAACGGAATCCTATCATTTGAAGAATTAAAATCAAAAATTTAATCTCCCAAATGTTGACCAATTCAGATGCTTCCAAATTAGAAACCATCTTCTACGTAATAGAATTATCCAGATTAAACTGAAGTCTCCCCTCCCCCCTCTCCTAAAACTATTTATTGACCACTCTCGGGGACAACATTGGAACCATTTAATTGGTAACTTATACAAAATGATGCAAGATCAATCAAAAGAATCAACAAATTCAATCCTAGAAAGTTGGAACAAGGACTTGGACCTCATGGTGTCTTAATGAAGAATGGTCCTCTTCATCTCTCTGAGAGTGGTCAAAATCACCAAATCTCAGTTTGGAGGGAATACTCCTGGAACTGTAGATCTAGATTTTTCAGATCACTGGCTAACCTGACTAAATATCTTCCAAGGGAATATGGGGTCTTTTGGAGGGAGTGTGGAGCAGAATTAGCTGACTTGGCACATATAATGTGGCTATACCCACGCTTAATGCCTTTCTGGCTAAGTATACAAAATGAAATCGGTGAGGGTCTAGGTGAATATGGCGAGCTCACGGCTGAGGTGGTGCTCATGGCCGTCTATCAGGATCGCTCCCCCCTTGGACTAAAACCCTGCTTCCCATTCTGCTGTTGGCAGCAAAAAAAATCTTTGACAAGGAAATGGATGACGAAAGCAGTACCAAGTATACAAGATTGGAGACAAATTTTGTACGCTATATACCAGATGGAAAACATCACACTGAAACTAAACAACCAAATAGATAGTTTTACCACCCTATGGAGGAGAATGGTCAGCCTATCAGGCAAGGGTTGACCCCAGTTTCTGCCCTTAAGGGGTAGGTTTCGGAGAGGGGATGATAAGAGAAGTGAGTGGGGGCATGGATTGGTCCGACTCTATACAAGACAAGGGTAGTTCAGTTTTGGTCTAAATCTGTAACCAATGTAAAAGATATTCATGCACTGTTTTCTTGTATAGCAACAAATCTGAAGTAATCATAGAAAATCCACTGTTTGTAAAATGTCTCCCGATGTAAAAGTAAGAGAGAATCTAATAAAAAAAAAAAAACAAATTAAAAAAAAAAAAAAAAAAAAAAATGTTCGTTACTGATAACTTTTATAAAGTAGTGGCAAAGAAAGCCATTGCCAGGAGATGGGCAGAGACTGTCCTCCTACATTACAGGATTGGCATGGGACGCTTAAAGAAATTTATACCTTAGAATGGTTAATTGCCAGGGCTGGAGATAAGGTGGATTTATTTGAATTGAGATGGAGAAAATGGGTATTTTATATATAACACCTTTGGATCCTTCTTTCGTTCTATGAAAATCTATTTATTTACAAGAGTGAAATTGAGACGCCCACTCATCAGATGGGCTCAGCTAGACAATCTGACATTTAGCACTTGCCTATACAGGAATAATGGACATTCCTCTGAATTAATAGTTTACGTGTTTGCACTATGTATGATATTACCCAACATCGAATTGCACTTCTATTTATATTTATTGGCTGTAATCCTTAGGGAGTCATTTAGATATGCTGTTTTAATTAAGCTATGTGCACACTGTGTATATTTCCAGATGTAGCTCATTGCTGATTTTTATCTGAAAAAAATCATAAATAAAAAAGACTGCCCGCCCTACTGGTGTTACTACACAAAAATGCACTTGTTTACAGCTCTTGATCAACTCCCACTGTGTCTTTGTTGGACTTGGGGAAAACCCCCAACATACTCTATCCACTCTTGATGAAGTGGAAGGAGAGGAGACTATTGGATCATGAGGCTGCACTGTTTGGGGGTGTTCCTAAAGGTCAAAGTATGCAATAAGAGTAGATAAGGATTTTAAACAAACAAGGATGGATATAATTACACCATTAAGATGCTGTTCACTCCTGCTAAGAAAGGAAGTAGATAAAACAGCTGGCTACATTAACAAATTTTAGAAGTAAGCAATCCTAAAACATGGGTTTTCAGTTCGAAATATTATGATGCATGTCTTCATTTCCACCACTCTTTCTCTGAAGTACTTCCTCACATCTCTCCTGAGTCTACCCTCCTCAAGTTTTCGTTGCATGTCCCCTTGGTCTTGAGCCCTTTTTTCTGAAAAATGCTTCCCTTCAGTACCTTATCTACCTCCGTGAGGTATTTAAAGGTCTCTGTCATATTTCCCCTCTCTTCCAGGGTTTACATATTGAGGTCCTTTAGTCTCGTCATAGGGCTCTTGGTGCAGACTCTGCTCCATTATAGTTGCCCTCTTCTGGACTGCCTCTACTCTGTCCTTCCAGAGATGTGATCTTCAGAACTGAACATAGTACCCTAGGTGGTGTCTTTCCAGTGATCTATACAGGGCAACACCACTTCCCCTTTTTCTGCTGGTGATGCCCCTTCCTGTGCACCTTAGCATTACACTTGTCCTCCCGACTGCCTTGTCACATTGCCTGGCCACCCTTATGTCATCAGATATGATTACCGCCCCAAATTTCTGTCCTGCTTGGTGGTCATCAATACCACTTCACCCATTTTCTTCTTTTCTTCTGGGTTTCTGTGCCCCAGGGGCACTGTTTTGCACTTTTTTGCATTGAAACCTAGCTACCATACTCTTGAGCATTCTATGTTTTTTCAGGTCTCTGCTGATCCTTTATACACACACCATACATGCACATCCCCCGGAGTGCCCACCCTGTTGCAGATTTTGATGTCATCTGCAAAGAGGCAGACCTTCCCATCCAGCTCCTCTGCAGTGTCACTTATAAAGACATTAAAAAGAACTGGTCCCAGCACTAATTCCTGAGGTACCCCGTTCGTCACCCTCCCTTCGAGAAAACGCCATTTACCGCCACTCTGTCTCACCTATCCCCTAACCAGTTTCTTACTCAGTTTCCCACCTTTGGACCCAGCCTTAGGCTACCCAGGTTGCTCTAGTCTCCTATGTGGGACACTGTCAAAAGCCTTTCTGAAATCTAGGTAGGCCACATCCACCGCTCCACCCAGATCTAATTCCTTGGTCACTGAGTCGAAGCAGTCTATCAGATTTGTTTGAACCCCAACCCCGAATCCATTCTGCCTTGGGTCTTCTAACTTGTTAGATTTAAGTTATTCCACATTCCTTTCCTTCTGCTGTTTTTCTTTTAACTTTCCCACCAGCATGTCAGATGACTATAGAACCGGTTAATTTAGAGACTTTTTTTGTTTGTGTTTTGCATCGTGAACAGTCATGGAAGACCTGCACAAATCAAAACGGACAGGACAAGCACAGAGTTGGCTACACTGTCCAGGCCAATTTGTACTATGCTCCAGACAAGTGAACTATGTTAAACTAGACCTTTGCGATTGATATTACAGGTGTTACTGTGATCACACTACAGATTATCCAGTGAGAAACATGGAAGGTGATGGTATATAAAGGCCCAATGGCCCATCCAGTCTGCTTACCCTACCTAGCTACACCATGAATCCTCTAGTGGCCATCCCACCCTGTTACATCTGTCCCTTCTCTCTCTTACTGTGGCCATGTGTGCGTCCCACCCTATAAACATCAAGCTATGTTTTAACTAAAACAATCCGGTAAACCACTTGAGGCCAGCACTGCCATTCTGACCCAGTTGAGAAATGTTCAGTAGAGGCTGCAACTTCTTCAGTGCTCCGACCAGCAGTCTTTCTTGATGCCCTTTTTTTTAATACCCTTTGGGCTATGTTATTGTGTAGTCTTTCAGTGGATCTGCTGCTACGTTGAATAATTTATTTATTTAGATTTTGTTTACCAAGGTAAGCCCACTGAGACCAGAGATCCCTTTTTCAGGGGCGACCCGGGGTTGAGAATACCAACCACTTTACATTAGGTAAGCCCAAAGTAGCACAGTATAAGAGTACATTCATAGTCAGGGGGGTACATTTAGACAATTTCAGTTTCGTTACATCGGGGCTACAACATTAATTGTTTTTTTTGGTTTTGGTTTTGGAATTATGAACTGGATCTTATTTTTATTTTGTTTACCAGTTTCAGTATTAGTGGTATGCTTTCTTGAGAAGTATATACAGTAGGTTTTGTTTTTTTACTGTGAAATTGCTCACAATGACTGGAGTTGTCATTTAGTGACTAACAGTGTAAATATTGTAGTTTATATCAGTTATTTTAAAAAAATTATCGTAGTGCTTCTAACCTTGGGTAGCTCTCACTAATGGATGGATCACACATGGCATCAGATTCACTAAGCTGAGTGCCCTGGAGAATTAGAGCTGTATGCTAATTAAATAATGTTTATTGGGATTAGAATGAAGTTCAGACTTTGCTGGTGGAGTTATAGCTCCCTTAGCAACCCAACATAAGATTTATTTCACCACTTTAAAGAGCAGTGGCCCCAAAGTATAGCACCTTTCACCTAGCCTTCGGAACTTCTATTGTTTTAATTTATTTAATAATTAGTAGTTTTTAATAGTATTAATCTGCATTATTCAGACATTTTTTTTACCACAATTCGAACTCTCTCTCCCTGTACCCCTAAGAGAGGAGCCAGTTCCCTTTTGCTTCCCAAGAATTGGAGAAAACACAGCCCAAGTCTTCCGCTGTTCCCTTTTTAGGGGAACGTTGGATTTTGTATATTAAAAAAAAACAAACAAAAAAACTACATTTGTTACTTCTGTCATGTTTTTAGCACCATAAGCTGTAAATTATGGCTCACAATAACTGGTCAGACACTATTTGGGGGGGTATGCTCATATTGAATGGTTAACATTAATAGTCTCTCTGCTGCTGAAGAAGATTTAAACTGGTGCATATAGTGCTTTTGCCAAATGTAGTACATCGATTATCCGAACACCCCAGGAGACAGGAGTGCAGTTTGTATAATCAAGGTCTTTTGAAAAATGAGTCCAGCGAAGTCAATGAGCATCAATACCTTGAGGACAGATAAGCCTTGGAAAAAGTTAACATACTCTAACGTTTGTTTAAAGCTTCCATTTCCTGCACTGTCATGCCTCTCTCCAGTTAAAAATGCGCATTGTGTGTGTTGTGCTGTTTGAGAGTTGAAAATATGGCGTCCTTGACTGTAAAAAGAAAACATAGAAACTGATGGCAGATAAGGATTGGTAGGCCTGTCCAGTCTGCCCATTTTCAAATAACATGAAGTCTTGCTGTGTTCTGACAATTGCAGTGATTCCCAACCTTTGAACTGCCCTGGAGAACAAAGAGTTAACTTTCTATGCAGGGCATAGAATGCTGAGCTCAAGCTTGGTTGAAGTCTCTGTCTGGAGTGTTTTGAACTTAAACCATCAGATTCTTTACTCCACCTCACCGAACGGTCGCTCCGGAGATTTCTCCTTCAGCTCAGTTCGAAGTCGTTTAAAGTTTTCAGTTTTTGTCGGTTTTTAAACCGAAAAAAGTATCCGCATAGTCTGTTCAGTCTCTGTCTGTGGTGCCGTGAGTACTAGATAGGAATTGTTCTGTATTTCTGTGTGGAACTTGTGAAAGTGCAGCTCGGTTCGACTGAACCGGCCATTTGTTAGTGAAATTTGTGTATTTACTTAGTGTGTGGTTACCGGTTCTTATCAGTTCTAAAAAAAAAAAAATGTTTTGAACCGTTTTTTTCCAATACCCGTGACACGGTTAGGAACCGATAAGGGAGTCTTGCCTGGCAGTTGCCGAAAAAAGGGTAAGTTTGTGGGAATTTCTTCAGTAATGAAAACTGGAGAGAAGAAATCTATATAAGATAAATGAAATATAAGCTGAGTTGCGGCTAAATATTAAGTCTCCCAAAGTTTTCCCAAAGGTGTCAGCTGCTCTTTAAAGTCATTTTAAAATCATTCTAGTGTGTTTTTTTTTTTTTTTTGAAGTACGACATATATGGGGTAATTTTGACCCTAAGACCTTCATTGCTAAGTGCATTTTGGGAGTGTAAGCAGGTTAAATTGGTGCCCATTCAGTTATGTTGAGAATTTTTTGGGGGCTGGGCACACAGGTGTTTAAAATGACAAGACATATCAGTGTTTGCCTACCATTCCAACTGCTGTCATTGATTGAGCCCAGATAATGATTCGGCAACTCTGATTGGGGGGTTGGGGGGGGTTGGAGAACCTTGTTGAAAAGGTGTCAACATAAATGCCTGCAGAAAAGACCAATGCAGAGTCTGCAAGGAAGCCTAGTGAGAAGTAGAAATCCTCAGCTAAAGACTTGGGAGAGACCTTTAGAACATTAAAATGAAAACGCATTTGTGTTCTCTCCTTAAGCTGGTGTCCGGGCTCATCACAACTGGGAGGTCCTTCCTGGTACCACGTGACAGGCAGGATGAAACTGGCTTCTGCAGGATGGCTGCCTCCCCCCGGACACTTCCTCCAGGCGCCAGTTTACTTCCTGCCTGTCAAAAGGTGGGATCTCTGCAGGACCTTCTGTCACAGGAATGACAGAACTGAAGGCTACTATCTGTGAGTGCTTGGCATTTTTTCTTGTTTTCTTTGCTGGATCGGCTGTAGCGCTGGTGAGCGCTAACGCAGGGACCCCTGTCTCAGCCTTGCAAGCTGTACAGACTGGCTCCCTGCTCCCTCCCATGCTTGAAGCCCCCAAAAAAGTAACACGCGCTAGTCTGGGCCTAGGCGTGCACGGAGCATCATCTGTCCTGGCAAGGAAGGGCTTCAGGGTCACAACAGTCACAGGGTTCCTGGAGTGTTATTGATCAGAACCCTGTTCGTGAACTGGTGCAAATTCTCGGGAAGCTCCACTGACCCCCACCTAGCCATTGAGCCTCCAGAGAATCTGGGCTCGTGAATGTAATTGGTGGCTCCAGTTTATCATTCGTCGAAAGGCCACCGCAGATTTAGGCTGTTGACGTGCGTTGGAGTGCCACCCGACTAATCGGGCTCCCCGACATTCTCCAGGAGCCGCCAGAGTGATTGCGCCGTTTGCAGGGTCTGAGGCACGAGCGGGAAAGTCGGGCAGAGCATCAAGTTTCAAGGGGCACAGTAGATTTGCAAAGAGCCATGATGCATTCAACCAGGGTTTGAATCCTTTCAAATTCCAAATAATTCTGCCATTAAACAGGCCTTAAAGGGAAATTAAGGGCTTACATAAGCACACCACTTGGCTCATTTCAGGCCGCTGGCCTTAAAGGGGACCTTATCTTCGAGGGGGCAGTCCAATCCAAGGACATCTTTAAACCCATCCAGCTATTCATCGGCCTTCCAGCATGTCCTCTGCTAAATCGGACAGGCCATCTAGGGGCAGAAAGTGCCACAAATGCAGGTCCCCCATGTTGGCAACCTTTGCAGGTTCATTATGTGTTTTAAATGTGATGGTGCCAAGTCTGCAAGAGTGGAAGAGGCCGACGAGGCATCCGCCTACGAATTTCAGGTCCTGTGCAGCCAGCCCATGGGAAAGGGCCAGTCCTCCACCTCAGAGGGGTGCCAACACTCAGCCAGGGATCTAGCCCCAGACCTAAAAGAGAATTTGAACAGGGCTTTTGCCCTTAACCCCTCTTACTTTGACATCCTGCCACAGTCTCCGGAACCCAGGACACATAAGAAGGCCTCCTGCATGAATACCCCTTCCCCTTCCTTGGATGAGGAGGCTCCCCTCTCATCATGACACAGCAGGAGGAGGAAGAGGGCTAGATCTAGAGCTAGGGATGCCACCCATAAGAAGCACCAAAGGGACGGATCTCCCTCAGTGTCCAGCTATTCCTCCCCAAAGAGAGGGGGAAATCCCAAACACTGACTCTGACTCTAACTCATTGCCAGCCAGAAACTTTGATTTGGACGACTTGGACTTTTTCATCAAACAGGTGACAAACAAAATTCACCTGTGCCCATCTTCTCCAGAACCCAAGCACACGAAGCCAGCCATCAGGCTCGCTTCGACTTTTAAGCCAGCGACTACCTTTCCCATCCCTCCGGCCACAGAGGACCTGTTAAGGGAAGAATGGCAGGGACCAGAGCGTTCCTACCCCGTTCCACGCTGGCTCACCAAGTTACTGAAATTTGACAAGAAAGTGAGAGAGATGGCTTGACAGCCCCAGAATTGACCCTTTAATCTCCAACCTCACTAAAAAAGAAAAAGGTTATTCCAGCAGAGGGTGGGGCTCCCCTGAGGAACCTAGTGGACAGGAAGGTGGATACCTCCATAAAGAAGGCTTTTCGGTCAACAGCAGCCTTGCTTAAGGCAGGTACGGCTAATCTCTTCTCAGCCCGAGTGGCTCTGTCCTGGGCCACTGATGTGGCATTCCAGCTAGCTGGAGAGCCACAGAACAAAAAATCTGTTCTTCAGCAGCTTCAACGAATGGGGCTAGCTTCGGCCTACTCTGCTGACATTTCAGAGGAGGCAGTCAGATGTGTAGCAAGAGCTATGTTCTACCAGACCTCAGCTTGGTGAAACTTATGGCTCCGAGCCTGGCAGGCACATGCCTCTTCAAAGATGCACTTGAACGCCCCTTATGAAGGAGGTCTCCTCTTCAGTTCAGCTCTAAAGGAGGTGGTTAAAGAGTCAGGGGAGACAGCAAAAGTCTGGATGCCTCAATCCTGGGGCAGGAACAGTCCATGAACTTTGGAGTCCAGACAGAATTTTCATGCCCAAAGTTTTTCCAGGGCCAGAATAAGGCATTTGCAGGCAGGCGATCATGGTTCATTTCTCGCAATCGACGTGGCTTCCAGGGTGGTAGGGGTGGCTCCCGAGACACCGGGTGCAATGCCAAAAAATCAGTGAGGATTCACGGGCCAAGCCTCATGTAGGGGTCAGACTTTCCAGATTTTTCGAGGAATTAGTTTATACCACTACGGACAAGTGGGTGCTAAACGTAATCGCAGTGGTTATTTCAGAGAGTTCGAGGCCAGGCACCTGCTGCCCCATGTAGTGTCCTGGCCCGTCTCAAACAATCCAGTAAAAAGAGCAGTGATGTTGCAGGCAATTAGACCTTACGCAGGCACAAGTGATCAAACATGTTCCAATCAAGAAAGGAACAGAGGAGTATATTCTCTAGTCTTCATAGTTCCAAAACGCGCTCATGAGGTTTTCGCCGTGTGTTAAACCTCAAGTTTCTGAACGGATTTGTTCAACGCAGGCCATTCAAGATGCAAACACTAACCTCCATCATTTCAGAAATCCACCAGGGGAATTTTTTAGCCTTAGATTTGCAAGATGTGTATCTGCATATTCCCCTCTGGAGAGCGCACTGGCAGTTCCTAAGGTGCAAGGTGGAGGGCCATCACTTTAAGTTTTCAATGCTGCCATTTGGTCTGTCCACAGCCCCCAGGGTCTTCTCCAAAGTCCTAGTAACAGTGATCGCTCGTCTCAGTCTACAGGGGATTCAGCTCTTCCCATATCTTGACGACATCCTCATCAAAGCACCACAGTTCGATCAAGCAATCCAGGCAGTATCGGTGGTCACTCAGTGCCTCGCCTCTCTGGGGTTCATAGTCAACCAGAAGAAGAGCTCCCTTCATCCATCACCAGGGCTAGAAATTCATTTTAATAAGTGGTGTACCGCATGGATTACCAGTTCCCCAGATTTGGTATTCCGCCCCAGAAAATGGTATGCCACACCCTTTTTTGTATACCTGCTAGAAAATGTCACCAACCATCAGTACATCCTTGTTCAAGTTTATTGCAGGAAAACTCCATTGAGCAAGCTCATTCACAAGGAGGTCCTGTGACATAAACACTTAAAGTACAAACATAGGTAATAACAGCATATACATGAAATGCACGTTACATGATATAGGCTGGATATACATACAAGGGTACCACATAGGGTGACTGCAGGTGGTAAAAATTAATATGACACAGGGAAGTGACTTACAGGTTGCATACTGATAAATGAAACATGATGACTGGTGTGTGCAATACATATATTTTGGCAGCTAGAACAAACAGACTACAACTGATATGGGGGGGGGGAGTGATTTGATAGAGTAGCAGTGGAGCGTAAGCATAGATAAAGCCAGGAGTAGAAGGGGAAGGGAAAGCAGTTAATATGACAAAGCAATTATACCTTACCAGTGGATAAATATGGCACACATGGGGAAGGAAGAGACTTGATGACAGTTACAGGTGTCTTTTATTTTGGCTGAACTTAGCGATTTGCAGAAGTTTATTGAAACTGTGCTAGTTAGTTTCAGTACGGTTTGTAATTGGTTCCAAATGGAGGGAAGGGCATATGCAGTAGCACATTTACCAAAGGAGGTCCGCTTCCTTGGTATGTCAAGCATAATAAAGTCAGATTTTCTTACCGAGTATGCACTATGTGAGATACTAATAAGGGAAGAGAGATAGCTTGGCAATTTCTGCAGGAGTAATTTAGAGTCCATAGCCCAGCATGGAGCAGGCGTCTAGTAGTAAGGGATGTCCAGCCAACAGCTGCATATAAGTTACAGTGATCACGAGCAGTGAGGAGTTGGTAATGAACCGTAGCACGCATGGTGATAAAGGATGTCCAGTTTACTTAGATTTGCAAGAGTGGTGGAGGAATAGATTACACGCCATAGTCGAGTAGGGGAGAAAAGTGGCCTGTACAAGCTTGTTTCAAGGGGAAAAGGGGCCTATTTCTGTAGAAGAAACCTAACCTTGCTTTTAACCTTCTAGAGACATCTTGACATGGTCATTGAAAGATAATTTATTGTCGATCCAGATACCCAGATATTTAAATTTGGTTACAACTTCCAGAGGCTCGTTTAGCGTGGTGACAATGAAGTCTTGGGCAAAGGGTATTTGGGGGCCTGTGACAGCACTCGGGAGAATATCATCGCTTTAGTCTTCTTAGCATTGAGCAGAAGCTTTGCCTTTATTAGATTATGCTCAAGTTATTGAAGTCATGAAGCACTCCTTTGACTTCAGATAATGATGAGCCAGAAGTATACAACACAGTATCATCTGCAAAAAGTGCAGATTGGACGAGATATGTTAGCATCTAAGTCATTAATGTACAAAGAAAACAAGATAGAAAGATGGATCCTTGGCGGACTCCTCTTGCAACTGGCAAGGCAGCAGAAAAAAAGCCTTCCGCCTTTACTTTTTGGGATCTTCCAGTTAGGTAGCTAGAGAACCACTGGATGGTATGGTATGTGGCACCCAACTTTGCAAGGCAATTGACTAATAGTTTGTGATCAACAGTATCAAAAGCTTTGCTGAGGTCCAAAAAGACTGCGCCAGTTACCGTCTTAGCATCTATAGCAGAGATCCAGTCATTGGTTACTTTTGCTAGTGCAGTGTGATTGTGCTATGATTAGCCTGGAAGCCAGATTTAGCTGGGTTAATGAGAGAGAAGGTTTCCAAGTGAGATTTTAACTGAATATGGATCAGTTTTTTGAGAACTTTAGAAAGGATAGACAATTTGGAGATAGGCCTGTAGTTGTTTACATCGCATGGGTCACCAGATTTAAATAGAGGGAGGATATGTGCTGATTTCCAGCAGGACGGCACAGTAGCAGATGTAATGGAAAGATTGAAGGTGTGGAGAATTGGGGCAGTGAGATGGGCGTAGCCTGACCTTAGGAAAAAGGGTTCCAAGCCATCGTCCCCTGCGCTTTTTTTGGTGTCTAAGTTAAGAAGAGAATCTTCTACTTATTTATAAGTTATCTCGTGCAATTGGAAGGGACTGGGTGCAAGACTAGATGTAGGGGAAGGGGTATGCTGGCTCACCGCAGCACCAGCATAAGGTGACGAGTCAAAAGCTAATCCAGCTGTGGCAAAGTGGGAGTTAAGTTCCTCCAGGATTAGGGACTTGTTTTCCACAGTCTTGCCACTTGCAACTTGCAGCTATCTTTGTTGGGACAGAGGGGGCCATGGGCCGTCCTTCTATAGCTTTGATAGTCTTCCATATTTTATGAGGGTTACCTTTAGCTTGTTCGAGAGTAGAAATATAATAGTTAGCTTTAGCAGAGCGAAGTCTAAATAAAAATTAATAAAAGGCAAAAAAGTCTGACTAAATAAAAGGTAATAAAAGGCAAAAAACAAGTTCTATAAATTCTCCATTCATTTACTTTTTGTATTTTTTTTCTTTATCTTGTAGGTAAGGTGTTGGACTTCCGCTTTATTTTGTGCATGTACAGAAAGTGATGCACAGAAAATCTATCAGCCAGGCATTACATACATTTTTTCAAAGAGCTTTTGCAGCACTGACTGACAGCAATCTCATCACAGCTGTTGATATTCCTTTCACAAGCAGCAAAAAACAGAAAGTCTGTCTGAAATCCATGGCAGAGTATAGACACTCACACTTCATAATAATGTGATGCAATTTAACTCAGAAATGCAGCACAAAACCCTGGACAGTCATTTTGCTTTCAGTGATGACAGTGAGCTTATGCACAGCCGAAATGTTCAAGCAACAATTGACATTCATTGATGATTGAGTATCTTTTTGTCTACCCCATCAAGACGCTACGAAAAAATCTGGCTAGTGTAAACAGAAGCTCATGATTCAGTTAATCAGACATGATTTGTTACAGGACTGTGACAGTATGTAATAAGTTTTATTACCGTGACATGACCAATTGGCCAGATTTTACAAATTTAAAACACCCTGCTCCTAAATCGTGAGAGATTTGGTGAACCCTTTTTTCTGTTTGTTATTGGGACTGAGGTGTAAAGTGTAGTCATTCAGTTTTGCCATTTATAATTGCAACTGTGATTAGTCGCTGCAGTAATTGTATTTTTTTGTGTAAGCAAATGGATGTTCTGTAATGCAGTTAAAATGAGGTCGGCTGCACGTTATGCCTACGGTTCTGTACAAAGGGTAAGCTCTGCCACCTTGGACAGTTAGACAAATATATGATGGTTTTACCATTTGAAATGCTGATTGTAATTTGTGGGGTAAAATATTGTTCCAAGTCTTTATATTCTTTATCTTGATTGATGCAAAGTGTGGGCATTTTTGTTTTAGAGCAGTAGCTGGTACATTCTGGCTTCACTCCCCTCTAGTCAGTTTGCTAATTCAGCCTGTTCGAACTCCAATAGCTGCAGCTCTGTTCCAGCAGGATAGAAGCAGTTTGTTCCAGTTAAAACTGATTTTAGGCAGTTGAGTCATTCAGAAATAGGACAGATACTGAGATCAGCCTATGGGGGAAGGGGAAGGGGGGATATTTAAAGAAACAAGACCTAATTTTTGCAAACCCTTTATGGGACAGTTTTCATAATCTGATCCTTAGGCATGCATACAGAAAGAGTTCAAGTGCCTCTGTAGTAAGAGTATTTTTTTTTTTTTTTTTGCCTCTCATTGGTTTGACTTGCAGTCACAGTTGGTATCTTCTAATTTATGTTTCAAGGGATTGTTCAGACAAAGGAAGCTCAGGGCCCCACTAGATAAGACATTCCTTATGCCACAGATTCTGCACACTAGCTGGGTCACTTCTTCTCTCACGTGCATTACACTGTGTCAGATACCAGTCCACTGATATTCAGATCACATTAGGGTAAAACTGTAATCTTATCCAATCAGAGATCTCAGTTGGTCTCATGTGTTCATTGTTAGACTCACTGGGACCTTCTGACAATGATAGCACCAAGAAGAGGGCAGTCTGTTTGCAATCTTCTTGTATTTCTGGCACACCTTTTAAAATATTTATCAAGCTGGCTTCCAGTTGTTGCCATAACACGGGTGGGGGTTTTAGGATGCTAACCATTCTGTGTTGTATCCATTGACTAGACACACATGTCTTGTGTTCCACCTCCCCTCTGCACAAGCCATGTGCATAGAACTCAATTTCTCTGTTGTTCAGAATATTTTTGGCAAGTAGATACAAAAGAGATCACATCATCATCCATCATATTTGTATCAGTTTGACTAGATTCAGGTGCCCTAGTGTGTCTCCCCCCAGCCATGTACAGTACATAGAACTCTGTTTCTGTTGTCCAGAAAGTTTTGTCAAGTAGATACATATTTTAATGGCTGATGTGATGTCGTTTGTATTTATTTATATTCTCTGGAAAAAATCCCATCATAGTTCAAATGCTATTTAAGAAAAAAATAAAAATCTGGCTGGCTCTGTGGGACTAAGTGATGGGGCACCTGCTTGGCACACTGGTGACCTGGGTTTGAGCACCGAGCCCAGACGTTGGAAGTGGAGGCTGGCAGAGAGGGTGATAGAACATCTGTGGGATGGGTGGCACTGCTTGGGGAGACCCACCTTGCTAGCATGGGTTAGCACACGTCAACTGGCTCCACCTCTGGGGTGGTGCATGCTGTTGGGGTGTGGGGAGTGGCCCAGAAGATAAAAACTAGCAACCATTTCAGCAAGCTGGATGATGGCTGCATAGTCCCCCATTCCCATAATCCCCCTTGCACACTGTTTCTGTCCCTGCAGCCCTCATACGTCGGAGGAGCCCCAGGAATGTTACTCCCCTCTTCTACCCCAGGCAGGGGTGTGCTAATCCCATTGCCCCCTGACCGTGGCAAGTTAATTTCCTTGAAGGGCAAGAAATAAAGCTAATTTCATTGTAATGAATAGGTGGGCAAGTGAAAATTTGGCTACAGTCGTGGTTGGACAAGTCCTAAAAGTTTTGATTTGAACGCCCCTGGCCCCAGGGAGGGAGCCCTTTGTCAGGGATAAGCCGTACCATCTGAGGATGCAGAGACTGCGTTGGGAGCTGGGTGGCAGGAAGTGGCAGCAAAGGGTAAGACTGATAGGCAGACAGGGATGTTGAGCAGCCAGGAGTGGGAGCTCTGGGGTGCAGGGGAAGGCAACCTTCCCCCCCGCCAGAAAAAAACATAAAATGCAGAGACCTTGAAAACAAAAATGATTGATTAAGGAAGAGAATGACTCTGCAGCAAAAATTTGTCTCCACACAGTAATTCAGGCAGAATAAGCCCAGCAAAACACTTCCCTCGTCCCGGCCTGTTCCTCCACCCAGCGTTCACTCCAAACTGCCTACGAACTACAAAAATTGAGTGTTATCCTGCGACTGCAACCTCCCTACTGGATGGCTTAGTCTCGTGACCCCTTGTGCCTTGTAGACCCTCCCTTAGCATCCCTCACTCTGCATCCTATTTCCACCATGTCCCACACTATTCTTCTCCACAGGCCACAGCAAAAACGTTTTTAAAACATTACTTTTTGCGCAGTTTGCACTTTATCTCCACACAGTAATTCAGGCAGAATAAGCCCCTCAAAACACTTTCCTTGTCCCAGCCTGTTCCTCCACCTGACTTCGGCTCCAAACTGCCTACAAACTACAAAAATTTAGTGTTTTACACTGCAACTGCAGCCTCCCTGCTGGATGGCTGTCACGTGACCCCTTGTGCCTTGTAGACCCTCCCTCAGGCTCCCTTACTCGGGGGGGTCCTCCCTCCACTCCATCCCACACAATCCTTCCCCACAGGCCACAGCAAAAATGTTTTGGGTGGAATGGGCCTTCTGAATGAAGGCCCATTCTACCTCAGACACAAAGCTTGTGTCGAGTCGGTCCTCTCTGTATGAAAGATGGGCAGCCCATAAGGATCATCTTGCACCTGCAGCTCCTCTGCAACCTTGATGTTGATAAAACGATGAACCTTGACAAGCATAACTGTCTTTAGTGAACTACCTGCATCAAGGAAGACTGCTTGACTGCTTTAGTGATGTACACTGAACCTGTTGGCATATGTGCTCGCAGTAGATTGTATGCATGTGTGTGTGTGTGTGTGTGTGTGTATATGTATATGTGTGTATATATATATATATATATATATATATATATATATGTAGAGTTATTCAATGGGGGGGTGAGCAAAATGAGTAGCGGATAAAACCATGTATTCAGCACGCAGTGATATAAATATTGCTGAAAAATCACAGTATTTGTCATTTATACACATTTTGCTTACCTCACAGGCAGATATCACTGTGCTGATGTTATGCTGGAACCCTGACCAATCATAACTCTGCTGGCACTACTTTCAGCTGACCCCCCCCCCCACACTATCAAACTCACCTGCTAAATTAGCATTGATGTCACCACTCACTCGCTCACTGCAGCCTGCATTCTAAATGGAACTGCCTTGTGCCTTTCCAGGGGGTCTGTCAATTCGCTCCCACTTTTTCGCTCCCTGTAAACTCGCTCCCGACGACCCATTCCTGTGGCAATTCACTCCTGCCGCTCTCGCTCCCATACAGCCTGCTCCCCTGTTTATCGGAACTGTATAAAACTATAGTTTTGATTCAAATGGCTAAACTCGATCACACCATTGAGACCCGTTTTCAATTCCCCTGCAACACTGTGATGCTTGCACAGTTAACAGGAGCCCGGCATAAAAAACAGCTGAGTTTAAAATGTTGCAGATTGACAGAAGATGCAGATCAGAAGCTGGTGTGAAAGTCTGAATATTTTCAAATCACTTACCAGCATTCTGAATACTGCACTCTTCTTTCCCACCCTCTCGCTCCTCTAGTCAGATTTCACCTGTAGTTTATTCCTTTCACACCCTTGCATAGGAGTCATCGAGCAGCTTCAGTGGTCGGGAAAGCAGGAGTAAGATTGGGGGTGCACACAGGAGCAACAATAAATCAAATACAATACCGATGCGTACCAGCCTTAGCCCAGGTCTAAGTAGCGGCTGGTGCATTTTCTTCAGTACGTTACTTTCTGTGCTGGGTTTGCTGAGACTGTTGGCACCAGCGGAGATATCTCTGCTCATGCTCCCCACCATTTTAGCTGCTGAATTGACTTGAGGCGCTAAAGGGGCATAGTGGTTGAATGCCAGCAGGACTGAAAGTTTGGGTTCTTCTTTTTTGAACTCGCATCACTTCTGCCGTGGCTTCAGGATCAGTCTGGTGGGAGGGATCCAGGGCAAGACAGACTCTTGCGTGATTAACTGTGCTCACAGTGTGAGCGGGTAGGGGAAGGAGTAATGTATGATCGGCTTTCAACGTGACGGCGTTTCAGTTCCTTGGCGAAGACACACACTCTAATGGGAACAGAAGCGAATTGATGTGGAGCGGTAATGGAAGGCGCAAAATAAATGGAAGCGAAGTTGTCGAGCGACAAGGCACCTAATTGGCTTTACTCTCTTCCCAGGGCACCACAGCGACTGGGCCTACCAGACCAGCCCCCATGTCAATGCCTACCACGTTGATACGCCCTGCTCGCCTTAGGGCATCAACATCCTCACCTCCTTCCTTCCTTGCACCATTCGGAGCCCATTGACGAGGATCAGGAATACAGTTCTGACCTCATCTTGGAAGAGGAGGAGGAGGAGGAGGAGGAAGATATGGATAGGAGTTCTGCTGACAGGTCTAATTCCACCATTTCCTCCCGAAGTGAGGAGTGTACATTGTATACCCTGAGGTCCCCTCCTGAAGACCCCTCCTTCATCTCTATGATGAAGCTGCTCCAAACAATGGGGTTTGATGCGGAGGGGCAGGATATAACCAGGAGAAACCCTGTAGAGTGTGTGGAACTACCAGATTCTCCCCCTATGTTGGCTACACTAGAGGATGCCGCTATGGCTTTCTAGCACAGACAGAGTTGGATCCGTGCCATGCCCAGAAAGGCAGAGAAACTGTACCAGGCTCCCTTAGGAAAGCCCTTTTTTTTGCAAGGCAACCTCAGGCTGATTCAGTTGTAATAAATGTAGCCCATGACAGGTCTAAGAGATCTAAGCATCTGTTCTCTCCCTCCAGATAAAGAGCTGAGAAAACTAGACCTTATGAGTAAGAGAACCTTTGCCACACTGGGCCTCAGAACTGCCAGCTATCAGGCCCATATGATCAGATAACAGAATACCTTCTGGAAGAACGCTAAAGCAGCTGCCCAGGCTGTTCCTGAGGGCCCCTAGGTGCAGGAGATGCTCAAAGTCCTCCAGACTGGGGCTGACATGGGTAAACACCTTTAAGGTCTACCTGTGACATCTTGGATGCTTCAGCCAGGGTAACTGCGGCTGGAATCTGCCTATGTAGGCATTCTTGGTTAAGGGTGTCAGAATTTCCTACTGATGTTCAGCAATCCATTCTGAATGCCCCTTTCAGAAGATACACGCTCTTTGGGGCAGATGTGCAGGACATTGTCTCTGGCCTGCAGACCTCTGGGAGGACTCTATGGTTAGTGCACTGCTTTTAGCATACCCAACCCAAAAGTAGTTTAGTTTATTAGTCTAGGAATTAATACCTTTGAGCCAGAGCTCTTTTACAAAGGTTCCACGTCACAAAGAACATTTAACAAAGCACGATACACATTACAGGTAAAACCAGACAGGAAAGTTACATCATAAATTTGCTATTAACAGTTTAAGGCATGAACGTTTTTAAGTTTCATAGAAAAAACAAGCTATAACAGGTTCAAGCGAGTAGACAATTTCGAGGTTAAGGAAACTTCCAGGAGAGGGTGATCATTAGGCAAGGAGGCTAGAGAGGAGGAAGGTGGTGAGCGGGAGAGTAAGTGAGAGGGACAGGAAAAAGGGGAGTGAGTTTGGGTGGGAGACAGGAAGTAGTAGAGGTACCAGAGGGTTCATTAGTCAGGAGGAAGAGGCCTCAGATGTGAAGATGGACATGAGGGTAGTAGTCTTTATCTAGCACAATCACAGTTGCTAGTGGTGGTGAGGTGGGCATAGAGCATGGATTTGAAAGCTTCAAGCGAGGTTGAGGATAGAGTAGGTGGACTAAGCGCATTGAACCATGTCGGGCCCTGTATGAAAGATCTTTGTCCCTGTGCAGTCCGGCATCTCGAACCAGGAAAGGTTGGCATTCAGATCTGGTGGAGGGTCGTGAGCCAGGATTCAGTCGGAGTAGGTTTTGAATACATAATGGCGTCAGTCCCAAGATAGATTTTTGCCATTGTGCAGGTGAGATAAATAAGGCGATTTGATAGGTTCAACCAGCCTGATTCATAGTACAGATCACCTGTGTGAGTCAGTCTTTGAGCCCCGTGAGGAGCCGGCAGGCCTTATTTAGAGTGATTGAGATCGCCTTAGAGCAGTGGAGGTAGCTGAGCCATAAATAATAAGGCCATAGTCAGTGATTGAGATTATGGAACTCTGTATAGCTATTCTCAATGTCGCGATTTAGAAATTGACGTTCTGGAATAGTATTCCAAGCGTTGGTTCACTGTTTCGCAGTGTTGTCAATGTGGGTTGCAAAGGTGAGCTCTTGGTCAAAAGTGATGCCAAGGTATTTGAAAGTATTTACTTGGTCCAGTGTAATTCCTGAGAGGTTTGTATGGTGAGTGGAGTATGCCTATTTTTGTTTTGGTGATTGGAGAAGAGCATGACTTTCGCTTTATTGTGGTTTAGCACAAGTTTACTATCCAGGAACCACCTTTCAACACTAGAGAAAGCAAGTTGCAGGCTTTTTCATAGGGAGTTTGGATCCTTGTGGGAAGAGAGAATTACAGCATCATCAGCGTATAAGATTATTTTCTCCTGGCAGATATCTGGGAGGGAGTTAAGGAACAGGTTAAAGAGGAGCGGTCCAAGAATTGATCCCTGTGGTACACCCGAGAGAACTGGTTTGAAGTCGGAGAGTTCATTAGAGATTTTTACAGCCTGTGACCGATTGGACAGGTAACTTTTTACCCAAGCACAAGGACCTTCGGCCAGGCCTAGGCTAGAAAGTAGGGAGGTAAGTAGGCCATGATGGACTGTGTCGAAAGCTTTTGTAAGATCGATAGACTGCACCTGTTTGGCACCCTTTGTCCAGGGCTGAGTGGACTTCTCCAGAAAAATCAAGTAAGGCTGTTGTTGTACTATGTCCTTTCCTAAAGCCGTGCTGTTGATTACAGAGTAGATTGTATTTGTCCAGGTAATCAGAGAGTTGGTCTGCCACTATTCGCTCAAGTGCTTTGGAGAGGGAGGAGTATTGATATTGGTCGATAGTTTCCTGTTGAGGTTTTGTTCCCCCTTTGTGCACTGGGCTTAACTATGGCAGATTTCCATTTGTTGGGAAATTGACTTTGGCAAAGTGACAGATTAAGAATTTTGCAAGGGGTGAATTACTTCATCCAGGGTGAGAGACAGGATTTTTAGATCTAGCGTGTCACTACTTGTTCTGGATTTGGAGCAGGCCTTTCTTATGTACTTGTGTGCTTCGTGCACTTTGATTTTCTTGAAGTAAAATTATGGTTTGTCACGAGGGGTGTTTTGTGATACTAGGCTAGGAACAGGTAAGTCCGAGAAGAAATCTGGGGGGAGGACCCCACTAAGGTCTGTAAATGTCTTATTAAGCGCATCTGCAATAGACTTTGGGTCAAGAGTGGTGGATCCATCAACTTTCATAATGGTAGGTGACGATTTTGATTATTTACCCATTATGTTTCGGATGTTGTCCCAAAAAGCTCTTCCATCACCCCAGGTGGATTCAAGGGCATTTTTGAAATAGGCGCTCTTCATTTGCCTAATTTGTGAGGTACCTCTATTTCGTGCCTGCTTGTATTTTAGGGTATCATGAGGTGAGCCTGTGTCTCTGGCAACTGCCCAGAGATGGTCCCAACCTGAGCTCGGCAAGTAATTTGGCAGTAATCCATGGATTTGATAGCGCTTTGATTTTACGTTTTTTTTACTGGGGCGTATAAGTCGCATGCAGTGTTGAAAGATTTAATGAAGTATTCTAGTGCGGTATTAATATCAGTTGATTCAAGGATTGGCGTCCAGTCCTGTTGTAGGAGATGGGTTTTCAACTTGATAAGATTCCCATAAGGCAATACTCTGCTTGTTATAACTTTGTGGGGTGGCTTGAGAAATTTTAGACCAGGTACAGGACACTGGGGAGTGGTCACTGAGGGAGTCAGGGAGGACTTTAATGTTTTTTATCTGGTCAGGGTGATTTGTGAGAACCCAGTCAATAAGGGTGCTTGTACCAGTTTTGTAATTTTTCCGGGTGGGGGAGGTTACCATCTGAGTCAGGTTTGCTGCTAGGATGTCATCTTTGTAAGAGCCAGTGTCAGAGGCGAGCCAGTTTATGTTGAAATCCCTGAGGAGGAGCTCATTTTCAGAGGGCTGCAGACTAACAAAATCAAGTACAGACTTAATACTGGCACGGTGGTCTTTTGGAGGGATATAGACTGCGGCCACTGTGAGAACTTTGTTTTGTGCACCAAGAAGCAGCTTGATAGGGAGGAGTTGCATCTGCGTATTTGTGGGGGTGAAGCTGCCGCGTTGACAGAAGAGGTTGTCCTTTATGTAGATAGCACAGCCCCCACCTTTCTTGCTTGCCTGGTCGAGTCTGAAAAGATTGTAGCCTTCGAGCGAGACCGCATGATCCGGGGTGCTGGGAGATAGCCAGGTTTCCGCAATGGCTAGTATATCAGGGTTTTTTTGTCCAGCGAGAGTTTGAAGAGATGCCAATTTGGGAAGGAGGCTGCAGATATTTACAGTGATAATGGAGAGACCACTACCAACTTTCCCTGTTTTTGTCGGCTTCAGTGCAACAGGACCAGGGTTTGGGTGTATCCCACCAGATATTAAAAGTAGGAGGAGCAGGAGTTTCAGCGATGCCATTCGTAGTTCATAATAGGTTGGAGTGAGTTTCTGCTTGTACTTTTAAGATGCTTGGATTGTCTTCTGGAGTCCCAGTAGAGGGTGATCGTTAGTGAGTTATAATGATGTGGCAGTTTCCAATTAGGAAATATGGCTCTTTGCACCCAGGTATTATAGGTGATGTTTGTTTAAGACTTCCAGAGTAAAAGCCATGGTACAATGTTTCGGGTAGTAGTATAGAAAGGTGAGAGTAGGTGGAGGGGTAGGGTAGGTGGAGGGGGGAGTTGGCATAAAGGGAAAAGGAGGGTGAGGGTGAGCAGGAACAGGTGGTGGGGACTAAGCCAAAGCATTTTTTTAGCGAGGCAGGAGAGAGCCGAGAAGTAGTGTGGGCTAGGCAGCGGGGGTGGCGAGCAATAGGAGGGTGGTGGGGTACGGATTTTAGTGGGCTAAGGTGGATAGCTAAGCACTATGGCGAAGTACAGAGAAAAGTAGGCAAAAGGTACCCTTTTGTAGGGCCACCAGCAGACCGGAGCCAGGGGCCAGACATCAGAGCAAAAGCAGAGTTACTGTGCTTCTCACTTTCCTCCACAGGTGCCTACTCTAAAGCCTCTAGAAGGCGGCTGCTGCTGCCAGTCCTGCTTCAGCATGGCTCTGTGTTGGACCCCCATCCTCCGGCATGCACCCCAGAGGAGGTGATAGGAGATTGCTTCTCCACATGGACCAGTGGGGAGAGGTCACAACTAATGCTTGGATCTTGCAACTAATAGAACAGGGCCACGCTCTAGACCTTGTGGTGTTGCCTCCAGAATTGCCACCAATTTCTTCAGCTTATCCTCCAGATCACTTACCAGTGCTGCTAGAGGAAGTAAGTATTCTATTGCGCAAGAAGGCCATAGAGCCAGTTCTCTGGGAGCAGAGGAACAGGGGGTTCTTTTCTCATTTCTTCCTAGTCCCCAAATCCTCAGGTGACTTGAGGCCCACTCTGGATCTAAGGGATCTGAATTTCTGTCTTCAATATAAGAAATTTAAGATGGTCACTCTGCAAGGCCTGCTACTCCTCCTGCAAAAAGGGGACTGGATATGCTCTCTGGACATGCAGGATGCCTACCTGCATATCAGAGTTTGTCCACCCCACAGGAAGTACCTCAGGTTCTTGTTTCAGGGGGAACACTACCAGTCCAGGGTACTGCCCTTTGGCTTGTCATATGCACCATGGGTATTTACCAAATGCTTGGTGGTTGTGGAAGCAGCTCTAAGGAGAGAGGGACTCTGTCTTCCAGTATCTGGACGACTGGTTGCCCAAAGCTCAGACCAGGAAGCAACTGTTCCACACCCTAGTGCATACCAGACAGATGTTAAACGCCCTAAGGATCATGGTCAATCTGCCCAAGTCAGTCTTGACCCCTTGCCGGCGTCTGCAGTACATGGGGGGGCAGTACTGGACACTGCTCAGGGCTTCACCTTCTTGCCCCAGGCCAGGACTGACCACTTGATAGCTGAAGCCCAGGTGCTGTGCAACAGCAGGTATGTCACAGCCAGGACATACCTGAAATTGTTGGGCTTGATGATCACGGCCATTGTGACTGTATCCCTGGCCAGGCTGCACATGAGGATCCCTCAATGGACCAAGAGTCCAGTGGGATCAGTGTACTAACGGTCTGGAATAGCAGGTTCTAATAACCTCTTCTGTCTGAAAGGTTCATCTATGGTGGATGGAATGCAGCAGTTTGCTGAATTGGGTTCCTTCCTCATTCCTTCCCTTCAGCAGATTCTCACCACAGATGCCTCTGGGGTAGGCTGGGGAGCACATCTGGAACCTCATCGGACATAAGAGACATGGTCCAGAGTGGAAACTTTCCTCCATTTAAATGTTCTAGAGATGATGGCTGTTCTGTATGCTCTACAAGCCTTCCAGAACCATCTGTGCCTGGAGCATCTGCTGATGCAGACAGACATCAGTGTAGTACACTACATAAATAAGCAGTGGGAGACCCATTCATACCCCCTGTGCAGGTGAGCAATGAAGGTTTGGTACTGGGCTCCAGAACATGGTCTAGAGCAGACGGCTGTACACATTCCAGGCATCCAAAACATCCTGGCAGACAGGCTAAGCCGGTCGCAGTCTTGAATGCCCGACTGGGAGCTGTGGACCTCGATAGTAGAAGACCTGTTCGACAGGTGGGGTCATCCAGATCTGGATCTTTTTGCATCCCCACTGAATGCAAAACTACTGCTTTTGTGCTTGCTTGTGTCCCCACTCAATGCAGACCTGCTGCTTTTCTGCTTGCTTTTGCTCCAGCGCCTGGAGTTTTCTGGCAAGACTCCCTTTATGCTTTCCTTCCCTTTCTTCTGATTCAGAGCGTGCTAACCAAACTCCAAATGGAGGGAGCTACCCTTATCCTGGTGGCCCCTTTATGGCCTCGTCAGATATGGTTTCTCTTGCTGCAACAGCTAGCAGTGGAACCCTCAGTACCTCTACTCCTGTGCAAGGGCATGCTGTCACAGGAACAAGGTTAGAGGAATAGTCAAAGGTATGGCAGCTTAGATTCAGTGCTAAGAAGTGCAAGGTAATGTACCTGGGAAACAAAAACCGAGGGGAAGAGTACACAATGGGGGGTGAGATGCTAACAACAACAAAAATGGAAAGGAACCTGTGGGTAGTCATATCAGATGACCTAAAAGTGGGCAGGCAATGTGAGAGGGCAGCAAGGAGGGCTGGGGGGATACTGGGATGCATGGGGAGGCGCCACCAGTAGAAAACAGGAAGTTATTATCCCTCTGTACAGACAGCTGGTGAGACCCCATCTGGAGTACTGCATGCAGTTCTGGAGACCCAATCTCTGCAAAGATATAGACAGGATGGAAGCTGTCCAGAGGAGGGCAACTAAAATGGTGCAGGGTCTGCACCAGAAGACATATGAAGAGAGACTAAAGGAGCTTAATATGTATAGCCTCGAGGAAAGGAGGGAGGGGGGACATGATAGAAACTTTCAAGTACCTCAAGGAATCAACAAAGTCAAGAGGGTAGCATCTTTCAAAAAGAGGTGTGCAAGAACAAGGGGCACAATTTGAAGATGGGGGTGGGTCAGAGGTAATTTAAGGAAGTATTTTTTCACAGAGAGGGTTGTGGATGCATGGAACAGCCTTCCGGAGGAGGTTGTTGAGTCAAAAATGGTGGAATTCAAGCATGCATGGGACAGTCATAAGGCCATTCTAGGGGGTGGGGGTAGGAAGAAGTAGGCTGCTGGTTAACTAGGATATGCAGCTTATCCAGTAGGTAGGGAAATGGGCAGACTGGGTGGGCCAAGCGGTCCTTATCTGCCGTCAAATTCTGTGTTTCTGTGTAGGGCACCCTGGTTCATCCGAACCTAAAGTAATTTTGTCTCCATGCCTGGCGCCTGAAGAAATAGCCATTGTGAGAGTTGGAGTGTTCTCAAAGGTGGCCAATATCCTGGTGGCAGCCAGAAAACCTTCCACCAGAGCCACGTATTCCATAAAGTGGAAGCGGTTTGCCCTGTGGGACGCTTCCCATCAGATCCCTTTACTTGTCCAGTGACCCATGTGCTAGAGTATTTATTGCTCTTGTTAGATCAGGACTACAGTACTCTTCTGTCAGAGTGCACTTGACTGCTATTTCAGCTTTCCGTGTGCCTATTGATGGCCGTACGGTGGCCCATATGTTCTTGAGAGGCTTTCTACACTTCTGAAGCTCCCATCTGCAATCCTGCCCCAGCTTGGGAGCTTTACTTTGTACTACAGAAACTCATTTTGCCTCCTTTCGAGCCAGCCGTGTCTTGTGGCTTACGCTTCATTTCCTGGAAAGCGTTATTTTTAGTTGCCATTACTTGTGCTCAAAGGATTTCTGAGCTTCAGGCTCTTATGTGTAAGCCTCCTTATTTCTTTCTTTTTTAAACTGTTTATTTTTCTGGTTTTATAACAGCAGTAATAAAACAGACATACAAAACTCAATTGATTCGTTACCGCCTGACAATACATTCAAAATACATAATCGCATATCCCAAAACTCATAAAAATGAAGATCCATATCATTCCATCAATTTATTATTTTACTGTTTGATGCTTTGGAACTCTCTCTTCGCCTCTACTAAGGAACAAAATCTGGTCTGAGTGGGGTTATATACATCACCCACCTTCTCCATGTAAATTCAAACTGTCCCCCAATGTTGTAGACCTGAATCATTAGGTCATGCCATTGGCTTAATGTTGTTGAGGCCGAAGAGAGACGATTTTTAGTAATGACTTTCTTTGCAGTCAATATACAAATGGCCAGTCATTTCTTAACATGAGAATGACAGTTTCCTGGGTTGGCCGAAAACAGTTGAGGATTGGGCGGGAGTGGTAAGGCAAAAATGTCCGAGTGTGCTTGAAAAAAGGGCTAAAGGCCTGGGCGCTGCCACAAAATATGGCCATGAGTAGCTTGGGTGGAGCCACACCTCCTCCAACACAGTACCACTCTCTGTTCTGTATATTTAGCTTGTATGGCTGGTGTCTTTAAAATATTTTGGAGCAAACTTCCAGGAAAACTCCTTCCAGGCCGGAGAAGCTGTGCCAAAGTGTAGAAGTTTCAGATGGGACTCCCAGCAGTCCTTTTCTAGTATGACACCTAAGTCTGACTCCCAAATTTCCCTCAATCTCTGTAATTTATCTTCTTAGTGAGACGATACCCTGATAAAGGTAGGAGACATGTGCCAGTGCAGCCCTGCTCTCCAAGGCCAATCTGATGTGCTCCAACGTTGACGGAGGTAGGAATTCATTATTAGCCTGTCCCCTGAGTGTCCTAGCAGTTCTGTGTGTGTAGTACTCTAAATCTGTCCTAGGGTAGAGGTTATACATGGCACAGAGAGACTCAAAGGGGATCAAATTCCCTCCCTGAACAAAATGTGTCACCAAATGAAGATCCAGTTGCTCCCATCTCTGAAAGCAGTGATCTAGTCTTGCTGGTAAAAAAAAAGTTTGTTGGAATAGAAGGGAGTATAGTAAGTATCTATAAGTTGATAGGTGTTTAGAGTCCATCAGTCTTCGCCAGACTTTGTGTTTAGCCTATGGGGGTTTGTCAGTTATATCTGCCAGGGGAGGTCTCGGGAGTTGCCAAATAATTAAGATTAAGTACATCTTCCTCCCTCAGTTCTAGGTCCTTCCATTTGGCCAGATAGTTAGGATGTAGCCAATGTATAACTGTCCTGATCTGTGCTGCTATATTATATGTTTCTAGGTCAGGCAGAGCCAGCCCTCCCTTCTTTTTTGGTAACTGCATTGTAGTGCATCTAATTCTGGGTCTTTGGGAATTCCAGATATACCTGGAGATCTTTTTATTTATCAGTCAATCAATATCTTTATTTATCTAGGCGGGCACCATTGAGCAAGGCTTGTTTGCAAGGTGGACCTGGTCATGAATGCGTCAAAGTACAGAAGCAGGTATACAAAAGGCAATAATATACAAGGAAGAAAAAGTATGTACAGTGTATACAGTACAAGGCTGAAATAAATAAAAAAGCATTATTTTACAACTGAAGAAGTCAGCAGATGTACAGTCAACCATAAGCATACAGGGGTTGTAAGCACAGATCTTTTGAGTGAGGCAGCCGGCAACTACATATATAGGGGAAAGAGGCCATGCATGGGGTGGCAGGTTAGAGAGGTAAAAAGGAGGTATATATTACCGACTGGGGGAAGAATTGGGCTAAAACCACAGAAAGTAACGATGGCTCGTGCACTTATTTATTGTGATAATGACAAAGGAGGGGTAGATAACTGGAACAGTACTGTGGATGAGGTGGGACTTTAGCCAGGCTGGATCGGACAGGGAAGAGTGGGTGCAGCAGGAAGAGCTAATAGGGAAAGAGTGAGAGCCAGGGATAGAAACATGGCTCTCAACATTTTGCTCTCAGATTTCTGAGGGAGTGGGATAGGAAGGGACCTAGCCAAATATAGATATTGCGGTAGTAAGTTCATCCTCACAGAGTCTGTCTACTGGATCAGAGATATGCAAATAGATCTCTATCTCTCTATGTCCTGCGCAGTCTGTCTCAGTAATGGAGCATAGTTAAGTTCAAATAGTTGAGTGTGGTCCGTTGTCAAATATACTAAGTATTTCGGGTAGGGAAGGTCCCATCGAAAAGGAAAGGACCTCTGTGTATGAGGGCTGGGAGAGTAATTCATTCGTAGTGCCTCTGTTGTGGTATTTACTTTGTAGCCAGCTAGGGCACTAAACTCTGTTAGCAAATGCCACAGTTTTGGCAGGAAGCCATCCAGGTCAGAGATGTAGAACAATAAATCGTCTGCATATAATGCTAATTTGTGGAGCTCCCCTCCTGCCTCCACCCCTCAAAATGTGTGCATTTTGCCCAATAGCTTGGGCTATGGGTTCCAGGTAAATGGCGGGGCGGGCAATGGGCAGCCCTGCCTAGTTCCTCGCCACAAGGAAATGGGTTCTGAAATGGCCCCATTTATTTTAATACATGCTCTGGATCTTTCATAAAGGACATGATCAAATGTAAAAACAGGGTTTTATTTAACTCTAAAAATTGATTAGCGTTTTGCTCATAGAAGTTCTAAAACATTGTGAAAATGCATAGCACTTGCCTCACTGTGTTTAACAAACATAACACTTCTAGAAAACCTATATAAATACTTTCTGTACAGTTAGTATTGTCCCAAGAAAAAAACTGCTAATCAATTATTTAAAACCCTGAAAATCCCCACAAAAGCCCATTTTTCGCAAGGTGGCCATCAAGAAGGGCCAGGCCACCTGGTCAAAGGCCTTCTCGGCATCTAAACTCAGTAATAGTAAAGGGGACCCCGACCGGGTGGCATGGTGTTATAAGATGTAGTGTTCATTTAACGTTGTCTTGGGCCTGTCTGGACGGTACAGCTTCACACTGGTCTGTGTTGATACTAGATGGGAGCAAATGTTCCATTCTTCTGCCCATTACCGCTGCAAAAATTTTATAATCTACATTTAGGACTGATCGGTCTATACAAAGTAGAGGATAGTTGGTCTTTGCCTGGTTTTAAAATACTGGAGATAGTAGCGTATCTCCATGAGTCCAGGATCTCTTCCCCTATCATTACTCCCTGACAGGCCTGTTGAAGGACTGGCGTTAGTTAGTCCCTGAATCCCTTGTAGAGCTCACTGGTGTAGCTGTCTGGGCCAGGGCTGTTATTGGTCTTAGTTCTGAGATGGCATTTTCCATTTAAGATCTGTGCTACTCGGGGTCGCTCCCTTTCCATTAAAAGGGGACCGAATCTGTGTTGCAAAGGATTGTGGTCCTCAACCTAAGGTGATGTGCCAGCAGGTGGGTGGCGTGGGGGCCACCCTCATAATATTTTTGTCTCAAATATTGTAAAGCTTTTTCTGTCCTGATATCTATTAAGTGTTGGATTCTTTGTTTGGTTGCCTGTAGCTATGGTAGGATCACCTCGTCTCCACCTGCATGTTGAGCCTGCAAAATCTTACATTGATTCTGCAAGTCATTCAGCAGTGCAGCATGGCTTTTTTTTATAGTGTGATGCGAACTTTATAATGTCGTCCCCCCTCCCCCACCAAAGTACCACCTTTAATGTGTCCCATAAGGTGTGTGCCTCCAGTCCTTCTAAGCGGTTTTCCTGCAAGATCTGTGGTATCCGTTGTGTTATAAGTTCTTTAAAGCGCCTCACCAGGTTTTTATAAATCATAATCCAGTGGTACAGTTGCATCCAGTTTGTCTTCCTGGTGTAACTCACAATCGTGTTTTTGTAATTCTGAATAGTGTTCCAATTTCTGAGCTATTTTCTGACCCGGCTGTCCTGCTAGCTTTTTTTTTCATCTCGTGCAAGTAGGGTCATATTTGCCCATCATCGGACATCACACTGGGGAGAATCCCTTCCAGTAGCTGATTTCCAGTCTATGGATGTGCGCTTTGCTTTTTAAAGTTAATATTGTAATGCCATAGTATTGTTTTGCTGGAGATCTTGAAAGAGACTTGTGTTGAATTTGGCTGATCTATTCCTTGGCACATGCATTCCATTTTCCTGCTGTTTCTGTGTATGGTTCTTTTGCCGATCAGAGATGACCCATATTCACACCTATGTATAAGATAGCCATGCGTTGCAGCCCATGGACGTTACTTATATTTTTAATATTGTATATCACTTTGCTACCCTAGTTTTTATGTTGACACCATGAACGACAGTTTTGTTTCTATTGTTCACATTTGTGCCGCAGTCCATGTCCTCCCGTTTTTCAGAACAGATGGAGGGAGCAGTGGATACTGAGAGGTAATGTATGTATATTGGGTGGGCATCTGGTGGAACGATGGAGCAATAGACATCAGTACCTGGACCAGGAAAAAAAAAGCAGTACATTAACAGCAAAACTAAATACTGTGTAGCACACTGGCTGAATTACTAGACTGTTTTCTTTGTTTGAGTGGAGCGATGCATTTTGCTGCAGCTTCAAATTGCCATATCTGTGTTTCTTCCATTAGTCTGCTGATCTGTTCACAGTGGAATATTGCTTATGGCCAACTGGGACTTCTGCCTTGATGCAGTTCTCAACAAAGACCAGTTTCTGGTGGTGTTCTCTGCTCTATTACAAGACAGTACCTTGACTTTGTTCACTTTAAATGTCATGGAATTACACACACTCTATATCTATCAATCAATCAAAATCTTTATTTTGCCAGGCGAAACATGAAGACGAGCTCATTTACAAGATGGACCTGGGGCAAAACTATTGCAAACAGGGTTAAGACATCACAGGTTGAGTGAACGTACATAACAATTACATAGTAATAATAACAACATAATAATATATAACCATCGCATGTGACAAGATACTTGCACCAGAACATAGCAATAGGTTCAACAGGAGGTAGTGCCATTTAAATACAATTGCATTGATACAGATATATGGACGTAAGGTAATGAACTAAAGTTTGTACAGTAAATATCATTGGAGGAGTGATAGTGAGCAGAAGTGGCAGTTCCTCTAGCGTCAAAGTGCGAAGACGATTTCGATATAAGAGTCCTTTGATAAGTACTGTAGGCATAGCCTGGCAAGTGGGGTGGGAAGGGGAGGAGGGTATAGGGAGTGGTGAGGGAAGGAGAGCCGAGCTAGGAGAGGGTTGGACATGATGGCCTAGGGAGGAAGGACTGTTTGAAGGGAGAACACGATAGATGCCACAGGCAGTGGTTGGGGTTTAAGTCCAATATTTGAAGCAAAGACAGATTGTGATGTTGGGACCTTGATTTGGATATTGACAGAAGGGAGGACACAAATGACACCTCAGGCAGTGGTTGAAGTTTATGTCCAGAATTTAGAGCAGTAACAAATTGTGACGTTAAGACCTTGACTTGATACAGTGACAGACCTCGGAGAATGTCCTCAGGAACAAGGATTTGAAGAGGGAGACCGTGATAGGGGTAGCGAGCCTTAAGGTTTTCTGTATCTTATTCCAGAGCGTAGGAAGAGTGAAGCTTAAGGCCATACCAAAGTGCATTTTAACTTTGGGGATAGCCAGAGATAAGATGGTAAGACTTCTGAGAGAATAGGCATTAGGGATGCAGGGAGTTAGGCAGCTTGTGAGGTACTGAGGTAATCTGAGTGATTACCTTATATGTCCTTAGAATAGCATTCTTTTGCCTCCTGAATCTAAGGGAGGTCTAGCTTACGGAAGAATAGAGGATGCACTGGTGCGTGTCATAAGGGGCGTCCGAAATGAACCTATGGGCTCTGTGGTATAGGGTATCAAGCTTGGAGAGAGCTGTGCTAGTACTGTGGCCATATAGGAAGTCTGCAAAGTCTAGGAGAGGCAAGAAGGCAGCTTGGACTAGGAGTTTTCTAGCCTCCTGGGTTAGTGAGTGCTTGATCCTGAAGAAAATAACGAGCCTTTGACGCAGTTTCTTAGTGAGTTCATCAATGTGATCAATGAAGGACAATTTGTAGTCAATCCAGACCCCCATGTATTTGAATTTTGCCACAAACTCCAGGGCTTCTCTCAGAAGGGTGTTTATGTGAGGAACCTTATCTGGGTGTGTGTGTGTGTGTGTGTGTGTGTGTGTGTGTGTGTGTGTGTGTGTGTTTTTGTTTTTGTTTTTGTTTTGTTTTGAGATGAGGGCCAGTGGACAGAAAATCATGGCCTTCGTTTTATTTTTAATTTTTTTTATCCTCCTTACGCCCCAGTCTCCGGGCACCTCGCGAGTCGTCCTCCTGCAGTCACCTCATCCAGACCACCCTCGCCCCATGGAGCCGTGACTATACTCCCCTAGGTGGGTAAGTGGGGCCGGTACACCCTGAATGCTTACTTGTCATGTCGGGCAAGGTGTTCAAGGCGGGTGAAGGCATATCAAGGGCACGCTTCTGGTGTCCCATCTTCCTGGAGACGGAGGGTTGTTATCCTCCTGTTTTTTTTTTCTCCCCTATGTGTGGTGTGTGCCCTTGACGTCTAGGCGCAACATGCAGACGTCCACCACACATCATGGCCAGCCTTCCCTGAAATCAGGGCTTGCCGTACCTCGAGCCTCCGCTCGGGGTCATGCAAGTTGTGGGCTTTGCCCTCGGAGGAGGCAAGCTGTCTTAGCCTTCTCTCCAGCTGCCTCCAATGACCGACAGTCTGCTTCAACCCGGTCAGCCGGCGTCGCAAGTGGAAATACAACTGCTGGCCCTTCGTTTTTTTTGGCATTGAGCAGGAGTTTCAAGTCGAGTAGATTTTTTTTGGAGGATGTCGAAATCGTTCTGAAGGTCCAAAATGGCTTGATCTGGAGTTGATCTGTCAATGTATAGCACTGTATCATCGGTGAAGAGATGGATACTAGATGGCTATAGGCCACTGTCGGTTTAATTAATATAAATGGCAAAGAGAAGTGGACCAAGTATGGATCCTTGGGGGACACCTCTAAGGAGTTTTTTTTTTTTTTTCGATGGGTCTCCTTCAGCCTTGACCTGCTGTTCTCTGTCTACAAGATAGTTTGCGAACCAGCTTAGGGCCAGGTTGTCCACCCCAACTTTCTTCAGGGTCACCAGGAGTAAATCGTGGTCCACCGTGTTGAAAGCTTTGCTAAGGTTCAGAAACAAGGTGCATATGTATTGTTCAAGTGTGGACTGCTAGTCATTTATAACTTTAGCAAGAGCAGTGGAGGTACTATGCATGGGACGGAAACAGGATTGAATTGGGTTTAGTTGAATAAAACTTTCCAGATGAGATCTGAGCTGTTCATTTACTACCTTATTCAGTAGTTTTGACAAGGCCGGGCGCAAGGAGATTGGGCGATAATTACTGTAGAACTTATTATACTCGCGCTCTGTTTATTTTTGCTATATTCGCTATTGTTAATATAAAGCAAAAATAAACGGAATGCAATTTATTTTAGAAAGTCTTCAGCAATGATGAGGAAGCGGAGCTAGTGCACGATTTAAAGAATAAACGGAAAGCGATTTAATTTTTTTTTTTTTTTTTTAAAGTGTTTTCTTCAGCAGTGATGAGGAAGCGGAGCTACTGCATGATTTTAAAAAAGATTTTTAAGTAATTACAGCAACTTAACGTCCGTTTATTAATACAATCAAGGCACTAGTAGAAAAAGTACTGTATCTTCATCCCAGCAGCAGATTACTGCATTTCTGTGTTAGATGCTTCCGAAACTTTAGCCTGTTCCTCCCTTTGCTGTGTGATCCTGCTCCCTTAGCTGTGTCTGCAAAAACATAAGAACGCAGACCTTAGAATGCAACTTAATATTTTAAATCAAGATGTTAATAACAATACTGGTGTTAGCAATACGAAACAATTATAAACAAATTTACCGTGTTTAGGCAGTTGGTATGTGCGTCCAGTATCCCTGCTTGTCTGAATCCACGAATAATGACATCAGGTTTTACTTCGAGGGATTTGATGCTTGCCTGCAACCACCTTGCATGATGTTCTTTTAGTACCTATAGTCTTGGATCGATGTTCAGTTCTGTATCACCAACCCCTGATACCAGTTTGTCAGAAATGAGTGCCGCATACCATGAAGTGAAGTGATCTTTCATCAGGTCTTTGAAAATTTTGTTTACCGAGACGTCCAGCAGTTGGAGGGAATCCGTGCAAGATGCTGGGACGTACACTGGTATAATACCGTCTTCCTCCAGCTTCTGTAGAATGGGAGCAGTATAGTGAGCTCTATACAAGTCAAAAATTAGAATTGCTTTTTGTTCTTTAGGCAGTTCGAGTTGTTCAACAGTCTCACAGTAAGTGGCAAGCACCCCTTCAATGTACCGGATGGTGGTTTCCTTATTAGCCCAATGATTAATTGATTGCGTAATGTCCCATTTGGAAGGAAATTTGTGCTGTGGATGGCATGCTGTTGTCTTACCCTGGTAGATGACTTGGGGGCGGGGGGGCATTTGGCCAGCAAGTGTGCAAGCAAGAACCAGGGAGACCTGCATTTTATCCCCAAACCCTGTCAGTGACCCTTGACGTGAACCAGTGACCTCCATAGTCCACTCAGATACAGGCACAACTTTAACTCCAGTCTCGTCTAGGTTAATTACTAGCTGGGGAGGTATGAGCTCCTGTGCACAACAATTGGATATTCTTTGTAAAAAGGCAGCCTTTAAATTTAGGAAATTGGAAGGAACCTTGCGTGCCACTTTTGTGTCTTTGCGTTTACTGTAGCCCTTTCTATGTAACAAACCCCATGCCCATTTACTGCTTAGTTGCAGGTGCCTACCTTTTTCCTTCAAAACATGAGGGCTGGTTGCCTTAACACTTCCCATTGCTATTGCCTGGATCACACAACCATTTATTACCGCACCCTCCACCCTTAGTGACTCTACGATTTTCTTTAACTGGTCTTCCAAATCTGATACCAAATGTGTGGACGACCTCTTGACTTTCTGGGCAAAATAGGAGAGGGAGAGAGAGAGTTGCAGGGTCAGGGTTTGTCTACAGTGCTGCTTTGTAGTCAAGCTTAAATTTCCTGATAGTGCTCTCATTGACAGTATCACTGGTTAAAGAGTGATGAGCTCATACTGCAGACATGAGACAGTGTTCAGCCGCATACTTGCCTAGCTGAAACTGAACCTCTAGTGTATAATTAGCGTAGCTTGCTGGTCTGCTATGTTTGGAGGGGGGAGAAGCTGCTGCGATCTCTCTCACAACAGAGGCTGCTACATGATGTTCAGCGCCGGAGATTACAGCTAGTGCTTCAGAATCCAGTTCTGAAGTTTCAAGCGGGTATTTGCGTTTCTGCTGGGAGGACTCCAACCACTTGATAAGCGACATGCTGTCATAAGACTGAATCACTGAATCAGTGACTGATTAAATACAGCGGTAGAGCAGTACTAGACTAGTTACTAATTGTCTGCATGCTTTCTTGTTCAGAATATGCAGATTCAGTCACCCGCGATTAAGGAGGTGAACAGCTGATCGCGATTACTGGCACCCGCGGATATAATCAGTTCTACAGTATTTAGGTTGCAGGGGTCCCCTGATTTGAATAGAGGGATGACATGGGCCATCTTCCAGACCTTGGGGAGGGAGCCCTGATTGAGAGACAAATTGAAAAGGTGGGTAATGGGTATAGCCAAAATATAGTAGGCCAACTTTAGGAAGAAAGGCTCCATCATATCCGCACCCACACTTTTCTTAGTATCAAGGTGAACAAGAAGATTCTCAACCTGTTTGACAGTGATTGGATAGAAGAAGAAAGAGTGGTAAGGGTAAATAGATTCTGGATCATGGCAATCAGATGGCTGACTAAGGAACTGTGCCCTGATGGCATTTGCTGTGGAGGTATCAAAAGCCATCCCTGCTGTGGCAAAGTGATTAAGGAGGTCAAGGATCTCATTTTTATCTGTAGTGTGGGTACCACCAGTCCAAGTTTTGTGGGGAAGCATGACAGCGCTGTTATGACCTTCTACCTTTCTTAGTTTTCCAAAACTTAGTAGCAGAGTTAGTGGATGCGTTAGGCTCAGAACGGAAATAACTAGACTTCGCAGCTCTGATAGTTTTCGTGCAGAAATTCCTTGTGGTTCGGAAAGCAGACCAGTCTGTGGCCAATTTAGACTCTCTGGCTCTTTTCCAAAGAGCATCCCTATTCCATAAGGCAGTCTTTACGTGATCTATGAACCAGGGCAGGATTTTCTTTTGGTTCTGCTTTTGGTAACTGGGGCATGGAGGTCTAGGGTTCCGGTGAGTATTGCATGAAGTACCTCATGTGCCTCTTCCACAGAAGATGTGAGGTAAAATTTCTGCCAGTTAGCATACTGGAGGTTGTAGACAAAAGCATCTGGGCAGAAGTTCCGTTTACATCTCTTATGGATGTATTTAGAGGAATAGGAGGTTTGAAGTTGCGCCGACCTTACACATGCAATGGCACAGTGGTCGCTGATGTCATTAAAGAATACACCTGAGTGGGAGAAGAGGTGAGGCTTGCTTACAAGGACTAGGTCAAGAACTAGAGCTACGCTCTGGGTTTTTGGTGTTTGGGCGGGTAGCTTCATTAATGATCTGGGTAAGCACATGTGCATCACAGAATTCTTTCAGTGGTAAGGAGACTGGAGAGAGACAGTCAAGGTTGAGGTCACCAATTATGGATACTTTTGATGAGGTGGTAGCTAGTGTGTCACTTAGGTGTTTAAGCAGAGAGGGGCCAGCTGAGGGGGGCCTATAGCACCCACTAATGCAGATAGAGGTTGATTTGGCTGGTTGAATTCTTGGCGTGAGGCACTCTGACTCTTTACGGACTGTAGTCATGTCTACCATAGTTGCGATAATGTTGTCCCGGACATAGATGGCTACTCCCTCTGCCTGGGATTTCCTATCAGTACGAAACAAGTTGTATGAAGGAATGTTAACCTCATAGTCCAGGGTGTGGTTGGTCTTAGTCAAGTTTTGAAGATTACAAGAATATCAGGAGAGCAGTGGAGGGTCCCAAGTTTTGTTAGCATCAAGCTTTTTCAGAAGGCTGCAGACATTCAAATGCAAAAATGATACTCCTTTTAGTAAATGGAGGTCAGTTGCAGCAGGAATGGGGGGTCCCGGGGTTTAATTTGACCTTACCAGCACAAGGTGAGTAGCAGCAGGAGCATCTTGTTTTATAGTACTAAGTAGTAGTCAGAATGGCTGAATTTTGCCCGAGGCATGGGCAGTTTCTCAAACTCTTATCCAAGGCCAAACAGCGAGGTGAGGGGCGATAGTAAGTGTACAGAATAGCTTTACTTGAAAGAGCAAACCCATGAGAGAGGGGCAGTTGGTACCCGACGTGAGTACAGCAGTGTATGGTAGTATAGAGGCCAGGTCGGGTACATGGTAGTGGGAGGGAAACATTTAGAAATTTGTGTGTAAGATTTAGGTAGCCTGTGAATATGCCTAGGTGTTAAAAGTTTTGTGGGTTTAGAGACCCACCGTATGTGACGATTACACTAATAAATAGAAATCCTATGCTGAATGGATGAAGCAGCATTTCTGCAGTGAAATTTGAGCATGAGAGGATATCACCCCTTTAAGAAGTTGCTGAAATTGACTAGTATGAGGCCACAGGGGTTGGGGATCACTGGGGAAGTGTATTTAATAAAGGAGGAAGGGGGGAGTGGGGGGTGGACGAAAAAATTGTCCAGAGAGTAGTACAGCAAGGCAGTGGCCGAGCTATGATTTGAAAAAGGTGCTTTGGGTGCTTGCTTTCTCAATGGGGATCTGCAGCATCCAATCGGAAAGTGGCTACAGTCCCCAGGAGCCAGTCCAGTTACGGGGATTGAAGCCTGACAGCTCCGAGCGAGGAGCTGACCAATCGTACTTGCTTTCTTTGGTCAGGGGGTGGCGGGCTGGATGCAGAGGTCTGGCTGCTGGCAGGTAGCAGCGCTGGGGCTACTTGGCTGAAGTGGAGAGCCTGATTTGGACTTGTGGCTAAAAAAAAGCAGGAAAAAAAAGGGCTGTTAGTTAAAAAGTCAGACAAAGCTCAAGTAAATTGGTGGGAGGGCCCTGGGCAATTTAGTGCTCAGGGCAGAAGTAGGTGCAAATAGTGGGAGAGAAAGGGTTCCTGCAGAGAGGTCTGGTCAAAGGTGCCAGGTGGGAATTTAGCAAAACAAAAGGTTGGTTCAGGAGGTTGATGGGGGTGAGGCCCCTTGAATGTGACCAGGGAGAGCTGGAAGGAGGCGTGTGGTGGCGAGGACTTGGGGTAGTCTGGAATGGGTAGAGAAGATGGCCAGAAATGCCAGGCAATATTTACAGAATATGCTGGTTCAGGGGGGTGTCAAGAGAGGGAATCGGGGGTCCAGTAGATGGCAGAAAAACTGTGTGGGGAACAGCGGAAAAAAAAATGCAAAAGGGGGAAAAAGCAAGTGAGATGGGAACAAAGAAGGCAGTCCAAGGAGGAATGAGAGCAACCGTAATGGGAAAAGAGTGTGGCAGAAAAACAAGCAGTAGTCAGTTGTTCAAACTATCCTACAATATTGGGCAGTTAGCTCAGCAGTAAAAATTCAGTAGTACAAGCAGTAAGCTGTATAGAAGTCAAGCAGTCTGTTAGGGTTCGCTACAACTCTGCTATACTCTGGAGGGCAGTTCCTACATATACAGTGCAGTAGTTTAAGGGTAAAATGTTTAAGCAGTAAAAATATTCAGCAGTACAAGCCATAAGCTATATAGAAGTTAGGCCTAGCTAGTATAGCCGGTTAAACAGCAGAAAATTCCAAGAAGAAAAACAAATCATTTCCACAGTAGCAGTAAATTCAGCAAATAAAACTGTACAGAGAGTAGTACAGCAAGGCAGTGGCCGAGCTGTGATTTGAAAAAGGTGCCTTGGGTGCTTGCTTTCTCAATGGGGATCTGCAGCATCCAATCAGGAAGCGGCCACAGTCCCCAGGAGTCGGTCCAATTACGGTGATTGAAGCCCGGACAGCCCAGAGTTAGAGCTGACCAATTGTACCTGCTTTCCTGGTCAGGGGTGGCGGGCTGGATGCAGCAGTCCGGCCACCAGCATGTAGCAGCGCCGGGGCCGCTCAGCTGAAGTGGAGAGCCTGATTTGGACTTGTGGCTGCTTTCCTTGGTCAGGGGGTGGCGGGCTGGATGCAGAGGTCTGGCTGCAGGCAGGTAGTAACGCCGGGCCGCTTCGCTGAAGTATACCTGTCCAGTGTGTCCCAAGAAATTCAGAATCTCACAGTGGAACACACGTTCATAGTGTCACTTAGCAATAGTGATGACAGTGGTTTAAAAGTCCTTTGGTTCCACTGTTACCCTCCACTGTAGTGCAGAACAACATTTAAGTCATTATGTGTCTTGTGTCACTATTCTGAATTTAATCCATGGCTGCAGACAATTCAGGTAAATGACATCTCGGGTGAAAACAACTGTCTGACTGCATGTTTTCTTGCTATTGCTAACATGGCCAAATTGTCTGTCTGACAAGCCAGTCACCACCGGTGAGCCAAGGTCTGCTGCCTAAATGCAATCTGAAACGTTTGCCTTGGCAACAATATGACAGATTTTGTGCTTCTGTTAAAACAATGATGATCACATGCCAGTAATTTTAACATCTCCCAACCTGTACAGCCCCCCCACCCAAAACGTGTGGTCTGCTGCTGCACTATCCACAGTCTCGCAGGCAGTGGGAACAAAGAGGTTTTTTGTTCTCACAAGAGTAGTAAATGATTGTTTGGGTTAAATCAGAGCAACCGGCTCTGTCTTTGTTATAGCCACGGCCACAGTAGGATGGGACCAGCAGCAACATTGTGATATAGCAGTATGTAGTATCTTGTGAGCGAGTGACTAGCTCACATTATGAACGGGGGATCGTAAATGGATGTTGCTGATTGGCCGAGATGTTTTTGAAGCCGTGGTGATATCGAGCTACATCATCACGGTTTCAGAAAACCTCCGGCCACCAGCCTCCTCACCTGCAGCACCACACATCGCTCCGCTTCGCCAGTATTTCCACCTCACACCAAACTGTAGAAAGGCACAACCGTTGACGGAGGCATGCTCCAAAAATAGAAATAAACGCCATCCCTCCTACAACCGCTGCTACTGCTAGTACTTAACAAAGCCTGCCATACATTTTCTTACTTCAGCCAAACTCCTGAGGAATATGATGTTGACAGAGTGAGTAGCGTCATTTCCACATCGTCACTAATGCTTGACTATCATGTTACAAAATAAAATAAAATAAAAAAAAAAAATCACAATCGTGGCGCCGACAAGCTCTACCTAACTACCGAAAAGAAACCCCAAATTAAACACACATTCACTCTGTCCCAGACTAGGCAGCACAACCACATGAAAACCATGGAGAGCATACTTGAGTAAACCAGTATTACCAAAGTGATAGTGTCAGTTATAACAGCGCCACCTGCTGGCCGAGCCCTTCAGGACTATTTTGTCAAAACATACTCTTCCAACATGCTAAAAGAAGCAATTTCACAAGGTTTTAAAAGTTTTTTTTCTTGAAAAAAATTAATTAAATCCAGTTCATAATAGCAATGTCACTCCAGGGTGTGGTATATTATGGGATATTGTCACTTCTCTGGCGGTTGGGCCTTTTCGGCCTAAACCTTGTGCCCAACCACCAGTGACGCTATCCCATGATATACCACACCGTGTCATGCGTTATTGCTTAATTATACAATGGCAAGGAAATTTCCTGTATTCTGATTGGTCAGTGGGTGCCTGAGACAGTGACGTTATTACACAGTAACATCACTGTATGAATTTACTTGAGCATATGGAGCATTTCACTCAGCACTTTTTTCTCTTCAAAAACACAAAAAATCTACTAAAAACATTTTTAATGTTTTGTTTATTTTGTATAACATCGAGCCATTGTATAATTGCAGTAAGGCACCCCAAGGTGTGTTATCATGTAATAACTTTACTCCTAGGGTGGTGGAAGCACTCTGCTTTGCCTTGTGCTTCAACCCACCCTAGGAGTGACGTTATGACACGATAACGCACACCTTGTCATGCCTTATTGCTTAAATACTGCTGTGTTCACCATCAAAACATGCAACAGAACTCGCACCGCAGGGCCACAGTTTAAGCTGCCGCCTGCCCCACTCCACAAGCGTCATGTAGCAGTACTCCTGCCCACCTGCCCATAGTAAACAACAAGCAACTGTACATTTTGCGGCGTTTAGCAGTCAGTTGCATATAGAGGTGGGATACATGGTTTTGTACTTGTATCACTCACCATTCATTATTGTCTAGATGACTTGCACTGCCGTATAGAAAGCCAGTGTCAAGACTGCAGTAAAGGCTTTCACCGTCTCTGCCCGAATCATCCGCTGCATTAGAGGCATATGGGTCATCCATGTAGGGGTCTATCACAGCAGCAAATCGGCACTAACTGCTCAAAGTGTGGTCCCTATTCCATGTTGCTATCCGACATGCTTTCAGGCTTGAAGTAGTTTGCAGGCTCTGCAGTATGCTGGCAATTTTGAACTACAATTGTATTGGAAGAAACGCTCCCCATAATGACGTTGCTGCCACGAGGCAGGTCACAGGTCACCAAATGAATGCTCAGTAATGCAGGCTCCAGCACTTCCGGGTTTGCATGGAAAATGGATGAAAAATAAGTGTTAGTTTGACTGTTTTTACCAATGGACTTTGCGATTAGGACAGTAAGACCACCACCTATAACGCAGTGTAAGTCAATACTGAAACTTGCTGAATCTCTCTAAATTCTGGCAGATTCAACAAAAAATTATTGAACCTCCAGAGGAAAAAATTACTCACCTTAGTAATTGTGTTTCTTCTAATGGAGTCTTGCTGTATTCTGACAATTGCAGTTAGCTCCAGCAGTTGAACTGCCCCGGAGAGTGAAGGGTTAAAATTCTATGGCAGGCATAGAACGTTGGGCTCGAGCTTGGTTGAAAACTCTGTCTGTGACACTTTGAAACCAAACTGTCAGATTCTTAAGAGCTAAAACTCACTGACTAATGTGGAAATTGTGAAATTCCTACTAGCCAACTGGCAACTAAGACTTCAGATTCCTAAAAGACTCAAGTCAGGAAATCCAAAGACCAAAAACCAAGCAATAAGGGGGGGGGAGAAAAAACTCTTAACTAATCAAACACAAGGCACCCAACACAACAAAAAGTGGTCTGAAGACACCCTTGGGGTGCAACACTGCACCTGCCCACCCACTTCCCAAAACTGGTTCTGAGAGGGGAGGCAGGGAGGGAGGAAGGGAGGTCAGAATACAGCAAGACTCCATTAGAAGAAACACAGTTACTAAGGTGAGTGATTTTTTTTCTTCAAACAACATGAAGTCCTGCTGTATTCTGACAATTGCAGACTACCAAGCAGTACCTCCAAGGAGGAGGGACAGAGCCTACTTTGGGAGTAGGCTCTGAAGTACTGCTGTGCCAAACCGAGCATAACTCCTAGCCTGGATATCCAGAGAGTAATGCTTGGTGAAGATATGAACTGTTTTCCAGGTGGCTGCTTGGCAAATTTCTAACAAAGGCATATCCCTGGCCGCAGCCAGAGATGCAGCTGTACCTCTAGTGGAATGAGCCCTCAGGCCTGAGGGTGAAGTTTTTCCCAGTTTCTCATACCAGAATTGGATACAGGACACAATCCACCTGGCAATGGTTCTCTTGGTGGCAGGTTTGCCCTTACCTACTTCCCCATAATTGAGGAACAACTGGAGGAAGTCAAACCTGTGACCCTTTGTATGTTCTATGTAGTAACTAAGGGCCCTTTTAACATCTAAACTGTGTAGCCTCCGCTCTCCTGAGGAGGTATGATCAGTGAAGAACACAGGAAGAGACATAGATTGGTTTAAGTGGAAATCAGAAACCACTTTGGGTTGGTTCTAAGGACCACCTTATCTCTATGGAATGAAATGAAGTCAGGCTCAACTGACAGGGCTTGCAATTCGCTGGTACGTCTGGCAGAAGTAACAGCAACCAAAAACAGTTTTCTAAGTCAAGTACTTGAGCTCTGCTGAGGACGTAGGCTCAAAGGGGGGTTGCATAAGCTGAGCGATGTGAATATTCAAATCCCAGGCAGGAGCAGGTTCCCTAAAAGGGGGATTGGTATGAAGCAATCCTTTGAAAAATTTACAGAATACAGGGTGAGATGACAGAGAGGAAGACTTCCCCACTGACAAGAAAGCAGAAACAGCTGACGAATGAATTTTGAGAGTAGCTGGTTTGAGGCCTAGGCCATTAAGGTGAACCATATCCAGAACTGTAGACAACTCAGCAGTGTCTGGGGATATATGCTTCTTGGAACACCAAATGCTGAACCTTTTCCATTTGGACTTGCACGTTTTTCTGGTGGCAGGCTTTCGAGAAGCTTTGGGAATATCCAGAACCCCTTGGGACAGATGCAAGTCTGCATACTCTAACTCTTCAAGAGCCATGCCTTGAGATTGAGTGACCGGAGACTGGGGTGCAAATCCTCCTAGAGAGAAGGTTAACAGGTTGTGATTCCTGGGAAGAGAGGGGGAAGATGGACTGCTAGGGACAGCAACAGGGGGTACCAAGGCTGCCTGGCCCAGTCTGGAGCAATCAGAATCACTTTGCAAGGTTATGACCTTACCTTGACTAGAACCTTGAACAGTAGAGGGAAGGCATAAAGAAATTTCCCTTCCCAGTTCAAAATCAGAGCATCCAGAGGGACTGAGCCCAAGACTGGGGGTCTGCAACAAAACTGAGGAAGTTGGTGATTGTCTGGGACTGTAAAGAGCTCCATCTCTGGAGTGCCCCACCTTGAGAAAATCATTTTCAACACCAAAGGATCCAGAGACCATTCGTGATGGCCCTGGGAAATCCTGCTCAATGCATCTATCATCACATTGTTCTTTCCTCAGAGGTGGATTGCTACCAGAGAGGTCTGTAGGGAAAAAGCCAGGGACCATATTTTCATGGCCTCCGTTCACAGGGCCGTGGACCGAGTGCCTCCCTGCTTGTTGATGTACCACATGGTGGTAGTGTTGTTCGTCCTGACCTGAACCACCTTGTTCTGTACTGACTGAGAGAAAGCTTGTAGGGCAAGAAGTACTGCCCTGAGCTCCAGGAGGTTGATATGAAGAAGGGATTCCTGAGGGGACCACAGTCCCTGGGCCGTGAGAGCCCCCAGATAGGCTCCCCACCCCCAAAAGGGAAGCATCTGTAATAAGAACCAGAGTGAATCTGAGTGACAGATGGAACACCTTGCCTCAGATTGTCCAGGTCCTGCCACTGCTGAAGGGCCTGCATTAAGGTCTGAGTAACAGGAACTAGCTTGGTAAGAGGATCTTTCCTTTGGGACCAATAGGTCCTCAGATGGAACTGAATGTCCCACATCTGAAACCTGGCCCCTTGGACCACTGCCGTGGAAGCTGCCATGTGGCCCAAAAGCTGAAGAAAATGTCTTGCTGGTCGAGAAACAAAAGGGAGGAAGGAAGAGGCCTGCTGAGAGATGGCTTTTGCCCTTTCCAAAGGAAGGAAACCTCTTGCCTTGAGCGTATCCAGCTCTGCTCCTATAAAAGTGTACTGGCTCGAGAAGTGACTTGGGAAGATTGAGAAGGAACCACAGGGAAGTGAGAACTTGCTGGGTAACCTGCAGATCTGACTTGACTTGGTCTGGGGACTGGCCCACAAAGAGCCAATCATCCAGGTATGGAAAGATAGAAATCCTTCTCCTTCTTAAAAAGGCCACCACTACTGCTAGGCACTTTGTAAACACCCTTGGAGCTGAAGTTAGGCCAAAGGGCATTGCTCTGAAGTGGTAATAGCCTGAGGGCAATTCGAACCTGAGGTACTTTCTGTGGGAGCACCTGATGGGGAATGTGAAAATAGGCATCCTTGAGGTCCAGGGAGGCTAGCCAGTCTCCTGGCCTTAGAGGGAAGAATTGTTCCCAGAGTCACCATTTTGAATTTTGGCTTTAGCAGGTGCTTGTTTAGGTATCTTAGATCTAGGATGGGTCCGCCAATCCCCTGTCTTTTTTGGGGCAAGGAAGTACCTGGAGTACAGACCTTTGCCCCTGTATGGGGTAGGAACTCTCTCTATGGCTCTTAAGGCCAGTAGAGAAGCAACCTCGGCCTCTCGAGCAAGGGTTTCTGATGCGTTTGTAGGTGGAAGGGATCTGGGACTCAGTTTCGGAAAATTTTTGAAACTGAGAACCAACCCCTGGCTTACAACCTCCAGGACCCACTTGTCTGAGCTAACAGACATCCAGTCCTAGACAAAGTAAGCCAGCCTGCCTCCTACCGGAATGGGGGAGTCGACCCGGGCTGACACATCAGGGTGTCTGCTTGGCAGGAGCCTTAGGCTGAGGGGTTGATGCAGCCCTGCTCATCCCTCTTCTGCCTCTCCCTCTGAAGAACCCCCTCTGAGAAAACGAAGAGGCCTGTGCTTGGTAGAAAGGCCTGTGAAAAGGCCTTTTCCTGCCCCTAGCTTGCTACCTTTGAGAAGTTGCGTGCCTCTCCTTGGCCTGGGCACTCCTGTAACTGGTCCTGTACTCATCCATTTTCTTCATGTAATTCTATGTCTGCTCCCCAAACAGAGAATTACCCACCACAGGGAAATCCATGGCCTTAGCCTGGGTATCCTGCGAAAGGTTAGTACTTTTGAGCCAAGCCATTCTCCGAAGAGCCACAGATGTAGCCATGACTCTTGATGACACATCATTGGAGTCCACAGCAGCATGAAATTGCACCTTTGATGCCTCGATCCCATCAGCATCCACGCCCTCCAGCTCCTTGGCTAGCTGGGGGGAAGCCTGTTTAGCCAGTGCCAGTACAGTGTTCCACCTGGACTTCTGGTACCTGGCTGTATAGGCCATATAGTTAGCCTGCCTGAGTCCCAAAGATGATGCCATGTACTGCTTCTTTGCCATGGCATCTGTCTTCCTGGAGTCTTTGTCTGGGGGGTGTGAAGCCAAGGGAATGTTTGCATTGTCACAGGCTGCAGCCTGCACTACCCCAAAAAGGCTGCATTGTGGATAAAGAAACTCTGTATCCGAGCCTGACAAGGTGTACCTTTTGTCCATTCTCTTGTCAACAGGAGGTACAGAGTTAGGAGACCTTAGATTTTTTTGTGTCCGTTTCCCAAAGGACTTATGGAGGGGAAAAGACTGTCTCTTAGACTCTGGGATGTCCATCTCAACAAAATCAGGCTCCTCCTGATCCTCCACAGCCTCCTCAATAGGAAGCTGGAGGGTTTGAGCCACTTTTCTGTAAAACAGAAAGTGGGGAGGGGACTCCGAAAGCCTAGGAGGGGAAAACACCAGAAGGTCTGTCTGGGGAGATGTCCGCTTCCGCAGGCACATCCAGACTTTCACCGTCATAATCATCCTCTTCAAAATCTCCCTCCTCATGAAACTCCGGTTCGTAAAAATTTTCAGGGGAATAATCCTGAACCGGGGGAACCGGCCGAACCTAACCCCTGCCAGAAGGCGCAGGATGGGTCGGAACCAGACAAAGCGATTCAACAATCTGACTTGCTCTGGCTATCACTTTGGTGGTCGGAACATGAAGTCCTGGATCTGAACTGGACGACTTATCCTTGTGCTTTCTCTTTGTAGGAACCGATCCCTCAGGATTGGCTCTCCTCTTGCCTGAAGAAGTATTGCCCTGGTCAGAGAGCACTCCTCCTGGTTCAGTAGGAACCGAACTGGGCTGGCCTTCCGGGTCAGCAGATTTCTCGGCCTCCTTATCCCTAAGTCTACCTAACCTTTTATCCAACGTAAACTTAGGGAAATTCTTGCAAATTTGGCAGTCTGAATTGAGGTAGTCAAACTCCAGACAATAAACGCAAGTGGTGTGGGGATCGGCCGTAGCAAAGACCTCCCCACACACACTGCAGTGTTGAAACCCAGTGGGCCTGTTTTTTCTTGGGTTTCTCCGACATGGCCAACCTAACACAACTAACCCTTTATAAGGCAACACTTGAGCAAGACTCCCCTATCGGTTTCTCAGTGTTTTTTTTTTTTGGGGTGGGTTAATTCACATATTTTTTTTTTTTTTTTTTAAGCTGATGTGGACAGGTAACCACACGCCAAACTTTTCACAAGATTTTTGTCTAAAGGATTGGTTCAGTCGAACTGATCGAAAAAGCTTTACAATTTCCAAACAATAACTATCCTGTGTACTTATGGTACCACAGACCGTCTCGATCTGATAAACGGAACTTAATGCGGACTAAAACAGACAACTTTAACCGACTTTGAGCCGAGCAGAAGGAGAAATCTCCGGAGCGATTGTTCAGTGAGGTGGAGTAAAGAATCTGACGGTTGGGTTTCAAAGTGTCACAGAAGGAGTTTTCAACTGAGCTGGAGCCCAGCGTTCTATGCCTGGCATAGAATTTTAACCCTTCACTGTGCGGGGCAGTTCAAGTGCTGGAGCTAACTGCTATTGTCAGAATACAGCAAGACTTCATGTTGTTTGAAAGATTTCTTATTTTGCCCCCAGTCCAATGTGATCAGTAGGGCTGAGTGATCTGATATGACTGGGAGGACATCACATCCACATACCTGATCCTGATGTTACTTAGATATATAAAAAATCTATTCTGGCAAGGTCCTATTTGGGGAGCAATGGGTGTATGCATGTCTCCGAGATTTAAGGCTCGCCAGATGTCTGTCCAGCCATATTCTCTAATGTATATCTGATATCTGCGTAGCCCTCTGAGCTCCTGTTTTTTTTTTTTTTTGGGGTTGGGATTGTTTGTGTCTAGGTGTAGTTATAGATGAAATTATGGTCCCTATATGCCAGTACCTGGCACGAGAAGGAGTTGTAATTGCATCTTGGAGCGGCAGCAGGGAGTGCTGAGAAGCTGAGGAGGTGCTAGCCGCATCGGCAGTGGAGAATCGACTGGGGGCGCACAGGTGCCTGGAGGAGCTGGGGCTGCATCGGCAGCTGGCTGCATCGTCTGAGAGCGCGTTGTGGGCCGCAGCGGCGTTGGGAGGAACCGGAGCTGCATCAGCGGCTGGAGAGTACACCAGGGGCAGGGGCAGACTTCCAGGCGGCTGCAGTTGGCAGTGGGCCAGGGCTGGAGGGAGAGGAGCTGCATTTTGAGGACCAATCACAGGACAGGGCGCCAAGTTTGAATCGCGGCTGGGCTATAAAAGACGGGCCCAGCTGCCTCACTGTACCTGGCACGAGAAGGAGCTGTAATTGCGTCTCACACCACCCACCCCAGCCCCGACCTCTGTTAAATGCTCTGAGGGGGTGGAGCCTTGGGGGAGAACAAGGTGAGATTGGCTGAGCTGGAGCAACAGGAAGCTCAGACTTGCTGCTGGCTTGGTCATTGTGATTACTGCTGGGGATTGTTAAAACCTTGGGGGCATTGGGACAAACTTGGGGACTGCTGAGGCATGAAAGTTGGCTACTGCTGGGAACGAGGGCAGATTGCTGTGAACTGACTACTGCTAGGCATTGCTTGGGTAAAACGAGGGCACGTTGATGTGAACGGTCTGCTGCTGGGTATTGTTTGTAATAATTGCCGGTGGAGGGCTCTAAGATTGACAGTGGATTATTGCTGAAAGGGGACCATATTGCTCACACCCAAAATGAGGGTGGACTTGGGGGTTGCCAGAGCAGGCATCTTCTATAGGGTGATTGGGTGTTCAGGGTATGGTGCGGCCATAATATTAAATTGGGCATGGAGGTTCGGAGGGTGCCCAGTGTGTTTTCAGCCGGTGGGTCTTGCGGAGGAGATCGGGGGGATCAGAAGGCAGCGGGGAGGGTTGGGGAGGTAAAGTGGGGTATGGACCACATGAGGTTAGATGAGGCCAAAATGGCACAACCCAGGGGACAAGTAGACAAGACCAAAAGGGCATATCCAAGGGGACAGGTGGACCATATGTCACTTGAAAAGGGTGGGGCAATGAACAAGCAATGTACAGGAATTACTCCATGGGGGTAGGAGAGAGCAATTGGGCAACTATCAGATTGCAGATTGGACCCTCTGCCATGCAGGAGATGAAGTGGAGGAGGCTGGTGGGAAGAGGGAGCAGGTGGACAGGGGGTTTTTGGTCAGTAAGCTGAGGGGGAGGGGGACACAGGAGGGAGCCAGAGCGAAAGGAAGGACGAGAAGGGGAGGGATATGAGCCTAGGTTGGAGGGCGGTACAGTAGACAGGGGAGCACTGAGAGGCCAGGGTGGAAGGAGGCAGGACTGGTATCAGGCCGATGTCCAGAATGGGAAGCCAACCAAGGGGGATAGAGAATTCTCTAGACAGGCCAGCTTGAGACTGGAAACACGGGAGAGGAAGAGGGAAGGTAGGGAGAAATACAGCAGATGGGGTGGGAAGTGTAGGTCCAGAGGGGGAGGAAGCAGTGGGAAGATGCTCGGTGGGGGATCTGAAGATTACAGCTCAGGAGCGGAGATGGGGTAGAACTGGGGCGGCAAACCGGGGCCACCCAGGAGATTAGGGCGAGGGAGCAAACTGGCAGTCGAGGCAGAAGGAGGGACGGTAGGCTACGATAGGTGGGTGACCCCTCACGGCTGATGGTGGCAGGAGGAGAAAGCAGGGGTTGACAACAGGAGGGAGTAGTCTGGAAGGAACAAAACAGGGTAACAAAGTTGGGGCGGGGTGAAGGTGATCCTGCGGGGGGGACTCCATGACCAGGGGTATCCAGTGGGAGGGGGCAGTGGAGAGTAAAAGCAGCCCAGTCGAGGCTAAATGTACACCAGGACTATCCGTACACAAGGCCAAATTCCAGCTATACTCGATAGCACTGGAATGCGTGGGGATCCCCGGACTTCCTAGTACATCTGGGAACAAATGACTTGGAAGGAAATAGTGAGCTAGAAATACAGGCTAGATTCCGGGAACTGGCCATGGTTTGCCACCCGGTAGGAATCACAATTTCCTTCTCTGAGATTCTGCCGTACCAGGGGCCACCAGGGAGAACAAGCAAACTTAGAGGGGTGAACCAGTGGCTCAGGGACTGGTGCAAGGCAGAGGGGTATGGGCTGGTGGGGGATTGGGGGGGATACTTGGGAGGATAAGGGGCTGTATGCCAGGGATAGGTTACACCTCAGTCTGGAGGGGAGGGAGATCTTGAAACTATAACTTGCTGGATTTATAGGCGAGAGGTGGGGTTTAAACTTGTAAAGGGTGGAGGGTCAAATAAAAGAAGGGCCCCGGGGGGCTGCTTGAGGGTCCAGGTCTAGGGCACGATAAGAGTGTGGGGGACTGCGTTGCAAATCCATCGAAAATTGGGCAGAAAAGGGGCTGCGCAGGGCTGGGGGGGACTGGAGAGAGGGTTGAGGTCGGGTGGAGGACAGTCTTGATTAATGCCAGGAGTATGAGCAATAAAATGCCCGAGCTCCAGGCTATGCTGGCTGAGGGAGCAGCTGATGTGGCGGCAATTACAGAGACATGGGCCACCCAGAGAAATGATTGGGACCTAAACTTTTAGGGTTACAAGATATTCAGGAAAGACAGAGTGGGAAGAGGAGAAGGTGTTGCGCTGATAGTCAGAAATGACATAGTGGTGAGTGTAGGAGGCTGGAGGGGGTGTGGAGGCGATTTGGGTAACCCTGCAAATGAGGGGAAGGAAAAAATTGAAAATAGGGGTGGTATACAGGCCCCCGCAATAGAGGAGGCTCTGGAGGATAAACTGATTGAGAATATCAGGGGTCATTGTGACCTTGGAAAGGGTAGGGTGGTGGTGATGGGTGACCTTAACATGCTGGGGGCTGACTGGGACACTGACATTCTCTGTGGCCAGGGAACAGAGACTGATGGACGTCTTTCAGGATGCCTTCCTGGTCCAACAGATGGGGGAACCTATTAGAGAGGGGCGGATATTGGACGCTGTCCTAGCGGACAGTGACAGATAAGTGGCCTGGAGGTGTGTAGTCTACTGGCGGGTGGTGACCACGCCACAGTCTGGTTTCTGCAACATCTAAGGTGGGGGAGGAAAACCGCACTAGCACAGTGGTGGTAGACTTCAGGGGAGCGGACTTCGTGGGCATGGGTAGGATTCTATGGGAGAGGTTGGACAAGATTAGGCCAGATATGGATGCTGAAAGCTTGTGGGAGACCATTGAAAAAGGGGTGCAAGAGGCTACTAGGTCATGTACAAAACTAAGGCGAAAGCATGGTAGAACCAGCAAGCCATGTTGGTGGACCAGGTAGGTACAGGAGGTGGTGAGGAGAAAAAAGGCTGCCTATGCACGTTTTTAAGCACTCAAGGGGGGATAAGGAATGAAGAGAGTATGAACTGATGGCCAGGAGGGTCACGAATGGTGAGGGGAGCCAAGGCAGGGATGGAGCAAGACCTGGCCAGGGATATCCGGAGGAGGGAGAAGGGATTCTGTAGATGCATAAGAGAGAAGAGAAAAGCGAGGGCACAGATCAGCAGGATTAAGACTTTGGGGGGTGCTCAGAAAGCAGGGGAACAGGCAGAGGTGCTAAGTGAGTACTTTGCCTCAGTCTTTACAGAAGGAGAGAGGGGATTCCTGCAGCCTGATGGGAGGGAAGTAGAGCTAGCAAAATCGTGGGGCCAGGCTGAAACCAGAGGGCTGAAAGAGGCTGGGGCAGACCCAGAATGGGTGGGAAGGGTGCATTAGGGGAAGAACTTGGGGTTGGGGGGAGAAATCACAGTGGATAGGGTGAGGGAGCCCCTTTGGAAGCTAAAAACCGATAAGGCACTGGGGCCGGACGGGTTACATCCGAGGGTTATGAAAGAACTGGCAGCTCCACTGGCTGCACTCTCTTAACACCTCTCTGCAGGCAGGATGGGTGCCCCAAGACTGAGGTGGCTCATTTAGTGCCTATCCACATGGGGCTAGAGAGATGGGGAATTATAGGCCTGTCAGCCTGACATCTGTGGTAGGCAAAGTAATAGAGGGCATTGTCAAGGAGAGACTTGGGAGGCAGCTGGAAAGGCTAGGGCACCAGGATGATACAGCATGGCTTCGTCCCAGGGAGATCGTGTCAGTCCAACCTCGTAGAGTTTTATGACTGGGTGATGGGGGCCCTAGATAGACATAGGCCGGTGGACGTCCTATACCTGGATTTCAGCAAGGCCTTTGATTCGGTACCCCATAATGGACTGATAGCAAAGCTGATGGAGATGGGAGGACAGGTGCTCAACTGGGTGAAAAATTGGCTTTCGGGTCGAATACAGAGGGTAATGATCGGTGGGATAGTCTTCTCCCCCAGGGAGGTAATCAGTGGGGTCCTCCAAGGTTCAGTATTGGGGTCACTCCTGTTCAATGCCTATGTCTCGGATATAGGGAAGGGGGTTAGGAGTAGGCAGAGTCTTTGCGGATGTCTCCAAACTGGGAGCACTGGTGGATAGGGAAGAAGCGAGAGAGACAGTCCAGGGGTACCTGAATACCCTGGAGGGGTGGTCAAGGAAGTGGGGATTGAAGTTTAATGCTGAGAAATGTAAGGTGCTTCATTTGGGGGTCAAACGTGGGCCATAAATATACCCGGGGGGGGGGGTCACACTGCAAGCCACATTGGGTGAGAGGGGTCTAGAGGTGGTGGTAGATGTTAAAATGAATAACTCCGAAAATTGTAGAAGAACCACAGCCAATGCAAACAGGATACCGGGCTGTATAGCCAGGGGAATTACATCCAGGAGGAGGGAGGTGATCCTCCCTCTATATAATGCCTTGGTCTGGCTGCAACTTGAGTACTGTGTACAGTTCTGGAGACCTCTTCTGAAGAAGGACATAGCACTGCTGGAGAGGGTCCAGAGGAGAGCGACCAGGATGATTCGGGGCATATGGGGTTGCCCTATGAGGTGAGATTGGAAGAGCTTGGGCTGTACACTCTGCAGGAGTGGAGAGACATGATAGGGTTCTTCAGGTACGTAAAAGGAATAACCAATAGGAGAGGAACCAAGGAGCTGTTCAGGCTAAGGGGGGACAACCAAGGGGCATGAGGGAAGCTGGGGAGGCGTGGGAGACATTATTTCACTGAGAGGGTGGTGGAGCCGTGGAATGCACTGCTGAGAGGCTGGTGGAGGAGGGCAAAGTGGAGGGTTTCAAGAAGGGTGGGACAGGTACAAGGGGAAACTGAAGCCAAAGAAGACCCTCTCGGGGGGGGAGGGGCTGTAGGGGCGGGAAAAAGAGCACCCACCAAGTGGCTGGCTACCGAGCAGACATGACTGACCATTAGGCCTATTCGGCTGGCTTTTAGTATGTATGTTAGTAACAGGCCCTGTTACGCCGAGTTATTTTCTGAAAAAGGGCATGGACTACTCCAGTATCTGAGCCCGGGGGAACATAGATACTCACCAGAGTGATCAGAGCTCCCTCTTATTGTCCCACCATTACTGCTAACCGTACCTCCAGATCTACATAAGAGTTGAGAACCTGGAATGGGGTATATCTGGGTACCTGAATCGCCGCTCCCCTCCTATTACCCCGCTTGTAGGAGGATGCAGTTACCTGAAAAAACCCAAAGTTCTGCAGTTTTTGGTGTTCGACTGTTTCAGATGGGTCTCTTGTAATAAAATAAAGGTGGGTTTCTGCCTTTTAAGAAAGGCCAAAACTTTATAGCGTTTGACGGGATTATTGATCCCTTTCACATTTTGAGAGTATACAGTTGGCTTTTGTTTAGAAGCCATCTTAACAAAAAGGTTCAGCTGAAGTCAGACTGTTACCCCAGGGCCAGATCAGCCCCCTTTGTTTTTTTTTTTAACACAAAGTACCTGTCGGGGCTATCCCTCTGCCCCAGAGACCACTGTCAAATTATCTCCCCTTTTGACTTTTCAGCATTCTATTAACCAGCTGTTCAGTGTGATAGTGATACGGTGTCCTCGCAGATAAGTTATGTCAGGCTTAAGTAAATATAGAACTGTAAGAAACACACAAAACTATTTACAGTACGACTCCCAAGGCAGGAGGGCTGGTAACTATGCCCTCTAAACATATGTATGGCACACCAAGAGTAATGCGCCACCAAAACGGGAGGTAGTGTGATGAAATATTCTATCAGGCCCCTAGGTCTCGGTATCCACCAGACCAGAACAACAGTGATGTAACTACTAACATCAGCTGGAGCACATGCATGGGATCTCCATCTCGTGAGGGTTCAATCTGCGGGAAAATATTAAGCACCGCGAAAACATGTTGAAAAACTTTAGTATTGGGGTAGATTCCCTGGCTATTGCAGTATGTATTTTCAGAATTTATATTTAAGCACACAAGGTGGACTTTTAAAAGTGTATTTCCATCCCACCCGTCTGATACCCTTCTCTTCTAAGAGTGAAAACGGCAGTTAATAATGCTTTGGGCTCTCAACAACCATTTCATCATTTTCCCTTACCCTTTTTTTCTTTCAAACTTTTCCCCTGTTCCTTATTCCATTCCCTTGTCCATCTGGAAAAGATATTATGCGCTTTCCCTTAAGGTCCTGTAAGTTTAAGAGCATCTTCCACTTGCTGTCCTCTAATAATTACAAGGTCTCTAGAGCATTTTAAATTGGTGCTTGAGTTCATATAGAGGCAGCGCCCAAGTTTAACTTTATCTTCGCAAGGGAAGGCCAGTGAACCTTATGAGGGGATTTCTTTAACCATGGGGAAGGGAAAATTTGAGGTGGTAATGCAATGCAGTACACAATGTTCTCATTTCTTCCAGGTGGTCTGCTAATAGAAAAGAGAAGATGTCTTTTGATTGCAGTGCCCTGTTAGGCGCTCAGAAAATCCAAATTTTTCAGACAGGTTAAATCAGTGGGGGTATAATTTAAAATGAGTCAGTCAAAATGCAAGTTTCCCACGGGGTCTTCTGGTAGCAGCTCCCAACAACCCGCCCTTCAGCAACAGGCACACCGGGTATCAGTAAAGAGGATAAGACCAACCTCAGGTTCTTAAAGTGTCTCCCAGTGTTTCCACCTACCTCGAGGTATGTTTGTCTTGTAGAGACTGCAACATGCTCCTGAATTTTGAAGGGTAGCTGGCACCATGTGCTTGTCTGAATTCCTGTGCTGGTGAAGCTCTCCCGGAGTCCACTGGCATCTTTGAGGCTTAGACCGTTGCTCTCGTGGGGTCGGCGACAGAAGTGTCCAGCCTTTCTCTTAGAGCGCCGCTTCAGCCTCTGCAGGGGTGTTGTATGTCACAGTTCCCCAAGTCCTAAAAGTCTCTTAATTTTGCTGGATAGGGCGTTTGAAAGCGCTGATTGTGAGCCCTGCGATCCTTAAGAATATGCAAGTACGCCATTCTGTTTTCCAATGTCTAGTGGATAGTCATTATCGAAGATTAGCCTGACTGCATTATATTTGACCTCCGGTTTTTTTTGCTATGCCATTCTAAGGATTTCCTCCTTATCTCTAAAACTTGATAGCTTGAGCACCACTGATTGGGGCCTGGTATTCGAGTCAGCGGGCCTCAGGCCTAGCGCACGATGTGCCAGCTCTATCTTGAAATGAAAAATCACGCTAGTACATCCGCAACAGGTCTTCTAGGCCGATGGTACATTTATAAGGTAGAAAAAGAAATGGGCAGACTGGATGGGCCTTGCGGTCCTTATCTGCCGTCAACTTCTATGTTTCTATGTTTCTTCCAGTTTCTGCTCCTTCTGGAAGACCGTATATATGGATATTTTCTCTCCTGGATCGAACCTCCAAGTTCGTTAGCTTTAGTTGTATGGTCTCCAGCTGTTCAAGTGTGTAATCTATTGCTGTGTGCATTTGCTCTGTTTCAGTATCCAGCGAGGCTATACGGTTTTCAGAGTATTCCAGCCGCATCTCTACCGTTTTTAATTGTTGGTGCAAAGCTTCAAACTCTCACTTTGTTTCACTGCAAAATTACTTAATTTCTGTTTGGAGCATTTCAAAGCATGAGTGGGATAGGTGCTCTAATTTGTGTGTGTAATTGGTGTCTGTGTCTGGATCTAGGCCCTCTGTGCTTGCGGGCGATAAGCTGCTGCTACATTCCACTTTACTCTGGGATTCGTCTGTATAGAGTGTCATTGAGTGGCTTTTATCTCAGGATCTACTGTGTTTGTCTCCCTGCTGTTCCTGGTGCCATTTTCACCCATTTTTATTGTTTTATACTGTGCTGGAGTGGTTAATTAGCAGAGTGGAGAAGGAGCTTCCTTAAAGTGTGGCTATCCAGATGATGACGTCACTGGAAGTTCCTTCCTTATTTCTTTTTCCACAAAGACAGGGTGTCCTTGCGTACCAACCCTAAATTTCTCCCGAAGGGTGTCTGAGTTTACCTTAAATCAAACCATCCACATGCCTTTTTATTTTCCGGAGCATGCCAATCAAGAGGAAGCATTGCTCCATACGTTAGATGTACATAGAATGCTCACATATTTTGTTCATTGTATGAAGGACTGCAAGAAGTCCTTGCAGCTTTTTTTTCTTGCATGTTTACTGGTTTCCAGACAGTGCCTATCCAAATGGCTGTCCAACTGTGTTACTTTTTGTTATAGGAATTACGGTAAGGAACTTCTCGGGGTTGTGTATGGCCATTCAACTTGAAGCATGGCCACTTCTGTTGCCTGTTTCAGGAATGTTTCAGCTGCAGATATCCGTGCTACTGCAACTTGGAATACTGTCCACACTTTTACTAAACACTACAGTCTGAACATTGCCTCTCGAAGAAGAGCAGGCTTTGGCCTGGCTGTGCTTCAAGGGCCCCTTTTTTAGGCCTGTGGCTTCCAGCCACCCAGACTGCCTCTGTCAGTACTGCTTGGGACTCATTCCATAGGTGTGGTCTGATGAAAGAGATATCCTTGAAGATAGTACAGTTACGTAAGAGCTTACCGTAACTGTAAACTTTTGAGAGAGTCTCTTACATCAGGCCATGCCGTCCCACCATCTGTCCCCCTCAGACTCTGAGCTTCTTCACTGCTGTCTCTCCATCCAGGATGGTATACCTTCTGCTTTCTACCTTTTCTGGTAGTGAGAACCTTTGTCTGTCCCTTGGTTCCCCAGGAGGTTGTCCTCAGAGTATGATCTCCAGTGGGGAACTGAGGATGGCGCAGGGCCGCTCATGTTTATATAGTGCAGGATGTCCATGTCTGACGGTCTCGTGGACGGCACCTGGTAGACTGCTAGCAAAAACGTTTGTGTGGTCCTTGGCACCAGACAGCTGTAGTTTCATAGGTGTGTGACCTAATGAAAGTGTGTCTCTCGAAGACCTACTGTTACGATAAGTTCTTGCGTAAATGTACTTTCTCTGCCTTGCCTGGTTGGCAGAGCCCTAGGTTCTCTCCTGTGCCCTAAATGGAGATCTTTGGAGTATGATCTCTGGCAGGGAACTGAGGAGGGCAGGGCCGCCAACGTTCATATGGGAGAGCAGATGCCTGACGTAGTCATGGACGGCCTCTAGTGGACTACTTGCAAAAGTTTCCATGTGGTCCTAGTGGCTGGTTGCTTACAGTGCCATAAGTGTGGCCTGATGAGAGATTCTTTTGAAGATCTATTATTACGGTGAGTACATAACTGTTCTTTTTGGTGTTCATAAGACTTGCTACCCCCAGAACATCGCATATTAATGAATTTGTGCTAAAAGATCGCAATCTGTAGTGTGGGACAGAGATGTTCTGAGAAGTTAAAAGAACAATCAAACATCCATTCTCATGTGGGATAGTTGATAGTAACAGTGGTAGTGTTTTGAGAGCAGGTATCTAGTTCACCCTCCCCCAACCATATTGTATATCTCATCTGGCCATTATGCGACGGCCATACACATTTCCATTTATTTCTCTGCATTTTAAAAGTTATATCTCCCTGGCCACCACAGCCACAAATGGACACGTCCCCCACGTAGGCACACGTAGCCCCATTTTGTGAGGTCATAAAACAAACCGTGCGTGTGCCCCATTCAGTTGAAAACACTATATGCTACTAAATTGTGTGTGTGTATATATATATAAAAAAAAAAAAAAGGCCCCGATTGCTCTAAATGGGGCAAGCACATGTGCCAGTCGTTTTATTACCTCTCAAAACGGGGCTGCATGTGCCTACGTGGGGGCATGTTGTGCATTTAAGGAAGTGGCTCTGTTTTTGGCTGTGGTGGCCAGGGACAGTTTTACGAGGCGATATAACTTTTAAAACATGGAGAAATAAATGGAAATATGTATAGCCATCACATAAGGGCCAGGTGAGCTATACAATATGTTTGGGGGAGCGAGAAGTATTAAACTAGGAACCTGCTCTTTAAGGATTTAGTGTGGTGTTCTCCAAATCAGAGGAGCACACTTGATCGAACTTGTACCATGAAATAAGTGCTTCTTCAAACCATGGTCATGCTTTTGTCTACTTTATTTGTTATCAGTATCCTGATTGTAAATAATCATTTTTTGATGGTACTAGATGTTTTATTTATTTTATTCATTTCTTGAGAATAGATTATCAGTTTTTGAGAGTACCAGTGATCGAGGGGCCTACCTGTAATTATCAGTCCCCAATTACATTACATAGTAAAGGTGGTTATGTTGATTACATTACCTTTATTTATTTAAATTGTTTCACCACCAGGCTGAGGAAGAAGAGCCCAGGAAACTTAGAGAGATGAGAAAAAGCCTCTCTGTTTGTATCCGCTACTGTACTCTGCTGGGTTTTTGTAATTTGTAGAATTACTTGGAGGCCCCTGCACGTAACAGCACCACCTGCTAACTTGCAGCCTGTCGCATTCAAAGTGTGGGTAGATTGGTGCCCATAGCAGTACTGACCAGCTCCTCTAGAGTTCTGCAAATTCGGGGTTCGAAATTAACTGTTTCAGCTGCTAGCCAGCAGGGCTAGTGACGGGAAATTTTTACTGGCCCCAGCCTCCACAGAAACAACTAGTGCACTTATTGAATTGTTATGTTACTGCAGTACAAATTAGCAGGCCTACCTAAAGAAAAATGTTATTGGCCTAATTCAGACTCTCTCAGCACATGGCTAGTAGATCCGTGCCAGTCTTGACCCCCTGACCTTTGGTCACCCATTGTGGGTAACTTAGTCTGGTCAATCCAGCCCATCCTTGACCTCCTCTGCTCCTGCCTGAGTGTCCACGCCTGACTATCTATTTATTTGCATTTTGATGATCGGGTTGACCCACTGAGATAAATATATCTCTTTTTCAGGGGCGACCTGGGGAAATAAATTTCCAGTAAGTTAGAAATGAGAGATTCAGGATAAGAGTTACAGAGAATACAATCCACAGAATAATTATTGCTGTCAGTCAGTTAATAAGTGCCATGGTCAAGTAATTACAAACATGACAAGGATAGGTGTAAGGTTGCCTTGTTTGCAAAAGAATTTCACTCAAGCCTTCAGATTTCTAATAAGAGTTTATTGCGGTTATTTATCTTCACATGCATGTTCATTCTTTTCATCAATTGTGGTGTTACTTATTTAGTTTACAAACAGTGTTTATATAAAGACCCCCCTTTATAAGCCAATCATATAACAAAATAACATATCAATCTTAGGGTATGGTGTACCTTTCCACTCAGAACATAGGTACCACTTCATTTCCTGCAGGCATTACTACATTTCTTGCACATCCTCATAGGTATTACTCATTTCTTATACAACATTCCTTGATGCACAGAACCCTATTTGTTGCACACCTTCCTTAACAGGTGCACACCACTCTAAACAAGTGCACACCATTCTACTAAGTTTATTATAGGACATTTGATGTTAAATGTTGTGAAAATGTGAAATGTTACAGTACAGTCCACTCTTTGACTCTCTATAATTGGAGATCACACAAGACATTGCCATTATAACATTTGTATTTGTTGAAGCATGTGTTTCATCTTACGATACGATAACACTTGTACAATAATAAGAACACAGATTACTGCAATACTGCATACTACCACTGTTAGGGTTGGACTAGTACCCAAAACAGCTGAGCCCCAATCCCACCAGGATATACTAGGGATATAAGATGACTGCTTCTCTACCTCTCTAGCAGAGAGAGGCCTTTTGTGAGAAAATAAGTCCTTCAGTTTGTTGACGATACAACAAGGCATTAATTGTCATTTTATCAAATGTGGGTGTGATACAAGATGAGGTGGAGTGGCCAAATCAGTGAGCAAGTCCAAGGCCATACTGGAACCATCAATATGAGTAACATTCATTCGGCTATATGCAGGATGTTCCAGGAGAGTCCAGTTTGCAACCCACCAGGTCTTGTCACTACACCCCCATATATTCCAAGGTTGGCCTGCTGTTACGCACCATGATTGGTTCCATCTCGTAGCTTGGCGGTATTCATTTGTAGACGTTAAGGTAAATTTATATTGATCAGGAAACCATAGGGCAGTAGATGTCTCTTTCCCACATATAGAGGTTTCATGTTCTTGTACACACTGTTGTTTAGGTAATACAACATATTTATTGTGTACTGTGATGATAGGATCACCTGGTATTTGGAGTCTCATGATCTGGTCATGTCTTAATACTCCCAAATTACTGATTTGCCACTATATTTTCGATGGTTCAAAACATACAGGTATTATCACTAATGTGGGAATCATGTGTCGCAACACTTGTGCATATTGATTTGGTGAGTTCCATACTTTTACTGTAGCTAAGGGTGGTACGATTACAGTGGGATGATCCAATAATCTAGTCACATTGTATTTGCCTATTCCTAAGGGTAACCTATTGGTCTCAATCCTATTTAATTCATTGACTAGATAAGCATGTACCTCAGCAGCTAGTTGTAAGCAAGCCAATTCTATAGAATTGTCATCAAACATATCAGAAAGTGAGTTATTTAAAAGCTGTATTATTTTAGCAATAATTTGAAAATTCTGTAGGGTCTCTTTAAATGCAAACCAATCAATGTGTTCATTATCTGCTGCTAATTGCACATTCGTTGATAAAGGTCCAGTAGCCATATTTTTTTTAAAGTAATTTCTAAAAGACGAAAATGACCTTTTAAAACCATAGAATCAATACCATTAGCAATCCCTAATCCTGAGCCCCACACATCTTTTATGACGAGATAAGACTAGTGATGCTTCCGCAGGGATTCTAAATGACCACATCTTGTGTATGTCATGGTATTGATTTAACGTATTATTATTATACTTTTGCCACACTAATACCGAAGCCCGATTTCTACATTGAGGCGGTAATCGTGGAAAAGGCAGATGCAGCAACACATTATAAGACTCTGATTTAACATACAAACATATTAAAAGCCAGCAGAATAGGCCAAAAGGTCTCTCAATGTCTGCTCGAAAGCCAGTAACCTAATGGCTGCTCGCCATACCACCCCCCATCCCCCAAGAGGGTCTTAATTTACAAGGATAATATAATGGATATACATTTTGCATCAAGATTATACCATTTGATGGGGGCAAAAATTTTTGCCCTGATATTCCTTGTTTTTGATACATTATATTCCATGCTTCAAAAGTATGCATTACTTTTCTGCTAACATTACAAGTCATTCCTGGCCATGGTGCATTGGTAGCATATGTTAATGTTAACAAAGAATATTAATTCGTTAATGGCAGTACTGTGAAAAATTGTTTTAACCCTACTGTATAATTCGCCACAATAGATGTATTATATAAAAATTGCCGCATATTACATCGTGATCCATTTGTACCAGGATAAGACGATCAATTTAATAATGTTATATTCAATGGATATTGTAATAGCCTTTTAATTTTATTAGCAACAAGTCTTGTTCCTCTTTTGTTAAATTGGTCATATCACCCAAGGTAGAATGGATGTAGACCCCCTTTTGGGCGGTTGTGTTCTCCACACACATTGCTTTGCCAGGCCAGGCTTCTGATGAGCATCCCCACGTCTCCTTTTGTCATTGTCCATAGCAAATAAAGTACCATTTGATAAGATATCTAGTGTGTTCATGTCGTTCTCCCAACAACACTGGGATACCTCATGCAGAACTAGTGCATGTATAAGTCTTAGAAACATAGAATTTGACGGCAGATAAGGACCGCTTGGCCCACCTAGTCTGCCCATTTTCCTACCTAACAGATAAGCTCTTGTTATATAAACTGTTCCATATGTGCCCTGGGCATCCATATTTGTTGGAAGTTACCAGGATCAGTACGGTACTACTCAGTACAAATAAAAGGGAACATCATTGTCTTTCTCCTATTGGGAAAAACAGAGCAGTATCAGTTGTTACCATTTAAAGGCTGATATAATTTACATTGGTCCACTTGGACCCATTTAGTCTCTGTAGACCCTTGTCGGATTCGATGGACTTGGATGACCCATGGCCCCAGTACATTAATAACCGTATAGGGCCCCATCCAATTAGCATCCCATGGTCCCTTTTGACCAAAATTTTTAATCATGACGTGATGACACCTTTCAATGGGCGGTACCACTTTTTCATCGTGTCTCAGTTTGTTTTTCCAGTGAATCTGTGCCATATTTCTGGCAGCATGGGGCAAATACAGATTCAATTGTTTCTGCAATTGTTGTAAAAACACATCAGTTTTAATACGGTCTAACACAGGTGTAGACAGATCTGGATTCGATGGATAATACAGCCGCATATCCCGTCTAGTCATCAATTATTGTGGGCTATAGCCAGTACTCTTGTTTTCCGTACCTTCCTGGTAAGTGCGTCACCCACCGTTTACCAGTATCCAACATTGCTTTTTTCAGTGCATTTTTCAGAGTGCGATTTAACCTTTCTACCATTCCCGAAGAGTGTGGCTGGTAGGGTAAATGCAAGCGTTGAGTGATGCCCAAGATACTACACAAAGCTGTCATTATTTTCACTGTAAAGTGAGTCCGTCTATCACTTTCAAGGACTCTGGGGAAAACCCCTACATGAGAACACTTCCTACAGTGCTTTCGCAGTAGCAGGCTCACTATCATTTTTCACTGGTAGTGCTTCTACCCATTTGGAAAATATATCAACAATGACTAATAAATATCAGAACCCCCTTTTGCAGTCGGCAGGGGTCCCACGTAATCAGTTTGTAAACTGGACCAAGGACCGTCCGTCAGGGGTATACGCCCTAATGGAACCCTTTTACCAGGTACTGGAGGATTCATTTGTGCACAAATGAGACAAGCCTCCAGGCATTGCTTGATATCTTTTCCCATTTTAGGCCACCAATATTTTTGAGCCAAGATTTTACAAGTTTTATGGAGCCCACAATGTCCCCCAATTCTGTGATTCTGCATGATATCTTTTTTAAAAGACGTGGGTGGTATCCACTTCTTAAAACCTGGTTGTCGTTCCCATATAGTAACATGTTTGGTGGTACATTGTCCTGTATCTTTCCATTGGTTTTGACGACCAAGAAGCCAAACATCAGTATCTTAGATTCGTCCCAAACTAGGGACTTGTGATAATGCTACTATCCATTTTGGATGGTTTTTATCGTACTCTTAAGCTTCCCACAATTGTGTAGAATCGCCTCCTAGAGGGTCTACCCATGAGTTTGTTTGTTTCTTGGCTGTTTGAGCCAAATTATCTACCAGATTATTCTTTAGTTCATGGATATCTCTTGGGTTCTTCTGATGAGCCCTTACTTTACAAATTGCTATTCTTAGCGGTGTTTGAGCTGCTATATCCCATATATGTTGTAATATGGGAGCAAAAGCAACGGGTTCACCGGTGGCTGTTCTCATTCCTCTCTTCGTCCAAATATAAAGAAAGTGTAACAAAGAATTAACAACAAAAGCACAGTCCGAGAAGACATTAACGACCTCTTGTGGATACGCCATAATAGCTCCGCCTACTGCTTCCAATTTCGCTCGTGTGGCAGAAAATGACGATGGACATTGTACTAATATTTCCTGATTTGTTCCAGGGGTCCAAATAGCATGCCCTTTATGGAAATGGTCATTATCCCAAAAGCGGTAGCCATCCACATACACATTGATACCCATAAAATTAGGTTCAGCAGCAAAAATTGGTTTGTATTCAGTACCCATGACTTCCCTGCAGTCATGCGCATCTCCCTCCCATGTCATTAACTCTACTAACATGGGGGAGGTACATTTTTCTACAGTGATATTTTTCCCTTGTAGGACCAATGCCCATGTCGCCAGTCTCTGAGAGGATACTCCCCGTATATCCCTTTCTAAGAGAAATTTCAGAGGTGTATGTGAGGTTTGCAAAACAATGTGATTAAACCCTGCAATATGTTTAGTAGCTAGTATCGCTCAATATACAGCTAATAAGTGCTTTACACATTCTTCATAGGTTTCCTCTACTGGAGTTAATACCCAAGAAAAATATCCCACTGGACTTAAAGTCACGGATCGCTTTTGTAACAGGACTGCGTTGATCACTTGATCAGTGGCGTGTATCTGTATAACAAAATCTGATGACTCAGGGCGGCTAATGAGGACAGGAGCCATCATTAGTGCTTGTTTAAGAGCCATGAAGGCTTGCTGATGATGACTTCCATTTTAGGATGTCAGTCTCTCTTTCTCCCTTTAACAGATTGTTCAGTGGTTTCGCCATACTAGAAAAAGCTTCTATAAAATCCCTACAGAAGCCTACCATACCCAAAAACTGTAGAAGTGCTGTTTTTCGTTTTAGGTCGTGGTAACTGTTGTATGACCTGATTCTTATCTGGGTCTATAGTACGTCCTTCCTGATTAATACAAATCCTTAAAAAGGTGACTTGTGACTGCCCAGTTTGAGCTTTGCTTGGGTTTCGTTTTAACCCTCCTTTGTGTAATACAATTAACAGCTCATCCAATAAACTGACATATTGCTGACAAGTGTCAGTTTGTAACAAAATATCATCCACGTATTGGAATATTGTGGCTGGCTGGGAAAATCCCAATAATATCTCAGCCAGACATTGATGAAAGAGTGTTGGGGACGAGTGGAAGCCTTGTGGCAAACACTGAAAAGTGTATTTATCCTGGAAGGTAAATGCAAACTTAAACTGATTTATCAGGATGGACCAAAAGCCATTTGATACATCTAGTACAGTATAAACTAGCGGTAGGAGACAGCTGAGATATTAAGTCAGGAAGCCGTGATACCATTGGGGTGACCAGGGGTGTGACCTTATTTAACACCCTATAGTCCACTGTTAAACGCCAGGTACCATTGGGCTTATGTACCAGCCAAAGAGGAGAGTTCACTGTGGAACATACGGGTCTAATGACCTGTTGTGTCTGTAACTGTTTCAGTATCACACACATTTCTTCATAAGCTTCTTTAGGAAAAGCATATTTGTTTTTGTGGAGGGGGGTCTGGGCCTTCAATTTGGACTTCCATAATAGACACTCACCCACATTCTGTTGCATTCTTAGCCCATATTGGCTCATGTTGTTTTATTACATGTACTATCCATTTTGGTACGTTTCCACAGATTTTCCAAATAATGTATCTTTAATGATTTAATAGTATATATACAGTGAGAATCCACATTTGATCCTGGGTTAGTAGTACTTCCTTTCCATAAAATCATGTTACTAAGGTCTACTACCAAACCATGTTGTGCTAAAATGTCCATACCCACGATGGTACCTTCATGTGTATGTCATTTCCAAAACACACATTTTAATTGCTATTCTCCAGTCTGGATCATAACTGGTTTTAAGTATGCTGTTAACACCCCCCCCCCCCGGAGAAGCCCTGCAAACTTATTTGGTGCTTCCCATGGGTTGTTAAGGGCATATCACTATCTAATGCTAACTGTAGCTCCAGTATCGACCAGTATTGCAGTCTGGCAGCCCCTGACCATAGCTGATACAGTAGGACGACCCTCCCAGTCCTCTATCAATTTATCTAGGACATGAAAGGTGGGGGCTTCATCCCGTCTGATCTAATTATATCAGTTCTTCTTCAAGTCTCCCCCCCCCCTTTTTTTTTAAAACTTTGTATTTATTAGTTTACTTATAAACATGTACATTTACATCATACGTCTTGGAAATAGTGCATTTTTTTACATACAGCAAGGGAATAAATCCTTCCTATGATATACAGGATTTAAGTCTCTCCAAGCTAATCCTGTAATAGAAGGGGGGAAATCTAAAATAAATATATATAAACTACAAGATACATATTCTGTGTAGCTGTAGCCCAAGAGCAGGTGGATGAAGTAACTAGAATAGCTTCTTAAGTGTTATCAAAAGTACCTTGCTCACAGAGCTTAGGGTCCACCTCTATACCTAAGGAAAAATATAATCCTCTTTAAAAAAAAAAAAAACCTTTCCGACAACAATGAAACAAACCAGCTTGCATATCAGTACTAAAAATACAATTTTAGACCTCTGGAGAGTACAGCTTAATTCTCTCGATTACTTACATATTCTATTACTTAAGAATAATGGTAGGGCTTAATAGCCACAGTCTCATTTAAAATTACTATACTTTAACTGTGAGACATTATTACAGATCTGCTATGGTAAACATTTTAAGAATGTTTAATTTTTCTAGGCATTTTAACCACAATTGGGATAACCTGTAACAGTTTATCCCTAAACCAGAAACAACAACTTAATGTCCCATTGTAAAAGGTAGATAAAGATCACCAATTCAGTCCCTTTCAGGTTTCCTCAGAGGATTCATCTTCCGATGGGAGAGCACGCTTCTTAGAGTGCTGAACTTCCATCTTAGAGGCCCATTTACCAGCATCAATCGGGTCAGTAAAAATGAACACTGTCCTGGTATACTGTGTGGAGTTTGGCTGGGAAGAGAACCGCGTGGGGTATAGCAAGGTCCCTCAGTTTGCACCGAACTCCATCAAATTTTTTACGGCGTTGCCGAGTGGAGAATGAGAGATCCGGAAATAAGTGTACAATATGATCTTGTATGCTAAGTGGGCCCAATCTTCTTGCATGTCCCAAAACAGAGTCTCTAGTGCCCATACTGTCCGCCACTACCATAAGTACACGCGGTGCTTCAGCCGTCTGCTTACCACGTGGATGGATTCTATAGGCCTTAATAAAACGCCATTCTGAAAATTCTCCATATCCCTTAAATTGATCCTGAATCCATTCTCGAAAGAAAAGCAAAGGATGATCTATCTCCTTCTAACCCCTCCAGTAATCCGGTCATTCTGAGGTTAGCACTCCTCACTTGGTTCTCCAGTAATTCCAGTCGGTTGTTGAGGTGCTGCACTTCTTTCAGGCGACTCACATTTAGAGCATTACACTTAGTCGCCTGCTGCTGCAAATCTTCCACTGTGCTGGATAATTGCACGACTGATGTCTCCACCAGGGTTGATCTTCCCTGCAAGGCCATCCAGCTTAGTGTTCATCACTGTTAGTAGAAGGTGCTGACTTCGCCGTACTTGTGGTCGCAGCACCGGAGGATGTGTGAGCATTATCTTTCTTTTTAGGATTGCCCATGTTAATCTCAGATGTCTAAGCTGCCGATAGAGATCTTTTTCCTTGTTAAATTTAGGTGCTAAAGTATACTAGATCGTTAATTTAATATTTAACGATGCAGAGCTGTGTTTCTTGTCTTGTCTTACTCGGGCTCCACAGCCCCCCCCCTCAAAATCAGGTTCCCTTTTAATGGCTGCCACAGCCTTGTTATTAACCAAATTACTGAGCATTTCAATGCATTTTTGCAAGTCTGCCTTACCACCTGGTTTAGCATTCTTACCAGGATTTTGTGCTCGTCTCCTTTCCATCACCTGTTTTTGCTTTCCCTCCATGTCTCCTTCTTTTGCCCAACAGTCTCGTTTGAGGTGTCCCTCTCTCCCCCACAGTTACTACAGGTATATCTACTCTTAACTTCTGTTTTGACAATAGCGACTACTCATTGCTTGTCCTTTTCCTTTTCTGGGCTTTGATCATCCTGTTGCATCCACCACCAATCAGTGAGCAGTTCTTCCTTACCTGCACATGTCTGTTCGTTTACACAACATGTGTATCGACGCAGGGACTAAAGTAGCCTGCCGATCAATCAAACTAAGGAACGGCTCCCTATCTTTTCTAGGGTTGGTCACACCCCCATAGGTGGCGTATGCAGCATATAATCGATTAATAAACATAACCGGGGATTCTTCAGGAAATAATTGTACTTCATAAATCTTTCCCCGGTTGGTTTGAGACACGCCATGCATTGACTGCATCACCGCTTGGATCCCAGCAACATTTGCCCAAGTGTTATCAAAAGTAGCCTGTGTACCGACCATGTTAGCCGGAAGGCTGTGGAGTAACATGGCAGGTAGGGAGAGAATCACTACTTTACATGCGTCTTTATTGGTTAGATTAAAACTGGCAATTTTAATGTTTTCAACTTTGCACAATAGGGGACCGGATTCTGTCCAGGCTCCCCATTTACCTTACTGATCTACCAATTGCACGGATTCTTGTATAGTCAAGTCCCTCTGGGAAAATTTCTGGGTAACCGCTATCCTTTTGCGGGCTCTTTCCATAGCAGCCTCTTCTTCCCTTGCTGCCAAATCATCTTTTAGTTTGTTTTAATTTTTTTCTTCATCTTTTTCATGCACCCCTATGCTAGCAGCCAGACCTGACTTCTTAACGTTATCCATTTCATCCTCATATTTTTCTCTGAGATGTTATGTTTTTTCTTAAGTCTGTGCATCTCTTCATCTATTAAGTTTTACGCTTTCTCTATTAGTTTCTTATGTCGTTTACTCGTACAAGGCACCTTAGCTCCTTCACCTACCACCTTCATACAGTATGAGGCCATTTTCCCTTTCCTCTTCCGAGGAGGTCCTTTCTCACTCTCAGAACTACAACTAGAGCTGGAGGAACTTTCCTCTGAGTACTTCACAGCCACAGTGATGTTTTGGCTGGAAGGGATGTTTTACTTGTACCGGAGCCATTTTATATTTTTGGACATCTTCACCCAATGAGGTAATTTGGTGTCGTAATTCTAAGGAGATCTGGCACTGTAATTGTTCCTCTTCTTGTAATGTATACGAGGACTGTTCCTTATGAGAGGTCTTGGGCATGTTCTTGATTTGCATGATCTAATCTTTCTATTGCCTGCTGCAGTTGTCTAGTCAGTTCATTAATTTGAGCCTGACCCTGTTTATTTACAAATTTAAGATTCTCTTCTAACTGATTTAATTTTTAACCCACAAACCTCCCCTTGTGCCACATTTAATTTATACTCCATTTCTTTGGTATCAGTGGCACATTTTTGCATCTCGTTCTCTAATTTCTCCTCCATATCTTTTGTTTCAGTAACACATTTTTGTAACTCTTTTTTTTTTTTTTTTTTCTTGGAGAGCTAAACCTTTGTTACATTTCTCTTCATTTTCTAACATCTGCCTCTTCATATTACACATCCTAGCTGTTATTTCATACTGATATTGTACATACATTTGACGGATGTTGGCTAACTTTATTCTGTCTACTTTAACCTTCTCATTTCTGTCCGTACATCGCTTAGTAAAGCATTGATACGCATCGTCCTGTTCAGGAGAGCGGTACGGCCCTTCCTTTAAATGTTTCTAAAAATTTACGTAAAATGGTATCCATACTTGCGTCTATTTTGTGGCTGGCAAATCACGTCTGACTTCACACCAGTCCCTTTACGACTCCCTTCTGTACTTGATTGATCAGGTCAGGTGCAGTAAGGCGTTCTCCGCAGCATAGTCCCTTCAGTTCATTTGATGTCATTAGCAACCGTATAGACAGTCTTCAGGCATCCGAGTCACGGCACCAATTGTAAGGTTGCGTTGTGTTTGCAAAAGAATTTCACTCAAGCCTTCAGATTTCTTCTAAGAGTTTATTGCGATTATTTATCTTCACATGCATGTTCATTTTTTTCATCAATTTTGGTGCTACTTATTCAGTTTACATAAGTGTTTACATAAAGATTTATTGTCTTGAAAAAACCCAACACCCCTTTATAAGCCAATCGTATAACAAAATAACTTATTAATCTTGGGGTGTGGTGTACCTTTCCACTCAGAACATAGGTATTACTTCATTTCCTGCAGGTATAACTACATTTTTTGCACAACTTCTTACATATTTACTACATTTCTTGATGCACACGGCCCTCTTTGTTTCACACCTTCCTTAACAGGTGCACACCACTCTAAACAAGTGCACACTATCCTAAGTTTTTTCATAGGACATTTGATGTTAAATGTTGTGAAAATGTGAAATGTTACACTACAATAGGAATTACAAAATAATTAACGAATCAAACGTATACACACAGATTAGTATGAACCAAGTATTTACAATTGCAGAAAATAGTATTTACAATGAGATATTTGAACTGAGTGGTAGTGAATAATAGAGGTAACATAGGGGAAGCAGAGTAGAGGGATGAGGAAGTGCAGATTATGTAGAGGGGGGACGAGAATGAGGAGGAGGCCTTAGCAGCTGGAGCAGATGGATGGGGGAAAGAAGAGTTCTTTAAAGCATTTTTTGAATTGGGGAGTAGGGATATGTAGGAAAGTAGCCCATGCGGGAGGTTGTTCCATTTTTGGGGTGGTTTGTAGTCGAAGGATTTCTTGCCTACGGCTAACTGTGTCTTGGGAAGACTTAGCAGAGGGAGGGAAGAGGTGCGTAGGGACCTATGGAGGGTCTCAAAGTGAGCAAGTTCGTAAGGATAGGTGGGGAGGGAAGGTGGGCGAGTTTGAACGTAGTACAGAGTAGGGGGAAGTCAAGCTTTGCCTCAAAGGACGGCTATCCTCGGGCTTTGAGGATGTTACAGTGGTGCGTTCAAGCAGGTGCTATTGCGGCGAAGTGGGCGATTCTGTGATAGGTTTATTTTAATTTGGACAGGATAGATGACTTAGCCGAATGAAGTAGAAGGGTTCCATAAAAAAAGACCAGGGAGCAGAGTTGCTGAGGCACGTGTTCTCTGGGATTGGGGGATCAGGTAAGAGGCAATTTGATAAAAGTATGCCCAGTTTTTGATGTGTAGACTTAATAATTTTATGAGCATGAGCTTCGAGGGATAGGTTTTCGTCCAGGGTTACTCTTAAATATTTAAAGGAGCCCACTCCTTTGAGAGCCGTACCATTGGAGGTGTTGATAATGAAAGTATGTTGGATGGACAAGTCAAAGGAAGTGTGATGGAATAGCAATGTTTTAGTTTTCTTGGTACTGAGTACTAGTACGTTTTGCCTAAACCAGGCTTTGAGTTGCCAGAAATATCTCTCTCCTCTAAGCTGGTCTCCAGGCTTCAATCCAGATGGGCTGTACCTCCTGATGCAGATATGCAGCGAGGAACCAAGCTCTGCAGCTGGGGATATCCAGCCCTCCACTTCCTGTTCCCACCAGTTTACTTCCTGCCTTCCAAGGAGCAGGTACTCTGCAGCAGAGCTCTGTCACTGTGGTGACAGGGCTGAAGACTTCAGAACTGTAAGTGTGGACATTTTTCTTACTGGCTATCCACAGAGAGTAGGGATGGATGGATCAAAAGACAAAGCTCTCTGTGCTCTTAGAGGGTCCAAGCCTCTGCCATGCATGCTGGACAGACTGGCCTCTGTTTTTTTTTTTTTTTTCTCCCGTGCTAAGGGACTTGGTGTGCTGCACTCCCCCAACGTAAAGTCCCCGGGTCAGAAGATCAGATGAGGGAATTTTATTGGAAAAGGGGCTTATAGGCAGCAGAAGAGCTGCTCCACCGGAGTTGTTGCCCAGTCTGAGCAAGCACAACTGCCGACGACCATTCCAGTCCCAGGTCGTCGACAACGTTCCCCGTCGAGCACCTTTCCGATCGGCTTGTCGACGAGTGGAGAGATTGCCACAGTGGAATGCTGGCCGTGATTGAACCAGGCCGGAAGCACTTCCGCGGATCATTTTTCCGTCAACTTGTATTTCAGGGGATACGCTCATTGACAGAGGCTGTGTGCAGCACAGCTAGTCTTGCGGCAGTGCGCCCAGGCTGTCGATGAGCTCCTCGAGCTCTTAGTTCGTCGACTGAGGCCTCATGGAATTGGTGGCACTATTAGCAGGCTGCTGAGGTACACAGTTAGTTGATGAGCACTTTGTGTGTCACAGTGCTCTCGACGGACACCACTACCGTTACCGGGGGTGTACAGGAGAGGCTTCCTATAGTCAGTTCAAAGGAAGGCACTCCCTGCACTTTCAGCAGCAATGGCTGCTGGATAGAGCCTCCTGGGGGGGAGGGGCACGAAGGAACCACCATTTCAGCTTAGTGGTTAAAGGAACTGAACAGTAAGCCAGGAGACCTGGTGACCTAAAAACCTGAGTTTGAATCTCATCAACCACCACCTCTAAGTGAATTTGGGAACTGGATCACAAATGCAAGATTCCCCACAGTTGCCACCCTTGCTGCTCTCTTTGCTTATAATGTAAGAAAGCAACAGCAACAAGGTTATAGGATATAACGGAGGCCGCCATCTCAGAGAGCAGCTCAGACGAGGTCTCAGCCTCCGGGGGGAACTTCATCTCAGGACCTTTGCCCTGAATCCTTCATACCTACACAGCCCCTAGAGTGGGGGCCCACTAGAAGGCCACTCAGACGCACAACAAGGAGGAGCAGCGTTCATTACAAGTTCGACAAGAAACATTCAGAAACAGGGCTAGGTTGCCCCAGAATTTACCCTCTGGTTTCGAACCCCACTAGGCAGACTGTTATTTCAGCAGAGGGAGGAACTCCTCTGGGACCCAGTGGAGGAATCTCTGAAAGAAAAAAAAAAAAGTCCAGGTGTCCGCAGCACACTCTCTCTACAGCTACAGCCAATCTTTTCTGATCTAGCACAGCTCTATGTAGCTACGGCCAATCTCTTATCTAGAACTGCTCTATCCTGGGTCACGGACCTAGCCCCCCAACTGGAGTAAGTTCCGGAGAAAAACAGATTTGCCTGGCAACAACCCCAGTTCATGCGTCTAGCCACTGCTCACTCAGCAGTTACGTCAGAGTGAAGCAGCCAGCTGTGCAGCTAAATCCATGTTTTACCAAATCTCAGCCCGACGCAGCCTTGGACTTACGCATGGCAAGCGGACGCATCTTCAGAAATTCACCTGGTAAATGCACCATATGAAGGAAACCTGCTGTGCGTATCATGGGTAGCATTAAGGGTGTGCTCCATGCTCTGAGCACAGACTGTGACCATAGGAGCACATTTTTTGGTGGAAAATATTCAGTTACCTGTGCTCCTCTTGCTCTTCTGGAGCACAGTTAGGGGCAGGGGTTTCTGGCAGTGGGACAGTGGTGGTGGGGGGGTCCAGAAGCAGCACTGGGATACAAATCAGGATTTTTTTTTCATTAACTGGGTGCAGTTCAAAACTAGATCAGCAAATGACTGGGCGAGTGAAGCAGCTGCTACATTAATAGGTGGGTTGACCAGTGATCAAGTGTGTGGATAGCCAGCAAGTTAGTCTGAACTTTGACATGCTGGAAAGAAGCAAATTTATTGGGAGTCAGCACAGGTTAGTGGGTGAGCTGGTAGGTAGGCAGGCAGGGAAACCATATGAGAGCAACTAGCAGCCTAATGTGCATATGGGCAGCAGTGAAGGGCTGAGCATATGTGGCTTTGTTTGTGGGCGGTTGGAAAACAAAAGTGGGGAAAAATGACAGGGAGGGGGACTGAGTGTATTGACCATAGGTGAATTAAAAGCAGGTGAATGAGCAAAGAAGGAAAACTAATAACATGTTAAAGTCCGTAGAGAAAAGAAGAAACAAACATTTGAAACGAACAGAGGGAATTGTGGCCAGATGAAAGAATGAGTGCAAGGATGAGGGAAAAAGACCAGGGTAAGAAGGAAAACACAAAGGAAAGATCACAGAGGGGTAAAAATGAAAATTATAAACGAATCATAGGGACAGGTAAGCAAGAAGTAGCAAGACAGCAAGACCAAGCCACTGTTGTCCCGCATGTATCGAGGGAAGCCTGGTGGATAAAAACATTTATTTTTTTTGTTAAACAAAGTTGCCTGTTTTTAACAGGTTGTCTTTGGAATATAAACAGATAAAACTACTGTATTTTGTTTTATACTTTGAACTGTAGGACATTGGAAGTCTGAATGATTTGTAATCGATGTTGTAAGCTATTGTCTGGTGAAATCTGAAAGAGTAGTCTGGGATACAGAAGCTAAATTGCTCTGTTTACCTATGTGTACACATAAATACATAGACAGTGTCGGCAGATAAGGGTCTATGGCCCACCCAGTCTGCCCATTTGAGCTTGTAAGTTCAGTTTGTTTTCCTAGAAGTCAGTTGCCCCTCACCCCTGACCTCCAGAATTCCTGTGTCTATCCCATGCATTCTTACACAACACAAGTCTACGGACACAATTTTCCTGTAAACTACTTCTTAATTTACCTTAAAAATACTAGAATACTTGTGAACCTGGGAGCCTTGCTGGACTTACTACTAAATGCAGTTGGTCAGCACATGGGATGAAGTGGTGCAGGGCTCCAAGATCTAAATGGATCCCTATATTTTACAGGCATATGTACAGTGGCAGTCTACAGAAAATGATTCTAGATGGAGACTTGTATTTGTTACATGGGAAAGCAAAGCAATTCAGGAAAAATCATTCCACTGTTATAGGTAGGGAAATGTTAAACTGAAATGGGAGCCCAGGTGGCTATAGATTATAAGCCAGAGGTGGGTGAAGAAATCAGTGGAACAGTGTGTGTGTGTGTGTCTATCTCTCCATCTGTCTGCAGGTGGCCAACATGCTTGGGGATTTGATGCGTAGTAGTGATTTGGAGAAAGCATTTTCAACAATTGATGACATCAGTAAAAAACTTTCATGTGCTGACATCTCAATAATATCTAGGAAACAGGCAACATAATTATTATGCATAAATTACTCACGACTTGTATTACAAGCAAGGAATTGTTAAACTTGTAAATGAAAAAGGTAGGTAGGAGCACAGCCAAGGTCTAAAGGAGCACTTATTTTAGGGTACTGGAGTTTCTGTGCTCCTCTAAGCTGGAGGAGCACACAGTGCTAAATCCTTAACACCATCCCTGGTGCGTATCTGTCCTCAGACGCGGTAACCAAATTCGGGAGAATAGAGAAAGTACGCATGCTGCATCGAGGGGCAGAAACATATTTTGGTCACCAGGCTTCCGACAGAATTTAATGCCCAAGACTGCAGCAAAGGGCTAGATCTCAAATTCCTGAATCATTTTGTCTGCAGCAGACCCTTCACGATGGAAACCTTATCAATCAAGGAGTTGCAACAAGGGGACTTCCTGGCATCCATCAGTCTGCAACATGCCTCTTTGCATATTCCCATCCAGGAACTACATGGGCAATATCTCTCAATATGGGGCAGCAGCACTTCCAATTCAAAACACTGCCTTCAGGCTTTCTTCCGCCCCAAGGACATTCTCCAAGGTGTTAGTAGCGGTCATAGCTCACCTTCGGAACTAAGGGATACAACTTTTCCCATACTAGGACGATATTCTCATCAAAGCCCCTCAGCTCGACCAAGCAGTACAGGCAGTGGCGGGGGTAGTCCGGTGCCTGTTGGCACACAAATTTTGTCATTAACTGGAGAAAAAGTTCCCCAATTCCAAGCCAGACCTTGAACCACCTGGGAGCAGACTTCATGACACAAGTCAATAAGGTCTTCCCCCGGAAGCAAAATTCAGGGACCTGCTGAAGCTCATCAAGAAGTTTAATATAGCTCCTCAGCTGCTGGCTCACTCTTTCATGCAGCTAATTGGGACTCTAGTATCGCTGGCAGATTCAGTCCCTTGGGCCCTAGTCCACCTGCATCCCATTCAAGCACACTTCCTCAGGCTATGGTCCCAGTCCAGACACAGCTAGCACCTACTGATCCCAATTTCTCAACAGATAAAAACTTCTGTTCAGTGGTGGATTCTGAGAAAAATGTCAGGAGGGGTCGCAAGTTGGGCTATCCACACCAAATCCGAATCACAACCGATGCCAGCCTCCGGGGCTGGAGGGTTCACTTACATCAGCTGTCAGCTCAGGGCAAGTGGTCGCTGTTAGAAGCAAGGTACAGCATAAATGTCCTCGAGATGAGAGCAGTACGCCTAGCCCTGATGCACTTCAAACAGCAAGTCCTCAATCAGGATGTACTGATTCTAACAGACAGTCTAACAACAATGACATACATCAGCCATCAGGGTGGAACAAGAAGCTCAAAAATGCTACGGGAGTCCCTTCTCTTTCAGTGGGCCAAGCACCATCTGGAAAGCATAAGGGCATTGTACATTCCAGGACAGGAAAATGTCACCGCAGACTGGCTCAGTCGCCAAGATGTTCTACCAGGGGAATGAGAGCTGAAGGACCATGCCTTCCCCATCCTATCCTAACAGAACAGTGGAGCAATCCTCAGATAGATCTTTTCGCCTGCCGGCGAAACTCCAAGGTAAAGCAATTCTGCTCCCTGGCCGAGGATGAACTGGTGGTGGCTCAGGATGCCTTTTCCCTAGACTGGGGTCAGTTCGGTCTCCTGTATGCCTTTCCTCCAATACTGTTTCTATCCAGAGTCCTACACAGAGTGGCTCTGGACTGGGCAGAACTGATTCAAACAACATGAAGTCTTGCTATATTATGACACATGCAGTGAGTCCCAACCTTCGAACTGCTCCGGAGGTGAAAGAGTTAACTTTCCATGCCAGGCATGGAACGCTGAGCTCGAGCTCGGTTGAAACTCTGTCTGTTCTTCAAACTCAAACTGTCAGATTCTTTACTCCGCCTCACTGAACAGTCGCTCTGGAGATTTCTCCTTCTGCTCGGTTCATTTTGTCGGTTAAAGTATTGTTTTTCTCGGTTTTCGACTGAATTTAAACTGCAACCGGTCGGTTCAGACTCTGTCTGTGGTATTTGTGAGTACTAGATAAGTTTTACATTTATTCCTATTCTGTGTGGAACTTGTAAACGGTTATCGGTTCGGTTTGAACTGATCAAGTTGTTTTAAAATATCTTAATCTTGTCTTTTAGTGTGTGGTTACCAGTTCTTATCAGTTCTAAAAAAAAAAAAAGATTTTATTACGGTTTTTTCCACGACCCGTGACACGGTTGGGAACCGATAAGAGGGTCTTACCTGGCGGATTGCCATAAACAGGTAAGTTTGGTTAGGACTGGCACTATGTCTGAGAAACCCAAAAGAAAAACCGGGCCCACTGGGTTTCAGCACTGCAGTGTGTGTGGGGAAGTCTTTGCCAAGGCAGACCCCCACACCACCTGTGTTTATTGTCTGGGGTTTGACCACCTCAGTGCAGACTGCCAGATTTGTAAAAATTTTCCTGCAGCTACCCTGGAAAAGAGAGTTGGTAGGCTCAGGGAAAGGGAGGCCAAAAAGTCCGCTGAACCGGATGGCCAGCCTAGTTCGGTTCAACCGAACCAGAGGAGTGCCCTCTGACCAGGGCGAGACTTCTGGGCAAAGGAGATCCGACTCTGAGAGTCGGTTCCAGCAAAAGGACTAGGAAATCAGCTGGTGTGGAGCCAAAACTTTCCTCTCCAACCACTGAAGAAATAGCCAAGCGATTAAAACCCAGTTCCGACCGAACCGGCACCATCAAGTGAGCTGCCGGTTCCACGGTTCAAGAGTATGATTTAGAGGAATATTATGAACGGAGGAGGGAAGAGGAGTATGAGGAGAGTGAATGTGGATTTGAAAGTCTGGATGTGCCCATTGACCCGGACATCTCCCCGGACAGACCTTCAGGAGTGTCTCCTCCTTCCCCCTTCTCATTTTATATTTTATAAAAAAGTCGCTGAAACCCTCCAGCTTCCTATGGAGGAAGCTGTGGATGATCAAGAGGAGCCTGACTATGTGGAAATGATGGATATCCCAGAGTCTAGGAGACTATTACCTTGCATAAATCTTTTGGGAAACAGACATTTAAAATTCTAAAAACTCCTCACACTATACCTCCTGTGGATAAGAGAATGGACAAGAGGTACACATTGTCAGGCTCTGATACGGAGTTCCTTACACAACAATGCAGCCATGTTGGGGTAGTGCAGGCTGCAGCCTGTGACAAGGCAAATATTCCCTTGGCTTCACCCCGGACAAGGACTCCAGGAGGTTTGATGCCGTGGCAAAGAAACAGTACATGGCAGCATCCTTGGGACTCAGACAGGCAAATTATATGGCTTATGTTGCTATATATCAGAAATCCAGATGGGATACTGTTATGGCTCTAGCAAAACAGGTCCCTGGCCAGCTTGCCAAGAAGCTGGAGCAGGTGGCTGCTGATGGTACTGAGGCATCCAAGGTGCAATTCCATGCCGCAGTAGACTCAAATGAGGTGTCATCAAGAGTCATGGCTACATCTGTGGCACTTCGCAGAATGGCTTGGCTCAGATGTACTAGCCTGTCACAGGATACCCAGACTAGGGCCATGGATTTTCCTGTTGTGGGTAATTCTCTGTTTGGGGAGCAGACAGAGAATTACATGAAGAAAATGGATGAGTATAGGACCACATATAGGAGTGCACAGGCCAAGGAAAGGCAGGCCACTCCTCAAAGGCAGCTTCCCAGGGGCAGGGCAGGCCTTTTCATAGGCCTTTTAACCAAGCCCAGGCCTCCTCTTCTGCTTATGCCCAGAGGGGTTCTTTAGAGGAGAGGCAGGCGGAGTACAAGCAGGCCTGCTTCCACCCCTCAGCCCAAAGCCCCTGCCAAGCAGGCACCCTGATGGGGTTGCCAGGGCCGATTCTCAACTACCTGTAGGGGGCAGGCTGACTTACTTTGTCCAGGATTGGGAGTCTCTGACATCAGACAAGTGGGTCCTAGAAGTAGTAAGCCAGAGACTGGTTCTCAGCTTCAAAAAGTTTCCAAAGATGAGAACCAGATCCTTTCCACCTGCAAATCCACCAGAGGCACTTGCCCTAGAGGCAGAGGTCTCTTCCCTCCTGGCTCTCAGAGCTGTGGAAAGGGTTCCACCCCTACACCAGGGCAAAGGGTTGTACTCCAGGTACTTCCTTACCCCAAAAAAGACAGGAGAATGGCGGCCCATCCTGGATCTCAGATACTTAAACAAGCACCTTTTAAAACCAAAATTCAAAATGGTGACTCTGGGAATTATTCTACCCTCTCTAAGGCCAGGGGACTGGCTAACTTCCCTGGACCTCAAGGATGCCTACTTCCATATTCTCATCAGAAGCTCCCATCGAAAGTACCTCAGGTTCGAGCTGCCCTCAGGCCATTACCAGTTCAGAGCAATGCCCTTTGGCCTCACCTCTGCTCAAGGGTATTCACAAAATGCCTGGCAGTAGCAGTTGCTTCCCTAAGAAGGCAAAAAATTGCCATCTTCCCTTACCTGGATGACTGGCTCATAGTAGGCCAGTCCCCAGACCAAGTCAAGTTACATCTACAGATAACTCGGCAACTGCTCACCTCTCTAGATTTCCTTCTGAATCTTCCAGAGTCAGTTCTAGAGCCTGTCCAGCTCCTCACCTTCATAGGCGCAGAGCTGAACACCGAGAAAGCCAGAGCCTTCCTTCCTTTGGACAGGACAAGGACCCTTGTCTCTCTGGCCGCCTCATTCACCCTGCAGGTCTCTCTACCAGCAAGGCATTTTCTACAGCTCCTGGGGCACATGGCTGCTTCTACAGCAGTAGTGCAGGGAGCAAGATTTCAGATGAGGGACATTCAGTTCCATTTGAGAGCCTTTTGGTCTCAAAGGAAAGACCCTCTAACCAAATTGATTCCAGTGACTTGAACCCTGATCCAGGCCCTACAGTGGTGGCAGGATCAGAGCAATCTGAGACAAGGGGTTCCTTTTGTCACTCAGTCTCACTCCTTAATCCTTACTACAGATGCAGCCCTCTTGGGATGGGGAGCTCACATGGGCGACCTCACTACCCAGGGATTGTGGTCCCCTCAGGAATCTGCTCCACATCAATCTGTTGGAACTCGGAGCAGTTTTTCTAGCACTTCAAGTTTTTTCCAAATCTGTTCAGAGCAAAGTTGTACAGGTCAGAACAGACACCACCACCACAATGTGGTACATCAGCAAGCAAGGGGGCACTCTGTCTACGGCCTTGTGCACTGAAGCAATGAAGTTGTGGTCTCTGGCTTACTCCCTGAACACCTCCCAGGCAAGGACAATGTCCTGGTAGATGCTCTCAGCAGGATTTCCCAGGGCCATCATGAATGGTCACTGGACCCCCTGGTCTTGGAGGTGATATTTGCCAGATAGGGCACCCCGCAGATGGATCTTTTTGCAGCCCCAGACAATCACCAACTTCCCCTTTTTTGCTGCAGGCCCCCAGTGTTGGGCTCAGTCCCTCTGGATGCCTTAGTTCTCAATTGGGAAGGGAAGTTTCTATGCTCCTGCTCAAAGTGCTAGTCAAAATCAGATCTCAACCCTGCAAGATGATCCTGATTGCTCCAGATTGGGCCAGACAACCCTGGTATCCACTCCTACTGTCCTTAGCAGTCCATCTTCCCAGGAATCACAACCTGTTAACCTGTGCTCAGGGGAGGGTTTGGTACCAGAGTCTCAAATCTCTGAATCTCAAGGTCTGGCTCTTGAAGAGTTAGAGTTTGCTGATCTACACCTCTCCCAAGGTGTAATGTATATCCTGAAGGCTTCTAGGAAACCTTCCACCAGGGCTACTTATAATTCCAAATGGAAGAGGTTTTTCCATATGGTGCTCTGGGAGGCATATTTCCCCATAATCTGCTGATTTACCCTCAGTCCTGGATTATATGGTCCACTTAAATACCTTGGGGCTGAGACCAGCTACCCTAAAAGTGCATCTGGCAGCCATGTCTGCTTTTATTTCAGCAGGTAAACCCTCTTCTCTTTCAGCTCATCCTGTATTCTCCAAGTTTTTCAAGGGATTGCTTCACACCAGCCCTCCATTCAGGGACCCTGCCCCTGCCTGGGATCTTAATGTTTGCATTGCTAAGCTTATGCAACCCCCCTTTGAGCCTTTGTCTTCAGCAGAGCTTAAGTACTTGACTTGGAAGACTGTGTTTCTGGTAGCCATCACTTCTGCCAGACGCATAAGTGAGTTACAAGCTTTGTCAGTGGAGCCTGATTTTATCTCCTTTCATAGAGATAAGGTGGTCCTCAGGACTAACAGGAAGTTCTTGCCTAAGGTGGTTTCAGATTTCCACCTTAATCAGTCTATATCTCTTCCAGTGTACTTCACTGACCATTCCTTCTCTGGCAAGAGGAGGCTGCACAGCTTAGATGTGAAGCGAGCCCTTAGTTACTACATAGAACGTACCAAGGCTCACAGGTTTGACTCCCTCCAATTGTTCCTCACTTATGGTGAGGTTGGTAAAGGGAAACCTGCCACTAAAAGATCCATTGCCAGGTGGATTGTCTCTTGCATCCAATTTTGTTATGAAAGACTGGGTAAGGTTCCTCCCTCAGGCCTGAGGGCTCACTCTACCAGAGGTACAGCTGCTTCCCTGGCTGCTGCCAGGGACATCCCTATTCTAAAGATATGTCAAGCAGCTACCTGGAAAACAGTTCACACTTTTACCAAGCATTACTCCCTGGACATCCAGGCTAGGAGTGATGCTCGGGTTAACACAGCTGTGCTTCAGAGCCTATTTCCTAAGTAGGTTCTATCCCTCCTCCATGGAGGTACTGCTTTGTAGTCTGCATATGTCATAATATAGCAAGACTTCATGTTGTTTGAAGAAAAAATTACTCACCTTAGTAATGTTGTTTCTTCTAATGGCGATCTTGCTATATTATGACCTCCCCCCTGCCTGCCCCTCTCAGAACCTCTGTTTTTGGGATGTGGGTGGGCAGTGCAGTGTTGGCACTAAGTAGGTGCCCACCTTGTTGTTTTTCACCCCTCCTTTTTTGGGGTGACTTGGTGTTGTGTTTTTCATTTTTTGGGTCTCCTGACTTGAGTCTTTGTTTTGGGACCAAAAAATGTGTTGTTCTGTTTAGTAGACAGTTGGTTAGTGTAGGTTTACAGCTTCCACACAGGACCTCAGTGAGTTTAGCTCGTAAAGATGTGACGGTTTGAGTTTGAAGAACGACAGAGTTTCAGTTGAGCAGTTCGAAGGTTGGGACTCACTGCATTTGTCATAATATAGCAAGACTCCATTAGAAGAAACAGCATTACTAAGGTGAGTAATTTTTTCTTCCATGCTGCTGTAGACTCTGATTGGCATCTACAGTCATGGCTACATCTGTCTCTCTCAGGAGATTTGCTTGGCTGAGATGCACTAGCCTTTCTCAGGACACCTAGGCTAAGGCCATGGATTTCCCTGTGGTGGGTAATTCTCTGTTTGGGGAGCATACAGAGGCTTACACGAAGAAGATGGATGAGAACAGGACCACCTACAGGAGTGCACAGGCCAAGGAATGGCAAGACACTCCTCAAAAGCAGCAGTCTGGAGCAGGCCCTTTCGCAGGCCTTTCTGCCAAGTCCAGGCCTTCTCTCCCTTCCCATAGAGGGGGTTCTTTCGAGGGAGAGGCAGGAGGGGGATGAGCAGGGCTGCATCCTCTTCCCAGTCCAAGGCTCCTGGCAAGCAGACACCGTGATGTGTCAGCCCAGGTCAACTCCCCAGTTCCAGTAGGAGGCAGGCTGGCTTACTGTTTCCAGGCCAGGAAATCTGTTCCCTCAGACAAGTGGGTCCTGGAGGTAGTAAGCCAGGGACTGGCCCTCAGTTTCAAGAATTTTTCAAAAATGAGGGTTGGGTCTTTTCCACCTGCAAACATTTCAGAAACCATTGCTTTAGAAGCAGAGGTTTCCTCTTTGCTGGCTCTCGGAGCCATAGAGAGAGTTCCTACTGTACACAGGGGGCAAGGGTCTGTACTCCAGATATTTCCTTACCCTGAAAAATACACAGGAGTGGCAACCCATCCTAGACTTAAGGTATTTGAACAAACGCATCTTAAAACCAAAGTTCAAAATGGTGACTGTGGGATTAATTCTTCCCTCTCTGAGGCCAGGGGATTGGTTAGCATCCCTGGACCTCAAGGATGCCTATTTCCATATTCCTATCAGGTGGTCCCACAGAAAGTACCTCTGGTTCGAGCTGCCTTCAGGCCATTATCGGTTCAGAGCCATGCCTTTCGGCCTAACATCAGCTCCCAAGAGTGTTTACAAAGTGCCTTGCAGTAGTAGTGGCCTTCCTCAGAAGGCAGGGGATCTCTCTATTCCCATACCTGGACGACTGGCTCATTGTAGGACAGTCTCCGACCAGGTCAGGTCAGCTCTTCAAGTCACTCAAGATGTGCTCAGTTCTTTAGGATTCAGTCTCAATCTGCCAAAGTCGGTTCTCGAACCAGTACAACTCCTCACTTTCATAGGGATAGAGTTAGATACTGTTCAAGCAAAGGCATTCTTCCCGCTTGCAAGAGTTCAGGCCCTTACAGATCTCGCTTCCTCTTTTCATCCTCTGGTTTCTTGTCCAGCAAAACATTTTCTTCAGTTCTTAGGCTATATGGCAGCTTCCACTGCACTGGTACAAGGAGCCAGCTTCCAAATGAGGGATATTCAGTTTCATCTAAGGTCTTTTTTGGTCTCAGAAAAAAACATTCTCTCACCAAATTGGTTCCAGTAACTCAGTCTCTGGTCCAAGCTCACCAGTGGCGGCTGGATCAGGACAATCTCAGACAAGTTGTCCCATTCTTCAATCAACCTCATTCAGTGGTACTAACCACAGATGCTTTTCTCCTGGGCTGAGGAGCCCACCTAGGAGCCCTCACAGCACAGGGTATCTGGTCTCCACAAGAGTCTCCTTTATATCAATCTTCTGGAACTCTGGGCAGTATTCCTAGCCCTTCAGGCTTTCTTCGACTCAGTAAGGGGCAAGGAGGTTCAGGTCAGGACAGTCACCACCACCACCACCACCATGTGGTACATCAACAAAGAAGGGGGCACTTGGTCTATGGCATTGTGCACGGAGGCCATGAAAGTATGGTCTCTGGCCTACTCCTTGCAAACTTCCCTGGTAGCAGTCCACCTCCCAGGGAAGGACAATGTGTTGGCAGATGCTCCGAGCAGAATCTCCCAGTGCCATCATGAATGGACCTTGGATCATCTCACACTGAAAGTAATCTTCACCAGGTGGGGAACTCCAGGGATGGGTCTCTTCACAGCCCCAATCACCAACTTCCCCTCTTCTGCTGCAGACCCCCAGTCCTAGGGACTGCTCCCCTGATGTTCTACTGGGAAGGCAAGTTCCTTTATGCCTTTCCTCACTTTTCCACTGTTGTTCAGGGTTCTAGTCAAGATCAGGACACAACCCTGCACAGTGATTCTACTGGCTCCAGTCTGAGCCGGACAGCCTTGGTATGCTCTGTTGTTGTCCCTAGCAGTCTCACTCCCTCTGTCTCTTCCCAAAAGACACCATCTCTTAACCTCCTCTCAGGGGAGGATCTGGTACCCCAATCTCCTGTCTCTCACTCTCAAGACCTGGCTCTTGAAGAGTTACAATATGCAGGCCTGCGTCTTTCTCAGGGAGTTTTGGACATCCTTAAGGTTTCTCAGAAACCCTCTACTAGAAAAACATATAATTCCAAATGGAAAAGATTCAGCATTTGGTGTTCTCATAAGGATATTCTACCAGATGCTGATGGCATTGCTACACTTTTGGATTACCTGGTTCACCTTAATGGCTTAGGCCAGCCACTTTAAAGGTTCATTTAGCAGCCGTCTGCATTCCTCTCTGCAGGGAAGGGCTCTTCCCTGGCGTCTCACCCTGTTTTTGGTAAGTTCTTTAAAGGTCTGGTTTATATCAACCCTCCTTTTAGAGAACGTACTCCGCTTGGGATCTCAATATCTGCATTGCTCAGTTTATGCAGCCACCCTTTGAACCTCTGGCTTCGGCCGAGCTTAAGTACCTGACCTGGAAAACTGTGTTTCTGGTAGCTATCACTTCTGCCAGGCGAATTAGTGAATTACAGGCCCTGTCAGTTGAACCCGATTTTATCTCATTCCATAGAGATTAAGGTGTTCCTCAGAACCATTAGGAGGTTCTTACCCAAAGTGGTCTCAGATTTCCATTTGAACCAGTCCATGTTTCTTCCTGTGTTTTTCACTGATCATTCTTCTCCAGGAGAAAGAAGATTACATAGTTTGGGTGTTAAGGGGGCACTTAGCTACTACATTGAGCATACTAAGGCACAGGAATGACTTCAGTTGTTTCTCCCTTATGGTGAAGTGGGAAAAGGTAGGCCTGCTACTAAGAGAATTGTTGCCAGGTGAGTTGTTTCTTGTATACAGTTGTGCTATGCGAAGCTAGGTAAAACACCTCCCTCAGGCCTGAGGGCTCCCTCGACTAAGGGTACAGCTGCTTCTCTTTCTGCTGCCAGGGATATACCCTTGCTAGAGATCTGCAAAGCAGCCACATGGAAAACAATCCATGCTTTCACCAAGCATTACTCTCTGGATATCCAGGCTAGGTGTGATGCTAGGTTTGGTACAGCAGTATTGCAGAGCCTGTTCCCAAAATAGGTTTGGTACCCTCCTCCATGGAGGTACTGCTTGGTAGTCTGCATATGTCAGATTACAGCAAGACTTCATGTTTTTGGAAAAAAAAAAAAAACTTACTCACCTTAGTAATTGTGTTTCTTCTAATGGTCTTGCTGTATTCTGATCCCCACCCCGCCTTCCCTCTCTGAACCTAGTTTTGGTATGTGGGCTGGCAGGTACAGTGTTGCACCTCAGGGGTGTACTTTTCACCCCTCCTCTTCAGGGTGGGATGGTTGCTGTTGTGTTTTAACTTAGATTTGTATATCTTGTTCACTACCTGTTTTTTCTCTCTTGGGTTCTTGATGAGTCTTTTGGACCCAAGTTGTTGCCTGTTGGCTTATGTTTTACAATTTCCACACGGGAAGTGTAGTTAGTTTGCTCTTAAGAATCTGACTGTTACACTCTGAGGCACCACAGAGAGAGGTTTGAAAACCGAGCTCGAGCTCAACATTCTATGCCTGGCATAGAAATTAATTCTTTCTTCTCCGGGGCAGTTCAAGTGCTGGGGCTAACTGCATATGTCAGAATATGTCAGAATACAGCAAGACTCCTTTAGAAGAAACACAATTACAATGGTGAGTAATTTTTTCTTCCTGCCTGCATATCTGCATCAGGAAGTGCAGCCCATCTGTACGGTAGCTCGGAGACCAGCCGTCTGAGAAAGAAAATTTATAGGTATTTAAATTTTGTTTTTTCAAGGCCTGACAATGGAGGAGATACTTATATCAGAACTATACAGAATGCTGTCATCTGCATAGAGTTGTAACAATGCACCTCCACAATTGAAGGGTAGCTCATTAATAAAAATGGAAAATAACAGAAGACCCAAAATAGACCTCTGGGGGACGCCGTCCGTGATGTGTGCAAGAGGAGAGGTAACTCCAGCTCATTTGATGCACTGTCGCCGATTAGACAGGTAATTAGAAAACCATGAGAGAGTATGAGAGATGAGACCAAGCTTGTTTAGTTTTGCTAGGAGTAGTCTGTGGTTAACAAGATCAAATGCTTTCGACTAGCCAAGCAGCCGCTAGCACACACGGAAATGTCGTCTCTGTGACAGTTGTTCTCCAGGCCAAAAGTCCCAAGTCAAACAGACCAGCCAGGGCTAGCAGTGGTACTTGTTTTTCGGATGGCCAAGCACTGGCGCCCAGTGCAGTTCTCAGTGTGCTTGACAGTGGGGGTGGTGCCCCCCCAAAAAAAATCTGTTGTCTTACTCCCCTGTACCACAGCCCCACAAGTCTCAAAAAGGAAAGGCCCAAGCCAGGGCTAGTACTTGTCGCCCAGGTCACTGCTGAATGACCCTTTTCTGGATCTGTTAATTGTGGTTACCGGTACCCTTGGCCTTTCCTTCCTGTGACTGCCCACCTACACCACACAGCAAACCACTTGTCCTGACTCCCACTAACATTATGCTGGCACCAGGTGTACATACCTTTCTTAAGACATTAGTTTCAGCCTCCGCACATCTGCAAACCTGCAACTCCAGCAAAACCCACCTCTCTCACAGCGGAGTCCTGCTTTTTCAAGGGTCTTAGCTGAAAAAAAATATGACTCCGGCTACCGTGAAAGTGCACACAACACTAACACCAGGGGGTTGAAATTAAGTTTTCCAATCTCACTAACCAGCAGGGCTAGTGACTAGGAAAATCCACTACTCCCACAGACTTTTCTACTAACCCAGCTGATGTACTTATTGAAGTATAACCTTCATACCCCAGGTGTCCCTCACTATGCTTAAAGAGCAGCTGACGCCATTAGGACAACATTAACAAAACATAATATTTAGTCACAGTTCAGCTTGTATTTCACATTAGTTCTGTATTTCTCATCCCCATTATTTATTATGGAGGTCATCTGCATGAAAGGGGGATCTTTGCTCCTGAAGATTTTATCTGTTCCTATTGATTTCTCCCTACCTGAGCTCATAATGCTCTACTTGTGACATCACAATTACTCCCATGGCAACAGATTTTGATGTCACAACGGAGGACTATGACATGAAGTAGGGAGTAGGCAAAAGAGGCAGATAACTCTAAAGGATATAGAGCACGTTTCCATGCAAATCTTTCAGCAGTAAGTAATGAGGAGGAGAAGTCTATTGAATACATATTGAATGGAAGCTGAATTGTACCTAAATATTATGTTTTTCAACATTTCCTTTGAGGCGTCAGCAGAATGAGCAGCCCTGGAGAGTAGAATTTTATGCTAATTGTGGAATCTCAGAATAATATTCAAATCTTTGCTGTGTGGTCATGCTCCACTCTGCCCCCTAACATCAGATTTATTTCTCCAGCCAAGGAAGATGTCGCCCCGAAGAGCTCTCCTGATTCTTCAATTCCGTTGTCTGTTTTTGTGATATTTTATTTCTGCATTCTTGTTTACTTTACTTGTTGAGTTTTCTGTCCTCTGCGTTAGTTAGGGTTTCTTTGTACTGTGTTTTAACTTGTTTCCAGTCACTATTTTCTTGTTCCCGATCGGAACCGGAGAAAGGCCTGTGAGTCATGGTTTTCCCATTCTGGGAACCGCTCGTTCTGTGAAGAAAAAAAACACAATTATTTTCTTTCCTTTCTCCCTTTTTACTGATTTGTGGTTACTGTTTTGTCCTGGTTCCCTTTTTCTGTGGGAACAGAGTTGTTATAGGAGTTTTTCTCTTTTTTAAACTAAATTAATTTCAGCTACTATTAAAGTAGCTTTTTGGTCATTTTGTGGGACCCGAACCACAAACTAAGATTTTTGTTTCTGTTCTGATTTTGGACTTGTCTCGATTGGCATGACTGACAAACCCAAAAAGAATACCGGACCTACAGGTTTAAAAATTGTAAGACTTGTTTCAGACTCCTGGCTAAGGCAGACTGCCATGAGTTGTGTTAAAGGTGCCTGTGTCCAGATCACGATTTCTCCAGATGTGAGCTTTGCATTAGGTGTTGCCCTAAAACTGTTAAGAAAAGGGCTGAAACAATGGAAGTCCTTCTGGCTTGTCAGTCTGCCTGCACGTCACCTAAAGGCTCAGCGGAGGGTCCAGTCCCCCCACAGTAATCAGAAGGACAAGTCTCCTAAAGATGGATCTAAAACCAGGGTAACTGAACAAGGAACCTTGAGACCAGCAAACCAGAGATGGTGCCTGCGAAGAAAAACATGTTGCTGCTGCCGCTCCTCCTGAAGAAGAAAAGGGGACATCAGTGGACAAGAAAAAATTGTCCTCAGCCTAGGTCGTGACCGAGGCATGGCAATTTTTCCATGCCTTCCAGGCTATGGGATCACTTATGTGCATGCCTGTCTCTCCCGGCTCCAGTACCTACCGTGGTAATGGAGGAGGAAGGGGCTGAGTTTTTCTATGACGAAGAGGAGGGGGAGGGGGGAGAACCAGTCGAGCCTGACCATTCCCTAGAACAGGAATTTGGCTCCCCTCCTTATGCTTAGATGAATTTCCTCATTACTCCTTTGTGAGGCAAATGGTTAACACACTCAACCTCACTACCCAGGAGACTGGGGAGGATGAAGACAAAGTGAAATTTTTGGATGTGATGGGTTAAACCCCTTCCAAGAGGTTGCTTCTACCCATTCACAAATCTCTTAATGTAACCTGTAAGCTCATGGACTACCCCCATCCCTGGTATCCACAAAAAGAGAAAAAGTACCAGGTGGACAAGCAGAGTGCGGACTACCTATATTCTTGCCCTGACCATGATTGGGGTGGTCCAGCCGGCAGTCTATGTCAAGGCTAAAGTTCCCTTTCTTCCCGGAATCCTGACAAGGATTCAAAGTTTATACCTCAGCTTCCCTGCTTTTGAGGCAGGCAGCTTACATGACATACACAGCTCAGCACCAGAAAGCCCTGTGGAGCTCCATTCTGGCTATGAGTGAGAAAGCATCTGGTGACTTGGCATAAGATCCAGCAGACACTACTGTAGATGCCACCAAGTACCAGTTTCACATGGCAGTGCATATGAGTGACACTGCTTCAAGAGTTATGGCTCATGCAGTGTCCCTAAGGAGGTTTGCTTGGCTCAGAACCCCCAACCTTTCCAGGATATTTGGATGAAGGCAATGGATTTTGTTTGTGAGGGAAATTCCCTGTTGAGCGACAAGACTTGGGCATACATGAAAAAGGTGGAACAATATAAGGCCATCTATAGAAGCAGTACTGAGAAGGAAAAGGCCTCCACTTCCAGCAGGCCTTATAGAAGGGGAGGCAGAGGCAGGGGTTATTTCCCTCGTGGTTTACTTGCCTATGATTTCTCTTAACTAAGGGGTTTCTTCAGAGGCAGAAGGGACGCTAAGCATGCTGAAGCAACCCCAGTACCTAAGGGCCAGCCTAAATAGAACCCCTGACAAATTAGCCCAGTTTGCACATCCATTACCAGTGGGGGGAAGGCTTGCTCAGTACTTCCAGGGGTGGAAAAACATTACCACAGACAAGTGGGTCTTAGAAGTAGTGAGTCATGGACTGACCTTGCAGTTGAAAAGATTGCCAAGAATGCAGGTTCACAAAAACTTTGCATCTCCCAGCCCAACAGAGAAAAAAAAAATCCTGTTGGAGGTAAGAAAGTTATTGCAAGCAGAGGCAACAGAAAAGGTCCCTTGTTAAGGGCTTTACTCGAGGTACTTCCTGACCTACAAGAAAAATGGGGAGTGGTGACCAGTTTTAGATCTGAGATGCCTGAACAAGCACCTGAAAAAGGAAACGTTCATGATGGAAACCCTGTCATCAGTAATCCCATCCCTTCAGCAAAGGGACTGGCTAGGATCTCTGGACCTGAAAGATGCCTATTCCATATTCCAGTCAGGCCGTGTCACAGAAAATACTCAAGGTTCAGGGTAGGGAACACTCACTACCAGTTTACAGCCCTTCCTTTTGGTTCATCTTCAGTTCCCAGGGTGTTCATGAATTGCTTAACCATGGTGGCAGCACATCTGAGAAAGCAGGGTGTGGTGGTCTTCCTTTATCTCGACTGGCTAGTTGCAGTGAAGTCCCACCAGGAGGCGAAGGCCTCCTGGTGTCTCACCCAGCGCAGCTTGGAGCAGCTGGGCTTCATAATAAATGCTCAAAAATCCCAGACAGAGCCAGTGCTGGTACTGGAGTTTTATAGGTGCAGAATTGGATGCCCTCCAAGGGAGGGCCTTCTTCCTTGTGAGAGGGTAAAAAATCTGGTTTACCTAGCAAAGTCCTTTGGATTAGGCCAACCCAGGGCTGCAAGAGACTTCCTCCAGTTACTGGGTCACATGGCCTCGTCTACAGCAGTGGTGACCGGTGCCAGGTTCCAAATGAGACATCCAGTATCACCTAAGGGCCCATGGATCCCAAAAGTGAGACCCCCTATCAAGGCTGGTGCCTATGTCAGTCCCTCTTGAGGGCACTGGACTGGTGGAAGGAAGAAGGCAGCCTCAGGGAGGGAGGGCCTTTCCCTCAGCAGTTACCACAGTGGTGCTAACCACAGATTCCTCCCTCCTGGGCTGGTGTGCCCATCTGAATGACTTAACAGTAAGCAGGGTGTACTCCTCACTGGAGTCCAGGAACATGTAAAACTACTGGAGCTCAGAGCAGTATATCTGGCTTTACAGGCTTTCACCTGCCATATCAGGTGCCAGTTTGTCCAGGTCAGCACAGACAACACAACTGCTATGTGCTACTACATCAGGAAACAGGGAGGGACAATATCTTCAAAGCTATGCACAGAGGCAGTGAAGATCAGCAGTGTAGCTTGTTTCGTAGGAATATAATTGTCAGCAGTTCACTTAGCAGGAAATAATGTCTTTGCAGATTTCCTGAGCAGGATCAGCCGGGGACATCACGAATGGACTCTGAACAAGCAGGTGTCGGCTGCAGTGTTCAGAAGGTGTGGTACACTGGAGAGAGACTAGTCTGCACCACGGGAAAACACCAGCTTCCCCCATTTTTGTTGCAAGTCTCGTTCAGTGGGCTCAGTCCCATTGGACGTCCTAACTCTGGACTGGATAGGGAGGTTCCTATATGCCTTCCCTCACTTCCCACTCTTGCTGAGATTCTTGTTGAAATTAAGGGGGAAGCCTGCAGCTGTGATTCTGATAGCTCCAGATTGGGCCAGGCAGGTTTGGTGCTCTCTGCTCCTGGCCTTCTCCATCAAGCATCCTGTCATCCTTCCTCTGGGTTACAGTCTGCTGACTTTGTCTGGGGCAGGATAGCTTTTGCAGATCTCAGACCTCTGCATCTCAAAGCATGGTTCTTGAAGAGCTAGGGTTCTTGGTCTCTAAACTTTCTGAAAAGGTTTTGGAAGTCCTTAAAGTTTCCAGGAAACTAGCAACAAGAAAACCTGTGCTTTAAAATGAAAAATTTCCCCCTGTGGTGCTCTCCTAGGCAGCTCAGTCCATTGGAAGCGGACTTTCCCACAGTCTTGTGAATTACCTGGTCCACCTTCAGTCCCTGGGTGTTAGACCTTCAACCCTAAAGGTGCTTGTGGCAGCAGTGTCTGCCTGTGTTTCAGCAGATAAAGGGAAAACTGTGGCTTCACACCCCAATTTCAAAAAAACTTTCCCCCTGTCAGGGACCCAGATCCACCATGGGTTCCGAACCTGTGCATTGACAAGCTCATGGAGCCTCCCTTCGAGCCCATGACTACTGCTGATTTAAAATATGTCACGTGGAAGACGGCTTTCCTGGTGGCCGTGACTTCTGCCAGAAGGGTGTGCGAGCTACACGTCCTCTCCACAGATCCAAATTACTTCATTTTCCACAGGGACAATGTAGTCTTGAGGACAAAACAGAAATTTCCTCTCTAAAGTGGTGTCTGAATTTCACCTGAATTAGTCCATTACCGTTCTAGTGTTCTTTACAGTAGAATCCTGCTCTGGGGAGCAAAAACTGCAGTCGGGATGTCGAGAGCAGTCCGTTACTACCACCTAGACTACATGAAGGAGGTCAGGTCCTCTCATTCTCAGTCTGTCACATATGGAGAAGTTGGCAAAGGTAGGCCAGCATCCAAGAGAACAATTGCTCGCTGGATTGTCTGTTGCATACGGTTCTGTTTACAGGAAGGCTGGCAAGCTGCCACCTCTGGGCCTCAGGGCACACTCCACACATCGCAGTTCTGCCTCTGGCAGCAGCAAGGGACATCTCCTTGCAAGAAATTTGTAAAGCAGCTACCTGGAAAACAGTACACACCTTCACAAAGCACTGTTATCTGGACGTACAGTCCAGAAGGAATGCCAGCTTTGGCACTGCTGTCTTGCAGAATCCTTTCCCAGAATAGGTGCTGTACCCAGCCTCCCAAGGTACTGGTTTGTAGTCTGCAGTGGTTAAGCAGAGTGAGGGAATCCTGAGGTTTAAATAAAAAAAATTACTCACCATAGTAATGTTTCTTCCAAGGGATCCATCACTGTGGTTAACCTACCCTACCTCCCCTTCCAGAACCTGGAAGTGGTTCTCCAAGAATCCGTTCTTTTCTTTCATTTTTGCCTGATCATTATTCATTTCTTTTCTTAATACTTATTCATTGAATAAACGGGTGTAATCCCAGTAGTATTCAGAATCAGAATCAAATGACATTGTTGACAATAAATCCTTTTACAGTGCGATATTACCTAAGAGGGAAACTGAAAGAGCCGTAGTAAACAACAAATACATAAGTAACACTGGAGTACCACTATCTGGGGAATAAAATTAGGGGACAAGGGGTCAGTACTATGGCTGTTAGTTACAGAAAGTACGTGCTGTCATAAGAAAGAAGGGGTACTGGAGGGGAGTAGGTATAAAATTACCGTGTCAAATGGCTATTAAAACCCTTGTAGGTTACCGTTGGTAGACATGATCCTCCCTACACCTGGGCCATTTCCCAAGGTGTCCAGCGGTTAATGAGCATTACCGGTTTCATTGCCTTACAATTGATGCTCAGCGATCTAGTTTGTAAAATTTGATCTAACACAATTATGAGCCCACAGGGACTCAAATGTTGTAGCAGTATTTTTATTAATAGGTTTAGCTAGTTTTCATTTATATTTTATTGCTGTTATGTAAGTGTTACATTACATAAGACTTGCCTGCAGGCAGGCATACAGAATTAATGTATGTAAGTCATAGACAAAAAATTGTTACAGTAGCAAAATAAAGGCACCCCTGTATTTAGTTAAAACGCTTGGGGTGTAGTGAAATCCAGGCAACAGTATACTGTTACAGTTGCAGTTAGTTATAAGCATTCCAACTTTTTGTTTCATAAAGTAAGGGCCATTACAGCCATGAGCAGAGATAACAGTATGCAATAAAACCAACATTGTGCACCCTATCAAAGGGTTAAGATCCCACATCTCATCATAAGGAATAAAATAACGAAAAGTACTACCCTCTTTGCTCTTAATCCCCAGTTAGCAGAAAACAGTATGTACTTTTTTTTGAACCTTGGAAGCATTTAAACAGCCATATACCAATAGCAACTTCATGGTTAACGTTCTCATCCCCCCAAATTGCACAAAGTTATTGCAAACAAAATGAGTTCAAGTCCCTAACATGAAAGTCCGTACAAACAGGTACAACACTGCATAAAGCCGACCAGTTTGGGGGGTGGGGGAGGCTAGAGGAAACCATCTTGCAGGTTGGAAGTACTCTTTGGAGCACTTTCCCTCGTGGCGATAATGTTACTGGAAAAGCAGTTAGATTGGCAACATTCTTTACTATAAATGTCAGAACCTAATTCTCTACAACTTCTGGAGTTGGATGATATAATTTTCAACAATGGGCCGGCAGAAAGCGTAACAGCAAGGGCCAGTGGAAGAGCAGCGGCAGTCAAGTACCAGCAAAACTGCAGGAGTGGCGGACGGTAGAGAAATCGGCACCATTGATGCATTGGAACTACCGTGGAGATGGTGAACAAGTTCATGAAAGCAATGGACTCAAAAATCTAGAAGACCCTATAGAAATTAGAAACACACGATGCAGCTATTCAGAAGTTAACAGGGACAGTAGCAGAGTCTGATAAATGAACTGTCTCTACATTAGCAACTGTGGTCACCCTTACTAAAGAAAATAAACTTTGTAGCCGCATGGAAACTGTCAAAAACGAAGCACGCTCAGAGAATATCCAGATCGTCTGAGTTACCGACGGAGTGGTGGGGACAGCGTTGCTACGGTATTTGGTGGACTGGCTCAAGGACAAGCTTATAATGCCAGAGGAATTTGTGTGGTCTTCACTGACTAAAGCGTCAACCGAAGAGTCTGCCCGACTTCACCGAATGAGCCACGTACTGTTTTGAATGGGGTCTGGTGGATCTGAGATCAGATTATACTTGCTGCTCAAGCTGCATATCTGCTAGGAATCAGTGGATCTGATGTGAAACTATACCCAGACTTATTCTTCCAGACTCGAGCTAGAAGAAAAAAGTTTTGACGCCGTGAGGCAGTGGTTGTGGGCTCTGGGAATTGTCTTGATCCCTGTTACTGGCTCAAGTAAGGGTGGTGTATGGGGGAAGACATGGCAGTTCAGCAGCCCCCAGGATGCAGGTTGATGGACTGAAAAAATGAACAGGAGTTTGTGGAATGCAGAGACGTTTCCGACCAAACACCACTCTGCCTCTGATGCAGAAGACTGAACTGTGAGTTTAATACTGCTCGTTGGAGCAGGCTGGGACTAAAATGCTGCATTATTTGTTTTTTTTCAAGTCTCCTTGGTTTTATATATTTTTTTAATAGAGATTTTTATGGGATTTTTCATAGGTTTTCTTCCGTTTTCCCCTGCCCGAGGCCCCGGCTGTATGTGTGTGTGAAGGCACGCACGCACACCCGGAAGTCAGCTCAGCCCCATCCGCCCACCCATACTGCCGCCCGCTCCTCGCCTGTGCTACCTCACTGGATCTCCACTTGGTGGTGGCGGACTATGAGGGGGGTGACAACCTCCCCAGGAGAGGAGAGAAGCCTACCGGCTGGCTCAAACCCCACCAGCACCCCGACGACCCAAGGTTGTTCCCAAACCTGGGTCGCCGGCGTAGCGTGAGGTAAGGTGTCCAGCGCCTCGGCGCTCCGCGCCTCTGGGACGGCGTCTCATAAGGTAGACGGACTTTCTATTTTAAACATTATTGGACTTCCGGGGGTAATCGGAAGAAACTCAAGGGATTATCTTTAATGTTTACTTTGCTGTTAGAGCTCATGGTATAAAGTGAACGCAGGAATCCTGACATTTTGTAAGCACCTTTGCAAATTTTTTTCCCCCACCCAGTATAGATGCTGTTTGTCTAAGGTGCAACTGATCATGGAACTAACCTTATAGTTAAGGTATCATTTGTTTGTACCTTGTTGGTTCTGGTTTAAACTATAAAATATGTGATTTTAGAACTGCTAGTTGAATGCTGTATTATAGCACGTAACTTCGGTTAAAATAAATTTGGGGGAAGTAGAGCTTTTTAAGGGGGTCTGTCATTACCTAGGATTTCTCTCTAGTTAAGACCAGGTTTTAATAGTAATCACTGGATTGCGTTATTCTCCCTTTGTTTTATGCTCCTTATAGGACACGCCTGTTACCTTTGAAGAGGCTGGCAAGTTATTGAAGACTACTGGACTTGATATATTGGACTTTATCAGATTCCCCCTCTTCATTTTGTAAAAGAGTACAGAAAACTGTTAAAAATGTTTACCAAAATGGCCAGCCCACTGGTTCAACGGTAACGGTACCGCTTGCAGTGCTGGGGTTCGAGAGTGAGCCCAGGTTGCTGGAGGGAGGGCTGCTGCTACCACTGCAATACCGCCACCTGGGTGTACACAGGTGGAGGTGCAGCTGGTAGTGCCATGTGGGAGGAGCAGATGTCGGCAGGGGTCCGGACCGGTGTAACTTCTCATCGTGCTCGTCTCCATGGACCCCATTGCACGCAGACATCCTTGGGGAGGGTAATTACAAAGAAAAAGGCCCAGCTTCCTCGCCTGGTGCCGGTGCTCGGATCTGAAGCGGCCCAACACCAGGGTTGATTGGTGGGGAGGATTGAGCCTTCCCCACCCAGGGGGCCAAACTGCAGCAGGATGGGAGTAGTTCCGTCCGAGCTGCTAGTACACCCGTGTGAGGAGTGTAGAGGAAGGGGGCACCAAAAAGTATTAAAAAAAAATGTTTATCAGAGTTTTTCGATAAAGCAATTTGCTTGTCTTAAGATGTAGCTATACGCTGCATTAGCATTTCGACCATTAATTGTCTGATAACACAGAAAATGAATAAATGTAAAGTTTAAAAAAAAAAAAAGTAAAAATTTATAATATGACATTCATGTACAGAATTAATGCACTAAAAAGTCTAAAATGTAGTTGGCTGGGTGTGGTGAGCCGCATAGATATTTTTTATGCCTTGTGGTGGTGGTCAGATGCAAAGAGAGTCTGAAATGGAGGCGGTAGGGGGAGGTGCCATCAGAGGTCTTTCTACCACGACATAAGGCGCCATTTTCTACTGTACATGGTCACGTTATGATCAACACATTTCTTTTAAACAAGTGAAAAACAGTTTTTATAACATTTTTAACTCCAAAGCGAGTCAGCAGGAGTCCAAATCAGTCCTGAACACTTACTGACCCATTTGCTCTCCTCATCTTGCCCCTCAGTTATTGACAGACGTCTTCATCTCCATCAGAGTTTGATTCTTCACCATGAGCGGAGAACTGTTTCTCAGTTGTTTCCAACAATTTTGCAGCCTCTGCTGTTTCTGTGAACTGAAACACCTTCCCTCCATATGAGATCTGCAAACTCAGTATTAGAAGAATGCAGAGGCGAGCCATAATGCCATTGAAGCTGTTCCTCTGCATCTGAGTGGCATAACTCAAATCTGGGAATATGTGCACTCGAGATTCATTCCAATTCAAAGGGCTTACGTTTTTGGCACTGCAAAGATATTAGGTCCCTAGTCGAGCAATATCAGAGTTGCGAGCAGTTCTGTGGCAGCATGAGGTTTGCCGCCCCGTGGAGTGATTCTGTATGCTTTTAAAATTTCAGATTCCTTCTCCAAGTGCAAAAGATCTTTTAGCCGGTCTTTTAAGAATGTTATGGGGCTGTCTCCCCCTGTTCCCTCTGGTAGCACCAAGAGGTGTATATGAGTGGCTTGAGTGGCATTTTCTAAGGTTTCAAGCCGTCTTCTCCATAGGCCCTTTTCCTTTGTCAGTTCTGCTGCTACCTCAAGGGCCTTATCAGCTGTCTGAGCTGCACTTTTGGTGTCTTCTGTCAGGACCCTAACTTTATTATCCAGCTGTTTAAACTGTGAAGAGAAATCTTCAGTTTTCCAATCCATACTCTGGATTGCACAGACTAAGCAGCATTAGAAGGCTGGGCTGAATCTGTCTTTTTTTGCCTCGGTTGGCTGGTTTTTGCTGCTGTCTGGTGTCAACGCCTTAGGGTAGGCACCCTTGGTGTGAGCTCCCGACTTATTGCCACACACCATTTTTTACAATTTCTGCTCAAAAGTCTGCCAACTTTTATATTTTTCGATAGTAGATGGAGAGATGTGTTAAATACTCACATACTAAAATGCCAGCAGAATAGGCCTTATGGTCTTTCGTGTCTGTTCGTTTGGTCAGCCCCTACCCTGGGAGCTGACCTTGCTGCCCCCCTCGCCTTTTCTGGCTTCTCCCTTCCCAGTTCCGGATATTCTCGCTGCACTGGATTTTTGCTTCCAGAACCCGTCCCACCCCCTCTTGAACCCCTCCACCAGCCCCCTGGGCAGCGCATTCCATGGCTCCACCACCCTCTCAGTGAAGTAGCACCTCCTCCTTTCTCCCCTGAATCTTCCCCTCCAGCTTCCACCCATGCCGTCTAGTTGCCACCTCCTCCTTCCTTGAAGCACCCTGACTGCTCCCCCATTTACCCCTTCATGTACCTGAAGACCTCTATCATGTCCCCCCGGTCCCTTCTCTCTTCCAATGTGTACATATTTAGCTCTTCGAGCCTCTCCCCATAGGTCCTGTCCCCCAAGCCCCAAATCATTTTGGTTGCCCTCCTCTGGACCCTCTCCAGGAGTTTAATGTCCCTCTTTAAGTGTGGCCTCCAAAACTGCACGCAGTACTCGAGGTGTGTCCTCACCAAGCAGTTATACAGAGGGAGTATCACTTCCTTTCTTCTGGAGGTGATCCCCCTAGCGATGCATCCCAGCATCCTGTTGGCCTTGGCTGCTGCCCTCCTACAAGTCTTAGAGTTGTTCATCTTTATATCTACCACCACCCCAGGTCCCTCTCAGCCATCGAGACTTGTAGCATTCCCCCAGTGCTACAGGATTTTGAGTCACCATGCATAAAGCAATTTTCAACAGTTTTCTGCTGTATACTGTGGAGCCATGCTAGAATGCTGTTCAAAGCTTGGCTGTTGGCTATGCCCCCTTCTCAGGTTTAGCTAGTTTAGTGGTCACTGCTACTCTAGCTACAGAAATAAATAACCTTAGAGGGCAGAGTGGAGCATGACCATGCAGCAGATGTTTGAATTTAATTTTGAGGTTCCAGAATTAACAGAAAATTCTACTCTTCAGGGCAGCTCAGTCCAGCTGACTGATTGCAGTGGTTAAGCATACTGAGGGGAGCCCCTGGAAAAAACATTTTTTACGGTGAGTATATTTTTCTTTCCTCCCTCAACCTGTCAAAGTCCTTCCCTGATGGGCTTGATCCTAAACTTCTCCACCTCTGTGCTCCTGCAGTTTCATTTCCACTTACCTACTTAACCTTTCATCTCCTTCTGCTCCGTTTCTCAGTCGTCCTGGAAGATTGCCAGAGTTCTCCCACTTCACAAAGGGGGTGACCCTTCCTCCCCTGGCAACTTCTGTCCTATCCCCTTTCTCCCTCCCTTCCTTGGTGAGGTACAACAGAGCTAGTCTACTCTGGACTTCTAGTGTACTTGTAATCCTCCTGTCCCCGCCCCCCAACCTGGCTCTGCTCTTTCCTCCCTGCTATGTGCCACAGACTTCATCTGCTCTGGGTTGGATTAGGGGAATATCACTGCTGCCATTTTCATCGAGCTGGCCAAAGCCTTTGACTCTGTTTCTTCCCTGTTCCTCCAGGACAAGCTGAGCTCTGCTGGATTCTCTGCTCTTGCTGTTGACTGGTTCCATTCCTACGTAATGGGGCATCAGCAGTTGTTCTAGGTTGGTGGCATCTTATCACTACCCCTTACCATCCAGGCTGAGGTTCCACAGGGCTCCCCATCTTGGGCCCCATCTTGTTAATTTTTCTGAACAACCTCCCCTCCACCTGTCAGCTTTCATATACACATGTATGCAAATGAGTTATCTTCTCCGATCCCTCTACAGCATCTGTGGTAGACGTACGCCAGTGGGATTTCCATGTTGTCCTGCGCTGGTTCCACTCCAGCCATCTCTAGGTCAACACCAAAAAATGGTATCTGTGACCTTTGGTACCAACCATAAACTGTCCAGACTCTCGAGCACTCTTGAAACAGTGCAGTCCTTAAAGTACCTCAGCAGACGGCTTCATAAGATTCTTGACTTTTCCACCCACATTGATGTCATCCATGCAAAATGTCATCCTAAGGTGGGTGCCCTGGGTCACAGTAAAGACTGCCTACCCCTGCTGATTTGGGGTGGGCCGTCGACAGAATGGTGCTCCCAGTTTACAATTATGCAGACGTGGTCTTGGGTACCACCCCCTACACTTCCCTAGCCAGACTAGACATCTTCTGTAGTGCCTTTTGTCATACTGCTGCAAACTCCCCTCCTCGTATGCATCACTGCACCTTCCTCCTTATCCATCCTGTCTTTGCCCTCACTTCACCAGTCATACATCACCTCTGCTTCCAAATACTGGTTTGGTTCCTTTTCCTCCTACCTCTTCTCATTCCTCGCTCCAGTCCCCCAGCTCTATGCTCCCTCCACTTCAGGGACTAGCAAACCTCCATTCCTCTGTCCTATTCCCCTGCTAGGCAGTCTGCCTTCATCTGTCACCTCCCAACAGTCTTGAACCTGCTGCCTTCTTCCCTTCGTTATACCACTTCCCCTGTCCCTTTTCAGGCACCAGCTCAAACTCTTCCCCCACCTGCAGATGTTTCCAATAGTAGGCCCTCTCTGGTGATGTAAGTAGCACCGGGGATTTACTTCTCCCGGACCTGACAAGTCTCTAGTGTACTGCAGCACTTGCTTTGTTCCTACACTGGGGCATTTTTCAGCATTCTTTTGTTTTGTGTAGTGGTGACTTACTGTCTGGACTGTAGCACTTTTTCTGCACCTGTGTTTTGTGCCTGCAAAGTGTTTGTTTTATTTGTACTGTGTTTGCACTTTACTCTGCACAATGGAACATGCTGTGTGTTGTTCACTGTATCTCTCTGAATTTCTACCACCAGGTCACACCTGGAAACGAGTCTGTGCTCAGTGTATTTTTCCTGGCAACCAGCTTTAAAATCAATCATCTGACAACAGCAAAAAAAACCAACACAATGAATGTGTACCACTAGGGTGCATAGTATGCATTTGTAAGGAGAAATGTTCAGGGGAACAGGTGAAAAAACTGCTTCTCACAGGGAGTACTGCCAAGTACTGTAGTAAGCTCAGAAAAGGAATCATTTAAGGAATGACTGGCTGTATATTTACGCAAGGCATAAATGAACATATGCTACTTCTGAAGTGTGTGTTATGTGTGTGTGTCTTCTTCAGTTCAGCCATTCTTATGTTTTTTTGTCAGTTTAGTTTTTCCTCATAGGAGAAAGACCTACCCATAAAATGCAGGAATGGTTTGGTTTTCAATATGCTGCAAAGTTGTGGGGATGGCATTGCCAGAACAGTAATGTTTACTGAGCTGGTGGATAACTGTCATAATAGGATTGCATTAAAGGTGAGAGGAAAGCCGTTTTACTGAAAATGAGACCAGGACACTATAGTTCAAGAAAGCAGACTTTTTTTTAGAAGTTGAAAAAGATGGTTATTGGTAGTTTGAGGATTGGGAAACTGAGTGGTGAGCACTGAGTGAGAATGCTAATGCCATGTGAAAGAATCTGAAGTAAAATATAATGGAGGCAGTGACTATATGTGTTCATGTGCAGCACGGACAAGAGGGCTAGGTGGATCCTCCACGGTTGTCCAGAGAACTTTTGGGGACGAATCAGTAAAACAAAGGGCATATAAGTGGAAGGATTTTATTGAGTAAGTGGAGCATATGACATTACAGAAGGAATGCAGGGTGAAGATTGCACGAGCTACAGCTGGTCTGGAGGGGAGGATAGGATAGGGTAGTGGATCCGTGGTAATACTATGTAGAATAACGCATGGGGTGGCGTATGTAACAAGAATTTTGTACACACACAAGGTGTGTGATGCTACATGAAACTAGAGGCCTTAATGCAAGCATCACACACCAAGGTTGTGTATAAAACTTGAGTTAACTACCACCACATGTCTTATTTGATAGAATTGCTGGCCCTAAAATCTGTAGTGTGGGTGATGCTCACCTCAACACAACACCCCTTCCCCCCATCAGTAGTTAAGCACATGCCTGTGGGGTCATTTAGACTGGTTTCTCTCTCCTCTGTTGCTGGTAGCTGCTTTTTTGTCCATTCCTTTGTTTCTGCTCATTACACCCTCTCTTCATGCTTGTCACTCCATCGAGTTTCGTATTTTAACTGCTTGCCGACAGCTTGCTCTGAGTCCCTCCCACTTTCCTCTTCAGATCTTCTCCTTTACTGCTGCCGCTGTCTTACTCACTGTTGTGAGTTCTCTCTCGTCTCCTGCCTCACTTTTGCTCCTGCTGGGACCATCCCATCTCCGCACTCTCATCACTGGCTTCTGGGTTTCATTGGAGAGCATCTCTGGCTGTGAAGAGGGAGGGAGAATAAACTGCAGTCTCAAGACATCAAAGCTCACAGATTTCAGCACATGCTTCCCGCTAAAACCAGTTGGTTATAATGGGGAAATAAAAACTTTTTCTTTATGGAAAAAAGTCTTGGCAAGTTACTAAAAATCTTTTTTCAAAACATGGGGAAAAAAGGTGAGTAAGGTATAAAGTGTGGCCACTAAGTGTACAGGGAGGTGTAACTACTGAATGAGGGTGGGAGAATAGCAGAGGTACTGAAGAACTGCTTTGTAAGTATTTAGTGAGGAAGTCAGTTGGCAGGGCAGATAGGGGCGTATAAGTTATTGGGAGGGTTTTAGCCCGGACAGGACCTGTTCTGTTTGGAGGCACTGGTGGTTGAACGTCTGACAGTAACATGCTCTCTCTATTGTGCCTTACCTCTTAAGTAATTGAATGGAGGGTATCACAACCCCAATGTACCCAGTGTTATGTGATTTGGAACAATTAGTGTCACTGTTTGCAGTGGTTGGGTCATTATTGTGGCTTAAGTTCAAGTGAAGACGTTTCACTTATTCTAAAACTTGTGAAAACCCCCTACCGAAGTCCTGAAAAGGATTTTTAAATATTTTGAAGTCTGAACTATACAATTTGTGCTTCGGAACTGACTCGGTATATTGAAAACTTTGCACCCCTGTCATTCATAATCTCAAGAAAGGGAGTACAAAGATACTCGGCAGATTTCTGAACTGCCCCCAACCTGGAGTGGTACAGTCAAAATGTGCCTGTTACGTAGAGTGCTTTGATCTGTGTGTTTTGTAATCCTGGTGTGTCCTTCCCTCTGTTTGCTATTAGTTTTTCTAAATTTGCCTAGTAGTTTTATGTTCAGATTTTGTATTGCTCTTTTTCCTACAATGCCTCCTATCTCATGTGACAGTGATGCATCCAGTACCATTGATTCAGGGAGTGAAAGCTTCTGCATCAGCAGTCTGCTGTAAGGAGCCTGACATTCTTGCCTCAAATCACTCTATGTAATTCAGTCTTTTTGTTTTGTAGGTATATGTCTGGGTCTAGCTAGCAGGAGTAAATGCTTTTGCTTCTGTAGCTTTTTGTTTCATCAGACTACACACAGCCATAAAAAGCACACACATCGCCTCAGGTCATTAGTGCTATAGTTCGTGAAAACTCGAGTAGTTTCCTTTGCAGAACAGCCCACTCAGTTATCCCCCAAGTGTGTGCTAAACTGTAAATGCAGCCTTTAGTGGATAGGGAAAGATACTTTAAAATCATAGCTCTACTGCTATAAAATTCACTCTAAACCAGTACTTGCTGAATCAGTGGCCTTTGACGCATCGTAGTCACATAGGACAAGAGGCACTATAGGAAAAGGAAGAGCAATAAAAAAAATTCCAACATGAAGATTAGCAGGGGCCATAAAACTAGTAGGCAAATTAAAAAAAAAAAAACAAAAAAAAAACACTCCAAATAGCAAAGAAAGGGAAGGACACACTAGGACTACACATAAAAGTAAAAACACTCAGCACAACATATGTTTTTGAAAATTTTGACTGTAGTACTCCTTTAAGAACTAGGGTGTCAAACTTGTCCTCATTTTGCCTGTGCTAACTCATGCTTTGTGGCGGTCCCATATAAATGGTCAGATGCACATCCAGCCCTAGCTGGAACTCAAAATGTTTAGTCAATGGGAAATTTTCCCCCTAGCCGGGAGGTTAGAGAATGCTTCTGAATATTTTGCTTGCTTTCCTGTGGACCAGAACTAGATGGTAGTATTGGTTTTGACTGTTGTTCTGTCTTTCACTGCTGGATAGTACTGCTTTGCACAGAATCCATTTTATGCAGTTAAAAGGAGACCAGAGTGTCTCTTATGAGCATCTCCTCACACGTTCTTTGTGTGAGAGAGAGAGAGAGAGAGCAGAGTGGTTCTGGTGCTCTAAGGACACAAGAAGGGACACTTTTTCAGGTTCTGTGTATCATAAATAATTTTTAATCTCATGCAGCACTGTTCAGGTGACGGATATGAAAGAAGAGAGAGACAGTTTTGTTCAGCTGGATTAGGGGAGATATTTTTATAATTATAGGATGAGAAGGCTGTTGACAAATCTGAGTGCTTCATTTAACCTGTCATGTTTATATGTTCCACAGAGTCGCATGTTGTGGTATAAGAAAGGTTTTTGCATCCTTCAGGTGACGGAACAGCTTCGCTTCGCTTTTCTGTCACACTAGGAAGGCATGTGAATGCAACAAGTGGCTTTGTGGGACATACTGGCATACACCAGTCATCTGTTTCATGCTTAGGCAGACCCCCTTAGTTTACCTCTCAAAGGGACAACCGTTTTCTTTCCATTATTTCAATTTAATTCATGCTGATTTTGTTCTGTTACAGTTGGTGTTGTTCGCTGTCCACTGTGCAATCAAGAATGTGCGGAAAGGGACATAATGGACAACTTTTTTGTGAAGGACACTGCAGAAGTTCCCAGCAGCACTGTAGAAAAGTCAAGTCAAGTGAGTGGTCCAAAACCTTGTTTACTATTTTTTTCATAGATAAAAATCTGCATTGCCTCACAAAACGGCTGACAATAACCATAAGAAGCAAACATCTTTCTGTAAACGGGTGGTTCTTTTAGTCTTTATGATGGCTTGTTACAAATGTATCACAAAGGAATATTTTTTATATAATTTTGTTTATAAAATATTCACGGTTTTGGCAACGTGATCAATATGTTAAGTGTAAGCAAGAGTGTAGACATACTGGATGCTTACTACATATTAAGAGCTGCCCACCTCACAGGAAATATCTCAGGTTCCTTTTCCAGGGGTATCACTGTCAGTTCAGGGTGTTGCCCTTTAGCTTATCTGTACCATGGGTCTTTACCAAATGCTTAGCAGTAGTGACAATAGCCCTCCAGAGAGGACTGTACATGTTTCCCCTACCTGAATGACTTGCTACTCAGTCGGTTCCGGATACAGCCCAAACCTTAGCCTTTCTTCCCCAGGATGGGGCCGAACATCTGCACAGGCCCAGGCGGTATACAACAGGTATGTCACAGCCAGGACATTACTGAGACTATTAGGCCTGGTGTCAGCAACCATTGTTATGGTACCACTGGCCAGACTGCATATGAGGATCCTCCGATGGCCCTTAAAGGTTCAGTGGTATCAACACACAGATGACTTGGAACAGAAGGCTCTAGTAACCTTCCCTGTCCGGAATGTACTGATGTGATGGATAGAACTCTGCCATTTGTTGAAAAGGGTTCCTTTCCCGATTCCCTTCCCTCATCAGATTCTCACTACAGATGCCTTGGGGATGGACTTGGGGGCACATTTAAGGTCCCATCAGACACTGGAAACATTGACCGGAGTATAGAGTAACTGCCACATAAACATCCTAGAAATGAGGGCTGTTCTGTATGGCCTACAAGTCTTCCAGATAGCATTGGCGTGATGCATTATATCAACAAGCAGGGGGGATCTCGCTCCTACCCTCTATGCAGGGAAGTGATGGGGGTTTGGTATTGGGCTCTAGAACATAGTCTGTAACTGTCGGCAGTTCATGTTCTAGGTATCCAAAATGTCTTGGCAGACAGGCTAAGCAGGTCAGAGTCCAGAATGAACAAATAGGAGCTGCTGACCTTGGTTACAGATTACCTGTTTGGCAGGTGGAGTCATGCAGAGTTGAACCTTTTTGCATCCTCATACAATGCAAAACACACTTCTTCTCGCTTGTTCCAGGGCCTAGAGTTTTCTGATGAGACACATTGTCCCTCTGTTGCAAGGGGAGGTTTCTCTACGCCTTTCCTCCCTTTTCTCTAATCCAGAGGGTGCTAAGCAAGCTCCAAATGGAGGGAGCAACATTGATAACCTCATCGCTTCTCTTTGACCTCGTCAGATCTGGTTACCTTTACTACAACAGTTGGCGGTGGAACCACCAGCGCCTCTGCCCCTGTGCAGGGGTCTGTTCCAGAACAGTGAACCCTGGTTCATCCGGACCTGAAGTCATTCCTTCTCCATGCATGGCTCATGAAGACATAGCCATTGCTAGATTTGAGGATGGGGAGGGTGTCTCAAAAAGTGGCTGATGTTCTGGTGGCTGCCAGAAAACCTTCCACCAGGAGGGCCATTTATTCTGTGACGTGGAAGTGGTTTGCTTTGTGGGCCACTTCTCAACTGGATCCCTTCACCTATCTGGTAAATCAGGTTCTAGAGTATTTGCTGTCCTTGTCGGATGCAGGTTTGCAGTACTCTTCTATCAAAGTGCACTTGGTGGCTGTTTCCGCCTGCCTTGAACCTGTTGAGGGCCGTACAGTTGCTCAGTTGGAGGTGGCCTGTATATTTTTGAGAGGCATGCTGCACTTGAATCCTCTTGCCCACAATCCTGTCCCAGCTTGGGATCTAAATTTTGTGTTAGAAAAGCTTACTTTGGCTCCTTTTGAGCCAGCCATGACCTGTGGCCTATGCTTTCTGTTTTGGAAAGCATTGTTTTTAGTTACTGTTACATCTGCTCGAAGGATTTCAGAACTTCAGGCTCTTAATGTGTGAACTTCCTTATTTGACTTTTCACAAAGACTGGTGTCTGTACGTACTAATCCCAAGTTTCTTCATAAGCATGTGTCTGAGTTTACTTTAAATCAAACCATCCACATGCCAGTTTATTTTCCTGAGCATACCAATCCAGGTGAAGCATTTTTCCACACTTTAGATGTATGGGTACTGTATACAGTGCACGAAGGACTGCAGGAAGTCCTCACAGCTTTTTGTCTTCTTGCCCCTGGGAAAGAGGGTGCACCTGTTTCCAAACAATGTCTGTCCAAATGGTTGGTCAGTTATATTACTTTTTGTTACAGTAAGTATGGTGAGGAACTTCCTGGTGTCATTCATGGTCATTCCACCAGAGGCATGGCCACTTCTATTGCCTGTTTAAAAAATGTGTCTCCTGCAGAAATCTGTGCAGCTGGAGTCACATGATGTGCTTGGTGTGAGAGGGAGCTTTCTTCATAGCTCCGTGAACTGCGCTATTTAATGAGGCAAACACCTTTAAACCTTACTAGTTTTTATCTTATCTACGGACATATCACTTGAGGGTCATTTATGGATTACTTGGGTCCTTTGAGTGACCAGGAACTGCAGCAATGGACATGACATTGGTCCCGCCAGTGATGCCCTGCTCACGGGCTGCTAAAAGACAGAAGCAGCAAGGCTTGCCTCTCGATTCACCTCTGGAGCCCAGTGACTGGGAAGACACCCAGTAAACTAGATCGGTTTTCAGCGAGTTCGCCTCTGTCAAAATAATGTTGCTGGAGTTAACAACTTTAGAACCCTGAAGCCAGCGTTGGAAATACTGACCTGAGAGTGGGCGTTGCTGAAATGTGCATTAGCTCGTAGATTGTCAAGAGCGGGAATTGACCAGAGTTTCGCAGCTAAACAAAAATTAGCCAAGTTAGAGGATCGTTTCGAAGACCAAGAGGGGAGGACTAGAAGGAACAACCTTGTATTGGTGGGAATCCTGGGGAAGGCAACAGGGGTGAAGGAATATGCTTGCCTTCGTGCAAAAGCTCCTGTAGGCGGTGGCGAGGCTGCCCGAGATGGGGACCACCTGTACTATTGAACGGGCTCACCTATCCCTGAGCCTGCTGCCTCCACTTGATAGCTGTGGGTTTAACTCCCATCTTATGGTGCCTAAACTACCAATGCCTAAACTACCAAAAGAAGCTTTATATACAAAATGAAGCGTGCAAGCAAGGCATCTTAATGTGGAATGGAAATCGCTTCCACATATTTAGTGACGTTACTCCAGCTGTTCGCAAAAAAGTTACTCTCCCACAGAAACATTAAACAGGTTCTGCATGGAGCCCAGATAGGATTTCGTATGCTGCAGCCCACCAGATTGATTGTGACCACTGCACAGGGTACACATGAATTTCCCCATGCCGATGCGGCTAACAAGGAGCTCCCGAAATTGCCGCTTGAAATCCTCAAACCACCACCCACTCGCTAAGCTACTTTGCTTGTATAATTTACTTCTTTCTCCTTAAGTAATTATACCCTCCCTACACACTAGTCAAACTGTGGAATGAATGGAATGTGGTATATGTAACAACTGGTCATGTGACTTCTCTGGTCACAGGATCTCCCCCCCCCCCCCAATCCGATATTGGCTGTTTTTCTACTGTGGGCTTATTAACATGGTCACTTGTGCTAGTCTTGAACTTTCTCATAACACACTGTATGTGGCTCTCAATATGGCAGACTGTTTACATGCCTTCGAGGGGAGGGGGGCGCAAGATCCTTGGTGAGGGATTTAAGTGTTTCATTGGCAAACATTTAAACGCGCCAAGGGGAGTGGTGGAATTAAGCAAGAATCAACTGCCCCCCCCGGTTAAGGTAGACAGATACCAGAGCCAAGAAAGGAACATTTTAAACTAGCAAAGGGGGACGGTGGAATTAAGCCGGGAAAAACCAACTGCCCCCCCCACAGAGAAATGTAGACAAACAGGCTGATACTACAGTCATAGAAGCAACAAAAGGAAACACAAAGGGAGGTAATAGTAGTGGAAGCATGGAGTGAAGGCATAGGGATCGGGATTGGGGGGGACTGGTACAGGTGGGGGCATCAAAACATGGAAAGCCATTTGTACAAATGCACGGAGCCTGGGAAACAAGTTCCCAGACCTAGCGGCCTTGATGGTGGAGGAAGACAATAGACATTGTCGTAGTCACTGAAACATGGTACACAGGAAACCATGGCTGGGATGTTACCATACCAGGGTACACATTCTTCAGGACAGACAGGGAGAAAAAAGGGGGGGGGAGGGGTGACTATGCACATCAGAGAAGGGATCAAGACAATGGAGTTAGGGGGAAGACAGGAAGGGGAAGAGGCACTATGGGTCACATTAGAGACGGGAAATGGCACCACCATCCACATTGGAGTTGTCTACAGACCTCCAGCACAGGTGGAAGAAATAGGGTATTAGTGGAAACGATGCACAAAATGGCAGAGAAAGGGGAGGTGTTGCTGGTGGGGGACCTAAACATGCCAGATGTTAACTGGCACACACATGCAGCAGCTACTGCCAGGAGCAGAGACATCTTGGATGCTCTGGCAGGAACGTGCCTCAGACAGTTGAAGGAGCTCACACAGGATGGAGCAGTACTAGACCTGGTTCTCACAAATGGTGACAGAATAACTGATATATCAGTGGGCAGCATCTAGGGTCCAGTGATCACCATACAGTGTGGTTTAAGGTGAAGACAGTAGTAGAGTCAAGCCAATCAAAAGTAAGGGTTCTGTACTTCAAGAGGGAAGACTTTGCAAAAATGGGGGCGGGGGGACACCTCCGGAGAATCCTGGGGGGGGGGCGGAGGAACAATGGGAGAAACTTAAAGGAGCCATAGTAGAGACAAAAGGCCTCTGTGTAAAGGTGTTTTTTAAAAAAAAAAAAAAAAAGGGGCAAAAAGAAAGAAAAAAACACTATGGTTTTTCAAAAGAAGGGTTTGGGGGGGGGGAGACAGGCATTCAGAAAGTACAAGGGAACACAGAGGGAGGGAGGGAGATGGGGAAATGTACCAGGCAAAGTAGGAGGAGGTGGGGAAGGCGGTCAGGTGTGCAAAGGCACAAACTGAAGAAAGGATGGCAAAAATCAGTAAAAGAAGGTGACAAAACCTTCAGGTATATCAGGGAAAGGAAAATGACAGAGTGATTGTGAGGTTGAATTGGGTGGGGGGGTGTGTGCAAAGGGGACCTATGAAAAAAACAGAAATTCTAAGTGAATGCTTGTGCTCATTATTTACAAAGGAAGGGGAAAGGGAGGACCCAAAATTAGGGGGTAGAAACACGGTGGGGGGTGGGGTGGACACCAGTCCATTCACGGAGAAGAGTCCTAAAGGAACACTCAAAACTAAAAAATGAACAAGGCAGTGGGATCGGATGGGATGCATCCCAGAATACTGACAGATCTCTGGGGAGTACTCGGGGCACCACTGACAGCCCTGTTTAACAAATCACTAGAGGAGGGAGTGGTACCACAGGACTGGAGGAGGGCAAATGTGGTACCACTACATAATAGTGGGAGCAAGGTGGAGGTGGGAAATTACAGACGGGTTAGCTTGACCTCGGTGGTGGGGAAAATCATGGAATCCATGTTAAAGGAAAGGATTGTGGAATAGCTGGATGCTAGTGGGGCAGAAGACCAGAGGCAACATGGATTCACAGCAGGGCGATCTTGTCAAATAAATCTGATAGATTTTTGACTGGGTAACCAGGGTGGTGTATCAGGGGAGGGGCGGTGGACATAGCCTGCCTAGATTTTAGCAAGGCATTTGACACTGTCCCACACAGTAGGCTAGTAAACAAGTTGCGCAGTCTGGGAGTAGGTCCCAAAGTAGTACACTGGGTCCGAAATTGGATGAGCAACAGGACACAGGGTGGTGGTGGTGGTGGTAAATGGGAGTTCAATCCCAGGAGAGGGGGGTGACAAGTGAGGTGCCACAGGGCTCAATTCTGGGGCTGATCCTCTTCAGTGTCTTCATTAGTGACATTACGGAGGGGCTGGAAGTGAAGGTAAGCCTCTTTGTGGATGACACCAAGATCTGCAATAGGGTAGACACTGCAGATGGAATGGAAAAAATTAGAAGACACCTAGGCAAATTGGAGGAGTGGTCAAGAATGTGGCAGCTCAAATTCAGTACAAAAATGTGCAAAGTCATGTACTTGGGTCGCAGGAATCCTGGAGTGGAATACAATAAAACTGAAAGGGGACCTGGGGTCAAACATAACGGACGACCTGAAGGTGGCCAAGCAGTCTGAAAAAAGGAGTGCATTCCCAATGCCACACTCATCCTATACAGAGTTTGTCATTTATACCAGTGGGGGGACTTGCCAAATTCCGACAGTTTAGGAAATTTCTTTAACCATAAAACATTGGAAAATAACTAACCCCCATCCCCTTCTTTTTCATGTTTTTCCCCTGCATGACAACAGAACAAATTACATTAAATACCCAGGGCAGGAAGGGTTACTGGTACGGTGTCCCAAGTAAGTTAAGTACTACTTGTTGCCTGATCAGCCCAAATGAAAGAGAGAGAGAGAGAGATGTTCTTTATCTTGTTTGAAGTACTGTGTGGGTCAGTCAAGAACATGGTCTTCCCTGCTGCAATGATTTTTAAGTTTTGCTGGCATAAGCAGTGTGTATTTTTTCTGCCTAAGTTTATTCTTGGCATCTATGAATTCCCTTCGTCGGGCATACAGCTCAGGGCTGATGCTGATGCTGCAGGACATGATCCCGATGTAGGATTGTGCCTTCCTTCCTTGCTTTTTTCATAATCAGTTCTTTGACGCTGTAGTCATGGAATTTCATGAGAAGGAATCTGAGAGGCTCACCCAGACCTGGTTTGCTACAAAGTGCTGTATGGGCATGATTGATCTTAACATTCACCTGGAAGCCCTCTGTGGCTAGTGATTCTTGAAGTGACTGAAGAATTTCTTGGGCTGGTTCCCCCTCTATACCCTCTGGCAGATCACAGCTTTAATGTTTTTGCGCTGACTGGTTCTCCAGACGATCTATTTTCTGTTGGAGGATCTGGATAGTCTTCTCATGTTTAATTACCAGCAGTTCCTCTGCTTCCAGGGGTTGCAGCAATTTCACCAGCTCGCTACTGCCTGTCCAGCTATCACCGCTGCCAGCATAGCAAGATCAGAGACCCTCTGACAAGGGTGCTCTGCTTCCAGGGGTTGCAGCAATCTCACCAGCTCACTGCTGCCCCCCTCACCCTGTCCAGCGATCACCGCTGCCAGCATAGCAAGATAAAGACCCTCTGACAAGGATGCTCTGCTTCCAGGGGTTGCAGCAATTTCACCAGTTCGCTGCTGCCTGCCTCACCCTGTTCAACTATCGCCGCTGCCAGCATAGCAAAGTACAGTCTTCCTACAAGCGTCTGAGATTTGAGTTTGGCACTTGCAAGCTTTCTCCAGGATTGGCTGTTTTCTGTCTGTTTTATCCCAGACTAGCTCCTGATGCTGCAGCCAGACTACATCTTCCAGCGCTATCTTTTGCTTGAGCCATTTTCTCTGTCAATGTACATATGTGTTCTAAACTGCTTAGCTGATTGTACTCTGCTTAGATAATTTTACTGTTGTGCTTAGTTGGTTACTGTGCCTAATTAATAATCTGCGCTCCCGGCTTACAAATTCCTCCTGTTCTTAAATCAGTTGATCACCAATTTCTCTGCCTTTATGAACAATGCATCCCCTACTCTCCTCTCTTCCCTTTGTTCTGCTCCTGTCCCCCTCTTTACCACCTCCACTTGCTCACTATTCATCTATTCCTAACTACTCTCCCAACCCAATCAGTTACTATCTCCAATCCCATACTCACATCCATGCTATCGTGCCCCCCCATTTGAAATATGGTCTCTCTACCACTATTCCTCATGCAGCTTTGATAACTGTGTCCATTTTCACTGCGGTTCTTAACCTTCTTCTTCCTCACTCATCCACTCCCTTCTCCTCACATCTCCCAGCCTCCTCGCCAGCCCCGTCTAACTTCCCTAAGCTCCACTTGCTCATACTTGCTATCTGCCGGTGATATTCACCCTAACCGAGGCCTTATTGACCCTAGCTCCTCTGGTGCTTCCTTCTCTACTAGCTCCCCCCGCTCTCTTCTCTCAGCCCTCCCAAAGGGCTTAAAGATCCTATATGTAAACACCTGCAGCTTATTGCAAAAAATAGACCCAGATTCAGACGATGGTGTGCACTCTAAAACCAGACATTCTAACCATCTCAGAAACTTGGCTAAACCAAGATTACTATCCCTGACCACTGTCTCCATTCCTGGCTACTCATTGCTAAAGCAAGATCATGCTGGCAGGGGTGGCAGTGTGGCCATTTATGTCCTAGTCTCCATCCAATATTCTATCATCTACTCATCCTTAAATCCTGAAACCCATGAGGCCCTAGCTATCCATGTGATCCTCCCCTTCACTCTCCCAGTCTAAGTAGCCGGCATTTACTGCCGCCCAAATGTCCATCCTTCGGTCGCGCTAGACCTCCTAACCTCCTTCACTTCCCTTGCTCGCTGTGGGGAATTAATCATCTTAGGTGACTTCAGTATAAATTGGTTGTCACCCAAAATTAAAAATGAAATCTGAGCCCTAAAGCTCTCCAACTAATCGCCGAACCCACCTGCCCAAACCACAAGACAAAACACTACTACCTACTCGACTGGGCCCTTGCCTCCCACCCACACTGCATCATCTGCTTTGGTGTCCTCCCCGATGCTCTGTGACCATAACCCAGTATTCATAATTAGGAAAGTCCACATAACTAAATCACTACAAAAACCTATACAACTACACTCTTTCAAGTCTCTTGACCTTGAACCTCTCCTGATAAACCTTGCCACTTCTGACTGGTCTCTACTAACCTCCTTCCCCTTGGTTGATAAGGCCCTTGCCTACTTCAAAGAAATCTTTCTTGTAAAATGGAATGTCTTTGCCCCACTCAAACAAACAAGAGTCAGAGGTAACCACTTACCTTGGATAACCCCTGAACTTCTGGCCTCCCTCAGCCTGATAGCGTCATAAAGCTACCCCCAGCATCCTGGAGACCTCGCAAACTACTGCGTGCTCTGAAACACGTGCACTAGGGCTACAAAGTTAGCCAAGTCTGAAATTTCAAATCTGCCTTCATCACCAACAAAAATTACCCTTCAAAGTTCTGGAAGGTGGTCCATGCCCTGTTTACCCCCTCATCTCGCCCCCCTGTACTTAAAATAAATAGCTCGCTAGTGTCCGACCCACCAGCTGTAGCTGCAGAATTTAACTCGTATTATACCTCCTGCTCCACTGAGCTACTGAAATCCCTTTCCCCTCCTACCCATCACCCTTCCCACCCTCTACCGGAGTGCCCCCTCCATCAACCTCCCATCTCCCCTTCTGTTTTGCTACTGTAACCCCAAATGATGCCTTAAGTACTCTCTTCACCATCAACCACTCTAAAGGTGCCTCCCCTAATGGCCTCGATCCAAAACTCCTCTCCCTTTCCACTTACTCTTTCTCTACAGCCTCTGTCCCCTCTTCATGGAAACATGCAGAGGTCCTTCCTTTACCCAAAGGGGGTGACCCCCTCATCCCCTGGTAATTATCGCCCCATTTCTCTTCTCCCTACTCATGCCAAGCTTCAAGAACACATTGTCCTCTCCCAACTCACCTCTTTTCTGTCTGACGCCTCCTTTTTCACCCCTTTCCAGTCTGGTTTCAGGAAAAACCACTCGACCACCTCTCCTACGGCTCGCAGAGTCCTTCCTGACCAGGATGGACAATGGCCAAATTACCTCTGCCATTTTTGTCGATCTGGCTAAGGCCTTCGACACTGTCTCTCACTCCCTTCTCCTTGACTTACTTCCGGCAGCTGGCCTATCTCCCTTCATCCACAAACTGGTTCATGGCCTAACTTATTGGCAGAACCCAGTCGGTTAAGATCTTGGATGCCACTTCCCCATACCTCCCTATTAGCACTGGCGTCCCCCAGGGCTCTGTGTTAGGGTCTGTCCTATTCTCTATCTTCTTAAACGACCTTCCCTCTGTTTGCGCGCCCTATTTGCTGCACAACTGGCTGCTGTCCTGCTGAGGTTTCAACAAACTTACAGCAAGTCTTTGACAAGGTTCAGCTCTGGTTTGCTAACCATCAACTTTTCCCCAATGCCAAGAAAACTGTCTCCATGACCTTTAGCACTAGGCAGAGACTCTCAGGTTTCCCTTCCTACCCACTTTCCACACCCTTGATGGGACTTTACTTGAGGACACATCCTCCTTCAGATAGTTACGTGTTTGGATGGACCAACACCTAAACTTCTCTGGACATAGTGATGCCATCCAGAAAAATCTGCTCTCCAAGCTTGGTGCCCTGTTCAGGAACTGTAGATCTTACTTCAAGAGGGCTCTTGCAGTAGGTATTCATAAGTAAGACTATGTTGCTAGGCTCTAGGACCCCATGGAAAAATCTCTGGCTAGTAGTCTCTGGCAGGGGACCGCCCCCACATCAGGTGATCAGCGTCTGCAGATGTCAGTATAAAGGGGTGGTCCCCATGTCCGCCCTCCAGTTCTTTCCTGCCGTTGGCTTGCGATAGTACCTCGTGGAAGAACAGCGCTCGCTTATCTCGCCATTTTGGATAAGTTTAAGTCTCTTAGATGTTTTCTACATTATTCTGATTATTGTGCATTACTACCTCACTGTGCATGTTGTCCCCGACGCCATCGGAATCTCATAAAAACAAGTGCGATTCGTGTGGATCCCAGCTCCCTCATAAGGATGGCCATTTCCTCTGCATCTTCTGTCTGGGCCCAGACCACCGCGTGAAGGAGTGTGAGGACTGCCGAAAATTCAATCCTGCTACCCAGAAACGAAGACAGCAGTCCCTGGAGGCCCATTTACTCCAAAAGAAAATGGCATCCATGGAAAAGGAACTGAAGAAATTGAGGCAGGCATCTACTTCTCCAGAGGGCCATCGTAAGAAAAAGAGGGACAAGGAGAAACACCGGGACACGCCATCCACAGTAGCCGCGACTTCGGCTGGAGTTGCGGCCCTCCAGGTAACTTCCCATCCAGGGCATCATCCTTCGGCTGCCTTAGTAGTTTCTAAGCTGGTGTCGACCCCCCTCCTCCCCCAAATTAGGCTTGTGCTCGGGCCCGACAGGAGCCTACGGGGCGAAGGAGGCCTGCACTCCTGCTACAGCCTCTAAACCCAGGCCTACTGGTCAGAGTGTGTCCGATAAGCCGAGCGGTCCCACTGACGTCTGCCTGGACACGGCTGATAAGTTGATCGTCGGTACTCCTGAAGTCCGTCCACAGGCTCTTCCTCCATGCCTGATGCCGCAAAGTCGCCGCAGTGCACACCTGTTGAGTTTCCCACTGAGGTCCCTGCGTTTCCTCCTGAGGAGCTCACTCCTTCCTCCATGGCTGGGGTTGAGGAGTCTAACGCTGCCATCGGGGGTGCCCACCGACGCCGGACCTGATGTCAGACAACCAGACGTCACCCTCTATGATTTCGCTTGCTGACTATACCATCTGAGCAATCCGGGCTCCCAAACCCTCCGGCGGGTCCCCCTTCGGGCTCTATGCCCTCTGGGCCGACGCCTGACCCATCCGATCCATCTGCAGGGCTGACGTGGGGACCTTTGACTCTGCCGGAGCCCCTGGCGCCAGGATACCTGACACCGCAGTACCCAGCACCACAGTACCTGACGCCACAGTACCCAGCACCTCAATACCAGATGCTGGGTCTCCTGCCGTCAGGTTCTGAATACTCCTACTACGGGTTCCCAGGTTACCCGTATCTGAGCCCCCCCGCCGCCTCCTCCCCTACCTTGCAGCCTCAGATGGACCCGAGGGAGGTCTTGGCCTCCTGGTGGGCTGAAGCCAAAACACAGATCACCCAAGAGGTCGAGAAATGTCTACCGACACCATACCCCCTGCATCTGCGAGAAGACTCCCTTATCTCTGCTAGACACCAGAGCTGAATCATCTGCTTCCCCAGGGAACCCCCAGAGAGGGCGATCCTCCTCCTCCTCCTAGGGAGGATGATTAATCTTCTCCTTCATCGGAATCTTCAGAGTCCAATCTGGACTCCGGATGCTCAGACCTAGAGGACAAGCCCCGTACTCCAGATAGACCCAGGCTGCAAGGTTCTCCGAAGTCTCCTCCAGAAGACCCTTCTTTTCTGGAGCTGCTAAAGAAAATCCAGGGTACCTGTGAGTGGCAGTCAGTGGAGCCCAGATCCCCAGTGAAAGAAGCTTGTGGGCCATCTGGACCTCCCGGAGACTTCTCCTACCCTGATTCCACCCTGGATAGAGCCTCACCATTTGGAAACAACCTTCCTCGTTAGCCCCCCCCTTCCTCAGAAGGCCGACAGGCTGTACCAGGCTCCTGAGGGGAAGGATTTCCTTAGCCTCCACCCAAAGGCTGACTCTATAGTGAGTAGTGCGCCACACGACTGATCAGCGAACCCTAAACACCTAAGCTCATCCCCTCCTGACAAGGAGTCCCGTCTTCTGGACCAGTACGAGAAGAAGATTTTTGCTTCTTCCACCCTGGGCATGAGGACCCTCAACTACGTCGGCCACATGGGGGATTACCAGAAGGCCACCTTTATCAGTTAGAATCAAAGCTGGATTCCCTCCCAGATTCCCAGACCAAGCAGGAACTGGAAGAGCTTGTCCACTCTGCGCGTTCGGCCTGTAGACACATGCCCCGTGCTACATACGACGCAGTGGACACAGCAGGCAGGAGCTCGGCCTTCGCCGTATCTTTGGGGTGTCATACCTAGCTCTGGGTGTCGGGTCTGGCCCCTGAATTGCAGTCGGCCATTCACAATGCTCACTTCAGAGGGTCTGTACTGTTTGGAGTTCCAGGAGAAGGGTTTGGCATTGAAGTCTGTTCAGACAATGTACAAACCGTCTCCAGGGCAGAAACTGTCCTTTCGGTGCCCCAACTGCCAAAAGAACAAACATACGCAACCCAGACATCCCAACAAACGTAAAGCTGCGTCAGCTGCCAAGGCTCCACCCCAAGCAAGAAAGCTCCTGGAGCCTTGGCCACTACCCTGCCCTCTGCCTTCCGACTCTCTGCCTCTCCCAATGCCTCTATCCAGTCCTGAGGAACCGGTAGAGGGAAGATTCTTCTATCTACCGGGTTGGGAGAGGGTAACGGCAGACGCCTGGGTGCTCCAGCTGATTTCAGCGGGACACTCGATAGAGCATTCAGAAAAAACTCGTAGACCCCCCCATCGTACTCCTACACCCACCTGCAGTTGGTAATGGAAGAAATCCACTCTCTTCTACTGAAAGAGGCAATAGAGCCTGTCCCCTCACATCTCCAGGGAACAGGCTACTACTCTCACTTCTTCCTAGTACCAAAGAAAACTGGGGATCTGAGGCCCATCCTCTGCCTCAGCTCCCTCAATCAGTTTGTGGAGTACAGACGGTTCCGAATGTTCTTCCTCCCGAGCCTTCTTCCCATGCTTCAGCCGAGCCTGTGGCTATGCGCCCTGGATATGCAGGAAGCCTACCTCCATATCCCCCATTTGCCAGTCCTACCATAAGTACCTCTGTTTCTGTTTTCAGGGATCTCACTACCAGTTCAGGGCCCTCCCTTTTGGTCTGTCCTTGGCACCATGAGTATTTACCAAATGCCTAGTGGTGGTAGTGGCTTTTCTGCGTACTGAGGGGGTCCAAATCTTTCCCTATTTGTACGATTGGCTTCTGGTAGCCCCGTCCAGGGAGGAACTCTTGGGCTCCCTTTCCCTCACCCTCCAAGTTTTCTCTGACCTGAGGATTACTATCAACCTTGCCAAGTCCCATCTGATCCCTTGCCAGCGGCTGCAGTTCATAGGGGCAGTGCTGGAGACGACCCGGTTAAAGCCTTTTTGCTCCCAGACAGAGCTGAGACACTCTCAAACCAAGCTTGGCTGTTATCGGGGCTCAGAAGGGTCGGAGCCAGGAAGGCCCTCTGCCTTCTCAACCTGATGGCGGCCGCCATCCTTACTGTCCCACTGGCTCGTCTCCACATGAGGATCACTCAGTGGACCCTAAAGACTCAACGGGATCAGTCTCAGGACGACCTGGATCATGAGATCCTAGTGTCAGACCCAGTGGCCAGGGATCTGCAGTGGTGGACAGTCACAGAACACCTCAATCAGGGAACCCTATTCTCTACCACCCCACTCACCCAGACCCTAAACACAGATGCGTCAGGGACAGGCTGGGGCACCCATCTCTGGTCTCACCGGACTCAGGGCAGCTGATCTCAGGTCGAACAAAGACTTCACATAAATGTTCTTGAGCTGAGGGCAGTCCTCTATGCTCTCCAGGCTCTTCTCCCAGTTGTTCTTCCCGGTCACCACCTTGTACAATCAAACAACATGTGTGTTGTCTGGTACCTCAACAAACAAGGGGGATCCTGTTCCTATGCCCTCTTCAGGGAAGCAGTGAGAGTCTGGTACTGGATGTCCAGCACTGCCTCCATCTAACAGCTGTCCATGTGTCCGGGATAGAGCACACTCTCGCGGACGCCTTAAGCCGCTCAACAGCCAAGTTTCACAAGTGGGAGCTTGACCAGGTTGTACTAGATGACGTCTTCCAGCTCTGGGGGACTCCTCAACTAGACCTCTTCACCTCCCCTGACAACGCAAAACTTCCCACCTTCTGCTCGCTTGTTCCAGGGTGAGACTTTTTTGTCGGGACGCGCTGTCTCTGTGCTGTAAGGACAAATTTGTTTACGCATTCCCTCCGATCCCTCTGATCCTGAGAGTGCTCAACAAGCTAAGGTTAGAAGGAGCACGAATGATCCTCATCGCTCCGTTTTGGCCGAGGCAAGTCTGGTTCTTTCCTCTGCAACAGTTTTTTCAGAGGTTCCTCCTCTTCCTCTACCACTGTCGCGGCACCTGCTGACTCAGGAGCAGGCCTCAAGTCTCTTACCTTCATGCTGTGTCCTTCCAGACGTAGCTAAGGCCTGCTTTGGAGTTTCCCAGTAGCAGACATCCTGGTGGAGGCCAGAAGCCTTCCACCAGGTCCACCTATGCCATGAAGTGGAAACACTTCACTATTTGGGCTGGATCCAAGGATTTGGAACCTTTTCCCTGCCCAACTAATAAGGTATTATACTACCTGAGACATCTCTATGACGTGGGCCTCAACTACTCTTCTGTGAAGGTCCATATGGCAGCCATTTAGGCCTACCATATCCCCTTCAGAGACAGGACTTTTGCACCACTAGAAGTGTCCAAGACTTTCTTGAAAGGGGTCCTTCATTTAAGGCCCCCAATTTGCAATACTGCTCCCCCTTGGGACTTAAACTTTATCTTGGAAAAGATCACACTGCCTCCCTTCGAACAGGCAGTGGAGGCAGAGTTAGTTTCTTTCTTGGAAGACACTTTTCCTGGTGGCCATTACCTCTGCTCGGAGGATTTCCGAGCTGCAAGCCCTTATGTGTAAAATACCATACCTGATTTTTCACAAGGAAAGGGTGGTCATGTGTACCAGTACCAAGTTTCTTCTGGAAGTGGTAGCTGAATCGACTCTGAATCAGTCGAGCTCCCGGCCTTTTACATGGAGCACTCCAATCAGGGAGAATACCTTCTACATACATTGGATATACACAGGATTCTGAGATACTACACTAACGGGACTAAGGATCTCAGAAAAACTGATCCGCTTTTTGCTTCTTTCACTCACAAAAGAGAAGGCAACCCTGTTTCTAAACATTGCCTCTCTAAGTGACTATTGAATTGTATCACTTTCTGTTATGACAAGTATCACAAAACCCTACCGGGTCAAGTCAGAGGTCACTGCCTCTGCTGCATATTTCAGGAATGTGTCGTCGGCAGAAATCTATGCAGCCGAAACTTGGACTTCCGTCCATACTTTCACCAAACATTACAGTTTGGACATTGCCTCTTGCCGCAGAACAGGCTTCGGGGTGGCTGTTCTACAGGGACTCCTTTCATGAGCCCTGATTAGAATCCAGTCATTTGTGGATGAAGTTTTCTCCTCCCGGTTTATCCTTGTTCCAGACTGCTTGTGACTCAGTCCTATTTGTGAATACCTACTGCAAGACCCCTCTCAAAGTAAGATAGTACAGTTACGTAAGAACTTACTGTAACAGTAGATCTTCGAGAGAGGCTCTTGCAGTAGGTATTCCCGTCCCTCCCTCCGTCCCCCTCAGTTTCTTCTTTTCGTCTGTGGGGGCATATCCTCTTCTATCCTGTCAGACCTTTGTCTCTTGGCGGGAAAGAACTGGAGAGTGGGCGTGGAGGACTGCCCCTTTATACTGACGTCAGTCACCTGACATGGGGGCGGTCCTCCGTCAGAGACTGCTAGCTAGAGATTTTTCTGTGGGGTCCTGGTGCCTGGAGGCGTAGTCCTATTTGTGAATACCTACTGCAAGAGCCTCTCTCGAAGATCTACTATTACGGTAAGTTCTTACTTAACTGTACTTTGTATCCCTCCTATGGTTAGGCGTGAACTTGTTCAGAAGATGATACTGCCCATATTTGATTACTGTGATGTAGTCTATGGTGCTGCCCCCAAGTCCTTCCTGGCCATACTGGACACCCTCTTCAATTCCTTCTGCCTCTTTACCCTGGATGCCCCCCCTCGCACCCACCACTGCGATTTTTTTTAATCCTGCCCTATCCTTTCCCTCTCTTATAAATAGGTGACTCTCCCACTGTACTAAATTCTCCTCCAAGCACTGGTTGGGTGAGCTCCCTTCCTACCTCACCTCCTCCTTTATAACATCCCCCGGCCAAGTCCTCTCATTCCCTTAGATAAACCGACCCTGCACCCTGGTAGTCCCCTGCAGATCCACACTAATCGGCCAATCCGGGTTACTTCCTCACCGCCTCCAAAAATTTGCACCCCCCAAAAAATATATCCGCACTCATCCTCCACCTACTCTTATCAGCTCTGCCCACAATAATTACCTTGCACCTAGCTGCTTCTGCCATGTCCCTCCCTAATTCCCTCCTCTGAGCCTTCGATAAACCCTACCCCTTTACCATCACCTTCATTTTACCCTGTGCACCCACACCCTCCAAATTTCTAGCTCCCCTCCCCTTCCCCCAAATTGCTCCCCCTTACTGGCCTACCTTGATCTCTCTCAGAATGTAAGGGGACCCCAAATACTCCCCATGGGTCTATGCATCCTGATGGACTATTGATTAGGCCCCATCCCTTCCAAAGTTGCGAATTCTCTCCCCCCCCCCCCAAAAGGGTTCAGTTCTCACTCTCTCTCTCCTATCACTCTTTTAATCCCAGTCTACTGACCTTCCCCACCCCCTGACAGGGTACTCCACATCCTGAAGGGTCCTCTCTTGGGTTAGGTCCTATTCCCTCCCAGCATTTTAGTTTGCACCCCTCCTTCTCCTCAATGCCTTCATCGCCTCTGGCACACTGCCTATCCCCTCTCTGTAGTCACCCCAGTCCCCTGCAGGTTCCTCTCATCCTGAAGGGGTCTCCAGGGACATGCCTCTTTCCCCTCCCCCACCTCACCCTTTCCTCTCCTTCCCCCCTTCTCTTTCACGTAAGCACTTGTTTACTTATTAACCTGGCACTTCTTATTGTCCACTCTTTGTACATATTATGCGTAACGCTGTTTGTAACACCTGCCTTACAACTGTATGTTAATGTTGATCTTGTAACTTGAATGTTTAATGTCTCACTCCCATTGTACCACCCCCCCCCCAACGTGTCGCACCAGGACACGAGCGTCTTGTCGCTCAGTGTGCCTCCCTGGTGAAACATTTCAATAAATAAAATTCCATAGGGGCTAGGGAGTCTTCATTAACCCCTACCCTTTGCTCCAGTTGATCGACCTGTTTTATCTAAATCTGAGTTTTTCATTCAGCTTCGTTATTGTGGCATGTATTGAGTCTAGTTTGTCACTGACCCCTGAGAATCCCAGTCTCATTTCTGAAAGGAGGATTTCCTGGGTGGTAGGGAGCGACGCTTCTGTGTTGCCATATCTCCTCGTGGGGACTGTCCGAAGGTGAGTGCTTCACTGACACTGCAGGTTGAGCCATTGGCGGCATGTTAGGCAGCTTATCACAGTATTGTTGGAGTATGTCCTGCATTCTCTCCACCAACAGATTGGGAGTTGGAATTAGTTTTTCTGCGTGAGGTTGCCAGGTTTGTCAAGTGGCTAGCAGGCTAAAATTAGCAGAATTTTGATTCAAATATGGAGCGCCAGTTTTCGAGTGTATCCTAGTTGGTGGCCATTTTGGAGTCCCCACTTGGAATGTTGTTTAAATGAAAACTCTTGTGTTCTGATCTCATGCTGCCAGCCTATCCCTAACAGATCTTTAGTTTTTGCTGAAGAGAGTGGACACCACAGACTGTGCTCCAGCAATTTTCGATGACTAAGTCTTTAGACATGCTTATTTGTTTTAATATTTAGAAAAAGTATACATTTATTATTTGCTCTTTGTGTTTTAGCAAATGTTTTTTTTCATTAAGTGTCTTTCTGTTGCCTCCAGTTCTAGCTAACTGAGAAGTATGCCACATGTCACACTTTATTTGAATAGTGGTTTACTTTGAAAGCCTTGCAGTTCCCATTTATGGGTTCCACTTTGATTTTAAAACTTTTTTCCAGGTGTTTGGAAATAAAATATCAGACTCTGAGGCTGTTTAAAGTTGTACTGGCTGGCTAACAATAACTGGTGTGCATATGCTTCTGCCATCATTTATACAGCACTCTCACTACCTAGTGGTAAAAAAAAAAAAAAATTGTATTTCTGAATAGGCTCGCAACTCTGAGGTTGGGCTGCATACAGTGGACCCCTTTCTGGCATAATGTATGACTCAGAAAACCTTAAAAGGAAATGGGGACCATTGCTGTGGTGCAGCATGATAGTTACATGTTGATAGAGTTTGCAGTCAGTGGTTCAAATCCAGCTGATGTTTTTCAAGTATAGCATAAATTAATTTGGACTGGCAGTATAGCCTGGAGGTTAGAGTAACAAGCTGTGAGTGAGCTTGGTACATCCAGGAAACCTGGGTTTGATTCCCACAGCCTCCACTTGCATGCTGTGTGACTCTGAGCAAGTCAGTCTCCCCAGTGCTTCCAGTTTGCCCCTAAAAATGGGCATCTGTGCCTAGTAGGCTGTACCTGGTTACCAAGAATAAAATAAAGTTCTACCAGATTAATAAAAATGTGTCTGGTTCTAGAGACCACATTTCCGGAAGCACATAAGGTAGAGGTGGTCCAGAAGAGGGCAGCAAAATGGTACAGGGTCTGCATCAGAAGGCCCTGTGAGGAGAGACTGAAGAACCTCAATATGTACACCCTGGTGAAAAGGAAGGGGGATATGATAAAACAGTAAAATACCTCACAGGCATAAATAAAGTTCAAGAAGGAAGCATTTTTCAGATAAAAGATGCTCAAGAACAAGGGGACATGCTATGAAGCTGGGGGGGGGTTTCAGGGGAGATGTGAGGAAGTACTTCACAGAAAGAGTGGTGGATGCCAGTAACAGCCTCCAAGCAGAGATGGTGGAGGCAAAAATGGTAACAGGCTTCAAGAATGCATGGGAATAGGCATAAGGGAACCTTAGAGGTAGAGAGAGGGGGTTAAAGTCTGAGATGAAGTAGGGTGTATGGTGTTATAGTGGGTAGGGTACACGGGCAGACTAGGTGGGCCAAACGGTCCTTATCTATGATTTCATGAAGTGTCAAAAGTACACCAGTTTGCCTAAGGCAGATAGATATACAGTGTGTTACAGGTGTTAGGGCACTTCACACAGTTGGCAAAACCGTGATCTGAGCAAGGGTTTGTGTCCTAAGACCCAGAAAAAGATGGGCTATATGGCAGTCACTGCCGGCTCCAGCATCTTTGTCTAGCACAAAAGAATGTTCCCTTGCAGAGGCTGATAAATCTTTGCCTGTTTTGTCCACTGAATCCATATTACTAAAGGACATAGCCAGCAAGGCAGAGTCCACAAAAAAAAATACATCCTGAGCTGAAGTATCAGCATCCTCTTCAAGTTTTATAAAGCTCAGGAAAGAGAAACCTGCAGAACCCGAGAAAGAAAAGGAACCCATGATAACTCCAGCACAGCCCACTATGCCCTATATATTCAAATAAAACTCCAGAAGACACTGTACTGGGGCGCAGCAAAGACCTTTTTATTACTAGATAGGCCAGTGATAACAGCTTACAGACCTTCCACTACAGCCACAGGAAGTGCTCACCCACAAAAACTCCCCCTTACTGGAGCACCTGAAACCTAAGTCCCCAGGTAGCGTAATTACATGTGTAGAAGGCTACTCAAAATAAAGTTAACTTAACAATCTCACGCTTTTCTTTAAAGACTTACATTTTAGCCTCCCCTTTTATAATAGCAAAGTTTAATGTCCACATGGCTGTGTCTTCTTCCTCAAGCTGCCACATCCCTTTACTGAGTGCCTTTAGAAGCACAAGAGCTGATGCTCCCTTTTTTGTCAAGCAGTCAGCCAGTTGTTCCTTCGTGGTAGACCAGAGAACACGCTGGACCCTCTCTTGGCCTGGATAAGTTCTTTAATGCCACTGATTTCAAGACTAAGCCTTTTCTCTGAAACCAACTTGGTCGACTTGATAGCATCAACTAGTGAATGATTGTCCACAACACATGTCACAGGTAAGATGTGTTTGGTACCACCGGTAGTGAACTCTGAGTAGAACATTGCCAGAAAGATGGTATTATTAATTTCCTCAGCCAAAGCAAGGGTTTCCCCAGCAAGCGTGCTCCGGACTACTCTTCTTATCCTTTTTGACTGCCAGGAAAGTGGTGAAAGCGTCCTTCCTCACCCATTAAGATAATCAGGTGACCACCCTGAGTACCCCTATCCGGAGGTTGCCTAGTGATGCATCACTAGAAACTACCAATTTTAAGGAGGCATCTTTTCCCAAACATTGAAATTTCAAAGTCACTTGTTCTGATTTCAGTTTCCGAACAATTTTGTTTGCCTCATGTATGGTTTGAACAGTGGCTTGTTTTGTGTTAGACGCTAAGTTGCAAGCATCAAACGTGACATCAGGTCTGCTCTGTCTAGCAACCCAGAGAATTTGGCCTGTCTTTGACCTCAGTTGATCCTTTTCACTTTCAGTGAGAGGATCATCGTGGTGTAACACTCTTGTGGAATCCATGTGGATGGGATGAAGATTTTGTTTGTAGTGTTGCTGTTGTAACTGTACAATTTTATCAACTGTATTGAACTCCATGCCCATGTAACAAAAGCTGTCATGCTCCTCACGGCTAGTCTTAGACATTTCTTAAGTGTGGTATTACTGTTGTGGCAAAGTTATGTGAGCCACCCCAAATGAAGTCATCAACATGGCAGGCAAGCACTCCCAGCTACATTGCTATCTTGATCTAACCAGTAGAAGATGGCAGGATCCATTTGTGACATTTTTCCACCTGTATTCAGCATAGTTTCTTTAACTTTGTACCAGTACAGAGATGCATCTGCCAGACCATATACACACTTTTTAAGTTTCCACAGTGTTCCTTCACCTTTAGCTTCAGGTGGAGGTTTGATGTAAATATCTTGAGACAACTCTGTTCCTTGTAGGAAAGCAGATTTAATGTCCATGGAATGAAGTCTCCATTGTTTTTGACAAATTACAGTTAGAAGCAATTTTAAGGACTCTGAGGCGCACGTTGGTGAGTCTTTTGGAAGTTCTTTATTGTCAAGTTCCCTCAAAACCTCTGGCCACCAGATGTGCTTTTGGAACTATTCCATCCGAGGTTTCTTTTAGGGTACAAACCCACCCTGTAGAAATACACTTTTGTCCATTGTCTTTGACTACGTCAAACACTCCATTGCTCTTCCAGCTACTGAGCTCATCTTGTTTTGCATAATCAAAAGATACTTCCTTTGTAACTAGTACACCATCTTCAGAGTGTTGCACTTGGTTGTCCATAGGTTCGATGTAAAGATTGTCTACACGTGACAAGTCAACTGACCCTGCTGTATCTGCAATGGCAGGGGGTTCCAAGTAGTGTAAATTGTACCAGTGTTTGTTTCTCCCCTTAACTTTTCCTGCACATCCAAGAACTTTTGCTGTGTATGGAATCACACTTTCTCTGTATATCTAACAATTTGTTCAGGTTTTAGATTGACACAGCCGTCTTGTTTTGACACATGAGGTTGTTGAATGTCCACTTCATCAGTATTTCATGTGTCATTGGTGAAGTCCTTTACTTCATCATTGTCTGTGCCACTCAGTGTCCACGTTATTGTGTTCAGCATCTGGTAAATCGTCTCACCTTCTGTGACCTTTTGTGTAGCATGCTGATGGTCAGCCACCGTTCCTTCAACTTGTTCGTTATTCACTTTTCGTAACCTTGAATGATGCACCCGCACATAGGTGCCTCCATGTCTCACAAATATTACCACGCCATCCTGACCAATGACGACACCAGGTCCTTTCCACTCTGCACAATCCATGCTTGTAATAGACTTTGTCTCCAGTCTCATATTTTCATCTGTAGGACGGAGTTGTTTATGCAAAGCCCGGCGAATTCTCTCTAAGCATTCTACTTCGGTGAATGCTTTCCTCGCTGCATGCAGTGCTGAAATATGCTGTCCTACCCATTCACTCATAGTCATCCCTTCCAAAGCAGGTGGCTTATCAACCAGCACAGAGGGAAGATCAGGGTTCTGTCCAAACACTAGCTGGCATGGGCTGTAGCCATGGACATTCTGCATTGGGTTTTTTGCCATAAGTGTCCAATCTAGGGCTGTTTTCCAATCACATTGATTATTTTTTTTTTTTTCACTTTCAATAGGATTTCAGTGAGTGTTAAATTATGTTGTTCCAAAAGTCCATTGCTCCACGGACTGTACCCAGCAGTTGTCTTTACTTCTATATTAAAATTTTCTCCCATATCACGGATTTCATCATTGTTGAATTCTCCTCCATTGTCGCTGTATAATTTTTTAGGTGGGCCATGCACACTTATCCAGGAATGAATAAACTACTTCACAATTTCAGTAGGTTTCTTTGTAGTCACAATGCCTCCAGCACTGAAACGTGTGAAGTGATCAATTATGTGAAGATACCACACACTTGGTCCTAGCTCATGAGGATCCACAGCCACTGTTTCATTGTACTTGGAAGCCATTGGTAGCCCAACAGCAGGCTTGGGTTTGCTGTATCTCAGGCATGTCTCGCAGCTGTTCACTATCTGTTGTAGAATGGAAACACTCTCTTTATCATTATTACCAGAACTTCGCAGTAATTTTTGAAGCTTATCAACTGAAGCATGTCCAAATTGCTTGTGAAGTTTTAACAAAACTCTGTGCTTTTCATCTGTGGACATGTTCTATGTCACTGTTAAAATCTCATTTTCACATGGACTCTCTAATGTCTTTGTCTAGAATGCTGACACAATAATGTCCCGAAGTAGTAAGCTCAAGTATGACTGGTTGTTTAAACATCACCGCTTTGTCATTTTTAATGTCTAGCACTGCCCCTGCCTTCTTTAAGGAAGTTTTGCTTAACAACAAAGGAATATCTGCAGGGACAACCTCCGTTTCTGTGTGACATTTTGTCTGACCTATTTTTGCTGGGATTTTAACTCTTTTGATAGAATGCACAACTCTTCCGTCTCCAAATTTGAAAGCTCTGTAACTTGGTATGTCCACCATCTTGTGCACTACATCTTGTCTAAGTTCACTTACATAGCTATCTAGCCATTTTTCTCCACAGACTGTGCGTGTACATGCAGTGTCAATGACTGCAGATCCTAAAGACTCTACCTTAAATACCTCTGCATCAGTAGCGAACTCCTTTGAAAACAATGTGATGTTACACTGCTCTACTTCATCTATATTTGATTTTTCCTCTATTAACTTCACTTGTTCATTTTTGTGCTGGCAGTCTTTGGCCCAATAAGTGCTTTGGCAAATGGCACATTTTGATCTTCTCCCATATCTATCCAACGGACTTTTTCCAGGCAGTGGCGCCCTCTTGTGGTCGTTTTGATAGCGCGCCATGCTATCCTGTTTTTTCTTTTGCTCAGTGAAAAACGCTGCATCTTGACCCACGTGAATTCCCTCTGTGACTGGCACAATAGATGTCTTATCACCAGAAATCCTCTTTAATGCGGACTTCATTGATGCAAATGTCAGGCTTGTACAGGCAGTTAAAGCCAACTGTTTATCCTTCACATCTAAGCATGAAGTATCTAACAACTTGAAAGCTAGCACAGCATCTGGCAGAATCATATTGTGTTTGCGCATGACAGTGTACCTTTGCTCAAAGTCAATAGTGTAGTCCGTCATGGACGTTGAGCTGCCTCTAGCAATCCAGTTAAAATTAGTATATGCATCGTAAATCCGATCCTTCTCCTCCTTGAGAAACACATCATCAAGTACTCTGATTAACGTCTCTATTCTCGTATCTTTGTTTAAATCTTCTGCTGAAATTTCCAATCCAATGTCCCTCGCTGTACCCTTGAGCGAAAGTACGACCGCTAGCACCTTTTTTTTTTCTCTAGTTCGGTAACACATTGCCATATTCCAACTTCATTTTTGCAGCTTTCATACACCCTTTTCTCATCAAATGCAGGCGGGACCCTGTAATTGCTAACCATCCTCTGCTACCAATGTTCAAATAAAACTCCAGAAGACACTGTACAGGGACGCAGCAAAGACCTTTTTATTACTAGATAGGCCAGTGATAACCGCTTACAGACCTTCCACTACAGCCACAGGAAGTGCTCACCCACAGAAACTTCCCCTTACTGGAGCACCTGAAACTAAGACCCCAGGTACCGTAATTACATGTGTAGAAGGCTACTCAAAGTAAAGTTAACTTAACACTCTACACGGAAGAATTTAAACAGTTTTTTTTTTTTCTCTTCTCAGCCCAGAGGTGTCCTAGGAAGTAAAATGAGGGTGGGTTTTACTCAGGGGGCTTCGTTCTGTCGAACCGTGGTGGTTTACCAAAATTCCTTCAATTTTTTTTTTTTTTATTTATAAAGTTTGTAATTCCTTGATCGTGAAAGTCTTTGATCGCCATCTTTGATAGTGAGGGCAGGGCAAGATGGCCAGATTTTTTATTATGGAATAGATAGGGAAATTGTTCTAATCTTTGACATTGAATATGCTGGAAACGGTTTGGTCTTTTTACTTGAGATTTGCGGGGAAGAAAGGCAATATCCTACATATGTGGCTTTTGGTGGTTTGGTCAAAAAGTATTACAGGGCGGCAAACTTATGGCACTACAAAGTTGATGCTTTTTCCCATAGGATAACATTACGATGTCTGCTGCATTACAGGAATTCTTTGCCGCCCTGCTGCAAAATAAATGGTTTGGTCTTTTGGGCTGAAATTTGGAGGGAAGGAAGCCAACATCCCACAGATGTGCCTTTTGGTGGTTTGGTGAACAAATATTACAGGCAACAAACTGACGGCACCCCGAAGTTGACACTTTTTCCCCATAGGATAACATTATGGCACCTGCCGCGCCTTTCAGGGCCCGTATCTCAGAAACTGTGCGAGATGCAGACTTTTCGTAACAAAAATGCTTAGCCCCCTAAAGGGGCTAAGTACAAAACTAGCCAGGAAAGTCATAATTCACATGAAATTTTAATATTTGTTTACGTTGTACGGTTCCTGAGATATAAGCAATTTAGTACTGCAAATCATAATTTTGTGCTCAGAGGTCCATTATTATGCATACATTCTTTGTTTTTACTGTGTTTTTCAATGCAGTCTTTGGGGAAAAGAAGGGTGTGCCCTTTCGTTACTGTGCCAGTTAGCGTTTCCAGCTGCGCTTCCATTACCATTCACGTCACCATTCCCGTGTACGCCACCATGTGCATTACGGTTTGTGCTTTCATTTGTACTTGCATTTCTATTTCGTTTGTCGTTATTGTTGCTGTTATGGTTATGATTTGCATTTGCGGTACAGTGTCCTTGCGTGCTAAGGTTTGAGTTTCCGTACGTGCTTGAGTTTGTGTTTCCGTTTCTGTCTCCTTTGGCGTTATTGCTGCTGTTACCGTTAGCATTTGCGTTTCCAATTGCGGTACCATGAATGTGTGTATTACCAGTTGTGTTTCGTACGCAATTCCATTTGTCTCAGTTTTCGTCACTGTTTGCTTTGGCGCCACTTTGCACTTGCATATTTATTTCAGTTTGTGTTACCATTTATGTTTAGAGCACCATGTGCGCAACTGTTTGCGCTTGTGTTTGCATTGCACTTACTGTTACTGTGTTGCACAAAATCACGTGGTTGGAGTGTGGGGCCTGAAGGGCCGCGTGCTCCCACCAACTTGCGCAACTTTCTCCTTTTCTATTCTTTCTTTAAAAGTAAGGAAATTGTATGCAGAAACCTTCATTAATGCATCAGTTAGGGTTCTTCTACAGCGAGAAAAGTGATAATTCGATTTTAGGGTTCCCACCACTTGCACCTCACCAACAGGCATCGGGTGTGCGTTGGGGTCCTTGGGCTTAACTCTCGCCCCATCCCATGTGTAAATAATCTGAGGAGGTGCAGTGTAGGAGAATGGGGCGAGAGTTAGGCCCAAGGACCCCAATGCATACCCCGATGCCTGTTGGTGGGGTGCAAGGGGTGGGAACCCTAAAATTTAATTTCCTTGCTTTTTTCGCTGTAGAAGAACCCTAACTGATGCATTAATGAATTTTTTTGTGTATAATATACATGTCATTGCTGTCTGTACTGATGGAGTGTCGGTTATAACTGGTTGTCGTCAAGGTGTAGTGGAGAACCTAAGAACTGATTAGAACCTTGAATTGATTGGAGTACACTGTATAGTCCATCGGTTGACTTTGTGTGCCAGTGATGCATCTGAGTCCGTGGAACAAGTGAAAAAAAAAAAAATCAAATTGTGGTCCTTTTTTATTTTCTTCAGTAGTTCTGCTATTAAGAAGCAACAAATTGCATGAACTATAGAAACAGCTGGAAGAACCACTTCTGAAGTACTGCCAGCCTCCTGCAGTTCAGTGGCTGTCCATTTATGGCGCAGTGCCTGTTGTGTGCAGGACTCTTAAATCGTTAATTGATGTGTTAGAACATATGTCTTCTTCCAGTTCACATGATAGTGGCAAGGCAAAAGGACTGTTGATGTCTGTATGTCAGTTTAGCTTTGTGGCTGTTTCTCACATAATGCTGGACATCTTGTCTCATATTGTGCATTTCAGAACATTTCTAAAGGGAAAATCTCGATTTCTCCACTGTGCTATCAATGATCACGAGTACTAAAGAGGCTGTAATATAAGGTCCTTAATTGAAAACCCAGGTCTATCAGAGAGATAATTTTTCAATACTGATCTTGAAGGCAGTAAATACAAAGGTGATAAACTTTTCGACATTCACACTCCAAGACCAGCCTTTGACAGCTTAAAAAAAAAAAAAGAAAGCACATACATTAGTGCTTTAATTGATGAACTGGACAGACGTTTTCTCCCAAGAGACTTTAGACATATTAAGCTATTTCTCCATTTTAGAACCCAAGAGATCGGCAGCATCCAGATGATTTCAGTACATATGGTAAAGGATTTCTAGATAGAATAGTGAAGCACTTCCACTTTCCTGACCTAGTTACAGAATATGCAAAAAGGGAATTCCACACATCCAGCACATTATTATCACAATAGAAGATTCTAATGAGCAAAAGGAATAAGAAAAATAGTTCAGAAATAAAAAGTTATAACTGACTACTTATTAAAGAGCTACTAACTTCTGAAAGAAAGCTTAGAAAAAAAGGCACAAATCTGCCTGAATTCCATTTACCCTTTATATATTTCTCTTCCCCATTATTTATTAAGGAAATTTGCATGAATATATGATCTTTATCCCTTAGAGATCCTTTAGAGCCCATCTGCCTCTATAGCTTACTCCCTACTTCAAGTAATAGTCCTCTGTTGTGACATCATTATCTGTTGCCGTGGGAGTAACTGCGATATCACAAGCAGTGCTCTGACGTCAGGTAGGGAGAAAGCAGGAAGAATAGATGCACTCTTCTGGAGCAAAGATCCTGTTTTTATACAGATGACCTCAATAATAAATAATGGAGAGGAGGAATACAGCACCAATGGGAAGTACAAGACTGTCTAAATATTAAGTTTTGTTAAAGTTCTCTTGAACGTGTTACCAGCTGTTTAAAAATGTGTATTTCCTATATGCCTGTTTTGGCAGGAACTAAAGGAGGAACTGTCTGCACTTCTTGATGGGCCTCTGATGGCCCTGTTGAATCTATCACTGGATACGAGGGAGGTTCTGGGGGACTAGAAGAGGGCGGATGTGGTCCCACTACACACAAGTGGAAATGGGGAGGAGGCAGGATACTAGAGACCTGTAAGCCTGGCTGCGATAGTGGGCAAAGTTATGGAAACACTACTAAAAGAAAGGATTGGGGAATACCTTACAACCAGTGGGATCTGAGGCAGCATGGGATCACAAGGGGGAAAGCTTGCCAAACAAACCTGATTGAATTCTTTGACTGGGTAACCAGGGAGGTGGATCATGGAGGAGCGATGGATGTGGTCTACCTGGATTTCAGTAAGGCCTTACACCGTTCCACACAGAAAACAGGTAAACAAGTTGGGCAGCCTGGGAGTGGGTCCAAAGATGGTAAAATGGGTACGAAGTTGGCTAAGTAACAGGACTTGGAAGGTGGTGGTCAATGGGGTTCACTGAGAAGAAGACAAGGTAACCAGTGAGCCTCTGGGGTCAGGATTGGGACTGGTCCTCCTCAGTGCCTTTATTAGTGACATCACAGAGGGGCTCGAAGAAGAAGTATTCCTGTTCTGGATGACACAAAAATCTTGTAACAGAGTGGACACACCGGGGGTTAGGGTCATATTGATAACATGAAAGTAGCAAAGCAGTGTTGAGGCAGTCGGAAAGGCCAGTATAATGCTGGGGTTCATAGGGAAAGGGTATCAGCAGAAAGAGGGAAGTAGTGTTACTGTTACCCCTGTATAGATCGATGGTGAGGCCCCACTTGGAGTACTTTTTTCAGTTCGTTTTTTTGTTTTCTCTTCTTCCTGTGCGCCTCTCTCGGCCAACCTCTCCTTTGGGCCACTCAGTGTTGGCACCCTTGCCCACTGGCTGTCTCCCGTTGCCATCTGTTCATCCTCTAGAAGGCTCTGCATCCTGGTAGACCCAGGATAACTCTTCTAGGGTGCCCCCATCCCCTTGGTCGCCAGTGGAGGGGAGATTACTCCACTACCTTGCACAAGTGCAGGAGCCAGGAATATCGAAGGTCGCGGCTGAATGAGGCTGCATGGCACAGGGGGGAACAAGGCAGCCATCATCTGTTGGCTAGGTGAGTGAGTTTCCTCTTTTCTGGGGTCCCTCCCACCTCCCATGTTGTGTGGCCACAGCAGCGTCCTGGGGGTGGGGACGCTTGGCATCGTGGGTGGTGCTGCATGCTGCCTATTTCGCCTTCATTAGCCACAACCAGGAGCTGCCAGTTGAGCAGGCCAGCCCCCCCCGGGAGGCGTCCAAGAACGCTGTAACTCCCTCCCTGCTGTTTTCCGCTCCTGTCGATCAGGCTTGGGGCATAAACCCGTGTTGACAGCATGCCAGAGCGATGCTCCATCGCTTGGCACCACAGAGCCGCTGTGTCTGGTTTTGGATGCCCTATCTCAGGAAAGAGATGGGGTGGAGGCGGTACAGAGAAGGGCAACTAGAATGGTGCATGGCCTGCATCAGAAGCCCTACAAGGAAAGATGCAAGGAATTAAACATGTACTCTCTAGAGGAAAGGAGGGAAAGGAGAGACATGATAGAAACATTCAAGTACCTCAGAGGAATGAGTAAGGCACAGGAGGGTGGCATCTTGCACAGAAAGAGATGCTGTATGATAAGGGGGCATGATGTGAAGCTGGAAGAGGGGGAGACTTAGATGAGATGTGAGGAAATACTTCTTTATGGAAAGGGTGGACATCTGGAACAGCCTCACAGCAGAGGTGGTGGGTACCAAAATGGTAGCAGGATTCAAACATGCATGGGAGAACCTTAATAAATTGGGGGGGGGCAAGACCAGAGATCAATTATGGTCTATGGTAGCACAGCAGGTAGGTACTTTAGGGCAGACTATGGGGGCCAAGAGGTGCTTTTCTGCTGACAGCTTCTGTGTTGGCCCCACTAACTCTAAGTTTGTGGGAGGGAGGTTTTAGCTCAGTATTTTGTGTTTTCATTCGACTGCTAAATTAACTATCTGTTTTGCTGTGTTTTTTACTGTCTATGCCATCATCCTCTGTGTAATTATTTTGGGAGGGAACCCCACCAATGCCTGCCTCCTCCCCAAAAGGTGCCCCTGACCGGTTTGGTAGACCCGGGGGGAAGAGGAGATTCCCCTCTGGAGCCGAAACTGGATTTTAAGCCCTGAGGGGGGTTGACACCGTCATCTCCTCCATCTGTGACAACAGATAGATAAATTGATGCCGGAGGTGGCGAAGCAGGGTCTAACCCTGTCATTCCTATCCATTCAAAAACACTAACAATTCAAAAATGTCAAGCCAAGTTCACAAGAGCAGCAGCAATTAAAATTTTAAGTTCAGTGCTAGTGGCTTAAAAAAACAATTGAGAAAGTGCTGGTAAGAGAAGGTGGCAACTTTTTTTTTTCTTTTTCTCAAATTACTTTTTGACAAAAATAATCGGGGAAGTGGCAAGCTGTTCTCTACCTGAGGTGTCTGAAGAGGCGCATAAAAAAAGGAGAAATTCAGAATGGTCACCCCCTCGAGTAGTGATAGTCACAATCACTACAGGAAGGGGACTGTTTCTGTTCACCGGACCTAAAGGATGCATACTGTGACATCTTAGGAAGGAAGTTCCACATGAAGTACTGAAGGTTTAGGGTAGGACAGCTCATCAGGACAATGCCTTTTGGTCTAATTTTAGCACCAAGGGTATTCACAGAGTGTGTGGCTATCATGGCAGCGGCTTTGAGAGGTTGATGTCTGTCTGCCAATAGACGACAGGTAAATATGCAGGAAAACACAAAGTGAAACAGAAGCATCACTGGACAAAGCCAGATAAATTATCCTAAGGCTGCGAGTTCTGGTAAACCTAGAAAAGTCCACATTAAACTAGTGTAGATCCTCAGATTCATAGTGGCAGAACTAGACACTCTGCAGGCTGGAGCATTTCTACCATGGGGAATGGGTACACACCCTGGTGTATTATGCAGCCATTGTTCAAAAGAGGACAAAGAGGTCTGCACACAGTTTTCTCTGGTTGCTAAGCTACATGTTGATGATAACTTCAGTAGTTCCTTGGCAAAGAGAAACACATGAGGGTTGTGCAGTTGTACCTGAAAACTGTTGATCCCCTGACCACACAAGTACCACCAGTGCAGGAGGATTTAGCAAACTCACTGCAGTGGTGGAAAAATGTGGATCATCTGAGAAAGGAAATGAGTGACCTTTCCAAAGACAACTACATACTGTGGTCCTGACAGCAGATGTCTTTCTACGGATCAAGCAGTCCGTGGAACAAGGAACAGGTTAGAAATGTGGGAACACATGCTTGTTGGAACTCAGGACTAGCTGTGTACCTGTCAGTACAGCACTTTACAGAGTCTCTGAATGGTCATATTCTGCAGTTCAGGACAGACAATACAGTAATGGTGTACTACATAAACAGACAAGGGGGTGCCAGGTCATCCAGATTGTACAGAGAGGCACTACAGATTTGGGATCTGGCATACAAATTGCAGTTAAATCCATCAGCTGGCGGCAAGGAAGGCAAGCACAATGTTCTGGCAGACTCCCTGAGCAGAATGGGGATAGTATCCCACGAATGGTCATTGAAACTGTCTGTAGTGAAGACAGTGTTCAGACATTGGGGTTTCCCAGAAGTAGATCTGTTCGCCTCATGGCAGAAGAGGAAACTGCCACTGTTCTGCTGCAGAGTCCCATTCCTGGGAAATTGGCTTTGAATTTTTCACTGCAGAAACTGGCATCTGTACACCTTCCTACTTCCCTCTTACTGTTGGGGTCCCCCTGCAAGTAAGGTCAGACAACGCAACAGTAATTGACTGCACCAGATTGGCAGTGCCTCTGTTTTTTTGTATATTTTTTGGGGGGTCTTAGAGCGTGGGTGTTTCAATCACCGTTTTTACTCATGATCCCATGCTTTCATCATTGCCAGTGTCCCTAAACCCTAAAGTGTCCTTCTGAACTCTTTCTTATCCCTGTCTAACCAATCCTAAGGCCCTAATAAATGGTAGCCAAAGTTCCTCAAACTTAGTAAGATCATTATGTAGCTTATAAAATACCCTTTCTACCTTACTTAAAACAGTTGCAACCAAACTATAAATTCAGATGCTTTTTTGTCTTTGCATAGCTTTTTTGGCAACTAACAAACCCATGTTAATCAATATTGTATTTCCACGAGTTTGTTCTATATCTGAACCCCATGCAAACATACCTATGCCAGGGTTGAATGGAAAACCTCGACCCAAAACTTTCCTGAAAGTGGATAAGATGCTGTTCCAAAAATCTCTAAGTGATGTACATTTAATTAACATGTGCCACTTTCACTTTGACATCTTTGACAAAGATCTGAAGTTGAAGCTCCCATTTTAAGTCTGACAGGTGTTAAATGTGTTCTGTGAACTATATTTATATAGATCTGTTTCATCCTTTTATTTTTTATCTTTATAGATTAAAGATCTGTAAAATTTCCCAACTAGTATCCTATATTTTCTGATTGCCCCCAAATCTTTTTGAATTCAACAGAGGTGGTATTTGTGCCAATATGCAGTTTATAAAAAAATAGCTAAGTAATGTTTTTCTAGGTTCATATTTAAAACTGGTTCTTCCAACTGCGATAAGAGGTATATCAAGTCTTATTATTTTTTATAAAAATAATTTTTAACCTGCATATATTGAAATCTTAATTCATCTGGAAGTTTATATTTTTCTTGCATCGCTTCAAAGGATAGCAATCCATTTTCATTATAACAATCAGTTGGTGTATACCTCTCCGGTGGAAACCATATTTAAATGCTTTATCCTATTAAAAATCAGTAAATACTTAGATCTGTATGGGTTTACTTTGGGTCTGTTACAAAAGCAGAATGTCGTCTGCATAAAGAGATATCTTATGAGAATGTGTACCTGTTTGTATTCCCTGCAATTGTGGGTGTATTGCCAAAGGCTCTCAAACAAAGGTTGGCAGTGCTGCTAGATAGATTTGGCATTTTCTCTGTAAACTCCATGGTGGTTTCCTGCATGTTTCTGTGGATTACATTATTTCCTATGGAAGGCAAATTGCTCTGTTTTTCTGTATAACCCAGTGCAAGTCTATGGGAAGAATTTCCAGGTAGGTGGCTATAAATACCTCTAAAATACAGATTCCTAACAGTGGCCAGAAAACCTTCCACAAGAAATGCAACCGAATGTAAACATTTTGCATTTGGTGCGAGAACAAGTCAGTAAATGCTTAAAGTAAGCAAGCCAAGTGCTTCTAACCACCAACCAGGCATTAATCCCCTATTAGAGCCAGACTCTGGAGTGGATTAATGCTCTTGTAACATGGGAAACTTGGAATTCAGATTTCTTGGATTAACTGTAACATACTATACACAGAGATAGATGCACTGTTTCAGAATATCACTACAAATGAGAACAATGCAATAACTCAGATTTTCTTTGAACCATTATTCATATACTGTTTTTTTTAACAAAACATTAACACTGCTGTTTTTTTAAAGGCGAAAGTATTATCGATGTGCTGTATTTTTTCAAACTACATGTACAATTTTTTTTATTTTTATTTGCAATATTGGCTGTTCTATGTTCCTTGTCAATTCTGCAATGTGGCGGTATCTAAATTTGCATATTTACTGCATGCTGGCTTCGACACTATCAGTTTTACTACTCTCTATTAATCTACTTCCACTGATTGAATTGTATAACTACCCGTAGTAATACAAACAAACTCTAAAAACACTGACAGGCATTGTTTCAACACATGTAGATAAGTTCACCACAGTGCAGAGGGAGCAGTTAGGTGGGGAAGTAGCTATTACCGAAGGTAAGAAAGGAAGGACGGGGAGCACGGATGCAGGGAATGGAAGGGTGGCAATCATAGGAGATTCCATAGTTAGGTGTATTCACTGGGGAAGGAAAGGGGACTCAAGTGCAAGCAGGATGGTGGTTTATATGCCAGGGATGATAGCGGGGAAGGTGGGCCCAAGAATGAGGGAAATAGTAAGGGAGGTTGGAGTAAAACCTGATTTAGTTACACATTTGAGAACCAACGTCCTAGCTGGGGAGGAGGTTGATATAGTGCAAAGTAGATTCAGGGAGTTGGGAAAGATCTGCAGGAAGGAAGTTTGCTGGCCTTCTCGGAGGTGATACCAGTATGAAGGGCCAGCACAGCTAGGAAAAGAATAGAGGATTTTAACGACTGGCTGAGGAAATGGTGCAGGGAGGAGATGTTTATCTGTATTGGGGACTGGGAGGAGACCTGGTCAAACAAAGCACTCTTTTACCACAGAGGCTAGTCTTCAGTAGAGGGTTTGAGGGTACTCCGGGACAAACTGTGGGAATACATAACCACTACACTTAATTTAAGCTACTGGGGGGGGGAGGCAAGTGGGCATGCAGGCCCACAGACTCTGAGAAGAGGTGGTCAGTGACCCCCCCCCCCCAAGGGATGGAAGAGGTCTGGAGGGAGGAAGTAGAAAGGGCAAAAACAGCAAAGGGCGGAGGGAATGAGGAACACATAAGGGTATGTGGAGGGGTGCATACAGGGGATAAAAGTGAATAGAAGAAAAGAGGGAAGAGAAGGAAGGTCAGACTCTAGGTGGAGGGTGGTGTCTGAATTCGCGGAGTCTTGGAAACAAGATGGACAACCTGCAGGCACTATTAGCAGACAGGAGGGTGGACATGGCTGCAGTAACCGAGACTTGGGCAACATCACACCATGACTGGGACCCTGCGATCCCTTCATATAAACTATACAGGAGGGACAGGGTAGTCAGGAAGGGGGGAGGGGTGGCAGTTTATATCAGGGAGAGAATAACTTGCTCAGGGGAGGAGTTGGAGGATGGGAAGGTGGAGGCATTATGGGTTCAGTTGAGGTCCAATAGAGGGAGAAAGGTGAGGTTGGGGGTGGTTTACAGACCACCCAGTCAAGATGAGGAGAGGAACATGGAGCTAATCTCACAAATATTGGAAACTGCGGGGAAAGGAGAGGTGGTAATTGCGGGGGACTTCAACTTGCCCGAGGTTGCACACTGATTGACTGGGTGCTGACAACACATCCAGAGTGGCTAAAGAATGTCAAGGTGCTCCCTGACACCCTCAGCGACCACTCACCTGTCCAATGTAAGTGGACAACTAAACAGACAGTTTCCCCCTAGAATGGTGAGGAACCAAGTCATAAAACATTCCGCAATGGGTGGCTTTAGGAATTACCTCAGAAGGATAGATTGGAGCTTCTTTGACTCATGCCTTTCTGTTGACACAGCCTTGGAGCTCTTCCTCAACCACTTTAGCATGGCAGCGGATAAATTTGCCCTGTTTCAAAAGAAGCTGATTAAAGGCTGCAGCATGGATTAGGGCCACCCCACAAATCCTAAGCCTGATGCAACGGCGTGATCTGCTTTGGCACCAGGCTAGAGCAACTGGGACTGCTACAGATATCCAAAGCTACAAAGCGGCCCGAAACGGGTGCAGTTGGGCTATCCAACAGGTTAAGGCTACTTACCACAAAAACCTTCAATCTCAGTGCTGGGGTGATGGCACGAAATTCTGGGCATCTATAAAAAACCTAATCGAAAGCGGCGACAGATTCCCCCCCCTCCATGCTTCACCACAATGATAAACTAATACTTGATGCAGATGTTGTGGCTAATATTTTCAACAAGGCATTTACGTATTACAGTGCCATCCTTACCCCAAAACTGGCTACGTACCCAGATGGAACAGCAGCCTCTGACCACTCACCCTCTTCCTCCAATACCAGGACCTCCCCAGCCTTTTACTTCAGAAGGGTAACCATCAATGAAACAAAAAAAATACCTTACCAGAGTCCTTGGCAAAACTTGGATGGGTGGTGATGGTATAGGCATAAAACTATCTATAGCTCTTTCCGGGGTCATCGGACGCATCAACAAGCTATTCAACCTGTCACTCTGACTGGCTACCTTCCCCTCCACATGGAAAACCTCCCTGGTTATACCTGTGCACAAAGGGGGTGACCGGTCACTAGTCTCGAATTATAGGCCCATCTCAATTCTTTTGTCACACTCAAAAACTCTGGAAAGGATCATAGCTGACCAACTCACCGACCTTCTGCACAAATACGACCTCCTCTCTCACCAACAGCACGGCTTTCGCAGCCCGCACGGTACTAACACCGCCCCTTATTAATTTCAGTGAATAGGTACGTGAGGCACTCATCCAGTGTCAGCTGGTTGGGGCAATTTTTATAGACCTAACCAAAGCCTTTGACCTCGTGGACTACCAGCTGCTGTGTCACAAGTTAAGAGGCCTAGTGCAGTCCCCTGGCTCAGTCCATTGGTTCTCCATCTGTTCATCCGGGCGATCTCAACAAGTCTGAATTAACGGTGCTACCTCCAACACCTGTGAGGTGTTAGGTATACCCCAGGGGTCTATACTGGGCCTGCTCCTCGTCCGCATCTTCGTGAACCACCTCCCTGATGCCTGCCCCATGTCTGAGATCCTGCTATATGCAGATGACACAGTGCTATTCTCACGAAACTCCTGTGAGGAAGTACTGACTAAGGAGTTGCAGAACAACTTTAACCTACTACAGGAATGGTTCAAGGACAGCATGCTGGTGCTCAATAGTGTGAAAGAAAAAAAAAAAAATCAAGGCAATGCTGTTTGCCGGACGACAAAAGAAGATGTCCACCACACCTCTCTCAATTACCTGCAGCTATCATACCACCCTAGAGCATGTAACTTCCTTCTGATATCTTGGTCTCACCATAGATGAATCCCTATCGTTCGAACATATACGCACTATTACCATGGCGGTCAATAGGAAACTAGGGGCTCTCTACAGCACTGGTTCTGTCTTGCGAGGCCAGGACACAAGCAGTCAGAGGTACAATCCTTCCAATCCTGGACTATGGGAATGTAGTCTATGGGGCCGCCACTGAAACTGGCCTGCTCAAAGAGTACGCCTCCTTAAGTAAAGCCTGTAGGTTTGCGTTAGGGGCAGACCGCCTATTGCATACATGTGAACTGTACATACGGACTGAATAGCTCCCACTTATGGACCGGATTAAGCTCCATGCCTGCATCTTGGGACAGAAAGCTCTACTCGGACTTGAACCTCCCTCTGTACAAGCCTTATTCAGTCCTGCTCCAGCTTAACATGCCACAAGAAGAGTTACCAAACATGCATTAGCTGTTCCATTCAGAAGGACTGCCTTGGGGAGACGAGCCTTGCCATCAGGGCCACTGCTGGGATAAATGAGCTATCAACCGCCATCACAAGCCTTACCCAATTTGGGCCTTTAAAGTCTGAGCTAAGGAAGTCTATCCACCCTCCTGTACGTTGCTGTTACCACTCTTAGCCCACGAGCCAGCATGCCCTGTTCCTCAAAGCCATGCTCCTAAAGACCATCTCCCCTCCTGTACGTTGCCATAGCCACTATTAACCTAGCAGGTACCAGAACCCTGGACTTGCCAAGGTTCTTCTTTCAATCTACAGTTTGACGCAAAACTCCTTGCTCACCATCTACCCATGTCTGCCTGCTCGCCTTTCTCCTCTTACCCTCCCTGACAAACCTTCACCCGCTGACCTCCTTACACCACCCACTTTTGAGCCTACCGTCATCCTCCTCCTCGGATTCTTCTTCTCCTACCTAATCTTGATTGGTTCCCTCTACCCTTTCTGACTACTATGCCTAGGCTGACTCCTCTGGCTATAGCCTAGTAACCTTTAGGTATCAGTTCTGATGAACAGCTCCATCTCCTGTTTCTCCCAATAACAAGATCCTGCCTAGCTTCCAACTCTGATTTTTTTTTTTCTTTTTTTCTTTTTTCTTTCTCAAACTAGCACACAACTCTGACTTAAGCACTTAATTGTATGGCATGACGTGTGAACCCCACCCCATTGACTATGTACCCTTGTTTTGGTTGTTATTTGCCTATGTTGTCCTACATTGTTATGCTATTGCCAATGTTTACTGATTTCTCCTGTTCATATTTTTCTTACAATTAGATGTTCTTGGCAATGCCTATTAGGCTGCTACTGACTCCAAACTTATGTACCCTCCCCTACCCTTGTGATGATGATCCTTTGTAAATGAGCTTTTAGCTCAAAAGTTGTAATTCTGATTACTAAATAAACAAAGGAGAGGTGGTAATTGTGGGGGACTTCAACCTGCCCAAGGTGGGCTGGAGCATACCATCCATAACGTGCTAAGTCAGGTGATCCTGGAAGGACTGTAGAGTGGGTTCCTGACTCAGGCGTTACTGAACCAGCAAGAGCTGAGGCAATTCTTGATCTGGTGCTTACAAATGGGGAGCACGTACAGGAAACAATGGTCAGAGCCACTGGGTGACAGTGACTGTTACACAGTGTGGTTCCAGTTGGATATGGGCAGGGAAAGCATCCCGACTAAGACAAACATTTTGAATTTCAGGAGGGCGGGCTTCAGGAAAATGGGCGAAGTGCTAAGGAGCCATCTGGCAGGCATCAGAGCAGATATGGGGGTGGACCAAAGGTGGTCCATCATTAAGGGAGGAATACTGGTTGCCACAGATGTGTGTGTTAGCCTCAAGGGGAAGAACACAAGGGCCAAAGCGTCCAGCTGGTTCAGTTCTGGGGTTGCCAAGGCAGTAAAGGAAGAGGTTGGCCTATAGAAAATTCAGGAAGACCAAGAGAGAGGCGGATAGGGAAAATTACCTAAGGTTGACTAGTGAGGCAAGTAAGGAAGTCCAGTGAGCAAAGGCACAGAAGGAGCTGCAGATAGCTGGAGGAATTAAGAAAGGGGAGAAGGCTTTCTTTCGCTATACAGGTAAGAAAAGGGACAAGGAGGAAGGGATTGTTAGGCTTAAGAAAGGGGTGGAATGGGTGGAGGATAATTGGGGGGACAGAGATACTAAATGAATACTTCTGTTCCGTCTTCACCAGGGAGAAGGACAGACCAGTGCCTTTAGAAGGGAAAAGAGGAGCGGGGGAAGGGGAACACAGATGTAGTGACAGAGGATAGAGTGAGGGAAGGGCTGCTGGCATTGAAGGTGGACAAATCCCCAGGCCCAGACAAAATACATCCAAGGGTACTAAAGGAACTGGCTGAGGAGCTGGCAAGGCCACTGGCAGACCTATTTAATAGTTCACTAGAGTCAGGCGTGGTACTGCAGAACAGGAGAATAACACACATAGTGCCCCTCCACAAAAGCAGTCCCAAGGATGACCAAGGGAATTACAGACAAGTCAATCTGATTGCAAGCTCATGGAGACCATACTAAAGGAAAAGTTGGTGGAATATCTAGAGGAGCATGGTTTCCAGCATGGGAGGCAACATGGGTTCATTGGGGGTTGTCAAACAAATCTGACTTCTTTGACTGTGTCACTGACAGTAGACAGGGGCCAAGTGGTAGACATCCTCTATCTTGATTTCATCAAGGCCTTTGACTCTGTGCCCCACGAAAGGTTGATCAGGTAGCTGGTGGATCTAGGGGTTGGGGAAAAAATGGCCAGATGGGTGGAAAACTGGCTGAGGGACAGAACCCAGAGGGTGGTTGTGGGGGGAGAATTATCTGACACCAGAGAGGTAACCAGTGGGGTCCCACAGGGCTTAATGCTGGGTCCGGTGTTGTTTAGTGTCTTTGTCAGTGACATTGGGGATGGCATTGAGGGCAAAATGTGCCTATTCGTGGATGACCCCAAGCTGTATGGGAGAGTGGACACAGGTGAAGGGATACAGGACGATCTGGAAAAGCTGGGGAGGTGGTCTAGGATCTGGCAGCTTGGCTTCTATGCCAAGAAAAGCAAAGTTATGCATATTGGAGCCAAGACTCCCGGGACAGAGTACTACCTGGGTGGAGTCAGAGTATCTGCATCAGAGGAGGAGAAGGACCTGGGAGTGATGATCACTAGTGACCTGAAGCACTCCATGCAGTGCAAGAAAGCAGCAGCAAAGGCAAACGAGATGCTGGGATGCATATCTAGGGGGATCAGTAGTAGGAGAGAGGAGGTTATACTGCCCTTGTGCAGGTCACTGGTAAGGCCGCATCTGGAGTATGTAGTTGAGTTCTGGTGCCCACATCTCAAAAAGGACATTAACCTGCTGGAGAAGGTCCAGAGGAGGGCTACAAAGATGATAGCCGGTCAGCAGAGTAATGCATACGAGGAGAGGTTGAAGGCACTGAACATGTACTCCCTGGAAAACAGGAGAGCAGGGGGACATGATTGGGACCTTCAAGTACTTGAAAGGGATAAATAAGGTTGATGAGGAGAGTCTCTTTAAGCTGAGTGGCAACCATAACATGAGGGGGCACAGTCTTAAGCTGGAGGGTGGAAGGTTTAGGAGGGAGGTCAGGAAGCACTTCTTCACAGAGAGGGCGGTGGACACTTGGAATGCGGTGTCTGAAGAGGTCATCTCATTGAAGACAGTGGGCAGCTTTAAGAGAGGCTGGGATAGGCATGGGGGAAGGTAAGGATAATGATTAGGGAGGATGCGAGGAGTGGGGAGGGAAGGCAGGGACATTAGCTCAAGCTGTGGACCCTGTAATACAAGTAGACTTGATAGACAAAATGGCTTTCTTTCTGCTGGCTTCTTCGTATGTTTGTATGTATTACCAGCAGAAAGAAGGAGGTGGTGTTACCGGTGTACAAATCAGTGGTGAGACCTCATCTAGAGTACTGTGTCCAGTTCTGGAGACCACATCTCTGGAAGGACATAGAGTAGAGGCGGTCCAGAGCAGGAAACTGAAGTGGTGCAGGGTCTGAACCAAAAGCCTTATATGGAGAGACTAAAGGATCTCAATATGTACACCTTGGAGGAAAGGGGGGAGAAGTGGGGACATGATAGAGACTTTAAAATACCTCAGGGGTAGAAATAAGAAACAAGAGGGTAGTATTTTTCAGAGAAAAAGATGTTCAGGCACAAGGTATTATGCTATGAAGCTGGAAGGGGGATAGACTGGAAGAGGGGGAGACATGAGAAAATACTTATTCATAGAAGGGGTGGTGGATGCATGAAACAGCCTCCCAGAGGTGGTGGTGGGACCAAAAACTGTGACTGAATTCAGGAATACTTGGGATGGGTAGAAGAAAACCTTAGTGGGTAAGAAGGGGAGGGTAAACGTGTTTTTTAAACCAGACACAATTTTGAAGCCTAAGGGGGTTGGCAGTGTCCCTTTAATTGGTTTTAACAATAATTATTTTTAAATTGTGTGTCCTGCCTACACTGGTCTCTACAGCAGAAAGATATGTTAGGGATACACTGGCAGCATGAGACCAGCACACAGAGAGTGAGTGTTTTTCATGCGAAAAAAAATAAATTCATAAGTTCTGGGGCACCATTTCACAGTGGGAGATAATGCAAGATTTTGGACTAGCTGCTGTAATAATTTAGAAGAAAAGCAGACACTGCGATGGGTATATCTTCAGTTTCTGTTATAAGTAAATAACAGTATTACCTTGAATAAATCCATTTCAGAACTGAACCATTGCTTTATATCCGTTAACACTGTAACATCTGAAAGAAGAAACACATTGTTAAAAAATCAATTTATAAATCAATATAGTACTAGCATCTAAGGATTTAGAGATTTTGATTTCATGAAGCAAATTACAGGAATACCTTATAGGAAAGGTGCCAATTCAATCTTTAAGACCAGTTGAATTGGTTAAAAAACAAGCTGTTGTCCTCACTCACTCCATCTGGGATATGTAACTGCTACCATTGACCAGCTGTTGTAATCTGACAGTGTCCTATGTACAATATACTGCATTTTATACACAATGTCTTGTAAACCTAATCACCCGACTCCAGTTGTACTACATTGTTTCCTTTGTCCGGCTTCCCTGCTTCTCTTCAGATCTTACTTCGAAGAAGGCTCTTGCAGCAGGCCACACCGGTGGGACTAAGCTGCCAGGTGCTAGGACCATACGGAAAACTTCAAGCTAGCAGTCTATCATGGGGGTGGGGGGCCACACACTGCTGAAGTCAGTCAGCTGACATCAGCCTAGCCTGTATAGGTGGGCCCCCCCCACCTACCTCAGTTCTTTTCCCGTTGTCGACCAGCACACGTCGGATCTTAGCGGACGCCGCAGCTACAGTCAACCACCATTTCCCGTGCTTCTGCACTTTATTTTTCATTTGTTTTGTAAAACATTGATTTTTCATTGTTCACGTGGATAAGTTTGTCTTCTCCACCAGCCTCGTCTTCCGACCACTCCTCGAAGTGTGCCTGTGTCAGACAGATTTCTGACAAGGATGGCCACTCTGCATGTCTCATCTGCTTAGGTCCCAGCCATGACACCGAAGCCTGCCAGTTCAACCAGACCACTCGGCGACATCGTTTAAAAATTTTGGAGAGCTAGCCCTTGAAGCAGAAGTTGGTTGTGGTGGAGTACTAGGACACCCTCGTCCATCTGGATCTGAAGTCCATGCATCTGCATGTGTGGCTGTTGCAGACCTGGCTGTTGACGGCTTTGGGGTATCCTCTAGGGTCGCAAATGTTCTTGTGGGTGCCAGGAAACCTTCCACCAGGGCCACTTATGCTATGAAATGGAAGCGCTTCTTCATTTGGGCCACTGCTCGCCATTTGGATCCTCGCACCTGCCTGGTGAATCAGGTGTTGGAGTACTTACTTAACCTTTCGTATTCAGGCCTGGGGTACTACTTCCTTAAGGTGCACCTTTCTGCCATCTCTGCGTACCATGCACTTATTGAGGGCAAGGCTGTCGCTCAGCTTGAGGTGTGCCACACATTTCTGCGGGGCGTTCTGCATTTGAAACCTCCTATTCGAGACCCAGTCTCTCCATGGGACCTCGATTTTTATGTTGGAGAAACTCACTTTACCTCCCTTTGAACCGACTGTGAGTTGCGAACTGCGCTTTCTCTCATGGAAAGTGGTCTTTTTTTTTAAAGTTGCTGTTACTTCTGCTCGAAGGATTTCCATGCTACAGGCTCCTATGTGTAAGGAGCCTTATTTGTTTTTTCACAAGGACAGGGTGTCTTTGCGTACTAAATGAATCCTAAGTTTTTACCTAAGATGGTATTGGAGTTTACTTTAAATCAATCCATCCACCTTCTAGTTTATTTTCCCGAGTATTCTAATCGGGGGAGGTGTTGCTCCATATTTTGGATATACATAGTATGTTGTGGTACTACACAAACCACACACAGCTTTTGGGAAGTCTGACCAGTTGTTTGGTTTGTTTGCCCCCAAGAGCGAGGGCACTCTTGTTTTGAAACAGTATTTGTCTAAGTGGTTAGCAAATTGCAGTGTTTATTGCTACCACAAGTACAACAAACCCCTTCCGGTGGTGGTCAGAGGCCTTTCTACCAGGGGTATGGCTGCCTCCATGGCTTGCTTCAGAAATGAGTCTGCTGCAGACATCTGTGCAGCTGCCACCTCGAGTTCTGTCTACACTTTCACCAAGCATTGCAGTCTGGACATTGCCTCTAGGTGCATAGCCATTTGCGGCCTAGCAGTTCTTCATGGCCTTCTCTACTGCGCTCTTGACTGCTGATCTGTCCTGTCCTCCTCTCTGTGTTATCCTGGTGATACCCGGTACTGCTTGGGATTCCGCCCTACTGGTGTGGCCTGCTGCAAGAGCCTTCCTCAAAGTAAGATAGTGCAGTTACATAAGAACTTACCGTAACAGTAGATCTTAGAGATAAGCTCTTGCAGTAGTCCTTGCTTTCCCTCCCTCCTTTCCCCTGCTGCTGTTTTTCTCTCACACTGCAGCTGCCTTTCTTTTGACTTTGGGGGGGCGTCCTCGAGGAGTCCCGATGTCATATCAAGCTGCTGGAGCTTCAGGCTGTTCGCCTGACCCTCACAGCCTTTGCTCCACATTTCTGAGGTCGGGTCATTCGGGTCCAGACGGACAACATGATGACCATGTACTTCCTCAACAGGCAGGGTGGGATGCATGCCCTACCTCTGTGCAGGGAAGCTGTCTGCATCTGGACCCTTGTGCTCAGCCTCAAGGCAGACCTGCTGGCCATTCATGTGGCTGGCATGTCCAGTTGGCTGGTGGACACCGTCAGCTGAGTGGCCTGTCCTCCCAATGAGGCATCCCTCAGGTGGATCTGTTTGCTTCCCGGAAGAATGTCAAGCTGAAGCTATTTTGTGTCCACCCCCCCTTGACTGAGAATGCTGCAGGGTGATGCCTTCGTGAGGCCTTGGACCCCGGGCCTCCTTTATGCCTTCCTTCCCTTTCCTCTGATGCATAAGGTCCTGATCAAAGCTCAGAGGGGCAAGGCACAGATGATCCTGGTGGCTCTGATAATGGTGGTGGTGTAATGATAACCACGACTGGGAGATGGCCATACCTGGCTACAACATATTCAGAAGAGACAGAGCAGGCAGGAAGGGAGGAGGAGTGGCACTCTGTGAAAAATGACATAAGGGCCACAGAGATCCAGGAGGAACAAAATGGGGAGAGATACTGTGGGTTAAGCTGGAAAGGAAAATGGGGACAGCCATCCGCACAGGTGTGGTCTATAGACCACCAGCCCAGGAGGAAGAAACAGATAGGGAGCTGATGCTAGCCATCCAAAGGATGGCAGACAAGGGTGAGGTAGTACTGATTGGAGACTTCAATATTCCAGACGTGGACTGGAGCATCCTAGCAGCAGCATCAACTAGGAGCAGATTTATCCTGGACTCCCTTCAGGCGCCTTCCTCAAGCAACTGGTCATGGAACCAACTCGGCAGAAGGCAATACTGGACCTTGTGCTCACAAACAGGGACAGTGTGATGGGGTAACAGTGGGGAGCACCTGGGAAACAGTGACCACCAGTCATTGTGGTTTGAAATCACAGAAAGAGCAGAACCAAACCACACAAAAACACGATCCTGGATTTTAGGGGGCAGACTTTGGGAAAATGGGAGATACTTGAAAGAGGCATTAAGGAATGGGACAGGAATCAGGGGTTGAGGAACAGTGGACAGTATTTAAAATGGGGATTACAAGAACAACAGAATTATGTATTAAGCAGGTTAGCAAGAGGAAAAGGAAGAGGAGACCATTATGGTTTTCCAAAGAGGTAGCAAAGAAAGTGAAAGCCAAAAGATTGCATTCAGGCAATACAAAGACCGAGGCAGAAGGGGATAGGGAGAAGTACCAGGAGAAGCAAAGGGAGGTCAGTAAGGAAGCCAAAGCTCAGACAGAAGAACACATTGCAGAATCAGTGGGTAGAGGGACAAAACCTTTACAGGTACATAAGTGAAAAAAGAAAGACAAAGGAGGATAGTGAGACTGAAGGGGAGGATGGGGCCACGTGGAGGATGACAACAGTAAAGCTGACATACTGAACAGGCATTTCTGCTCAGTCTTTACTGAGGAAGAGGAGGGTAATGGGTCTGAAGGGAGTACAAGGGGTGAGAATGGTGCAGAAATGGACACAAGTCCCTTTACACGAGAAAGGGTCCTGAAGGAACTGGAAATAATAAGAGTTCATAAAGCAGTGGGGCCAGATGGGGTGCACCCCAGGGTCCTTAAAGAACTAAGAGAGGTGGTGGCTGAACCTCTGGCTATCCTGTTTAGCCGATCACTGGAAACAGGGGAGGTACCCAAAGACTGGAGGACAGCAGATGTAGTCCCCTTATACAAAAGTGGGAACAAAGAGGAAGCAGGGAACTACAGACCAGTCAGCCTCACCTCAGTAGTGGGGAAGATCATGGAAGCACTACTGAAGGAGAGATTGGTGGAACATCTGGTTGTCAATGGACTACAGGACCCAAGGCAGCATGGTTTCACCAGGGGGAGGTCATGTCAGACCAACCTCGTTGAATTTTTTGACTGGGTGACTAGGGAGGTGGATCAGGGAGGGCAGTGGACATGGCCTATCTGGACTTCAGCAAGGCCTTTGACACTGTGCCACATAGAAGACTATTATACAAACTGGGGAATATGGGTGTGGGCAGGACAGTAGTGTGGTGGGTAGGTAACTGGCTGGGTGGCAGGACACAGAGGGTGGTGGTAAATGGCTGTCACTCCACAGAGGAAGAGTGACCAGTGGGGTACCACAGGGATCAGTGCTGGGACCGGTCCTATTCAACATCTTCATCAGTGACATGGCGCAGGACCCAGAAGCAGAATTTCACTGTTCACTGATGACACAAAGCTCTGTAACAGAGTAGGCACACCAGAGGGTGTAGACAGAATGAGAAGCGACCTGCAGAAACTTGAAGAATGGTCAAGGGTTTGGCAGTTGAAATTCAATGCAAAGAAGTGCAAGATAATGCATATGGGACACAAAACCCTGGCACAATACATCAGTTGGGGGGTGAGGATATAGCATGCACCAAGCAGGGAAAGGGATCTTGGGGTTATCATCTCTGATGATGACCTCAAGGTGAGAAACAGTGTGACAAGGCATCAGGTAAAGCAAATAGGATGCTGGGATGTATAGGCAGGGCATCACCAGCAGGAAAAGGGAGGTCATAATTCCGCTATACAAGACACTAGTGAGGCCCCACCTGGAGTACAGTGTACAGTTCTGGAGACCATACCACGTAAGGACATAGACAAGGTAGAGAAGGTTCAGAGGAGGGCAACAAAGATGGTGCATGGATTGCATCACAAGTCCTATGAAGACAGGTTGAAGGAACTGAACATGTACTCCTGAGGAGAGAAGGGAGAGGGGATATGATAGAGACATACAAGTATCTTACGGGAGGAACAGGGTGCAGGAAAACACTATTTTTAAGCAAAAGATGTTCCAGGACTAGAGGCATGGGATGAAGTTGGAGGAGGACGTATCAGAGGAAACATGAGAAAGAATTTCTTCACAGAACGGTGGTGGACAAGTGGAACACCTGCCAGAGGAAGTGGTGGGGGCTGAAACAATCATGGGATTTAAGAATGCATGGGATAGACATAAAGGAATTCTGGAGGTCAGGGGTAAGGTGCAACAGACTTCTAGGAAAACAAACTGAACTTACAAGCTGAAATGGGCAGACTGGGTGGGCCATAGGCCCTTATCTGCCGACACTGTCTATGTATCTATGTATGTATCTATGGACTAGCCATGCCAGTTTGGTACCCTGATCTCCTCAGCCTCAGCAGTAGGCCTCCCTGGTGTCTCCCACTTTGCCCGGTCCTGCTCTCGGGGCATGGACCTTCAATCCCTGCACCTGACAGCCTGGTTCCTGATCAGCAAAAATGTTAGGCTTTGGGTCTCTTCAGCGAGGTCCTCCATGTAGTTGAGGCCTCTCTGAAGGAGTCGACTCGTCAATGCTATAACTTCAGATGGAAGAGATTCTCCATGTGGTGCCAGGACAAGGAGCTTGATCCCCTGTCCCGTGACTAGAATCCTCGATTATTTGTGGTCCCTCTCTGGGCCTTCAGTCGACGACCTTCCGGGTGCCACTGGCAGCCATGTCTGCATACTGGCGTGGGCTGGTATGCCAGCGATGGTGCAGGAGAAGGTGGTCAGGCGCTTCTTTCAGGGCCTTGACCACATTTCCAATCCAGTGCGTGAACCACCACCTTGGGACGTGTTGCTGGTGATGGCAGTGCTCATGGGCAAGGCATTTGAACCAGTGCACAGGTGTGAGATGTCACACCTGTCATGGAAGACCACCTTTTTGGTGGCCATCACATCTGCCAGAAGGATCAGTGAGCTCCAGGCATGCTCTGTGAAGTCCCCTTACCTGGTCTTCCACAGGGACAAGATTGTCCTTCGCCCCAATCCGAAGTTGCTTCTGAAGGTTGTCCGTAGTTTCACCTTAACCAAGTGATCAGTATCCTGGTATGCTTCACCAACCACACCACGGAGGCTGAGCACAGGCTCCATACTCTGGACCTGAGGCGAGCACTTGCCTACTATAGGAGTGCACGGCTGGAGTTCGGGGAGTGGTTTGCCAGCTGTTTGTCACCTACACTGAAGCTGCACCTGGCAGACCATCAGCAAAGCGGACGATTGGCAGATGGACAGTCTCCTGCATTGACTTCTGCTGTACGTTGGCTGGTAGGGAGTCTCCTGTAGGGCTTAGTGCTCATTCCACCAGACATACCGCTGCCTCGGTGGCTGCTTCCTATGATGTTCCTCTCCAGGAGATCTTCAGGGCTGCTACCTGGAAGTAAGCACACACATCTTCATCTCCCATTACCTCATCAACCTTGAGTCACACTGGGATGCTGGTTTTGGGTCCTCCGTTCTTCAATCTCTGATCTCTAAATAGGGGATGTGCGCCTTGCACCCTTCCCCCGAAGTACTGCTAGGAGTCTGCGAAAAGTATGGATAGTACGTTATCTCCACACCCCTAGAAAAACAAGTTACACACCTGTAACTATAGTACTAGGAGTGGTATATGGTGTGCATCCACACAACCCACCCAACCTACCCTGGCAAGCTGTACACTGGTCTGGCTTCCAGCGGGTCAGTTCTGACGTCACGGGGTGGGGCCGAAGAGGATACTACCCGAGTGGGTGGGAGGAGCCAGCTTGACCTTCCCGCCAGATTTAAAGGGGGAAAGGAATTATACCAGAAGAGTGGCTGTACACCATATACCACTCCTAGAACTACAGTTATCGAGTAACTTATTTTTACTGGGGACGTTAGAGAGCCATCTTCCAGGCTGTACGTACTCTACAAGAGCTCTCTTCCATGAGGAGGCAATAAAACAGATAGATCTTACTTTGAGAGGGTTCCTTCAGTAGGTCATTACATATAGGACTGGCACCACCTGGCGTCGGGCCGCACAGCAGACTTTTCTAGCAATCCCTGATGGGGGACTGCCCACCCAACGTCCACGTGGCCATATTTAATGGGCGGTCCCCACTCCCTTCCTCCAGTTCTTTCCCGCCATCACCTCGTGTCAGTCGCATTGCAGACTTCTATTCAGCGATCATCGTGTTAGTTCATGCGTCTGATTGTTTTTTCCTTCACTAAATTTTTTCTTACGAATTCTACATTTGCTTAATGTCTTCACCCAAGAAGAAGTGCTCATCCTGTGGCACGCAGATCCCTCATAAGGACTATCATCTGAAGTGCTTGATTTGTCTGGGCCCAGACCATCATGTCTCATCCTGCTCGGAGTGCCAAACATTTAATCAGGCCACCAAAAAGCGGAGAGAGCAGGCTTTGGAGCAGGGGTTGATCTTAACATTGTTTTACTAGCCCAAACACTAGTGCAAATTGCCCAGGGCTAGTGCAGCCAACTCTCTACTTGTCCAGATTGACTAGTGCAGATTTTCATGGCTGTTAATGAAGTTAAAAAAAAGTCTACTTTAGCAGGCTCTAGTCCTCATGCTAATCTCTCTCAATGTTCCAGATGGCCTGGTATGATTATCAGCTCTTTAAGAACTGCAGTTATCTGGCAGTTCAAGAGGGGGATCCTACAAAAGACTCTGTGTGAGTCATCATCACTCCTCTGGGGATTACTGTCAATGTTCTTAAGTCATCCATGACACCGTCCCAGAGACTAAAATTTATTGGGGCTGGTTTGGATACGGTCCAATGCAGAGCCTTCCTTCCGCTAGACAATATGGAGACCCTGATCCGTTTGGCTTCATGGGTGGCTTCGTCCAGGACCATCCCGTCCTTCTTGGCCTGATGGCAGCCTTCATCAATGCTGTTCCCCTGGCAGGGGCTCCACAAGAGAGTTGCTCAGTGGTCCTTGTGGATGCAGTGGGATCAACTCCTGGACAACCTGGACCATCCGGTCCTGGTGTCATCAGCAGTTCAGAAAGAATTGTGTGGTGGAGGGGCCACTGCAACCTTTCCTTGGGTCTTCCTTTGAGGATCCCAGTTCCTCTGGCATCCCTAACTACAAATGCATCGAACATGGGATGAGGAGCACATCCAGGGGAGCACCAAGCTCAAGGACTGTGGTCCAGCTTGGAGGCATCATTACACATCAACGTTCTGGAGATGAGGGAGGTCTTGTATGCCTTACAGGCCTTTCAGACCCTCCTTCCCAAGGGATCATTGCTGGTCCAAATGGACAATATGTCGGTAGTTTGGTACCTCAGCAAACGAGGAGGAACTCGCTCGTACCCTCTGTACAGGGAGGCGATGCAAATGTGGAACTGGGCGGTCCAGCACGATCTGGCCCTAGTGGCCGTGCATGTTCCAGACATTCAGAATGTCCTGGCGGACAGTCTCAGCAGGTCTCGGACCCTAACTCATGAAAGGGAATTAAATCAGGAAGTGCAGAATCTCTTCCTAAATTGGGGCATCTGGAAAGCGACCTTTTCATCTCCCAATGCAACACAAAATTTCCCAGTTTTTGCTTGCTCGTTCCAGGGCATGGTGCTTTCTGGCATGATGCGCTCTCTTTCCTGGACAGGGAAATTTTTGTATGCCTTCCCTTCGTTTCCCATTCTCCAGAGGGTCCTTCTCAAGCTTCAGGCAGAGAAGGCGAGGATGAGTCTACTCGCTCCTCTCTGGCTGAGACAAATTTGGTTCCTGCTGCTACAACAGCTATCAAGGGAACCAGTGGTTCCACTTCCAGTGACCCACAACCTCTTGACTCAGTATCAAGGTCGCCTTGTTCATCTGGGGCTCAGGACCCTGCATCTTCATGTGTGACTCCTGCAGACATAGCAATTTTTCACTTCGGGGTCTCCTTTCGAGTAGCTCAGGTTCTTTTAGAGGCTACAAAACCCTCCACTCGTTCCACTTATGCCATCAAGTGGAAACGTTTTTCCATCTGGGCGACCTCCAAGATGTGGAACTCCTTTTCTTGTTCTGCCCCACAAGTCATGGAATACCTCCATCATCTGTCAGACTTGGGTCTGTCATATTCTTCCTTGAAGGTCCACCTTTCGGCAATTTTGGCGTACCATGAGCTGGTGGATGATAAACCCATGGCTCAGTTGGAGGTCTCAAAAACCTGTCTGAAAGGGATCCTCCATCTGAAACCCCCCATCTGCAGCTCAACCCCACCTTGGGATTTGAAGTTTGTGTTGGAGAAGCTCACTCTTCCTTCGTTTGAACTGGCCATGAGCTGTGACTTGAGCTTCCTTTCCTGGAAGACATTATTTTTAGTTGCCATTACGTCAGCTTGAAGGATTTCGAAGCTTCACGCTCTGGATTGTAAAGAGCCTTATCTTATTTTTCACAAGGGCCCGGCGGTCCTCAGGACAAGTCCTAAATTTTTACCCAAGGTGGTGTCAGAAGCCACACTGAACCAATCAGTAGAGTTTCCAGTTTTTCTGTCCCCTTTGAACAGAGGTGAGGCACTCCAGCACACCATGGATGTCCATCTGATCCTTCGGTGCTACACACACCAAACTAAGGATTTCCGTAGCTGCGATAGCTTTTTATTTCTTTTGCCCCAGGTCAAAGGGCAAAGCAGTTTTGAAGCAGTGCCTTTCCAAATGGTTAGGCAACTGTATTCGGTATTGTTACCAAAAGTATGAAAAACCGGGGACTTCTGGTTCCGCCTCGTGGATAATGGCTGCTTAGTGGCAACACTTACGTATCCCTCGGGCTAAGCAATTGCTCCGATTGAAAATAACTACATAGAACAAACAAACTCTAATTTAAAATACAAGTCTGAACGCATAGGTGAATATTTCGGGAGAATCTGGCTGGCATATGGTGCACGATGGAGGATTCAGCAGAACGCTCAGACACTGAGGCTTCACAGGCCTCAGAACATCAAGATTCCCCAACTACACGATTTTAAATGGGGTCCTGGTAAAAAGTCTTGCAAACCTAGAACAGTTAAAAGTAAGAAAGCTAAATTAGATTTAATATATCAGGAGAGCCTGACCTTTAGAGCAGAGATAAGAGCTGTACGGGGAGATCTGCAGGGACGTGGTGCAGTTAGAACAGCTCATGGACAACCAAGAATGACAGGGAACTACAACAGAAAATCGTGTAAACGATTTAGAACAAACCCTGCAGCAAAAAAAGAAACTCGAGCAAATACTAGATCAACAGGAAGATCAGGATAACCGTGCAAGATGCAAAAATATCCGTATATACTGCCTGCCAGAGAACTTAGAAGGCTCTAATATCAAAGAATTTGTAGAGTCTTTACTCCACACTGCTCTGGATTTACCAGCTGATTTTGAGTTTCATCTTGAGAGTACATAGGGCTTTGACCCCAAAACCTACCTCTACCAAAGTCCCTCCACGATCAGTGATCCTTCAGTTTAACAGCTACTGTACAAAAGAAAAGGTTCTCTTGACAGCCTGAAAACACCAGAAAGTATTTTACAGTCAAACACGAATCTACTTCGACCACGATTATGCTCCCAAGACTATGAGACTTGGACGTACATATCTTCCATTGCTTCCGGTGCTCAGAGGCAGGTTACAAATGTACAATGCCATATCCCTACCGTTTGATGGTACAACTTTCTTTAGGGAGAACATAATTTACTACTGTACAAGAGGCAAGAGAGGAACTTTCTAAATTAGGTTTACAATTTCCAGAACGGAGTTTCAGTACACAGAATCCGGAACGACGACCAGCCAGATGGCAAATGCTACCTAAGAAATCAAGAGAGATTGACCAGAATCTGGCAGCAGTGAAGAACGCCTTAGCAGCATATAAAAGGGACAATGACATTAAAGTGACCTGAGGAACTACCCTAAATAATCGTGGGTTTAACATTCAGGTTGGTAGGAGTTTGCTAATTTTGGGGGGGGGATGTTTCCCTTATGAGGGGATTGTTAAGAGGCTCTGTGACATGGGCCTGGCTTCTAGGCCTGAGGAGGATCCTCTATTTTGGATTATCCCTAAGTTGACTGTGTTGGAGGAGTGCCTCTACCTCCCTCCCACCCACCCGGTCCTAATTTTAAGGCTGCAATAATATTCACCAAATATGGTGGATAATTTCACTAAACACTTAATTCTTTTTGTTTTCTCTTTTTCTCGGTTATAGAAGAGAAGAAAGTGCAGGGAAAAAAAACTTGCCTCAACCTGTATAGAGACATAAAAAATGTATGGTTTTGGAATTTTCATCCTGATTTATAAACATATTAAGCTTTGCTAGAATATAGCACGAGGGAAGTAAAGCTGTTTTGAGTTGCCAGATGTCACAGAGAGGCTTTACCTTTTTTTTTTTTATACTTTTCTGTTTTTCCTTTTCTTTTGGGAACAGCATGCCCCAGACACTGTAGGACTGGGACAACCTTCACAACAAGGGATGGTTAACATCTATTGGGAGATGCACTGTTTGAATCCCAGAAGGTGCAAATACCCATCCCCATATTTGGAAGTCCGCAAAAGCAAACATGACCTGATGACATTCAGTTACAGCTAAAGTTCAGCGATTTTTAATGCTATGGGGATGTATCATGAAGTAATCATGGTTTTACTTATATGTTTTAAAAAGTTATGCACTCACAGATTTGAGTGCCAGAAAAATGTTGTTCAGTTTGACATGAGGTACAATGTTCTTAACCCTTGGTGTAATACTAATTGGACTAAGAAGTGTGCCATATTTCCATGGATGCAAGATAATAGTGCTGTCCTAATGCAATATAGTTTGATACCAGACTGGAAATTTAATACATGGTTTTGGTCCCTTAAATATGAGTTGTTGGAAGGGGGAGGAATAGGGTGTTAGCTACACACAGTGCTATGACTGTTGTTTCTTCGCAATGCAGACAGATTTAGCAAAAATAGTCTCACTAAATATAAATGGGATCAGCCATCCTATAAAGAGAGCTAGGGTCCAGCAACATCTACGCAGGTTGAAGGCAGACTGTATATACCTACAGAATACCCATTTGTCCCAGGCCGAACATGCTGAATTGGTGATGGGAGGAAGATGTACAGTTTATGCTTCCTCCAGTACTACAGGGAAACGGAAGAGCAGCAGCAATCCTGATCCCCTCCTCCACACCTTTCCAGATAGAGAACTCGTTCTGATCAGAATGGGCATTTTATTATAGTGCAGGGATGTATGTTTGAAACTGAGGTGACACTGGCAAGTGTGTATCTTCCACCTGGAGCCCCCCAATTATTGCTTAGAAGATTCATTAACAGACTCCTTAAAACGCAGAAGGGTCTCATGCTGATAGGTGGAGATTTCAATAGTACCATTTCTCCCAGTATGGACTCATTCACCCCAAGTGCACATAGAACCTCCCCGATTCAGAAACTCATTAAAGCACAACTACCACGATTAGGTCTTACAGATATTTGCAGCCATTTATTTCCTTCCACAAAGGGGTACACTTTTGTTTCTCCAAGATATCATTCCTCCTCTAGAATTGATTACTTTTATACCTACGGAGCATATAGAGAGTGAGTGCAGGATATTTCTCTGGCTGCACGACCGCTTTCAGACCACAGTCCACTACTTTTAAAAGTGGATTTAGGTAAAAAAACATAAAACATCCTTATGGTGGCTAAATTTAGCTGTATTAAGATACTGAATTTAAAAGGAAAATAGATCGGATTACTCAGATTCTAACTGAAAATACTAATCCAGATTCATCTGCTGCTATTTTATGGGATACACTTAAAGCAGTGCTGCGAGGAGAAATTATATCCTACTCTTGACATAAAAATAAGCAGAGAGTCTAGATACACACAACCACAGATATAGCTTCAAGATCTTCAGAAGAGATGTACTGGGGGAGAGGGTACTTCAGGAAGAAATTAGAAGGGTACAATTAGAACTCCAAGGGATATTAGATTATAAGGTACATACGTCTTTCTTATACCTTAAGAAATTTTACTATGAGGGAGGTGCAAGGGGAGCCAGAAACTTGGCAAAACGAACTAGAGCATACAGACAGTCAGCAACCATTACAGGTATTGGGGACCCTCAAACAGGGATATTCCATTATAAGGGATCACAAATCATAAAAACATTTCAGGGGTGTTATGAGAAGCTGTATGCAGACCGAAATCCTTCTTCAGAGGATATAATCTACCGCTTCCTGGACCCTCTCACCTTCCCCAAGCTGACCACAGCTCAGCAGACATCCCTACTGTCCCCAATCTTCACTAGGGAACTACAATTAGCCATTAGTAAATCTAAAACTCTAAAATGCCGTGGACCAGATGGATTTGGAGGAGAGTGGTACAAAACCCTTCAAGTTAAATTACTTCAACCTGTGCAGCAAACATTTTTGAAAGTACAGCAAGGACTAAGTCCTCCCCCTTCATGGTTCTATGCCGCAATTTCAGCTATCCTGAAACCTGGGAAAGACCGGTCCTCGCCTGAGTCCTTTAGGCCCATATCTGTCCTGAATAGTGATTATAAACTCTGTGTCAATATGGTCAAGCTGGCTGGAAGCAATCCTCCCTAGCCTGATACATGCGGATCAGGCTGGATTCCTCCAGAGGAGGCAAACTACTGATAATGTCTAAAGAACATTTCATATAATGGATTACACCTCTAGATCAAAGACATCAGTGACCCTAGTGAGCCTGAATGCCTACAAGGCATTTGACAGGGTTTCTTGGAGTTGCCTATGGCAGGTCTTGGCGGCTTTTGATTTCCCGAAAGAGTTCATAACTTGGTTAAGACAAATTTATTCCTCTCCAAGGGCCTGTATTAAAATTAATGGGGGGATCTCCACATCCATCTTACTGGAAAGAGGCACAAGACAGGGCTATCCCCTTTCCCAACTCCTCTTTGCTTTATATATAGAATCTTTAGCTATGACTATTAGAAATAATAGAAGGATCTCTGGTGTCCTCATAGGGAATCAAACCTGGAAACTTACCTTCTATGCAGATGATGCTCTTACTATCACTAACCCTGAAACCTCCCTTCCAGTTTTGTGGACTGTGCTGGATCAGTTTTCCAGAATCTCTGGATTCAAGACAAATCTTACTAAAACAGAAATACTCGCCTTCTATTTCTCCCCTTCCCTAAACTTTAAAGCACACCTACCCCTAAGATGGAAAAAGAGCAAAATAAAATATCTAGGTATACAAGTACCACAACAGATTTCTAATACTTTATTGCTTAATTATGAACCCCTTACCCAACAAATAGAGCTAGACCTTCATCGATGGTCTCAACTTCACTGGCCATTTTATTCCAGAGTAGATTTAATAAGTATGAACATTCTACCCCATTTGTTATATCTATTGTCAACAATCCCAGAATTTCCTTTACATATGTATTTAATTTCCTGGAATAGATCTCTTGCTAGATTTGTAGGGATGGGTAAGAGACAGGGCTAGAAATATTATTTTTTTTATGGATGGCTGTCCAAGGGACAGGTGCAGTATTCATTTTGACTGTCCCATAGAATTTGTACCTGGCTCCGGGGTCCTGGTGCCCACAAGTGCTTTTTCACTTGGTACCTGTCCCAGGGACAGGCAGAGGAATAAAACCAGCTGTCCCTGTCTGGGACAGGCAGATAGGTGGTTATTTCGACCCCAGGTAAGAGACCTAGAATAAAGTGGTCAATACTACAACTTCCTAAGGGGAGGATTGAATCTACCTGATCACCATAAATATGCTCAAGCTACAGTGTTAGCCCGAATATTTAATTGGTGCAACCCACACTGACATCCCTTGGAAGAGACTGGAAATATCCCTGAACTGTCTTCAGGATCTCTCAGTCCTGCTCTCCTCTAATAGAAAATCCCATAAAACAGATATGTCATATTACATAGGAGCACAGTCTACTCTTCAGGTCTGGCATAAACTTAAAAATTCCTCAGATTTAAAACATACTTTATCCCATCTAGATTCGCTCCTAATACTGGTAAACCCCCTTTCACCACAAGAAAAACAAATCTTGCAGAGTTGGGCTAATAGGGGTCTTACATCAATTTATAAAATTACAGATGAGGTGGGGTTATCCCTTTTCTAAATTGACAGGAAAGCTGTAGGCTCAATCCAGAAGATCACCCGTTGTACCTACGACTTAAAGAATCAATAGGTCAGAGAGCGGTCAACACAGGTTTCTTACCTAAACCCCTCCCCCTGTTGCTGCACCTTGCTATAACTACTAGAGGAGGCCACATTTTATAGGATTACTTTATAAGAGTATTCAGGAAATGTCTAGAGAATCCACTAGAGGTATACTAGAAGCTTGGAGTAGAGAACTTCCTATGCCAATCCAAATAGATGAATGGGAAAAATATACTAAGCTCGCCTTTGGCCTTTTAAATGCACCTTACTGGAGGAAGTTTGCATGGAAGACCAGAAATAGATTTTTTTTACCCCCTGCTAAACTTTCTAAATTCACAACTACTGTCACAGTGGAATGTTGAAGGAAATGTGGGGAACAACATGCAGGTCATACCCATGTATTTTGGTCCTGCCCTGCTCTGAGGGAGTGCTGGTGCCTGATATCACAGGCCTTGATTGAATTGGTTGGAGAGGAAGCAGTTTTGACCCCAGAGCTGGTCCTTTTGTCTGTCTCACCAGAGAGCTTACATATTCAAAAAGACTCCTTATTGGTAACCTATATCCTGGTAGCAAAGAAAGTCATTACTAGGAGCTGGGGCAGGGACCCCCCCCAAACACACACACACACTACTCTTATTAAACACTACAGTCTGGATATTGCTTCTAGGTGGCTGACTTCGGCCTAGCTGTCTTGCAGGGCCTTCTGTCCTAGGATGGGGTCCATTCTGGTTCCCAGTTTCCGTTGGAGTTATTTCCTCCTCCTCCCTTGTTTCTCTCAGTCTCTCTCTTTGGAGGGAATGCTTGAGACTCAGTCCTATATGTAATAACCTACTGAAGGAACCCTCTCGAAGTAAGATAGTACAGTTATATAGGAACTTACCGTAACAGTAGATCTTCGAGAGAGGTTCCTTCAGTAGGTCATAGTTTTCCCTCCCTCCCTCCTTCCCCTCGTTTTATTTCTTACACAGGGACTCCAAATCCTGTTTGCTGCTGCTGTCAGGCATCTTCCTGGCTTTAGCGGGAGAACTGGAGGGTGGGCGTGGGGACGTCCCATTATATACGGCCACGCTGACGTCGGTCACGTGACGGGTGGGCGGTCCCCTGTCAGGGATTGCTAGAGAAATGGACAGCTGCATGGTCGGATGGAAGTGACTGAAAATGAAATCAGAATCTTCGCATTGTGGGAGTACCAGACTGTGCTGAAGGGCTGACTTGCTAACCTAATTCCACTAAAGGCGAGAGTGCTCTGAAAAAGGGCTGAGGGTGTTCGTGAAAAGCTGGCAAGCAAATACACAGGCAAACGAATACAGTGCAAGGACTCCCAGAGAGTATTCTTGAGTGGAGATTTTAATGCATTCAAGTACGAGGAGTTAACATGAAAACGTTGACTGTCTGCCCTTGCGCTTCGACTGGTAGGTGTTCCCGTACTTGAATGCGTTAAAATTTCCACTCAGGAATACGCTGTGGGAGTGCTTGTACTTTATTCCTGGACTTACTAGCCTACCTTGTAAACTGGCTTAAAGATCTTTCTATTTCTGAAGGCTGCCAGTGGTCATCACTAAGGAAAGCCTATTGGGTGAATTCAGGGGTTCGGCCTGCAGCCCCAGGCAGGCCCCGTACCATCCTCCTATGAATGTCAGACTCTGAGATTTGGGACACTATCCTGTCAGCAGGTAGAGCAAAATATCCTTTAAAAATGAATGGAACAGACGTAAAACTATATTCTGACCTTTCCTTCCAAACGAGAGCACAGAGAGAGGACTTTGATACAGTGAGGCAGAGGCTGAGAGCTTTGGGGATCATCCACTCATTTCTGTTATCGGCACAATTATGGATTGTGTATGAGTGAAAAAACACGGTAGTTAACCGATCCCCAGAACTTAGGTCGGTGGACAGAGAAGGCGGGGAAGGAATTTGTCACTAGACTTGAAGCTCAAGAAGCCCCCAACCCCCAGCCTGATACAGAGGAGGACTGAGTCGTGAGCTAATTTACTACTTGGTTCTTCTTACTTCCTCAATGTCAAGTATGAACAAATCGGCAACTGAAACCTTCTCTTTTCTTATTGCAATCGCCGATGGACAGTGAGGAGCCAGGGTAGTTTATTTTTCTTAAAATACTAATTTGGGTAATTGCTTGATAGCTGTGATGAGAAATATGTCATCTTGAGGCTCTCACTTGCTTACAACCTCAGATACACGGCGCTGCAAGTTCTGACATTTGCCATAATGGACTTGTGCTGGTAATCTGTTTTGTTCTCAGGTTAAAGTGTTAAAAATGTATCTGTGAATCACTTTTTTTTTTTTTTGCAGTTTGAATGTCAGTTTAATTTTTTTTTTTTTTTCTTTGAAGAACCCTGGCTGTTATGCCCTTAAATACTGGTTGGGAGTAAGTCTCTATGGGGTCGATATTGAATTTTTTTTCTCTCCCTGTTCAACGCACAGGTTAAACAGCAGTCTTGGTGATTGTGTTCTCTCTACTGAATTATTCTCCCTCATGGACATGCCTAAGGCCATTGAAGAGGCTCATACGTTACTAGAGACCTAGGTCTGAATTTTCAAGCTTCTGTTGGAGCGAAGCAAATGTGCTGAACAACCACCTGTGCCAGACTCCGGTTTTGCTAGGGACCCTGTGCCAGATGGTGGTGTGGGGGGGCGGGTCCTGGCACTAAAGTCCCTGAGTTTGTCACAAACAGTGCCATGCGTCAAACAGCTGGTGCATGGAAGGAGATTGACAGAGGAAATCATACTCCTGGTGTACGCACCACCAGCCCTGGGTCTCCTGAACAGGTGCCCTGAGGCAGGTGCCAGGTGGATGAATATGTACAATCACCATAAGTGATCCTTGTTATATAGCCCTTACGCGGCAGGACACCAAAGCTGTGGCCAGTGGCATGAATGTTTCTCATTGCCACCACAGAGGTTGTCACGTCTCTGATCATGTAAAGGAGCTACACCCTAATGTGACATCGCAAGCTGCAGTCAGGAACAAACTACAAGACAACACTGGCACAGCTGTAGTGGTCAGCTCATGTCCTACTGCATTGAACTGTTGTATGGAGTTGCAGAGGGAAAGAATACCCTGTGTAGTACCCCAGATCAGGGTGTTGTGCTCCCCTGTACGTAAGATAACCAGAACAGTGTCGGACACCAGCAAAGGTGCCATCAACGTCTGTCACATCTGTTAGCAGTGCAGTAATCCCACCTACCAATCTCCCCATGCAAGCTGTGTGTGACTTGCATACTAACTTACTAAAAGCCAGCAGAATAGGCCTAATGGTCTGTCATGTCTGCTCGGTAGCCAGCCACCTAGTGGGTGCTCGCCTTCCTGCCACCCCAGTCCCTGAGAGGGTCTTCTTTGGCTTCAGTTTCCCCTTGTACCTGTCCCACCCGTTCTTGAAGCCCTCCACTGTGCCCTCCTTCACCAGCCTCCCGGGCAGCGCATTCTATGGCTCCAACCACCCTCTCAGTGAAATAATGTTTCCTACGCTCCCCACTGTAATTTCCCCCCCTCCAGCTTCCACTCATGCCCCTGTCTCCCCCTTTAGCCTGAACAGCTCTTTGGTTCCGCTTTTGTTATTCCTTTACATAGTTGAAGACCCCTATCATGTCTCCCCTGTCTCTCCTCTCCTACAGTGTGTACAGCCCAAGCTCCTCCAGTCTCTCCTCATAGGGCCTCTTCTCCCCCCCCCATGCCCTGAATCATCCTGGTCATTCTCCTCTTGACCCTCTCCAGCACTGCTATGTCCTTCTTCAGATGAGGTCTCCAGAACTGTACACAGTACTCTAGTTGCGGCCTGACCAAGGCATTATATAGAGGCAGGATCACCACCTTCCTCCTAGATGTAATACTCATGGCTATGCAGCCAAATATCCTGTTTACTTTGGCTGCGGTTGTTCTACAATTTTCGGAGTTATTCATTTTGACGTCTACCACCACCCCCTCTAGATCCCTCTCACCCAATGTGGCTTGCAGTGTGACCACCCCAACCCTCCCCCACTGGGTGTATATATGGCCCGGGTTTCTGACCCCCAAACGAAGTACCTTACGTTTCCCAGCATTAAACTTCAATCCACATCTCCTTGACCACCCCTCCAGGGTATCCAGGTCCCCCTGAACTGTCTCTCTCACTTCTTCCCTATCCACCAGTGCTCCCAGTTTGAGATCATCCGCAAAGAGACTCTGCCTACTCCTAACTCCCCTCCCTATATCTGATACATAAGCATTGAACAGGAGTGGCCCCAATACTGAACCTTGAGGGACCCCACTGATTACCCACATGGGGGAGGAGACTATCCCACCGACTATTGCCGTCTGTATTCGCCCTGAAAGCCAATTTTCCACCCACTTGAGCACCTGTCCTCCCACCCCCATCTCCGCCAGCATTTCTATCAGCCCATTATGGAGTACCGAATCAAACGCCTTGCTGGAATCCAGGTATAGGACGTCCACCGGCCTATGTCTGTCCTGGGCCCCCGTCACCCAGTCATAAAACTCTACGAGGTTGGACTGACACGATCTCCCCAGGATGAAGCCATACCATTTATCACCTGTGTGCCCTAACCTTTTTAGCTGCCTCCCAAGCCTCTCCTTGATAATGCCCTCCATTACTTTGCCTACCACAGCCATTAACCTGACAGGCCTATACTTCCCCATCTCCTCTCTAGACCCCCCTTTGTGGATAGGCATTACATGAGAAGGATGGACCAGTGCCTTCAGGAAGGAAAAGAGTAGGGGGAAGGGGAACACAGACATAGTGATAGAGGAGGATGGAGTGAGGGAGGGTCTGCTGGCATTGAAAGTGGACAAATCACCAGGCCCGGACAGAGTACATCCAAGGGTACTAAAGGAACTTGCTGAGGAGCTGGCAGGGCCTCTAGCAGACCTATTTAGTAGTTTACTAGAATCAGGCGTGGTACCACAGGACTGGAGAACAGCACATGTAGTGTCCCTTCACAAAAGCGGACCCAAGGATGATCCAGGGAATTACAGACCAGTCAGTCTGACCTCCATTGTGGGTAAGCTGATGGAGACCATACTAAAGGAAAGGTTGGTGGAATATTTAGAGGAACATGGTCTCCAGGATGAGAGGCAGCATGTGTTCATGGGGGGAAGATCATGTCAAACAAATCTGATTGACTTCTTTGACTGTGTAGACTAAGACAGTAGACAAGGGCCAAGTGGTAGACATCCTCTATCTTGATTTCAGCAAGGCCTTTGACTATGCCCCACAAAAGGTTGATCAGGAAGTTGGTGGATCTTGGAGTTGAGGAAAAGATGGTCAGATGGGTGAAAAACTGGCTGAGGGACAGAACCCAGAGGGTGGTGGTGGTGGGGGGGGAGAGTTGTCTGGCACCAGAGAAGTAACCAATGGGGTCCCACAGGGCTCTGTGCTGGGGCCGGTGTTGTTCAATGTCTTCATCAGTGACATTGGGGATGGCATTAAAGGCAAAATGTGCCTATTCGCAGATGACACCAAGCTCTGTGGGAGAGTGGACACAGCTGAAGGGATAAGAGAGCTACAGGAAGATCTGGAAAAGCTGGGGAGGTGGTCCACGATCTGGCAACTTGGCTTCAATGCCAAGAAATGCAAAGTTATTCATATTGGAGCCAAGAATCCTAGGACAGAGTATTACCTGGATGGAGTCAGAGTATCTGCATCAGAGGAGGAGAAGGACCTGGGAGTGATGATCACTAGTGACCTGAAGCACTCCATGCAGTGCAAGAAAGCAGCAGCAAAGGCAAACAAGATGCTGGGGTGCATAGCTAGGGGGATCAATAGTAGGAGAGAGGAGGTTATACTGCCCTTGTACAGGTCACTGGTAAGGCCGCATCTGGAGTATGGAGTGCAGTACTGGTGCCCACACCTCAAAAAAGACATTAACCTGCCGGAGAAGGTACAGAAAAGGGCTACAAAGATGATAGCCAGTCAGCAGGGCAAGGCATACGAGGAGAGGTTGAGGGCACTGAACTTGTACTCCCTGGAAGACAGGAGAGAGAGCGGGGACATGATTGGGACATTCAGGTACTTGAAAGGGATAAAGTTGATAAGGAGAGTCTCTTTAAGCTGAGTGACAACCATATCACAAGGGGGCACAGTCTTAAGCTGGAGGGTGGAAGGTCTAGGAGGGAGGTCAGGAAGCACTTCCTCACAGAGAGGGCGGTGGACACTTGGAATGCGCTGCTAGAAGGGGTCATTTCGTTGAAGACGGTGGGCAGCTTTAAGAGAGGCTTAGATAGCCATAGGGGGACGGTAAGAATCATGGGTAGGGAGGCTGTGAGGAGGAAGGGAGGGCAGGGACATTAGCTTAAGCTGTGGGAACCCTGCAATACGAGCAGACTTGATAGACCAAATGGCCTTCTTCTGCTGGCTTCTTTGTATGTTCGTATGAGCCTCCCTCCAGTCTTGGGGCACCCATCCTGTCTGCAGAGAGGTGTTAGAGTGTAGCTGCCAGCTCCTCCGCCAGTTCCTTCATAACCCTTGGATGTAGGCCACCTGGCCCTGGCGCCTTATCTCTTTTTAACTTCCGAAGGGCCTCCCTCACTCTATTGACTGTGATTCCCCTGCCCCCGTCCTCCCCCTGATGCAACCGCCCCACCCCTTCTGGGTCTGGCTTAGCCTATACACTAGCCTCTTTCAGTCCTCTGGTCTCAGACTGGCCCCTCGATTTTGTTGGCTCCTCTTCCCTCCCATCATGCTGTAGGGATCCCCTGTCTCCCTCAGTAAAGAATGAGTTTCGATCATATCACCTCTCTCCCTCCTTTACCCTAGGGTATACATATTGAGCTCTCTTAATCTGTCCTGATATGTTTTCTGATGCAGTCCCTGCACCATTTTGGTTGCCTTTAGATAAATCTCAATACTGACACTGTAATGCATCAAAAGGGGGGTGGCTGCACCCGTGAGGTACAGTCATTTGGGTGAGATGTTAAACAGAGATCCCGTCTGCCTGTTCTGGTAGTTGTTCAGATGGATGTTAACGATCCCATGGCACATCTTGATAAGAGTAGGGGAGTTTTTTATTGCAGAAAATATAAACCAAAAACAGTGTATTGTAGTATTATTGAAACGGTCAAACACCTTAAGGGCATTAACAAGGTGAAAGAGTCTAACATGTTTTAGTATAAGAAAAAAATAGCAGGACAAGAGGACATAGCATGAGATTAGAGGGAGGCTGATTAAGGGGTAATGTGAGGAAGTTCTTTTTCACAGAAAGGGTGGTGGATTCATGGAATGGCCTACCTCAGGTGGATATGAATAGAGTACAGGGCTTCAAACAGGCATGGGATAGGCATAAGGGAGCAATACAGATGACTATGAATTGATAGGCCATTGACAGAGCAAAGGTCGATGGCACACTTATAAGGTAGAAAAAGAAATGGGCAGACTGGATGGGCCTTGCGGTCCTTATGGGGCCTAACCAGTGTCTTATAAAGAGGGATTATTACCTCCCTCTTTCGACTTGGGATACCCCTACTAATACAACCCAACATCCCCCTAGCCTTGCCTACTGCTTTAGTGGTCTGCTTGAATGATTTCAGATCATCAGTGATGATGATGCCCAAGTCTTTTTCTTACTTTGTGACTGCCAGCAACTCCCTTCCTAGCCTATAGGTGTCTCCAGGGTTTCTCTTCCCTATGTGCATGATCTTGCACTTCTTTGAACCCCAGTTACCACTCTTTCGACCATTTTGCTAATTTATCCAGATTTCTTCTCATTCTGCCCACCCCATCTGGATCATCTACTCCGTTGCAGATCTTGGTGTCATCTGCAAACTGACAAACCTTACCCTCCAGTCCATCAGCAATATCACTGATGAAGATATTGATGAGGACTGGCCCCAGGACTGATCCCTGAGGTACCCCACTTGTGACTTGCATCTCTTCTGACTGTATACCATTTACCACCACTCTCTGTTTTCTGCCCGTCAACCAGTTTGCCACCCAGTTGACCAACTTCTGACCCACCCGAGCCTACCCAGCATATTAATCAATCTTCTATGTGGAATAGTATCGAAAGCTTTGCTGAAGTCAAGGTAGACCACATCAACTGCTCCCCCTTGGTCCACCACTCTGGTTACCCAGTCAACGAAATCTATGAGATTAGTTTGACAGGACCTTCCTTTTGTAAACCCATGCTGTCTTGGATCCTGTGCTCCTATGGATTCCAGGTGTTGCACTATCCTTTCCTTAAGGAGTGCCTCCATATTCAAACACCATGAAGTCTTGCTGCTATTAGGACTTAATGCAGTTAGCCACTGCACTCGAACTGCCCCGGAGAGGATAGGGTTAACTCCAGAGCAGTCTGGAGTTCCACAGCGCGAGGGCGCTGTTCAAAGCTCTATCTGGCTAGTTTCAAGTGAAACTGCCAGATTCTTTACTCCGCTTTCACTGAACAGTCGCTCCGGAGAACAGCTCATTCAGCTGAGTTCATTTAGCGGTTCAAGCGAGTTCTCTGTTCATTTAACCGGCAAGTGTTCTAAAAATTACCGCTGCTCGGTCAAAGCTCTATCTGGTAAACCGTAAGTACTAAAATAAAGTCTGTGTGGAATACATTATCAGGTTCAGTCTGAACCGATCGGTTGGCTTATTTTACGATTTTTGGGCTTTAGAAGTGCGGTATCCAGTTCTTATCGGTTCTAAAAACCTTAATTTTATTTGGGATTTTTCCAATACCGTGACACGGTTAGGAACCGATAAGGGTGTCTTGTTTTGCACGGCCGCTTAAAGGCAAGTTTGTTGGTTAGGCTGGCATTATGTCTGAGAAACCCAAAAGAAAAAACGGCCCACTGGGTTTCAACACTGTGATGTTCTGAGGAAGCCTTTGCCAAGGCTGATCCACATACCACTTGTGTCTATTGTCTGGGGCTGACCACCTCTGTCAGACTGCCAGGTGTGTAAAAATTTCCTGCAGCCACCCTGGAAAAGAGATTGGGCGGCTCAGGGAACTAGAGGCTAAAAGTCCGCTGACCCGTTGGCAGCCCGGTCCAGTACCCACTGGACTAGAGGGAGTGCCCTCTGACCAGGGCGTAGACTTCCTCAAGTAAAGAAAAGCTGGTTCAGAGGAACCAGCTCCAGCAAAAAGATAAAGAAATCAGCAGGTCTGGAGTCCAAAATTGTCTCTCCAACTGCTGCAGAAATAGCAAAAGCCATTCAGATTGTTCAGTCTTTGTCTCAGGGACTTGTCAGGCCCTACAATTGGGAAAAGGGTGGCTCGTTCAGGTCCAGTGGTTCAGGATTATGATGTTGAGGAGTTTATGAACCACAGGAGGGGGAGGAGGAATTTGATCAGTGTATTTGTGACTGGAAGGTCTGACGTGCGTATTGAACCGGGTATTTCTCCAGATAGACCCTTAGAATTCCTCTTTGCTGTCTGAGTCCTCTCTCATTTTATGTTTTATAAAAGGTGGCAGAAACCTCCAGCTCCCTTTAGAGGAGGCTGTGGATGAGCAAGAGGAGCCTGATTATGTAGAAATGATGGATATTCCAGAGTCTAGAAGGTTGTCTATTCCTTTGCATAAGTCATTTAGAAGCAAACAACAAAGATTTAAAAAATCCTCATTCTGTTCCTCTCCTGTAGATAAGAAAATGGACAGAAGGTATACTTTATCAGGCCCTGATACAGACTTCCTCACCGAGCAGTGTAGTCATGTAGGTGTTGTTCAAGCTGCAGCCTGTGACTAGGCTAATATTCCCTGGCATCACATCCTCCTGATAAGGATTCCAGGAAGATTGATGCCATGGCTAAAAAGCAATATATGGCAGCTTCATTGGGACTCAGGCAGGCTAATTATATGGCTTATGTGGCTAGATATCAGAAATCTAGATGGGACACATATTGCAGTTAGCCAAGCAGGCCCAGGCCAGCTGGCTAGTGAGTTGAACAAGTGGCTGCTGATGGCATTGAAGCCTCTAAAGTTCAATTTCATACTGCCGTGATGTTAATGTTTCTAGGGTCATGGCCACTTGTAGCTCTCCGTAGGTTGGCATGGCTTAGATGCACTAATCTGTCCCAAGATACTCAGGCAAAGGCTATAGATTTTCCTGTAGTAGGAAACCTCTGTTTGGGATCAAACAGAAAATTACATGAAGAAAATGGATGAATACAGAACTACCTACAAAAGTGCCCAAGCTAAGGAGAGGCATGCTACTCCACAAAGGCATGCCCCAGGGGTAGGGGCAGGCCCACCACAGGCCCTTTTATCAAGTTCAGGGCTCTTCAGCCTTTGCACAGAGGGTTTTTTTCAGAGGCAGGGGTAGACGGGCACAGGCAGACCATCTCCTCTCCTCAGCCTAAAGTTGCTTGCAAGCAGGCACCCTGATGGGGTGCCCAGGGCCGATTCTCCTGTACCGGTGGGGGCAGGTTGGTTTATTTCAGCCAGAACTGGTTGTCCCTAACTCGACAAATGGGTTCTGGAGGTGGTGTCAAGGTCTGGTTCTCAGTTTCAAACAGTTCCCAAAGATGAGAGCCAGACATTTTCCACCTGCAAATCTTTCAGAAGCCCTTGCTTTGGAAGCAGAGGTTTCTTCTCTGCTGGGCTGCAAAAGCAGTGGAAAGAGTTCCTCCTGCCATCAGGGCAAGGGTCTGTACTGAGGTATTTCTTACCCCAAAAAGACAGGAGAGGATGGGCCATCTTAGATTTAAGGTTCCTGAACAAGCATCTTTTGAAACCAAAGTTCAAAATGTTAACTCTGGCAATGATTCTGTTCTTCCCAAGGCCAGGGACTGGCTAGCTTCCTGGACCTCAAGGACGCTATTTTCATATTTGATCAGGCCTTCTCACCAGTACCTCAGGTTCGAACTACCTCTGGCCACTACTCAGTTCAGAGCAATGCCCTCGGCCTTACCTCTGCTCCAAGGGTTTTCACAAAATGTTTAGCTGTAGTAGTGGCTCATTTAAGAAGGCAAGGGTTGCTGTGTTTCCTACCTGGACGACTGGCCTCATAGTGGGTCAGTCTCCAGATCAGGTAAAATCTCACTTGCAAGTCTCCCAGCAACTTCTCACTTCTCTGGGATTCCTGTTGAATTTTCCAAAGTCAGTTCTGGAACCAGTTCAGGTACTAACTTTCATAGGTGCAGAATTGAACACAAAGTCAGCCAGGGCATTTCTTCCTCCGAAAGAGTGGACAGACTCATTGCCCTGGCATCCTCCTTACCCCTGGGTCTCTCGACCAGCAAGGCACTTTTGCAACTCCTAGGGCACATGGCTGCTTCCACAGCTGTCGTGCAGGGAGCAAGATTTCAGATGAGAGACATCCAGTTCCACTTGAGGTCCTACTGGTCTCAAAGGAAGGACCCCCATCCAAGTTAATCCCAGTGACCAAAACCCTGATCCTAGCCCTTCAGTGGTGGCAGGATCGAAGCAGTTTAACCTGGGGGTCCCTTCTTACCTGCTTTTCATTCCTTCACCTCACCACGGATGCCTCCCTGTTAGGGTGGGGCACATTTGGCTACATTTTCCACTCAGGGAGTGTGGTCCCCAGGAATCTCTGCTCCACATCAACCTTTTGGAACTTAGAGCTGTTCTCTTAGCTCTCCAGGTTTTTTCGACTACTGTCCAGAACAAGGTAGTCCAAGTCAGGACAGACAACACCACAACAATGTGGTACATCAACAAGAGGGGGCACTCGGTCATCAGCCTTGTGCACCAAGCAATGAAGTTGTGGTCTCTGGCTTACTCCTGAACACCTCCCTGATAGCAGTTCACCTTCCAGGAAGGACAATGTCCTGGCGGATGCCCTCAGCAGAATTTCTCAGGGCCATCACGAATGGGCTCTGAATTTCTGGTGCTGGGGCTGTCTTTGCCAGATGGGGCACCCTCAGATAGATCTTTTCGCAGCCCCAGACAACCACCAACTTCCCTGTTTTGTTGCAGGCCTCCAGTTCTGGGATCAGTCCCACTGAACGCTTTTCAGTTGGATTGGAAAGGAAGTTCTTGTATGCTTTTCCCCTTCCTCTCTCCTCTTCAGGGTACTAGTAAAATCAGAACTCAGCCCTGCAGAGTGATTCTGATTGCTCCAGATGGGCCAGACAGCCCTGGTACCCTCTCCTCCTGTCCCTGACATTCCACCTCCCTGAGCTTGCCCAGGACCCACGACCTGTTGACCGTGCACAGGGAGAGTGGTATCCAAACCTCAATTCCCTCCACCTCAAGGCCTGGTTCTTGAGGAGTTAGAATTTGCTGATTTACACCTTTCTCAAGGTGTCCTGGATATTTAAAGGCTTCAGGAAACCTTCCACTAGAGCCACTTACAATTCTAAGTGGAAGAGGTTTTTCCTTTGGTGTTCTGAGAAGCAGATTATCCCAGAATCTGCTAATCTGCCCATTTTACTGGACTATTTGGTCCATTTAAATTCCTTAGGCCTTAGGCCAGCTACCTTAAAGGTTCATCTGGCAGCTGTCTCTGCTTTTGTGTCAGCGGGGAAGCCTGCTTCCCTTTCTTCTCACCCTGTATTTTCCAGGTTTTTTAAGGGGTTACTTCACACTAACCCCCCCTTTCGGGAACCAGCTCCTGCATGGGACCTGAATGTTTGCATTGCTCAGCTAATGCAACCCCCCTTTGAGCCTCTGTCCTTGGAAGACTGTTTTTCTAGTGGCTATCACTTCTGCTAGACGTATAAATGAATTACAGGCCTTGTCAGTAGAAGATGATTTTATTTCTTTTCACAGAGATAAGGTAGTCCTTAGGACTAACAGAAAGTTTTTACCTAAAGTGGTTTCAGATTTTCATCTCAACCAATCCATCTCTCTTCCAGTACTTTTCACTGAGCATTCCTCCTCAGGGGAGAGGAGATTGCACAGTCTGGACGTCAAAAGAGCCCTAAGCTACTATTTGGAGCGCACCAAGGGTCACAGGTTCAAATCCTCCAACTCTTCCTTACCTATGGAGAAGTTGGCAAAGGAGACCTGCCACTAAGAGGACAATTGATAGGTGGATTGTCTTGTATCCAGTTCTGTTACCAAAAACTAGGTAGAGAACCTCCCTCAGGACTGAGGGCTCATTCCACCAGGGGTACAGCTGCATCTCTAGTGGCTGCTGGAGAGATTCCCATTTTGAAATTTGCCAAGCTGCTACCTGGAAAACAGTCCACACCTTTACTAAGCATTATTCCTGGATGTCCAGTCCAGGAGAGATGCTCGGTTTGGCCAAGTGTGCTTGAGCCTATTCCCCAAGTAGGTTCTGACCCTCCTCCATGGAGGTACTGCTGTATATCTGCATTAAGTCCTAATAGCAGCAAGACTTCATGGTGTTTGAAGAAAAATTACTCACCTTAGTAATTGCTTTTCTTCTCATGGAGTCTTGCTGTATTAGGACAACCCTCCCTCCTACCCCGCCAGAACTCCTACTTGAGTATGGGGTTGTCAAATTGGTGCAAGCACTGTCATGCCATTTCAATTTTCTCTCAAGTTCCCCTTTTGTTCATTTGGGTTAGGAACTAGGTGATTCTGTTTTTGTTAAGTGATAGGTGGCTCCCTCGACTTGAGTCTTTTGGGGAGAGGGGGCCTATTAGTGCTTGTCATGGGTGATTCTAACAATAACAGGTGATTTTGTTATTATTCTATGATTATTGTTGTGTTTTTGTTGTCCTGCTACTGGTAGGTAGCCAATGGCTAGTGTAGAGCTTTTCCACACAGACTTGCTATATTAGTTTAGCTTCGTAAAGAACCTGGCAGTTTCATTTGAAACTAGCCAGATAGAGCTTTGAACAGCGCCTTCGCGCTGTGGAACTCCAGACTGCTCTGGAGTTAACCCTATCCTCTCCGGGGCAGTTCGAGTGCAGTGGCTAACTGCATTAAGTCCTAATACAGCAAGACTCCATGAGAAGAAAAGCAATTACTAAGGTGAGTAATTTTTTCATCTTGCCCACTACTGAGGTAAGACTGACTGACTGGTGTGTAGGTCCCTGCCTTCTCACTGCTACCACTCTTGTGGAGCGGGATCACATGAGCCCTTCTCCAGTCCTCTCGGACCTCTCCTGTGCTCAGAGACTCAGTAAACAGTTCTGATAATGGCTCTGCAGGTTCCACCCTTAGCTCCTTTAGTACCCTGGGATGTATGTCATCGGATCCCATTGCCTTGTCCACCCTGAGCTTATCGAGCTCTTGTAGGACCCTTTCTTTTGTGAAGGGATTAGTGCACATCTCCCTCCCACCGTGTCCATGGTGCTGAGCTGTGGGCCCTGCCCTACCTTATGTTCAGTAAATACTGAGCAGAAGCATCTATTTAGGATCGATGCTTTTAAATGATAGATGGACTGAAGGAACTGTATGGTATATTGTTTATATTTATTTTTTCTTTATATGTTTACTATAGTGAATTGTAGTGATCTGTTTTTGGTTTATATTTTCTGCAATAAAAAAATTCCCCTACTCTTATCGAGATGTGCCATGGGATCGTTAACATCCACCTGAACAACTACCAGAACAGGCAGACTGGATCTCTGTTTAACATCTCATCCGAATGACTCTACCTCAGGAGTGCAGCCACCCCCCTTTTTGATGCACTACAATGTCAGTATTGAGATTTATCTCATGTTCCTGGTGTGGGGCTAGAACCCACCATCTTCCGATCTTTTGGCCTCAGAGGTGAGTATGCTACCTGCTTGAGCCACTGACACTGTGTTATAAAGTGGTAGTTGTGAGTTTGAAACCCGGGTATGGTGGGTCGGTATACATTGATATCTCTGCTATCCCAGTGACCGACATTTATACCCAGTAGCAGGTCATGTATTGTAACTGGTACATCAGCCATATACTTGCCTAATTTATGTATCGATTGCCAGCCTAATTCACACATGCTGCTTGTCCACTAGGATGCACAAAACTTGCTTGAGGCATACTTCCTTTTCTTAAACTGCCATGCAGTCTGAAGCATAGCTGCTTGGATGAGTGTTGGCATCCACGCGCTGTATCGTACTATCGCAAGGCTATGATTGCAGTGTAGGCAGGAAACTCATTTAACCCTCCTTTCTCCTGACTGACCCCTCTGCACACACCCTCCCCCATACTCTGCAGCTCCCACCTAAAAGGACATTTGTCGTCCCTCATTAGTGTCACAACTAGGTCCCTTCACAGAGCATTTGGGGCATCACCACCATGCAGTACTATGAAGCTGATAAGTGCAGTTCCTGTTTCTTTTTTTCCCCATTTGCTCTTTATGCTGCTTTCTCCACCAGTCGCCACTCTTAAGGGAGCCCTAGGCTGTATGTCCCCCTAGCTCCGGGTAACTCCTCAAGGGGCCGGTGGACCAACCCCCACCCTGCCTCAGATTCCCCTCCCCCGAGAGGGAGGGAGGGGACCCCGGTCATCCCCCACCCCACAGTCCTTAAGTGTATGTCAGGTAGTCCACCCCCCCCCCCGAGGAGCCTGGTTAAGGAGTCTGGGGCAGCCGGTTCCCATCTATCGATGACCAGTGTGGGTATTTTCCTGCTCTCTGGTCCTCCCCAAGGGCACTGGCACTCTAGGGGATCCAAAGAGGCGGGACACATTGAGACGTGCCGCCGCTCTGGATCCTGGCAGACGTCCTTCCCTCCTGAGTTTCTGCGGTCCCACTGCACCTCCACCCGTGGTCACCCAGGTGACGGTACAGTGACCGGACTTGCAGCCCACTCTCCCTGGAGAAGGAGAGCAGCTCCTTGGGCACTCTATACTCTCTCCCCCAAGCCGGCCCTCCAGCAGCCCGTGATTGCTCCCGATCCCGGGTTGTTGGCGTCGTAAGTGGTTGCGCTACTGCTGTGCCAGCGGGCCCAGTCCCTCCTGTTTCTGACGATCAGCCAGGTCTTCAGAGTGTCATGCATTAAAGGGGACAGGAGGCTGTTTCTGTGGATGCTGTTTTGTTTTAATTGACTACCTCTGTTATAAAACATATTTCTAAATGAATGTAGTGTCTTGTATTCATTCAGCTGTTTTTACTTTGTCAGGTAGTTCCGGTATAGCCTGGCAATCCTCGGCATGTATTCATATAGTTTTGCTTGTAGGGTACCAGTGTCATAATCTGGGGAGTACATAGTTGCTGTGCCAGAGGGGTGCTGCACTTCGTACAGACCTGCCACTCATACACACAGAATGGAAGATGCATAACCAGCATAATGGCCACACCACAAGCATGCTCCGTCATGCTGCAGACACTGTCCCCAGCTGGCTCACACAGAGTGCACTCACCTCCAAGGCCGCATGTGGCTCCCTTACCTGACAGTGTGCCCGCCTGTCCTTGACACTTCCTGTGGCATATTGTTGTCATCCCATGCCCGCGGTTCCTACCTGTAGCGGCTCGCAGCTGCATGTTCCAGTATCCCCCCCCGGCCACAGTTCACGCCACAAGCCACTGCCCAGGGCAATACTGAGTGCCATAGGCTCCACCACTCGTGTACCCCTGCCTGGATGTCCTGTGCCTGCATTTGTACATCCTTTGCGCTGCTACTCCCACACCCAGTGTTGGCACCAAGGACTTGAAGGTGCTCATAGTGCCTGCCACTATCGGTGGCCATTCAGCAGCTTTGGCTGGAAGTGATGCATGGAGCATTAGATCAGCTCTGGCTGAGGCAACCCCTGGCATGTGCTGCTGCTGTGGGATGACTTTGAAAATGCTGATCACAGGGATAGTGCACCACTGTGTGGCACAAGTCCTTGTCCGCCGTGGCACAATGGTACGTGTTCCGGCAGCAAGGCACATGCTACTCTGGCACAGGTGACCCAGGTTCTGCCACAAGCTTCCTTCCGAAATCTGGAGTGGCGCAAGGTGTGATGCAGAGTGCCCCTTTTGCTCATTTTCTTGGATGCTTGCACCATTCCCGGACCTCTGAAAATGGAGCCCCTTAACTTTCCAACAGGATTTCCCCCAACTCCTGTTGTAAAAGATTGCATGGTACAACAACAACTTTATAACAATTTTTTGAAATTGAAGCAGTTTCATTGTTTTGTAACTGTCCCTATATGTTTGTTTACTAAGAAGTTATTAAACATAAAGTTTAAAAAAAAAAAAAAAGAGAAAAAATAAGTTACTTAGCTGTAACGGTAATTCTAGAAGTGGTATACTGTTGACATCCATATAACCCATCTGGTCTTCCCTGGCAAGTGGCACATGAATTCCTGCTTCCCCTGTACAGGATCTCTCGTCATGAGGTGGAATATACCTCCCGAGTTGTTGGAAGAACTTAGCTTATGGATATTCGGCCAATCAGATTGTTCCAGTGGAACTGCCTGAGTGTAGATGTAAACCGTATACCACTACTAGAACTACAGTTACAAGTTACCTATTTTGTTGTGCCTTTCCACATTGGCCTAGTGATTAGTCCTCATAATTGCTGGGTTTTCAAAAAATAATTGTAAGTCTCCGTGCCCATTCATACCGAATCAACACCATCACCTCTTTCTTCCACTCGAGGAGTAGAATGTAGTAGGTGCCAGTTGCAGTTCCGATGGTGAGAAGACTGGCTGACTTTTGGCTCATGTGTACATGCATGCTGGTACTCATTTGATTGAATGCCTCTTATTTTGCTAGGCTTGCACCAGCTGTGAAGACAATGCTGAAGCCAGTGGGTTCTGTGTGGAGTGTTTAGAATGGCTGTGTAAAACCTGCATTGAAGCCCATCAGAGAGTCAAGTTTACTAAAGACCACACTGTCAGACAAAAAGAGGAAGTATCACCAGGTAAGTGTTTGCAAAGCTTTTTTCTTCAGCATTTCAGGTTTACCATTCTGCAGTTTGATGGAAACTTCTGTTAGTCTTTTTTTCCAATTTATTTAAATCAATCAATCAAAATCATTATTTATTGAGGCGGGCACCATTGAGCAAGACTCATTTGCAAGGTGGACCTGGTTGTGAATACATCAAAGTACAGTACAGAAGCAGGTATACAAAAAGCAATAATATACAAAGAAAAGTATATACAGTACAAGGTTGAAATAAATCATTATTTTACAATTGAAGAAGTCAGCAGATGTACAGTCAGCCATAGGCATACAGGGGTTATAAGCAGAGATCTTTTGAGTGAGGCAGCTGGCAACTACAGATATAGGGGAAAGGGGCCATGTATGGGGTGGCAGGTTAGAGAGGTAAAGAGGAGGAGGGATATATTACCGACTGGGGGAAAAATTGGTCTAAAACCACACAAAGTCACAATGGCTGTCATGTACTTGTTTATTATGATAATGATGGAGGAGGGTAGATAATTGGGACACTACTATGGATGGGGTGGGACTTTAGCCAGGCCGGAGAGGACAGGGAAGGGTGGGTGCAGCAGGAAGAATTAATAGGGAAAGAGAGAGAGCCGGGGTAGAAACATGGCGAGCGTCAGGATGGAAAGGGAGAGTTGCGGAATTAGTGGGCTAGCGGCGAGGAAAACATTTGCAAGGTGCTTTCATGTAGCGATTGTAGAGCACCTTGAAGATATTCAGGCTACCAGGGCAGCTCAGCTTCAAGTTCCTTTGTAAACCATTCCACAATGTGGGTAAAGAGAAGCTTAGAGCAGCTTTGCTGAAACGAGTGTTGACCCTTGGAACTTGGAGGGCAATTAGGGAATAGCTCCTCAGAGCATAGGTGCCTAACACACTGCGGGGAACACAATCTGAGACATATGAGGGGAGCGTGTTGGTCACCGCTCTGAAGGCCCATAGGGCATCATTTTTATTCCTCCTATAGTGAAGGGAAGTCCAGCCTAACTATGAGTACAGGGAGCAGTGGTGTGTGGAAAGTGGAAGGCCAGTAATGAACCTAATAGCTCTGTGGTAGAGGGTGTCCAACTTAGCCTGTGCAAAGGCAGTGCAGTGGCTGTAGAGCAGGTCTGCGTAATCTATTAAAGATGGGAAGGTAGCTTGAACCAGTTGAATCTTGGATTGCCGCATGCAAGGAGGGGGAGAAGAGCATGGCTTTTGTCTTTTTCACATTAAGCAAAAGTTATTGTTTATGTGCTGGTATTGTAGAAGGTTAAATTCAGCTTGGAGGTCTTCACAGGCTGCTTCTGGCGTGGGACGACTCAAGTGCAGTACAGTGTCGTCCGCGAATAAGTGGATGTTGGCTTTTTTGATGGGGTCACTGGTGGTGTTAATGTAGACTGCAAAAGAGGAGGGGACCAAGGATAGTGCCCTGGGGCACGCCCCTCAGCATAGGTTTTAGTGGAGAAAGATCACATTCAGCTTTAACCTACTGTTTCTGTTCTCCGAAGTAGTCTGCAAACCAGCACATAGATTTATGGTCCAGGCCTAAGGTGCTTAGCGAGGAAAGAAGCAGGCTGTGATCAACTGTGTCGAATGCCTTACTAAGATCCAAGAAAACTGCACAGACATACTTCTTGTTGTCAAGGTATAGGAGCCAATCATTGGTCACCTTAGCTAGGGTTGTTATGGTGCTGTGCTCTGAATCCAGACTGAACCGGGTTTAATAGGCTTCTGGATTCTAAGTATACCCCTAGCTGGCCACATGCTATTTTTTCTAGTAATTTAGACAGGATGGGGAGGAGGGAGATCGGTCTCTAATTATTAGATTGCAAGGGTCACCTGCTTTTAATACAGGGATGACATGGGATATTTTCCATTGAGGGGGGAGGCTACCCTGGGAGAGTGACATGTTGAATAGGTGGGTGATTGGCACTGCAAGCACATGGTAGGCACATTTCAGATAGTATGGCTTTATGAAATCGGAGCCTGCTCCCTTCCTGGTGTCCAGTTGCAGCAGTAGGTCTTCCACCTCTTTTAGAGAGACAGGCAGGAGGGAGAAGGCCTTCTCAGTAGGGGGGTGGATTCGTGGGTTGGTGGGCCTTGAGCTGTGCGGAGGTCATTAGCAGGGGAAGTATCAAATGCTAGCCCTGCCGTTGCAAAATGGTTATTGAGGGCTTCCAACATCTCTGATCGGTTAGAGATAACACTGCCACAGGACTTGATTTTTGCTGGAATGGAATTACCAGGTTTGTGTCCAGACATGTATTTTAATGTTTTTCAGAGCTTTGAAGGATTTCTTGAGGCAGAGGCTAGCTCTGAACGATAGTAGGTGGCCTTGGCTGCTCTGACCAACTTGGTGCATTTATGTGCTGTCTTAAAAAGACACCAGTCCGAGTCGTTCTTGCTTCTTCGGCCTTTTTTCCATAAAGTATCCCTTTCTAACAGGTGAGCTTTGAGCTTAGGCGAGAACCAACGGCAGGTGCTGCTCCTGACCCACACCTTACCCAAGAGTGCATGCTTATTTAAAGCCTCACTTAAAATGAGAAATGGGCAGAAAAACCCCGGGGATGGTTCTCGGAAAGAGAGGTATCCTAGGTCCACTGGAGTAGAAGAGGAAGTAGAAAATATAATGCGTTTCCTCTTTAACAGAAAAGACAGCTGTTGTAGCCATCTAGTGGCTATGTAGTATAATTTGCAAATGAGAAAAAAGACACAAAAAAAAAAAACATTCTTGCTTTACAAAAAAGGATAAACCCAGGGTCAGCAGCACTGATAAACTTCTCTAATGAAGCAAGGTAAAAAGGAGACCAGCAGGAAGAAGTCAGTGAGGCCGAGATCCTCCAATCAGAGTGTTGGTGCTGAAAATTCATAATGTCCAAAGGTGCCAAATACCAACGTACCTGAGTGGGTATACGGCTTTTGGCTGTTTCTGTAGATTTCTGGGCCCTGCAACGAACTGGAGTTCAGAGGATCCCAGGCGGCAGTTTCAACAGGGGAAGAAAGCCTCAGGGTCTGCTAATTTGCAGTAGCAGAATCGTGGGTTTCTTCCCAGGACAGGCTTGTAGCTTTATCTCTGACGGTGAGGTGCGAGCCCCAGGTGGGCATGACACACCTGAGGGGGAGAGGAGAGGAGATGGATTAAGTAGGGGCAGGCAGGAGAGGTGTGGTTAACTCAAACAAAGAAACAGGGTGGTCACTATTATTTGGAAGGAGGAGGCTAAACTACAGAGTGGGTAACAGAAATGGAGGAGACGCAAGTGGGTTAGAGGGCAGACAGGTGGCAAAGCGAGAGGCAAGGATTGGGCTTTTAATTTAGAATGCTAGGCAGTACACTGAAAAGTCTGGTCAATTTAAAACTACAGCTTTACACAGAAATTCTAAAAAGGATTAAACTGTTCACTTAGAATAATAGACTATTTAGAATATTTGCTTTACACCACTGTGTGTGTTAACTTACTGTACCTTTAATGCACTTGCTTTGCAGTCTCAGGTTAGTGTGATAATTTTCATGCAGGCTTACCAAGGTTATTGCAGACACAAGACGTAGGTTCTTGCACTGTTGTAGATTTTGGGTCTTGGAGGTTTTTCATCGTAATTTAAGGTTGTGAGGCACCATAGATGCATCATGTCCACCCACCCCTGCCTCATAAGCAGGGTCCAAAAAGTATGCTGTTTAAACATGTATGTATGATTCCCCACTCACCATAGTAACCAGCAAGGCTTGCTCTGGGTGGTTGTTCTTTCAAATCCCAGGAATCCCTCATTATGCTTAACTGTATGCAACAAGTCCAGCAGGTGAAGCTGCCCCGGAACATGTGGATAGAATTTGGAATTAAATTCGACCCTTTATCCTCTAGATGTGTGTGCATTCCGCAGCCTGTCAGATCTCTTTATCCGCCTGCAGAAGCGAGTCGTCCCGAAGAGGTCTCTTCAGCAACTTGCTCCGATGCTTGATGGCGTGCATAAGTATCACGCTCATTTTATTTTTTTGTTTAAGCTATGCCCTCGGTAGTTTTTATAGGTTTTATCTGTTTGTTTTTTTTTTCCTAAGTTAAACTCTGACACGAGTCCTCCAATCTGCTGTGGTACTTGGGACCGGAGTGCTTCATTATTCAGTGCTGTCATCAGTGTTGGTCTAAACCTAAATTTAATTGTAACTACTTTTTTATTTTAATTCTTTCTCTTTGGTCTGGTTTAGTGTTGTCTCTGCTTTGCTTTTGGGGAGCCAAGACACAAGACTCAAGCTGCGTTAGTTTGTTTCTCTCTTGGTGGGAAAAATAAAGGAGAGTAGAAAAACAAGGCAAATGATAAATGTCCATGTATTTTGCTGTCATGGTACGAGTTTCTTCAGTACCTCTGCAGTCCCTCTACCATACAGACTGGTCACGCGTTTTTCCAGGGTTATGGATTGTTAGTTCTCAGGTCCAGAGTTGGGAACCTTACTGAGATGCTTTTTCCTGCTGATTCAATCAGAAATCAACTAGACAGACATTTAGTTGCGGTTGAAACCACTTCTTATATTTTCCCCGAAGGGATCAGAACTTCTCTCTTCTGTTCTGATTAAAGGGTATGTTAGACAGATCTAGAAGAAAATGGCACCCATTTAAAAAAAAAAAAAAAAACTGCTTTTCACTGGGGGGCTTCTTCAGTATATTTCCACTGTCTGATCTGACTGGCTTCTTGTCTGACAGACCCTAGCAGATAATAGGATGTCTGGTTTCTAAATTTGTGTATTTACATGGTTATGAATAAGTGTCAATCAAAATCTTTATTTATCCGGGCGGACACCATTGAGCAAGCTCATTTGCAAGGTGGACCTGCATTTTTCAAGTCATAAACGATACAAGTAGTCATACATCACTACCATAAAATGCAATAATACATGGTAATACATAGGAAAAGAATAGCAATGAAATGAGCAAGGAGGCATACACAACAAATGAAATCACACAAAGTTGCCTGCAAGTATGCTGTGTGAGCAAATTCTGCTGACAGTTCTGTTTTCTTTTTTTTCATTCCATATAAAAACGTAAGTATGGCATGTAGCAGTACCGGTTGTTGAACTACCTTCACAAAGCTCGGTATTCTCACAGGAATGTCGTGTCTGTCTGACTGTTGGTTTGTCCTGCAGACACTATGGTACACAGGGCCTCTAAATCTTCTCAGCTGCGTATTTTGGTTATTTATTGATTTTTTTTTTTTATTTTAGTTTTTGTTGATTAGTGGATAGGCAGACTATCATGCTTGTCTAGTTGCCTTTCTTCTGTTTAATTCAGTTTCTGTTTCTTCTGTTAGACATTGTGAATCCCCACTAAGTTTAAAAAAAAAAAAAAAAAAAAAAGTCACTGCCCCTCCTGCTGAAAAGCAAAAGGGGACACCAGTGGACAAAGTAAAGTGTAAAGAGAAAATTATCACTGTTCCCCCCTGCTGAAAAGCAATGGGAGACGCTGGGGAACAAAGTAAAGTATACAGAGAAAACTGCCACTGCCCCTTCTGCTGAAAAGCAAAAGGAGATGCCAGTGGACAGAAAGGAGACATGAAGAGAAATCTGTTACTGCTCTACTCCATGCCCTATGACTACTCCTCATGTGAGAGGTTACCTCAGGGGAAGAGGAAGAAAATCTTGCAGACGGGCTGACCAGGCTTCGTCCTGTAAGGCTCAGCCCTATCAGAATCCCTGATGTGTATTTCCAGGTTGGCAACCCATTGCCAGTAGGAGGAGGGTTGGCTCTTTTTTTTTTTTTCTGGAGGACAAACGGGTACTGGAAGTAATGGGCCAAGGCCTCCTTCCACAATGCAGAATGTTTCCCAAACTGTCTGTAAAGACTCTGCCACCATCCCTCTCCAGCAGAGAGAATTCTGCTGGAACTGGAGATCAAAAAGACTACTACTGGCAAGTATAGCAGAAAGAGGGCCTCCTTCCCAGTGGGGAAAGGGACTCTACTCAAAGTACTTCCTCACACACAAGAAAAATGGGGAATGGCGACCCATTCTGGGCCTCAGATTTTTTGAACAAGCATCTGAAAAAAGACATTCAAGATGGTTACTCTATCATTTCAGCAGAGTGACTGGCTGGCATACTTGGATCCGGAATACACGTATTTTCACATTGCAGTCTGGGCAGTCTGGCCCAGTCACAGAAAATACCTGCAGTTCAGGCTCCCCTTAGGTCACTACCAGTTCACAGCCCTCCCGTTTGGGCTGTCATCTGCTCCCAGATTGTTCACAGTGCTTGGCTGTCATGGTGGCACACATCAGAAGAAAAGAGGTGATGGTCTTTCCTTACCTAGATGACTGGTTGGTCATGGGGAAGGTCACTCCAACAGGTCGAGTACTCACTCCTCCTGACTCAGAGGGCTCTAGAGGGATTAGGATTCTTCATAAACATACAGAGGTCTGAGACAGAATCAGTACAGGTACTGGAATCAATAGGAACAGAACTGGATGCCCTAACACGGCAAGGCTTTCCAACCAAAGGACGAGGTGAGAAACCTTGTGGACCTAGTAAATTCCTTTGCCATAGGTCAGCCCAGGCCAGCAAAGCACTCCCTTTAGCTTACAGGGCATATGGCCTCCACCACAGTAGTGGTTCCAGGAGCAAGAGTCTAGATAAGCAGCCCCTCTCCAAACTGGTACCTGTCATAGAAACCCTGTTACAGGCCTTGGATTGATGGGAGGACACAGAAAACCTCAGGGAAGGGGTACCCTTTTCAGATTCGGGGTTTCCACAGTTGTCCTGACAACAGATGCTTCCATGTTGGGTTGGGACACCCACTTGGGAGACTTAACAGTGAATGGAGTATGGTCTCCTTGGGAGTACAGGGAGCATATAAACCTGCTGGAGCTAAGAACAGTGCTTCTAGCTGTTCATTCGTTTGCACCACAGGTCAAGGGTCAGTTTGTCCTGGTCAGGACAGACAACACCACCAAAGTCCATTACATCAACAACCTAGGAGGCACAGGATCCTCAAAACTGCACAGAAGCTGTGAAGCTCTGGAGTTAGGTTTTTCACAGGTGTACATCCTGTGAGTAAGCCAATCTCCCAGGGAAGGACAATGTCCTGGCAGATTCCCTCAACAGAATTTGCCAGGCTTATCATGAATGGTCTCTGAACAAACAGGAGATGGGGCACATCAGAGATTTGTTTGCATCCAAAGACCATTTCCGGCTCCCTCTCTGTTGCAGGCCACCAGCAGTTGGTGCAGTCCTCATGGGTGCTGTGCTCATGCATTGGTCAGAAGTTTCTGCATGCCTTCCCTCCATTTCTCCTGTTTCAAGTTCTTCTGAAGCTGAGGAGCCAGCCTGTAACCATGATTGACAGCCCCAGATCGGGCCAGACAGCCATGGTACTCCGTACCCCTGACCCTGTCCACCAAACAGCCCATCCATCTTCCCTGAGACACAGTCTACTGACCACATCCCAGGGCATCGTAACCTTTCCAAATTTCAAGTCTTTGCATATTAAAGCCTGTTTCTTGGGGAGCTAGTTACTGATTTTCATTTCTCGGACCAAATTATCCAGGCCCTTGAAGTATCTGGGAAACCTGCTACTAGGAAAACATATGCTTTCTAATGGAAAAGATTTTCCTTATGATGTGCCTTTAAGCAGCTCAGCCCTTTCTGGGCAGATCTGCCCACAGTCTTGGACTACTTCCTTCTCCTGTAAACCTTGTGTCTTAGCCTTGCTACCCTAAGGGCTCACTAAACGACTTCTTTATGCTTCAGCATCCTCAGGCAAGCAGAAAACAGTGATGTCTCACCCCATTTTTAAGTGGTTCTTTAAGGGACTCTTCCTTCCGTATTCCCTGGTTAGGGAACCTATCTGTGCTTGAGATCTAAACATCTGTATAGCCAAGCTCAAGAAAGCTCCTTTTGAGCCCATGGCCACTGCTGATTTGAAGTATGTTACTTGAAAGACAATCTTTCTCATAGCCATCATTTCAGCCAGAAGGGTGTGCGAGATGCAGATCCTCTACACTGAACCTAACTACATCATTTTTCACAGGAATAAGGTAGTTCTTGGGTCTAACAAAAAAATTCCTTCCCAAGGTGATGTCAGAGTTTCATCTGAACCAGTCCATCACCCTTCCTGTGTTCTTTACAGAGAAGTCAAGCATTGGTGAGCAAAGGCTGCACAGTCTGGATGTTGAGGTCTCTGAAGATGCTGCCTGGAGTGTACGGTCGGTTAACTAGAATCTGCAGCTTATCCAATAGGTAGGGAAATGGGCAGACTGTGTGGGCCAAGTGGTCCTTATCTGCCATCAAAGTCTATGTTTCTATGTACTAAAGACCAAAGTTCTTCCCATATTCAGTTGTTCCTCACATATGGGGAAGTGGAAAAGGGCAACTCAGCCTCTGAAAGGACTGTTGCCCACTGGATCATTTACTGCATCAAATTCTATTACCCTAAAGCTGGCAAACAGCTACCTCAGGGCCTCTGGGCACACTCCACTTGTGGTACTGCTGCCTCTGTGCAGCAGCTAGGGATGTCCCCTTGCTGGAAATCTGTAAAGCAGCTACATGGAAAACAATTCACACCTTTACAAAGCACTATTGCCTGGACATACAACCTAGAAGAGATGCCAGATTTGGCACTGCTGTACTGCAGAACCTCTCCCGCCCCCCCAAGAGTAGGTTCTGTGCCCATCCTCCCAAGGTACAGCTTTTAATTCTGCATATGTTAAGTATAATGAGGTATTTCTGGGGTTTGAAGGAAACATTACTTGACATAGAAATATTGTTTCTTCCTGGGGATCCCTCATTATGATTAAATCTCTCATCCTACCTCCCCTGCCAGAACCAGGAAAAGGTTCCACAATAATCGGTTTGTATTCTTCTGTTAATTGTTTTAGCATTACTTATTGTTCATTTGCAGATTGGAAAAAACAAATATGTAACTTTTTCTATTGATTAGCACATTTGACCATCTTGGGGCCATCCCCTAATGTTTGTTTTAGTTTTGTAAGGATTATCAGACTCGGTGGGGGTCTCCTTGGGTTAGGCTATGAAGGGATCTGACATTAGGCTATGGAACGCAGCGACACCTAGAGGGCAAAGTTTTGAATTTCATTCCAAATTCTATCCACGTGCTCCTCGGCAGCTTTACCTGCTGGACTTGCTGCATATACAGTAGTTCAGCATAATGATAGATCCCCTGGAAGAAAAAAATACTTACTCTAGTAATATTGTTTCTTCTGCTGTTTTCATTATCATCACTTATGTAGTGAACATGTAAATTGCATAAAGGGTGATGGGCTTCAGTCCTCAAGGCCCTGTGCCCAAGCAGTTACTGATCTGCATGGGTAGGAGCTGCTTAAAGATCATGTGTGATGAAATCTACATAACTTAAACTGTCAGCATCATTCATTAAATATTGTTATAAAAATGGTATCTGCCTGGTGTATTATATGAATTTACAAAACAGTATGTAGAGTGTTTTGATTTGTAGATGTATTTTTTTGTATAATCTTTTTATTAAAAGACAAAAGGTAAAATTACATACATGCAGTTTCAGTTCAGTCTGGCATACATTTTGGCAGATCTTAGGACATCATATTTTCTTGTATTCTCCAAGAAAATTTACAATGTGTCTGTTATTGTACTGGTATGTTCTATATCCCTTTATAACAGATACGTGGCACAAACTTCTTTAACAATGGGACAGTGTCTTTCATGTAATCGGGTGTTAATCCTCACCCCCCCAGTTCATGTTTTAGCCGTCGTCTTACCCTTCTTTCAGTATCTGTGCTTCCACCATTGACAAGGTCAGGAATGGCTGCCATATCCTAGAGAACTGCGCCTCTTTCCCTTTCATAGCCATTGCAAGCCGATCCAGGGTAAGCATCCGTAGTCCCAAGGTGCACCACTGATTCAGCATAGGGACTCCATTCGTGACCCAGATGTTATGTATACAGTGATGAGCCGTAATAAGCAGTACCCTACTCCATCTGGTTAGGGGAGCCCATTCTCCTGATCCGTAGTCCTCCACCCAAAACAGGCATACTGTTGGAGAGTCTGGTAAAACTCTTCCCATGAGTGCCCCAACCTCCCCCAATGTTGCTTTCCAGAACTGCTGCAGGACTGGGCAGTCTCAGAAGCAGTTGTAATATGTGCCCAGCGTCTGTCCACATCTCCTGCATCCTGGTGAGACTGCCAGATTATATGTATTAATTATATGGGGTGGACAATAGTCTGTGTACAAACTTGAAGTAGGGCTCCTTATACTTTTTAAAATTCAATATGCTTTATTAATTTTCATGTACAAAATTAAAAGCAAAAAACAAGTATAATACAGTGCAATGCATACATTATGGAGGCTGTCCGGGTACACCCAGATAGGGTCTTAATACTATGTACAACACTACACAATAAAAGAGTGAAATTAAAAGACACACATAATGCACAAATCCCTCCCCCCTCAACCCACCTATCCCCGTAACATTGACCCGCTCCCCCTCCACCCTGGCATCCGTGGTCTAGAATAAAATCCTAATACTCAGACCGCTGTAATAATGACATAGTGCTGTAGATTATACAGTGTGTACAACATCTCCCACCTGTTTTTCTCTGCACGCTACGGCATGTATGCTCATACCATTGTATGTCTATGATGAACTAAATATCTGTACCAGCCTATGCTAGCCTATCCTGTACCTTTAAAATTGCAACTAAGATACGACAGCATGTATTACCAATTGTGTAATCCACAATGATGTAACAAAATTGTTGTACTGTATTTGTCCTCTTTGCGACGAGGTACCTTTGAAAATGAGCCTCTGGCTTAAAGGTTGTAAACTTCTGTACAAATAAACACATTTTTATACTTTAGTAACTGGTTACAGAGACTAGCAATCATTCTGTCTACCCTTAAATTAGATAGGAGCTCTTGGAACCATTCTAAGTATGTGATCTCCTGGGAGTCCTTCCAGTGGAGTAACAATGCCTTGAGGGAGAGAGAAATTGGAGCCATCTGATATCTGCGTTGAATGTCCACCCCTGAGAAATCCCCAACCATGCAAACCTCAGAGGTGAAAAGATACTCCGTACCCAGTAGGGAATCTGCGTGTTGCTTGATGGCTTCCCAAAGTGAAGCGATGGGTGGGCAGTCCAAAAATATGCGTTTCAGATGCCCCTCTGCTGTGTTGCATTGTGAACGTGTTGGGGAAGGGAGTTTACCCATCTTAAATAGCTTCTCTGGAGTCAGATATGTGTTATGGATAATCGAGAACTGCATTTATCGCAATCTATCTTGCATAATATATGCATGACATGATTTCCAGATTTTTTTCCCACTCAAAGGTATGGTGGGGGAAAACTCCATCCCAGTAGGATGACCTCCCTTATATGTAGGGAAAAATTTAGAGGATATATTGTGGAGTATATGTAGAAAACTACATGCGGTTGTTGCGAGAGTGAAACCAGGGGGTGAAAAATCTTGTCAACACCTCTTTCCTCCGCTAACAAGAGTTTCTTAGAGGTCAGTTGGTGTCTGACCTGGTAAATCTAAATAATCCTCCTGGTCCCACTGGACATGTCCTACTTATACTTTCTTCGGTAAGATATGAGGGTCCCTGCATCAAACCCTTAGAACTTACCCCTTCTAGTGCTGGGAGCCAGTCCACTGGCAGAGGAGCACCACCTCAAGATTGGTTGATTAGGATCACCGGTGTGGTTGTATTTTAAGGAGGCACACAGTTATGAATGTACTCTCACAGAAGTGTCGATGGGTGTATTGTGCCATTCCTTAGGGAGGACTCCTTATACTTGTCCAAGACCATCTTGCAAATGAGCTTGCTCAATGATGTAAATGCCTGGTTAAATTAAGTTTGATTAATTGATACTTATTACATATCAGGATACTCTTATGCAGTGTCAACAAGAGTGTCCAATTGTCTTCCACTATCTGGGTTTCTAAGTCACTCTCCCACAACTTTTTTGTGTGTTGCTTGAGATCTGGCATCCGTAGTTTACCAATTTGGGCCGCCCTCTGCATAAAACTTTTGGGGTGGTCTTCGTGTACTGTAAACCAGTTACTCTAATGGGTCAAACTGTTAAGTTCCCATCCCCCTCCTTGTAGCTGTTGGTTATAGGCTTTAACCTTCACATAACGGAAGAGATGGGTTCTGTCTAACCCTAATGCCTGCTGTAAAGTTACAAATGGATGTTTACCCCCAATAAGCAAATATCTCCTGTGTTAAGTATTCCTCTGTGTTCCCTCTCCTGGAATCCAGTATCCTCCAGGCCAGGTAAGAATAATGGGTTCTGGGCAATTGGCAGAAGCACTGTCTCCCTACTTCCTTCCCTGCCCTTATGCCACAGGCTCCGCCTGCTGTTCAGTGTCTCTCAGACCATTGGATTTGCCTCCTGAAGTGCAGCAAATGCTCTCTGGCCCCTCTTGGCAAGGTAGGCCGACAGGCGCCCTGGGAATGTTCTCTGTTCCAGATCTACCCAACTAGCCTCAGGGGGTCTATTAACTCAGTCCTTTATATACCAAAGTTGTGCCGCCAGATAGTAATTATGGAGGTCTGGGAAATTAAGGCCCCCTTTGTCTACGCTAGCCTTAAGGTGTGCCAGACTATCCCTGGGCCTTTTCCCCTGCCAGACAAAGGCTGAGAAAGCCGTTTCTAGTAGTGGATTGCCCTTCCGGGATATTCCCAAGGGCAGCCAGCATCTGCAGTGGGTATAAACGTCTAGGTGGTATATTCATTTTTATTAACTTAATCCTTCCTAACCAGGAGATGGGGAGGTCGGTCCATCTTTTCAGGTCAGCTTCCACTTTTTTTTCCCCTGTTTATACTTTTAGGGTTTTCTTATTTACTCCCATCCACCCTGGGCCCACGGCACACACGAAATCGTGAGCTGTGTACGCCAGTATCGATGGCACCTTCTGCTCCTCCCCGACTTTATGTCGCCGCCTGCTGTCACTGCCCGCCCACCGACTCCACCTGGTGGGAGCGGACTGACGGGCAGGCATCCACCCCATTGAAGAGGAGAGCTATGGTTGTATCCCATTCCAGCGCCTCCAAGTCCATGAGCTGGCCCCCGTGACCCGAGGTCGCTCGAACCCAGGTCGCCATGGCAGGCGAGGTAAGTCGCCAGCACCTCAGCCCTCTGCATCACCAGGCCGGCAGCCTCCACTTTCTTAACTGTTGTGTAGTTAAGTTCATACAGGGAACCCAGACTTCTTTCAGTCTATATACCCAGATAAGTAAAATTGTTGGTAACTATCTGGAAACCCCACTGGCTTCGCTGATTTCTCAGCCGGTGTCCTTTCCCCCTTACCTCTACAATATACATAAGTTCTGATTTTCGAATATTATTGTTATACCCTGAGAAGCGTGCAGACCCCTCTGTATGCCTTAAAACTACTGGTACGGAAGCTTCAGGGCACTTTATAAAAAGCAGCATATCATTTGCATACAGGGTCACCTTGTGAGGTTGCCCCAATGCACCTCTGACCCCCTTTAGCTCCACAGACAGTCATATCGCCAAGGCTAATGGTTCCAGCGCCAGGGTGAACAGTAATGACGAGAGTGGGCAGCCCTGCCTCGTGCCCCTGAACAATACAAACCGATCCAAAAGAGAGCCAGTAACTAGAACCTGTGCCCTTGGGGAACTATACATTGTCCATACCAGTTGTACAGTATTTTCACCCAGACCAAGCCGGCCTATACACTCGCATAGATACCCCCACTCAGTTCGGTTGAACTCCTTTTCGGCGTACATAGAAAAAATAGTCGTGTCCTCTTGATCCTTATTGGCCCCCCAAATCACATTTAACAACCAGTGAACATTGTGGTATGAACATCTCCCCTTTATAAAGCTGGGTTGGTCTGGGCTAACCACCCCTGACAAAACCCTGTCCAGTGTATTGGCCAAGACTTTCACTAAGATCTTCAGATCACATTTCAAGCAACTAGATGAGCCTATACGATGCACACACCTCGGCGTCATTACCCATCTTAGAGATCAGATGAACAACTGCATCGAGGCACGGGGTGGGCAATCTCCCCCCCCCCCTCCTTTGATGCTCCCTGATAAACTTTGCTCAACAGCGCCCTCATTCGTCCTGCCATCAATTTAGAATATTATATCGGGCATCCTTCTGGCCCACTAGCCTTCCCAGGTTTCATCCCCTTGACTGCTGTAATAACATCCTCCTTTGTTATGGGTGCCCCCGGCATAGCTCTCTGTGAGCTGGTTACTTTCGGTATATTGAGATTGTCCATAAATTCTTTAGCTTTTCCCAATGTACCTTCACATTCCGCTTCGTAAAGCTTTAGAAAATATTTTCTAAACCTATCCCTAATTTGCTTTTTCTAACCCCAGTAATGCTCAGGATATTCATAACTTTATGCAGTAAGCTTGGAGGATTGGACTGCCCGGAGAGATGGAATAAATGCAAATGAGTAGAATTCTTTGCACGTGAGCATCTTTCAGATACTGCCTCTACCAACTGTAGTGTTCTAACCTCTTCAGATTTTTCTCTCCGCCTGAAAGTCTGGTCACTTGGAGTTGTCGTTGTCCTCTTTCGCATGAAGATTCAAAAACCATAAAAAAACTTAAGTATATTTCATTTCTTTTACTGCCTCTACTAATTGTCAGTATAAATCTTGTTTATTTTTTAAATTAGTTAATTTAACCGGTTCCTGGCAGTTTGGTATAACCATGAGGGAACCGGGTTAGTTATTTACTTTCATCGGGGTTCTCTGATTTAAAGAGCCTTTGATTTTGTGTATTTACTAGTTTAGTTTTGTGTATATCTTACTGTTTTTCTAACTGCTTGTATGGGTTACAGAACCGCTGAACCGGTTAATTTGTCATCTCCTCCGTTCGGTTCCTATCGGTTCCGGAACCGAATGCAAAAAAAAAAAAAAATGCATTAGCTCTTTATTTAGCGGTTAGTGTTTTTTCTCTTTGGGCATTACCATGTCAGAGAAACCTAGAAAGAAAAATGGAGAGCCCGGTTTTAAGAATTGTTTAAAATGTGGAGATGTGTTTGCTAAGGCAGACAAGCACACCTTATGTGTAGTTTGTCTGGGGTTCGAAAATCTGGACCAGGATTGTGAAATATGTAAAACTTTCCCAGATAAAACCATGGAAAAACGCCTTGAAAGGCTCAATAAAAGATTTCCTAGGGGTCCCTAAGGCTCTGACCAGCCGACACCCCAATCTGCTGTGGCTGAACTAACAAGCTTGCTTACCCATTCCCCTGATAGGTGAAAAAGGGGCAAAAAGAGGTAAAGAACTGGCAGACTCCCTGGTTCCCTCAAAGAAACTGAAGAAAGTGAAACATGCAGAACCCTCTCCTGTTAAACCAGGGACTTCTGCACGTGTGCCTGCTTTCCCCTGAGCTCAAGAGATAGCCCAGGCTTTTAAAATTATCCAGGCACTACAAAACATAATCTCCCAGCAGCCTGCCCCTCACACCCCGGTCCTCAGGCTAGCAGTGATGTGTTGCCCTCCTTGCCAGAGGAGCAGTTTTTTGAGGAGGAGGATGAACCAATTCCTCCAGAGGTGTCCCCTGAGCAGGACTTTGGTTCAAACAATATGAAGTCTGGCTGTATTCTGACATTATGCAGTTAGACCCAGCACTTGAACTGCTTTGGAGAGGAAAGAGTTAACTTTATGCCAGAGCATAGAACATTGAGCTTGAGCTGCTGCACTTTTAGGTGTAACCGTCAGATTCTTTACTCCGCCTAACTGAACAGTCGCTATGGAGATCTCTCCATCACTTTCGGTTTGGTAACAGTAAAACGTCGGTTTTATACTGCATTTTCTTTATTCTTCTTCGGTTCAGATCACTGTCTGCGGTACAGTAAGTGCTTAGGTAGTGGACTAAGTGTTATTCTGTGTTTGGAAATTGTAAAAAAAAAAAAAAAAAAAAAGTTCGGTAGGAACTGATTGGTTTGGTTTTGATTTACAGTTTAGTGTGAGGTACTGGTCCTTATCGGTCTTTAAAAAAAAAAAAAAAAGTGTTTCAAATGGTGTCTCCCCCAACACCTGTAACACGGTTAGGAACCAATAAGGGGTCTTGCCTAGCTTAAGTCAATAAAGGGTGTTAGGATGGCTACGCCTGAGAACCCCCAAAGAAAAACCGGCCCACTGGTTTCAATATTGCAGTGAGTGTGGGGAGGCCTTTGCTAAGGCTGATCCCCACACCACCTGTGTTTACTGTCTGGGGTTTGACCACCTCGATTCCGACTGCCAGATATGTAGAAGTTTTCCTAAGGCCACCCTAGAGAAGAGATTGGGCAGGCTTAGTGAAAAGGAGGCTAAGAAGTCCACTGACCCGGATGGCCAGCCCGGTTCATTTCCAACCGAACCTGAGGGAGTGTCCTGTGACCAGGGAGATACTCTCTCGGCAAAAGGAGAGCTGATCCTGAGGGGTTGGTTCCGACTAAGAAAAAGAGAAAGGAGAAATCGGCCGGTTCAGATCCAGAACCGCATCATCCAACCGCCGAAGAAATTGCCAGGGCGATTAGTATTGTTAAATCGCTCTGTCCAGTTCCAACTGATCCGGGACATCTCGGTAGGTGCTCGGTTCGGTCGGTTCCTCTGGTTCCGGATTATTGTCCAGAAGAGTATTATGAACCGGATCTGGAGGGGGATGAAGACTACGATGATGACAGTGATGGTATAGAAGGTCTGGATGAGTCCATAGAACCGGTCATCTTCCCAGACAGGCCTTCTAGTACTTCCCCTCCTAGGCTTTCTGGGTCCCCATCCCACTTTCTGCTTTACAAAAAAGTGGCAGAAACCCTCCAGCTCCCTCTGGTTGAAGCTGCTGAGGAACAAGAGGAGCCTGACTTTGTGGAAATGATTGATATCTCAGAGTCGAAAAGATTCTCTTCCCCTCCATAAATCCCTGGGGAAACTGGCACAAAAACTTATTAAAACGCCAAATTCTTTACCTCCTGTGGACAGACAATGGACAAGGAGGTACATGCTGTCAGGCTTAGGTACGGAGTTCTTGTACCAGCAATGCAGCCATGTTGAGGTTGTGCAGGCTGCAGACTGTGATAAGGCTAACGTACCCTTGACTTCACACCCCCCAGATAAAGACTAGGAAGTTGGATGCCATGGCTAAAAAACAGTACTTGACATCATCCTTGGGACTCAAGCAGGCTAACTACATGGCCTGCACAGCCAGATACCAGAAGTCTGTATGGGATACTGTTATGGAAATGGCCAAACAGGCTTCCCCCCCCAGCTAGCCAAGGAGCTGCAAGAGGTGGCTGCGGATGGGATAGAAGCATCTAAGATCCAGTTTCATTCTGCTGTAGACTCTAATGATGTATAATCATGAGTCATGGCTACATCTGTGTCTCTTTGTAGATTTGCTTGGCTCAGATGTACTAGCCTTTCACAGGATACCCAGGCTAAGGCCATGGATTTCCCTATGGGGGATAATTCTCTGTTTGTGGAGCAGACAGAGAATTTTATGAAAAAAATGGATGAGTACAGGACCACCTATAGGAGTGCACAGGCCAAGGAAAGGCAGGCAGCTCATCAAAAGCAGCAGTCTAGGGGCAGGAGCAGGCCTTTTCACAGGCCTTTCTACCAGGCACAGTCCTCCTGTCCTTTTCCTCAGAGGGGGTTCTTCAGAGGGAGAGGCAGAAGGGGGATGTGCAGGGCTGCATCCTCCTCCCAGTCCAAGGCTTCTGCCAAGCAGACACCCTGACGTGTCAGCCCGGGTCGACTCCCCTTTTCCAGTAGGAGGCAGGCTGGCTTACTAATTCCAGGCCTAGAAGTTTCTTACCTCAGGCAAGTGGGTCCCGGAGGTAGTAAGCCAGGAACTGGCTCTCAGCTTCAGAAAATTTCCAAAGCAAAGAGTTGGGTCTTTTTCAACTTCAAACCTCTCCGAAACCATTGCCCTAGAGGCAGAAGTTTCCTCTCTGTTGGCTCTGAGCCATAGAGAGAGTGCTTACTATACACAGGGGCAAAGGCCTGTACTCCAGGTACTTCCTTACCCCAAAAAAGACAAGGGAGTGGAAGGCCCATCCTAGACCTAAGATACTTAAACAAGCACCTAGTCAAACCAAAATTCAGAATGGTGACTCTGGGAGTAATTCTTCCCACTCTGAGGCCAGGAGATTGGTTAGCCTCCCTGGACCTCAAGGATGCCTACTTTCACATTCCCATCAGGTGCTCCCACAGAAATACCTCAGGTTCGAATTGCCTTCGGGGCCATTATCTGTTCAGAGCAATGACTTTCGGACTAACACCAGCACTAAGGGTGTTCACAAAATGCCTAGCAGTAGTAGTGGCCTTTTTAAGGAGACAAAACATTTCCATATTTCCGTACCTGGACGACTGGTTCATTGTGGGGCAGTCTTCAGACCAAGTCCAATCAAACCTGCCAGTGACCCAGCAATTGCTCACTTCTCTTGGTTTCCTCCTCAATCTTCCAAAATTGGTTCTCGAACCAGTGCAGTTCCTGACCTTTATAGGGGTAGAGTTGGACACTGTCCAAGCTAAGGCTTTTCTTCCCTTGGCAAGGGTAAAGGCCCTTACAGATCTGGCTTCTTCTTTTCGCCTTCTGGTGTCTCGCCCAGCAAGGCATTTTCTTCAACTCCTGAGCCACATGGCAGCTTCCACTGCAGTGGTCCCAGGGGCCAGATTTCAGATGAGGGACATCCAGTTCCACTTGAGGGCTTTTTTGGTCTCAGAAATAAGATCCTCTAACAAAACTGATTCCAGTGACTCGGACTCTGATCCAGGCTCTCCAATGGTGGTTGGATCAGGACAACCTCAGACAAGAAATCTCATTCATCATCCAGACTCATTCTGTGGTACTGACGAGAGATGCTTCTCTCCTGGGGTGGGGAGCTCACTTGGGAGCTCGCAGCACAAGGACTGTGGTCCCCTCAGGAGTCTCTACTTCATATCACTCTTCTGGAGCTCAGGGCAGTGTACCTGGCTTTGCAAGCTTTCTTGGACTCAGTACAGAATAAGGTGGTTCAGGTCAGGACAGACAACACCATCATCATGTGGTACATCAACAAGCAGGGAGGCACTCTGTCTACAGCCTTGTGCATGGAAGCCATGAAATTATGGTCCTAGCTTATTCCTTACAGACATCTCTGGTAGCAGTCCACCTCCCAGGGGAGGACAGTGTGCTAGCAGATGCCCTGAGCAGGATATCTCGGGGGCAGGTTGCTCCTGTAAAAGCTTTCAGCTTAGTGTGTTACTCCTGGTTAAACAACTTTATAAAAATAAATCACGAATGGTCCCTGGATCCCCTAGTGTTAAAAGTGATTTTTTTTCAAGGTTGGGCACTCCAGAGATACATCTCTTTGCAGCCCCAGATAATCACCAACTTCCTCCAGTCTTGGGCTCAGTCCACCTGGATGCTCTGCTTCTGGATTGAGAGGGGAAATTTCTGTATGCCTTCCCCCTTTCCCCAGTTATTCAAAGTTCTGGTCAAGATAAGGTCACAATCTTGCAAAGTGATCCTGATTCCTCCAGACTGGGCCAGGCAGCCTTGGTATCCTCTATTGCTGTTCCTAGCAGTCCATCTTCCCAGGGATCACAATCTGTTAACTTTCTCTCGGGAGGATTTGGTACCCCAACCATCGGTCTCTCAACCTCAAGGCATGGCTCTTGAAGAGTTAGCATATGCAAGCCTGCTTCTGTCTTAAGGGGTTCTGGATATTCTCAAAGCCTCTTGAAAACCTGCCACCAGAAATGCTTATAATCCCAAATGGAAAAGATTCAGCATTTGGTGTTCCAGTAAGCAGATATCTCCAGATGCTGCTAATTTGGCTACAGTTCTGGATTATATGGTTCATTTTAATAGTTTAGGCCTCAGACCAGCTACTGTGAAAGTACACTTAGCAGCCGTTTCTGCATTTCTGTCGGTGGGGAAGGCTTCCTCACTGGCATCTCATCCTGTTTTCTGTAAATTCTTTAAAGGATTGCTCCATACCAATCTTCTTTTTAAGGATCCTACTCCTGCTTGGGATTTTAATATTTGCATTGCTCAGCTTATGCAACCCCCTTTTGAGCCTTTGGCCTCAGCAGAACTTAAGTACTTAACTTGGAAAACTGTGTTCCTGGTAGCTATTGCCTCTACCAAGCATATCAGTGAACTACAAGCTCTGTCAGTGGAGCCTGATTTTATCTCATTCCATAGAGATAAGGTGGTCCTTAAAACTAACAGGAGGTTCTTACCCAGAGTGATTTCAGATTTTCATCTGAACCAGTCCATGTCTTTTCCTGTCTTCTTCACTGACCATTCTTCTTCAGGGGAGAGAAGGTTACACAGCTTGGATGTTAGAGGGCACTTAGCTACTACATTGAGTGCACTGAGGCACTTGGGTTTGACTGTCCTCAGTTGTTTCTCACTTACGGTGAAATGGGAAAGGGTAAACCTGCTACCAAGAGAACTATTGCCAGGTGGATTGTCTCTTGTGTACAGTTCTGCTATGAAAAGCTAGGCAAGATACCTCCTTCAGGCCTGAGGGCTCATTCGACTTGTAAGCCAGTTCCTGGCTTGCTACCTCTGGGACCCACTTGCCTGAGGTAAGAAAATGCTGCTTCTCTGGCTGCTGCCAGAGATATACCATTATTAGAAATATGCAAAGCAGCCTCCTGGAAAACGGTCCATACAATTCACCAAGCATTGCTCCCTGGATATCCAGGCTAGGAGTGATGCTAGGTTTGGTACAGCAGTACTGCAGAGCCTATTCCCAAAATAGGTTTGTCCCTCCTCCATGGAGGTACTGCTTGGTAGTCTGCATAATGTCAGAATACAGCAAGACTTCATGTTGTTTGAAGAAAAAATTACTCACCTTAGTAATTGTTTCTTCTAATTGAGTATTACTGTATTCTGACCTCCCCCTGACAGAACCTGTTTTTTGGGAAGTGGGCTGGCAGATGCAGTGTTGCACCTCAAGGGTGCACTTAGTACTCCCTCCCAAATAGAGGGGGAGTGGGTTATGTCATATTTGTTTTATAGTTATGTTTGTTACCTAGTTTTTGTTTTGGAGTTCTCGACTTGAGTCTTTGGGGAAGCCAAAACATTTGGTTGCCTTTTTTGGCTAGTAATTTTACAGTTTCCACCTAGCAGGTGTAGTTAGTTAGGATTAGCTCGTAAGAATCTGACGGTTACACTTGAAAGTTCAGCAGACAGAGGTTTGAACCAAGCTCAAGCTCAGCGTTCTATGCGCTGGCATAGAGTTAACTCTTTCCTCTCTGGAGCAGTTCAAGTGCTGGGGCTAACTGCATAATGTCAGAATACAGCAAGACTCCATTAGAAGAAACACAATTACTAAGGTGAGTAATTTTTTCTTCTCCCCCCAGGGTGTCCGAGGATTATTCCTCACATTTTACATTTGTGAGGAGAATGGCAGATGCTCTGGACATTGCTACCACAGAGCAGAGTGAGGATGAGGAGGAAATTGAATATTTAAATATGGGTTTAACACCCACTAAAGCTCTCCTTCTGCCAGTTTATACATTTATTTTTAAAGGGACACCCTAAAACTTCTGCAGACCCCTAACTCTGTTCCTCCTATTGATGGGAGAATAGATAAAAAAAAAAAAAAAAAAAAAGTTGGATAGGGAGGGAGCCGATATTCTTTTCTTCCATCCAGACCATCAAGGGGTAATACAGCAGGCAGCCTGTGGCAAGGCCAGAGTCTCCCTGTTTTCCCACCTTGCGGCGGAGGACTCCAGAAAAATAGTATGGCCAAAAAAGGCTATTTGTCAGCTTCTTTGGCCATGAGACAGGCTACCTTTCAAGCTTATGCTGCTCAGTATCAAAAATCCCTGTGGCAGTCGGTACTACACATGTCCATGAAAGCCCCCTCACCCTTGTCTGAAGACCTTGCTGAAACTGCCAGCTTTGGGCTGGAGGCAGCTAAGTACCAGTTCCAGATGGCTGCTGATTCAAATGGCACTGCAGCCAGATGGATGGCTAACGCTGTGGCACAGAGGTTTGCTTGGCTCAGGGCCACAAACCTTACTCAGGATACTAAATCTAAGGCTCTGGATTTTCCTTAAGAAGGAAATTCCCTTTTTGGAGAATCCACTGTTGCCTACATGTAGAAAGTGGGTGAATTATAAGACCTCTTATAGAAGCAACTCTGCTAAAGAGAGAACTTCTTCATCCACTAGGCCCTATGGGGGCAGAGGAAGGTCTTTCCTGACCAGACCCTTTTTCCAGCCAGTAGCTGTACCCCAGTACCAGCAGGTTTCACAGCAGGGATACTCTAGGGGTAGAAGGGTATCCAGGAGGGGCTCTCAGGCCCAACCTCAGCCCCAATCAAAGCAAAATCCCTGAGGCTCAGGCCACCTCCTCCCTCCCCGTCGGAGGCATACTCTCCCACTTCCTCCAGGCTTGGCATCACCACAGATCAGTGAGTTCTGGTGGTAGTGGGTTAGGGTTTGTCTCTGTATTTCAAATCTTTTCCTGCACAAAAGACCAGGGTTTACTGCTCACCTCCTCTAACAGAGAGAACACTACAAGAAGCAGAGGTTCAGAAATTACAGCTCAGAGCAGTGGAATCCGTTCCTACCACCCTGAGAGGAAGCAGTTTTTACTCCAGATACTTCCTAACAACAATGAAAAGTGGGGAGTAGCGGCCAGTATTAGATCTCAGAACTTTAAACAGGCATCTGAAAAAAGAGTTCAAAATGGTAACTTTGGCTTGGATATTGCCAACAATCCAAAAAGGGGGCTGGCTGGCATCACAGGATTTGAAAGACTATTTCCATATCCCCATAATGGAATCGTACAGAAAATATCTCTGATTCACACTTCCTTCAGGTCATTGCTAGTTTTCAACTCTTCCCTTCAGCCTCTCCTCAGCACCAAAGGTATTTACAAAATGCCTAGTAGCTGTGGTGGCACATCTTCGAAGACAGGGAGTGGCTGTCTCCCCATACCTGGATGACTGGTTGGTGGTGGGCAAGTCACCAGACCAAGTAAGGAATTCCCTGAGAATCACCTAGCACCTCTTGGAGTCCCTGGAGTTCATAATAAACCCCCCAAAATATGTTCCAACGCCTGCTCAAATTTTGCAGTTCATAGGGGCAGAAATCAACACACTTTAGGGCAGAGCCTTTTTACCCTTAGGGTGCAAAGTCTTCCGTCAATAGCAAATTCCTTCAATCTGCACAAGCCAGAAACTGCGCAGCTGCTAGGTCATATGGCTGCATCACAGGCACAGTGCTGGGATCCAGGTTTCATATGAGGGACATCCAGTTTCACCTCAGGACTCGCTGCAGTCAAAAAAGAGATCCTTTTTCAAAGCTTATTCCTTTGACAAGGGCACTATTAAGGGCCCTCTTGTGGTGGAAGGAGGAATCCAACCTAAGGCATGGAGTTTCTTTTTATAGAGATAATCCCTCTCTGGTCCTCACAATAGGTGCATCCCTTTTGGGCTGGGGCACCCACTTAAGGAAGCACACAACCCAGGGTACCTGGTCAGCAGCAGAGTCCCTTCAGCACATAAATTTACTGGAGCTTAGAGCAGTGCTCCTAGCCCTAAAGGCTTTCTCTTCACTGGTATTGAGCAGGGTGGTACAGATCAGAACAGCCAATACCACCACAGTGTACTACATAAACAAGCAGGGAGGCAGCAGATCAGGCCTCCTTTGCACAGAGACCATGAAAATTTGGACTGTGGCGTAATCTTTGAAGGTATCCTTACAGGCAATCCATTTGCCAGGAAAGGACAGTACCTTGGCAGATACACTTGGTCGTATCAACCAGGCCCATCACGAATGGACTCTAAACAAGCAGGTGGTCCAAGTTATTTTCAGGAGGTGGGGCACTCCAGAGATGGACTTGTTCGCATCCTACCAGAATCACCTGCTACCTAAGTATTGCTGCAGACCTCCAGCACAGGGCACAGTCCCTCTGGACGTCTTGACTCTGGATTGGTCAGGCAGGCATCTGTATGCCTCTTCCCCCATTCCCTCTGGTTTTCAGGGTGTTACTGAAGCTGAATCCCTCTCAACATCTCTGATCTTGATATCTCCAGACTGGCACAGGCAACCATGGTACTCTCTTCTGCTCTCCATGTCTGTCAGCAAACCAGTACAATTGCCTCTCAGGCACAATCTCCTGACCTCCAATCCGGGAACATTGTTGTACCTGAATCTCAAGTTCCTTCATCTCAAAGCATGGCTGTTGAGGAGTTAGAGTATGCAGATTTAAATCTTTCAGAAGCGGTCTTAAATATTTTGAAAGGTTATAGAAAACCTTCTACAAAGAAAACTTATTCTTCCAAATGGAAGAGATTTTCTCTCTGGTGTTTTAAATATGAGCCCTATACCAAATAAGGCTGGAGTTTCACTTGTCAAACTGTCTCACTCATTTGCATTCACAGGGTTTGCAGCCCAGTTCCCTAAAAGTTCATCTAGCAACAGTATCTGCCTACCTTTCTGTGGGGACAAAGATGTCAGTAGCTTCAGACAAAATTTTTTAAAGATTTTTTTACGGGTTGATGCATTTGCACCCACCTCACAGAGCACCAGTGCCTGCTTGGGATCTGAACGAGTGTATAGCCAAGCTCATGGGCCTTCCTTTTGAGCCCATGGCTACTGCCCATCTGAAATATGTTACTTGGAAAACAGTTTTTCTAGTAGCTATTACTTCTGCAAGAAGAATTGGCGAGTTCCAGGCTATCTGCATGGATCAAGACTATATCTCATTTCACGGAGATAAAGTAGTCCTCAGAACAGACGGACAGATTCTTCCTAAAGTGGTTTCAGACTTTCATCTGAGCCAATCAGTCACTCTACCTGTCTTTTTCACAGACCATACCAGTTCTGGTGAAAGAAGGCTCCATAGTCTGGATGTAAAAACGGCCATCAGCTATTACATGACAGCCACTAAAGACCATAGAAAGGATTTAAAACTATTCCTTACATATGGGGATATAGGAAAGGGTAAACCAGCCTCGAAAAGATCAATTTCTTGATGGATAGTCCAGTATATTCAGTTCTGCTACACTAAAGCAGGTAAAGAGCCTCCAACCGGGTTGAGGGCACATTTTACAAGAGGAACTGCTGCCACCCTTGCAGCTGCCAGGGAGGTTCCCTTGGTGGACATTTGCAAAGCAGCTACCTGGAAAACAGTACACACCTTTACAAAGCATTATAACTTAGACATTCTGTCCAGAAGTGATGCTAGGTTTGGCACAACAGTCCTTCAGGGCTTGTTTCCAAAATAGGTTCTGTGCCCACCTCCAGTGGTACTGCTTTGTTAGTCTACATAAAGTTATGAATATCCTGAGCATTACTGGGGTTAGAAGAAATAATTACTTACCATAGTAATCTTCTTTCTTCCCAGTGATGCTTAGATATTCATAACTTCCCTCCATTCCTCCCCTTTCAGAACTTCAGCCTCTGCACTCTGCATTCTGCATGCTAGTGCCACCAAGCCATGTTGTTTTGTTGCATATTCTCCGCTTTTAATCATTCTAAAACAGGGGTTTTTCAATGTGTTCTCTTTGATGTGATTTGGTCAAATGTTATTCTCCTCCATTTGGAGTTTTTTTCGGTTAAAATTCCATGCTTTAATTAGGAATAACTCCTCCTTTTTATAAATGTTTTTTACACTCGTCTCCTAATGTCTGACTTCCAGGCTTCTCACAAATCTAAAGAGGTTAAAACACTATAGTTGGTAGAGACAGTATTTGAAAGATGCTGACGTGCAAAGAATTCTACTCATTTGCATGTGTTCCATCTCCCTGGGTAGTCCAACCCTCCAGGCTTACTGCATAAAGTTATGAATATCTGAGCATCACTGGGAAGAAAGATCATTATGGCAAGTAATTTTTTCTTATCTGTTAGCCTTTATCCATCCCTGTTTTTAATTTGTGTTATAAGGATTGGTACTGTTCCACCTTGCACCAGCCTTGCTAACATGGGGCCTGGTTTATTCCCCCACTCAAACATCTGTTTCTGGTAAAATAACCATAAGTGCTGTGTCCCCCCCCCCCCCCAGTACATTTAGGGTCTCTCTAGTGGCTGTCAAAAGACGTTTGGTACTTTCTCCCTTTCCCTCTGCCACTCTCTTCTCCAGCCCTTTAAGGCTGTTCTCTAGGGATAACCTTTTTTCCTCCTTCTGTCTCTTATGTCTGGCTACAAAACTTAAAATTACCCCGCACATATACTGTAAGCTTTTCTGGCATCCCAGAGAATTGCCTTAGATGTCGTGGAATCCCCGTTAAACGTGAGATAGGCTTTCCACTGATCCTTCAGGAACGTTTTAAATTCTTTATTGCCCAAAAGATACAGTGGGAATTTTTTGTGGAAGCGTCCTCAGGCTCTCTTACCAAAATTGAAACCATTACCATCACATGGTCCAAGACGTGTATGGGGCTATGCTGAGTACTTTCTAGATGTATGAACCAGCCCAGGGGCATATAAATATAGTCACTCCTTGATCATGTACTATGGGGGTTCAAGTAAAAAGTGTAGTCCTTTGTCCCTTGGTTAGCTATGCACCAACTATCAATAAGCTCCAACTCGCTCATGCCCTGCTGCAATTTCCTTAGAGACCTTCTGACTAATGCCCTTACCCTCTGAGTGGTCTAGCCGGGGATCCATTACAGAATTCAGGTTCCCACCTAAAACCAATCCTGGGAACTGTTCTTTAAGCAGTATTTCCAGCATATTCTGGAAGAAGACAGTCAAATACCGCTGGCGCAGAAACAGAGCCAAAAGTGATAACCTCCCCATATAGTTTCCCACTAACAAAAACATATCTGGCATTCACCGGGTTAGTCACCACCTTCTTGACCTTCATGGGGAGATTCTTGTGTAGTAGTATGGCAACCCCGTGTTTATGCCTATTAAATGAGGCAGAGTGACAAGTCCCCACCTGTTCCCTGACTAGTTTATCATGTTCGTGGGTAGTGAGGTGTGTCTCCTGCACTATTGCCACCTGGGTCCCTCGTTTTTTCCATACCGATAATATGCTTATACATTTCACCAGCAGAGAGACACTTCTCATATTCCAGAACACTATCATAAGAACTTTTGTTTTATTCATGTCCCCAAGCAGGTTTGGCCTTGCCCTTCACCCCCCGTCTCTTCCTGCTCATGAAGGCGCCTCGCTGAATGGCAGTGCCTATGCCACCATATTTCACAAACATTCACATTTCCCACCGTCCATATGGCATCCATCCAAACTGTTGTTCGATTTACCCTTTTTTCTTTTGGGAAAAACAAACATTTAACACCATGCCCTTACGAACTACCCCCTCCCCACCAAATTAGGATTCCCACATTAACATGAACGAGCCCCCCCATCATTCTCACCCCTTCCCACAAAACAGTATGCAGTCCCCTTAATGCCCTCCTCCCCTTCATCTTTCCACCAAGAAATATTTCTAAGCGAGTAAGTTATAACCCACAACAAAAAGACTCCTTCTGGAGTCTTAATCAGCCCCTCTGTTGAACAATGAACAACCACCCCCAGGACTGCTCTCTTGCCTCCGCCAAACAGTGTGAGGTCTTGAAATGCTTATAGCGGTGCTCAAAATTATCTTCTGTAATGCATTTCCCTACACTTATTTCAGCTGGGTGACTTCTGAGTCCCCCAAAAAATCGGAGCATATATCGTCCCCTGTGACTGGTACCAAAAGTGTTTCAAATGTTCTTATCCCCAAGTTGCATTACAGGCTCAGGCCTAGTCCTCCTCCGGCTCACTATGCCATGCATGTAGAGAGGGAGAGAAGTCCCCTGCAGACTCCAATCCAGATTTACTCCCGCATTGCAGAAAGGTACCCCACAAATTTCTGGTGTTTCTCCTTCCAAGACTTGAATTCCTAAAGATATTAATGATTCAACCTTGATAAACACAACCAGAAATGGTCAGTTCAGCGAGCTCCTATGCAGATCATTTTCCAGCTGAGATCAGCTGCTTTTCACCTAATTTTCTTCTTGAGCTCCTTGACAAATGGCTCTGCTTTTTCTGCCTCCCAAAAGCTGTACGTGGCCCCTTCGTGTTCAATTTTCAGGGTAGCTGGATAAATGGTAAAGTGCTCCACCTGGAGCTCCCGTAGCTAGGCCGTGATAGGACTGAATAGCTTTCTTTTGTTTGAGCCTGTTAGAATAATCTTGCCCCAGAAAAAGCCAGATCCCATTATACATCACTTCTTTCTTCCATCTTTAGGCCTCCAACACCGCCTATCTGTCCTGGAAATTATGATACCGTAGTATTTGTCTTGGTGGCTTACCTTCCGGCAGCTGAGGCATCACTGTATGATGAGCCCGCTCCAGTTTATTGCGGCCCCCCTTAGGCTGTAACTCCAGGATTCGCAACAGTTGCTCTACACAGAGTTTTATGATGTCTGGGCCTTCTCCACCCTCTGGTAAGCCTCTCAGTCGGAGGTTGAGCCTCCTATTATAGTTCTCTTGGTAATCCAATTGGTCTTGGAACTCCTCGAAGGCTTTTCAGCTTCTGCATTCTCCCATCTAGCGGCATAACTGCGTCCTCCATCTGTGAGTTATAAACCTGAGCTTCCTCGATTCTACTATCCTGGGCTGAGATTTGGTCTGCAGTCGCTTTCAGACAATTATCCAGTCGCCCTTCCATTTTTTCCAATCTCGGGTTGAGCGCCACCAGCACCTGTCTTGTAACCTCCTTCCCCAGTGCTACCATTTCCACTGCAGAAAATTAAATATGGCCTGGCGCCTTAGCCTGTAACGTGGCTGCTTGTTTTTTTTTTTTTAAACCAGATTTTGCTGCTGCTCTTTGCATTTTCTTACTATTGGGAAGCAAGAACTCATCCATACTGCCTCCTGGTTCAGTTCAGATTTATGTATTGCTGAAAAATGTTACTTTTAGCACTGTTAATTTTATTTATTTATTGTCCTGAGAGAGAGAGAGAGAAGGCGGCGCTTTGGAACGTGTCCTTACTGCTGGCTGCTCATGCTGTTCTCCATAGGTGAGTTTTCTAAGTCCTCCCTTTGTTTCTGAAAGCAGGTTTTTTTTTTGTTTTTTTTTCCTTCCTTCTAAATTTGCTTGCTTGTTTTATGGCCCTGGGGGATCTCCAGGTTAGCATTTATGGCTTTTCCTGTTTCTACAGTGCTCCCTGGTCCACATGACAGGGATGCGTCCAGAACCATTGATTCAGAGAGTAATACCTGCTGTAGCAGCAATCTACTGTTAGGAGCCTGATATTCTGACCTCAACTAAATTACTCAATCTGATCCAAACTTTCTGTTTTCTAGCAATGTGTCTAGGTCTTGCCAACAGAAGTTAATGTTTTGTTTTTAAACAGTTGTTTGTGGACACTATTTATTCCCATATGGAGTATCTCATAATATGTGGCCTTGGTTTGTTGGTCCTGTCTATGTCCTTGTGGAGAAGGGGTCTCCAGAACTGGACACAGTACTCCAGATGGGGTCTCACCACTCATTGCTTGCTAAACTTAAGGTGATCTCATATGGTAACCCCCAGGTCCCTTTCCATTTTTGTTGTTACTTACCCCCCCCAAAATTGTGTGCTCTTCCCCATGGTTTTTGTTTCCCAGGTGCATTATTTTGCACTTCTTTACATTGAATCTAAGCTGCCATACTTCTCACCATTCCTCCAACCTTGCCAAGTCCCTTCTCATGCTTTCCACCCCCCCCTTTTGTATCAACCCTGTTGCAGATCTTTGTCATCTGCAAAGAGGCATACTTTTCCTTCCAGTCCCTCTGCAGTGTCACTTATAAAGACATTAAAAAGGACTGGACCCAGTACTGAACCCTGTGGTACCCCACTAGTAACCCCTCTTTCTTCAGAGTGGACTCTGTTTACTATTGCCTTCTGTGTCCTGTTGTCCAGCCAATGTTTTACCCAGGCTACCACACAGGGACCCACTCCCAGGCTTGCTAATTTGTTTATTAATCTTTTGTGTGGGACTGTGTCAAATGCTTTGCTAAAGTCTAGGTAGGACATGTCCACAGCCCCTCCTTCATCTACTACTTTGGTCACCCAGTCAAAGAAATCGGATTCGCCTGACATGACCTTCCTGCTGTGAATCCATGCTGCCTTGGGTTCTGTTTGGGTTCTGTGCCCCACTGGCCTCTAGGTACTCAACAATTCTTTCCTTCAGAAGTGATTCCATCATTTTCCTTACCACAGAGGTCAAACTGACAGGTCTGTAGTTTCCTGCCTTTGTCTTGCTCCCACTTTTGCGAAGGGGAATAAAATCCACCATCCTCCAGTCCTTGGGTATCACACCATCCTCCCATGATTTGTTAAGGGTAGTCAGTGGTGTCACTAGTTCTCCCCTTAATTCTTTTAGAATTCTGGGGTGAATCCCGTCAGGCCCCATTGCTTTGCTCACCTTTAGTTTTAGGATTTCTTTGAGAACCTTTTCTTCTGTGAAAGGACTGGGATCGCGCCCCCCCCCCAGTCCAGAGTGCTTCTGTTAATTGGATTAGGTACCTCTCCCTCCTCCTATTTTGTGAATACTGAGCAGACGTATTTGTTCAGTATCCCTGTTTCTTCACTGTCCCTCTCTGCCTAGCCCTCGTCCATTCTATTCAGCCTCATTATCCCTCCCTTTATCTTTCTACGCGCTCTAATGTACCTGTAAAATGTTTTATCCCCCTTCTTAACCGAGTTGGCCATCTTTTCCTCAGTTTGGACCTTTGCTGTTCTTTCCTGCTTCCTTCTGCCTTAACTGGTACAGTTCTCTGTCCTGCTCCTTCTGTGTTTCCTTATACTTCCTAAATGCCATCTTTTTCTGCCTAACCTTCTCCGCCACCTCTTTTGAGAACCATAGTGGCTTTTTCTTTCATTTTGATTTGTGTATTGCTTCACACAAAGGCTTGTTGCCTCTGTGATGGCAGTTTTGATGTTTCTCCATTGTTGCGCCACCCCTCCTTCTTGCCTATTTACTAGTGCTTTTCTAAGGCACTCTCCCATTTTGACAGTCAGCCCTCCTGATGTCCAGTACCTTCACTTTTGTATGTCTCGAGTCTGCAGCTGAGTTTATCATGAACCACACTGTTTGGTGGTCACTTGTTCCCAGATGGCTACCCACTTCTAGATCTGAGATCCTCTCACTGTCCGCATTTGAGAGTATGAGGTCTAAAGTTGCTCCCTCTCGAGTGGGTTCCAACACTAGCTGTCTGAGGCATGCCCTCTGTAGGGCATATAGAATGGCCCTGCTCTTGGATGTGGCTGCAGCAAAGGTACTCCAGTTAACATCTGGCATATTCAGGTCCCCCATCAACAATATCTCCCTTTCTTTGCCATCCTAAGGATGCCTTCTATCATATCCTTGGCCCTTTCCTCCCCTGAGATGGGGGTCTGTATACAACCCCTGTGCGGATTGTGGTGCCATTTCCAGTCTCTAAGGTGACCCACAGTGCCTCCTCTCCTCCCTGTTTACTCTTATGTTCCGTTGCTTTTATCCCTTCCCTTACGTAGAGAGCTACTTCTCCCCCTCTTCTACTCTCCCTGTCTCTCCTGTAGGTTGTGTACCCTGGTATGTTAACATCCCAGTCATGGTTCTGTGTACCATGTTTCAGTGACTGCCACGTTATCCAGGCATCCCTCTTCCATCAAGGCCACCAGTTCAGGGAGCTTGCTGCCCAGACTTCAGGCATTAGTACTCATTACCCTCCATTTCTTGGTGACCTTACCCCTTTTTTGCCCCATCCCTATCCTTACTGCCTTTCATTTTCTCCATTTACCCCTGCCCTTCTCCCTATCGACGTCTCACAGCCTCCACTTGTTATGTAACTCTGAGCAAGTCACTTAACCTCCCCTGAAAACAGGCACATGAATCTGGTAGGCCATACTGGTTACCAAAACACAGACCCTGCACTTCAGCAGGCCTGAGTTTGGTTCCCATAACCTCCTCTTGCATACTGCGTGTGACTCTGAGCAAGTTACTTAACCTCCCTTGAAAACCGGCACACACATGAATGTGGTGGGCCTTACCGGTTACTAAAAGAGACCACACACACTCCAGCAGACATGGGTTTGATTCCCACAACCTTCACTTGCATGTATGATTCTGACAAGTCACTCCCGCCCCGACATCCTTTGGAGTCACCCCTGAAACAGGCAGTAAGTCAGTTTGTCAATTCCTTGCAGCAGCACTGTGGTCGAACTCCTCTCATAAGCGCCGCCTTCTTAATCTTGGCAAACTGCTCCCCCTTCACGCCAACACCACAAACCAACAGGTGCCGGGAGCAGACTGTATGTGCAGCAGTGGGTAAGGGGGCACAGTCAGTGCAGAGGAACCATTTGATCTTACTTCGAGAGGGCACTTGCAGTAAGTACTCACAAGTAGGACTAAGCTGCCAGGCGCTAGGACGACATGGAAAAATTCTAGCTAGCAGTGTCCGGCAGTGGACCACCCCCGACTTCACGTGACTACTGTCAGAGTGACGGTACATAAGGAGCAGTCCCCACACCAGCCTTCCAGTTCTTTCCCATCGTCAACCTGCGAACATCAGACCTTGCAGAAGAATGCTGCTAGTCGATGCCATCTTTGAGTATTATTCAACACAAAACTACTGACCTGCTCGCTCGCTCCAAGGCGTGGTGTTTTCTGGCAAGATGCGCTCTCTCTTTGCTGGAAGGGGAGGTTCGTGTACACCATCCCTCCATTTCCGTTAATCCAGAGAGTTCTAATGAAACTGCAGGCAGAAGGCGCTCAAATGATCCTCATTGCTCCCTTCTGACTGGGACAGATTTGGTTCTCTGTACTGAAACAACTGTCAGTGGAACCTCCCTTTCCATTGCCGGTTTCCCAGGATCTCTTGATTCAGGAACAGGGGACCCTGGTTAATCCAGGTCTCAAGTCCCTTCATCTGCATGCATGGGTCCTTCTGACATAACAGCTGTCCGATTCTGGGTTTCCCAGAGGGTAGCACAGATCTTGGTAGAGGCCAGGAAGCCTTCCACCAGAGCTACATATGCCATGAAATGGAAAAGGTTTTCCATCTGAGCAGATTCAAAAGGGATTGAACTCTTTTCCTGTTCAAGTCACAAAGGTCTTGGACTACTTGCTGCACCTTTATGGCTTAGGTCTTAGTTATTCAACCCTAAATGTCCACCTTTCGGCCATTTCTTCCCATCATATTCTGATAGGACAAAAGACTTTGGCACAGTTGTAGGTATCCAAGACCTTTCTGAAAGGGATTCTCCATCTAAAACCCCCAATCCGGAGCCCTGCTCCTGCTTGGGACCTAAACTTCATTCTTGAAAAACTCACTCTGCCTCCTTTCGAGCCGGCAGCAAGTGCGGACATGCACTACACCTCTTGGAAAGCAGCACTGTTCCTAGTGGCTATTACTTCAGCTCAAAGAATTTCCAGGTTTCAGGTTCTCATGTGCAAGATACCTTATCTGATTTTTCACAGAGACCGGGTGGCTCTGCGGACCAATCCCAAGTTCCTACCCAGTGTGGTGTCTGAATCCACCTGGGATTGATCCCTGAACCTGCTGGTGTACTATCTGGAATACTGCAATGGGGGGAAAGCTCTTTTGCATACTCTGGTTGTTCACAGAATTCACAGGTACTATACGGACAGGACTAAGTCTCTCCGTAAATCTAACCAGTTGTTTTTCCTTTGCACCCAGAAGAGAGGGTGCAGCAGTTTCTAAACAGTGTTTGTCCAAATGGTTGTCCAGCTGAATTACCTTCACCACAAAACCCTTCCAGGTCAGGTTAAAGGACATTCAATCAGAGGCATGGATGCTTCTACTGCTTGTTTCAGGAATGTTTCAGCTGCAGACATTTGTGCAGCTGCAGCTTGGGGTTCTGTCTGTACTTGTACCAAGCATTACAGCCTGGTTATTGCGTTGAGGCGCAGAGCAGGCTTTGGCCTTGCTGTCCTACAGAGGCTCCTTTCATGATTCCCTTGGTGTGGCTGGGAAACTCTCACCTGCCTACCCATGTTTGACCTGTCTCAGGTCACTGCTTGGTACTTAGTCCTACTTGTGAGTACCTACTAAAAGATCCCTTTCAAAGTAAGATAGTACAGTTGCATAAGAACTTACTGTAACAGTAGATCTTTGAGAGAGCGTCTTGCAGTAGGTACTGCTTCTAACCCGCCCCCGTGATTTTTCATATTGTGCCTTTTAGGCTCCAGGACCCTCTCCTTTTTCCTGTTGACCCTGTACCGGTCTGTGGCCAGAGAACTGGAAGGCAGGCGTGGGGACCGCTCCTTATAGCGTCACACTGATGTCAGGGGTGGTCCCCATGAGACACTACTAGCTAGAATTATTCCTTGTGATCCTGGCCTGGCGGCTTAATCCTACTTGAGTACCTACTCAAGAGCCTCTTGAAGATCTACTGTTCGGTGAGGTTCTTGCGTAGCTGTGTTTTTACTCCCACAGAGTGCCATTGGGGTGTAGTCCACCCATAGTATTCTAACACTCACAGTGACCATGGCCCCGATAACAGCAGTCGCTCCCAGTAGTGCTTTGCGATATCGCAAAGCACTACTGGGAGTGATTGCTGGCATTTGGGACCGTGGCTGTGAGAGTGTTAGAATACTGTGGACAGCTGAGGAGGCTCATAGAGCTGCTTGCGACCCACCCCAATCCAGGACACAGGCAGGCAAACAGTTGAGATCAGCCTACAATGCCCCTGATTGATGCCTTCGCTGGCCCTGCTAGGTTATCTGTGGTTTGCTTCCGCCTCACTTGACATTCTTGGCTACAGCCCATCCTGCAGTCCCTTTCAGGGGCTACTAACCCTTTGGAGGGCAGGGCAGGGGTCAGGTCTTCCTCACTGTCAAAAGTATGGCAGCTTAGATTCAGTGCAAAGAAGTGCAAAGTAATGCTCAAGGGGAAGAGTACACAAATTGGGGAAGGGGGTATTAACAAAACCAAAAATGGAAAGGGACCTGTGAGTAGTCATATCAGATGAACTAAAGGTAAGCAAGCAGTGTGAGAAGGCAGTAAGGATGGCTCGGGGTATACTGGGATATAAAGGGAGAGGCATCACCAGTAGAAAACAGGACGTTATCTGTCTGTACAGACCGTTGGTAAGACCTCATCTGGAGTACTGCATGCAGTTCTGGAGACCCATCTCTGCAAGGACATAGACAGGAAGGAGGCAGTCCAGGGGAGGGTTACTAAAATGGTGCAGGGTCTGCAACAGAAGCCATACGAAGAGAGAGACTAAAGGAGCTTAATATGTGTACCCTTGAGGAAAGGGGGGAGGGGGGAACGTGATAGAAACTTTCAGGTACCTCAAGGGAATCCACAAAGTCCAAGAGGATTGCATCTTTCAGAAAAAGAGATGTACAAGAACAAGGGGACACACTGTGAAGATAGAGGGGGGACAGCTCAGCAGCAATGTGAGGAAGTATTTTTTTACAGACAGGGTGGTGGACATATGGAACGGCCTTCCTGAGGAGGTTGTGGGGTCAAAAAACAGGGAATTCAAGAATGTGTGGGACAGACATAAGGCAATTCTTGTGGGCGGGTAGGAAGAAGTAGGCTGTTGGTTAACTAGGATCTGCAGCTTATCCAGTAGGTAGGGAAATAGGCAGATTAGGTGGGCCATGCGGTCCTTATCTGCTGTCAGTCTATGTTTCTGTTGACTTTCAGGCCTCAGGCAGGACTCTGGCCAGTCCTCTCTGTTCCCCACTCAGCCAAGCAGTGGCCAGAGGGTGTGCCTTTGACACATCACCTACAGACTTGGCTCTGTTGGTTGCTAGCAGGGACACTGTAGGGCAGAGGGCAGCCTTGCCTGCCCCTACCTCCATTTCAGAGCAAGCCCGTAGAGGCAGGGGTGCAGCCTTGGCCGTCATTTCTGATCCCATGAGGATTCTTCCGACGCCCTCACCCTCCCAGGGGGTGCTGGTTCATTCCTCCCTCCCCCTGGACCAGTGGAGAGGGATCTGTCAGGTGCTTGGGCCCTGCAGCTTATATGGTGAGGACTTCTAGAACTTCTGGGGTGGCCTCCGGCTTCCACTTTTAGTTCATTCTAGTCACCCTCCACACCACATTCCAGTGTTGTTGGGGGACAGTTGCATGTTGCTGCAGAAAGGAGTCATAGAGCCTGTCCCCATGGGACTGGGACCCAGAGAGTTCTCTTCCCATTTCTTTGTGTCCTCAAATTCTCTGGATTTATGGCCTCTCCTGGACCTTAAAACACCCAGAGTTCTACCTCCAGTACCAGAAGCCTGGATTGGTGGCCCTACCTGGCCTGCTGCCTCTTTGGCCTCCGGACAGTGGGATATGCTCCCTCATTGTGCAGGATGTGTCATGCATACCTAGGTGTGTGCCCCACACTGGCAGTACTTCAGGTTCGGGATCCAGGAGGCACCCTGCCAGTTCGGGACATTGTCCTTTGGCTTGTCATCTGCGCTGTGGACTTTTATCAAATGCTTGCCAGGTATAGTGGCAGCTCGGAGTGAGGGGCTGTATCTCCTCTCTTACCTGGTCGTCTGGTCTCTAAAAGCCCAGTCCAAAGAGCAACTGTTTCTACCCTAGCACATACCAGGTTTCCAGCCCCGGGAAATCTTACTGTATTCTGCTTATGCAGTATGGTCTCACCATAGGAGTGCCCTGGAGCCGAAATGGTTAATAGAACCTATGCAAATGATGGAATGCTAGGCTCGAGCTTGGGTTTTCAAACCACTGTTCCTGGTAAACAGTCCTAAACCGTCAGATTCTTTACTCCGCTTGCCTCAGTAAGACGTCTCCGGAGAGCTCTCCTTCATTGCTTGAAGAAACCTTGTTTTTCTTGGTTATTTACCTAGTAATTTGTTATTTTGGTATTCTTTTCACTGTCCTTGGTTTTCAGGTAGTAATTGTTTAGATTTTAGTTAAAGTGTAAGTAGTCGTTTTCCTCCCCTGTTCGCTAACCGAGGGGAAAATGACATTCTCCCTTTCAGTTTTTGCCGTTTAGTAGTTTCAATTTGTACTGACTCTGGCATAGTCATTTGTTTTGATTTAAATTTCAACCTGGGTAACTCCTGGTTTATTGTTCGGTTAGCGTAATTGAAAAAAAAAAATTATATAGTGTTGTAGACTTTGGAGTTTAACCACGCTTGTTGTTCTGGGTTATGTCACAGAAAACCAAAAAGAGAACAGAACAGAACCCACAGGTTTCCAGCATTGCACTGAGTGCAGGGAACTTTTTGCCAAAGCTGATCCACACTTAATTTGTTCGGTTTGGGGTTTGACCACCTACAGACAGACTGAGATCCGTAGTAATTTTCCTCAGTCTACTGCTGAGAGACGTTTAAAAAGACTGAAGGAAAGGATGGCTGAAAAGGCTGCTGACCCAGCCGTTCAGCAACTGGTTCCTCATCAACCTGAACCTGAGGAGCTGCCCTCTGAAAGGGGCGATGTCTCTTCCTCAAAGAAACGAACCGCTGAAAAGGCTGCTGAACTGGTCGTTGCCGTAAAAAGAAGGAAAAGCACCAGGAACCGCAACCTTCTGCAGAGGAAATTGCTAACGTGATTAAAATAATTCAGTCTTTACAGTCCTCTGTTCCATTTGGCAAGCAACCACTACCACAGACTCCTAGTTTAAATTCAGCTCCCGGTTTAACAGACCAAGGAGGGGAGCATTTTGAGGAAAAAGAATATGATGAGGATGAGGATGATGAGGATTTGGGGGAGCCCATTGACTTGGACATTTTCCCTGATCCTCGCAGAAAAGATTCCCCTGACAAGGGAACAGAATATTTTGCATCTTATTTCTCATTTATGAAGCAGGTTGCTCAAACCCTCCGACCTCCCATCTCAAGAATCTGTAGAAGATGAGGAGGAAGGAGGAATACAAAAAGCTGATGGATGTGCCACCATCAAAAAGGTTGTTCTTACCACTTCCTAAGTCCCTGAGAAAACAGATTATGAAAGTGTTGCAGGCACCCACTTCTATCCCTCCTACAGATAACAAGGCAGACAAAAAGTACTGGGTGGCTAGGTCTGGTGCTGAATTCCTCTTTGGACACCCCAGTCATGAAGGTGTAGTGCAAGCTGCAGCTTGTGACAAAGCTGGCATCCCTCTTGCCTCTCACCCTCTAGACAAAGATTCTAGGAGGGTAGACTCTATAGCAAAGAAAGTTTATCTGGGATCCTCACTGGCTATTAGACAGGCTTCCTGTATGTTCTATATAGTCAGATATCAAAAGAATCTGTGGTCCACAGTGCTTCAGGTTGCCAAGGCAGCTCCTTCCCCCATGGCTGCTGATTTGGAGGAAGCTGAAAAAGAGATTGAAGCTGCTAAGATGCAGTTTAGGATGGCGGTGGACTCCAGTGACACCGCATCCAGGCAGATGGGATCTGCTGTGCCACTTAGGAGGTTTGCTCAGAACTGCCAGTCTGACACAAGATACTCTAACTAAAGCCATGGATTTTCCTTGTGACCTGTCTCTCTGTTTGGGGAACAAACAGAGGCATATATGAAAAAAAAAATGGATGAGCGCAAGGCTACTTATAAGAATGCAGCAGCAAAAGAAAGGGCTTCTACCCCCTCCCCCCGAAACACCAAACTAGGGGTGGCAGGGGCAGAACTGCATATAGGCCTTTTTTCCAGCCTCAAGTTTTCCCCCAGTATCAGCAAAGGGGATACTTTAGAGGCAGGGGGAGTGGCCGTACTAGCCCTAGTGTCCAGCCAGCAGCACAGGCCAAACAGACACCCTGAGGTGAGTTTTCAGGTTGCCTCCCCAATTCCAGTAGGGGGCAGGCTGACCCAGTACCTCCAGGAGTGGGAAAAGTATCACCACAGACTAGTGGGTCCTGGAGGTAGTGGGCCAGGGACTTCTCTTCAGTTTCAAGGCACTTCAGAACTTATTCCCTATCAGAAACAGCCCTATTGGAAGAAGTTTCAAGCCTTCTGCTGCAAAGAGCAATAGAGCCAGTTCCCTCCGACCACAGGAGAAAGGCCTGTACTCAAAGTACTTCTGCACAGTACAGAAAATAGGGGAGTGGTGACCCACTCTGGACCTCAGACACTTAAACAAGCATCTGTCAAAACCAAAATTTAGGATGGTTACTCTGACTACTATACTACCAATCCTAAGACAGGGAGACTGGCTAGCATCCTTGGATCTAAAGGATGTCTACTTCCATATCCCAATTGGGGGGTCACACAGGAAGTACCTCGGGTTCAGATTGCCATCAGGCCATTACCAATTCAGGTTAGTGCCCTTTGGACTGACATCTGCAATAAGGGTGTTCACAAAATGTGGTACACCTAAGGCGGCAAGGGGTGTCGGTGTTTTCCTACCTAGATGACTGGCTGATAGTAGGCCAATCCCATCAGCAAGTAAGGGAGGCATTGTCACTAACACATGACACTCTGCACTCCTTGGGGTTCTTGGTAAACCAGAAAAAGTCTGTTCTGGAACCAGTTCAGCTGCTCAGTTTCATAGGGGCAGAACTGGATACAAGACAGGGAAAGGCTTCCTCCCTCAGAGCAGAGTGGACAACGTTATTCAGATAGCCAGTTCTTTCAAACTTCATGTTCCAAGTCCAGCAAGACACTTCCTGCAGTTGCTAGGCCATGTGGCAGCATCCACAGCAACTATTGGGCAAGGTTCCAGATGAGATATTCAGTTCTATCTGAGAGCCCACTGGCTCCAATAAAGGGACACCCTGTCAAAGCTAGTTCCAGTCACAATCACATTTCTCAAAGTTGTACAGTGGTGGCAGGAGCAGGGCAATCTCGTGCAAGGAGTGCCTTTTCTGCAGCAGGCCCCTTCACTGATGCTCACTACAGATGCGTCTCTCCTAGGATAGGGAGCACATCTCTGAGATCACATGGCACATGGACAAAGCAGGAATCCCTCCAGCATATCAACCTGTTAGAACTCAGGGCAGTTCTTTTGGGTCTTCAGTCATTTGCCAGTCAAGTAAAGGGAAAGGTGGTTCAGGTCAGAACAGACAATACAACCACCATGTACTACATAAACAAGGGGGCACAAGGTCTACTCCTCGCTGCACAGAGGCAATGAAAATTTGGGCCTTGGCACATTCTCTAGACATCTCCCTCTTAACTGTCCACCTCCCAGGAAAGGACAATGTCTTGTCGGACGCCCTCAGCAGAATACACCAGAACCACCACGAGTGGTCACTAAACAGACTGGTTCTGAAGACCATCTTCAGGATATGGGGCACCCCAGAAGTGGACTTGTTTGCAGCTCCAAGCAGTCATCAGCTGCCACAGTATTTCTGCAGACCCCCCATCAAGGGCAAAATCCCTTTGGATGCACTTCTGCTGGATTGGACTAGGAGATTCCTGTATGCATTCCCTCCTTTTCCTCTGTTAAGGGTACTGAACAAACCGAGTCCAGCCAGCAACAATGATTCTCATTACCCCAGACTGGGCCAGACAACCTTGGTACTCCATGATCCCATCATTGACAGTGACCAAGCCTATCAGTCTCTCCGGGGGCACTACCTGCTGTCATCCTCACAGGGCAGGATCATGTATCCCAACCTGCTATCGCAAAGCCTGGCTCTTGAGGACTTGGTATATGCAGATCTGCACCTCTTGGAAGGGGGTTATGGATATCCTGAGAGTATCCAGAAAGCCTTCCACTAAGAAAACCTCTTCCATTTAGAAGAATAGGTTTTCAGTTTGGTGTCGGGGCAAGGGCATAGACCATACCTAGGCTAGCCGGTCAATAGTCCTGGACTATATTACTCATCTACATTCTACTGGCTTAAGGGCCTCTACCCTGAGAGTGCATCTTGCAGCTGTCTCCGCCTAGTTATCTGCGGGTAAAAGTGCTTCCTTGTCTTCAAATCCAGTATTAAAAACATTTTTTAAGGGGTTGCTGCATTTGCATCCACCACACAGAGAGCCAGCTCCCACGTGGGATTTGAACATTTGCATTGCCCAGCTTATGCAACCCCCCCCTTAGAACCCATGTCTTCGGCAGACATCAAATATGTGACTTGGAAAGCAGTATTCCTGGTAGACATTACTTCTGCTAGAAGGATCTGTGAGCTCCAGGCATTGTCCACAGAACCTGGGTACATAATTGTCCATAGAGACAAAGCAGTGCCGTAGGAAGGCATTTTGGTGCCCTGGGCAAGAGACTAAATTTTGCACCTCCCCAGAAAAGTTGGTGGTGTGGAGGCTGCAGCCCCCCCCCCCAGAGCTCTGAGGGGTTTATATGCTCTGTGCTGAGTTTTGGGGATTTTCTTGAAGAAAAAACATACTTTTGTTGCATGTTCCCTACCTCTGATTTCAGGGAATATTTTGCTCCCATGGAATATGAGATATGGGAGATTCTGGCTGGCTAGCATCAGTGTGTGCAGCCACAATTGCTGTGGACAAGCAACAATGCCATCAACCACCCACCCTATTTGCATTTTTGAAATATACTGTGAAATATTGCTGCATGAAGCATGGTGGTCTGGGGGCTGCAAGGCCCCCAGAAGCTCTGAGAGCTTTACATGCTCTGTTGTGAGTTTTGGGCTTTTCTTGAAGAAAAAACACACTTTTCAAACAACAGAAGTCTTGATGTGTTCTGACAGAATGCAGTCCCAGCACTTGAACTGCTCCAGAGAGGAAAGAATTAACTCTATGCCAGAGCTCGAGCTCTGTTCAAACCTCTGTCGCCTGCACTTTCAAGTGTAACCGTCAGATTCTTTACTCCGCCTAACTCGACAGTTGCTCCGGAGAAATCTCCTTCGCTTGTCGGTTCGGTCTCAGTAAAAGCTCTGTTTTAAACCGGAATTTTATTATTTTTCGTTTAGATCCCCGTCTGCGTGTACAGTAAGTGTAGGTAGTGGACATTAGTTGTTTCTCATCTGGGAAATTGTCAAACTTTCCACTATCCGCTGGAACCAATGATTTTTTCATCTATTGTAAAATCAGTTTTTATTTTAGTGTGATACCATTAGTTTCAAAAATGGTTTTTATTTTTCCACAACCCTATCAACACGGTTGGTAACTGATAATGGGGGTCTTGCCTGGCTTTAAAGCTGCTAAAGGGTAAGTGGATAGGATGGCTATGTCTGAGAAACCTGTAGTGAGTGTGGGGATGCCTTTGCCAAGGCAGACCCTCACACCAACTGCGTGTGTATTGTCTGGGGTTTGACCACCTCGATTCAGACTGCCAAATTTGTAAGAATTTCCCGAAGGCTACCCTGGACAAGAGATTGGGTAGGCTTAGGGAAAAGGAGGACGAGAAGTCCGCTGATGCGGATGGCCAGCCCGATTTGGGTCCGACCGAACCTGAGGGAGTGCCCACTAACCTGGGCAATACTTTCTCGGGCAAAAGGAGAGCTGATCCTGAGGGGTTGGTTCCGTAAAAAAGGAAAAAGAAATCTGCCGGTTCGGATCCAGAACCGTTACGACCAACTGCCGAAGAAATTGCCAGGGTGATTAGTATAATGGAATCACTCCGTTAGGTTCCGGCCGATCCAGCGCCACTGGGAAGGCGCTCGGTTCGGTCGGTTCCTGGAATATTGTCTGGATGATTACTATGGACCGGATTTGGAGGGGGAACAAGGGTTTTTTGATGATGATGATGATGTGGAAGGCCTGGATCAGCCCATTGAACCGGTCATCTCCCCAGACAGGCCTTCCAGTGTTTCCCCTCCTAGGCTTTGAGTCCCCTTCCCACTATTTGTTTTACAAAAAAGTGGCAGAGACCCTCCAGCTCCCTCTGGTCGAAGCTGTTGAGGAACAAGAAGAGCCTGACCGTAGAAATGATGGACATCCCAGAGTCCAAAAGGTTGTCTATTCCCCTCCACAAATCTTTTGGGAAACAGACACAAAAAATACTTCAGACACCAAATTCATTACCCCCTGTGGACAAAAGAATGGACAGGAGGTATATGTTGTCAGGCTCAGGTACAAAGTACTTATTCCAACAATGCAGCCATGTTGGGGTCGTGCAGGCTGCAGCCTGTGACAAGGCTAATATACATTTGGCTTCACACACCCCAGATAAAGACGCTAGGAAGGTGGATGCTATAGCCAAGAAACAGTACTTGGCATCCTCCTTGGGACTCTGGCAGGCAAACTATATGGCCTACACAGTCAGATACCAGAAGTCCAGGTGGGATACTGTTCTGGAGCTGGCTAAACAGGCTTTCCTCCAGCTAGCCAAGAGGCTGGAGGAGGTGGCTGCTCATGGGATTGAGGCATCCAAAGTCCAATTTCATGCTGCTATGGACTCTGTTGATGTTCCATCACGAGTCATGGCTACATCTGTGTGTCTCTGGAGATTTGCTTGGCCCAGATGTACTAGCCTCTCACAGGACACCCAGGCTAAGGCCATGGATTTCCCTGTGGTAGGTAATTCTCTGTTTGGGGAACAGACAGAGAATTACATCAAAAAGATGGATGCGTATAGGACCACCTACAGGAGTGCACATGCTAAGGAAAGGCAGGCAACTCCTTAAAAGCAGCAATTTCTGGGCAGGCCGTTTCATAGTCCTTTCTACCAGGCACAGGCCTCCTCTCCTTCTCCTCAGAGGGGGCTCTTCAGAGGGAGAGACAGAAGAGGGAATGAGCAGGGCTGCATCCTCCACTCAGTCCAAGGCTCCTGCCAAGCAGAGACCCTGATATGTCAGCCCGGGTCGACTCCCTCTTTCCAGGAGGAGGCAGGCTGGCTTATTACGTCCAAGGTCTGGACGTCTATTATCTCAGACAAGTGGGTACTGGAGGTAGTAAGTCAGGAACTGGCTCTCAGCTTCAAAAAATTTCCAAAGCTGAGGGTCAGGTCTTTTCCACCTGCAAACATCTCTGAAACCATTGCCCTAGAGGCAGAGGTTTCCTCTCTGCTGGCTCTGAGCCATAGAAAGAGTTTCTACTACACACGGGGGCAAAGGTCTGTATTCCACATACTTCCTCACCCCAAAAAAAGACAGGGGAGTGGCGGCCCATCCTACATCTAAGATACTTAAACGTGCACCTAGTCAAGCCAAAATTCAAAATGGTGACTTTGGGAATAATTCTTCCCTCTCTAAGGCCAGAGGATTGGTTAGCCTCCCTGGACCTGAAGAATGCCTGTTTTCACATTCCCATCAGGTGCTCCCACAGAAAGTACCTTGGGTTCGAACTGCCCTCTGGTCATTATCAATTCAGAACAATGCCTTTCGGACTAACATCAGCACCAAGGGTGTCCACAAAATGCCTAGCAGTAGTAGTGGCCGTTCTAAGGAGAAAAAAAAATGTCCATATTTCTATACCTGGACGACTGGCTCATTGTGGGGCAGTCTTCAGGTCAAGTCAAATCTGCAAGTGACTCAGCAATTGCTCACTTCTCTAGGATTCCTCCTTAATTTTTCAAAGTCAGTTCTCGAACCAGTGCAGCTCCTGATTTTCATAGGGGTAGAGCTGGACACTGTCCTAGCAAGAGTCTTTTTTTCCTCTGGCAAGGGTAAAAGCCCTTACAGACCTGGTTTCTTCCTTTCACCATCTGGTGTCTCGACCAGCAAGGAATTTTCTTCAACTCCTGGGCCACATGGCAGCTTCCACTGCAGTGGTACAGGGGGCCAGATTTCAGATGAGGGACGTCCAGTTCCACTTGAGGGCTTTTTGGTCTCAGAAAAAAGATCCTCTAACCAAACTAATTCTAGTGATTCAGACTCTGATCCAGGCTCTCCAATGGTGGTTGGATCAGGACAACCTCGGACAAGGAGTTCCATTCATCACCCAGTCTCATTCTGTGGTGCTAAGAAGAAGAAGAATCAGCACTTGTATAGCGCTTTTCATACATCCAAAGCGCTTTACAAGCAATGCTAGACTGGTAGTGAAGTGACTGAATGTGTGGTGGCGGCCATATCGCACATCATCACCCACACACAGCCTGGATAATTGCATGAACTGGTTTTATGGGAAGGGGAATGTTGGCCAGGACACTGGGAATGTTCCCTACTCTTTGCGAAGAGTGCCCTGGGTTCTTTTACTTCCACCTGGACACCCACCAGGACAACACCAGGATGGGCAGAAGGGACCTCGGTTTAACGTCTCATCCGAAGGAATGCACACCCCAGCAGTACAGCAGCCCCCAATACTGCACTCGGATGCCAGCGATTTTTAGGTGCAAGTCCAATCCCGTTGTGGGATGAGAACCCACGACCTTCTGGTCCAGAGGCGGATGTGCTACCAACTGAGCCATGCTGACACCTAATGCTTCTCTCCTGGGGTGGGGAGCTCGCTTGGGAGTCCTCACAGCACAGGGAGTGTGGTCTCCTCAGGAGTCTCTACTTCATATTAACCTTTTAGAGCTCAGGGCAGTGTACCTAGCCGTACAAGCTTTCTCAGACTCAGTACAGAACAAGATGGTTCAGGTCAGGACAGACAATGCCACCACCATGTGGTACATCAACAAGCAGGGAGGCACTAGGTCTACAGCCTTGTGCACGGAAGCCATGAAATTATGGTCCCTGGCTTATTTCCTTCAGACATCTCTGGTAACAGTCCACCTTCCAGGGAAGGACAATGTGCTAGCAGATGCCCTGAACAGGATTTCTCAGGGCTATCACGAATGGTCCCTGGATCCCGTAGTGTTAAGTGATTTTTTTTCAAGGTGGGCACCCCCAGAGATAGATCTCTTTGCAGCCCCAGACAATCACCAACTTCCTCTCCTTTTGCAGACCCCCAGTCTTGGGCTCAGTCCCCTGGATGCTCTACTTCTGGATTGGGAGGGGACATTTCTGTATGCTCCCCCCCTCTATTATTCAAAGTTCTGGTCAAGATAAGGTCACAATCTTGCAAAGTGGTCCTGATTCCTCCAGACTGAGCCAGGCAGCCTTTGTATCCTCTATTGCTGTCTCTAGCAGTCTATCTTCCCCTATCTCTTCCCAAAAATCACAATTGGTTAACCTCCTCTCGGGAGGATTTGTATCCCAACCTCAGTCTCTCAACCTCAAGGCGTAGTTTCTTGAAGAGTTAGCATATGTGCAAGCCTGCATCTGTCTCAGGGGGTTCTGGATATTCTCAAAGCCTCTCAAAAACTTGCCACCAGAAAAACTTAAAATTCCAAATGGAAAAGATTTAGCATTTGGTGTTCCAATAAGCAGATATCTCCAGATACTGCTGATCTGGCTACAGTTCTGGCTTATATGGTTCATCTCGGTGGCTTAGGCCTCAGACCTGCTACTCTGAAAGTACACTTGTCAGCTGTTTCTGCATTTCTGTCGTTGGGGAAGGCATCCTCACTGGCATCTCATCCTGTTTTCTTTAAATTCTTTAAAGGATTGCTCCATACCAATCCTCCTTTTTATCCTACTCCTGCTTGGGATCTTAATGTTTGCATTGCTCAGCTTATGCAACCACCTTTTGAGCCTTTGGCCTCAGCAGAACTTAAGTACTTGACTTGGAAAGCTGTGTTACTGGTAGCTATTACCTCTGCCAGGCATATCAGTGAATTACAAGCTCTGTCAGTGGAGCCTGATTTTCTCATTCCATAGAGATAAGGTGGTCCTTAGAACTAACAGGAGGTTCTTACCCAGAGTGGTTTCAGATTTTCATCTGAACCAATCCACGTCTCTTCCTGTCTTCTTCACTGACCATTCTTCTTCAGGGGAGAGGAGGTTACACAGCTTGGATGATAAGAGGGCACTTAGCTACTATATTGAGTGTACTAAGGCATTTAGGTTTGACTCTCCTCAGTTGTTTCTCACTTATGATGAAGTGGGAAAGGGCAAACCTGCTACTAAGAGGACTATTGCCAGGTGGTGTGTCTCTTGTATACAATTCTGCTATGAGAAGCTAGGCAAACTACCCCCTTCAGGCCTGAGGGCTCATTCGACTAGGGGTAAAGCTGCTTCTCTGGCTGCTGCTAGAGATATACCACTATTAGAAATATGCAGAGCAGCCACCTGGAAAACAGTCCATACATTCATCAAGCAGTACTCGCTGGATATCCAGGCTAGGAGTGATGCTAGGCTAGGTACAGCAGTACTGCAGAGCCTATTCCCAAAATAGGTTCGGTCCCTCCCCCATGGAGGTACTGCTTGGTAGTCTGCATATTGTCAGAATACAGCAAGACTTCATGTTTGAAGAAATAATTACTCACCTTAGTAATTGTGTTTCTTCTAATGGATTCTTGCTGTATTCTGACCTCCCTCCCTCCCCCCTCAAAACCTGTTTTTTTGGGAAGTGGGCTAGAAGGTACAGTGCTGCACCTCAGGGGTACATGTAGCACTCCCCTCTGTTTAGAGTGGAGGAGTGGGTTATGTTTGTTGTTTTGATAGTTATGTTGTTCACTGCCTGGTTTTTGTTTTGGAGTTCTCGACTTGTCTTTTGGGACCCAAAACATTTGGTTGCCTTTTGGCTAGTAAATTTACAATTTCTAACCTCAGTAATGCTCAGTATATTCATAACTTTATGCAGTAGCCTTCTAGGTAGAACTGCCCGGAGAGATGGAGCATATGCAAATGATGGAATCTTTTGCATGAGCCACTTTTCAAGTGCTGCATTCTACTAACTGCCTTTGCCCTAAACCCTCAGATTTTTCTCTCCGCCTGTCAAGACTAGACGCTTGGAGATCCTCCCCTCATCATCTTGTTCTGACATGAGAAAACTTATAAAATTTTATACAAGTATTCTTTACATTTCATTTGCTGCCTTCTTACTTTTATAATTTTAAGTAAACACGTAGTTTTTAGTGTTTAAATTGTAAGTTTATCGGTTTCTTACTGGTTGTATAACTGGGGAACCGAAGTGTATTTACATTATCTGAGTTTTCTGAATAAAAAAACTCTGTTAGTTATGTTAATTTAATTTCATTTAGCTTGTTTTAAGAACTGCTAATACTGGGTTTTGAACCGATAGCCTCGGTTCATTTTACTTGGGTTTCTGGTCCCGATTGGTTTGGGGAACCGACCATGAATGTTAAAGTTTAAATAAATACATTTCTTTTAGCAGTTACAACTTTTATCAGTTTTATTGGAAAATGTCAGAAAAACTGATCCCGGTTTTGAATCATGTGTTGAGAGTGGTGATATTTGTCAACGCAAACAGTCTTTGCGCCTCTGGGCATGTACATTTCCTAGCAGAGTGAAATCTGCATTACATGTCCTGAGAACACTAAACATGCCTGGATAAGGCTAAAGAAGAAAAAAAAAGGTCATCACCACCTAAGGGTCCTTCTAGCTCTGACCAGCAGACACCATAAATTACTGTGGCTGAAACCACAACAATTATTGTAACTGGTACCCCTGAAACTGGTATACAGGCAATTCTTGAGAGGCTTGCTGAACTGGCTGACTACCTGGTTCCCTCTAAGAAATAAAATAAAACCAAGCACACTGAACCCCCTGCTAGACAGCGTATGGGGACTTCTGTGCCTGCTAGACTTATTGAACCGGCTAACTCCCTGGTTCTCTCAAATAAATCAAACACAGAACCTCCTGCTAGACAGCATTTGGGGACTTCTGTGTCTGCTATAAAGCTTAACAGCTCCTGCAGAAATTGTGAAGCTTTCTAGGAGAAAGTGTGGAAAAATGCCTTGAATTGTTTAAAAAAACAAACAAAAAAAAAACCTTTTAGGCTTGCAAGTGTTGTCAGTTTCTCAACAGCAGACCACTGCAAAGCAGTCTTTCTCCTCTGATCAGTCTTCCTATTATTAAAAGGAAGAATATATGTTTATGATTAAATAGAAGAAAGGGGAACCTATTAAACTAAGGTTTTCCCTGAACAGAAATTGGGCTATTCGCACAGAGCATTTGAGGATTATTCTTCACTTTTTATATTGTGAGAAATGATTGGGCTGACACCCACTAAAAAGCTTCTCCTTCCTGTGAGTACATTCTTCAGGAAAGATATTTTAAAGATTTCTACAAATTCAAAGCTCTGTCTTCCCCTCTTGAAAAGAAGCTGGATAAGAAATATCAGCTGGACAGGGAGGGAGCTGAATTTGTATTATCCCACCCTGTTCACCAAGGAGTAGTACAAGTGACAGCCTGTAACAAGGCAAAGATACCCTGGCATTCCTCCTAACAAGAATTTCAGGAAAACTGACAGCATGACTTTCAAGCCTTTGATGCTCAATGCCAAAAGTCAGTGTGGCAGTCTATCCTTGCTATGGCAGTCAAGGCTCAGACTTCCCTGTCAGATGATCTAGCTGAAACGGTGAAGTTGGGTTTGGGAGCAGCCAAATACCAGTCATATGACTGCTGCTTTTTTGGGCACTATGCCAGATAAATGGCAGATTAAGTAGCTCAAAGGGGGTTTGCCTGGCTGAGAGTCACAAACCTCATTCAGGATACCCAAACCAAGGCTATGTATTTTCCAGTTGAGGGTCATCCCCTGTTGGAAGAAAGATAAAGGCTTACATGACAAATGTGGATGTATACAAAAAACGCCTATAGTTGTAGTTCTGCAAAATAACGCTTCCCATTCATTAAAACATATGGAAGGGGAGGCAGAGACAGATCATTTCACATTAACCCTTTTATCAGGATAGAGTTGTTCCTCAGTATCAGCAGTACCCACACCAGGGGTACTTCAGGCACCACGGTGAGTTAGGGATTGGCTCAGAGTTCAAATCCCTGCCAACAGTAAAAAAAAAAAAATAATAAAATTATTCAAAACATGTTACTGTCACAAAGTGGAGCCTGTCATAGTACAGCAAAAGGTACCACAAAGAGAATGGGGTGTGCTGGCCTGTCTTTGACTTCACTGTACTAAATGGGCATTTTTTAACAAGGCCAAAGTTCAAAATAACTTTGTCATTGATTCTGCCAACACTCCAGACAAGGGAAGGGTTGGCATTACTGGTCTTAAAGGGTGCTTATTTCTTCACCTTCATAAGGGAATTTCACAGAAAGTACCTCAGGTGCATACTCCCATCAGGTCACTCTCCAAGAGTCTGCACGGAGTGCTTGGCAGGGTTTCTGACACACCTTCGAAGACAAGGTGTCACAGTTTTCCCCATACCTAGATGACTGGCTTGGGGTTGTAAAATCAACCCAGCAAGTGGCCTAGGGAGTCCTGGAGTTGCTAGGGTCCCTGATAATCTAAAGAAGTTCTGTCCTTCAGCCTGCTTAGGCACTACGGTTCATAGAAGCAGAACTAGATACCTTGCAAGGCAGGGCCTACCTGCCTCTCAGCAGGGCAAGATGTAGCCCACTGATAGTGGGCTCATTCAGCCTGAACAAACTAAAAGCCAAAAGACAGTTTCTTCAGCAACTGGCCCCATGATACCTGCCACTGGCATAGTCCTGGAATCCAACTTAGGGATGAGGGACATTGTTTCCCCTCTGAGTTCACTGGGAGAAAGGTCCCTCCTATAAAACTAATTCTGATAACAACAAACATTGTTACAGGTCACCCAAGGGTGGAAAGAAGAAACCAACCTGAGGAAAGGGGTCCCCTTTTTTCAGCAAGAGTCCCCATTAATTGTTCAGTCAACAGATGCATCTCTGCTAGTGTGAGGCTCCCATCTGGGGGTTCACACCATCCCAGCACAGAGTCACTTCTGCACACAAACTTGCTGGAGCCAAGATTACTGTTACTGGCACTAAGGGTTTCCACGTAACTAGTACAGGGAAGGTGGTATGGGTCAGAAGAGACAGTACCACCGCAATGTATTACACAAACAAGCAGGGATAGATAAAGTCAAGCCCTGCCTGCAGAAGACTCATGATAATAGGGAGTCAGTATAGGATGCTCCATGGGGACTATTCATCTGCCAGGCAAGGACAATATCTGGGCAGATACCCTGACTCAAATCAGCTAGTCCAGTCATAAATGGGATTTGGACAGTCAGGTAGTGCAAGAAACTTTAGGAGGTGGGGCACCCCAGAGGTAGACTGGTTTGTGTCCCCCCAGAACCACCACCTGCCATTGTACTGTGGCAGACCACCAGATATGGGAACAATCCCTCTGGATGCTCTGGATTAGTAAGAGAAGCATCTACATGCTTTTTTTTCTTTCCCCTCTGGTGTACAGAGTATTTCTTAAGCTCAGATGCCAGTCAACATCAGTGCTCTTGATAGCACCAGACTGCGCCAGACAGCCATGGTACACTCTGCTATTCTCCATGTCTGGGTTTGAACCAATACACCTTCCTTGGAGGCACAATCTGCTAACCTCCAACCAAGGGAGGCTGCTGTACTTAAAAGTTGGCTCGAGGCATGGCTCTTGGGGGCATACAATATGTGGAATTGTATTTTTCTGAAAATGCCTTGGACATTTTAAGTGGTTACAGGAATCCCTCTATTAAGAAAATCTGTGCTTCAAATGGAAAAGGTATTTTCTATTGGTATTCAACTAGGAACTGGTACCAGCACATGCTGGGGTCCCAGCTGTGTATGATTATTTTCTTATTTACATTCACTGGACTTGTAGTCCAGCACCCTTAAGGTCCACCTAGCTGTAGCATCAGCCTGCATATCAGCTAGACAAAATGTTTCAAGTCGCTTCAGATCTTATCTCCAAAAGGGCTCTCTAAGGGCTTCACACATAACAGTACAGGCTGGTGTCCCAGCTGTGCTGGACTATCTTACCTATTGCATTTACTGGACTTACAGTTAAGTATCTTAAAAGCATATACATATATTTCAGTGGACAGAATGTTCCTCTATTTCTCTGTGCCCCAGACCATGTTTTCAAAAGGTTCTTTAAAGGCCTGTCCTATTTGCACACACCCTTACAAAGAACCGGTGCCAGCATACCACCTAAATGTGTGTATGGTTAGGCTCATGGGTTCCCTTTTGAGCCTATGATTTCAGTTTATTGGAGATGTGCCACATGAAAATTGTTTTTCCTATGGTAATTTGTCAGAGAAATCGGTGAGCCCCAGTCTCACTGCATTGAACATGGCTACATTTCATTCCTCAGAGACAAAGTGGTCCTCAAAATAAACGGGAAGTTTTCTTCCTAAAATGAGTTTTAATTTCCATTTGAACCAAACCATTACTTAACTTGTCTTTTCACTGATCACTTTGGTTCAAGTGAAAGGAGTCTTCATTGTTGGATGTCAACGAGCTTTTAGCTACTACTTGACAACCACTACAGTCCATAGGCAGGATAGGAAACGCCTGCTCCTGACCTGTGAAATGTGGGAAAGGGTAATCCAGCATCAAAAGGTTAATTTCTCGATGGATAGTCCAGTGTGTCCAGTTCTGCTACACACAGGCTGGTAAGGAGTCCCCATCAGGTTTGAGGGCTCATTCCACAAGAGGGACAGCTGCTACTTTAGCAGCTGTCAGGGATGTTTCATTACTGGACATTTGTAAAGCAGCTACCTGGAAAACAGTACACACCTTTACAAAGCATTACAATCTGGATATTTTATCTAGGGGTGATGCTAGGTTTGGCACAGCAGTCCTGCAAAGTCTGTTTCCAAATTAGAGTTCTGTACCCACCTCAAGGGGTACTGCTTGGTAGTCTGCATAACGTTATGAATATACTGAGCATTACTGGGGTTAGAAGAAAAAAATACTTACCATAGTAATTGTTTCCTCCAAGTGATACTCAGATATTCATAACTTCCCTTCCTACCTCCCCTTCCAGAACTTCCGCCTCTGCACTCCTGTATACTGTGCTCTCAGGGGTATAAATGCCATGTGTGGCACACATGTTGTGATTGCATTCAGTATTGTTATTCCCCCTTGCCAGGTGATTCTGCCATTCAGGGGTATTCTTTCACATGCTATGCCCTCCTGTTGGAGGCCCTTTTTCTGGGTGTTAGAGTTCCTACTATAATTATTATTATTATTATTATTATGTTCAGTATCGTCATGATTGTCACATTTAGTCTTTGTGGGCCTGTCTTTCCAGGCCTCTAGGCAATCTGAGGGTTTCGAGCAAAGGCAGTTAGTAGAATGCAGCATTTGAAAAGTGGTTCATGCAAAAGATTCCATCATTTGCATATGTTCCATCTCTCCGGGCAGTTCTACTTAGAAGGCTACTGCATAAAGTTATGAATATCTGAGCATCACGGGGAAGAAACACAATTACTATGGTAAGTAATTTTTTCTTCCACCTAGCAGGTGTAGTTAGTTAGTTAGTATTCGCTCATAAGAATCTGACTATTACGCTTGAAAGTGCAGAAGACAGAGGTTTGAACCGAGCTCAAGCTCAACGTTCTCTGCTGTGGCATATAGTTAACTCTTTCCTCTCCGGAGCAGTTCAAGTGCGGGGGCTAACTGCATATTGTCAGAATACAGCAAGATTCCATTAGAAGAAACACAATTACTAAGGTGAGTATTTTTTTCTTGTTGCATGTTCCCTACCCTCGATTTCAGGGAATATTTAGCTCCCATGGAATCTGAGATATAGGAGACTCTGGCTGGCATTAGAGTGTGCAGACACAATTGTGGACAAGTGGCTGACCAACAATGCCATGAACCACCCATCCTATATGCATTTTTGAAATATATACTGTGAAAGATTGCTACATAAAATATGGGGGTCTACGGGTCCTCTAGGCCCACTGAAGCTCTTGGAAGGGGGTTGTTACATGCTGTAGCCTGATATGGTTAGTTTTGGGTCGTCTACTACTAAATCAGTCCTCTACTGAACCAAAACACACTTGTGTTACACGTTCTCCTGAATAGAGTATCCCTACTCCTGATTTCAGAAATTTTTTTTTTCCTCATGGAATCAGAACAGACTTTGTTGTAAAGTGGCTAAATGACAACCAGTTCACCTGGTTTAGTATTTAAAATCACAGTTTGCTAACAGAGGATTCTGCAGTAGAAAGTGATGCTGATGCCAGTTCAGTACTCCAACTTAATTGATAAATATATGAATTGAGAGAGCTAACAGATTCTGCTATAGAAAGTAATCTAAATCATCCCATTCCAAGGCAAAATATGGGACTTCAGAGGAGCTGACTTTGATAAGATGGCCAACAGAGTTAAGCTAGCCCTGGCAAAAAGAAACACAGGTGAGGAGGTACAGGCAAAGTGGGCAAGCATTAAGGATACAATACTTGAAGCAACATCCCATTGTGTTAGACAGAAAAGGAAGTGCAAAAGAAGAAACCACTTTGGTTCTCAAATACAGTAGCAGAAAAGGTCAGAGCCAAAGGCTGGCCTTCAGAAAATATAAAGGAACACAGCGGGATGAAGATAGGGGGCATACCAAACTGCCCTAAGGGAAGCAGGTAAGGCAGTAAGGCAGGCAAAGTCCCAAACTGAGGAAACACTAGCACAAACAGTAAAAGAAGGTGACAAGACTTTCTATAGATACATTAGTGAAAGGAGAAAGTCCAGAGGTATTACTAAGCTTAATGGAGAAAGGGAGCATGTGAGGAGGAGGACCCTGTAAAGGCATCTATCTAAATAGATACTTTTGCTCAGTATTCACTGAAGAGAAGGTAGAGGCAGGGCCCACAGCTCAGCATCATGGACACAGGGGAGGGAGGTGAGCACTACTCCCTTCACAAAAGAAAGGGTCTACAAGAGCTTGCTAAGCTCAGGGTGGATAAGGCAATGGGACCTGATGGCATACATCCCAGGGTACTTAAGGAGCTAAAGGAGGAACTAGCAGAGCCATTAGCAGAATTGTTTAGTGAGTCTCTGAGCACAGGAGAGGTCCCAGAAGACTGGAGAAGGGCTCATGTGATCCCACTCCACAAGAGTGGTAGCAGGGAGGAGGCGGGAACTACAGACCAGTCAGTCTTACCTCAGTAGTGGGCAAGATTATGGAAGCACTCTTAAGGAAAGGATAGTGCAACACCTGGAATCCATAGGGCACAGGATCCAAGACAGCATGGGTTTACAAAGGAAGGTCCTGTCAAACTAATCTCATAGATTTTTTGACTGGGTAACCAGAGTGGTGGACCAAGGGGAGCAGTTGATGTCGCCTACCTTGACTTCAGCAAAGCTTTTGACACTGTTCCACATAGAAGATTGATAAATAAGCTAGGTAGGCTCGGGTGGTCAGAAGTTGGTCAACTGGTGGCAAACTGGTTGACTGGCAGAAAACAGAGAGTGGTGGTAAATGGTATACAGTCAGAAGAGATGCAAGTCACAAGTGGGCACCTCAGGGATCAGTCCTGGGGCCAGTCCATTCAACATCTTCATTAGTGACCTAGCAGATGGACTAGAGGGTAAGGCTTGTCTGTTTGCAGATGACACCAAGATCTGCAACAGAGTAGATGATCCAGATGGGGTGGGCAGAATGAGAAGAGATCTGGATAAACTAGCAGAATGGTCAGAAGAGTGGCAACTGGGATTTAATGCAAAGAAGTGCAAAATCATGCACATAGGAAGAGAAACCCTGAAGCCACTTATAGGCTGGGAGGGAGTTGCTAGCAGTCACAAAGGAAGAAAGAGACTTGGCATCATCATCACTGATGACCTGAAATCATCCAAGCAGACCTCTAAAGCAGTAGGTAAGGCTAGGGGTGTTAGGGTGTATTAGTAGGGTATCACAAGTCGTAAGAGGGGGTAATAATCCCTCTGTACAAGACATTGGTTAGGCCCCATCTGGAGTACTCATGCAGTATTGGGCCACACCTTCACAAGGACATTACCAAATTGAGGCAGTCCAGAGAGGGCAACCAAAATGGTGCAGGGACTGCATCAGAAGACATATGAGGACAGATTAACGGAGCTCAATATGTATACCCTTGAGCAAAGGAGGGAGAGAGGTGATATGATCGAGACATTTAAACACCTTAAGGGCATAAACAAGGTGAAAGAGTCTAACATGTTTAAATATAAGAAAATAGAAGGACAAGAGGACACAGCATGAGATTAGAGGGAGGCCGATTAAGGGGAATGTGAGGAATTCTTTTTCACAGAAAGGGTGGTAGATGCATGGAATGGCTTACCACAAGAAGTAGTGGCTATGAATACAGTGCAGGGCTTCAAACAGGCATGGGATAGGCATAAGGGAGCAATACAAATGACTATGAATAGATAGGTCACTGACATAGCAAAGGCCGATGGCACATTTATAAGGTAGAAAAAGAAATGGGCAGACTGGATGGGCCTTGCGGTCCTTATCTGCCGTCAACTTCTATGTTTCTATGTTTCTATGTAATGCAGATGCTGTTGGCATTCAGTACTCCAACTTAATTGTTTAAACATATGAAATGAGAGAATTGAACAATCTATACAACACACAGGAGCACAGTAATACAAGATATGGAGCTGGAGCTGAGTGAATCAATGTCCCACAAACAGCACAAGCAACTGAGTACTAAACCGAAAACCTCAAGGCAATCAGGACATGAGGGAACCCTGGTAACTGAGAGGTGATGCTATATATTTTCATACAAAAATGTTATTCACATCGCATGTCCATAGTAGATACAGCGTACACATTTCACAGGTGTCTGGCCTATGTGTGAATATTTCTTTCCTTTAAAGGGGCAACTTCGTCAGTGACTTTGTCGAAGTTAATGGCACTGGCTACAGCATTTTCAGTCGATTAGTATAGTGAGATTTGACGGCCTTTCTTGTCCCATAGATGATTTTAAATAGGTCTTGATCAGCTGCAGTTTGCTGAAACTACGCTTGCAAGAAGCAACAGTCACAGGGAGCGTCAAGAAGATTCGGAGAGCAATTTGTGTTTGGATAGGAAGTACTCGGACCATTTGTGAATGAGTTTCAACAAGCTGAGCAGTGTGGCATTTGAAAAATTGGGCAGTACTGAAGCTGTCTGAAATTTGAGGCTCTCTACCTCATATACTATCTCACAAGCATCTAGAGCCTTTGAATATTTCATTGCCAGATATGCTGCACATTTCTTTAAATCTGTAACTTCCATTGTCGAGAAAGATAAGTTAGTCATCAGCCACTTCAGATAACGCTTCATACCGCCACTGAATCTGGGAAATTAGGGTGTCTAGAACATTGTTGAACTGCATTTTGAAAGCCTGCTCAGCAGAAATCAAGTGCTCTTCATCTTCGTCGTTCTCATCAGCCATCCTTTTCACATTTTTTTCTTTTTTCTGTGAATTCTGCATTCAGTGATATCTGTTCAGCAAGTTCTGCTGCATGTTGTACAACGTCATTTATTCCATCATCCCGCATGTGCTGCAGTGCGTCCTTTAATCCACTGATATGTTTTGAGGCGCTATCTACAGGTAGTCCTTTAAATTGCAGCAGTTGGTTTACTCGTTCAACCAGTTTCAGTATCTTGTCCCACATTGCTAGGGTACAAAGAAATGTGAAATCTATCTGATTAGGGTCTGGGCTGTTGATAACATTTCAGCATTGGTTGCATCTTCACTTACTTGGTACAATGCCTTTAAGACATCAGGTATTTGAAGATGAAGGGCGTGAACTGCGCAAAACTTTGAAGACCATCTTATTTCAGTGTGACCCTTCAGAGTGACCTTTACTGCTTGGGACAGCACCTCCCCGTGGCTTGTTGAAGCTACAAAGAATGTAAACAGTCTCTGCACTGTACTAAAAAATACCATGTCCACTGATACACTCACAGCATGGACCCAAACTAAATTAAGTGGATGAGCTGTGCGTGGGACAAATCTAGTGTGTTCATTCACTTGTGCTATATGGGCTTGCACTCCACGGTACTTTCCTGCCATATTAGCGCAGTTGTCATACCCCTGGCCATGACAGATGGCTATATCTAAGCCACAATTACTTCATTTCTTTTCAGTTTCTGCAGCTAGCCCACTTCCTGTCTTTTCATGTGAGATGATAAAAATCAACTTTCCTCAACACTGCAGTCATTATCCTGTATCCTCACGGACTGAATGATTTGAGACATTTACCCCTTGTGAGCCACATCTTGTGTACAGTCAAACATAATAGAGAAATATTTTTCCTCCTTAATTTGAGATTATTTCACGCCTCACAGTGGGAACCCAACAAGTTAATAAACTAGTTCTGAATTGTAGGAGCAAGATAGGTGGTAGACTCCTTCTTATGTTTGGCAATGTGCCCTGCAAGTTCTGGATTATAGTGACTTGTCAGCTCTAGCAAATTAAGAAAAATTCCAGAATGTGTGTGTCCGATCATATCTATGGACCTCCTGAGAGGCAAGTTATTCTTTGCGCAGAATAGTGTAGCATCAAGAATAATTTTCAGAATGGTACGCCACTTTTCTTTTTCTGAGGCAGTGGACCTTTGCAGCTGATCATCTATCGCAGGCCCCTGTCTTCAAGCGCATTTCAGAATTCTTCCAAAGTAACTGTCGCGGTGTTCAAGGGAGTTTTCATGATCTGGAATTCTGGGATTTAAATGCCTCCAGTCACAAAATCCTTTTTTTGGATTTGCCAGACTTGGTGTAGTGAATGATTTCTTTGTAAACAGCATGCATGGGAAGCAGTAGATAGCTTTCTTGGTCTCGCTGTACATTAGCCATGTGCGTTCAACAGTTTCTCCATTAGGAAGAATTTTGGTGAACCAATCCCAATAGAAGCACCTGCCATCATCAGACACTGAGAAACTAAAATTAGCATTTTCCTTTTGTTCAGGCCCAAAGTGGAGACAAGTCACTGCACACCAACTACAGGCCCGTCTCCATCCTACCCCCCTTATCTGAAACTCTGGAACGAATAGTCTCGGACCAGCTTGTCGAGTTCCTAGACAAATATGAAATCCAGTGCCCAGAACAGCATGGCTTCCGAAAAGGGCATAGTACCACCCCGGCACTGTTGGAATTTACCAGATTCATCCATGACACCCTTGACCAAGGAATTGGGGGGGGAGGGGGCAGTATTCATTGACCTGACGCAGGCGTTTGATACTGTTAAGCACCCACTCCTACTTGGGAAACTGACCACTCTCGGGCTGTCCAAGGATGCACTGCCTTGGTTCGCTTGCTACCTCAGGGGAAGGGTTCAACGTGTTAGGATTGCTGGCGTTACCTCTGATGGAAAAAACAGTCCTCTCAGGTGTCCCGCAGGGCTCTGTACTTGGGCCATTACTCTTTTCTCTCTTCCTGAACAGTCTTCCTAGCATCTGCCAACAGAGAATATTACTCTATCCGGACGACGCAGTACTGTTTACTACTAACCAAGATTCTAAACAACTTGAGTCAGTTGCAGTGTGATTTCAGGCATGTTAAAGAGTGGTTTAGCTCACATAAACTCGTCCTGAACTACAGCAAAACTAAGGTCATGACATTCTGCAACACACGGAGCAAGTATAAACCTCAGTCCCTCACCATCAAGAACCACGTGGGAACTTCACTTGAACATGTTCCTGAGTTTAAATATCTTGGCATCACCTTGGACCATTCCATTTCTTATACATGGCACATTGGCAATATAGCTAAGGCTGCCAAAATACGGATTGGCCTGCTCCACAAGCACAAACCCTGCATGACCACTGATGCCCTTAGCCTGGCCATCTACAGCTCTGTCGCCTCCATTGTCGACGACGGTCTAGTCATCTATGGCTCTGCTTCCCCTACTGCCCTCCAGACGAGATCGGTGACACTCAACAAGAACTGTAGGCTTCTGATGGGTGCCGCCCGCCTAACACACGTGTGACCTGTACACCTATGCCGGATAGCTATCACTCCTTAGTAGAATGCAATACCAGACCTGATTGTTAACCAAAAAATTTCTACTCGGGCTCATGCCGTCAGGAGTGGTAAAGCTCCATACTGCCAACATCAGTACCCAGCTTACACGCAGTGCTCTATATCAAATCTTCCAGGTCCCCAGATGCCGGACCACAATGGGTCAGAGATCGTTCACGCACAGGGCTCCTCAGTGGTACAATACCCTTAACAAAGAAACACAACTGTGACGCTTGGTACCTTTAAAAGGCAACTCCGGGGCTGCTGAGCAACATAGAGGAAGCAGCAGTTCTGAGCGCCAGAGGTTCAAATTAAATAAATATAAAATCTGCTATTCTAAACTGTGACTAATATAGCTATAAGTAGCTGTCTGGAGAGCTGGGACCTCACAGAGTTTAAATATGGGGAAAATGAGAAGGCACGGCACCTCCTCTGTGGATTTTTCATGCCCAAAAAGCAGCAAGCGCAACAGGAACAGGGGCCTGGTTCAGCTGTGGGAGTCTCGACATCTGTTGGAAATGAGACGGAGGGTGCAATACCCACATCTGTACAAGCTACACTAAACCAACTGGTTCGCTCTGTGCAGGATATTGATAAAAAGCTGGACAGTTTAACACCGAGAGTATCTGCTTTAGAGACACGGATGGACAACTGTGAGCAACAAACCCAATGTGCAGAAGCATCTGTTCTCCAGGCCTGTGACGCCACAATGCAACTTATTAAAGAAAATACGATGTTTCAGCAACGACTGGAGCAGGCCGAAAACCAAGCTAGAGAGAGGAACTTCAGAGTGATCGGGCTTTCGGAAGAGGCAGAAGGGGAGGATTGCCTGTCTTCCATCAGGACTTTTCTACCGGAATTACTGGAACTTTCAGAATAAGATGTACCTTTATCTATAAAAAAAAATTGGATTACCCCAAGACGTGTGCCCACAGATGCTGGAACCTCTAGGACTCTGGTGGTGTTCACGGGCGTCTGAGACCAGGATCAGATACTGGCTATTGCTAGAAGACGGAGGTCTCTCAAATATGGACAGGACAATGTTCTTTTGTTCCCTGACTTGTCCTATAGTATGAGGCATCGGCGGAAAAACTTTGCCAATACCCGTAAATGACTCCGCCAACTTAAGATTCAGCATCAGTTGTTGATGCCTACAAAACTACGTGCATCGTGGCAGGGACGGCAGTATCTTTTTAACAAGCCCAAGGATGCAGAGAGACTGCTGAGTTGTATTGAATGAGACCTGGGGGCTGCTGAAGAACATGGTGACTCTTCAGAGGAGGACTGATTGGGGTGGCAAGTTTTATCTCTGTCCTACACTGATGTCTAATTATTAGTCTTTGGGACCGGTCATATATCTGGCCCTCTTATAAAAGTAAAGTTAACTTTCTTTTGGCTGCTTTTCAGCTGTATGGAATGGTATGAACATTGTTATATAGTAATCTTGTTTTGGAACTTGGGGAACTTATCTTTATTTGGTTACACATATGGGAATCTAATATACTACGGGTGTAGTGATTGTTTTTGTTGTTCTCACCCTGTTTGATTCCCTTTGTCCTTCTTTTGATGCATGCATTTATAGGATTTATATATGAATGCTAAAACATTTATGGTAATTCCCCCTGTGGAGTGTCTAACGGGGAGGGGTTCCTACCTCTGTATTGTACTATACTTGAAGTAACAAATGTGAGTAACCCTTCTATGTAATGTTAAAAAAAAAAAAAATGAATAAAAAAAAAGGCAACTCAGACTATTCCTCGCCTCTACCACCCGATGTGACTGCCTCTCTTAAGTAACTGCCTCCTCATTTTACCCTAGTCGAAGGTGAGCTGTTCAAACAACATGAAGTCTTGCTATATTATGACATATGCAGTATAACCCCAGGTTAGAACTGCTCCAGAGGTGAAAGAGTTAACTTTCCGTGCAGGGCATGGAATCTTGAGCGCGAGCTCGGTTGAACACTCTGTCTGTTGTAGCTCAAACTTAAACTGTCCGATTCTTTACTCCGCCTCACTGAACAGTCGCTCCGGAGATTCCTCCTGCTGCTCGGTTCGTTTGTCGGTTTTAAAGTGTAATTCTTGGTTTATTTTACCGAAATTTAACCGCAATCGTCGGTTCAAGCTCTGTCTGTGGTATTGTAAGTAATAGATAGGCTTTTGTTTATTTTCTTCTGTGTGGAACTTGTAACATCTCTTCGTCTGATTTGAACCGATCAGATTGGGTTTAAAATTACTTTTTAGTCCTTTAGAGTCCGGTTCGGTTCTTATCAGTTCTAAAAAAAACGGATTTTATTATGTTTTTTCCGACCTGTGACACGTTGGAAACCGATAAGAGAGTCTTGCTTGGCGGATTGCCATTAACGGGCAAGTTTTGGTTAGGCTGGCACTATGTCTGAGAAACCCAAAAGAAAACCGACCCACTGGGTTTCAGCACTGTGGCTCTGTGGGGGAAGCTTTGCTAAGGCTGACCCCACACACCACTTGTGTATATTGTCTGGGGTTTGACCACCTCATGCAGAGAGACTGCCAGATTTGTAAGAATTTTCCTGCTGCCACCGTGGAAAAGAGTTGGTAGGCTCAGGGAAAGGGAGGCCATAAAGTCCGCTGACCCGGATGGCCAGCCCGGTTTGGTTCCAACCGAACCTGAGGGAGTGCCCTCTGACCAGAGCGATACTTCCTTGGGTAAACGAAGAGCCAGCTCTGAGGAGCCGGTTCCAACTAAAAGGACTAGAAAGTCAGCTAGTTTGGGGCCAAAAGTTATTTCTCCAACCGCTGAGGAAATAGCCAAAGCTATTCAAATTGTCCAGTCTCTTTCCCCAGTTCCGTCCGAACCGACACCATTAAGGAAGCGCTCGGTTCGGACGGTTCCCCTGGTTCAAGATTATGATTTTGAGGATTTTTATGAACCGGAGGAAGGGGAGGAGGGGTATGAGGAGAGTGAGTGTGATTTTGAAAGTCTGGATGTGCCCATTGAACCGGACATCTCTCCAGACAGACCCTCAGGAGTGTCCCCTCCCAGGCTATCTGAGTCCCCTTCTCATTTTTTGTTTTACAAGAAAGTTGCTGAGACTCTGCAACTCCCTGTTGAGGAAGCTGTTGATGATCAAGAAGAGCCTGATTTTGTGGAAATGATGGATATTCCAGAGTCTAGGAGACTGTCTATTCCTTGCACAAATCTTTTAGGAAGCGGACAGTAAAATTCTAAAACTCCTCATTCTATCCTCCTGTGGATAAAAGGATGGACAAGAGGTATGCTTTATCAGGCTCTGATACGGAGTTCCTCTTCCAGCAGTGCAGCCATGTGGGGTAGTGCAGGCTGCAGCCTGTGACAAGGCTAATATTCCTCTAGCCTCTCACCCTCCTGAAAAGGATTCCAGGAGGATGGATGCCATGGCAAAGAAACAGTACATGGCAGCATCTTTGGGACTCAGACAGGCAAATTATATGGCTTATGCAGCTAGGTACCAGAAATCCAGGTGGGATACTGTCCTGGCCTCTAGCAAAACAGGCCCTGACCAGCTTGCCAGGGAGCTGGAGCAGGTGGCTGCGGATGGTATTGAGGCATCCAAGGTGCAATTTCATGCTGCAGTAGACTCCTAATGATGTTTCATCAAGAGTCATGGCTATCTGTGTCTCTTCAGAATGGCCTGGCTCAGATGTACGGCCCTGTCACAGGATACTCAGTCTAAGGCTATGGATTTTCCTGTTGTGGGCAATTCTCTGTTTGGGAGCAGACAGAGAATTATATGAAGAAAATGGATGAGTATAGGACCACCTGTAGGAGTGCACAGGCCAAAGAAGGCAAGTCACTCCTCAAGGCAGCATGTCAGGGGCAGGGGCAGGCCTTTTCATAGACCTTTTACCAAGCCCAGGCCTCCTCTTCTGCTTATGCCCAGAGGGGGTTCTTTAGAGGAAGGGCAGAGGGGTTCTAGTAAGCCTGCTTCTACCCTCAACCCAAAGCCCCTGCAAAACAGGTTCCCTGATGGGGTGGCCAGGGCCGATTCTCCACTACCGGTAGGGGGCAGGCTGGCTTACTTTGTCTAGGACTGGAAGTCTTTAACATCAGACAAGTGGGTCCTGGAAGTAGTAAGCCAGGGACTGGTTCTCAGCTTCAAAAAATTTCCGAAGATGAGAGCCAAGTTTTTTCCACCTGCAAACCCATCAGAGGTAATTGCCCTGGAAGCAGAGGTTTCTTCCCTCCTGGCTCTCTTGTACTCCAGGTACTTCCTTACCCCAAAAAAGACAGGAGAATGGCGGCCCATCCTGGATCTCAGGTATCTAAACAAGCACCTTTTAAAACCAAAGTTCAAAATGGTGACCCTGGGGATTATTTTACCCTCTCTCAGGCCAGGGGACTGGCTAGCCTCCCTGGACCTCAAGGATGCCTACTTCCATGTTCTCATCAGAAGCTCCCATCGAAAGTACCTCAGATTCGAACTGCCCTCAGGCCATTACCAGTTCAGAGCAATGCCCTTCGGCCTCACTTCGGCCCTGAGGGTGTTCACAAAATGCCTGGCAGTAGCAGTTGCTCATTTAAGAAGGCAAAAGATTGTCATCTTTCCTTATCTGGACGACTGGCTCATTGTAGGCCAGTCTCCAGAACAGGTTAAACTGCACTTACAAGTAACCCAGCAACTGCTTACATCTCTAGGTTTCCTTCTCAATCTTCCAAAGTCAGTTCTGGAGCCTGTCCAGCTTCTCACCTTCATAGGCGCAGAACTGAACACAAAAGAAGCCAGAGCCTTCCTTCCTCCCTCTGGAAAGAGCAAGGACCCTGGTGTCTCTGGCCTCTTCTTTCACCCTGCAGGTCTCTCGACCAGCAAGGCATTTTCTGCAGCTCCTGGGGCACATGGCTGCTTCTACAGCAGTAGTGCAGGGAGCGAGATTTCAGATGAGGGACATACAGTTCCATTTGAGAGCCTTTTGGTCTCAAAGGACAGATCCTCTAACCAAATTGATTCCAGTGACTCGAACCCTGATCCAGGCCCTTCAGTGGTGGCAGGATCAGAACAATCTGAGACAGGGGTTCCCTTCACTCCCCAGTCTCATTCCTTGACCCTTACTACAGATGCATCCCTCTTGGGGTGGGGAGCTCACATGGGCGACCTTTCCACCCAGGGGCTGTGGTCCCCTCAGGAATCTCTGCTCCACATCAATTTGCTGGAACTCAGAGCAGTTTTTCTAGCACTCCAGGTTTTTTCCACATCTGTTCAGAACAAGGTTGTTCAGGTCAGAACAGACAGTACCACTACAATGTGGTACATCAACAAGCAAGGGGGCACTCGGTCTACGGCCTTGTGCACCGAAGCAATGAAGTTGTGGTCTCTGGCTTATTCTCTGAACGCCTCCCTTACGGCAGTTCACCTCCCAGCCAAGGACAATGTCCTAGCGGATGCTCTCAGCAGGATTTCCCAGGGCCATCACGAATGGGCACTGGACCCCCTAGTACTGGAGATAGTATTTGCCGTATGGGGCAGCCCCAGACAATCACCAACTTCCCCTTTTTTGCTGCAGGCCCCCAGTGTTGGGCTCAGTCCCTCTGGATGCCTTCCTCCTCAGTTGGGGAGGGAAGTTTCTCTATGCTTTTCCCCCCCTTCCCCCTTCTTTTCAAAGTGCTAGTCAGAATCAGATCTCAATCCTGCAAGATGATCCTGATTGCTCCAGATTGGGCCATGCAGCCCTGGTACCCAATCGTCATGTCCTTAGCAGTCCACCTTCCCCTGTGTCTTCCCAGGAATCACAACCTGTTAACCTGTGCCCAGGGGAGAGTTTGGTATCCGAACCTCAAATCTCTCAATCTCAAGGCATGGCTCTTGAAGAGTTAGTTTGTTGACCTACACCTTTCCCAAGGTGTATTGGATATATTGAAGGCCTCTAGGAAGCCTCTCCACCAGGGCTACCTATAATTCAAAATGGAAGAGATTTTCCATATGGTGTGCTGGTAAACATATTTCCCCAGAATCTGCTGGCGTGCTCACGATCCTGGATTATTTGGTGCATTTGAATTCCTTGGGGCTGAGACCAGCTACCCAAAGTGCACTTGGCAGCTGTGTCTGCCTTCTTATCAGCTAAGCCCTCTTCTTTTCAGCTCACCCTGTGTTCTCCAAGTTTTTAAAGGGTTGCTTCACACCAACCCCCGTTCAGGGACCCTGCCCCTGCTTGGGATCTTAATATTTGCATCGCCAGCTTATGCAAACCCCTTTGAGCCATTGTCTTCAGGCAGAGCTTAAGTACTTGACTTGAAAACTGTTTCTGGTAGCCATCACTCTGCCAGGCGATCAATTGAGCTACAAGCATTGTCTGTGGAGCCTGATTTTATCTCCTTTCATAGGGATAAGGTGGTCCTCAAGACTAACAGGAAGTTTTGCCTAAGGTGGTTTCAGACTTTCACCTTAATCAATCCATGTCTCTTCCTGTGTACTTCACTGACCATTCCTCCTCTGGTGAGAGGAGATTGCACAGTTTAGATGTCAAAAGAGCCCTTAGTTACTATATAGAACGTACCAAGGGTCACAGATTTGAATCCCTCCAATTGTTCCTCACTTATGGTGAGGTTGGTAAAGGGAAACCTGCCACTAAAAGATCCACTGCCAGGTGGATTGTCTCTTGTATCCAATTCTGTTATGAAAAACTGGGTAAGGTTCCTCCCTCAGGCCTGAGGGCTCACTCTATCAGAGGTACAGCTGCCTCCGCTGCTGCCAGGGACATCCCTATCCTAGAGATATGTCAAGCAGCTTCCTGGAAAACAGTTCACACTTTACTAAGCATTACTCCCTGGATATCCAGGCTAGAGTGATGCTCGACTTCAGGCACAGCTGTGCTTCAGAGCCTATTTCCCAAGTAGGTTCTGTCCCTCCTCCATGGAGGTACTGCTGTGTAGTCTGCAATTGTCATAATATAGCAAGACTTCATGTTGTTTGAAGAAAAAATTACTCACCTTAGTAATGTTGTTTCTTCTAATGGAGTCTTACTATATTATGACCTCCCCCCCAGCCTGCCCCTCTCAGAACCTCTATTTTTGGGATGTGGGTGGGCAGTGCAGTGTTGGCACTTCATTGATGCCCACTTTATTTTCACCCTTTCTAGGGTGCTTAGGTGTTGCTTATTTTTTCTTTCTTGAGTCTTTGTTTTGGGATCAAGATCAAAAATGTGTTTTTGTAGTTAGTAGCCAGTGGCTAGTGTAGGTTTACGGCTTCCACACAGAACCTTAGTGAGTTTTTGCTCGTAAAGATCTGACAGTTTAAGTTTGAGCTACAACAGACAGAGTGTTCAACCGAGCTCACGCTCAAGATTCCATGCCCTGCATGGAAAGTTAACTCTTTCACCTCCAGAGCAGTTCTAACCTGGGGTTATACTGCATATGTCATAATATAGCAAGACTCCATTAGAAGAAACAACATTACTAAGGTGAGTAACTTTATTCCGTCCCTTAGAGCTCCACTTTTTGGCACTCTTCTCTCGCACCCCCCCACACTGCCTCACCCACCCCTCCCTCTCTAATGGCACTTTCAAATATGTGGCCCTCCAGCCCACCCACCTCGCACTTTGCCACCCACCTCTACCCTCGGCAATGGCCCTTTAGCCTGCCTACTACTTCCTGATTCCCTCCTACCCTATATTAACTATATACCGTTCACCCTGAAACTTGTCTGAAGCTGGCTTATGTTGTTTCTCTCCATTTTTGGCTGTTTAATAAATACTTAGACATCTTTGTGTTTTTAAGACTGTAACCATTGTTGACCTTTGTATGTATGTTACCCTACATCCTTTGACGTGGAACCTTTGTAAATGAGCAGTTCCTGCTCAAAGGTATTTGTAATCCTAGAGTTTAATAAAATAAAAAATAAAATAAAATGTTCCACCAAGCAACATCTAAGTCTGTCATGTCAGGCCATGCCATTGTCATTAAAATTAAGTTGGAGTACTGAACTGGCAGCAGCATCTACATTACTTTCCAATGCAGGATCTTCTGTATGTTTTTCATAGTTGTACACAGATGGCGTCAGCTGGCAGTCATCATCTTCTTCTTCTGTAGTAGTGTCCTTAACGTCTGCATGATCAGTGTCACAGTATGTTGACCTTGGTCTTGTTATATCTGTTGAGTCAAAACTTGTCTCGGTAGGGGTAGGCTCATCGATGTCAATTGGTGCTGCTACTGACTGAGTCACTGAACTTCCTTCCTGCTCCTTAGACTTGGTAAGCCAATTTTGCCACTGCTGGGAGAGTTTTCAATGTTGTTCTTCTCTTGCTTTCCACAATTTTCTAAACTCTGCCCCTGATGGTTTCTTCGGTGGCATCTTCAAGTATCAGACCTTCCTTTATGAAATACTAAAGAGACAGTGTACAGTATAATGGGTGGACTTACTGTAACTTCAGAGCATCCCAGTCAATATCCTGTCCAACTTCCTGTTTTGTAAGAGCTTAGGTGTGACAACAGTGCTAGTTATCACTGATCGCGGCATTACATCAAATCAGAACACTGAGCAATGAGCATCTCAAATCACACGGTGCTGATGACTCTAAAGTAGCTAGCCTATAGTAGAACATTGTTTTATAAGGATGGATTTGTGTATAGAATTATATATGTATAATTATAAAATGGGTCTTGAAAATCATGTAACCCCATTGGCCAAAACATGTCACATAACCACATGTAAATCCTGCAACATACAACTGGTAAAGATCCCAGTAATCAAATGTTTACTTTCTTTGAACCCAAGTCATGATTTTTATTTTTTATAAGATTCATTTTATCATTTTATAATCACAATAATGCACTTCAAGGCATGTGTAGTAATGGGATTTACTCACTTCTTGTGTGGTTGATCGTCACTCTGCTGCGCCTTGTGACACACCACATAAGGTGTATGTAAATTCTACAACACATGCCCTGTCATGCACTATTATATAAAGCCAGCCTTGTCAAAATGCTGTTGTACCACAGTTCATGTGATAGTAGTAGTACCATACCATTCTGTCTGTGATAGGACAGCAGCATTATAGAACCTCGAGAGAATGCTCAAGAAGACAGTTTCATTGTTAAAGATATTATTTTTTATTTTATTTTTAGTCTTTGGTAACTGGGTTAGGCCCACTAGGAACAAGTGCCTGTTTTTCAGGGGTGACCTGGGAACACTGGGCAGCTAAGTGACTTGCTCAGAGTCTCACAGTGTGCAAGTGGAGGTTGTGGGAATCAAACCCATGCTGCTGGATGACAGACTCATTCACAACTCATTACTCTAACCTCTAGGCTGTACTGCCAGCCCCTGCAGTCTGATTGGCTGTTAGGATCAGCCTTACATTAATCCCTGTTCAACTGTCATGTACATACTACAGCCAGATCATCATGGCATGTGGATTCTTCCTGACTGTCAGCATTCCATCCTCTAGCACTGCTGACTAACTGGAATGCTGCACTCTGATTTTGAGCCAACATTTCTAAACTGTTGGTGGAAGAACTTTTTTCTCAGATATCTCTCTTTAAATTATATAAACAGATGACATCATTTAAAGGTAGATTTTTAAGGAAAAAGTTCTTCCCCCAACAGTTTACGAATGCTGGCTCAAAACCATAATGCAGCATTCCAGTTAGTGCTAGAGTAAACATTCACAAACCATACTTGTAAAACTTTTTTCTTTTTGAATATATTACTATAATAGCAATAAGGCGCTCCACAGGAGTTAGATTAACAGTTAATTACAGCCTAGGGGCAATATGTCACTAGGTTACGCCTCATGCCACATTACATTGATATCCCTAGGTGGTGATTACCAACTATTAATCTAATCTCGTGGAGTCCCTTATTGCTTAGTAAGTCATTGCCATGCTCTCCACCATTGCCCCTACCCCACCCTGGAGAGTCAGAGTACCAGTCAATGCTATGCAAATGCAATCACGATACACCTGTCACCCAATTTAAAAACACATCGACTTACTTTGGTAAGACTGACTTTTGGAGCTGACTCCTGTTCTTACACGGCCTCTGCTGCAACACGAAGTTGTAGGATAGGAACTCTGTCTCTGGTGTCAGATACAGGAGTTCACACTTAAGTTCGGTCCTACAAAATGAAGGTTCACATTAAATTAATTAAAGTAAATAATTTATTGCTGTTTTCACTCAAGAGCAGAGCATCTCCTTACAAACCTACAGAAATTAAGAAATAAAGTACTAATCATGGTTTCCATTGCTGGTGTTTCTTTGATAACCATGAAAAATAACTCTGGCTCCTCCACATGTTTGTCAAAGAACTCCCTGCTACATACCGTAAAAAAAGATATGATGTAGGTTCTGACTGGGGCTACTTGATGTGTCAGTGTGCCTGCATGGCTGTATGTGTGTGTGTTTGTATGCCAGTGGAAATCTGAATCAGATTTTGAATTTATGTATTCCTATTCCATGTTATCGTCAGGATTCTGTATGTGGGGGTGGACCATGGAAGCATTCATCCTGTGATCCTGCTATGCCATATTACTTAATCAGCTTTCAAGGGTGAAACTGAGCTGGCAGTGGGCTGTGCCGGAATTTATCTAAAATTTGTACTTGAAAAGGGTCACCTTATCAGAAACTGCAAATTTTAAACTGAGTTAGTAATACATTTTTAACCCCTTAACAAAGAAATACCATAATAAACTACAGTCACCTAAACATCTACCTTGAAATGCACAATTTAAAAACCCATTGCCATTACCTTACCTTATAAGACTGACTGTCTCAGCTGAGAGTCGCGTTCTTGCCCGGGCCTCTCACCTCTGCAGCACAAATCCATTATTCTGATGTCCACTTCAGGAGTCATCCGCACTGAAATGCGGCACACTGGCTACAAAATGAAGTTCCACACATTACATTAACTACAGTAGATAATTTACTAAAGTTACTAAATTATTTATTATTTATTTATGGATTCACAGCGTGAAGGTCATGTCAGACGAATCTAATGGACTTCTTTGGCTAGGTGACCAAGGTAGTAGGGGCTGTCGATGTAGCCTACCTAGACTTTAGCATGGCATTTGACCCATTCACACACATTTGTACAGCGCCTTGGTATTTGAAAGGCGCTGAATAAATAGTTTTATTATTACTATTATTATTATTAAAACAATAAACAAGTTAGCCAGCCTTGGAGTGGGTCCCAGGATGGTAGCCTGGGTAAAAAATTGGCTGGACAACAGGACACAGAGGGTAATAGTAAACAGAGTCCACTCTGAAGAAAGGGGGGTTACTAGTGGGGTACCGCAGAGTTCAGTATTAGAACCGGTCCTCTTTAATGTCTTTGTAAGTGACCTCGCAGAGGGACTGGAAGGAAGAGTATATCTCTTTGCAGACAACACAAAGATCTGCAACCGGGTTGATACACAAGAGGGATGGAAAGGATGAAATGAGACTTGGCAAGGTTGGAGGACTGGTTGGAAGTATTACAGCTTAGATTCAATGCAAAGAAGTGCAAAGTAATGCACCTGGGAAACAAAAACCCAGGGAAAGACCACACAGCTCGGGATGTGGTACTAATTAAAATGGAAAGGGTCATATCAGATGACCTAAAGGTAGGCAAGCAATTTGAGAAGGCAGTAAGGAGGGCTGGGGGATTCTCGGATGCATAGGGAGAGGCATCACTAGTAGAAAACAGGAGTTTATCTCTCTGTACAGACATTCAGTGAGACCCCATCTGGAGTACTGTGTGCAGTTCTGGAGACCCCCATCTCCGCAAGGACATGGACAGGATGGAGGCAGTCCAGAGGAGCGCAACTAAGTGATGCACTAGGGTCTGCACCATAACCCATACGAGGATGAGGAGAGACTAAAGGAGCTTAATATGTATACCGTGACAGGAAAGGGGGACACATGATGGAGACCTTCAACTACCTCAAGGGACTCAACAAGTCGTCCAGGAGGGTAGTATATTTCAGAACAAGAGATGTACAAGAACAAGGGGGAACAATTTAAGATTGAGGGGAAGGGAAGGCTCAGGTGCACATCACACAAGGCATTGGTACTTGGTATAAATCCCAATAACCCACACCCTGTTGTGCCTTACTGCCAGCTAAATCACTCATAGTGGTGGGACAGGACATGGAATCTTCCTATCAGCATTCCACTGTCCAGCACTGCTGAATGACTGGAATGCTACATTCATATTTAGAACCAACATTCTTAAACTGTTGGTGGAATAACTATTTTATTAAAAAATCTCCCTCTACATGAGGAAAACATGCAAACAGTATCTTTTTTTTAAACAATAATTTTATAAATAATAGCAATGAGGCACCACCAGGAATTAGATTAAATCAGTTAATCGCACCCTGGGGCAGCATCGTCACTTGGCTGCACCTCGTGCCACGGCGCAGGGTGATTAACAGATTGTTAATGTAACCCCTTGTCTGATTGTGCCTTATTGCTTAATTTGATTATGCACGCTCAGAGCTGCAGTGCCCATTTTCTTAGTTTTATGATTTAATTTATATGCATTAAACATATAATTTAAACCATCACAGATAACAGAGCAGAAATTGTTACATGCTTTGAAAAATATTGTCCATGTCATACTATACTATTTTATTTCTTCTGTTTACTGTACCCAAGAAGCTGAAATTCTTGGGTAGAATAAACAGAAGAGAAGTTGCACAGTTGGGTCATATTTTTTCTGAACTCCTACCCTATCTCTCATATCTTCCCTTTTTGAATCATAGCATCTGTAATAGTCTGGTGTGGACAGATTCTTCGGAACAGGCGAGAAGGAAGAAGCAAGAAGGCTTCAGTTAAACTACAGCATCACATATAGGATAGTGCATGAGTAACAGTTAACAGGGCTATTCTTTCACCGAGTTGGTACTATGATGACGGATTACCTAGAGAGCGCAGCTCGAGAGGTAATCTGTCGTCATAGTACCAATGAGGTGAAAGAACAGCCCTGCGGCAATGTTACAATGCACTGTTCTGTGTAGTGCATAGTGGAACATCCCACTTAAAAAAAAAAAATCATTAATACATCTTTTTTAAAATCAGACTGTCAGATTGCTGCTCGAGGATACATTGTGTGACATCTCGACTGCAACAGAACGAAAGTCGCTCTGCTGTCCCATGGATGTCACTTTTTGGTTCTGCTGCGCTGCAGACGTCACTAGTGCAGCAGAACAACATTTTGAGAGCGCTAGATTTCAGTGAATGACGACATTCCACTATACACTATAATTACAGTGTGCTTCATTAAATTCAGTACTGTATGCTGAGCTGAGCATGTCATAATCATTTATTTGAACCATCTTGTTCCTGGCCTTTCAGACTCCACAACAAAATAACATTTATTAGTAGTCTACACTTCCTGTCTTCCTTCCCTGATGCCAGCTAAGATGGCAGAGGGGGAGGGCGGAGGCTAATAATTTATTAGCTTTCCCCCTCATAATTGAGTGAGAAAAAAAATGTATTTTTATATACATATATGGTGCATGCTCATTAATTGACTTGGAGTGATTGCAGTGTACCTAAGTGCTGCCTGCCTGCTACCCGTACCCAGTGTCTAGCCAGCTGGTAGTGGCCAGGCTGTGATGCTGGCCTTTATTAGTAGTCTGCTGCGTGCTGATTTCATGTAAGTTAATTAAGTTATCTGGCTGTTTATCATCAGCCTAGTAGGGTAGTAGCATCATCGGTAGTAGTGATACTGGTACTGTACTTCGTTGTTTGGGTGGGTCCCTCCTGGTTTTGTTTGGGAAGGAGTGAGTCAGTAACTGGACTCCAGTTACTGACTTACTCCCTCTCAAATAAAACTGGGACCCACCTGACTCGGGAAGTACAGTACCACTACTACTACTGGTACTGCTACCCTCTAGGCTGATGACAAACAGATAACTTAATTACTGGAGTCGGGTGACACCACACTAGACTGAAGTGACTACTGGACTGGCTGGCTGTCTCTGAGACTGGGATGGATGGCCTGCCGGTGACAGCCAATTGTGTACAGTATTATTCTGCTGTCCGCTCAGCTCCCAAAGAAGCCTACTGTACCTATTTCTTAAAGAGACTATGTTCTTTAATAAGTCATATATTAAAAGGACTGGATTCTTTCCCAAAACAAACACAGCTTTAGCCCCCAAACAGAATAAAGCTCATGTCACACACACCCACCAGTTACATTAAAGGCATAGGGTTGATTTTTTTTTTTTAAGATTTAGTATATGTGTGTTCGGAAGGGGGTGTAACAACTGCTGGCTATTTAGAGGAATCCTATGTGTCCATTCAGTCCTTCATGTAAAATCAGTGGGAGAGACAGTGGACAAGTGTATCTCTGTCATCTGATGCCAGGTAAACTCAACCCCAGCAAACTCATTCATTGCATCGTTTGATATTTACTGGTGATACTCGGATACGTTCAGTCTAATTCTGTGAAAAAAGTGGACAAGAGTGAGCAATAGTCCCCTGACATATCAGCCCCCACCCTGTACAGTACAATTACATACTACTTCATCGTGACGCGTCCTCTTTTTCCTCATGACCCCAGTCAGCTGGGATGCAGTATAATTGCAGTGCTACCATAAGGCACATAATATGGAACCTGAATAAATTCCTTATTACAGGACTAGAAGGCTTGGCCACTGTAATTTATTGAGGTAATAAAAATGCTGTTTCCCTTTAATACATTTAAAGACTCAAGTTGAGTCTTAAGTTAAATGTAGACATTCAAAGGAAAACAGCATTTCTGTTACCTCAACAATGAAATTACAGTGGTGTTCTGTGCTTGTGCCGTATCTTTATTTGCTAATATTGTGCCGTAGCCCTAATACTAAGCCTATCATTCATTCCTCTCATTAAAACGAGGGGTTGCTTGTAGTTTTCAATCAAAAATTTTGCACTTTTACAAAATCAGCAGGCAACAGCCTTTTAAAATTGGTGCTTTGCGGGATCATGGTCCAACAAGCAGACAGAGAAAAGTACTGTCATTGTAGCCATTTACCCTTAATGAGGGGGACGGGGTTATGCTGCCGGCCGCCTGCCTGGACTTTAAGAAAGCAGTGCGCTTTGGCAGCCTGGCACGGGGGCTTGTGAAGGTCGAGGAGCAAGGCAGGAAGCACTGCAGTAGTGACTAGTCAGTGGGAGAATCATTGTGAGGGTGCTCGCCCTCGTCAGGGACGGTGATGAAGGGATGCTGCCAGACGAGTCACTCGAGTAGGTCAGTACTCTGTAACAACAGTAAGTACGGATGGTCACTGGCCAAATCTCCGATCATAAAACCAGGCAGCTAGGCCGGCCCCCAGACAGTAATCAAATTCATTCAAATTTCAAAGCGTATCTTTTTTTTTTCCTCAATCGGATGACCCCCCCCACACACACACACACACACACACACACACACACACACACACACACACAGATGAACTAAGGTGGAGCGCGGAGGATTATCACAATTAAAAACCATCCAGGGTGGCATAGAGTAAAATTAAAAGCACTACAGATAACATAATTTAAGTAAGTTTCAATTTGACCTCTCGCCAAAGCCACAGGAGTCATGATCAGTCATTTAGATTCGTATAGTTCAGTAGTCCACCACACAGTGACAGTCAGATCATCATTCAGACAGATGAGATAACGGAAGAAGAGTGCTTAGCTGCTTAACTTGCTTGCAGTGAATGCTTACTTTACACAATATTATAATAATGTGAGTCCTCACTCTATCCTTCGCTCCAACTCTCTACTCTAACGCTTTTTCTCTCCTTCTCTCTCTCTCAACTAACCGCCTCTCACTGCAACCACGTGCTCCGCGAGTCCGCCCGTACCTTTTATACTGTAAGGGTGGGACCACACCACATGATTTTTTGCTTGCAGAGACAGTGCGACCATGTGACACCCCCCCCTGACTTGCTGGTTCTTCCGCGGATGCGCCCCTGCTGACAGGCATTAGTAATTATAGTAAAATAAAAAAAAGTGTAAAGCTACAGCACAGCTGCGCAAGTGAATCAGTCAGTGAGCTTGATTTGAAAACTGCGCCCCTCGGAGGCATGTGCCCGGGGCGGGTGCACCACCCACCCCACCCTTCCTACTATTATATTGGGACAAAGTAGTCCATAGAACTAACAGAAATTTCCTGTCCAGGATGGTATCAGAGTTCCACTTCAACCAGTCTTATTAAATTGCCAGTCTTTTTTACGGATCATTCCACTTCAGGTGAACGCAGGCTTCACAGCCTGGGGCCAGTCCTCTTCAACATCTTCATTAGTGACCTTGCAGATGGACTAGAGGGTAAGGCTTGTCTGTTTGCAGATGACACCAAGATCTGCAACAGAGTAGATGATCCAGATGGGGTGGGCAGAATGAGAAGAGATCTGGATAAACTAGCAAAATGGTCAGAAGAGTGGCAACTGGGATTTAATGCAAAGAAGTGCAAGATCATGCACGTAGGGAAGAGAAACCCTGAAGCCACCTATAGGCTGGGAGGGGAGTTGCTAGCAGTTACAAAGGAACAAAGAGACTTGGGCATCATCATCACTGATGACCTGAAATCATCCAAGCAGACCTCTAAAGCAGTAGGTAAGACTAGGGGGGTGTTAGGGTGTATTAGTAGGGGTATCACAAGTCGTAAGAGGGAGGTAATAATCCCTCTTTACAAGACACTGGTTAGGCCCCATCTGGAGTACTGCGTGCAGTATTGGAGGCCACACCTTCACAAGGACATTAACCAAATTGAGGCAGTCCAGAGAAGGGCAACCAAAATGGTGCAGGGCTGCATCAGAAGACATATGAGGACAGATTAACAGAGCTCAATATGTATACCCTTGAGCAAAGGAGGAGAGAGGTGATATGATCGAGGCATTCAAACACCTTAAGGGCATTAACAAGGTGAAAGAGTCTAACATGTTTAAATATAAGAAAATAGCAGGACAAGAGGACACAGCATGAGATTAGAGGGGGCCGATTAAGGGGAATGTGAGAAATTTTTTCACAGAAAGGGTGGTGGATGCATGGAATGGCTTACCACAAGAAGTGTGGCTATGAATACAGTGCAGGGCTTCAAACAGGCATGGGATAGGCATAAGGGAGCAATACAAATGACTATGAATAGATAGGCCACTGACAGAGCAAAGGCCGATGGCACATTTATAAGGTAGAAAAAAGAAATGGGCAGACTGGATGGGCCTTGCGGTCCTTATCTGCCGTCAACTTCTATGTTTCTATGGATGTAAAAAGGGCAATCAGCTACTACCTTGACCACACAAAAAGTCATAGGCAGGATCAAACTCTGTTTTCCCTCACCTACGAGGATGTAGGGAAAGGAAAACCAGCCACGAAAAGATCCACTGCATGATGGATTATAGCCTGCATTCAGTTTTGCCACAATAAGGTGGGTAAGCAGCTACCTGTAGGCTTCCGGACCCATTCGACCAGGGGCACAGCAGCTTCTTTGACAGCTGCTAGAGACATTTCCCTAGTGGGCATCTGTAAGGCAGCTACCTGGAAGACGGTCCACACATTTACCAAGGATTATTGTTTGGATGTCCAGGCCAGAGGGGGATGTCAGATTTGGTACAGCAGTCCTGCAGAGCCGGTTTCCTAAATAGGTTATAGGCCTATCTTCAAAGGCACTGCTTGGGTAGTCTGCATAAGTCAGAATACAGTAAGATTTCCTGGGGCATGAAGAAAAAATTACTCGCTATAGTAATCTTGTTTCTTCCAAGGGAATCTTACTGTATTCTGAGCTCCCTCCCTCCCTTCCTCCGCTACTAGAAACCTATGGTCATTGCAATCCAGGTGTGTTAGAGATGTTGCAAACCTGTGTGTGTGTGTGTGTGTGAGATGTTCTTCTCTTGGGCATCTGTGACTCGAGTCTTAGTGGTACAGTAGAAAGAAAAAGGTTCTGGCACACGCTAACTGATGAGAGATGCAGAGAAATTATTTCAAATCCATATTTATTACACCAAGACACATAGTCCGGCCTGACATGTTTCGGACTGTCTGCAATCCTTCTTCAAAGGCTTTGATGAAGGATTGCAGACAGTCAAACATTCAAAATTTATCAAAAAAGGGAGCAATTTTTCAGTTTAAGTTAAGAATTTTATTGGGGGGGATTGTTAATATTAGAATAGTTGGATAGTTCTTTGTGCATACTTCGTAAGAATCTGACAGTTTAGAACCGTTTACCATGGACAGTGGTTTGAAAACCAAGCTCGAGCCTTGCATTCCATCATTTGCATAGGTTCTATTAACGATTTCGGCTCTGTGGCAGTCCTGTGGTGAGACCATACTGCATAAGTTAGAATACAGTAAGATTTCCTTGGAAGAAACAAGATTACTATGGTGAGTAATTTTTTCATCTGGTATGACTGAAATGTAATCATTCTCTGGCACCCTTTGTGCAAAAGTCAATGAAAAGTTTATTATTTGGTTCTTTTTGACCCCACCCACCCAATATTGTAATCACACAGACACCAATGTGGAGTGAGCTGGTAAGTTTGCTATACGAAATACATACATTAAACTGCAGAAAACGTAGGATTCTGCCCGCCAAGCAAGGGTTTATATATAGATGTTAGCACATGCGCATTAGTAAAGCATATGCCAATCACGTATGCTAATTAACTTCCTTAAACATATTAGCTTGGTTCTGGCATCATGGAGCATATGCTGAGGAATTTTTTCATCCATGTTCCCTGGGAGGTGGGATGTGCAATAATGTCAATGGCGGGAATGTCAATGTCTGTCCTACCTCCCACCACAGTACAGGTGCCAGTTGCAGCTGGCTCTGGCCTCTGCCAGAGGTCAGTGATGCGCTGGATACTTAAAGGAAAACAGTCGTTTGCAGGGGCTCCTACCCTTGCAAACCTTATCCTCTGGTTAAATCCTTCTCCAAAAAGTTCCTTTATCTTCCTGGACATAGTCTCCACCACTCATTCACACTAATGAGATCTATGCCAGAGGCGCTAGGACCCAGCAGGAACAAACTTTTTTTCAAGAGGGCCAGCGTCAGAGTTGGAGCTGCGAGGAAGTGGCACTGCGAGCCCCGGCTTGTGCGGTAAAGACTATCTCGGCGTCGACCCTCCAACCGCCTCAGTTCCTTTTTTCTCGTCATCTAGTGCGCTTCAGTGACTACGTCACTCGCCTGTAGGGAGTCAAACTTCAAACTAGCAGCTTAGTTTTCAGTTTGTTTTGTAATTTATCTTCAAAATAAGTACCGATTTATAGTTCATTTACTTATTATAAGAAAGAAGTCTTCAGTCCCCCATTGACTGAGTCAACTATGAGCGGGTCAGGTGACTGTAGAGAGCCTTCATATAAAAGCTGTTTAGTCAGCCGGGCTGGGTCCGGTCCTCCGCTCTCTCCGGAGGGAGGGTCTGACAACAGGCGGGCTGATGCTCGGTCCCCCCGAAAGCATAAAAGGAAACGGTCCCATTCTCGGCACTGTTCGGCCTTGAGTTCTTCTTTGGCACTTAAACCAAAAAAGAGAAGGCGTTACTCGAGGTCGCCTTGTGGTATGTCTACGTATAGACAATCGGTTATTGGCGCCAGGTACCGGTCTCCACCTCTGTTGGAGTCGCTGGTTTCTGCTTCCAGTAGCCGGCCTCCTCAACACCGGAGCCCTTCCCCGCCTATTGAAAGGGCTTCCAATGAGCAGTTTCACCAGTGGGCTGCTCTTATGGAGCAGTGGGCTCAGAGGTTAGTCCAGCTGCCTGATCCTGTCACCCTGAGATTGAGGTCTCCGGGCCATTCGGCTTCAGGGGACAGGTTGGGTCTCCTAGTTGCGCGGCGCGTTCCTCGGTGTCCCCCCCCCCTGGCTGCAGCGCAGGGGTCCACACCGATGCCTCTATCTCCAGCCAATTTTCCTTTTTCTTCAAATCGCAGTTTTCAAGCCCTTAGGACTCTCAGCGCCATCTGCGGCACTGAGGGGGCTGTCCGTGACGTCAGGGATTCTGTCTGCGCCGCCTGTGGTGCTGCGAGCTCCGGCACAGTGTGCTGGGTAGTTTCTGATGGCGCTGACTTACCTGCATTCGGCACCGTGTGCTTCGTCGGCGCCAAGGCTTGGTCTGGCCTCCAGGGGTTCTCGACTCAGATTCTTTCCTCTTCTACTTTTCCTACTGATTTTCACTCCTTTCCTGTCCATACAGTCCCTCCCGGACTGTCAGGAGATGATTTTTGAGCCTGACCCAGATCTTCGAGTGGGTGATGATGATGATGTTGAGCGAGCAGTGATCAATCCTGCTGCAGAGCCTGTGGTTGAGGACCTTTCCTTTAAGTCTCTGCTTAAAAATTTAAATTCTACTCTTTCTCTCCAGACTACAGAAATCGATCCTGGGAAGCTTTTAAGACTCCAATACCTACATGTCCTGGAGATCCCTATAGATTTAACTTCTCCGGTACAACCCTCTTTTGAGACCCTCTCTCAGATGGTATGGAACAATCCTGCTCTCATTCCTTCCGTGGCTAAGTGCATAAGATAGGAAGTATGCCTCTCCCAAGGATCGCTCCATATTAGCCTCAGAAACCTTTGCTGATCCCATTGTAGTCTTGGCAGAGAATAAGGCTGTCCTTCCTCCAGGCATCTACAGCCCGGCCTATAAATAATCTCGCAAGATAGACACTTTAGGTAAGAGTCTTTTCTGCCTCCACCCTGGGTATGAGAATTGCCAGCTACCAGGGCTGTGTTTCTCAATATGAGTATGTTCTTTGGCATTCACTCAAACACATGGTTGAAGCTCTACCAGACTCTGACGCTAATTCAGAGCTTCTTCAGACCATAACCAGGGGTATTGAGTCCAACAACCAACAGGTTAAAGCTGCAATGGACGCTTTAGATACCGCTTTCCGAGTGGCTGCGGCTGGCACCTGCACCCGTCGTCACTCTTGGCTACGTACTTTGGGCTTCACAAATGATGCCCAGCAGCAGGTCATGGCTTTACCCTTTGACGGGTATGTATCTGTTCTGACCGCCACCATTACTGTAGCTAGACCTGCTGCATTCGCCACCTCCGTGGGGCTACAACAAGCCTCAGTTTCACAACCATCAGTCCTTTCGGGGCAGAGGAGGTTTTACCAAAAACCACAGTTCTCAGCCACAAAAGAAAACGTAGCAGAAGGCACAAAGGCCCATAGTGCCCAGTGCCACCTTCTGAGTTTCTGGCCCAGGTCCCACCTCAATTGTCCGAGGGGGACTCCTCTTCAGCAGTGGGATGAAGTCTGACTCAGTTCTACAACCAATGGAAATCCATAACATCAGACAAGTGGGTCGTCCGGATAATCCACAAAGGGTACTTGCTCAGTCTTTCAGAAACCCCTCTGGATCATCCCCACCAAACGACAGTCCAGGCTGTCGGCAGTACAGTCAGACCTTCTTGCTTCTGAGGTACAAGGCCTTCTGAACAACAGGGCAGTAGAAGTAGTTCCGCTGGATCAACGAAACACAGGTTCTAGGGACATGGATATGTTGTTCATCCACACTGTCTGGCAGGTTCCTTGCCGCTTTAAATCTTGCCAGAAGGTCTTCAAGCTGGCTCCTCCCACCCACCCGGGCGGTAAAACTCTCAGCTCTGCCCCATAACGCCAGATCTTCCTTACCGCTTGAAGCTCAGGTTCCTCCTTAACGCTTCCGCGTGATAGACTGGATCCCAATTTCGGTTCGCCCAAACTCATTCTTAAGTTTTCAAGACTTGGTCAAATTACTCCCTTGCAGCTACGATGGACAAATCGACTCGGTTTCGGTGGTGCCCATGTGGGCAGAAAATGTCAGGGCGGATCCGCACTCCACGTGAGTCTACTGCCGGCCTAGACCATGACCGCGGGCCTGCGAGTTATGCCGTCGTTTCCGTCAACGTCCTGGAAGACCAAGGCTGCCCAGCTACAGCTTGGGCGCCTCGAGAAGCGGTGTCCGCAGCGGCTGGCTCGGCTGAGCAACTTGAGCAGATGATCGCCCTCAAGGAGGAGACTGCCCAGGCTGCATCATCTTCTTCCTCGGTCGCGGCATTTATCCCGCTGTCTTTGGGATCCTCCTCCTACACTGCTTCTTTTAAGGAGCTTTGCCAGTCCCTTTCCACAAAGGGAGAGGGACCATCGGGACATTCTTCTCGGTCCAAAAAGGACGACTCAAAAGGTAAGTCCCACCATCGACGTTCGTGGGAGCGGGAGAGGTCCCCTTCCCCGGACAGTCAACACTCTACTTTGGTCGAGGATGCGTCTAAGGCCGCTGGCTTCATGGTGTCCCAGTCAGGTCAGCTGGCCGAGACACCCATCGACGCGGTCGAGATTTTTATTGACCCGTCGGACAGGCTGTCGACTGAAGCTGACAACCCTTCTTCAACGGTTCCCCCGGTGGAGACCGAGGACTTGCCTGCGCCTCCTGTGCCGGAGTCCCCTGTCAAGGCTTCCGAGCCAAGGGAAGAATGGGTGTCCCCTGCCCCTTCCCAGACCTGTCCTCGGAAACACCGAGGATCTCGGTCTCGGACCTTGTCTCGGTCCAGCCGATCCCGCCGACATCGGCGGTCTCGGCACTGAAGTAAGCGGCACCGCCGCTCGTCCTCCTCCTCCTCGGAAGCGGAGAGGCTTCGGCGCAAATTGTGTCAACGCTATGAGGACCTAATGTGGCAGCAGTTACTTCTGTCCGGGAACAAGCCGACGCCGTCGTCTTCCCCGGCCATCAGTGGCTGTCACCCAAACGGCCGAAACAACCCCTCGTTGTAGTCAAGGTGCCCAATCCTGGGCCAGTTGTTTGGCCGAAACCGGCTGCCCCACCGATTGTGGTGGAACCTCCAGCTCCACAACTGAAATCGGGGACACCGACCAAGGACTCTCGGTCGGGTCAGGGTCTGCCCCACAGGTTGTCGGTCACCCTCACTCCTGACAGTCCTCGGCAGGTGGAAGGTGGCTCAGGTCCCATGCAGCTCTTTGTGGACTCCTTCCTGTTCTCCGGGCCCATTGACCTGGAGTCCTCCGGGGGCCAATCAATGGACGAAAGCCCATCATCCTTTATGGGTCTGCTTCGGCTTATCTCTGAGTCCACCGGGATGCAGCTCAAGCCCGTATCCAAGCGGGCCAAGTATCCCCTCACGGAGATACTGGACAGAGGGGATTCTCCACGGAGGCATTTCTCCAGTGGCCCAGCCTTGAGCTATGGCAGCGTCGGCTTCCTGTCCTGCTCCTTCGGCCAGGATGGCCAGGAAGTATGCGTCCCCACTGGCTCTCTGCCCAGTTTTTCGGAACACCCTCCCAAGGGTTGGTCACTGATAGCTGCCCGCATTCCGGAACGCTAGGATGTAGATAAGCCTCCGACAAGGAGTCCAAAAGCTGGACTATGCCGCTAAGGTGTACGCTCGTCCTCCCTTGGCCTCCGCCAGGCCAGCTCGGCCGTGCTGATGGCACACTTCTCCCACGCCTTCAAGGGCTCCCTGGATGAGGTGATCCCTCATCTCCCGGCCAACCTGCAGACCACGGTCAAGCAGGTGCGGGACCAGGGAAGGGCTGTGGCAAAACAGCAGCTTCAAACGGCTCTGGACATTGGAGACTCCTGTGCCAGATCAGTTGCGGCCGCTGTGGCCATGCGCCGCAGAGCATGGCTGAGGATATCCACCTTCATAGCAGATACCCAGCATAAACTGGCGGATGTCCCCTTCCTGGGGACCGACCTCTTCGGCCCTGGAGTGGAAGGTCATCTCCAGCGGATTGAAAAGTCCAATGCCACTCTGGACTCGGTCACCTCTGCCCAGAAGGACAAGGGCCGTCGCCAACAACATAAGTCCTTTTGCCCTTCTATGCCTGCGGCACGTCCGGCCCAACAGCACCAGCATCAGGGCCAGCAGGCTCGTGCTTGGCAGCCCAAAGCAAAGCCGGTGGCTTCCTCTAACAGGAAGCAGGGAGGAAAAGGCCCAGGAGGTCCCTCGGCCGGTCCCTCCTCCAAGCCTGCCCAGTGACTGGTTGAGGGGTGTCTCCCCCAGCCTCGTCACTCCCCTCTGGGTTCCCCCCGTGGGGGGAGGGGATGGCTCCGCCACTTCCTTTCCACCTGGTCCACTATCACCACGGACCGCTGGGTGTTGGAGGTGGTAGGAAAGGGCCTGCCCCTGGAGTTCGAGCAGGCCCCGTCCTTCCGAGCTGTCGCCCCTTGGGGAGCTACGGGGTCCGCAGCCTCTCTGTCGGCTCGCCGAGCCGATATTGCCCTGCTCCTTGAAAAAGAGGTGATCAGGAAGGTGGCAGATCCTCCACCAGATCCGGGGTTTGTGTCCAGGTACTTCCTGGTCCCAAAACGGACGGGGGCTGGTGCCCCATTCTAGACCTGCATGACCTGAACAGGTTCCTAAGGTCTCGGACCTTCAGGATGGTCACTCTGGCTCAGATAATCCCATCCTTGGAACGAGGCATGTGGTTCTGTTCTTTGGACCTCCAGGACACGTTCTTTCATGTCCCAGTCTGTCCGTCCCACCAGAGATTCCTCCGCTCCAGGGCAGAGGGATCCCTCTACGAGTTCCGGGCCATGCCCTTCGCCCTTTCTCTAGCTCCCAGGATCTTCACCAAATGCATGGCAGTGGTGACAGCATTCCTGCGGCGCTGAAGGGTCCGGGTGTACCTCTACCTGGATGACTGGCTGATTGCAGCCTCCTCCAGAATGGAGGTGGAGCGGTCCAGAGATCTGGCCCTCCAGGTTTGCTCACAGGTTGGCCTCCTCATCTACGAGGCCAAGTCGGAAGTCATGCCAAAGCAGGTGATACAGTTCATCTTGGCAGAGCTCGACTCTCTACGAGCCAGAGCACGGCTCCCGGCGGACAGGGCCGAGGTTCTTTCCTCCTTTGCCCAGTCATTTCAGGTTGGGCAATTGCGCCCTGCCCGGGACTTCCTGCGCCTGCTGGGCCTCATGGTGGCCTGCACCAGCGTGGTCCAATGGGCCCGTTGGTACATGCGTCCCCTTCAGTGGGGGCTGGCCAGCCAGTGGTCACAGCACTGATTCTCTGGATCAGCTAGTGACAGTGACCCAGGGGATGTGGAACGCCTCCAGTGGTGGACCGCTCCAGCACATCTGCAGGAGGGCATCCTGCTTGTCCGCCCGAGCCGACGGTCTCTCTTATCGACCGATGCCTCTCTGATGGGTTGGGGTGCCCATCTGGGGGAGCACAGAGCGCACGGCCTCTGGTCCCCTCGGGAGTCCCGATGCCACATCAACCTGCTGGAGCTCCGAGCGGTTCGTCTAGCCCTCACGGCCTTTGCTCCGTTTCTACGGGGTCAAGTGATTCAGGTCCAGACGGACAACACCATGACGATGTACTACCTAAACCGCCACGGCGTGACGCGCTCCATGCCTCTGTGCAGGGAAGCTCTCCGCATTTGGTCACTCGTAAGCAGCCTGGCGGTGGATCTCCTTGCCATCCATGTGGCAGGAGCCTCCAACATTCTGGCCGATGCCCTAAGCCGGATAGGGGCTGCGTCCCACTAGTGGTCTCTCCTGCCGGAGGTAGTACAAGATCTGTTCTCCTACTGGGGCATGCCTCAGGTGGACCTGTTTGCCTCCAGGGAGAATGTGAAGCTGAGACTGTTTCATGCCCGCCCCCCTCAGCAGGGCTCGCTGCAGGGGGATGCCTTCTCGAGGCCGTGGACCCCGGGCCTCTTCTACACCTTTCCCCCATTTCCCTTGGTCCACAAGGTGCTTCTCAAGGCGAGGAGGGACAAGGCGCAGGTGATTCTGGTAGCCCCAGACTGCCCCACCAGTTCTGGTATCCAGATCTCCTCAGTCTCAGCTCCAGGCTCCTGAGGCGGCTTCCAGCCTGCCCGGAACTGATCTCAGTCAGTCAGGGGAAGGTATTCCATCTGGACCTTCAATCCCTGCACCTGACGGCCTGGTTCATGAGCGGCTAGAGTTCTAGGCCTTGGGTCTTTCCAACGAGGTCCTCAGTGTGGTTGAGGCATCCCGTAAGGAGTCAACCAGAAAATGCTATGCCTTCAAATAGAAGAGATTCTCAATTTGGTGTCAGGGCAAGGGCCTGGACCCTTCCTCCTGTTCCTTGGCAAGCATTCTGGACTACCTTTGGTCCCTTTCTCAGCAAGGACTTCGGTCGACGACCCTTAAGGTGCACCTGGCAGCCATCTCTGCTTACTGGGCGCGGGCCGGCAAGCAGTCGGTGACGCAGGAGAAGGTGATCGGGCGCTTTTTCAAAGGCCTTGATCACATATCCCCTCCCGTGCGAGAACCTCCACCTCCATGGGATCTACTGCTGGTATTGGCTAAGCTCATGGGCAAGCCATTTGAACCGATGCACAGGTGTGACATCTCTCACCTGTTGTGGAAGACCGCCTTCTTGGTGGCTATCACGTCAGCCAGAAGGATGGGAGAGCTCCAGGTGCTTTCCATAGAGTCTTCTTATCTGGTCTTCCACAGGGACAAGGTTGTCCTGCGCCCTCACCTGAAATTCCTTCCGAAGGTGGTGTCGGAGTTTCACCTTAACCAGGTGTTGACTCTGCCGGTGTACTACCCCAATCACACCTCGGAGGCCGAATATAGGCTCCATACTTTGGACGGTAGAAGAGCGCTCGCTTACTATAAGGAGCGGACGGCTGAAGTTCGGGGAGAGGTTCACCAGCTGTTTGTCACCTATGCTGAAGCAGCACCTGGCAGACCTGCAGCCAAGCAGATGATAGGCAGGTGGGTCACCTCCTGCATAGATCTCTGCTATAGGCTGGCGGGCATGGAGCCTCCCAGAGGAATAAGAGCTCATTCTACACACCATACCGCTGCATCGGTGGCTGCTTCCAGGGACGTCCCTATCCAGGAAATCTGCACGGCTGCTACCTGGAAGTCAGCACACATCTTCATCACCCACTACCACATTGACCTTGAGTCACGCCGGGATGCTGGTTTTGGGGCCTCGGTTCTCCAGTCATTATTCCCTAAGTAGGGGGTGTGCGCCTTGCCTCCCTTCTCCCGGAGAACTGCTAGGAGTCTGCCAGACAGTGTGGATGACCAACATCCATGTCCCTAGAATACAGGTTACTCATCTGTAACAGGAGTTCTAGGAATGGTGTATGTTGTTCATCCACATGACCACCTGACCCCCCGGCTCAAGCACAACCTGGCTTCCAGCGGGCTAGATCTGCCATGGGCGGGCCAAGAGTTTTACCACCCAGGTGGGTGGGAGGAGCCAGCTGAAGACCTTCCGCAAGATTTAAAGCGCAAGGAACCTGCCAGACAGTGTGGATGAACAACATATACCATTCCAAGAACTCCTGTTACAGGTGAGTAACCTGTATTTTCTACTCCCATTACTTCCTGGTCCCGAAGAAAACTGGCGGCATGCACCCCATTCTGGATCTCAGAAAGTTAAACAAGTTCCTTCACAAGGAAAAGTTCAAAATAATATCGCTAGGTACCCTACTACCTTTGCTTCATCAGTACGATTGGCTAGCCTCCCTGGACATGCAGGATGCCTACCAACACATTCCTATACACCCAAAGCACCACAAGTACCTAAAGTTTGTTGCGTTGGGTCAACACTATCAGTTCAGAGACCTGCCCTTTGGGATATCCTCGGCGCCTCAAGTTTTTACAAAGTGTTGTGCAATTCATGGGGCGCATCTCAGGAAAAGCGGAATACAAGTGTTCCCATATCTGAACAACTGGCTCCTAGCAAGTCCCTCCAGACAAGGAACTCTGGACGCCGTAGCCACGTCCTCAGATTTCCTCACATCCATGACAGTCCTGCTAAATCTTAACAAATTGCAGTTGCAGCCCTCCCAGGAGCTCCTCTTTATAGGAACTCTTTTGGACACCACCTGTGCGAAGGCTTTTCTCTCAGAGGACAGAAGGAGCGATATCTTACAGATGGCCCGATGCATCAGAGGAAATGGCTGTTCAAGCTATCTCGATGCAACAGATGCTAGGTCTCATGGCATCCTTGGTGTTCACTGTACCCTTAGTACGTCTCCACATGAGAACCTCTCAGTGGATGCTCGGTACTCAGTGGTCCCCAACCACTCACCCTCAGTCCTTTCCCATCAAGGTAATGGAACCTCTGAAGAGGTTACTCGCCTGCTGGTTGCGGGAGGTCAACCTTCTGGAAGGATATCCCTTTGCTCCTCTGGATCATCAGATCTCCATTACCACGGACGTGTCCCTGATGGGGTGGGGAGCTCATTGCCAGAATCTCCACACCCAAAGTACGTGGTCTCAGGACGAGTCCCAGATTCACATAAACATCCTGGAAATGAGAGCCGTCCTCTATGCAGTCCGAGTCTTGAAGGACATACTGTGTCACAAGAACATTCTCTTTCAAATGGACAACAAAGCAGTGATGTATTACATCAATAAGCACGGCTGTGCACACTCTTACCCATTATGCAGGGAAGCTACGAGAGTGTGGGAATGTTGCTTGGAGCACAAGGCTCTAATCCACGCGGTTTACCTGCCAGGAGTACAAAACAAGCTGGCAGACCCTCTCAGCAGAACGGAGACAGATCCTCATGAGTGATTTCTGGACTTAACTGTCATTCAGTCACTCCCCAAAGAATGGGGAACTCCAGATCTCGACCCGTTTGCGTCCCCACTCAATGCAAACCTGCTTCTCTTCTGCTCCAGAAATCTAGGACCTGGCATTTTCTGTCTGGATGCGTTCATGCCGCGGTGGACAAGACACTTTCTATACGCCTTTCCTCCTCTTCCCCTAATTCAGAGGGTACTTCTCAAATTCGAGTGGGGGGGGGACAAAGGGATCCTCATTGCTCCCTTCTGGCCTCGGCAGATATGGTTCCCACTGCTCAGCAATCTGTCGGAAACCCTTCTGAAGGTGCTTCCCCTTCAGACGAGCCTTCTGACTCGGGGGTCCCTTGGTCCATCCCAATCTGAGGTCGCTTCACCGTCACGCTTGGCTCCTGAAGAGATAGAGGTGAATAGGTTCAAGGTTTCTCGTAGGGTTTCAGATATTCTTTTGGTAGCGTGTAAGCCAGCCACTAGAAAAACCTACATAGCCAAATGGAAGTGTTTCTCTATCTGGTGTGCAAAATCCTCTTCTAACCCTTTTTCCTGCCCACCAAATAAGGTCTTGGGGTACCTTTTAGACCTCTAAAATTCAGGTCTGCAGTACTCCACAGTCAAAGTTTATCTTTGTACCATTTCAACTTATGAGCCTGTTCTTTCCATGTCACTGGCTCAGTTACCTGTAGTTAAGAGGTTTCTTAAGGGTATTCTGCATACTAGACCTCCCATGAGACATCTAGTCGCAGTCTGGGATATTAACCTTGTGCTAGACATGCTCGCTCAAACCTTTCGAGCTGCTAGCTACTTGCAAGTTGAAATTCCGCACTCAGAAAATTCCTGGTGGCCACCACTTCGACCTGTAGAGTTTCTGAAATACATGCACTGGTCCCAGACACCCCCACACACACACACACTGTATTTCACAAGGACAGAGTAGTTCTTAGGACTCATCCTAAGTTTCTTCCTAAGGTTGCCTCAGAATTCCATCTAAACCAACCTTTAGTCCTGCCTACCTACTTTGTGAACTTCCAGAATGAAGGGGAGCATACCCTTCATTCTCTGGATGTTAAGAGAACGCTACGATTCTATCTAGATAGAACATTCGCAAGGCTCAACAACTGTTTGTTTTCTTCAGCGAGACCTGGCTGGGTCAACCTGTCGCTATTCGATGCATTTCAGTGTGGCTGGTAGCATACCTTCGCCACTGTTATTATATTGCACAGGTTGAGCTGGAAGGCAGAGTATACGCTCACTCTACTAGAGCAGTCGCAGCATCTCTGGCAGAAATCTGCAACATGCCCATTGCAGATATTTGCAATGTGGCTACCTGGAGCTCAGTGCATACTTTCGTTAAGCACTACGCCTTGGATGTCCATGCTAGACGACATCTGTCGTTTGGCAAGACTGTTCTTAACGGACTTCTGTCCTAAGTATGTGAGCTCTTATGTTCCTGCTGCTCGTCTTGGGGGATTATTAGCTCGGTAATCTCCCATTAGTATAAATGATGGTGGAAACGTTATGTCCAGGAAGATATGGAAATTACGTACCTACCGTAATTCTTGATCTTCTTGGACGAAGTCTCCACCACTCATTCACAAACCCACCCACCATCCCCCAAGCTCACTTCTCTGTTTTTGGTCTTCGCTCCCTTAATGGCTGGGCTGTGAAGACTTCATTGTTGACTCTTCTTATATGGGTCATTCGGACTATCTTATGTCCAGTTTTCTTGGGTTAGTCCTTCTAGGTTAGTTATGATGCACCTCCTGGGAAGTACTGAGAGCAGTTGGAGGTTAGATGCCGAGATGGTCTTTACCGCACGAGCCAAGGGCTCGGTGCCATTTCCTCGGCTCCATCTCTGACACTGGCCCTCTTGAAGAGTTTGCTCCCTCTGGGTCCTAGCGCCTCTGGCGTAGACCCCATTAGTGTGAATGAGTGGTGGAGACTTCGTCCAAGAAGATCAAATATTACGGTAGGTACGTAATTTCCAATATTGTCTCCAGGAACATAATTAAATTTTCGAATGAAAAGTCTGCTACCTGGAAGTATGGCAGACTATCTGACAGCTCCATTGACTGTAAAGGTTCGGTGCCGCACCCTGCGCTTTAATGCATTTGTATTGAAGCACAGGGTGCGGCACCGCACCTTTACAGTTAATGGAGCCTCCCGATAGTCTGCCATACTTCTGGGTAGCGGACTTTTTGTTTGTAAATTAAATTATTTTCTTGGAGACAAAAAAAGACGTTTTTTGGGGAAAAAGCTTAACCAGAGGGTAAGGTTTGCAGGGTCAGGAACCCCTGCAAATTACAGTTTTTCTTTAAACTGCCTTCCCCCTGGAGAAGGAGAGCTGTCCCTGGGATGCTCAATCCCTCTTCCCCTGGCTGGTCCTCTGAACCCTGAGTCAGTTCCCGAGTGGTTGGCGTCACAAGCGGAATATGCCCGTCATAAAGCTATGTTGATATGGGGTGTGGACCTTGACTTCAGTAAACTGATCTAGTGTTCAGTCCTTGATGATGGATTCTAAGACTTGCCCTGCACTGACGTCCAGCTAGTACACCGTACTGTACTTGTCTGGGTCTGACCTTGCCCCACTTTCTTTTTTTTTTTTTTTTTTTAACTACACTCTACAGTGTCCACTTTGCATTCTTCCTGCACTACACCTGTACAGAAAGATCATGTAAGATTACTGCAGGCGGCCCTGTCAGCTGGTACATTAGCTTCGCTATGATCCTGGGTTTATCCTGTTTGCCCCTTTGAGGTTTAACTGACTTGATCTTTTGCAAGTTGTCTGCTACCATGGTTGGCGTGACACCCACAGGTTGCATCATGGTTACCTTGATACCATGTGTCCTCAGGAGGAGCACCCCCCCCACCTCCCGCAGTTATTTCAAAAGAAATCGACAACTACTGATGACTGTCACTGCTTAAGTATCCCCTGAAACCATTGAGAAAACTTTATTTAAAAAAAAAAAAAAAAGTGGTACTATTCAAACCCTAGGCATCCCTCACTAAAGTTTAACTAGTGCACTCATTCCCTTGGAATGAGCAGCCCTGGAGCTTTAGAATTTTTATGTTAATTATGATATTTAGAATGAAATTCAAACTGTGCTGTGTGGTCACACTCACCCTGCACTATGTTGGATTTATTTCTCCACCTGAAGAAAGCAGTCTTCTCTTCAACTTCAGACTGGTTTACAGTTTATTATTTTGTAAAATGTGTCACATATTGATAATTATTTTTACCTAAATCTGTGCTGGCTGTTCTGTATTTTAACTTTTCACTGGTTCCCCATCAGTTCCTAGGAACTGGAGAAGGCTGTTTTCCTGTGCAGTTGCCGCTTTTAGGGTGCTGGTTTGAAACAACTTTATTTTCACTAAAATTACTAAAAAATGAAACCGCTTTGCGGATTTTACTGCTTATTAGTCTTGGTTCTTCTGTACTTAGGAACACAGCTGATAATTAAGTTTAGGCAAACAAAATCATCTGTTAAGCTGTTTTAATTTGCAGTTTCATTTTTAAGGGAACCAAACCGCATTTCAAATACTTAAAATTTTTTTTTTTTTTTTTTTTTTTAACATACACAGGTTTTTTCAGCTTTTTTAAATTTACTTCAGTTTAACACTTTGTCTTCCCTGGTTTGTCAGTGTTTGGCAAGAATCACAGACACGAATAGATGACTGGACCTATGGGCTTAAAAAATTGTGAAGTTTGTTTCCAGCTTTTGGTAAAGGCAGACTTCGCAAGTTGTGCTTAAAGTACCTGGGTCCAGACCACAATTTTAACAGTTGTGAGCTTTGTACAAAGTTTTGCCCTAAAAGAACAAAGCTAAAAGATTAGAAGACGTTATGGCTTCTCAGTCTGCCTTTACGTCACCAAAAGGCTCAGATGAGGGTCAAGTCCCTCAAAATAAGCAGCAGTTCCTGTCAGACGACAGAATTGAAAGATAAAGCTGCCAAAGATGGATCAGAAATCTGGGTGTCTGAACTGGGGAACCCTGAAACCAATAAAAATAAGAGCCTTAGAGCAGGCACCTGAGACTGTGCATGCCTAAATAAACACCAGGAAAAACATGAGTCGCTAGTGAATGAAAATAAAACATTCTTGATAGAGGGCATGATTAAAGCGGTCAGGAAATATCTGCCAATTGGCAGCTGCTTATAAAGTTCTTATTCTCAGAAATGATGTGCATTCCCCTACATAATCCATTTGTAACTGCACCTGAAAAAAGTAATATAAAAAACTATTTTGTGTATTGTTTTTTATGGGCTGCATTCTGTTACAGTTCTCTTCATGGAATCCGGTAATTCAGAGTTTTTACCATGTCACGGTTTTGTAGAGAATGCTAATTATGAGCTGTTGACTTATCAGAACTATGCTTAGAGTTCTGTGCGCAAACCGTGACATAGTTAAAACTCCAAATTATTGATTCCATGAAGAGAACTAACAGAACGTTGCCCATAAAAACAAAACTGTGCAAATTTTTTTCACTTTTTAGTCAGACACATTAAAAATGGATAATTTAATGCATATAATTTCTAAGAATAAGTAGTTTGTAAACAGCTGCCAGTTAGAAATGATTTCTTGTCCTCTTTTAAGGCATGGCAATTCTTCCAGGCATAGCAGGGTATGGGGAATTTCTTTAATATTCCTGCGCCCTCTCCCCAGGCTCCAGTTCCATCCCCAGTGCCTGAGGAGGAGGTAGAAATGTTTTATGAAGAAGAGGAGGAGGGAGAACCAGTTGAACCAGATGGTTCTCCTGAGCAAGGATTTGGCTTGCTCCCAAGACCTTTAGATGACTCTGTCTGTCACTATACCCTTGTGTGTCTTGGTCAATACCCTCAGCATTTCCTCACAGGAAACTGATGAGGATGAGAAAGAGGTTGAATTCATGGATGTGATGAGCTTAGCCCCCACTAAGAGGGTGATGCTTTCTATCAATAAATCCCTCAGAAAAGCCACTTTTAAAAAATCATGTCCGCACCCACCTCAGCTACTGGCATAGATAAGAAATTTGAGAAACAATCAAGTTGACAGGGCTTTGGGTACCTTTATTCCCACCCTGATCATGAGGGAGTGCTTCGGACTGCCACCTGTAACAAGGTCAGAGTGCCCCTATCCTCTCAGCATCCTGAAAAAGATTACAGTTACGTGGATACCATGGGCAAAAAGTGTATACTGCCGCTTCCTTGCTGCTGAGGCAGATGGCTTATCTGGCCCATATAGCATGGTACCAGAGAGACACATGGAACTCCATTCTGGCACTAAGTGAAAGGGCTGCTGGGGCTTGACACAGAATAAAGAATGAACTACATGAATCCAGTCTTAGCCTACCAAACATTACCCATTTTAAAAAACCCTTGTATGCAGCCCTCTCCCCCAACCGCAACTGCACTTCTCACAAATAATCCATAATCATGCATTGCAGGTCCTAAAACCCCACACAGTAACATAGCTGTTGGCTTAATAGTACTCTGCTCACCCTATTACATGTTGTTTGTATTGCCTGCTTTGCATTGGAATTGCTATAACAGTTTTTTATTGCATTTGTAAACTATGCTTTGATGTGGAACCTTTGTAAACAAGCACCTGTGCTCAAAGGTACTTTGTAAATATATAAAATATGGCTGACACAACAAGATCAGCCACAGAGTCCAGAAAGTAGCAGTTTCATATGGCAGTGGATACTAATGACTCTGCATCCAGGGTTATGGCCCATGCAATGTCCCTAAGAAGGTCTGCTTGGCTTAGAACTACACATGTATCCAAGGACACTCTGACAAAGGCAATGAATTTCTCTTGTGAGGGAAGTTCCCTGTTTGGTGAAAAAGTGGATGGATATAAAACCACCTACAACAGCAATGCTGAAAAAGAAAAGGCCTCCATTTCTTACAGGACTTTACAGAAGGGGGGGGGATAGAGGCAGGGGATACTACCCTTGTACTTATACCCCCTATGGCTACCCTCCACAAAGAGGCTACTGTAGGGGCAGGGGGTAGAAGGGGAAATGAGTGGGCTGCTGCAACACCAGCACCCAAACACCAGACAAAACAGAACCCCTTGACAAGTCTTGTCTAGGTTGCCCTCCATTGTCAGTGATGGGAAGAGTGGCTTACTACTCCCAGAAATGGACAAAAATTACCCCAGGCAGCTGGTTCCTAGAAGTAGTGAGCCAGGGTTTGTCTCTGCAGTTCAGAAGATTTCCAAAACTACAGAACCCAAAAGTTTTTCAAAGTCTTGCACCAGCAGAAAAAATCCTGCTGGAGGTGAAGGAATTACTTCAAACGTATTCGGTGGTAAAAGCACCTGCTACACAGTAGGGCAAGGGCCTTATCCAGATACTTCCTAACCCTAAAGAAACATGTGGAGTGGTGACCCATTTTAGACCCACAATATCTGAACAAACACTTACAGAAAGAAAAAATCAAGATGGTAACACTGGGCTCAGTGATTCCATCTCTGTAAGTGGGAGACTGGCTGATGTCACTAGGTCCGAAAGACACCTGCTTCCACATTCTAGTCAAGTCACAAAAAATACCTCTGGTTCAGGTTAGGGAACTGCCACTACCAGTTCAACCCTACCCTTTGGCCTCACCTCAGCTACGGTTGGTATTCACAAATTGCCTAGCTGTGGTGACAGCACATTTGCAAAGGAGGGAGTGGTGAAAAGGAGGGGATGGGGTTTTTACTTACCTGGACGACTGGCTGATCTTAGGAAAAACACAGCAGGAAGCAGACTCCTCCGTAGTGTTGACTCAAAACAGTTTGGAGAAATTGGGCTTCCTCAGACTTTAAATGGTCTCAAACTGAAGACATTTGAGTTCTGGACTTTATTGGTGCAGAGCTGGATAATCCTGCAAGAGGGGCATTCTTTTCTTTAGCAAGTGTAGCAAATCTGATTTCAGCTGCAGAATCCTTCAGAGCAGGCCAGCCAAGGCCTGCAAGGGAGGGCGCATATTCCTGATGATATATTCAGCACCATTGGTCTCAGAAGTGGACATTGTATCCAAATTCGTGCCCATTTCAAGAACCTTGTTAAGGGTACTAGACTGGTGGAAGGAGGAATGTAACCTCAGAGAGGGGATTTATTTTGATTTCTTTTTTATTTATTGAAATGTTTCACCAGGAAGGCACATTGAACAAATATGTTGCTCGTCTCCTGGTGTGACCTGGGGGAGGGGGATACAGAGGAGCAGTGCAGTACATGCCTGTACAAAAAATACAATTTCAAACAGGTAACATATACAGAAAAATAACATCTTTATACAGATAGCAACAACTATAGTATAATACAGAAACAAATTGCATCTTTATACAGAATAACAGCAAAGTACAACCTATGAGGTATGCTCACAAGATTGACAAGCACATAAGTGCTGGAAGGACAGCGAAGTAGGGGATGAAGTATAGGAAAGGCAGGTGCACTTTGAGGAGAGGGGTTGGGGTGAGGAGGAGTGACGAATTTGATGGGGTAAGGAGTTTTGGGAAATGGTAAGAGAAAGCTGTGTGCCCTATTAGGGTAGAGCGGCACCAGACCGCTAAAGAGCGCGAGTCAGTGGACCTTAGTGAGTGGGGTTGGGGAATCCATCAGTTCACTACAGTCATTCTCACAACAGATACCTCCATCCTAAGGTGGGGTGTTCATTGGGGGGATCTGAGAGTGGCACATGGAGTGCACAGGAGACCGAAGGGCATATAAATCTGGAACTCAAGGCAGTGTACCTAGAAATGCAAGTTTTTCCTCCCAGATCAGTGGTCAGTCAGTACCAATCAGAACACACACCACCACAACCGTGTACTGCATAAACAAGCAAGGAAGAACAAGATGATCTCAGCTGTGCACAGAAGCCAAGAAGATCTGGAACCTGGCGTATTCCATGGAGGTGCAGCTGCATGTATAAGTAGACTCTTTAACAGGATCAGCCAGGGAAATCATGAGTGGACCATGAACCAGCAAGTGGTGGTATCGGTGTTCAGAAGGTGGGGTACCCCAGAAATAGATGTTTCCTTCCTGGGAGAACAACCAGCTCTCACTTTTTTGTTGCAGGCCTCCTAGCGGTAGGTTCAGTCCCAGAGGATGCCAAAGCTCTCTACTGGTCAGGAAGTTTCTCTACATCTTATCTCCTTTTCCACTTTTACTAAGAGTACTGATAAAACTGAGAAGGAAGTCAGCAACAGTGATTGTAATTGCTCCAGACTGGGCCAGATAAACCTGGTACTTTATGATCTTATACACAAGAAGGCGGCTACCGACGAAAAAAACTGGAGCCAAACAAATAATGAAGCATCAGGTAAATAGAATTGTTGCCTGTAATCGACAAAGACCTTGAAGTTATGTCATAGAAAGCTTTTTAATATAAAATTATAGCAGAACAAATAGCATTTCAGAGTTAAGCTCGCTTAAATCCACGCTTAATGAAAAGGCGTTGTTTAAGACGTAAAACGTGCGTCTGTGGCTCTGGAGTGCTGTTTGTTTCCTTGCTTTTATAGTTTTGTAATTAAAAAGCTTTTCTACATGACCTTAGCTTGCAGGTCTTTTTTGTCGATTACCGGGTAGCCGTTCTGTTTTTCCCCTGATACTTTATGATCTTACCTGTGTCAGTCTTCACCATTCATCACTGTTGGATGTCTGCCAGAGACAGGCACCCTGTGGGAGACAAGAGGCCAGCGCACTATGTGGTGCTTGCAGGTTGGCCAGAAACAGCCATTGGGTCCTCCTTCACCTCAGTTCTGCTTCTCCCACCGTCGAGACACCTGCAGCTCGGGACTCTTTGCGGCCTAGTTTTCTGTCGATGCCTTAATTCAACGCCATTCAATTTCCTTCTACTCCGCCTTGGTTCTGCTACTCGACGCCACTTCAGACCGGTAAGACCTTTCCTTTTTTTTGTGTGGCGTCGAGTCTTTTGCTTGTTTGAATTTTGTTACTGAACCGTCATGTCTGGTCGTCGGCAGAAAAAACAATTCTAAAAAAAAAAAAAACTGGTTGGCCCCCTATGCGTCGGTGTCCCTGCGGCCCACGGATTTCCGTTACTGACAGACATGACATTTGCCTTTCCTGCCTTGGACCGCAACACGACATGGATTCCTGTGATGCCTGCTTCTCGATGGACTGTCGAGTTTTAGAACACCGCGCGTTGAAAATCAGCAGGGTTCCACTGACTTTTGGGGGGGTATTGTCACTCGCAGCGCAGGACACTTTGCCCTCCCTCCGGATCCCTTCCTAGGCCTATACGGTTCGGTGAAGGGGGGGTGCCTCCTCCTCTTCAAGCCTTGCTGTGGAGGAGGTTCCTACTGTGGTGCTGATGGGCCAGTCCGGCTCCTTGTGGGGCCGGGCTGGGAGCAGAGCTCTGGCAGTCAGTTCCTCGGAGGTACAGACTCGCCCGTTGGGGCCCACAGCTGTGGGTCCTGGCGCAGGACGTTGCTCTGCACCGCCTCAGATCATGGAGCTGCGACACGAGGGGTGTGCGGGGCTGAGTTGCGGCACTGTGACTGGGGGAGCCCTCGCCGACCCGGAGCCCTTCATAATGGTCTCCTCCTCTGAGGCGGATCTGGCTTGGATGCCTGATTCTTCGGAATCTGAGGGATCACCACAGCCTAGCACTCTTGCGCCTCCTTAGGTGCCCCCTTCTGCAGCTCAGGTGACGGCCCGTACTGAGCCCCCCCCCCCCCAAGCCAGTAGTGGCTTTGGGGGTTGGCTGCGTACTGGCAGTCCCTCTGCTGCAGGGGCGGCGATCGGGTTTCTGAGTGAAGGGGTGGCTGCCATTCCTGGTGTCGTTCCTCCCTGTAGGATCAAGCTCGAGACCCCCTTCTTCTGTGGGGCCCCCTGGGGGGGACAGTTGGAGTTGAGGGGGCTTTCGGCACAGGGGTCGAGGAAGAGAGCTTCTTCACAGTCCTCAGGGTTGAGGGAAAGGGGCAAGGGACTGTGGCACACTTCCATGGCCTATCGGGGAAGGAGCTGCAGTGCTGAGCCCTTTCTCCTCCCCTCATGTTCTCCTACGGAGGTCTCTCTGGGTGAGGCTGAGGTCCGCCCTTCTGGATCCATGCAGCCCCAGTCCCCTCATAGGGTAGTTCACCCTACAGGGTTAAGCCCTCACAGTTATGATTTCCAGGACAGGACGGTGAATCTACAGACTTATGGTTTTTCTCTCATGCCAGGCTGTCCTGTGGATTCTGCTAGCCCTGGCAGAGGCACGTCATGTCAGGTGACAGACTCGCCCGTGCCTCTGCGTCCAGCTTCCCTTCTCCCAGGCCACATTGGTCATCTTGGACCTTTTGACTTGGGATCAGTTCAGATCTCAGGCTGCGGCTTTTCCTCAATACGTTAGGGCTATGGAAGAGCAGGTCATCTGACCAGTTCCCCCGCTGCAGCCAGAGTTTGACTCATCAAGTTCTTCGACCTCCTCGTCTTTCTTTTCTGGGGAAGCTGAGCTTACTGTCCATCTGTTCTCAGATGCTGATCAGGCCCAGTATCAGCGCCTCCTGTCGAGGTTGATCAGGGACTTGCACATCTCCCGTTATGCAAGGGACAATACCGAGCATGCGACGAAAGCTTTTCTGAGTGAATACAGGGCACACCATTTGGTGGTCTCGTCCTGGCCGGTCCCCTTCCGCTAGGCGTCGTACAGCGCCTGGCAGCGTCCATATTTCCTAGAACCAGCCCTTCAAACAACATGAAGTCTTGCTATATTATGACTATTGCAGTTTGCCCCAGCCTTAGAACTGCTCCGGAGGTGAAAGAGTTAACTTCCATGCAGAGCATGGAGCTTGGAGCTTAGAGCGCGAGCTCGGTTCAGAAGCTCTGTTTGGCTGGTTTCAAACTGAAACTGTCAGATTCTTTACTCCACCTCACTGAACAGTCGCTCCGGAGATTCCTCCTGTTGCTCGGTTCATTTCTTCGGTTTAAAGCGCTATTTCTCGGTTTAATTTAACCGCGAATTCATTATTTTAACCGCAAAACCGATCGGTTCAGGCTCTGTCTATGGTAATCATAATTAATAGATAGGGTTTTTTCTGTGTGGAACTTGTAAAGTATTATCGGTTCGGTTGAACCGACCGAGTTGTATTTAAAAATAAGTTTGAAGCCTTTTAAGGCTTTTTAGAGTGCGGTTCCCGGTTCTTATCGGTTCTTATCGGTTCTAAAAAAAACGGATTTCATTACGGTTTTTTCCACGACCCGTGACACGGTTTGGAACCGATAAGGGTGTCTTGCCTGGCACTGCTATCAAAAGGGCAAGTTGGTTGGTTAGGCTGGCATCATGTCTGAGAAACCCAAAAGAAAAAACGGGCCCACTGGGTTTCAACACTGTAGTGTCTGTGGGGAAGCCTTTGCCAAGGCTGACCCACACACTACATGTGTCTATTGTCTGGGGTTTGACCACCTCAATTCAGACTGCCAGATTTGTAAAAATTTCCCTGCAGCCACCCTGGACAAGAGAGTGGGCAGGCTCAGGGAACAAGAGGCCAAAAAGTCCGCTGACCCGGATGGCCAGCCCGGTTCGGTGCCAACCGAACCGGAGGGAGTGCCCTCTGACCAGGTGAGACTTCTCGGCAACGAAAAGCCGGCTCTGAGGAGCCAGTTCCAGCAAAGAAATTAAAAAATCAGCAGGTTTGGAGTCCAAAATTCTCTCCAACTGCTGCTGAGATAGCCAGGGCAATACAGATTGTCCAGTCCCTGTCCTCGTTCCTCCGAACCGCCACTGTCTGGCAAAGGTCGGTTCGGTCGGTTCCAGTGGTTCAGGATTATGATATAGAAGAGTTCTGTGAACCAGAGGAGGGGATGAGGATTATGATCAGTGTGAATGTGATTTTGAAAGTCTGGATGTTCCCATTGAACGGACATCTCCCAGACAGACCTTCAGGTGAGTCTCCTCTAGGCTTTCTGAGTCCCCTTCTCATTTTTTGTTTTATAAAAAAGTTGCTGAGATCCTCCAGCTTCCCTTAGAGGAGGCTTTGGATGAGCAAGAGGAGCCTGACTATGTGGAGATGATGGATATCCCAGAGTCCAGGAGGTTGTCCATCCCTTTACATAAATCTTTTAGAAAACAAACAAAAATTTTAAAAAGCTAATTGTGTGCCTCCTGTGGATAAAAAGATGGACAGGAGGTACACTTTGTCAGGTCCTGATACAGATTTTCTTTCACAGCAATGCAGTCATGTTAGGGTAGTTCAGGCTGCAGCCTGTGATAAAGCTAATATTCCACTGGCTTCACATCCTCCTGACAAGGATTCCAGGAAGATTGATGCCATGGTCAAAAAATAATAAATGGCAGCATCCTTGGGACTCAGACAAGCTAACTATATGGCTTATGTTGCAAGATACCAGAAATCTAGATGGGATACTGTCATGGCCTTAGCCAAACAGGTCCCTGGCCAGCTCGCAAAGGAGCTGGAGCAGGTGGCTCTTGATGGTATTGAGGCATCTAAGGTGCAATTCCATGCTGCAGTGGATTCTAACGATGTATCCTCTAGAGTCATGGCTACATCTGTGGCTTTTCGGAGATTGGCCTGGCTCAGGTGTACTACTTTGTCACGGGATACCCAGTCTGAGGCTATGGATTTTCCTGTGGTGGGAAATTCTCTGTTTGGGGAGCAGACAGAGAATTATATGAAGAAAATGGATGAATATAGAACCACTTACAGGAGTGCACAAGCCAAGGAACGGCAAGCCACTCCTCAGAGGCAGCCTCCAGGGGTAGGGGTAGGCCTTTTCACAGGCCTTTTTACCAGACTCAGGCCCCTCCTCTTCAGCCTATGTACAGAGGGGGTTCTTCAGAGGGAGAGGCAGACGGGGTTCGAGCAGGCCTGCTCCCACCCCTCAGCCTAAAGCCCCTGCCAAACAGGCACCCTGATGGGATGCCCAGGGTCGGCTCTCCACTACCTGTAGGGGGCAGGTTGGCTCACTTCGTCCAGGACTGGCAGTCTTTAACTTCAGACAGGTGGGTCCTGGAAGTAGTGAGCCAGGGTCTGGTTCTCAGCTTCAAGAAATTTCCAAAGATAAGAGCCAGATCTTTTCCACCTACAAACCCTTTAGAGACTCTTGCTTTGGAAACAGGAAGTCTCAACCCTCCTGGCTCTGAGCTGTAGAAAAAGTTTCTCCCCTTCACCAGGGCAAGGGTCTGTACTCTAGGTACTTCCTTACCCCAAAAAAGACAGGAGAGTGGCGGCCTATCCTGGATCTAAGATATCTAAACACGCACCTTTTAAAGCCAAAGTTCAAAATGGTGACACTGGGAATGATTTTACCCTCCCTAAGGCCAGGGGACTGGCTAGCCTCCCTGGACCTCAAAGATGCCTACTTCCATGTTCTTATCAGAAGCTCCCTTCGAAAGTACCTCAGATTCGAACTGCCCTCAGGCCATTATCGGTTCAGAGCAATGCCCTTCGGCCTCACTTCTGCCCCAAGGGTGTTCACAAAGTGTCTGGCAGTAGCAGTCGCTCACCTAAGAAGGCAAAAGATTGCCATTTTTCCCTACCTGGACGACTGGCTCATTGTTGGTCAGTCTCCAGACCAGGTCAAATCACACCTGCTAGTTACCCAGCAGCTGCCTACCTCTCTGGGATTTCTTCTCAATCTTCCAAAGTCAGTTTTGGAACCTGTCCAGGTACTCACCTTATAGGCGCAGAACTGATACAAAGCAGGCCAGAGCCTTCCTTCCCTTGGAAAGGGTAAGGACCTTAGTGGCCCTGGCCGCCTCTTCACTCTGCAGGTCTCGACCAGCAAGGCATTTCCTGCAGCTCCTAGGGCACATGGCTGCCTCCACAGCTGTGGTGCAAGGAGCAAGATTTCAGATGAGGGACATTCAGTTCCATTTGAGAGCTTTCTGGTCTCAAAGAAGAGATCCTCTATCCAAGTTAATCCCAGTGACTCGAACCCTGATCCAGGCCCTTCAGTGGTGGCAGGATCAGAGCAATCTGAGACAGGGGTGCCTCATCCCTCTGTCCCATTCCTTGACCCTTACTACAGATGCATCCCTCTTGGGATGGGGAGCTCACATGGGCGACCTCTCCACCCAGGGGTTATGGTCCCCTCAGGAATCTCTGCTCCACATCATTCTGTTGGAACTCAGAGCTGTTTTTGTAGCACTTCAGGTTTTCTCTGCATCTGTTCAGAACAAGGTGGTACAGGTCAGAACAGACAACACCACTACAATGTGGTACATCAACAAACAAGGGGGCACTCGGTCTTCGGCCTTGTGCACCGAGGCGATGAAGTTGTGGTCTCTGGCTTACTCCCTGAACACTTCCCTCATAGCACTTCACCTCCCAGGCAAGGACAACGTACTGGCAGATGCCCTCAGCAGGATTTCCCAGGGCCATCACGAATGGTCACCGGATCCCTTAGTACTGGGGATAGTGTTTGCCAGATGGGGCACTCCTCAGATAGATCTTTTCGCAGCCCCAGACAGTTATCAGCTTCCACTGTTTTGTTGCAGGCCCCCAGTGTTGGGCTCAGTTCCCCTGGATGCCTTTCTCCTCGATTGGGAAGGGAAGTTTCTTTATGCCTTCCCTTCCCTCTCCTGTTCAAAGTACTAGTCAAAATCAGGTCTCAGCCCTGCAAAATGATCCTGATTGCTCCAGACTGGGCCAGGCAGCCCTGGTACCACTCCTTCTGTCCTTAGCAGTCCATCTTCCCTGTGTCTCCCCAGGAACCACAATCTGTTAACCTGTGCTCAGGGGAGAGTTTGGTATCCGAATCTCAAATCCCTCAGCCTCAAGGCTTGGCTCTTGAGCAGTTAGAATTTGCTGATTTGCAACTTTCTCAAAGTGTTCTCGAAATCCTGAAGGCTGCTAGGAAGCCTTCCACCAGGGCTACCTATAACTCCAAGTGGAAAAGGTTTTCCATATGGTGTTCTGGGAAGCATGTTTCCCCAGAATCTGCCCACTGTATTGGACTACATGGTCCATCTTAATTCTTTGGGACTGAGACCAGCCACCCTGAAAGTGCACTTGGCTGCTGTCTCTGCCTTCATTTCAACAGGGAAGCCCTCTTCTCTTTCTGCTCATCCTGTATTTTCCAAGTTTTTTAAAAGATTGCTTCACCCCAATCCTCCATTCAGGGACCCTGCCCCGGCTTGGGATCTTAATGTATGCATAGCTCAGTTAATGCAACCCCCCTTTGAGCCTCTGTCTTCGGCAGAGCTTAAGTATTTGACTTGGAAAACTGTATTTCTGGTAGCCATCACTTCTGCCAGGCGTATAAGTGAGTTACAGGCTTTATCAGTAGAAACTGACTTTATTTTTCACAGGGATAAAGTGGTCCTCAGGACTAACAGGAAGTTTTTGCCTAAGGTGGTTTCAGATTTCCACGTTAACCAATCTATTTCACTTCCAGTGTTCTTCACTGACCATTCCTCCTCTGGTGAGAGGAGGCTGCACAGCTTAGATGTTGAGGGCCCTAAGTTACTACATAGAGCGTACCAAAGGTCACAGGTTTGACTCCCTCCAACTGTTTCTCACTTATGGTGAGGTTGGGAAAGGGAGACCTGCCACTAAGAGATCCATTGCCAGGTGGATCGTTTCTTGTATCAATTTTGCTATCAAAAGCTGGGTAGGTTCCCCCTCAGGCCTGAGGGCTCACTCTACCAGAGGTACAGCTGCATCTCTAGCTGCTGCTAGAGACATCCCTATCTTGGAGATATGTCAGGCAGCTACTTGGAAGACAGTACACTTTCACCAAGCATTACTCCCTGGATATTCAGGCCAGGAGGAATGCTTGGTTTACATACGTGCTTCAGAGCCTATTCCCTAAGTAGGTTCTGTCCCTCCTCCTTGGAGGTACTGCTGTGTAGTCTGCAATATTTATAATATAGCAAGACTTCATGTTGTTTGAAGAAAAATTACTCACCTTAGTAATGTTGTTTCTTCTAATGGAGTCTTGCTATTGACCTCCCCCAGCCTGCCCCTCTCAGAACTCCTACTTTGGGGTATGGGGTGGGTAGTCTCTTTGGCATCTATTGATGCCCTCTTTCATGTTTGGGTGTTGTGTTTATTTAGTTATTTTATCTTAATTTTCTGGTCCACTGACTTGAGTCTTTGTGTTGGGACCAGCAAAATGTGTTAATATATTAGTGGCCAGTTGGCTAGTGTAGGTTACAGCTTTCACACAGAACCTTAGTGAGTTTTTGTCAGTAAGATCTGACTGTTTCGGTTTGAAACCAGCCAAACAGAGCTTCTGAACCGAGCTCGCGCTCTAAGCTCCATGCTCTGCATGGAAGTTAGCTCTTTCATCTCCGGAGCAGTTCTAAGGCTGGGGCAAACTGCAATAGTCATAATATAGCAAGACTCCATTAAAAGAAACAACATTACTAAGGTGAGTAATTTTTTCTTATGGACTGCCAGAGACTATATTGTGCAACCTGCTGGTTCCTAGGTGAGGCCAGTCTCCTGTCCAGGCCTCATCCACCTTCTGGACTGACGTGGCTGGACACCCCTTTCAGGCTTTGATGCCTGGTCTGCAACATGCCCCCTGAGACCGATTCCTGAGAGTTTGATCATTTGGGGCAAAGAGTTTTCTCTTCTGCGCAGAGCCTGTTGGCAGTCATTTCACATCAGGCACACCACGCTGTCTATAACCGGCATCTTTGAGCGATGCTAGGTCAAGCTTTAGCATTGCTGCCTGATTCGGAGGCTACTCGGCAAGCCATAGACCTCTCTGCTATAGGCATGGAGTTGGCGAGGCACCAGTCAAGGGCATTGTATGATGCCAGTGAGGTTACTTTACGTCTTGCGGGGACAGCGATCTGCATTAAGTGGACGGCATGGCTTTGCCTTTCGAGGTTATCACCTTTGGCCCGGCGTAGGTTACTAGCCTCCCCCATCCAGGGGACTCATCTCTTCTCCCGCAAGGCGAGACGGGAGGTTCAGGGGACCCCATCTCGTTCTGACCAGTCCCAGCCTTAATCGGCTAGTGGAGGTCCCGCCCCCACTTCTCTCGGGAGGGGAATGAGAGATGTTATTCCTTCAGGGTTTCTTGGGGCCTTCAGGGTGCTCGGTATTCACCCAGCAGTGATGAATGGTGAAGACCACACAGGTAAGATATGAAATTACATATCTGCCATAATTCTTGATCTTCCTGTATATCTTAACCATTAATCACTGAATCCCTTTCACCTTCCCTCACAAGGTCTTAGTCCCTGAGACGTGCCGCCTCCTCTTGCCCCTCCTCCCATATTCCCACCCCCACTTTGAGTTATTCTCTACTTCCGCAGCTGTCGGGGAAGGGGGGGGGCTTCAGGTGAGCGAAGACCCCTTCAGGGGTTGTTTCTTTAGGGTCTTCTGGGGGCCCCTCCTCTATCCTGGACCTCTTTGAAAGGCCTATGCCCCGGGAGTCCTCCAGTCCAGGATGGGTTCCTCGGGCTGCCCAGGATTTCTTTGCCCTCTTCCCTTCCCCCCCCTTGAGGAGGGTATATTCTGGTGGGTCCCTTCCCTCCCTCCTCGAAACTCCTGTTTGCGGTCTTTTGAGGGGGAAGGGAGCGAGGAGTGTGATAGTCACCTGAGTAACTGGGATTGAAGCTGGGGTGGCCTCTCCAGAATTCTGGTGGTGTGGAACCACCATATTTCTCTTGTCGATCTCCCTCAACCTCGCCTGAATGGGGCCAAGCCATCCCCCTCCCTCATCCCATCCCTCTCTTTCTTCTCCTCTCGCTGGGTCATTCAGGGACTGGGGCCTCTTGGCCCACAACCCTCAGGCCCCCTTTTCTTTATGTCTGGTCTCTCGTTGGCATACTCTTTCAGTTGCTCCTTTTCCTGTCCCTTAGGCTCCCTTGCCCCGCCCTTCTTTCTCTGTACTACTTTTCTTCTGTCTCTCCAGCATGCAGAACTGAGGTGGAGGAGGACCCAGCGGCTGTTTCTGGCCGGCCTTCTTCACAAAAAAGTGTCCCACGGGGTGCCTTTCTCCAGCAGATACCCAACAGTGACGAATGGTGAAGATACACAGGAAGATCAAGAATTACGGTAGGTACGTAATTGTAATATCCTGTCCCTTTCCTGCAGACAGACTATAACCTTCCTGTGAGCTACAACCTGTTAACACTATACCAGGGCAGGGTAACATTCCCAGGTCTAAGGACTCTGTGCCTTAGAGCACAGTTCTTGAGGAGCTAGAGTCCACTGGGCTTAATCTTTCTGAAAAAGTAATGGAAGTACTTAAGGTTTCCAAGAAACCAGCAACAATGAAAACATATGCTTCAGAATGGAAAATGTTTTCTTTATGGTGCTGTACAAAACAGGTAACCCCCCTTTGGGCAGCTCTGTACACAATCCTAGAGAACCTGGTCCAGCTACTGTCCTTGGGCCTAGCCTTAGACACTGAAGGCACATTTGGCAGCAGTGTCAGCTTACACATCAGCTAGCAAAGACAGGTCAGCAGCCACAACCCATTTTTAAAAAAGTTTTTAAAGGGCCTTAATCACCTGTACCCTCCAGTGAGTGAACCTGTTCCTCCCTGGGATTTGAAAACTTGTGCATTGCCCAGCTGATGGAGGCTCCCTTTGAGCCTATGGCCACTGCTGCACTGAAGTGTGTCACTTGGAAAACAGTGTTCTGGTAGCACTGACATCTGCCAGCAGGCTGAGCGAGCTTCTGCCAATCTGTACATATCCTTACTACATAATTTTCCACAGGGACATGGTAGTCCTAAGGACAAACAGGAAATTTCTCCCAAAAGTGGTGTCTGAATTCCACCTGAATCAGTCAGTTGCCCTTCCAATTTTCTTCATAGGACAGTCCAGCTCAGGTGAGCAAAAGCTACACAGACTGGATATTAAAAGGGCACTGAGTTACTATTTGGCCCACTCAAATGATGCTGGGTCCACTAGCACTCAGCTGTGTGTTCCCTGTGGTGAAATGGGGATGGGTAAACCAGCAACCAAGAGAACAGTTTATCACTGGATAGTATCCTTGTCGCAGGTTGATAGTACAGATGGACCACGGAGGCAAATTGCAGCAAAAAATAGATATTTATTTACAGTGATTAAAGCGAACTGGAAACTGCAGAAATGAAAGAGAAGCAAAACAATATAGGGCTAGAAATTACTAGCTTTAAGGATGTTTACAGCATCACATCCCATCTAATGATTTCCTCTCATCAGGTGCTCTGTCTTTATCAACGCTACCACTCCATCCTATCTGACTACCTGAACTAGATGTTCAACTTGTATACAATGCAGGGGGTCATGTGATTACTTAACTCCACCACCCCTGTACTTTATTTCAAACATTATTTCATTATTTACAATGATGATATTTTATTTAAAGCATCAACATCCCTTTAAAACAATTTAATAACATAAAGACAGTCTCAGAAATGATTTGCACTCTTTTTGTGGAGTTTTACACTGTTTTCTAGCTTCAGGAAGCACCTCCCCCTTCCAGCAACTGCATAAAATGTTACAGAATGTGGCCAGCTGGCTCTTAGAAAAGCGCTGCAGTGGAAGGGGGGCGGGACTCAGAACTCTGAAACGCTGTACCCGACGGAAAAATTCCTCGCTCTTTAGACAGCTTAGCAATAGCCCAGAAAATGCTCCATTTCAGCTCTGGAAGGTAAGCAGATATGATCAGGGAGAGGTAAACGTAGCAAACCTCACTCGGAGCCGGGCTACAAAAAAAAAAAATTCCTTCACGACTGTGCGCAAGTACGAGCAGGAAAAGCTTTACCAGCGCTCGCGTTCACACAGTCGTGTAAAAGCTCTTGTACGCTGTTTAGTGAGTAAAACACCATTTCTTTTTAGAGACGCCTGCCAGAACACAGGATGGGGAACAAATAAGAGAAGCATGAAGTTCTCAACATATTTTCTTATTACTGGGCGAAAACAAACCCAAAACAGCACAGCAAGCAGAACGAGGCTTGAATGCAGAATTTAGGATATCCTGTAATAATTTTTACAGAGGGCTATTCAGACAAAGAATTGCAGACCTTCCTTATCTAATATTCAAGCAAGGACTGCATCAGGAAATAAAAATAAATAAAAAACCCATGGAGCATAAAACAGCTTCAGACATATAAACAAAGAGGGCAGGACGTTGCAACAATACAAGGGAGCAATCCAGATATCCTCTCATTTAATTATTATCCTAATTATTTCAAAATAGGGAGATTAGTGATTCTAGGATGTACAAAGGAACAAAAAGGGGAACAAACAAATAATACAAAATATAAACACAGTGGGTGACCAGCCCAACAAACAAGACATTACAGTAGTAACATATAACAAACGTACATCCAGGATCCACCACCTTCCTAAAATGAAAGAAGAAAGGGGGGTTGTACTCTTTCACAATCCTGCATGTAGTTCTGTTACGACAGAGCTGACAGACTGCCTCCCAGAGGACTCGGGGCACACTAAGAGGCACTTCTGCCTCTGTGGCAGCATCAAGGGGTATCCCACTGCAAGAGATTTGCAAAGCAGCTACCTGTAAAACAGTGCGCACTTTCACAGAACATTACTGTCTGGACATACAGTCCAGAAGTGATGCCAGCTTGGCACTGCTGTGTTGCAGAACCTTTCTCCTGAATAGGTTCTGTACCTGTCCTCCCAAGGAACTGCTGTGGAGTCTGCGCTTGTTAAACTTAAGTGAGAGATTCCTGGGGTTTGAAGAAAAAACTATAACTGTAGTAATACTGTTCCTTACAAAGGGATCCTTTACTAAGTTTAACGATCCCTAATGCTTGTCTCCCCTTTGCAGAACCTGGAAAAAGGTTCATACAGAAATCGGTTTATTTTCTAATTGTGTGAGCACTACTTGTTACAGTGCTTTCACAATTGTTAAAGTGCACGTGACTTAATTTTTTCATAAATTTATTTATTTCGTTTTTGTTGACCGGGTAAGTGCACTAGACAAATCCTGCCTATTTTCAGGCACGACCCAGGGGAGTGGGATACAGATGAATGCCAACTGACCTTGAACCAGATTAAGCTGTTTGTGGTATTTTTCGTGAATGAGGGAAATTTGGCCAGGACACCGAGGAATTCCCCTACTCTTTTCGATAAATGCCATGGGATCTTTAACATCCACCTGAACTACCACCAATCCAGGCAGATGGGACCTCGGTTTAACGTCTCATCTGAAAGACTGCACCTCAGCAGTGTAGCGCCCCTCTCATGCTGCACTACAGTGTCAGTACTGGGATATTAACCCAAGTGCCAGATGTGGGAACTGAACCCACAACCCTCTGATCTCCCAGCCTCAGAGGCGAGTGTGCTACCTACTGAGCCACTGACACTATAATTGATGTTGATGAAAATTGATTTGTTCTGCCTTGGTTTAACCAAATTAAAAATATTTTTGGATAAAAACTTTAAACAACATTTTGGTTGCCATTTAGATTTTCAGTGGTCGCCGCTCACCCTAGCTATAGAAATAAATCTGATGTCATAGTGCAGGGGTGAGTGCGACCTCACAGTAGAGTTTGAATTTCATTCTGAATTCCATAATAACATAACATTCTAATGCTCAAGAGTATGGCTTATTCCAGGGGATGTTATATCCTCAGGTGAGCAAAAGCTGCAGAAATCGAAGTCCACAAGGCAGAGATCCTGTTTTCATGTAGTTTCCATTGGTAATAAAGATAGTGAATATAACCAAAACAATACAAAATATAAGGTGAACTGAGACCAGTGTACATTTGCATAAATCATCTTTTAGAATGTACAAAAGACACTGCAGTGGTATGTTAACCCAGCTTTTATGGGTAACACCCATACTCGGTGTCTAAACCACAAGTGAGCTCTGAAGGCGTTGCACTCACAAGAGGGTATAAATGTGGTAAACCACTGCAGCCAATAATGCACTGTTCATACTGAATTATTTTTGGAAGTAAATGTGTTGATTCCTTATGTCTTGGTTGCATACAGCGATTTGGTTTTTCAACTTCAGATGTATATTAATGCAGCAACCGAAGCCATTGTTATGGTTGTAAGAGTAGTGTCATGCACATTATTAGTGTGTGAGAACTGCAAACCGGAGCTGAGTGGCTTTAATACCCTAAGACTGTAGAGTAAGGTGGAGAAAGTGGTCCAAACCCTTTTTTATGCAGAAGTAGTAGACATTAGTGTCCACCATCTTTGCCAAGTATCCTAGCTTCAACAGCTTCCTTTTCCCTCCCAGGAGCCAGGCTGACAGATGTAGTTTGTTTGGATTTGGATGCAGCATAGGACCCTGACCCAGAATGTCCTGTTGAAGGAGCGTAAAATGGTCCCAGACTTCAGATCCAAGAACCAAGGTCATCAATGCCACAATGGTGCCACCATGAGGACGTTTCTTCTTGTTGCCTAAATCTTTCTTAGAACCACTGGAATTAACAGTAGAGGAAAGAAAAAATAGGCTAACTGGAATCTCCACATTTGAGACAAGGCATCCACTGTGTCCCCCTGGGGGCATCCGAAGTGGCTGGAAAAACCTGGGAAGCTGAGCACTTTGCATGTAGGCAAAGAGGTCTGTGTGCTGGATCCCAAAATGGTAACACAGAAGATGAAAACGCATCTGGGTGCAGATGGGTGCATGACTTGGCAACTGAGTTTGCCTGTTTGAACACTTAGTTCCCCTGCTAGATGAGTGGCTGAGACAGACTATTTTCCTCTGCCTAGTGAAGTACCCTTAGGGCTTCCACGATCTTATTTTTACTTTTGTGCCTTTTTGATTATGTATGTGACTGTCACTTCTGAGTGTTCCTTTACCACCAGAGACTTGGCCAAATCATGAAACTGGTCAAGGGCAAGAAAAAAAGCCCCATCTCAAGAATGTTGATTTGTAAGTCCTTGTCCTCTGGTCCCCATACACTGTGAACTGGAATCTGGTTCAGAACTGCACCCCAACAAAAGACTGGCATCTGTTGTCAGTGTCTGCTCGGGGGGTCGGGCATCCCTTTTAAGATATAGTGTGGCTTCTCCCATCAAGACAGTTAGTGATGGGACCAGCAGGGGAATCCTAATCAGAACATGATACTGTTCCAAAGCAGATGACCAATTCACAAGAAGATGGACTTACAAGGGCCTGTTATGTAGGAAGACCCAAGAGGCAAATTCTGTTGATGCTGTCATCATTCCTCTTGTCTGAATGCACCAGTGAGCTGACTGTATTGTCTGAGACATGATATACCAAATTTCCTGTAGGAAGTTCCCTATCCTCAATGGGCAGAGGGGAAACTCCCTGTATATCCATCTGAAAGCACATGTCTTGGTGTTCCAGACTCCAGGAAGGCTGGAGAGATCTCTTCTTTGCTTACTATCCAGCTGTGTTGTTCCCCAACTTGTAGTTTCCCTAGAACTGAAGATCTGACTGCTTACTCTGACAATACCCTGGTCAGGAGATTGTTCAGGTTGGGGTATACATAGTGATCCTCTGATGGCAAGGTAGCTACAACCAAGAACCTTCATAAAGATCCTTGTTGGTGAGGCCTGACTGAAGGAGAGACCCTAGTACTGAAAATGTTGGTTAAAGATAGCAAAGCTCAGGAACCTCGGATGTGTTTAGTGGTTCAGAATGCGAAGGTAAGCATCCAGCAAGTCAGTGAATACCATTGGCGAATAGCCCTGATGAATGCATGGACTCCATCTTGAATGTGATTTGTCTCACCAATTTGTTCTTAACCAAAAGTCCCAAATCAGGTGAAACCACCTACCCACTTGACTTGTTTGGAACTGTAAAGTAGATGAAGTAAAACCCCTGCCTGCTCTCCTGAGGGGTACTGTCCTGATTGCTCTAGTTTGGGATAAGCGGGTGAGAGTCTTGAGCCACTGCCTCCCTTTTCCTGGGATTGATTGAAACGAAGGACTGGAAGAACTGGTTTTCAGAAGGCAACTTGGTAAATGCTATTGGATAGCCTTGTCATATGATCTACAGAACCTAGGAGTCTGGCATTGTTTGGGCCTGTCTTATATAAAACTTTCGCAGGCAGCTCCCTATGGTCTGGGAGACAGGATATGTTGGCTGATTCTTGGGTTGAGAATCCACCTCTTTGGTTAACACTGCCGAACTGTCTGCATGAAAAGGAACTTGTTTTGAGAGTTCTTAAAACTGTAGTATTAACCTCTCGAGCATTGATTTTTTTAGTATCCTGGATAGTATTAAAAGATCTTCCAGGAATATATCTCCACCACTTATTCACACTAATGGGTCTGCCCCAGAGGCACAAGGACTCCGAGGGAACCAGAACTTTTCAGGAGGGCTGGTGCTGAGGCAATCTAGGTGCATGCATGGTGCCATGAGTGTGTTTCATGGAACCAGGCTTGCCTCCTCAGCAGCCCCTAACCGCCTCAGTTCCTTTTTTCCCCCCATTGTTTTTCTTTTTTTAAACTTTTTATTTGTTTTTAAAGAACTCAGACATATAGTTCAGAATTCCAAGCAATCAGATGTTATACTTAAATAAATCCCCATGAGGGCGCCACTCCTCTTAATATACACATATATACTTTCTGTTGCTTTTTGATGCATCTTTGAGGGGTAATACCTTAAACATTTGTAATCTTGGAGTGGCTATTATAGGCTGTTGATTGGCCCAAGAGCTGCATGGAATAATAACCCTTTATAGTCCGTATATAATGTTCACCAAAAGGCCTTACCTCTTTTTTCGGCCTTTGGGAATCAGAACTTCACGTCTGTATGACAGCTGCTTTCAATTCGTTTCAGTTTTTAGTTGTTTAAAGCTCGACTTCGTTATTTTTATATCAGTGTAGTGATTTTTATGAATAAACGTTCTGTCAGTTTTCTTTCAGCCCTGCCGAGCCTCATCAGTATGTCTTTACAGGATTACGGTAGGGAGCCTTCCTGGTTCCATTTTTTGGCTCTGTGCCATGTTTGATCTGGTGCTATGTTGACCTGTTGCGATGCTTGGCCCAGCACCGTGGTTAGCAGACTGCTCTGGTAGCAGGGGCCCATGTCCAGTCTATTTTCCTGCAAGGGAAGGGTTCTGACCATGGGCGGTCCTGTGCTCGGGGGAAGGGCAGCCCTCTGTAGCACAAAGGAATATGCTGGTTCCTGATTCCGGCTGGGTTCTTGGCGATACTCGACCTCGAGTTCTTTCTCTTGCCTTCGGGAGAGAAGGAAACAGCGCCACTTGAGGTTGCCCTGCAGGAAGTCTTCCACAAGACCCTCTGTTCCCGTGCCCATGGCCCTTTGGTGCCATTCGCATCACCAGAGGCCTTGGTGCCAGGATATTGAGACCTTGGGCCTGGAGTCTCCTCTCTGTCCCGGGGGGGGGGGGGATGTTGCCCAGTGGGAAGTATTTCCGGGGCAGCTCTTCTGAGCAGTGGGTGTAGTGTCAGGCTGGGATGTCTGTGCTTGTGGGTCCGGTCCCTGGCCCTTATAGATTGGTGGCACTGAACCCATGAGCGAGGCCCCTCCCCTCCAAAGCCTGGTAGAGCATTTGGTTCTAGCAATGGCCGTCTGCTCTTGCCGGTGGCTGGACTGCCATCTCCTGCCAGTCACTTTGGTGCTGGCTCTGGTTCTGGCGTTGGTGCCGGATTGAGTCTTTCGAGGCCTGACCTGTCGCCACTTCTAGCGCTGCTTCCGGTGCTGGGTCAACCCCTCTTCGGCGTCATGTGGGCTCATGTCGTTGACAGGTTCTCCTGGTGTCGTTCTCTGCCCTCCCTGGGCCTTGTAGCCTGGCAGGGTGCTGGTTCCATTGCTTCAGGCACGGGGTTCCTCCTTGTTGGTGCTGGGTTGGCTCCGGGGGTTTCCGGCGCCTGGAACCTCTAGGTGCCAGTTCACTCCCACCTGGCACTGCCCCCTCCGACTCTACTGGTTCTGGTGTCATTCAGTTCCAGGTCATTGCCGGGGATCTCGTGGTACTGCATCTAGTCCTCCTGATGCTGCCTGTTAGGATGCTGGCCCCTGATGCCGTGTTTCATATTCTGTCTGCGCCATGTGTCAAGTGCCTGATGCTGTGTCTGGTGTCATGTCTGACACTGTGTCCGTTGTGTCTGGCGTCGTGTCCAGAGCTGTTTCTGGCATCATGTCTAGTGTCTTGCCTAGTGCTGGATCTGGGCTGGGCATGGTGCCGGGCCTGTGCTGTCCCTGGTACTGCCTCCAGCATGCTGTCTGGCACCTGATCCGACGCCAGAGATTCCTAGTTAGGGGAATCTCTCTATTCTTCAAGGTAAGTCTTAGCCCCACCTCATTTGTTCTGAGGATGGTGATGTGACTTCTTAGCCTGGATTCTTCAGACCCAAGTACTTCTTCTGTGCCTCAGGGCATGCTGTTTTTGCTAGCTTCGAGGGTGTTTTTCCTTTTGTGTCTATCCCTTTGCAGCCTGTGCAGCTCCTGGCACAGGTTTTGGAAAAAAAAAAAGCACTTTCTGCTGACTGCCCTATACAGGATTTTATCCAAGCAGTCACCAGTTTTTAGTTCTCTGGTATTGGTAAGCTCCCTGGATATGCAAGCTTCTAGGTCCTGCACCCTGCTCTCTCTTGCTCTCAGGGCACCCAAGGTATTACGACTCCTAGTTCCCCTTTCTTGGACAATTGGCTGATAGCCTCTTCATCTAGCCATCCCTTCTTAGAGTTCTGTTGAGTCTGTAAAGTCTCAGCTCTGACACTCACAGTTACAGCTATTCCTAGGAGCTCTCCTGGATGCAGTCAGGGCCTGCTTTCCCTTTAGGGCAATATACAGATAATCCTGCAGATAACATGCTACATTGTGGACAGCAAACCTCTTTAAGCCTGCTCCATGCAACCCATGCTGGGCATAATAGAGGAGACAATATGGCGCAGTGGTTTAAGGCTCTGAGCTGCAAACCTGGAGACCTGGGCTTGAATCCCACAGCCCCCACTTGAATAATGTGACCCTGAGCAAGTCACTTAACTTCCTTGAGCTCCCAGGTTGCACCTGGAAACAAGCTTCGGTTTAGTGTGCCTCTCTTGGTTAAACAATTTCCCCCCTTTCCCTTATAGGAGATGATCAAGCCCCTGGTTTGATCACTTGCTTGCCAATCAGTGGAAATCAATCTCCTCCACAGTTTCCCTTCTCCCATCCGGATCCCTGGGCAACTGTCTGTTTGGAGGCTTCCTTGTTGAGTAGTCACTGTGAGTGTTTCAACTGCAGGGCATCTGGAACTGTTGGAGTTTCATCTACGTTTCATTGGGTTGCACATGTGAACTGTTTTGGTATGGCCTGTCAGCCCTAGTGGTTCTCAGCAGCTACAAAACGGTCCTTTTCCAGGCAGCTGACAGTCTGCCTTGTTGTGCTTGAACAAACAGCAATGAGCACACTCTTACCTTGTTTGCTGAGATGTTTTGAGGGGGGTGGAGAGAGGGCCTGGAACAGTGGATCCTACTCCAGGCCAATTATCTGCCAGAAGTCTAGTATTCACTGGCAGGTGAGCTAGACTGGACAGGGGTCCATCTTTTTGTCTGAATGTGTCAGATCACTGTTCAGTGAGTGGTGCACCCCAGATCTCGAGAGACTTCCTAAAACTGCCTCGAGTCTTCCCCAGAAGGCTAAAACATGGTATTTTTCTGTTAGGATGCATTTAGACTGCTATGATAAAATCTCACCTGCATGCATTCCCTCCATACCCCCTTGTACTGGGAATATTGCTCAGACTGGACATGCAAGGGGGAAAAACCACTCTGATTGCACTCTGTTGGCCTCGAGCACCCTGTTGGCCTTGGCAGTTTGTCGGCCAACTGAGGATCTTTCCTCTCAGGCTGGACAAGTCTCAGGGTCTTTTACTTCATCCCAACCTGCTCATCCTTCACCTTCAGACCTGGCTCCTAGAGAGAGATGGAGGTGATTGGTAACGAGGTATTTCAGAGGTTTCCTGCAATACATTTTCCTGCCTGTAACCTTCCACTAGGAAGACTTGCACAACCAAATGGAAAGGTTTTCCATTCGGTGCTCCAAAACTCGCATGGACACCTTGCGGTGTCCAGCTTACTACGTTCTGGAGTTTTTGCTTATAGGGACAAGGTAGTGCTCTACACTTGATATGTTCCTTCCTGAGTGGTATCGGGGTTTTCTCCCTGAATTTGCCATTGTGCAGCCTACCTAATTCAGCTGTTCTCTGAACGTTTAGGGGATCCTCACTTCTCACCTGGACAGAGCTAGGATTTCAAGCAATCCAAACAGCTTTTGGTCTCCTTTGTTTCCAGTTGAAGAGTCAGCCTTCTCCAGTCAAGCACATTTCTACCTGGTTGGCGCGCCGTCTGCACCTCTGCTATGCCAAGGTATAGGTCATGCTGAAAGGTCAGGTACGCACCAACTCCACCACTGCATTTGCCACGTACCTAGCAGGGGTTCACTTTGTGTCAGTCGGCGATGCATTGCAAAGCTATTACTGGGATGACATTGCATATTTTTGTCACGCAGTATGCCCTGCATGTCGCTTTCAGGCAGTATGCCGCCTTGACAGGACTATCCTTGAATGGACTTAAATCCTGAGTGAGTGTTTCACTCCTACCACCCTACCCCAGGGGTTCTTTCTCAGCTTGGTACTCTGATCTGTTAGTGTAAAGAAATGGTGACTATACATTCCTGGAAGACATGAGAATTATGTACTTAATGTAATTCTTGATCTTCTAGGAATATCTTCCTTTATTCACACATCCACCCACCATCCTCCGAGCTCACTTCATTGTGTTTTTGCTCTCTCCCTTGTTCAGGACTTGAGCTGTAAAGACACAGTCTACTCATACAATGACCATGCTTGCACAGGTCACCAGGGCTCATCATGCTCTTTGAGGAAGTGCAAGACTACTAGCTAGCTTATTCTGCTCCTCCTCCATTTTAAAAAAAAAAAAAAAAAGGAACTAAGGCATTTAGGGGCTGGTGCTTAGTTAAGCCTGGCACTGCAAGCTAGTCTTGCGACGCCATGCATGCATATCTTCTGATTTGGGTCTGAAAATGAAGTTGTTAGAAACAAGGGACGCTGAACAAATGTGACTTAGGAATCTTGTCAGCTGACCAGTGGCACAACCCAACTGCCCTCCTCGCTTTCACTGTTGTCGCAGAAGAACTAACAGAAATCTACAACACATTTATAGCTGAATCTCCCAAGAAGGTAGAAGCCACATTAACTGGAGAATCAAATTTGAAAGCTGTGACCTTCCTTTACTCAGGAAGGCCATTCAGAAGCATGGTTAACCTATCTGGGAAGGCCTTTTAACAGCATGGTTAACCCAGTTACAGAATGTCCCTACCAGCAAGGCTGAGGCAGGCATCACGCCACCCTAATAGCTGACCCTGCAGCATAGTGAGCCCCCCTACAAGTGGCATCTGTTCTCGTGTCATTGCTATCTTATATACAGCTGTGCTCCCTCAATAGGAGTAGTTGTGGGCTTCACCATTTCAGAGATTGCCGCTTCTTGGATTGGCAGATTCTTCCACTTTTTCAGCCACACATAGGGCTAGAAATTCATTTTAAAAAGTGGTGTTCCACACGAAATACCATTTCCCAAGATTTGGTATTCAAACAACGTGAAGTCTTGCTATATTATGACAATTGCAGTGTGATCCAATCTTGGAACTGCCCTGGAGGTGAAATAGTTAACTTTCCATGCAAGCATGGAACTCTGAGCGCGAGCTCGGTTAGAAAGCTCTGTCTGCTGATCTTAGAAACATAGATATAGAAACATAGAATTTGACGGCAGATAAGGACCGCTTGGCCCACCCAGTCTGCCCATTTCCCTACCTACTGGATAAGCTGCAGATCCTAGTTAACCAGCAGCCTACTTCTTCCTACCCCCACCCCCCAGAACTGCCTTATGACTATCCCATGCATGCTTGAATTCCACCACTGATTTTGACTCCACAACCTTCCTCCGGAAGGCTGCTCCATGCATCCACAACCTCTCTGTGAAAAAATACCTTAAATTACCTCTGAGCCGCCTCTATCTTCAAATTGTGCCTCTTGTTCTTGCACATCTTTTTTTTTTTTTTTGAAAGATGCTACCCTCTTGGACTTTGTTGATTCCTTGAGGTACTTGAAAGTTTCTATCATGTCTCCCTCTCCTCCTTTCCTCGAGGCTATACATAAGCTCCTAAGTCTCTTCATATGTCTTCCGTGCAGACCCTGCACCATTTTAGTTGCTCTCTCTGGACAGCTTCCATCCTGTCTATGTCTTTATGGAGATTGGGTCTCCAGAACTACACACAGTACTCCAGATGGGGTCTCACCAGCTGTCTGTACAGAGGATAATAACTTCCTGTTTTCTACTGGTGATGCCTCTCCTATGCATCCCAGTATCCCCCCAGCCCTCCTTGCTGCCCTCTCACATTGCTTGCCCATCTTTAGGTCATCTGATATGACTACCCCCAGGTCCCTTTCCATTTTTGTTGTTGTTGGCTCGCGCTCAAGGTTCCATGCCTGGCATGGAAAGTCAACTCCCTCACCTCCGGAGCAGCTCCAATCTGGGGCCACACCGCACATGTCATAACACAGCAAGACTTCATGTTGTTTGAACAATGGTTGCTGACACCAGGCCTAATAGTCTCAGTAATGTCCTGGCTGTGACATACCTGTTGTATACCGCCTGGGCCTGTGCAGATGTTCGGCCCCGTCCTGGGGCAGAAAGGCTAAGGTTTGGGCTGTATCCGGAATTGACTGAGTAGCAAGTCATCCAGGTAGGGGAAACATGTACAGTCCTCTCTGGAGGGCTATTGTCACTACTGCTAAGCATTTGGTAAAGACCAATGGTACAGATGTTAAGCTAAAGGGCAACACCCTGAACTGACAGTGATCCCCCTGGAAAAGGAACCTGAGATATTTCCTGTGAGGTGGGCAGCTCTTAATATGTAGTAAGCATCCAGTATGTCTACACTCTTGCTTACACTTAACATATTGATCACGTTGCCAAAACCGTGAATATTTTATAAACAAAATTATATAAAAAATATTCCTTTGTGATACATTTGTAACAAGCCATCATAAAGACTAAAAGAACCACACGTTTACAGAAAGATGTTTGCTTCTTATGGTTATTGTCAGCCGTATTTCAAACATAAACTGTCAGATTCTTTACTCCGCCTCACTGAACAGTCGCTCCGGAGATTTCTCCTTCTGCTCGGTTCATTTTGTCGGTTAAAAAGTATTATTTTATCGGTTTTCGACCGAAATTATACCGCAACCGGTCGGTTCAAGCTCTGTCTGTGGTAATGTAAGTAATAGATAGGTTTTACATTCGTTTTTCTGTGTGGAACTTATAAACATTTATCGGTTCGTTGAACCGATCAGATTGTGCTTTAAAATTGCTAGTCCTTTTAGAGTGCGGTTCCGGTTCTTATATCGGGTTCTAAAAATGGATTTCATTACGTTTTTTTCCACGACCCGTGACACGGTTGGGAACCGATAAGAGTCTTGCTTGGCGGATTGCCATAAACGGGCAAGTTTGGTTAGGCTGGCATTATGTCTGAGAAACCCAAAAGAAAAACCGGGCCCGCTGGGTTTCAACACTGTAGTGTCTGTGGGGAAGCCTTTGCTAAGGCTGACCTTCACACCACCTGTGTCTGTTGTCTGGGGTTTGACCACCTTAATGCAGATTTGTAAGAATTTCCCTGCTGCTACCATAGAAAAGAGAGTTGGTAGGCTCAGGGAATGGGAGGCCAAAAAGTCCGCTGACCCGGATGGCCGGCCGGTTCGGTTCCAACCGAACCAGAGGGAGTGCCCTCTGACCAGGGCGATACTTCCTCGGCCAAACGAAGAGCTGGCTCTGAGGAGCCGGTTCCTGCAAAAAGGACTAGAAAGTCAGCTGGTGTGGAGCCAAAAGTTCTCTCTCCAACCGCTGAAGAAATAGCTAAAGCAATCCAAATTGACCAGTCTCTTTCCCTGGTTCCGACTGAACTGGCACCATCAGGGAGGCGCTCGGTTTGGCCGGTTCCACCGGTTCAAGATTATGATTTTGAGGAATTTTATGAACCGTGGAAGGGGGAAGAGGAGTATGAGGAGAGTGAATATGGTTTTGGAGATCTGGATGTGCCCATTGAACCTGACACCTCTCCAGACAGACCTTTAGGGGTTTTTCCTCCAAGGCTCTCTGAGCCCCCTTCTCATTTTATGTTTTATAAAAAGGTTGCTGAAACTCTCCAGCTCCCTGTTGAGGAAGCTGTTGATGACCAAGAGGAGCCTGATTATGTAGAAATGATGGATATTCCAGAGTCTAAGAGACTGTCTATTCCTCTGCATAAATCTTTTCGGAAGCAGACAGTAAAAGTTTTAAAAACTCCTCACACTATACCTCCTGTAGATAAAAGGATGGACAAGAGGTATACTTTATCAGGCTCTGATACGGAGTTCCTGACACAGCAATGCAGCCATGTGGGAGTAGTGCAGGCTGCAGCCTGTGACAAGGCAAATATTCCCCTAGCTTCACACCCTCCTGAGAAGGACTCCAGGAAGATTGATGCTATGGCAAAGAGACAGTACATGGCAGCATCCTTGGGACTCACAGGCAAATTATATGGCTTATGCTGCTAGATACCAGAAATCCAGATGGGATACTGTGCTGGCTCTAGCAAAACAAGTCTCTGAGCAGCTGGCCAGGGAGCTGGAACAGGTGGCTAGAGATGGTATTGAGGCATCTAAGGTGCAATTTCATGCTGCAGTAGACTCTAATGATGTGTCATCAAGAGTCATGGCTACATCTGTGGCACTTCGCAGAATGGCTTGGCTCATGTACTACCCTGTCACAGGATACCCAGTCTAAGGCCATGGATTTTTCTGTTATGGGCAATTCTCTGTTTGGGGAGCAAACAGAGAATTACATGAAGAAAATGGATGAATACAGGACCACCTATAGGAGTGCACAGGCCAAGGAAAGGCAGGCCACTCCTCAGAAGCAGCTTCCCAGGGGCAGGGGCAGGCCTTTTCATAGGCCTTTTTCCCAAGCCTCCTCTTCCGCTTATGCCCAGAGGGGGTTCTTTAGAGGGAGAGGCAGACGGGGTTCAAACAGGCCTGCTTCCACCCCTCAACCCAAAGCCCCTGCCAAGCAGGCACCCTGATGGGGTAGCCAGGGCTGATTCTCCTCTACCTAGGGGCAGACTGGCTTACTTTGTCCAGGACTGGAAGTCTCTAACGTCAGACAAGTGGGTCCTGGAAGTAGTAAGCCAGGGACTGGTTCTCAGCTTCAAAAAATTTCCAAAGATGAGAACCAGATCTTTTCCACCTGCATCTCCATCAGAGGCACTTGCCCTAGAGGCAGAGGTCTCTACCCTCCTCGCTCTCAGAGCCGTGGAAAGGGTTCCACCCCTACACCAGGGCAAAGGTTTGTACTCCAGGTACTTCCTTACCCCAAAAAAGACAGGAGAATGGCGGCCCATCCTGGATCTCAGATACTTAAACAAGCACCTTTGAAAAAAACAAAATTCAAAATGGTGACTCTGGGAATTATTTTACCCTCTCTAAGGCCAGGGGACTGGCTAGCGTCCCTGGACCTCAAGGATGCCTACTTCCATATTCTCATCAGACGCTCCCATCGAAAGTACCTCAGGTTCGAGCTGCCCTCAGCCTCTGCTCCAAGGGTATTCACCAAATGCCTGGCAGTAGCAGTTGCCTGCCTAAGAAGGCAAAAAATTGCCATCTTTCCTTACCTGGACGATTGGCTCATAGTAGGCCAGTCCCCAGACCAGGTCTGCTTACACCGTCAGGTAACTCAGCAACTGCTTACCTCCCTAGGTTTCCTTCTGAATCTCTGTCTGCCCTAGAGCCTGTCCAGCTCCTAACCTTCATAGGCGAGAACTGAACACACAGGAAGCCAGGGCCTTCCTCCTCTGGACAGGGCAAAGACCCTAGTCTCCTGGCTCCTCATTCACCCTGCAGGTCTCTCGACCAGCAAGGCATTTTCTGCAGCTCCTTAGACACATGGCTGCTTCCACAGCAGTAGTGCAAGGAGCAAGATTTCAGATGAGGGACATTCAGTTCCATTTGAGAGCTTTTTGGTCTCAAAGAAAGGATCCTCTTACCAAGTTGATCCCAGTAACTTGAACCCTGATCCAAGCCCTACAGTGGTGGCAGGATCAGGGCAACCTGAGACAAGGAGTTCCTTTTGTCACTCAGTCTCACTCCTTAATCCTTACTACGGATGCATCCCTCTTGGGGTGGGGGGCTCACATGGGCGAGCTCACTACCCAGGGACTGTGGTCCCCCAGGAATCTCTGCTCCACATCAACCTGTTGGAGCTCAGAGCAGTTTTTCTAGCACTTCAAGCTTTCTCCAAATCTGTTCAGAACAAAATTGTACAGGTCAGAACAGACAACACCACTACAATGTGGTACATCATCACAAGGGGGCACTCGTGCCCACGGCCTTGTGCACCGGCCATGAAGTTGTGGTCTCTGGCTTACTCCCTGAACACCTCCCTTACGGCAGTTCACTCCCAGGCAAGGACAGTGTCCTGGCAGATGCTCTCAGCAGAATTTCTCAGGCCATCACGAGTGGTCCCTGGATCCCTGGTTCTGGGAGTGGTATTTGCCAGATGGGCACCCACAGATAGATCTTTTGCAGCCCCAGACAATCACCAACTTCCTCTTTTGCTGCAGGCCCCAGTCTTGGGCTCAGTCCTCTGGAAGCCTTAGCCTCAGTTGGGAAGGAGTTTCTCTATGCCTTCCCTCTCCTGTTCAAGGTGCTAGTAAAATCAGATCCCAATCCTGCAGCGGTCATTCTGATTGCCCCAGATTGGGCCAGACAACCCTGGTATCCACTCCTACTGTCCTTAGCAGTCCATCCTCCCTGTGCCTTCCCAGGAATCACAATCTGTTAACCTGTGCCCAGGGAAGGGTTTTGTACCAATCTCAAATCTCTCAATCTCAAGGCCTGGTTCTTGAAGAGTTAGAGTTTGCTGACCTACACCTCTCACAAGGCGTAATGGATATATTGAAGGCTTCTAGGAAGCCTTCCACCAGGGCTACTTACAACTCCAAATGGAAATGGTTTTCCATATGGTGCTCAGAAAAGCACATTTCCCCAGACTCTGCTGATTTAGCCACAGTCTTGGATTATTTGGTCCATCTGAACACTTTGGGGCTGAGACCAGCTACCCTGAAGGTGCATTTGGCAGCTGTCTGCTTTTATTTCAGCAGGTAAATCCTCTCCTCTTTCAGCTCACCCTGTATTTTCCAAGTTTTTTAAGGGATTGCTTCACACCAACCCTCCATTCAGGGATCCTGCCCCTGCCTGGGATCTTAATGTTTGCATTGCTCAGCTTATGCAACCCCCCTTTGAGCCTTTGTTTTCAGCTGAGCTTAAGTACTTGACTTGGAAAACTATGTTTCAAACACCATGAAGTCTTGCTATATTATAACAATAGCAGTCAGCCACTGCAGCTGAACTGCCCCGGAGAGGAAGGAGTTAACTCCAGAAGATCTGGAGTTCTACAGCGCGAGGGCGCTGTGCTCAAAGCTCTATCTGGCAGTTTCAAATGAAACTGTCAGATTCTTTACTCCGTTCATTGAACAGTCGCCTCCGGAGATCAGCTCCTTCAGCTCGGTTCATTCTCGGTTTAAAGAGTAGTTTTGGTTCATTTGAACCGCAAAGTCATTATTTTACCGCATTTGGTTCTAAAGCTCTATCTGGTAACCGTAAGTACAAAATTCAAGTCTGTGTGGAAAATTAATTATCGGTTCGGTTTTGAACTGATCGCTTGGTTTTTTCTGTCTTTAAAACTGTACTGTGGGTTTTAGAGTGCGGTTCCGGTTCTTATCGGTTCTAAAAACGAAATTATTACGGTTTTTCAAATACCCTTGACACGTGTTAGGAACCGATATGGTGTCTTGCCTGGCACTGCCATCAAAAGGGCAAGTTTTGGTTAGGCTGGCATTATGTCTGAGAAACCCAAAAGAAAAACCGGTCCACTGGTTTCAACACTGTGATGTTCTGTGGGGACGCCTTTGAAGGCTGACCCACACACCACTTGTGTCTATTGTCTGGGGCTGACCACCTCCTGTCAGACTGCCAGGTGTGTAAAATTTCCTGCAGCCACCCTGGAGAAGAGATTGGGCCGCCTAGGGAACGAGAGGCCAAGAAGTCCGCTGACCGATGGCCAGCCCGTTCAGTACCCACTGGACCAGAGGGAGTGCCTCTGACCAGGGCGAGACTTCCGGCAAAGGAAGACTGGTTCAGAGGAACCAGTCCCAAGTAAAAGACAAAGAAATCAGGAGGTTTGAGTCCAGAATTGTGTCTCCAACTGCTGCAGAGATAGCTAAAGCCATTCAGATTGTCCAGTCACTGTCTCAGGGATCTGTAGAACCACCAACAGTTGGTAAAAGGTTGGTCTGCTCAGTCCCAGTGGTTCAGGATTTTGAAGTCGAGGATTTTTATGAACCACAGGCGGGGAGGAGGAATTTGATCAATATATGTGTGGCTGGGAGGGTCTGACGTGCCCATCGAACCGGCATTTCTCCAGACAGACCTTTAGAATCTCCCCTATTCTGTCTGAGTCCCTCTTTATTTTTACAAAAGGTTGCAGAAACCTCCAGCTTCCTTTAGAGGAGGCTGTGGATGAGCAAGAGGAGCCTGATTATGTGGAAATGATGGATATTCCAGAGTCTAGGAGGTTGTCTATTCCTTTGCATAAGTCATTTAGGAAGCAAACAACAAAGATTTTAAAAATCTTCATTCTGTCCCTCCTGTAGATAAAAATGGACAGAAGGTATACTTTGTCAGGCTCGGATACAGACTTCCTTATTGAGCAGTGTAGTTATGTAGGTGTGGTACAAGCTGCAGCCTGTGACAAGGCTAATATTCCTCTGGCCTCACATCCTCCTGATAAGGATTCTAGGAAGATTGATGCCATGGCGAAGAAACAGTATATGGCAGCTTTTTGGGACTCAGGAGGCAAATTATATGGCTTATGTGGCTAGATATCAGAAATCTAGGTGGGACACAGTAGTTGCAGTTAGCCAAGCAGGCCCATGGCCAGCTGGCTAGTGAGTTGAACAGGTGGCTGCTGATGGCATTGAAGCCTCTAAAGTTCAATTTCATACTGCTGTTGATGTTAATGATGTTTCCTCTAGGGTCATGGCCACTTCTGTAGCTTCCCGTAGGTTGGCATGGCTCAGATGCACTAATCTGTCCCAAGATACTCAGTCAAAGGCTATGGATTTTCCTGTAGTGGGAAATTCTCTGTTTGGGGAGCAAACAGAAAATTATATGAAAAAGATGGATGAATACAGAACTACCTACAAAAGTGCCCAGGCTAAGGAGAAGCATGCCATGCCACAAAGGCATGCTCCCAGAGGTAGGGGCAGACCCTTTTCCAGGCCTTTTTACCAATTTCAAGCCTCCTCTGCTGTCTCGCAGAGGGGTTTCTTCAGAGGCAGGTAGACGTGGCGCTAGTAGACCGCCTCCTCCCTCAGCCTAAGGTTGTTGCTAAGCAGGCACCCTGATGGGGTGCCCAGGGCCGATTCTCCTGTACCAGTGGGGGCAGGTTGGCCTATTTCAGCCAGAGCTGGCTGTCCCTAACTTCGGACAGATGGGTTCTGGGGGTATAGGCCAGGGTCTGGTTCTCAGCTCAAATATTTTCCAAAGATGAGAGCCAGGCATTTCCCACCTGCAAGTCCTTCAGAAGCCCTTGCTTTGGAAGCAGAGGTTCTTCTCTTCTGGTCTGCAAAGCAGTGGAAGGGTTCCTCCTTGCCATCAGGGCAAGGGCTTTATTCAAGATACTTTCTTACCCCAAAAGACAGGAGAATGCGTGCCCATTCTGGATTTAAGATACTTGAACAAGCATCTGTTGAAACCAAAGTTCAAAATGTTAACCCTGGCAATGATATTGTTTTCCTAAGGCCAGGGGACTGGCTAGCTTCCCTGGACCTCAAGGATGCCTATTTTCATGTTCTGATCAGGCCTTCCCACCGAAAGTACCTCAGGTTCGAACTGCCCTCAGGCCACTACCAGTTCAGGGCAATGCCCTTCGGCCTTACCTCTGCACCAAGGGTATTCACAAAATGTCTCGCTGTAGTAGTGGCTCAATTAAGAAGGCAAGGGGTTGCTGTGTTTCCCTACCTGGACGACTGGCTCATTGTGGGTCAGTCTCCAGGTCAGGTGAAATCCCACTTACAAGTCACCCAGCAGCTTCTCACTTCTCTGGGATTTCTGCTAAACTTACCAAAGTCAGTTCTGGAACCAGTTCAGGCCCTAACTTTCATAGGCGCAGAATTGAACACAAGGTTAGCCAGGGCCTTTCTTCCCTCGGAAAGGGTGGACAGACTCATCGCCTGGCATCCTCCTTTACCCTGCGGTCTCGACCAGCAAGGCATTTCTGCAACTCCTCGGACACATGGCTGCTTCCACAGCTGTTGTGCAGGGAGCAAGATTCCAGATGAGGGACATTCAGTTCCATTTGAGGGCCTATTGGTCTCAGAGGAAGGACCCCTACCAAATTGGTCCCAGTTACTCAATCCCTGATCCTGGCCCTACACTGGTGGCAGGATCAAAGCAATCTGAAACAAGGGGTCTTCATTCCCATTTCTCCCTCCTCACCTCACCACGGATGCCTCCCTGTTAGGGTGGGGGCTCACCTGGGCGACCTTACCACTCAGGGAGTGTGGTCTCCTCAGGAATCTCTGCTCCACATCAATCTTCTGGAACTCGAGCTGTCTTTTAGCTCTTCGATCTTTTCAGATTCTGTCCAGAACAAAGTGGTTCAAGTCAGGACAGACAATACCACCACAATGTGGTACATCACAGCAAGGGGCACTGCGTCTTCAGCCTTGTGCACCAAGCAATGAAGTTGTGGTCTCTGGCTTATTCCTGAACACCTCCCTGATAGCGGTTCATCTCCCAGGAAGGACAATGTGGCGTGACGCCCTCAGCAGAATTTCTCAGGGCCATCACGAATGGGCTCTGAATCCACAAGTACTGGGGTCCGTTTGCCAGTTGGGGCACTCCTCAGATAGATCTTTCATGCCCCAGACAACCACCAACTTCCTCTTTTTGCTGCAGGCCTCCAGTACTGGGCTCAGTCCTCTGGATGCCTTTCTGTTGGATTGGAAAGGGAAGTTCCTGCATGCTTCCCCCTTTCCTCTCCTTTTCAGGGTACTAGTGAAAATCAGATCTCAACCTTGCAGAGTGATTCTGATTGCCCCAGATTGGGCCAGACAGCCCTGGTACCTCTGCTCCTGTCCCTGGCAGTCCACCTGCCCTGAGCCTGCCCAGAGTTCACGACTTACTGGCCTGTGCACAGGGAGAGTGTGGTATCCGGACCTCAAGTCCCTCCACCTCAAGGCTTGGCTCTTGAGGAGCTAGAATTTGTTGATTTACACCTTTCTCAAGGTGTTATGGATATTTTAAAGGCTTCAAGGAAGCCTTCCACTAGGGCCACTTATAATTCTAAGTGGAAGAGGTTTTCCATCTGGTGCTCTGAGAGGCAGATTACCCCAGAATCTGCTGATCTTCCCATTCTTTGGACTATTTGGTCCATCTGAATTCCTTAGGCCTTAGACCAGCTACCCTGAAGGTTCATCTGGCAGCTGTCTCTGCTTTTGTGTCAGCAGGGAAGCCTGCCTCCTTTCTTCTCACCCTGTGTTCTCCAAGTTTTTAAAGGGTTACTCACACTAACCCTCCTTTCGGGAACCAGCTCCCGCCTGGGACCTGAATATTTGCATTGCTCAGTTAATGCAACCTCCTTTTGAGCCTCTGTCTTCAGCAGAACTCAAGTATTTAACTTGGAAACCGTTTTTCTAGTAGCTATCACCTCTGCTAGACGATAAGTGAGTTACAGGCCCTGTCAGTGGAAGATTTTATCTCTTTCCACAGAGATAAGGTAGTCCTTAGGACTAATAGAAAGTTTTGCCTAAGGTGGTTTCTGATTTCCACCTGAATCAATCTATCTCCTCCCAGTATTTTTCACTGAGCATTCTTCCTCAGGTGAGAGGAGACTGCACAGCTTGGATGTCAAAAGGCATTAAGTTACTATCTAGAGCGCACTAGAGGTCATAGGTTCGAATCCCTCCAACTGTTTCTACCTATGGCGAGGTTGGCAAAGGAAACCTGCCACTAAGAGAACAATTGCAAGGTGGATTGTCTCTGTATCCAATTTTGTTATCAGAAACTGGGTAGAGTACCCCCTCAGGATTGAGGCCCACTCCACCAGGGTAGCAGCTGCGTCTCTAGCGGCTGCTAGAGACATTCCTATTCTGGAGATTTGTCAGGCTGCTACCTGGAAGACAGTTCACACCTTTACCAAGCATTATTCCCTGGATATCCAGTCCAGGAGAGATGCTCGGTTTGCACAGCTGTGCTTCAGAGCCTATTTCCAAGTTAGGTTCTTGACCTCCTCCATGGAGGTACTGCTGTGTAATCTGCTATTGTTATAATATAGCAAGACTTCATGGTGTTTGAAGAAAAATTACTCACCTTAGTAATTGCTTTTCTTCTCATGGAGTCTTGCTGTATTATAACCACCCTCCCTCCTGCCCCTCTCAGAACTCCTACTTGGGTAGAGGTGGCAAATTGGTGCAAGCACTGTGTCATGCCATTTTAGTTTTCCCCTAACCCTGTTTTCCTTTGGGTTAGGGATCTAGATTGTTCTTTTAGGTTATTTTTTATTGCCCCCTTCTTGGACTTGAGTCTTGGGGGGAAGGGGGGTTCATATGTGCTTGTCAAGGGTGGTAAAAGCGAACCATAATACCATCAATCTTTGTTATTATGGTTCTGGGTGTTTCTTTGTTGTTTATATTGTTGTTATTACTACTAGTAGGTAGCCATAGGCTAGTGTAGTTTTTCCACACAGACTTTTTCCGTCCTTTGATGTTGGCTTCAGAAGATCTGACAGTTTCATTTGAAACTGCCAGATAGAGTTTTGACGCAGCTCTGCTGTAGAACTCCAGATCTTCTGGAGTTAACTCCTTCCTCTCGGGCAGTTCAGCTGCAGTGGCTGACTGCTATTGTTATAATATAGCAAGACTCCATGAGAAGAAAAGCAATTACTAAGGTGAGTAATTTTTCTTCTGAAGATCACCTCTGCCAGACGATAAGTGAATTATGCTGCTGTCAGTGGAGCCGGATTTTATCTCCTTTCACAGAGATAAGGTAGTCCTCTGGACTAATAGAAAGTTCCTGCCTAAGGTGGTTTCAGATTTCCACCTTAATCAATCTATATCTCTTCCAGTGTACTTCACTGACCATTCCTCCTCCTCTGGTGAGAGGAGGCTGCACAGCCTAGATGTGAAGAGAGCCCTTAGTTAATACATAGAGCGTACCAAGGGTCCCAGGTTTGACTCCCTCCAACTGTTCCTCACTTATGGTGAGGTTGGTAAAGGGAAACCTGCCACTAAAAGATCCATTGCCAGGTGGATTGTCTCTTGTATCCAATTCTGTTACGAAAAACTGGGTAAGGTTCCTCCCTCAGGCCTGAGGGCTCACTCTACCAGAGGTATAGCTGCTTCTCTGGCTGCTGCCAGAGACATCCCTATTCTAGAGATATGTCAAGCAGCTACTTGGAAAACAGTTCACACTTTTACCAAGCATTACTCCCTGGACATCCAGGCTCGGAGTGATGCTCGGTTTGACACAGCTGTCCTTCAGAGCCTATTCCCTAAGTAGGTTCTGTCCCTCCTCCATGGGGGTACTGCTGTGTAGTCTGCAATTGTCATAATATAGCAAGCCTTCATATTGTTTGAAGAAAAAAATTACTCACCTTTGTAATGTTGTTTCTTCTAATGGAGTCTTGCTATATTATGACCTCCCTCCCTGCCCCTCTCAGAACCTCTGTTTTGGAATGTGGGTGGGCATTGCAGCGTTGGCACTTTATGCCCACCTTGTTGTTTTTCACCCTTCTTTTGGGGTGAATTGGTGTTGTGTTTTTCATTTTTTTGGGTCTCCTGACTTGAGTCTTTGTTTGAGACCAAGAAGTGTGTGTTTATGTTAGTAGCCAGTTGGCTAGTGTAGGTTTACAGCTTCCACACAGAGCCTTAGTGAGTTTTAGCTTGTAAAGATCTGACAGCTTATGTTTGAAGATCAGCAGACAGAGCTTTCTAACCGAGCTCGCGCTCAGAGTTCCATGCTTGCATGGAAAGTTAACTATTTCACCTCCGGGGCAGTTCCAAGATTGGATCACACTGCAATTGTCATAATATAGCAAGACTCCATTAGAAGAAACAACATTACTAAGGTGAGTAATTTTTTCTTCTGTCTCAAAAAGTAGTATACCAACCCTATTTTTTGTGTGCTTTTATTTATAGAAACAGAGTTTGACAGCGGATAAAGACCGCTTGGCCCACCAAGTCTGCCTGTTTCCCTGCCTATTGGATAAGCTGCAGATCCTCGTTAACCAACAGCCTGCTTCTTCCTACCCCCCCCCAACCAGAATTACCTTATGACTGTCCCTTGCATTATTGAATTCTGCCACTGTTTTTGACCCCATAACCTCCTCAGGAATGCCGTTCCATGCGTCCACCACCCGCTCTGTGAAAAAATAATTCCTCACGTTGCCCCTGAGCCATCCCACCTCTATTTTCAAATTGTGTTCCTTTGTTCTTGATCATCTTTTTCTGAAAGATGCTACCCTTTTGGACTTTGTTGATACTTTTGAGGTACTTGAAAGTTTCTATCATGCACCCCCCTTCCAAGGATATACATATTAAGCTCCTTTAGTCTCTCTTTGTATGGCTTCTGTTGCAGACCCTGTATCATTTTAGTTGCTGCCCTCTGGACTGCCTCCATCCTATCTCTGTCCTTGCGGAGATGGGGTCTCCAGAACTGCACACGCTACTCCAGATGGGGTCTCACAACCGTCTGCACAGAGGGATAACAACTTCCTGTTTTCTACTGGCGATGGCTCTCCCTGTGCATCCCAGTATCTCCCCCTAGCCCTCCTTACTGCCTTCTCACAGTGCTTGCCTACCTTTAGATCATCAGATATGACTACCCACAGGTCCCATTCTATTTTTGTTAATAACCACCCCCAAACACCCATTGTGTACTTTCCCCTGGGTTTTTGTTTCCCAGGTGCACTACTTTGCACTTCATTGCATTGAAGCTAAGCTGCCATACGTTTGACCATTCCTCCGACCTTGCCAAGTCCCTTCTCATCCTTTCCACCCACCTTGTGTATCAACCCTGTTGCAGATCTTTGTGTAGTCTGCAGAGAAGCATACTTTATCTTTCCAGTCCCTCTGCAATGACACTTATAAAGACATTCAAAAAACATACTGAGAAATATCGCACTTCATCTGTACTTAAGTATTACTTAAATGAATAGGACAACAAGAAGTTTTAAGTGTTCTATGGCAAAATACACTAATGCACCAATGTTTTAGAGTATGCTTTTTGTCCCCCCAAAAACTCATGGTACAACATATTCACTAGCACATAAATGTCTCTCAGTACATATTGTGCTTTGTAGGATGATGCATTTTATTATGTTTACGTGCCTGAAGTGGAGGAGCAGAGGAGGCAGTGGACGTGGCTGCTGGGGGGGGGCCCTGCTGTCTTGTGACTACCCAGGACTGCAGCATGCTGCTGGGCCACAACCTGTGGAGGTGAGGAGTAGAGGAAGTCAAGACCATGCTGTTTGGGGAGTGAGTGACTCAGCGAGTGGCCGGGGGTATGTTTTTTTTTTTTTTTATTTCCAGTCTTTGGCAAGGGCAGATTTGACCAGAGTGCAGTGGAGACTTAGGAAAGTGGAGAGTCTAGAGAAGTCGGAAAGATGCACGGTGTTCTGGATGTAAGGAGCGCCTTACAAGGTGCCAAATAGTTTCTAGAGCTGCAGAATGAAGGAAATAATAAATAAAACTGCAACAGGAGAGGGGAGGGGGGAAGGGTGCCCGAAAAAAATGGCATCTGCTCAAATTCAGTTCCCTTAAAGCGGTATACACCACGGATTACATGTGGGGGGAGGGGGGATTTTGCTGTTCCGTGCTGGTTTTTTGGTGTGCATGGAATGCCAGATAGGGAATTTCAAGCCCTGACACATTCTGAAAAGGATCGCATTTAGCCCTGTTGTAATAAACAGCATTTTTTTTTTTGTCCAAGTCACACCGTAATTTGTTTTATCTGCTCAAAAATGAAAGAAACTCAGGAAACACTTGGAAGCACTACCTGAATTGCACAAATGGGACTCAGTTAGTGGTACTGCTGATTGAACCTCTGACTGCTGCAGGGTTCTACACATCTTCTTGGTCAGAAAGGAGGTAAATTCATTATCAAACAGAGGTGGCCTGATTTAGGGGCGGTAAAACGCTGATGTCACCAGCATTCTGTGCTGATGTCACAGCTTTGAGCTGTGCCAGTGCACCTAGCAAGCCTAATCCATATCTTGTGACTTCCAGTGACAAAAAGCAGTGCTACAGAAATACTTACAGAGTTGGAATAATATCTATGACAACAGTGGTTTGCTTGAAGTTTGTCTCTTGGCATGCGTCATTATTTTTACAACATGGTCTATTGCAGGAAGTTAATTTACTACTTGAATTCAGTATTACTAGGGTTTGGGGAAGCCATTCTGTGAAATAATATCTGTGCTTTAGCTTTGTAAGCTATCAGAAATCTTGAGATACGCGGGTTTGGGAATGAATGTGAGGGAGGGCATCGAGGCAGTGGAGGTACAGGGGCACCAGGAGGAAAAGGAAGTGCTGGAGGTGCTGTGGGTCAAACCAGTAGTTATGCTCTGGACCACTTTCCACATTATGGTGTAGTGTACATGCCTCCAGCATAGGGAGAGGAGTTGGATTTGGCACTTGGAAGTGATCATCAGAATGGCGAGTTAAGGGGAGGTGCTGCTAGCTGGCGACTTTAAAGGGAAACGTCCACATCTGAGGGGGCCCCACCTCCGTGTGAAGTGGGTCCCAATTAACTGTTTAATAAATAGTATACATTTTGACTTACTGTTAAATTTAACATTTAAAATTGTATCTGGTTGATCCTGCGCCCTTCCCGCCAGCATTTTACGATTGCAGTTCCCTCCCAGCATGCCCACAACCACCAGCGGCTGTCCCTAGCATGACGTGTTGGGCGGGGAACAGCACCGGTTCCTTCATAGGACTACTATAATCCTCTAGTTTCTAATAGCTCTGGTTTGGAGCTGAGGGCTGTCTGTACTATTCAGACACCAGTTGCATACTGGCAGGGTGCCTGCCAGACTGTACCTGGCCATGGTATAGCACGGACACATGTAAGCTCCAAACCAGAGCTATTTGTAGATACAGCAGTACATCAGTCTGTATTGCTGTACCTTCAGGTAGCTCCGGTCTGGAGCCTACATATGTCCGTGCTATACTGAGGCCAGGTACAGACTGGCAGGCACCCTACCAGTATGCAGCTGGTGTCGGAATAGCACAGGCAACCGTCTGCTCCAAACCAGAGCTATTAGAAACTAGAGGACTATAGTGGGCGTGATTCCAGAGGACTGCTGACGTCACTTTAAGAATGGGATCAGGGAGGAGGCTAGCAGCTGTAAGCTATTCAGTCTTCACATGAGGGGTGGAATTCAAAGTAGTGAATTGCGTTAGAAACTGGTTAATGGGTAGGAGACCGAGGCTGGTGGTAAATGGCACTCGCTCTAATGATGGAGGAGTGAACAGCGGGATGCCACAGGGCTCAGTACTAGGACCATCCCCTTCAATGTCTTCATAAGTGACATTGCTGATAAACTGCAAGGAAAGGTATGTCTTATTTGCAGATGATACCAAAATCTGTAATAGATTGGACACTCAGGAGGGTGTGGAGAGAATGAACAACGATCAGGGGAAACTACAGGAGTGGTCTAAAGCATGGTTGCTGGGAGTCAGTACCAGAAAGTGCAAGATCGTGCACCTAGGACATAGGAACCCAGGCGCTAAGCGTAGGATGGGTGGGAGGTATGGATAGTCACTAAACCGGAAAGGGACCTTAGGTTATATCTGACCTCAAGGTTGTAGGATAGTGTGACAAAGCAGTGAGTAGGACTAGTGGGATGCTGGGGTGCATAGGGAGGAATATATCCAGCAGGAGGAGGGAGGTGGTGTTGCCTCTGTATCGCTTGCTGGTAAGACCCCGCCTTGAGTACATTGTCGTTGGATGCCTTTCCTCAAAAAGGACATAGACAGGGTAGAGGCAGTCCAGAGGAGGGCAAGTAAAATGGTGCTAGGGTTGCACAGGAAGCCCTTTGGATCTCAACACACACACCCTGGAAGAGAAGAGGGCGAGAGGTAACAAGATAAGAGGCCTACAAGTAACTCACAGGGGTGAAGATGATGTAGCAGGGACGTCCCTTTCAGCTGAGATGGAGTACGAGGACCGGGGGGCATGCGATGAAGTGTGTATGGGGGTGGGGCTAGTTTTAGAGATGTTAGGAAATATTTCTTCACTCAAAGGGTGATAGATGCCTGGAAAAGACTTCCAGCAGAAGTAGTGAAGAGAGAGAAACATTTGGGGTTGGGGGCTTCAAGCATGTGTGAAATAGACATAAGGGTGTATTAAAAAAAACAGGGAGGAGGGGTTGCCAGAGATCAGTTAGTGTCTTGAGGAGATCAGGCAGGGAACATCTGGGCAGACTGGATGGGTCAAACGGTCCCTTTCTGTTGACAAATTCTGTTTGTATGGCATTTGAGGCCGGGGGGGAATCGAGCATTCCAGAGGATGCTCTCTGTTGAGGGAGGGAAGCCTGCGCTCCTGCTACCTGAATGACCTCAGGTGGCAGTAAAGTTGGAGCAGCTTGGCGGTGGGAGATTGCTGGCTGGTGCAGTGCATAGCCATGAATGTATGCACTCTTCACACCTTAGTGTCAGGATCCTGAGGATGTGGCAGAAGTAGTTGGAATTCCTCCAGATCAAGCAGGATGACAACACAATGCCTCTGTCCCGACCATCAAAATGGTTGCTAATCTTGAGGATCAAAGGAGGCGGCAGAGTGAAGGATCCCCCTTCCCAGTCATAGAAACATAGATAGTGACTGCAGATAAGGACCGTGTGGCCCACCTAGTCTGCCCCTTTCCTTACTTAATGCAGTACCGCAGACCCTAGCTGATCTGTGGGTTACCCTTTCTTCCCTATTGCGAGAGTACTCTTATGTCTGTCCCATGCATTCTTGAATTCCCCTACTGTTTTTGCCCCCACCACTTCTGCATGGAGGCTGTTCCAAGCATCCACTGCTGTTTCTGTGAAAAAGTACTTCATGTTGCCCCTGAGCCTACCCCCCCAAAAAGCCTCGTATCATGAAATCCACCACAGGGCAATAGCTACTATGTCTGTGACACTGAGGAGGATAGATAAGTGCAAGAGATGGCATGGGGTAGGACCCCGGTTTAAAATGAGTGGTGCAGGTGACAAGTGGCCATAAAAAGTATAATTAAAAAAATCTGGTGAGATCAAGAACAAATGCCATTAAAGCAAGAAAACTCTTCCATCATTTTAGACTTTAGGATCTGCAGGTTTGTGTTCCATATAATTTCTGAACTGATTATCTTTTAATGGCATTAAAGTCTTTATTTTAGGTCTCCGATAAATCTGTATGGATCTCTGCATTTTTATATAGAGACTGCCCACATTAGTTTGTGTATCAACAGTGCCTCACATTACAATGTACAGCATGCCTAATATTGACATGTCAGTATTTTCAGACTACTGTATTCATCTATATATTGTAGTTCCCTTCCCCAGTGTACTAACAGCTAAAACACATTAAATATTAAACAGATGAGTCAATTTGACCACCATTGTGGGCAAGCTTATGGGGACCATACTAAAGGAAAGGTTGGTGGACTGTCTAGAGGAGCATGGTCTCCAGGATGCAAGGCAGCATGGGTTCATTGGGGGGGAGATTGTGTCAAACGAATTTGACTGTGTCACTAAGACAGTAGACAGGGACCAAGCGATGGACATCCTCTATCTTGATTTCAGCAAGGCATTTGACTCTGTGCCCCACAAAAGGTTGATCAGGAAGTTGGTGGATTTTGGGGTTGGGGAAAAGATGGCCAGATGGGTGGAAAACTGGCTGAGGGACAGAACCCAGAGGGTGGTTGTGGGGAGAGAGTTATCTAGCACCAGAGAGGTAACCAGTGGGATCCCGCTGGGGCTGGTGGTGTTCAGTGACTTCATCAGTGACATTGGGGATGGCATTGAGGGCAAAATGTGCCTATTCATGGATGACACCAAGCTCTGTGGGAGAGTGGACATAGCTGAAGGGATGCAGGACCTACAGGAAGATCTGGAAAAGCTGGGGAGGTGGTCCAGGATCTGGCGGCTTGGCTTCAATGCCAAGAAATGCAAAGTTATGAATATTGGAGCCAAGAATCCCAGGACAGAGTACTGCCTGGGGGAGTCTGAGTATCTGCATCAGAGAAGAAGGACCTGGAAGTGATCACTAGGAACCTGAAGCACTCCACGTAGTGCAAGAAAGCAGCAGCAAAGGCAAACAAGATCCAGGGATGCATATCTAGGGGGATTAGTAGTAGGAGAGAGGAGGTTATATTTCCCTTGTACAGGTCACTGGTAAGGCTGCATCTAGAGTATGGAGTTCAGTACTGGTGCCCAGACCTCAAAAAGGACATTAACCTGCTGGAGAAGGTCCTGAGGAGGGCTACAAAGATGAGTGGGTCAGCAGGGTAGGGCATACGAGGAGAGGTTGAGGGCACTGAACATGTACTCCCTGGAAGACAGGAGAGAGAGAGAGAGGGAGAGGGGACATAATTGGGATGTTCAGGTACTTGAAAGGGATAAATAAGGTTGATAAGGAGAGTCTCTTTAAGCTGAGTGGCAACCATGACACAAGGGGGTGCAGTCTTAAGCTGGAGGGTGGGAGGTTTAGGAGGGAGGTCAGGAAGCACTTCTTCACAGATAAGGTGGTGGACACTTGGAATGTGCTGCCAGAAGAGGTCATCTTGTTGAAGACAGTGGGCAGCTTCAAGAGAGTCTGGGATAGGCATAGGGGGAAGGTAAGGATCATGGGTAGGGAGGATGGGAGGAGTATGGAGGGAGGCCGGGGACATTAGCTCAGGCTGTGGACCCTGCAATATGAGCAGATTTGTTAGACTAAATGGGCTGCTTCTGCTGGCTTCTTCGTATGTTTGTATATAAATATTGGGGCCGCCTGATGACCTTACATGCTTTTGTGCTGGCGACCTGGGTATTTTTTGGGGTTGTCTCGTCAGAGCACCCGGGCTGGGGAATGCTGCTGAGTGCACTGCAAGCCAGCCCTGGTTAGATTGCTGTAAGGATGGTTTCATAGCTTATTACGAGTTCTGTGGACAATCTGTCCTTCGTGAACAAGCCACCTGTTATGTCTTATAGGTGGAACAGTTATCTTCCCCCCCCCATATATTGATCCAGTCTGTTTAAATGTGTTAATATTACTACTATCTACAATATGTTTTGGGAGTATGTTCCAACTTTGAATAATTATGTGCATATAAAAGTCACAACGTTTCTTTGTTGTGTTATTTTTCTCCCCTAAGTCTGTATCCGTGGGACCTTATTTTTTTGTTGTGTTCCTGGCTTCTACTAACACTAATACATTCCATCAAACATTCATCATTGATAGTCCTAAATATTAAACAAATATCTCACCTTTTAATTGTCTGTACTCTGTGGAGTACAGGCCAAGTTTTTTCTCTGTCTATCTTTGTATGTAAGGTGTTGTAACCCCCTTATTTTTTTAATTTTTCTTTGAATTCCCTCTCTTAATTTTCTGCTTTTAATGGTGTTTGCTGCCATGAACTAGGAGCAGTATTTCATGTGTAGTCAGACTAAACTGGTGTATAATGGTATTGTAATATATGGAGATGGCCAAATAATAGTATCCTATCACATACAAAAAAATCATGGTAATACAACACTCCCCGAAGTGATAATACTATTGTTCAGAGCTGATAATACTATAGTTTCAGCTCTCAACGATAGTATTATCACTACAATCCCAGCGCGCATGTCCAAATCTGCCTGCCAACAAACCCAGTTGCCATGGTGCCACGCTCCTTGTTGCACAACCCTACTCACTGCGCGCATCTCGATTGGCAGCTTTTCTACTAGGTGGGCTCAACGCTTGAAAAACATGAGCAGTTTTTCCTCTCGCTAAGCGTAGAGGAATGTGTTAAGTTCGTGTTTCAATTTATATTATATTTTGAAACAAATAGTGGACTATATCGCTTCATCCTGCATTTGCCAAACGCATTTAAAACCTGAAAGGTAGGACTGCCTCACTAAATTAAAAGAAACATTTTTTTTCCTTAAACGAGCGATGGACACTGCGAGCGCCAGCAGCTCAGAGACAGTGCGTTCACGCGCGCTGGCCAGCTGGTTTCACAAAATCCACATAAAAAGGAATGTTCACAATGGGGTCCATATATTACAAAAAATAACAACTAAAGCAGTATGTATTATAAGGCAGCCAGACCATCTTGAGGTTTTGGGGACTTTGGGAACCTCTCGAGCTTCGCTCTCAAGGTTGCAAGTCCCCAAAACCTCTCGATGGTCTTACTGCCTTATAATACATAGTCCTCTATCTATTATTCTATTTGATTTGTGATTCTCTGCTCTTTATGTTGGATAAAATGCAGCCTAGTATTTTGACATTTAAGTTATTCTGGTATGAGCTTCTGTGGATAGTTTGTCATTATTCTTCCCAGCTATCTTTCTTCGGTGGTGGTCTCTAGTACCTGGTTGTCTGTTATATGTAAAGTTAGGATTACTAGCGCCAAAATGCTTCACTTTACACTTAGTGATGTTAAACTGTATTTTATTATCCTTGGTCCAAGCTGTTAATTTATCTAGGTTATCCTAAAGTTTCTGTCCGTCAGAAAGAATCTGTACCAAACATCCTAATTTACAGCCATCAGCGTACGTACCTAACCACGCATTGTCTGTCTGCAATGTACTGACTAGGATGTTAAATTGTGTGGGCCCCAAGACTGAGCCCTGAGGCACCCCATTCTTGATTGATATCCCTTTATTACCACACTCTGTTTCCTGTTTTCCAGCCTCAGTGTTATTCAGACCATAATACTAGGCTCCAGCTTGATCTTGTGTAGGTATTCAATTAATGTTTTGTGGGATACCTTGTCGAAGGCTTTAGCAAAGTCCAGGTATACAACGTCCACCGGTACCCCCTTCTCCATAGCTGCACTAACTGGTTCAAAAAAATATATCAAGTTGATAAGGCAAGATCTTTCCTTAGAAAACCCATGTTGGGAGCTATCTATTACAATTTCTTTTGCCAGATGAACCACTATTCTGTGTTGTATGACTTTCTAATATTTTGCCTAAAACTGAAGTCAGGCTTATGGGCCTGTGATTTTTAGCTTCTGATCTAGTAACCGTCTTATGCAGGGCTCCAGATAAGGTGTGTACCAGCCTATTTTACGCACCTAATTCTAGGAAATACTCTTCAGAAATTTTTTTTAACTAGTACCAGTACTCACCCAACATTTGTAAATATTCCGCACGCCAAAGAATAGTGCTTCATAACATAACTGGTGATTCAAAAGGAACAGTTTTTTGCCAGATTTACAGCACTTGTATGCATCCCACTTTTTGTTTTACTCACTATGTTTTAAAACTGGTGAGTAAATTCCTACCTGCCAACATTATTTGGAGCATTGTTGGCACCTGAAATTCTTATCTAGAAAAAAAACTACATTTTTTTTAAGTAAATGTACTCCTCAGTCCACTCTAGCAAGACATTTGTACACATCTGAATCTCGTTTTACTCACCTCACTTTCAAAATGAGGAGTACAGACACTTATTCCAAAAAATCTAATCTAGAGCCCTGGTCTTATGAATTGGTGTTATAAATGTTGTCTCCATTCCGGAAGTGTTTTCCCACTTTGCAATGATAAATTAATTGTAAAGGTATGTCAGTGGTCCCACAAATTCTTTTGACAGCTCCTGCAAAAACCTGGGTGTTATGCCGTCTGGGCCCGCTGAGCCACCAGATTTTAGTCCCTTTATTATTGTAAAGATTTCTGTTTCTGTAATAGGTGTATAATTATCCTTTGGATTAAAAGTGGGTTTCTGTATTTCTTCTTTGGGTTCATATACACTTAAGAAGTAAGTGTTTAATTCAGTTGTTATATCCACCTCATTTTTAATAATTATTGGACTGATCCCTTTTTGATTTCCACGTAGTGAACCTATATAGTTGTAAGACTTTTTTATTAATTTTGTCAATTAAGTTTAATTCCATATTTTTTTGATTTTTCTGATCATACATTTTAGTTTGTTGCAGTGTTTCAATTTTAAGTTTAGGCAGCTAGTTCGATTTAATTTTTTTAAATAGTTTTTTTTTTTTTTTTCCATTACTTATAATGTCCCTGTTCCACCGGTGGTCTTTTATTGTTATTGTATTTCTTTGTAGTTGGAACCTATTTGTCTGTACAGTAGTTAATTGTTTTTATTTTATTCCATACAGTGTTCAAGTCTGTGCTCTGGAACTCTTTGTACCAGTACCAGTTTAATAAAAATTCCTTTATTTTCTTATAATTGGCTTTTCTGTAGTTTTTGAAAACTGATTTGCCTTTGGTTACCATGTGATGTGATCGGTAATAAAATTCTATGATTAAGTGGTCAGTGTTCCCTAATGGGGGCATTTGGTTTAATCCATAGATAGTGCCAAGTCGAGTATGTTGGTACGCCTCGTTGGTTGGTTTACTAACTGATTGAGGTTATCGTGGATGGTGAAATCTATAAATCTGTTCTCTAAGTGACCGCTACTTTCCAAAGTATCCCGTTTTATGTTTGGGAAGTTAATGTCCCCCATTATTATTGCGTCTTGTGCCATTATCTGTTTTTCTATATAGTTTATGAATTGATCACTTTCTTCTTTGTCTAAACCTGGTGGCCTGTATCCTAGTCCCAGTGTTAAGTTTTTGTTTGTTAGTTTTATTTGTGCCCAGATGAACTCATTGTTTACACAGGAGCTATGCAACTCGCATGGTTTTAGATTTTCTTTTATATATAATACCACTCCCCTACCTCGTCTGTCACTTCTGTTCTTTTGTATTTTTGTATAGCCATGTATGTTAGTGTTCCAGTCTGTGTCGCTGTACCAGGATTCTGTAACCCCTGCTGTGTCTATATTGTTTGTATTCATAATATAAGTGAGTTCCTCAGTTTTATTTCTTAGACTTCTTGCGTTCAATAAAATTATCTTTAGATCTGAAATCTCTTTGTCCTTCTGTTGACCTGTTGTGATAACCACTTTCTTTGGGCCTATGGTGACCGTTTGTTTCTGTGATTCTAGAGAGTAGCTTGAAAAGTTCCTCTCCCCTTTATTAACTAGTTTAAAGAGTGATTAATGTAATCCACCAAATGCTTCCCCCAGTAGTCTGCTTCCCCTTCTGCTAAGGTGCAAACCGTCCCAGCAATACATTTTGTGCTAATGTTTCCCAATGTGTGATGCAATTTATATTCTGTTGGAGGTACCATTTTCTTAACCAGTTATTAATAACTTATTTTTTTTTTTATTCTGAGTGACATTTGCTTTTGGTATTGGTAGTATTTCCTACACTGCTATTTCACAACCCGGGTCGATGCACTTGTTTGTTAATGCAATGTAGTCTTTAATTTTTTTTAAGGGGTCATTCAGAGCATTATTTGCTCCAGCATGTACAATAACCAGTGGGTTTTCTCCTGCATTTTTAATTGTTAGTTGCCATTTTTGTTATGTCTGATATTTTGGCTCCCCTGAAACTCAATAGCGTCCTATTATATTTGTCTTGGTTACATATGTCCCTGTCCAAGTGCTTTTTCTATAGAGTCTCCTAAGACCAAGATTTCTCTGGGTACTGGGGTGTTTGAATCCATGCCTATAACTCCCTCTGCTGCTGTTTGTTCTGAAAAGTATATCAAGTTACTTTTTGATGCTTCTTCATTTAATTTGGCAGGAAATGGTTGATCTGGTGAAATATGAGGCGTTCCTGCTGTAATTACCCCTTCTATTATGTCAGTTGGGCCAGTTTGAACTTGATTTATGTTTGTGACATTTGGTATAGCCATTGTTGCAACTGAACCGGGTTCTCCCTTAAACCGGTGCGGTCATGTATCCTCTCACAATTGCTTAAAGGATCAAAGTGATTCATCAGTGGTAATTGAAATTTACAAGCCTCTCTTCCTTTTTTTGCCACTTTGTCTGTACCTGAAACCAATCAGTCTCACTATTGTCTATACTCTCTTCCTGCCTAGTGCGCATTTTACTTGTTCTAATTCCAGTGCTAGGGTTCTCTTCTGGGTGGGTTCCATTTTCTGTAGTAACTTCTAGTGTATTGCTATTGGTTTCAGTCCCACTGTGTTGCCCCATTACCCCGTGAGTGGTATAGTATGATAGAAGTGCGTTTGAGGTGCTGGGAGCGAAATGACACCCCCCTCCCCCGGTGCCATAATAAAGGCTTGGGCTCTTTGTCATGAATCCTGTTCCCATAGACAAGTGGGCTTGTGGCCAGTGGGCTGGGTGGTTATCCTAGGCCCGAGGAGGAGAACCTGTGCTGAAGCCAGGGAAAGAATGCGTATGGAAAAACAAAAATCAGTATCACTATGACTGGGTGCTTACAGTGCTTGGTAACATAACTGGCCAATAAGAGGCAGAGGTGCAGAAATGGATGGAATGGGAAGAACAGCCCCATGGAGTAACACCGCTGTCCCCTTAAAAAAAAAAAAAAAAAAAAAAATACACCTCTTTGTAACGAAAATAAAATGTGCATATGGGTTATGGGTTATGGTTAAACCTACAGAGGTGAGTCAAACAGAGGGGGCCCCCATGATTTCACTAATCAGGGTTTTATTCAACTCTAAAAATTGATTAGCGTTTTGCTCATAAAAGTTCTAAAACATTGTGAAAATGCATAGCACGTGCCTTACTGTGTTTAACAAACATAACACCTCTAGAAAACCTATATAAATACTTTCTGTACAGTTAGTATTATCCCAAGGAAAAAAGTGCTAATCAATTATTTAAAACCCTGCTAATCCTGCTGAAGGCCCCCAAAACCCTAAAGCCGCCCTTCTTGGTAGTAGCACTGCAGCAAAATATCTTGCTTATATCACTGTGCAGTATTATTGTATTCCAGTCAAGGTTTCTAAGGTGTTGATCTTTACGCATACACAGAATCTGCTTTACGCATAGAAAGAATTTGTTGGGCAACTTGACATTCAAGCTAGTATGCCTGCTGCCACTTATTCACTGTGAGGTTAACCTCTCTGTAACCTATTTCATCTCTGTGCTGTAATAATCTCCTGGGTGCTTTAATGGCTGCAGCATTATCTCCCGCTACTTTTCCTGGATTGTATTGATACAGTGCAACTTATATGAAAAACGTCCTGCTTGAGGCCATGCCGATGCCCAGTTAACAGCTTGTGTGACACCATCAAAGGGCTTCCTATCGTCTCTGAGGTATCTGCACTGCATGGGCTGTGTCTCTGCCCCTAATGAGAGGCAACAAGGTGGGGAAGAAGGAGCTTTGATTTCTTTATTTTTTTAAAAGGGGAGGGGCCTGAGACATGAGAGGAGAGCTCTTTGATGAGTCATGCTGTCCTAGTGGTGTATGTGTGTTGAGTTGGTCATCTTCACTTAGATGTGAAGGACCAGTAGTTTCTATGTAGAGTTTCCAACCCATGTTGGTGGTACTGCTTTTTCCCTTTGCTGCAGAGTATTCATTAGAATTGCTGCAGAAGGAGGCCCGGCAGCAACAGTAGGGGTACCGCTTGTGACGCAGATGACCAGGCTTCAGGAACAAGCCCAGGTCATTGGGGGGGGGGTTGCTGGGGGAAGATTTGAGTGTCCCAGAGGAAGCTGTCCTCCGAGGCAGGAGGATCACTTCCTCTACTGCAGTGCTGCCATCTAGTTGACCAAAGATGGAAGCTCAGCATGATGCTTGAGAGGTTAAGGGATGCCAACTAAATGCCTGAGTGATGCGCTGTTGTGCCCGCCATTGTATTGCGCTCTTTACCTGCTAATGTGCTGGGGCTGGGAAATAATACCCCAGCTGCTAAGATGATGGACCCCTGTATAGCTGGGCTTCACGTCAGTACAGGAGTTGCTGTCTGATGAAGCACACAGATTCTGGGTAAACTTCCAAACACACCACCTAGGGGTATAACCAAGGCTCTATGTAGGAAAAACTCAAGTAAATGTGTACAGGGGACTGGGTGTTCCTTGATGTGGGCCTAAGAAAGCAATGGCTAAAAATTAGAAGGTACAATCAAATATCTTATGCAGAAACACATTTTTACCTACTGTTAAAAACTGTTAACCTTGTCTCGTTCACAGAAGCAGTCAGTGTACCCAACCAGCGGCCTGTTTTCTGCCCTGTACATAAGCAAGAGCAGCTGAAGCTTTACTGTGAGACGTGTGACAAGTTGACTTGTCGGGACTGCCAGCTGTTGGAACACAAAGAACACAAGTAGGTTGTGGTCTTAGACACATTTATTTATACATGTGCATGGCCATGCTCATGTCTGTATTAAATGAAATTGGAGTATTTACTGGTATCATTCAGTATTGATACATTGCAGTGCACTTAGTGTCTTCAGTAACTGGAAATCAGCTGTCTTGCTGTAACAGCATCCTTCAGTTTTAATCACAAGACCCATTTAGTTTTAAAACATGAAATTTGATCTTGGGGGTTAAAAATAGAACTGTGTATAGCTGATGGTTCTGTTCATCACAGATGTGGCATACAAGATCTTGAGGTAGTATAGTATAGTGTAGTGGTTAAGGGCACTGAGCTGCAAACCTGGGTTTGAATCCCATCAGCCCCCACTTGCATACTGTGTGACCCTAAGCAAGTCACTTAACTTTTTGTGCTCCCAGGTCACACCTGGAAACAAGCTTGGGCTTAGTGTGCCTTTCCTGATTAAATAATTTCCACTTTCCTATACAAGATCTTCCAAGAATCAGTCTTCACCATTGATCCCTCACTTACAGGTCTAGGCTTGGGCTGGAGGCACTGTGACCTGGTGGAGCAAAGCTTTTGGCCAGGGGACTTGGCACCTGCTCACCCCGTATGTGGTGCTGTGTGCTAGCAAACAACCGTTACTGGTCCTTTTACCTACCTCAGTTCTGTTCTTCCTGCCATTGCATGCACACTGTGGAAGAGTAATGCTTCAGTTTGACTCGCTGCCAGAAGACTTTTACTACGTTACTGTGTGTTCCTTTGCATTTCTGGTGCCATCTTTCTTTTATATTTCTTGCGATGTCGAAGTCCAATAAGAGAGAGGCATTGAAGATCTGACAGCTGTCCCATTATGCGTCATTGCCCTATGGGAAACCAATAGCTGTGACAAACTGGCATCAGTTCTGTGCCACCTGTTCAAACAACATGAAGTCTTGCTGTATTCTGACTATTGCAGTGATATCCAACCTTTGAACTGCCCCAGAGAGGAAAGAGTTAACTTTCCATGCAAGGCATGGAACGCTGAGCTCGAGCTCAGTTGAGACTCTGTCTGTTGTTGTTTGAACCCAAACCGCCAGATTCTTTACTCCGCCTCACTGAACAGTCGCTCTGGAGATTTCTCCTTGGCTCGGTTCAATTTAGTCGGTTAAAGTGTCGCTTTCTTCCCTTGGTTTCAACTGAATTTATTCCATCTAACCTGTCGTTCAGTCTCTGTCTGTGGTACCATGAGTACTAGATAGGTTTATTATTGTAGCTTCTGTGTGGAACTTGTAATCGTCGGATTGGTTCGGTTTGAACCCGATCAGGTTTAATGAAAAAAAATTTATTCTGCTTTTTAGAGTGTGGTAACCCGGTCCCTTCGGTTCATAGTTTCATTACTTTTTTTTTTCACGACCCGTAATACGTCAGGAACCGATAAGTGTGTCTTGCCTGGCGGATTGACGAAAAAAGGGTAAGTTTGATTAGGACTGGCCATGTCTGAGAAACCCAAGAGAAAAACCGGGTGGGTCCTGGAAGTAGTAAGCCAGGGACTGGTTCTCAGCTTCAGACAATTTCCCAAGATGAGAACCAGGTCCTTTCCACTTGCAAATCCTTCAGAGGCCCTTGCCTTAGAGGCAGAGGTCTCTTCCCTCTTGGCTCTGAGAGCCATAGAAAGGGTTCCACCCCTACACAAGGGAAAGAGATTGTACTCCAGGTACTTCCTAACTCCCAAAAAAACAGGAGAATGGTGGCCCATCCTGGATCTCAGATATTTAAACAAGCACCTTTTAAAGCCAAAGTTCAAAATGGTGACTCGGGGAATAATTCTACCCTCTCTAAGGCCAGGGGACTGGCTAGTGTCCCTGGACCTCAAGGATGCCTATTTCCACATTCTCATCAGATGCTCCCACAGAAAGTACCTCAGGTTTGAGTGCCCTCAGGCCACTATCAATTCAGAGCAATGCCCTTTGGCCTAACATCAGCTCCAAGGGTGTTCACAAAATGCCTGGCAGTAGTGGTTGCTTTCCTAAGGAGAAAAAAAGATCTCCATCTTTCCATACCTGGACGACTGGCTCATAGTGGGTCAGTCTCCAGACCAAGCCAAGTCACACCTACAGATAACTCAGCAACTGCTCTCTTCTCTAGGATTCCTTCTGAATCTTTCAAAGTCAGTTCTAGAGCCAGTGCAGCTCCTCACCTTCATAGGGGCAGAGCTGGATACAATAAGGGCAAGAGCCTTCCTTCCCCTAGACAGGGCAAGGACCCTTGTTACACTGGCCTCTTCATTCATCCTCCAGGTGTCTCGACCAGCAAGGAATTTTCTGCAGCTCCTGGGCCACATAGCTGCCTCTACAGCAGTGGTCCAAGGAGCAAGATTTCAGATGAGGGACATTCGGTTCCATTTAAGAGCCTTCTGGTCCCAGAGAAAGGATTCTCTGACCAAGCTAATCCCAGTGACTCGAATCCTGATCCAGGCTTTGCAATGGTGGCAGGATCAGGACAACCTAAGGCAAGAATTTCCCTTTGTCACTCAATCTCATTCTCTAATCCTTACCACAGATGCCTCCCTCTTGGGCTGGGGAGCCCACTTGGGGGATCTGACCACCCAAGGGTTGTGGTCACCTCAAGAATCTCTGCTTCACATCAGTCTCTTAGAACTCAGAGCAGTGTTTCTAGCACTTCAAGTCTGTTCAGAACAAAGTAGTTCAGATCAGGACAGACAGTACCACCACAATGTGGTACATCAACAAGCAAGGGGGCACTCTGTCTACGGCCTTGTGCACAGATGCAATGAAGTTGTGGTCTCTGGCCTATTCCCTGAATACCTCCCTGATAGCAGTGCACCTCCCAGGGAAGGACAATGTCCTGGCAGATGCTCTCAGCAGGATATCGCAGGCCATCACGAATGGTCCCTAGATCCCCTGATTTTGAAGGTGATCTTCTCCAGATGGGGCACCCCACAGATAGATCTTTTTGCAGCCCCAGACAATCGCCAACTTCCTCTTTTTTGCTGCAAGCCCCCAGTGTTGGGTTCAGTCCCCCTGGATGCCTTAGTTCTCAGTTGGGAAGGGAAGTTCCTGTATGCTTTTCCCCCCTTCCCTCTCCTGTTCAAAGTGCTAGTCAAAATCAGGTCTCAACCCTGCAAGGTGATCCTGATTGCTCTAGACTGGGCCAGACAGGCCTGGTATCCTCTCCTATTGTCCTTAGCAGTCCACCTTCCCCTGTCTCTTCCCAGGAATTACAACCTGTTAACCTGTGCTCAGGGGAGGGTTTGGTACCCGAATCTCAAATCTCTCAATCTCGAGGCCTGGCTCTTGAAGAGTTAGAGTTTGCTGATTTACACCTCTCCCAAGGTGTCATGGACATTCTAAAGGCTTCTAGGAAGCCTTCCACCAGAACTACTTACAATTCCAAGTGGACAAGATTTTCCATATGGTGCTCTGGGAAGCATATTTCCCCAGAGTCTGCTGATCTGCCCACAGTCCTCTACTATATGGTCCATCTGAATAGTTTGGGACTCAGACCAGCTACACTAAGGGTGCATCTGGCAGCTGTCTCTGCTTTCATTTCAGCAGGTAAGCCCTCTTCTCTTTCAGCTCACCCTGTATTCTCCAAGTTTTTCAAGGGATTGCTTCATACCAATCTGCCATTCAGGGACCCTGCCCCTGCTTGGGACCTTAACGTTTGCATTGCTCAGCTTATGCAGCCCCCTTTTGAGCCTTTGTCCTCAGCAGAGCTTAAGTACTTGACTTGGAAAACCGTGTTCCTGGTGGCCATCACTTCTGCCAGGCGCATAAGTGAGTTACAAGCCTTGTCAGTGGAGCCTGATTTTATCTCCTTCCACAGAGATAAGGTGGACCTCAGGACTAACGGGAAGTTTTTGCCTAAGGTGGTTTCAGACTTCCACCTTAACCAATCTATTTCTCTTCCTGTGTACTTCACTGACCACTCCTCCTCTGGTGAGAGGAGGCTGCACAGTTTAGATGTGAAAAGAGCCCTTAGCTACTACATAGAACGTACCAAGGGTCACAGGTTTGACTCCCTCCTACTGTTCCTCACTTATGGTGAGGTTGGTAAAGGAAAACCTGCCACTAAAAGATCCATTGCCAGGTGGATTGTCTCCTGCATTCAATTTTGCTATGAAAAACTAGGTAAGGTTCCACGCTCAGGCCTGAGGGCTCACTCTACCAGAGGTACAGCTGCTTCCCTGACTGCTGCCAGGGATATTCCTATCTTAGAGATATGTCAAGCAGCTACCTGGAAAACAGTTCACACTTTTACCAAGCATTACTCCCTGGATATCCAGGCTAGGAGTGATGCTCGGTTTGGCACAGCTGTGCTTCAGAGCCTTTTCCTAAGTAAGTTCTGTCCCTCCTCCATGGAGGTACTGCTGTAGTAGTCTGCTATTGTCAGAATATAGCAAGACTTCATGTTCTTTGAAGAAAAATTACTCACCTTAGTAATGTTGTTTCTTCTAATGGAGTCTTGCTGTATTCTCCCCCCTTCCCCTCTCAGAACCTTTGTTTTGGGATGTTGGTGGGCAGTAGCAGTGTTGGCACTCAGGAGGTGCCCCACCTTTTTTATTACCCTCCTTTGGGTGAGTGGGTGTTGTGTTTTATTTCATTTTTTGGGTTTCCTGACTGGAGTCTTTGTTTTGGGACCAAAAAATCTGTTTTTATGTTAGTAGCCAGTTGGCTAGTGTAGGTTTACAGCTTCCACACAGGACCTCAGTGAGTTTAGCTCGTAAAGATCTGACGGTTTGAGTTTGAAACAGCAACAGACGGTCTCAACCGAGCTCGAGCTCAGCGTTCCATGCCTGGCATGAAAAGTTAACTCTTTCATCTCCGGGGCAGTTCGAAGGTTGGGACTCACTGCTGTTGTCAGAATACAGCAAGACTCCATTAGAAGAAACAACATTACTAAGGTGAGTAATTTTTTCTTCTGTACTCCCGGATACAATAAGTGACCACTCGCCTGTCATCTGCTCCTGGTCAAACAAATACCACAAGCCCCCTCCCAAGCTTATCTATGCCAGGGTTATCAAACAAGGGCACCTCCAGCTGTTAAAATCCTATCTAACCAGGCTGAACTGGGCAGTGCTTGACTCCCTCAGTGATACCAACAGAGCTCTGGACCTATTTATCAAATGTTTCAACGAAGCCTGTGACATCTATGCACCAGTGAAAAAGATGAAGGTCAAAGGACAGACCAACCCCTGGGTTACTACTGACCTTTTAACTCTGCTCAAGCACAGACACCACCCATGGCATTGTGCTCGTGCAACTCCGACACAAGTAAACATACAATTATACAAAGCAGCCAGAAATGATTGCACTCGAAAAATACGGAATGCTAAACGCAGCTATTACAAAGAGGCTCTGACTAACTCTTGGGGCCAGGGAAACAAATTCTGGAACAACATGAAAGAACTCAAGGCAAGGATCCTAAAGCACCACCCACTATGCTCAACCTTCATGGCACTCCTACACTCGACCTAGGTACCATCACCAGCACTTTTAATAATGCATTTACAAACCTGGACAGTGTCTTTCCACCAAATTTTTTCAATGACCTCCCCTCCAGCTCCTCCCAAGTTACCCCCCAACTAGAACGTAGAACCCCCGTTTTTTTTTTTGTTGTTATGGAGGTCCCACCACAAGTAGCTAGAAAATACATTCAAAAGGCCATTGGCAAACAAGGGTACAGTGGTGACTCCCTTGACTTGAAACTGCTGGTACAAGTCCTCGATGAAATCTTAGAACCACTTACAAAGATCTTCAATCTCTCACTTAGATTGGGCCATTTCCCCTCTCTCTGGAAGAAAGCCACTGTCACACCGGTTCACAAAAGCGGAGATAGGACGCTGCACACCAATTACAGACCTGTCTCACTCCTCCCCCCACTATCTAAAGCGCTGGAGCGAATAGTGTCGGACCAACTAGTTGAATTCCTGGATAAGTATAATGTACAGTGCCCAGAGCAGCATGGCTTCAGAAAAGGGCACAGCACCACCACTGCACTACTGGAATTTACAGCCTTCATCCATGCCATGCTTGACAAAGGGAATTGTGGAGGGGCAGTATTTATAGACCTTACCAAGGCATTCAACACAGTTAACCACCCCGTACTGCTCAAGCAACTGTCCTCCATTGGGATCTCCAGCGATGCCCTTCCATGGTTCACCAGCTACCTTGATAATAGGATCCAACATGTAAGGATTGCAGGGATCTCTTCGGATGAGAAACCGGTCTGCTCCGGAGTCCCCAAGGGGTCTATTCTGGGCCCTCTTCTCCCTCTTCATCAATAATCTCCCCAGTGCCTGCCACCAAAAAATATTATTATACGCAGACGATGCAGTCCTGTTTTCCAGCCACCATGAGATTACAGTCCTTGAATCCCAGCTGCAGCTCGACTTCAAGCGCATCGAAGACTGGTTCAGTTCTCATAAGCTTGTCCTGAACCACAGCAAGACTAAAGCCATGTCCTTCTGTAACTGACGGAGCAGGCACAACTCTCTGTCCCTCACCATCAAGAACCACGCTGGGAACCCATTCGAACATGTCAAGGAGTTAAAGTACCTTGGTATTACCCTGGATAGTACCCTATCCTACACTCTGCATATTGACACCGTTGCCAAGACCGCCGATATACGGATTGGACTACTACACAAACACAAGCACTGTATGCCTGCGGATGCCCTTAAACTAGCCATCTACAGCTCTGTCACCTCTATCATTGACTATGGCCTTGCCATCTATGGCTCTGCCTCAACAAGTGCCCTCCGCAGGATCTCAGTTTCTCTCAACAAAGCCTGTAGACTACTAACGGGTGCAGCCCGACAAACTCACACCTGTGACCTCTATGCACAGGCCAGCTGGCTACCAGACCTGCTTACTTACCAGAAAGATTCTCCTCTGTCTCATACCACCTGGTGTTGGCTCACTCCTTACTACCTACAGTGGCACTCAACAAACACGTAGTGCCCAATTTCTAACCTTTCAGGTTCCCAGATGTCGTACCTCCATGGGTCAGCAGTCCTTTATCTATAGAGCCGCTCAGTGGTTCAATTCCCTCAATAAAGAAGCACTTTCCTCTACTACCCTTGGACCCTTCAAATGGAATCTCAAACTTTACCTCACCTCTACCACTCAATGTGACTGCTTCTCTGAACAGAGATCTCTCTCTAAACACCTTCCAGCTCACTCATGTCTCACAGCCTGCCCTTTCCCAGTCTCATTCCCTCTGGCACCGGGCCTTCCTTGTGACTCCTTTTCTCCTTCGCATCTCCACTGGTACAAGACATTTTCCACCACCATCAGACAGTGGCCCATTAGTCTGCCAACTTCCTCTCCCAGTCGCACGCCTGCAATACTGACTGCCTATGGTGCCCTCTGTCTCTTATTGTTACCGCAGCCAGCTGCCTACTCAAGCTGCTCGTTATATGAATATTATCTCAAAGTATGTTATAACTGAGTATCTTTTTTTTTTCTTTTAGTTGTTTTGGTTGTTTATTGTGTATTCTTTTACTATCTCTGTATGTATGTTGACCCTCATCCTTTGACGTGGAACCCTTTGTAAACGAGCAGTTTCTGCTCAAAGGTATTTGTAATCCGAGAATTTAATAAATAAATAATTTCTTAACATGGTACAATTTTAATCCTATGGCTATAACTATAATCCCAGGCATTTGATAGATATTGGAGATATCATGTATGAAGAGTTGAGTTTTTTCAGATTGGAATTCAGTGGCTGACCAGGTGGGATGGCCTAAAGTACAGGATTCGTAGAATTATTTTTCGTAGTATGTGAATCTTCCTTTTAAAGCTTTGCCTTCATGTAAACCTTTTTAGGTAAGGTGACCTGAGACCAGCATTTGTCTTGTGTTATCAGGTAAAGAATAATTGCTGAGGTGGCTTCATTTGGTAGCGTTGTTGTTTGCAAAGCAAGTTATCACTCATATTAGTGGTTCTTAAATGATCTCTGAATGAACTACAGAATTATTTAAACATTGTCACAAGTTTGATTTATCGAAGGCTGTGTTCATCTCTGAACGTGCTGACTTGTCTGTTCACCCCAGGATAAACTATCTAGCTCTTGGCAAAATCTTATGTTTTTTCCTTGTGTTTAATTGCCACAGGTACCAGTTTCTTGAAGAAGCTTTTCAGAACCAGAAGGTAGCCATTGAAACGCTGACTACGAAACTGGAAGAGAAGAAGAAGTATATTACTTTTACTGCTGAGCAGATCAATCAGAGGTGAGAAATTAGCTCGCAAAATAGCACACCCTGTCTTTTTTTTATAAATGTTATTTATTTACAGATGAGATGAAACACATTTGTATAGAGAACATATTATAAAATGGATAGCACAAATCTGTATAGAGAACATATTATAAAATGGATAGCACAAATCTTGAAAGCCGATTGGTTGACACAGTGCCTGTGCTGTGATATCTCAGTATAGCATCACAAGTCAGAACTAATTACCAAGATTAGAAGTGTCCCAGTATTTGTGGATCATTTTGTAATCACATTACTATACTCCAGTATGTGGTGTATCATGGCATGTCTTCCCTCCTCAAGTGGTTGACGGTCCTCCACTTTGTCTCTTGCTTCATAATGCATCCAGGACATGACATGATATACCACACCGTTATGTATTACTGCTTAAATAAATCCTCCCAGGTATCAGCTGAGATTCTATGTGTTCTGTGTAAGCTGACTTACCTGGGGACCTGATGACTTGGACTTGCATTGTACTCCTTGCGTATTTGTGAACAGCCTTGTGATTTTGTATTTTTAAACATGGCATGGTTTAATGCTTGTAACACTGCTCTCTTTTTAATAAAAAGAAATTACAAAAAAAGAATCTCACAACATATTGCATTAAGTATCATAACCATTAATAAAGTTCAAAGAATCCACCAGATCATCCAAGAATAAATCTTCTCCATTGAGTCGCACTCTTTGGTCTTCGTGATAGTGTTCATCAGGTCTTCTTGGAGTCTTGATTCTGATACAGGTTGCTGTGCTGTTACCTCTTTCAGATGCACACATTGACATTTTTCTTTTATCTGTTTTAATTTCCTTTCCCTTCTAATTTATTGTTGGTATTGTTTTGTTTTGTTTACATTTGTCTTGTTTTGATTAAATACTGCACTGCGCCTTGGTCTAAGAAAGGCTTAGTTAAATAAAAAAATCTTTATCTGGAATGCCTCCTTAATATCTAATGACTTTTTATGAATGGTATAATTACTGGTTAAGGTTTACAACCTGTACACCAAAGCAACAAATAGCTGCGGACTATCAGTGAAAAACAGTTTTATCTCCTTATAGCAGAGCAGAATTGCCTGGCTTCAAAAACATTCAACTGATTCTTTAACTCAGCCACTTTTAAAACCATCAAGTATATAAAACAAACAATGGGCGTGTGTTAACTCCCTTTTTAGAAACCCCAGGAATCCCTCACTTAGTGTTGACACTTAGCAGTCCTGTCTGCTGAGAGTGACATCCCGGAGGTAGATCCTATGCATATTTTTAGAATTTGGAATGTAGGTTCAAACTCTGTATTCATGCTCCACCCTGGTCTTTGCTCAGATCTGTTTCTCTACCTGAAGAGAGCAGTCACCCTGTAGCAAACTCCGGTAATGGCTGGTTCTCCAGTCAGGTTATTTATTTTTTTTTAATTTTCATTTTTACCTGGCAGGTCCTTCTGTCGGTCTCTGCCCTGGTCATGGCCCCTGGAGCTCCCACCTACCATCTGTGGCCAGCATCTCCCAGTTACCCCGAGGGCAGGGCCATGGCACTGGTCCCCTCTCCAGAGCCACAGGACCAGTATCTAGTCGGATAGCTAGGTGATGGTGGCTAATTGAAGCTCCAGAGAGGGCTTCATAGAGACAGAGGACCCACCCGCCTTCCTTTTTTCACCATTTTTCTTGGAGGTGGGGGACATGCAACAACGCAAGCGTCCACCCTGCCTCCCATATGTGTGAGTGCCGGTGGCTTGAGTGACTCCCAGGCTTCGCCAGGTGTCCCTCATGTGCTGGACACCCCAGAGAAGGAGAGCAGTCCGTAGGATGCTTCATCTTTCTCCCCCGGCCGGCCCTCCAGTGACCCGGGCCCGTTACCGAACCCAGGTCGCCGGCGTCACAAGTGGAAATCCAACCGCTGCGCCGACGGGCTGGCGTTATTCATTTTGTAGTTCATTTAAATCGTGTATCTTAGAGAGTTGTTCTGTTACTCTGCATTTAGCTAAGGTTTTCAGTAATTTATGGTTTGTTTGGTTCTTGTTTGATTCATGAAACCAGAGAATATTTTAGCTGGCTACTGTTCTGCTTTTTGTCTATTTTTGACTACTAGACCACTTCTTATTGAAATTGGCAGTGGTTTAGTATTTAACTATTCAATTTACATATAACTGAGCACTTTCACTTTCCGTTTGTCTGTGCCTTTTCATCTTAATTGGTTCCTGTTGCAGGAGCTGAAAGGTTAATTTGGCACAGTTTCCACACTACAAGAGCCTTTTAAAAAAAACAAACAAAAAAACTATTGGGCTCTTGTTCTGCATTATTTTTGGGAATAATTTTCTGTCATTTGAAGGTTCTCCCAAATTGGTGTCAGAGAGGCCTTGTGGACTTTAAAAATTGTTTCCAGACCCTGGCAAAGGCAGACTACCACGAGATTTGTTTAAAGTGTCTAGGTCCACAACACAACTTTGTAAATTATAAGTCCCATTATGTTTTTTTTCCCCCCACAAAACCTAATTAAACGGGTAAAAAATTTAAAAAGAAGCATGTTTTCTCAGGCTGCCTCTGTCACCTAAATATAAGAAAGAAAGACTGGGTGTTCCAATGATGGTGGACAGCACGTATGAGAAGGATCCATCTCATGTACGGCAGCAAATAATGTGAAAGGTGGCAAGAAAAAAGATTACACTGCACAGCCATCAGAAAAGCTTGGTAAAGATCGTTCAGATGTCGGGGTGTTCAGAAGGAGGAACCTTGAGTCCAGTTACAGTAAAAATACAAAGAGCCTCTGAGCAGACACTGGAAATGGTGTTTGCAAAAAAAACGACTTCAAAGAATGTCACTGCCACTCCTCCTGCATGGAGAAACAAGCAGGCGGATGAGACAGATAGAATGCCCTCATCAGAGGACATAATAAAAAATTTATAAATTTTTCCAAGTGATCCAGGCCATGGGAAATTGTAATAACATACGTGCCCCCCACCCCCACCGGTCAGTCTACAACCTATGTGCCTGCAGAAGAAGAATATTCTGTACAAATGGAGGAAAGTGACCTCGTGGAATTGGAGGGTGCACCTGAGCAAAGATTTCGAACCTCGTCTAGTGTAAAATAAGGACTACTAATCATTTTTCTCATTTCCTCCTCATTTGTAAGACAAAGGTTGATAACCCTTAACACCCCCCAACTAGAGACAGTGGAGAATGAAGAGGAGGCTGATTTTTACGGACTTATTGGGAGCATCTCCACCAAGAAGGTGGCCTCTTCCCATATATAAACCACTTAAGGACATTTCAGAATTCATGTCTGCACCCACCTAAGCTGCAGCCATGGATAAGAAAACTGAAGGAAAATATCAGGTGGAAGCAGAGTGGGAATACCTGTATTCCCATCCTGTTTAAAGTTCAGAGTTTATTGTGAAGGGATAGATCCATTGAGCAAGCTTATTTGCAAGGAAGTCCCTTGTAACAAAATACAGCAAAAGCAGAAACAAGCAAACGATACATACAAATTAATATTATTGCAGTACAACAACCAAGTGCCAAACTGCAATAAAAAATGTCAATTAATACATGGTATAGTAATAACAGAAGAATAGCTGGCAAATAAGTGCACAATAGATGTTACACCTCATAAAGATGGAATGGTAGAACAGACAAGTAGAAAGAATTCAGGAAGGGGTGTTAAATTAGAGACCTTTACAGATGGGTGAAATTTTATTTATGATCTTGAAAGCATTAAGTGGGATTAGAGCTTGTGGTTTTAGCGTACATTGGAGTTTGTTCCAGATGATCGGGAGTACATAGCTCCTGTTTCAAACCATCTTAGTCCCTTACCTAACCCCGCACTCCCTGACCATTTTTTCAGTCTTGCCCTTTCCCAGTCAGCTCAGCACTTGCAACTTGATTGTTTACCATGGCTACCTGCTGCCTTATACTTTCTACCTTTTTCTATTCCATACTTCAATTTCCACCATCCTACTTCTACCTACCCTACTCCTACCCTTCCTTCAATTCTTTCTTATATCTCCTTATAATTACTGTAGTATTACTGCTCATAGTTTTTACCCTACTCTGATCAACATGTGCCCTAATTTTGATATGTATTTTTCTTTCATGTATACATTTCTGACAATGCTTATCATATGATTGTCAGTTTACTTGTCTGTATCAATTTTTCTTGACAAAATTATCAACCTGTAAAATAATTGTCACTGATGTTACTGTTTCTGTACTCTCTCAGGTCGTGCCTGAAAATAGTCATTTTTATTGCTAGCGCACCTACCCGGTAATCAGAAACTAAATAAATTAAGTAAATATTGGGTGCGTCATTTTGGCACTATTAGTGAAATGTATGAGCATTTCCTAAGTGCGCAAGAACTATGCAAGCGATGAAGGGTGGAAGCAGGAATGCCAACTTTTAGGAATCCTTGTGGGTGCTTATTGCTAGTAGATAGTATTTTTCCTGTGACCAGATTCCCTAATAATCCTTTGTTGCAGGCTGCACTCGAAATATTGAGGGTGCTTATGTCAACTTTGTGGGTGCTAGAGCACCTAAGCACCCATGGAGTCTGTTCCTATGGGTGGAAGTAATGTACAGAGGCAGTTTATTTAGGAGAGCTTTATAGGCCCAAATATACATGTGGTTACATCTGCTGGTGGCCAGGGATGTCAAGTTTAATTCCTTGTACAAAGTGCAGGGATAGGTTCTAGCTTTAGCATTGGTTATAAATCTAATCACACGGTGGTAAAGGGTATCTAGTTTATGGAGATTTGTTATTGTGCAGTTGCTATAAATTATATCTGTGTAATCCAAGAGAGGCATGAAGGTGGCCTTTACTAGTCTCATTCTAGAGTCCCGGGAGAACAGGGATTTGTTTCTGAAGAAAAACCCTAGTCTCATTCTTCGTGTTTTTTTTTTTTTTTTTTAACCAGTACCTCAATGTGAGGGGGAAAAGGATAAATGGGAGTCAAGCTGGACCCCTAGGTATTTAATGTTTTCTACTACCTTGAGCGTGTCTCCTAGTCATGTAGTAATTGAGAAAGGAGAATTAAGAATAGAGCTGGCCGGAGCAGGATTTGGCGGGTAAAAGAACATCTTTTTTTTTTTTTTTTTTTTTTAGCATTCAGCAAGAGTTTAGATTGTATTAAATTATGCTGTAGTTGGTTGAAATTAGATTGGAGTTCTGAGCACGCTTGCGTAATGGAAGGTTTTAAAATATATAGGACGGTGTCATCTGCAAAAAGGTGAATGTTGGAATTTTCAGTATTTTTACTTCTTGTTTATGTAAATCAAGAAGAGAAGGGGTCCCAGTATAGAGCCCTGGGGAACACCTCTCATTAGAGGGAGTAGCAAGGAGAGGGTTACATTGATCTTTATCAGTTGTTTTCTGTTCTCCGTTCTCCAAATAACTAGCAAACCAGCAATCCTATCTCCTTAGGACTATCTAGCAGAAAGAGGTGGTCCACAGTATCGAAGGCCTTACTAAAGTCTAAGAAGACTGGACCTGTGACTAGCCTATTGTCCATGGCTTCAAGCCAGTCACTAGTGACTTAAGATACTGCCAGTGTGGTGCTGTAGAGCGGTCTAAAGCCAGACTAGGGGGAGCTCACCAACTGGTGTTTTTCAAGGAATTCCCTGACTTGCAGACTGACCAGTTTCTCGAGTAACTTAGAAAGGGCTGGCAGGATTGATACAGGCCTGTAATTGCTTAAATCACTGAGGTCACCTGACTTGAAAAGAGGTAGCAGATGGGCTACCTTCCATTCATGAGGTACAGTACCTTCTGTCAAGGATAGATTAAACAGATGTGTAATTGGAGCTGTAAGGTAGTGGTAGCCTATTTTCAAGAAGAGTGGGTCAAGGTTATTAGCGCCTGCACTCTTACAAGTGTCCAATTTGAGTAGTAGGTCTTCTACCAGCTTATAGGTAATGGGTGAGGAGACGACACGGGTGGAGTTGCAGGGGGTTGCTGCTCACTGAGAAGTGTCAAAGGCAAGACTGCAGTCTGAAATAAATAAGACCAGCCATAGCAGTGCATTTATTGAGCTTGTCAAGAATCATAGTTTTGTTGCCGGCCCGCCGGCGCAGTAGTAGGGCTACTGCGTGCGGCGCCAGCGACCCGGGTTCGGGAATGGACTCGGGCAGCTGGAGGGAGGAGGATTGAGCGCCCAAGGGCTGCTCTCCTCCTCCGGATGGGGAGGGATGCGGGTCCCACTGCGATACCGCCACCTGGGTGACCACGGGTGGAGGTGCAGCGAGACAGCATATAAGGGAGGGAGGGAGGACGTCTACAAGGAGCCAGAGCATTAGCATGTCATGACGTGCGTCGCTCCATGGCCCCCCCCTTGCGTGCAGACATCCCGTGGGCTGGGACCAGGAAAGCGGAAAAACCCTGTGCTGGGCTCCTGTAGACGGGACCCGGCTGTCCCGAGATAACCTGTAACCAGGCGCCATAGATGGGGCTGGTGACGCCTTCCAACGCATACTTGAGGTGTGAGAGGGGAAATAAGGGGGTCCCTCTCCTCCCCGCCTGGGGGGTAAACCGAGGCAGGATGGGGAAAGGCTAACCAGCACCCGGAGGGAGGTACCTGGGGCGGGACTACGGGAATACACAGCCTAGGGATCCCCGAAGAAAGGAATCTAGTACAGCGAAAAGGGGGCATAAAGAGAAAGTATTTTAAATAAATAAATAAATCATAGTTTTGTCAGTTATGGAGATGATGTTTGGCAGCGCTGGTGAAGCTTTCCCCACCTTCTAGTTTCAAGGTATGCCAGACTTTTGCTGGGTTACCATTGGCAGAGTCGAGGATATTTAAGTAGTAACTCTTTTGTGCTTCTGATCAATTTGATACAAGCATTGCGGTATGGCCTAAAGGCTGTCCAGTCTGCAGGGGCTTGGTATGTCTCGCCATGGACCAAAGAGCATTCCTTTTTTGCATCATTTTTTTTTAATTTCTCCAGTAAATCATGGGCAATACACTTTTTTTAGTGTACAACTGATAAGTGGTGTGTGTTTATAACAGCGGTAAGAGATGAGTTAAAAATGACCAGTTCTTCAGTTGTGGAGGGTGCTAAATAAAATTGTTGCCAGTTTGTTTCTCAGGTCCATTAAAAAGTTGGTAGGATTAAATGTTCTGAATGCTGTCGTGGTAACAACCTTGCTGGGTTTTATGAATTGGGCCAAGTTTCTAATGCACACCACAATAGTATGGTCACTGAGATCATTATGCCATACTGATTCGTGCAAAATTTTATGGGGTCTGTTTGTAATCACTACACCTAAAAGTGATCCTGAAAGTTGATTTAAGCGAGACGGTCTGGTGGTTTACTATCTGAGCCAAACCCAGTTCATTGCAAACATTTTGTTAGGGGAGTTCATTTAGTACTGAACCAGTCCAGATTAAGATCACCTAAAATTATTGATTTGTTAATGTTGTTATCCAAAAATTGATGTAGGTGGGGCAGAATATCCATGCCCTTGGGGGGGGGTCTGTAGCATGCAACAATATTTAGTGATTCAGCTGCTGAGACTGATAAATTTAAATGCCAGGCATTCAAATTCCTTTGGTTTTGAGGTGGCCTGAAGAACATTAACAGAAAATGTATCCTTCACGTATGTAGCCACTCTGCCCCCTCTGGAAGCCCGGTCCCCTCTATGAAGGTTGTAGGCTGTTAATGCCATGGCTCGGTTAGTGACGTTTTGTTTTTTTTTAAACCAGATTTCCATTAGTACTAGAATATCTGGGAGCATGTGTGCCACCCATGCTTGCACTTCGGTGAATTTCTTTTGAAGACTGCAAATGTTAATGAGCATTAATTTAAACCCTTTGCAAAGTAGAATTCGGCAGGGGACGAAAGAAGAACTGCAGGTCCAGGATTTAGCTTGATATTGCCGGAGAAGAGAGAGCATAAGGATAATCTGTAGTACCCAACTTTTTATACAGAGTATCATGCTTTTATGTTGTTGCTCCTGCCTTTTTCCTGCAGTCACAGCCAATCTTTTATTTGGGGAGAGGAAGTGATGAGGTTGCACAGATGAGCATAATAGCTTTATGTACAGTGGGGCAGCTAGAGATGAGAATGAGTGCAAATGCACTTGTAAACTTATCCCAAGTAGGGTGGGGATTGGTTGAGGAAAAATGAATTTGAGTCAGAGTGGGTCAAGTAATTAGGTGAAGCCATCAGTGGAACATTGTTAGAAACAGTGGAACATTGCTAGAAATAGGTGGGCACAGAAGTAACAAAATTGGGGAAGTCATTGTGACAGCGGGTTAGCAACTTTGGCTTCCAAAAATATTAAGATAAGTAATATAATTTGATATGCTATGCAAAGAATGTGCAGTATTAACCACTATAGATTAACAAAGGTAATGTACAATGCTGCCTCTAGTGTTTGGATTTAATAACGAGCTAATGGAAAACGGCACTATTTTTGTATTTCAGTCGCAATCAAGATTAGCTATGTAAGCAAGAGTCCCGATAGGGCGAGTGAGTGGGGAGCCGCCGCATCCTGATTGCAGAATAGTCCAGGCTAGTACTAGTAAGAGCAAAAAATCACTGTCTGCACAGCCCCCTGAAAAGGAGCCTAAAAAATTGGGTATTATGGCTAAAAAGGTTTATGCTACAGCTTCCCTGCTCATCAGCCAGGCAACTTACTCCACACATATAGCACAGTACCAGAATGCATTTTTGAACATAATTCTGGTACTGGCATGAGTTGATAGTGAATTGGCACAGAACCTTATTGCCACAGTAAGATCAGCTGTGGATGCCAAAAAATATCATTTTAACACTGTGGTGGACATGAATAACACTTCTGCTAGACTTTTGGCTCATGTAATGTCATGTGAAAGTTTTCCTGGCTGACGACTACCATCTTTTATCACAATACTCAAAACAAGGCCAAGGAGTTTACTTGTGGAGGAAATTCATTATTTGGTACAAAACGGATGCTTTCGGGGGGGGGGAAGTGGATGACTACATAAACATTTTCAAAGGTAAACAGTGAGAAGAAAAAGGTCTCTACCTCCTACAGAAGGAGAGGCAGGGGATACTTCCCAAGAGCCTATGTCTCTTATGCTCCCTATGGTAACGAGTACCAGTCACAAAGAGGTTACTGTAGGGGAAGGGAAAGAAATGCTCCCAGGCGTTATGCTGCAGCTCCAATGCTTAAGCCACAGCCAAAACAAAACCCCTGACAATTTTGCCTACGTCGCCCAACCATTGCCAGTGGAAGGAAGACTGGCACGCTACTTCCAAGAAAGGATAAACATTACCACAGACAAGTGAGTACTGGAAGTAGTGGGCAGGAGGTTGTCTGCATTTCAAACACTTTCCACCAGGAGAAACACAAAAGTGTGCCAGCTCACTCGCCTGCAGAAAGTCTGCTGGAACTGGAAGATGCGCGCGCGCAGACACACACACAAATATCAAGAGCCATAGGAGAAGTCCCTGCCTCCCAGTGGAGCAGAGGTTGATTCTTAGGATGCTTCCTGCACTAAGGGCAGTGATACCATTATGGCAAGCAGGTCATTGGCTGGGATCCCTGAATTTGAAAGATACCTGTTTTCATATCCCAGTCAGACTATCCCACAGAAAATATCTCAACTTCAAGCTGGGGGAACTGCCAGTACCAGTTCACAGCTCTTCCCTTCATCTTACCTCGGCGTCAATGGTTTTCACAAAATACTTGGATGTGGTGGCAGCACATATGAGAAAATAGGGCATGGTGGTTTTCCCCTACCTGGACAACTGGCTAGTCTCAGTAAAAACAGAACAAGAGGCAATGTGTTCAGTTCAGTTGGTAAAAAGCACCTTGGAGAACCTAAAATTCTTGATAAACTTGCAGAAGTCCCAGCTAGAGCCCTTTTAAGTACTGGGCTTCATAGGACCAGAGCTAAGCACCCTGCAGGGCAAAGCTGCAGCTTTTTTTTTTTAAATTGCAATTTATCCCCTCCCACGTCCCTACTGGAGTCGCATCATCAGGATGCGCCAATTAAGCCTGTACCTACCACCCATCTTGCTACAGAAAGCACCCCCCCCCCCGAACCTTCAAGTCTCGTCTGGCCCCGAGACAGCTGGGCAGGTGGCAGATCGAGACCTGGCTCTGCGTGCCATTTTCCAGACTCCGGATGATGTTTTTCCCATTTTCACAGGACGTCACTTGCCTAGACGTCAAGGTTCCTCCCACACAGTCTTTGCATGGCAGCTTGCTGTGCCCCAGGCCTCTGCCTGGGGCCAGTCGAGTGTCGGGCTCTGTCAGCTCTCCAGCTCCCTGGGCTTGTTCCCGAACCCGGGGTTGCTGGCATTGCAAGTGGAAATCCAACTGCTGTGCTGGTGGGCCGGTGAGTTGAGCTTTGATAGCAACAGAGTCTTTCACAGCAGGAGAGCCAAGACCTGCAAGGGATTTCCTGCAGCTACTAGGACACACGACCACATCCACAGCTGTGCTTCTGTGGGCTAGTTTCCAAATGAGAGATATCCAGTACCACGAGATAACTGGTCTCAAAATTGGGACCCCCTGTCAAAGCTAGCGCCAGTGACAAAAGCACTAGTTGGATCATTGTGGTGGTGGAAGGAAGACAACCTCAGTGAGGGCATTCTTTTCCTTCAGCAGTCACGAGCAAGTATTCTTACTACAGAAGCCTAACTCTTGGGATGGGGAAGTCACAGTGAGTGGCATATGGAGTGCATGAGTCACTAGAACACATCAAGCTCCTGGAGCTCAGAAGTACTGCTAGCAATGCAAACTTTCTCCTTCCAGCTACAGGGTCAGTCTGAGTCCAAATTAGGACAGACAACACCACGACAATGTACTACATAAGCAAGGAGGAACAAGAGCTTCTTTGAGGATATCTCTTGCAGCAGGTCACACCTTAGGGACTATGGCCATCAGGTACCAGGACCACACGGAAACATTTTTGCTAGCAGTCTAACTGGGGCCACCCACGGTGACATCATCACGTCAGCGTCTTCCCTATATAGCCGTGGGTGGCCCCACACCCTCCTCAGTTTTTTTCCTGCTGTCAGCCATCACACTTTGGACTCCACAGAGCACAGTCGCTTCAGTCGACAGCCATTTTTCTGGAATATTCTTTTTTTTTTTTTTTTCTCCAACCCTAGTTCTCCAGTCACTTTAGGAAATAAAGTGATTCCCCTATTCTAGGGACGTGGATATGTTCGATCCACACATTCTGGCAGTATCCCTTCCCCTTTAAATGTTGCCAGAAAGTCTTCAGGCTGGCTCCTCCTACCTGCCTGGGTGGTATAACCCTGGGCTCTGCCCCATGACGCCAGATCTGCCTTTCCGCTGGAAGAAGCAGGTTCCCTCCTTACTGCTCTCGCGTTTAGGTCCTAGAACTCAAAATCTTAAAATTGACTTCCAAAACATCAGAACCCTTCAGAGTTTCATCTTCGGTGCAATCTTCGATCGTGACTGTGATGGAGGAAAAGTCCTCGCCCAGATTTTGCCGGTGCACATGCGGGCAGAAGATGTCGCATACCGACCTGCACGCCACGTGCGTTTACTGCCTGGGCCATAAGCACGATCCCCAGGCCTGCGATATTGCCGGTCATTTCACGTGTTGGTCATTGAGAACTGCCTTGCCCGCCTAAAGTTGGGCTGCCCGGAAAAACTACATCTGCCGGTCAAATCCAAGGTTGCCTGTTGGGTGATCTCCACAGCCGTGGGGTCCGCCAAGCAGTTGGAGCAACTTAAGGCTTTTAAGGAGGAGGCAGCTCGGGCCATTACACAGTCCTCTTTGGATTCCATCTTTGTTCTGCTCAAATTGGGCTCCACGTTTTCGGGCTCCTTCAAAGAGCTGTACCAGTCTCTCCCTACCAAGGGACAGGGTCCTTCGGATTTGCGCAGCTTGCGCTCCCGCAAGGAGGAGTCCAAGAGCGAACAAGAAGACTTGCTGTTGACATTCTTGGGATTGGGAACGTTCTCAGTCTCAGGAATCTCAGGTTTTGACCACGGTGAAACCGCGGCCTTCGCCAATGTGTTCACAGAGCCCCGTCAGGCCAGCTGGTCGAGACGTGGGCCGACGATATGGCCGAGATCGTTCTCAACCCGTTGTTGCTAGATGAGGCTGACAACTCTATTCAGGACTCCGGTCCTGCCGGTGACCACTGAAGGGGTGTCTCAGCTCGCTGAACTGGACCCTTCGGTCACTGACCCAGATCAGGAGTTGCTGCAGCTCTCCCTGGCTCCCTCAGAGATCCCCTGTCGGCACCCCTGGTGGCCGAGCTCTCGGTCTCAGGTCTCCTTCATCTAGTGGGTCGAGCAGATCCTACTGACGCTGGCGGTCTTGCTTTCAATGCCACGGGAAGTGGCGCCACAACTATTCCTTGTCTTCCTCCTCGGGTGAGGAGAGGCTTCGGCGCAAGTTGCGTTGATGCTACGAAGACCTCATGTGGCAACAGTTGGTGTAGGCCGGTCCTAAGCCAAGCCCAGCTCCCACGCCGGCCATCACATGCCTGTCACCTGACGGGCCAACGCAGACGCCCCCGTTGGGGCTGGTCTACACCGTTCCTCCGCCTGTGTAGCCAGTTCAGACCCTGCCATTTTGGACGAAGTTGGCCTCTCTACCAATCGTGGTGGAGCCACCACCCTAACAGCCGCCGACCGGGGCTCCGACCAAGGAGTCTCGGCCGGCTAAGGGGCTTCCCCATCGGCTGTCAGTCACTCTCATGTCCGACCATCTGTGGTGGGTCAAGAGTGACTCGGGTGGTCGGCCACTTTATTTGAACTCTTCCGAGTCCGAGCACTCCTCACTGCACTCCCATCTGAGCGATATGGAGTCAGTGGGGGTGGGGTCTCTCGACGGAGGCGGGACTCGCGTCCTTCATGGGCATCCTCCTCTCATGAGTCTACTGGGATGTCACTGGAGCCCGTTCAGAAGCGGGCTCGCTATCCCCTCAGAGATTCTGGATAATGGGGATTCTTTGACGGAGGCTTTACCATGGCCGAGGCAATTGTCGACCTTGCCCTGGAGCTTTGGCAGCGCCCTGCCTCCTGCCCTGCGCCCTTGGCCTGTAAATATGCAGTTCCACTGGTTCCAACTTGGGGTTTATGGAACACCCCTCGGCCAAGGATTTGGTGGCCAATTCTGTGTTTCGGCACTCGGGCAATACTGACGATGTCGACTGGCTGCCGGACAAGGAGTCCAAGAAATTGGACCACTCTGCCAAAAAGATCTATACTGCCTCCTTGATTGGCCTGGCAAGCTCGGCCGTCCTGATGGCACACCTCCCATGCCTTCTTGGACTCCCTGGATAAGGTGATTCCTCATCTCCCTGCGGACCTCCAGACCACTTTCAAGCCGGTCTGAGACCAGGGCTGGGCTGTGGCTAAACAGCAACTCCAGACGGCTCTGGACACTGAGGATTCCTGTGCTCGCTCGGTGGTGACTGCAGTTGCTGTGTGTCATAGGGCTTGGCTGCGGATCTCGACCTTCACGGCAGACACTCGGCACAAGTTGGCGGACGTTCCTTTCTTAGGCACTGACCTGTTTGGACCTGGTGTGGAGGATCACCTCCAGTGTATTGAGAAGTTCAGTGCCACCTTTGACTCCATTACGTCCAGAAGGATCCCAAGGGCTCTAAGCTGCAGAAGTGCAGGCCCTTTCGATCCTCAACTCCTGTGGCAAAACCAGCCCAGCACCAGTCTGGTCAGCAGGCTCAGTCTTGGTGCCTTAGGCCCAAGTCAGTGGCTTCGGTGGTCCAAAAGCCTGGAGGGAAGGGACCTGGTGGCTCCTCGGCTGGGTCCTCCTCCTCCAAGCCTGCCCAGTGACGGGATGCGAGTGCCACCCTCATACTCGTCACGCCTCCCCTGGGTCCTTCTATGGGGGCACGGCTCCACCACTTCTTTTCTGCCTGGTCCGAAGTCACCATGGACAGGTGGTTTCTGGAAGTTGTCGATCAGGGTCTGCCTCTGGAATTCGAGCAGTACCCTGCAAGCCGAGCCTGCGCCCCACTAGAGGACTTGGTGTCCACAGACACTCAGTCAGCTCTTCGAGATGACATAGCTCTGCTCCTCTGCAAGTAGGTCAGGGTGGCGGATCTTCGGGAAACACCCAGAGTTTGTGTCCAGGTACCTCGTGGTGCCAAAGTGGACGGGGGTTGGCGCCCCATTCTAGATCTACATGACCTGAACAAATTCCTCAGGTCTCACACTTTCAGGATGGTAACTGTGTCCCAGATAATACCATCTCTTGAGTAGAACATGTGGTTTTGCTCTCTGGATCTACAGAACACGTTTTTTCACGTCCTGATCTGTCCATACCACTGAAGGTTCCTCCGCCTTCGAGCCTAGGGAACCCTCTACGAGTTCCAGACCATGCCATTCAGCCTCTCCTCTGTCCCCAGGGTTTTCACCAAATGCATAGCAGTGGTGGCAACCTACCTGCGGTACTGAGGGGTCCAGGTGTACCCCTGCCTGGATGACTGGCTGATAGCAGGTCCCTCCAGGCAGGAGGTGTGGAGCGGTCCAGGGACCTGGCCTTCCAGACCTGCATCCAATTTTGTCTTCTAGTCAACGAGGCGAAGTCGGAACTTGTGCACTCGCAGGTGATCAGTTTCATCGGGGCAGAGCTTGACTGTTGCCGAGCCAGAGCCCAGCTTCTGGCGGACAGGGCGGAGGTTCTTTCCTTCTTTGCCCAGTCATTTTGAGTTGGACACTTGCGCCCTGCCCTGGACTTCCTGTGCCTTCAAACGTGAAGTCTTGCTTTATTCTGACAATCTGCAGTTAGCCTCAGCACTTACACTGCCCAGGAGAGGAAAGGGTTAACTGTATGCCAAGGCATAGAACGTTGAGCTCGAGCTCGGTTTTCAAACCTTTGTCCCTGGTAACCGTCCGATTCTTTACTCCGCCCTACTATGAAGACGCTCCGGAGAGTTTCTCCTTGCTGTTTCGGTTCTGTACAGTAAATCATTAGGTAAATCTCATCAGATTTTTTTTTTTTTTCGGTAATCGGATCTCTGTCCACGGTAACAGCATAGTGTTTAGTGGTAGGCAGTGGTATTTTTCTGAAGAAAATAAATTGTTCTGTTTTTCTCTGTTTTGTTCCGGTTGGTCCGGTTCAGAATAGACTTGATCCTTCATTGTTGTTTATTGCTTTGCTGTGGTGTCCGGTATCTTTCAGCCTCAAAAAAACTCCAAAGTTTTTATTCCTTTTTTTTTTCCCACGACCATTGAACCTGTTGGGGGCTGAATTTTTTTTTTTTTTGTGTGTGTGTGTGTGACGAATGCTGGTAAGGGTAACTTAACAGTTGTGGCTATGTCTGAGAAACCTAAAAAGAAAACTGGTCCCACTGGGTTTCAGCACTGCACCGAGTGTGGGGAGGCTTTTGTTAAAGCTGATCCCCACCTCGTCTGTGTTTATTGTCTGGGGTTTGACCACCTCGATACAGACTGCCAACTATGTAAGAATTTCCTTAAGTCCACACTAGATAAGAAACTAGCTAGACTTGAGGAAAGGGAGGCTGAAAAATCCGCTGAACCAGATGGCCAGCCCAGTTTGGTACTGACAGAACCTGAGGGAAGTGCCTGCTGACACAGGCAATACTTCCTCGGGCAAAAGAAAGTCAGATTCAGAGAAATCGGGTTCTGCAGAGCGTAAGAAGTTGTCCTGTTTGGATCCAAACACGCAGATCCCAACCACTGAGGAAATTGCGAGAGCGATTAGTATGGTTGTCGCTTCGCTCTACTCCGACCAAACTGATCCGGTTCTGAAATACAGTCTGTTCCGTCGGTTCCAGCCCCATCACAATATGATCCGGAGGCTTTCTATGAGGTTGATTGGGAAGGAGATCCAGAGTATGAATGTGATGATGACGATTTTGGTGGCCTAGATGAGCAAGTAGAGCCTGACATTTCCCCAGACAGGCCTACCAATATTTCTCCTCCCAGACTGACTCCCTCTCACACATTTTATTTTATAAAAAGGTGGAAGAAACCCTCCAGCTCCTAACGGTGGTAGCCTCTGATGCGGATGAAGAGCCTGACTTTGTGGAGATGATGGATGTCCCAGAGTCGGAGACTGTCCATTCCCCTTCATAAGTCTTTGGGGAAACAGACTCAGAACATTTTTCAGCCCCCTCCCCAGTTCTGTACCTCCTGTGGATAAAAAGATGGACAGGAGGTATATGCTCTCAGGCTCAAGCACAGAATTCTTCTATAGCCATTGCAGCCATGTTGGGGTAGTGCAGGCTGCAGCCTGTGATAAGGCCAACATATACTTGGCTTCACACCCCAGATGAGGATTCTAGGAAAGTGGATGCCATTGCAAAAAAACAGTACTTGGCATCCTCTTTGGGACTCAGACAGGCCTCTTGTATGTCCTATGTGGCTAGATACCAGAAGTCAAGGTGGGATACAATTCTGGAGTTGGCCAAGAATGCCCCTCCCCAACTAGCCAAGGAGCTGGAGCAGGTGGCTACAAATGGCATTGAAGCATCTAAAGATCTTACTTCGAGAGGGCTCTTGCAGTAGGTACTTACACATATAGTGTCTCCAAAGCAGTAGCGCTCTTCCGCAGCAAAAAACGGAGATGCAAATATCAAATCACAACAGATCTTCCTGGACATAAGTCTCCACCACTCATTCACACTAGTGGGATTGGCGCCGGAGGCACTAAGACCCATCGGGAGCAAACTTTTTGCTGGAGGGTCGGCGCGAGAGACGGCGCCGCGAGACATGGCGCCGCAAGCAGCGGCTCGAGCGGTAATGACCATCTCGGCGACGACCCTCCAACCGCCTCAGTTCCTTTTTTCCCGCCGTCGAGTGCGCTTCAGTGACGACGCCGTCACGCTTAGTCGGGAGTCAAACTTCAAACTAGCGATAGTTTTCAGTTTGTTTTGTAACATTATCACGATAGTAGTATCGCTTAGTTTTATTCTATTTTCGTAAAATTTTTCTAATATTTAAATTTAACTTACTTGAAGAAGTCTCGGCCTCACTGACGGAGTCGACCATGAGCAGGTCAGGTGACGGGAGACTTCAGATGAAAGTTGTTCAGTCAGCTGGCTGGGTCCGGTCAGCCTCTTCTCTCAGCGGGGTTCGACTACGGTCAGTCCGATGCCGGGGATGGCGGTCCCCGCCGGCATAAAAATAAACGGTCGCATTCTCGCGCGCTGTCGCCTCGAAGCTCTTCTTCGCCCACAGGTCAAAAAGAGAAGGCATCACCGAGGTCGCCTGGTATGTCTGCGCTGCCGACGGTCGGTTATCGTTGCTAGTTGCCGGTCTCCTTCTTCGGAGTCGCCAACTTCCGATAATCGTCGTCCTCGACATCGGAGCCCCTCCCCGCCTATAGGTAGGGCTCCAGATGAGCAGTTTCATCAGTGGGCCGCTCTTATGGAGCGATGGGCTCGGAGGTTGGTTCTTCTGCCTGGCTCGTTTACCTCGGGCCCTCGGGCTCCTCCGGCGTCAGGTAGAGCGGTTGGACCTTCTGAGTCGCCGGCGCCTTCTTGATGCTAGCGACTCCGTGTTTAGGTGTTTCCCTCACATGGTGCGTGTGCAGGGGCCTCACCGATGCCCTTATCTCCTGGTTTTTCTTCTCTTGCTTTCCAGGTTCCCGGGCTTTTCCGGCGCCTTCTGCAGGGTCTGTGGCCGTGTCGGCGCTGCTGGTCGCCGGAGCTTGCGGCGCTGCTGGCGACGCCAGTGGGTCTCTCGGGCGCCGCTTGCGCGCTACAGGGTCTGGCGGGCGCCGCCGGTGGTGCCGCGGATCGGGCGGCGCCTCGCGGCTGCGCTGCGCGGGCGTTGTCTACAGCTGGCCGCCGGGCGGCGCTTATGATACAGGTTTCTTCGGGCGCCGGTGCGCTCGTGTGCCGCTCTTCAGCCTGCTTGCCGCCTCGGCGCCGGCAGCCCTTGGGGACTCTCCTTGTTTTTCTGCCATTTCTCCTCTCCTAATTTTCACTCCTTTCCTGTCCAAACAGTCCTTTCTGGACCATCAGGAGATGATGTTGACCTCGACCCAGACCTTGGGTTGGGTGATGAAGTGGAGGAAACAGGATCTTTCTTTCTACAGAGCCTGTGGTCGAGGACCTGTCCTTTAAGTCTCTGTTGAAGAACCTGGGATCCACTCTTTCTCTCCAGACTACAGACATCGATCCTGGGAAGATATTAAGACTCCAGTATCTTCATGCTTCGGAGATCCCTACGGATTTGACTCCTCCGATTCAGCCTTCCTTCGAGACGCTGTCTCAAATGGTATGGAATAACCCTGCTCTTATTCCCTCAGTGGCTAAATCCATTGATAAGAAGTATTCAGCTCCCAAGGATCGTCCTTTTGGCATCCCAAGCCTTTGCGGACCCTATTGTAGTCCTGGCAGAGAATGACAAGGTCGTTCTTCCTCAAACTACTACAGCTCGACCTATTAACAAAGAGTCTCTGAAGATTGATACATTAGGTAAGAGAGTCTTTGCTGCCTCCACTTAAGTATGACACAGTTATCAAGGCTATTTTTCTCAGTATGAGTATATCCTGTGGCACTCTATGAAAGAATGGTTGAAGCTCTTCCACATTCGATTCCAAGTCAGAGCTTCTTCTGACCGTTATTAGAGGTATTGAGTCCAATAACCAACAGGTCAAAGCCGCCATGGACGTGACGCTGCTTCTCGCTCAGCAGCCGATGATTTGTACTGGCGCCATTCCTGGCTGCGTGCTTGGCTTCACGAATGATGCTCAGCAGCAGGTGATGGCGCTGCCTTGATGGCTCCTTTATTTTTGGCCCTTAGGTGGAGCAAGCCTAGAGGCCACTCAGAAGACTAGATCGGCCATTAAGTTGGCCAGACCTCCGCCTGCCCCTCTCGGGGCATGTGAACAGGCGTCCAGTTTCATAGGTCGTTAGTCCTTTTTGAGGCAGAGGGCAGGGCAAGCTTCTCCATAAAAAGCCAACCCCGCCTAACCTCAAAAGAAGACGCAGCAGAAAGCGCAGGGACCTAAAGCTCCCAGCGCTACCTTATGAGTCGTTGGCCCAAGTTCCATCCACTCTGCCCGAGGTGGAACTTTCTCCTCCGGTGGGAGGTCGTCTGATGTACTTCTACAACCAGTGGAAGTCCATAACCTCAGACAAATGGGTCCTTCGGATAATTCGCGAGGGTTATTCTCTCAATTTCTTGGAACCCCGAATTGTCCTCCCATACGACAACCCAGGTTGTCGGCCTCTCAGTCAGACCTCCTCACCGCGAGATCCAGGGCCTTCTGAACAACAGGGCAATAGAACTGGTGCCCCGCAAGTCTCGTGAAACACAGGGTTCTACTCCATTACTTTCTGGTTCCAAAGAAATCTGGGGATGCGCCCATTCTAGACCTCAGAAAGGTAAACAAATTCCTCCCCAGGGAGAAATTCAAGATGATTTCCCTAGGTACCCTGTTACCCTTGCTGCATCAGCACGGCTGGCTGGCCTCTCTGGATATGCAGGATGCTTACCAGCATATCCCCGTCCACCCGACCCACCGCAAATTCCTCAGGTTTGTAGCTTTGGGTCAGCATTATCAGTTCAGAGTCCTGCCCTTTGGGCTATCCTCGGCGCCGCGAGTTTTTACAAAGTGTTTGCAGTTCTTGCGGCGCATCTCAGGAAAGTCGGACTCCGAGTGTTTCCCTACCTGGGCGATTGGCTTCTAGCAAGCCCTTCCGGCCAAGGGACTTTGGAAGCCGTGCAAACGACTTCTCGTCTTCTTACGTCCATGGGAGTTCTGCTGAATTTGAAAAAATCTCAACTGCAACCCTCCCAGAGGCTCCTTTTCATAGGGACGCTTCTAGACACCTCCTCAGCAAAGGCTTTCCTTCCAGAGGACAGAAGACTCGACATCCTTCGTATGGCCCGTTACATCAGGGAGAACCAATCGGTTACAGCTCTCTCGATGCAACGCATGTTGGGTCTCATGGCGCCCCTGGTCTTCACTGTCCCTCTGGCCCGACTGCACATGAGAACCACCCAATGGATGCTCTCACTCAGTGGTCCCCGACCTCTCACCCCCAGTCTTATCCCATCAGGTGGCGGAGCCCTTGAAGGTCTCTCACCTGGTGGTCTCAAGAGACAATCTCCTGGAAGGATTCCCCTTTGCTCCCCCGGATCATCAGATCTCCATCACCACAGATGCATCGCTAATGGGATGGGGAGCTCACTGTCTCTCCCTCCACACTCAAGGTGTATGGACTCAGTTCGAAACTCATCTCCACATAAATGTCCTGGAGATGAGAGCGGTCCTCTATGCAATCCGAGCTCTGAAGGATGTCCTTTGTCACAAGAACATTCTCCTTCAAACGGACAACAAAGCAGTGATGTATTACATCAACAAGCAAGGCGGTGCTCATTCTTATCCCTTTGCAGGGAAGCAATGAGGGTGTGGGAGTGGTGCTTGGAGCACAAGTCTCTGATTCAGCGGTTTATCTGCCAGGTATACAAAGCGACCTAGCAGATCACCTCAGCAGAGCAGAGCAGACCCTCACGAGTGGTCTCTCGATCCAGCCGTAGCTCGGTCCCTGTTCAAAGAGTGGGGGACTCCAGACCTGGACCTTTTTGCATCCCCACTCAACGCAAAACTGCCTCTCTTCTGCTCCAGAAATCCAGGGCCTGGCATTTTCTGTCAGGATGCGTTCAGGCTGCGGTGGACAAAACGCTTTCTTTACGCCTTTCCACCACTTCCTCTAATCCAGAGAGTACTCAAGTTCGAGTCTCAGGGGACCAAGATGATTCTCATTGCTCCTTCCTGGCCTCGGCAACTATGGTTTCTCTACTCAACAGTATGTTGGCAGCCTCTCCGAGACCTCTTCCTTTACAAATCAGTCTTTTGACTCAGGGTTCGTTGGTCCATCCCAACCTGAAATCACTTCACCTTCATGCTTGGCTCCTGAAGAGATAGAAGTGAATCGGTTCAACGTCTCGTGAGAGTCTCAGACATCCTTCTGGCTGCTCGAAGCCAGCCACCCGAAACGTACGCTCAAATGGAACGTTTTCTCTGGTGTGCAAATCCTCTTGGAATCCTTTCCTGTCCTCCTGGCAAGGTTCTGGAGTATCTTTTGGACCTATCAAACTTAGGTCTTCAGTACTCCACAGTTAAAGTTCACCTTAGTGCCATCTCAGCGTTCCATGAGCCGATTTCTTCCTTAACTCTGCGCAGTTACCTATGGTGAAGAGATTTCTTAAGGATTCTCCATACCAGACCCCTGTTAGCGTCCAGTTGCAGCCTGGGACATTAACCTGGTGCTGGACATGCTCACTCGGAAGCCTTCGAACCCTTAGCTACCTGTGAGCTAAAATTTCTTACCTGGAAGACTGCCTTCCTGGTGGCCATTACCTCAGCCCGCAGGGTCTCTGAGATACATGCCCTGGTTACGGACCCTCCGTATACTGTATTCCATAAGGACAAGGTAGTTCTCCGTACTCATCCTAAATTTCTTCCCAAGGTTGTGTCAGAATTCCATCTGAACCAACCTCTGGTACTCCCGCTTACTTAGCTAATTTCCAAAATGAAGGGAGCGAGCTCTTCATTCCTTGGATGTTAAGAGAGCCTTGCGGTTCTATTTAGATAGAACCAAGGATGTTGCAAGACTCAGCAACTGTTCGTTCTTTCAGCGACACCGGCTGGGTCAACCTGTCGCTATTAGATGCATCTCTTCATGGTTAGTGGCATGCCTTACGTCATTGCTATTCCATGGCTCAAGTTAAATTAGAAGGTAGAGTGTACGCTCACTCTACTAGGGCGGTCGCGGCATCCCTAGCGGAAATTCGCAATGTTCCAATTGCAGATATATGCAGCGCCGCCACCTGGAGCTCAGTGCATACTTCGTTAAGCACTATGCACTGGATGTTCATGCCAGGCGACATTCCGCATTCGGCAGAACTATCCTTAATGGGCTTCTATCTTAGACGCGTGAGCTCTGGCTCTCCTGCCGCCCTTTTGGGGGATTATCAGCTTGGTACTCTCCCACTAGTGTGAATGAGTGGTGGAGACTTATGTCAGGAAGATAGGAAAGTGCATTACCTACGTAATTCTTGATCTTCTTGATGAGAGTCTCCCCCACTCATTCCTACCTCCTCCCCCATCCCCGAGCTCACCACTGTATTGGTCTTCACTCCTCAAATCTTTAGGCGTGAAGACTTCTTTGCTGACCCTTCTTACACGGGTCATAAGGACTATCTTATGTCCGTTTTTTAATGTTAGGGTTTACTCTTTCGTTAGTTGCTTCGCACCTCCTTGGTAAAAAGGTACTGAGGCGGTTGGAGGTCGTCGCGAGATGGTCATTGCGCTTGAGCCGCTGCTTCGTGGCGCTGTGTCTCATGGGCGCTGCCTCTGCTACGACCCTCCAGCAAAAGTTTGCTCCTGATGGGTCTTAGTGCCTCGCGCCAATCCCACTAGTGTGAATGAGTGGTGGAGACTCGTCCAAGAAGATCAAGAATTACGGTGATGCGTAATTTTCCTTTGTTGTACTATTTCACCAAATGTAAGAACCCTAGCAGCCTCGTAGGGATGCCCCTTGAGGCACCCTGCCGAAGGCGGGAGTTCTCACATTGGTAAATAAAGTACAACAACTGTTGTGATTTGATATTTACATCTCCGCTTTTTGCTGCAGAAGACGCACTGCTTTGGGAGACGTTTTGGAGTTTTAGGTTTTTACCTTAGTGGCGAACTCCTCCTGCAAACGTGGGTGCAGAAATTTTGCTTGTTTGGACTTGGTACTTATACATATAGGACTGACTCAGCAGGCGTCAGGACCTCACGGAAAAATTTCTAGCCAGTGGTCTCTGGCGGGGGACCGCCCCCACGTCAGGTGACAGACGTCATGCAACGTCCGTATAAAGGGGCTGTCCCACACGCCCTCCTTCCAGTTCTTTCCTGCCACCGACTTGTGAAAGTTCCTCGTGGTATAGTTCCTTCGCTCGTCAGTCTTCAGTCGGTCAGTTTTACTAAATTTTTTGACCGTTTTTCTCGATTTTTGCTCCTAACATCCGTGTATGTTGTCCCTGACGCTTTCTGAATCTCATAAAAATAAGTGCAACTTGTGCGGTTCCCAACTGCCGCATAAGGATGGACACTCCCAGTGCCTCTTCTGCTTAGATCCGGACTACCCTGTGGAGAAGTGCCAGCACTGCCAACAGTTAAATTCAGCCACCTGAAAACGGAGGCAGCAGTCCCTGGAGGCCCATATTCTCAAGAAAAAAGATTGCTTCCGTGGAGAAGGAGTTGAAGTTAAGGCAGGCTTCCACTTCCCCCGAAGGCCATAAGAAAAAGGACAAGCACCAGGACTCTGCCTCTGCGACTCCGGCTGGCGTCACGGTTCATAAGCTAATGTCCCTTTGGGGGGACCACTCCTCGACTGTCTTGGCGGTGCCCAAGACAGTGTCTCCCCTCCCGTTGCGCTCGCACTCGGGTGCCTGGGGGGCAAAGGAGGCTTCCGCTTCGGGGAAGGCCGCTGCCATGTGGCCCTCTCGGTTGAGCGGGTCTGCTAAGTCAGACACCGGTGCCACCCACGTCCATCCGGACAGGATCGATAAGACACCAGCTCCTTCTGGAGGGTGCACGGTCCCTTGCACGCCCGCCAAGGTCACATCCGCAGTGCGACCTGCGTCAGGCTAGAGTTCTGATAAGTTGGATACCAGCTCCTCTGCCCTCCCAGATCCTGCTGATAAGCCGGATGTCAGTCCTTCCAACCACCCAGCGAAAGAGCCTATGTTGGACTCCTTGGACCAATCCAACGTCCCAGGCTCACCGCAGCACTTGCAGTTGCCTTCCGAGGCTCCAGCGTCTCCTCTGCTGGACCCTGGGGATTTTAACCCTCCATCCCCGGTCGACATGGATGAGTTGGGTACGCTGATGTCAGGGCTCTCTCCTACAGGGCCGGACCCCCTGATGCCAGATCCTCAGACGCCGGCCTACCTGACACCAGCCGACGTCCCTCTGCTGGACGCCGCTCCAACGTCTGACGCCTGCTGGGCCTCTCTCAGGGCCTTGTGCTCCGTCAGAGCCCCTGGCACCTGGGTATCCGACACCACTTACTCCGGTGCCGCCTTACCCGGTACTGCAGTATCAGACGCTGCAATACCCGGCGCCTCAATACCAGACGACGGGCTCTCCGCCATCGGGTTACGAATACTTGCCGTACAGATGCCCTCAGTAGCCATATCCCCCTCCTCCACCGCCCTCACCACACCCACCGGTGGACTTGAAGGAGATTCTGGCTGCCTGGTGGGCTGAGACCAAGGCTCAGCTCACCAGGGAGGTGGAGAGCCGTCTTCTGGCACCAGACCCTGCACAGGATCCCCTACGCCGGAGATGGGAGACTCCCTCCCCCTTACCCAACACTAGAGGTGAACCCTCTGGCGCCAGGGATGGAGAGGATACGCTTCCCAGAGGGCTTCCCAAAGGGACCGTTCCTCCCCGTGTCGGGAGGAGTCTTCCTCCTCTACGTTGGAGACCTCTGACTCGGACTCACGGGGATGCTCTGATTCTGATGACGAGCCACATACTCCAGATTGTCCCAGGCCAAGGACTCCTCCGAAGGATCCTTCCTTTTTGGAGTTACCGAGAAAGATCCAGGAAGTTCATCAGTGGCAATCCCTGGAGCCAGATCCACAGCGTAAGAATCTCGCTGCCCACTTGGATCTGCCCGAGACTACTCAGACATTGATTCCACCCTGGATTGAGCCTCATGCAGACCTTGTTTCCACTATTTGGAAATAACTGTCCGCGTTAGCCCCCCCCTTCTGCGGAAGGCAGATCGGCTATATCAGGCTCCTGAGGGAGTAGATTCTTTGAATGTACACCCCAAGGTGGACTCTGTCATGATTAACGCTGCTAACAGCCGTTCTGCCAACCCGAAACATCTCAGCTTATCTTCAACTGACAAGGAGTCCCGACTTCTGGACCAGTATGGAAAGAAGGTGTACGCTTCTTCTACCCTGGGTATTGGGGCCCTGAACTATGTCGCACATATTAGGGACTACCAGAAGATGATTGAGTCAGGTGGAATCTAAATTGGACTCCCTTTGTAAGTCCCAGACCAAACAGGAAGTGACTGACCTTGTCCGCTCTGCTTGTTCAGCAAGTCGGAACATGCTTCGTGCCAGCTACGATGCAGTGGACACAGCTGGACGGAGTTAGGCTTTCGACGTAGGTCTTTGGCGTCATGCCTGGTTCTGGGTGTCAGGATTGGTCCCTGAAGTGCAATCTGCCATTCAGAAAGTGTTCTTCAGGGGTTCGGTGCTATTCGACGGCGATGTCAAGGACATCGCCGACCTGCAGGAGAAGAGTACTACACTCAAGTCCGTGGAGACTCTGTACAGGCCCCCCTCATGGATAGCGTCACCCTTTTCATTGACATTCTCGACCAAAAGCGAAACTACAGGGCAAGCGGGCCAACAAGCGTCAGGACCCCTCCAGCAACCAAGACTCCCCCGCTCAAAAAAGCTGCGGGAGCCTCGTCCACTGCGCTGCCCCACACCTCCTGACTCCTCCCCTCTCCCACGGCCTCTGGACACTCCAGAGGAACCAGTAGGAAGGAGGTTCTCCTTCCATCTACCGAGGTGGGAGAGGATTACATTAGATGCATGGGGGGTCCAACTGATAGCAGCGGGACACTCAATCGAGTTTCTTCAGAAACCGCCCCGAAGACCACCCCCCAAATTGTCTTACTCCCCGGAACATTATCTTCTGGTCCTGGAAGAAATTTCCTCTCTTCTCGGGAAGGCAGCGATAGAACCAGTCCCCACCCATCTTTGGGGGACAGGTTACTATTCCCATTTTTTCCTAGTTCCGAAGAAGATGGGAGACATGAGGCCTGTTTTAGACCTCAGCTCCCTGAACATGTTCGTGGAGTACAAACGCTTCAGAATGCTCTCCCTGCAGAGCCTTCTGCCACTTCTTCGGCAGGGACAGTGGCTGTGCGCTTTGGATATGCAGGATGCCTACCTGCACATCCCCATCCACCCTTCCACTCTGCAAATTCCTTTGTTTTTCTTTTCAGGGGGAACACTATCAATTCAAGGCCTTTCCATTTAGTCTTTTCTCGGCTCCACAAGTGTTTACCAAATGCCTGTCTGTGGTAGCGGCCCACCTGCATACCCAGGGAGTGCGGGTATTCCTGTACCTGGACGACTGGCTCCTGGCGGCCCCATCCATGGAGGAATGTCTATGCTCTCTTTTCTTTACCTTGCAGGTTTTCACCAGCCTGGGTATCCGCATCAACCAGGCCAAGTCCCATCTGTTCCCTTGCCAAAGACTCCAGTTTATTGGGGGTGGGGGAGAATCTGATCCTGGACACGACCATCGGCAAGGCCTTTTTCCTCCGGACAGGATGGACACCTCCAGACTCTGGCACGCCTGTTGTCCAGTCACAGAAGGGTTGATGCCAGGTCAGTTCTTCGCCTCCTCGGTCTCATGGAAGCTGCTATCCTGACAGCCCCTTGCGCACGGCTCCATATGAGGATCATTCAGTGAACGCTTTGGTCTCAATGGGACCAAACACTGGACAACCTAGACCAGGAGGTTCTAGTCTCCGATACCATGGTCTGGGACTTGCAATGGTGGGTGGTGCAAGAGAACCGTTACGGGGGAGTTCACTTCAATATCGAACCCCCCTCCAAGACATTGACAACAGACGCCTCAGGAGAGGGCTGGGGAGCCCATCTAGGGTCTCACAGGACTCTGGGCACCTGGTCCAGACTCGAGCAGACTTTACACATAAATGTGCTTGAACTCAGAGCTGTCCAGTATGCTCTCCAGGCTCTGTACTCCTTCATTCTTCCTGGTCATCTAACCATCCAGACGGACAACGTGTGCATAGTCTGGTACATCAACAAGCAGGGAGGAACTCGTTCCTACCCTCTGTGTAGGGAAGCAATGAGAGTTTGGAGTTGGGCTGTTCAGCACAACCTTCACCTGATGGCAGTTCATGTTCTGGGAGTAGAAGACGCACTGGCAGACCAACTCAGTCGGTCTTCAGCCAGAACCCATGAATGGGAACTGGATCAAGAGGTAGTAGACAATATCTTCCTGCTCTGGAGAACCTCTCGGGTAGACCTGTTCACGTCTCCTTAAAACGCAAAACTTCCCGCCTTCTGCTCGCTCGTTTCAGGGTGAGGTATTTTCTGGCGGGACGATCTGTCTGTCGACTGGAGGGACAGATTCGTCTATGCCTTCCCTCCAATTCCCTTAATTCTGAGGGTCTTGCACAAGCTCAGTACAGAAGGAGCCAGGATGATCCTCATTGCTCCATTCTGGCCCAGGCAAGTCTGGTTCTCTCTTCTGCAACACTTTTCAGAGGAACCTCTGCTTCCTCTTCCTCTGTCACAGCACTTGCTGACCCAGGATCAGGGGACCCTTGTTCATCCCGGTCTCGGATCCCTTCAGTTGCATGCGTGGCTCCTGTAGACGTAGCTCAAGCCCTGTTCGGAGTTTCTCCGCTCGTAGCAGATATTCTGGTGGAGGCCAGAAAGCTTTCCACTAGGTCCACCTACGCCATGAATAATAATAACTTTATTTAATAAAGTGCCTTTCATAATATCAAGGCGCTTCACAAATACATAAAAATTCAAGAAATTCAATTAAAATCAATAAAATCGGAGATTCAGAAAAAGCTTTGCCCCATAGGAAAGTCTTCAGTGCCTTCTTAAAGCTCCCCACTGTCCTGCACTCCCATAGCTGTCAAGGCAGAGAATTCCAGAGGGTAGGGGCAGCAAACACAAGAGCGTGAGCCCCAGATGAATTTAAATTAACCCTCGGAATCTCCAGCAACCCCTCATCAGCTGAGTGGAGCTGTCGCACAGGGATGTAGGGGAACCAGGATCTCTTTCAAGTAGTCAGGACCAAAGTCCGTGTAGGGCTTTGTAGGTTAATAAACCTACCTTAAAGGTGATCCACCACTGAACCGGCAGCCAGTGCAGATTGTGCAGCACTGGGGTAATGAGATCTCCTAGATACCCCAGTCAATAAACGTGCAGCAGCGTTCTGCACTAGCTGCAAGCAGCGGATATCAACCCCAGGAAGTCCTAAGTAAAGGGAGTTAAGTAGTCAAGGCACAAGGTAACAAAGGCGTGGACCAAATCAGGCAAGTCACTGGACGGAACGAGATGCTTGATTCTAGCAATGTTCCTAAGATGATAAAAGGCTAACTTGACGACTGCCGACACCTAATGACGAAGGGTCAGCCCATCGTCAAGTACCACTCCCAGGTCACGCACCTGTTCAGAGGTAAGGATCTGAGCGCCCCCTTAGACTAAACCAGAGGGCAGATCAGTCCTTAACCCCTCTGTCCTACAACCCGGGTCCACCACCAAAACCTCAGTCTTTCCTGCATTCAACTTTAACCCGCTAGAGCTCATCCAGTCCTGGATTTCAACGAGTCAGCTGTTAAATACCAACATAGCACTGAACTGAAGTGGAAATGATTTTCGATTTGGGCCTCATTAAAGGACTTTGAGCCTTTCTCTTGCCCAGTTGGGAGTCTTGGACTACATGCATCATCTCTTTGACCTGGGTCTCGGCCATTCCTCTTTGAAAGTCCACATGGCATCTATTTCAGCCTACCATGTCCCTTTTGGAGACAGGACTTTAGTTCAGTTGGAAGTCTCTAAGACTTTCCTCAGAGGGGGTTCTCCATTTGAGACCCCCCCATGCGCATTCCTGCTCCTCCTCGGGATCTCAGCTTTGTTCTTCAGAAGTTTACTCTGCCTCCTTTCAAACCAGCAGCCTCAGCAGACTTGAGGTTCCTCTCTTGGAATACTCTCTTCCTAGTTGCCATTACTTCAGCTTGATGAATTTCCGAGCTTCAGGCCCTGATGTGCAAAATCCCTTATTTGATTTTTCACAAGGAATGGGTGGCTCTGCGCTCCAACCCTAAGTTTCTCACTAAGGTGGTAGCGGAATCTATGCTGAATCAATCCATTGATCTACTTGCTTTCTTTATGCAACACTTCAATCAAGGGGAGTACCTCTTGCATACTTTGGATGTTCATAGAATACTGAGATACTCTACTAGTAGGACTAAGGATCTCGGATCAGCTTTTTGTCTCTTGCTCACAAAAGAGAGGGCAATGCAGTTTCCAAGCAATGCCTATCTAAATGGTTGGCTCATTGTATCACCTTCTGTTATGACAAGTACCACAATACCCTGCCTGGCCAAGTCAGGGGTCACTCCACCAGAGGAGTAGCCGCCTCTGCGGCTTGTTTCAAGAATGTGTCAGCGGCAGACATCTGTGCAGCTGCGATTTGGATTTTTGTCGATACCTTTATGAAACACTACAGTTTGGATATTGCCTCTCGTCGTAGAGCAGGCTTCAGGGTGGCTGTACTCCAAGGTCTTTTCATAAGACCCGTTCAGCCAGAGGTCCCATTGGTTGGATAGTTTTCCTGCTCCCGAGTGCCTTTCCTTTTTCCAGACTGCTTGGGATTCAGTCCTATATGTAATTACCTACAGCAAGAGCCCTCTCGAAGTAAGATAGTACAGTTATGTAAGAGATTACCGTAACAGATCTTCGAGAGAGGCTCTTGCAGTAGGTAATACCTTCCCGCCCTCCATCCCCCTTAGCTTTTTCAGCTCCTTTTCCAGGAAGGGATATATCTGCTTCTGTCTAATCTTGCCTTTATTGGCCCTTGGCAGGAAAGAACTGGAAGGCGGGCGTGGTGGACCGCCCCTTTATATTGACGTCACATGACTTCGGTCACCTGACGTTGGGGCAGTCCCCCGCCAGAGACGACTGGCTAGAAATGTTTCAGTGGGGTTCTGACGCCTGCTGGGTCAGTCCTATATGTGTAATTACCTACTGCAAGAGCCTCTCTCGAAGATCTACTGCTACGGTAAGTTCTTACGTAACTGTACTTTCAGTTCCATGCTGCTGTAGACTCAAATGTTGTGTCTTCAGAAGTCATGACCACATCTGTCTCTAAGGAGGTTCGCCCAGCTCAGATGTACTAGCCTCTCACAGGATGCCCAGGCTAAGGTTATGGATTTACCTGTCACTCAGAACTCTGTTTGGGGAGCAGTGGAGTACATGACGAAAATGGACGAGTATAGGACCACATACAGGAGTGCAGTGGCCAAGGAAAGGCAGGCCACTCCTCAAAAGCAGCAGTCTAGGGCTGGCAGGGGCAGGCCTTTTCACAGGCCTTTCTACCAGGCTCAGGCTTCCTCTGCTTTTCAGCAGAGGGGGTTCTTTAGAGGGAGAAGGGGAATGAGCAGGGCTGCATCTACTATCAAGTTAGGATCCCTGCCAAACAGACACCCTGATGTATCAGACCGGGTTGCCTCCTTAGTTCCAGTGGGGGGCAGGCTGGCTTTCTTCTTCCAGGAGTGGAAGTCTGTAACAACAGACAAATGAATCCTGGAGGTAGTAAGCCAAGGACTTTCTCTAAGTTTAAAGAAATTCCCCAAAGTAAGAGCAAGATCCTTCAAGCCTTCCACACCACTGGAAACAGCTGCTCTAGAGGCAGAGGTTTCGACCTTGCTGCTCCTAAGAGCAGTGGAGCATGTGCCTGTAGTACACAGGGGCAAAGGATTGTACTCGAGGTACTTCCTTACCCCAGAAAGGACTGGGGAGTGGCGACCCATCCTAGACCTAAGATATATGAACAAACATCTTTTAAAACCAAAGTTCAAGATAGTGACTCTGGGAATCATTCTTCCCTCTCTGAGACCAGGAGACTGGCTAGCTTCTCTGGATCTCAAAGGTGCCTATTTTCACATCCTCACACAGAAAGTACCTCAGGTTCGAGTTGCCCTCGGGTCATTACCAGTTCAGAGCAATGCCCTTTGGCCTGACTTCAGCTCCAGAGTCTTCACAAAGTACCTGGCAGTAGTAGTGGCTTTTCTCAGATGACAAGGCATTTCTGTATTTCCCTGTCTGGACGACTGGCTCATTGTAGGACAGTCTTCAGACCAAGTCAAGTCAGCTTTGACTGTTACCCAAAGGCTTCTGGGTTCTTTAGGGTTTATCTTCAATCTTTCCAAGTCAGTGCTGGAACCGGTCCAGCTACTCCCCTTCATGGGGTGGAGCTGGATACCATTCAGGCAAAAGCCTTCCTACCTCTTCCAACAGTGAAGGCCCTCACAGACCTGGCAGCCTCTTTCAAACCTCGAGTGTCTCGGCCAGCCAGGCATTTTCTTCAGCTTCTAGGCCACATGGCAGCTTTCACTTCAGTGGTACAGGGAGCCAGGTTCCAAATGAGGGACATTGAATTTCACCTCCGATCCTTTTGGTCCCGAAGAAGGGACCCACTCATCAAATTGATTCCAGTGACTTAGGCTCTTGCCCAGGCTCTCCAGTGGTGGTTGTACAAGGAATATCTTCCTTCCCCAGGTCCCTTCTGTTGTTCTCACAACAGATGCATCCCTCCTGGGGTGGGGAGCTCATCTGGGGAACCTCACTGCACAGGGCACTTGGTCTCAGCAGGAGTCTCTTCTCCACATCAGTCTCCTGGAACTCGGAGCTGTGCTTCTGGCCCTTCAAGCATTCTCGGCCTTAGTTCAGGGGAAAGTGGCGCAGGTCCGGATGGACAACACCACTACCATGTGGTAAATAAACAAGCAGGGAGGCACTCGATCCATGGCCTTGTGCACAGAATCCATGAAGACATGCTCGTTAGCGTACTCCCTTCGGATCTCGCTGGTGGCAGTGTATCTGCTGGGGAAGGACAGTGTGCTAGCAGATGCCCTTAGCAGGATCTCTCAGGGTCATCACGAGTGGGCTCTGAACTGTCAGATCCTACAGATCCATTTTTCAGAAATGGGGCACTCCAGAGAGAGAGATCTCTTTGCAGCCCCAGACAATCTGCTTCCTCTGTTCTGTTGCAGACCCCCAATCCAAGGGTCTGTTCTCAGGAGGGTTTCCTGTTGGATTGGACAAACAGGTTTCTTTATGCCTTCCCATCTTTCCCCTTAGAGTACTGATCAAGATCAGGTCCCAACCCTGCACAGTAATCCTGGTGGCTCTGGATTGTGCCAGGGAACCATGGTACCCTCTGTTGCTGTATTTGGCAGTAACAATCCCTCTTTGTCTTCCCGGGAGGCACGCCCTCCTCTCTTCCTCCCAGGGGAGGATTTGGTATCCCAGTCTCCAGTCTCTCAGACTCAAAGCTTGGCTCTTGAGAAGTTAGAGTATGCATGATTGCATCTTTCACAAGGAATTTTGGATATTCTGAAGATTTCTAGGAAACCTTCTATCAGGAAAACTTATAAACTCTAAGTGGAAGAGGTTTAGCATTTTGTTCTCAGAGGAATATACAGCCAGAGTCTGCTGGCATTTCCACAGCATTGGACTATTTAGTCCATTTGAACACTTTAGGCCTCAGGCCTCAGGCCTGCTACTCTTAAGGAGGTTCACCTAGCAGCTGTCTCTGCTTTCCTTTAAGCAGGGAAGAGATATTTCCTAGCTTCTCAACCGGTATTCAGTGAGTTTTTTAAGGGTCTGGTTCATCTCAGTCCTCCCTTTAGGGAACCAACTCCGGCTTGGTACCTGAATATCTGTATTGCACAGCTTATGCAGCCTCCACCCCCACCCCCAAGCATTTGTCTTCAGCTGAGTTAAAGTACCTGACTTGGAAGACTGTATTCCTGGTAACCATTACTTCTGCCAGGAGGATCAGTGAGTTACAGGCTTTGTCAGTGGAACCTGACTTTATTTACTTCCACAGAGATAAGGTGGTCCTCAGGACAAATGGAACATTTCTTCCTAAAGTGGTGTCAGATTTCCATCTTAACCAGACCATGTCTCTGCCTGTGTTTCCATAGATATGGCTGTTCTCTGTTGTTTCTCACTTATGGTGAGGTGGGAAATGGTAAACCTGCCACTAAGAGAACTATTGCCAGATGGATTGTTTCTTGTATCCAGTTCTATTATATTAAATTGGGCAGAGAGCCTCCCTCAAGCCTGAAGACGCACTCTACCAGAGGTACTGCTGCCTCCTTGGCAGCAGCTAGGCATATTCCCCTCCTGGAAAACTGTAAAGCAGCCACCTGGAAAACTGTTCACACATTCACTAAGCATTATTGTTTGGATACCCAAGCCAGAAATGATGCTAGGTTTGGCACTGCAGTGCTGCAGAACCTCTTTCCTAAGTAGGTTCTGTAGTTCCCTCCTCCATGGAGGTACTGCTCGGTAGTCTGCAGATTGTCAGAATACAGCAAGACTTCACGTTTGAAGAAAAAATTATTCACCATAGTAATGTTTCTTCTAATGGAGTCTTGCTGTATTCTGACTTCCCACCTTGCCTCCCCCTCTCAGAATCTCTGTGTTGTGGGTTGGCAGGTGCAGTGTTGAACCCCAGAGATGTACCTTTTATATCCTATTCTGCTTAGATTGATTTCTCTTGTTTTATCGCAGTGTTTGGTTATTATCACTATCTATATAAGGTTTTCTTTTTGGGGATTCTTGACCTGATATTTCGGACCCCAGTTGTAGTTGCTTTTTGGCTTTTAAAGTTTTCATGAAAACAATTTCTATTCTATGAGTTAGTATTAGTGCTCGTAAGAATCTGGCCATTACACCAAAGTATACCAGGGACAGAGGTTTGAAAACTGAGCTCGAGCTCAACGTTCTATACCTTGGCATAGAGTTAACCCTTTCCTCTCCGGAGCAGTTCAAGTGCTGAGGCTAACTGCAGGTTGTCAGAATATAGCAAGACTCCATTAGAAGAAACATTACTATGGTGAGTAATTTTTTCTTCTGGGTTACATGGCCTGCACCAGCGTGGTCCAGTGGGCCCATTGGCATATGTGTTCCCTGCAGTGGGAGCTGGCCAGCCAGTAGTCTCAGTGTAAAGGTCACTTCGACCAGCTGGTCACTGTGTCCCAGAAGATGTGGGACACCTTCCAGTGGTGGCTAGTCCCAGAGCATCTGTAGGAAGGGATCCAGTTTGTCCGCCCCGAGCCGACGGTCATCCTGACCGATGCCTCTCCAATGGGCTGGGGTGCCCATCTGGGTGAACACATAGTCCATGGGCTCTGGACCCCTGAGGAGTCCCGATGCCACAGCAACCTGTTGGAGCTCTGAGCGGTTCAGCTGGCACTGACTGCATTCACTCCATTTGTTTGGGGTCAAGTGGTTCAAGTCCAGACGGACGACACCACGGCTATGTACTACCTCAACAAGCAAGGCGGGACGCACTCCCTGCCTTTGTGCAAGGTAGCTATCTGTGTCTGGACCCTCGTGCACAGCCTAGAGGTGGATCTCCTAGCCATTCATGTGGCAGGAGCCTCCAGTCAGTTGGTGGATGCTGTCAGCCAAGCGAACGAGGTGTCTCTCGAGTAGTTCCTTCATCCAGAGGTGGTTGTCTATTCTGCCAGTGGGGCACCCCTCAGATGAACCTATTCACCTTCAGGGAGAATGCAGAGCTAAGGCTGTATTGTCTGCCCCTCTCTGCAGGGGGATGCCTTCTCAAGGCTGTGGACCCCAGGCCTCTTCTGTGCCTTCTCTGGATCCACAAGGTGCTACTCCAGGTCAGGAGAGACAAGGCACAGTTGATCCTGGTGGCTCCGGACTGGTCCCACCAGTTTTGGTATCCCAATCTCAACCTCTGCAACAGGCTCCCAAGGCATCATCCGCTATGCCCAGACCTACTTTCCTTCAGTCGGGGGAAGGTACTCCACCCGGACCTTCAATCCCTGCACCTGACAGCCTGGTTCCTGAGTGGCTAGAGTTCCAGGCTTTAGGTCTCTCCGAAGGTTTCCTCACTGTGGTGAAGGCATCTAGAAAGGAATCAACCAGAAAGTGCTATGTCTTCAAATGGAAGAAATTCTCCATTTGGTGTCAGGGTAAGTGGCTGGAACCATTGTCCTGTCCAGTGTCTAGCATTTTGGACTACCTGTGGTCTCTCTCCAAAGGGAGACTTTGGTCGCTGACCCTTAAGGTGCACTTGGCGGCCATCTCTGCTTACTGGGCTCAGGCTGGTCAACGGTCAGTGGTGCGGGAGACGGTAGTCTGGCACTTTTTCAAAGGCTTGGATCACATTTCCCCTCTGGTGCAAGAACCACCACCACCGTGGGATCTGTTGCTGATCATGGCAAAGCTCATGGGCAAGCTATTTGAACCGATGCACAGGTGTGAGATGTCACCCCTGTCATGGAAGACTGCCTTCTTGGTGGCTATCACGTCAGCCAGAAGGATCAGTGAGCAAAAGGCGCTCTCGGTGGAATCTCCTTACCTGGTCTTCCTCAGGGACAAGGTTGTCTTGCACCCCAACCCGAAGTTCCTCTCAAAGGTTGTGTTGGAGTTTCACCTGAATCAGGTGATGACTCTTCTGGTCTTCTTCTTGAATAACATGTTGGAGGCCAAACACAGGCTCCATGCCCTGGACCTGAGGTGAGCGCTTGCTTATTACAAAGAGCACACGGCTGGAGTTCGGGGAGAGGTTCACTAGGTGTTTGTCACCTACGCTGAAGGTGCACCTGACAGACCTGCAGCCAAGCAGCCGATTGGCAGGTGGATCACTTACTGTATTGATCTACGCTATAGGTTGACGGGTATGGAGCCTTCCAGAGGGCTTACGGCTATTCCATCTGCCATACCACTGCATCAGTGGCTACTCCTAGGGACATCCCTATGCAGGAAATCTGCATGGCTGCTACCTGGAAGTTGGCACACGCCTTCATTTCCCATTACCACATTGACTTATTCATGCCAGGATGCTGGTTTGAGGGCCTTAGTTCTCCAATCCTTATTTCCTAAGTAGGGGGTGTGCGCTTTGCCTCCCTCCTCCCAGAGAACTGCTAGGAGTCTGCCAGAACGTGTGGATAGAATAACATATCCACATCCCTAGAAACACAGGTTACTCACCTGTAACATTAGATCTTCTACAAACAAGTCTCTTGTAGAGGTTATTACTCTTGGGAGTCCGCTAGGTGGAGCTGTCACAGGTAGCTTCTTGCAGCAGTCTTCTATAGTGCCCCCAAATCACTTAATCTGGCTCTGTAGAAAAGGGGGCGGCCCCAGATACACACTGTTCATTTTCCCGCTGGCTTCAGCCCACACGGCAGCTAGTTCAGTCTTCTGTGTTGCAGTCTTCGACATGAACTTGAACCCAATTTTTCTTCTCTGTGCCGGGCCTGTGGCATGCTCCCAGGCCCCATCTCTTCTACTTCCACTAGGCCAGGCCTGTGAACCATTCACTGTACCCCCCCCCGGCTCTCCTTGTTTCAGTGGGCCTGTGATCACTCGCAGTATCCCCACTGCTCCTTGGCCCAGGCTCTCTCTTGCTGGGTCAGGGACTCCATCCATGGCTGACTAGGCAACCTTTCCGGGACAGACCTCGGGTACCCGTGTTAAGGGTCTCCGGCCCAAGGCTCTCGTTCCTGGCATGGGAGGCAGCAGGACTCGCACTGCTCTCACTCCTCCGATCTGCTTCATCAATCGTGGCTTCTTCCATCAGCAACGGGCCTTCATCATCGATTCTCTTGTACCGTCGATGGGGTCTATCTCCCAGCGCCCCATTGTCAACAGGGCATCTCCCTCCGTGCTGGGTCATCCCTCATCGAGGAACACTATCCGGGATGTTTCTCGTCGGTAGCGTTCCTTGTCGATGGGGAGGCTTCCCCGTCAACGAGCATGTTGCTTCTCTCTCACTTCGATGGGGAGCGCCTGCCGAATTGAGCATGCAGTTGTTTCTCTCATCGACGGGGCTCTTCCTCGTCGATGGAGCACTCCTCATTGACGGGAAGGCGTCCCCCATTGATGGAACATAATTTCTCCTTCCCTCGTCAACGGGAGTGCTTTCCCCATCGGAGCATGCTGCTCACTCCCTCTCCGATGGACGCTCTTCCCCCATCGACGGAGCACTCCTCATTGATGGGGCCGCTTCCCCCGTTGACGGGACATCCCCATTTCCATTCCTTGTCGATGAGGCTGCTTCCCCATCAATGGGACACCCCTGCCTTCATCCCTTTCAGCAGGGCTGCTTCCCCGTCACCTGCAGGGGCTCCACACCTCGGGGTTCCCCTTCCCTGTCCCCCCCCGCCTGTTCCGGCACCAGTGACCTGTTCCTATGTCACTGGGGGTACCCCCTCCGTCGCCATTCCTGCACTCTTCAGGCACCCGTTTTGTGCCCTCAGATGGTGTTCCTGGGTGTCAACCCTCCTTCCTCACCCCTCCTCCGATGCCTCTCTTCTGGGGTCGGGATGCCCCCCCCACCTTTCCGGCATTGATCTGTTCGTGTTATCTCCACCTGGTTCCCTCTCCCTCCTCCTGTTTTAGTGGGGTCTGTGCCTGGGCGTCCGGCCCTGGGGGCTCCCTTCAGGGGGCTTTTTCTGCCCATGTCTGGGCTTTGGCATTCCCTCCCTTCCTTCCCCTCAGTCCTACCCCTCGTGGGCCTCCCGGTTGTGCTGCGCCTTGTCGCGCCTTCCTGATTTACCAGCACTATTGTGGCTGCCTCCGGAGGCATCTCAGGGGCTCTTGCCCAGCCCACGTGCCCCGTCATGCCTCTTCTTGTTCGCAGGATGTGGTTCCCAGTGCCATGTTTGCTTTGGCGTGTGGGTTTGCCCTCCCATGCCTTGCTGCTTCACGGCCTTTCTTATGTGGTCTGGTGGCTCTGCGCCTAGTGTGCTTCAACTTTGGTGCCTTCTCCCCCCACTGCCTCTCTGCCCGGGGTCGGCCCTGTCTTTGCTACCTGTGTATGCCCTTTCCATGCCTTCCCAACATCGGCTTCCTGTAGGCTCCAGTGCCTTGGCTGCATCCGTCCATCTGTCTGCCACAGCAGTCACCTTGCGGCGCCCCACCTGGTGTTGGGTTCGGCACCCAACATCTGCCTGTTGGCTGCTGCTGTTCCTTTTGTGGTGCTACGTTTTTGGTCATGGTCCCCAGGCCTTTCTGATTTTCTGCCTGCCGTCTGGTCATGCCCGACAGTCGGTCTGGGACCTCTCACTTGCCCCTTGGTTCCCATAGTCTTCCTCGACTGCTGGGATGTCTCGTTCCTGTCCCCCTCCCCAGGGTACTGCTTGGGTCTCCGGTGGGGCCTCTCATGGAGCAGCTGCATCTGCCCCATCCCCCACGCCTGTCTTCCTGGTGGGGCCGGGCCTACCCCTCCTCCTTGACCGCTGTACAGGGCTTGCTCCTCGCCTTTTTCCACATGCTGCAGAGGCGCCCAGGTGTCCCTTCGCCCTTTTCTTTGGAGGTCTGCTTCCTCCTCCTGTTCGCTTCCCTCCTCTCTGCGGTCTTTTGGAACTCCTGCTGTTCTCCCTCCTGGAGTCCCCATAGTGGTTCTTTGCTGTGGCCTGCCTGGTGATCCTTGCCTGGTACTCTCCACTCCTTGCACGCATGCAACGCACTTAGTGTGCTCTCCTGGATTTGATGTTTTCTTGCCATGACCTTTCGACCCCTGCCTCGTCCGGTTTCATCACTGTGCATGGCCTCCTGCATCTACCTGTTCTGCATCGTCCTGTCTCCACCAGTCTCTGACAGTGCTTTGGTTGCCCTGCTGGACTTGCTGTACGCCATTGCCTTTTGCACCCCTGCTCGATAGGTTGAATCATTGGCATGGCCCTGTTCCTACTCTCCCTTCGTGGAGTGTACTCTTCTTCACACACCTTTGGCTTGTCCGCCCGACCGGGTGTTTTTTGTGATGTCTTGACTTGGACTTTGTGTGATGCCGTCCCTTCCTGGGATCACATGGCCATCTATTGGCTTGTTCTGCGACTCCTCCGTGGCTTCCGCCTGGTTCCTGTTTGCCGCCTCTTTTTCTGTTGTCACGGGTGTGTCTTCTTGACTTTGCTTATTGCTGTGTCCTATAACCCGGCTTCATGCTCCGCCTGTTCTCCCTTTTCTGTAACTGCTTGGTACTGTCCCAAGAATAATAACCTACTGCAAGAGACCTGTCCATAGGAGGCAGTTTGTTACACAAGAACTTACTGTAACAGTAGATCTTCAAGGTACGGTCTCTTGCAGTAGGTACAATCCCGCCCTCCGTCCTCTGCCTTTTTTGCTCAGGGTCCTTGGATCTCAGGACGTTGGGATGGATGTGTCCCTTGGTCCCTCGGTCCTCAGCCTTTTGCGTGCTGCATCCGGCGGGGAACAGTGTGTACCTGGGGCCGCCTACTTTAATACACAGCTAGAGGAAGTGATGTATCGGGGGGCAGCCCTATAGAAGACTGCTGGAAGAAGCTACAGTGTGACAGCTCCACCTAGCAAACTCCCAAGAGTAATGACCTACGTAAGTTCTTGCGTAACAGACTTTCTAGGAGTGGTATATGTTGTTCATCCACATGGACCCCCCCCCCGACTTTGGTGCACAACTGTGCTTCCAGCAGGCAAGATCTGGTGTCATGAGGCGGAGCCAAGGGTTATGCCACCCGGGTGGATGGGAGGAGCCAGCTTGAAGACTTTCCGTCAACATTTAAAGGGGAAAGGACACTGCCAGAACGTGTGGATGAAGAACATATTCCACTCCTACAACTACTGTTACAGGTGAGTAACCTGTGTTTTCTTTTCGTTTATGCCCGGATGTGACAGTCTTTTCCGTCACTGCAGCTGCTGACAGAAGATCTACGATAAAGATGACCACAGGGCCTGTGTCTGCTGCTGTGGCACCAATCACAACATTAAGGCTTGCGAGAACGCAACTCGGTTCCAGGACCAAACACAGCAGATTAACAAACAGCATCACTGAGTTGGAAGACAAGTATAGTGCTTGAGGAATGTATTCTTTGGCTATGCTGTCATATTATTTCCACCTGTTAGAAGTGCTATAGTCTGGGAATTACCTCTCAACCTATCAGTAATAAATGTGCAGAACTGACCTTATAAAAATGCAGCACTGACCCTCTCCCAGAAAGCCCTTGACCAGGCAACTCACTGCTCTCCTTGTGGGCCAGGAAGCCCGCTGGCCAGCCTTTCATTGCCAGACCAACATCTCCTGCTCCCACACCAGGAAGCCCTTGACTGGGCAACTTGCCGCTCTCCTCATGGGCCAGGAAGCCTGCCGGTCAGCCTTTCATTGCCAGCGAAGGAAGACCAAGGGAGGGATAGTGCGGCTTAATAAAGGGGAGGGAGGGTGGACAGAGGGTGACACTGAAAAGGCAGAGATACTAAACAAATATTTTTGCTCAGTATTTACAAAGGAAGAGGGGGAGGTACCTAAAACAAACAGTAGAAACACTCTGGATACAGAAGTTGATACCAGCCCATTTACAGAAGAAAGGGTTCTGAAAGAACTCTTAAAACTGAAGGTGGACAAAGCAATGGGGCCTGATGGGATTCATCCCAGAATTCTAGAAGAACTAAGGGTAGAACTAGTGACACCACTGACTACCCTCTTTAACAAATCATGGGAGGATGGGGTGGTACCCGAGGACTGAAGGAGGGCAGATATGATTCCCCTTCACAAAAGTGGGAGCAAGGCAGAAGCAGGAAACTACAGACATGTTAGTTTAACCTCAGTGGTAGGGAAAATGATGGAATCACTTCTGAAGGAAAGAACTGTCGAGTATCTAGAGGCCAGAGGAGCACAGGACCCAAGGCAGCATGGATTCACAGCAGGAAGGTCATGCCAGACAAATCTGATAGATTTCTTTGACTGGGTGACCAAAGTAGTAGATCAAGGAGGGGCTGTGGACATGGCCTACTTAGACTTTAGCAAGGCATTTGACACAGTCCCACACAAAAGATTAATATACAAGTTAGCCAGCCTGGGAGTGGGTCCCAAGATGACAGCCTGGGTAAAGAATTGGCTGGAGAATATGACATAGAGAGTAATAGTAAATGGAGTCCACTCTGAAGAAAGGGGGGTTACTAGTGGGGTACCGCAGGGTTCAGTATTAGGACTGGTCCTAATGGAAGGACTGGAAGGAACTGGACTGGAAGGAAAAGTATGTCTCTTTGCAGAAGACACAAAGATCTGCAACAGAGTTGATGCACAAGGTGGGGTGGAAAGGATGAGAAGGGACTTGGCAAGGTTAGAGGAATGGTCAAATGTATGGCAGCTTAGATTCAATGCTAAGAAGTGCAAAGTAATTCACCTGGGAAACAAAAACCCAGGGGAAGAGTACACAATGGAGGGTGAGATACTAACAACAACAAAAATGGAAAGGCACCTGGGGGTAGTCATATCAGATGACCTAAAGGTGGGCAAGCAATGTGAGAGGGCAGCAAGGAGGGCTGGGGGATACTGGGATGCATAGGGAGAGGCATCACCAGTAGAAAACAGGAAGTTATTATCCCTCTGTACAGACAGCTGGTGAGACCCCATCTGGAGTACTGCGTGCAGTTCTGGAGACCCAATCTCCGCAAAGACATAGACAGGATGGAAGCTGTCCAGAGGAGGGCAACTAAAATGGTGCAGGGTCTGCACTGGAAGACATGAAGAGAGACTTAAGGAGCTTAATATGTATAGCCTCGAGGAAAGGAGGGAGAGGGAGACATGATAGAAACTTTTAAGTACCTCAAAGGAATCAACAAAGTCCAAGAGGGTAGCATCTTTCAAAAAAAGGTGTGCAAGAACAAGGGCGCTCAATTTGAAGATAGAGAGGGGGCGGCTCAGAGGTAATTTAAGGAAGTATTTTTTCACAGAGAGGGTTGTGGATGCATGGTCCGGTCTTCTGGAGGAGGTTGTGGAGTCAAAAACAGTGGTGGAATTCAAGCATGCATGCATGGGACAGTCATAAGGCAATTCTAGGGGGTGGGGGTAGGAAGAAGTAGGCTGCTGGTTAACTAGGATCTGCAGCTTATCCATTAGGTAGGGAAATGGGCAGACTGGGTGGGCCAAGCGATCCTTATCTGCCGTCAAATTCTATGTTTCTATTCAGAGTGCTATAGATAAAGAACACTTTGCTTCTGGAATTTTGGTGACCTCACCAAGGCTTTCGATTTGGTTGACCACTCCCTGTTGTTGGAAACGCTGATCAAAAGTCATTTTTCAACTGATACCACTAATCCGTTTCTAAATTACCTTTCAGAAAGATATCATGTGACTTCTGTATCTGGATGTTAATCTGATCCTTTATCCATACATTGTGGAGTACTGTAAGGATCCATTTTGGGTCCCCTCCTGTTTACGCTATTCTTGAATTCCTTACCAACATCCTGCAGATACTTGGTAATTTTGTATGCGGATGATGCAGCAGTAAAAAATGTCAATTCAGATGTAAACAAAGTTCTCACCCTAGGAATTCTCCAGTATTCATAATTCTTGTAGTCAGCCCTTTAAGTAGAACTACCAGGAGATGGAATGTATGCTAATGATAGAACAATCATTGGTTCATGCCACTTTTCAAATGCTGTCCTTATCAACTGCCAGTGTTCTAACGCTTCAGATTTCATTCTCTGCCTGACAAGTACAGATACCTCGGAGTGCTCTCCTCATCAGTCGTTCCTGTCTTGCTGAATTCAAAAAAGTGAGTATTTTCATGTGCTGCCTTTATCTTTTGTTAAATTGTCAACTGCTAGGTAGGTTAGTGTTTTTGTATTATTTTCTTGGTTTCTCCTGGTTTGGGATAACCGGGGAGAAACCAAGCTTGTCTGTTCCGGAGTTTTTTGAAAGTAAAACTCCAGTTAGTTTATTTAATTTTAATATTTTATTTTAGAATTTACCTTTACGTTTGTAAAAAGTAACCGGTAACCTTGGTTCACAAGGTACCGGTGCCCGGTTCTTATTGGAACTTTTATCGGTCCAGAACCAACTGCAAACCGCAAAAAAACACTTTAAATTTAAAAATCTTTTCTTGCAGTTTCTATTTTATACCAGTTTCCATTATGTTGGACAAACCAAAGAAGAAAACCGGCTTCAAAAATTGTACCCAGTGTGGGGAAGTCTTCGCCAAAGCGGACAAACATTCCTTTTGTGTTGTCTGCCTTGGCCAGGATCATTTTTCTGCTGAATGTGACATCTGTAAAACCTTTCCTCCTAAAACAGTGGAAAAATGTTTGGAAAGGTTGCAGAAAAATGACAAAAGAGTTCCTCAATCTGACCAGCTGACACCCTCAAAACAAGTGGGTGAAACCACAGATACTTTTCATAACCATCCGTGATGATGGTGCTCAGGGCAAAAGACCAGCAGAAACGTCTGACTCCCTGGTTCCTTTGAAGAAATCAAAAAAGACCAAACATATTGAACCCCCTGCCAGTTGGCCTAAGGGGTCTTCAACTGAGTCTGTAATAATGCCTTCACCTGAGGAAATTGCTCAGGCCTTTAGGATTATTCAAGCAGTACAGGATTTGGCACCGGTCCCTGCCCCAATCATTCAGGGCCATCCCTTTCCAAGCAAGCCACCCTTTCTTTCACAGCTCTCAACCCATGAACACTCGGGTTGAGGACTAGGAGGAGGAGGAAAGCATTGAACCAGAAGTCTCCCTTGAACAAGGGTTTGGTTCCCCTCCTAGAACTACAGAAGATTTCTCATCTCATTTTTCTTTTGTCAGAAAAATGGGAGATGCTTTCGACTTCACTATCAGTGAGGCTGTGGAAGTTGAAGATGAAGCGGAGTACCTCAAAATGATGGAACTAGCACCAACTAAAAAGCTGCTGCTCCCTATATATACACAGTTTTCAAAAAAAGATACTTTTAAAATCTTGAAAACTCCTCATTCTATCTCCCCTGTAGACAAAAGGTTGGAGAAGAAATAGCTTGACAGGGAGGGTGCTGAATTTTTATTCACCCATCCTGATCATCAGGGAGTAGTACAAACAGCAGCTTGTGATGGGGCAAAAGTGCCTTTAGCCTCCTATCCTCCTGAAAAGGACTGCAGAAATATAGGATAGCATGTGTAACCCCCGACCCCTGCCTTTTTGCAAAACGACAGGTGGCATGCTGTTGAAGCTGACAGCAGTACCTGGTGGGGACTGGGTTCGGGGAGGATAAGGTTACTCGGCACAGGGGGCCTAGGTTTGGCTACTCTGCACAGGGGCACCCAAGTAAATCTGAACACAGGAAGCAATAACTGTAATGTCCAGAACCAGGAATGGGATTCTACAGTGTGACTTTTATTCACATCCAAGCTGAACAAACAAAGCATAGACGGACCCCCACGGGTCTACATTCCCGCTAATGCAGATTAGCGACAACAGAAAACTTCTTCACATTTCCAGCCCTCAGGCTCTGAACCCACCAGGCACACAGCCCGGACTTGCACGCAGCTTTGGGTACACAGCCCGACTTGTACACTACTTGGTTTTTCCCCACTGTCTCGGCTCCCCCGCCGGCCACTTGATCCATGGTCCATTTTGGGAAATGAACCAGTTTTCCAATTGGTGGCTCCCCAAACCACCTTAGAGCCTTCGACTCCGAGAGGGAATTTTCCTTCCAATCCCACGTCTGGGTACTTCCCTCATCACTGGCCCCAGTGCATGAGGCAAAGTAGAAATCTACAGAGCAAATCCGTAGAGGTGGACCTGGTCACTAAAGATTGGGGGTCTCCCACCTCCAGCTCCCACAATCCATACCCGGCCATTTCTCTGGAAACTAAACAATTCCTTTACTGAAAGCTTGGCAATGTAGAATACTGGGTAGACGTATGTCACATCTCCTCTACATGTTTTGACTTCCCATAAGTGCTGGACTTGAACATACTTTTACTCTTTGGCAAAGCCTATTACTCTAGGCCTCCCACTATTTCAGTAGTCCAATCCCCACTATCACACAAGTCCAAGGGTGAAAAACATAGGCCCTCTAGGAAGAGCAAAAACTCACCCTCCGGTTGCAGGTGCCCCACAGGCATTTCACAAATCATCTTGTTTCCCAAAACTCTTGAACAAATAGGCAGCTTCTCCACTAGTAGCAGAACCAGGGGGTTGCCCCAGGAATATGCAGGAAACCCTTTCCTGCCCCCATCCCCGGAGGGAGGGGGCACTGAGACCCGAATCAGCGGTCTCCACCACTTTACAATCTGCTTCTGTCTCTCTCTCTTTTGGTGGAGAGACACACCCTTTTACCTAAATGTAGCCCTATATCAGGGCCGAGGCTCCTAGAGCCTACACAGAGCTGCTGTGCTGCTTTCACAGCAAGCTCCCAACACCAGCTGCTCTACAGACTACTGTTCAAACCTCCCAGCATTCTATTCCAACTCCCTGCTGCAGATTCCATTGTGGCTTATGCAGCTGCGATAGTTCTATGGTGATGTCATCCTTCAGTCTCAGCTGAGACTGAGAACAGAGTGAGACAGTGTGAAACCCATTTAACTGGAGTTTCACAAGCTGCCTTCCCTGCCTACCACTAGGTCTTACTGGGATTCTAGTAACCCCGGGTAACAAGGGGGTTCCACATGGCTGAAAAAAGATATGTCTGCCTCCTTGGCTGTTAGGCCAGCTGTCAGGCATATGCAGCAGAGTATCCGAAGTCACTGTGGTAGTCTTGTTTTGGATATGTCCAAGAAAGCCCAGCCGGCCCAGTGGCACTGAGAGTTGAGGCGCTGGACGCCACACCTTGCGCCACGCTGGCGACCTGGGTTCGGGAACAAACTCGGGCTGCCAGGGGTCGGTTGGGGCGAGTGAGGATTAAGCATCCTGAGGACTGTTCTCCTCTCTTGAGGAGAGCGGGATAGCTGTCCTGCCTGCTGATCTCCCTCTAGCGATGGCTGGAGGGGGATATGGGTCAGGAAGCCCAAACCGACTTAGGAGTCAGCAGGGAGAGAGGAAAACCAGGAAATCGAGCCTTGCATGCTGCCCCCGAGAGCGGTCCCGGAGTCTGGATTGAGTCTCCTGGGGAGGGAGAAACCGGCAATCTTCCCCCCCAGTCTCGCCGCGGGGGAATTTCTGTGTCGGCCTAGTACAGGGTGGCAGAGCCGAAGGGAAGAGTCCCTCCATCGGGCCAAAGCCACCTGCCAGGGCTCAGAGGGAAAAAACAAAAATCTATATGGGGGAAAAAAAAAAGAAAGCCCAGTCTGGCGGCTCAGAGGATTTGGCTGAGACTGCCAGGTGTGGGTTGGAAGCTGCTAAGTAGCAGTTCCAGATGGCAGCAGAATCCAACAACACTACTGCCAGATGGATGGCAAATTCTGTATGTTTGAGGAGGTTTGCATGGCTCACTCGGGACACCCAAGCAAAGGCTGTGGATTTCCCTATAGAAAATAATTCTCGTTTTGGGTACAAGAGAGAGGCTTGTGTGAAAAAGGTGGATGAATACAATGTCAGCTATAAAAGTAATTCAACTAAAGAAAAGAAATCTCCTTCCACCAGGCCTTATGGAAGGGGAGGCAGGGGTAGATCTCCTTACAGCAAGCCTTTTTACAAGGCATAGGCTGTTCCACAATACCAGCAGTACCCTCAGCAAACAGGATGCTTCAGGAGCAGGGGCAGAAGGGGATCTAGGCAGGGTTTCCAGGCTGGACAGGCTCAGCCCCAGGAAAAACAGGACCCCTGACTCCTTTGTCAAGGCTGCCTCCCCACTACCAGTAGGGGGCAGACTGGCTCATTATTTCCAGGCTTGGAAGAACATCACCACAGACAAGTGGATCCTGAAAGTAGTGAGTCAGGGTTTTTCCCTACGCTTCAAATCCTTCTCAAACCTAAGATCCAGAGTATTAAAGCCAGCTTCCATAGCAGAATGGAAACTATTGGAAAAGGAGGTTCAAAACCTGCTGCTGTCAAAAGCAGTGGAACGTGTTCCTCCACAGCAAAACGGAAGGTTTTTTTTTTTACTCAAGGTACTTCTCACACAACAAAGAAAAGTCGGGGAGTGGCGGCCAGGGTGGGACAAATCACTTTTTGACCTGGTGGCCAGTTTGGCTACCAAACCTCAAAATCTGGTGGCCATAAAAATTTTTAGGTGGCCATTTTTTAATTTTTACGGCCGCTAGACTACAAAATATGATGGCCATTTTTTAACTTGCCTTTCACCTGAGGAATTGCCCATTAACCTACATTTGGGAAAGTTTTACCTGATGAGAATTAGCTTGCCAGAACAGTATTACACAGGAGGGAGAATTTATAAAGTACAAATTGAAATCCCTGACTCCTGCCTGTCTAATCCGAAAAGGGAAGGGCACACAACTTTGAGAAAATGGACAGTGGACTACACAACCACCTGACCAGAGACACTGTCAGTGTGTCACTATTCACTAATATGCAGCACAGTCACAAGGGTTAAATGTGGTTGTGGACTTTTTAATTTCGCTAAGCTGATTTTGTTTTTACTTCAACAAGATCTATACAGTAAGCTCCCCTCTCCATCCTTTTTCATTCAGCAGCAAGATGTCTCAGTTCAATCATAATGAACCAAAAATGTTTTATAAACTTTCTTTTCTTACTTTTTTAATGTCTTTCTGTTGGATAAAGTTCTCCCACTTTTAATTTGCAATCAAAACTGCAGTCTCACAGTATCAGAAACACTGATATTAGCTCAGCTGAAGTCAGTTTTGTAAGAGTCTCACTTGCTAAATACACAGCACAGGTTTAGTTTTTTAATCCAAGCCTACAAGAAACAGGAGTGCACTGCAGCAACGTCAACAAGTAATAGTTTTTTTTTTTTTTTTTATTTTCCTCCACACAGAAGGACTAAAGTCAGGGCTCCCTGACCCTTACTCCCTAACCAAGGCAAGCAGGCTCTCCATCCTCTCCCCCAGTCAGCACGCCGTCTTGTGCGACAACACAGCAGCAAAAAATACTACTGAAGATTTTACTTTTTACCTCCTCACACACAGCTATTACTTCCTCCAGTCTGTCCACACAAGCCGTATTACAGGGTGCTCCAGGACCACTAAGAAGGCTCTCCTTCCCCCTCCTCCAAGTCAGCACGTTATGACCCTCTGGCTTAACAAAAAATATTACATATATGTCCCTGAATGAATAAATGTGCCGATATGGACTCGAGTGCTGAGATAGGCTTTCACACTTCGCAGCCCTTAAAAGGGCTTTTGGTAGAACTGTGCAAGTCGATGCTTGGCTATTTGATTTCTGCCCCCCAGAGAGCAAAGGTATGCGCTCTCTGTCTCCTTCACAATGGCGCAGCTAAATGGTCCCTAGAAATGCGGCTCCCACCACCCACATGAGCACCCAGTCGCCTACCTCGTGACTTCTCCTTCTCTGGTGTTCTCCTGTGCAGACTCTCGGGTGGGTGCTGCCAGTCGGACTGACACTGGATGGGATTGCATTAGAGCGTCTGCAGAGTGCGCTGTTTGTGGCTGTTCTGTGACCATGCTTTCATGGCCGTGCATTTCAATAAAGTTCCGATCCTGCACATGCGCGGCAGTGGTAGCTCAGCTCACAACTGACTGACAAGCATGCTGAGCTACCGCACATGCCCGGGGATGGCGCGGCTGACTACTCGCCAGAATGGCGAGTCTTTAAAGAAAACTGGTGGCTAGAATGATTAGCCAGGTTGCATTTGGTGACCTGGCGACCCTATTTGTCCCACCCTGGTGGCGGCCTATCTTAGACCTCAGACTGTTAAACATCTGATGAAACCAAAGTTCAAAATGGTAACATTGGCAGTGATTCTGCCAATACTCCAGAAAGGAGCTTTGTTGGCATGTGTGTACCTAAAAGATGCCTATTTCCACATCCTCATAAGGGAGTCTCACAGAAAATATCTCGGGTTCAGATTCCCCTTCAGGTCACTACCAGTTCTCAACACTGCCGTTCGGCCTCACGAGTGTTCACAAAGTGCTTGGCAGTAGTGGTGGCACACTTGCGAAGGTTGGTTATCACAGTGTTCCCATATCTAGACTGATTGGTGGTAGGAAACGTACCACAACAGGTAAGGGAACACTTACAGGTCACCCAGGGCCTCTTGGAGTCCCTAGGGTTTCTAATTTCAAAAAGTTTGTCCTTCTACCTGCACAAATACTGCAGTTCATAGGAGCAGAGTTGAATACCCTGGAGGGCAGGGCTTACCTGCCTCTGGACAGGGTAAGAAACATTGTTCAGATGGCAGGCTCCTTCAGCCTGAACAGACCAAAAACTGCAAGGCAGTGTCTTCAGTTACTGGGCCACATGGCTACAGTCTTGGGGTCCAGGTTTCAAATGAGAGACATTCAGTTCCACCTCTGGGCACACTGGTGCCAAATAAAAGATCCTTTCTCAAAGTTGATTCCTTTAACAAAAGTATTACTTTGAGCCTTCCAGTGGTGGAAAGAGGAAACCAGCCTAAGGGAAGGGGTTCCCTTCCAGCAAGAGCCCCTGTCAGTGAGTCTTACAAAAGATGCATCACTACTTGGGGGGCCCATCTAGGGGATCACAGCACCCACGGTATATGGTCAAGTGCAGAGTTACTTCAGCACATCAACCTTCTGGAGATCAGAGCGGTGTTACTGGCCCTAAAGGCCTTTGCCCCACTGATGCAGGGAAAGGTGGTACAGGTTAGAACGGCAATACCACCACAGTGTACTGCGCCAACAAGCAGGGAGGGACACGGTCAAGCTCTCTGTGCACAGAGGCCATGAAAATATGGAGCTTGGTTTACTCCTTGAGAGTTTCCCTCCAGTCCATCCATCTGCCAAGGAAGGAAAACACTGTGGCAGATACACTCAGCAGAACCAACCAGGCCCATCACGAATGAGCTCTCAACAGACAGGTGTTGGAAGCAGCTTTCAGAAAGTGGGGTACCACAGAGATAGATCTCTTTGCATTCCACGAGAACCACCATCTGCTAAAGTACTGTTGCAGGCCACCAGCCATGGGGACAATCCCCTTGGATGCTCTGGCCTTGGATTGGACAGGCATGCACCTGTACGCCTTCCCTCCGTTCCCCTTGGTGCTCAGGGTTTTGATCAAACTCTGATCCCAACCAGCATCAATGATCTTGGTAGCACCAGATTGGCCCAGGCAGCCACAGTACTCTCTGCTGCTCTCCATGTCTGTAGCCAAACCAATGCACCTTCCTCGGAGGCACAACCTGTTAACCTCCAATCAAGGGAGGATCCTGTATCTGAACCACAGATCCCTCAGACTCAAGGCATGGCTCTTGAGGATTTGGAGTATACAGACTTGCATCTCTCAGACTAGAGTTTTGAATTTTTTAAGGGGTTACAGAAAGCCATGTACTAAGAAAACCTATGCTTCAAAATGGAAAAGGTTTTCTATTTGGTGTTGTAACAACGATGTGGTACCAGCAAAGGCAGGGATCTCAACCTTGCTGGACTATCTTATTCACCTACATTCTCTGGGCTTGTAGCCCATTACTTTGAAGATTCACCTAGCTTCAGTGTCTGCCTACATTTCAGCTGAGAAGGGTGCCTCCTTGGCATCCAGTACTATATTCAAGAGATGTTTCAAAGGTCTGGCCCATCTTCATAGGGAACCAGCGCCAGCTTAGGATTTGAATGTTTGTATTGCCAAGCTCATGGGTCCCCCATTTGAGCTTTTGGCATCAGCTCATTTGAAATATGTCACATGGAAAACAGTTTTCCTGGTGGCAATAACGTCTTCAAGAAGTATCCGTGAACTTCAAGCTGTGTGCATTGAGAAGGATTATATTTCATTCCACAGAGATAAGGTAGTCCTACGAACAAACAGGAAATTTCTTCCCAATGTGGTATCTGATTTCCATCTAAACCAGTCCATTACTCTACCAGTCTTTTTCACTGAACATTCTAGTTCAAGTGAGCGCAGACTCCACAGTCTGCACATCAAACGAGCACTTGGCTACTACATGACATGACTACTAAGGACCACAGACAGGACAGAAAACAGCTGTTCCTGACTTCGGGGATGTGGGAAAAGGATATCCAGCATCTAAAGCTTCCATTTCTTCACTGGATAGTTCAGTGCATTCAGTTTTGTTATTCTAAAGTTGGAAAAGAGCCCCCAGCAGGGCTGAGGACTCTGCCAAGGATGTCCCATTAGTGGAGATCTGTAAAGCAGCTACCTGGAGAACAGTACACACCTTTACAAAGCATTACATTCTGGACATACAGACCAGAAGCGATGCTAGGTTTAGCACAGCAGTCCTGCAGAGTCTGTTACCAAAGTAGGTTATGTGCCTACCTCCAAAGGTACTGCTTTGTAGTCTACAAGAGTTATGAATATTGGAGAATTCCTGGGGTGAGAAGAAAAAATTACTGTAGTAGTCTTGTTTCTTCCAAGGTATTCTCCAGTATTCAGAACTATGCTACATACTGGCATATCTGTTTCTGAGCCCTGTGAGGCATTGGTTTCCCCTTCTTCAGGTGATTCTGACATTACAGGGGGTGTTTTCTTTCCCCAGGTTGGGGGTTTGGTAAGGTTAATTTATTATTATTATTATCATCATCATTATTAGTTACAGTTATAGTTATTGGCTGTCCTTGCAGGCTCTCAATGAAATCTGAAGTGTTAGAACACTGGCAGTTGATAAGGGCAGCATTTGAAAAATTGCCATAAACCGATGATGGTTCCATCATTAGCATACATTATATCTCTGGGCAGTTCTACTTAAAGGGCTGACTGCAAGAGTTCTGAATACTGGAGAATACCATGGAAGAAACAAAATTACTATGGTAAGTAATTTTTTTTCCTTCTCTGACATGCCAGATTGTCAGAAAAGCTGTAAATTATTGGTTCCCAATAAGGAAGTAATGAAAAAGCAGTCAATTCCCTCACGGTTAAGAACCGCGATTTAAAACAGTAAAAAATATGAAGAAAGACAAGGAAAATAGCGGTTTCTGGGAAAATAGGGGAACCGCTATTAAAATAACCTTAAAAACCATCGAAATATATAAAACGCGGTAAAGTTTACCTCAGGAAGACAAAATAGAAACCACAGGGAACTGTGGAAAGGGGGAAACGCGATTCCCAGGAACCAGTCTGGAACTGCTAAAAACCCCTTAAAAAAGCTAAAAATGAAGAAAATAATCAGCACAAAAGTAAAGTTATAGGGCCAAAAAAGTGGTTTTCTCAAGATGAGAGAGAGCACCTCAGAGGCAGTGTTTCTCAGTCAGTTGGAGAAAAAGTCTGGTGCTCTCTGGGCATGCTTTTCTCAGCACACCCTTCAACTCTCTCCTGATTGGCTAATTTAATTATCATTTTTTAGCACTGAATGGGTTAATGGAAACTTTTTTTGTGGACAGTCTTTTACATCACTTTTCTTTTTGTAACCATGGTGTACTAGCATGTAGCACAGTGCTCCCTGACCTTGGGGGACAATGGGTGGTGGTTAAATAAAAAAAAAAAATGTTGCTACTGATGTAAACCTGAGGTTAGCCATATTTTAATTTATGCTTCTTTAATTTCAACTAAAAACAATGGTAAAGCAGACAAACCGGGAGGGAGTAAGGATCTGAAATGGAACAAAAAGGTATATGTACTGTACAAAACATTCATTGTAGCACGCACTGCTGCTTTAAACTTTCTCTAAAGTCTATATATTACTTGGAAGCCATTTTGGGACTAAAGGTATTGTTGCAAGATTGTAATATGCCACTTGACTATTCTTGTTTACAGTAGTTGGTTGCAAAAGCCGTTTTTGTTTTTGAAAGTCCCAGGGATGTGTATAATTAAAGGGACCGTCAACCTTTTTAAGACGTTTAACCAAAAACAGAGATCATAATAGCAAGTTTAGATAAATGTACTTAAAATAGGAAAACATTCTTTAATCCTCCCAGACATATTATGATCAAGATTTTATCATTTGCAGGATTAATGAGATGAATGACAACTTCAAGAAGGTGGAGCAGGATATAAAAGTTGCAATCTTTACTTTGATGGTTGAGATCAATAAAAAGGGAAAAACTCTGCTACATCAGTTGGAGGTAAGTTGAGTATTCTTGGAAATCAACTGCAACATATTTTGCTTTGTTTTCTTGTTCAATTCAAGATTGCCTCCTCCTTCCTGAGGGTCCGGCTCCCTGAGAGTCACGAGGGCTGGTGAATGCACAGCCCTCCCCCACAGCACAAGATTGCCTCCTCCTTCCTGAGGGTCCGGCTCCCCGAGAGTCACGAGGGCTGGTGAATGCACAGCCCTCCCCCACATCACAAGATTGCCTCCTTCTTTCCAAGGGTCCGGCTCCCTGAGAGCCCCGAGCGTCGCGAGGGTTGGTGAACGCACAACTCTCCCCCACAGCACAAGATTGCCTCCTTCTCCCCAAGAGTCCCGAGGGTCGCGCGGGCTGGTGAACACACAGCCCTTCCCCACAGCACAAGGTACGAAAATCCAGCGGTTTGCTGCAGCGCAACATGCTCAGCTGAGTCAGCCGAGAAGGACAGCGCCATTTTCAAAGCCTCAAACTTTGCGTCGCCATATGAATGCTGATTGTTTTTTGCAACTAAACTTTCAACTCGAAAGTACTGCCTTATCTTACATTTTAGCCATCCACCTTAATTGGAAACTCTGACTGCTCTTAAGATGAGTTCTTTTTTAGCCTACAAGTGTTAACTGTGCACCTTAGTGGGACTCCATCTGCTTTTACTAATGTTGCTTGTTGCCTAAATGTACTACTTTACCTCTGATTATCTGAAGCACCTTAATTGCATCTCAGGCTGCATTTTAAATCAAATTCTCAGCCTTGAGTACTGCATTTGTCACAGTTTAGCTGAGCACCTAATTTTGCAACAGGCTGTTTTTACAACAATTTTAGAGCCCAATAATACTGCCTTTATTACACCTCTGCTTAGCTCCTTAGTTTATTTTTGCAACCGTCTGCTTTTTTAACAATTTAGTAGCTCTCAGCCTAACAATACTGCATTCATTCACTACAGTGCAGTTTAGCTCCTTAATTTTGCAATTCCGACTGCCTCAAATGTTTTGTCTTACTGCTTTAAATTGTACAGCATTTTCACAGCTTAACCCTAAACAGGTAGTGATTTCATAAGCAGGGATTTAGTGGCATGGTGGAAATAACGTCGCTGTCATGACCCCTACCTCCCTTTGTTGCTGTGGCACACCCACATGCCTTACCTGTATTTAAGACTTTACTTCTCCCTGTTTCGCACAGATTGCCTCCTCCATCCCGAAGGTCCGGCTTCCCGAAGGTCGCAAGGGCTGGTGAACGCACAGCCCTCCCCCACAGCAGAAGGTACAAAAATCTGGCGGTTTGCTACAGCGCAACACACTCAGCTGAGGACGGCGCCATTTTCAAAGCCTCAAACTTTGCGTCGCCATATGAAGGACCTCGATGACGTTCTGCGTCGACTGCCCCACCGCCCCCACCACCATCCCTGGTCGACTCGGACCTTTATAGTTGCGGACACATGACGGTCGAAAACCTATCAGGCAAGTTTCCCATCTGCAGGTTACCTGCTTTTGCCTCTAGTGACCGCTGGTCATCTAATGCGAGCTACAAACCGTCTCCCCCCCCCCTTAGTGGTCACTTTTTGCATTACTGCTTCTCTATTACGCAGTCCCACCCTAGCAACATTAAGCCAAAATGCAGAAGTTTCTACTATGCTGCTTTTCCTTCCAGCTGTCCTTTTCTCGCCCCATCTCCATCACCCTCACTTTAATGTCCGCTCCCCCCTCCCCAAACAACCCTCCACCCTCGCCTTCCTACAGGAACCACCCCCTCCTAGCCCCATACGCCCCACCCCAACACTTACTCCTCCCTTTCTCCCCTGCACTCCCCCTCCCCATCCACCCTTCTCTGCTCCATTCTCACTTCCTTAACCTGGAGGCACTAAACCAATACCTAAACCTCTATGCGCCACCCTCAAAGCGCTGTTCCGGCACATACAAACATTCCCCGCTTCTTACATACTCCGTCATCCTCTTACTACTTGTGGGTGACATGCATCCCAACCCTGGCCCTTCTGTGCCCAGGCATTCCTCCATCTCTACCTGACTGCCCCCTTGCCTAACCCATAACTCTCTCCCCAAGGGCCTCCACATTTTCCACCTCAGTGCCAGGAGTTTCTTCCCCAGAATGGATGCCCTAACAGTTTAGGTCACCCATTACCACCCTGACATACTCTGCATCACGTAATCCTCACTGTCCTCCAAAATCACTAACTTCTTTCTCACCATTTGTGACTTCAACTTATTCTGCCAGGAATGAGGCAGGCGGGGGCGTGGCACTGTATGTTAGGCATTCCTTCTCGTGCTCTATCATCTTCAATGAATCTTGTCCTTCTTCCCACGAATCAATTGTTGCGCACCTATCCTTCACCTCCTCCACCCTCTACATTGGGGCCCTATATGCCCACCAAAGACCTCACCTGACTCCGTAGTCAAGGCCATCTCTTCAATCTCCACCAAAACATCCAGTGGTGAGCTCGTGCCACTAGGCGATTTTAATCTTGACTGGCTCTCCCCCTCTGCTAAACCCACCATCCTAAGGCTCGAATCCCTAAATCTCCCCCAACTAGTCGTGAACCCACTTGCCTAAACCACCAGTCCCAAAACCATACCTTTCTGGATTGGATTTGTCTTCCCATCCCCCACCGTATCTCCGCCTCAGATATATTCTCTGATGCCCTCAGTGACCACTATATCACTTATTGTGTCCACAAAATCCATTCACCACTCTCCCTTCCCAAATTCATCTGGTCCTGCTTCCCTACACAGCCTCCGTGTCCTTGCCTTACTCCAAGACCTTGCTAATGCAGATTGGCTACCTGTGCTTTCTGCGTCTGACATTGACCTTGCTCTCTATCTCAGTTCTGCAGTATTTTCCAGAGAATCTGGGACATGCATGCTCCCCTAAGGAAAGCAAAGGTAAAACGCCGCCGCCACCCCTGGATCACAGCCGACCTCATCGCCTTGTGTCGTTCTAGGGATAAAACATGGCGACTTTACAAAGCCTCCCATGCAGCAAGTGATCTTCAATCTTATAAGCACCTCAGAAATAAATGGACTAATGCCACCTGGCAATCAGAATCTTCCTTTTATCTAATTCCAGCCCCGACGGTATCCACCCCAAAATGCCCCATATCTCTGTGGCAGCTATTTTGGCCCCTCTGACCTACATACTGAGCCGCTGCCTAATCACAGCTACTTTTCCTAAAGCCTGGAAATCTGCCAAAATCATCCTTCTTCACAAAGGTGGTGACCCCTCCCAACTGGGAAACTATAGACCCATTTCCCTTCTCCCCTCCCTAGCCAAAGTCCAGGAATCCCTCGTACTGTCCAAATTTTCAGACTTTCTGTCTTCCAACAACTCCCTTTTACCAGTTCAGTCTGGCTTCCGAAAACACCGCTCCACTGTCACCACCCTTCTAAGCGTAACTGACCCCATCCTCACTGCCTTGGACAATAGCCAAGTCACAGCCTCCATATTCATTGACCTGGCAGAAGCGTTCAACTCTGTCTCCAACCCGCTGCCACTCAGCAAACTTAGCTCTTTCGGCATCGCCCAACCTGCTGTCGCCTGGATCCACTTGTTCCTCCACAACAAGCAACAGTCAGTTCAAGTAGGCGACACTCTGTCCTCTCCGTTATCGTATCTGGCATCCCCAAAGGCTTTGTTCTTGCCCCCCTCCTCTTCTTTCTCTTCATAAATGACCTTCCCTCTTCCTGCCTTTCCTCAAACGTGCATCTTTACACAGATGATGCTGTCATCTTTGCCTCTGGCCCCTCCTATGGCAGTGTTCTCCCCATTCTCCAAAACGATTTCAAGAGTCCAATCCTGGTTCCTTAGGAGCCTGCTCACACTCAATACAAAAACAAAAAGAAAGTCACAGTGGTCTTCGGTTCCAGACAGAAGCTGGCCACCCTCCTAGCCCCCCCCACCCCGTGATCACTACCATGGATGGCTGTCCTCTGGAGCTAGTCTCAGCTTTCAGATACCTGGGAGTTTGGCTGGACAGCCATCTCAACTTCTCCACTCACGTCGAAGCGATCTGCACCAAACTCCAGCCAAAACTCTCCATCCTGTATTGCCACAAATCTAGCCTACCAATCCCCACCCGGTGCGAGCTTGTACGTAAAACTCTTGCCAGTTATAGACTATTCCGACATAGACTATGGAACTGCCCCATCCTTCTCAACTCCTGTCGCTTCACCACTGCCTGCTTTACGCTACACTCTCCCTGGTTCCGCTGTCCCATAGGTGAACCATCCACGACACCTCCTTCCTAGCTAAATTCTGGTTTGGGCCCCCCCACCTCACCTCCTGCCTCACCCCAGCCACCTCCCTAAAACTACCATCTTCGCTACAGGGACCCCGCATTTTCCACCTCCTTGCCCTCTCATCGGCCAAGCTGCCTTCTCATACCACCTCCCCCTTTCTCTGGAATAACCTCTCCCCCAACCTTCGCCTGGCCCCTTCTTGTTCTGCTTTTACTCGGCTCCTCAGGATTCAACCTACCCCACACTGCCTATATGTTCCAGTGGTCCCAGCGCGCAGCCGATGCATCACACAGTTCCCACTCACCTAATCTTAGGTGACCTCAGCTCCATTCTCCCACTCCACATGCAGTTAAGCTGTTTACCACCGAACAATGTATTTGTAACTGTTTGTAAAAATGTTGTGTAAACTGTCTGTATTCCTCAACTATTGTTGCTCTCTGTACAAACTGTACCCAGGTCGCACCTGAAAACGAGCCTCGGCTCAGTGTGCTTTTCCCGGTCATCACATTTTAAATAAATAAAAAAGATATACAGCAGTTGTAAGAAAAATTTGTATAAATCAAAAATAATGTTGGAAAGGATTACTGGATGGTGCGTTTTCCCTCCTTTATCCTCCAGTTTCTTTTTCTGTGCTACTCGTTCCATGGCAAAGCAACTAATGCCCTTTCAGTTGCCGCACAGTTATTTTTCCTTTTTAAATGTAGAAAACTAAAACTCTAGATTTTTAACATTCTTTCACTGAGGGTTTTTCTCACTACCTTTATTTTACTGAAGTAACTCTCTGAAGAAAGTAGAAAATTAGACACCTGTGATTAAAATGACATAATCCATGGCTGCCCACTGCTTGTTCTACTGGCAGGCTGAAATTGGTAGCAGACCAGGGGTGCTTGCAGTTGAGTGACTGGCTGGGAATGACAGTGCTAAAGGACAGCACATTCCAGCCTGAACTGGGTTGGTGGCTGTATGCACAGTAGTCCTCAGGAACTGCATAATGCCATCAAGGGTCGAAGGTGGAGGTCAGCAGTCACCTGGGAAGAAAATGCACCCTGTGTTGCTCTGATGCAGGGTTGTGCTTTGCCATGAAGGGAAGCCTCCCTGAAGACTTCACAATAGGTGGTAAGCTGGAGGAACTAAGGAGCAAGGTGGGGGGATGGGATTGGGGGAACCAGGAGTACCCTTGATTAGGGCTTCTGGTATGAGGATGTATGTTTCAAAAGTGGTTTTAGGTTTAAGAAAAATTGTGGACTGTTTTGTTTCATACAGAGCCTAGCAAAGGATCGTCGGGCAAAACTCCTTCAGCAACAACAGGAAGTGGGAAGCCTCTCTAAACAAGTTGAACATGTCATGAATTTTGCCAGTTGGGCCGTCATGAGTGGCAGCAGCACTGCACTACTATACAGCAAACGACTAGTAAGATTTTGTACCCTGTGGCTCTTCTCATCCTCAGTATCTTGAAGTGATTTTCCAGTATCCAGGAAAAGTTTTCAAAGTTTAATGATCTAATACAATTCGGGTGATATTTGATTAATTCTCGTGCCTTCCCTCATTCTTTACTTTTGCATGAAAACAGGTTCATTGTCACCCACACTTCATCTGTTGCAACAGAAACGGAGGGTTATAATAACTTCATTGGCTTTTAAATCAGGAGGACCAGGGAACAAAGATTTTGTTTTCATGCAACTAGCCTCCATGATAAAGAATTGAGAGCTAATATACCAAAGGAATGAAATGTGACATGTCACCAGCTCTGCTGTTCCTCCGTCCCTCATCTGTAGTTACTGGTTTAGGTCTCTTTCCCCCCTTACTTACCAATCTTGTCTCATCTCCTCTATCCCCTTCTACTCCTTGCGCTTCAGGGACCAGCGCACTTTCTCTTTCACACTCCACAGCCTGAAAATCTGCTTTCTAATACCATCTCCCTCTGATGTGGTGTCAACTACCATCCTCCTTCTGTCTCTCCCCCCCCCCGCCCCCAGACGCCAACTGAAACTTCTCCCTCCTCCCCTTTGTTCCTGCCTGCCTTCCTCCTAAACCCTTCCTTACCGTTCTTCACCCCACTTATGAGCACTGGTTCAGCATCTCGTCTTGATTTCCTCTGCTCTTTCGATTTTACCGTATTTGCAGTGTTTTGATTCAGCACTTATTGGACATCCAGTACCTATTTTGGCATTAATGTCTATGTATGTACTTCCACTTATTCACTTTACACGACTGTGTAAGTACCATTGTCAGGCAGGTTTGCGTCTCTTTGTTAATGTGATATTCCTTCCCCCTCCCCCAGGTCACACCTGGAAATGAGCCTTGGCCCAGTGTGCCTCTACAGTCACCAATTTTCAAATGAATAAATAAATGTAAAAAAAAAATATGTGCAGTTTATGTTTTGAAAGGTTTTCATGGATTCTGTAAAATCACTTAAACTAACAGTTGGGTGACTCGCTTAATTATCTAAGATGTTCTGCAGCTCTGGAGTGTTATGTACTATTCATCAATTTAGTGTTTCTTGCATGTTTTGGCCTGCTAGTTCTCATTTGTATTCTGATTTCTGTGTTGGGAATTATTTGTTGTTAGAATTCTGTTCCTTTACCTCAGAGTTCATGTTTTATCTCATTCAATGGCTTCATGGTATATTCCTGTAGTCTGCTGCTTTTCAAGTATTGCTCAGACCCTGTTGGCTTCCTTGAGAGCAGAAACCTGTTTTTTTTTCTTTGTTTTGTTTTTGTTTGTTTAATAAACCTACTTAAGTCTGAGAACTCTTGACATCTCATTTTCTAGAAGTATTGTAAACCTAGAAGGCAAGGAAGTCTTAGCCTTGGTGTTGAAAATTGTATTGACTCTGAAAACAGTATACAGTGCTATATTTTAACAGAAAATTTCAAGCCATCTGAACAAAATGGAAAATGCTCACTTGCATTCTAACAGGAATGTGATGTCTGATGCACAGATTGCATCACAAGAAGCTTGCATCATCGGTCTTATAGTCTTGCACTTACAAGTGTGTACCCTTGAATTCCAACGGGAAATTAATTCTAACTACCTTGATTCTGTCCATTATTCACGATTAGGCAATTATTCACTGAGCATGCTCAGTCACCAGTAGTCTTCAAGCATAACTCCTAGCACCCAGGTCTTCTCCTTTAAAGCTCCTGCTTGTGAATTAGGAATCTTATAATTTTTCAGCAATTTTTTAAGTTTTGCTTAGTTTCTTGACTGTTCTTTTCACCACATCAACAGCTTCCTGCCTCTTTTGAAGATTGGCCACGGAACACAAGAACCTGGAGTTTGAGATGTGTGTGGTGTGCAGGTACACAATACCCATTACCCTCGGGCACAGTGACTGCATGTACTTTCTTGAGAGTGCCCTTATTGTGGAGCATTATGCCTGGTGCCAGGCCATGCAGCTGTGGGCATGTGATAAAACGCTGGCTGTGAGTACCTCCAGGACAAGCCAGTTACACTCTTGGGACTGTCCATGGCTGTGGGGTCAGTGGATGAGATGTAGGCCCAAGAGGTGGAGAAGTTTGTGGAGGATTTCCCAGTCTTGGTGCTTGATAGTGGAGGAGTAGTATTCCTTGGACCTTCCCACACTTCATGAAGACTAAGGGTTCCACAACTTTCTTCTGCCCCTCCATTCCATCCAAGGTAGCCTCTGCATTGATGCCAGAGGAACGAAGAGTTGTCTGAAGTTGGTTGAGGGACTGTTTGTGCTCTCCCCACTGGAGGGATCTTATGTTCAGTCACTCCCTGTAAGGAAGCCAAACCTCCTATAGAGCCAGTTGGTCTGCCCTCTGAGCTCCTGGTGATGATTGTTCTGTCAACCCTGTGGCAGTAGAGACTGAATCCATCAGAAGTAAAAAAAAAAAGCTCCTCTTTGAAACTCTAGTGCTGACCATGGCCATCCCTAGCCCGGTGTGGGCAGGGCCAACTGAGGTCCTTGTTGGCCCTGCGTTAGCCCAGCTGTTGTCGGTCCAACTCTGGCACTGCCTCCTGTCTGTCTGGTACCCAGGGACCCTACACAGGGGCACCCGACCCTGGTGACACCTGTGCCTCACTGACCTCAGTGGACACTCTGTATCCCTCTGACACCATCATCTGCTCTTCCACTGATCACATTATCGCAGGTACATGGGTATAAAGATAACACTGGACACAGTAATAGGGTACGACACACCCACAGTGTTTTATTTTATACAAAACTAGAAAAAAATAAATATCAATAAAACATTTCAAACAGAACAAGAAAATAAACAATAGCTCAAGGCTATGTCACCTTACATCAGGTATCTCAAAACAGTTGATCAGCTTTCCTGCTGTTAGAGATAAATTTCTGTCCAGGCACAGGTCCTTCTTCTTACCTTCCTTCAGGTAAGTGAGACTGGCTATGCAGCTAATCTGACTCTTGGTGTTTTAGGAGGGCTTATATAGCCCTCCCACTTATGGGAAGCCCATAACATCCAGTTAGCTCTAGAATGGTCCCTAAAGGCTCGTAACCCATCCTACACAAAAGAGAAAGGGTTATTTCTAAGCCTGTAAGTATTGGCTACCATTTCCTAGAACCAAAATATCCCAATGTGCTTTTTATTTATTTTTTGCTCCTTCCCTCTTAGGCTTCCCGGCCCACCTCTCCTTCTGGCCTGCCGTGGTCTCTACTGACATCTTCACCCCTGTCCCCCCCCCCCCACCTACCTCATATTTGCAGCCGTCCCAGGGGTAGCCCGGCGTATCCTTTCACTGGATGGGTCCCTCTCCTCCGAGGGGGAAGGTGCTGGGGGGGGGGGTTTAGAGAGACAACCAGCACACTAACTGTTCGGTCCCTGGGTGCTGCTGAGGTGGCTTTGGGGACTCTGGGCACTCGCGGCGGTGGGAGCTGGTGGCCATCATCCAGCTGACTGAGAAGCTGTTTTTTTTTTTTCCTGTTTGCTCCCTGGGGGTGTGGTGTGCCATGCATGTCAAGGCATATGCTGACATCCACCATGCCCCTTGCATTCAGTGGTGCTTGCCGAACTGTTGCGCTCCCAGCCTCCACCAGGAGGTGGCACACAGCGAGCTGCATCCCCCCACCGGAGAAGGCGAGCAGTTGTCAGATGCTTGAGCCTTCTCCCGACCTACCCTCCAGCAACCCGGGTTCGTTCTCGAACCCGGGTCGCCAGTGTCGCAAGCAAAAATCCAACCGCTGTGCCAATGGACCGGCCGCCAATGTGCTTTTTATAAGGCTAGAAACATTAATTGTTCCTAAATGGGGAAACTCCACATCTATTACATAATGAGGTTTTAGACAGGGAAACTCCACCTCTATTACATAATGAGATTTTATCTCAGAGTATAAATACAGCCCTCTAGGGGCAGCTGTCCCCCTATAGAATGTCCATTCATGAGGTCTTGCTAACAGGTCAGCACCTATTTTATTTATATGCAAACAGTGGAAATATTTCTATAGTTTATACAGGTGCTGTATTGTTTTTATTATGGACACTAGCCGTTTATATATATCTCAGGACTTTATATATAATGGGGTATTATGGGGCTTCTTTATAGACCTGCAGTGTCTCTTTGTTCATTTATTTGCTTTACTTTTTTATTGTGTATAATTTATTTTACAGCCCTCTCCTTATTCTTAGGGCTACTTTATATATAACTCATCTTCACATACATGGGGGTGTTCCTGTCCCTTTAAATCATTTGTTTTTCTATGCTGTAGCAGAGTGTCAAGACTGTTACAGAATCCTTATCCAGCCGCTCTGCTTTCGGGCTCTGCATAGCTTGGTAAGCCTTCCTCTCTAGCAGTCTAGACTGGCTGCACACATGTCACGGACTCCTCCACAGCTAACTGGCACAGTTCTACAGCATATTTTATACAAAGCCAGCAGCCGGGAGTCCTAATAATACAGGGATATCAGTAATTATTTACACAGTTATTGAACGGCAGCAAAAGTAAAAGTTTGCTGCTCGGTTTAAACAGTTCCTGCTTTGATGCAGGATTTCTTTGGCATTACATTCTATATAATGGAGCGGCAGCAAAATAATTCAAACAACATAAGCATTAACTTAATTAAGCACTGCAGCACTTTAAACTCATAATATGGCACAAAATGTACTCTATGCACTTTATTCAACCAGCACCTTGTATATCTAAAGGCAGTTCATATATTTGGCATTAAATGCCGTAAATACACCTTATTTCATTCCTGCCAGCTGGCCTTAACCTAGTGCATTATTTTGGGAGTTCTTGGTGAGGGATGGACGTATAGAAAAGTAGTACGAAAAAAGATTGTGAGAAATAGAAAAGACTGACGTAGGTGGCAAACCTACGCCAGGGGCAGAAAAAGGTAAAGTACAGCATAGGGAGATACTGTTGCGCAACAGATTTCAGCAAGGAAAAGAAGATAGGAAAGGTATCCCTCCACTGGAGTTATTGGACTGGCAGAATGCAATTCTGCCACACACGTGATGGAAATTTGTGATGACACTCACCAGTAGTTACTGGGGCTGGCAGTATAGTCTAGAGGTTAAAGTAATGAGCTGTAAATGAGCTTGGTACACCTAGCAGGCCTGAATTGGATTCCCCCCAACCTCCACCTGCATACTGTGTGACTCTGAGCAAGTCACTTAACCCCCCAGTGCAACTGGGTCACCCCTGAAAACGGGCAGTTATGCCCAGTGGGCCTTACCTGCCTATCAAAGAGGAAAAAATAGCAGTTTCTAACCTACGCTGTCGCTGCCCTTAACAGAAAGACAGCTAGACAGATGATTGGCTGGTGGATCACCTCCTGTATCTATTTCTGTCATCGGTTGGCTGGGGAGGCACCACCTGTAGGGTTGAAGACTCTCTTCACCACATATACTGCTGCCTGTGTTGCTGCTGCAAGGCACATATCCATTTTGGAGATTTGTAGGGCTGCTACCTGGTGAGAAGTGAACACACTCAAATCCTGTTACAGCATCCAGTTCGTCAGTCATTGTGGTGTTGCTTTTTGCGTCCTCAGTCCTCCAGTTGCCTAATTTGGGGTGCATACCTAATTCCCTTCCCATGAGGACTGCTAAGATTCTGGCATAGTGTGGACAGTGAACTGAATCTAGGTAGTTGCCATAATTTTACTACTGGTGCTTAGTTCACATCCGCACAACCCACTCAGCTTCCCCTGACAAGGCTTACTTCAGATTCCTGTTTCAGCCTGCAGATTCGAATGCAAAGTTAGTGGAGACTGGGGACCACATGGTTGGGTGGTAGGTTTGAATGTTCTGAGGACTGAGCACGGCCTGTGGAAGATTGTCCAGTGTGGATGTGAACTGAATACTAGTAGTAGAATTATGGTTACAGGTAAGGAACCTGTATTGTTTTGGCGGTGAATGTAAAACATGGGTTGAGCTTAAAACAGTAATAGCATGTGTTCCTAATTTTGATTGCAGATAACATTTCAACTGCGACACATCTTGAGAGCGAGGTGTGATGCCTCTCCAGTGACGACTAGTACTGTTCGCTTTCACTGTGACCCAAATTTCTGGGCTAAAAATGTGGTTAACCTAGGTAAGATTTTTTGGATAAAGAAAAATATTACCATTGGCATAGAGGTGCCTTCTCAGTGACAAATAAAGTAGCCTTCCTATGCTATGACCCTAAAGTTTGTGCTACAGATTTTTTTTTAAAGTAGTTGAAAGAGCATATTTTTCCTAAAATAATTCACGGGCTGGATCATCAGTACAGTGGTAGCACTACCGCTCGCAGCGTCTTTGACCCGGCTTAGGAAAAGAGCTCTGGTCGCCAGTGGGTGGATGGGGAGGAGGATTGAGTGTCCCAGGAGATGCTCTCCGGGGAGGGAGGGCTGTCACACCATTCCAACACTGCCACCTGTGGATTCATGGGTGCTGCAGGGAGGGGGAGGCCACCATTGGGCACTTGGCACGCCTCTTGCCTGGACATATATCCTTGTGCCCACGTCCGGGGGCAGGGAGAAAGGGGGGCAAGAGGAAACTAAGGGGTAAATTTCCCCAACATCGCAGCAGCATGATGGCCCCAACCTAGGGAGACCTGAAAGGTGATATATCCTTCAAGGCAGGCTATGGGAGCAAAAATAATATTTGGGGAAAAAATGAATAACATTTACAAACCCATGCAGAGTAGATAGCAGAGAAAGTGATTTTGGACTTTGTTACAGTCCTTCATTTATATAGTGAAACCCTAATAATAAAACGGGTTTGTAAATTATACTTTTGTTAGATTATGGCTTTGTGACTGGAGAAATAGGCTTAAGTGTGTGTATGTGTAATCATCCTGAAAATTTTTTCTGGTTCTGCTTTAAACAGGAGTATAAGGTGCCAGAGGGCATCTCGTAGTCTACAAAAGCTGAGAACAGAAGACACAGGCACGTGTTATGTCCTTTTCGGGCCTCATCCGTGGGCCTTATCTGTAACTCAGTGTAGGGATCCATTCCCATTATGCTTTGCATTATGAGGTTATGTGTGATTTTGCATTTCTTTGAAATCTGGCTTTGTTGCCAATGCTCTTTTGGGTATCCCTTCCCTCAGTGCTTTTGTGCTGAGGCTCTTTATCTTTTTAACTTGTATAAATTTTCATTGTAGACCATTCCCCTGATGAGGTGGGGGTAAACCCTCTGAAAGAGGTGGGTACTGTGATGTGGCCAGACATTATAATAATAATAATAATAAAAAATATACTGTTTTACTTTGTGACTGCAGCAATTGTTCTCACTACTTTTCTGACTCCTTAGCTAGCTCCTCAGCCTAAAAACGTTTGTTCTGTTACAGAAACTTCCTGGATTTTCCCAAATCAATCTGTCTGCCTGCCTGCCGGTCTGTCTGTCTCTATCTGGTTCCAAATGGCAATGGATGCTATTAACACTAAATCCAGTGTTCTAGCACACACTGTCCTGGCTAAAGGCTTTAAAAAAACAAAACAAAACAAAAAAAACTAACCCAGGATACTTAAAATAGCGCACTGAATTTCTTCGAGGTCCTGTCATTTTGGTGAAAAAATAACAGCATTCATGCAAAAATCCACTTACAAAAAAATTTGACTGAGAAACGTAAGGCCTCATCCCCTCTCTCTGGTCTTATGGAAGGGAGGAGGTAGGTGTAGGGCCTATTATTCTACACCCTGTGTACTATGAGTATCCATTAAACAGAGGCAGAACTTGGAAGCCAGCACCAACCCTTTTTCTTCTATTAAAACAATACCCCTGACAGTTTTGTACTGGTCCCCATAGACTCATTGCCAGTTGGAGGGTACCTGGCTCACTGCTTCAAGAATTGGAAGAATACTAGCACAGACAGTGGGTCCTGGATGTGGTGGGGCAATGTTTAACTTTTCTGTTTTGTAAATTTCCAGTGTTAAACCAGGTAGTTTTCCAGCTCACAAAAGTTTCCTCTTCCCAGTGGGGAAAGAGATTCTTTTTCAGGATACTTCCAGACACTAAAATAGAGAGGAATGGCGACCCATTCTTGACCTAAAGTTCCTGAGCAAACACATCATAAAAGTTCAGGATGGTGGCAGTGGGCACAGTGATTCCCATCTCTGCAGAAAGGGGAATGGTTGGGGATCTCTTGATTTAAAAGAAGCATATTTTCATATCCCAGTCAGACCTGGCCACAAAAATTACTAGAGATTCAGGCCAGGGCATGGTCAGTACAGTACCAATTCTCAGCAATGCATGGCTGTGGTGGCAGCACATTTGTGAAGGAAAGATGTGGTAGTTTTCCCCTACCTGGACGACTAACTCATATCTGGGAAAAGAAAAGAGAAAGCAGTACACTCCATATCTGTGGCAAGGAGTACAGTGGAAAAAGTGAGATTCTAACCTACTAAACTTAAAAAGTAGCAACTGGTACCCACTCAGATACTGGAGTTCTTAGGCATAGAGTTAAACATAGTAGAGGACAAAGACTGATGGGAGATGGGTGTTTGCCATCTGTAAATGTAGCCTTTATTAGTGTATGCTGGATGAAGAGAGGAACGTGCTGGGGAAATGAATGGAGTCCCCGTTGAAGGAGAGACTGGAGTACATGGAGACATGGGCTGCAGGACATCTGGTAGCACAGCTTCACAAGGGGAGGTCATGTCAAACAAACCTTATAGATTGCTTTGGGTAACTAGGGAGGTGGATCAGGGGAGGGCAGAGGATGTGGCCTCTCTGGACTTCAGTAAGACCTCTGACACTGTACCACACGTGAGGCTGAACTTTGCAGCCTGGGGATGGGGGTGAAGGTGGTGAGCTGGGTATCAAATTGGTTAAAAGATAGGCAGAGGTTGGTGGTAAATGACAGTTACTCGGAGGATGAGAGGGTGACCAGTGGAGTGCCACAGGGATCAGTAGTGGGTCCTGTCCTCTTTAATAAGTTACATTGGTGAGGAACTAGAAGGGAAAGTCTTTCTGCAGATGACACAAAAATCTGTAATAGGGTGGACTCCAGGGATGGGGTGGTGAGAATGTTTAGTTTAGTTTATTAGTCTAGGAATTAATACCTTTGAGCCAGGGCTCTTTTACAAAGGTTCCACGTCACAAAGAACATTTAACAAAGCACGATACACATTACAGGTAAAACCAGACAGGAAAGTTGCATCATAAATTTGCTATTAACAGTTTAAGGCAGTAACGTTTTTAAGTTTCATAGAAAAACAAGCTATAACAGGTTCAAGCGAGTAGACAATTTCGAGGTTAAGGAAACTTCCAGGGAGAGGGTGATCATTAGAGCCAAAAGGAGGCTAGAGAGGAGGAAAGGTGGTGAGCGGGAGAGTAAGTGAGAGGGATAGGAAAAAGGGGAGGAGTTTGGGTGGGAGAGGAAGTAGTATAGGTACCAGAGGGTTCATTAGTCAGGAGGAAGAGGCCTCAGATGTGAGGATGGACATGAGGAGTAGTAGTCTTTTATCTAGCGCAATCACAGTTGCTAGTGGTGGTGAGGTGGGCATAGAGCATGGATTTGAAAGCTTCAAGCGAGGTTGAGGATAGAGTAGGTGGACTAAGCGCATTGAACCATGTCTGCGAAAGATCTTTGTCCCTGTGCAGTCCGGCATCTCGGAACCAGGAAAGGTTGGCGTTCAGATCTGGTGGAGGGCCGTGAGCCAGGATTCAGTTGGAGTAGGTTTTGAATACATAATGGAGTCAGTCCCAAGATAGATTTTTTTGCCATTGTGCAGGTGCGATAAATAAGACAATTTGATAGGTTCAACCAGCCTGATTCATAGTACAGATCACACGTGTGAGTCAGTCTTTGAGCCCTCGTGAGGAGCCGGCAGGCCTTATTTAGAGTGATTGAGATACGCCTTAGAGCAGTGGAGGTAGCTGAGCCATAAATAATAAGGCCATAGTCAATGATTGAGATGATGGAACTCTGTATAGCTATTCTCAATGCCGCTTGATTTAGAAATTGACGGTTACGGAATAGTATTCCAAGGCGTTGGTTCACTGTTTTCGCAGTGTTGTCAATGTGGGTTGCAAAGGTGAGCCCTTGGTCAAAAGTGATGCCAAGGTATTTGAAAGTATTTACTTGGTCCAGTGTAATTCCCGCAGAGGTTTGTATGGTGAGTGGAGTATGCCTATTTTTGTTTTGGTGATTGGAGAAGAGCATGGCTTTTGTTTTATTGTGGTTTAGCACAAGTTTACTATCCAGGAACCACCTTTCAACACTAGAGAAAGCAAGTTGCAGGCTTTTTCATAGGGAGTTTGGATCCTTGTGGGAAGAGAGAATTACAGCATCATCAGCATATAAGATTATTTTCTCCTGGCAGATATCTGGGAGGGAGTTAAGGAACAGGCTAAAGAGGAGCGGTCCAAGAATTGATCCCTGTGGTACACCCGAGAGAACTGGTTTGAAGTCGGAGAGTTCATTAGAGATTTTTACAGCCTGTGACCGATTGGACAGGTAACTTTTTACCCAAGCACAAGGACCTTCGGCCAGGCCTAGGCTAGAAAGTAGGGAGGTAAGTAGGCCATGATGGACTGTGTCGAAAGCTTTTGTAAGATCGATAAAGACTGCACCTGTTTGGCACCCTTTGTCCAGGGCTGAGTGGACTTCTCCAGAGAAATCAAGTAAGGCTGTTGTTGTACTATGTCCTTTCCTAAAGCTGTGCTGTTGATTACAGAGTAGATTGTATTTGTCCAGGTAATCAGAGAGTTGGTCTGCCACTATTCGTTCAAGTGCTTTGGAGAGGGAGGAGTATTGATATTGAGTCGATAGTTTCTTGTTGAGGTTTTGTCCCCTTTGTGCACACTGCATTAACTATGGCAGATTTCCATTTGTTGGGAAATTGACTTTGGCAAAGTGACAGATTAAGAATTTTTGCAAGGGGTGAATTACTTCATCCAGGGTGAGAGACAGGATTTTTAGATCTAGCGTGTCACTACTTGTTCTGGATTTGGAGCAGGCCTTTCTTATGTACTTGTGTGCTTCGTGCACTTTGATTTTCTTGAAGTAAAATTGTGGTTTGTCACGAGGGGTGTTTTGTGATACTAGGCTAGGCACAGGTAAGTCCGAGAAGAAATCTGGGGAGGACCCCACTAAGGTCTGTAAATGTCTTATTAAGCGCATCTGCAATAGACTTTGGGTCAGAGTGGTGGATCCATCAACTTTCATAATGGTAGGTGACGATTTTGATTGTTTACCCATCATGTTTGGATGTTGTCCCAAAAGCTCTTCCATCACCCAGGTGGATTCAAGCATTTTGAAATAGGCGCTCTTCATTTGCCTAATTTGAGAGTACATCTATTTCATGCCTGCTTGTATTTTAGGGTATCATGAGGTGAGCCTGTGTCTCTGGCAACTGCCCAGAGGTGGTCCCGAACCTTGAGCTCGGCAAGTAGTTTGGCAGTAATCCATGGATTTGATAGTGCTTTGATTTTACGTTTTACTGAAGCGATAAGTTGATGCAGAGTTGGAAGATTTAATGAAGTATTCTAGTGCGGTATTAATATCAGTTGATTCAAGGATTGCGCCCAGTCCTGTTGTAGGAGATGGGTTTTCAACTTGATAAGATTCCCATAAGGCAATACTCTTCTTGTTATAACTTTGGGGGTGGCTTGAGAAATTTATTAGACCAGGTACAGGACACTGGGGAGTGGTCACTGAGGGAGTCAGGAGGACTTTAATGTTTTTTATCCGTCAGGGTGATGTGAGAACCCAGTCAATAAGGGTGCTTGTACCAGTTTTGTAATTTTTCCGGTGGGGAGGTTACCATCTGAGTCAGGTTTGCTGCTAGGATGTCATCTTTGTAAGAGCCAGTGTCAGAGGCGAGCCAGTTTATGTTGAAATCCCAGAGGAGGAGGAGCTCATTTTCAGAGGGCTGCAGACTAACAAAATCAAGTACAGACTTAATACTGGCACGGTGGTCTTTGGAGGGATATAGACTCGGCCACTGTGAGAACTTTGTTTTGTGCACCAAGAAGCAGTTTGATAGGGAGGAGTTGCATCTGCGTATTTGTGGGGTGAAGTTGCGGTGACAGGAGAGGTTGTCCTTTAACTCATAGCACAGCCCTGACCTTCTTGCTTGCCGGTCGGAGTCTGAAACGATTGTAGCCTTCATGCGAGACCGCATGATCCGGGTGTGGGAGATAGCCAGGTTTCCACAATGGCTAGTATATCAGGTTTTTGTCCAGCGAGAGTTTGAAGAGATGCCAATTTGGGAAGGAGGCTGCAGATATTTACAGTGATAATGGAGAGACCACTACCAACTTTCCCTGTTTTGTCGGCTTCCGTGCAACAGGACCAGGGTTTGGGTGTATCCCACCAGATATTAAAAGTAGGAGGAGCAGGAGTTTCAGCGATGCCATTCGTAGTTCATAATAGGTTGGAGTGAGTTTCTGCTTGTACTTTTTAAGATGCTTGGATTGTCTTCTGGAGTCCCAGTAGAGGGTGATCGTTAGTGAGTTATAATGATGTGGCAGTTTCCAATTAGGAAATATGGCTCTTTGCACCCAGGTATCAATTGGGTGTTTGTTTAAGACTTCCAGAGTAAAAGCCATGGTACAATGTTTGGGTAGTAGTATAGAAAAGGTGAGAGTAGGTGGAGGGTAGGGTGAGGCGGAGGTAGTTGGCATAAAGGAAAAGGAGGGTGAGGTAAGCCAGCTGTTTTTAGCGAGGCAGGAGAGCCGAAGTAGTGTGGGCTGGGGGGGCGAGCAACAGGAGGTGGTGGGCAATGGATTTTTAGTGGGCTAAGGTGGATAGCTACACTATGGCGAAGTACAGAGAAAAAAAAAAAAAAGACTGGGAGGGTTTGTGCAGAGGGTTTAAGAGAAGTACTATAGTACTGTTGAGATCCAGGATCACATAATATGTTAAAGTTCCTGAAAGGTGATAAACTGTGGCCTGGCATATGCAATGTGTAAATCCTTTTGTCTATATGTTTCCTTTGTTCTTCAAAGTCCTCAGAGATAAGTACAATACCTTGGGAGTAGGTCAGACAGTAGGCATATGCAATGTGTGAAATCCTTTTGTCTGTATGTTTCCTTTGATCTTCAAAGTCCTCAGAGACAAGTACAATACCTTTGGAAAAGGTCAGACAAAAAATGTTGATTCAGTCACAAAATGTGTTAAAATTCCTTTGTTCTTTAAAGTCCACAAGTGCAGTTGCTTTAAGAGTGGTCAGATGAGAATGTTGAAAATGTTGATTCAGTTGCAGGACCCAGCATCACCATGTTTGTAAGACTAGTTGTAAGGCATATGCTTCCTTGGGGAGGCTTCAAGAAAGTTGATTTAAAATTAAAAAGCTGATACCTGATGATGGCGATTTGCAGAAATTCAGTCCAGGAGACTTTCACCAATGTTGTGTGCAAGAATGGCACAGGTATTCCCAGCAGAAAAACATGTAAATGAACAAAAAACTAACCTACAGACACAGACAAGCACAAACAGCCACCCACACAGCCCCAGGAGGAGAAGAATGCAAAGGGTTCTGGGAAAACTAGAGAAATGGTCTAGAGTGATAGCTGGGTTTCAGTGCCGAAAAGTGCAGAGGCATGCTCCTATGGTGGGGAAATCTGGGGACTGTGTAGAAGATGGGGGTGGATACTTATAGTTACCATGCAAGAGAGGTGGTGTGGGGTTATCATATCTGATTATCTCTAGGTGGCAGGGCAATTCGACAAGGCGGCGGTAGTAAACAAGGCAAGCTGGATGCTGTGGTGCACAGGGATGGGGATTTTTAGCAGAAGGGAGATAGTGTTGTCTCTGTATCGCTCACTTGTGAGACCCCACCTGGAGACCTGGAGTACAGTATCCAGTTCTGGAGGCTGTACCTCTGCAAGGATATCGACAGAGTGGAAGCGGTCCAGAGGAGGGCTACTAAAATAGTTCTGGGGTTGCACGAGAAATGATTCAAGTAGAGTCTGCAGGAGTGCAGCATGTATTCCCTGGAGGAGAGGAAAGCGAAAGGGGGCATGACTGAGACCTATGATGAGTACCTCAGGGGTAAGAAGGAGCAGGAGGGGAGTCTCTTTCACAGGAGAAGCACCAGAACACGGGGGGGCATGCTATGAAGCTTTAGGGGGGTGGGGGTTGAGGAATGTGAGGAAATACTACTTCACAGAAATGGTGGTGTATGCCTGGAACAGCCTACCGTAAGAGATGGTAGGGCAGAGACTGGGGGGAGCTTTAAACGTGTGGGATAGGCACATTGGTATAATAAACAGTGGCAGGGAGGAGGGAGGCACCCCTGTTACCAAATGGAGTCCAGGACCAGTTCTATATTGTTAGCAACAGTTCATGATTGTAAAAATTTTGACGTATGCTTTTTTTATTCTATTTTGAATTGCCCTTGATCTGTTGACTTGCATGATACACATCTCTCCCCATTTTAATTCTGCTTTGCTGCTTTTATTTTACAGTTAAAATAAAGGAGCACATCTTTTAATAGGGCTTGGACCGGGTTTTCATCAGTATTATGTGTTTTTGAACACTCATTATTTAAGGTAACTTTCTTTGTGACTATAATGAACTATCATGTTGTAGACACTACTCCCTTATCTTCGGAGACAATAGTTGTACAAAAATACATGAGAATACTGATGAAAATCTGGTCTGAGCCATATTAAAAGAAGCATTCCCTTTATTATTTCAGATGTGAAAGAAAAAGTGCAAAAGCAGACTCAATGTGGAAAGAAGGGCATCATACATGTCAGGAGATGAGGGGAAATCTAACATGGCATAATAAAGTATAGGTCAAACATTTCCCTGCTGTCTTGCACTGCTGCTTTAAAATCACAGAATGTGCAAAGCATTTGCTGTGAGTCAGGCCGAAGCTGTTTTGCGATTGAGTAGGGCAAAAATCCTCACCGTTTGCAGACTCATTCCTGTTAAGTTGCAAACGGTTTACCCAGGAATACCTGCAGCTTCAATGTAACGTGGCTTTAGCAACAGCTGAGGTGATGCGGGTTCGTCTACAGATGAGACATTCACTACCAGCTAAAAAGGTACTGGCGTCAGAAAACAGATCATCTAAACCACCCAATTCCAGTCCCCGTAAGTTGTTTTCTGGCCCTGGAGTGGTGGAAGAACATGAGCGAACTCAGAAAGAGTAGTTCTTCCTCCAGATGTCCCCTGCAGAGGTCCTCACCACAGATGCCTCCTCACTAGGATGAGGAGGGCATCCAGAGGACAAAACTGTAAGTGGTGTCTGGAGTTCACAGTGTGTGTGTGGAGTAAGAAAACCTGTTGGGGCTCCAAGCAGTGTTCCTGTCAATGCAATCTTTCTCTTACCAGCTACAAGGGCAGAAAGTCCAGATCAAGAAAAAATGACAGTGTATTATACAAACAAGCTGGGAGGTGCCAGATCCACACAGCTGTGCACAGATGCAGTGCAGATATGGAACCTCACATACTCTTTAGAAGCTAACATAGCTGCAGTGCACCTGTCAGGAAAAGGCGGTGTCCTAGCAGCTTCTCTTAGGATAAGTCTGAGAAATCACAAATGGTCACTATATCAGCAAGTGCTGAACACTGTATTAAAAAGACTGGATATTCCAGAGATGGATCTGGTCACCTCTTGAAAGAATGAAAAGGCAATGTCTGAGGGTGGGAGCAACCAGCCACACTGCCTTTCTTGGCTGTGTAAACAGGCCTGTTCAGCCTAATTTGGAAGCTCCATTTCTCTGCTGCAGCCAGAGGTACTGCGTTTTGGTCCTGTTTGGTTATCGCCTGTTGGCTTCTGTTTGGTCTGGATCTTGCTTCGGGATCTTGCTCTTGTAACAGGCCAACACCGGTAGGACTATGCCACTGGGCACTAGGATCACATGGAAAACTAGCTAGCAGTCTACCATAGGGGACCGACCACCACCAACGTCAGTCATCTGACATCAATATTGGCTATATAGGAGGGCAGTCCCTCTCACCACCTCAGTTTCTTTTCCTGCCGTCGACCCCTGCATGTCAGACCTCTGAGAACGTCGCAGCTACAGTCAACTGCCATTTCCCGCGCTTATCACGCTTTTCTATTTTTGATTCTTTTGTTGTAGAACATCAGATTTTTCGGTGTTTTTCCAATGAGTTTGTCTTCTACACTACCCTCATCTTCTGGCCGCTCCATGAAGTGTGCCTGTAGCAAACGGATTCTTGAGATGGACAGTCGCTCTTCGTGCCCAATCTGCCTAGGCCCCAGCCACGACACCGAAGCTTGCTAGTTCTGCCAGAAATTCAACCAGGCCACTCGGAGATGTTAATTGAAAATGCTGGAGAGCCATCGTCTCAAACAGAAGCTGCTAGTTGTGGTAAAGGAGTTGCAGGCCAGGAGCTCTTCGGCCTCACTGGCACAGTTCCCCGGGCCTCCTCTTCCTCCCATAGGGAGAAGTCAGGGAAGCATAAACATGTGATAAGCACCGAGAATAGGCCCAATCAGTTTTCTGGTCGCCTCTTAAATCTTTGACCATGATGGCATCATCCTCCCGCGGGGAGTCAGTGCCTCCAGCCCTGATGGTCCTTACTTCCTCTGGGCTTCCTGTGGCTCCATTGCCTGCCCTCATCTCCATTTCGGGCAGTGGCTCTTTGGAGCAGCAGACTTCGTCTCCTGCTCCCCAGCCATTGACGCTCAGGCCCATGAATCTATCTCATCCTCAGGCTCTCAGCCAGGTGGCTTGGCCAGTTCTCTGTGCCCGTAGTGCGCCCCCCGCCGCCATGGCTCTACCTTCGTTGGTCCCCACCTCCGGGATTGACGCCAGTTCTGGTAGGCAGCGCCCGCAGCAGGCTGTCTGCCTTTCTCTCGGGTGTTGCCTCTGCCCAGGGGAATCCCCCTCCCCTCAGGTGTTTGGCTTCTCCTGTGGAACCGGTATCGGTGGACCCTTCGCCCTGGTGCTCTGGGCTAGGCAGTCACCTGCCAGGCTGTCACCGGTGCCGCTGATGCCCCAGCTAGTGGGCCAAGCTCCAGCGCAGTCCCTGTCACAACACTTGCAGCCAACACTGACTGGGTCGTCACCGGATTGTTACCTGGTGCCGCAGGGATCTACGCCGGGTTACCTGTTGCCGGTTTTACAGTCGTTCTCTAACCCGGTGCCTGGGTTGCCCTTCCTACCTGTGTATAATACAGCTTCACAGGTGGACTACAATGCCCTATTCTTGGCGTGGTGGTCGTTTATGCAGAAGCAGACTTCGGCCCTTCAGGGCCCACCTCTGGCTTTCCCCCTTCATCCTGCTGGGACCCCCAGCCCTGGAATACAGGCAGGGCTGGGCCGTCTGACCCCCATACGTTGGTGTCCTCTGGGGCCGATCTGGCATTGGTACAGGCTTCAGGCGGGCTGAGCACTGGCCTCTGATGCTGGTTCCAGACAGCGAGTCCTCTGAGGGTGACTCTGAATCCTTGGGGTCTTTCTTTTCCTAAGGAGGTGCTGAAGTCCCCTTCCCCCTTTCTTAATGGATGTTATTAGCCACATGCAGTCCATTATGGGATGGGAGACAAAGGAGCAAGACCCGGAGAGATGCCGCCTAGCCATTTTCCTTCGGCAGAAGGATGCCTTGCAGTGGTAGTGTCACCCTTGATTGACTCGTACAAGGATGTCACCAAGGAGGCTTGGGCTCCCTCCTCCATTATTCCTCCTCTTCCTAAAAAGGCAGGTCATCTTTATCATGCCCCGGCTGGCAAGCCCTTTCTGGGGAGTCACCCCAAGGTGGATTCCGTGGTCATTAATGCCACCCACGACTGCTCCAAGAATCCCAAGCACCTTGGTGTGCTCCTTCCAGACACTGAATCCTGGCAACTGGACCAGATTGGCAAGTGGGTCTTTTCCTCTGCTACTTTGGCTATTAGGGCCATTAATTTTCTGGCCCTTATGGTACAATACCAAAATATGCCATCAGGGACCTTGTTCAGTCTCTGCCCAAGGGGCCCATGAACGCACAGCTTGCCCAACTCATGAAGTTGGGCTTGGATGTGGGAAGCCATGTGCTCCGGGTATCTTATGACACAGTCAACGCCTCTGGGCGTGGGGCTACTACCGGCGTTTGCCTCTGGCACCACTCTTGGCTCCGGGTCTCCAGTTTTACTCCAGATGTTCAGGCCAGCATTTTGAATGCTCCCTTCAGGGGCTCTGTCTTTTATGGGGTGATGTTCAGAACCTCATTTCTAATCTGTAGGAGTCAGGCAAAGTTCTTTTGTGGTCTGGTGACAATCACTTCCTAATCACCCGTCTTGCCTACATAAGTGCCACTCCACTTACCTTACAGTGGTTTAGCAGTTATCTCACTGGAAGGATACTAAAAGTCAAAGCTGATGGCCTATACTATCTGCCCCCCTTCCAATTGCCAGAGGAGTCCCCCAAGGCTCCATTTTAGGACCAGTCCTTTTTTCCCTGTACATCAACAACCTTGACTCCCACATAAAGAACTCTAGCATACATTTCTTTGCGGATGAAGCGGTTTTGTACGCATCAGGCTTGTCCTTATCTGAAGTCAGGGAAGCACTCCAAGCTGACTTTATCCAGTTAGAAAGCAACCTTATCAATGCCAGGCTTCTCTTAAATGCCAAAAAAACCAAGGCAATGATTTTCTCGAGACTTGCCTTGCCTGGTGCCCTACCTACCCCACCTAAAAACTTCATGGTTACCTCCCTAGGATGCACCCTTGGAAGTCGTACCTAAATTTAAATATCTAGGTATGTGGATAGACAACAAGCTTTCTTTCAACGACCACATTGAGGATCTATCAAAGAGGCTTAAAGTACGCTTGGGTTTCTTCTTTAGAAATAGGACCCTCTTTTCTCTCGCGACCATAAAAGACTTGTCAACAACATTCCTTCCCTTGCTTGACTATGGAGACTTTATTTTATCTCCTCCCCAACCTTGAGCTATCTAAACTGGACGTACTCTACCACTGTGCTCTTCGCTTCATTACTAACTCTGCCTACAGGACCCACCACTGTGATCTTTATGCAGCAGTTGGGTGGACCTCTCTCGCCACCAGACGCCTCCTGCATGCTGGCATTTGGACCCTCAAATTACTACTCCACAAACTGCTTGACTATTTAACGTCTCTCATACACATCTCGCATAGCGCCTACTCCCTAAGGAAATCTGACCTTATCCTATTAGATGTTCCTAGGACTCGTACCACAACTGGCCAAAGAGCTGTCTCATATGCCGTCCCCAACATTTGGAACCAACTACAAGCCATGCTGAAGCTAACCAGCATCATATCAATTAACTCCTGCAAAACACTAGCTGTCTCTAAATTAAGACATATGTAGGAGCTACTAGGCCCCCAACTCGAAGCCAACTACCCATGTACCAACTGGCCCTCTTACTTAAGCTGAAATGTGTTGCATAATTAGACGCAAGGTTAAAACTGGAATGTATTGAATATATAGCATAGGATTTGTATTTTGTATACCTCTTGTATTATATATTTTTTTTTGTTATGCATTTCATATTTCTTGTCAATGTAATTGCGAACTGTATGTGTATGTGCCTCAGGACCTCCTTGTGAATGAGCTTGCTCAATGGAGTCTTTTGTGCAATAAACTTAACTAAACTGGTCCATTCTCTACACCATATCCTGCCTAGAGCAAACAAACGGCAGCCCTTTCATCAGTCCTCCTGCAAGCAGGCTCGAGGCCAGTCTGTCAAGGGCCAGCAATGACGCAAGTCCACCACCACCCCTGCAGCTGCTGCCGCTCAGTCTCCCAGGGGTCCCGCTGCCCGCTTTCACCCCCACCTCCTGTCTCCTTAGCAGCCCCCTCCCCTCAGACTGAGGGTCCAGATGAGGTGGTTGGAGTCTGTTCTCTCTCCACCTGGCGGGGTGGCGAGCAGTGACCACAAACAACTGGGTGCTGTAGCTCATAGCTCAAGGACACACTCTGGAGTTCTTGGAGTGGCCACCCGAGACCCCCCTTGCCCACTGTTCGTGCCCTCCTGCGTACCTGCCTCTGGTTTCGGAGGAGATTCAGGCTCTTCTCCAAATAAGAGCCTTAGAGCCCATCCCTCTGTCTCAGTGGGGAAGGGGATTTTACTCCCACTTCTTCCTCGTCCCCAAAAAGATTGTGGGTCTTCGGCCCATCCTAGACCTGAGCAACCTGAATCTCTACATAGATTACAAATGCTTCAGGATGGTGACCTTTCAGGAGTTGCTGCCCCTGCTGCACCACGGGGACTGGCTCTGCTCGCTGAACATGCAGGACACGTACCTGCAGATCCAGGTATGTCCTGCTCACCATAGTTTCCTCTGTTTCCATTTTCAGGGTGTCCACTTCCAACTCAGGTCCCTTCTGTTTGGCCTTTTCTCAGCCTCGTGTATTTGCCAGTTGCCTGGCAGTGGTGGCAGCAGCATTGAGGAGATGTGGCGTGCCCCCCCCAACCTGGACAACTGGCTGTCGGCAGCCCCTTTCAGGGAATGCTTGATTCAGACCCTGTAATGCACCCCTTGCCTTTTCTAAGACCTGGGGGTCACGATAAATCTACCCAAGTCCTGCCTCTCCCCTCATCAGCACCTCCAGTATATAAAGGCGATCCTGGACACATGCCAGGGCAAGGCCTTCCTGCCCAAGGACAGGGTGGCCCTTCTGATGGACACGGTCTGTCTAGTTTCCATGAGCTGACAGGTTCTTGCCAGAGTCTTCCTGCGCTTCTTGGGCCATATGGTGGCATCAGTTGTCACAGTTCCCTTGGCCTGTCTTCACATGCGGGTGCCACAGTGGACCCTATGGGTCCAATAGGACCAACACATGGACGACCTCGACCAGTTATTCCTGGTCTCCAACCCAGTCCAGAGGGTTCTGGTCTGGTGGATGTACCTAACCAGTCTACTGCGGGGGGGTGTGTGTGTCCCTTTTCATATTTCGACTCCCCGCTGGTTCTTATGACTGATGCTTCCGGCATGGAATGGGGTACCCTTCTGGCTGACCACCAGACTTTGGGTACCTGGTCGGACATACTGCAGGCTCTTCATGACAGTGTTCTGGAGATGTGGGTGGTTCTATATGCCCTACAGGCCTTCCAGACCCATCTCCTCCCAGGCCCATTACTGGTACAGGCTGGTACATGTGCGTTGTCTAATACATCAGCAAGCAGGGGGGAACTCATGTTACCCCCTTTGTCAGGAGATGAGAGTCTGGTATTAGGCCATTGAGCACAATCTGGAACTTTCGGCTTTTCAGGTTCCAGGTGTCCAAAACCTGTTGGCAGACAGTCTCAGCTGCTCCAGGTCTCGGGCTAATGAATGGGAGCTTCTAATCTCAGTGGTTGAATACCTCTTTGACAGGTGGGGGTCACCCAGAGTTGGACCTACATAGTTACATAGTAGATGTAGGCAGAAAAAGACCCTTTGTCTGTCTGGTCTGCCCTTGTACAGTTGTACAGTTAGTTCTTACTTTCCAATATAGATCCTGTTTGATCTGTGGTCACCCCCCAAATTCCTGTCTCCACAATTCCCCTATGCCTATCCCATGCATTTTTGAATGCCACAACAGTGTCCACACCCACCACTTCCTCTGGTAGCTTGTTCCAGGGTGCCACCCTTCTTTCCATGAAGAAATACTTCCTCACATTGTCCCAGAGTCTTCCCCCTTCCAGCCTCATATCATGTCCTCTTGCCTGTGTGCAACTCCTTTTCCGCAGGAAGCTACCCTCCTGCACTTTATTTATCCCCTTGACATATTTGAATGCCTCTATCGTGTCCCCCTTCTCACCTCCGGTGAGTACATATTTAACTCCCATAGCCTCTCCTCATAGTTTTTCCTGATGCATACCCTGGACCATCTTGGTAGCCCTTCTCTGCACTCTCTCCACATGTTCTATGTCTTCCTTAGATGGGGCCTCCAAAACTGGACACTACTCGAGGTGAGGCCTGACCAGCGCTGTATACAGTGGTAAAATTACATCCCTCCTTGTACTTGTAATACTGCTACCTGTGCAACCCAGCATTCTATTTGTGTTTCCCACTGCCCTGCCACACTGACTTGCCACTGTGAGAAAGTCTGTTATGATGACCCCCAGATCCCTTTCTTTTTTTTTTTTAACATTGATTTTTTTCCCCGCCTTCTTACCTCGTCACTCCGCTCAGTCGGAACCCTCACAGGCCGCGCTACCCTGGCCTCTGACCCAGGAGTCTGCCCCTAGAGTAGTCACCCCCTCAGTAGTCCTGAATACCCCCAGATTACCCGGCGGGTGGGGTGAGAAGAGGTCCCTCCTTACCTTCCCCAGATAACGGTGGAGTGGGTGATACAGTGAAGTCTGCTCCTGGTGTCTGCTGCCGACATGCTCGTTATTAGAGGGGTCATCACCTAGGAGTGACTGGTTGTTTTTTTCCTCTGTTCTTTGGTCCCGCAGTTGTCAGCACTCTAGGAGAGCCAATTGGAGGTATGCGTAATGACGTTACTCCTCCTAGGGCTCCTGGCTAACTCTGCCCCCTTTCCCTTATGTGCCCCAGTATGCCCTACCACTCCCGGGTTCACCTGAGAGATGGCAGTAAAGCAGCAGGACAAGTGTAGGGCCCTCTTCAGAGAGGGAGAGCAGCTGTTGGGCGCTCAATCCCTCTCTTCCCCTACCGACCCCCCCAGATCCTTTCCTGATTAGATGTTGCGACCTCCTCTCCCCCAGTTGGTATGTTGCCCTTGGGTTCTTATGCCCCATATGCATAATTTTGCACTTTTTGTTATTGAATGCCAGCTGCCACACCCTTGACCATTCGTCTAGTCTTTTCACGTCCTTTCTCATAGTTTCTACCCCCTCTGGTGTGTCAACCCTATTGCAGATCTTTGTGTTATCTGCAAACAGACATACCTTCCCTTCCAGACCCTTTGCCATGTCACTAATGAATACATTGAACAGTGAAGGCCCCAGAACTGATCCCTTGTGGTACCCCACTTGTCACCTTCCCCTCTTCCGATTGTACCCAATTTACTTCTAACCCCAGTAATGCTCAGTATATTCATAACTTTATGCAGTAAACCTGGAGGATTGGACTCCCGGAGAGATGGAACACATGCAAATGAGTAGAATTCTTTGCACGTGAGCATCTTTCAAACACTGCCTATACCAACTGTAGTGTTCTACCTCTTCAGATTTTTCTCTCCGCCTGAAAGTCTGGTGGCCCGGAGTTCTTGTTGTCCTCTTTCGCGTGAAGAAAGCTGTAAAAACTGTAAGTATATTTCACTTCTTTTACAGCCTCTACTAATTGTCAGTTTAGATCTTATTTTATTTAAAAAAAATAGTTTTCGCTGTTCCTCGCGGTTCGGGATAACTGTGAGGGATCAGAGTTAGTTTTGAGTTATTTTTGGTTCTCTGACTAAAGAACCTGAGTGTTTACATTTAAACTTGGTTTTTACAAATTCTAATTGTAACCGCTTTTTCTTGGTTACAGAACCGCTGAACCAGTTAATTTTTTCATCTCCCGGTTCTGTTCTTCCGTTTCCTATGGGTTTCTGAACAGACTGCAAAAAAAAAAAAAAAAAAAAAAAACATGTCTGAATTATAACCGCAGCAGTTTATTTAGCGGTTGGGGGGGTTTACTTCATTGGCTTCACCATGGCAGAGAAACCTAAAAAGAGAACCGGAGAGCCCGGTTTTAAAAATTGCATAAAGTGTGGAGATGTGTTCGCTAAGGCAGACAAGCACACCTTATGTGTAGCCTGTCTGGGATTTGAACATCTGGACCAAGAATGTGATATTTGTAAAACTTTGCCGGATAAAACTATGGAAAAACGGCTTGGAAAAACTTAATAAAAAATTTACTAGGGGTTCCTCTGGCTCTGACCAGCTGACACCCCAGTCTGTTGTGGCTGAACCAACAGTTGTACATACCCCTGCCCCTGATACGGGTGAAAAAGGGGTAAAAAGAGGCAAAGAACTGGCTGACTCCCTGGTTCTCTCAAAAAAGGCAAAAACGCTCAAACATGCAGTACCCTTCCCTACTAAACCAGGGACATCTGCACAGGTGCCTGCTATGCCTTCAGCTCAGGAGATAGCTCAGGCATTTAAAATTATTCAGGCCCTGCAGAATGTTATCCCTCAGCCTCTGCCCCTTCTCTGGTTCCCCAGGTTGGCAGTGCAGTGTTGCCGTCTTTACCAGAGCAACTATATTTTGAAGAGAATGATGAGCCATACGAGGAGGATGAACCTATCCCTCCAGAGGTGTCCCCTGAGCAGGATTTTGGCTCGCCTCCCAGGGTGTCTGAAGATTTTTTCTCTCATTTTTCTTTTGTGAGGAAAATGGCAGATGCTCTGGATATCACCACAACAGAGTAAGTGGAGGATGAGGAGGAGATTGAATATTTGAGCATGATGGGCTTAATACCCACAAAGGCCCTCCTCCTCCCAGTATATGTTTAAGAAGGATGCTCTGAAGCTCCTGCAGACCCCTTATTCTATTCCTCCCATTGACAGGAGAATAGACGAGAAATACCAGCTGGATAGGGAGGGAGCTGACTTCCTCTTCTCTCATCCAGACCACCAAGAGGTAATACAACAGGCAGCCTGTGATAAGGCTAAAGTCCCTCTGTCCTCACATCCCCCTGACAAGGATTCCAGAAAATTGGATAGTATGGCCAGAAAAGGCTATTTGTCAGCCTCCCTGGTCATGAGACAGGCTACCTTCCAGGCTTATGCTGCTCAGTATCAGAAATCCCTGTGGCAGTTGGTACTGGCAATGTCTATGAAAGCCTCCTCATTCTTATCAGATGACCTGGCTGAAACTGCCAGGTTTGGGGTCTAGAAGCGGCTAAGTACCAGTTCCAGATGGCTGCTGATTCGAATGACACTGCAGCCAGATGGATGGCTAACACAGTGGCTCAGAGAAAGTTTGCTTGTCTTAGGGCTACAAACCTCACTCAGGATACCCAATCAAAGGCCCTGTATTCCATTGGAAGGAAAGTCTCTCTTTAGGGAATCCACAGTGGCTTATATGAAGAAGGTGGATGAATATAAGGCTACTTATAGAAGCAACTCTGCCAGGGACAGAGCATCATCCACCAGGCCCTATGGAAGGTGCCAGAGGTTGGTCCTTCATGACAAGACCTTTTTTCCAGCCAGTAGCCATGCCCCAATACTAGCAGTACCCCAGCAGGGATACTTTAGGGGTAGAAGGGGCTCTAGGCGAGGGTCTCAGGCACAACCTTGGCCCCAGCCTAAACAGAACCCCTGAGATACAGGCCACCTCCTCTCTACCTGTCTGAGGCAGGCTGTCCCACTTCCTCCATGTTTGGTCAACCATCACCAAAGACAAGTGGGTGTTGGAGGTAGTGGACAAGAGTCTGTCTCTGGATTTCAGATTTCTTCCTCTAAAAAGGTCCAGGGTTTTCCTCTCTCCTCCCCTAGCAGAAACTGCACTGCTAGAGGGAGAGGTTCAAAAGCTGCTACAGCTCAGAGCAGTGGAACCAGTTCCTACAGCCCTGAAAGGACGATGTTTTTGCTCCAGATGCTTCCTAACAACAAAGAAATGTGGGGAGTGGCGGCCAATACTGGATCTCAGAGCTTTAAACAAGCACTTAAAGTTCAAAATGGTAACTTTGGCTTGGATTTTGCCAGCAGTCCAAAAAGGGGACTGGCTGGCATCACCTGGACTTGAAAGACCCCTATTTCCACATCCCCATAAAATAATCTTTCAGAAAATATCTCGGATTCAGACTTCCATCAGATCATTACCAGTTTTCAACCCTGCCCTTTGGTCTTTCCTCAGCACCAAGGGTTTTCACAAAATGCCTAGCAGCTGTGGTGGCATTTATTTGAAGACAGGGAGTGACTGTCTTTCCTTATCTGGATGACTGGCTGGTGGTGGGCAAATCACCAGATCAGGTCAAGGTTTCTTTAAAGCTCACTCAAGATCTCTTTGAGTCCCTGGGTTTTATTAATAAACCAGAAAAAATCAGTTCTAACTCCTACACAGATTTTACAGTCCATAGGGGCAGACATCAGTATTATTCAGGGCAGAGCATTCTTGCCCCTGGACAGGGTGCAAAGCCTTCAATCCATAGCAAATTCCTTCACGTTGCACAAGCTAAGAACTGCCAGGCAGTTCCTGAGACATATGGCTGCATCCACAGGCACAGTGCAGGGATCCAGGTTCCACATGAGACATCCAGTTTCATCTCAGGAATCACTGGAGTCAGAAAAAGACTCATTTTCAAAACTTATTCCAGTAACAGGGGCACTGTTACAGGCCCTCCTGTGGTGGAAAAAGGGGTCCAACCTAAGATAAGAAATTTCTTTAAGAAAGAGAATTCCTCTTTAGTCCTCACAACATATGCATCCCTTTTGGGCTGGGGCACTCGTCTAGGGGAGCACACAACCCAGGGTACCCGGACAGAAGCTGAGTCCCTCCAGCATATAAACTTGCTGGAACTCAGAGCAGTGTGGCTAGCCCTAAAAGTTTTTTTCTCCTTTGGGGATGGGCAAGGTGGTACAAATCAGAACAGACAATACCACCACTATGTATTACATAAACAAGCAGGGAGGCACTGGGTCAGGCCTCCTGCACAGAAGCCATGAAAATCTGTACTCCGGCGTATTCTCCAAATGTATCCTTGCAAGCAATCCATCTGCCAGGAAAGGACAATACCTTGGCAGACGCACTGAGTCGAATCAACCAGTCCCATCACGAATGGACACTGAACAAGCAGGTGGTGCAAGTAATTTTCAGAAGGTGGGGCACTCCGGAGGTAGACCTGTTCGCATCCCACCAGAACCACCAGTTGCCTCAGTATTGCTGCAGACCACCAGACCGGGGCACAATCCCTCTGGATGCTCTGGTGCTAGACTGGTCAGGCAAGTTCCTTTATGCCTTTCCCCTATTTCCTCTGGTTTTCAGGGTGTTACTGAAGCTCAAATCCCTCTCAGCTTCTCTGATTTTTGACAGCTCCAGATTGGCCCAGGCAGCCATGGTACTCTCTTCTGCTCTCCATGTCTGTCAGCAAACCAATTAACTTACCTCTCAGGCACAATCTCCTGACATTCAATCAGGGAACATTGTTGTACCCAAATCTCAAGTCCCTCCACCTCAAGGCATGGCTCTTGAGGAGTTAGAGTATGCAGACTTAAACCTTTCCGAAGCTGTATTAACTATCTTGAAAGATTATAGAAAACCTTCCACTAAGAATACCTATTCCTCTTAGGTGGAAGAGATTTTCTTTTTAGTGTTCTGGTAGGAATCTCATTCCAAATGATGAGGGAGTATCAGTGGTATTGGATTACTTCACTCATTTGCATTCACAGGGTTTACAACCCAGTTCTTTAAAGGTTCATCTTGCAGCAGTGTCTGACTACCTTTCTGCAAAGGTGTCAGTAGCTTCAGACCCCATTTTCAAAAGTTTTTTTAAAGGTCTGATGCATTTGCATCCCCCTCATAGGGAACCAGTGCCCGCCTGGGATCTTAATGTGTGCATAGCTAAGTAAATGGTGGCTCCTTTTGCGCCCATGGCTACAGCCCATCTAAAGTATGTTATCTGGAAAACAGTTTTTCTAGTAGCAATTACTTCTGCAAGAAGGATCAGCGAGCTCCAGGCTCTCTGTGTTGATCAGGACTACATCTCATTCCACAGGGATAAAGTGGTCCTCAGAACAAATAGACAATTTCATGCCAAGGTTGTTTCAGACTTACATCTGAACCAATCAATCACTCTGTCTGTCTTTTTCACAGACCATGCAAGTTCTGGTGAAAGAAGACTCCATAGTATGGATGGGAAAAGAGCTCTCAGCTATTACATAGCAGCTACTAAAGGTCACAGGCAAGATAAAAAACAACTTTTCCTTACATATGGGGATGTAGGAAAGGGCAAGGCACCTTCAAAAAGATCCATTTCTCAATGGATTGTCCAGTGTATTCAATTCTGCTACACTAAAGCAGGTAAAGAGCCCCCAGCAGAGCTGAGGACACACTCTACAAGAGGAACAGCTGCTAGTCTTGCTGCTGCCAGGGAGGTTCTGTTACTGGATATTTGCAAAACAGCTAACTTGAAATCAGTACACACCTTTACAAAGCATTTCAACCTGGATATTTTTTCTAGAAGTGATGCCAGGTTTGGCACAGCAGTCCTGCAAAGTCTGTTTCCTAAGTAAGTTCTGTGCCCACCTCCAGTGGTACTGCTTGGTAGTCTGCATAAAGTTATGAATATCCTGAGCATTACTGGGGTTAGAAGAAAAAATTACTTACCATAGTAATCTTCTTTCTTCCCAGTAATGCTCAGATATTCGTAACTCCCTCCCTTCCTCCCCTTCCAGAACTTCAACCTCTGCACTCCGCATGCTGGTGCCATATCCTGTTGTGATTCAGTTTCTCTATACCAGGGGTTCTCAAATGGTGAGGCCAGCCTCCCTGGGGAGGCCCCAACCTGTTCCAGGGGAGGCTCAAGCAAGTCTGAAAAAGTGCTCTATTTAAATTTTGAGTTTTATATATTTTGTGTGAAGAGATGAAGCAAACTGAAAGAGGATAATAGTAGGTGAATTTTATGTGTTTATTTACTAACAGGTGACAAGGGAAGGTGAATGAGCCAAGGCTCATTTCAGGTGTAACCGGGGAAGGGTAGGGAGTGAATACATTTCAAAAGGTAACTGCAAAACAATCAAGAAATACACAATGAACAATAGTGTAAACAAATATGAACAATAAACTGATAATGAGTGGTGGTAATTGATCAATTTGTAGACTGATGGCAGAACAGCCCAGATAACAAGGGTTGAGTACAGAAGTGCTAACAGCAACAGAAGGAAGGAGCAAAGTAATCCCAGAGGAGTTGCTAGGAGCAGGAAGGAGGGGTAGAGCCAAGGTATGTAGGAAGGTAATTTCATAGAGAGAAACAGAAAGTAGTCTGACCCATAAAGGTACTGCAACAAGGGGTAACAGTGGTTCAAGAATGAAATTAGCGGAGCAAGTAGGCTGGCCTGTGGTGGTGGTTAGAGTTACAATAAGCTGAATAATAATATTTATTTTATTTATTTGTTTGTTATTCAGATAACACCTTTGAGCACATGACCTCTCTTTCAAAGGTTCCACTTCAGTATAAGACAAAGAACTGATGTGAGCCAAGTGCTCAAAGGGGTTTCAATTTATTCAAGGTGTACTGCTCAAAGTATAGTATGTTATATTTCTTTGGGGAGGCCCAAGATTATTTCAGTTTTTGGGGGAGGCTCAAAATCTTTTCCATGGATTTGGGGAGGCTCACTGTGACAAAGTTTAAGAACTATTGCTCTATACTGAGTGAAATTTGAACAGAGTTTTCTGTTTCTCTTAAATAGTTTTCTGATGCTGTTTAGTGAACACCATTGCTAATTTTATTACTATTATTATTGTTCCTCCCTTGGAGGTTTTTAATTATCATTATTATTAGGGGTAAACCAACATTTTTAACTATTAGGATTTTTCCTAATGCCTGACTTCCATGCTTCCTTCAAATCTGAAGAGGTAGAACACTACAGTTGGTAGAGGCAGTGTTTTGAAAGATGCTCGTGTGCAAAGAATTCTACTCGTTTGCATGTGTTCCATCTCTCCGGGAGTCCAACCCTCCAGGCTTACTGCATAAAGTTAAGAATATCTGAGCATCACTGGGAAGAAAGAAGATTACTATGATAAGTAATTTCTTATTCTGCGCTCTGGCTCCTGTCACTCAGCCAGTTTTGTACCCACATTTGTCCCCACCCCTAGACTGCTCAGTTTGTTAATCTCCTATGTAGAAAAGTGTCAAAGGTCTTACTGAAATCTAGGCAGGTCACGTTCACTGCCTGCCCCCCGTCCCAGTACTCTGGTCACTGAATCGAATAACTCAATCAGGTTTGCCTGGCATGATCTCCCTCCTGTGAACCCATGCTGCCTTGAATCTTGTAACCCATTCTCTTCCAGGTAGTCTACTATTCTTTCTTTTATCAACTTCTCCATAGTCTTCCCCACCATTGACGTCAGGCTTGCTGGTCTACAGCTCTCTGCCTCCTCTCTATTCCCACTATTGTGAATTGGCATCACATCTGCCCTCCTCCAGTCCCTTGGCAACACCCCTGTTTGCAATGATTGATTGAACAGAGCTGCCAGGGGAGCAGCTAGTTTCCCCCTCAGTTCTCTTAGTATCCTTGGGTGCGCCCCATCTGGGCTCATTGCCTTATTTATTTTTAAATTCTCAAGGTCTTTGAGTATCCTCCATTCTGGAAGGGGCTTGTGTCAACCCCGGTACTCCCTTGAGGTCCATTTTCTACTCCTCCTTGTATGACTACTGAACAGAAGTATTTGTTTGATATGTCCACATTCTTCTGGTGGTCCTCACACTAACCCCCAATTCTAAGTATTCCTGCTTTGTTTTCTCCTTTCGCTAATGTATGTGTAGACTGTTTTGAACCCTAGTTTCACTGTCTTAGCTATGTTTTCCTCTCTGTTTGCCTTTGCCCTCCTAACTGCCTTTGCTGCTTCCCTCAGCTTCTCCTGATATTCCTCCCTGTCTTTTTCCCTTTGTTTTTCTTTGTACTTCCTGAAGGATAACCTTTTTGCCTCACCTTTGCTGCAACTTCTCTGGAGAACCGTAGTGGCCTCCTCCTCCGTCTCTTGTTCTTTGTAGTCTGCCTGATGCATAGGCTAGTTGCTTCCTTTATGGCCTTCCTGATTTTTATCTGCCTTTTCTCTACTCCTTCCTCCTTACCTGTCTTTGCCAGTGCTCTCCTAAGTCGTTTACCCATTTTTGCGAAATCCACTTTCCGGAAATCTATGACCCTTGTTTTAGTGTGGAATGCTTCGGATTCTGTTCTGACCCCTAACCTCACCATGTTATGATCACTCATCCCTAGGTACCCCCCACTGTGACATTGGTGACACTTTATTTTATTTATTTATTGAATAGAATCAGAATTACAATCCTTTGAATCATAGACTCTTTTGAGAAGGCTCCACGTCAGATCAAAGTAAAAAAGAATACACATACAGTATTAAAGTAACAGTACAAGGTTATGCAGTCCTAGGTTAATCTTATTGAGATGGTTACATTATCTGGGAGCATATAAGATGTCCCAGGTCAGATAGTACAGTATGCAGTTTTGTAGGATCTTGAGGGACCCAGAGTCAAATATCTGGACAGGGGAAAAGGAGAGTAGGGGAATATAGGAGGGAGGCTGGCACCAATTAAAATAATTGTACCAAAAGGCACCTGTGGAACAGCGGGCTCCTGAATAGCAGAGGTCACTGGGGAGGGACACTGTCCGTTAGACAGTACCAGGTCAAGTATGGCTGTTTCTCCTGTGGGTTCACTGATGAGTTGCTTTAGAAATGCACCTTGTATTGCTTCTTGGACTTCTCTACTTCTGTTTGTCACTGCTACTGGGATGGCTCAGTCTACATCAGGCATATTAAAATCCCCCAGCAATATTGCCTCCCCCCTGTTGGGCATCTCTCAGGTTTCCTTTATTATTTCCCTATCTACTTCCTCTGTCTGTACAGGTGGTCTGTACAGTACCGCTGTTCGAAGTACAGCCCCTCTCTTCGTCTCTAGTGTCACCCACAGCATTTCTGCCTCCCTTCCCTCCCTTGGTATCTCAGTGACTTTAATATTCTCCTTCACAGTGCTACCCCTCCTCCTCTTGCCAGCCGGTCCTCCTGAGCAGTCACGTGCCCTTGTATGCAACATCGCAGTCCTGTTTTTTTGTGAACCAGGTCTCCGTGATTGCCACTATATCCAGGCCCTTTTCTAGTATGGTGGCCTCTAGATATGCCACCTTGTTGCCTAGACTTCTGGCATTTGTGGTCGTGGCCTTCCAGATCTTATTGCCTCCTTCCCCCTTATTGTGCTTTATCTCCTCTTCCACTTTGCATCCCCACTCAATGCAAAAGTGTTGCTTTCTTGCTTGCTCAATCCTGGACCTGGAGTTTTCTGGTGAGACACATTGTCTCTCTCTCGGAAGGGGAGGTTATTGTACACATTCCCTCCCTTCCCGCTTCTGCAAAGGTTTCTGCTCAAGCTCCGGCCACGCCAGATTTGGTTTCCCCTGCTGCAACAGCTAACTGTGGAACCTCCAGTGCATTTACCTCTGTGCTCAGGCTTGCTGTCCCAGGACCAGGGCACTCTGGTCCATCCGGATCTATAGTCCCTGCATCTGCATGCGTGGGTCCTGCGGACCTAGCTATTTCCCACTTTGGGGTTTCCTCTGGGGTCACTGACATCTGGTGGCGGACAGAAAGCCCTCCACTGGGGCCTCTTATGCTATGAAATGGAAGCACTTTTCCATTTGGGCCGCTGCTCGCCATTTGGATCCATTCACTTGCCCGGCTAGTTAAGTGTTTGAGTACCTCCTTTTCTTGTCGGACTTAGGCCTGGGGTACTCCTCCCTTAAAGTGCACCTTTCTGCCATCTCTGCGTACCATGCATCTATTGAGGGCAAAGCTGTTGCCCAGCTAAAGGTGTTCCGTACTTTTCTGTGTGGCATTTTGCAACTGAAACCTCGCATTTGGGACCTGCCCCCAAAAAAAAAAATGGAACCTTAATTTTGTTGGAGAAACTCACTTTACCGCCCTCTGAACTGGCCATGTGTTGCGAGCTGCGTTTTCTGTTGTGGAAAGCGCTCTTTTTTTTTTTTTTGTATTAGTTGCTGTTACTTCTGCTATAAGGATTTCTGAGCTACAGGCTCTGCGTAAAGAGCTTTATTTGTTTTTTCACAAAGACAGGATGTCTTTGCGTACTAATCCTAAGGTGCTGTCTGGGTTTACTTTAAATCAATCCATCCACCTTCCAGTTTATTTTCCTGAGTATTCCAGTCAGGGGAAGGCGTTACTCCGTACTTTGGATGTTCACATGATGTTGCGTTATTGTATAAACTGCACCAAGTCTTTGAGGAAAACTGATCAGTTTCTTGTTTCATTCACTCACAAGAGAGGACGATGCTCCTGTTTCCAAACAGTGTTTGTTTTAGTGGTTAGCTAATCGCATTGCTTACTGCTACCACAAGTACAACAAACCCATTCGAGGGCCATTCCACCAGGGGTATGGCTGCCTCTTCAGATATTTGTCTGCTGCTGACATCTGAGCAGCTGCTACCTGGAGTTCTGCCCACACCTTCACCAAGCATTACAGTCTGGACATCGCCTCTAGGCACACAGCCAACTTCGGCCTGGCAGTTCTTCAGGGCCTTCTATCATGAGCTCTTGGCTGCTGACTTGTCCTCCACCTGGTGGTGTCACCCTGGTGTTGATTAGTACTGCTTGGGACTCAATCCTGTTGATGTGGCATGCTGCAAGAGCCTTCTTGGAAGTAAGATAGTAGTTACGTAAGAACTTATCATAACAGTAGATCTTCAAGACAAGCTCTTGCAGCAGGCCCTGCTTTCCCTCCCTTCTTCCCCTGCTCCTCTTTCTATCTCATCTGCTTCTGCCTTTTCTTTGGCTCTTGGGATTACCTTCTTGGTTGTTCATCAGCTGGCCACGCAGTCTCCGGCGGGAGGAAAGGAGGTGATGTGGGGAACTGTTCCCCCGTGATAGACTGCTAACTAGATGTTTTCCATGTAGTCCTAGTGCCTGGTGGCATAGTCCTATCAGTGCTGGCCTGCTGCAAGAGCTTCTCTCAAAGATCTACTGTTCTAGGGACATGGATGTGTTGTTCATCCACACTTATTGGCAGGTTCCTTGCTGCTTTAAATCTTGCCGGAAGGTCTTCAAACTGGCTCCTCCCACCCACCCGGGAGGTAAAACTCTCGACTCCGCCCCATGACGCCAGATCTTCCTTACCGATTGGAAGCTCAGGATCTTACTTGGAGACACAGCTCTTGCAGCAGGTTACACCATTAGGACTGAAGCCGGCAGGCGTCAGGACCCAACGGAAAAATTCTAGCTAGCAATCTTCAGCGGGGACCGCCCGTGGATCCCGCCTCCGCGACGTCAGGTGTAGTACACATGAGGCGGTCCGTCAGATTCCCCAGTTCTTTCCCGCCGTCGACTTGCATGTCTCGACCCTTCGGTTCGGTTTCTAGCACGCGACACGTGGTAAAGTGTTTTCCTACGGGAAATTTGTTCTGAGTTCAGTTTTTTCTCTGATGTCCTCTCCGACCTCCGGTCACTCCTCGAAGTGCGCCTGTGGGAAGCAGATCCCATTCAAGGATCTGCACTTGGCCTGTGTCCGGTGCCTAGGCCCAGACCACGACACCCGGTCCTGCTCCTTTTGCCAGGGTTTCAACAGCAGAACCCGGATCCGTCGCCAGAAGGCCCTACAGGCATTCCTGCTAGAGGAGCAACTCAAGACCATGGCTTCCAAGGGGGATTCTTTGCAGAAGGCCTACAAGCATGCTGAGAAGCATAGGGAGAAGGCCCCTTCCAGGTCCCCGTCTAAGGCCTCCGATTTGCACAGCTCTGGCTCCAGGTCTGACCGCTCTCCTTCCCGGGCCAGCTCTCAGCCTCCCCCCGCTGCGGTGAGAAAATCTTCATCCTCTTCTCAGGCCAAGACTCCCAGGCCTTCCTCGTCCTCCAAGGCCCTGGCTAAGTCGGGGGATCGCCACCATCACCACAAGTCGGGTTCCCGCCATTCTGAACCAGACGTCAGGTCTGCTTCCTTGCCGCCTCCTCTCCACCGGAAAACCAAGGAGCTCACCTCACTTAAAAGGCCGCTGGACCCGACGTCGGCCTCTCGCCACAGGTCCCCAGAGCCGTCGTCCGTCAGAAGACCATCGCCGGCCAGGCCAACTCATCACCAGCGCGGTAGGGGACGGCGCCGCTCCAATTGAGAAGAGACCCCGATGCCTCGGACCGGCGTCAGTCAGGAGACCATCACTGAGGAGGTTAACTCAGCCCGAGGACCAGATGGAAACCCGGTCCTGTTGAGACTCCCAGGAACCCTCGCCACAACCCGAGCCCCTGTGGAGCCAGCGCCGGGACCAGCGATACCACGGCGCCGGGCCGTCGTCGGGCCTTTCTTTTCAGAGGTGAAGGAGCTTTTCACTTACTGGTGGGATACCATCAAAAGGACATGGTCCCCACTCCACCTCCGCTTCCTCCTCCTCCTCCTCCTCTACTGGTTGCTCCTCGGTTCTCGCCCCTTCTCCGTCTGGGTCTGCAGGCGGTTCACCTCCTCCCGGGGCCCAGGACCTCTCCAGTGGGAGACTAGATAAAGGAGACCTCCGTCCAGATCCTCTTCTAGGTCACCCAGTCCCAAGAGACCCAGAAGACGCCGCCGTTCGCCTTAGACGGAGGACACGGGATCAGAGTTTTCAACATCCAGATCCCCATCTCCCCTCTCCGTCACTTCTCCGGACCCACGTGAGCTGCCAAAGTCTCCTCCGGATGACCCTTCGTTTCGGATATCATGAGACACATCCAAGAGAACATGGGATGGGATGCGGAAGAGTTAGACCCGAAGGCTCACGTGTGCAAGTATCTTCAGCAGAAGGACCCACAAGCCTGTGTTAGTGCCACCCTTAGTAGACACTTTTCGTGGAGCGTCACCAAGGCAGCGTGGAAAGCGTCCATTCGCTCAGCGATGCGAAGAAAGCTGACCGCTAATACAAGGCTCAAGAGAAGGCCAGTACTTGACTCGGCATCCTCAAGCCGACTCTCTGGTTATAACAGCCTCACTGACGGTCCAAGAGACCGCAACATCTGAACACCCTGCCACGGACCCAGGGTCCAAGCAGCTGGACTCCAAGGGTAGGCGCCGGTATACTTCCGCTACTTGCATCATTAGATCCCTAATTATTTGACCCACATGGTGCAGTTCCAAAATGCCCTGTGGGAGCAGGAGTCTGGATGCGGCTGAGAAATTGCGGAAGGTGAGCAGAAGGAGGAATGTTGCAGCTCCTCCCGTCCGGAGTTCGGACGTGGGAACCAGGTGCTCGAGGCAGCGTCGCGACTCCGCAGACTCCTCGGCCCGACAGCAGCTTCAGGCCTATGCCTCGGAGGCACTCTTGGCTCCGTGTCTCCGGTTTACCGGACGTCCAGAAAAACATCATGGGCGCCCCATTCGAGGGAGAAGTTTTGTTTGGTAAACCCTCAGAAGATAATTACCAAACTCAAGAGGCTGGGAAAGGCGGTGAGGTCGGTTCAGGCCATGATACCGACCAAGCTTAGTTCCTTTCGTAGGAACCAAAGCCGATTTCATGGACGGACGCAGAGACGACAGTCCCGGCCCGTTCCACAATAGAGGGCTCCGGTTTTCGCAGAGCCCAGGGAAGAAAACCCGCAGGTCGAAGCCAGCGCATTCCTAAGCCGGTCCAGCCAGCAGGACCCTCAGCCGCCACAGCCTGACTCCTTCCTGGCCCCCGCCCCTCAGGATCAACGGGACGTCATGGTCGGGGGTCGCATTGTGAATTTCCTGCCAGGATGGCAGACTATAACCACCAACAGGTGGGTTCTACAGTTGGTCGCAAGCGGCCACTTTATAGAATTCGCGGAAAAGCCACCCTCGAGGCCTCCATTGCTCTCCCGGTACCCGGGTCAGCACAAGTCATTGATCAGACAAGAAGTACTCGCGATCCTGCCAAAGGGAGTGATAGAGTACGTCCCAGAGAACCAGAGAGGACACAGATACTATTCCCACTTCTTCCTGGTTCCAAAGAAGACAGGGGACCTCCGTCCGATTCTGGACCTCAGCGACCTCAATTTGTCGGTCGCCTACAAAAGATTCCGCATGGTAACTCTTCCGGGTCTTATTCCCATGCTGAAGCAGGATGCCTTTTTAGCGTCTTTAGATATGCAGGACGCTTACCTGCACATCCCTATAGCTCAAGCGCACAAGAGGTTCCTGCGCTTCGAGTTTCTCAGCCATCATCTTCAGTTCCGAGCCCTTCCATTCGACTGTCATCGGCACCCAGGGTCTTTACCAAATGCATGGCAGTTGTGGCAGCGTCTCTAAGGAGACAGGGCCATTACGTGTTCCCGTACCTGGACGATTGGCTTCTCATGGCCGCCTCCAGAGAGGCGTTGTTCTGGCGATCCAGAGCACCCAGGACCTGTTTCGATCTCTGGGTATCCTAATCAACCAGAGAAGTCTCTCCTGGTACCGTCGCAGAAACTGCAGTTCATAGCCAGTACTGGACACTGTTCAGGGAAGAGCATTTCTTCCAGGCGACAGGCGGGCGCATCAGATCCCCTCATCGGGGAGCTTTGTCCGAACAAGACCGTCAGCCAGGTCGGTCCTTCGCTTGCTCAGACACATGGCTGCGGCCATTCTACTGTCCCTTTTTGCAAGGCTCCACATGCGGGTAACTCCAGTGGATGCTCAAGGTGCAATAGGACCAGCGCAAGACATGCAGCATCCGTCAGAATCACGAACACAGCGATTCGATACTGGCAGTGGTGGCTAGACCCAGGGACACTCTATGGGCGTCCCGTTTATAAGCGTCGTCCCCAGGAGGTAATCCTCACCACAGGCGCCTCAGGTCTAGGGTGGGGAGCACACCTGGGCGGGTGAAGTCCCAGGAATGCGTGGACCCTCTGAGCCCACCTCCATATCAGCGTCCTAGAGATGAGGGCGGTCCTTTATGCCCTGCAGGCATTTCAGTCAGAGATCCGCTCGAGCACTCTCCTGCTTCAGACAGACAACATGGCGGTGATGTATTACCTCAACAAACAAGGGAGGCGCACACTCTTACCCCCTTTGCAGGGAGGCCATGAGGGTGTGGGATTGACTAATCCGACACGGTGCGAACCTGATCACAGTACATATTCCCGGGGTGGACAACACAACTGCAGGTGGCCTGAGTCGCTCCCAGGCCAGAGTCCACGAGTGGGAACTTCTCCAGGAGGTAGCAGAGGATCTGTTTCTTCGATGGGGAACTCCAGAATTGGACTTGTTCGCTTCCCCATCCAACACAAAACTGCCCAGTTTTTGCTCGCTAGATCCGGGGCCTGGTGTTTTCTGGCGAGACGCGTTGTCCCTCTCCTGGGCAGACAGACTCCTCTACGCTTTCCCTCCCTTCGATCCAGAGAGGAGTTCTCAAACTGCGCAGGGAGCATGCAACAATGATCCTGGTGGCCCCTTTCTGGCCCAGGCAGATCTGGTTCCCTTTGCTAATTCAGCTATCCCGGGAACCTTTGCTCCCGTTGCCACTCAACTCTCACCTCTTGTCCCAGGAGAAGGGTTCACTGGTCCACCTGGACTTGCGCTCACTGAACCTGCATGCATGGCTCCTAGAGACATAGCCATCTTGCGTCATGGGGTCTCGCAAGAGGTTGCGGAAGTTCTTGCCGCAGCCAGAAAGCCGGCAACGCATGCGACGTACGCCATGAAATGGTGCCGTTTTTTGTCTATGGTTGCAAGCACGCTGCCTTTTCCCTTTGGGCTGTCTGGTGAAAGCGTGTTAGAGTACCTGCTCTCCTTTTCCGTTCGGTCTAAGCCTTCTTCTCTATTAAAGTGCACCTCTGTGCCATTTCAGCTTATCACCTCCCGGTGGGACAGCGCACAGTGGCACAATTAGATGCCTGTCGAGATTTCTTGAGGGGTGTTACACCTTAGGCCGCCCATTAAGGACCCAGTGCCTCCATGGGACTTGCTCTTTGTCCTGGAGCAACTCACGCCCCCTTTGAACCTGCCGCTGATTGCAAGCTGTGTTTTCTGTCGTGGAAAACGTTGTTTTTGGTTGCTGTTATGTCAGCGAGAAGAGTTTCTGAGCTTCAGGCTCTCATGTGCAAAGAGCCTTATTTAATTTTCCACTGGGACAGAGTATCCCTGAGGACGAATCCTAAATTCTTGCCTAAGGTGGTTTCCATACTCGCTCTCAATCAGGATATTGACCTGCCGGTCTACTTCCCTAATTATTCTAACAGAGGAGAGGCGCTGCTTCACACCCTGGATGTTCACCGCAGCTTAAGGTACTACCTGAGCAGAACTAAGCAGCTTCGTACTTCGGAGCAACTTTTCGTTTCCTTTACTGAAAGGATGATGGGCCAACCAGTATCCAAACAGTCCCTGTCTCGCTGGCTTGTCCAGTGCATCTCATACTGTTATGATATCAAACGAAAGCCCCTCCCAGGAGCAGTCCGGGGCCATTCCACTAGGGGTGTGGCCACCTCCTTTGCAGCACTTCGAAACGTCTCCACGTCTGCTATTTGTGCTGCAGCCACTTGGAGCTCTGTTCATACCTTTATCAGGCATTATAGCCTGGACATCGCTTCACGGCGAAGAGCAGGCTTCGGCCTGGCAGTGCTACAGGGTCTCCTGTTTTAGATTCAGGACCTGGAACGTTCTTTGTAATTTCCTCCTCCCAGAGTGTTTGCAAGCTACTGCTTGGGAATCAGTCCTAATGGTGTAACCTGCTGCAAGAGCTGTGTCTGGTAAGATAGTACAGTTATGTAAGAACTTACCGTAACAGTAGATCTTCGAGAACAGCTCTTGCAGCAGGTACCTTCCCGTCCACCTTCCCCCTTGGAGGAGGCATGGCTTAAGCCTTTGTTAACAGGATTTTTCCTGTTTGTCTTCTGACGGTGGATCCTCGGTCTCCCATTTCGATGTCAGCCTGCGGCCGGAAGTCTCCGGGGGAGAACTGGGGAATCTGGCGGGACTGCCCCCTTATGTACTACACCTGACGTCAGAGGCGGGACCGACGTCGGGGGCGGTCCCCGCTGAAGATAGCTAGCTAGAATTTTTCCGTGGGGTCCTGATGCCTGCCGGCTTCAGTCCTAATGGTGTAACCTGCTGCAAGAGCTGTTCTCGAAGATCTACTGTTTCGGTAAGTTCTTACGTAACTGTACTTTCCCTCCTTAGCGCTCTGCAGTTTTCGACTGGGTCCTGATTCTTCGGTTCGTCCGAATTTAGTTTTGAAGTTTTCTAAACTTCGGTCTTCTTTCCCTCGTGGCTGCGATGGACAATTCGTTTCCCAGCTCTCGGAGGCACCCTGACGGGTGGAATATCTCCAGGACTGATCCGCACTCCACGTGCGTATACTGCCTCGACTTGGACCATGACCGCAGGTCTGCGAAGTTGTGCAGCGCTTTTCGACTAACGTCCTGGAGGATCGTGCTGCCCGATTGAGGCTCGCCGAGGAGTTTTCTCTCAGCCGTAAAATCCATAGAGGCTCAGCGTGGTGTCCTCGACGGCTGACTCGGCTGAGCAGCTCGAGCACTCTATCGCCCTGGAGGAGGCGTGGCCAAGGCCGCATCTCCCTCCTTCTCAGTTGAGCATTTATCTCTCTCTCTGAGTTCCTCTCATTCGGCTTCCGTTCAAGGAGCTTGCCAGTCCCTCTCCACAAAGGGAGAGGGCCATCAGGACTGCCTCTCGGCCCAAGTCGAGGAGTTGCAGGTTGAGTCCGTCGTCGGGCGTTTGTGGGAGGCGGAGGTCTCCTTCCCCAGACAGCAGGCCGTCGACTGCGGCTCAGGCCGTTGGCTTCACGGTGTCCCCGTCAGGCCAGCCTGCCGAGACTCCCATCGACGTAGTCGAGTTTTCTCTCGACCCATCACCTGGGTGGTCGACTGGAAGAGCCGTCAACCCTTCGCTGGTTTCCTCGGCGGAGGCCGAGGTTCTGCTTGCGCCTTCGGGGCGGCAGTCCTCGGTCATAGCGTCCGAGCTGAGGGAAGAGCGGGTATCCCCCGCTCCTTCCCAGACCCGCCCTCGGTTTCACCGAGGATCTCGGTCTCGGTCTTCTTCTCGGTCAAGTCGCTCCCGCCGACTTCGGCGGTCTCGGTCAGGGCACCGAGTTAAGTGGCAACACCGTTCCTCCTTGTCTTCCTCCTCGGTTGAGGAGAGGCTTCGACGCAGATTGCGTCGACGTTTCGAGAAGCCTATGTGGCAGCAGTTGCTGTTGTCCGGGAATCAATTGGCTCCGATTCATTCCCCGGCTATCAAGCGGCTGCCACCTGAACGGCCGACGCAACCGCTCGCCACAGTCAAGATGCCCACTTCCGGGCCGGTTGTTCGACCAAATCTAGCTGCCCCAGAGATTGTGGTGGAACCTCTGTCGGGTCACGGCCTGCCCCGCAGGTTGTCGGTCACCCTCACTTCCACCCGCCCTTGGCGGGTGAAGGGTGGCTCAGGCCTGAGGCAGCTCTTTGCAGACCCTTCGTAGTCTGACGACGACTCCGTGTTCCCCAGGCGGCCTGGAGTCCTTCCGGGACTGGTCTTTGGATGACAGCCCATCGTCCTTCCTGGGTCTGCTTAGGCTCATCTCGGAGTTCACCGGGAAGCAGCTTGAGCCCTTGTCCAAACGGGCCTATTATCCCCTGACGGAGATCCTAGACCGAGGGAATTCACCCTCGGAGGCCTTCCCTGTGGCTGAGGCCATTGTTGGCCCAGCCTTGGAGCTTTGGCAGCGGCCTGCTTCCTGTCCTGCACGCTCGGCAAGGATGGCCAGGAAGTATGCAGTCCCTATCGGCTCTTTGTCCTGTTTCTCGGAGCACCCCTCTGCGGAGGGATTAGTTACCGATAACGTCTTCTAGCGTTCCGGAAACGCTCGGGATGTGGATAGGCCTCCCGACAAAGAGTCCAAAAGGATGGACTATGTCGGGCGCAAGGTTTACGCCGCATCCTCCCTAGGCCTCCGACAGGCCAGCTCGGCTGCGCTGATGGCACACTTCTCCCACGCCCTCTTGGGCTCTCTGGATGAGGTGATCCCTCATCTCCCGGCCGACCTGCGGACCACGGTCTGGCAGGTGTGGGACAGGGTAGGGCGGTGGCTAAGCAGCAGCTTCAAACTGCTCTGGACATAGGTGATTCCTGTGCCAGGTCAGTAGCGGCTGTGGTGGCCATGCACCGCAGGGCGTGGCTGAGGATATCCACCTTCTCGGCGGATACCCAGCACAAGTTGGCGGACATCCCCTTCTTGGGGACTGACCTCTTCGGCCCTGGAGTGGAGGGACACCTCCAGGGGATCGAAAAGTCCAATGCCACTCTTGACTCTGTCACCTCAGCCCAGAGGGACAAGGGCCGCCGGCAACCTCTGCGTAAGCCCCTTGGTCCTTCGGCCCCTGCGGCACGACCGGCCCATCAGCACCAGCAAGAGGGCCAGCAGGCTTGTGCTTGGCATCCCAAACCCAAGCCAGCGGCTTCCTCTAATGGGAAGCAAGGTGGTAAAGGCCCAGGGGCTCCCTCGGCCAGTCCCTCCTCCAAGCCTGCTCAGTGACGGGTTGAGGGGCGTCGCCCCCTGACCTTGTCACCCTTACCTTGGGTCCTCAGCTGGGCACGTCTGCCACTTCTTTTCCATTGGGTGGGAGGTGGAAGGTAAGGGCCTGTCTCTGGTCTTCGAGCGGCCCTTCCCTTTTGAGCCATTGCCCCAACCGGGGGCCCACGGGGTCCAAGCCTTGTTGCCGGCCCGCCGAGCCGATGTTGCCCTGTGCCTCGGGATAGAGGTGACCAGGAAGGTGCGGATCCTCCTTCAGACCCGGGGCTCGTGTCTAGGTACTTCCTGGTCCCCAAACGGACGGGGGGCTGGCGCCCCATTCTCGACCTGCATGACCTGAACAAGTTCCTAAGGTCTCAGACTTTCAGGATGGTCACTCTGACGCAGATATCCCACCCTTGGAACGAGGCGTGTGATTCTGTTCCCTGGACCTCCAGGACGCATTCTTCACGTTCCGATCCATCTGTCTCTTCAGAGATTCCTCCGCTTCAGAGTGGAGGGATCCCTTTACTAGTTCCGAGCCATGCCCTTCGGCCTCTTCCCAGCTCCCAGGGTCTTCTCCAATGCATAGCAGTGGTGACAGCATTCCTGCGGCGCCTAAGGGTCTGGGTGTACCTCTACCCGGATGGCAGGCTGATTGCAACCCCCTCCAGAGCGGAGGTGGAGCGGTCCAGAGTTCTGGCCCTCCAGGTTGCTCTCAGATGGGCCTCCTCTTCAACGGGGCCAAGTCCGAACTCGTGCCGAAGCAGGTGATTCTTTTCATCGGGGCAGAGCTCGACTCTTCGAGCCGAGGTTCTTCCTCCTTTGCCCAATCATGTCTGGTTGGGAAATCGCGCCCTGCCCGGGACTTCCTGCGCCTCCTGGGCCTCGTGACGGCCTGCACCAGTGTGGTCTGTTGGGCCCGTTGGTACATGCGTCCCCTTCAATGGGGGGCTGGCCAGCCAGTGGTCACAAAGCTGCGATCCTTTGGACCAGCCCGTGACAGTGACCCAGGAGATGTGGAACGCTCTCCAATGGTGGACCGTTCCGGCACATCCGCAGGAGGGTATCCCGTTCGTCCACCCCGAATCAACGGTCTGCTATCGACCGATGCATCTCTGATGGGTTGGGGTGCCCATCAGGGGGAGCACAGAGTGCACGGCCTCTGGTCCCCTTGGGAGTCCCGATGCCATTTCAACCTGCTGGAGCTTCATGTGGTCCGCCTAGCTCACACTGCCTTCGCTCCGTTTATACAGGGTCAGGTGGTTCAGGTCCAGATGGACAATACCATGACCATGTGCTACCTAACCCGCCAGGACCGGATGCGCTCCTTGCCGTTATGTAAGGAGGCTCTCCGCATATGGTCTCGTGCGCAGCCTGGAGGCGGTTTTCCTAGCCATTTGGATGGCAGGAGCCTCCAACACCCTGGCCGATGCCCTAAGCCGGATAGGGGCTGCGTCTCACGAGGGGTTCTCTCCTGCCAGAGGTAGCACAAGATCTTTTCTCCCACTGGGTCTCGCCTCGGGCGGACCTTTTTTCCCTCCAGGGAGAATGCGAAGCAGAGACTGTTTCATGCCTGCCCACCTCAGCAGAGCCCACTGTAGGGGGATGCCTTTTCGTGGCCGTGTACCCCGGGCCTCTTTTATGCCTTTCCCCCATTTCCCTTGATCCACAAGGTGCTTCTCAAGGTGAGGAGGGATAAGGCGCAGGTGATTTTGGTAGCCCCAGACTGGTTCCGCCAGCTCTGGTATACAGCTCTCCTCAGTCTCAGCTCCAGGCTCCTGGAGCGGCTTCCAGCCTGCCCGGACCTGATCTCTGTTATCAGGGGAAGGTATTCCATCCGGACCTTCAATCCCTGCACCTGATGGCCTGGTTCCTGAGTGGCTAGTTGCCAGGCCTTGGGTCTTCCGGCGAGGTCCTCAACGTTGTTGAGGCGTCCCGTCAGGAGTCGACGTGATAATGCTATGCCTTCAAATGGAAGAGTTTGTCCATTTGGTGTTAGGGAAAGTCCTGGTCCCTTCTCCTGTTCCTCGGCGAGCATTCCGGACTACCTGTGGTCCTTTCTTCTTCAGCAAGGGCTTCGGTCGACGACCCTTAAGGTGCTCCTGGCAGCCATCTCTGCTCTCCGGGCATGGGCCGGAAGGCAGTCGGTGGCGCAGGAAAGGTGGTCCGGCGCTTTTCGAATGCCTTGATCACATTTCCCCTCTGGTGCGAGAATCTCCACCTCCGTGGGATATACCGCTGGTATTGGCTAAGCTCACGGGCAAGCCATTCGAACCAAGGCACAGGTGCAATTCTCCCACCTGTTGTGGAAGAACACCTTCTTCATGGCTACCACGTCAACCAGAAGGATGGGAGAGCTCCAGGTGCTTCCTTCGAGTCTCCCTATCTGGTTTACACAGGGATAAGGTTGTTCTGCGCCCGACCCGAAGTTCCTTCCGAAGGTGGTGTCGGAGCTTCACCTTAACTGGGTGTTGACTCTGCTGGTGTTCTACCCCAGTCACACCTCGGAGGCTGAATATAGGCTCCATTTGGACCCTAGTTGAGCCCTCGCCTTCTTAGGGAGCGTAGGGCTGAAGTTCGGGGAGAGGTTCGCCAGCTGTTTGTCATCTACGCTGAAGCCACACCTGGCAGACCTGCAGCCAAGCGGACGATGAGCGGGTGGGTCACCTCCTGCATAGATCTCTGCTATAGGTTGGCGGGCATGGAGCCTCCCAGAGGGATAAGAGCTCATTTTACCTGCCATACCGCTGCATCGGTGGCTGCTTCCAGGGATGTCCCTATCCAGGATATCTGCAGGGCTCCTACCTGGAAGTCGGCATATGCCTTAATTACCCACTACCACATCGACCTTGGATCATGCCGGGATGCTGGTTTGAGGCCTCAGTTCTCCAGTCCTTTTTCCCTAAGTAGGAGGTGTGTGCCTTGCCTCCCTCCTCCCGGAGAACTGCTAGGAGTCTGCCAATAAGTGTGGATGAACAACATATCCACGTCCCTAGAAATACAGGTTACTCACCTGTAACAGGAGTTCTAGGAATGGTATATGTTGTTCACCCACCCGACCTCCCCGGCTTCGCACAACCTGGCTTCCAGCGGGCTAGATCTGGCATCATGGGGCAGAGCCGAGAGTTTTACCACCCGGGTGGGTGGGAGGAGCCAGCTTGAAGACCTTCCGGCAAGATTTAAAGCGGCAAGGAACCTGCCAATAAGTGTGGATGAACAACATATACCATTCCTAGAACTCCTGTTACAGGTGAGTAACCTGTATTTATGGTAAGTTCTTAGGTAACTGTAGTTTACAGTGTTTTGCCTTTTCTGTCTGTGCATTTTGCTTTTCTCTGGGGCAGCTAGTCCTGCTGCTTAATGTCCTAATTTACCTTTAGTGCTTACCTGCAATGTTTTCAGTGGCAGATTTTATTCTGTGTCCTGTCTGTGTCAAACTATTGTATGTAGATCTTCATCGAGGGTATCTCGGTCATCAGGTCACACATATGGAACTTCATCGGTGAAGCAAGATCCACACAAAAGATTTTCAGCAGTACCACTGGGGCCGCCGATGTAATCTGCCAACATCACCAACCCTATAAAGGTGTGAGTGGCCCTGCTTCCTTCTCAGTTCTTTCCTGCGATTGACTCTGTTTGCATGGGTCTCTGTGGAAGCTCCAACCTAGCTGCATGCCATTCTAACCCCAGGAATTCTTCGGTATGATTAACTGTTGCAGTCAGCCTCCTGTGTTGAACTGGCCCAGAGAGAAATGGAACATATGCTAATGATGGAACACTCACTGGCTCGTGCCATCATTCAAACTGCTGCCCTTACCAACTGCTGCGTTCTGTAACGCTCAGATTCTTTTCTCTGCCTGCCTAAGTAAGACGCCTCTGAGATCGCTTGTCAGCTTGACTTTTTTTTGTTTTATTTTCCATGGGACAGTAAACAGTTTTATTTCTAACGTTATTGCTGCCCTTATTTTTAAGTTTAATTTAGTTGGTGTTGGAGTTAGCTGATTTTTACTTCAGTTTGCGGTTCCTCAGTAGTTACATGTAACCATCGAGGAAACGGTAGCTTCTTCAAATTTATCTTACATTTTAGTGTGTTTTACTTAAATTCCTTCTTTTAGGTTGGTTTTATAAAGAATTTCTGTCAGACTGCATTTTTTCCCCGCTGGGAACCGACAGTTTCCACTGTTGTGGGCTGACTACAACCAACCCTGTTTATTTAAAAAAAGAAATTTTGGTTCAGGAACCGAATTGAAGTTCACCTCTTTGGATTAAAAGTGGGTGTTGGTCATGTCCGATAGGCTGAAAAAGAGAACAGGGCCTACTGGTTTTAGAAATTGTCAGAAGTGTGGAGAGCTGTTTGTTAAAGCAGACAAGCACAGTTTGTGTATTTTATTTAGGTGTTCACATTTCAGAGCAGGCTGTGAAATCTGCAAAACCTTCCCTGCTAAAACCATTGAGATAAGACTTGAACGGTTCAAAAAAGAAGTTGTCCACTCCTTCAGTTGCTGTGGATAACGGTGCAGATGAACCAAGCACTTCTTCCTTTAAAAAGGAAAAGACTAAGGAATTGAAACAGCTTTCTACGGATAAAGGCAGTCCTCTAAACCTAAACGCATGGTGGAACAGACTGCGGAATCTGTTCCAGCAAAGAAAAAACAAAAGCATGTCACCGCACTTCCTGCTGAAAAAGCAAAGGAGCTCTCTGTGAACAAGCCAGCCATGCCATCAGCCGAAGCAGTTGCACAGGTTCTGCAGGTGTTACAAGCCTTGCAAACTGCCGCCTCAAAAGGTCTTTTTCCTGGTTCCAGTGCAACTGGTACCGGCAGAACCCTCTGTCCCGGTTTTGGTGCCACTTTCGGTTCCCTACTTCCAGGAACCCTCTGATGAAGAATATGAGGGGGAAGACATTGGGGAACCGATTAAACCGGAGGTTTCTCCGGATCAAGAGTTCGATCCCACTCAGGCCCGGTGGCGCTGAGGGTTGAGGCACTGATCGCCACACCTTGCTCCATGCCGGCGACCAGAGTTCGGGAGCGAGCTCAGGCGCCCGGCTGGTTGGCAGGGGACGGACGGATCGGCGTCTGCTGGGGTCACTCTCCTCCCCGGAGAAGCGGGGGATAGCTCAGCGATGTCGGCTGCACATGACCTGCGTGGATGACTCTGGCAGGGTTGCGCTACGTGAGCGTCATGGGTGCACCAGCAGGGAGGGGTACTAAGAACACGGATGCCTGCACCAGGGGGGAGGCGATGACACCTGACCCCGATGCCCACCGGGCCGATCCACCCTGCCTGGCCTTCCAGGTCCTCCGCCTAGGGGCCCACTCCCACAGCCAGAGCCTAAAAAGTGAAGAGCACCCAATGAGAAGGGGCAGCCCCACCCGGGAGGGGTTAAGCTGGGGGTGCTGGCTGTGGGAGGGGTGGGGGAGGGGAGGCACAGGGTTAGGGGGACCTCAGGTGGGCAGGAACAGGCAGGATGCCTGAGAGATGCCTCCTCGGGCCGTGACCAGAGGGAACTAGATTCCAAAAAAAGAGTTTGATCTCCCCCCAGTTGCCAGAGGATTATTCCTCCCTGTGACAGGGTGCCCTTGTCATGAAAGGATACCCTGATGTTTCTGCAGACCCCCAAGACTTTAATAAAGGTTTGAAAAAAGAATTAAGATAATGCAAGACAGGAACAACAACCCCTTTATTTTCTGCCGGCCCCCGCTCCCCCGCTGTTCCCTGTAGATCTTAGTACAAAAGGAAGGTCACTGGAATAGGGGATTTTGGCACCTTGATTTTGTAAAAGTAAATTATGCTCCTGAGTATATGTAAAGCGCATGGCTCGCTATAGGCAAGCATTTAGGGCAGGTGTAAAGAAAGAAAATGGCGCATGTCACGCTTGTATAATACTAAACCTGGTGCCCCACATGTTAGAGAAAGAAAGAAAAATAGTTTTAAATCAGGTACGCACTTGCTCCTCAAGTTGTCTCTCGCTACAAATTGCAGCCATCTAAGCGGGCAGCTATGAATGGGTTTAGGAAGATTTCAGCCGCTTGCACGAGAAAAGAAAGGCATTTTCTTGCCAAAGAGAGAGGGACATTTGAAACAAAAAAAAAAGGTGTTTAGCCCTAAAAGTGTGTACTGCTCTCAGTGCGGCACTGACTCCTCTAATTGGAGCAAGCTTAGCTCTGTGGTTGTTTCGGAGCATAGTTATGCTCCTAGGCTACAGGGTATGCTGCATGTTGCAGTATAATTAAAAACAAAAGAAAGGGACAGAGAGTTGTGTTCAGAGCAACGGCATGCTCCTTAACCCAGTGTAATGCAGTGAGCGGTAATGAAATGGGAGCAGGGCAGCATTTTCTGTTGCTGTTTAGCCGCCCTGCTTATTACTTTTACTCCCTCTCATTAAAAGATAAAGCTAAAAGTTAAAAAGTTATGCACTCTGAGTGAGTGCTTGTAGGCTAAGTGTGAGCTAGTGTTTTGGCAAAACACACTGCCACCATGAGAGAAAATGGAGGGCTAGGGTGCTTGCAGCAGAAGCAGTTAGATAATGACTCTGTAAACATGCTGCTGTGCTGCACTATGTTCTAATTAAAGAGACGGGAATGTTTAAAACAGAGGCCGATACAAAAGAAAAGAGGGAAACTGCCTCATAAGCAGAACTGTGCCCTGAAGCTGTGGTGTAAAAACAGGCCAAAATGAAAGTTAGGCTGACGGGCTGCAATTTCAGCTGTTGGACTACGTGTAAATACCTATGCTTCTAACCAGATACTCCTATGCCTTCTTGGGAGTACACAAACCATTCTTTTTAAGGAAGTTGTGGGCATATAACATTATTGTAAGGTTGTTGTAGTACATGTTTTCAGATACAAGGAACTATAAGAGGAAAATGGCCTGACCTGTTTGTAAGAGAATCCTGCAGACTGGGTCCTACAGAGAGACAGCGGCCCCTAGTGGTCTTTATTTATACGGAAATGGTTTCCATTGTAGGCTGGCCAGTGGGAGGAGCTAGTATTAATGAGGGTCGTTGTGTGTATAAATATCAGGGACACTGGTTTACCGGGATTGAGAAAGGGCATATTCCGTTTTGCACATTGTAAAAAAACGGTATTGTCACCGGTGTCTGCTAAGCCAAAATCTGGTTTTACCGGTGTTTGGTTTTGTGTACTTTATGTAACAATTTTTAACTCTGCTAACATGCAATTTAGCAATTTAGACCTGCACTATTACACATCCTTCCATCCTTGTACCAATTTAAAGTTATTTTAGGTACAAGATGTGATGGTAGCAGCAACACTACAGCCCCTGTCCCTAAGGTGTGATGGAAGCAGCACTACAGCCCCCATCCCTCTGGTGTGATAGAAGCAGCAGCACTATGGCCCCCATCCCTTAGGTGTGATGGCAGCAGTACAACGGTCATCATTCCTCATGTGTGATGGTAGTATCAGCACTATGGCCCCATCCCTCAGGTGGGATGGCAGCAGGCCTACATTCCCCATCCACCAGTGGTGATGGCAGAAGCACTACAGCCCCCACCCCTTCGGTGTGATGGCAGTAGCAACAATGCAGTACACATCCCTCTGGGGCAGTGGCAGTAGTGACAGCACTATGATCCCCTTTCAACACTCACACCCCACATGCACAAGTTGTAAATGACTTGGTCTCTTTGCTTGTTAGAACTCAGATGTGAATTAATCTGAACCATCACCACTAAGGTGGACTACCTTTGTCTTTTCCTATCTATAATTTAACTGCCTGAATTGGATATCTGCCTGTGACACCGCTGACCAGGGTTAGGGAACAGACTTGGGTGTTGGAGGGCCAGCTGGTGGGTGAAGGCTTGAGTGTTCAATGACCACTCCCCTTCTGAGAGGGAGGGTGGGTTCATGGATCAGCATTTGCTGGCCCATGGTGGAGGCCAGAGGCACGACAACACGTCAGTCCTCACTGCGGGAGGAGTGTGATGGATGTTGGCTTGTGCCTTGACATCATGTAGCCTGTCACGTTCCCAAGAAAATAGGAAAACAGCCGCTGGCCAACTGAAGGATGGCTGCTGGTCCCGCCATACACCAGAAGCCCCAGACATGTGTCCGTTCTGACCCCTGACATGCCCAGGATACACAGGAAGCTCTTTGGGGCAATTCTTCTCCCCTGGTAGCCTTCCACAGGGGTAGGGGCCCACCCAATGAAGGGTTACTTTGGGTTACCTGGTAGCACAGCAGTAAGGGTCAGTGGATAGTGGTCAGGACTCAGCAGTGGTGGTAGGGGGCCTTGGCAGGCCTGAAGGAGTGGATGGCCAGGGGGTAGGAGGAGCAAAAAAATCTGCTTGAATTTGCTTCTTTGAAATAGTGTTTTCACCTAAAAAAAAATCCACAAGTTATTAGTGGAGGACCTTCACATGGATTCATGCATCTCCCAGACATGTGGATGCTTTTTTTCTACTTGGTGTCCATGAAAAGGGTGTATCCCAGTTTTCATGTCTTTGTTTAGATGTGAACTGAGCACTACTCTGCCCACCAGCATCATACAGCCCCTGGGGTCTTACCTTCTGTATGTCATTGAATGTGCTTTCAAAATCCACTGGCCAAATGTAAGACCTCTTAAATACTTAACATTTGCTTTTTGTTGAAGCAGACTATCAGAAAACATTTTGTTGTCACAGAGACAGAACCAGCAGGTGGGAGAAAAGGTGCAAATGATCCAAGTCACCTAAGTGGGGTGCTAACTGTGAAGTCTTTTCATAAGTAGTAAGGCAGTTTCTTCTTTGTGAACATACTTTCATTCAGACTAGTTTTCATTCAAACAACTGAGGATTTTGGATGGCCCTACTGATTATAAACTTGAATAAGTTAGTTGGTAACAGTGATCCTGCATTTAGCAATCTACAACCTAGATGTTTATATGCAAAGAATATAATAAAAACCTGACTAAAATCTAAAAGCAAGCTTATAAAACGTATCTGAATATTTATCTTTACCTATACAAAATCATTGCAGCCCAAGTAAAACTCAAGTAAATTACATGGTACCCTGACTACTGTTCTATGATGTAGTAAACATATATTGGTATTTTTTTTTATATTCTTTGTAAAGCAGGTAAGGCCCACTAGGCAGAATTGTCTGTTTTAAGGAGTGACCTAGAAGCACTTGGGAGGTTAAGTGACTTGCTTGGATGCAAGTGGAGGTTGTGGGACTCAAACCCAAGTCTGCTGGATGTACCCAGTTGAATCACTCATTTGTTACTCTAACCACTAGGCATGGGTGGTTAAACTGAATGGCTGATTACAACAAAGCAGTGTGACTGATTTCTTACTGTTTCTATCTGCAGCAAAGCAGAAAGAATACAAAGCACAGCAGCATTCATTTCAGATACTGAAATCTAGGTGGCCAGTGGCGCTGCCGTAGCACTATTGCTTGCAATGCCAATGACCAAGGGTCAGAAGCAAACTTCAGGTTGCTGGAGGTCTGGCCAGGGAGTAGGATCAAGCACCTGGAGGACTGCTCTCCTCCTCTGGGAGAGTGGGCTGCAGGTCCTGCTTCTTCACCACCACGCTGTGACCACAGCTGGTGGTGCAATGCTGCTGCAGAGTGATCAGGAGGGGAGGACGCTAGCCAGGATCTGGAGCAGTAGCATAACTCTATGTAACCTACCTCCTTGGATCTCTAGTGAAACCAGGAACAATCACCCCACATCGGCCACTGGCAGAAGGGACCCAGATGCCCCAGACTTCATAACCAAGCTCCATGAGGGACCCACTGGGCTGCCCGACACACAAAGGGAGTGTGGAGGGGTGACCTGTGGTCCCCTCCCTTCCCACCTGGGGGGGTACAAACCAGGCAGGATAGGGGTAGGCCCACAGGAGCTCCTGAGCATTACCTGGGGGTGAAGCTAGGGTATACCGATGCTGTGAGAAGGGGACATAGAATGAGAAAATAAAAAAATGTAAAAAGATACTGAAATCTTAGAGATTCTGTGCAGTGACATGCAATTTCCGTGAGGCACCGGTACAAGAATTAAAAATCCACAAACCAAGCAGGATTCCGTGATTGTTACCGGTGTTACCGGTAAAAATGGAAAACCAGGGCCCCTGATAAATATAGATAAAACTAGTCAGTGCTGCGAGAGTTGTGTGATGTTTAAGGAAAGTAATGTCTTTTGAACCAAGGTTTAGAAGTATCCCTTTTCTTTTGTATAGGCTGGGATATGAGCCTCACAGGGATGTTTTTTATTAAGTGATATAATGTGGATGTACCCCAAGGAAGTGAAGTCACCAGAAACATTGTAAATAAACCTACCACTAGGGCAGAATTTAGATAGGGAGTTAGTCCTGAACAGACTACGAGAGGTGGAAGACCTTGGAGTGCACCTAATTGTGTGAAAAGACTAACAGAAAAGAGTGCCATTGTTGGGCAGAATATTAGTTATTTGAATTTTATTTAATTTATTTCTTTAAAATTTTGGTAACTGGGTAGGCCCACTGAGACCATGATGGTCCCTTTTTCTGGGGTGACCCGGGATTAGTTACAAGTACCTAAAGGGAAAAGAAGGTTCAGCACATAGGCTTGAGAATTATACAACTCGAAAAGTACACGACAATGGTTCCACACGTGTATGAACTAATACTTTTATTTCTGTGAAAAATCATTTAAAGAAGAATATAAAATGACAAGTGCCAGAGCAGCGCTTTTTATGCACTTAAGCTAGTGGTCTGCCTAAGTTATTGTAACCTGAAATCCCAACCCTGCGACACTCCCTCTACACTTTTGTAAAGCAAATGTGGAAGCCCTGGACACCTCTACCTATGAAACCATGGAAGATGAGGGGGAGGCAGAATTTTTGGATGTGGTGGGGCTAGCACCCACCAGATGGTTACAGCTTCCCATAAATAAATCTTTAAGGAAGCAGGTCCTGAAAGCTTTAGAAACTCCAGATTCTGTATTGCCCGTAGATTAAAAGGCTGATAAGAAATACCAGCTAGACAGATCGGGGCAGAGTTTTTCTTTTCCCATCCTGATCATGAAGGGGTGATCCAAGCTGCAGCTTTAACAGGGCTGGAGTACCACTGTCATCTCTTCCACCAGAGAAAGACTCCAGAAAAATAGACAGCATGGCAAAGAAAGGGTGTTTGGCTGCCTCCCTAGCCATAAGGCAGACAAACGACATGGCCTATGCTGCCCAATACCGGAAGACACTGGAATTCAGTGCTGGCAATTGTGGATAAAGCACCTTCAGGACTGGCGGCTGACTTGGCAGAAACATCCAGATGTGGATTGGAGGTCACAAAGTACCAGTTTCATATGGCAGTGGATGACAATGACACTGCTGCCAGATGGATGGCATTAATGGTGGCTCTGAGATTTGCCTGGCTTAGGGTCATTAATCTTTCTCATGACACTCAAACCAAAGCCATCGACTTCCCATGTGAGAACAATTCGCTGCTTGGTGTTTAAGACAGAGGCTTACATGAAAAAGATGGATAAATACAAGACAACCTACAAAAGTAATGCTGCGAAGGAGAAACCCTCCACCTCATATAGGCCACAAGGAAGGGGAGGTAGTGGTAGGTCAACCTACAACAGACCATTTTTCCAAACTCAGGCTGCCCCTGACTACCAACGGCAGAGAGGGTACTTCAGGGGCAAGGGCAGAAGGGGCTGTAGGCGAGGAGGCAAGGCCTCCCAGGCTAAAGCCCAACCTAAACAGAACCCCTGATGTGCTTGCTAGGTAGCTTCCCCACTACCTGTAGGGGGCAGGCTGGCTCACTACCTCCAGGTTTGGGAAAACATAACCACAGACAAGTGGGTCCTGGAAGTAGTGAGTCAGGATTTGGCCCTTAGTTTAAAATCATACCCCAAACTCAGGTCGAAAGTTTTCTGACTAGCTTCCCCAACAGAGAGGGCACTGCTGGAGGCAGAAGTGTCCACTCTCTTGCAGTCAAAAGCAGTGGAATCCTTTCCTGCCCTCCAAAAGGGGAAAGGGTTCTACTCCAGGTACTTCTTAACCTTAAAGAAAAACGGGGAGTGGCGACCCATTTTAGATCTCAGAGCTCTGAACAAGCACTTGGCAAACCCAAGGTTCAAGATGGTAACCTTGGCAATGATCCTTCCTGCTCTTCAGCAAGGAGACTGGCTGGCATCATTGGATCTGAAAGACTCCTATTTCCACTTTCCCATCAGGGAATCTCACAGAAAGTACCTCAGGTTGCCTTCTGGTCAGTACCAGTTCACAGCCTTCGCCATTCGGCCTAACCTCCGCTTCAAGGGCATTCACAAAGTGCCTAGCAGTGGTGGTGGCATACCTGAAAAGGCAGGGCATCAGTGTTCCCCCTACCTTGATGACTGACTTGTCATAAGTCAGTCAGCACAGCAGGTAAAGGATGCCATATCCTTCACCCAGAACACCCTAGAGTCCTGGGGGTTTCTAATCAACACAAGAAAGTCAGTACTTCAGCCTGTTCATGTACCAAACTTCACAGGAGCAGAGCTGGACACTCTGAGAGGAAGAGTCTTCCTCCCTCAGGACAGGGTAGACAGCATTATGCAGATTGCAGGATCCTTCAGTCTCGGGGTACCCAGGCCAGCAAGGCACTTACTGGGCCACATGGCTGCAGCTGTGGGAATGATGCTAGGCTCCAGATTCCAGATGAGGGATATTCAGTTTCACCTCAGGGCACATTGGTACCAAAGGAGGAGAGATTCACTCTCAGCACTGGTGCCGGTGAGGAGTACTCTACTGCAGGCCCTGCAGTGGTGGCAAGACTGGGACAACCTAAGAGAAGGGGTCCCATTCCAGAAAGTCTCCCACGTTGGTCCTCACTACAGATGCTTCCCTCCTAGGGTTGGGGGGCACATCTGGAGGAGCACAATGTCCATGGCACCTAGTCACCTGTAGTCACTCCTGCACATAAACTTGTTAGAACTCGAGGCAATGTTTCTGGTCCTGCAGTCCTTTGCAGCTCTGGTAAAGGGAAAGGTGTTACAAGTCAGGACAGGCAACACCACCACAATGTACTACATAAGGTAGGGTGGGGGGAGGGGGAGACAAGGTCCAACTTGCTGTGTACAGAAGCAGTGAAAGCCTAGCTTACTCCTTGCTGGCTATTCATCTGCCAGGTAAGGGCAACACCCTGGCGGATGCTCTCAGCAGAATCAGCCAGAACCACCACAAGTGGTCTCGCAACAGACATGTGCTGGAGGTGGTATTTCATGGGGTACCCCAGAGATGGACCTCTTTGCCTCACACGAGAATTATTTTATTTTATTTGCTTTTGTTAACCGGGTCACCAGTTACCCCAATTCTGTTGCAAGGGGCACAGTGCCCGTGGATGCCTTGGCGTTAGACTGGTCAGGGAGGACCCTGTATGCACAAATTCATTTCCAATGCTGCTCGGGTTCCTTGTCAAGCTCAAGTTCCAGCCAGCTACAATGATTCTGATAGCTCCAGACTGGGCCATGCAACCATGGTACTCCCTTCTGCTCCCCCTGTCAGAGTGGCTCAACCTGTACACCTTACTCAGAGGTACAGCCTCCTAACCCCCTCACAGGGGAGGATCCTGTACCCGAACCTCATATCCCTCAGACTCTGGGCATGGCTCTTGAGGACCTAGAGTATGCTGATTTAGACCTCTGAGTCTCCTCAGGCTCCTTAGGGGTTCAAGGAAACCTTCTACAAAGAAAACCTATGCCTCTGCATGGAAGAAGTTTTCCATATGGTGTAATGGTAACAGTGTGGTACCCTCTCAAGCAGGGTTACCAGTCTTGCTGTACTATCTCACCCACCTGCACTTGGTGGGCCTACAGCCCACTACTCTTAAGGTTCACCTGGCATTAGTCTTAGCCTGTATTTCAGCTGATAGCCCTGTGCAGAGTTAAACTACATCTCCTTCCACAATGATAAAGTGGTCCTCAGGAGCACTAGGAAATTCCCTCCTAAAGTGGTGTCCGACTTCCACTTGAACCAGTCAGTCACGTTGCCATTCTTCTTCACCGACCACTCCAGTTCAGGTGAACGCAGGCTTCACAGTCTGGATGTCAAGAGGAGCTCTGTTACTACCCTGACCATACCAAAACCAAGCCCCACAGGCAGGACAGGCAGCAGCTGTTCCTGACCAGTGGGGAAATGGGAAGAGGGACACCAGCTTCTAGAAGGACAGTTTTTCACTGGATGGTGGCATGCATCCAGTTCTGCTATGGTAAAGCTGGTAAGGGGCCCACTCCACAAGGAGCACAGCTGCTACAATAACAGCAGCCAGAGACATTCCCCTGTTGGAAATATGTAAAGTGGCTACATGGAGAACAGTACACATTTTTACAAAGCACTACTGTTTGGACACTCAGTCCAGAAGTGATGCCAGGTTTGGCACAGCAGTGCTGCAGAGCCCCTTTCCAAAATAGGTTCTCTACCCTCCTCCAAAGGTACTGCCTCGTAGTCTGCAATAGTTGATCATCTTGAAGAATTCCTAGGGTTAGAAGAAAAAATTACTTACCGTAATAATCTTGTTTCTTCCATGGTATTCTTCAATATGATTAAATCTCCCACCCTACCTCCCCTTCCAGAACCAGTTGGCCTCTGCATAACAGCTGGATTTACTATATTGATATGGGTAGTACCTTAGTTGTGTTAACAAACTTTTTGAAACCAGATGGGGTGGTACCCTTTCTTTGGTCCTGTCTGACTTTAGCATATAGGACATGTTATAGGAGATTTGTTGTTAATTTATTTGTAGATGTAATCACGCTTGTTCTTTTCAGATCGTTTATCAAGCCCATTTCTATTCCCTCGCCCCCACCCACCCTTTGGAGTGCTCCCACCTCTCACTCTTAAACCACCCTGTCTCACTCCCCTCAAACCAGACAAGGACTACAACTGGCTGGTGTCCTTACCCAGGCCTGCGTGACCATACCTGATGCCTGCTGCTCCCCCTACTACTTCTGACCACTGCCATCCCCTCCCCCTTACCTTTCAAACTGCTCTCTACTCGCTTCTCCATTGCATCTATCTACTCCTTATAATTCAGTCCTCAATTGCCCACCCTCTTCTTTAGCCTGACAAAGCCTGTTTAAGGCTGCTTTCAATCTTCATAGGATTGCACTTCAACTGAAACTCTCAGCAGATGTTGGTTACTGCCCTGGAAACTGCACTTTGAAACAATGTATTTTCTGTTTTGAACTATATTTTATGTTTACACTGTTTTGTGCATGACCGATTCAGTTCCACATGTTGCTGTATCTTGTGAAATGTTGACTTGTAATTCTGAACTTCCTTGACTTGGAGCCTTTATAAAAGAGCTTTCGGTGTTCAAAGGTATTAATCCCAACTGTGAAATGAATAAATAAAATTATTATTATTATTAGAATAGCTTAGTTAGGGGTCTTACCCATGAGCTTTCATGAATCTGAGTGTTACAGAATGCAGTAGTTGGCAAGGGCAACAGTTTCAATGGTGGCACAAGCCAATGAGTGTTCCATCATTTGCATATGTTCCATTTCTCTCCGGGGCAGTTCAACTCAGGAAGTTGATTCTGGATTCTGCAATAATTAATCATATTGAAGAATACATTGGAAGAAACAAGATTAACTACGGTGAGTAATTTTTTCTTTGCCTACGACTTTCTTTCGTTTAGTTTTTAGAATCTTTTTTTAAAGAAATTATTTTACCTTGTTTATGTTGAGAGTTGATCTTTCTACTTCTCGCTGTGGAAAGAAGATTGCTTCTACAGACGAACACTCTCTCTCTCTCGTTTACTGTCTTGGTCCTGACCATGACATCTCAGAGTGTAAGCTCTGACATAAGTTTAATCAAACCACCCTCAGGTGATGGAAAAAGGCTCTCAAAAAATCCCTAATGGAGCAACAGGTAGGCAGTTCTGGGCAAGGGTTCTCTGGTGTTCCTCCTTCCCAGTTGCCAGCGAGTTCATCTGGCTCCCAGGCCTTTAAAATCCGACACATCTTCGGGGAAAAGTCATAAAGACAGATCGGGATTGCTCCCTTCTGGTGGTGTTCCTGTTACGCTGGCCTCTTCTTCATCTGAGAGATTTTCGGTTGGCTGCGCCACTGCCTGCTGCTGTCCAGGTCTCTGTCCCTACCAGACCCTATCGACAGTGCCGCTGCGCAGGGCAGCTGATCTTTGACTCTCAGGTTGTCGGCCCCTACTTCATTGATGCCAGGTTCATTGGTGATTGCCACCCCCATCAAGGTCAGAGGCTTCTCCAGGTTCTTGGGCACTCTGGGCCCAACGGATGGGTCATTGCCCTCTGTGCTGTTGACGCAGCAGTCCACTGTTACCCTCAACGATATTTTGATAGGTTCACTTCAATCTTGGTCCATCAGCTGGATCACCTGCGCCATCCATGGCACCGTCGTTGACACCACTTCTGCCTCCATGGTCTGTTCCCTGTGGACCATCATCGGTCCCTTGTTCATCAGACCTCGTGCTGGAGCAGGTCAACATCGAGGAATATCATCCTGACCTCATCTTACCTGAGGAAGAGCCTCTTTCCTCTGACATGTCCACCACCTCTTCAGTGAGTACAGACTCTTAGGTCTCCTCCAGAGACCCTACTTTCTTCAACATACAGAAGAGGAGAATGTCATCAGAAGAGATCTGGTGGACTTTCTGGGTATCTCAGAATCTTCTCCCAAGGTCATGCCTTCTATCCTTCCAGCCCTGAGGAATGCCACTACTGCCACTTGGCACAGGCCTGACTTGGTGCCAGACATACCCTGCAGATCAGTAGTTGTGTCTTGACCCCCGGCCTTCCACACTGCTGCCCAACCAGAATCCAATTCTGTGGTTATAAAAGCAGCCCATGATGGGTCAAAGGTGCCCAAGCACCTCAGGTCCCCGCCCCGACAGGAAATCCTGTAGGACTGACCTTTGAGGCAAGAGGGTACATGCTTCCTTCTCTCTTGGGCTGAGGACTGCCAGCTACCTTTCTCACATGGTTAAGGACCAGAATACTGTTTGGAAAAAGGGCAAGGCTGCTGCCCAAGCCTTTACTTATTGCTCCTAGAAGCAGGAGGTTCTTAAATGCTTGCAGAGTGCAGAGAATATTAGCAAGCACCTCCTCAGGGCCCTCTATGATATTTTGGATACAGTTACCAGGGCTTCTGCCGTAAACATTAGCCTTCGTAGGCACTCCTGGCTGAGGGTCTTGGGTTTCTGGCTGATCTCCAGCAAAAGGTGCTTGAAGAGCTGGTGACATGTTCAGGACAACTGTAACAAACCTAATATTTAGACACAGTCCAGCTTATATTTCCCATTAGTGCTGTATTCTTCCTTCCCATTATTTATTACTGGTGTAATTTGTATGAAAACAGAATTTTTGCTCCTGAAGATTTTATCTATTCCTGCTGCTTTCTCCCTTCCTGAAGTCAGAGTACTACTTGTGACATCACAGTTACTCCCATGGCAACAGAGTGTGGTGTCACAACAGAGGATCATGACTTGAGGTAGGGACTAAGCTATAGAGGCAGATGGACTCTAAAGAAACTCTGAGGGATAAAGATCATATATTCATGCAAATTTCCTTAGTAATAAATAATGGGGAGGAGACATCTATGAAATATAAATGGAATGCAGGCAGACTTGTACCTAATTATTGTGCTTTTTAACGTTTTCTTTGAGGTGTCCTTAGCTCTTCAGCACTCATTTTAATGGCTCCAAGCTGTTTGGGCCAGATGTGCAGGACATTATAAATGAACTACAGGCATCTGGCAGGGCTATCAAGTCTGTCTATTTGCTCTGCCATACTCAGCCTAAGAGCAGACAGCACCCTCTTTTTTGCAAGGTGTACCACAAATTTGGAGCAGCTTCCTGGCCCCAAGGCAAGCGAAGAGCCTTCTCCGCCTTGCCCACCCACCCCTCCTCTGGCACCACAGCAAAGCGCCTTAGGGTGATGGATCAGCCCCAGTGGCTGGATCCGCCTCTGCCCGACTCCTTGCTGGACACCCCCCCCTTCCCTTTCCGGTTCCCGGCCAAGAGGTGGTGGTTGGAGGTCAGTTCTCCCTCTATTTCAGTCAGTGGAGAACAATTGCATCATATGCCTGGATTCTTCAAATCATAGAAAGGGGTCACACACTTGAACTTATAGAGCTGCCCCCAGAGTCTCCTCCAGTACCCTCCACCTACCCCCCCTCTGCCCATCTGTTTGTCCTCCGGAAGGAGGTACAGTCCCTTCTGCACAAGCAGGCCATCAAGCCAGGTGCCAAAGGAACAGGAGATTTTATTCCAGGTTCTTCCTGGTTCCCAAAAGAACCTAAAATCTGAGTCCCATACTAGAGCTCAAGAACTTCTATCTGTATGTCCAGTAGAAAAAATTCCAGATGGTAATAACCCTGCCAGGCCTGATGCCCCTTTTTAAGTAGGGTGACTGGCTGTGCTCCCTGGACTTGCAGGATGCTTTCCTGCATTTCTTACCCCTGGAGTCCTTTAGCATCTGTAACTGTAGCAGGTAGCTGGCTAGGTGCAACTGCCCTGGAGGTATGCCTTTTAAGATAATTAGCATAATGAGCTTGAGCATCAGACAGTCAGAAAAAAGGAGGCAAATGTGCTGAGAGGGAGCAGCCTGAAGGACTTAAGAATTTTTTCTCCGCTGACTGAGCAACATTGCCCCAGAGGTGTCTCTCAACTTTCCTTGTTGACTGCCTCTTTTTTGCTTATGTTGGTGAAATTTTCCTCACAAACTTAGTTTTTTAGTGTGCTGAGTGTACTATTTTTTAGCATTGTTTTCTTTTCTGTGCACCTGCAGAAGTTTTTTTATTGTATCTGCATATTTTATACGTTATTTTCACCACAGCTGTGGATTTTCGATGGCTCCTGTCACTATTTTACAGTTTCTTTAGGGAACCGTCAAATTTTGATGTTTTTCTGTCTTTTTTTTTTACCTCGATACTCATGGTTCCTGCCGCGTGGTACCTGTTTGGATTTTTAAAGTGTGACAGTTATTGCTGGGTTTTCCGTGGATTGGCATGTCAGAGATTCCCAGACATAAAAGAATCTGGACCTACAAAAAAATAATTCTGTCACAGGAATTTGGCTTAGCAGATTTTCAACAACCCATTACCCCAGGTGTTAAGGTCCAGATTTTATTTGTTCTCTTTGCACAAATTTGGTAAGAAACGGAGCAGAGAGACTTTGGGGATTTGATGGCTGAGGACAAATCAAAGGCTACCGATGAAGGGACATCCAAAATTAATAAAAATTAAAATTCATGCAGGGTGCTGATGAAGTCTCTAAGTCCCAGCCAAAGAAATAGTTTCTAAAGGAGCTGATGAAGTTCCTCACAAATTAAAAATAAATAAATAAAAAATAAGGGCGCTGATGAAATGTCCAAAAAAGAAAGCTTGATCAAGCTGACGATGAAGTGGCAGAAAAGATGGTCTGTAAAGACAAAAAACGCTCCTGTTCCTCCTGGGAAAGCAAATGGTGAGACAACAGGTAGCTTAAAACATAAAGAAAAACAAAGCATATATAGCCACTGTCTGCGAAGGTCCACACTGTGCAAGACTTGGCAAAAGCATGGTTCGTCCTTCAGATCTTACAAAAGATGGGGTCTTATGTTTACTGGGGCTAGTATGCCTTCTTCCACAGTTCTCTTCCGGAGACTGTGAGGGTGATACAGATGATGAATAATTTTATGATGCCCGAGACATGAATTTGGAGGGCCTAGAACCTTGTGTGTGTAATGACTCTCTTTTTGGAGCTTCCTCTGCTAACCAGGAGGATCCCTCCTCTATGCTTATGTTTATCCAAAACATGCTAGACACCCTGGACCTCCCTACTCAGGAGTCCATCCAGGATGAGACTAAAGATTATAGGGAGATGAAAGGTTTTCCACATTCTAAAAGACTGGTTGTGCCTATCTGTAATGAAAAAATAGAAATAAAAATACTATGAAACTGCTTCAGACCTCCACTTCTGTGGCAGGGGTTGACAAGCGGGCTGAAAAATAAATATATCAATTGTCTAAAATAATAATAAATTTTATTTCACAAAAGCGCCTTTCAAGCCATCAAGGCACTTTACAAAAAGATAAAATAATCATGATAAAAACAGTAAGCATAGTAATTAAAATAAAAGACAGAGGACCCAAATTATTCAGTTCCACCAAAAGCTTGACACCATAAAAAGGTTTCTAGGGACGTGAATATGTTGTTCGATCCACACTGTCTGGCAGGTTCCTTGCCGCTTTAAATCTTGCTGGAAGGTCTTCAAGCTGGCTCCTCCCACCCACCTGGGTGATAAAACCCTTGGCTCCCCCCATGATGCCCTCTGTTCTTTTTTTTTTTTTTTTTTTTCTGTAAACCAGGTCTCCAGCGGAAGAACTGAGGTGGGGCTGGGGACCATCCCTGTTATACCATTGGCCGACATCCGGTGGGTGGGGGGAGGCGGTCCCTGCTGTGTACTGCTAGCTAGAATTTTTCTGTGGGGTCCCTAGTGCCTGGTGGCATAGTCCTTATGGTGTAGCCTGATGCAAGAGCTCTTCTCAAAGATCTGCTGTTATGGTAAGTTCTTACCTAATTGTGCTTTACTTATAGTTCTACTATTGGAATTTAGTTCACATCCACGCAAACAAACCCAGTCTTTCCTGGCAGTTAGCACAAGAATTCCTGCTTCTAGCTGCAGAGATCATGTTAGATGTGGCAGTCAGAGAATGACATCACAGGTTGTGGGAGGAGCCAAACTTGAAGATGTACAGTGTACTGAGCTATGCCCAGCAGCTGCCTAAATGTGGATTTAAACTGAATACCAGTAGTAGAGCTGTCTACAGGTATGTAACCTTTACTTCGTGAAGGGTGTATTTGTGAGTCGTACAAGCCCTCCCTACCCCCCTTCTAGAACCTGCACAGAAAAGGTTTTTCAGATGTTTAGATCCTCCAGCTTTGATAGCTTTCAAGGCATCCAGCCATTGCTGCTTCTGTCGCTGCATCCCTTTGTTTCCCTGCTTCTCGAGTTGCTGCATGGAGGAAGGGAAATCAGAACAGCAAAGGCCCAAACTGAGGAAAAGATAGCCAACTCAGTTAAGAAGGGGGGATAAAACCTTTTTATCGGTACATCAGGTAGTGTAGAAAGACAGAGAGGGATAGTGAGGCTGAATAGAATGGATGGTGGGTGGGCAGAGGGGGACAGTGAAAAAGCAGGAATACTGAATGAATACTTTTGCTCAGTATTCACAAAAGAGGAGGAGGGGTGGTGCCTAATCCATTTAACAGAAGCACTGTGGATAGAGGGGTTAATCCCAGTCCTTTTACAGCAGAAAGGGTTCTGAAAGAACTCCTAAAACTGAAGGTGGACAAAGCAATGGGCCCTGACGGAATTCACCCCAGAATTCTAAAAGAATTAAGGGGAGAACTAGTGAAACCACTGACTACCCTTTTTAACAAATTGTGGGAGGATGTTGTGGTAACTGAGGACTGGAGGAAGGCGGATGTGATTCCCCTTCACAAAAGTGGGACCAAGACAGAGGCAGAAAACTACAGACCTGTCAGTTTGACCTCTGTGATAGGGGAAAGTGATAGAATCACTTCTGAAGGAAAGAATTGAGTACCTAGAGGCCAGTGGGGCACAGGACCCAAGGCAGCATGGGTTCACAGCAGGAAGGTCATGTCAGACAAGTATAATTTATTTCTTTGACTGGGTGACCAAAGTAGTAGACCAGGGAGGGGCTGTGGACATGGCCTACCTAGACTTTAGCAAGGCATTTGACACAGTCCCACATAAAAGATTAATAGTCAAATTAACTAGCCTGGGAGTGGGTCCCAGGGTGCTATCTTGGGTAAAACATTGGCTGGACAACAGGACACAGAAGGTAATTGTAAATGGAGTCCACTCTGAAGAAAGAGGGGTTACTAGCGGGGTACTGCAGGGTTCAGTACTGGGCCCAGTCCTTTTTAATGTCTATAAGTTGCATTGCAGAGGGACTGGAAGGAAAAGTATGCCTCTTTGAGATGACACAAAGATCTGCAACTAGGTTTTTTTTTTTTTTTTAAACTTCCTCAGGTTTATTAAAATCACATGTAAATGATACATCTGTTCCAATATAACATTTTTGAGAGTATCTCTACAATAATCAAATTCTGTTCCTTTTAACTCCTTTAAGTTTTCCATCCTTCTATCAGTTAACCAGTATAATATTTGTCATATTCTAACATCCTGCCTCATGAAATAGAGGAAAAATATTATGGGTACACACTATCGAGCCCTAAGCTCTTAGTTGGTGGGTACAATTCATCATAGCATGGCCCATGTTGTTGTCCCAGTTTTAATTTAAGTTCTTCTTCTCTTCTTCCATCTTAATAACCTCTCTTCATCCTGGGAATTCTACTCGATATAGATGACAGCATTTATTTCCAGGTATTTCTTACCAATAGTCTAAACTTTTAAACAAACGATTTATAACAATATAAGCTTTATTTATCATAACGAATGCACAGAGACTAATACCTTAAAAACATATGTGTCCCCCCAACCCTGTTTTAAGGAAAATCTTCTCCTTCCAATCCCTTTTACTCTCAAACTACCGACATCCCCCTTTGGCTTTCTGCATCTCCCAACACTCTCCCTTTGAATTATTTATCCCTGTTCTTCCCCACTTGCATTTCCATCACTTGCTACTGTTTCTCCACCTTGCATCTCCTTCCAATGATATCAGGGTCCCCAGATTTCTAGGAATTTATCCTTTCTTAGCTGAATGGTGTAAGTAATATTTTCTAGTCTCTCAATTTCCTCAACTTTCGAAATCCATTGTGGAAAGGTTGGTGGGTCTTGTTTTAACCATTTAATAGTGATGCATTTCAATGCTGCGATCCGCAGTATCTGGTATAACTCTACACCTTTCCTTTTTTGGGAGGAAAGAGTAGGTAATCCTAGAACTAGGTCTTGAAACGTATATGGTACAATTGTCTCTCCCCCCCAAGTTGATCCATGACCCCCTGGATCTGAGACCAGAACCGCTGTAGCTTTGCACATCCCCAGAATATATGATAATGTGCTGTGGGCTTCCCCGCATAAACGCCAACAGGCGGATGACGCCTGTGGATTAAAATATTTGGTAATCATTGGTGAGCGGAAGAATCGGGCCTGGATTTTCCAGTTGAATTCACGCCACGTCGGGGCCGAAGTCACTTGCCATCCCCTCTGCAGGCGGCGTTCCCAATCTCTCCTAGGAATTGCCCTCATAGATTCTGCCTCCCATTTCTTCCTAACCTCTTCTAGCACCAGGATCCCCTTCTGCTCTGTGAGTACCCTGTACAAAATGGAGAGGTAAGGTAATTTATCTTTGATTCTTCTAGAGTCCCACCAGAATTCCTCAAGGGGGGGTTAAAGCTGTGGTAATTTTTTGGAGGTTTTCTCCCGTGTTGATAGTGTCGGGTTTGGAGGTATCTATAAAAGTCTTCCCTAAGTAATGCAAAACGTTCTTGAAGTGTGGCATAAGCAAGACCCTCTATCAGTTGTTTGAAGGTGGTTAGGCCCTTATTTTCCCAGAAAGCATATCCTTGGTCTAACCTTGGGGGAACAAAACTTGTTGTATGTCTGATTAGAGACAAAGGACCTAAGGTGTTCGGGGTATTTGTTTTTTTCTTTAGTTTGAGAAGGATATACTTAGAGTGCTTTACCCAGGGGTTAGAAATTGTCGGCCAGTTCTGGGGATTAACATAGCAAGTAGGGTATGTCCATATTTTACCATTAGGGGTTGATTCGTTCTCGATGGAGTACCACCCAGAGTCTGTACATTGTTTGGCCCATGTGATTAGTTGTGCTCCTTGTGCGGCCAGATAATAGTAATACATATGTGGTAGACCCAGACCTCCCATCTCCCTTGATCTCATCAGGGTACCAAGGGCTATCCTTGGGCGTACACCAGCCCATATGAATTTAGAAATGTCTTTTGTAAGTTGGTTCCAAAACTGCGACGGTATGGAAATGGGGAGTGTCTGAAATAAGAATAGTAGTCTGGGCAAAACATTCATTTTAATAACATAAAGAGAGTGGGGTAGGAGCTTCCATTGGGCAAAGTCCGATCTTAAGACATGGAGCAGTTTAAGGAGATTATTACGGTAGAGCTTGGATGTGTCCACCGAGACCTGAATTCCCAAGTATTTGAACGTGTTTTTCTTAGCCCATGTGAATGGAACAGTTTCTCTTAACTGTCTAGTGAGAGTGCCACTCAGTACCACCCCTTGCGATTTGGATAGATTGATTTTATATCCTGCTAGGGAGCCAAATTATTCTAATGCTTCCAAAAGATGGTTCAGAGAGCTCTGACGGTCCTGCAGGAAAAAAAGGGAATCGTCCGCGTAAAGTGCCGTTTATGTTCTACTCCTCTGCCCAAATACCCTTGATACATGGGTTGTCACGGATCCAAATTGCCAACGGTTCCAAAGAGAGGGCAAATATCAGTAGTGACGGGGGGCATCCCTGCGTATTGCCCTCATGAGAGGTAGGCGGTTCGACAACATGCCGTTCATCTTAACCCTGGCTTCTGGTCTGTGATACAGTGCGGCAATGGCCGAAACAAATTGCTCTCCCAGACCAAACCTTGACAGGGTGGACGACATAAAGTGCCAGTCCACCCTGTCAAAGGCCTTCTCATCATCCATACTGATAGCTAACTGCAAGGCCGTAGACCTTCTCTATGCTGTGATAATATTCAGAAGGCACCGAATATTGTCTTGTAAATATCTCCCTGAGATAAATCCTGTCTGGTCCGGGTGGACAAGGGTGGAAATGCAGCTCTGCAGCCTGTCTGCCAAAATACCCGTAAAGATTTTTAAATCCACCGGTAACAAGGATATCGGGCGATACGAACTACAAAGTTTGGGGTTTTTACCCTGCTTTGGAATCACTGATATCTGGGCTAAGTTCCAGGATGGTGGAACCGGTTCCCCTTCCACCAGTATCTCATTGCAGGTGGCCGCCAGAAGGCCCACTATATGAGGCGTGAAACCCTTAATAAAATTCTGCCACAAACCCATTTAACTCCCGTGCTTTACCATTTTTCAATTGCTTGATTTTATTCGTAATTTCCTGGGCGGTAATTGGGTCATTCAACCCTATCCTCGCAGAGTCTGCCAGGGTAGGTAACTCGAGGCTATCCAAAAAGGTTTCCACCGCTTCCTTGTGACCCAGAAAGGTCTCAGCTCTGTACAGATCTGTGTAGAAGGTTTCAAATCTCTGTACAATTTGACGGAGAGGTGGTAGCCTGCTCTGCTGGCCCTCTCCTGTCGGAGTTGCCAAGCTAGCAATCTCCCCGCCCAGTTACCCTGTTCATAATATTTTTGTCTGGAGTACCTTAGTTGTCTCTCAATCTAGAGGTCTAGAATTTGGTTTAGGTTGTGTCTTGCTTTATCAAGATCCTGTTTAACTTTAGGGTCATGGCTCACCTGGTGGGCGGATTCAAGCTGAAGAATCCTTTGTTCGAGCTGTACCCTCTGCTGAATTCGTTCTCTCTTAACTTTGGAAGCATATTTTATGATTTACCCCCCCAAGACAACATTTAAGGGCGTCCCATCTTATACCCTCCCTCGTCTCACCTCTAGGATTTTCCAATTCGAACTGCCAGATCTTGTACTCTATTACTTCTTTAAAATCTTCCCTGATAAGAAGGCTCATATTAAGCCTCCAGCAGGAGTGCGACACTATCTGGGCCATAGAAATACTGAGGGAGACTGGCGCATGATCCAAAATGACTACTGGGCCTATGCAACACTGTTCTACTCTTTGTACCCAATTAGTAGAGATCAAAAAATAATCTATTCTGGACTAGACTTCATGACGTGGAGAGTAGTAAGTGTAGTCCTGCCCTCGGGGGTGCAAAAACCTCCAACAGTCCGTCAACCCTAGTTCCTGGCCCAGTCTTAAGATAAGTATTCCTGTTCGTGTCGCCCCTCCTTGGGTCCTCCCAGATCTGTCCATTCCTGGGTTTGACTTCGTTGAAGTCCCCCCCAATTATTACCATACTGTGTGCATCTGAAACTGCTTCTTTGACAACTTTTTCCAGGAATGCCAGCCTTGGAGTTTCCTCATTTGGTGCATATAAGTTTAATAGGGTGCAATCCTGACCCCTATAGCTCCCCCAGATCTGCACAAATCTACCCTCTGGGTCTGATTTGACTTTTAAGACCATCAGTGGGACATCCCTTTTAATCAATATTGCTGCCCCCCTATGGTGTGGGCTGTTGATACAGTGTGAAACATACACACTCCCCACCCAAGCTCTTTTCAATTTAAGATGCTCTTGAGCCATCAGATGCATCTCCTGAAGGAAGGCCACGGTGGCTCCTCACCTCTTCAAATCCTGCAAAATCTTGGCCCGTTGAACCGGGTTGTTAATTCCCCTCACATTTAGGGAAACAACCTTTAAATCAGCCATTATCAATCACCCGGGTTTGGTACACACTACTAATGATCTTCAAGAGATGGGGACACACATCTAAAACGCTCCCTGTAGTCATTCTGTGCATTGTTTCTAACATATAACTTTGTTTCACTAAAGAGTAACCTTTGTAACATAACTTTAAATTTGTGAACAATATATCTCAATCCAGCATCTTTGACTTCAAGATGTAATTGCCCTTTTACCACCCTCTCCAAACCACCTGTTTCTGGAGGCATGGCTGGATGACCCCAACACTATGGGCCTTTCTCCTGGCTTTAGGCCAATAATTGCCTAATCACCAGAAGGGCAGATCAAAAGCACCGTGACTGCGTGCTCCAGGCACTTTATGAGCAATTTTCCAACCCACGAACTGGGGAAAAAAGCTACCAAGAAAAATATGTGCCTGGTCTCACTTGGAAACACCTTCCCCATCCTGCCTCAATCTATAATTGGCCATAATTCACAGTTTCCTGTAGATCCCTATCCTGCTCAAAGCCATCCGACTATTAGAGTAGAGTAATCTCTTCCCCCTTCTCTGAACTCAAGGTAAAACTCTGTAGTGCAAACTCGGATCCCCCCCAAGGTGTGGGTGAGTGTGGGAGGGAACTCCCTCCCCACACTGCCCCAACTATCCGCCCACCAATGGTGGTATGTTCGCCTGTTCCTAGCAGTGTTATGTGGGTGGTCTCTGGTAGGCTTCATTCTGGGGGAAGAAGCCTTTGTACCCCCCCCCCACACGAATGTAAAGAGAGATTAAACCCCCCCCCGGCCTCCAAACTTTAATCTGGCTCACTTATTCTCCGTAGCCCCGTATATAAAGGTACACCCCCCCCAAAAAAAAGGCTGGGAGAGGAAGGGGTGGTCGTGTGATCTCCCATCCATATTAGCCACCACAGATCGTGACCCAGCCCCTTGGCTCTAATCTATAGAGCCCAGGATGAGGACTCCATATGTGTCTAATCTCTGTCTATTCATAGACGCCCACCCATTCTCCAAGTTAATCCGCCCTGTTTTACCCTCGCCCTCCTTCCCACCCACTTCAGCTCCCTCCCAGTCAGTATCTAGCACTCTGATATTCCCAGTTGCAATTGCCCATGTCATACCTTTACCGCTGCCCCCACCCCCGAAATCAGACCCCCCTCTCCCACAACGTCATGCAATACGTTCATTAATTCGACTGCCAAGTTCTTCTCCTTTATATCGGGCCAGGGCATAGAAATCTGCTGAAGATCATCCTGTATCCACCCTAGAGAAAATAAGAAAAGGGAGAAAGGACCCCCCCCCAAACCCTTTGGCAGAATGATTTAGATCGTCCCATCTTCCCTACCCACATCAGTGGGTGCAATAACTCAGATCTGCAGCAGTTTTTCCCCCTCTTCCTAAAGTCACTCACAGGTAATCACCAGCAAGAAGTCCACGTCTATTTCAAGTCGCTGATGGGGTGGTACCCGAGGACTGGAGGAGGGCAGATGTGATTCCCCTTCACAAAAGTGGGAGCAAGGCAGAAGCAGGAAACTACAGACCTGTTATTTTAACGTCAGTGATAGGGAAAATGATGGAATCACTTCTGAAGGAAAGAGATGTCGAGTATCTAGAGGCCAGAGGGGCACAGGACCCTAGGCAGCATGGATTCACAGCGGGAAGGTCATGCCAGACGAATCTGATAGATTTCTTTGACTGGGTGACCAAAGTAGTAGATCAGGAGGGTCTGTGGACATGACCTACCTAGACTTTAGCAAGGCATTTGACACAGTCCCACACAAAGATTAATATGCAAGTTAGCCAGCCTGGGAGTGGGTCCCAAGATGACAGCCTGGGTAAAGAATTGGCTGGAGAATAGGACACAGAGTAATAGTAAATGGAGTCCACTCAGAAGAAAGGGGTTACTGGTGGGGTACCCATGGGGTTCATTATTAGGACCGGTCCTCTTCAGTGTCTTTATAAGCGACATTGCAGAGGGACTGGAAGGAAAAGTATATCTGTTTGCAGATGACACAAAGATCTGCAACAGAGTTGATGCACAGGGAGGTGTGGAAAGGATGAGAAGGGACTTGGCAAGGTTAGAGGAATGGTCAAATGTATGGCAGCTTAGATTCAGTGCTAAGAAGTGCAAGGTAATGCACCTGGGAAACAAAAACCCAGGGGAAGAGTACACAATGGGGGGTGAGATACTAACAACAAAAATGGAAAGGGACTTGGGGGTAGTCATATCAGATGACCTAAAGGTGGGCAAGCAATGTGAGAGGGCAGCAAGGAGGGCTGGGGATACTGGGATGCATAGGAGAGGCATCACCAGTAGAAAACAGGAAGTTATTATCCCTCTGTACAGACAGCTGGTGAGACCCCATCTGGAGTACTGCGTGCAGTTCTGGAGACCCAATCTCCGCAAAGACATAGACAGGATGGAAGCTGTCCAGAGGAGGGCAACTAAAATGGTGCAGGGTCTGCACCGAAAGACACATGAAGAGAGGCGAAAGGAGCTTAATATGTATAACCTCGAGGAAAGGAGGGAGAGGGGGGACATGATAGAAACTTTCAAGTACCTCAAGGGAATCAAAGTCCAAGAGGGTAGCATCTTTCAAAAAAAGAGGTGTTCAAGAACAAGAGGGCACAATTTGAAGATAGAGGGGGGGGCGGCTCAGAGGTACTTTAAGGAAGTATTTTTTCACAGAGAGGGTTGTGGATGCATGGACCGCCTTCCGAGGAGGTTGTGGAGTCAAAACAGAGGTGGAATTCAAGCATGCATGGGACAGTCATAAGGTCATTCTAGGGGTTGGGGGTAGGAAGAGGTAGGCTGCTGGTTAACTAGGATCTGCAACTTATCCAGTAGGTAGGGAAATGGGCAGACTGGGTGGGCCAAGCGGTCCTTATCTGCCGTCAAATTCTATGTTTCTATTCCGCTGGTTGGTCGTTCTGATCCGGAGATTTCCCCATTTCGCCGTTCTGTTCTGCTACCCATGTAGGCACGGCCATGCTAGCGTCTCTTTGTGCGTTGAGTCAGTCCCACATACTGGAAGTACCCGGGCGATCGTGCAGCTCCTTCCTTTTAGGTCCCACCTGGTGCCAGGCCCTTTCTATCAGGCGCTCCTTCTGCTGCATTATATTGTGAGGAATCTCCATCCCCATCGAAATTAAAAATTTGTGGGCTGCCTGTAGATCCGAAAACCGTTCGGTGCTGTTCTCTGTAACTACCTTGAGTCTCACTGGGTATTCTATGATCACCCTCATTCCCTTTTGCTGTAATAAACGCACCACCGGTAGCATTTTTCTACGTTGTGGGAGGAGTTGAGGAGAGTAATCTTGCTCAAAGCAGAGACAGGTATCACCAAACAGAATCTCCTTTTTAGACCAAGCTTTCCTTGAGATGTCCTCCTTGGTGCGGAAATCCAAAAACGCTATCACCAGGGAATGGGGCCGGACTTTCGGATCCCGCGGCCTAGGTACCAGGGAACGGTGGGCACGGATAATATTGAGAGACTTATCTGCTGGCCAGCCCAGGATCTCTGGAAAGAATGACTCCAGAAATTGTGGCATTGGTCCCGTTTCTGTCCCTTCTGGGAGCCCGTGGATTCGGATATTGTTCCGCTTGTTGCGGTTCTCCAATTCTTCAAGTTTTGCTTCCAGTTGTTGCCGTTTGCGATGCAGATCTAGCATGGCAGCATTGTGGACATCTGCGGTAGTGGAGTGGTCGGTCAGTGCCTTTTCCATGTGGTCTACTTTCTGGGCGGTAAGTTAATTTTCTTTCGGTCATCTGTAGCTTTTGCCTCAAGTCTCTCTAACGTGGCATTCATCTTCTGGAGGGTATAACAGAGTTGTTTGGACATTATTGTGCATTCTTGCTCCTCCATCTCCTCCACATTGGTTCCCTGTTTCGGCGAGGCTAGTGTTACGTGGGCCGTGGCCTGCTGAGCGAAGTCTAATAGCGTTTTAGTCTGTTTTACTTGCTGTCCGTTTGTTTTCTCCTTTGTCTTATGTCTGGAGGACATCTTGCATGTTTTTTCCTGCAGATCTGGCAGCTGGATGGGTCAGATTAGTTAGTAATAGAGGTCGATTTGTCTTGCTGCAGGCTGGGATGTCTGAACTAAGCAGCCATTCAGTTGGTGTGCTCACCGGAAGTCTCCTGCAACAAGGTTGATGCACAAGGAGGTGTGGAAAGGATGAGAAGGGACCTGGCAAGGTTGAAGGAATGGTCAGAAGTATGGCAGCTTGGATTTAGTGCAGAGAAGTGCAAAATAATGCACCTGGGAAACAAAAACCCAGGGGAAGATTACACGGGGGGTAGTAACAAAACAAAAAAAATGGAAAGGGACCTGGGGGTAATCATATCAGATGACCTTAAGGTTAGCAAGCAATGTGGGAGGGCTGGGGGGATACTGGGATGTATAGGGAAAGGCATCACCTGTAGAAAACAGGAAGTTGTTATCCCTCTGTACAGACAATTGGTGAGACCCCCATCTGGAGTACTGCATCCAGTTCTGGAGACCCCATCTCCGCAAGGACATAGACAGGATAGAGGCAGTCCAGAGGAGGGCAACTGAAATGGTGCAGAGTCTGCAAGAGAAGCCATATGAGGAGAGACTAAAGGAGCTTAATATGTATACCCTTGAGGAAAGGAGGGGGGGGGGACATGATAGAAACTTTTAAGTATCTCAGTGGAATCAACAGGGTAGTATCTTTCAGAAAAAGAGATGTGCAAGAACAAGGGGACACAATTTGAAGATGGGGGGGCGGTTCAGGGGCAATATGAGTAATTATTTGATCACAGAGAGGGTGGCTGACGTATGGAACAGCCTTCCTGAGGAGGTTGTGGGGTCTAAAACTGTGAGAGAATTCAAGAATGCATGGGACAGACGTAATACAATTTTTGTGGGGGTAGGAAGAAATAAGCTGTTGGTTAACTAGGATCTGCAGCTTATCCTGTAGGTAGGGAAATGGGCAGACTAGATGGGCAAGCGGTCCTTTTCTGCTGTCAAAGTCTATGTTTCTCTGTGCTTCTAAACATTGAATCTCTTTTTCTCTCTGCTTCTCAGTCTCTCTTTGTTGTATAGCCCACCATTTGAAAAAGGCAGTCAGGCTTTCAGGTTCTGTCACTACCTGTTTTTTTTCCATTACTGGTGATGACTGTACAGTCTCAGCTTGGACTTCTGTCTCTGCTAGTTTGGCTGCCATTCCTCTAGTAGTCCTGGGCTTGCTGCTGCTGCTGAATCCATACCTTTCTTCTGTGCTTCCCTGGTACCAGCTCTAGAACCCATGCACAAAACTCCTGGCTTAAAGTATGCACTGCGTATATCCCACTGCTCTCACCATCTGTCATCGATGCATAAGTCAGGAAGCATAGGAAAACCAGGAGTAGTTGTAAAGTTCACAAGTAGTGTTTATTACCAATAACAGTAAAATAAAACTTGCTCAGTATAACTATTTACAAAGGCAATACAAACAGAAAAAACAAAGTCCATCGTCTGAGAGTATCTCTAATTCCAAGTTTGTCTCTCTAGCAACAGTATTGTTGCATTTTTTATAACAAATCTTTGCCTGACAATTAACTTCTTCATCCTGAGCTCATTATGGAGACATCCTGTTTCTCACAAAATGGAACAGTGTCCCAAGCTGGCGTCCTGCTGACAGCTTTGGAAACAAGCCTGAGAGGAACTCAAACTGCATCTCAGGTTAACCCCATAAATTCCAAATAGCTTTTTGCAGTCATTTCAACAGTATAAACTATATACATTTTCAAACCAAGGGATCCCAGTTTCACGTAAAGATTTGCATATGTTTATCACCACAGACATGCAAAGGGAAAGAAAAGACAGAAACAGCAAATGAAGGCAGAGAGGGATAGCGAGAGATGGAGAATCGTGAGACCATCAGAGTGATCAGTTTCTGGTCCCACGGGAACATTTGGTTGTGTAGCCAGACAGACAAGAGAGAGAAAAGGAGAGGATAGAATAGACCCTTGCATTAACTCTTTCTGCATAACAAATGGGACAGGGTCTTATTCAACCCTGTCATATTTGTATGCTTAGAAGCACATTTTCTGCATGTTCCCTACCTACAGAACAGTTAGCTAATATTTATCTAGCTAATGGAGTTCTCCACACAAAATCAGGAGAAATCATGTGGGCAAGTGATATGCCATTGCCATGTGAGTGATTTTTTTTTTTTTTTTTTTTCCTGCTTCCTTTTTTCTAAAATATAGGATCTCTGGTTATTGAGAATAAACCACCCACACCATCTGGGACCAACACGAAGCAGCCAGAAGAGCAGAATCCTCAGTCCCAGGGAAGCCTACCCACTGCAAATCAGCTATCCAGGTTCCCAACACAAATTAGTTTAGCCCAACTTCGGATCCAACACATGCAACAGCAAGCCTTGGCTCAGAGGCGGCAACAGCAAACTCCTCCGCAGCAGACGCATCAGCAGCAGCAACCAAGCCACCTTCAACAGCAACAAAACCACCATCAAATACAACAGCAGCAAAGCAACCAACATCCCATGCAGCAACAGCAAAGCAACCAGCATCCCATGCAGCAACAGCAAAGCAACCAGCATCCCATGCAGCAACAGCAAAGCAACCAGCATCCCATGCAGCAACAGCAAAGCAACCAACATGCAATGCAGCAACACCAAGGCAGCCAGCATGCAATGCAACAGCAAAGCAACCAACATCCGATGCAGCAGCAACAAACCAATCAACATCCAATACAACAGCAACAGAATCACCATCATCAAATGCAGCAGCAGCAAACCCACCAGTATCCAATGCAGCAGCACCAACAGCTTCAGCAGCAGCACCACCACCAACAGCAGCTGCAGCAGCAGCAACACTTGCAGCAACACCAACAGCAGTTGCAATTGCAGCAGCAACACCAACAGCAGCTGCAGCAGCTGCAGCAGCAACAGAGACTGGGACATTCAGTACAGCATGTTAGGATTCAGGGCTCTACAGCAAGTCAACAGACTTCACCTTCTCCATCCAATCAGGTAAACTTACCCAGGTAATCAGTTTATTTCCATCTACAGCAGAGGTGGGGTGTATTTATATTGTATGGCATTATGGATTTATTACAACCCCCATGCGACTGTATGTTTTGGTTTTGCAGGTGGCCCTTGCAGTGTTCTCAGTTTCATATAAACCTTGTACATCCACCCTGTTCCTCCTGCCCATTTCTTTTCCACTGTTGGTCTTTTTATTTGCTGAAAGTATTCAATCCCTCTGGTGTTCTCAGCAGTGGGAAATTTAGGTTTTCTTATTTTATATTTGCTTCCAATGGAGATCCAAGAGTTGTATTTTTCCAGACTAGATTCCCACTGTTTGGACTGGTGCTGTTGGTGCCAGGACCACCCGGGAACATGAGTTTTAAGATGCCTGCATCATGGGTACGGAGCTGATGTATACTTTATACTTACTAACTTTGTACTTATGATGTGGGTGAGCCCAACCACCTCCATTCCTTTTTTTCCCTACCTCATAAGTAACTTCAGATTTAGTGGGAAATCCACCTTTGAGGATTTGTCATTAAAGATTTTTGAGCAGAGTTTTTTTCTTCTTGTCAGTTGATTCTGTCCTCATTGTCCTTCTTAAAGCGTGCAGGCAGTGTTTCTTCTTAGAATTTGCTTCTTCAAACAGGAATGTAATGAATGATGTCACACTACTTGTATTGAGTCCATGCCTGTGTGATACCCTGACTCTTTGGTTATGTCAAAGGAATGCCCTTGTCACTGTGGTGTTCCTGAGCTCCCCATCCCTCCTGAGGCATATTTTTAGATCCTCTGAGGATATCTTTCGTCAAGCCACACCTATGGAACTATAGCCGTCAGGTGCCAGGACCACCACGAAAACTTTCTTTGCTAGCGGTAGTCCGCAGGGGCAGCTCCGTGACTGACCTCTTACGTCAACGTCCTCTCTCTGTATATAAAAACGTGGGTGGCCCCGCACCCTCCTTAGTTCTTTTCCTGCTGTCGACCATATTTGCTGGACTTCACTGAGTCGCTGCTGCTACAGTTGACTGCTAAAATCTTCAGTTTTCTTAAGTTTTGTGAATTTTTCTCACCCCAGGAGTTTTATTCTAATGTGATTGCTGCCATTGTGTACGTCGACGAAAGATGCAACTAAACTTTCTTTAATGCGAGTGCAGTGGAAAAATCTACTCCAGCAACGATCATGACATCTGCGTCCGCTGTCTTGGAGAGACCTGTGAGATCTGCCTGAAGTTTAACAGTTACCCAGTCACACGGTCAGAAAGCCCTGCAGAATTTCTTCCTCGAGCAGCAGGGAGCCAGAATGGAGAGAGAGAGAGAGAGATAGCTCCAGGCAAGGAGCTCCTTCGTGTCACCGGCCCTTTCCTTGGACGCCCACTTCTCCTAGGCTTAAGAGACTTCTTCAGGAAAGCACAAACACTGGGAGAGGGAGCAGTGTAAGGATAAATTCCCCCGATATGCTACCGATCACTGCTACGCTTGGTGCTGACCATTGTCGCTTTGCTGGCAGTGCCTTCTGCCACTAAGACGTTCAAACCCATGAGGTCGGCACTGGCAGTGAGTTAAACTGGACCTCCCATAGCTGGCATAGGCCTCTCGACATTGGGGCTGCTGATACCCCTGTCGATGTCGCAAGTCCTACCACTCTGACCTCAGTACCCTCGATTGGCTGGCTGTGAGCGCTGCCGGACCTACTATGGCTGGTGATGGCCTGTCAACTTTGGGGCTTCTATCACCCTCGTCGATGTCGCAAGGTGCTCCATCGACGTTGGGGCTCCAGTCAATATCACAAGGCGCTCCTGTGGTGCAGGCCACCATCTACATTCAGACTGTACTCTCCTGCTTTGTGGAGATAACACAGCGTCTTATACCTCCTCTTCCTACACCAGTCACGACAATGACTGGGCCTCTCGGACCAGCCTCCACATTAACGCCAGCCATGTTGACGCATCCTGCATGCTCCAAGGTGTCTCATGTCCTTGCTTCCTTCCTTGTGGTGTTCAGAGCCAATCAGCTAGGATCTGGAATACAGCCGTGACCTCATCTTACAAGAGGAGGAAGATGGGGACGGAAGCCCATCTGACAGGTCTGGCTGCACCATTTCCACCGTGAGTGAGGACTCTACATTGTATACCCTAAGGTCCCCTCCTGAAGACTCCTCCTTCATCTTTGTGATGAAGCAACTCCAAACTGCAGTGGGGTTTGATGCTGAGGAGCAAGACATGACTGGGAGAAATGTGGTAGAGTTTCTAGAACTACCAGATTCTCTACCTTATCATTGCTCCTCTATTGGCTACACTAGAGGATGCCACCCTGGCTGCCTGGCACAGCCCAAGCTTGATCCCTGTCATTCCCAGAAAGGTAGACAAACTGTACCAGGCTGCCTTAGGAGAGCCTTTTTTCGCAGGCAAAACCTCTGGCTGATTCAGTTGTGATAAATGCAGCCCACGATAGGTCTGAGGCCTAAGCATCTTAGCTCTCCCCCCAAGATAAAGGGTTGAGAAAATTGGACCTCATGGAAAAGAGAACCTTTGCCTCTGCCACGCTGGGCCTAAAAATTGCAAATCATCAGGACTGTATGGTCAAAAACCAGAATACTCTCTGGAAAAAGGCTAAAGCAGCAGCTCAGTCCCTCCCAGAGGGCCACCAGAAGCAGGAGATGCACAGAGCCCTCCAGACTGGGGCTGACGTGAGTAAACACCCCTTAACATCTGTTTGACTTTTTGGATGCATCAGCCAGAGCAACTGCTGCTAGCATCTGCCTAAGAAGGCAGTCTTGAGGATGTCAGGATTTACTACTGATGTCCAGCAATCCATTCTGAATGTCCCTTTCAGAGGATACAGGCTTCTTGGTGCAAATGTGCAAGACTTCCTCTGTGATATACAAGCCTTGTGAAGGATTCTAAGGTTAGTCCATTCCCTCTACTACACGCAACCGAAGGCAGGCGGTGGTGCCCTGCTTCGCAGGGCCACCAGTAGACCTTAGGTCAGGGTCAGACAACAGACAGTTAGCTGGTCCATTCTCCGCAGGTGCCCATTGGAAACCTCCTAGAGGAAGTGCTGCTGCAGCTGCTGGATCTGCTTCATCATGACTCCTTATTAGATCCCCCGATGCTTGATCTGGAGGAGGGTGAGGTTACCTCTCCCTCCACCAGTGGAGAGAGGGTACAACAGATGCTTGGGTCCTGCAGTTAATAAAACTGGACCATGCTCTAACTTCTGGAGCTGCCTCCAGACCTTCCACCAATCCCCTGAACGCGTCCTTCAGACCACATACCAGTGCTACTAGAGGAAGTACTTGCACTACTGTGCAGGAGGGTCGTAGAACCAGTTCCCTGTGTACAAATGAAATGGGGGTTCTGTTTTCCTTTCTTCATGGTCCCCAAATCCACAGGGGACTTCAGACTCATTCTGGAGCTGAGGGATCTGAACTTCTGTATTCAGTACAAGAAATTCAGGATGGTCACTCTGCAAGGCCTGCTGTGCCTCCTGCAAAAAGAGGACTGGATATGCTTCCTGGACGTGGCAGGATGCTTACCTGTATATCAAGATGTGTCCACCACACAGGAAGTATCTTGGATAGATCTTCGGGATATCTTAGTCATCAGGTAACACCGTTGGAACCTTCACTGTCGAAGAGGAATCCACATGGAAGATTTTGAGCAGTACAACTGGGGCCACCCACGCCGTCAACATCCATCGGCATCATCAACCCTATATAGACGTGAACAGCTCTGCTCCCTCCTCAGTTCTTTACCGCCATTGACTTGCTCGCATCGTTCTCCACAGAAGCTGTACTGCAGTATTCGTGCCCTTTTTCAGCCTATGGCTTTATTTACTTACCTTGTTTAAAAAAAAAAATCTGAAGAGATTTCTTCTTTTTGTTTATGACGAGAGTTAATCCTTCTGCTTTTCTCTTCTGTTGCTGCCGCTGTGGAAAGAAGATTGCATCTGCAGGTGAACATTCCATCTGTCTGTTGTCATGGGCCTGGCCATGAAGTTTGACTGTGAGCTCTGCCAGAAGTTTAATCAAGCAACCCCTTTGGCGATGCAAACAGTTTCTAAAAAAATTTCTGATGGATCACCAAGTAGCCAGCTTCGGGTTGGGGTCCTCCTGGACACCAACCTCCCAGTCACCGGCTGGATCTTTGAGCTCCAAGGCCCGAAACAAGTCCTTGGGGAAAAGTCATAAGCAAGACAGACCACAACCGCTCCCCCCTTTGCTGATCTCACTCTTCATTGGCCTCTCCTTCTGGGGGATCGTTGTTGGTTGCGACTTCTCCACCGAAGAGAACTGCTGTCCAGGTCTCTGTGCTCACCAGACCCATACCGACAGCACCTCTGCCCGATTCTCAGGGCGCACGGGCGTCGGCCTCCAGGTCATCTGCCCCGCAGTTATCGATGACAGATTCATCGACTGCTCTCCCATTGAGGCCTGCCCCTTCTCCCACTAGGGCTACAGGCTGGTTGGGTTCTCTGGACACAGCAGGCGGGTCGTCGACACCTGTTCTGTCGAATACCCCTCCGTCGATGACCACTGTCAACTTGAATGAAGAACTGATCAAGTTCACTAACATGCTTGTACGGCAGCTGGGTGCCTTAAACAGACCCCCTTCACCAACGCCGTCGGCGGCAACTTTGTCGTCGACGCTGTTCATTGACCCCGGGAGACTCCCCATGGGCTGCCGCCAGTGTGCCAGACCCAGAGATTGAGGAGGTCGACGTCGAGTATTATCCAGACCTCATTCTTCCTGATGTGGAGAAAGAGGAGGAGGAGGTTCTACTCTGACAGGTCTACAGCCTCTTCTGTCAGTGAGGATTCTGCGAAGCATACTCCCAGGTCTCCTCATGAGGACCCCACATTTTTTAATGTGACGAAAAAATTGTCCTCAGTCATGGGCTTCCACACTGAGGAAGAGTGCCATCAGAACAGATCTAATGGATTTCTTGGAGATCCCAGAATCTTCCCCCAAAGATAATTCCTCCTATGCTTCCAGCATTGAAGAATGCAGCTTTGCACAGACCAGACATGGTGCCATTTATGCTACACAAGGCAAGAAACTTATCACGCCCCCCAGGGGCTTCCCCTGTTATGCTGCCCATCCAGAGATTGACTCAGTGGTCATTAAGGTAGCTCATGTCAGTTCTAAGATGTCTAAGCACCTTAGTTCTGTTCCCCCAGACAATGAATCTCATAGAATTGATCTCTGGGGGAAAAGGGTTTATGCCTTCTCCACGCTAGGTTTGAGGATTGCAAACTGTCTGTCACACATGGTTAAATACCAGAATGCCAGTTGGAAGAAGGGCAAAACTGCAGCCCAGGCCCTCCCAGAGGGCACCCAAGTGCAGGAGCTGTTTCAGTGCCTTCAAGCAGCTGAGGATGTTAGCAAACACCTTCTCAGAGCTTTGTATGACATGACTGACACTGTTTCCAGGGCAGCTGCCATGGGTATATGTCTCCGCAGGCACTCCTGGCTCAGAGTATTGGGATTTGCAGCTGACGTGCAGCAGAAAGTGCTTAATGCCCACAAGTTGTTTGGCCCGGATGTACAGGACATCATTAATGATCTGCAAGCCTCGGGCAGGGCCCTCAAATTGGTCCACTTCCTCTATCATACTCAACCAAAGGGTAGAGCTCAGCCTCCTTTTTGTAAACAGTAGACCTAGAACAGCTCCCCATCCCCAGGGAAAACACAGAACCCAGGCACCCTTGCCTGCCCCCTCCAGTGTTGGAGTGGTGGCCAAGTGCCCCAGAAGTGAGGGGCCAGTCCCTGCAGCTAGCTCCACCTATGCTTGACTCCATGCCGGACGAGGAGAAGGTGGTCGGAGGTCAGTTCTCCTTCCATCTGAATCAGTAGAGAACCATAACTTTAGATGCATGTGTTCTGCAGGTCATAGAAAAGGGTCACACCTTTGAGCTCATCGAGCAGCCTTCAGCCACCCTGCCTCCACCCTCCAGTTATCCCCCGGCTCACTTGTCTGTTCTCCGGGAGAAATTGCAGTCTCTTCTGTGCAAGCAGACCATCGAGCCAGTGCCCAGGCACCAGAGAAAGAGTTTTATTCCAGGTTTTTCCTGGTCCCCAAAGACACGAGAGATCGAGGCCCATTTTAGATCTAAAGGACCTCAATCTGTTTGTCCAGTACAAAAAGTTCTGCAGGATACTTCCCTGCACATCTCAGTATTTCCTCCTCACAGGAAGTTTCTCTGTTTTGCCTTTCAGGGCAAGCATTATCAGTTCAAAGTGCTGCCCTTTGGCTTATACTCTGCACCTCGAGTCTTTACCAAGTGTTTGGCGGCGGTTGTAGCAGCTCTCAGAAGAGAGGGACTGTATGTTTTCCCTTATCTGGATTGGTTCCTGAAGGCCCTGCCCAGGGAACAACTTTTGCTGACTCTGGAGCGAACTCTCCAGCTCTTCCACTGCCTGGGCATTACTGTCAACCTGACCAAGTTGGTTCAGGTACCATCCTAAAGGCTGCAGTATATTGGGGCGGTTCTGGACTTGATGCAGGGGAAGGCCTTCCTGCCCCAAAACAGGGCAGAGTTCCTCATAGCCCAAGCTTAGGAAGTTGCCCAGAGCCGGTACATTCCTGCCAGGGAATATCTATCTCGGATTGCTGGGCCTGATGGCAGTGGCCATACCCACCGTTTCCCTGATCAAGCTCTATATGCATATGTTCCAGTGGACCCTCCTGGTACAGTGGGACCAGCGCATGGACGATCCAGTCCTGGTCTCTTCCCTAGTATGCAAGGTATTGCAGTGGTGGATGGACCCCATGAATCTTCAAGGTGTCCCTTTCCAGATCGCCTCCCTGCTTTGGATCCTATCCACAGATGCCTCGGGTCTGGGCTGGAGAGCGCACCTAGGTCCTTTTCATACCCAGGGCTCTTGGTCCCAATGGGAAGCCTCTTTCCATATCAATGTCCTGGAGATGAGAGCGGTGCTCTACACCATGCAGACCTTTCAGGAACACTGCTCCGGGTCACCTGCTGGTGTAGTCAGACAATCTAAATGTAGTATACTACATCAACAAGTGGGGGAACTCATTCGTATCCCCTTTGCAGGGAGACCATGAGAGTGTGGTACTGGAGCATGGCCTGACACTTTCTGCAGTCCACATGTCAGGCGTACTAAACACCCTGGCGGATAGTCTCTACAGGACTCAGTCCAGCATGCATGAGTGGAAGCTTCTCTCATCCGTCGCAGAAGACTTGTTCTACAGATGGTGGTCGTCCAGAGTTGGACCTTTGTGCGTCCCCACTCAAAGCAAAACTGCCCAATTTCTGCTTGCTAGATTCAGGGCCTTTTCTCGAGTTTTCTGACTAGATATGTTGTCCCTCTCTTGGAGTAGGAGGTTCCTTTATGCATTCCTTCCGTTTCGTCTGATTCAGTGTGTGCTAATCAAGTTGCAGATGGAGGGGGCCAGCATGATTCTGGTGGCTCCATTCTGGCCTTGCCAGATATAGTTCCCTGTCCTCCAGCAGATGGAGGAGGAACCTCCGGTCCATCTTCCTCTTTGTAGGAATCTGTTGATCCAGGATTGAGGGACCCTGTTCCATCCCAACCTCGGGTCCCTCCATCTGCGCCTTGCTCCTGGGAACATATATATATATATCGCCAGGTTCAGGGTCTCTAACAGGGTGGTGGACATCCTAGTGGCCGCCCGGAAGCCTTCCACTTGAGCTACATATGCCATGAAGTCGAAGCAGTTTGCCATCTGGGTTGCCAAGCATAGCTTAAACCCTTTCACCTGCTCGGTGAATCATATCCTGGACTACCTAATTTCTCTGTCTGACTCAGGCCTCCAGTATTCCTCCCTCAAAGTCCACCTTTTGGCTATTTCTGTATTCCATGAGCCCATAGGTGAGCACTTGATTGCTCAGCTGGATGTCTCCCATACCTTCTCTAAGGGGCGTCCTGCATGTGAAATCTCCAATTCGTTCCCCTGTCCCGGCTTGGGACTTGTATTTTATTTTGGGAAAATTGACCCTGTCACCTTCTCTCTTGGAAAGTGCTCTTTTTAGTTGCAATTACTTCTGCTTGAAGAATTTCAGAGCTTCAGGCTCTCTGATGCAAGGAGCCTTATTTGATTTTTCACAAAGACGGGGTATCTTTGCGCACAAACCTTAGTTTCTGCCTAAGATGGTTTCAGAGTTTACACTTAGTCTATCCACCTTCCTGTTTATTTTCCTGAGAGTTTCAATCCACGGGAAGCACTACTCCATATGTTAGATGTGCGCAGAACTTTGAAATACTACCTGCTTAGGACTAAGGAGACCAGAAAGTCATAGCAGTTGTTAGTTTCCTTCGCCCCTGGTAGAGAGGGTGTTTCAGTTTCTAAGCGATGTTTAACCAAATGGTTGGCAAATTCCATTGTGTTCTGCTACAAGTATGGCAAGGAATTGCCTGGTGTTGTCAAAGCTCATTCTACCAGAGGAATGGCTGTCTCGGTGGCTTGTTTCCGAGGAGTCTCAGCCACTGACATCTGTGTGGCAGCCACCTGGAGTATGGTCCATACTTTCACCAAGCACTGCAGTCTGGACATTGCCTCTACAGCTCGTGCTGGATTTGGCAGGGTTATGCTACAGGGACTCCTGTCTTAAGTTTATGGAGAGCTCGTGTCCCATGCTATCTGTTTTGCACTTGTAACTGCTTGATACTCATTCCTATGGTGTTACTTGATGACTGAGATGCCCCTGAAGAAGATGGAACAGTTATGTAAGAACTTACTGTAACAGTAGATCTTCGAGGGAATCTTGGTCATCAGGTATATTTTCCTTCCCACCATCCCCCTTCTTGGGGCTCCTGTCTAGGAACTGGCTATCTGTTGTATCCAGCTTTTTCATTTAGGTCTGGGCACCTCTTTCTATCCTCGGTCCACCAGGGCAAGAGCCTAGCTCTCTTAGTCTCCGGGGGGGGGGAGGCAGAGGAGAGAGTGGGGCCGCTCAAGGATATATATATAGGGTTGGTGACATTGATGGACGTAGATGGTGTGGGCAGCCCCAGTTGTACTGCTGAAAATATTCCGTGTGGATTCCCCTTCACCGATGGCGAAGGTTCCTGCATTGTTACCGGATTACTGAGATCCCCTCGAAGATCTACTGTTGGGTAAGTTCTTGCGTAACTGTTCTTTCCTGTTTCAGGGAGAACTCTACCAGTTTAAGATATTGCACTTTGGCTTGTCATTTGTGCCACAGATATTTATCAGATGCTTTGCAGTTGTGGCAGCAGCTCCCAGGAGAGAGGGACTGTATGTCTTCCCCTGTCTAGACAACTGGTTGCTCAAAGCTCAGTCCAGGGAGCAGCTGACTTGCACCCTATTGTGTACAAGTGCTCAATGCCCAGGGATCATGGTCAATCTGCCCAAGTCAGTCTTGACCCCTTGTCAGCATCTGCAGTACATGGGGGCAGTACTGGACACTACTCGGGGCTTAGCCTTCCTGCCTAAGGACAGGGCAGAGCATCTTATGACTTGGGCCCAGCTGCTTTACAACAGCAAGTATGTCACAGCCAGGACATTCCTGAGATTGCTAGGACTGATGTCAGCAGCCATTGTCATGGTATGCCTGGCCAGGTTGCACATGAGGATCCCTCAGTGGACATTCACTCACTCAATCAATCAATCAGTCAAATCTTTATTTATCTAGGCGAACACCATTGAGCATAGCTCATGTACAAGATGGACCTGGTTAGCACAAGAACACAGGATATACAATATGTGAACAATCACAACATAACACCTCAGTAATACTATACAATACAGAGATTCGATAGTTAAACGTTGTCATAAGTGGAGAACAGTTTGGAAACAGTGGTTCAATTCCTTCGTGGTGTATAATGAGTCTAGTAACAGTAGCTGGAAGTATTAACGAGGGCAATTGTTAGGCAATGGTATTACATACAATGCCATAAGAAACAAGACAGACAGAGTTAAAAAAATAAAAAAAAACAAAACAGTGTAACAGGGTGGGGGGTGGTAGGCAAGGTGAGATAGGGTACAGACAGGATGGTATGGGATAGACGAGGGACAGATGAAGCCTCGGAGAGGACACAGAACAGGAGGGCGGGGAGCACAATTGGGTATTACAGAAATGTGAAGGAGAGGCCACAAGGTCAGGCGTAGCGGAGAGGACAGCGCCATCATGGTACGCTATAAGTGCAGGGAAGTTTAGGATCAGGGAAAGCAGTTACAAATTTCCTTTATCGAATGGTCATATAGTGTCTTGAAGGAGGATAGACTGACCAGAGTACTAAGCTTTAGCGATTTTTCTATTTTGTTCCATCGAGACGGCAGCGCAAAGCTTAAAGCCATTCTCCCAAAATGTGTTTTTAGCTTAGGTACCTTTAAGGAAATAAAGGAGTAGCTTCTCAGTGCATAGTTCCCAAGCTGGCATAGCGGAAAACAGAGATATATGGGGTAGTTTTTTTGATAATGGCTCTGAACATCCATTGTACAGCATTTCTGTTTCTCCTGTACTGAAGGGAGGGCCACCCCGTGGTAGCATAAAGGGCACAGTGATGAGTAGAAAAAGGTAGGCCAGTAATAAATCTCAGAGCCCTGTGATACAGCGTATCCAGTTTAACAAAATGAGTGACAGGGCGGTGACTATAAAGAAAGTCAGCATAGTCGACCAAGGATAGAAACGTTGTTTGTACCAGCTGCTACTTGGTATTGCTAGTAAGGAAGTTATTAATCCTGAAAGAGTCCAAGCCTCTGCCTCAATTTCTTTAGCAGATCTTCTGTATGGTCCGTAAAGGAAAGTTAATGGTAGAGCCACACTCCCAAGTACTTGAATTTATTAATAAATTCTAGGTTTTCTCCCAGGATTGTTGTGATCTGTGGAATGGAGCCAGCACTGGCCGGGTTTGCAGCATGGAGAAGTGGAGAAAATAGCATTGCCTTAGTTTTTTGGCGTTTAATAGAGCTTTTTGTTTAGGAGTTGGCTCTGAAGTAGACTGAATTCAGATTATAGGTCTCCACAGGCAGCTTCTGGTGAAGGACGACTTAAAGAACCGTGTCATCTGCGAACAGATGGATATTGGCCTTAGTTATGTTGGTGTCAGTGTTGTTTATGTAAATTGCAAACAGTAGGGGACCAAGAATCGATCCCTGGGGAACCCCTCTTTGCAGAGGTTTAAGTGGAGAAAGTTCACCTTCTGCCTTGACTACTGCCACCGGTCAGAGAGGTAGTCAGCAGACCAATGTAAGGATAGTGAATCCAGTCCTGTCACCCTCCGGGAGGAAAGGAGCAGGCCATGATCAACTGTGTCTAAAGCCTTACTTAAGTCTAAGAACACTGCATAGACGAAGTTTCAATTCTCCAGGTCTCGCTGCCAATCATTGGTCACTTTGGCTAGGGCATTAATGGTGCTATGCTGTGCTCTAAAGCCAGATTGCATTGGGTTTAGAAGATTCATAGTTTCTACATAGGTTCTCAACTGCTTGCTTACAATTTTTTCCAGCAGTTTGGACAGTATAGGGAGTAGAGAAATTGATCTGTAGTTAAGGGTTCCCCAGATTTAAACAGAGGGATAACATGAGCTATTTTCCATAAGGGTGGGAGGATTCCGAGGGACAGTGAGAGTGAATAGGTGGGTAATTGGTACAGCTAAAGCATGGTAGGTGACCTTTAGAAAGTATGGGTCTAGAGAGTTAGCACCTGCACTTTTTTGGTATCCAGCTGTAATAGTAGTTCTTCGACCTCTTTCAATGAAGTAGATGGGAGAGAAAAGACTGAGTTTGTAAGAAGAGGTTGAGTTTTGCGCACCCAACTGGGAGCATAAAGAACATACAGGAGAGTTGTCAAATGCCAGCCCTGCGGTGTCAAAGTGGTTGTTAAATGCATCCAGGATCTCCATTTTGTTGCAGATGGTGGCACTGCCAGAGGTAATCTTTGCAGGCAGTGAGTTCCCCGGGGTATGTCCGGACATATCCTTAATGAACTTCCAAAATTTAGAGGAGCTCCTGGCAGCAGAATCCACTTCCAAATGATAAAAGGAGGCCTTAGCATCTTTTATCATCTTGGTGCATGTATTCCTGGCTTTCCTGAAGTGACGCCAGTCCTTCGGGACCTTAGTCGTTCGTGCTTTTCTCAAAAGCTTGTCCCTGTCCAGCAGTGCTGTAGAGGTGTAAAAAAAAAAAAAATTGCCATTAGTAAATTATCAATTACTGATACTTAGAAAGGAGACGAACGGAGATGAGGCTGATGGTGGAAGAATTTAATGATTAAAATAATAATCATAGCAAGAGATTACAAGTGGTACATCCTTCATTCTTAATTCTTCAAACTAGCAGTGCATAGTGGCTTGCTTATATAGTGGAAGACAGTACTATCATTTCCTATGGAGTTCTATGATTGGTACAAAACAAGTACAAACATTAACTTAAAAGGCAATTCTCTTTTTAGCTAATATTTTAGTCATCACAAATGTATTGATAGTGTAAATTATACTACTATATAAGGATAATAATAATTGTCTTTACCAGTTACTAAGGTCTTAGGAGGAAGAAATAGGTTTGCACTTAGGAATGTGCACACAGGCACTCTGGCCCGTCCTAATAATAAACACTAAAAATAGTCTGAAGGGATAATTTGAACTCTCTCCCTGTATTTCTGTTTTGCAGACACTTAAGACACCTGTTTTTTATTACTCAAATGATTAGTACAAATATTAAAAGACACTTTAATATTACAACTTGTGGTTTAGTTAAACTTGTAGCTTTACAAGTTTTAATATGATTTAACTTTATAGATCAATATTAGTTACACAAACACATTATGTTTTAGACCAAAATGAGGTTTAGGCTGAAATATTGGGACACATTTCTTTATCCCCTATTACAAGTGCTGATTTGAGTTCCACAGAGAACCAGCGACAGGTTCTACCCCTTACCCTAACTTTTACAAGAGGGGCATACTTATTTAATGCCCCAGTCACAATTTCAGAGTGTATACCAGAGTAAATACTTACTTAATGCAGAGCCAGTCACCCTACGTCAGGCCATGGGTGACAATACCGTAGAGACAATACCGAGTGGCAGATGCGTTCTTTCCTTAGTGAATTCAGCACCCGCCATTTGGTGGTGCCTTCCTGGCTGTTCCCCTTCTAGGAAGTGTCTGTCCGCACCTGGCAGTCTCCAGCCACTCCTTCTCCAGCCCCAGGAGACTGTATTGTGCCCCCCACGAGTCTCTAGGTTCTCTACCTTACCCACCTTCGGGTTTGACTGCCCTGGATACTCCTTCTGGGCGTCGCCGCCCGGTGCACGACAGGCCTCTGGATTCAGATTCTGCTGAGTTTGACTGATGGGGACGAAGAGTTTTCTCTTCTGGTCGTGCATTGTTGTGCATTTCCTCCCATCAAGCTCACCACGCTGCTTACAACAGGCATCCGTGGTCGATGCTGGCTCAGGTCTTAGCTTTGCTTCCTGACTCATAGCAGTCTAGACAAGCCATTGCCCTCTTGCAAGCTCCAGACCCTGCGCAGAGGCACCAAGCGAGGGCATCCTACGACGCCAACGAGGTGGCATCCAGACTAGTAGGGACAGTGATCTGCATCAGGCGGCAGCATGGCTTCGTCTCTCCCGACTGTCACCCATGGCCCGATGTAGGGTGACTGGCTCTGCTTTCCGGGGGACCAGTCTTTTTTCCCTTGGGCGACGAGGCGTCTTCAGGGGCAACCCCCCTCTCACAGCCCCTCGGGGGCGCCTTCTCCTCCTCACCCACCTTGACCCTAGTCTATTGGTTAGGGTCTTCCCCTCTCTACTTGTCACCAGTAGGAGGCTGAGGGATCTGTTCCCTCAGGGGTTTTCTCTTACCCCCTTGGGGGAGGGGGCTTGGTACTCACCCAACAGTAATGAATGGTGAAGATTGACAAGGGAAGATAGAAATTGCATTGCCTACTGTAATTCTTGATCTTCTCTTGTATCTTCACCATTCATTCTGAATCCCTCCCACCATCCCCTCAAGGGCCTCCTTCGGCGTCCCCTCCTCTGCTTGTTCCTCCCCTTCACTTTTGGCGTTAGGCAAAATAAAAAAATAAAATACCTCCCTCTCAGAATAGGAGGAACGAGCTAAGGTTTATCTGTCCTGAGGGAACTTTTTCTGACTACCCTTACTGGGCAGTTCTTGACTTTTTCCCAGCCATGTTTTAAATTCATGATTAAAGAGATGGTTGCTTAAACGGCTCGCCTTCTCTTTCCAGGCCCCTTCTAGCAGGCCCTGGTCCTTATTCAGCCTCTGGTTGCTGCTGTCTGGCGCTTCTTCCATAAGAGATGTTTTTGCCTTGCCTCTAGGAGTCCGGTTGGTTCCTCTCTTCTCTCTGTATTCATATAGGGTGCCTGTAGAAACACCCCGGCACATGACTGTGTTATCACTTAACAAGGTGCTATGGGCTTCTTTCCTTTCCTAGTTGGCAGCTCTCGTTTGAAACAGATTTTCCCTCTTAATAGTTTGAGATCTCCCAGCTGGAGTCTAGAAAATTGGCGAAGGCATGAGGTTTAGGGAATCTGCCTTTGGTGTCCATTCTGCGCAAGATATTCGGTTGACCTTCTCCTTCAAATTTCAAAATGGGATCCTTGCTTCCTTGTTTATGGTTCTGAGCTTATAACCCTAAGCCAGTTTCCAACGGCAGACTCCCCCTCCCCCCCAGCCTCCCCTCCTCTTTTTCACCCCTTCTTCTTCTTTCTCCTCCCTATCTGTTCCTCCCTTAGAGTCACCCCAGAAGTGAGGCCCTTTGGTCCCTTAGAGTAGGCAGTTTTCTTTTTCTCCTTTCTGTCCTCTATTGGCTTATTCCTTTTTCAGTTTATATCCTTTACTTTTTTCTATCCCTCGGCTCTCTTGCCTCATTCTCTCTTCTAACCCTTATTTCGTCTCTCCGGCTAACAGAACTGGGATGGAGTCTGCAGTGCCTAACGGCTGCCCCTCGCGCTCATGAGCATCCTCCGGTGTAGCAGTGGGTGAACTCCTCCAAAAAAAAAAAAAAAACTCCTGTGGCGGGTGCGCGCCTCCGGCTATCACCCAACAGTAATGAATAGTGAAGATACAAGAGAAGATCAAGAATTACGGTAGGTACATAATTTTCATTTCTTACGTGAACACTTGGAATGCATACCTTGCGCCTACCATTTTTCTGTAATTTTGTTTGCAACTCTTTGCTCATTTTGTATTCTGCACCTTTAATCTATGTATATATAACTGCCCTTGACAACAGCAGGTCCACCTTGTAAATGAGCTTGCTCAACGGTGATCGCCTGGATAAATAAAGATTTGATTGATTGATTGACATAAAGCCCACCTTTGTGTGAAACGGAATCTATAGAGGTGGAGGTCAATAGATTCAGAGGGCTTGATACCTGGGTGACAGTAGATGCCAGCAAGAAAGATGGGGGAGGAGAAAGGCAGGGCAATATTTACTACTAGGGCTTCGTAAGTGGGGGGGGGGGGGTAAGGCAGACGAGAGAATGGTAGTGTATTGGAGAGAGGACTGGTTATACATGGCCACTCCACCTTCCCTACCTGCCTTATCCTGCCTGACTAGGGAATAACCTGGGATGGCAATGGAGGGATCAGAAATTTTTAGTATTCAGCCAAGTTTCAGTTAAGATTAGAATGTCTGGAGTGAGGGAGGGGAGATTATCATCGGCTGTAACAGATCAATTTTCGGGACAAGGCTGCAGATATTTAAGTGAAGGATCTTTTAGGCCTTTTGGGAGGGCAGAGGTGGTGTTGGAAGGAGCTTTGGCAATGTCCAGACCCCTGCCCCACACTGTTGGCCCATATGGTCCGCAAATACGCAGTCCCCACGGGCTCTTTCTCTGGGTTCTCAGAACACACTTCTGCTGAAGGGCTGGTAGACGACTCAATTTTTCGGCGGACTGGCAGTATCGGCGATGTTAATAAGCCTTCCAACAAGGAGTCCATAAAATTGGATCATGGCAGCCAAGAAAGTTTACGTGGCTTCATCTCTCTGCCTGTGGCAGGCTAGTTTGGCCTTCAGGATGGCCCACATTGCCCACGCCTTGCTGGGTACCCTTGACCAGGTGCTCCCTTGGCTCCAAGCTGACCTGCAGATGCAGGTCAAACTGGTCCAGGATCAAGGCCATGCTGTTGCGAAACAGCAGCTGCAGATGGCCGTGGACATTTGCATCTCTTGTGCCCGGTCCATGGCAGTGGCTGTGTGCCACAGGGTTTGGCTGCGGATCTCGACCTTCATGGCAGATACCCAGCACAAATTGGCGGATGTTCCCTTCTTGGGTACAGACTTGTTTGGGCCGGGGTGGATGGCCGTCTCGCCCGGATTGAGACATCCAGTGCCACCCTGGACTGTATTACCTCTGCACAAAAGAACCGTAAGGACTCGAAACCCAAGAAAAAATCCTTTCAGTTTTGACCTTACTCTGTCCCTGTGGCTATGCCATTCCAGCCCCTTGCTGGGCAGCAGCAGGCATGGCATCCCCGGCTGAAGTCTGTCTCTCATCAGGAAGCCTAGGGGACAAGAGCCAGCTGGCTTCTCACCAAGCCCTGCCTTTGCTTCCAAGCCTACCCTGTGACAGGTGGGGGGGTGCCCCCCTCCCTGCCCATCCTGTCTCCCCGGGTCCTCCTGTGGGAGGCCGGCTTCGCCACTTGAGTTCCGCCTGGTCAATTGCTACCACAGACAAAAGGTTTGCTCAAAGTGGTCGGCCAGCTTCTGCCTCTAGAGTTAAAGGCTTTCCCACTAAGCCTGCGCCCCACGGGAGGATGTGGTGTCCGTAGACATGTTGTCCGCCCTCTGGGTCGACATCGCCCAACTCCTCCTGAAGGAGGCAGTGGCTTGTGTCCAGGACCCACCAGCCAATCTAGGGTTTGTCTCCAGATATTTCCTGTTTCCAAAACAGATGGGGGGGGGGGGCACCCCATATTAGACCTGGGGGGCACCCCATATTAGACCTGCATGACCTGAACAAGTTCCTATGGTCACACACTTTCAGAATGGTCACTCTCAACCAGATCATCCTGTCTCTGGAGCAGGACATGTAGTTCTGCTTTTCAGACCTCCAGGATGCCTTCTTTCATGTCTTAATCTGTCCGTCCCACTAACAGTTCCTTAGGTTCTGTGCTGAGGAGACCCTCTGAGTTTCAGGTCATGTTATTCAGCCTTTCCTTGGTCCCCCTAGGTCTTCACCAAATACATAGCACTGGTGGCAGCGTTCCTGCTGCGCCGAGGAGCCAGAGTGTACTTGTACCTGGAAGACTGGCTGATTGCAGACCCTTCCAAGGCAGATGTAGAGCAGTCCAGGGACTTGTCCCTCCAGACCTGCTTAAACCTAGTCTTCCTGGTCAGTGAGGTCAAGTCGGAACTTGTTCCCTGGCAGGTTATTCACTTCATCGAGGCGGAGCTAGACTCTCACCCAAGCCCGTCTCCCAGCAAACAGGGCAGAGGATCTCTCCTCCTTTTGCCCTATCATTTCAGGTTGGGCAGTTGTACTCTGCCCAGGACCTCATAAGTCTCCTATGGTACATGGTGGCATGCACCAGCATGGTCCGGTGGGCCCACTGGAGGATGCGCTTACTGCAGTGGGAGCTGGCCCGTCAGTGGTCTCAGCGCCGTGGTCACCTCAACCAGCTGGTCATAGTGACTCAGTCGATGTGGGACGCCTTCCAGTAGTAGTTGGTTCCGGACCATCTCTGGGAAGGAGTTCAGTTTGTCTGCCCGCAGCTGACCGTCACTTCCACGACCAATACCTCTTTGAAAGGCTGGGGTGCCCACCTGGGGGGGACCACAGTGTCCATGGACTCTGGACCCCTGAGGAGTCCCACAACTTGTTGGGGCTTTGGGCAGTGCTTATGGCACTGACTGCCTTTGCTTCACATTTTCGGTGTCAGGTTGTCCAGGTTCAGGTGGACCACACGTCGGCCATGTACCACTTCAACAAACAGGGTGGGACGCATCCCCTCCTGTTGTGCCAGGAAGCTCTCTGCAGCTGGACCCTCATTCACAGCCTGATACTGACCTTCTGTTAATGTGGCCGGCATGTCCTACCAGCTGGCGGACGCCCTCAGCTGAGTGGGCAAAGCATCCTACGAGTGGTCCTTTCACCAGGAGGTTATCACCTGATCATACTTCGAGAGGGCTCTTGCAGTAGGTAATAACCATTAGGACTAGAGCAGTCAGGGACTAGGACCACACGGAAAACTTTCAGTGTCTGGTGGGGGACCACCCACCAGGCGTATATAGTGCATGGTCCCCACACCCGCCCTCCAGTTCTTTCCCACCGTTGATGTACGCACGTTGGACCTTGCGGAGAATGTTGCTTCAGTCGACTGCCGTTTTTGGATGAGTATTTCATCGCTTATATTTCTTTCTATAAATCCTTGAAAAGTATTCCTTTTTTTCGTGCATGTCTTCTCTGACACCGTCGGTCGAATAAGAACAAGTGCAATTCCTCGGCACTTTCGGCTCCCTCAAAAGGACAAGGATTGTGAGGCCTGGCAGAGAAATTCAACTAGGCCACACAGAAATGCTGCAACAGGCCCTGGAAGCCCATGTTCTTAAACAATGGCTTCCATGGAAGGGCTTCTGAAGAAGAAGCTTCTTGAGGTAATGGGCGTCCTCTCCGTGGGTTCTTGAGGACTCCAGTTAGAAGAAGGACAAGGAGAAGTACAGAGACCGCGATCGGTCTCCTTCCTGCCTGCAGCCCCCTGCTGGTGCGGGTACTGCTCCTCCGACCAAGCCTGCCCGTCCTTGCTCGATTCAGCCCTTGGTCCTCCTGCCTGAGCTAGTCACAGTTCAGACAGGCACCTCTGATCCGTCTGAGAGTTTGCTACCCTTAGTCCTCTCAAAACCCCGGGGCCCAAGTCTGGTGGTGTGGCCGATAAGTTTATCAGCCCCTCTGATGAACGCTTGTCTCCAGCTGATAAGTTGCACACCAGCTTCTCTGGCGTCTGCCTAGCCACTGCGCTTCTGTCAGGCTCCTAGAACAGGCCTGACACCAATCCTCTGGATCAGTGCACGCTGGCACTCCGGATGCATCCCACCCCAGAGGGTTCTCCCTCTCGGGATCCTCCTTCGCCACCTCCCCTGGTGGTGACTCCTGGCTCTCCTGCACACTCTTGAGTTGGAGGAGCGTCTGCCCAACACACCCCTGGTGCTGGAGCCGGAACGCCCAACCCCAGTCCTCCATCATGAGCTAGTGTCCCCTGCACTGCACTCTCATGCTGTCAGGGCCAGGCCTCCCGCCCCAGACTCTTTTGGGACCTTCGACCCCCTTGGGGCTGACACTGGAACCTCCTTTAGACATTCCGGCGCCAGACCTGACATTACCAGGCCCTTCTAACCCTTTGTCAGGACTCCTGTCAGGTCCTTTGCCTCCCCCCCTGGGCCTATGCCTTGCTACCTGCCATCAGGGCCCTCAATAGGATCTTCAGCTCCTCCACATTGGGTTATCTGCCATCAAGACCTCCAGCAGGTCCCTCAGGTCTGCCTTTGGATCCTTCGCCAGGCCTTCTGATGCCAGACTTCCTTGTGCCTCATTACCTTTTACCAGGGTATCACACGCCAGGGTACGCCACGCTGGGATATGCGCCCTACGGGATGCCAGGCTACCATTACCCGACACCAGACTATATGACATGGGGTTTTGCATTCCAAGGCTACCCTCCCTTCTGTCAGCCCCCTCCTCCACTACCTCATCCACGGGTGGATTTTAGGGAAGCATTAGAGTCTTGGCGGTCAGAAACCAAGACACAGCTGGTCTTGGAGCTGGAGCGGCTGCAACTGTCCACAGCTTCCATGCCGGCCCGCTTGGACCCTACTCAGAGATCCCTTTCCTCAGTGGAGTGTCGTCCCTCTACCTCAGGACAGATCTCGCATCCTACCGCGGTAGCCGGTATCGGCAGGGGCCTTGTGATTTCTCCACAGGAGCTTCCGCTGCCACAGGCTCTGTCTCTGGACAGAAGCCTATCTGACTCTGACTCCGCCAACTCCTCTGCCTCAGGATTTCAGACCCCCTTTCTGGAGGATCCTAAACCCAAAGACTCTCACGAATCTCTTCTGGAGGACCCCTCTTTTGCAGAGATGTCTTCAGCCCTCCATTGATTGAGTCGACCATGAGCGGGTCAGGTGACAGTAGGGAGACTTTGTATGAAAGCTGTTCAGTCAGCTGGGCTGGGTCCGGTCCGCTGCCCTCCCCGGAGGGTGGGTCTGACAACAGACTGTCCAGTGCTAAGGGAGATGGCCGGTCCCCCTAAAAGCATAAAAGGAAATGGTCCCATTCACGGCACCGTACGGCCTCGAGTTGTTGTTTGGTGCACAAGTTGAGAAAGAGAAGGCATCACTCGATGTCGCCTTTTGGTATGTCTGCGCGTCGTCGGTCGGTCATTGGGGCTAGGCACAGGTCTCCTCCTCTCTGAGTTGCCGGTTTCTGGTGCCCGACCTCTTCAACATTGGAGCCGGTCCCCGCCTACTGGACGGACCTTCGATGAGCAGTTTCACCAGTGGGCTGCTCTTATGGAGCAATTGGCTTGGAGGGTGGTCCAGCTACCTGGCCAGGTCACTCTGGGGCCTTTGGGCCACTCAAGGGACTGGGTAGGGCGGTTGGACCTTCCTAGTCGCGTGGCGCTTTCTTCGGTGCTGTAGACTCCGTGCTCAGGTGTTTCCCCCCCCACATGGCTGCGGCGCAAGGGTCATACGAACATATGCAGAAGCCAGCAGGCCATTTGGTCTATCATGTCTGCTCGTATTGCAGGATCCACACCAATGCCTCTCTCTCCTGTTAATTTTCCTTCAAATCGCTGTTTTTGGAACCTTGGGACGCACTCAGAGCCGTCCGCAGCGCAGAGAGCTCTGTTGGCGCTGTCTGTGGCACTGGGGGCTCTGTCGCACCTTGGCCTTTGTCGGCACCCGTGTGCTGGGCTGTTTCCAATAGCACCGACTTCCTTGGGTTCAGCGCCGTGTTCTTCATTGGCGCTGATGCTTGGGGTGGCACCGTCCAACTTCCAGGGCTTTTCGACTCATATTCTTTCCTCTTCTAATTTCCATTCTGATTTTCACTCCTTTCCTGTCCATACAGCCCCCCTGGACTGTCAGGAGATGATTTTGAGCCTGACCCAGATCTTCGTCTGGGTGATGATCTTGAAGAAGCAGGGATTAATCCTGCTGCAGAGCCTGTGGTCGAAGACCTTTTCCTTTAAGTCTCTGCTGAAAAATTTAAACTCCACTCTTTCTCTCCAGACTGCAGAAATCGATCCTGGGAAGCTTTTAAGACTCCAATACCTACATGTCTCGGAGATCCCTATGGATTTAAGTCCTTCAGTACAACCATCTTTTGAGACCCTTTCTCAGATGGTATGGAACAGTCCTGCTCTCATCCCTTCTGTGGCCAAGTCCATAGATAGGAAGTATGCTGCTCCCAAGGATCGACCTATATTGGCCTTACAAGCTTTTGCTGATCCCATTGTAGTCTTAGCAGAGAATGACAAGGCCGTCCTCCCTCCGGTATCTACAGCCCGGCCTATAAATAATCTCATAAGATAGGCACCTTGGGTAAGAGGGTCTTTGCTGCCTCCACTCTGGGTATGTGTATTGCCAGCTACCAGGGCTATTTTTCTCAATATGAGTACGTCCTTTGGCATTCACTCAAGCAAATGGTAGAAGCTCTGCCCAAGTCAGAAACTAATTCAGAGCTACTTCACACCATAACCAGGGGCATCGAGTCCAATAACCAACAGATTAAAGCTGCAGTGAACGCTTTTGATACTGCTTCTCGAGCAGCAGTGGCAGGCATTTGTACCAGTTGCCACTCTTGGCTACGTACTTTGAGCTTCACGAATGATGCCCAGCAGCAGGTTATGGCCTTACCCTTCGGTATGTATCTGTTCAGACCCCAGGTGGAACAAGCTCTGGAGGCCACACAGAAGACTAGGTCAGCCATTAAGACAGCTCGACTCGCCCCCTCTTGGGGGGGGGGGTGCCAATAGGCATCAGTTTCACAACAGTCGGTCCTTTTGGGGCAATGGCGGGGGGGGCTTTAACAAAAGCCACACTGCACAGCCACAAAAGAAAATGCAGCAGAAGGCACAAGGCCCCAAAGCGTCCAGCACCACCTTGAGTTCTTGGCCCAGGTCCCACGTCTGCTACCCGAGGGGGACTCTTCCTCAGTGGTGGGAGGACATCTGATTCGGTTCTACTACTGGTGGAAGTCTATAACATCAAACAAATGGGTCCTCCAGATAATCCGCAAGGGGTATTCGCTCAATCTTTCAAAACCCCCCAAAATGACATCCCAGGCTGTCGGCAGTACAGCCGGACCTTCTTGCTTCCGAGGTGCAAGGCCTTCTGAACAACAATGCAGTAGAAGTAGTTCCGTCGGACCAACAAAACACAGGTATCTACTCCCATTACTTTCTAGTTCCAAAGAAAACTGGAGGCATGCGCCCCATTCTGGATCTCAGAAAGTTAAACAAATTCCTTCACAAGGAAAAGTTCAAGATGATTCAGTCCCACAAAAAAGTTCACAGTCCCACACAAAAGATTAATATACAAGTTAGCCAGCCTGGGAGTGGGTCCCAAGATGACAGCCTGGATAAAGAATTGGCTGGAGAATAGGACACGGAGAGTAATAGTAAATGGAGTCCACTCTGAAGAAAGCGGGGTTACTAGTGGGGTACCGGAGGGTTCAGTATTAGGACCGGTCCTCTTCAATGTCTTTATAAGCGACATTGCAGAGGGACTGGAAGGAGGTATGTCCTTTGCAGATGACGCAAAGATCTGCAACAGAGTTGATGCACAAGGTGGGGTGGAAAGGATGAGAAGGGACTTGGAAGGTTAGAGGAACGGTCAAATGTATGGCAGCTTAAGATTCAGTGCTAAGAAGTGCAAAGTAATGCACCTGGGAAACAAAACCCAGGGAAGAGTACACAATGGGGAGGAGATACTAACAACAAAATGGAAGGGACCTGGGGGTAGTCATATCAGATGACCTAAAGGTGGCAAGCAATGTGAGAGGGCAGCAAGGAGGGCTGGGGGATACTGGGATGCATAGGGAGAGGCATCACCAGTAGAAAACGGAAGTTATTATCCCTCTGTACAGACAGTTGGTGAGACCCCATCTGGAGTACTGTGTGCAGTTCTGGAGACCCAGTCTCCATGAGACATAGACAGGATGGAAGCTGTCCAGAGGAGGGCAACTAAAATGGTGCAGGATCTGCACGGAAGACATATGAAGAGAGACTTAAGGAGCTTAATATGTATAGCCTCGAGGAAAGGAGGGAGAGGGGGACATGATAGAAACTTTCAAGTACCTCAAGGAATCAACAAGTCAAGAAGGGTAGCATCTTTCAAAAAGAGTGTGTCCAAGAACAAGAGGGCACAATTTGAAGATTGGAGGCGGCTCAGAGGTAATTTAAGAAGTATTTTTTCACAGAGAGGGTTGTGGATGCATGGAACGGCCTTCCGGAGGAGGTTGTGGAGTCAAAAACAGTGGTGGAATTCAAGCATGCATGGGACAGTCATAAGGCAATTGTAGGGGTAGGGAGAAGTAGGCTGCTGGTTAACTAGGATCTGCAGCTTATCCATTAGGTAGGAAAATGGGCAGGCTGGGTGGGCTAAGCGGTCCTTATCTGCCGTCAAGTTCTATGTTTCTATGATATCTCTAGGTTCCCTTCTACCTTTGATTCATCAACACAGTTGGCTAGCCTACCTGGACATGCAGGATGCCTACCAACACATTCTTATACACCCAGAGCACCACAGATATCTGAGGTTTGTGGCATTGGGTCAACATTATCGGTTCAGAGTCCTGCCCTTTGGGCTATCCTCTGCGCCGCAAGTTTTTACAAAGTGTTGTGCAATTCTCGCAGTGTATCTCAGGAAAATCAGAATTCAAGTGTTTCCATATTTGGATGACTGGCTTCTAGCAAGCCCTTCCAGGCAGGGAACTCTGAACGCTGTAGCCAAGGCTTCAGACTTCCTCTCGTTCATGGGAGTACTGCTAAATCGCAACCTTCCCAGAAACTCCTTTTCGTAGGAACTCTTCTGGATACCTCCTGTGTGAAAGCTTTTCTCCCAGAGGACAGAAGGAGTGATATCCTACAGATGGCCCGATACATCAGAGAAAACAGCTCAGTTCGAGCTATCTCGATGCAACAGGTGCTGGGTCTCATGGCATCCTCGGTGTTCACTGTACCCCTAGCACGTCTCCACATGAGAACCTCTCAGTGGATGCTCAGTACTCAGTGGTCCCCAACCACTCACCCTCTGTCCTTTCCCATCAAGGTGACAGAACCTCTAAAGAAGTCACTCACCTGGTGGTTGCAGGAGGACAACCTTCTGGAAGTGTATCCCTTTGTTCCTCTGGATCATCAGATCTCCATTACCACCAACGTGTCCCTGATGGGGTGGGGAGCTCACTGCCAGAATCTCCACACCCAAGGTACGTAGACTCAGTACGGGTCCTGGCTTCACATAAACATCCTGGAAATGAGCTGTCCCCTATGCAGTCCGGGCCTTGAAGGACATACTCTGTCACAAGAACATTCTCCTTCAAATGGACAACAAAGCAGTGATGTATTGCATCAACAGGCAGGGCAGTGCACACGCTTACCCATTATGCAGGGAAGCTATGAGAGTGTGGGAATGGTGCCTGGAGCACAAGGCTCTAATCCACGTAGTTTATCTACCAGGCATGCAGAATGAACTGGCAGACCGTCTCAGCAGAATGGAGACAGATCCTCATGAGTGGTCTCTCGACTCAACCGTTGCTCAGTCACTCTTCAAAGAGTGGGGAACTCCAGACCTGGACCTTTCTGCATCCCCACTCAACACAAAACTGCCTCTCTTCTGCTCCAAAAATGCAGGACCTGGCATTTTCTGTCAGGATGCATTCAGGCTGCAGTGGACAAAATGCTTTCTATACGCCTTTCCTCCTTTTCCTCTAATTCGAAGGGTACTTCTCAAATTCGAGTCTCAGGGAGACAGAATGATTCTCATTGCTCCCTTCTGGCCTCGACAGATATGGTTCCCGCTGCTCAACAGTCTGTCGGCAACCCTCCTGAAGCCACTTCCCCTTCAGACGAACCTTCTGACGCAGGCACCCGTGATCCATCCCAGTCTGAAGGCGCTTCACCTTCACGCATGGCTCCTGAAGAGATGGAGGTGAATAGGTTCAATGTTTCCCGTAGGGTTTCAGATATTCTCTTGGCTGCGCTTAAAGCAGCCACTAGAAAACCTACACAGCCAAATGGAGGCATTTCTCTCTGGTGTGCAAAATCCTCTTTGAACCCTTTTTCCTGCCCATCAAATAAAGTCTTGGAGTACCATTCAGACCTCTCAACTTCAGGTCTGCAGTACTCTACTGTCAAAGTTCATCTCTGTGCCATTTCAGCTTATGAGCCAGTACATTCCTTGTTTCTGGCTCAGTAACCTGTAGTTGAGGTTTCTTAAGGGTATTCTGCATACCAGAACTCCTATCAGACATCCTGTCGCAGCCTGGGACATTAATCTTGTGCTAGACATGCTCACTCTGAAACCTTTCGAGCCTCTAGCTACCTGCGAGTTGAAGTTCCTCACTTGGAAAATGGCCTTCTTGGTGGCCATCACTTCGGCCCGTAGAGTTTCTGAAATGCATGCTCTGGTCACAGACCCCTCGTACACTGTGTTTCACAAGGACAAAGTAGATCTTACTTCGAGAAACGGCTCTTGCAGCAGGTTACACCATTAGGACTGAAGCCGGCAGGCACCAGGACCCCACGGAAATTTTCTAGCTAGCAGTATTCAGCGGGTCCTGCCCCCGATGTCGGTCCCGCCCCCGTCAGACAACCTTCAAAAGGGGGCGTTCCCCCAGAATCCCCAGTTCTTTTCCCGCTATCTACTTGCCAGCATCGGCCTCACGGTCCCACTCTAGCGCACGATGATTAAGAACTTTACAGTTTTACCTTTTGTCTTGGAGCAGCTTACGCTGCCACCTATTGAACCAGCCGCGGATTGCGAGCTACGTCTCCTTACATGGAAGACGTTATTTTTCGTTGCAGTTACTTCAGCCAGAAGAATTTCTGAACTTCATGCACTGATGTGCAAAGAACCTTATTTGGTTTTTCACCAGGACACGGTGTCCCTATGGACAAATCCAAAGTTTCTACCTAAGGTGGTGTCAGCTCTCACCCTTAATCAGGACATAGACTTACCAGTGTACTTTCCTAAATACTCTAATAGAGGAGAGGCCCGTTGCACACTTTAGATGTGCATAGGTGTCTAAGATACTACCTGACCAGAACCAGACACCACCGAAAATCTGACCAACTTTTCGTCTCCTTCGCCCACAGGATGATGGGAGCTCCCGTTTCTAAACAATCGCTGTCCAGGTGGCTCATCCATTGTATCACATTCTGTTACCAGAAGCGTAACAAGCCCTTACCGGGCTCGGTTAAGGGTTATTCCACAAGGGGGGTGGCTACCTCCTTTGCGGCCATGAAGAACGTGTCCACTTCGTCCATCTGTGCAGCAGCTACTTGGAGCACTGTGCACACCTTTATCAGGCATTATAGCCTGGATGCTGCATCGAGGCGAAGAGCTGGTTTTGGTCTAGCAGTTCTTCAGGGACTTCTATCCTAGGCTTCGGTCCAACTTGTGATCTCTACCTTGCCTCCTCCCACCTGCGAGGGATTTCCAGTATTGCTTGGGATCCGTCCTAATAGTGTAACCTGCTGCAAGAGCTGTTTCTCGAAGTAAGATGGTACAGTTACATAAGAACTTACCGTAACAGTAGATCTTCGAGAACAGCTCTTGCAGCAGGTAAGTTTTCCTCTCACCATCCCCTCTGGAGGTAGAGTTGTTGCGATATCCTTCTCCTAGGATTAGGTGTTTCTAGCACCGCTCTGACTACCTTTTGATGGCGGATCCTCAGTCCCCACTTCTGATGTCATCTAGCGTCCGGGAGTCTCCGGCGGGAGAACTGGGGATTCTGGGGAACCACCCCCTTTTGTAGGATGCCTGACGTCGGGGGCGGTCCCCACTGAATACTGTTAGCTAGAAAATTTCCATGGGGCCCTGGCGCCTGCCGGCTTCAGTCCTAATGGTGTAACCTGCTGCAAGAGCTGTTCTCGAAGATCTACTGTTATGGTAAGTTCTTACGTAACTGTACTTTCTTAGGACTCACCCTAAGTTTCTTCTTAAGGTTGTCTCAGACTTTCATCTAAACCAACCTTTAGCCCTACCTACCTACTTTGCTAATTTTCAGAATGAAGGGGAACGTACCCTTCATTCTTTGGATGTTGAGAGCACTGCGATTCTATCTGGATAGAAAAAAAGAAATTCGCAAAGCTCAGCAGCTGTTTGTTTCCTTCAGCGAGACCTGGCTGGGTCAGCCTGTCGCTGTTAGATGCGTTTCAGCGAGGCTGGTAGCATGCCTCCTCCACTGCTAATCTATGGCACGGGTTAAGCTAGAAGGCAATGTGTATGCTCACTCTACTAGGGCAGTCGCAGCATCTCTGGTGGAAATCCGCAACGTGCACATTGCAGATATTTGCAGTGTGGCTACATGGAGCTCAGTGCATACTTTCGTTAAGCACTATGCGTTAGATGTCCATGCCAGATGACATCTGTCATTTGGTAGGACTATTCTGCACGAGCCACGGTGCAGTTTCCTTGCGGCTCCATCTTTGGTGCCGACCCTCTTGAAAAGTTTGTTCCTGCTGGGTCCTAGTGCCTCTGGCGTAGATCCCATTAGGTGTGAATGAGTGGTGGAGACTTCGTCCAAGAAGATCAAGAATTACAGTAGGTACGTAATTTTCATTTCTAGGGACATGGATATGTTGCTCAATCCACACTGTCTGGCAGGTTCCTTGCCACTTTAAATCTTGCCGGAAGGTGTTCAAGCTGGCTCCTCCCACCCACCCGGGTGGTAAAACTCTCGGCTCCGCCCCATGACGCCAGATCTTCCTTACCACTTGGAAGCTCAGGTTCCCTCCTTAATGCTCTGCGTGTAGACTGGATCCTAATTCTTTGGTTCGCTCGAAACTTATTCTCAAATTTTCAAGACTTAGGTCAAATTACTCCTTCACGGCTGCGATGGACAAATCGACTCCTGAATTTCGGCGGTGCCCATGTGGGCAGAAATTGTCCAGGACGGATCCACACTCCACGTACGTCTGCTGCCTCGGCCTAGACCATGACCCGCAGGCCTGTGAGTTATGGCGTTCGTTTTTGGCCAACGTCCTAGAAGGCCGTGCTGCCCGGTTACAGCTTGGCTGCCTCGAGAAGCGCTACCCGCCGGTGAAGTCGAAGGAGGCCCGTTGGGTGGTGACCGCGTTGGCTGGCTCGGCTGAGCAACTCGAGCAGATGATCGCCCTCGGAGGAGGCGGTACAGGCCGCATCATCCTCTTCCTCGGTCGCGGCATTTATCCCGCTCTCTTTGGGTTCTTCCTATTCAGCTTCTTTTAAGGAGTTTTGCCATTCCATTTTCACGAAGGGAGAGGGGCCATCGGGACATTCTTCTTGGTCCAAAAAGAAGGACTCGAAAAGTAAGTCCCACTGCCGGCGTTCGTGGGAGCGGGAGAGGTCCCCTTCCCCGGACAGTCGACACTCGACTTCGGTCGAGGTTGCAGGTAAGGCCGCTGGCTCCACGGTGTCCCCGTCAGGTCAGCCGGCCGAGACACCCGTCGACGCGGTCGAGATTTTTCTCGACCCGTCGGACGGGTTGTCGACTGGTGAAGCCGACAACCCTTCACTGGTTCCCCCGGTGGAGACCGAGGACTTGCCTGCGCCTCCTGTCAGTGATAGCATTTTCCGGCATTCCAGGAACGCTAGGGATGTGGATAAGCCACTCGACAAGGAGTCCAAAAAGCTGGACTATGCCGGGCACAAGGTGTACGCTACGTCCTCCCTTGGCCTCCGTCAGGCCAGCTCGGCTGTGCTGATTGCACACTTCTCCCACGCCCTCATGGGCTCCCTGGATGAGGTGATCCCTCATCTCCCGGACGACCTGCAGACCACAGTCAGGCAGGTATAGGACTAGGGAAGGGCAGTGGCAAAACAGCAGCTACAAATGGCTCTGGACATCGGAGACTCCTGTGCCAGATCAGTTGCGGCCGCAGTGGCCATGCGCCGCAGAGCATGGCTGAGGATATCCACCTTCACGGTGGATACCCAGCATAAACTGGCGGATGTCCCCTTCCTGGGGACCGACCTCTTCGGCCCTGGAGTGGAAGGTCACCTCCAGCGGATTGAAAAGTCCAACGCCACTCTGGACTCTGTTACCTCCGCCCAGAAGGACAAGGGCAGTAGACAACAACATAAGTCCTTTCGCCCTTCTGCGCCTGCGGCACGTCTGGCCCAACAGCACCAACACCAGGGCCAGCAGGCTCGCGCTTGGCACCCCAAAGCCAAGCCTGCGGCTTCCTCTAATAGAAAGCAGGGAGGAACAGGCCCAGGAGGTCCCTCAGCCGGTTCCTCCTCCAAGCCTGCCCAGTGATGGGTTGAGGGGTGTCACCCCCAGCCTCGTCACTGCCCCCCTGGGTTCCCCTCCGTGGGGGGATGGCTCCGCCACTTCCTTTCCGCCTGGTCCGCTATCACCATGGACCGCTGGGTGTTGGAGATGGTAGGAAAGGGCCTGCCCCTGGAGTTTGAGCAGGCCCCGCCCTTCTGAACCGTCGCCCCTCAGGGGACTACAGGGTCCTGCAGCCTCTCTCTCGGCTCACCGAGCCGATATCGCCCTGCTCCTCGAAAAAGAGGTGATCAGGAAGGTGGCGGATCCTCCTCCAGACCTGGGGTTTGTGTCCAGGTACTTCCTGGTCTCAAAACGGACAGGGGACTGGCGCCCCATTCTCGACCTGCACGACCTGAACAGGTTCCTAAGGTCTCGGACCTTCAGGATGGTTACTCTGGCTCAGATAATTCCATCCTTGGAACGAGGCATGTGGTTCTGTTCTCTGGACCTCAGGGCGGAGTTCTTTCACTTCCCAATCCGTCTGTCCCACCAGAGATGCCTCTGCTTCAGGGCAGAAGGATCCCTCTATGAGTTCCGGGCCATGCCCTTCAGCATTTCCCTAGCTCCCAGGGTCTTCACCAAATGCATGGCAGTGGTGACAGCATTCCTGCAGCACCGAAGGGTCTGGGTGTACCCCTACCTGGACGACTGGCTGATTGCAGCCCCCTCCAGATTGGAGGTGGAGCGGTCCAGAGATCTGGCCCTCCAGGTTTGCTCTCAGGTTGGCCTCCTCATCAACGAGGAACTCGTGCCAAAGCAGGTGATCCAATTCATCGGGGCACAGCTCAACTCTCTACGAGCCAGAGCATGGCTCCCGGCGGACAGGGCCGAGGTTCTTTCCTCCTTTGCCCAGTCATTTCAGGTGGGGCAATTGCGCCCTGCCGGAGACTTCCTGTGCCTCATGGTGGCCTGCACCAGCGTGGTCCATTGGTTCATGCATCCCCTTCAATGGGGGCTGGCCAGCAAGTGGTCACAGCACTTCGATCCAGTGGATCAGCTTGTGACAGTGACCCAGGGGATGTGGGACGCTCTCCAGTGGTGGACCGTTCCAGCACATCTGCAGGAGGGCATCCCGTTTGTCTCCCCCGAGCCGACGGTCTCTCTATCGACCGATGCGCCTCTGATGGGTTGGGGTGCCCATCTGGGGGAGCACAGAGCGCACGGCCTCTGGTCCCCTTGGGAGTCCCAATGCTACATCAACCTGCTGGAGCTTCGAGTGGTTTGTCTAGCCCTCACTACCTTCGCTCTGTTTCTACGGGGTCAAGTGGTTCAGGTCCAGGCGGACAATACCACGACCACGCACTACATAAACCGCCATGGCGGGACGCGGTCCATGCCTCTGTGCAGGGAAGCTTTCCGCATTTGGTCACTCGTGCGCAGCCTGGAGGCGGATCTCCTTGTCATCCATGTGGCAGGAGCCTCCAACACCCTGGCCGATGCCCTAAGCCGGATAGGGACTGCGTCCCATGAGTGGTCTCTCCTGCCGGAGGTAGTACAAGATCTGTTCTCCCACTGAAGCATGCCTCAGGTGGACCTGTTTGGCTCCAGGGAGAATGCGAAGCTGAGACTGTTTCATGCCCATCCCCCTCAGCAGGGCTCGCTGCAGGGGGATGCCTTTCGAGGCCGTGGACCCCGGGCCTCTTCTACGCCTTTCCCCCATTTCCCTTGATCCACAAGGTGCTTCTCAAGGTGAGGAGGGACAAGGCGCAGGTGATTCTGGTAGCCCCAGACTGCCCCGTCAGTTCTGGTATCCAGATCTCCTCAGTCTCTGCTCCAGGCTCCTGAGGCGGCTTCCAGCCCGCCCGGACCTGATCTCAGTCAATCAGGGGAAGATATTCCATCCGGGTCTTCAATCCCTGCACCTGACGGCCTGGTTCCTGAGCGGCTAGAGTTCCAGGCCTTGTGTCTTTCCGACGAGGTCCTCAATATTGTTGAGGCGTCCCGTAAGGAGTCGGCCAGAAAATGCTATGCCTTCAAATGGAAGAGATTCTCCATTTGGTGTCCGGGCAAGTGCCTGGACCCTTCCTCCTGTTCCTTGGCAAGCATTCTGGACTACCTGTGGTCCCTTTCTCAGGAAGGGCTTTGGTCGATGACCCTTAAGGTGCACCTGGCAGCCATCTCTGCTAACCGGGTACGGGCCGGGAAGCAGTCGGTGGCGCAGGGGAAGGTGGTCGGGCACTTTTTCAAAGTTCTTGATCACATATCCCCTCCGGTGCGAGAACCTTCACCTCCGTGGGATCAACTGCTGGTATTGGCTAAGCTCATGGGCAAGCCATTCGAACTGATGCACAGGTGTGGCATCTCTCATCTGTCGTGGAAGACTGCCTTCTTGGTGGCTATCACGTTGGCTGGAAGGATGGGAGAGCTCCAGGCGCTTGCCATCGAGTCTCCCTATCTGGTCTTCCACAGGGACAAGGTTGTCCTGCGCCCCCACCCAAAATTCCTTCCGAAGGTGGTGTCGGAGTTTCACCTTAACCAGGTATTGACTCTGCCGGTGTTCTACCCCAATCACACCTCGGAGGCCGAATATAGGCTCCATACTTTGGACCATAGAAGAGCGCTCGCTTACTACAAGGAGCGGATGGCTGAAGTTCGGGGAGAGGTTCGCCAGCTGTTTGTCACCTACGCTGAAGCCGCACCTGGCAGACCTGCAGCCATGCAGACGATAGGCAGGTGGGTCACCTCCTGCATAGATCTTTGCTGTAGGTTGGCGGGCATGGAGCCTCCCAGAGGGATAAGAGCTCATTCTACCCGCCATACCGCTGCATCGGTGGCTGCTTCCAGGGACGTCCCTATCCAGGAAATCTGCAGGGCTGCTACCTGGAAGTCAGCACACACCTTCATTACCCATTACCACATCGACCTTGAGTCATGCCATGATGCTGGTTTTGGGACCTCGGTTCTCCAGTCCTTATTTCCCAAGTAAGTATTGGGTATGTGCGCCTTGCCTCCCTCCTCCCGGAGAACTGCTAGGAGTCTGCCAGACAGTGTGGATTGAACAACATATCCATGTCCCTAGAAATACAGGTTACAGACCTGTAACAGGAGTTCTAGGAATGGTATATGTTGTTCATCCACACGACCCACCTGGCCTCCCCGGCTTCAATTCACAACCTGGCTTCCAGCGGGCTAGATCTGCCGTCATGGGGCGGAGCTGAGAGTTTTACCACCCGGGTGGGTGGGAGGAGCCAGCTTGAAGACCTTCCGGCAAGATTTAAAGTGGCAAGGAACCTGCCAGACAGTGTGGATGAACAACATATACCATTCCTAGAACTCCTGTTACAGGTGAGTAACCTGTATTTACTCACCTGTAACAGTAATTCTAGGAGTGGTATATGTTGTTGATCCACTCGGACCCACCCAACCTACCCGGCTGTGGACGCACAAACCTGGCTTCCAGCGGGCTAAGATCTGGCGTCATGGGGCAGATCTGAGGTATATACCACCCGGGTGGGTGGGAGGAGCCAGCTTGAAGACTCCCGGTGATCCTTAAAGGGGGAAAGGGACATGCCGAAGAGTGTGGATGAACAACATATACCACTCCTAGAACTACTGTTACAGGTGAGTAACCTATTCTTCCAGATTACAGGACTCCGGTAGTCTGGATCATGCAGTCCATGTATCGCCCGAAGCAGAAACGTTTTCGTGGCCGAGGGGATCATCAGCCTCAGCAACTCAGCTTTCAGTCCCAGTGGGGAGGCTTTGGTTAGAGGTTTTGCTAGAGGATCCTCTTCATCCAACTCTCGACCGGCTAGACCTACCGCTGCTGCCCCCTCCCCTTCCTACTGCCTGACTATCCAGGGGACCTCCCCTCGCCAAGACTTCTCGTCAGAAGAGCCAGTGGGAGACCGCTTTTCTCTTTACGCCTATGATTGGAGAGAAGTGACTTCTGACCAGTGGATCCTTGACCTCGTGGAGTTCGGGCACGCCATCGAGTTCGATTTCATACCTCCAGACAGACTTCCACCCCGTCCCATTACCCAAGAGACCACAGAGCTCTTATTCAACAGAAGATTCGGTCTCTTCTGGCCAAGGAAGCCATAGAGAGGGTTCCTCTGGCCGAGATGGATTCAGGGTTTTACTTCCACATCTTCTTGGTTACAAAGAAGACGGGACTTGAGACCCATCCTGGATCTCAGCGACCTGAACCAGTGGGTCTCATACAAGAGATTCCGAACGATTTCCTAGCCAAATCTCCTTCCCCCTGATTTCAGCAGGAGTTTGGATGGTGTCTCTGGACATGCAGGATGCTTATCTTCACATTCCAATTTCCAGAGGCCATTGGCGGTTCCTGAGATTCGGGTTCAAGGGAAAGTCCTTCCAGTTCAAGGTCCTTTCCTTCTGTCTCTCCTCTGTGCTGAGGGTCTTCACCAAGTGTCTCACAGTAGTTGCCACAGCACTGCACAGAGAGGGTCACTTTTTGTTCCCTTACGTGGACGATTGGCCACTACTAGCTCCTTCAAGGACCCACTTGCTGGAGACAATTCACAACACCTTGTCACTCTGCCAGTGCCTAGGTATCGCTGTCAACCCAGAGAAGTCTCATCTGTTCCCATCCCAGAGGCTCCAGTTCATAGGAGTGCTCTTAGATACTTCCTTAGGAAGGACCTTCCTTCCCCCAGACAGAGCGGAGCGCATCCGGGATTTGGCCGCTCAGGTCTATTCAGCCTCTACAGTCCCGGCCAGGACCGTACTTTTGCTGGGCCACATGGCCGCAGCAGTCGTTTCAGTCCCTTTCGCCTGGTTACGTATGCGCACAATGCAGTGGACACTCCGCGTTCAATGGAACCAGACCCGGGACTATCTAGAGATGCCTATAGGAGGTCCCAGAGCCAATCCACCAGGAACTTGGTTGGTAGATGTCTCCACAGAACCTTCTGCGGGGTCTCCACTTTCGACCCGATATTCTCGTCCAAACCCTTACCATGGATGTGTCTGGAACGGGATGGGGCGCGCATCTAGAGAACCACAGGACGCAAGGTTTGTGGTCCCAATTCGAGGAGAACCTTCACATAAATGTGCTAGAACTGAGAACAGTCCTATATTTGCTTCAGGCCTTGGACCCAGTGTTAATCCCGGGCCACCTCCATTTACAGACAGACAACACCTTGGTAGTATTCTTTGTTAGCAAATGGGGAGTTACTCACTCTTATCCTTTCTGTTGGGAGGCTATGGGATTGGGCTATAGCACATCATGTCAGCATATCAACACTTCACATTCCAGGCTTTTTGAATGTGCTAGCGGATGCTCTCAGCAGATCGAGGCCTCTACTCCACGAGTGGGCTCTATGGCAAAGCGTAGCGGGCAGATTGTTCGACACGTGGGGGACACCAGAATTAGACCTATTTGCATCTCGATTCAACTCAAAACTGCCCAGTTTTTGCTCGCTTGGTCCAGAGCGTGGAGCTTTCTGGCAAGATGCATTGTCCTTTTCTTGGAGGGGAAGGTTCTTTTATGCCTTCCCCTATTTCCGCTGATTCAGAAGGTGCTCCTCAAAACTCAGAGAGGGTTATCATGATCTTGATAGCTCCCCCGTGGCCCAGACAGATTTGGTTCCCCTTACTACAGCGTTTGACGGTGGAGCCTCCTGTTCCTCTTCCAGTATTGACCGAGCTACTTTCGCAGGACAAAGGGTCCTTGGTTCATACCAGCTGCACTCCCTTCACCTGCATGCTTGGCTCCTCAGGACCTAGCCAAGGTCAGATTTGGGGTTTTAGATAAAGTAGTGCAAGTTCTGGTTGAGGCACGTAAGCCCACCACCAGGACCACTTAAGCCATGAAATGGAAATGTTTCTGTCTCTGGGCCACATCCAGGAAAGTGGACCCTCTGGTCTGTCCAGTTAATACTGTCTTACACCCTGTCCACACTGCTTCACGTTTTACAAAACGTTTTGTGTTCCATGCTACAGCACAGTTGTCTGTGCATCCACATTATAATCCGACACCGTGCTTGCCATTTCTGAGTTCCCATGCATACTTGCGGCAATACCGGGCACCACAGTGCATGCTGGGATACTCACGAACGAGCATGGCCACGGATCAGGAAAAAAAATAGTATGTTGGAACTGGGAGCTCATCATGAGGTCAGGGATGTGAGTCATTTATCCCCTTTTCTTTTTGGCAGCAAGATACAAGCCCCAGAAGTCGTCGGAGGTTGCCTTAAACCGTGTTCCGATCAGCGTTTCTAGCACGGTTTTCAAACACGGTTTGTAGCACACTTTTTCCATGCTACAATGTGGGCGCGAACCATTTTTTGCTGTTCTTGTAATGTCACCGACTGCCGGTAACGTTACAAGACCTCCAGCGTGGACAGGGCCTTAGAATACCTGCTATCCCTTTCAGAGTCGGGTTTACGTTACTCCTCAATTAAAGTAGACCTGGCCGCTGTTTCTGCATATCATCAGCTCATACACAAGACGATGGCTCAACTGGAGGTGTCCAAAACCTTCCTTAGGGGCATTGTACACACAAAATCCGTCATTCGGGATCATGTTCCTCCTTGGGATCTGCTTTTCGTTCTGGAAAAGCTTACACTTCCTCCCTTTGAACTGGCCATGAGCTGTGATCTCCATTTCCTTTCTTGGAAAACACTACTATTAGTGGCTGTGACCTCGGCAAGACGCATCTCAGAGCTTCCCACCCTTATGTGTAAGGAGCCCTATTTGATTTTCCATAAAGATAGGGTGGACCTTCGCACCAATCCAGAATTTCTGCGGAAGGTGGTGTCTGAGCTCATGCTCAACCAGTCTGCTCAGCTTCCGGTTTATTACCCTGAGTAGTCTAGCAAGGGGGAAGCACTGCTGCACACTTTAGATGTGCACAGAGCTTTATGTTGTTACCTGTCCAGAACGAAGGTAGTCGGGACATCCGATCAATTGTTCGTGTCCTTTACAGTCAGGTCCTTGGGGCGCGGTAACCAAACAAACGCTCTCACGTTGGTTGGTGAACTGCATTTCTTTCTGTTACCAGAAGTTTGGTAAATCACTTCTGGGCTCTGTTAAGGCACATTCCACCAGGGCTGTCGCCACTTCCTTTGCAACTATGAAACAGGTGTCTGCAGCAGACTGCGCTGCTGCCACTTGGCACTGTGTCCATACTTTCATCAGGCACTACAGCCTGGACATCATCTCCAGGCAACGAGCAGGGTTTGGCCTTACAGTCCTGTAGGGCCTGATCTCATGAAGAGCTTCCCCTGTTTCCTGTATGTTGGTTTTTCCCTTCCCCTCCAAAGGGTTGTATTAAGTTTATACTGCTTGGGAATCAGTCCTACATGTGTTACCTACTGCAAGAGCTTACTCTTGAAGTAAGATAGTACAATTACGTAAGAACCTACCGTAACAGAAGATCTTCGAGAGAAGCTCTTATAGTAGGTATGTCCCCCTTTTCCCCGGGACTAGGTCTCTCCTGCTTTGGCCATGATGATTTTTGTTGCTCCATGGGTAAGATTAGCCTTTTCAGAGCAGTTTGTCCACGTATTGCCTCATGCAGGTCTGCCTTGTGCTAGCAAGAACTGGAGCATATGGGGACCATCTCCTTGTTTTATATTGGGTGACATCGGGGGTGGAGCAGACGTCGGTCCCCTAGGTACTGCAGGGGATAAAAAAAGAATTGCTGTAATTTGCCGCCAGGTGGCATCAGTCCTACATGAGTTACCTGCTGCAAGAGCTTCTCTCGATCTACTGTTAAGATAAGTTCTTACATAACTGTACTATTTTCGAGAGAGGCTCTTGAAGTAGGTATCTTTTTCCCTCCCACCTTCCCCCTGCCTCTGTGGCTGTGTCTTTCCAGCCTTTCTTTTGGCTCCAGGAGCCTACTCCTTTCTCCTGTCACACCTTCTTGGGTCTCCATCTGGAGAACTGGAGGGCAGGCGTGGAGACTGCCCACTATCGTCTTTCCAGCCTTTCTTTTGGCTCCAGGAGCCCACTCCTTTCTCCTGTCACACCTTCTTGGGTCTCCATCGGGAGAACTGGAGGGCAGGTGTGGGGACTGCCCACTATATAGTGTCACACTGACGTCTGTCACATGATGCCGGGTGTGCGGTCCCCCGCCAGACACTGCTAGCTAAAGTTTTCTGTGAGATTCTAGTACCTGACAGCTCTTGTCCTAATAGTTATTGCCTACAGCAAGAGCCTCTCTTGAAGATCTACTGTTATGGTAAGTTCTTACGTAACTACTTTCTCCCAGTGGGGCACCCCCCCCAGGTGGACCTCTTTTCCTCCTTTGAGAGTGCGAAACTGAGGATCTTATCTGTGTAAGTCTTCACCATTCATCACTACTGGGTTCAGCTCCAGAGCTAGGACCCCACAGGAGACTTTTTTTTTTTTTTCTCCTGGGGCAGTTGATGCAGGGGTGGCGCAGCCCTCTAGGCTGATGTTCTATGTGGCGCTCACAGGTTGGCTGTTAATGGCTGTCGACTCTGCTCTCACCTCAGTTCTTCTTTTCCCCTGCCGTCAAGTGAGGACCTTGAGAGAACTGCAGTTAACTACGGTTTGCGGCCTAGTTCCTGTGACTAGTTCATGTTTTTTGTCTCTGTTCTGCTTCGCTCCTGCTCGACGTCGCTTCTTTGGTACCCGGTAAGATCGTTCTTGTATTAAGCGCCGTTGAGTATTGTGTTTGAATTTATCGTTAAGTCATGCCTCGTCGTGGGGACAAGAAATCGTCAAAGGCAGAGCGGCCACCCATGCATCTGTGTCCCTAAGACAGCCTTTACTCAGTCACGGACCAGCATGACCCATGACATGGACAGCTGCGACGCCTTCTTCTCTGTGGACCGCCGAGTTCTTGAGATGCACACGTTTAAAGTTGGACGTGCACCACAGAATTTTGGGAGGCGGGTTCGCAGTTGGCAGGCCAAGGTCAGGACTCTCTATCCTTCCTCCCATAGAGGAGGGGGCTTCTGCCAGTTTCAGCCTTGGCTTGGCGGAGGCTTCTTCCGTGGTGCAGGAGGCCCAGTCTTGCCCTCTTGGGGCCAGACGGAAGGCACCACATTGGCAGTCTCTTCTTCGGAAGCGAAGGCTCCCCCGGTGTTGAGTTCTGGGGCCTGTGGGCCCAGGCCGCCGACACCGTCCTCGGTGTCACCCTTGGCTCTGGTGCTAAGTGCCTGGGTGGTGCCATGAACGGCACCAGGCCGTCTCTCGGCGTTGCTTCTCCGTCTGGTGCTGTTCGCAGTGCTGGGGAGGAGGGCGGTGCTGTGGGAGATGCGGATGCAGGTTTTGGGGCTGTTTCTGAGACACGGGTTGGCACTGCTTCTGTCCTCAGTGCCATTCCTGGCACCGGGGAATGGGGCAGCGCCGAGGCCAGTGCCATTTTCGACTCTGGTGCTATTCACAACGCGGGGGGGGGGAGAATGCAGTGGCGTGGTCGGTGCCGTCTTCGACTCCAGTGACGTTCGCGGCGCCTGGCAGGGAGTTCGGTGCCACGCCTAGCTCTGGTACCGCTTGCGTCACTGGGGCTCAGGGCAGCACGGCTCGCGGTCCTGGAACTAGCAGGGATCGCGGAGTTGTCTGGCATCGGGCCTCCTTGTCTGTCTCCGTGGAGGGGGATTCGAGGTCTGATCCGGATTGGCTTCCGGATTCCTCGGAATCCTCAGATTCCTCAGGGTCCAGCACCTCAGCCCCCTCTCGGCCTCCCTCTGTGGGTCGGATGGTTTCGGGTCGGTTCTGGGGTCAGTGGGACTGACCAGCTGGCAGTGGTCCAGGTGGCCACTGACGTGCAATCCGGAGCTACTTGAACATCTGTCCCTTCAGCTGGCCCCCCCTTGGTGTGTCTGGGACAGTCCAAGTTTGAGGCAACCTGGGGCACCCCAGGAGGGAGGGTACTGCACCCTGGGTAGACTCTTAGGAGTAGACTAAAGGTTGCCAGCTACCTAGGCTGGTGGTAGCGAGGAAAAGGGCCCTTTCGGAGTGGAAGGGATTGAGGGGACAAGGTCTGGCGCAGCGGCCCCTCCCTAGGACCTGTCCGGGTTCTGGGAGGAGCCATAGTGCGGACCTTCGCCCCTTCCTTTGAACACTCCGAGAGGGGGATCTCTACCTTGGAGGTCAGGGGCTGTCCTTCTGGGCTCACATGGTCTCTGTCATCTCACGGGGAATTCTTCTCTCGGGCACAGTTCTAGCTGTTCCAACCCGGCTGAACGGCTTTTAGCTGTTGGGACCACGGAGTCTCCCTCCCTGTTGGGAGCATGTGCTACGCAGTGCCCCTTCTGCTAGGAGCTTGGTCCCCGTGCCACTGCTTCCATCTCCCTCCCAGGCATTCCCGGTCCTAGGGGACCCCTGACCTGGCAGCAGTTCAGGGCTTCCGCTGCACATTTCCCTTCCAATCTCAGTGCCATGGACGAGCAGGTGTTTCACCGCGTTCCCGTGCCTCCTGACCCTGAATCTCTGGACTTGTCCGCCTCCTCATCTCCCTCCTCCGAGGGAGAGGAACTTTCTGTCCACCTTTCCCCAGCATCTGATCTTACCTCGTATCGGTGCTTCCTCTCAAGGATGCTAGATGACCTCTACCTCACCCCATCCTCTGAAGGCAATCCTGACCGGGTGATGCACACCTCTTTGGGTGTATACAGTGCGACCAACCTCGTGGTTCCCGCCTGGCCTTTCCCCTTCCGGGATGCGTCATATTAGCTCTGGCAGCATCCCTTTTCCACTGTTCCAGCTCCAAGGGATCTACACCAGAGGTATTGTGCTCCCCTGGGGTCTCCAGGAACTGTGCCTCACCCCTCTTCGGGTCTGACGTGTCTGGACACCCCTTTAGGGCTTTGCACCCCACACTGTGACCGACCCCCAGACTCAGACTCGGCAGATTTTGAGTTTTGGGGAGAAGGACGTTCTATTCGGCACAGATTCTCCTTTCTATAACTTCACATCGGGCCCACTGTGCTTCCTATGACAGGTTCTTGTGGTCCAGGCTAGGACAACTTCTAGCCTCCATGCCTGACACGGAGGAAACCAGATGAGCCATCGCCTCTCTGCCCAAGGCCTGGAGCTTGCAAGGGAGTCTTACAATGCCAACGAAGTGGCCTACAGGTTTGTAGGGACAGTGATCTGCACTCGGCGGACGGCGTGGTTTCGGCTATCCCGGTTGTTACCATTGGCCCGGCATAGGCTGATTTCCTCCACCTTCTGGAGAACCCACTTCTCCCGTAGGGTGAGACAGCAGCTTTCGAGGTGCCTTCCCTCTCCCACTGGGAGTTCTCCGTCTCACTCAAACCAGTCGCAGGCCTGTACAGTGCTATAGGGGTTCTCCCCTGTGGTCTCTCTCCCACTGGAGGCTAAGGGACTTATTGGGCCCCCTTTGGGGGGCTCGATACTCACCCCATAGTGATGAATGGTGAAGATTGACACAGATAAGATATGAAAATTCTAGGAGCATGGATATGTTGTTCATCCACACTCTTTGGCATGTCCCCTTCCACTTTAAGATTAGCCGGAATTCTTCAAGCTGGCTCCTCTCACCCACCCGGGTGGTATATACCTCTGCTCCACTCCATGACGCCAGATTATCCTTTCTGCTGGAAGATTCAGGTTGCCTCCCTCATGCTAACGCATTTCGTAGGCCCTGGCTCAAAAACCTTTGGTTATTCCAAAAATTCTTCTCATTCGCGTTAGCGACCGTGAGTTTAATGCTTCGATTATGGAAAACAAGTCTTCCCCCAGATTTCATCTGGGCCCTTGCGGCCAGAAAATGTCGCACACCGATCCCCACACCATGTGCGTTTATTGCCTCTATGTCGACCATGACACCTTGAAATGTGAGATGTCTTGCCTTTCATCCTAATGTCCTCGATGACCATCTTGCACGCCTGAAGCTGGGGAGGCTGGAGAAATGAAACCCTCCAGTGAAAACCAATGAAGCTCGGTGGGCAGTTTATGCAGCTGCGGGATCCGCCGAGCAGTTGGAACGCATGCAGGACGTTCGAGGAGGAAGTGGCTCATGCTGCAGACACTTCTTGGAGCTTCTTTGCTCCACTCAACCTGGGCTCCACCTTCTTGGGTTCCGTCCGAGAGTTGTGCCATTCTCTCCCGATCAAGGGAGAGGTGCCTGCAGGCTTGCACTCCTTTAGATCCCGTAAGCAGGAGAAGGATCTTGGATCGTCTTTGTCTCGACGGAGATGTTCGAGGGAGAGGGAGAGATCTCAGTCCCAGGAACATGCGGTCTCGACTTCGGTCGAGATTGCTTCGGCCGCTGGTTTCTTGGCTGTGCCGTCTGGTCAGTCGAGTGAACCGTCGATTGACGATGTGGAGATAGTCATCGAGCCAAACTCCTAATTTGGTCTTCCCAGATGACGAGACCCAGCCTGCTAGGACTCCAATCAAAGAAGTGGTCCCAGACACCGGGAAATCACCGGTCCCGCCGGTGTCTCCCAAGCGACCAAGTCTGCCTGTCCGATCTCGATCGAGATCTCAGACTCCAGGAAGAGCCATAAACATTCTCAAAAGAGGCGACGCCATCAGTCATCCTTGTCCTCCTCGGATGAGGAGAGGCTCCGGTAGAAACTCTTTCAGCCCCACGAGGACCTCTTTGTGGCAACAGCTTATTTTGTCCGGACACAAACCGACTCCAGCTTCCACCCTGACCATTACCTGGCTTTCACCTCCTGGGCTGAAGCAGACTCCTTTGGAGCCGATTAAGTCGGTTTCCCAGCCCGCGGAGCCGGTGAAACCTCCAGTTTGGCCCTAAATGGTCTCTCCACCGATCGTGGTGGAACCACTGCCCAAGCAGCCTATGGGAAGGACTCCTTTCAAAGAAGACAGGCTGGACACCAGGCTTCCCCAGCATTTCAGTCGCAGTCACCCCAGACCGCCCTTGGTGAGTCGAAGGTGACCTGGTCGGTCGTTGTATTCGGATTTGGACGTCACTGGCTTGCATTCTCATCCAGGTGATGATGAATCATCCGTTGGCTTAGAGACGGAGGAAGGTCTCTCGTCTTTTCAGGGCATTCTTCGCCTCATCTCTGAGTCCACAGGGATGCCTCTGGAGCCAATCCAGAAAAATTGCCCCTAATTTAATGTAATGGTGGGGTCCCTCCCACCTGGCCCTTAGCCTTGACAATGTTCATTTCCCCGCTGTTTTCCCCCCAACCTTTCCTCCTAGATATTCCTCCCTGACACGTCCAGGGCTGTACTGTCTATCTTAGTAATATTTTATTGATTGTAACTTGCTGTATGCAACTTTATCTGTAAACCACTGTTGTAAATGCATTCTTATTGTTATCTGTATTACACCTGTATGTTACCACTGTTGTACCTCACATTGTATCCATGTCTACCCTCCCTGCGATGAGGTGCCTTTGTAAATGAGTCCACGACTCAAAGGTTATAAATCCGACTTTCAAATAAATAAAAGGCAGAGTACCCTCCTACGGACATCCTTAAGAGAGGGGATACCCCAATGGAGGCCTTTCCTGTGGCCGAGGCTATTGTTGGCCTGGCCCTAGAACTCTGGTAGCGTCCTGCCTCTTGTCCAGCTCCATCTGCTCACAAGTATGCGGTGCCCATGGGGTCCCTTGCGTGGTTCACAGAGCACCTTTCGTCCTAGAGCCTGGTGACCGCCTATGTATTCATGTGTACTGGCAGTTCTGCCAATACTGACTGACGACCTGATAGAGTCCAAGCTCTGGACCATTCAGCCAGGAAGGTCTATGCGGCTTCCTCCTTGGGCCTTCATTAGGTAAGTTCGGCTGCCATCATGGCACACTTCTCTCATGCCCTTCTAGCAGCTCTGGATGAGTCCTTGCACACCTTCCCATGGACATACAGACCACGGTCAAGCAGGTTCGGGATCAGGGCCGAGCTGTTGTCAGACGGCCCTTGACATTGGGTATTTTTGTGCCCGTTCGATGGCTGCTGCAGTTGTCTGTCATCGCAGGGCTTGACTGAGGCTTTCCTCCTTCCCGGCGGATACCCAGTACATACTAGCTGAGGAGTGGCTGATCACCTTCAGCACATTGAGCAGTCCAGTGCCACCTTGGACGCTACTTCTGCCAAAGGATTCTTCAAGCAAGAGCCAGCAGAAGAAAAAGAAGCATTTTCAGCATTCTTCCCCTATGGCTCAGCAGTCCTCCATTCAACGTGAACAGCAGCAGGCACAAGCTTGGCACTCCGACCCAAACCCGGGCCCCCACAGGCCCGTAAAGGAGGCAGAGGTTCAGGTCCTGGAGCCTCCTCCTCCAAGGCTGCTCAGTGACCGGGCAGGGGCTGTCAACCCCTCTCCTGTCACTTCGGCTCTGGGTCCTCCCATGGGGGGCCGGCACCGCCACTTCTTTTCCACCTGGTCCGTTGTCACTTCGGACAGGTGGGTTCTCGAAGTGGTCGGTCAGGGACTGCCTCTGGAATTCAAGCAGTACCCTCCAAGCCGAGCCCGTGCCCCTGGGAGGAAAGAGTATCTGCTCAGACGGTCGGCTCTCCGAGACATCGCTCAGCTTCTCCTCGAGGCAGTAGCTCCAGTGGCGGATCCCTCAGCAGACCCAGGCTTTGTCTCTAGGTACTTCCTGGTGCCCAAGCTGACCGGGGGGTGGGGGGGCACCATTCTAGATATTTGACCTGAATCAATATCTGGGGTCACGCACCTTCGGATGGTCACTCTGTCCCAGATCATACCATCCTTGGAGCGAAATGTGGTTCTGTTCACTGGATCTGCAGGATGCGTTTTCATGTCCCAGTCCATCCGTCCCATCAGCAGTTCCTCCGCTTCAGGGTCAAAGGGACCCTGTATGAGTTCCGAGTCATGCTGTTTGGCATGTCATCGGCCCCACGGGTCTTCCCCAAATGTATTGCAGTGGTGGTGGCCCATCTCGGGGGGGGGGGGGCAGGATTTATCCTTACCTCGACGATTGGCTCTTAGCAGGTTCCACCTAACAGGAGGTGGAGAGGTCCAGGGACCTGGCCCTCCAGACCTGCTCTCAACTCTGCCTCCTGATCAGCGAGGCCAAGTCGGAACTTATGCCTTCTCAGGTGATGGGCTTCATCGGGGTAGAATTCGACTTCGGCGGACAGGGTGGAGGTTCTTTCCTCCTTTGCCCAATCATTTCTGGTTGGGCAATTGCTCTACCCAGGACTTTCTCGCCTTCTGGGTTACGTGGTGGCGTGCACCTCGTGGTTCATTGGGCCTGACTGCACATACCTCAATGGGGCTGGCTGCCCCTGCGACTAAAGCGCCAATGGTCATTTCGACCGGCTGATCACTTTAACCCAGAAGATGGGGGACGCTCTGCAATGGTGGACCGCCCCAGACTGGTTGCTGGAAGGGATCCCATTTGTCCGCCCCGAACTGATGGTCGTCCTCACGACCGATGCCTCTCTCATAGGCTGTGGAGCCCACGCGGGGGACAAAAGGGCCCATGGGCTCTGGACCCCCAAGGAGTCCCGATGCTACATCAACCTGTTGGAGCTCAGAGCAGTCAGACTGGCATTGTCAGCTTTCACTCCTCGGCTTTGAGGTCAAGCGGTTCAAGTCCAGACGGACAATACCATGACCACGTACTACCCCCAACAAATGGGGTGGCACGCAGTCCCATCTGCTGTGCAGGGAGGCACTCCGCATCTGGACCATCTTGAGCCGATTGGAGGCAGATCTCCTAGCCATCCAGATGGCAGTAGCCTCAAACCATCTGGCGGATGCTCTCAGCCGCTTAGGCCAGACATCCCACGAGTGGTCCCTCCATCCAGAGGTAGCTTACAGTCTGTTCTCCCACTGGAGCAAACCGATGGTGGACCGGTTTTCCTCCTGGGAAAACACCAAGCTGAGGCTGTTTCATGCCCACCGCTCTGAGCAGGGTTCGCTGCAGGGGGATGCCTTCTCGAGGCCGTGGACCCCAGGCCTCCTCTATGCCTTCCCTCCATTTCCCTTGACCCACAAGGTGCTTCTCAAGGTGAGGAGGGACAAGGCGAAGGTGGTCTGGTAACCCCAGACCGGCCACGCCAGTTCTGGTATCCAGACCTCCTCAGCTCAGCTGCAGGCCCCCAGAGTTGCTTTGCACACGCCCGGACCTGATATCACTCAATCAGGGGAAGGTATTCCATCTGGACCTTCAGTCCCTGCACCTCACAGCCTGGTACCTGAGTGGCTAGAGTTCCAGGCTTTAGGTCTTGCCAAAGATGTCTACACCGTGGTGGAGGCATCCAAATAGGAATCGATCAGGAAATGTTATGCTGTCTAATGGAAAAGGTTTTCCATTTGGTGTCAGGGTAAGGGCCTGGACCCTTTGTCCTGTCCAGTGGCTAATATTCTCGACTACCTTTGGTCTCTCTCCCAAGAGGGTCTATAGTCATCGACCCTTTGGGTGCACCTGTCAGCCATCTCTGCTTACTGGGCACGGGCCGGTCAGCTGACGTTGGTGCAGGACACAATGGTCGGACGCTTTTTCAAAGGCCTGGATCACATATCCCCTCTGGTGTGTGAACCTCCACCTCTGTGGGATCTTCTACTGATACTGGCAAAGCTCATGGGCAAGCCATTTGAACCAATGCACAAGTGTGAGTTGTCACACTTGTCGTGGGAGACTGCCTTCCTGGTGGCTATCACGTCTGCCAGAAGGACAGAGGAGCTCCAGGCTCTTTCGGTGGGCTCCCCTTATCTGGTCTTCCACAGGGACAAGGTTGTCCTACGCCCGTACCCGAAATTCCTTCTGAAGGTGGTGTCAGAGTTTCACCTTAACCAAGTGTTAACCTTGCCGGTATATTACCCTGATTACACCTCAGAGGCCGAATACAGGCTCCATATTTTGGGCCTGAGATGAGCCCTCTCCTATTATAAGGAGAGGACGGTGGAAATTGTCGGAGAGATTCATCAGCTGTTTGTCACCTACGCTGAAGCCGCTTCTGGCAGACCTGCAGCAGAACTGACTATTGCAAGATAGATCACATCATGCTTAGGTCTGTGCTACGAGTTGGCGGGCAAGGAGCCTCCCAGAGGGATAAGAGCTCATTCTACCCGCCATACTGCTGCATCGGTGGCTGCTTCCAGGGACATCCTATCCAGGAAATCTGTCGGGCTGCTACCTGGAAGTCAGCAAACACCTTCATCACCCACTACCACATCGACCTTGAGTCACGCCGGGATGCTGGTTTTGGGGCCTCTGTTCTCCAATCTCTGTTCCCTAAGTAGGGGGTGTGCACCTTGCCTCCATCCTCCCAGAGAACTTCTAGGAGTCTGCCAAAGAGTGTGGATGAACAACATAGCCACGCTCCTAGAAAAACAAGTTACTCACCTGTAGCAGATCTTCCATAGAATGGTCTCTTGTAGTAAGTCATTACTTCTGGGAGTTCCCAGCAGGTGGCGCTATCACACGGCACCTTCTTCCAGCAGTCTCCACACCATGAACCACCCATATGACCTCACTTCCCTGGCTGTGCCTATAAAAGTGGGTGGTTCCTGGCACTCATCGTTCATTTTCCCGCTGGCTTCAGCTCGCACAGCAGCTAGAACAATATTCTACAAGCAAGTCTCTGAAGACAACTGAACTTTCATCTTCCGGCTTGGGGTGCCTGGGCTTAAAAAAACACTGCGCCATATCTATATGATTAGGCCAAGAGCCTTACTTGATGACCTGAAAACAAAAGGTTATACATGTGATGGAAGGAAAAAACGTCTATGTTGCAAACTCAGGGGGCTCGTGTTTATGGCCCCAGTACCACTGAGTCATCTTCAAAAGAAAAGAGAAGGAAATACCTTCATTAGAAGTCCTGCCTGACCGTGATCCAACAGTCCTGTCTAACAAGACCTCTTCAAAGGGGCACTTTTCATTGACGGCAGGCATTTCTACATCTTCTTAATCAAAGGAACATAGAACAGAGGCTTACATTATACGGAGGCCTCCAACATACACCATAGAGACTTATTCTATGCTCCCGTTGACGGATGCACATTCCCCATCGACGGGGGCCCCCTGCATATTTCTCATAAACTGGTAATCCATTCCCCATCATCGGAGGCCTTATATGACTTACTTGTTGACAGGATGTTCATTCCCTGTCGACGGAAGATTCCTACATGTCTCTTGTCATCGACAGAGGCCTCCTACATGATTCTCAGCAACGGGAAGTCCATTCCCCGTTGACGGGGCCCTTACACATTTTCCTTTTGATGACAGCCTCTCCCATCGATGGGCTTACCCCCACTACCGGAGCATACTGCTTTTTACATTTTCATCATCTGGTTACATTCCCCATCAGCGACACTTCATCATAGACCGTACTACCTAAAACCATATAACTGCTTGTCGACGAGACACACTCCACCATAGATGGAGCATGCTCTCCATCATCCATCGTCGACAAGAGCCATTCCCCCGTCGACGGAGCATGCTCTCCATCATCCATCGTCGAGAGACATTCCCCTGTCAACGGAGCAGGCTTTCCATCATCCATCCTCGATGGGAAGCATTCCACCATCGACTGAGTATACTGTCCATCATCCATCATCAACGGAAGAGGTTCCACCGTTGATAAAGCATGCCCTCCATCATCCACCGTTGACTGGTCACACTCCACCGCTGACTGGGCATGCACTCTCTCCCATCGTCGATGAGACATTCCACTGTCGACGGAGCATGCCTTATATTGCTTGTCGTCGATGGAGCACATTCCACCATTGATGGAGCATGCCCCCCATCATCCACCGTCGACGGGGCATGCTCTACCTGTCCCATCTTAGGAAGATGATTCAGCATCGATGGAGCATGCCCTCCATTATTCACCGTCGACGAGACACACACTACTGTCGTCGGGGCATGCCCTACCTATTTCGTCGTCCATGAGAGATGTTCCACCGTTGACGGAGCATGCCTTGTATTCCTCGTCGTCAGCGGAACACATTCCACCATCAGCGGAGCATGCTGTCCATTATCCACTGCTGACGAGACACACTCATCGACAGGGCGTGTTCTACCGCTTTCATTGTCAACGAGGGCAACATTTCATCGTCGACTGAGCATGTTCTTCGATATATATTGTCAGTGGGTTATATTACACTGTCGATGGCACTATAGAATTTCACATATTATCATTGACTGGACAACTCCCAGTAGACGGCAGCCCTTACACTGCCTCCTCTGTCGACTGGGCACGGGGTCTTTCACATTTATCAATTGGGCAAAAAACCCTCCCGTCGACTGTACCCATGCACTCCACTGTGGGATTACTTTATTCATCAGCAGGACCTGCATCTTACCCCTACTGTTACTAAGGGGTATTTACATTGTCGACGATATCGCAACATTTATAGCTCCATGATCGACTACGCAGGTCCTTCTCATGAATTCAATAAATTATTCCTCAAGCAATAGAGATTAATTCTTTGGTATCCACTATTCGGAGACCCAAGAACTGGCTAATACCAATGCCTTAATTTTGCTCCACATACCATGAGGACAACCTCACTATATATTCTAGCGGCACACCTCACGATAAAGGAAAACAAAATAAAAAGTTTTTGGTGTGTGTGTGTGTGTGTGTGTGTGTGTGTATGTATATATCTATCTATCTATCTATCTATCTATAATATGCCGTGCTACCATAGTTAGGGTTGAGGAGTACTTTTAAGGTTAAAGGGTCAAACTTTGCACCTTAATAACTTTGCCACCGTTCAACAGATTTGCCTGAAATTTGGAACGCATGATCAAGAACCATACATCTTGGGATCTGCCAACTTTCATACCAGTCGGATATACGGCTGCAGAGTTATTAAGCATGATCTGCGCGCGTGTTTACGCTTTTGGGTGAATTCTTTGCTCGTGCCATCAGGTCGCACGGTTTGTGTGAGCAGTCCAAAAACTTCAGGGAACATGCGGCCGTGTCGACCGGTGTTCCTTTCGAAGATTTCATGAAAAAAATATTTAATGGTTCAAAAGTTATTCAAAAAACAAGTTCCCATTATGTCAATGGGAAAAGTTAACAAAAAGTTTGACACTGTCGCAAATGGCCCTAGTACTTTAGCAAATCCACCATTTTGTTTTCAGTTGATCAGAAAAATGCTTGGCATTTAAATTTGGGACCATCTAGGGACATAATTTTGTTTGTGTTCACCTAGTCGGAGCCTGAGGATGCTAGCCATGTCTTTATTTTGGGGTTAAACACCCCAGAAATATGTTTTTCAAAGTTCTGGAAAAAGTTCTTTTGCAGTACTGTTGCAGCCACACTTTCGCAACATAAAGGAAGCTTCCGCAAATCACAAAATACTTTGCAACACTATGGCTAAAATGACAGGAGTTCTTTGCCACCTTGCTGCAAAAGAATGGTTAGGTCTTTTGGCCTGAAATTTGGAGGGAACGCAGCCAACATCTCACAGATGTGCCTTTTCGTGGTTTGGTGAAAAAATATTGCATGGCTGCAAAGTTACAGTACTCGGAAGTTGGCATTTTTTCCCATTGACTAACATGGTGGCGAAAACGATGCGAGATAGATTTTTTGTTGCGAGTTCCATAACCATATGGGCTATGTAATGGCAAAATCTTAGCCAGGAAAATCAGCATCGTGGTGCGCCATGGGGTCGTCTGTCCTAACTCTCATCCCATTTTCCTACACCTCAGATTCTTTACACATGCGATGGGGTGAGAGTTAGGGCTGACAACCCCGTGGCGCACCATGATGCCGGTTGGGGGAGTGGGCTTTGGGGGGGGGGTCCAACGGGGGTTTTCAACCCTAACACCGAATTTCCTTGCTTTTGTCGCTGTGGAACAACCCTAACTGATGCATTAAATGGAGTTTTTTGTCTCTAATATATATGTATGTGTGTGTGATCTTATCTGTGTCAGTTTTCACCATTCATCACATATGGATGTCTGGCCGGAGGTCATGACCCCGTGGAGCTTTTTTTTTTTTTGTAGGTGGAGCCAAAGCACCATCGACGCTGCCATTGGGGCCGACGCATTGCGTGGCGCTCGCGGGTTGGCCGTTAGGTGCTGTCAACTCTGCCTGCCTGCCAGATCTTCGTCTCCCGCCGTCGAGGTCACCTCATGGGAAGCTGCAGAGAACTTCAAGGCCTAACGCCTACGCATTGAAAGTTTTCGACTCCGTCGATCATTCCTTCCGTGCCACAGTCCGGCTCCTCCCTGCCGGTTCTAGTTGCCTTACTCGACATCGCTTGGTAAGACCTTTCCAATTATTTTATTCTTGGCAACGTCGAGTCTGTTTTGGTGTTTTTTTTTTTTTCTTCGTAGGTCATGTCTCGGTCAAAGGGCAAGAAGACTTCGAAGACGGGACGGCACCCAATGCGGCGGTGCCCTTGCGGCTGTAAATTTTCCTTCACCGCCCAGCACGACCGTTGCCTTATGTGTCTTGGCCCGTATCACGACATGGACTCGTGCAATGCCTGTTTCTCCATGGACTGGCGGGTTATCTAACAACGTGCTTAGAAAGTGGGGTGAGTTCACCACCTTGGAGGTCGGCCAGACCGCCTTGGCCGAGCTAATGAGATTCTCTGCCTTCCTCCTCGGGTCCTCTCCTAGTTCTGTACGACCAAGGAAGAGGGAGCCTCAGCTTGTAGTAGCCTGGCTGCCGCTGAGGCTCCCTCCATGTGCAGGAGGCCCAGTTTGCTCCTTCCTGGGGTATGCGGGAGGCACCGCCATGGCAAACATCTTCTGGTGAAGGTTACCTGGTGTCGGACCTGGGTCTGCAAGTGCGTCTGAGTTGGTGCAGTCCTCTCGGCGCCGCCGGGCGCTGTTTCCAGGCCTCGTGCCATTTGTGGCACCATGGGCTTTGACGGTTGCACGGGCACCGGTTCATCTTGGCGCCATGGCTGCTGTTAGCAACGCTTTGCGTGCCAATTCTGTTAGTGGCGCCATGGGAGGCTCTACAGTGTCGTCCTTTTCCTCTTTTCACCTCGGCGCCGAGGTTGAGCATGGCGCCATGTCTGCCTCTGGGCACGGCACCGTGGGGGCTTCAGAATCTGCTGTCAGCACCGTCCCTGTCCTCTGCACCGTTTGCGGCGTCGTGGGGCCGGATGGCGCTGTGGGGGTTTCTGACCTCTGCACTGTTGTCAGTGATGCCCCTGCCCTTGGCGCCATGGAGCCAGGCGGCGCAGTCCACGATGCCGAGAGCGCTGTTGGAGCCGTCATCGGTGCCGTCTCTGCCCTCGGCGCCGTTCATGGAGCCGGGCAGCGCTGTGACAGGTTCAGACTCAGAGTCTGCTGCCCGGGCTTGAGCGGTGTCCTCGTCAGATACTGTTCGCGGTGCTGCGGAGGGCACTGGCACTGGCTCGGGCATGGTCTCCATTTCTGGCACCCTGTTTAGCAAGGATGACAGCAGGTGCCCTCCTACGGTCTGGCACAGGGCCTCGGCCTCAACCTCTTCGGAGGCGGAGTCTGACTCTGAGTCAGGCGAGCAGTTTGACTCCTTGGAGTTGGCTGCTGGGGTGGGCAGCCCTGTAGTGTCTTCGACAAACTGGAGTCAGCCCCCTTCTGAGGTGAGGTCGGTGGCTGCCGAGACTGGGGTCAGGGGTGCTGACCAGGAGGCAGCGGTGCAGGCCACTATTGCTCTGCAGCCCAGTCTCTGTCGGTTCACTGACCCCTCAGCAGTGGTACCCCCATGTGTGGTGTGCCTGAATCGCCCAACTTAGGGGCCGATCAGGGCACCTACAGGAGGGGAGGGTACTGTGCCTTGGTTAGCTCCTTTGGGTGCTGACCAGGGCTGTCGGCTACCTAGGCTGGCCCTCTCGAGGAGGAGGGCTTGCTCGGATTCCGAGGGGTCTGGGGGGCATGGGGTCTGCGCGGCGACCTTTTTCTGGAGCCCACCCAGGCTCTGGGAGAAGCCGCAGTGCGGATCTCTGCTCTTCCCCCTCGCTCTCTTTGAGGGAGCCCATCCTTTTGAGGTAGGGGACCGTCCTTCTGGACCTGTACGGACCTGGTCACCTCACAGGGAGGATTCTTCCGGGCACAGTCAAGGCAGTACTGAAATAATGGTTCTGCTGTCAGCTGTGGAGTCTTCCGGAGCACCACCTTCGGGTGCTCCTGGTCCGCTCCCTAGCCCAGGCGGAGGTCAGCCAACTTCTCGGCTCTGTTCCCATCCCTCTGCCACATTCTCCTGTCCTCCCAGCCATCCTTGGTCCTAGCAGGCCTCTCTCCTGGGAGCAGTTCAGAGCGGTGGCTGCTTGGTTCCCCGCTTATGTCAGGGCACTGGACAGACAGGTTTTTCAACCTCCTCCCGAGCAGCCACCTTCTGAACAGTTGGCATCCTCCAACTCTTCATCCTCCTCTTTTGGGGTAGAGGAGCCTTCTGTCCACATCTCTACAGCCGCTGATCTCAGAGTATCAGCGTTTCCTCGTGAGGATGTTGGAGGACTTGCACCTCACCCCTGCCTCTTTATGCAATCCAGAGCACTCGGCGCACGCCTTTCTAGGTGATTCAGTGAGGAAACCCTTGTGGTGCCCCCCTGGCCTGCTCCCTTTCGGGAGGCATTGTTGCGTTTCTGGCAGAGGCCCTTCTCCGGAGTTCCTGCCCCTAGGGATCTCTGCCAGCGGTATTGCCCCCCCCCCCCCCGAGTCTCCAGGTTCCATGCCTCATCCGCAGTCTGGATTGATGCAGCTGGACACTCCCGATGGGCTTCGCGCCCTTTACCGTGACCAGCCCCCACATCAAGACTCCTCGGATTTTGACTTCTGGGGTAGGAGGGCTTTCTACTCGGCCCGGTTGTTGCTTTCTATTTCTGCACATCAGGCCCACTGTGCAGCCTATGACAGCTTCTTGTGGTCCAGGCTAGGTCAGCTCCTAGCCTCGTTGCCTGACACGGAGTAAACCAGACAAGCCATTGCACTCTCTGCGCATGTCCCGGAGCTAGCAAGGCACTAAGCGAGGGCATCCTATGATGCCAATGAGGTAGCTACCAGGGTTGTAGGGACAGCGATCTGCACTAGGCGGACGGCATGGCTGCATCTTTCCCAGTTGTCACCCTTGGCCCAGCGTAGGGTGATTAACTCTCCTCACCTTAGAACCCATCTCTTCTCCAGTAAAGTGAGACTGTATTTGTCGGGCCAACTTCCTTCCCCCTACGGGGGGGGTCCCCGTCTCACTCTTCCCTCTCTCGGGCCTCTCCAGGCCCTGAAGGTTCTCCCTCTTAGTGTGTCACCCACTGAGAGCTAAGGGACTCTGTCCCTTGGGGTTAAAAGAAAACCCCCTGGGGCTCGGCACTCACCCATATGTGATGAATGGTGAAGATTGACACAGATAAGATATGAAAATTACGTACCTACCGTAATTCAAACATGAAGTCTTGCTGTATTCTGACAATTGCAGTTAGCTCCAGCCTTTGAACTGCCCCAGAGAGTATAGGGTTAAATTTCTATGCAGGGCATAGAACGTTGAGTTCGAGCTTGGTCGAAGACTCTGTCTGCAGTACTTTGAATCCAAACCGTCAGATTCTTTACTCCGCTTCACTGAACAGTCACTCCGGAGATTTCTCCTGTTGCTCGGTTCAAAGACTTTGTTAGTGTCTGTTAAAATCTCGGTTTTCCAAATTATTTTACCACGATTCGGTTCACTCTGTCTGCGATACAGTAAGTACTTAGATAGTGTTTTTAGACTGTGGAAATTGTAAAAGTCCCGACCGGTTCGGCTAAACCGATCCTTTAGGTCTTTTGATTGTTATTTTAGTGTGGGGTTACCGGTTCTAATCAGTTTAAAAAAAAAAAAAAAAAAGTGATTTTAGCGTTTTTTTTTCCAAACACCCATAACACGTTTAGAAACCGATAAAGAGTCTCTTGCCTGGCGGTTGCCAAAAAAAGGGTAAGTTTGCTTAGGTTGGCCATGTCTGAGAAACCCAAGGAAAAAAACGGGCCCACTGGGTCTCAGCACTGCAGTGAGTGTGGGGAGGTCTTTGCTAAGGCCAATCCCCACACCACCTGTGTTTACTGTCTGGGGTTTGACCACCTTGATTCAGACTGCCAAATATGTAAGAATTTTCCCAAGTCTACCCTGGAAAAGAGATTAGGTAGACTTAGAGAAAAGGAGGCCGAGAAGTCCGCTGACCTGGATGGCCAGCCCGGTTCGGTTCCGACAGAACCAGGAGGAGTGCCCTCTGATCACGGCGATACTTATTCGGGCAAGATGAGAGCCGATCCTGAGGGATCAGTTCCTACAAAAAGGAAAGACAAATCAGCCGGTTCGGATCCAGAGGTTCATGTTCCGACCGCTGATGAGATTGCCCAAGTGATTCAAATTGTTGCATCGCTTGGCCCGGTTCCGGCTGATCCGGCTCCATTGGCTAGGGGCTCGGTTCGGTCAGTTCCATCAGTTCAGGAATATGCCCCTAAAGATTTTTATGAAACGGAATTTGAGGAGGAGGGGGATTGTGAACAAGAAGATGATTATGATGGAGCAGAAAGTCTGGATGTTCCCATTGAACCAGACATCTCTCCAGACAGACCTTCTGGTGTTTCCCCTCCTGGGCTGTCTGAGTCCCCTCCCCACTATATGTTTTACAGGAAAGTGGCTGAAACTCTTCAGCTTCCTATGGAGGAAGCTACAGAGGATCAAGAGGAGCCTGAGTTTGTAGAGATGATGGACATCCCAGAGTCCAGGAGGCCGTCTATTCCCTTGCACAAATCTTTTGGGAAACAGACACAAAAAATGTTAGTCTCCTAATGCTGTACCTCCTGTTGATAGAAGAATGGATAAGAGGTACACTTTATCAGGCTCAGACACAGAGTTTTTCTGCCAACAATGCAGCCATGTTGGGGTCATGCAGGCTGCAGCCTGTGACAGGGATAATGTCCCCTTGGCTTCACAACCCCCAGATAAAGACTCCAGGAGGATGGATGCCTTGGCAAAGAAGCAATACATAGCATCCTCTTTGGGACTCAGGCAGGCTAATTATATGGCCTATACAGCCAGGTACCAGAAGTCCAGGTGGGACACTGTACTGGCACTGGCTAAACAGACCTCCCCCAGCTGGCCAAGGAGGTGGCTGCAGATGGGATTGAGGCATCCAAGATACAGTTACATGCTGCTGTGGACTCCAATGATGTGTCAAGAGTCATGGCTACATCTGTGGCTCTTCGGAGAATGGCTTGGCTCAGATGTACTAGCCTCTCACAGGACACCCAGGCTAAGGCCATGGATTTCCCTGTGGAAGGTAGTTCTCTGTTTGGGGAGCAGAAAGAGAATTACATGAAGAAAATGGAGGAATATAGGACCACTTATAGGAGTGAACATGCCAAGGAGAGGCAGGCAACTCCTCAAAGGCAGCATTCTAGGGGCAGGCCTTTTCATAGGCCTTTCTACCAAGCACAGGCCTCTTCTCCCTTTTCACAGAGGGGGTTCTTCAGAGGGAGAGGCAGAAGGGGGATGAGCAGGGCTGCATCCACTCCTCAGCCTAAGACCCCTGCCAAGCAGACACCTGATGGGCCTTCCCGGGTCGACTCTCTTATCCCAGTAGGGGGCAGGCTGGCTTACTTTGTTCAGGACTGGGTGTCTGTTACTTCAGACAAATGGGTCCTGGAAGTAGTAAGCCAGGGACTGGTTCTCGGCTTCAAAAAATTTCCGAAGATGAGAGCCAGATCTTTTCCACCTGCAAATCTCTCCGAAACCCTTGCCGTAGAGGTTTCATCTCTTCTGGTCTTAGAAGCCATAGAGAGAGTTCCTACCCTACACTGGGGCAAAGGTCTGTTCTCCAGGTACTTCCTTACCCCAAAAAAGACAGGGAATGGTGACCCATCCTAGATTTAAGATACCTGAACAAACATCTTTTAAAACCAAGTTTCAAGATGGTGACTCTGGGAATAATTCTTCCCTCTCTAAGGCCAGGGGACTGGCTAGCCTCCCTGGACCTCAAAGATGCCTATTTTCACATTCCCATCAGGTGTTCCCACAGAAAGTACCTCAGGTTCAAGTTGCCCTCAGGCCATTACCAGTTCAAAACAATGCCCTTTGGCCTAACATCAGCTCCAAGGGTTTTTACAAAGTGCCTGGCAGTAGTAGTGGCCTTTTTAAGAAGGCAGAAGATTTCAATTTTTCCACATCTGGATGACTGGCTCATAGTGGGTCAGTCTCCAGACCAAGTCAAGTCAGACCTGCAAGTGACCCAGCAAGTGCTCTCTTCCCTGGGGTTTCTTCTCAGCCTCCCCAAGTAAGTCCTCGAACCAGTACAGCTTCTTATGTTTATAGGGGCAGAGCTAGATACTGTCAAAGCAAGAGCCTTACTTCCCCTGGAAAGGTCGAGATTTCTTATAGAACTGGCTTCTTCCTTCAGCCTTCAGGTGTCCCAACCAGCGAGGCACTTCCTTCAGCTCTTGGGCCACATGGCAGCTTCTACAGCAGTGGTCCAAGGGGCAAGATTCCAGATGAGGGACATTCAGTTCCATCCGAGGGCCTTTTGGTCCCAAAAGAAGGATCCTCTTACCAAGCTGATTCTAGTGACTCTGACGCTGATCCAAGCTCTTCAGTGGTGGCAGGATCAGGACAGTTTAAGGCAAGGGGTCCCATTTGTCACTCAGTCTCATTCGGTGGTCCTTACCACAGATGCTTCCCTTTTGGGGTGGGAAGGTCATCTGGGGGCTCTCACAGCCCAGGGACTGTGGTCCCCTTAGGAGTCCCTTATTCATATCAATCTCCTGGAGCTCAGGGCAGTTTTTCTGGCCCTGCAAGCTTTCTCTTGTCTGTGCAGAACAAAGTAGTTCAGGTCAGAACAGACAACTCCACCACCATGTGGTACATCAACAAGCAGGGAGGCACTCAGTCTCTGGCCTTGTGCACAGAGGCCATGAAATTGTGGTCTCTGGCTTAGTCCCTGCAGACCCCTCTGATAGCAGTCCACCTTCCAGGAAAGGACAATGTGCTAGCAGATGCACTGAGCAGGATCTCCCAGGGCCATCACGAATGGTCCCTGGACCCCCTAGTGTTGAAAGTAATTTTCTCAAGGTGGGGCACTCCAGAGATAGATCTCTTTGCAGCCCCAGACAATCATCAACTTCCTCTGTTTTGTTACAGACCCCCAGTCCTGGGCTCAGTCCCTCTGGATGCTCTGATTTTGAACTGGGAAGGGAAATTTCTGTATGCCTTCCCTCCTTTTCCCCTACTGTTCAAAGTTATAGTCAAGATGAGGTCACAACCTTGCAAAGTGATTCTGATTGCTCCAGACAGCCTTGGTACCCCCACTTACTGTCTCTAGCAGTCTCTTCCCAGGAATTACAACCTGTTAACCTCCTCTCAGGGGAGGATTTGGTACCCCAATCTTCAGTTTCTTAATCTCAAGGCATGGCTCTTGAAGAGTTAGAGTATGCAGATTTGCATCTGTCTGAGGGGGTTCTGGATATTCTCAAAGCTTCTCGAAAGCCCTCCACCAGAAAGACTTCTAACTCCAAATGGAAAAGATTCAGCATTTGGTGTTCCAAGAAGCATATTTCTCCAGACACTGCTGAATTGCATACAGTTCTGGATTATGTGGTCCATCTTAATGGCCTAGGCCTCGGACCAGATGCTCTCAAGGTACACTTGTCAGCTGTTTCTGCTTTTCTGTCAGTGGGGAAGTCTTCCTCACTATCTCATCCTGTGTTCTGTAAATTTTTCAAGGGATTGCTTCATACCAATCCTCCCTTTAGGGACCCTGAAAATGTTTGCATTGCTCAACTTATGCAACCTCCTTTTGAGCCTACGTGCTCAGCAGAGCTTAAGTACTTGACTTGGAAAACTTTGTTTTTGGTAGCCATTACCTCTGCCACGCGTATCAGTGAACTGCAAGCCCTGTCAGTGGAACCTGATTTTATCTCCTTTCATAGAGGTAAAGTGGTCCTTAGAACCAATAGGAAGATCTTATCTGTGTCAGTCTTCACCATTCGTCACAGATGGGTCCTGGCCGGAGATCAGGACCCCACGGGAGCTTTTTTTTTTCTTTTTTTAAAGGATAGGCGGAGCCGACGCAGCATCGGCGCTGCTCTCGAGGCCGACGTACTACATGGCGCTCGAGGATTAGCCGTTAGGCTGCATCGACTCCGCCTGCCTACCAGTTCTTCGTCTCCCACCGCCAAGGTCGCCTGTGGGAAGCTGTTAGAAGAAAACTAGGCCTGTCAGCCTTTATTGCAACGCTTAAGTCCGTCCGGTCTTACTAGTTCTGGGTTTGCCTCTACCGGCGTCGCGGTAAGATCTTTCCTTTTATTTAAAAGTTTGCGGACGCGAGTCTGTGTTGGTGTTTTTCCGTAGGTCATGTCTCTCGATCGGAGGGCAAGAAGTTTTCCAAGGCTGGTCGGCCCCCATGTCGGTGCCCATGCGTCGCAGTATCTGCTACTCGACTAACATGACCGGTGTCTCGCTGTGGTCTTGGCCCGCCTACGACATGGCTTTGTGCGACCCTGCTTCTCCATGGACCGTGTCCCCGATCAGCTGTGAAAGTGGGGCGAGCTCTCCGACTTCGGTAGGTCACACTGGCCAAGCCGCCTCGGCCTTTCTTCGGGTCCCTCCCGGTTCTATATGGACCGAGGAGGAGGAGGGAGCCTTTGGCTACTTGTAGCCTGGCCTTGGTCGAGGCCTCCCCGCGCGCAGGAGGGCCCGGTCCCGCTTCTTCCGGGAGCGGTGGGAGCGCCGCTACGGCAATCACCCTTCGGGGTGAAGGCTCCCAGTGTCGCCTCCTGTGGTCTGGAAGGCCTGGCCGACGCTGCTCTCGACGCCCGCCGGTCGGCGCTGTTCGCCAGCCGTGAGCCCTGTCGTGGCGCCACTGCCTCGGGCGCTACCGGCCCTGTCGGCGCCTGCTCACGGCACCGACGCTGCTTGCACTCGTGACCTGGATTCGCGTCGCTTTCATCATGTCTCGCGGGCGCCGAGGTTGAGCACGGTGTTGCGGGCTTCAGCGCCGCCAGTCGGTGCCGCCTCTGCGCCGCTGGTGTTTTGGTGCCGGCGCCGAGGCCCAGCGGTGTTGTTCGGAGCCGCCGGCGGCGCCGAGGGGCCTGGGGTGGTGTCGGCCAGGTCGTAGCTGGGCTGCCATGGCGCCAGATCTGTCCCTTGGTACCGCCCGATGCCAGTGGACTTGATGGCGCCGGCTGGCCCCAGCTCTGACCTTGGCCCGAGCTGCCCTGGTAGCTTGTCAGCCCCTGGCCAAGGGCTGTGGAGGGCACGGTGCCACCTCGCCACTGCTCTGACTGCTGGGCCCTTGGTAAGGTTGCCTTCCCCGCCTCCACTGTTTGGCTTAGGGCCTCAGACTCTACCTCTTCGGAGTCGGGCTCGGAGTCGGATGGGCAGTCACACCCTTCAGGGTTGTCTGCGGAGGAGAGCGAGCCAGTGGTCTCGACGACGAGTCATAGCCAGCTCCCTTCTGAGGAGCGTCAGGTGGTTCCCGAGGTTAGGGTCAGTGGTACTGACCAGCAGGCTATGGTGCGTGCCACCGTTGCCATGCAACCTGGCCTTGGGGTGTTCCTCGACCCCTTGGCGGTGGTACCCCCTCCTGTAGTGTGTCTCGATCGCCCAACTTTGGGGCCCATCGGGAAGCCTGCAGGAGGGGAGGGTGCTGCTCCCTGGGTCTCCTCTTCGGGGGCAGCCCAGAGCTGCCAGTTACGTGAGGCTGGTCCTCTCGGGGACCAGGACCTCTCGGACTCTGAGGGGTCGAGGGTGTGGGGTCGCGGCGTCGGCCTTTCTCTGGGGTCCACCCGGGCCCTGGACGAAGCCGCAGTGCGGACTTCCGCCTTCCCTTCTGGTTCCTTGAGGGGGTCCCATTCTTTGGAGGCAGGGGACAGTCCTTCTGGACCTATACGGCCCCGGTCGCCTCACTGGGGGGATTCTTCTGGGCGCAGCCTTGGCATTACCAACGTGGTTGTACAGCTGTCTGCTGTGTAGTCTTCCGGGACACCCTCCTCGGGTGTCCATGGTCCGCTCCCTAGCCCTGGCAGAGGTCAGCCGACTTCTTCTCTCGGCTCTGCCCCTATCCCTCTGCCACATTCTCCAGCGCTCCCAGGCATTCTTGGTCCTATGGCCCTCTCACCTGGGAGCAGTTCAGAGTGGTGGCTGCTCGGTTCCCGCCCTACGTTAGGGCTATGGACAGCCAGGTTTTCCAACCTCCCCCTGTGCAGCCACCCTCAGAACACTTCTCCGGCCGCTGATCTCTCTGAGTACCAGCGTTTCCTCGTGAGGATGATGGAGGACCTTCACCTTTCTCCCTGTCTGTGAGCAATCCTGAGCATGTAGCCACGCCTTTCTAGGCATTTTGGCGGCCACCCTTGTGGTGTGGCCACCCTTGTGGTGCCGCCCTGGCCTACTCCCTTTCGGGAGGCGTCCATGCGTTTCTGGCAGAGGCCCTTCTCCGGAGTTCCTGCCCCTAGGGACCTCAGCCAGAGGTATTGTACTCCCCCGGAGTCTCCAGGTTCTATGCCTCATCCACAGTCAGGATTGACGCACCTGGACACCCCTGACGGGCTTCGCGCCGTCCACCGTGACCGGCCCCCAGATCAAGACTCCTTGGATTTTGACTTCTGGGGGAGGAGGACCTTCTACTCGGCACGGTTGCTTCTCTCCATCTCTACTCATCAGGCCCACTATGCAGCCTACAACAGGTTCTTGTGGTCCGCGCTAGGTCAGATCCTAGCTGCTTTGCCTGACTCGGAGCAAACCAGGCAAGCCATCGCACTCTGCACGCTGCCTGGAGCTAGCAAGCACCAAGCAAGGGGATCTTACTACGCCAGTGAGGTAGCTGCCAGGGTCGAGGGACAGCGATCTGCACCAGGAGATCGCGTGGCTTGGCCTTTTCCTGTTGTCACCCTTGGCCTGGCGTAGGGTGATTTGCTCAGCTCACCAGGGAACCTATCTCTTCTCCCGTAGGGCGAGACGACGCTTTGTCGGGGCAACTTCCTTCCCCTCCGGGAGACCCGCTCTCGTTCTCCCACTCTCGGGCCTCATCAGGCCCAGAAGGTTCCCCCTTAGTGTGTCACCCACTGAGGGCTAAGGACTCTGTCCCTAAGGGTGCATGAATCATCTCTCTGGGGTTTAGTATCATCTATTCAGATGAATGTGAAGATTGACACAGATAAGATATAAATCCACGTACTCACCGTAATTATGATCTTTCTGTGTATCTTCACCATTCATCACAATCCACCCGCCATCCCCTGGGGCCTCAGTCTCTGGGTCCTCCTCCTCTGTGCCTCCCTCTTCTTGAGCGGGCAGTTGGGACACACAGGGGGGTATTTTCTCCCTAAGGGTACAGCTCGAGTGGCACTCCTTCTCTACTACATATCTCCACCCCTACGGGGTGGGAGCTGGTGGTTGCCCTCCTTCTGTTATCCATCTAACTGTTTAAAAAAAAAAAAGACTTCCTTTTTTCACCAAATATCTTTCTAGAGAGAGTACTAAGTCCCTGTACCCTGTCCTTCTCCAGAATAGCCGACTCTGCTTTTGGGGTATTGCCAGTTATTCTGTACCTTGAATTCTGGCAGAGAGCTTTGCTACTCCTTGCAGTTCCTATACAGTCTGGTGACGGACAAGGGTCTCGGATCCTTGTTACCTCTCACTCTCTCCTAAATTTTCTCCCCTCCCTTCTTCCGTTTCCAGAGATTGGGGCCCCTACCCAATCCCCTTAGTCTTACTTCTTCTACTCTGTCCTCTCAGTCGTTATTTCTCCTTTTAGTTCAGTTTTTGTCTTCCTTTTTCTATCCCTTGGGCTCTCTTGTCCCACCCTCCATCCCTTCCTCTTACCTTTTCAGTGACTCAGAACTGGTGGGCAGGTGGTCGATGCAGCCTAATGGCTAATCCTCGACGCGTAATACGTCGGCCTCGAGGGCTGGCGCCGTCCAGGTCGGTCCGCCCCACACTTTAAAGAAGAAAAAAGCTCCCGCGGGGTCCTGATCTCCGGCCAGTACCTATCTCTGATGAATGGTGAAGATACACAGAAAGATCATAATTACGGTAGGTACGTAATTTTTATTTCTTGCCCAAAGTGGTTTCAGACTTCCACTTGAATTAGTCTGTCTCTTCCTGTCTTCTTCACTGATCATTCTTCCTCAGGAGAGAGAGGACTACACAGTTTAGATGTTAAAAAAGCCCTTAGCTATTACATAGAGCGTACCAAGGGTCACAGGTTTGATTCCCTCCAGTTGTTCCTCACTTATGGGGAAGTGGGAAAGGGCAAACCTGCCACCAAGAGAACTATTGCCAGGTGGATTGTGTCTTGTATACAATTCTGCTATGAGAAACTGGGAAAGATTCCACCCTCAGGCCTGAGGGCTCACTCTACAAGAGGTACAGCTGCTTCCCTGGCTGCTGCCAGGGATATCCCTCTGTTAGAAATTTGTCAAGCAGCCATCTGGAAAACAGTCCATACCTTTACCAAGCATTACTCTGGATATCCAGGCTACGAGTGATACTCGGTTTGGCACAGCAGTACTTCAGAGCCTATTCCCAAAGTAGCTTCTCTCCCTCCTCCATGGAGGTACCGCTTGGTAGTCTGCAGATTGTCAGAATACTGCAAGACTTCAGGTTGTTTGAAGAAAAAATTACTCACCTTAGTAATTGTGTTTCTTCGAGTGGAGTCTTGCTGTATTCTGACCTGCCTTCCCTCTCAGAACTTGGTTTTTGGGAAGTGGGTGGGCAGGTGCAGTGCTGCACCCAAGGGGTGCTTCTTGCACACCCTTATTTTATTTGGGTGTTTTCTTTGTATTGTTATCCTTATTGGATTGGTTTTTGGTTTTTGGTTTCCCGACTTGAGTCTTCCTTTGGAAATCCAAAACTTCTGTTGCCAGTTGGCTAGTTAAACATTTTACAATTTCCACATAGTATAGTTAGTCTTTGCTCATAAGAATCTGATGGTTGGATTTCAAAGGGCTGCAGACAGAGACCTCAATCGAGGTCGAGCTCAACATTCTATGCACTGCATAGAAAATTAACCCTATACTCTCCAGGGCAGTTTAAAGGCTGGAGCTAACTGCAGATTGTCAGAACACAGCAAGACTCCATTAGAAGAAACACAATTATTAAGGTGAGTAATTTCTTCTTCCTGCAGTGGGGTGTCTCTCACCAAAAAACTCCAGACCCTGGAGCGAGCAAAATTGCGACAGTTTTACACTGTGTGGGGACGCAAAAAAGGCCTAACTCTGGACGACCCTCATCTTGCAAAGAGGTTATTTACCGTGGAGGACACCAGTTCCCATTTGTGTACCAGGCACTGAGACCTTGGACATCTGGGAGAAACACCGCAAACAGCTGAATGGCGTGAGACATTGCCTAGTACCACACTTGCATTGCTTCCCTGCAGAGCTGATAAGAGTGAGTGTTCCCTTGCTTATGTAATGCATGACACTGACATTGTCTGAATCAGCAAGGGACCAGGGTGGAGGTGCTCCTGGACCAGTCCACATTTCCAGGACACTGATATGCAGATCCTAGTGCAGATCGGTCGAAGACCCTTGGGTTTGAAAGGATCAGAGATGATCACCCCAGCCAGACCCTGAGGCATCTGTTGTGAGAATCTACATGAGAGGCAGAGAAAAGAATGGAATGCCCTATAACAGGTTCAGCCAGCTCACCCACCATACTAGAGCATGGTGGGGAGCTGACATGGTGAGGACCATTTGTTTCAGCTCGTCTGTCAGCTGTCCCCAGTGTACTCTAGTTCAATGTGGTATGCTCATGAGAAGCTGGCAAAGGGAACCTTAATGATGGTAGCAGCCACCAGTCCCGGGAGACATATCATCATCCAAGCGGACATGTGATAACTACTGTATATCAGCTAGGCTTGGGCAACAACAGCCTCCGCCCTGTCTGCAGGCAGGAAAGCACTGCCCACCACTGAACTAATACACTGGAAGTGCTGACAAGGAACTAGCACAGATTTTGGTACGTTTAACATAACACCCACATCTTACTTCGAGAGGGTTCCTGCAGAAGGTCTTCACATATAGGACTGCGGCCCCTGGCGTCAGGTTACAACGGCAAACTTGTAGCTAGCAGTCATCAGCAGGGACCGCCCCACCGACGTCACTCCCGCTGCCTCCTCTGCTTGGGGCCTAAGCACAACTCGTCTGAGTGTGCCATTACCAGGGGTTCAACCAGACCATGCGGACCCTCTAGGCCCACCTTCTTACTCAATGGCTAGCTTCTATGGAAAAGGAGCTCCAGGAACTTAGGGAGCAGTCGTTGCCTCTGGCCCCAGAAAAACGTAAGAAAAAAGACAAGGGGAAGTGCTTGGAGAGAAGCCAGTCGACGCAAGGGAGACCTTCCACTTCTAAAACCGTGAGTACCAGCACTCCATCTGCTTCTGCAGGCCGGACACCTTCTCCCCCTGCTGTCAAGGTGTGCGGGCAGACAGGTGTTTCCTCTCTCGAGGTTTCTATCAGTTCTCCCACTCGTAACACCGCCGATAGGTTGCTCTCTGGCACTGCCACTGGGCGCCCGGCCTAGACTGATGAGCCTGACCGCAATCCTTCCGCAGCTAGCCTCCGTCGACCACACAGCCGCATCTACTCCGTCAGGCTTTCTTGAGGACCCCGATGCCGGGACGAGTGTGCTCATGGGGGGACACTTCATTCCTGCCGGTCCCTATCCCCAGGGATTCGCCACCCATTCCCGACCACCCCCTTCTGTCGGGATCGTTGCCAGACCTGTCGTTTGGGTCTCTTCCAGAGCTCCCCCTTCCCCTGGTTCTTTTCCGCCTACAGATTCCCGCCCTCCCAGGGACCAATCACTAGGCCATGATCAAGGCCACTGTTTTTCGGTTTTTACCGGAAAACCTGGTAAAATTCCGGAATTAGGGCTGCCTGAACACCGTTAAAAACAAAGATTTCATGGAATCTGGCATTTTATATCAGATCAGTAAATCTACAAAACTTGTATTTTTCTTATAATTCCTTCCTGTACTAGTTTCAGTTTGCTTTATTTAAGGCTCTGTATATTAAGCTTTATTTAATTCTGATTATTTATGGACATACTAAAAGAATGATAGCAGAATCCCGGTAAAATCCGGAAATTAGAGTAACAATCACCGGTGCAATTCCAGAATCTGAAGTGTTGAAAATGGAATTTCATTGTTTTATTCACTGTAAATCAGTGGCCTTGGCCATGATCTTTTAGGCATGGAGCCCCCTTCTGCGGGACCCTCGGGCGCTTCGCCTGATCCTCTACTGCCCAGCGGCCCTTCAGCACCTCCCCTGGCAGGGCCTTCCACTCCTCCTACGGGACCTCTGGTGGTTTTCTGGGGCCTGACCCCCACGCTCCGCCGCTGGGCGACCCGCCACAGGACCCTTCTCATCCAACTGGCATGGTGCCTCCAACGCCGGGATATCAGACACTCGAATATCCGACACCTGGATATCAATACCCTTTCTGGCATCATCTCGCTTACCAGCCCTTGGCTGGGTATCCCGGGTACCAGCCTCCTCCACCATCACCACCTGATCGTGAGTCTGTCCCGGCATGGTGGCAGGATGCTAGGACTCAACTCCTGACTGAACTTAGACCGTTCCAGCGCATTGAAGGATTTCCTCTACCAAGAGCACCACCTTCCCCTCCAGTTCCTGTGGGACTTGCTGTGGGTTCTCTGCCAGTGGGCGACACCAGGATGGACCCTTTCCTTACCAGTGGTTTGGAGCCCTTGGATTTGGATGAGGATTCTAATATTGACCATTCTGAACCTCGCTCACTGGTCGAAATTCATCCAAAGGAATCCCCAAATCCCCCCCCCCCAAAAGAGGATTCTTTGAGGGTCTATTGAGAACCATTCAAACAGCAGGGGACTGGCAATTTAAGGAAATTGATCCTCAGCGAAAAAGGCAGGCTGAACATTTGTATTTGTTCACCACAGACCCTATACCCATCCCCCTTAGATGGGCCCGCACGAGGATCTAGTCACGACAATCTGGCAACAGCCCTCTTCCATACCGGCTGTTTCCAGGAAGGCTGACAGAACCTACTCCCCCCCCCCCCCCGAAGGGATCTCTCACCTTACCTCATGCCCTACAGCCGACTCGAGATCATTACGGCCAAGATGACCGCCGGGTTTCAACTTGGGCACTTGAGTTCCTCCCACTAGACAAGGACTCAAGACAGCTTGACCAATTTGGTAGGAAGATCTATTCATCCACCTTCTGTGCCATCTAGTCATTGAATTACATGTCCCACATGGTGGCTTTTCAGAAGTCCTCTCTCACGGAACTGGAGAGGGACCTGCAGGACATCGATGACGAAAACCCCATAGCGAAACTGCTGGTCAAGGTTCGCATAAGTAAATCTTCCTGCTGTCATGCCCTCCTGGCCACATGATTCTGTGGACTCCGTGGCCCGGGCAGCGGCCTCTGGAGCCTGCCTTCGGCGCCTAACATGGCTGCGCCTTGCAGGCTTGGCACAGGATGTTCAGTCATCCCTTCTGGACGCACCCTTCAGGGGTTGTGTCTTCTTTAGCGGCAACGCAAAAGACATTATTACAGGGCTGCAGCAGAGTGGTAGATCTCTGAGACGTGTGCTTTATGTGTCAGATGGGTCAAAAGAAACAGCCCTTTTGTCGCCAGAGAAGATGGAAAAATAACTAGAACAAGCGTCAAGGCAAGAGACGCACCACTGGTTCTGGAGCCCAAGTCCTTCAGGATTAGGTAGACTTAGGGAGAAGGAGGCCGAAAAATCCGCTAACCGGGAAGGCCAGCCCGGTTCGGTTACCACTGAACCAGAAGGAGTGCCCTCTGACCAGGGCGATACTTCTTTGGGCAAGAGGAGAGCCGATCCTGAGGGGTCAGTTCCTACAAAAATGAAAAGAAAGGAAAAATCTGCCGGTTCGGATCCAGAACTCCCATATTCTGACCGGGGAAGAAGTTGCCCGAGCGATTCGGATTGTGGAATCTTTGTCCGGTTCCGACCGATCCGGTCCCGGTTGGTAGGGGTTCGGTTCGGTCGGTTCCTCCGGTTCAGGATTATGCCCCCGAAGATTTTTATGAACCTGATTTTGAGGACGGGGACTGTGAACAATGTGAGGATTATGATGATGAGTGCTTAGAAAGTCTGGATGCGCCTATAGAACTGGACATCTCCCCAGACAGGCCTTCTGGCGTTTCCCCTCCTAGGATCTGAGTCCCCTTCCCACTTTCTGTTTTACAGGAAAGTGGCAGAAACCCTCCAGCTTCCTATGGAGAAGGCTGTGCAGGACCAGGAAGAGCCTGACTTCGTTGAAATGATGGATATCCCAGAGTCTGAGACTGTCTATTCCCTTTCATAAGTCTTTTAGGAAGCAGACTCAAAACATTCTAAAGTCTCCTAACTCTGTACCTCCTGTGAACAGAAGGATGGACAAGAGGTATACTCTGTCAGGCTCGGATATGGAGTTTGTTTACCAGCAATGCAGCCATGTTGGGGTAGTGCAGGCTGCAGCCTGTGACAGGGCAGACATTCCCTGGCTTCACCCCCACCCCAGATAAAGACTCCAGGAAGTTGGATGCCATGGCAAAGAAGCTGTACATGGCATCCTCTTTGGGACTCAGGCAGGCTAATTATATGGCCTATACAGCCAGGTACCAGAAGTCTAGATGGGACACTGTATTGGCACTGGCTAGGCAGACTTCCCCCCAGCTGGCCAAGGAGCTGGGGGGTGGCTGCTGATGGGATCGAGGCATCCAAGGTTCAGTTTTATGCTGCTGTGGACTCCAGTGATGTGTCATCAAGAATCATGGCTACATCTGTGGCTCTTCGGAGAATGGCTTGGCTCAGATGTACTAGCCTTTCACAGGACACCCAGGCTAAGGCCATGGATTTCCCTGTGGTAGGTAATTCTTTTGGGAGCAGACAGAGACTTACATGAAGAAAATGGATGAATTCAGGACCACTTACAGGAGTACACAGGCCAAGGAAAGGCAGGCAACTGCTCAAAGACAGCAAACCAGGGGCAGGCCTTTTCACAGGCCTTTCTACCAAGCACAGGCCTCTTCTCCCTTTTCCCAGAGGGGGTTCTTTAGAGGGAGAGGCAGAAGGGGGATGAGCAGGGCTGCATCCACCCCTCAGCATTAGGCTCCTGCCAAGCAGACATCCTGAAGTGTCAGCTCGGGTCGACTCCCCCATACCAGTAAGAGGCAGGCTGGCTTACTTCATCCAGGACTGAAAGTCTGTTACGTCAGACAAATGGGTCCTGGAAGTGGTAAGCCAGGAACTGGTCCTCATCTTCAAAAGATTTCCAAAGCTGAGGCCCAGATCTTTTCCACCTGCAAGCACCTCCGAATCCCTTGCCTTGCAAGCAGAGGTTTCATCTCTGTTGGCTCTAAGGGCCATAGAGAGGGTCCCTTACCTACACCGGGGCAAAGGTCTGTACTCCAGGTGCTTCCTTACTCCCCAAAAAACTGGGGAATGGCGAACCATCCTAGATTTAAGACATCTGAGCAAGCATCTGTTAAAATCAAAGTTCAAAATCGTATCTCTGGGAATAATTCTTCCCTCTCTAAGGCCAGGAGACTTGCTAGCCGCCCTGGACCTCAAGGATGTCTGTTTTCACATTCCCATCAGGTGCTCCCACAGAAAGTACCTCGGGTTGGAATTGCCTTCAGGCCATTATCAGTTCAGAGCAATGCCCTTGACCTAATATCAGCTCCACGAGTGTTCACAAAGTGCCTGGCAGTGGTGGTGGCCTTTTTAAGAAGGAATAAGATTGCAGTGTTTCCATATCTGGATGGCTGGCTCATTGTGGACAGTCCCCAGACCAAGTCAAGTCAGACCTCCAAGTGACCCAGCAAGTGCTCACTTCCTTGCGGTTTCTTCTCAACCTTTCCAAGTCAGTTCTCGAACCTGTTCAGCTTCTCACTTTTATAGGAGCAGAGCTGGATACAGTCAAGGCAAGAGCTTTTCTTTCCATACACTTCTGGGTCACATGGCAGCTTTTACAGCAGTGGTCCAAGGAGCCAGGTTTCAAATGAGGGACATTCAGTTCCATCTAAGGTCCTTCTGGTCCCAAAAGAAGGATCCTCTTACCAAACTAGTTCCAGTGACTCGGACTCTGATCCAGGCACTTCAATGGCGACAGGATCAGGACAATCTCAGGCAAGGGGTTCCTTTCGTCAGTCAGCCCCACTCTGTGGTCCTTACCACAGATGCTTCTCTGTTGGGTTGGGGAGCCCATCCCGGGGCTCTCACAGCCCAGGGACAGTGGTCCCATCAAGAGTCCCTCCTGCATATCAGTCTTTTGGAGCTCAGGGCAGTGTTCCTGGCTCTGCAAGCCTTCTCTGTCAGTGCAGAACAAGGTGGTACAGGTTAGGACAGACAACGCCACCACGTGGTACATCAACAAGCAGGGAGGTACTTGGTCCACGGCCTTGTGCACGGAAGCCAAGAATCTATGGTCTCTGGCTTACTCTCTGCAGACATCCTTAGTTGCAGTCCACCTTCCAGGAAAGGACAATGTGATAGCAGATGCACTCAGCAGAATCTCCCAGGGCCATCACGAATGGTCTGTGGATCCCTTGGAGCTAGAAGTGATTTTTTCCGGGTGGGGCACTCCAGAGATAGATCTCTTTGCAGCTCTGGACAATCACCAACTTACTCTGTTTTGTTGCAGACCTCCAGTACTGGGCTCAGTTCCTCTGGATGCTCTGGCTCTGAACTGGGATAGGAAATTCCTCTATGCCTTCCCTCCGTTTCCTCTGTTGTTCAAAGTTCTGGTCAAAATGAGGTCATAGTCCTGCAAACTAATTCTGATTGCTCCAGACTGGGGCGGGCAGCCATGGTATCCCCTGCTGCTGTCCCTAGCAGTCCATCTTGCCCTGTCTTTCCCCAGGAAATGCAATCTGTTAACCTCATCTCAGGAGAGGATTTGGTACCCCAATCTTCGGTCCCTCAATCTCAAGGCATGGCTCTTGAAGAGTTAGAATATGCAAATTTGCATCTGTTCCAAGGGGTTCTGGACATTCTCAAAGCCTCTTGAAAGCCTGCCACCAGAAAAACTTACACCTCCAAATGGAAAAGATTCAGCATTTAGTGTTCCAAGAAGCACATATCCCCAGACACTGCTGAATTGTCTGCAGATCTGGATTATATGGTTCATCTTAATGGTCTAGGCCTCAGACCAGCTACTCTCAAGGTACATTTGTCAGCTGTTTCTGCTTTTCTGTCACCTCATCCTGTATTCTATACATTTTTTCAAAGGATTGCTTCATACCAATCCTCCTTTTAGGGATCCTGCTCCTGCCTGGGATTTGAATGTCTGCATTGCTCAGCTTATGCAGCCCCCCTTTTGAGCCTATGTCCTCAGCAGAGCTCCAGTACTTGACTTTGAAAACTGTGTTTTTTTGGTTGCTGTTACCTCTGCCAGATATATCAGTGAATTGCAAGCTCTGTCAGTTGAACCGGACTTCATCTCATTCCATAGGGACAAGGTAGTCCTTAGAACCAAAGGAGGTTCCTACCCAAAGTGGATTCTGATTTCCACTTGAACCAGTCCATGTCTCTTCCTGTGTTCTTCACTGATCATGCTTCCTCAGGAGATCGAAGGTTACACAGTTTAGATGTTAAAAGAGCCCTTAGTTACTACATAGAACATACCAAGGGTCACAGTTTGACTTCCTCCAGTTGTTCCTCACTTATGGGGAAGTAGGTAAGGGCAAACATGCCACCAAGAGAACTATTGCCAGTTGGATTGCGTCCTGTATCCAATTCTATTACAAGAAACTGGGAAAAATTCCTCTCTCAGGCCTGAGGGCTCATTCCACTAGAGGTATAGCTGCATCTCTCGCTGCGGCCAGGGTATTCCCCTTGTTAGAAATTTGCCAAGCAGCCAACTGGAAAACAGTTCATACCTTCACCAAGCATTACTCCCTGGATATCCAGGCTCGGAGTGATGCTAGATTTGGTGCAGCAGTGCTTCAGAGCCTAGTCCCAAAGTAGGTTCTGTCCCTCCTCCTTGGAGGTACTGTTTGGTAGTCTGCAATTGTCAGAATACAGCAAGACTTCATGTTGTTTGAAGAAAAAATTACTCACCTTAGTAATTGTGTTTCTTCTAATGGAGTCTTGCTGTATTCTGACCTCCCTCCCTGCCTACCCTCTCAGAACCTGTTTTGGGGAAGTAGGTGGGCAGGTGCAGTGTTGCACCCCAGGGGTGTCTTCAGCACACTTCCTGTTGGGTGCTTTAGTTTGATTATTAAGAATTTGTTATGCTTTATTACCTGGTTTTTGTTTGGTTTTTGGGTTTCCTGACTTGAGTCTTCCTTTGGGAACCTAGACCGTTAGTTGCCAGTTGGCTAGTAGAAAGTTTACTATTTCCACATTCTGATAGGTCAGTGAGTTTTTAGCTCGTAAGAATCTGACGGTTTGGATTCCGAAGTACTGCAGACAGAGTCTTCAGCCAAGCTCGAGCTCAGCGTTCTATGCCCTGCATAGAAATTTAACCCTATACTGTCCGGGGCAGTTCAAAGGCTGGAGCTAACTGCAATTGTCAGAATACAGCAAGACTCCATTAGAAGAAACACAATTACTAAGGTGAGTAATTTTTTCTTATGCTCTTTCTGTGTATCTTCACCATGCATCACAATCCTGCCCTCCATCCCCCTGGGGCCTCAGTCTCTGGGTCTCCCTCCCTCTCTGTGCCCAGTTTCGCCCCCCTCCTTTCTTTGTCAGGAGTGGGGTAAACAGGGGCACATAGGGGGATAATGTTCTGGGGAGAGTGGTCAGCATGGGGGCACTCCTTCTCCAGTGCATTAGCTCCACCCCTGTGGGGTGGGAGTTGGCAGTTGCCCTCCATTCTTTCCTCCTTTTTCCCATCCATCTTATTCTCCTTGTCCTTGGACATATCCTTTACCAAAAAAAACCAAAAACGTTTCTGTTTTCTCCAAAATCTTTCCTTGAGAGGGTGACAATTCTCTGTGTCCTGTCCTCCTTCAGAATAGCCGAATCTGCTTATATGGAGTTTTGCCACTGATTCTGTGCCTGGAATTCTGGCAAGAAGCCTTTTGCCACTCCTTGCAGTTCTTAACCTTTCTCCCCTCTCATCCTAATTCCTAAAATTCTTATCCCACCCTACCTCCCTCTTCTATTTCCAGAGGTTGGGGCCTCTCCCAATCTTGTTAGTGTCAGACTTATTCTGTCCTCTCAATCGTTATTTCTCCTTTTAGTTCATACATCTTTTCCTTTTTCTGTCCCTTGGACTTCTTTGTCCCACCCTCCACTCCCTTCCTCTTACCTCTCCGGTGACTCAGAACTGGCAGGCAGGCGGAGTCGACAGCGCCTAACGGCCAACCCACGGCGCCCGCGCAATGCATCGGCTCCGCCTACCAAAAAAGCTCTCCCGCGGGGCATCGCGACCTCCAGCTAGATACCCATATGTGATGAATAGTGAAGATACACAGAAAGATAATTACGGTAGGTACGTAATTTTCATTTTTATACACCTCCATGCCTTCAGAGTGTATGGTCACATTACTAGCAGACGTACATCTATACTGCCTACTATTCTCATAAATAATTATTCTGGGCCCGTATGTTGATCTAAGATCCTAAGGATTCCTACTATTGGATATGTTTTTAATAACGTCATATCTGGGCTCAAACATACATCAAAACCACATAAGACAACAAGACTCACTTTTACAAGGATGCCTAATACCCCGTCTGTTCTGAAATTTATGACGAACACTACCCAGATTCTCCGAATACTTGGTTACTGATTTGTATGGAACATATGGTACATACCATAATAATCTCAGCATTCCAGACCTAACTCTTACAGAACCTATACCAAGGAGGTGTATATCCCTAATAATGGGCAATTTTATGCAGAGACCAAGCACGGGTCATTGCGACCATCACATCTAGATCGCGCATGCATCATACAAAGCCTTCGCGTGGTGTTCTTTGTCTCCATCCTCAGCCGGGGCTGACTGCAACTGTTACTTACATTAGGTGCATGGCACAATCCCCACTGCACAATCTCATGTTAAATATTTGCCTTGGATGAGGCCATAAGGCTCATAGCTATCGACCATCCGGGCCATTGTTTGGATATCTGTTTATCCAACAGAATAAATAGAGGGCTCAACATGCTAACCTTTCATGTTAATACCTGAGAAGGCTGCATTCCCTCGCATACTGCTTGGGACTCGCTTGTAAATAAGATTACTACTACAGGATGAAATGTCAAAAATCTCTCTTGGATTTCAGTTTTTTCCCTAAACTGGGTGTACTATTTAACTACACAGCACACATCCTCTACTGACTTTATTAAGAGCCACTAAGTTACATTATGAAAGAGATACATTGTCTCATTTGTGCTGGCTCTACTAAGAGCCACTAGGTTACATTACAAAATGGATACATTGTCTCCTTTGTGAAATTGTAACAAACATCTTCTGAATATTACTTATGTAACCTATGCATTCCAAAATGGACACATTTACACCATCTACAATGATTTGACAGACACAGCTAAAGACTGCACTGACCGGCTACACAGTAGCACTCCTAAATGGAAACATTTATATCATTTGGATGCTTGCTCAACTATCTGAGCCTCATATAATTCTAACTATTTCTAGGACTGCATACTGCAGCACTTTGTTCATTTATAACAAAAACTGGATAACTGAAATATACTTCAGAGATGTATCATAAGTATAACCTCTTATTCTTATTACCATAATTTCAGTCTTTTCAGATGCAAGCCACTGGAACATACCTGTCACTCCATTATAAGGCTGACTTTTTCAAATGACTTATTACCCTGATCGGGTTTACATCAGCCTAACTCCTCAAACGACTACCAGCCAGCCTGGCTTGCTTCAACAATGATTTTATAACTGATAATATGCAGTTGCCTACGCACAGAGTACGACTCTTTACTAGGCAATATACTACCTTTAGCACATACCAGTCGTCCGACCGCACCTCTCTATATGGCACAAGGCTGTTATTGGCCACACCACTGGCATATAACTGCTTGGGGAATCTCCCAGAAGTAATGACTTACTGCAAGAGGCCATTCTGTGGAAGATAGATCAGTTACGTAGGACCTTACTGTAACAGTATATCTTCTAGGAATGTCTCTTGCAGTAAGTAGCTTCCTTCCCTCCAACCCCCTACCTTCTATTATAGGGAAAACACTGATAAGGTTGGGATGCTCTGGTACCTCGTTCCCCTCGGACCCTCGCCAGTGCGAGCTGAACCCGGTGGGGAACAATGAGTGCCAGGAACCACCCACTTTTATAGGCACAGCCCAGGAAGTGAGGTCATGTGAGTGGTTCCTGCTATGGAGATTGCTGGAAGAAGCTGCAGTGTGAGAGTGCCACCTACTGGGAACTCCCAGAAGTAATGGCTTACTGCAAGAGACATTCCTAGAAGATCTACTGTTACGGTAAGGTCTTAAGTAACTGAGCTTTCTAGGAGTGGTATATGTTCATCCACACAGACCCACCTGACCTCCCCGGCTGCGGATGCACAACACCTGGCTTCCAGCAGGCTAAGATCTGGCGTCATGGTGCGGAGCCGAGGTATATACCACCCAGGTGGGTGGGAGGAGCCAGCTTGAAGACTTCCAGCTGATCTTAAAGTAGAAGGAGGACATGCCAAAGAGTGTGGCTGAACAACATATACCACTCCTTGAACTACTGTCACAGGTGAGTAACCTGCTATTACGTACCTACAGTAATTCTTGATCTTTCTGTGTATCTTCACCATTCATCACTAAATCCCACCCACCTTCACCCTTGGGCCTCAGTCTCTGGGCACCCCCTCTCCCTGTGTTTTCCTGTTGTTCCAACTCCCTCCTCTCTCTCCTTTCAAACATGAAGTCTTGCTGTATTCTGACTATGTGCAGTGATCTCCAACCTTTGAACTGCCCCAGAGAGGAAAGAGTTAACTTTCCATGCAAGGCATGGAACGCTGAGCTCGAGCTCGGTTGAGCCTCTGTCTGTTGTTGTTTGAACCCAAACCGCCAGATTCTTTACTCAGCCTCACTGAACAGTCGCTCCGGAGATTTCCCCTTCGCTCGGTTCAGTTTAGTCGGTTAAAGTGTCGTTTTTCCTCTCGGTTTCAACCAAATTTCTACAATCTAACCTGTTGGTTCAGTCTCTGTCTGTGGTACCGTGAGTACTAGATAGGTTTATTATTATTAGTTTTCTGTGTGGAACTTGTAAACATCGGATCGGTTCGGTTTGAACCGATCAGGTTTGTGAAAAGGTTTTTTCTGTTTTTTAGTGTGTGGTAACCGGTCCATATCAGTTTTAAAAAAAAAAAAACAGATTTCATTACGTTTTTTTTCCAAGACCCGTATCACGGTCAGGAACAGATAAGGGCAGATTGCGGAAAAAAGGGTAAGTTTGGTTAGGACTGGCCATGTCTGAAAGCATAAAGAAAAAAAAGCGGGCCCACTGGGTTTCCAACACTGTAATGTGTGGGAAGCCTTTCTAAGGCTGACCCCCACACCACTTGTCTTTGTCTGGGGTTTGACCACCTCGATTCAGGCTGTCAGATTTGCAAAAATTTTCCCTCAGCTACCCTGGACAAGAGAGTAAGTAGACTGAGGGAAAGAGAGGCCAAGAAGTCCGCTGACCCGGATGGCCAGCCCGGTTTGGTTCCAAACCGAACCAGGAGGAGTGCCCTCTGACCAGGGCGAAACTTCTTCGGTCAAAAGGAGAACCGACTATGAGGAGTCGGTTCTGGTTAAAAGAAAAAGAAGGGATAATTCAGTCGGTTCGGATCCACAAGTTCTTTCTCCGACTGCTGATGAAATAGCCAAAGCGATAAAGATTGTTCAGTCGCTAACTTCGGTTCCGACCGAACTGGTACCATCGGTTAGGGGCTCGGTTCGGTCGGTTCACCTGGTTCCGGATTATAATTTAGAAGATTTTTATGAACCAGAGGAGGAGGGAGTATGAGGATAGTGATGGTGATTATGAAAGTCTGGATGTGCCCATTGACCCGGACATCTCCCCAGACAGACCTTCAGGTGTTTCCCCTCGTAGGCTTTCTGAGTCCCCTTCCCACTTTGTTTTACAAAAAAGTGGCTGAAACTCTCCAGCTTCCTATGGAGGAAGCAGTAGAGGATCAGGAGGAGCCTGATTACGTTGAGATGATGGTCATCCCAGAGTCCAGGAGATTGTCTATTCCCCTCCATAAGTCTTTTGAGAAACAGACTTTTTAAGATTTTGAAAACTCCTAACTCCATACTTCCTGTGGACAGAAGAATGGACAAGAGGTATACCCTTTCAGGCTCAGATATGGAGTTCTTTTCCCAGCAATGCAGCCATGTTGGGGTAGTGCAGGCTGCTGCCTGTGATAAGGCAAATATACCCTTGGCTTCACACCCCCCAGATAAGGACTCCAGGAGAATTGATGCCTTGGCAAAGAAACAATGCATGGCAGCATCTTTGGGACTCAGGCAGGCCAATTACATGGCCTACACAGCTAGATACCAGAAGTCTAGATGGGATACTGTGATGGCTCTAGCTAAACAGGTCTCTGACCAGCTTGCCAAGGAGCTGAAGTGGGTGGCTGCAGATGGTATTGAGGCATCCAAGGTGCAATTTCATACTTCAGTGATGTTTCGTCTAGAGTCATGGCTACATCTGTGGCCCTTCGTAGGATGGCTTGGCTCAGATGTACTAGCCTGTCACAGGATACTCGGACTAAGGCCATGGATTTTCCTGTTATAGGTAATTCTCTGTTTGGGGAGCAGACAGAGAACTACGTGAAGAAAATGGATGAGTACAGGACTACCTATAGGAGTGCTCAGGCCAAAGAAAGGCAAGCCACTCCCCAGAGGCAGCATTCCAGGGGCAGGGGCAGGACTTTTCATAGGCATTTTTACCAAGCCCAGGCCTCCTCTTCTGCCTTTGCTCAGAGGGGGTTCTTCAGAGGGAGAGGCAGACGAGGTATAAGCAAGCCTGCTACCACCCCTCAGCCTATAGCCCCTGCCAAGCAGGCACCCTGATGGGTTTGCCTGGGCCGATTCTCCACTACCTGTAGGGGGCAGGCTGGCTTACTTTGTCCAGGACTGGAAGTCTTTAACATCAGACAAATGGGTCCTGGAAGTAGTAAACCAGGGACTGGTTCTCAGCTTCAAAAAATTTCCCAAGATGAGACCCAGATCCTTTCCACCTGCAAATCCTTCAGAGGCCCTTGCCCTAGAGGCAGAGGTCTCTTCCCTCTTGGCTGTCAGAGCCATAGAAAGGGTTCCATCCCTACACAGGGGAAAAGAATTGTACTCCAGGTACTTCCTAACCCCCAAAAAGACAGGAGAATGGCGGCCCATCCTGGATCTGATATTTAAACAAGCACCTTTTAAAGCCAAAATTCAAAATGGTGACTCTGGGAATAATTCTACCCTCTCTAAGGCCAGGGGACTGGCTAGTCTCCCTGGACCTCAAGGATGCCTATTTCCACATTCCCATCAGGTGCTCCCACAGAAAGTACCTCAGGTTCGAGTTGCCCTCAGGCCACTATCAATTCAGAGCAATACCCTTTGGCCTAACATCAGCTCCAAGGGTGTTCACAAAATGCCTGGCAGTAGTGGTTGCTTTCCTAAGGAGAAAAAAGATCTCCATCTTTCCATACCTGGACGACTGGCTCATAGTGGGTCTGTCTCCAGACCAAGTCAAGTCACATCTCCAGATAACTCAGCAACTGCTCACTTCTTTAGGATTCCTCCTAAATCTTTCAAAGTCAGTGCTGGAGCCAGTACAGATCCTCACCTTCATAGGGGTGGAACTGGATACAATAAGGGCAAGAGCCTTCCTTCCCCTGGACAGGGCAAGGACCCTTGTGAAGCTGGCCTCTTCATTCACCCTTCAGGTGTCTCGACCAAGAAGGCACTTTCTGCAGCTCCTGGGCCACATGGCTGCCTCTACGGCGGTGGTCCAGGGAGCAAGATTTCAGATGAGGGACATTCAGTTCCACTTAAGAGCCTTCTGGTCCCAGAGAAAGGATTCTCTGACCAAACTAATCCCAGTGACTCGAACCCTGATCCAGGCTTTGCAGTGGTGGCAGGATCAGGGCAATCTAAGGCAAGGAGTTCCCCTTTGTCACTCAATCTCATTCTCTAATCCTTACCACAGATGCCTCCCTCTTGGGCTGGGGAGCCCACTTGGTGGATCTCACCACCCAAGGGTTGTGGTCACCTCAAGAATCTCTGCTTCACGTCAGCCTCTTGGAACTCAGGGCAGTGTTTCTGGCAATGCAAGTTTTTTCCAAGTCTGTTCAGAACAAAGTGGTTCAGATCAGAACAGACAATACCACCACAATGTGGTACATCAACAAGCAAGGGGGCACTCTGTCTACGGCCTTGTGCACAGAAGCGATGAAATTGTGGTTTCTGGCCTATTCTCTGAACACCTCTCTGATAGCAGTGCACCTCCCGGGGAAGGACAATGTCTTGGCAGATGCTGTCAGCAGGATATCTCAGGGCCATCACGAATGGTCCCTAGATCCCCTAATTTTGAAGGTGATCTTCTCCAGATGGGGCACTCCACAGATAGATCTTTTTTGCAGCCCCAGACAATCACCAGCTTCCTCTTTTTTGTTGCAGACCCTTAGTCTTGGGCTCAGTCCCCCTGGATGCTGTGGTTCTGAATTGGGAAGGGAAGTTCCTGTATGCTCCCCCCTCCTGTTCAAGGTACTAGTCAAAATCAGGTCTCAGCCCTGCAGAGTGATTCTGATTGCTTCTGACTGGGCCAGACAGCCCTGGTACCCTCTCTTACTGTCCTTAGCAGTCCACCTTCCCCTGTTTCTTCCCAGGAATTACAACCTGTTAACATGCTCTCAGGGGAGAGTTTGGTATCCGAATCTCAAATCTCTCTATCTCAAGGCCTGGCTCTTGAAGAGTTAGAATTTGCTGATTTGCATCTCTCTTAAGGTGTTCTGGATATTTTAAAGGCTTCTCAAAAGCCTTCCACCAGAAAGACTTATAACTCCAAATGGAAAAGGTTCACTATTTGGTGCTCTGGTAAGCATATTTCTCCAGAGTCTGCCGGGTTGCCTATAGTCCTGGACTATATGGTTCATTTCAATGGCTTGGGACTCAGACCAGCTACTCTTAAAGTGCATCTGGCAGCTGTTTCTGCCTTCTTGTCAGTAGGCAAGCCCTCTTCCCTTTCAGCTCATCCTGTATTCTTCAAGGGATTGCTGCACACCTATCCTCCCTTCAGGGACCCTGCTCCTGCTTGGGACCTTAATGTGTGCATTGCTCAGCTTATGTAACCCCCTTTTGAGCCTTTGTCCTCAGCAGAGCTTAAGTACTTGACTTGGAAAACTGTGTTCTTGGTAGCCATTACTTCTGCCAGACGCATCAGTGAGTTACAGGCCCTGTCAGTGGAGCCTGATTTTATCTCTTTCCATAGAGATAAGGTGGTCCTCAGGACTAATAGGAAGTTTTTGCCTAAGGTGGTATGATTTCCACCTTAATCAGTCTATGTCTCTTCCTGTTTTCTTCACTGACCATTCCTCCTCTGGGGAGTGGAGGCTGCACAGCCTGGATGTGAAAAGGGCCCTTAGCTACTACATAGAGCGCACCAAGGGTTACAGGTTTGACTCCCCCCAGTTGTTCCTCACTTATGGTGAGGTTGGTAAGGGAAAACCTGCCACTAAAAGATCTATTGCCAGGTGGATTGTCTCTTGTATACAATTCTGCTATGAAAAATTGGGTAGAATTCCACCCTCAGGCCCGAGGGCTCACTCTACTAGAGGTACAGCTGCTTCCCTGGCTGCTGCCAGAGATATTCCTATCTTAGAGATTTGTCAAGCAGCCACCTGGAAAACAGTCTATACTTTTACCAAGCATTACTCTCTGGATATCCAGGATAGGAGTGATGCTCGGTTTAGCACAGCAGTGCTTCAGAGCCTGTTCCCAAAGTAGGTTCTGTCCCTCCTCCATGGAGGTACTGCTTGGTAGTCTGCACATAGTCAGAATACAGCAAGACTTCATGTTGTTTGAAGGAAAAATTACTCACCTTAGTAATGTTGTTTCTTCTAATGGAGTCTTGCTGTATTCTGACCCCCCGCCTCCCCTCTCAGAACCTGGGTTTTGGGGTGTGGGTGGGCAGGAGCAGTGTTGGCACCATAGAGGTGCCTCCTTTTTCTCACCCTCTTTAATTTTGGGTGTGTGTTGTGTTTTGTTTTTTGGGTTTCCTGACCTGAGTCTTTGCTTGGAACCAAAAAACCTTTTTATTAAATTTAGTTGCCAGTTGGCTAGTGTGAGTTTACAGTTTCCACACAGGACACCCAGTGAGTATAGCTCGTAAAGATCTGGCGGTTTGGGTTCAAACAACAACAGACAGAGGCTCAACCGAACTCGAGCTCAGCGTTCCATGCATGGAAAGTTAACTCTTTCCTCTCCGGGGCAGTTCAAAGGTTGGAGATCACTGCACATAGTCAGAATACAGCAAGACTCCATTAGAAGAAACATTACTAAGGTGAATAATTTTTTCTTCCCTTGTGATCAGGAGGGAGGAGACTCCTGGAGACACGCAGGAGGAGTTCTTTCCTGTAGGGGAGTCTTTGGGGTGTTCTTTCTCTCCCTTCTTCGCACTTGGCTCGATCCCCAACCCCCTGGAAGTCTGGGGTAGGGGTGGAGAGACCAGGAGACTCCTGGGAGGCCCTCCTCTCTGGACCCCTTATCTTTATTTTGAATGTCCCTTTGGGACTAATCCCTTCCTTTGAATTGTTAGGGGTTTTCTTCCCTCTTTTTGGAGTTTTTCTCCTTGGTTTGTTGGGGGGAAAGGACGCGCTTCTGGTCTACCTGCTGACTTCTGTTTTTCCCTAAATCTGTTAGCCCAACCGGACACATCTGCTGCTTGCCAAATGGTCCTGGCCTTCTGGCAGCCTGTCATTTTTTTTTTTTAAAACCTTCCCCCTCTAGTGGGCAGACTGGTGGGCCAAGCAGTCCTTGTCTGCCGTCAGTCTGTGTTTCTGTGTTTTATGTTTCTAGAAGTCCAGGTATGCTTCAGTCTGGAGTGGAGTCCTTCCCTCCCTCTATTTCTGTTCTTTCTTCTCTCCTCTCCCATCCCTCCCTCTTTCTTCAGAGATTGGGGCCCCTCTCCCAATTCCTTAGGCTGTTCCTCTCTCTTTTCTGTCCTCTTTGTCATTTATTTCTCCTTTTTGTTATTATATCCTTTCCTTTTGTCTATCCCTTGGACTCCCTCGCCCCAACCCATCCACCCCTTTTTTCCTCTCTCTCCGGCGTCTCAGCGCTGTGACAAGAGTGGAGTCGACAGCAGTTAATCGCCAACCCGCAAGCACCATGTACAACGTCTGCCTCAAGGGCGGCGCCGCCCCATGTCGACTCCGCCCCGGGGAGGGAGTCTCCTGAGGGGTCTTAACATGGGCGCTAAACCCAATAGTGATGAATGGTGAAGATGCACAGAAAGATCTAGAATTACAGTAGGTACGTAATTTTCATTTGTTTTGTGCATGCCCCCCTCAGCGAGAAATGCTGCAGGGAGATGACTTTGGGAGGCCCTGGCCCTGGGCTTCCTGTACCCCTTCTTTCCCTTTTCTCTGATCCGCAAAGTGTTGTTCAAAGCTCGGTGGGACAAGGCACGGATGATCCTGGTGGCTCCGGACTGGCCATGCCAGTTCTGGTACTCCTATCTCCTCGGCCTTAGCAGCAGGCCTTTGTGGCGTCTTCCTCTTCACCCAGATCTACTCTCGTGTTCCTCAGGGGAAGGTCCTCCAACTGGACCTTCAGTCCCTGCACCTGATGGCCTGGTTCCTGAACGGCTTGAGTTCTAGGCTTTGGGTCTCTCCGACGAGGTCCTCTTTGTGGTCAAGGTGTCGTGGAAGGAGTTAACTCATCGGTGCTATGCCTTTCAATAGAAAAGGTTTCCATTTGGTGTCGGGGCAAGGAGCTTGACCTCTTGTCCTGCCCCATGGCTAGCACCCCTGCTTACCTGTGGTCCCTCTTCTAGTTGGGCTCGGCTCCATGTTAACACCTCAGTGCACCTGGCAGCCATTCCTGCATACTTGTCATGGGCTGTATGTCGACGGTGGCACAGGAGAAGGTGGTTGGGTGTTTCTTCAGAGTCCTTTACCACATTTTCCCTGTGGTGCCTGAACCACCACTACCTTGGGACTTGATGCTGGTGTAGGCGATGCTCGTGGGCAAGCCATTTGAACCACTGCACAGGTGTGAGATGTCACACCTGTCGTGGAAGACCACCTTGGTGGCTGTCACATCCGTCAGAAGGATCAGTGTGCTCCAGGCCCTCTCGGCGGAGTCTCCTTACTTGGTCTTCCACAAGGACAAGGTTGTCCTCTTACCTAACCTGAAGTTCCTCCCGAAGGTTGCTTTATAGTTTCACCTTAAACCAGGTAGTGCATCTCCTGGTGGTGTTCACACATCCAACCTCGAAGGTCGAGCACAGGCTCCATTCATTGGACCTGAGGCAAGTGCTTGCCTGTTATAAGGAGCTCACAGCTGGAGTTTGGGGAGAGGTTCGCCAACTGTTTGTCACCTACGCTGAAGCCGCACCTGGCAGACCAGCATCAAAGTGGGCGATTGGCGGGCAGATAGTCTCCTGCAAAGATCTCTGCTATAGGTTGGCTGGTAGTGAGCCCTCCCATAAGGCTTAGTGCTCATTCCACCAGACGTCTCACTGCCACTCCAGGGACGTACCTATCCAGGAGATTTGCAGGGCTGCTACCTAGATATCTGCACACACCTTCATCTCCCATTACTACATCCATCTTGAGTCACGCCGGGATGCTGGTTTGGGGACATCAATTCTCCAGTTTCTGTTCCCTAAATATGGGGTGTGCGCCTTGCTTCCCTCCTCCTGGAGAACGGCTTGGAGTCCGCCAGAAGTATGGATAAGTACACCATATCTACACCCCTAGAAAAGCAAGTTACTCACCTGTAATTGTAGTTCTAGGAATGGTATATGGTGTACATCCACAAAGCCCTCTTGACTTCCCTTGACAAGTGGCTCACTAGTTTAGATTCCAGTGGGAAAGATCTGACGTAACAGTGTGGTGCCAAGGAGGATACCACCTGGGTAGGTGGGAGGAGCCAGCTTGAAGACTTTCTGATGATTCTTGAAGGGGAAAGGAATTCTGCTAGAAGTGTGGATGTACGCCATATACCACTCCTAGAACTACAGTTACAGGTGAGTAACTATACTTTAAATCAACATGAAGTCTTGCTGTATTCTGACATTTTGCAGTTAGCCTCAGCACTTGAACTGCTCCAAAAAGGAAAGCGTTAACTCTGTGCGAGAGCATAGAACATTGAGCTTGAGTTCGGTTGAAACCTCTGTCTGCTGCACTTTGAAGTGTAACTGTCAGATTCTTTACTCCACTTTACTGAACAGTCACTCTGGAGATTTCTCCTTCGCTCACGGTTTGGTCCGGTCTAAAATGTTGGTTTTACCAATAATTTTCTTTATTCTTCAGTTCAGATCCCTGTCTGTGGTACAGTAAGTGCATAGGTAGTGGACTTGTTTAGAAAAATTGTGTGGAAATTGTAAAAATAGTTTTTTCAACCGGTTCAGCTGAACCGGTTGTTTGTAATTGTGTTTAGTGTGTGTATCTATCTTTTTTTTTTTTTTAGGATTTTAGTGTGAGGTACCGGTCCTTATCTGTTCTTAAAAAAAAAAAAAAACCCACGTGTTTCATTGTTTTTTTTTCAAACACCCGTAACACGGTTAGGAACCAATAAGGGGGTCTTGCCTAACTGTTGCCATAAAAAGGGTAAGTGATAGGATGGCTTTGTCTGAGAAACCCAAGAGAAAAACCAGACCCACTGGGTTTCAACACTGCAGTGAGTGTGGGGAGGCCTTTGCTAAGGCAGATCCCCATACAACCTGTTTACTGTCTGGGTTTTGACCACCTGGAGTCAGACTGCCAAATTTGTAAAAAAAAAAAATTAATTCCCTAAAGCCACCCTGGACAAAAGATTGGGCAAACTTAGGGAGAAGGAGGCCAGGAAGTCCGCTGACCTGGATGGCCAGCCCGGTTTGGTTTCGACTGAACCTGAGGGAGTGCCCACTGACCTGGGCAAATGGAGAACCGATCCTGAGAGGTTGGTTCCGGTGAAAAGAAAAGAAAAATCGACTGGTTGAGATCCAGAACCACATCATCTGACCATCAAAGAAATTGCCCAGGCGATTAGCATAGTGGAATCGCTCCGTCCGGTTCCAGCTGATCCGACGCCTTTGGGCAGGCGTTCGGTTTGGTCGGTTCCTCTGGTTCAGGATTATTCCTCTGAAGACTTTTATGAACCGGATTTGGAGGGAGATGATGATGATGATGGTGTGGAAGGTCTGGATGAGCCCATAGAACCCGACATCTACTCAGACAGGCCTTCTGGTGTTTTCCCTTCTAGGCTTTTCTGAGTCCCCTTCCCGCTTTGTTTTACAGGAAAGTGGCAGAAACCCTCCAGCTCCCTTTGGATGACGCTGTCGAGGAGCAAGAAGAGCCTGACTGTGGAGATGGTGGACATCCCAGAGTCCAAGAGGTTTTCTATTCCCCTTCACAAATCCTTTGGGAAACTGACACATAAGTTGCTTAAGACTCTCAATTCTTTACCTCCTGTGGACAGAAGAATGGACAAGAGGTACCTGTTGTCAGGCCCAGGTACGGAGTACTTGTACCAGCAATGCAGCCATGTTGAGGTTGTGCAGGCTGCAGCCTGTGATAAGGCTAACATACCCTTGGCTTCACACACCCCAGATAAAGACTCCAGGAAGCTGGATGCCATGGCAAAGAAACAATACATGGCATCTTCCTTGGGACTCAGGCAGGCTAATTACATGGCCTACACAGCCAGGTACCAGAAGTCCAGATGGGACATTATACTGGAACTGGCTAAACAGGCCTCCCCCCAGCTTGCCAAGGAGCTGGAGGAGGTGGCTGTGGATGGGATTGAGGCATCAAAAGTCCAGTTTCATGCTGCTGTGGACTCCAGTGATCATCAAGAGTCGTGGCTACATCAGTTGCTCTTCAGAGACCAACTTTGCTCAGATGTACTAGCCTGTCTCAGATGTACTAGCCTATCACAGGATACCCAGGCTAAGGCTATGAATTTCCCTGTTGTCGATAATTCTCTGTTTGGGGAGCAGACAGAGAATTATATGAAAAAGATGGATAAGTACTGGAGTGCACAGGCCAAGGAAAGGCAGGCAACTCCTCAGAAGCAGCAAGCTAGCGGCAGGGGCAGGCCTTTTCACAGGCCTTTCTACCAGGCGCAGGCCTCCTCTTTTTCCCAGAGGGGGTTCTTCAGAGGAAGGGGCAGAAGGGGGATGAGCAGGGTTGCATCCTCCTCTCAGCCTAAGGCTTCTGCCAAGCAGACACCCTGATGTGTCAGCCTAGGTCAACTCCCCAATTCTTGTAGGAGGCAGGCAGGCTTACTACTCCCAGGACTGGAAGTCTGTTACCTCAGACAAGTGGGTCCTGGAAGTAGTAAGCCTAGGACTGTCCCTCAGCTTCAAAAAATTTCCAAAGCTGAGGGTCATGTCCTTTCCACCTGCAAACATCTCCGAAACCATTGCCCTAGAGGCAGAGGTTTCATCTCTGCTGGCTCTCAGAGCCATAGATAGAGTTCCTACACTTCACAGGGGCAAGGGTCTGTATTCCAGATACTTCCTTACCCCGAAAAAAAACAGGGGAGTGGCGGCCCATCCTAGACTTAAGATACCTAAACAAGCATCTACTAAATCCAGAATTCAAAATGGTGACTCTGGGAATAATTCTTCCTCTCTAAGGCCAGGGGACTGGCTAGCCTCCCTGGACCTAAAGGATGCCTATTTCCACATTCCCATCAGGTGCTCCCACAGAAAGTATCTCTGGTTCGAACTGCCGTCAGGCCATTCTCCGTTAAGAGCAATGCCTTTCAGCGTAACATCAGCTCCAATAGTATTTACAGTGCCTTCAGAAAGTATTCACCCCCCTTGGATTGTGTCACATTTTGTTGTGTTACTACCAGAATTTTTAATGCATTGAAATGATTTTTCCCCCTTGATTCACACAGCATACTCAACAATTTAAAGGGGCAAAAATATTTTGTGTATCAAAAATTTATGAAACATTAAAAACTGAAATGTCTTGTTTACTTAAGTATCCACTCCCCCGAGTCAATACTTTGTAGAAGCGCCTTTGGCAGCAATTACAGCTTTGAGTCTTCTTGGGTATGTCTGTATCAGCTTTGCACATCTGGATTTGGGGATTTTCGCCCATTCTTCCTTGCAGATTTGCTCAAGCTCTTTCAAGTTGGATGGGGAGCGTCGGTGAACTGCACTCTTTAAGGCTTTCCACAGATTCTCAATGGGATTCAGGTCTGGGCTTTGGCTGGGCCACTCAAGGACATTCACCTTCTTGTTCTGAAGCCACTCCAGTGTTGCTTTGGTGGTATGCTTGGGGTCGTTGTCCTGTTGGAACGTAAATCTTCGCCCACTGTCCAAGGTCTATTGCAGACTGATGCAGGTTCTCCTCAAGGATGTGCCTGTATTTGGCTCCATTCATTGTTCCCTCTGTCCTGACAAGTGTTCCAGTCCCTGCCGCTGAAAAGCATCCCCATAACATGATGCTGCCACCACCATGCTTCATGGTAGGGATGGTGTTACATGGGTGATGAGCTGTGTTCGGTTTGTGCCAGGCATAGCGCTTTGCATTCAGGCCAAAGAGTTCAATTTTTGTTACATCAGACCAGAGAATCTTTTGCCACACGGTCTGAGTCTGCCACGTGCCTTCTTGCAAACTCCAGGCATGCTATTATGTGGCCTTTTCTCAGGAGTGGCTTCCTCTAGCCACTCTCCCATAGAGCTACATCTGTGAAGTGCTGCAGAGATTGTTGTCCTCTGGACAGGTTCTCCCATCTCAGCCATGGAACTCTGTAGTTCTGTCAGGGTGGTCATTGGGTTCTTGGTCACTTCTGACCAAGGTCCTTCTTGCCCGGTTGCTCAGTTTGGGAGGACGGCCTGCTCTAGGAAGAGTCTGGGTGGTTCCATAATCTTTCCATTTCCCAATGATGAACTTGACTGTGCTCCTGGGAACTTTCAACACCCTAGAAATGTTTTTATACCCCTCCCCAGATCTATGCCTCCTCACAGTTCTATCATGGAGTTCTACAGACAGCTCCTTGGTCTTCATGGTAGAGTTTCTGCTCTGACATGCACTGTCAACAGTGAGACCTTATATAGACAGGTGTATTTCCTCTGAAATCATGTCAACCATTTGAACTGACCACAGGTGGACTCGACTCAAGTTTTAGAGTGATCTCACAAGGAAATTGGATGCACCTGAGCTCAATTTGGAGTGTCATAGCAAAGGGGGGTGAATACTAATCAAATCAAGACATTTCAGGTTTTTATTTTAAATTACATGTACAAAAAATTCCAGAAGTGTCATTCCACTTTGACATTATAGAGTAATTTGTGTAGATACGTGACAAAAAAAATCCCATATAAATGTATTTTATAATTTGAGTTTGCAACATCGCAAAATGTGACAAAATCCACGGGGGGGGGGCGGTGAATACTTTCTGAAGGCACTGTAAAAAAATGCCTAGCAGTAGTAGTGGCCTTTCTGAGGAGGAAAGACATCTCCATATTCCAATACCTGGACGACTGGCTCGTAGTGGGTCAGTCTTCAGACCAAGTCAAGTCAGATTTACAAGTGACCCAGCAAGTGCTCACTTCTCTAGGATTCCTCCTCAGTCTTCCAAAGTCCATTCTCGAGCCAGTACAACTCTTGACCTTCATAGGGGTAGAATTGGATACTGTCAAAGCAAGAGCATTTCTCCCCTTCACAATGGTAAGGGCCTTTATAGAGCTGGCTTCCTCTTTCTGCTTTCTGGTGTCTCGACCAGCAAGGCATTTCCTTCAACTTCTGGGCCACATGGCAGACTCCACTGCAGTGGCCCTAGGGGCCAGATTTCAGTTGAGGGACATCCAATTTCATTTGAGGGCTTTTTGGTCTCAGAAAAAAGATCCTCTAACCAAGCTTATTCCAGTGACTCAGACCCTGATCCAGGCTGTCCAATGGTGGCAGGATCAGGACAACCTCAGGCAAGGAGTCCCATTCATCACTCAATCTAATTCTGTGGTTCTTACCATGGATGTGTGTCTCCTGGGGTGGGGAGCTCACCTAGGAGTTCTCAAAGCGCAGGGAGTGTGGTCCACTCAGGAATCTCTTCTCCACATCAGTTTTCTGGAGCTCAGGGCAGTGTACCTGGCTTTGCAAGCCTTCTCGGAGTCTGTACAGAACAAGGTGGTTTAGGTCAGGACAGACAACACCTCCACCATGTGGTACATCAACAAGCATGAAGGCATTCTGTCTATAGCCTTGTGCACGGAAGCCATAAAATTATGTTCTCTGGCCTATTCTTTACAGACCTCTTTGGTAGCAGTCCACCTTCCAGGGAAGGACAGTGTGCTAGCAGAAGCATTGAGCAATACTTCCCAGGGTCATCACGAATGGTCCCTGGATCCCTTAGTGTTAAAAGTGATATTTTCAAGGTGCGGCACTTCAAAGACATATCTCTTTGCAGCCCCAGACAATCACCAACTTCCTCTCTTCTGTTGCGGACCCCCAGTCTTGAGTTCAGTCCCTCTGGATGCTCTGATACTGGATTTGGAAGGAAAATTTCTGTATCCTTTTCCTCTACCGTTCAAGGTCCTGGTCAAGATAAGGTCAAAATCTTGCAAAGTGAGCCTGATTGGGCCAGGCAGCCTTGGTATCCCCTGTTACTGTCCCTAGCAGTCCATCTTCCCCTGTCTCTTCCCAGGAATCAAAACCTGTTAACCTCCTCTCAGGGGAGGATCTGGTACTCTGACCTTCGGTCTCAGTCTCAAGGCATGGCTCTTAAAGAGTTGGAGTATGCAAATCTGCATCTGCCTCAAGGGGTTCTGGACATTCTCAAAGCTTCTAGAAAACCTGCCACCAGAAAAACTTATAACTCCAAATGGAAAAGATTCAGCATTTGGTGTTCCAAGAAGCACATACCCCAGATACTGCTGGCTTGTCTACAGTTCTGGATGACAAGGTTCATCTTAGTGGCCTAGGCCTCAGGCCAGCTACCCTCAAAGTACACTTGTCCGCTGTTTCTGCTTTCCTGTCAGTAGGAAAGCCCTCCTTACTGGCATTTCATCCTGTTTTCTGTAAATTTTTCAAGGGATTGCTTCATACCAATCCCCCATTTTAGGGATCCTACTCCTGCTTGGGACCTTAATGTTTGCATTGCTGAGCTTATGCAACCCCCTTTGCGCCTTTGTCTTCAGCAGAGCTTAATTACTTGACTTGGAAAACTATGTTTCTGGTAGCTATTTCCTCTGCCAGACGTATCAGTGAATTGCAAGCTCTGTCAGTCGAGCCTGATTTTATCTCATTCCATAGAGATAAGGTGGTCCTCCGAACCAAGAGGAGGTTACATAGATACATAGACAGTGTCGGCAGATAAGGGCCTATGGCCCACCTAGTCTGCCCATTTGAGTTTGTAACTTCAGTTTGTTTTCCTAGAACCCTAACCCTCACCCCAACCCTAACCCTAAATCTAATCCTAACCCAAACCCTGAACCCTAACCATAACCATAACCCTCACCCTAACCCTAACACTCACCCTCACCCTAAACCTCACCCTCACCCTCACCATAGCCTAACCTTAACCCTAACCCTAACTCCAGCCCTAGCCCTAATGCTAACCCTAACCTTAGCCCAAACCCTAACCATAACCCTAACCCTGACCCTAACCCTTGCTCTAACCCTAATCCTAACCTTAGATCAAAGCCCTAGCCCTAACCCTAATCCTGACCCTAACTCGAACCCTCCCTAACCCTTTCCCTAGCTCTAACCCTAACCCAAACCCTCACCCTAATGCTAACGCTAACCCTGACCCTAAAGCTAACTACCTCAGTGTAATCAACGAAGTCCAAGAGGGTAGCATCTTTCAGAAAAAGAGACTTGCAAGAACAAGGGGACACAATTTAAAGATAGAGGGGGGGAGGTTCAGGGGCAATGTGAGGAAGTATTATTTCACAGAGAGGGTAGTGGATTCATGGAGCAGCCTTCCTGAGGAGGTTGTGGGGTCTAAAACTGTGGGAGGATTCAAGAATGCATTGGACAGACATAGGGCAATTCTTGTGGGGGGTAAAAAGAAATAGGCTGTTGGTTAACTAGGATCTGCAGTCTATCCTGTAGGTAGGGAAATGGGCAGACTAGATGGGACAAGCGGTCCTTATCTGCCATCAAAGTCTATGTTTCTATTTTTCTAAATTCATTTTTGGCAAAAATAAATATATAACAGCTGGTGGCCTAAGTGACAACCTCAGACCTTTCACCCCAGCTCCATAAATCACCTGGCACTCATTTTTGGCAAATACATAAATTTCACCTCAGGTGGCCTAAAAAACCACTGAGGAACTTTGAATCTGGCTCCATAGATCACCTGAAACCCATTGATGGCAAACAATAAAAATGTCACCTCAGATGGCTTAAAGAACCACAAAAAACCTTCAACCAGGCTCCATAGATCACCTGGAGCATGTTTTGGCAAAACTAAAAATATCACCTCATGTGGCCTAAATGACATCCACAGATGTTTTACTCCAGGTTCATATCACTTGGAAAAATTTTAGCAAAACAAAAAACCCTCAGGTGGCCTAAATGACAACCTCAGAGCTTTCACCAGCTTCATTAATCACCTGCAACCCACTTATCAGGGATATGAACAACTATAATTATTTAATACAGAACAGGTGGGCCCGAACTAGCAGGGATATAAAAAGCAGTATGTATGAAATATACATTGGCGGGTCACTAGACAACCAGGGTGAGGGTTAGAGTTAGAGTTAGGGTTAGGGGTTAGGGTTAGTGATTAGGGTTAGTTTGAGGTTAGAGTGAGGTTATGGTTAGGGCTAGGGTCAAGGTTAGAGAGTTAGGGTTGGGTTAGCTTTAGGGTGAGGGTTAGGATAAGGGTTAGGGTTAATTTTAGGGTTGGGTTAGGGCTAGGTTTAGTTTTATGGTTATGGCTATGAGTTAGCATTTAGGGTTAGGGTTAGGGTTGGTGTTAGCGTTAGGGCTAGGGCTAGAGCCAGGGTTAGGTTTAGGGTTAGGGGTTAGGTTTTGGGATAGGGCTAGGGTGATGGTGAGGTTTAGTGTGAGGGTTAGGGTTATGGTTAGTGTTAAGGTTAGGGTGAAGATGGTTAGGGTTAGGGGTTAGCGTTAGGGTTAGGGTTGGGGTGAGGGTCATTGATAGCATTATTTTTAGGGTGAGGGTTAGGGTCAGGGTCAGAGTTAGGGTCGGGGTTAGGGTAAGGGTCAGGGTCTAGGTTAGGTTTAGGGTTAGGATTAAGGCTAGTTTTAAGGTTTAGGTTAGGGCTAGGTTTAGGGTTAAGGTTAGGGTTAGGTTTATGGTTAGGGTTAGGGCTAGGGTCAGGGTTAAGGTTCGGGTTAGGGCTAGGGTTAGGGTTATGGTTAGGGGTTTGGTTTAGGGTTAGGGCTAAGGTTAGGATTAGGGTTAGCATTAGGGTGACATTTAGGGTTAGGGTTAAGGTTAGGCTAGGGTGAGGGTGAGTGTTTGGGTTAGGGTGAGGGTAAGGGTTATTGTTAGGGTTTAGGGTTAGGATTAGATTTATGGTTAGGGTTGGGGTGATGGTCAGGGTTAGCATTAGGGTTAGGGTTATGGTGAAGGTTAGGGTCAGGATTAGGATTAGGGTGAGATTGAGGGTTAGGGTTAGGGTTAGGGTCAGTGTCAGGGTTAGGGTTAGGGCTAGTTTTAGGGATAGGGTTACGGCTAGGTTTAGGGTTAGGACAAGGGTTAGGGTTAGGATTAAGGGTAAGGGTTAGGGTTGGGGTTATTGTTAGGGTTAGGGTTAAGGTTAGGGTTAGGTTTAGGGTTAGAGTTAGGTTTAGTTTTAGGGTTAGGGTTAGGTTTATGGTTAGAGTTAGGGTGAGGGGTTAGTGTTAGCATTAGGGTGAGGACTAGGGTTAGTGTTAGTGTTAGGGTTAAGGTTAGGGTTAGGGCTAAAGCCAGGGATAGGGTTAGGGTTAGAGTTAGGAGAGGGATTGAGATAGGGTCAGGGTTAGGGTTAGGGCTTGGGCTCGGGGAAGGGTTAGGGATAGGGTTAGTGTTAGGATTAGGGTTAGAGCAAGGGTTAGGGTTAGTGTTAGGGTTAGGGTTATTGTTAGGGTTCAGGCTAGGGTTAGTTCTAGTGCTCTGGCTAGGGTCAGGGTTAGGATTAGAGCAAGGGTTAGGGTTAGGCACTATGGTTAGGGCTAGGGCAAGGGTTAGGGTTAGCTTTAGTGTTAGGTTGAGGACTAGAGTTAGGGTGAGGGTTAGGGTTAGGGATAGGTTTAGGGTGTGGGGTAGGGTTAGGGTTAGTTTTAGGGTGAAAGTGAGGGTGAGGGATAGGATTTGAGTTAGGGTTAGGGTGAGGGTTAGGGTAAGGGTTAGTCTTAGAGATAGAGGTTAGGTTTAGTGTTAGGGCTAGGGTTAGGCTTAGGGCTAGGGTTATGGTTATGTTTATGGTTATGGTTATGAGCTAGCGGTTAGGGTTATGGTTAGGGTTAGGGCTAGTTCTATACTTTGGGTTAGAGTTAGGGTGAGGTTTACAGTGAGGGTGAGTGTTAGGGTTATGGTTAGTGTTAGGGTTGAGGTGAGGATGAGAGATAGGGTTAGGGTTGGGGTGAGGGTCATTGATAGCATTAATTTTAGGGTGAGTGTGAAGGTTATGGTTAGGGTGAGGGTCAGGGTCAGAGTTAGGGTCGGGGTAAGGGTCAGGGTTTAGGTTAGGTTTAGGGTTAGGATTAGGGCTAGTTTTAGGGTTAAGGTTAGGGTTAGGGCTAGGTTTAGGGTTAGTGTTAGTGTTAGGGTTAAGGTTAGGGTTAGGTTTATTAGGATTAGGGTTAGGGCTAGGGTTAAGGTTAAGGTTCGGGTTAGGGTTAGGGTTATGGTTAGGAGTTAGGGGTTTGGTTTAGGGTTAGGGCTAAGGTTAGGATTAGGGTTAGCATTAGGGTTAGATTTAGGGTTAGGGTTAGGGCTAGATTTAGGGTTAGGGTTAAGGTTAGGCTAGGGTGAGGGTGAGTGTTTGGGTGAGGGTAAGGGTTATTGTTAGGGTTTAGGGTTAGGATTAGATTTATGGTTAGGGTTGGGGTGATGGTCAGGGTTAGGGTTATGGTGAGGGTTAGGGTGAGATTGAGGGTGAGGGTGAGGGTTAAGGTCAGGGTCAGAGTTTGGGTTAGAGTTGGGGTTAGGGTCAGTGTCCGGGTTAGGGTTAGGGCTAGTTTTAGGGATAGGGTTACGGCTAGGTTTAGTGTTAGGACAAGGGTTAGGATTAGGGTTAGGATTAAGGCTAGGGTAAGGGTTAGGGTTGGGGTTATTGTTAGGGTTAAGGTTAGGGTTAGGTTTAGGGTGAAGTTTAGGGTTAGGTTTAGGGTTAGAGTTAGGTTTAATTTTAGGGTTAGGGATTGGGGTAGTTTTAGGGTCGGGTTAGGGTTAGGTTGAGGGTTAGAGTTAAGGTGAGGGTTAGGGTTAGTTCTAGTGCTCTGGCTAGGGTCAGGGTTAGGGTTAGAGCAAGGGTTAGGCACTATGGTTAGGGTTAGCTTTAGTGTTAGGTTTAGGACTAGGGTTAGGGATAGGTTTAGGGTCTGGGGTAGGATTAGGGTTAGTTTTAGGGTGAAGGTGAGGGATAGGATTTGAGTTAGGGTTAGGTTTAAGGGTTAGGGGTTAGGGTGAGGGTTATGGTTAGGGTTAGGGTTAGGGTAAGGGTTAGTCTTAGGGATAGAGGTTAGGTTTAGTGTTAGGGCTAGGCTTAGGCTTAGGGCTAGGGTTATGGTTATGTTTATGGTTAACTCTAACCCTAACCCTATCCCTGGTTTTACACAGTTTAGATGTTAAAAGGGCTCTTAGCTACTATATTGAGCGTACTAAGACACTCAGGTTTGACTCCCTCCAGTTGTTCCTCACTTATGGTGAAGTGGGAAAGGGCAAACCTGCTACTAAGAGAACTGTTGCCAGGTGGATTGTCTCTTGTATACAATTCTGCTATGAAAAGCTAGGCAAAATACCCCCCTCAAGCCTGAGGGCTCATTCAGCTAGAGGTACAGCTGCTGCCAGAGATATACCTTTATTAGAAATATACAAAGCAGCCACCTGGAAAACAGTCCATACATTTACCAAGCATTACTCTCTGGATATCCAGGCTAAGAGTGATGCTCGGTTTGGTGCAGCAGTACTTTAGAGCCTATTCCCAAATAGGTTTGATTCTCTCCTCCATGGAGGTACTGCTTGGTAGTCTGCATAATGTCAGAATACAGCAAGAGTTCATGTTTGAAGAAAAAAATTCTTGCTTTAGTAATTGTGTTTCTCCTAATGGATGCTTGCTGTATTCTAACCTCCTTCCCTACCTCCCCTCTCAGAACCTGGTTTTTGGGAGGTGGGATGGTAGGCACAGTGTTGCACCTCAGGGGTGTACTTGGCACTCTCCCTCTTATCAGGGGGAGTGGGTTACTGTTATGGTTTGGTAATTATTTTGTTCACTTCCTGTTTTTTTCTTTTGGATTTCTCGACTTGTCTTTTGGAGATCCAAAATGTTTGGTTGCCTTTTTGATTAGTAAAAATGTTACAATTTCCACTTAGTGGGGGTAGTTAGTATTAGCTCGTAAGAATCTGACAGTTACACTTCAAAGTGCAGCAGACAGAGGTTTGAACGGAGCTCGAGCTCAACGTTCTGTGCTCTGGCATAGAGTTAACTCTTTCCTCTCCGGAGTAATTCAAGTACTGGGACTAACTGCATAATGTCAGAATACAGCAAGACTCCATTAGAAGAAACACAATTACTAAGGTGAGTAATTTTTTCATCGTCTCACAGTATACAGTGCTGCTCCCAAGTCCACCTTGGCCAGACTGGAGCACCTCTTAACACATTCTGCTGCTTTGCTGTGGACTGTTTATTCCCCAAAAAATACCTACCATTGCTCTAGGTATTCCTTCCCCCTCCTTTGAGGACAGGTGCCTCGCCCATTATGCTTCCTTCTTCTGGTTTGGTTACCTCCCCTCCTGCCTTGCGTTCCCGCCACTTCCTACCCCCTGCACAACTCCGGCTATCATTTTCACTCCGCTCAAGGAAGTACACTGCTGATCAAGCTGCCTTTCCCTTCCCCAAACCATGGGGTCCTCTCTCCCTTAACATCTACTCTGCTTTTTCCCACCACCTGTTATCCGTGACTTAACTACTAACTCCTGCAGTTGCCCCTGATAGTGGTTCCTGGGCTGCTCTCTACACCCTCTTATCCCCTCTCTGTCCCATTCACTGTTGCCCTCTGCCCAACCACCTTCCTCTTTATTCAGCCTCAGTATCCCTGCGTTAGTCTTTCTTTGCTCCCTACTGTACCTGTTTTATCCCCCCTTCTCAAAAGAGTTGGCTATCTTTTCCTCGGTTTGGGCCTTTGCTATTCTGACTGCCTTCCCCGCTTCCTTCTACTTTAACTGGTACAGTTCTCTGTCCTGCTCCTTCTGTGTTTCCTTATACTTCCTGAATGCCATCTTTTTCTCCCTAACCTTCCCCGCCACTTCTTTTGAGAACCATAGTGATTTTTTTCTTTAGTTTTGATTTATTTGCTTCACACAAAGGCTTGTTACTTCTGTGGAGGCGGTTTTAATGTTTCCCCATTGTTGTTCTACCCCACCTTCTTGCCTGTTTTCTAGTGCTTTTCTGAGGCACTCTCCCATTTTGACAAAATCAGCCCTCCTGAAGTCTCCAGTACTTTCACTTTTATATGGCTTGATTCTACAGCCAAATTTATCGTGAGCCACACTGTTTGGTGGTCACTTGTTCCCAGATGGCTACACACTTCAAGATCGGAGATCCTCTCTCCATTCCCATTTGAGAATACCAGGTCTAAGATTGCTCCCTCCTGAGTGGGTTCCAGAACTAGCTGTCTGATGCATGCCCCCTGTAGGGCATCAAGAATGGCCCTGCTCTTGGATATGGCTGCAGCAAAGGTGCTCCAGTTAACATCTGGCATATTCAGGTCCCCCATCAGCAATATCTCCCCTTTCTCTGCCATCATAAGGATACCTTCTGTCGTTTCCTCCCCAGAGACGGGGATCTGTATACAACCCCTGTGTGGATTGTGGTGCCATTTCCAGTCTCCAGGGTGATCCACAGTGCCTCCTCTCCTCCCTGTTTACCCTTTAGTTCTGTTGCTTTGATCCCTTTCATTACACAGAAAGCTATTCCTCCTCCTCCCTGTCCCTCCTGTAGATTGTGTACCTTGGCATGTTGACATCCCAGTCATGGTTCTCTGTGTACCATGTTTCTATGACTGCTGCAATATCCAGGCATCCCTCTTCCATCAAGGCCACCATTTCGGGGAGCTTTTTACCTAGACTATGGGCATTGGTACTCATTACCCTCTATTTTTTATTGCTTTATTTCTTTTGCCCATCCCTGTCCTTACTGCCTTTTTCTCTCATTTACCCTGCCCTTCTCCCTATCGACTGCTCTATTTTGGTGTTTACCTCACTACCTACCCTGATTTTTTTTGTTTTTTTGGGGGTGGCTAGGATTTCCCTTCTCCTTTGCAGTGCCTCTCCCCTTGGCTAGTTTAAATGCTTGCCAATTAAACATTTAAACCCATCACCTAGGATCCTGGTTCCCCTCCTGGATAGATGCAGACCATCGCATCAGTATAAGCCTGCATCCCTCCAGGTGGAGCCCCAGTCCCCAGTGAAGCCAAATCCCTGAGCTCTGCACCAGTTTTTCAACCAGTCATTGAATCCCATGGTGCGGAGTACCCTAGCCTCATTCATGCCATAGACAGGTAGCACTTCCGAGAAAGTTACCATGTGTGCTGCTTGTCTAAGGCCCCTCCCCAGCTGCACAAACTCCTGTTGCGCTGCTCTGATCCCGTTCTCAGCCATGTCATTTGTCACTAGGTGAATGACATCCAGCTCACTCCCCCTTGCAGCTGCTCCCACGATCCTGAGGATTCATTTCTTGTCCCTCCAAGCCATGGTGCCAGGCAGGCACCGTACCTCCCTTTCCCCTCCCTCCCCCAGTTCTACCCGCTCTAACAATTGAGTTCCCCACCAGGAGTTGTTTCCTTCCCCTGTGGGGTCCTGTGCCACCCTCCTGTGGGTCTCCATTGTGGAGGTTCCCAGCATTCTCCTTGGTCTCCACTGTGGGTGCCTCCATAGAGGAACCATGCTCCGCCAGAGTGGCGAGTGAATTGTGGAGAGGCACAACTGGAGGGATGCGCCTCTGTTCCCTCACCCTCACTGAGCCCTCCGTGGTCCAACCACTCCTTTTTCTTGGCAACCTCTGAGGTAGTGGTGGTGGCCTGGGTCATCCTAATCTGTCTGTCTCACAGGCGGTTCCTCTGCTTCTTAGCAAAGGAAACCCTCTACGAGTTTCAGTTCATGCCATTCAGCCTGTCCGAGGCCCACAGGGTTTTCACTAAGTGCATTGCAGTAGTGGCAGCCCACCTGAGGCACTGAGGTGTCTGGGTCTACCCCTGTTTGGACGACTGGTTGATGGCATGTCCGACCAGGCAGGAGGTGGAGTGGTCCAGGGACATGGCCCTCCAGACCTGCTTCTTTCTTGGCCTCCTGGTCAACGAGGCCAAGACGGAACTCATGGTCTCGTAGGTGATCAGCTTCATCAGAGCAAAACGCGACTGTTGCAGAGGAAGAGCTCGGCTCCCGGCAGACAGGGTGGAGGTGCTCTCCTTCTTTGCCCGATCATTTCTGGTTGGGCAGTTGCACCCTGCCCGGGACTTCCTGCGTCTCCTGGGTTACATGGCGGCCTACACCACTGTGATATGATGGGCCCACTGTAGAATGCATGCTCTGCAGTGGGAGCTGGCCAGCCAGTGGTCTTAGCGCAGGGGTCACCTTGACCAGCTGGTCACTGTGATCCAGCGAATATGGGACGCCTCCAGTGGAGGCTTGTCCTGGAATATCTGCAGGAAGGGATGCTGTTTGTCTGCCCCAAGCGAAAGGTCATCCGGACGTTCAGTGCCTCTCTAGTGGGCTTGGGTGCCCACCTGGGGGAATGGAGAGTCCATGGCCTCTGGACCCAGAGGAGTTCTAGTGCCTCATCAACCAGCTGGCACTCTTGAGCAGTTCGACTGGTGCTGAATGCCTTTGCTCCTCACACTCAAGGTCAGGTGGTCCAGGTCAAGACAGACAACTCCATGACCATGTACTACCTCAAAATGCAGGGCAGGACACACTCCCTGCCACTGTGCAAGGAAGCTCTGAATGTGGACGCTCTTGCGCAGCCTGGAGGCTGATCTCTTAGCCATCCATGTGGCTGGTGCCTCCAACCAGCTGGCGGACACTCTCAGCCGTGTGGGCGAGGCATCTCATGAGTAGTCTCTCCAGCCAGAGGTAGTACACAGTCTGTTCTTCCAGTGGGGCACGCCTTTGTTAGACCTGTTTGCCTCCAGGGAGAACGCAAAGCTGAGACTGTATTGTGGGCCCCCCCCCCCAAGCAGGTAATGCTGCAGGAGGATGCCTTCTCGAGGCCCTGGACCACAGGTCTCTTCTGTGCCTTCCCTCCATTTCCCCTTGATCCACAAAATCTTGCTCGAGGCGAGGAGGAACAAGGCACAGATGATCCTGGTGGCTTCAGACTGGCCATGCCCCAATCTCCTCAGCCTCAGCAGCAGGCTTCCAAAGCATTTTCCTCTCTCCTGAGTCCTGGACCTGCTTTCCATCAATCAGGAAGGTATTCCATCCTGACCTTCAGTCCCTGCACCTGACAGCCTGCTTCCTGAGTTTCTAGAGTTGCAGGCTTTAGGTCTCTACAGATATCCTCAACGTTGCCAAGGCTTCTCTGAAGGAATCAACCAGGAAATGCTATGCCTTCAAATGGAAGAGATTCTCCATTTGGTGTCATGGCAAGGGGTTGGACCCTCAGTGCTGTCCGGTGGTTAGCATTCTTGACTTCCTCTCTCAAGTTTGGCCTTTGGTCGATGTCCCTCAAGGTGCACCTGGCAGACATCTCTGCTTACCAGGTGTGGGCTGGTCAGCAGTTAGTGGCGCAGGAGAAGGTGGGTCTGGTGCTTCTTTAAATGCCTTGACCACATTTTCCTCTGGTGCGTGAACCACCACCACCTTGGGACTTGTTAATGGTGTTGGGGAAAGCTCATGGGCAAGCCATTCTAACCAATGCACAGGTGTGAGATGTCCACCTGTCGTGGAAGACCGCCTTCCTGGTGGCTATCGCGTCAGCCAGAAGGATCAGTGAGCTCCAGGCGCTTAGGTGGATTCTCCTTACCTGGTCTTCCACAGGGACAAGGTTGTTCTTCGCCTCAACCCGAAATGTTTCCCCGAAGGTTGTGTTGGATTTTCACCTCAATCAGGTGATTAATCTCAGTGTACTTCACCAACCACACCTCGGAGGCCGAGCACAGGCTCCATACTCTGGACCTGCAGTGGGTGCTCGCCTGTTACAAGGAGCGCACGGCTGGAGTTTGGTGAGAGGTTCGCCAGCTGTTACCTACGCTGAAGCCGCATCTGGAAGACTGGCAGCTAAGAGAACGATTGGCAGGTGGATTGTATCCTGCATCGCCCTCTGCTATAGGTTGGTGGATAGGAAGCCTCCTGTAGGGCTTAGGGCTCATTCCACCTGCCATAGCGCTGCCTCAGTGGCTGCTTCCAGGGACGTGTCTCTCCAGAAAATCTGCAAGGCTGTTACCTGGAGGTCAGCACACACCTTCGTTTCACAATAACTCATCAACCTTGAGTCATGCTGGGATGCTGGTCTCCAATTTCTGTTTCCATATAGGGGGTGTGCGTCTTGCCCCCTCCTCCTGGAGAACTGCTAAGAGTCTGCCAGGCAGTGTGTATAGAACATCATATCCACGTCCCTAGGAAAACAGGTTACTCACCTGTAGAAGTAGACCATCTTCAGGAGTATTTTTTTTTTTCCCCTCCAATTGTTTAACCAGGTGAGACGCACTAAGCTGAAAGCTTGTTTACAGGTGCAGCCTGGGAGCACAGGGAAGTTAAGTGACTTGCTCAGGGTTACACAGTATGCAAGTGGGGGCTGTGGGATTCAAATCCAGGTCTCCAGATTTGCAGCTCAGAGCCTTAAACCATTGCGCTATACTGCCTCCCAAATCTCCCAGTAGCTCAGTCATCAGGTTGCACCATAGGAACCTTTGCCATCAGAGACAAGGAATCCACATGGGAGATTTTCAGCAGTACAACTGGGGCCGCCCAGTCAACGTCCGCAACCCTATATAGGCATGGACGGCCCCAGTCCCTCCTCAGTTCTTTTCCGCTGTCTACCTGCAAGAACAGTCTCTGCGGAAGAGCACTTGCAGTGTTTTGTGCCTTTTACGAGCTACGGACATTTTTTTCTTCTATTTCTCCTCAAAATCTCTCCTATAGAGTTTTCTTTTTTTGTTTATGTCGACTATCCCCTGGCTGACTTGTCTGTTCTCCGGGAGGAAGTAGTCTCTTCTGTGCAAGCAGGCAATCGAATTGGTGCCAAGGCTGCAGAGAAACCAGGGGTTTTATTCCAGGTTCTTCCTGGTCCCCAAAAAGACCGGAGATCTGAGACCCATTTTAGAAACATAGAAGTGGATGGCAGATAAGGACCGCAAGGCCCATCCAGTCTGCCCATTTCTTTTTCTACCTTATGAATGTGCCATTGGCCTTTGCTTTGTCACTGGCCTATCTGTTCATACTCATCTGTATTGCTCCCTTATGCCTATCCCATGCCTGTTTTTTTTATTTATTTATTTTAGCTTTTGTTGACCGGGTAAGTGCACTAGACAAATCCTGCCTATTTTCAGGCACGACCCGGGGGAGGGGGATACAGATGAATGCCAACTGACCTTGAACCAGATTAAGCTGTTGGTGGTATTTTTAGTGAATGAGGAAATTTGGCCAGGACACGGGAAATTCCCCTACTCTTTTCGATAAGTGCCATGGGATCTTTAACATCCACCTGAACTACCACCAATCCAGGCAGATGGGACCTCGGTTTAACGTCTCATCCGAGAGACGGCACCTCAGAAGTGCAGCACCCCTCTCATGCTGCACTACAGTGTCAGTACTGGGATATTAACCCAAGTGCCAGATGTGGGAACTGAACCCACAGCCCTCTGATCTCCCGGCCTCAGAGGCGAGTGTGCTACCTACTGAGCCACTGATGAAGATATTGAAGAGGACTGGCCCCAGGACTGTTTGAAGCCCTGCACTGTATTCATATCCACCACTTCCTGAGGTAGGCCGTTCCATGCATCCACCACCCTTTCTGTGAAAAAAAGTCCTCACATTACCCCTTAATTGGCCCCCCCAATCTCATGATGTGTCCTCTTGTGCTGCTACTTTTCTTATATTGAAACATGTTAGACTGTTTAACCTTGTTAATGCCCTTAAGGTGTTTGAATCATATCACCTCTCTCCCTCCTTTGCTCTAGGGTATACATATTGAGCTCAGTTAATCTGTCCCCATATGTTTTCTGATGCAGTCCGTGCACCATTTTGGTTGCCCTTCTCTGGACTGCCTCAATTTGGTTAATGTCCTTGTGAAGGTATGGCCTCCAGTACTGCACGCAGTACTCCAGATGGGGCCTAACCAGTGTCTTGTAAAGAGGGATTATTACCTCCCTCTTCCGACTTGTGATACCCCTACTATACACCCCAACATCCCTCTAGCCTTACCTACTGCTTTAGTGGTCTGCTTGGATGATTTCAGGTCATCGGTGATGATGACGCCTAAGTCTCTTTCTTCCCTTGTGACCTCCAGCAACTCCCTTCCCAGCCTATAGGTGGCTTCAGGGTTTCTCTTCCCTATGTGCATGATCTTGCACTTCTTTGCGTTAAACCCCAGTTGCCACTCTTCTGACCATTTTGCTAGTTTATCCAGATTTCTTCCCATTCTGCCCACCCCATCTGGATCATCTACTCTGTTGCAGATCTTGGTGTCACCTGCAGACAGACAAACCTTACCCTTCAGTCCATCTGCAATGTCACTGGTGAAGATATTGAAGAGGACTGGCCCCAGGACTGATCCCTGAGGTACCCCACTTGTGACTTGCATTTCTTCTGACTGTATACCGTTTACCACCACTCTCTGTTTTCTGCCTGTCAACCAGTTTGCCACCCAGTTGACCAACGTCTGACCCACCCTGAGCCTACCCAGCTTGTTAATCAATCTTGTATGTGGAACAGTATCGAAAGCTTTGCTGAAGTCAAGGTAGGCGACATCAACTGCTCTCCCTTGGTCCACCACTCTGGTTACCCAGTCAAAGAAATCTGAGATTAGTTTGACAGGATCTTCCATTTGTAAACCCATGCTGTCTTGGATCCTGTGCCCCTATGATTCCAGGTGTTGCACTGTCCTTTCCTTAAGGAGTGGCTCCATAATCTTGCCCACTACTGAGGTAAGAGTGACTGGTCTGTAGTTCCCTGCCTCATTCCTGCTACCACTCTTGTGGAGTGCGATCACATGAGCCCTTCTCCAGTCTTCTGGATTTTAGATTTGTAGGACCTCAGTCTCCTCACTGGACATGAAGGATGCCTATCTGCACATTTTGGTCTTTCCTCCTTACAGGAGGTTTCTCCGCTTTACCTTTCAGGATGAGCATTACCAGTTCAAAGTGCTGCCCTTTGGCTTATCCTCTGTGCCAGTTGTCTTTACTAAATGTTTAGCAGTGGTCGCAGCAGCTCTCAGAAGAGTGTGGGACTCTTGTTTTCCCTTATCTGGACGACTTGCTTCTCAGGGCCCCATCCAGGGAACAGCTGTTCTAGGAGCGTGGATATGTTGTTCATCCACACTCTTTGGCATGTCCTTTCCCCTTTAAATCTGGCCAGAAGTCTTCAAGCTGGCTCCTCCCACCAACCCGGGTGGTAAATACCTCGGCTCCGCCCCATGTCGCCAGATCTTCCTTTCCGCTGGAAGATTCAGGTTCTCTCGTGCTACTTCTGCAGTATCGTAGGCCCTGGATACTAATCGAGCAGTTTTCACATGATCGCTTTCTTTGAAACTTCATTACAAGTTCACGATTCGATCCGAGCACTAGGACATGAAGACAAGTTGTCCCCAGGTTTCGCGGTGTCCCTCGGAAAGAAAATGTAGTGCACCGATCCCCACCTCGTGTGTCTATTGTTTGGGTAGCCGTGCATGACACCTCTTCATCATCATCTGCTTGGCGTTCCATCCCAGCGTTCTGGGCGGCTGCAAGCGTGTAAGCTGGGAGACTGAGCCGCAATCCACTGGTGAAATCGAAGGAGGCAATGGGTGGGTGGTTTCGCTGCCGCAGGGTCTGCCGAGCAGCTCGACCAGATGGCGGCATTTGAAGAAGAAACTTCCCAAGCCTCAGCCAGCCGATGTTTTTTCGTGCTGCTAAACCTTGGCTCCACCTTCACAGGATCCTTTTGGGAGCTGTGCCAGTCTCTCCCCACCAGGATTGAGGCGCCCTCGGGCATGCCCTCCTCCCGCTCTAGAAAATGGGAGAAGGACCCTAAGTCGTCTTCTCGGAGAAGACGTTCCTGGGACTGAGAGGTCTGAATCCCAGGAACTTGCGATCTCGGCCTCGGTCGAGATCGCTTCCTAGCCATGATTATGGACCTTCCGTCAGGCGGGAAACTGCAAGGCGGCCGAGATCTCTCGACCGATCGAGCCATTGTCACGACCCAGTCGACGACTCATTGAGAGAACACCTGTCTTTTCCTTCCTGACGAGGAGACCCAGCCCTCTGGTATCGATCGAGGGACAGGAGCTGGAGCCTCGGTTTTCGCGACTCCGGCCTCTCGATCGAACAAGCTGACCCCGTCGGTCTTGATCGAGGATCAGGACCCCTTCGGTCGAAAAAACGAAAAAGGGTCACAAACACTCTCGTAAGAGGCATCGCCACCAATCCTCATCCTCCTCGGACGAGGAGAGACTTCAGTGGAAGCTCTGTCGGCGTTATGAGGACCTTATGTGGCAACAGCTAATTCTGACCAGTCATAAGCCGTCTCTGCTGGCTACACCAGCCATTACTTGGCCCCAGCCTCTTAGGCTGACACCGACCCCTCCAGAACTGAAGACTCTAGTTCTTCCTCCGGTAGGACTGGCACGCATTCCTGTTCGGCCTGTTCCAGTCTCCCCACCAATTTTGGTGGAGCCACCGCCTAAGCAGCCTCTGGGAGGGGCTTCCTCGAAAGAGGACCGGACAGATACGGGCCTGCCCCAACGTCTGTCCATCACTGTTGTCCTCGATCGCCCTCGGCGTATTGAAGGGGACATAGGCGGGAGACCCTTGTATTCCAACTCTTCGGAGTCAGATACCACTGGTCTACATTCACACCCCGATGAAGAGTTGTCAGTAACAGGCTTGGAGGAAGATCCTTCCTCTTTCCAGGGCATCCTCTGCCTTATTTCAGTCAACCGGTATGCCCTTGGAGCCTATCCAAAAGAAGGTAGCATATACTCTCACAGATGTCCTTAAGAGGGGGATACCCCGACGGAGGCCTTCACAGTGGCCGAAGCCATTGCTGGCCTGGCTCTTGAGCTATGGCAGCGCCCTGCCACTTGCCCAGCTCCGTCTGCCCGCATGGCTCACAAGTACACTGTACCATGAGGTCCTTGGCGGGTTTCACAGAGCATCCCTCGGCCGCGAGCCTTGTGACTGCCTCTGTGTTTAGACGCATAGGTAGCTCAGCGAATACTGACCGCCCTCCAGACAAGGAGTCCAAGAATATGGACCATTGTGCCCGGAAGGTGTATGTGGCCTCATCCTTGGGCGTTCGTCAGGCCAGCTCGGCAGTGAGCATGGCACACTTCTCTCACGCCCTCTTGGAGTCACTATATGAAGTCCTCCCTCATCTCCCAGCGGACATGCAGACCACGGTTAAGCAGGTCCGTGACCAGGGCCATGCTGTTGCAAAACAGCAGCTCCACACGGCCTTGGATATTGGAGATTCCTGTGCCTACTCACTAGCAGCCGCAGTGGCCACTCACCGCAGGGCCTGGCTGAGGTTATCCTCTTTCCCGGCGGACACTCAGCACAAGTTAGCTGATGTGCCCTTCCTTGGCACTAATCTTTTCGGTCTGGGAGTGGCAGGTCACCTCCAGAGCATAGAGCAGTCCAGTGCCACCTTGGATGCCACTTCTGCGAAGGGTTCTTCGGGCAAGAACCAGCAGAAGCGCAGCAAGCCGCCTTTTCGGCACTCTTCTCCTGCGGATAGACAGCCCTCCTTCCAGGGAGGTCAGCAGCACCAGCAGTAACAGCAGGCTCAAGCTTGGCGCCCCAGGCCCAAGCAGGGTCCCCAACAGCCCCGCAAAGGAGGTCGAGGTGCTGGTCCAAGAGCTTCCTCCTCCTCTAAACCTGCTCAGTGACGGGTCAGGGGTGGCCACCCCTGCACCCGTCATGCCAGTTCTGGGTCCTTCCGTGGGGGGCCGGCTCCACCACTTTCTTTCCACCTGGTCCGATATCACTTCAGACAGGTGGGTCCTGGAAGTGGTTGGTTGGGGACTGCATCTAGAATTCGAGCAGTACCCACCCTGTCGAGCCTGTGCCCCACGGGAGGAAAGGATCTCAGTTTGCACTCAGTCGGCCCTTCGGGACGGCATTGCTCAGCTCCTCCGCAAGGAGGCGGTAGCTCCAGTGCTGGATCATTCTACAGACCCAGGCTTCGTGTCTAGGTACTTCCTGGTGTCCAAGCAGACGAGGGGGTTGGCGCCCCATCCTAGATCTCCACAACCTGAATCAATATCTCGGGTCTCGCACCTTCCGGATGGTAACTCTGAATCAAATCTTACCATCTCTGGAGCGAAACATATGGTTCTGTTCACTGGATCTACAGGACGCGTTTTTCCACGTCCCAATCCGTCCGTCCCGCGCGGTTTCCCCGCTTCAGGGTGGAAGGGACACTGTCTGAGTTCAAGCCATGCCCGTTCGGCCTGTCATGACCCCCTCGGGTCTTCACCAAGTGCATCGCAGTGGTGGCGCCCCATCTACAGCATCAAGTGGTTCAGATATACCCCTACCTCGACGATTGGCTCCTGTGGGTTCCTCCCTGCAGGAGGTGGAGAGGTCCAGGGACCTGGACCTCCAAACCTGTTCCCAATTAGGCTTCCTGATCAATGAGGCCAAGTCGGAACTTGTGCCCTCTCAGGTGATGGGCTTTATCGAGGCAGAGCTTGACTCTCGTCAAGCCAGAGCTCTGCTCCCAATGGACAGGGCGGAGGTTCTTTCCTCCTTTGCCCAATCATTTCTGGTCGGGCACTTGTGCCTTGCCCAGGACTTCCTGTACCTTCTGGGTTACATGGCGGTGTGCACCTCAGTGGTCAGTTGGGCCAGATTGCATATGTGCCCCCTCCAGTGGGAGCTGGCCGCTCAGTGGACTCAGCGTCAGGGTCATTTCAACCAGCTGGTCAGTGTCACCCAGAAGATGTGGGACGCTCTCCAATGGTGGACCGTCCCAGGTCATCTGCAGGAAGGGATCCCGTTTCTCCGCCCTGAGCTGACGGTCGTTCTCATGACCGATGCCTCTCTCGTGGGCTGGGGAGCCCACATGGGGGACACAGAGCCCACGGGTTCTGGACCCCCGAGGAGTCCCAATGCCACATCAACCTGATGGAGCTCAGAGCAGTCAGACTGGCACTGTCGGCTTTCGCTCCTCAGCTCTGGGGTCAAGTGGTTCAAGTCCAGACAGACAATACTACGACCACGTACTACCTCAACAAACAGGGCGGCATGCACTCCCGTCTGCTATGTAAGGAGGTGCTCCGGATCTGGACCCTAGTAAGCCGGTTGGAGGCGGATCTCCTTGCCATCCATGTGGCAGGAGTCTCGAACCAACTGGCAGATGCTCTCAGCCGCATAGACCAGACATCCCAAGAGTGGTCTGTCCATCCAGAGGTAGCTTACAATCTGTTCTCCCATTGGGGCAAACTGTTGGTGGACCTGTTTGCCTCCAAGGAGAACACCAAGCTCAGGCTGTACCATGCCCGCCCCCCTCAGCAGGGCTCGCTGCAGGGGGATGCCTTCTCGAGGCTGTGGACCCTAGGCCTCCTCTACGCCTTCCCTCCATTTCCCTTGATCCACAAGGTGTTTACTCAAGGTGAGGAGGGACAAGGCGAAGGTGATCCTGGTAGCTCCAGATTGGCCTCGCCAGTTCTGGTATCCGGATCTCCTCAGCCTCAGCTGCAGGATCCCGGAGCGGCTGTGTACACGCCTGGACCTGAGATCATTGAACCAGGGGAAGGTATTCCATCCAGACCTTCAATCCCTGCACCTCTCACAGCCTGGTACGTGAGCGGCTAGAGTTCCAGGCTCTGGGTCTTTCCGAGGATGTGTACACAGTTGTGCAGGCATCTCGTAAGGAATCGACCAGGAAATGTTATGCCTTCAAATGGAAAAGGTTTTCCATTGGGTGTCAGGGTAAGAGTCTGGATCCCTTATCCTGCTCTGTGGCTAACATTTTAGACTACCTTTGGTCTCTCTCCAAAGGGGGTCTACGGTCATCAACCCTTAGTTTGCACCTGGGAGCCATTTCCGCTTACCGGGCGCAGGCCGGTCAGTCGACATTGGCACAGGAGACAGTGGTCGGGCGCCTTTTCAAAGGCCTGGATCACGTATCCCCTTCGGTGCATGAACCTCCGCCTCTGTGGGATCTTTTGCTGGTTTGAGCAAAGTTCATGGGCAAGCCATTCGAACCGATGCACAAGTGTGAGCTCTTACACTTGTCGTGGAAGACTGCCTTCCTGGTGGCTATCATGTCAGCCAGAAGGACAGGGGAGCTCCAGGTGCTTTCGGTGGACTCCCCTTATCTGGTCTTTCACAGGGACAAAGTTGTCCTGCGCCCCCACCCGAAATTCCTTCCGAAGGTGGTGTCAGAGTTTCACCTTAACCAGGTGTTGACTCTGCCGGTATATTACCCTAACTACACCTCGAATGCTGAGTACAGGCTTCATACCCTGGACCTTAGAAATGCTCTCTCCTACTACAAGGAGAGGACGGCGGAAATTTTGGGAGAGGTTTGCCAGCTGTTTGTCACCTATGCTAAAGCCGCCTCTGGTAGATCTGCAGCCAAATGGACCATTGCAAGATGGATTACATCATGCATAGGTCTGTGCTGTGAGTTGGCGGGCAAGGAGCCTTCCAGAGGGAGAAGAGCTCATTCTGCCTGCCATACTGCTGCATCAGTGGCTGCTTCCAGGGACATCCCTATCCAGGAAATTTGTCTGGCTGCTACCTGGAAGTCAGCAAACACCTTCATTACCCATTACCACCTCGACCTTGAGTCACGTCGGGATGCTGGTTTTGGGGCCTCTGTTCTCCAATCTCTGTTTCCTATGTAGGGGGTGTGCGCCTTGCCTCCCTCCTCCCGGAGAACTACTGGGAGTCTGCCAAAGAGTGTGGATGAACAACATATCCACGCTCCTAGAAATACAGGTTACTCACCTGTAACAGTAGTTCTAGGAGTGGTATATGTTGTTCATCCACACGCACCCACCCGACCTCCCCGGCTTTAGGCGCACCACCTTACTTCCAACGGGCTAAGATCTGGCGTCATGGGGCGGAGCCAAGGTATTTACTACCCGGGTGGGTGGGAGGAGCAAGCTTGAAGGCTTCCGGCCAGATTTAAAGGGGAAAGGGACATGCCAAAGAGTGTGGATGAACAACATATACCACTCCTAGAACTGCTGTTACTGGTGAGTAACCTGTTTTTGCTGACTCTGGAGCACACTCTACATTTCTTCCACTCTCTGGGCACAACTGTCAGTCTGCCCAAGTTGGTGCTAGTCCCTTCCCAAAGATTGCAGTACATCAGGGAGGTTCTGGACTCTGAGCAGGGGAAGGTCTTTTTACCCCGAAACAGGGCGGAATGCCTTATGGCCCAGGCTCAAGAAGTTGCCCAGAGTCAGTACATTCCTGCAAGACTGTACCTCAGGCTATTGGGGCTAATGGCTGTGGCCATTCCCATCATTCCACTGGCCAGGCTTCACATGTGTATCCTTCAGTGGACCCAAGAGTGCAATGGGACCAGCGTACGAGTTCTAGTCTACTCCCCAGTTCGCAAGGTACTGCAGTGGTGGATAGCTCCCTCCACCCAGACCTTTTTCAAGGGGTTCCCTTTCAGATTTCCTCCCCGATCAGATTCTAACAGATGCTTTGGGGCTTGGTTGGGGAGCACACCTGGGTCCTTTCCAAACCCAGGGCTCCTGGTTCCAGTAGGAAGCTGCCCTGCATATCAGTGTCCTGGAGATGAGAGCGGTGCTTTGTGCCATGCAGGCTTTTCAGGAACATCTTGCCCCAGACCAATTGTTGGTGCAAATGGACAACCTGAGTGTAGTCTACTGCATCGAAAAGCAGGGCAGGACTCACCCTATTTGCAGGGAGGCCATGAGAATGTGGTACTGGGCACTGGAGCATGGTCTAACACTCTCTGTGGTCCATGTGCTCGGCGTCCTGAATACCCTGGCGGACAGTCTCAGCTGGACTCAGTTCAGCCTGCACGAATGGGAGCTTATGTCATCCATGGTAGATCTGTTCGACAGATGGGGATCATCCAGAGTTGGACCTTTTTGCATCCCCACTTGATGCAGAGCTGCCCAGTTTCTGCTCCCTAGATCCTGGGCCTGGAGTTTTCTGGCGAGACGTGTTGTCCCTCTCTTGGAGCGGGAGATTTCTGTATTCATCCTCTCCATTCCACCAATACAGATGGTGCTGATCAAGCTACAAATGGAAGGGGCCAGCATGATTGTGGTTGCGCCATTCTGGGCCTACCAGATATGGTTCCCTCTGCTTCAGCAGCTGGCAGAGGAACCTCCGGTCCTTCTGCCCCTTTTCAGGAATCTGCTGACCCAGGATCGAGGGACATTGGTTCATCCCAACCTCATGTCCCTCCATCTGCATGCATGGCTCCTGAGTATGAAGCCATCGCCAGGTTTGGGGTCTCTCACTGGGTGGCAGATGTCCTGGTGGCCACCCGCAAACCTGTGCCACTTATGCCATGGAGTGGAAGCGGTTTGCCATCTGGGCTGCCAAGCATGTCTTTGACTACTTGATTTCTTTGTCTGACTTGGGGTCTCCAGTATTCCCCTCTCAAGGTCCACCTTTCTACTATTTCTGCCTTTCATGAGCCCGTGGGTGACCGCACAGTTGCTCAGCTGGTTGTTTCCCGTACCTTCCTTAATGGCATCCTGTATCTGAAACCCCCAATCCATTTCCCTGTCCCAGCTTGGGAGTTGAATTTTATTTTGGAAAAGTTGACCATCTCCTTTTGAGTCAATCACGACTTGCAAGTTGTGCGTTCTCTCTTGGAAAGCATTGTTTTTAGTTGCAATTACTTCTGCTTGAATTTCAGAGCTTCAGTCCCTCTGGTGCGAGGAACCTTATTTGATTTTTCACAAAGGCAGGGTATCTTTGTGCACAAATCCTAAGTTTTTGCCCAAGGTGGTTTCAGAGTTTACACTCAACCAGTCTATCCACCTTCCTGTTTATTTTCCTGAGCATGCCAGCCCAGCGAGAGCATTGCTTCACACACTAGATGTGCGCAGAACTTTGAAATATTATTTGCTTCAGACTAAGGAGTCCAGAAAGTCTAAGCAGTTGTTTGTCTTTTTTGCCCCAGGTAGAGAGGGCTCTTCTGTTTCTAAGCAGTGTGTATCCAAATGGTTGGCAAACTGCTTTGTATTCTGCTACAACAAGTGCGGCAAAGAGCAGCCTAGTGTTGTCAAAGCTCATTACACCAGAGGTATGGCTACCTCTTGGTTTGTTTCAAGGGGGTCTCAGCTGCAGATATTTGCGCGTCTGCCACTTGGAGTACAGTCCACAGTTTTACCAAGCATTACAGTCTGAACATTGCTTCTAGAGCCTGTGCAGGATTTGGCAGGGCTGTGCTACAAGGACTCTCCTGTCTTAAGTTTATGGAGTTCCAGCCTCCCTGACTCTGTTTTTTGCACTTGTCACTGCTTGGTGCTCATTCCTAGAGTGTAACCTGATGACTGAGATACCCCCCTGAAGAAGACAGAACAGTTACGTAAGAACTTACCGTAACAGTGGATCCTCGAGGGGATCTGTCATCAGGTCTGCTTTCCCTCCTACTGTCCCCCTTCTTGGGGCTCCTGTTCAGGACCTGGCTATCTGCTCTCTTCCAACATTTCTATTTAGAGCTGGGTCCCTCAGTCTCTCCTCGGTTCCCCGGGGTGTCAGCCTTGCTCCCTTCGTCTCTGGAGGGAAAGAACTCTGGAGGGAGTGGGGCCGCCCATGCTTGTATAGGATTGCTGATGGTGTGGGCGGCCCCAATTGTACTGCTGAAAATCTTCCATGTGGATTCCCGATCTCAGATGATGACGGTTCCTACAGTGTAACCTGATGACTGAGATCCCTTCGAAGATGTACTGTTAGGGTAAGTTCTTACGTAACTGTTCTTTCTGGGAGTGGTATATGATGTTTATCCACACTGACCCACCTGACTTTCCCTGGCTGTGGCGCACCCTTCTGCTTCCAGTGGGCAAGATCTGGTGTCCTAGGGTGGAGCTGAGGGAGTTACCACCCAGGTAGGTAGAAGGAGCCAGCTTGAAGACATTCAGGTGAGCTCTTAAAGGGAGAGGCAACTGCCAGACAGTGTGGATCAACATCATATGCCACTCCTACAACTACTGTTACGGGTGAGTAACTTGTTTTTCCTTCCTAAGGTGGTTTCAGATTTCCATCTAAATCAGTCCATTACACTAACAGTCTTTTTCACTGCCAAATCCAGCTCAGATGAGCGGAAATTACATAGCATGGATGTCAAGAGGGCACTCAGCCACTACCTTGACAGGACCAAGACCTCCAGGCCAGAGTATACCCAGTTGTTCCTCACTTATGGGGAGGCGGGTAAGGGTAAACCAGCTTCCATGAGAACCACTGCACGCACATTGGCTAGTCGCCTGCATGCAGTTCTGTTACAGTAAAGTTGGTGAGCAGCCCCCTGTGTCTCAGGGCACATTCTAACCACGGGTACATCTGCATCAGTAGTTGTACCATGGGACATTCCCCTATTGGAAGTTTGCAAAAGAGCTACATGGAAAACTGTTCACACGTTCACCAAGCCCTACTGCTTGGACATACAGTAGTCTAAAAGTGATGCCAGATTTGGCACAGCAGTTTTGCAGAACCTTTTCCCCAAATAGGTTCTGTACTCCACCTCCAAAGGTACTGCTTGGTAGTCTCTATTAGTTAAGCATACTGAGGGATTCCTGGGGTTTGAAGAAAAAAATGACTTACCATAGTAATCATGTTTCTTCCAGGGGATCCCTCAGTATGCTTAAAGCTCACTCCCTGCCTCCCCATCTAGAACTAGGAAAAAGGGATCCTTATTATGCATCCGTCCTGGCCACTATCTGTTCTAATATTCTTGTTAATAGTTGGAATTTTTTTAAACCGGTTTGTTCTAATTCTTGATCCCTTCTTACAGGGACTATACTTTTTTTGGGATTTGTTAAGATGGGAATAATGTTCAGTAGCATAGCTAGTTAGGCTTTACAATAAATCTGAGTGTTTCAATACACAGCAGTTAATATCGGCAGCAGTTTGAAACTGGCACTAGTCGATGAGTTCAATCATTTACGTTCCATTGTCTGACAAGGCAGTTAAAGGGACACTGTCAGCTTTGTCCCTACGTTTTTCATCATTTCTGAGCAGTGTTCCACAAGGCACACACTAAACAAACTATTTGTGTAAAATGGCTCTGCATGTGCCAAAAATAATAATTTTTACCTGTTTTCTACTATTTGCCATTATTTTCTGTGCGACCATCCTGAACGCAATTCTGCTGACCTCTGGAAGCACATCCATCCCAAGGACACGCGCCTGTAACAGAGCGCAGTCACGATGTGCAATTTTTAGCATGCCCTATGAATGAAGCTGCTTAAATAGAGTATTTCAACAGCCTAAATCGAACTGTGCCTCTTGTAACATGAAACGAGCAGTAATACAGCTGAAAAATAAACTTGAAAAGCAGAGCCGAAATCCCGCACATGTGCAATAGCAGCTTGGAGCAGAGATCCCGCGCAAGTGCAGGAACATGCCGCCATTGCGCATGCGCGGGATTTAGGCTCTGCTTGTCAGATGTGGTTTTTAGCTGTATTACTGCTCGTTTCTTGTTACAAAAGGCACAGTTCATTTTAGGCTGTTGAAATACTCAATTTAAGCAGCTTTGTTTATAGGGCATGCTAAAAGTACATCGTGACAGCGCTGTGTTACAGATGAATGTCCTCGGATCACATAAGCCCGAGGTCGGGCTGAATTACATTCGGGTTGGTTGGACAGAAAATAATGGCAACTAGTGGAAAACAGGTAACAAAATATTACTTTTGGCACATGCAGGGCAATTTTACACAAATAGTTTATTTAGTGTGTGCCTTGGGGAACACTGCTCAGAAATGATGAAAAACATAGGGACAAAGCTGACAGTGTCCCTCATGGACAATGAGAGTTCAACAACCATGACATGGGGACTTCCGGGGCAGTCACAGGGGGCTACCATGAGCAGTGAAAACAAACTAAAGGTAACACATATAGCCATACCCCTCAACTATCGCACATTACGAGGTACGCCACTCATTTTATCCCTCAGAAATCTTATCCCACATTGAGATGATGACATGCCACACTGACCACTGAGACTGTTTAAGCAGACATTTATAATATAAGCTGCTAGGTTATCAGCAAATATTATAAGCATTAGTACACTTATTTCCACGGTATTCTGAGTTTACAATGTCATGTTTGATATGTCACACATGTTATCCAGTTGTCACACATCTTGCCACGCATTTGGGTGATAAAAGGTTGAGAGGTATGCATATAGCACTAATAGCTACAGGAAAGGAGTTGTCCGACATGGAAACACATCAAATTTAAATGATATGGGGTGTAGTTTTCCTTTAATTTCTGCCTTTATTTTAACAATCTCTTCCCTAAGGTGCTCATATTTAATGGTATTATTCTTAATTATCAATTTAACAAGAGTTACTTTCCCCCACTCTTCACAGAATTCAAAATCCTTCAAACCTGCTGACAGGACTTTAACCACTCACAGTATTCTCGGGACCTGCTGTTTGGCATTGTACATCTCTAAAGTATTTTGTTATAAGTTAAATTCAGTTCATATATTAATAATCTTTTCAATTTCAAGAAAAGGTACTTGATGTCTCCCACCTGTGTATGGTTAGTATCTGATGCAACCAACTTTACCCTGCAATAAGTTAATTGCTCACTGAACAGGATTCAGCCTTTGTGAGTTGCCTCAAAAGTACAGGACAGTTACCAGGGACGGTGTACACTCAGTTCATGTCCCAGTCAGGCATAAACTACGTTGCTTATATGAAAGCAAATCCAGTGCAGACAATTGTATGACTTAATGCCTGCGTTTCCAAAACCGTTAATAAAACCAGTCTGTAAAATCCCCCCCCAAAAAGGAATTAATGGTGAGCTTAACAAATTAATAAAGGGACGATGCAGGAGATCAGGGCTGGCCAATGTCCTTCGCTAAACACATATCACACTCCACCAGTAAGTCTCCGCACATAACTGAGATATTAGGCTTATTGAATTCAGACACATGGATGCTGCATCCCATGCAAACAAGATATACTTTATTACAGGGACAATTAGAATCCGCTGAAGTCCAAAATAATATGCATCACAGTGCAGAAAAAAACAAAAATACTGTGGCTAAGCCACTATATTGCACTAATATCATAATAGTCTTGCAGTATATGTGGAGGAAAATGTCCCACTTCAGAATGCTATATGTACATTGATAAATAAAGCCAAGATTACTTATAAGGTGAAATAGAGCAAATCTGTGCATCGATACAGATACACCAAACTTAAAGCCGCCCCTCCAATACCCAGCACTTCGTTCCTCGTGAACTTCGTCAGGGGTAGATACACAGATTGAAATGCACAATATCTAAGCACCCTGAATTTTAGGCTGTGTTACATATAAACATATCTATGTCAAATTTAAAATTCATGTCAGCCCATTGGCGCAGTGGCTGGACTTCTGCGTATGACATGGTCTCCTCGGGTTTGGGAACGGACATGGGGATTCGGAGGGCTGGCCGGGGGAGTAGGATTGAGCGGCCAATGTACTGCTCTCTCCTTCTGGGGGAGGGTGGGCGAGCGTCCAGTGCATGCCTGACCTCTGGTGGAGGCTGGAGGAAGGCATCACTGGTGCCAAGATAGTGGGGTGGTGTGCCAGATGTTGGCGCTGCAGCAACGATGTTATTGCATGCCATGCCTCCCTCAAGTGGGTTTAGGATGCCAAAAAATGACAGTCCTCACATATGATGCCCTGCACTGCTGTCGGTCCCACTCTGCCCTCCTGTGGTTCTAGATTGGCAACCAAGCCTTGTGAATTCTGTTTGAAAGTTCTGACTCCCATGGCTCGGGGGTAATAAGCCAGGGTTGCCTACTCAGTGGCCCAGCCTGGGGGCAAGCCTGGGAATGGATTGCTATCCAAGTTAAGTCCCGGGAGTCAGATTGTGGGACAGAGGGTGTGGGGGCTGAGCTCCTCTGGGGGGGGGAAATGAGTTCTGGCACAAAAAAAAAAATCAAAACAGATCATTATATTCTTGTGCACAACAAAGGAACACCCTTCAGTTCTTCTGACATCTTCATTTCCAGCTTGTCGGTACCATTTTTCCACGGGATCTTTTTTTAACTTCCAACCACAGCCAACAGTGCGTTTGAATTCAAGTAAGCCCAATATCTCTTGTGTTTGGAGACATTTTGGTTTCAGTGTGTGGTATATGTTTTGTTGAGGGCATTAACCAGCCCTGATCTCCTGTATCATCCCTTTAATTTGTTGAGCTCACCGTTAATCCCTTTTTTTTTGAGAGTTTTACTAACCCTCAGATACCTTGTGAGAAATGAGCAAGAGGTTCCTGCTCAGATGCTTAACATCTTGGTTCCAGATCTCATAAATCTAGGGATTACAAATGGGGCTCAAGATCCAGTACAAATGCGGTTTCTGGAAGATCAGTGGTGTGCACTTAGAACCCTGTACACGCTAACAAAACTCAAGAAACTGGTCCCACAGGTTTCACCCTTCCAAGCTGTCTGTCTTCCTGTACCCTGGTTTAGCTGTGTTTTCAGCTTGCATTGGTTTAAACTTTGCAGTCTCCTCTTACTCCGGTTCTTTTTGTTCATTTTTCACAAGTTTCCATGGGCAAAGATGCTCTGGTTTGTCTGTGTTAACTGGGGAATCGAGGGCTGTGGAGCCCTATTTGTTGGTTGTGGTTTGCACTAGAGACTAACCAAAGGGATAAATTAGTTTGGAAACTAGAGTAACAGTAAACGTTATCCAAAAAAATTGAATTAATAATCCCTCAGGTTTGAGGAACAATTTACATTATTTTTCACTGTAGTGCATCAACGGAATGTTTTCTGTATCAATAAAATAAATGTTAATGTTAGTTTTGTTTATTTTGTGCAACAGACACTTTTTCTCAAGGGCATGAGTTGGGGGTTGGGGGGGAACGACTGAATGCTGATGTGTGTTTTGGACGTAACATTTTGGGCTCCAGGATTTAAATCACATAATGGGGACGATAAAAGAAAAAAAAAATTGGCACAGTGCTCCTTCTGAAGTAAGTCACACATCAAGCACCTGCAAGATTGGTGTCATAAAACTTTAAAACTTAAAATTACTAAATGTTGAAAAAGGTTTTTGGGTTTTTTTAAGTTAAGTACATTCTGCACACAATAGTATGAATATATTGTACTTGTTCTGGAACAAGTTACCTTCAGTGACTGAGATGGATGGATGGCAAATAAAATAATCTGCCTTGTCCAGGCATATAAAAACCTCAAAAACAAACATAATAGCTGCATTTATCCTCAAGTTGAGTAACTGAAGCTGGCGACAGGTTTTGGCGTAGCACTCAGGTCTACTCAGACACCGGAGTTTTCCTGGGTTGAGGCTTCTGAACCATGAGAGGGACACAAAAAATGTGAACCCCTACCATTTTCCCTGATCTTCAGCCTAGAAGTAGAACCTTCAGCTGCAACAGGCAGCTACCTTTAGTCCTTACTTTGCGGCCTCAAACATAAATTTCAGCTGCTGCAGATTTCTCTCCAGGCGTTGCACACACTGGGTTGACAGACAAGCACACGTAGTCATGCCAGTGTACAGTACTGATCAGCCTGCTCCTTCTCTCCTCCTCTTCTGCTTTATGTTATCCAGCTGCTGCTGCCTGTTCTCTCGTGGGGGGAGTGGAGGAAGAGGACTGCCCAGCCTCTGCTTTATCGGGGGGAAAGAAGACTGGCTTCCAGTTAAACACAGTTTGATATTGATTAGCCATTGCTGTGCCCAAAGAAGCCTGCAGTTGATCTGTGGCACCTTTTTTTTTTTTTTAGTTGGGTCTGTAAGTTTTAGTATAGTTAAGGTGTTGCATGCGGCTTGTCACCTTGAGTTAAACGAGTAGAGAATTCTTTGTGGTCTGGATGCCTTATTCCACTGTTGAAAATCTTTAGGAAATATGTTTTAAAAGCAACCACTGTTTACTTTTTCAGCAGCCTCCACGGCTGATAAGTCTCCAGAGTCTGAGAGGTAAACTAAATCCCGTCGTTCAAACACATCAGATGAGAATACTCCAGACCATGCCCAGATTGGCACCTAAGCCCAACGCACAACACATCTCTTTTATGGCGCAGCAAGCTCTAAAGCAGGTAGGCCTTCATGACTTGAATTTTTCTCAGTTGCTGGGGATTTTTTATTGATTTATTTATTTTTTTAGTAATTTGGTGCTGCTACAGTGCATTGTGCAGTAGAGTGGAAAACACAGGATTGCAAGATCCCCAGGATAGTAGTAAGCAACACGGTTCTCGGCAGGTAGGTCTTGTCAGACCAACCTGTTAGTATTCTTTGTTTGGGTAACTAGGGCAGTGAATAAGGGGCAAGCAGTGGATTGACTGCACTTCACACTCAGCAAGGCATTTGACTCTGCACGTAGAAGTTTTCTGAGGATCTGTGAGAATGTGGGTGCAGCGAAGGATCTTGTTAGGTGGGTGAGAAACTGACTTAGTGGAGGCAGTAGAGGGTGGTGGTAAACAGGGTTAAGTCAGGGGAGAGGGAGGTCATGAGTGGGGTTCCACAGGGTTTAATCGTGGGGCCGGTCCTTTTAAATATGCTCATTGGTAATGTAAAAGGAATACAGGGCAAAGTGTGTCTCTAAGCAAATGACATTAAGCTTTGTGGCAGAGTAGACAGTGAGGAAGGGGTTAGGGAGTTGCAGCGGGACCTGCAAAGGTTAGAGTGGTTGTCCAAAGTCTGTCAGTTTAAACTCAACGCCAAGAAGTGCAAAGTGATTCACAATTGGAACAAGAACCTCAGAGCAGAATATTGCATAGGAGATGTAAGTTGGACATTACCTCTAAGGAAAGGGACCTGGGAATCATAAGCTACTCTGTAAAACTTGCTAGCCAATGTAACCGTAACAGTGCCTATAACAAGGCAGTCAAAATGTTGGGGTGTATTGGGAGGAGGTTCAAAAGCAGGAGGGAAGAGGTGTAACTTCCTCTCTATAGATCATTGGTAAGGCCACATCTGGAATAGTGTGCCCAGTTCTGAAGTCCCTACATAAGAAAAGACAAGGGCAGACTAGAGATGGTGCAGCATAGGGTAACCGGAATGATTCAGGGCCAGCAGGACAAGGATTGGCTTTAGGCTCTGACCATGTACTTGCAGGAGACCAGAAGTGAGAGGGACGATGGAGATCTCCAAGATCACCTTCGGTTGTATCTCAGTCATCATGTACCACCATAGGAACTTCACCGTCCGTGTATGGGGAATCCACTTGGAAGATTTTCAGCAGTACAACGGGGGCTGTACACACCGTCGACGTCCGCCAACGTCACTAATGCTAGAGGCCCTTCTCCCTCCTCAGTTCTTTTCTCGCCTCACGACTTCCAGTTAGCCTTTACAAAGAGCAATGGACTGTTCACTTTTTCGCCCACGGCTCTTTTCCTTACCAACCCTTTTGGAGATTTATTTTCTTTTTGTCATTTGTCGAGAGTTAAACCGTCTACATCTCTCTTCCATTGCTGCAGCTGTGGAAAGAAGATGGTTTCCAATGACGAGCACTCTGCATGTCTGCTGTCTTGGGCCTGATCACAACGCCTTGGAATGTGAGCTGTGCCAACAATTCAACCAAAACCACCCTTAGGCAATGCAGAAAAGCTCTGAAAATCTTCATGGAACAACAGGTAGCCAGCTCTGAACCAGTGTCCTCTGGAGCACCGGCCACCTAGTAGACCTCCGGGTCCAAGAGCTCCAAGACCTCCCAGGTCAAGGACACGTCCTCTGGGAAAAGTCACAAGAAAGACCAGGATCGCGACTGTGCCCCCTGGTGGCCATCCCATTCCCTGTCGACCTCTCCTTCTTTGGGGAGGGGGCTCTTCGTCGTCGGCTGCGGCCCCGAAGAGACCAGATTTCCAGGTCCTGGTTCACTCCAGACCCATACTAACAGCGGTGCCGCCTGACTCTCAGGGCGCCCTGCTGTCGACCTTCAAGTTGTCTGCCCCTCCTCTGTCTACGACGGGCTCATTGTCGATAACGACCCCTTCGAGACGTGCCCCTTTTCCCCCAAAGGATGCTGGCTCGTCTGGTACATAGACTGCTTCGTCCGCCTCAGTGCAGTCAACCCCTTCTCCGGTGACTATGGATCTGAACGAGGTTCTCGTTCACTTTACAAATGTTATAGCGCAGCAGTTTGCTGCTTTTAACAGGCCTTCGTTGCTGGCGCCGCCATTGACACCTTCACCGTCGACCACTGTCTGTCTGCCCCGGAGCCTGCCCGAGGGTAGTTGACGGCACAGCCAACACCAGACCCAGAAGAAGAGGTCGACATCAAGGAGGAGTACCACCCTGATCTCATGCTCCCAAATGAGGCTGAGGAGGAACAGGACCAGTACTATACCTCTGACAAGTCTACTGCCTCTTCAGTCAGTAAAGAATCAGTCAAGCACACACCCAGGTCTCCACCTGAGGATGCTTCCTTCTTTAGCAATGTAACCCCTCACCCTTTCCTTTTTGCTAAAATGACAGGTGGCATGCTGTTGGCGTTAGCAGCAATACCTGGTGGGGACCTGGGTTCGGGGAGGATGAGGTTACCTGGCACAAGGGACCTAGGTTTGGCTACTCTGCACAGGGGCACCCAAGTAAATCCAAACTACAGGAAGCAATAACTGTAATGTCCAGAACCAGGACTGGGATTTTTCAGTGTGGCTTTATTCAAAACTAGATGAAACATGACAAAGCATTGATGGTCCCCCAAGGGGCTACGTTCACTGTATATGCAGATAGAGACTACAAGGCGGTCCATTTGAAGAATGAACCCATTTTTACTATTGTCTGGCTCTGGACCCACCAGGCACTCAGCCCGGACTTGCATGCGCTTTGGATACACAGCCCGACTGGCCCGGCTCTCCTGCTGGCCACTTGACTGACGGTCCATTTGAAGAATGAACCCAAACTTTACTTGGAGAGACTCCCATCAAACAAGGAGTATATTTTCCCATGCTGTGGCTCCCCACACCACTTAGAGTCTGCGACTCCTAGAGAGATTTGTTTTCTTACTTCCATCGGACTCCCATCAAACAAGGAGACTCCCATCCTGTGGCTCCCCACACCACTTAGAGTCTGCGACTCCTAGAGAGATTTTCCAAAGTTGCGACCCACGTTTGGGTACCCACCTCATCACTGGCCAGGCGCATGAGGCAAGTAGCAAATCACAGAAGAAATCCGTAGAGGTGGACCTGGTCACTAAAGATGGGGGGTGTTCCCGCCTCCAGCTCCTACAGCCCATACCCGGCCATTTCTCTGGACAAACAGAAACTTAAAACTTTGAAATGTAGATTAAACGGTGGATGACCTGAAGCACCCCCTCTACAGCATTACTTGAAATCCATTAAAACTTTAGACTTTTTGACTGCTCCATTTGTTTGTCCTAATAAAATAGTCCTCCCAAATAGCAGTCCACATCCCAACTTTCTTTATATTTCCAAACTGATGAAACAATTGGTTTGCCCCTTCAAATGGAGCAAAACACTCACCCTTTCGTTGCAGGTGCCCCACAGGCGAAGTATCACATACTTCACTGTTATAGAAGAACAGAAACTGTAAACAGGCAGCTTTCTTCTATAGTGGAAATAGGGATTGCCCTGGAATCCACAGAGGACTTTTCTTCACCCCCGAGGAAGGGAGCACTGAGACCTGGACAGCGGTCTCCACCACTTTCAAAAGGTAAACAGGATCACACCTCCTTCTCCAACAAAAGGTAAACAGAAACTGCCTTTGAAAACTCCCAAAGTTCTAAACTCACTCCCTGAGTTGCAGATTCCAATGTGGCTTATGCATCTGCGACAGTTCTATGGTGATGTCATCTCTCAAGTCTCAGCTGTGATTGAGAACAGAGTGAGACAGTGTGAAACCCATTTAACTGGAGTTTCACAAGCTGCCTTCCCTGCCTACCACTAGGTCTTACTGGGATTCTAGTAACCCAGGATAACAAGGGGGTTACAGCAATATGAAGCAACTGTCTTGGCCAGCCCGGTGGCGCTGAGGGGAAAGGCGCTGGACGCCTTACCTCGTGGCATGCTGGAGACCCAGGTTCGGGAATGAGCCTGAGCCGTTGGAGGTCAGCAATAAGGGGGGGCGGAGCTGGATGGAGCTCCTCTCTGGGGAGGTGTAGTGGCATCCCTCGGCTGATGGCTACCTCCTGGTGGAGGCTAGGGACAGCATAGGCTTAGAGGGTGCCAAGACATTAGGCCAGGCTGTAAGGTGCATGCTCGCCTACTCTTGGGACCCCTGGGAGAAAATGTCGGCTGCAGGGTGATGACCGACTCCCCGCAGGCTCCGCTGCCGGGCATAAGGTAAGCACCGGTAATTCTGAGTGATGGAGCTGGGGGGTCGATCAGAAGGGAGGCTGTCAGGAGTCGTAGAAAGTGTTACATGATTAAAAAAATAAATAAATAAATATGAAGCAACAGTCTTCCACCATGGTATTTCAGACAGAAGAGGGAGGAGGAAGCCACCAGAACTGATCTGGTGGACTATCTTGAGATTCCAGAATCTCCACCTAAAATTATTCCTCCCATGCTTCCAGCTCTTAAAAATGCTACCATAGCAGCCTGGCACAGACCTTACATGGTGCTGGCTGTGCCCCGTAGAGCTGACATTCACAGTGCCCCTCTGGGCCTTCCTTACTTACTGCTGAAACTGAAACTGACTTTGTCACTAAGGCAGCACATAACCGGTCTAAGGCTTCCAAGACCCTTAGTTCCTGGCCCCGGACAAAGAGTCCCGTAAGATTGATCTTTTGGGACAAAAGGGTGTATGCCTCCTCTACCTTAGGCCTGAGGATTGCCAACTACCTGTCTCACATGGTAAAATTCCAGAACACTAATTCTAGGAAGGGCAAGGCTGCTGTCCAAGCCCTCCCTGATGGTGCCCAGAAGCAGGAGCTGCTCCAGTGTTTCCAGACAGCTGAGGATGTTGGGAAACGTCTCCTGAGAGCCATTTATGGTTTGTCAGATACGTTTGCCAGAGCGACTGCCACTGGCATATGCCTCCATAGGCACTCTTGGCTTAGGGTATCTAGGTTTGCAGCCAACATACAAAACAAGGTACTTAATGCCCCATTTAATGGCACCAAGCTTTTTGATCCAGATGTTCAGGACCTTATAAAAGATCTGCAGGCGTCAGGCATGGCTCTCAAGTCTGTTCACTCCCTTTTCCATACTCAGCAGCGTGGTAGGGGGTGCTCTGCCTTTTGTAGGCAGACCAACAGACCAGGCTCTCGCCCCAAGGAAAGTGTAGAGCCCAGTCCTCCATGCCTGCCCACTCCCCAGGCTGGTGGTGCGGCAGCCAAACGTCCCAGAACTGAGGGTTCCACTTCTGCAGCTAGACCTGCCTCAGCCTGACTCCTTGCCAGACACCCCCCACCCAGGCCCAGGAGGTGGTGGTCAGAGGTAGATTCTCCCTCCATTTGAACCAGTGGAGAACCATAACATCAGATGCTTGGATCCTGCAGATCGTAGTGTGGTCATACACCTGAGCTCATTCAGCAGCTTTCAGACACCCCCTCCGTCACCCACAAACTAACCCCCGCTTATCTGCCTGTTCTCTGGGAGGAAGTGGAGACTCTTCAGTGCAAGCAGGCAGTAGAATTGGTGCCACAAAGTGGCAGAGAAACCAGGGGTTCTGTTCCAGGTTTTTCCTGGTCCCCAAAATGACAGGAAATCTAAGGCTTATTTTGAATCTAAAGGACCTCAATCTCTTCGTACAGTACAAAAAGTTCTGGATGGTAACTTTGCCGGGCCTTTTGCCCCTCCTCAAAACTGAGAGTGGCTCTGCTCCATGCATATGCAGGATGCTTACCTGCACATTGCGTTTTTTCCTCCTCACAGGAGATTTCTCCGCTTTGCCTTTCTGGGAGAGCATTACCAATTCAAGATATTGCCCTTTAGTTTATCCTCTGTGCCATGTGTCTTTACCAAATGCTTAGCAGTGGTCACAGCAGCCCTCAGAAGGGAGGGGTCTATACGTCTTTCCTTAACTGGGCGATTGACTTCTCAAGACCCCATCCAGGGAGCAGCTGCTGTTGACTCTGGATCATACCTTCCACCTCTTTCAGTCTCTGGGCATCACAATCAACTTGCCCAAGTATGTTCTGGTACTGTCACAGACTACAATACATTGGGGTGGTTCTGGAGTCAGAGCATGGGAAGGCCTTCCTACCACAAAACAGGGCGGACTACCTTATTTCTCAAGCCCAGGAGGTCGCTCAGAGTCTGTACATTCCTGCCAGACTATACCTCAGGCTCCTGGGCCTAATGTCTGCAGCCATTCCTACTGTTCCGCTGGCCAGGCTCCAGCATGTGCACCCTTCAGTGTACCCTCAGGGTGCAGTGGGATCAGCGTCTGGATGAACTGGACCATCTAGTTCTGGTCTCCTCCCCAGTGCGCAGAGTGTTGCAGTGGTGGACGGATGCCTCAAACCTCCTTAAAGGGGTTCCCTTTCAGCTTTCCTCCCTGCATCAGACCTTGACCTTTGATGCTTCGGGTCTGGGCTGGGGGGCACACCTGGGTCCCTTCCAAACCCAGGGCTCCTGGTCCCAATGGGAAGCCACCCTGCATATCAGTGCCCTGGAGATGAGAGCAGTGCTCTACGTCATGCAAGCTTTTCAGGAGCACTTGGCCCCAGCACAGCTGTTGGTGCAGTTGGGCAATCTGAGTGTAGACTACTACATCAACAAGCGGGGTGAGACTCACTCGTGTCCACTCTGCTGGGAGGCAATATGTGTGTGTGGTATTAAGTGCTGGATCATAGCCTGACTCTCTCTCTGCAGTCCATGTGTGCTAGAAACTTTGGCGGACAGTCTCAGCAGAACTCACACCAGCATGCATGAATGGGAGCTTCTCTCATTCATAGATGAAGATCTGTTCAACAGATGGGGTCATCCAGAGTGGGACTTTTTTGCGTTCCCACACAACGCAAAACTGCCCAGTTTTTGCTCGCTAGCTGTAGGGCCTGGAGTTTTCTGGCAAGATGTGTTCTCTCTCTCTCTCTCCCCCTCTGTCTTGGAGCGGGAGGTTTCTGTATGCATTCCCTCCATTTCCACTAATACAGAAGGTGCTGCTGAAGCTACAAATGGAGGGGGCCAGCATCATCCTAGTAGCCCCATTCTGGCTCAGCCAGATATGGTTCCCTCTGCTTCAACAGCTGGTGGAGGAGCCTCCAGTTCCCCTGCCTCTCTGCAGAAATCTACTGACCCAGGCTCGGGGGACCCTGGTCCATCCAAAGCTCGGGTCCCTCCATCTGCATGCGTGGCTTCTGAGGTCATAGCCATTGTCAGGTTCGGGGTCTCTAACAGGGTAGCGGATGTACTAGTGGCCGGCCCACAAGCCTTCCACCTGTACAACTTATGCCGTGAAGTGGGAGCGGGTTGCCATCTGGGCTGCCAGTCATTTCCTAGACCCTTTCACCTATCATGTGAAGCACATCCTGGACTACCTGATTTCCTTGTCCAACTCGGGTCTCCTATATTCCTCCCTTAAGGTCCACCTTTCAGCCATTACGTCCTTCCATGAGCCCGTGGGTGACCGTACTACAGCTCAGCTGGATGTTTCCCACACCTTCCCTGGGGACATCCTGCATCCGAAACCCCCAGTCCGTTCCCCCATCCTGGCTTGGGACTTGAATTTTATTTTGGAAAAGTTGACTCTGTCTCCTTTTGAGCCAATCACGACTTGTGCTGTCTCCTTTGGAAAGCACTTTGTTTAGTTGCCATTACTTCCACTTGAAGATTTTCAGAGCTTCGGGCCTTCTGATGCGAGGAACCTTATTTGATTTTTCACAAAGACAGTGTTTCTTTGCGCACAAATCCTAAGTTTCTTTCTAAGGTGGTTTCTAAGTTTACACTCAACCAGTCTGTTCATCTTCCTGTTTATTTTCCTGAGAGTGACAACCCAGGGGAAGTACTGCTCCATACACTTGATGTGTGCAGAACTTTGAAATATTATCTGCTTTGGACTAAGGAGTCCAGAAAGTCTAAGCAGTTTGTTTGTTTTGCTCCAGACAGAGAGGGCGCTTAAGTTTCTAAGCAGTGTTTATCCAAATTGTTGGCAAGTTGCATTGTGTTCTGCTACAGTAAGTACGGCAAAGAATTGCCTGGTGCTGTCAAAGCTCATTCCACTAGAGGCATGGCTACCTTGGTGGCTTGTTTCAAAGAGGTCTGATCTGCTGACATTTGTGCTACTGCCACCTGGAGTACAGTCCACACTTTCACCAAGCACTGCAGTCTGGACATTGCCTCGAGAGCCTGTGCAGGCTTTGGCAGGGCTGTTCTGCAGGGACCCAGTCTTAAGTTTATGGAATTCTCTGACAGGTCTGTTTTCAGGGTGTCTGTCTTAAGTTTAGGAAGCCCCTTGACTGGGTAGGTTCCCTCAGGTCTCCTGTCTTAAGTTTATGGCTATTTGGCCGCCCAGAGTTACTACTCCTATCTGTCTCTTCTTGGTACTCATTCCTGCAGTGGCACCCGATGACTGAGATACCCCTGAAGAATATGGAACAGTTACGCAAGAATAAACCGTAACAATAGATCTTTGAGGTGATCTGTGTCATCAGGTATGCTTTCCCTCCCACCGTCCCCCTTCTTGGGGCTCTTGTTCAGGACCTGGCTCTCTGTTGTTCCATTTTTTTTGTTCAGAGCTGGGTCCTTCTATCTCTCTCTGGTTCCCCAGGGTGTAAGCCTTCCTCCTTTCATCTCTGGGGAGGGGGCTATGCCGCCCATGCCTATATAGGGTTGGTGATTTCGACAGTGTGAACGACTCCAGTTGTACTGTTGAAAATCTTCCATGTGGATTCCTCATTCACCGACTGTGACGTTCCTACTGTGGTACCTGATGACTGAGATCCCCTCAAGATCTACTGTTATGGTAAGTTATTATGTAACTGTTCTTTCCTGAAAGGTTATGAACACATTAGGTTGTGGGGAAGTATTCAGCAGGACTGGTCACTCCGGAGCATGGGGACATGCAGCAAGGAATTGGGAAAGTTTTGTTTTTTAGAGAGTGGCTGAGCCATGGAACAGAGATGGGTGCAGGAACCATTAACGGTTTAAGACACAGCTGGGACAGAGTAGAAGGCTTAACAGTTGCACAGGGGGAAGCAGTCTGGCAAAGGGGGGGAGGGGAGTACAGTAACCCAGACTAGAAAATAGGTCCCGGTCAGGAGAGGGTAAAACGGGGCAGACTGGATGAATAGTCTTTTTCTGCCAACATTTTCTGTGCTACAAATACTGGTAAGTTATTCTACAGGGGCCAGGGTGACATGGAAGTCATAGTGTAGTTGTTGGGATTTTTGTCATGCTCAAAAACATGACATGACAGACGAGATGGCAGGCATGTGGCATCTAGTACATCTTGAGACAGTGGCATTATTGCTGCCACTGTCTTGTATTGATTTTAATATCATAGTGGGTTGTATGGCATTATGAATTTTAGAAAGACAGAGTAAATAGAATTGCCTTGCTTTACCATCCCATGCAGTTGGATTGTAGAGGCTGGCACGGGTTTGGAGACACCCTACTGAAGTGTCCATGGTGCAACATTACATTAGTATGAACGTTTAGGTGGCATTAGAAGGCTGTGTGGTCTGGTGGTTGTCATCAGCTTGGGAATCAGGAGAGTGGTTCAAACCCTAATGGAGCCAGATACTCGCTGTGTGAGTTTGGGACAGTCACTTAACCTCCTAATGTTTCAGTCCACAAAGCTGCAGAAATAGGTAGAAGCAGGATCCCACTGGAAAGAAGATGTTGCATATCAGCTGGGCTATCCTGGGTAGATAAACTATAAAATAAAAAATAAGAAACTCCAGAGGTCCACGCTGAGGGCACACACCATATGCCTAAAGGTGGAGGGCTGTATGGATTGGTCAGCACATATACTGCAGAGCCTAGCACCTCGATTGTTAATGGCAGAGTTTTTACAAATGAGGCATTGGAATCTGGAAAAAAAATGGTGAGAAGGTACATGAATTTGAAAACAGACCAAAACAGTTTTTTAAACCCCAGGAATGCCTCACTTCCACTGGAATCATTCCCCTAGAATGAGCTGTCCCAGTGCCTAGAATTTTATGCTAATTAGAGAATTTAGAATGAAATGTGAAACTCTGCTGTCCTCATAAAACACAGAACCCGATGGCAGACGAGGACCGCCTGGCCCACCCAGTCTGCCCATTTCCCCACCTAATGGATAAGCTGCAGATCCTAGTTAACCAACAGCCTATTTTCTCCTACCTCCCACTAGAATTGCCTTATGTCTGTCCCATGCAATCTTGATTTCCCCCACTGTTTGACTCCACGACCTCCTCAGAAAGGCTGTTCCATGCATCCACAACCCTCTCTGTGAAAAAAATGCCTCCTCATATTATCACTGAGCTGTCCCCCTTCTATCCTCAAATTGTGCCCCCTTGTTCTTGCACATCTCTTTTTCTGAAAGATACTACCCTCTTGGACTTTGTTGATTCCCTTGAGGTAATTGAAAGTTTCTGTCGTGTCCCCCTCTCCCTCTTTTCCTAGAGGGTATACATATTAAGCTCCTTTCGTCTCTCTACGTATGTCCTCTGTTTCAGACCCTGCACCATTTTAGTTGCCCTCCTCTCGACTGCTTCCACCCTGTTTGTCTTTGCTGAGATGGGATCTCCAGAACTGCACACAGTACTCCAGATGGGGTCTCTCAAACTGTCTGTACAGAGGGTTAACAACTTCCTGTTTTCTACTGGTGATGCCTGTCTCCTGCCCTCTAACAGCAGATTTATTTCTCTGCCTGAGAGGAAGCATCACCCAGAAGTCACTCTTCACAGTGCCAACATCCTAGTTGTTGATTTCATTGATTTATTTCACTTTAGTTTAGTTCGTTTTTGTTGACCAGGAAAGGACTAGGCAGTTTCCAGCCTTGTCCTGCGGGAAAGGGGAAAGATACAGATGCAGACTGACATACAGACCAGATTAAGCTGTTGGTGGTATTTTAGTAAATGTTTAATGTTTGTCAGTTTACAATACTCTGCATTTGGTTTAGGGTATTTTCTTGCTAATAATATGATCTTTCTCGGTTTCCTTGTGGCTCCAGGGAACAGAGAAACCTCTATTGAAGCGCAGTTAGTGCCTTTTAAATTATATTATTTGTTTCAGCCTGAAGTAAAATGTGCCTTTTTTTTGTTTGTTTGTTTGTTTACTAGCAGTGCTATTTTTTTTATCTTTTCACCGCTTATGATCCCCTTTTTCCCTTCCTGGTTCCCTGTGAGAAACCACGGTGATAATTTATAGAACTGGGGCTTATTTTGTCTGATACTTATTTCTTACTTTGTCTGACACTTATTTCTTACTTTAGGCTTTATTATTCTTGTGTTTTAAATTTACTTGCAGTTCCGGTTTTTGTTGGTGGGAACCGAACTGCTAACCCTTGGAACTGTACCCTTTTTTTCCCTTTGAGCTATCAGCTATTGGAATGTCTGAGAAGCTCAATAAAAGGACAGGACTACTGGTTTCAAAAATTGTGCCCAGTGTTTTAAACTCCTGGCTAAGGCAGACTGCCATGAGTTGTGTGCTTCTTGTTTGGGTCCTGATCACAGTTTTTCCAGTTGTGAGCTTTGCTTCAGGTTTTACCGTAAAAGAAGGCCAAAACTCTTGAGGATGGCAGAACTTCTGAGTCTGCCTCCTCATCACAACCTGGCTCTGGGGAGAGTCCAGTTCCTTATAAGAAGCAGAAGGGCAAGGCTGCTAAGGATGACTAAGAGGTCAGGGTGTCTGACTGGGAGACCCCAGATTCTACCAAGACTAAGAGATCTGCTGAGCAGGTATCGGAACTGGTGTCTGCCAAGAAAAAGCAGAAATAAAAGCATGTCACTGCCCCTCCTGCTAAAGAAGCAAAGGGGTTGCCATTTGACAAGAATAGAATGCTGTTGGCTGAGGGCATGGCTAAGGCTGGTCAGTTCTTCTAGGCTTTCCAGGCTATGGGAGCCTTTATGTACATGCAGCCCCCCCCCCCCCCGCCTCTTCAACCTGTACCAGAGCCTGTGATGGAGGAGGCTGAGATGTTTTATGAAGAGGAGGAGAAACGGGATGAACCCATAGAGCCTGGTGGTTCGCTAGTTCAGGAATTGGGTTCCCCTCTCCAGTCCTCAGAGGAGTACTCTTCATGCTATTCTTTTGTGAGGCAGAAGAGACAGCAGAGGATGAGATGGAATTTTTGGACATGATGGGCTTAACACCCACAAAGAGGGTGTTCTTGCCTATTCATAAATCACTAAAAGGCCACTTCCAAAATCCTGGTGGCCCCCCGTTCTGCAACTGGCATAGATAAAAGGAATGAAAGGAAATACTAACTGGATAGGCAGGGTGCTGAGTACCTCTACACTCACCCTGACCATGAAGGAGTGGTGCATACTGCTACCTGTGACAAGGCCATGGTCCTCCTTTCCTCTCAACCTCTAGAAATGGATTCCGGAAAACTGGACAGCATGGGCAAAAAGGTGTATACCCCAGCCTTCCCTTAGGCTGAGGCAGGCAGTTTATATGGCCTATGCAGCTCAGTACCTGCCCTCTGGACCTCTGTAGTGTCCATGAGCGAGAATGCTGCTGATGATCTAGCCCAGGACCTGGCCAACACAGCAGTGGCTCCCTTGGATGCCACTAAATACCAGTTTCACATGGCTGTGGATGCCAGTGACACTGCTTCTAGGGTCATGGCACATGCAAGCATCCCCGAGGATGTTTGCCTGGCTCAGAACTATAAACCTCTCACAGGATACTGAAATTAAGGCCATGGATTTCCCCTGCGAGGGTGTCTTCTCATTTGGTGACAAAACAGACACCTATGTGAAGAAGGTGGATGAATATAGACCACCTATAAAAGCAACACAGAAAAAGAGAAATCTTCCACTTCCCATAGACTCTATGGAAGGTGTGGTTAAGGGCAGGGGTTATGTACCCTGGGCGTATGTAATTTAGGATTACTTTCCTCAGAGGAGTTTATTTAGGGGCACAAGCAAGCAGGGTGCAAAGCAGACTGCAGCCACCCCAGCTCCCAATGTGCAAGCAAAGCAGAACCCCTGACAGGTCTGCACAGGTTGCCCCACTCTTTCCAGTGGAAGGAAGGTTGGCTCACTGTTTCCAGGCATGGAAAATATTACCACAGACAAGAGGATTCTGGAAATACTGAGTCAGGGTCTCTGTATGCAGTTCCAAAACTTCCCAAAACTACAGGGGCACTGGGCCTTCCCACCTCATACCCCAGCAGCAAAACTCCTGCTCGAGTTGGTGGTCAGAAAGCTGCTGCAGACCAGTGCAGTGGAATGAGTTCCCTTTCCTCAGTGTGGCAAGGGTCTCCACTCCAGGTATTTCCTCACCCACAAGAAAAATGGAGAGTGGTGACCAATTGTAGACCCAAGATTTCTGGACAAACACTTGGGGAAAAGGAGGAAAAAAAATCAAGATGGTGACACTTTCCGCAGTGATTCTATCTGCACCAGGGACATTAGTTTTGTTTTTTTTTTGGGGGGGGGGGGGCACTGGATCTGAAGGATGCCTACTGTCATATTACAGTAATACCCTCCCACAGAAAGTACGTAAGATTCAGGGTAGGGAACTGCCACTGTCAGTTTACATTCCTACCCTTCAGCCTATCCTCAGCACCAAAGATCTTCACTCAGTGCCTGGCAGTGGTCATAGCTCACTTGAGAAGTCAAGCTGTAGTAGCCTTCCCTTATCTGGACAGCTGGCTAGTCTCGGGGGAATCATACAAGGAGATCAAGGCCTCCCTCTAGCCCACCCAGTCGACCCTGGAGGATCTGGGTTCCTAATAAACATCCCAAAGTCTCAGACAAAACCTCTTCAGGTGCTGGACTTCATAGGAGCAGAACTGGACACACAGCAGGGAAGATTTCCTCCCTCAGGAGAGGGTGGTGAGCCTCACAGAACTGGCAAGGTCTTTCGGAAACTGGGCAACCCAGACCAGCAAGGGATTTTCTGCAGTTGCTGGGGCGCATAACTACCTCCACAGCTGTGGTCCCAGGCGCCAGGATTCAAATGAGGGGACATTCAGTACCACCTAGGGTCCCACTGGTCCCAAAGGCGGGACCCTCTGTCAGAGTTGGTACCAGATAAAAAGTGCCTTCTAAAGGCACTGGACTGGTGAAAAGAGGAGGAGAACCTCAGAGTGGGAATCCCCTTCTTCCAGCAGTCACCCACAGTGGTGCTCACTAATGATGCCTCCCTCCTGAGATGGGGTGCCCACCTGGAGGACCTAATTTTAAGTGGGATGTGGACCCCACGAGAGTCCCAGAAGCACATACAGCTCCTAGAGCTCAGGGCTGTTTTATCTGGCAATGTATTCTTTTTCTTCCCAGCTCATAGGTCAGTTGATCCAAATCAGGACAGACACCACCACCATGTACTACATGAACAAACAGGGAGGAACAAGATCTTCCAAGCTGCGCACAGAGGCAATGAATATCTGGAGCCTGGCATATGAGCTAGAAGGTATAGCTGGTCACAGTGCACCTACCAGGAAAAGACAATTTCCTCGCAGATTCCCTGTGCAGAATCAGTCAAGACAACCACGAATGGACCCTGAGTAAGCAAGTGCTTTCAGCAGTGTTCAGAAGGTGGGACACACCAGAGGTAGACCTGTTTGCCGCTTTATGAAACTACCAGCTCACCCTCTTTTGTTGCAGGCCTCTGTCAGTGGGGGCAGTCCCAGAGGACACCCTGGTCTCCTATTGAACAGGGAGATTTCCTTTACATGTTTCTACTTTCCCTCTACTGCAGAGGGTGCTGCTGAAGCTGAAAAGGGAACCTGCAGTAATGATCCTAGTTGCCCCAGACCGTGCCAGGCAAACATAGTATTCTCTGCTCCTGGCCCTGTCCAGCAAACTACCTGTCAATCTTCCCCTGAAGTGCAGTCTACTGACCTTGCCTCAGGGTAGGATAACATTTCCAGACCCCAGCACTCTGCGCCTCAGGGCCTGGTACCTGAGGAGGAGTTATTCTGATTTAAAGCTCTCAAAGAGGTTTTAGACGTGTTGAAAGTCTCCAGAAAGGCAGCCACCAGAAAAAAACATGCCTCAAAGTTGAAAAGGTTTTCTCTGTTGTGCTCCTCCAGGCAGCTCAATCCCCTTCAGGACAGTCTGTCCTGCATTACCTGGTACACCTACAGTCTTTGGATCTTCACCCTTGTACCCGTAAGGTGCATATTGCAGCAGTCTTGAGTGTATGCTTCGGCTGCAAGGAGAGATCACAAGCCTCTCTGGCTATTTTCAAAAAGTCCTTTAAGGGTCTGACCCACTTGAACCCTACTTTAAAAGATCCAGACCCTCCCTGAGACTTGAACCTATGTACTGGCCAGCTCGTGGGTGCTCTCTTAGAGCCTGCGGCAGCTGCTGCTCTGATATGTTAACTGGAAAATAGTTTTCTTGGTAGCCCTCACCCCAGCCAGGAGAGTGAGCAAACTCTCCAAGCTCTTTGTACAGATCCTAGCTACTGTACATTATTTTCCACAGAAATAAGGTACTTTTGAGGACAAACAGGAAATGTCTTCCTAAAGTGGTTTCGGAATTTCACCTCCACCAATATATCACATGCCCTGTATTTTTCAGTGAAAAATCCACACCAGGGGAGCAGAGGCTCCATAGCCTGGATGTTAAAAGAGCTTTAAGCTACTGCTTGGACCACACAAAGGATGTTGAGTCCATATCAACACAGCTGTTACCTGTGGGGATGTAGGCCAAGGAAAGCCAGCATCTAGGGGACCATTGCTCACTGGATAGTGGCATGCATACAATTCTGCTATGGCAAAACTGGCAGACTTCCACCTGAAGGCCTAAGGTCCCATTCCACATGTGTGGCAGCATCTACAGGTGTCTCCATTCAGGAGATTTGTAAAGCAGCTACATGGAAAACGGTACACACCTTCACAAAGCACTGTTGTCTGGACATGCAGTCCAGAAGGGATGCCAGATTTGGCACTGCTGTCTTACAGAACCTTTTCTCTAAATAGATTGTGCACCCAGCCTCCCAAGGTACTGCTTTGGAGTCTGCACTTGTCTAGCAATAGCGAGGGATTCCTGGGGTTTGAAGAAAAAATTATTCACTGTAGTAATGTTGTTACTTCCTAAGGGATCCCTCACTGTGCTTGACAGTCCTTTCCCTACCTCCCCTTCCAGAACCTCGAAAAAGTTCTCACAACAGCCTACTCTGTGTAGTTTAGTATTTCTTGTTGCTTTGGTTTGCAACTGAAATTTTTGTGATCTTCCTCCTCATTTATTTTTTTTTTATTTTTAATTTCTTTTTTTTTTTTTTAATTTGCCCTTTTGCTGCCCTCAGCTGCTGATTCATCAGCCTGGTCACGGACCCCTGTACCCCCACCTCCAAATTGTCAACATCTCCCGATACACCGGGCTTGCCCCCTCAGGGTGGGGTTACGGCACCTGAGCTCAGTGCCATAATCTTGGGACCAGTTTGGAAGCCAGCCTGGAGGCTAATCAGGGCCAGGGGCGGGCATCACTCATGGCGGCTGCGAGGATTCTCCCCCTCCTTACTTTCCCAGGGGTGGGGATGTGCAGTGACTACCCTCGTCTGCCCTGCCCCTCTGTAGATCAGGCAGCCCGCTTGCGATTCCTCCTGGCCTCCGCCAGGAAATCCTCACAGCACGCCGGGCATTCATCCAACCTCCCGGAGAAGGAGAGCAGCCCTGAGGGCGCTCAATCCTTCTCCCGGCAAACCCTCCAGTTCCTGGGTTATTCTTAATTTCTCTCGGTCCCTGCCCTGAGGAATGCATTCCTCGGGTCCCTTTGGCTGGGTCCTGACGTAGCGTGGACCCAGCTTCATTCTGCACGGAACTGGGAGATATTATTGCGTTTGGTTTTCTCCAGGTCACATCCCCTGATGGCGCAGATGCAGAGGACTGACGTTTAGACAGACTGCGTGCTTATGCATGTCGCTGTCAAGTGTCCACAGCACCCTCCCAACCCCGGCTCCCGTGTAAAGAGACAGTCTTACTTCTAGAGGGCTCTTGCAGTAGGTAATTACATATAGGACTGATGTCAGCAGGTGGCAGGACCCCACAGAAAAATTTCTAGCTAGCAGTCTCTGGCGAGGGACCACCCCCACGTCAGGTGACCGGCGTCAGGAGACGGTATAAAGGGCCAGTCCCTCAAGTCCGCTTTCCAGTTCTTTCCCGCCATTCGCTTATGCCAGCGCCTCGCGGAAAAGTTCCCTGCTCGTCAGGCTCCTTTGGTAGTTTTACCGAGTATTTTCGATTATTTTATTTTTTTCTCCTCCTCCTCAGCCATCGTCAAGTATCCGTCGGTGTATGTCGTCCCCTACACTCTCCGAGCACAAAAACAAGTGCGACTCGTGCGGCGCCCAACTCCCGCACAAAGATGGCTATTCCCTGTACCTTTTTTGCCTAGGCCTGACCATCCGGTGGAGAAGTGCCAGCACTGCCTCAGCTTTAACGCAGCCACTCAGAGAATGCGTCAGCAGTCCTTGGAAGCCCACATTTTGAAAAAGAAAATGAGCTCCATGGAAAAAGAACTGAAAAAGCTTCGGCAAGCGTCTACTTCCCCTGAAGGCCATCGCAAGAAAAAGGATAAGGAAAGGCACCGGGACAAGGGCTCCTCTCCAACCGCATCCTCCTCGGGAGTCGCAGTGAAACAGGTAACCCCGGGACCGCTCCATGACAGCCGCCTTTGAGGCTTCTGAGGCAGCGTCGGCCCGCCCATCTGGCTTGTGCTCGGGCCCTTTGGGTGTCTCCGAGCTCGTGGAGGCCTCCTCTCCAAGTAAAACCGTGGTTTTGCAGCCTACTGGTGTGAGCGGCTCTGATAAGCGGACGTAGGCTCCTCCGGCGCCCGCACGGAGAAGGTGATGAAGTTGCCCTGACCATTCAGAGGCGTGATAGAACCGTTCCGCCCGACCAGGCGCCCCTCCATCACAGCCTGCCTGCAGCGAAGGGTCATTAATTCTGGCGCACGGCCCTTCCGGCGTCCGCCGAATCCGCTGCTAAGCGCGTTGTCGGTTCGTCTGTCCACACAGCAGATGAGGCGATGCGGACCCCCATGTACATTCCTGGCTCCCCGCGGCCTCCGCTGCCCTCCGGGGTCCCTGAGTCTCCTCAGCCCGACCCCACAGATCTCCCCGTCCCAGGCGGCGCTGAGAGTTTCTGGTCCATCTCTGTCAGACCATCCACCTTCTGGTCCGTCTGATCTGACGTCAGTTCCCTGGCTGCGGCTCTGGCGCTGGTATTGCTGACGCCGGACGACATCCCACCCCCCGATGATGCCCTGATGCCAGGCCCTCCACCCCCCTGTGTCTTCCGCTCCAGAACTGCCCGTGGGGCCTCTGGTCGGGCCATCTGCTCAGGCAGCTCCTCCGGCTCCTGGGTACCCGACGCCACCATACCTGGGACCGCAGTATCCGGCGCCTCAGTACCTGGCGCCGACATAGCCACCACAGTACCCTCCTCCTCAATACCTGACATTGGACTTCCTGCCGTTGGGTTACGGATACGTGCCCTTTGGGTATAGTCCATACCCGTATCCTCCTCCTCCACCCCCCCCTCAGCCGCCGGTGGACTTGCAGGAGACTCTGGTCTCCTGGTGGGCTGAGGTCAAGGCTCAGCTCACCAGAGAGGTGGAGAGTAGTCTTCAGATGCCAGTGCCGGTTCCCGTGCGTCCCCGACGACACACTCCCTCCCCATCTCCGGACACCAGGGCTCAACCCTCTGGGTCCAGAGAGGGGCATGACACACTTTCCCGAGGGATTCCCAAGGGGTCCGTTCCTCCCCCTCATCGGGAGAGGGAGTCTACCTCTTCCTCAGCTTCTTCTTCTTCGGATCCTTCCGATGGCTGTTCCGAGCAAGACGACGAACCACGCTCTCCGTCCAAGCCCCGGCCAAGGACTCCTCCGAAGTCCCCTCTGGAGGATCCTTCCTTCACGGAGTTGCTACGGAAGATCCAGGAAGTACATAAGTGGCAATCCTTGGAGCCAGACCCCCAGCGTAAAAAACTCGCAGAGCATCTGGATCTGCCCGTGACAGCTCCCACTTTGGTGCCACCCTGGATCGAGCCTCATGCCGACCTTATTACCACCATATGGAGACAACCGTCTGCCTTAGCCCCACTTCCCAGGAAGTGAAACAGGCTATACCAGGCTCCAGAGGGTGTTGACTTTTTAGACTCCCACACTCGTGCTGACTCAGTTGTGATTAGTGCCGCATATGGCCGTTCAGCTCAACCCAAACATCTTAGCTCGTCTCCACCTGACAAGGAATCCCGCCTTCCGGACCAGTATGGCAAGAAGATTTTTGCTTCTTCCGCTGTGGGTATTAGGGCCCTGAACTACATTGACCACATGGGGGATTACCAGAAGGCGATTCTTAGTGAGGTGGAATTGAAATTGGACTCCCTTCCGGACTCTCAGGTCAAGCAGGAAGTGTCTGACCTCGTCCGCGCTGCACATTCGGCCAGTTGGCACATTCTTCGTGCGACCTACGATGCAGTGGTCACTGCTGGGAGGAGCTCAGCTTTTGCCGTAGGTTTACAGCGTCACGCTTGGCTCAGAGTGTCAGGGTTGGTTCCGGAAGTGCAGTCCGCTATCCAGGAAGCGCCCTTCCGGGGTTCGGTACTGTTTGGGGGTGATGTCAAGGACATCATCATCAACCTGCAGGAGAAGGGGACGGCACTAAAGTCTGTCGACTCTATGTACCATCCCCATAAATCGTAGCGCCGTCCCTTTCGCAGACGGAATCGGCGAAAATGAGACCACAGGGAAGAGGGCCAGTAAAGGTCAAGGGGGCCCCCCACCACCCACCCACCAAAGCAGCGGGAGCTTCAGCTGCAGCACTGCCCCACACCACCTGACTCCTTCCCTCTCCCACTACCTCTGGGCTTCCCAGAGGAACCGATAGGAGGGAGGTTTTCCCTCCACCTTCCAGGCTGGGAGAGGATAACATCGGATTCATGGGTGCTCCAGCTAATTGCAGAAGGACACTTGATAGAGTTTCTGCAGAAACCTCCTCATCACCCTCCCCCAAGGTCGTCTTACTCTCGGGAAATCATCTTCTGGTCCAGGAAGAAATTTCAGCACTTTTGATGAAAGAGGCGATAGAATCTGTCCCCCTTCCCTTGCAAGGAACGGGTTACTATTCCCACTTCTTCCTGGTCCCGAAGAAGACAGGAGATGTAAGACCTATTCTAGATCTTGGTTCCCTAAACCTTTTCGTGGAGTACAAGAGGTTCAGGATGCTCTCACTGCAGAGCCTTCTGCCCCTCTTCCGCTCGGGCCAGTGGCTGTGCGCTCTGGATATGCAGGACGCTTACCTGCACATAGCTATCCGCCCGTCTCACCGCAGATATCTTCGTTTTGCTTTCCCAGGGGGACCACTACCAGTTCAAGGCACTTCCATTTGGCCTCTCCTCGGCCCCTCGAGTAGTTTGCCAAATGCCTTGCGGTGGCGGCGGCCTACCTGCGTACACGGGGGGGGGGGGGTACAGGTTTTCCCGTACCTGGACGATTGGCTCCTGGTGGCCTCATCCAGGGAGGAACTCCTGCACTGTCTCTCCCTCACCGAGCAGGTCTTTGCCTGTCTGGGTATTACCATCAACCATTCCAAGTCTCACTTGATCCCATCCCAGAGGCTTCAGTTTATTGGGGCGATACTGGACACGACCATAGGCAGGGCCTGTCTGCCTCCGGACAGGGTGGCCACACTCCAGACTCAGATAAGCCTGTTGTCTGGCTGCAGGTGGGTCAGTGCAAGGTCAGTTCTTTGCCTCCTCGGGCTTATGGCGGCTGCTATCCCGACAGTCCCTCGTGATCGGCTCCACATGAGGGTCTGTCAGTGGACGCTTCGCTGTCAGTGGGATCAGTTGGTAGACGACTTGGTCCTAGTCTCCTCTCCCATGATTCGAGACTTACAGTGGTGGATGGTCCGAGAGAACCTTCTTCGGGGAGTTCCATTCTTCCTTCCTCCTCCTCCTTCCCAGACTCTGACCACAGACGCCTCAGGTGAAGGTTGGGGAACCCATCTCGGTCCACATCGGACCCAGGGCTCTTGGTCCAAGCTTGAGCAATCACTACACATCAGTGTGCTCGAGCGTTGGCCAGTGCTCTGCGCTCTCCAGGTCCTCCACCTGCATCTTCTTCAAGGCCACCTTGCCGTCCAGATGGACAATATGTGTGTGGTATGGTACATCAACAAACAGGGTGGGACTCGGTCCTACCCTCTCTGCAGGGAAGCGATGAGAGTCTGGGATTGGGCAGCACAACATGACCTTCACCTCACGGCAGTTCATGTTCCGGGGGTTGAGAACTCCTTAGCAGACAAACTTAAGTCGCTCTTCTGCTCAAGCTCACGAGTGGGAGCTGGATCAGTGGGTCCTAGACGATATCTTCCTATGTTGGGGAACACCTCAGGTGGACCTGTTCGCTTCACCTCTAAATGCAAAGCTTCCCGACTTCTGCTAGCTCATTCAAGAGCGAGGCATTTTCTGGAGAGACGCTCTGTCTCTAGATTGGAGGGACAGATTCGTCTATGCCCCCCATTCCTCTGATCCCGCATGTCTTGCAGAAACTAGGTTCAGAAGGAGCACGAATGATTCTGATCACTCCTTTCTGGCCCAGGCAAGTTTGGCTCTCTTTTCTGCAACAATACTCAGAGGAGCCTCCTCTTCTGCTGTCACGGATTCTATTGACCCAGGATCAGGGGACCCTGGTTCATCCAGGTCTCAAGTCCCTTCAGCTGCATGCATGGCTCCTGCAGACATAGCTCAAGCCTGCTTTGGGGTTTCTTCCCAGGTGGCTGAGATCTTGGTGGAGGCTAGGAAGCCCTCCACTAGGTCTACTTATGCCATGAAGTGGAAACAGTTCTCAATCTGGGCTGCTTCAAAAGGCTTTGAGCCTTTCTCTTGCTCAGTTAGGCGACTGCTGGAGTACCTGTGTCACCTCTTCGACCTGGGTCTTAGTCACTCGTTTCTGAAGGTACACATGGCAGCCATTTCGGCCTACCATATTCCCTTCGCAGACGGGAGGTTTGCTCAACTGGAAGTCTCAAGACTTTCCTCAGAGGGGTTCTTCACTTGAGACCCGCTATCCAAGTTCCCGCCCCTCCTTGGGATTTGAACTTCGTCCTTGAGAATCTTACTTTGCCTCCTTTTGAACCGGCGGCTTCGGCATACATGAAGTTCCTTTCATGGAAGACGCTCTTCCTAGTGGCCATTACCTCTGCTCGGAGTATTTCCGAGCTCCAGGCCCTGATGTGTAAAATCCCGTACTTGATTTTTCACAAGGAAAGCGTGGCTCTGCGCACCAATCCTAAGTTTCTCCCCAAGGTGGTAGCGGAATCTACATTGAACCAGTCCATAGAATTACCCTTCTTCTTTATGCAGTACTCCAGTCAGGGGGAGTATCTACTTCACACTATGGATGTTTACCTCATTCTGAGATACTACGCTAACAGAACAAAGGATCTCAGAAAGACAGATCAACTTTTTGTCTCTCTTGCCCCCAAAAGAAAAGGCAATGCTGTTTCCAAGCAATGCATGTCTAAGTGGTTGGCTCATTGCATCACCTTCTGTTATGACAAGTACAACAAGACCCTTCTGGGTCAAATAAGAGTTCACTCCACCAGAGGGGTTGCTGCCTCTGTTGCATGTTTCAAGAATGTGCCAGCGGCAGACATTTGTGCTGCCGCCTCTTGGACTTCTGTCCATACATTTACAAAACATTACAGTTTGGATATTGCCTCTCGCTGTAGAGCAGGCTTTGGGCTTGCTGTTCTGCAGGGCCTTCTCTGTTAAGGCCTTCACAGCTAGAGGATCTGCTTTGAGTAGCTTTCCTCCTCTGGTGTGCTTCTTCTTGTTCCAGACTGCTTGGGACTCAGTCCTGTATTTAATTACCTACTGCAAGAGCCCTCTCGAAGTAAGATAGTACAGTTACGTAAGAACTTACCATAACAGTAGATCTTCGAGAGAGACTCTTCTGATAGTCTTCTCCATCCCTAAGCTTTTCCAAAAGCTTAACTTGCGCCCAAAGTCTTGCTATATTATGACAATTGCAGTTTGTCCCACCATTAGAACTGCTCCAGAGGTGAAAGGGTTAACTACCATTCAAGAATGGAGTTTAGAGCATAGCTTCGGTTGAGAGAAGCTCTGTCTGGATAATTTCAAACTGAACTGTCAGATTCTTTATTCGCCTCACTGAACAGTCGCTCGGAGATTTCTCCTACTGCTCAGTTCATTTCTCGGTTTAAACAGTATTTTCTCGGTTAAATTCAACTGAGTATTATTATTTTAATCGCAAACCGATCGGTTCAAGCTCTGTCTGTGGTATTGTAAAGTAATAGACAGGTTTTATTTCTGTGTGGAACTTGTAAATGTTATCGGTTCGGTTCGAACCGATCAGGTTAATTAAAACTTTAAGTTTAAGCATTTTAAGGCATTTAGAAGTCACGGTTCCCGGTTCTATCGGGTTCTAAAAGCGGATTTATTTCGTTTTTCCTGCCGTGGACGCGAGTTGGGGACCGATAAAGGTGTCTTGTGTCACCTTTGCCGTTAAAGGGCAAGGTTTGTTGGTTAGGCTGGCATCATGTCTGAGAAACCCAGAAGAAAAACCGGGCCACTGGGTTTCAACACTGTGGTGTCTGTGGGGGAAGCTTTGCCAAGGCTGGACCCACACTACATGTGTTTATTGTCTGGGGTTTGACCACCCTTCAGACTGCCAGATTTGTAAGAATTTCCCTGCAGCCACCATGGATAAGAGAGTGGGCAGGCTCAGGAGCCGAGAGGCCAAAAGTCCAGCTGACCCGGATGGCCAGCCGGTTGGTGCCAGCCGAGCGGAGGATATCCTCTGACCAGAGCTTGAGACTTCTCGGGCAAATGAAAAGCTGGCTCTGAGGAGCCAGTTCCAGCAAAGAAAACTAAAAATCAGCAGGTATGGAGTCCAAAATTCCTTCTCCAGCTGCTGCAGAACAGCAAAAGCTATACAAATTGTACAGTCATTTCTCTCGTTCCGTCCGAACCGCCACTGTCTGTAGGAGAGGTCGGTTCGGTCGGTTCCACCGTTCAAGAATATGATATTGGAGATTTTATGAACCAGAGGAGGGAGGAGGATTATGAACAGTGTGAATGTGACTTTGAGAGTCTGGATGTGCCCATTGAACTGGACATCTCCCAGACAGACCTTAGAATCTCCTCATGCTTTCTGAGTCCCTTCTCATTTTTTGTTTTATAAAAGGTTGTTGAAACCCTCCAGCTCCCATTAGAGAGCTGTGATGAGCATGAGGAACCTGATTTTGTGGAAACGATGGATATCCCAGAGTTAGGAGATTATCTATCCTTACATAAGTCTTTAGGAAGCAAACAATAAAATTCTAAAAGCTCCTAATTCTGTGCCTCCTGTTGACAGAAAGATGGACAGAGGTACACTTCTGTCAGGTCCTGATACAGACTTTCTTTCACAGCAATGCAGTCATATGTGGGTAGTTCAGGCTGCAGCCTGTGATAAAGTTAACATTCCCTGGCTTCACATCCTCCCTGACAAGGACTCCAGGAAGATTGATGCCATGGCTAAAAAAGTACATGGCAGCGTCTTGGGACTCAGACAAGCAAATTACATGGCTTATGGCAAGATACCAAAAATCTAGATGGGACACTGTCATGGCTTTGGCTAAACAGGCCCCTGGCCAGCTTGTCAAGGAGCTGGAGCAGGTGGCTTCTGATGGTATTGAGGCTTCCAAGGTGCAGTTCCATGCTGCTGTGGATTCTAATGATGTATCCTCTAGAGTCATGGCTACATGTGTGGCCTTCGTGGGTTTAGCTTGGCTCAGGTGTACTAACTTGTCACAGGATACCCAGTCTAAGGCTATGGATTTTCCTGTAGGTGGAATTCTCTGTTTGGGAGCAAACAGAGAATTATATGAAGAAAATGGATGAATACAGAACAACTATAGGAGTGCACAAGCCAAGGCGGCAAGCCACTCTTCAGAAGCAGACCCCAGGGGTAGAGGTAGTCCCTTTCACAGACCTTTTGCAAACCCAGGCTTCTTCTGCTTATGCTCAGAGGGTTCTTCAGAGGCAGAGGCAGGCGGGGTGCAAGTAGGTCTCGCCCACCCCTCAGACTAAAGCCCTCCAAACAGGCCCCTGATGGGGGTGCCCAGGGCCGGTTCTCCACTACCTGTAGGCAGGCTGGCTTACTTCGCCCAGGACTGAGGGTCTCTAACATCAGACAAATGGGTCCTGAAGTAGTAAGCCAGGGTCTGTCTCGGCTTCAAAACATTTCCAAAGATGAGCCAGATTTTTCCACCTGCAAACCCTCTAGAGACTTTTACCTTAGAAACAGAAGTCTCAACCCTCTAGCTCTCAGAGCTGTAGAAAGGTTCCCCCCTACACCCAGGGCAAGGGGTCTGTACTCCAGATATTTCCTTACCCCAAAAAGACAGGAGAATGGCATACTATTTTAGACCTAAGATATCTGAACAAGCAACCTCTTGAAACCAAAGTTCAAAATGGTGACTCTGGCAATGATTTTTACCTTCTCTAAGGCCAGGGACTGGCTAGCTTCCTGGACCTCAAGGATGCCTATTTCCATGTTCTAATCAGAAGCCCTCACCGAAAGTACCTCAGATTTGAACTGCCCTCAGGTCACTACCAGTTCAGAACAATGCACTTGCCCTCCTCTGCCCCAAGGGTATTCACAAAATGTCTGGCAGTAGCAGTTGCTCATTTAAGAAGGCAAAGAATTGCTGTTTTCCCTATCTAGACGACTGGCTCATTGTAGGCCAGTCTCAGGACAGGTCAACACACCTGCAGTTACCCAGCAGCTGCTCACCTCTCTCTGCTTCTTGCTCAATCCTTCCAAAGTCAGTTCTGGGAACCTGTTCAGGTACTCACCTTCATAGGTGCAGAATTGGACACAAAGCAGGCCAGAGCCTTCCTGCCCTTAGAGAGGGTAAGGAACCTGGGTGGCCCTGGCCTCCTCCTTCACTCTGCAGGTCTCTGGACCAGCAAGGCACTTCTTACAGCTCCTAGGGCACATGGCAGCTCCCAGCTGTAGTGCAAGGGCAAGATTTCAGATGAGGGACATTCAAGTTTCACTTGAGAGCCTTTTGGTCTCAGAGAAAGATCCCTTTCAAGTTGGTCCCAGTGACTCGAACCCTGATCCAGGCCCTTCAGTGGTGGCAGGATCAGAGCAATTTAAGACTGGGGTCCCTTCATCCCTCTGTCGCATTCCTTGACCCTCACTACGGATGCATCCCTTCTGGGATGGGGGAGCTCACATGGGCGACCTCTCCACTCAGGAGTGTGGTCCTCAGGAATCTCTGCTCCACATCAATTTGCTGGAACTCAGGGCTGTCTTTCTAGCACTTCAAGTGTTTCTGCATCTGTTCAGAACAAAGTGGTACAAGTCAGAACATAACACCACCACAATGTGGTACATCAACAAACAAGGGAACTCTTCGGTCTTCGGCCCTTGTGCACCAGAGCAATGAAGTTATGGTCTCTGGCTTATTCCTAGAACACTTCCCTCATAGCAGTTCACCTCCGAGGAAAGGACAATGTCTGGCAGATGCTCTCAGCAGGATTTCCCAGGGCCATCACGAATGGTCACTGGATCCCCAAGTACTGGGGATAGTTTTTGCCAGATGGGGCACCCCTCAGATAGATCTTTTTGCAGCCCCAGACAATCACCAACTTCCACTGTTTTGTTGCAGGCCCCCAGTGATGGGCTCAGTCCCTCTGGATGCCTTTCTCCTAGATGGGGAAGGGAAGTTTCTATATGCTTTTCCTCCCTTCCCTCTCCTATTCAAGGTGCTAGTCAAAATGAGATCCCAGCCTTGCAGGATGATTCTGATTGCTCCAGATTGGGCCAGGCAGCCCTGGTACCCACTCCTTCTGTCCTTAACAGTCCATCTTCCCCTGTGCCTCCCCAGGAGACACAATCTGTTATCTTGTGCCCAGGGGAGGGTTTGGTATCCGAATCTCAAATCCCTCAACCTCAAGGCCTGGCTCTTGAGGAGTTAGAGTTTGCTGACCTACACCTTTCTCAAGGTGTTTCTCGACATCCTGAAAGGCTTCCAGGAAGCCTTCCACTAGAAACCACTTATAATTCTAAATGGAAAGGTTTTCCATCTGGTGCTCGGGAAGCATATTTCCCGGAATCTGCTGATTTGCCCATTGTTCTGGACTATATGGTCCATCTTAATTCTTTGGGCCTGAGACCAGCTACCCTGAAAGTTCATTTTTGCAGCTGTCTCTGCTTTTATTTCAACAGTAAAACCCTCTTCTTCCACTCACCCTGTTTTTTCCAAGTTTTCAAGGGATTACTTCATACTAATCCACCTTTCAGGTACCGGCCCTGCCTGGGATCTTAATGTTTGCATTGCTCAGTTGATGCAACCTCCCTTGAGCCTCTGTCTTCTGCAGAGCTCAAGTATTTGACTTGAAAACTGTTTTCTAGTAGCCATCACTTCTGCCAGGCGCATAAGTGAGTTACAAGCCTTGTCAGTGGAGACTGACTTTATTTCCTTTCACAGGATAAAGTAGTCCTTAGGACTAACAGGAAGTTTTGCCTAAGGTGGTTTCAGACTTCCATCTTAACCAATCTATCTCCTTTTCAGTGTTCTTTACTGACCATTCCTCCTCTGGTGAGAGGAGGTTGCACAGTTTAGATGTTAAGAGGGCCCTTAGTTACTATATAGAGCGTACCAAGGGTCATAGGTTCGAATCCTCCAACTTTTCTCACTTTTGGTGAGGTTGGAAAAATGAAACCTGCCACTAAGAGATCCATTGCCAGGTGGATTGTCTCTTGTATCAATTTTGTTATCAAAAACTGGGAAAGGTTCCCTTCAGGCCTGAGGGCTCACTCTACCAGAGGTACAGCTCGTCTATAGCTGCTACCAGGGACATCCTATTTTAGAGATATGTCAAGCAGCTACCTGGAAAACGGTACACACTTTCACCAAGCATTACTCCTTGGATATCCAGGCCAGGAGGGATGCTAGATTTGGCACAGCCGTGCTTCAGAGCCTATTCCCTAAGTAGGTTCTGTCCCTCCTCCATGGAGGTACTGCTGTGTATTCTGCAATTGTCATAATATAGCAAGACTTCATGTTGTTTGAAGAAAAAATTACTCACCTTAGTAATGTTGTTTCTTCTAATGGAGTCTTGCTATATTATGACCTCCCCACCAGCCTGCCCCTATCAGAACTTCTACTTGGGTATGGGGTGGGCAGTCCAGTATGGGCACCGGTTATGCCCATATGTTTTTCACCCCTTTTGGGGTTTTGGGGTGTGGTGTTTTATTCTACCTTATTCAAACAACATGAAGTCTTGCTATATTATAGACATTAGCAGTTTGATCCAGCTCTAGAACTGCCCCGGAGTGAAATGGTTAAAACCATTCCAAAATAGAATTTTGGCACGAGAGCAGCTCTATCTGCGTCATTTCAAACTTGAACTGTCAGATTCTTTACTCTGCCTCAGTGAACAGTCGCTCCGGAGATTTCTCCTTCTGCTCGGTTCATTTCTCGGTTTAAAAAGTGTTTTCTCAGTTGGATTTAACCGAGAATAGTTTTATTTTAACCGCAAAACCGTTCGGTTCAAGCTCCATCTGTGGTAACCGTAAGTAAATGAAGGTTTTGTCTGTGTGGAACTTGTAAGTTATCGGTTCGGTTTTGAACTGATCAGTGGGTTTAAAACTCATTTAAAACTAAAAGTTACTATTTTAGAGGCGGTTCCGGTTCTTATCGGTTCTAAAAAAAAGCAGTTTATTACGGTTTTCCAATACCCGTGACACGGTTAGGGCCGATAAGGGTGTCTTGCCTGGCACTGCCGTTAAAAGGGCAGTTTTGGTTAGGCTGGCATGATGTCTGAGAAAACCCAAAAGAAAACCGCCCACTGGGTTTCAACACTGTGATGTTTGTGGGGAAGTCTTTTGCCAAGGCTGACCCACACACCATATGTGTTTATTGTCTGGGGTTTGACCACCTCCAGTCAGACTGCCAGGTATGTAAGAATTTCCCTGCAGCCACCCTGGAAAAAAGATTGGGCAGGCTCAGGGAACAAGAGGCCAAAAAGTCCGCTGACCCGGATGGCCAGCCCGGTTCGTTGCCAACCGAACCAGAGGCAGTGCCCTCTGACCAGGGCCAGACTTCCTCGGCCAAAAGAAAAGCTGGTTCTGAGGAACCAATTCCAGTAAAGAAAACAAGAAAATCAGCAGGTCTGGAGTCCAAAATTCTTCTCCAACTGCTGCAGAGATAGCAAAAGCCATACAAATTGTCCAGTCACTGTCTCAGGGTCCGTCCAAACCACCACTATCTGTAAAGGTCAGTTCGTCCGGTCCCAGTGGTTCAGGATTATGATATTGAGGAATTTTATGAACCAGAGGTGGGGGAGGAGGATTATGAACAGTATGAATGTGGCTGGGAAGGTCTAGGTGTGCCCATTGAACCGGACATCTCCCCAGACAGACCTTTAGAATCTCCCCCTATGCTGTCTGAGTCCCCATCTCATTTTATGTTTTATAATAAAGTTGCTGAAACCCTCCAGCTTCCTTTAGAAGAGGCTGTGGATGAGCAAGAGGAGCCTGATTTTGTAGAAATGATGGATATTCCAGAGTCTAGGAGATTGTCTATTCCTTTACATAAGTCTTTTAGGAAACAAACAATTAAAATTTTAAAAGCTCCTAATTCTGTGCCTCCTGTAGATAAAAAGATGGACAGAAGGTATACATTGTCAGGCCCTGATACAGAATTCCATGTTGGGGTAGTTCAGGCTGCTGCCTGTGATAAAGCTAATATTCCCTTGGCTTCACATCCTCCTGACAAGGATTCCAGGAAGATTGATGCCATGGCAAAAAAACAGTATATGGCAGCCCTCTGAGACTCAGGCAAGCAAATTATATGGCTTATGTAGCTAGGTATCAGAAATCTAGATAGGATACTGTTATGCAATTGGCCATTGCTGGCTCATGGCACAGCTGGCTAGTGAACTAGAACAGGTGGCTGCTGATGGCATTGAGCCTCTAAGGTTCAGTTTCATGCTGCTGTGGATGTTAATGATGTTTCCTCTAGGGTCATGGCCACATCTGTAGCTTTTCAGTAGGTTGGCCTGGCTCAGGTGTACTAGTTTGTCACAGGATACCCAGACTAAGGCTATGGATTTTCCTGGTGGGAAATTCTCTGTTTGGAGAGCAGACAGAGAACTACATGAAGAAGGCGGATGAATATGGGACTACTTACAAGAGTGCCCAGGCTAAGGAGCGCAAGCCACTCCTCAAAGGCATGCCCCAGGGGTGGGGGTAGGCCTTTTCACAGGCCTTTCTACCAGACTCAGGCCTCCTCTGCCTATGCTTAGAAGGGCTTCTTCAGAGGCAGGGGCAGACGAGGGGTGGGCAGACCTGCTCCCACCCCCCAGCCTAAAGCTCCTGCAAAGCAGGCACCCTGATGGGGTGCCCAGGGCCGATTCTCCTATACCAGTGGGGGGCAGGCTGTCTTACTTCAGTCAGAATTGGGCTTCTTTAACCTCAGACAAGTGGGTTCTGGAAGTAGTAAGCCAGGGTCTGGTTCTCAGCTTCAAAATGTTTCCCAAGTTGAGAAGCAGACTTTTTCTACCTGCAAGTGCTTCAGAGACCCTCGCTCTGGAAACAGAGGTCTCATCCCTGTTAGCTCTCAGAGCAGTAGAAAGGGTTCCTCCCCTGCATCAGGGCAGGGGTCTGTATTCCAGATACTTCCTTACCCCAAAAAAGACAGGAGAGTGGCGGCCCATTTTAGATCTCAGATATCTGAACAAGCATCTTTTAAACCAAAGTTCAAAATGGTAACTCTGGCAATGATTTTACCTTCCCTAAGGCCAGGGGACTGGCTAGCCTCCCTGGACCTCAAGGATGCCTATTTCCATGTCCTAATCAGAAGATCCCATCGAAAGTACCTCAGATTCGAACTGCCCTCAGGTCATTACCGTTCAGAGCAATGCCCTTGACCTTACCTCTGCTCCAAGGGTATTCACAAAGTGTCTAGCAGTGGCCCACTTAAGGAGGCAGAGGATTGCTGTTTTTCCTATCTAGATGACTGCTCATTGTAGGCCAGTCCCCAGAACAGGTAAAATCTCACCTGCAGGTCACCCAGCAGCTTCTCACCTCCTGGTTTTCTGCTAAACCTACAAAGTCGGTTCTGGAACCAGTCCAGGTACTCACCTTTATAGGGCAGAATTGGACACAATGCTAGCCAGAACCTTTCTTCCCCCAGAAAGGGTAAGGAATTTAGTGGCTCTGGCCTCTTCCTTCACTCTGCAGGTCTCTCGACCAGCAAGACACTTTCTGCAGCTCCTGGGGCACATGGCTGCATCCACAGCTGTTGTGCGGGGAGCCAGATTTCAGATGAGACATTCAGTTTCACTTGAGAACCTTTTGGTCTCAGAGAAGAGACCCCCTTTCCAAGTTGGTCCCAGTGACTCGAACCTTGATCCTAGCTCTCCAGTGGTGGCAGGATCAGAGCAATTTAAGAGGGGTTCCTTCATTTCCCTTCTCACACTTGACTCTCACTACAGATGCTTCCCTTCTGGGTTGGGGAGCCCACATGGGCGACCTTTCCACTCAGGGAGTTTGGTCCCCCCAGGAATCTCTGCTCCACATCAATTTGCTGGAACTCAGAGCTGTCTTTTTAGCTCTTCAAGCTTTTTCTGCATCTGTCCACGGTAAGGTGATATAAGTCAGAACAGACAACACCACAACAATGTGGTACATCAACAAACGGGGGGAGGGCACTCGGTCTTCGGCCTTGTGCACCGCGGCAATGAAGTTGTGGTCTCTGGCCTATTCCCTGAACACTTCCCTCATAGCAGTTCATCTTCCAGGGAAGGACAATGTCCTAGCGGATGCCCTCAGCAGGATTTCCCAGGGCCATCATGAATGGTCCCTGGATCCTCAAGTGCTGGGGATAGTTTTTGCCAGGTGGGGCATCCCTCAGATAGATCTTTTTGCAGCCCCAGACAATCACAAACTTCCTCTGTTCTGTTGCAGGCCTCCAGTGCTGGGCTCAGTTCCCCTGGATGCCCAGCCCACATGGGTGACCTTTCCACTCTGGGAGTTTGGTCCCCCCAGGAATCTCTGCTCCACATCAATTTGCTGGAACTCAGAGCTGTCTTTTTAGTTCTTCAAGCTTTTTCTGCATCTGTCCACGACAAGGTGATACAAGTCAGAACAGACAACACCACAACAATGTGGTACATCAACAAGCAGGGGGAGGGCACTCGGTCTTGTTGCTTGTGCACCGCGGCAATGAAGTTGTGGTCTCTGGCCTATTCCTGAACACTTCCCTCATAGCAGTTCATCTTCCAGGAAGGACAATGTCCTAGCGGATGCCCTCAGTAGGATTTCCCAGGGCCATCATGAATGGTCCCTGGATCCTCAAGTGCTGGGGATAGTTTTTGCCAAGTGGGGCATCCCTCAGATAGATCTTTTTGCAGCCCCAGACAATCACAAACTTCCTCTGTTCTGTTGCAGGCCTCCAGTGCTGGGCTCAGTTCCCCTGGATGCCCTTCTTCTGGATTGGGAGGGGAAGTTCTTCTATGCTTTCCCCCCCTTTCCTCTCCTGTTCAAAGTACTAGTCAAAATCAGATCTCAGCCTTGCAGGGTGATTCTGATTGCCCCGGATTGGGCCAGGCTGCCATGGTACCCACTCCTTCTGTCTCTGACAGTCCATCTTCCCCTGTGCCTCCCCAGGAATCACAATCTGTTGACTTGTGCCCAGGGAAGGGTTTGGTATCCGGACCTCAATTCCCTCAACCTCAAGGCCTGGCTCTTGAGGAGTTAGTTTGGTGATTTACACCTCTCCCAGGGTGTTCTTGAGATCCTAAAGGCTTCCAGAAAGCCTTCCACCAGGGCTACTTATAGTTCTAAATGGAAAAGGTTTTCCATTTGGTGTGCTGGGAAAAATATTTTCCTAGAATCTGCTGAATTGCCCATTTTGTTAGATTACATTACATCTTAATTCCTTGGGTCTCAGACCAGCTACCCTGAGAGTTCATTTGGCAGCTGTGTCTGCTTTTGTGTCAGCAGGAAAGTCATCCCTCTTTCCTCTCATCCTGTGTTTTCCAAGTTTTTTAAGGGATTACTCCATACTAATCTCTACTTTTTGGGAACCGCCCTGCTTGGGACCTTAATGTTTGCATTGCCCAGTTAATGCAACCCCTTTTGAACCTGTCTTCTGCAGATCTTAAGTACCTAACTTGGAAAACTGTTTTTTAGTGGCTATCACTTCTGCCAGATGCATAAGTGAATTGCTGCTCCTTGTCAGTGGAGACTGACTTTATTTCTTTCCACAGGGATAAGGTAGTCCTAGGACTAATAGGAAGTTTTGCCTAAGGTGGTTTCAGATTTCCATCTTAATCAATCTATCTCCTTCCAGTATTTTTCACTGATACTCCTCTTCGGGTGAGAGGAGGTTGCACAGCCTGGATGTTGAGAGCTCTTAGTTATTATATAGGAGTGCACAAAGGTCACAGGTTCGAATCCTCCAACTTTTCCTTACCTATGGTGAAGTTGGGAAAGGCAAACCTGCCACTAAGAGATCAATAGCCAGGTGGATTGTCTCTGTATCCTATTTTGTTATCAGAAAGTGGCAGAGCCTCCCCGGTTTGAGGGCTCATTCTACCAGGGTACAGCTGCGTCTCTAGCTGCTGCCAGAGATATCCTTTATTAGAGATTTGCCAGGCTGCTACTTGGAAAAAGTACACTTTTACCAAGCATTACTCCCTGGATGTCCAGGCCAGGAGAGATGCTCGGTTTGGCACAGCTGTTCTTCAGAGCCTATTCCTTAAGTAGGTTCTGCCCCTCCTCCATGGAGGTACTGCTGTGTATTCTGCTAATGTCTATAATATAGCAAGACTTCATGTTGTTTGAAGAAAAAATTACTCACCTTAGTAATGTTGTTTCTTCTAATGGAGTCTTGCTGTATTATAGTCCTCCCCCCCAACCTGCCCCTCTCAGAACCTCTACTTGGTGAGGTGCGGGCAACTTAGTGTGGGCACTACTTATGTCCTGTTAGCATTTTGTCCCTTTGGGACTTTTGGGGTGTATGTATGCAGTGTGTGTGTTTTATTATACTTATGTTCCATTTTCATATTATTAGAATGGTGTTAGTATTTCTGGTCCCCTGACTTGAGTCTTGGGTGTTGGGACCATCAATGGTTGTTATTATTTAGGTAGCCATTTGGCTAGTGTAGGTTACAGCTTCCACACAGACCTTAGTGAGTTTGGCTCAGAAAGATCTGACAGTTCAAGTTTGAAATGACACAGATAGAGCTGCTCTCGTGCCAAAAATTCTATTTTGGAATGGTTTTAACCATTTCACTCCGGGACAGTTCTAGAGCTGGATCAAACTGCTAATGTCTATAATATAGCAAGACTCCATTAGAAGAAACAACATTACTAAGGTGAGTAATTTTTTTCTTTTATTATTTTATTATTTTCTGGTTCCCTGACTTGAGTCTTTGTGTTGGGACCAGGAATATGTGTTATTTAGGTAGCCAGTTGGCTAGTGTAGGTTACAGCTTCCACACAGAACCTTAGTGAGTTTTGCTCAGAAAGATCTGACAGTTTCAGTTTGAAATTATCCAGACAGAGCTTCTCTAACTGAGCTCGCGCTCTAAACTCCATTCTTAGAATGGTAGTTAACCCTTTCACCTCCGGAACAGTTCTAATGGTGGGACAAACTGCAATTGTCATAATATAGCAAGACTCCATTAGAAGAAACAACATTACTAAGGTGAGTAATTTTTTCTTTCAGCTCCTTTTCCAGTGAGGGAAATATCCGCTTCTCTCTCCGGTCTCTCCTGGTCTGTGGCGGGAAAGAACTGGAAGGTGGGCATGAGGGACCGCCCCTTTATACAGACGTCTCCTGACGCCGGTCACCTGAAGTGGGGGCGGTCCCTCGCCAGAGACTGCTAGCTAGACATTTTTCTGTGGGGTCCTGCCGATGTCAGTCCTATATGTAATTGTCTGCTGCAAGAGCCTCTCTCGAAGATCTACTGTTACGGTAAACTCTTACGTAACTGTACTTTTATGCTTCCTGCATGCTTCCACATGCGCACACATGTGAGCATGCTATCCTGGTCCCCGGGAGGAGAAGAGCAGTCCTGCCTCCCTGAATGATCCCTGGTGGCCCAAGTCCATTCCCGAACTCAGATTGCTGGCGTAGCGCATGGTGTGGCGTCCGGTGCCTCAACCCTCAACGCCACCAGGCCGGCTAAATAGGTTTTTTTTGAGTTAGAAATATTTGGTGGTCACTGCTCTCCCACATTTTGAGAAATAAATTTGCCGTTAGAAGGCAGGGGAGAGCTTGACCACAGTAGAAATTTGAATTTCATTCTAAAGTTCTCTAATTAGCATAATATTCTAGGCTCCAGGGCAAGTCATTCCACGGGAATGATTACAGTTGTCCAGCGTAGTGAAGGATCCCGTTGGAAGAAACAACCTTACTCCGGTGAGTATTTTTTTTTATTTATTGTGAGTTAATTTTATTTGTGATGCAGTGATATTGAATTATAGGTTGTTGTTCTGCTGTTGAATTACTCATGTTTTTACTGACATTCACAAACTGAGCCATTAAATGCTGTTTCTTTAGTATTTTCTAACATATAAAGCATCTAGTTAAATGTGATATTACATATAGTCAGAATGATGAAAATAGTAGTATGATCAAGTTTGTAAAATGTTCTTATCTATACTTTGTTGTTTCAATAAACATTTCAACAAGTTAAAAAAAAAAAAAAAAAAGCTCTGAAAGTTACCACTAGTGTGCCCATCGTTGAAACCAGTGGATGGTGTTGGTATATAGTGAGAAGAGTGTTGATGTACTGTATTTATTTTATTTCAGTCTTGGATTACAGATTACCTTTGAGCTAAACATAGCTCATTTACAAAGGTTCCACGTCAGAGTGTGTGTGTTACAAACAGACAAAGAGGAGCTAAATAAGTGGGATTCTAGCAAACAATGGCAATACATCATAGTAAACAGCAATAGGTAGAGAGGAGCTAACAATTGAATATCTAGCAAACATTGGCAATTAATCATACATCAAGGTCAACATCAATAGTTGAGAGAGAGAAAGTTAGCACACTAGAGGAGGAAGTGTGAAAGTAGAGTTTAAAGATCATAGCAGATAGAAAGGTAGCAGCCAGTGGCTTTGTCAAAGTTACTAAGGTAAGGTACAAGGGGAAGAGGGTGCAAGAGAAGAATTTGGAGGCGAGGGGTTGGTGGAAGGAAAAGGGAGTGGGAGAGAGAGATAGGGTGGGAGGAGTAGTGAGAGAGAGAGAGAGAGAGGGGAAAAATAGGTGGGGGAGAGGGGTGGAGGGAAGGGGAGCAACTGTAGGCCTTGTCTTGGGAAAAACTCGAGTGGAAATTAAGGTGCTACGGGAGCACAGTCAAGGGGGGGATGCGGGCAGGTACCCTTAGGATTAGGGGATACAGTCACGTGGCTTTCATTTGCGAGATGCTGCCGTAGCCGATGCTTGTAAAGCCCAAGATTGGGTAGGTCAGTTAATTTATGGTGCAGTCCATTGTACCAGAGCGGTGCCTCACACATATGTGTTATATTTATATATGTGTGTGTCTGTGTGCATGTGTGTGTGTATATATACATATATGTATATATTTATAAAATGGGGTGGTAAAATCATAGAAATTCCACTAACATGATTGGACAGAATGCATCACATGACCGTGCATTATTTCCCAATGACCGCATGCCTTCCAGTACGACCGCACGCCTAAACTACTTTCCAGCCCTCAAAACCTTCTCACCAGCAGTGAGATCACTCCACACCTAATGCAGTTAGGCAGCCACACACACACACACACACACACACCCCCAACTGGCACCCGCAGGCATAACTAAATATACCACTAGTAGTCCCACACTGTACAACCTGATGTGCTTGATTGCACCATTCATTTTTAAATAAAATATCTAAAAATCAAATTCTGCCTGCCATTTTCACACTCTTACTGCAGAGCCACTAACTTTTATTACTGCACACTGTGTCACCAAGCAGTCTAAATTCTACAAAAAAATATAATGGCGGGCGTTTAACAGAAACCTAACTGTGTACAAAAAACCAAGACAAACTACATTTCTCTTAGTTTCTACTTACTTTCTGTTAAAAAAATCTCCGTTTCTAGGGAGAGTTGTCCGATCGTGCAGCACTTTCACTTTTCCTTGTTGAACTATAGTGTGACTGAGCGGTGCGCTTTGCAGGAAGTGACAACCTGTTAGAGTTCAAAAGTTCTTCTGTGTTTAAAGATTTGTGTGAATCCTTCCCAGTTGTTGTAAAGAAGAGAAGTTGCAGAAGGGAGAAGACACAGTGTGTTGGCAGTTTAGGTAGATGAGCCAGAGCGAGTGCTGCTATGACAACACCTCCGCCTGGCTTCCGACTACCTTCCTAAAGCTGCCGACTCACTCACTGTGTCCTCACTCCCTTCAGCGTAGAGTCTGCAGCTTCTCTTACTCAAACTAACACAACCTAACAGGGGGGACACACTTCATCTTTTTTAAACACATAAGAGACTTTTCATCTTTTTTTAAACACAGAAGGACTTACTTTGAACTCTGCCAGCATATCATTTAGCAGCTAGAGAGAGGGATTCTTTTTCCACCCACCCCCCAAAACATGTGTGGCCATTTTATAAGATAGATATACCACTCTAGGGTGTGCGGTCGCGCTCTGATATACGCATGCCTTGGGTGGTTGAATGCACTCATCTTCGGCCCTCGATCACAACGCACACCAAGCGCAGTGATATCAGAGCGCCAATCGCGACACCCTAGAGTGGTATATCTATTACATATACACACATATATATTTATATATCTCCACGCCTGACATTGGGCAGTCTGGCATCTAGGAACTAGAAGGTGTTCAGCTGTTGAAGTGCAAGTGTGTTGGGTCTTGAGGGATTTGTTCAGAAGTCTACCAACTCCTGGAGGCAGGAGCCCAAGGAGTGCTTTTTTAGTAAGTAAGTACGTTTGGCATTTGCTCCTGCCACTGAGCTGGAGCCACCCGGATTGCAAATAAAGCTAACATGTGTGAGTAAGATGATCAGCACCTATGTAAAGTCTACACACCTTGTTCAGAGCGACAGTTAGCCTTCTGAGTGAGATAACTGAAGCAGCTCCATATATAACTAAGCCATAGTCAGTGACTGATGGGACCAAGCTGTAAATTGCGAGCTTGAGAGCTTCTGGAGTCAGACACCATCTGTATCTATAGAGGAGCCCAATCCTAATATTGACCACCCTGGCAACATTCTCGATGTGAGGCACGTAGGTGAGATGACTGTCAAGGGTTACACCTAGGTACTTGAAGTGCTGGATTTGTTCGAGGGGGGCTCCTGGGCTATCTCTGATAATAAGAGGATGAGACTTGTTCTTGTTGCGGGAGGACGAAAGCAACAACGCTTTTGTTTTCTTATAATTTAGTACTAGTTTGTGTGCATAAACCATTGCTCAACTTCCTTGAAGCCAAGCCGAAGCTCGCATTCAAGTAGGCTGGGGTCCATGTGGCTTGCAAATATGACCGCATCATCAGCATAAAGGAGGGTCTGTTGGTGACATGCTGTGATGGCAAGTTGTTCAGAAAGATACTGAACAGGAGTGGACCCAGTATTGAGCCTTGAGGTACTCCAGACCTGACGACCTGCTGATTGGAGGCAACATTAGCTATTTTCACCCGTTGGCACCCATCTCCAAGATAGCTTTTGAATCATTTCAGTGTATTGCTAGAAAGACCAATCTTCGTTAGTTGACCGAGGAGGAGCGGGTGTTAACTGTGTCAAATGCCTTCGTTAAGTTTATGATGGCTGCTCCTACAGGCTTGTAGTCCAAGCCTTGGTCAAAAGATTGATGAATGAAGCTGGTAAATTCAAGGAGCACTGTGTTGGTGCTGTGCCCTTTTCGAAAACCGTGCTGTTGTGGACATTGAATGGAGTATTTTTCATGGATGGAGTATATAGTGAGAGGAAGAAGGGGGTGTTTGCATGTGTCTCGGAAATACTCAATTCTGAGGGCCTGGATACAGTTCACAATCCACACTTTATAGAATATGACAGTTTCCTGTAACAGGCTGATCTGTATGATGTCAAGCGAAGTTCCTCCTTCCACCTGGGTGGTATAACCTCTGGATCTGCCCCATGACGTCCGATCATTTCTGCTGAAAGGGACAGGTCTCCTCCTTTGCAGCTCTGCAGTAACTGTAGGAATACTGCATCTTCAAGGGAATCTCTTACAGCAGGTCATACTCTTGGGTATCTGCCAGGGGGCACTCTCGTCAGTGGCAGCTTTCACCAGCATTGTTGACTGGGGGCCACCGACAGTGACTTCACCACATTCTGGTCTGTAAATACATGGGCAGCCCTTAGCGTCCTCAGTTCTTTGTCCCACTGTCTCCCAGCTTGCTGCACGTTGTAGCTCTCGCTACAAAGTGTATTTGACACCGTCCTCGACGAGGAACTTGAACGTCAAACGGATCGTGGTTCGTTATCTTTTTTTTTTTTTTCTACAGGAACAGAGGTCTTCATCAGAATCATTATTTCGAAAGTGCCCATGCGGCCGGAAGATTTACTGATACGACACTCACTTGCTCTGCATCTGTTGTCTGGGGGCTGCCCATACCGTTTGCTCCTGTGCCCACCGCCAGGACTTCAGTCAGGCCACACATCGACTGCACGAGCTTGAGGCCTACCTCGTGGAACAGAAGGTTGTTCTCCTTGTGCAGGAGGTTCGCGCCCGCCCAAAGTAGACATCCCAGACATCACAACAGAAGCATTCATCTAAACACAAACATTATGAGAAAGAAAGGTCTTTGACACAAGGTAAGACCTCCCAGCTGTCGACGGCTTCCACTTCTTGCACCTCCAGAAGGAGGTAGTGGCTTCTGTCCTGGACCCTCCAGTGCACCCAGGGTTTGTCTCCGGGTACTTCCTGGTGCCAAAATGGATGGGGGGCTGGCGCCCCATCTTGGACCTGCAGGACGTGAATAAATTCTTTCGACCACACAATTTCAGGATGGTCACCTGTCTCAGACTTTCGCCTGTCGCAGCAGAACATATGTTCTGCTCTCTGATCCTTCAGGACGCCGCTTCTTCCACATCCTAACCCATCCGTCCCACTGCTGGTTCCTCCAGTTCCGTGTGAAGGGGATTCTCTACAATTTCCAGGCCATGCCCTTCAGCCTATTCTCAGCTCCCAGGGTCTTCACCAAATGCATTGCAGTGGTGGCAGCCTACCTGAGGCGCCAAGGTGTCTAGGTGTACCCCTACCTGAACGACTGGCTTATAGCGAGTCCCTCCAGGGAGGTGGTGGAGTGGTCTAGGGACCTAGCCCTCTAGACCTGCTTGTCTCTTGGCCTCCTGGTCATGAGGCTAAGTCGGAGCTCGTGTCTTCGCAGGTGATGCACTTCATTGGGGTGGAGCTCGACTCTTGCAGAACCAGGGCTCGAGCAGAGGCTCTCTCCTCCTTTGCCCAATCATTTCAGGTTGGGCAGTTGTGCCCTGATCGGGACTTCCTACGCCTCCTGGAATACATGGCAGCATGCACCAGCATGATCTGTTGGGCCCGGTTGAGAATGTGCTGTCTGCAGTGGGAGTTTGCCTGCGAATGGGCTCAGCGCCAGGCCTACTTCGACCAGCTAGTCACTGTGACCCAGCTGATGTGGGATGCCCTTCAGTGATGGTTAGTCACACAACATCTGCAGGAACGGATCCCTTTTGTCTGCCCAGAGCTGATGGTCACCATCATGACCGATGCCTCCCTGATGGGCTGGGGTGCCCACCCGGGGGACAATAGAGTCCACGGACTCAGGACCCCCGAGGAGTCCCGATGTCATCAACCTGCTTGAGCTTTAGGCAGCTCGGCTGGAGCTGACCACCTTTGCTCTGCTCATCTGGGGTCAGGTCGTTCAAGTCCAAATTGACAACACCACGACCATGTACTACTTCAGCAGGGCAGGACACACTCCCTTCCTCTGTGCAGGGAAGCTCTCAGCATCTGGACACTTGTCTCCTGGCCATCCATGTGGCTGGCATCTCCAGCCAGCTTGCGGATGCCCTCAGCTGTGTGGGTGAGGTGTCTGAGTAGTTTCTCCATCTGGAGGTAGTCCACTGCCTGTTCTCCCGATGGGGCTCCCCTCTGGTGGACCTGTTTGCCTCCAAGGAGAACGCCAAGCTGAAGCTATATTGTGCCTGCCCCCCTCAGCAGGGAACACTGCAGGAGGATGCCTTCTCAAGGCCCTGGACCTCGGGCCTTCTCTGTGCCTTCCCTCCATTTCCTCTGATACACAAAGTGCTGATGAAAGCCAGGAGGGACAAGGCACGGATGATCCTGGTGGCTCTGAACTGGCCCCACCAGTTCTGGTACACTGATCTCCTCAGTCTCGGCAGCAGGCTTCCGTGGCGTCTTCCTCTCCACCTGGACCTGCTCTCTTACAGTCAGGGGGGAGGTACTCCATCTAGGCCTTCAGTCCCTGCACCTGACATCCTGGTTCTTGAGCGGCTAGAGCTGCAGGCTTTGGGTCTCTCCGAAGATCTCCTCTCTCAATTTGGTGCCAGGGCAAGGGGCTTTACCTACTTATCTTGCCCTGTGACTGGCATTCCCAATTACCTTTGGTCCCTCTGAGTTGGGTGTCTGACAACCCTTAAGGTGCACCTGGAAGCCATCCTGGCATACTGGACGTAGACTGGTATTAAGTTGGTGGTGCCGGAGAGAATTACATGAAAGCGATGGATGAATACAGGACCACCTACAGGAGTGCACAGCCAAGGAAAGGGAGACAACTCCTCAGAAGCAGCAGTCTAGGGGCAGGCCCTTTCACAGGCCTTTCTACCAGGCACAGTTCTCCTGTCCTTTTCCTCGGGGGTCTTCAGAAGGAGGATAAGCAGGGCTGCATCCTTCTCCCAGTCTAAGGCTCCTGCCAAGCAGACATCTTGATGTGTCAGCCCGGGCCAACTCCCCTATTCCAGTAGGAGGCAGACTGGCTTGCTACTTCCAGGCCTGGAAGTCTGTTACCTCAGACAAGTGGGTCTTGGAGGTAGTAAGCCAGGGACTGGCCCTCAGCTTCAAGAAATTTCCAAAACTTAGGTTCAGGTCTTTTCCACCTGCAAACATCGCCGAAACCATTGCCCTAGAGGCCGAGGTTTCCTCTCTGCTAGCTGTCGGAGCCATAGAGAGAGTTCCTACTCCATACAGGTGCAATGATCTGTAGTCCAGATACTTCCTTACCCCCAAAAAAGACAGGAGAGTGGTGGCCCATCCTAGACTTAAGATACTTAAACAAGCACCTTGCCAAGCCAAGATTCAAAATGATGACTTTGGGAGTAATTCTTCCCTCTCTGAGGTTGGGATTGGTTAGCCTCCCTGGACCTCAAGGATGCCTACTTTCACATTCCCATCAGGTGCACCCACAGAAAGTACCTCAGGTTCGAGTTGTCTTCAGGCCATTATCAGTTCAGAGCAATGCTCTTCGGACTATCGGCTCCAAGGGTGTTCACAAAATGCCTAGCACTAGTAGTGGCCTTTCTCAGGAGGCAAAACATAACCATATTCCATACCTGGATGACTGGCTCATTGTGGGACAGTCCCCGGACCAAGTCAAGTCAGACGTGCAGGTCACACAGAAACTGCTCACTTCCCTGGGATTTCTCCTCAGTCTGCCAAAGTCAGTTCTCGAACCAGTACAACTCCTGACCTTTATAGACATAGAGTTGGACATTGTCCAAGCAAAAGCTTTTCTTCCTCTGGCAAGGGCAAAGGCCCTTACAGAGCTTGCTTCTTCTTTCCGCTTCTGGTGTCTCGACCAGCAAGACATTTTCTTCAGCTCCTGGGCCACATGGCAGCTTCCACTGTGGTGGTACAGGGAGCCAGATTTCAGATGAGGGACATTCAGTTCCACCTAAGGTCCTTTTGGTCTCAGAAAAAAGATCCTTTAACCAAATTGATTCCAGTGACTCAGACTCTGATCCAAGCTCTCCAGTGGTGGTTGGATCAGGACAATCTCAGGCAAGGAGTGCCATTCATCAGTCAGACTCATTTAGTGGTGCAGACCACAGATGCTTCTCTCCTGGGCTGCGAAGCTCACTTAAGAGCCCTCACTGCACAAGAGGTGCGGTCCTCTCAGGAGTCTCCACTCCATATCAATCTTCTGGAACTCGGGGCAGTATTCCTGGCTCTCCAAGCTTTCTCAGACTCAGTAGAACAAGGTGGTTCAGATCAGGACAGACAATACCACCACCATGTGGTACATCAGCAAGCAGGGAGGCACTCGGTCTATGGCCTTGTGCATGGAAGCCATGAAAATTCGGTCCCTGATTTATGCCCTGCAGGCATTTCTGGTAGCAGGGAAGGACAATGCTAGCAGATGCCCTGAGCAGGATCTCTCAGGGCCATCACGACTGGGCCCTGGACCCCCTCATATTGAAAGTAGTCTTCTCCAGGTGGGGCACTCCAGAGATACCTCTTTGCAGCCCTAGACGATCACCAGCTTCCTCTCATCTGTTGCAGACCTCAATCAATCACATTTTTATTTATCCAGGCGAACATCATTGAGCAAGCTCATTTGCAAGGTGGACCTGGTTAAGTCCAGATTATATTACAAAACAAGCATCAATATTTACAGTGGGAATAAAACATAGTGGAAGTGCAAATCAGGAAACACACGCACATAACTTTACAGTTGATTCTAGAGCATTGATAAGACCAGTGAGCAGTGGGAACAGAGATACAGAGATGGATATTGATGCAGTAATTTTCATAGGAGAGAAAGGACAGGCTAGACCCAGGTATCGCTATCAAGACAGACAGAAGTAAGTGATACAGCTTTTTCTTGACCGGTTCACAACTGAGTAAAGCAGGTGTAATTATGCTTGGAGGAAGCAGGACGTAGGCAGCCTGCTAGGCACTAACACCGCATCCCCAAGGGAGAGCTTACACTGGGGCTGTGGGTGGCTGAACCACATCTTAACGGAGGATGGTGTGAGCAAGGTACTGGGCACAGGCGGAACAGTACCTACTGTATAATTAATCCAGGGTGCAGTGCTATTGCTAGCTGTCCAGGTTCAACATACAGTCGGGCCATGGGATGGTCACAGGGCATGGACAGAATGGATATGCTGAGGCTTCTGTGGCCAGTCATGGTCAACGATTCAGAAGGGGGCTTAATCACTCATTCTTCCGATAAATCACTTTAGCTGTGTGGAAGGATTACATCAGATTACATCGGTCAGGCTGAGGTGGTTACAACTGTACTAACGGAGTATGGTAGACCATTCGATATTTTCACTGGCATTGGAAGGATCATCGAAGAGAACTGCAGGAGCCAGTCAGGAGCATGGGCTGGAAGGCGCTCGTGATCAGATTGGTTGACGGCCATAGCGGTAATTTGTTGGAGAAGAGACCGAGCAAGTGGTCTCGGAAGGTGGCTTGCGAAGGTGCAACCACCCAGGGGGTATAAATTTTACACTTTGGGTTCAAATGTCTGAGAGACTTGCCTGTAATGCACAAGAGGGGTACAGGGACTGGAAGTAATGAATACATGTGGATCAGTAAACATGCACAAAATGACCTGGGGTAAGGCCGGTCATATTTAGGGCCAAACTCTGGGGAACGAGCTACCAGTAGTTAATGATTAGAAGCCGGGGTGACAGTTGCAGCGTTCACACACTGTGGGCATTAAGTTCCTTGAAAGCATTAACACTACGGAGGTAACTTAGTTTCAGTAGTTTTTGCATTTTGTTCCACAGGGTCATCGAGACGCTAAAGGCCATTCTGCCAAAGCGGGTGGAAGCTTTAGGGATGCGTAGAGAGAGATATGATGAACTCCTTAGGCTGTAAGGTCCCAGCTCACTTATGAGAAGACATTCAGTAATGTAATGTGGGAGCCTTTTTAAGATGGCTCTGTGGGTCCAAAGGACTGCGTTTCTTTCACGCCTGAATGTACGCAAAGACCATTCTACAGCTTTGTACAGTAGGCAGTAATGGGTAGAGAGGGGAAGACCAGTAATGTACCTGATGGCTCTGTGTCCAGCTTGATGAGCGATACTTTTGGACAGTGGCTGTATAGAAAATCACCATAGTCGATTAGGGAGAGAAAAGTAGATTGGACTAGTCTCCATTTGGCATCACAAGAGAGGAACTGACTAATTCTGTAGAACAGACCCAATCTCTGCCTTCGCTTCCTAGCCAGATCTTCAACATGCTCAGAGAATGTGAGGTTCTGGTCTAGCCACACTCCTAAGTATTTAAACTTGGGGATAAAATCCAATTTCTCTCCTAGAATTGTGGTGATCAGAGGCAGTGTCCCGGAACTGGCAGGATTAGTCATATGGCTATATGGTGTGAACAACATTGCCTTCGCCTTTTTCGCATTTAAGAGAAGCTTTTTATGGAGTAGCTGAAGCAGGTCAAATTCTTCCTGTAGGATTGCACAGGCAGCTTCGGCAGTTGGACGACTTATGTAAACCACTGTGTCGTCAGCGAACAGATGTATTTTTGCCTTGTTGATGCCCACATCGATGTTGATATAGATTGCGAAGAGCAGCGGACCAAGAATGGATCCCTGTGGCACTCCCTGAGCAGAGGTTTGAGAGGGGAGAGCTCCCCCTCAGCTTTGATTTGTTGCTGCCATCCTACCAGGTACTCTGTAAACCATTGCAAGGATGCTGGGTCAGGGCCGATACTCTTCAGAGTGGAGATTAGCAGGCTGTGGTCCACAGAATCAGAAGCCTTGCTAAGGTCTAGGAATACTGCACAGACAAAGTTTCTGCTGTCAAGGTCACCGTACCAGTCATTAGTTACTTTGGCAAGGGCTGAGATAGTGCTATGCTTAGACCTAAAACCCGATTGCATGGGGTTTAGTAAGTTAACTTCCAGATATGCTTTAAGTTGATTGCCGACAACTTTTTCCAGTAGCTTAGACAAGATTGGTAGTAAGGAGCTCGGTCTATAGTTATTTAGGTCACAGGTATCTCCAGATTTGAACAATGTGATAACATGGGCAGTTTTCCAAATGATGAGAAGGGACCCTTGGGTCAATGATAAATTAAATAGATGTGTGATAGGGACAGCAAGGACGTGATGCATGATTTTTATAAAGTAGGGATCCAAAGAGTCGGCTCCAGCACTCTTTTTTTTTTTTTTTAACATCCAACCGAAGTATCAGATCTTCGACCTCCTTCAATAGTACAGGTTCGAAGGAGAAGCTAGGAACCGGGGCAGTGGTGTCTACACAAGGGATACTTAGTTTAGAGCAGGCCAGGGCTGCAGGGGAATTGTCAAAGACCAGTCCAGCTGTGGCAAAATGATTGTTGAAATCGTCTAAGATCACCTGTTTATCACATATGATTTTCCCTTTAGATGTAATTTTTGGTGGCAAGGTGTTACCTGGTGTATGACTGGACATATCCTTAATAGTCCTCCAGAATTTAGAGGAGCACTTTGCAGCAGAGTCCAACTCCTTAAGGCAGAATGTTGCTTTGGCATCTGATCATTTTTGTGCATGCGTTACGTGCCTTCCTAAATTGGCACTAGTCTGAGGCCAGTTTCGTCTGTCGTGCATTTTTCCACAACTTGTCCCTGCCTAGCAGGGCAGTTTTCAGTTCAGGTGTGAACTAGCGACAAGTTTTGCTTTTTACTCGGATTTTTATCGTCTGGGCGTGTGCGTCTAGGGCTCCTACTAGAATCTCATTAAAGATATAAGCCGTGTTGACCTTGGTGACTAGGTAGAAATCTTGCCATCGTGGTGAATGTCCCAGTTTGTATGCATAGGCGGCAACATCAAAGTTGCGTCGTGTCCTTTTGGTGATGAATTTAGTTGCAGGGCCTATGTGATGAAGTGACCTAACTGTGGCAATAAAGCAGTGGTCACTGACATTGGAGGAGAAAGTACCAGCATGCATGTAAAGATGCAACTTATCAACTAATATGACATCCAACAATGAGCTATTAACACGGGTTCTTTTTATTAGAACGTGTGGGTTCTTGGATTAATTGTGCTAACCCACGAGCCTCACACAAGTTTTGAGATTGTCTTTCTCAGTGATGTAACCAAAGTGAGATGACAGAGTTCCCGCAGATGGCGATCTATAGCAACCGATCACTCTAATGGCCAGAGAAGAGGATAATTCAGTCTTGAGTGTCAGACATTTGAACTCGTTTTTAACAGAGCTTGAATCTATGCAGCATGTTGCAAATCTTTCCTTAATATATATAGTCACTCCACCTCCCCTAGTGGGTCTGTCGGCTCTGAATAGCTGGTAGGAAGTGATGCTAATTTCACTGTCCTGGGAAGCTGGCCTGAGCCAGGACTCCGAAATTACCAGGACATCAGGTTGGGTATAGCTGATCCATGCCTGAACCATAGTGAACTTTTTTAAGAGGCTGCAGACATTGACATGCCAAAAGCTCATTCCTTTGAGGGTGGCCGTATCCGACTGAGAAGTGAGGGGAGAGATGGAAGCAGGGTTTAGTTTGATGTTACCCGAGCATATCAGTAAAAGTAACATCTTCATTAAGGCAGCTAATGTTGGCCCTGGTATACTTAACCTTCTTAACATGGGTACAGTTCCCCTGGATGCTCTGGTTCTGGATTTTTTGGAGGAGGGGGAGGCAAATTCCTTTATGCCTTTCCTCCTTTTCCCCTGTTGTTCAAGGTTCTGGTCAAGATCCGGTCACAGCCGTGCAGAGTGATCCTGATTGCACCAGACTGGGCCAGACAACCTTGGTATCCCCTGTTGCTGTCCCTAGCAGTCCCTCTTCCCCATCTCTTCCCAAGAGGCACAACCTGTTAACCTCGTCTCGGGGGACAATGTGGTACTCCAACCTTCAGTCAGTCAACCTCGAGGCTTGGCTTTTGAAGAGTTAGAGTATGCAAGCCTGCATCTGTCTCAGGGGGGTTCTGGATATTCTTAAGGCCTCTCGAAAACCTGCCACCAGAAAAACTTTTAACTTTAAATGGAAGAGATTCATCATTTGGTGCTCCAATAAGGAGGTCTGACCAGACACTACTGTTCTGGATTATATGGTTCATCTCAATGTGTTCCTGGTAGCTATCACGTCTGCCAGGCGTGTTAGTGAGTTACAAGCTCCGTCAGTGGAGCCGGATTTTCTCATTCCATAGAGATAAGGTGGTCCTTAGAACCAGTAGGAGGTTCTAACCCAAAGTGGCTTCAGATTTTCTTCTGAACCAGTCCATGTCTCTTCCTGTGTTCTTCACTGATCATTCTTCTTCAGGAGAAAGAATTTTACTCAGTTTGGATGTTAAGAGGGCACTTGGCTACTACATTGAGCATACTAAGGCACTCAGGTTTGACTGTTCTCAGCTATTTCTCACTTATGGTGAAGTGGGAAAGGGTAGACCTGCCACTAAAAGAACTATTGCCAGGTGGATTGTGTCTTGTATACAATTCTGCTATGAAAAGCTAGGCAAAATACCCCCCTCAGGCCTGTGGGCTCATTCGACTAGGGGTACAGCTGCTTCTCTGGCTGCTGCCAGAGATCTACCTCTACTAGAAATATGCAAAGCAGCCACCGGGAAAACAGTCCATACATTCACCAAGCATTACTCTTTGGATATCCAGGTTAGGAGTGATGCTAGGTTTGGTAGAGCAGTACTGCAGAGCCTATTCCCAAAATAGGTTTGGTACCTCCTCCTTGGAGGTCCTGCTTGGTAGTCTGCATATGTCAGAATACAGCAAGGCTTCATGCTTGAAGAAAAAATTACTCACCTTAGTAATTGTGTTTATTCTAATGGAGTCTTGCTGTATTCTGACTTCCCTTCATGCCTCCCCTCTCAGAACCTGATTTTTGGAAGTGGGGTGGCAGGTATAGTGTTGCACCTCAGGGGTGTACTTGGCACTCCTTTTCAGAAAGGGGGAGTGGGTTTTAGTTTTGTTGTTTTGTGTGTATATGTTGGTTCGCTACCTGGTTATTTTTGGGGGGGGGGGTTCTCCACTTGAGTCTTTTGGGGGACCCAGAAAATTGGATGCCTCTTGGCTATTTTCTTTACAATTTCCACTTAGGAAGTGTAGTTAGTTAGTATTGGCTCGTAAGAATCTGACGGTTAAACTTTGAAGTGCTGCAGACAGAGGTTTGAACCGAGCTCGAGCTCAACAGTCTATGCTCATGCATAGAGTTAACTCTTTCCTTTACGGGGCAGTTCAGGTGCTGGGGCTAACTGCATAAGTCAGAATATAGCAAGTCTCCATTAGAAGAAACACAATTCTAGGAGCGTGCCTATGTTGTTCATACACACACTCTGGCATGTCCCTTTCCCCTTTAAATCTCGCCAGAAAGTCTTCAAACTGGCTCCTCCCACCCACCCGGGTGGTAAATACCTTGGCTCGGCCCCATGACGGGTTCCATCACACTGCTTCAGCAGTTCGTAGGCCCTGGATTCTCATCTTCTGTTTTCACAGCAAACGCTTTCTGAAAAACTCGGAGTTTACGACTATGATCCTAGCGCATCGGACATGGAGGACAGATCATCCCCCGGATTTCGCTGGTGTCCCTGTGGCCACGTCTCGTGTGTCTACTGCTTAGGTGTCGTTCATGACACCACCTCTAGCATCATCTGTCTGGCCTTCCATCCCAATGTCCTGGACGACCGCAAGGCACGCCTAAAATTGGGGAGACCGGAGCTTTGCAATCCACCGGTGAAATCGAAGGAGGCAAGGTTGGCGGTTTCCGTGGCCGCTGGATCCGCCGAACAGCTTGATCAGATGGCGGCTTTCAAGAAGAAGGTTGCTTAAGCTTCGCCAGCCAAGTTTTTCATGCCCTCAACCTTGGCTCTACCTTTACTGGGTCCTTCGGGAGTTATGGAGTCTCTCCCCACCAGGGTGAGGCATCCTCAGGCTCGCACTCCTCCCGTCCTCAGAAGAGGGACAAGGACCCCAAGTCTTCTTCCTCTAAAAGGAGACGTTCCTGGGACTGAGAGGGGTCAGATTCACAGGAACTTGCGGTCTCGACCTTGGTCGAGATTGCTTCCTCGGCCACTGGCTTTTCGGACCCTCCTTCAGGCCAAGGCACCGAGGCTGAGGAAATGGCTGAACCAGCCGAGATATCTCTCGACCCAATTGAGCCTTTGTCACCAACTCCGATCGCCGACTCCTTGGAAAGGATACCTGTCCTTTCCTTCCCTGACGAGGAGTCCCGGCCCTCGGGTGTCCTGATTGAGGGAAGGGTGCCGGAACCTTGGTTCTCTCGATTCCGGCATCTCCCAATCGAACAAGTCGACCCCTTCGGTCGAAAAACCGAAGAAAGGTCACAAGCACTCCAGGAAGAGGCGTCGCCACTGATCCTCATCCTCCTTGGATGAGGAGAGACTTCGACGGAATCTCTGTCAACGTTATGAGGATCTCATCTGGCAACAGCTGATTCTGACCGGTCAAAAGCCGGCTCCGCCGGTAACACCGGCCATTACTTGGCCCCCGCCTCCAGGCCGACGCCGACCCTCCAGAACCGGGGCCTCTGTTCCCCCACTCGAGGGGCCGGCACGTATTCCAGCTCGGCCTATTTCTGTCTCCCCAACGATATTGGTGGAACCACCGCCTAAACAGCCTCAGGGAGGGGCCCCCTTGAAAGAGGACTGGACAGACACTGGACTGCCCCGTCGTCTGTCCATCACTGTTGTCCCCGATCAGCTTCGGCATATTAAGGGAGACATAGGCGGGAGACCATTATATCCAGACTCTTCGGATTCAGATGCCACTGGTTTGCATTCGCATCCAGGGGATGATGAGTCATCAGTGGCAGGCTTGGAGGAAGGTCCTTCCTCATTTCAGGGCATTCTCCGCCTGATTTCCGAATTGACCGGAATGCCCTTGGGGCCTATCCAAAAGAAAGTGGAATAGCCCCTCACGGATATCCTCAAGAGGGGGGATACCCCAACGGAGGTCTTTCCAGTGGCCGAAGCCATTGTTGACCCAGCCCTCAAGCTATGGCAGTGCCCTGCCTCTTACCCAGCTCCGTCTGCCCGCATGGCCCGCAAGTATACGGTGCCCATGGGGTCCCTGTCGGGTTCACAGAGCATCCCTCGACAGAGAGCCTTGTGACTGTTTCTATGTTTAGACGCACGGGTAGCTCAGCTGACACTGACCACCCTCTGGACAAGGAGTCCAAGAATATGGACCATTCTGCCAGGAAGGTTTATGCGGCCTCATTCTTGGGCCTCCGTCAGGCCAGTTCGGCTGTGATCATGGCACACTTCTCTCATGCCCTCCTGGGGTCATTAGATGAAGTCCTCCTTCATCTCCCAGCGGACATACAGACCACGGTGAAGCAAGTCCGTGACCAGGGCCGTGCTGTTCCAAAACAGCAGCTCCAGACAGCCCTGGACATTGGAGATTCCTGTGCCCACTCCTTAGCAGCTGCAGTGGCCACTCACTGCAGGGCCTGGCTGAGGTTATCCTTCTTTCCGGCGGATACTCAGCACACGTTAGCTGACATGCCCTTCCTAGGCACTGACTTCTTCGATCCAGGAGTGGCAGGTCACCTCCAGCGAATAGAGTAGTCCAGTGCCACCTTGGATGCTACCTCTGCGAAGGGTTCTTCAAGCAAGAACCAGCAAAAGCACAAGAAGAAACCTTTTCGGCACTCTTCCCCTGCGGTTAGGCAGCCCTCCTTTCAGGGAGGCCAGCAGCAGCAGGCTCAAGCTTGGCGCCCCAGGACCAAGCAGGGTCCCCAACAGCTCCATAAAGGAGGCCAAGGGGCTGGTCCAGGAGCTTCCTCCTCCAAGCCTGCTCAGTGACGGGTTGGGGGTTGCCACCCCTACACCCATCACGCCAGCTCTGTGGGGGGGCCGGCTCTGTCACTTTCTTTCCACCTGGTCTGGTATCACTTCGGACAGGTGGGCTCTGGAAGTGTTCAACCAGGGACTGCCTCTGGAATTCAAGCAGTACCCTCCCAGCCGAGCCCGCGCCCTTCGGGAGGAAAGGATCTCGGCTCGCACTCAGTCGGCCCTTTGAGACGACATTGCTCGGCTCCTCCGAAGGACGCGGTAGCTCCAGTGCCGAATCCTCCAACAGACCGAGGCTTCATGTCCAGGTACTTCCTGGTGCCCAAGTGGACGAGGGGGGGGGGTTGGCGCCCCATCCTAGATCTCCACGACCTGAATCAATATCTCAGGTCTCGCACCTTCCGGATGGTAACTCTGAACCAGATCATACCATCTCTGGAGCGAAACATGTGGTTCTGTTCATTGGATCTGCAGGACGCGTTCTTTCACGTCCTAATCCGACCATCCCACCAGCGGTTCCTCCGCTTCAGGATTGAGGGGACCATTTACAAGTTCCGAGCCATGCTGTTCGGCCTGTCATCGGCCCCACGTTTCTTCAAGTGCATTGCAGTGGTGGCAGCCCATCTTCGGCGTCGAGGAGTTCTGATATACCCTTATCTTGACGACTGGCTCTTGGCAGTTTCCTCCTTTCAGGAGGTGTAGCGGTCCAGAGTTCTGGCCCTCCGAACCTGCTCCCAACTCTGCCTCCTTATCAACGAGGCCAAGTTGGAACTCATGCCCTCTCAGGTAATGGGATTCACTGGGGCAGAGCTCGACTCTCGTCAACCCAGAGCTCTGCTCCCGGCGGACAGGGAGGAGGTTCTCTCCTCCTTTGCCCGATCATTTCTGTTTGGACACTTGCGCCCTGCCCAGGACTTTCTGCGCCTTCTGGGCTACATGGCGGCGTGCACCTTGGTGGTCCGTTGGGCCAGGTGGCACATGCGCCCCCTCTAATGGGAGCTGGCCACCCAGTGGAATCAATGATATGGCCATTTCGACCAGCTGATCACTGTAACCCAGAAGATGTGGGACGCTCGCCAGTGGTGGACCGTCTTAGACCGGTTGCAGGAAGGAATCCAGTTTGTCTGCCCTGAGCCGACGGTCGTCCTGATGACCATTGCCTCTCTCATGGGCTGGGAAGCCCACATGGGGGACAGCAGTGCCCACGGGTTCTGGATCCCCGAATAGTCCCAATGCCATATCAACCTGTTGGAGCTCACAGCAGTCAGACTGGCTCTGTCAGCTTTCGCTCCTCAGCTCGGGGTCAAGTGGTTCAAGTCCAGACGGATAATACCACGACCATGTACTACCTCAACAAACAGGGCGGCACGCAGTCCCGTCTATTATGCAAGGAGGTGCTCCGAATCTGGACTCTCATCAGCCAGTTGGAGGCAGATCTCCTTGCCATCCATGTGGCAGGAGTCTCAAACCAACTGGCGGATGCTCTCAGCCGCTTAGGCCAGACATCCCACGAGTGGTCTCTCCATCCAGCGGTAGCTTACAATCTGTTCTCCCGTTGGGGCAAACCGTTGATGGACTTGTTTGCCTCCAGGGAGAACACCAAGCTGAGCCTGTACCATGCCCACCTCCCTCAGCAGGGCTCGCTGCAGGGGAATGTCTTCTCGAGGCCGTGGACCCCAGGTCTCCTCTACGCCTTTCCTCCATTTCCCTTGATCCACAAGGTGTTACTCAAGGTGAGGAGGGACAAAGCGAAGGTGATCCTGGTAGCCCCAGATTGGTCCCGCCAGTTCTGGTATCCAGATCTCCTCAGCTTCAGCACCCCGGAGCGCCTTTGTACACGCCCGGACCTGATATCTCTGAACCAGGGGACGGTCTTCCATCTGGACCTTCAATCCCTGCACCTCACAGCCTGGTACCTGAGTGGCTAGAGTTCCAGGCTTTGGGGGTCTCCGAAGATGTCTACACTGTGGTGGAGGCATCCAGAAAGGAATCGACCAGGAAATGTTGCACCTTCAAATGGAAAAGATTTTCCATTTGGTGTCAGGGTAAGAGTCTGGACCCCTTATCCTGCTCTGTGGCTAACATTCTAGACTACCTTTGGTCTCTCTCCAAAGGGGGTCTGTGGTCTCATCGACCCTTTGGGTGCACCAGGCAGCCATCTCTGCTTACTGGGCGTGGGCCAGTCAGCCGACGTTGGCACAGGAAACAGTGGTCGGGCGCTTTTTCAAAGGCCTGGATCACATATCCCCTTAGGTGCGTAAACCTCCACCTCCATGAGATCTCTTGCTGGTTTTGGCAAAGCTCATGGGCAAGCCATTCGAACCCATGCACAAATGTGAGCTCACACACTTGTCGAAGACTGCCTTCCTGGTGGCTATCACATCTGCCAGAAGGACAGGGGAGCTCCAGGCGCTTTCGGTGCACTCCCCTTATCTGGTCTTCCACAGGGACAAAGTTGTCCTGCGCCCCCACACGAAATTCCTTCCGAAGGTGGTTTGAGTTTCACCTTAACCAGGTGTCTACTCTGCCAGTATACTACCCTAACTACACATTGGACGCCAAGTACAGGCTCCATACTGTGGACCTCAGATGTGCTCTCTCCTATTATAAGGAAAGGATGGCGGAAATTCGGGGAGAGGTTTGCCAGCTGTTTGTCACCTATGCTGAAGCCGCTTCTGGCAGACCTGCAGCTAAATGGACCATTGCGAGATGGATCACATCATGCGTAGGTCTGTGCTGTGAGTTGGTGGGCAAGGAGCCTCCCAGAGGGTTAAGAGCTTATTTTACCTGCCATATGGCTGCATCGGTGGCTGCTTCCAGGGACATCCCTATCCAGGAGATCTGTCTGGCTGCTACCTGGAAGTCGGCAAACACCTTCATTACCCACTACCACATCGACCTTGAGTCACGCCGGGATGCTGGTTTTGGGGCCTTGGTTCACCAGTCTCTATTTCCCAAGTAGGGGGTGTGCGCCTTGCCTCCCTCCTCCCAGAGAACTGCTTGGAGTCTGCAAGACAGTGTGGATGAGCAACATATCCACGCTCCTAGAACAGGTTACTCACCTGTAACAGTAGTTCTAGGAGTGGTATATGTTCATCCGCACGCACCCACCCATCCTCCCCGGCTTTAGGCGCACCACCTTGCTTCCAGTGGGCTAAGATCTGGCGTCACGGAGTGGAGCCGAGGTATTTAACACCTGGGTGGGTGGGAGGAGCCAACTTGAAGACTTTCCAGCGAGATTTAAAGGGGAAAGGGACATGCCAGAGAGTGTGGATGAACAACATATACCACTCCTAGAACTACTGTTACAGGTGAGTAACCTGTTCTTACTAAGGTGAGTAATTTTTTCTTCTTACCAGCTTGTAAACCCCCCAAAAAAAAAAAAAAAAAAAATATCACACCTGGAAATGAGCACTGGCTTGGTGTGCCTGTCCTGGTCAATAAATTTTAAGTAAATACATATACAGTGGTGATGTTCTAGTTACTCAAACAAATCCCAAACCATTGGTTGTTGCACCAGTAACAGAGGATAGTGTATGAGCGCTCATACACAACAAGGATATTTTTCACTCGATAGGGTTCCTTGGTGACTGGAGACCTTGAGGGCGAAGCTCGAGAGGTCTCGTTAACACAGAAACCTCGAGAGTTAAAAATATTCTTGTTGTGTATGAGCGCTCATACACTGTTTTTGATAGTGTATGGGTACTCGTAAAATACAGTAGGTGTCCTTACTTTTTTGTTTTATCGCTGCTAGCATCCCGGGTCAGCTCTCACCACTGTGGCCATTTCCCGAAGATTGGCGGTCACCAGAGTGCACATGCACGACCACGTTCCATGTTGTGCTGCAGTAGCTACGCTGCTAGTGCAGCACAACAAACACAGTGACATAGCTACTGCAGCAGAGCAGTGCTGTTCTAAGCATGGATTTCCATGCAGAACAGCGATCTGCCATACAGTATACATGACTTTGGCATAGTTTTACTGAGTCAAGAAACTGGAGATTCCCTGCCAATTTTTAATATAATACTTTGGTTAAAGCACCATTCATTTCAGCTGCTATTGGTGGGATTCATTTCAAACTTGGTGGATAATACCTGTATGACTACCTTTCAATATACTGTGCATTTCAAGTTCAAGTTTATTGCAGGAAAAGCTCCATTGTGCAGGCTCATTCACAAGGAGGTCCTGATTACATAAAAAGAGGGACATATGCATATAGATAATGGTAGGTGCAACACATAAAAGCAATTGCAGTGAATTACAGGTGGCTCAATCTACAGAACACGTGCATAATAAAATAAAGGGATATGCACAGAAAAATAACCTGGAAATCATGTAATCAAATAGTATAGTAAAGTGCATGGTAATAAAATGACAAGCTAGTGTACGGTAACTTGTTGACCAACTACAGGGTGGGACGGGAAAACACAGTGCAAACAAAGACTTGAGTAACAGTCAGCTGGGTGGTTACTAGAACTCGTTTGTGAAGCATACTGAAGTAGGGTTGAAGGAGTGGCTGATTCAGAGAGGTGAGAGATCGGAGAGGTGAGAAATGGGAAGAGATGATTAACTCATTGAGTTCTGGTGGCCATTTTGGGTCAGGTTCTGCAATGGATGGTTGACTCCATAGGGCGTCTACTGGACCCAATGCATCAGGATGAGCAGGAGGTAGGGAGAACAAAGGGGGGGGGGCATTCTATGGAGACATGGATGGAAAGGTCGAGAAAGTATAAAAGAGATAGAAAAGAAAAGAGTTAAGTGCATGAGTGTCTGGGTGAGGTGGGCGTGGAGCACAGGGACATCCATAAACGGGACAGAGAGGGCAGAGCAGAAGTGGGGAGAGAGGCAACGGACAACCAGGAATGGGGAGAGAGTTTGAAAGGGGGGACTAGGGGAGGGCAGGTGGGGGGGGAAAGGAAAGAGGGGGAAAAGCTGGAAGAGAAGGGGGTAAGTAGGTTGGATGGGGTGCCATATGAGGAGAGGAGGAATGGAGGTGATGACAATGAGAGCTAAGCCCCCTGACAATTACATACTACCTTGAAATGTTTAGCAGCCAGGGTTTTGAAGAACTTAAGTGAGACACAAGTCCATTTAAGCCCACTGAAGGTGTTTTTTGGTTCAATAGGTCAAAGTTCAAAATATTTCATGTTGCAGTGGCCCAGAACTGTGACCCCCCAAAAAAAAGGCTGCTTATTATTGAACTGAGGTGGATAAAAAGATGGTATGAAATTTATAGGAGGCTGACAGGAAAATATTCTGCACATTACAGATGTTTTTATAAGGAAACAGATGCATAAGTGGTTTTAATTCGAGTTGGCCTTTCATTTTTTTGTGTATGTGTGTGTTTTGCTAGTGGCAGACTAACAGTGAGCCAGTTGTAACCAGCCCACCAGCAAGCAGTAGCAGCGCAGCCTCCCTCTCCAGTCCCACCATCACCAGTGCTGCCGGGAATGATGGGAAGAGCTTGACTTCTTTGACTGATCTAATCTCTGCAGGAATTACCCCTGACAAGCTTCCTCCTTTTTCTGATGCTGAGGTAACACATGATCCTTTTATCACTAGTATTTTAGTCTTTGTTCATCTTATTTAAGTAAGAGGGCCTTATACAGAAGGCATTTTTGTAGAATATGGACAGGTTTGGTAAGTAATTTACTATATCGGTTCACTCTTGTCTCATGATACTATCCAGTGCAGAGGATTTCATTGACATTATAAACAGATGAGGAAATGGAATATTTGCTTTTTATGATTTTACTTAGTGATGTGGAGACTTCAGCACAATTAGCTTGTTAGTCAGATTGCAAGTTTGTGAACTTTTAGTTTGTAATTAGATTTGAAAATAATGCTCTGTCCACTGTGACAGAAAAATCAGTTACCTAGATGGAGGATGTACTTGAGAAGATAAAGTTACTGGTAAGTAACTTTCCTATCTCCCTTCCCTGTTCCTGAAGTTTTGAGATGTTAAGGGTCTACAATCTTAACGTCTATTCCTTTAAAACAGGGTGCTGAACCTGAATGTTATACTGGTTTTTGCGCTGTATGAGAATGTCTGTGCAAAGCGCTATCTAGTGGTGATCCTTGGTAGAGCAAGCATGGCGGAGAAAGGAGCTGTCTAACCTTCCAGCTCAAGGGAACTTCACCCTAGCTGGGAGGTTGGATAGCTCATTTGAAGTTCATGCTTGCTATACCATGGAGTACCACTAGATGGCTGTATTACTTTTATTTATTGAATTTTGGTAACCAGGCAGACAAGGCAGTCCCTTTTTGAGGGGCGGCCCAGGAAGTGCAGTACATTGATAGTGCATTCATTGATACAAGAAATTAGACAAGGAGTAGTCATACAGTGAGAGTACGTCAATTACATTTAGTTATGTAAAATAAGCAATTTAAAGCACAGTCAGCAAAACCTTACGTATAGACATTTACAGTATTTTTTTTTTTTTTCCTTGGGGAACAGGAGATAGAGTGGAAAGTTTTTACCAGGAGAATCATGCAAGGAGTGAACAGGGATTAGGAGTCAGCGGAAATGGGAGCAAGGTGGAGTGCTTAGGTGAGATAACAGCGAACTTTGAAATTGAGAGAGGGAGGTGCAGACTAGTATAGTAGGAGGTAGAGAGTTCCAGTAGGACACAGCAGAAAATGCGAAAGATTGGCACTGAGAGAAGAGGCAAGGGGGTAGATCTGAGGGCACGTCGAGGGAGATGACGTTGATCAATATCAGCAAGGCAAGGTGGAGTGAAGCAATGTACAAGCTTATGTATAAAGCTTAGTGTGGCATAGCGTAATTTTAATTCATAGGGTAGCCATCCCCAGGCAGACAAGACAGTGCAGTGATGGCCCTGAGAGCAAACCTGCCAACTCTATGGTTGGCCCGTGATAGTATGGATATGGTAGCAGAGAGTAGTTTTTGACTGTTTAGTTTTCACTGCTAAATGTTGCTGCTTTGCATAGGCTGCCTTTTTTACATACAGAACACTACTTTCCCCATTGTAAGACAGGGTATCCCATAATCTCTATGAGGTGGATGGTGTCTGGAATTTTTTTTTTTTTTTAAGATATACTTTCACTCTGCTGGTCTCGACCCTTCCAGCATTCCAGTGGTAGACTGTGAGTTTCCACTGGAAGAGAACAGTTGCCTTAGACAAAGCTTCCAACTAATTCCTTTGGTGGCCAAGTACTGAAGATTTTTTTTAATAAATTTTAAATTTTTTTTGACAGTACATAAATACGAAGACAGTGACTGCAGAAAATGGCCAGTATGTCCATTCAGCCTGCCCACCCTACCTAATTACTCTGCATTGTTCCTAGTGGCCATCCTGCCCCTTCGATCTCCCCCCCCCCCCGACTAAACCATTATTTCTTTCTCACTCATGCTTGAAAGTGGTTACTGATTTGACCTGACCCACTTGTTCTGGTAATTTATTCCTCTTGTCCACCACTCTTTCAGCGAAAATGTGCTTCTCCCCTAGTTAATACATATTTGCTGTCTAACGGTATTTTAGTGCAAAAAAGTGACTATAGGAATTTGTTTTGGAAACGTTATGGGGCCTTTGGCCTAAACTACAAAAGATGCCTTGTTCATAATGACACTGGTATGGTTTGCAGTTTATATTAACAGCCTAGTGGTTCCATTTAGCAGTTTCGCTTTAAAGAAAAGATGGTCTATATGCTTTCTTTTTTGAAGAACGTTAGGCTGTCTCTTCATCTCACAGTGACTGTGGCCAAATGATTAAAAACACTTTGGCTCTCAATGATGACTGTGTCTGAACTAAAACTTGGTCGGCTCTCAACTGTGGTCAACATAAAAACACTGGCTCCCATGGAAACATAGAATGTGACTGCAGATAAGGACCGTCTGGCCCACCCAGTCTGCCCATTTTCCTACCCAACAGATAAGCTGTAGATCCTAGTTAACCAACAGCTTACTTCCTCTAACCCCCTACTAGGACTGCCTTGTCTGTCCCATGCATTCTTGAATTCCCCCACTGTTCTTGACTGCACGACCTCCTCAGGGAGGCTGTTCCATGGATCTACAACCCTCTCTGTGAAAAAATGCTTCCTCACGTTACCGCTGAGCCGTCTCTCTCTTCCCTTCCCCCCTTCAAATTGTGCCCCCTTGTTCTTGCACATCTCTTTTTCTGAAAGATGCTGCCCTCTTGGACTTTGTTGATTCCCTTGAGGTATTTGAAAGTTTCTATCATGTCCCCTCTCCCCCTTCTTTCCTCAAGGGTATACATATTAAGCTCCTTTAGTCTTTCTTCGTATGTCTTCTGGTGCAGACCCTGCACCATTTTGGTTGCCCTCCTCTGGACAGCCTCCACTCTGTTTTTGCAGAGGTGGGGTCTCCAGAACTGCACACAGTACTCCAGATGGGGTCTCACCAACTGTCTGTACAGAGGGATAACAACTTCTTGTCCCCAGTAGGCGCCCAATGACTGAGGTTGGGGATTTTTCTGTGGTGCCATTTTCTGGTCTTATGTCAGTCGGAATCAAAACAAAAGCCTAAAAATGAATGGACCCACAGGTTTAAAAAAAAATGCCAGATGTGTGGCCTGTGTTTTCTTAAGGCAGGTAAACCTACGGAGTGCCACAAGTGTTTGGTCCTAGATTGCGGTTGGCTAAACTGTAATTTTTGCAAAGTGCTTTTTTTCTAAGACGCACGGTAAGAGGCACACATAAGGGTAGTCACTGTTGCTGCGGTATGAAAAACAGGGCTGGATACAGCCAAAAAAGCCATTGTGAATGGCTGTGGACACAAATGATGCAGTAACCGGGGAACTGGCAAATGCAGTATGTAGCAGAAGGTATTCATTGAGAAGCTGACCCTAGGCCTAGTTTGGGTTTGAATGGCATTGATTACCGTATACTGAAACTGGTTAGCAAACCTATTGCTCTCCCTTTATCTAACATTTTTAATTACTCATTGTGTAAGGGGTTTTCCCTAGTAAATAGAAAAATGGTATTATAAATCCCCTACACAAATCTGGTTCCAAAAATGTGTCCAGTTTTAGGCCAGTTTCTCTCCTTGCTCCACTTTCCAAAATTTTATTTAAAAAAAAAAAAATACTTTTGGGTTAGACTGTGGAATTTCTTGATAAATATAACATTCTGACAGAATCACAGCATGGTTTTCAAGCTTGCTGCAATACTAAGACAGCCTTGGTGAGGTTCACAAATTTGATACAGTGCAACTGATGATGGACTTTATACTGGCTCTGTGTTTGTGGCATTTGACCATGTGGACCATGATGTGCTTCTTTTTTTTCCCCCCCTTTATTTCCTCCATGGCTGGAGGGTGTTACCTATGGATCTTACTTCGAGAAACAGCTCTTGCAGCAGGTTACACCATTAGGACTGAAGCCGGCAGGCACCAGGATCCCACGTAAATTTTCTAGCTAGCAGTATCCAGCGAGGCCCACCCCCAACGTCAGGCATCATACAAAAGGGGGCGGTCCCCCAGAATCCCCAGTTCTTTTCCTGCCGTCGACTCGCCAGCATCGGCCTCACAGTCCCGCTCCAGTGAATGACATCTAGAACTTCCAGCATTTCTGATAAATGTCGGCATCTCCAACTCCTTCCTCAGAAGGACACCCCTTTAAGTGTGCCTGCGGCAAACAGATAGCTTTTAAGGATCTGCATTCATTTTGCCTGCGGTGTCTAGGCCCGGAACACGACACCAAGACCTGCTCCTTTTGCCAGCGGTTCAATAGTCTCACCCGGATCCGCCGCCAGAAGGCACTTCAGGGGTTCCTCTTGGAAGAAAGGCTTAAGATTATGGATAAAGACCCTGCCTCCAGAGATGAGTCTACCTCCAAGTCCCATAAACACCTGGACAAGCACTGGGAGAAGGCCATGTCCAGATCCCCGAACAGGGCCTTGGACTTGCACACCAGCTCCGGCTACACGCGCTCAGACTGCTCTCCCTCCAGGGCTCACTGTCAGCCCCCTCCCATTAAGGTTAGGACTTCAGGCATCTCTTTGGCTTCTCTGCATCCCATCAAGACTTCCAGGACCTCGGATCCTTCTCCAGCGCCTCCCCCGGTTTCTGTGAAGTCTTCTGACTGTCACCAGTCCAAGTCCTCTGCAAAATCTCTCAGGCTTCAGCGGACAGACACCGGAACCCCGATGCTAGATCGGCCTCCTAGGGAACCGGACCCCCCTCCCAGGAAGACCAAGGACCTGACGTCCCTTAAGGGGACGACGGACACTAAATGGGCTGCCCACACTTCTCCGGTTAAGCGCCCATCGGACCAGATGTCAGCCAAATGTTCTCAGGAGCCGACTGCCTCTCCGTCACCGGTGGATACCGGTCGCTGGGGCTCTACGGAGGAGGATCTGATGTTGCCTGATGACCAGGCAGGGGACGGTGAGGACGCCAGGCTTCCATAGGAGCCTTCGCCTGATCCGGCGACACCCTTGGACCAGATGCCCGATACTGGTGACAGACCAACGCCGACACCATGTCTGTCGTCCGATATGAACATTCAGGAGGTTAAAGACTGACCTCTTTACCTTTTGGTGGGACACAATCAAGAAATACATGGTCCCAGTGAAGCCTATTCCTCCTACTCTCCCCCCCCACTACTACTCCTCCTCCACAACAGGGGCCAGTAGGAAGACCTCTGACCCCCAAGGATCCTACTCCACCTGCTAGGGGCAGATCCAAAGAAAGGAGAAGGCTCCCCTTAAAGATCTCCCTCAGGGTCCCCCAGTCCTAAATGACCCAGACATAGATGGTCCATTCCACAGGGGATGACTCTAGACCTGACACTTCTGATACCTCTAGGTCTCCTCCTCCAATCAGCATCCCATTGCCTGACCCATGAGACCTCCCCTGATCGCCTCCGGATGATCTCACCTTTTCTGAAATCATAAGGCACATCCAGGAGAACATGGGATGGGAAACGGAAGACCTAGACCCCGAACGACAACGCCTAGTTCGTTATCTTCGGCAGAAGGACGCTGAGTCTGTGGTAGTGCCACTCTTGGTGGACACCTTCACAGGCGTCACCAAGGCTGCGTGGAAATGCCCGCACTCCACCCCCGCGGTGCCGAAGAAGCTGACCGCCTGTACAGGGCTCTGCAGAGGACCTGTACTTGGCACAACAACCCCTAGCTGATTCCCTGGTCATTACGGCCTCCCATGACAGGTCTCAACGACCGCAACATTTGAGTACACAGCCTCCGGACCAGGAGTCCAAGCACTTGGACTCACTGGGAAGGCGCATGTACGTCGCTGCTACATGCTCCATTAGGTCCCCGAACTATCTGACACACATGTTTCAGTTTCAGAATGCCCTATGGGAACAGGGTCGAGACCTAGTCAGAGTACTTCCGGATGGCGAGCAGGAGGAAGAACTTCTGAACCTCCTTCATACTGGGTCAGATGTGGGGACCCAAGTTTTGAGAGCCGCTTACGATTCAGTGGACTCTGCAGCAAGGGGAGCAGCCTCAGGTGTCTGTCTCCAGAGACACTCATGGCTTCACGTCTCCGGATTTACCCCGGACATCGAGAAAAACATCCTGGACGTTCTCTACAATGGCGAAGTCCTATTTGGTGAAGATTCCGAAAAGGTGATCACCAAATTACAGGATGCTGGGAAGACAGTAAGGACTGTACAGGCCATTTACAGGCCCAAATCTGGTTCCTTTCATAGGAACCAGAATAGTTTTCACGGCTGGCAACAACAGCAGCAGTCACGTTCCGGCCAGCAGCAAAGGAGCAACTTCAACCGTAGGGCCCAGCCTAAGTCTTCCCCAGGCCAAGGTCAGAGAGGCACCAAACTGACCCAGCCTGCGGGGGGTAATGCCGCCACAGCATGACTCCTTCCCGGCCCCCGCCCCTCCTCTGGATCAACGGGAAGAAAAGGTTGGGGGTCGCATCGCTCGCCACCTCTCAGGATGGCAGAAGACAACCGCCACCGGTGGGTCCTCCAGCTGATCGAGAGAAGACACTTTACAGAATTCCTCGACCACACACCGTCAAGACCTCCCCTGCTTTCCTTTTATTCAGGTCAGCACACACTGCTCTTACAGCAGGAAGTGCTCGCGCTTCTGGGAAAGGAGGCTATAGAGCACGTACCACGGAACCTGAGAGGTGCAGGTTATTATTCCCACTTCTTTCTGGTTCTGAAAAAGACAGGGGACCTTCGTCCGATTCTGGATCTCAGCGACCTCAACGCTTCGGTTCTTTACAAACGCTTCCACATGGTGACCCTTCCGGGTTTAATTCCCATGCTCAAGCAGAGCGCCTTCTTAGCATCTCTGGACATGCAGGATGCTTACCTGCACATACTGCTAGCTCGAGCACACAGGAAATTCTTGCGCTTCGAGTTTCTGGGTTGCCATTATCAGTTCCGAGTCCTCCCCTTCGGACTGTCCTCGGCACCTCGGGTGTTTTTCGAAGTGCGTGGCAGTCGTGGCAGCGGCTCTCAGGAGACAAGGCCACTAAGTGTTCCCATACCTGGACGACTGGCTCCTCATGGCCCCCTCCCGGTAGGCTCTGATGTCTGCAGTCCACTATACTCGTTCCCTCTTCGGGGCATTGGGCATCATCATCAATCAGGAGAAGTCACACCTGGTTCCTTCTCAGAATCTGCAGTTCATAGGTGCAGTTCTGGACACCGGCCAGGGGAGAGCTTTTCTGTCCCAGGACAGAACGTAACCTATCAGATCCCTCATCAGGGACATCTCGGCAAAGAAGACAATCCCAGCCAGACTGGTCCTTTGCCTGCTCGGATACATGGCTGCGGCCATTGCGACAGTCCTGTTAGCCCATCTCCACATGCGGGTGACCCAGTGGATGTTACGGGTACAATGGGATCAGAAGCAAGCCCATTTGCAGCTTCCAGTTCGGATCACGAATGCCGTCATCCGGGATTGGCAATGGTGGCTAGATTCAAAGCACCTGTCGGCGGGGTTCCCCTTCATTGCACCATCTCCAATTTGTGACACTCTCCACAGACGCCTCAGGGTTCGGTTGGGAAGCACACCTCGACGGGGTCAGGTCGCAGGGCTCATGGGCGCCCCAGGAGGCTCATCTCCACATAAATATTTTGGAAATGAGAGCAGTTCTTTATGCCTTGCAGGCCTTCCAGTCGGAGATCCCACTGGGTACTCTGCTGTTGCAAACAGACAATACCGTGGTGATGTATTACCTCAGCAAGCAAGGAGACACCCATTCCTACCCGCTTTTCAGGGAGGCTGTGAGGGTGTGGGATTGGGTTCTGCAACATGGCGCAAACCTCATTGCTGTTCATGTCCCAGGAGTGGACAACGTCATCACAAACAGTCTGAGTCGCGCTCAGGCCTGAGTCCATGAGTGGGAACTACTCCAGCAGGTGGCAGAGGGTCTGTTTCACAGATGGGGCAAACCAGAGTTAGATCTTTTTGCGTCCCCATCAAATGCAAAATTGCCCAATTTCTGCTCGCTAGATCCAGGGCCTGGTGTTTTCTGGTGAGAGACGTCCCTCTCCTGGACGGCCAGATTCCTCTATGCATTTCCTCCCTTCCCGTTGATACAGAGGGTCCTTTTGAAACTCTGTAGAGAGCAGGTGACGTTGATACTAATCGTGCTCTTTTGGCCCAGACAGATTTGGTTTCCTCTGCTACACCAGCTTTCCAAGGAACCTCTGGTGCCTCTGCCAATCAGCTCTCGCTTATTGTCCCAGGGGGCAGGTTCTTTGGTCCATCCAGACCTTTGCTCTCTGAACCTGCACGCCTGGCTCCTAGAGACATAGCTATCATGCGGTATGGGGTTTCGCAAGAGGTAGTAGATGTTCTAGCGGCTACTAGAAAACCGGCCACATATGCCATGAAATGGCACAGATTTTGCCTCTGGGCTCAAGCACCAGGGCTTTCTCCGATGGACTGTCTGGAAAGGTCAGTTCTAGACTACCTTCTGTCTCTCTTCCAGGCAAGCTTGGCCTACTCCTCTGTTAAAGTACACCTTTGTGCCATCTCATCCTATCATACACCTATAGGTCCATAGCTCAGTTGGACACCACGCAAGCCTTCCAGAGAGGCGTTCTCTACCTTAGACCTCCGATTAAGGATCCTGTTCCTCCATCGGATTTACCCTTTGTCCTGGAGCACCTCACGCTGCCACCTTTTGAACCAGCCACGGATTGCGAGCTATGTCTCCTGACATGGAGGACGTTATTTTTAGTTGGTGTTACTTCGGTCAGAAGGATTTCTGAGCTTCACCGCCTATGTGCAAAGAACCTTATTTGGTTTTTCACCAGGACAGGGTGTCCCTAAGGACAAATCCAAAGTTTCTACCTAAGGTGGGATCAGCTGTCACCCTCAGTCAGGACACTGACCTGCCAGTGTATTTTCCTAAATACTCAAATAGAGGAGAGGCCCTGCTGCACACTCTAGATGTGCATAGGTGTCTAAGATGCTACCTGACCAGAACCAGGCACCACCGTAAATCTGATAAGCTTTTCGTCTCCTTCACCCATAGGATGCTGGGAGCTCGGGTTTCTAAACAATCGCTGTCCAGGTGGTTCATCCATTGTATCACGTTCTTTTACCAGAAACATAACAAACCCCTACCGGGCTCGGTTAAGGGACATTCCACAAGGGGGGTGGCTACCTCATTTGCGACTATGAAGAACATGTCCCCTTCGGCCATCTGCGTAGCAGCTACTTGGAGCACCGTGCACACCTTTATCAGGCATTATATCCTGGACGGTGCATCATGGCAAAGAGCTGGTTTTGGTCTAGCAGTCCTTCAGGGACTCCTATCCTAGGCTTCGGTCCAACTTGCAATCTCTACCTAGCCTCCTCCCACCTGTGAAGGATTTCCAGTATTGCTTGGGAGTCAGTCCTAATGGTGTAACCTACTGCAAGAGCTGTTTCTCGAAGTAAGATAGTACAGTTACGTAAGAACTTACCGTAACAGTAGATCTTCGAGAATAGCTCTTGCAGCAGGTAGTTTCTCTCCCATCACCTCTGGAGGTAGAGTTGTTCTGTTATCTCTTTACCTAGGATTAGGTGTTTCTAACACCGCTCTGGATATCTTTTTGATGGCAGATCCTCAGTCTTCACTTCTGATGTCATCTAGCAACCGGGAGTCTCCGGTGGGAGAACTGGGGATTCTGGGGGACCGCACCCTTTTGTATGATGCCTGACATCGGGGGCGGGGCCGACGTCGGGGTGGTCCCCACTGGATACTGCTAGCTAGAAAATGTCCATGGGGTCCTGGCGCCTGTTGGCTTCAGTCCTAATGGTATAACCTGCTGCAAGAGCTGTTCTCGAAGATCTACTGTTACGGTAAGTTCTTATGTAACTGTACTTTCCCCCCAGTCAGTCAGGTCGCTCAGCCCCTGCAACGCTCCGAAGTGCCCATGCTCATCCTCCCCCCTCCGTTCCACACATCGGCCGCATCACGGCGGGTACTTACCCCACCACCACGAAAGCCGGGGGTCAGGATCCAAGGGGGAGTACCCTGAGTAGGAGTGGTGCAGCGCTGACGGACTGTACTTCATGTAGCACGCCAAGGATTTTTTTTCCATGTTAGATCCCATTTTTCCCAGGCACGGGCGTGCAGTGACATCAACAATGCTGTTGTGCATGCTTCCACGCACCTGACGGCCATGCCGTCCCACGTCGACCCACCGCTTGCAGCGCCCCCAGCTGCCGGCAGAGCCGCGGTTTTACCCACCCCACTCTCCCCAGAGAAGGAGAGTAATCCCTGGGACACTTGATCCTTCTCCCCTCAAGCAACCCGAGTTGCCGGCGTGGCATCCAGCACCTCAGCCCTCAGTGCCACCGGGCCAGCCGTGATGTGCTTCTTAATGCACTGTCCTAAATACATTTTTCAGGGGAAGTACTTAAATGGACTAGGAATTACTTACATAATGTGACACGCCGGTGATTGAAGGGTTTAATTTGGAGGATTGTTTAAGTGCGGTTTGCCACAGGGCTCAGTATTAGGTCCCTTATTTATTTATTTTTTTTACACGGTCAATTCCCTTCCGGGAAATATGTGAGTACACTGAATTGATCCTTTATGCAGATGATGCAGCTCTTTTTTGTAAGAGCAATAATGCTTCCTCACTTGACATTCTTTAGAGTGATTTTAGCAGACTGCACTCTTGGTTCAAACAACATGAAGTCTTGCTATATTCTGACATATGCAGTGAGTCCCAACCTTCAAACTGCCCCGGAGATGAAAGAGTTAACTTTCCATGCCAGGCATGGAACGCTGAGCTCGAGCTCGGTTGAAACTCTGTCTGTTGTTCTTCAAACTCAAACCGTCAGATTCTTTACTCCGCCTCACTGAAAAGTCGCTCCGGAGATTTCTCCTGCTGCTCGGTTCAATTTGTCGGTTAAAGTACCGCTTTTCTCAGTTTTCGACCGAATTTAAACCGTAACCTGTCGGTTCAGTCTCTCTGTGGTATTGTGAGTACTAGATAGGTTTTATTTTATTCTATTCTGTGTGGAACTTGTAAACGGTTTATCGGTTCGGCTTGAACCGATCAAGTTGTTTAAAATCTTAAATTGTGCTTTTAGAGTGTGGTTACCGGTTCTTATCGGTTCTAAAAAAAAAAAAATCTGATTTTATTAGGTTTTTTTCCACGACCCGTATTACGGTTGGGAACCGAAATAAGAGGTCTTGCCTGGCGGATTGCCATAAAAGAGTAAGTTTGGTTAGGACTGGCACTATGTCTGAGAAACCCAAAACAAAAATCGGACCCACTGGGTTTCAACACTGTAGTGTGTGTGGGGAAGTCTTTGCCAAGGCTGACCCCCACACCACCTGTGTTTATTGTCTGGGGTTTGACCACCTCAATGCAGACTGCCAGATTTGCAAAAATTTCCTGCAGCTACCCTAGAAAAGAGGCTGGTAGGCTCAGGAAAGGAGGCTATAAAGTCCACTGAACGGATGGCCAGCCCGGTTGGTTCAAACTGAACCAGAAGGGTGCCCTCTGACCAGGAAAGACTTCTTCGGGCAAAGGAGAGCCGATTCTGAGGAATTTGTTCCGCTAAAAGAACTAGAAAGAAAAATCAGGTGGTGTGGAGCCAAAACTTTCCTCTCCAACCGCTGAAGAGATAGCCAAAGCGATAAAAATTGTCCAGTCGCTTTCCCCGGTTCCGACCGAACCGGCACCATCAGGCAGGCGCTTGGTTCGGCTGGTTCCACCAGTTCAAGAGTATGAGTTAAAGGAATTTTATGAACCGGAGGAGGAGGAAGAGGAGTATGAGTAAAGTGAATGTGGATTTAAAAGTCTGGATGTGCCCATTGACCCGGACATCTCCCCAGACAGACCTTCAGGGGTTTCTCCTCCTAGGCTTTCTTAGTCCCCCTCCCATTTCATGTTTTATAAAAAAAGTGGCTGAAACCCTCCAGCTTCCTATGGAAGAAGCTGTGGATGACCAGGAGGAGCCTGATTATGTGGAAATGATGGATATCCCAGAGTCTAGGAGGCTGTCTATTCCCTTGCACAAATCTTTTGGGAAACAGACATTTAAGATTTTAAAGACTCGTAACACTATACTTCCTGTGGATAAGAAAATGGACAAGAGGTATACATTGTCAGGCTCTGACACGGAGTTCCTTACACAACATTGCAGCCATGTTTGGGTAGTGCAGGCTGCAGCTTGTGATAAGGCAAACATTCCCTTGGCTTCACACACACACACACACACACACCGGACAAGGACTCCAGGAGGATTGATGCCATGGCAAAGAAACAGTACATGGCAGCATCCTTGGGACTCAGACAGGCCAATTATATGGCCTATACTGCTAGGTATCAAAAATCCAGATTGGACACTGTTATGGCCGTAGCAAAACAGGTCCCTGGCCAGCTTGCCAAGAAGCTGGAGCAGGTGGCTGCTGATGGTATTGAGGCATCCAAGATGCAATTCCGTGCTGCAGTGGACTCCAATGATGTGTCATCTAGAGTCATGGCTACATCTGTGGCACTTCGAAGAATGGCGTGGCTCAGATGTACTAGCCTGTCACAGGATACCTAGACCATGGATTTTCCTGTTGTGGGTAATTCTCTGTTCGGGGAGCAAACAGAGAATTACATGAAGAAAATGGATGAGTATAGGACCACTTATAGGAGTGCACAGGCCAAGGAAAGGCAGGCCACTCATCAAAGGCAGCTTCCCAGGGGCAGGCCTTTTCATATGCCTTTTTACCAAGCCCAGGCCTCCTCTTCTGCTTATGCCCAGAGGGGGTTCTTTAGAGGGAGAGGCAGACGGGGTACAAGCAGACCTGCTTCCACCCCTCAGCCCAAAGCCCCTGCCAAACAGGTACCCTGATGGCGTTGCCAGGGCCGATTCTCAGCTACCTGTAGGGGTCAGGCTGGCTTACTTTGTCCAGGACTGGGAGTCTCTGACATCAGACAAATGGGTACTAGAAGTAGTAAACCAAGGACTGGTTTTCAGCTTCAGAAAGTTTCCAAAGATGAGAACCAGATCCTTTCCACCTGCAAATCCATCAGAGGCACTTGCCTTAGAGGCAGAGGTCTCCTCCCTCCTAGCTCTCAGAGCTGCACTGGAAAGGGTTCCGCCCCTACACCAGGGCAAAGGGTTGTAATCCAGGTACTTCCTTACCTCAAAAAAGACAGGAGAATGGCGGCCCATCCTGGATCTCAGATACTTAAACAAGCACCTTTTAAAACCAAAATTCAAAATGGTGACTCTGGGAATTATTCTACCCTCTCTAAGGCCAGGGGACTGGCTAGTGTCCCTGGACCTCAAGGATGCCTACTTCCATATTCTCGTCAGAAGCTCCCATCGAAAGTACCTCAGGTTCGAGCTGCCCTCAGGCCATTATCAGTTCAGAGCAATGCCCTTTGGCCTCACTTCTGCTCCAAGGGTATTCACAAAATGCCTGGCAGTAGTAGTTGCTTTTCTAAGAAGGCAGAAGATTGCCATCTTCCCTTAGCTGGACGACTGGCTCATAGTAGGCCACTCCCCAGACCAAGTCAAGTTACACTTACAGATAACTCAGCAACTGCTCACTTCTTTGGGTTTCCTTCTAAATCTTCCAAAGTCAGTTCTAGAGCCTGTCCAGCTCCTCACCTTCGTAGGTGCAGAGCTAGACACAGTACAGGCCAGAGCCTTCCTTCCCCTGGACAGGGCAAGGACCCTGGTCTCTCTGGCCTCCTCATTCACCCTGCAGGTGTCTCGACCAGCAAGGCATTTTCTACAGCTCCTGGGGCACATGGTTGCTTCTACAGCAGTAGTGCAGGGAGCAAGATTTCAGATGAGGGACATTAAGTTCAATTTGAGAGCCTTTTGGTCTCAAAGGAAGGACCCTCTGACCAAATTGATCCCAGTAACTCAAACCCTAATCCAGGCCCTACAGTGGTGGCAGGATCAGAACAATCTGAGACAAGGGGTCCCCTTTGTCACTCAGTCTCACTCTTTAACTTACCAGATGCCTCCCTCTTGGGTGGGGGCTCATACGACCTCACCACCCAAGGGTTGTGGTCCCCTCAGGAATCTCTGCTCCATGTTAATCTGTTGGAACTCAGAGCAGTATTTCTAGCACTTCAAGCTTTTTCCAGATCTGTTCAGAACAAAGTTGTACAGGTCAGAACAGACACCACCACCACAATGTGGTACATCAACAAGCAAGGAGGCACTCAGTCTACGGCCTTGTGCACCGAAGCAGTGAAGTTGTGGTCTCTGGCTTACTCCCTGAACACCTCCCTCATGGCAGTTCACCTCCCAGGCAAGGACAATGTCCTGGCAGATGCTCTCAGCAGGATTTCCCAGGGCCATCACGAATGGTCACTGGACCCCTGGTCTTGGAGGTGATATTTTCCAGATGGGGCACCCACAGATAGATCTTTTTGCAGCCCCAGACAATCACCAACTTCCCCTTTTTTGCTGCAGGCCCCCAGTGTTGGGTTCAGTCCCCCTGGATGCCTTAGTTCTCAATTGGGAAGGGAAGTTTCTCTGTGCTTTTCCCCCTTCCTCTTCTGTTCAAAGTGCTAGTCAAAATCAGATCTCAACCCTGCAAGATGATCCTGATTGCTCCAGACTGGGCCAGACAGCCCTGGTATCCACTCCTACTGTCCTTAGCAGTCCATCTTCCCCTGTGTTTTCCCAGGAATTACAACCTGTTAACCTGTGCTCAGGGGAGGTTTTGGTACCCGAACCTCAAATCTCTCAATCTCAAGGCCTGGCTCTTGAAGAGTTAAGAGTTTGCTAATTTACATCTCTCCCAAGGTGTAATGGATATCCTGAAGGTGTCTAGAAAACCTTCCACCAGGGCTACTTATAATTCAAAATGGAGAAGATTTTCCATATGATGCTCTGGGAAGCATATTTCGCTAGAATCTGCTGATCTGCCCACAGTCCTTGATTATATGGTTCACTTAAATAGCTTGGGGCTGAGACCAGCTACACTGAAAGTGCATCTGGCAGCTGTGTCTGCTTTTATCTCAGCAGGTAAGCCCTCTTCTCTTTCAGCTCACCCTGTATTCTCCAAGTTTTTCAAGGGATTGCTTCACACCGACCCTCCATCCGGGGACCCTGCCCCTGCCTGGGACCTCAATGTTTGCATTGCTCAGCTTATGCAACCCACTTTGAGCCTTTATCTTCAGCAGAGCTTAAGTACTTGACTTGGAAGACTTTGTTTCTGGTACCCATCACTTCTGCCAGACGCATAAGTGAATTACAAGCTTTGTCAGTGGAGCCTGATTTTATCTCCTTTCATAGAGATAAGGTGGTCCTCAGGACTAACAGGAAGTTCTTGCCTAAGGTGGTTTCAGATTTCCACCTTAATCAATCTGTGTCTCTTCCAGTGTACTTCACTGACCATTCCTCCTCTGGCGAGAGGAGGCTGCACAGTTTAGATGTGAAAAGAGCCCTTAGTTACTACATAGAGCGTATCGAGGGTCACAGGTTTGACTCCCTCCAACTGTTCCTCACTTATGGTGAGGTTGGTAAAGGGAAACCTGCCACTAAAAGATCCATTGCCAGGTGGATTGTCTCTTGTATCCAATTTTGCTATGAAAACTGGTGAGGTTCCTCCTCAGGCCTGAGGGCTCACTCTACCAAGTACAGCTGCTTCCCTGGCTGCTGCCAGGGACATCCCTATTCTAGAGATATGTCAAGCAGCTACCTGGAAAACAGTTCACACTTTTGCCAAGCATTACTCCCTGGACATCCAGGCTAGGAGTGATGCTCGGTTTCACACAGCTGTGCTTCAGAGCCTATTTCCTAAGTAGGTTCTTTCCCTCTTCCATGGAGGTACTGCTTTGTAGTCTGCATATGTCAGAGTATAGCAAGACTTCATGTTGTCTGAAGAAAATATTACTCACCTTAGTAATGTTGTTTCTTCTAATGGAGTCTTGCTATATTCTGACCCCCCCCCCCGCCTGCCCCTCTCAGAACCTCTGTTTTTGGGATGTGGGTGGGCAGTGCAGTGTTGGCACTTAGTAGGAGCCCGCTTTTTTGTTTTCACCCCTTCTTTTCTTGAGGTGAGTTAGTGTTTTGTTTTTCGTTTTTGGGTCTCTGACTTGAGTCTTTGTCTTGGGACCAAAAAATGTGTTTTATGTTTAGTAGCCAGTTGGCTAGTGTAGGTTTACAGCTTCCACACAGGACCTTAGTGAGTTTAGCTCGTAAAGATCTGACGGTTTGAGTTTGAAGAACAACAGACAGAGTCTCAACCGAGCTTGAGCTCAGCGTTCCATGCCTGGCATGGAAAGTTAACTCTTTCATCTCTGGGGCAGTTCGAAGGTTGGGACTCACTGCATATGTCAGAATATAGCAAGACTCCATTAGAAGAAACAGCATTACTAAGGTGAGTAATTTTTTCTTCCCTTTGCTCCTGCAGATATCCATCCAGGATCCTCTTCCTCAGCCAATTTGCTGAGCTCTTCTGTCTCAGACGCAGGGCTCGTTGCTTCACCCCAACCTTCACTCCCTGCACTTACACACCTGGCTCCTGAGGATGTAGTCCTCTCTTGTTTTCAGGTCTCCCCACAAGGGGCAGAAGTCTTGCATGCTGCCCGCAAACCATCTACATGGTCGTCATATGCAATGAAATGGAGGAGATTTTTCATATAGGCTTCTACTCATGATTTAGACCCCTATGAGTGTCCCCCCTCAAAGCATTTAGATCATTTGCTCTCCCTGTCGTAAGGTGGACTAAAATATTCCTCTCTGAAAGTATACCTTTTTGGCTATTTCAGCCTTTCATTTGCCTGTGGACAACAAACCATTGTCCCAGCTTACTGTTTTGAGAACCTTTTTGAAAGGTGGTATTCTTTTTCATCCCCCTGTTCGGGACCCTGTCCCCTCCTGGGATTTGAATTTTGTGCTTGAAAAATTGATGTTAAGTCCTTCTGAGCTTGCGACCTCGTGTGAGCTGTGTTGTCTTTCCTGGAAAACCCTTTCTGCGAGCGTGTATATGTTGTTCATCCACACTGTTTGGCATGTCCCTTTCCCCCTTTAAATCTTGCCGGAAGTCTTCAAGCTGGCTCCTCCCACCCACCCAGGTGGTATAAACCTCGGCTCCGCCCCATGACGCCAGATCTTCCTTTCCGCTGGAAGGTACAGGTTCTCTCGTGCTTCACAGCAGTTCGTAGACCTTGGATTCAAAGCGTCGGTTTTTACCGCAACTTACCTTAATACTCGCTCGAGTTAATGATTTCGATAGTAGCACATCGGACATGGAGGATAAATCTGCTCCTGGATTTCACTGGTGCTCCTGCGGCCAGAAGATGTCGCGCACCGATCCCCACCTTACGTGCGTCTGCTGCCTAGGTGTTGGACATAACACCTCCACCTGCACGTTCTGCCTGGCCTTCCATCCCAACATCCTGGACGACCGCTTGGCACGCTTAAAATTGGCGAGACTGGAGAAAAGGAACCTGCCGGTGAAATCAAAGGAGGCGAGGTGGGCGGTTTCCGTGACTGAGAGATCTGCCGAGCAGTTGGAGCAAATGAAGGCTTTCAAGGAGGAAGCGGCTGAAGCTTAGGCCAGTTGGAGCTTTTTTGTTCCTCTGAACCTCAGTTCCACCTTTTCGGGCTCCTTCAAGGAGTTGTGCCAGTCTCTCCCCACCAGGGCTGAGGCGCCCTTGGGCGCGCACTCCTCCCGTCCTCGGAAGAAGGACCCGAAGTCTTCGTCCAAACGGAGACGTTCTTGGGACCGAGAAAGGTCTGAGTCCCAGGAACACGTTGTCTTGGTCTCTGTCGACATCGCATCCTTGAACACCGGCTTTATGGATCTTCCGTCTGACCAAGAGGTCAAGGAGTGGCTGACGAGGTTGAGATTTCTCTCGACCTGATCGACCCTATTTTGCTGACTGTAGTCGATGATTCTTTGGAAAGGACTCTGGTGCTTGTCTTTCCTGAAGAGGAGACCCAGCCCGCTGGTGTCACCATCGAGGAAACTGTTCCGGACCCTCGGTTTTCACCAATCCCAGTGGCTCTCGATCGAGGTCCAGAACCCCCTTGGTCGAACGACCGAAAAAGAGTCATAAGCACTTTAAAAAGAGGCATCGCCACAGATCCTCATCCTCCTCGGACGAGGAGAGGCTTCAGCGGAAACTCCGTCGACGCAATGAGGATCTTATGTGGCAACAGCTGATTTTGACCAGGCAGAAGTCGGCTCCGCCGTCCACTCTGGCCATCACTTGGCTACCGGCTCCTGGGCCAACGCCGACCTCTCCGGAACCAAAGCCTTTGGTTCTCCCGGCTCGGCCCATCTCGGTCTCTCCACTGATTCTGGTGGAACCACCGCCTAAGCAGCCTCAGGAAGGGGCTCCCTCGAAAGAGGGCCATACAGACACCGGGCTTCCCCGTCTGTCCATCACGGCTACCCCTGACTGCCCCCGGTGGATCGAAGGGGACATAGGCGGGAGACCATTGTACCATGACTCCTCAGACTCGGACATCACAGGACTGCACTCCCATCCGGGGGATCAGAAGTCCTCCGTGGCAGGTTTAGAGGAGGGTCCTTCCACCTTTCAAGGCATTCTCCGCCTGATCTCTGAATCCACCAGAATGCTCCTGGAGTCTATCCAGAAAAAGGCGGAGTACCCCCTTACGGACATCCTAAAAAGGGGGATACCCCTATGGAGGCCTTTCCAGTGGCTGAAGCCATCACTGGCCCAGCCCTTGAGCTCTGACGGGACCCAGCTTCCTGCCCAGCACCATCTGCCTGCATGGCCCGCAAGTATGCGATGCCCATGGGGTCCCTGCCAGGATTTACAGAACACCCTTCGGCCGAGAGCCTGGTGACCACTTCTGTGTTTAAACGTACTGGTAGCTTGGCCAACACAGACCGACCCCTGGACAAGGAGTCCAAAGATATGGACCGCTCTGCCCACAAGGTCTACGCTGCCTCTTCCTTAGGCCTTCGTCAGGCCAGTTCGGGTCTAATTATGACGCACTTCTCTCATGCCCTCCTCGGGTCATTAGATGAAGTCCTCCCTCATCTTCCGACGGACATACAGACCACGGTCAAGCAAGTCCGTGATCAGGGCCATGCTGTTGCAAAACAGCAGCTCCAGACAGCCCTAGACATCGGGGATTCTTGTGCCCACTCTTTAGCAGCCACAATGGCCACTCGCCGCAGGGTCTGGCTGAGGCTATCCTCTGTCCCAGCGGATACCCAGCACAAGTTAGCTGACGTTCCTTCCCTTGGCACCGACTTGTTCGGTCCAGGAGTGGTCGGTCACCTTCAGCATATCGAGCAGTCCATTGCCACCTTGGATGCTACCTCTGCAAAAGGTTCTTTGGGCAAGAACCAGCAGAAAAGAAAGAAGCTGCCGTTTCGGCATTCTTCCCCTGCAGTCAGGCAGCCCTCCTATCAAGGAGGCCAGCAGCAGCAGCAGGCTCAAGCTTGGCACCCACGGCCCAAGCAGGGTCCTCAACAGCCCCGTGAAGGAGGCAGAGGTGCAGGTCCAGGAGCCTCCTCCTCCTCTAAGCTTGCTTAGTGACTGGTTGGGGGTTGCCACCCCTACACCCGTCACACCAGTTCTGGGTCCTCCCTTGGGGGGCCAGCTCTGCCACTTTAATTCCGCCTGGTCCGATATCACTTCGGACAGGTGGGTTCTCGAAGTGGTCAGTCAGGGACTGCCTCTAGCATTCAAGCATTACTTTCCCAGCCGAGCCCTCGCCTCTCGGGAGGAAAGGATCTCGGCTTGCACTCTGTCGGCTCTTCGAGACGACATAGCTCATCTCCTCCGCAAGGAGGCGGTAGCTCCAGTGCCGGATCCTCCTACAGTCCCAAGCGTGTCCAGGTACTTCCTGGTGTCCAAGCGGACAGGGGGGTTGGCGCCTCATCCTAGATCTCCACGACCTGATTCAATATCTCAGGTCTCGCACCTTCCGGATGGTAACTCTGAACCAGATCATACCATCCTTGGAGCGAAACATGTGGTTCTGTTCACTGGATCTACAGGACGCATTCTTTCACGTCCCAATCCGTCCGTCCCATCAGCGGTTCCTCCACTTCAGGGTCAAAGGGACCCTGTACTAGTTCCGAGCCATGCCGTTCGGCCTGTCATCGGCCCCTTGGGTCTTCACCAAGTGCATTGCAGTGGTGGCAGCCCATCTTCGGCGTCAAGGAGTACGTATCTACCCTTATCTCGATGACTGGCTGTTGGCAGGATCCTCCCTTTAGGAGGTGGAGAGGTCCAGGGATCTGGCTCTCCAAACCTGCTCCCAACTCGGCCTCCTGATCAACAAGGCCAAGTCAGAACTCGTGCCTGCTCAGGTGATGGGCTTCATCAGGGCAGAGTTCGACTCGCGTCAAGCCAGAGCTCGGCTCCCAGCGGGCAGGGTGGAGGTTCTCTCCTCCTTTGCCCGATCATTTCTGGTTGGGCACTTGCGCCCTGCCCGGGACTTTCTGCGCCTTCTGGGTTACATGGTGGCGTGCTCCTCTGTGGTCCGTTGGGCCAGGTGGCACATGTGCCCCCTCCAATGGGAGCTGGCCGCCCAGTGGACTCAGTGCCACTGTCATTTTGACCAGCTGATCACTGTAACCCTGAAGATGTGGGATGCACTCCAGTGGTGGACCGCCCCAGAACGGTTACAGGAAGGGATCCTGTTTGTCCGCCCCAAGCAGACGGTCGTCCTTACAACCAGTGCCTCTCTCATGTGCTGGGGAGCCCACATGGGGGACAGTAGGGCCCATGGGTTCTGGACCCCCGAGGAGTCCCGATGCCACATCAACCTGTTGGAGCTCAGAGCAGTCAGACTGGCACTGTCAGCTTTTGCTCCTCAGCTCCGGGGTCAAGTGGTTCAAGTCCAGACGAACAATACCACGACCATGTACTACCTCAACAAACAGGGCGTCACGCACTCCCATCTGCTGTGCAAGGAGGGTCTCCACAGCTGGACCTTCATAAGTCGGCTGGTGGTGGATCTCCTAGTCATTCATGTGGCAGGAGTCTTGAACCAGTTGGCGGATGCTCTCAGCCGCATAGGCCAGACATCCCATGAGTGGTCTCTCCATCCAGAGGTAGCTTACAGTCTGTTCTACCGCTGGGGCAAACCATTGGTGGACCTGTTTGCCTCAAGGGAAAACAACAAGCTGAGGTTGTACCATGCGCCGCCCCCCCCCCCCCAGCAGGGCTCGCTGCAGGGGATGCCTTCGAGGTCGTGGACCCCAGGCCTCCCCTACGCCTTCCCTCCATTTCCCTTGATCCACAAGGTGCTACTCAAGGTGAGGTGGGACAAGGCGAAGGTGATCCTGGTAGCCCCAGATTGGCCACGCCAGTTCTGGGATCCAGATCGCTTCAGCCTCAGCTGCAGGCCCCCGGAGCGGCTTTGTACATGCCCGGACCTGATATTACTGAACCAGGGGAAGGTATTCCATCCGGACCTTCAATCCCTGCACCTCACTGCCTGGTACCTGAGCGGTTAGAGTTCTAGGCTCTGGGTCTTTCCGAGGATGTCTACACCGTGGTGGAGGCATCTCGTAAGGAATCGACCAGGAAATGTAATGCCTCGAAATGGAAGAGATTTTCCATTTGGTGTCAGGGTAAGAGTCTGGACTCCTTATCCTGCTCTATGGCTAACATTCTCGACTACTTTTGGTCTGTCTCCAAAGGGGGTCTGTGGTCATAGACCCTTGGGGTGCACCTGGCAGCCATTGCTGCTTACCGGGTGCATGCCGGTCAGCCGACGTTGGCGCAGGAGACGGTGGTAGGACGCCTCTTCAAAGGCCTGGATCACATATCCCCTCCAGTGTGTGAGCCTCCACCTCCGTGGGATCTGTTGCTGGTTTTGGCGAAGCTCATGGGCAAGCCATTCGAACCTATGCACAAGTGTGCACTCTCACACTTGTCATGGAAGATGGCCTTCCTGGTGGCTATCACCTCAGCCAGAAGGACAGGGGAGCTCCAGGCACTGTCAGTGGACTCCCCTTATCTGGTCTTTCACAGGGACAAAGTTGTCCTGCGCCCCCACCCAAAATTCCTTCCGAAGGTGGTATCAGAGTTTCACCTTAACCAGGTCTTGACTCTGCCCGTTTACTAACCTAACTAAACCTCGGATGCCGAGTACAGGCTCCATACCTTCGACCTGAGACGTGCTCTCTCCTGTTATAAGCAGAGAATGGCAGAAATTCATGGAGAGGTTCGCCAGCTGTTTGTCACTTACGCTGGAGCCGCTTCTGGCAGACCTGCAGCCAAACGGACCATTGCAAGATGGATTACATCTTGCATAGGTCTGTGCTATGAGTTGGTGGGCAAGGAGCCTCCCTGAGGGATAGGAGCTCATTCTACCCGCCATACTGCTGCATCAGTGGCTACTTCCAGGGACATCCCTATCCAGGAAATCTGCCTGGCTGCTACCTGAAAGTCGGCAAACACCTTCATTACCCACTACCACATCGACCTTGAGTCACGCCGGGATGCTGGTTTTGGGGCCTCGGTTCTCCAATCCTTATTTCCCAAGTGGGGGTGTGCGCCTTGCCTCCTCCTCCCGGACTGTCTTGCAGTGTGCCAAAACAAGATAGAGCAGACAGGCACAGTGTTACATAGTGGTAGGAGTGGATCAGTCCCTGATCCACCCTTTTACCCTTATGTAACTATTACTGTGCTACCCAATGTATATCTTGTTTTGCTCCTGTACACCTATATTATGTCTGTGCATTTCTGCATATTGTAACCAATGTCCTGTGCTCTCCGGGTCGTGCCTGAAAATAGGCAGGTCTGTTGCCTAGCGCACTTACCCGGTTACCAAAAGCTAATAAATAAACAGTGTGGATGAACAACATATCCACGCTCCTAGAAGAACAGGTTACTCACCTGTAACAGTAGTTCTAGGAGTTGTATATGTTGTTCATCCACACACACCCACCCGACCTCCCCGGCTTTAGGCGCACAACCTGGCTTTCAACAGGCTAAGATCTGGTGTCATAGGGCGGAGCTGAGGTTTATACCACCCGGGTGGGTGGGAGGAGCCAGCTTGAAGACTTCCGGCAAAATTTAAAGGGGAAAGGGACATGCCAAACAGTGTGGATGAACAACATATACCACTCCTGGAACTACTGTTACAGGTGAGTAACCTTTTCTTTCCTGGGTGCCATTATGTCAGGTAGCTGTATTTCAGAGTTGCATGCACTAATGTGCAAGGAACCTTACCTGCAGTTTTATAAGGATAGGGTCTCATTGCGTACCAATCCTAAGTTTCTTCCGAAAGTAGTGTCAGAATTTACTTTGAATCAAGCTGTACACTTACCTGTGTATTTTTAGGAGGTGGCTGATCCAGGAGAAGCCCTGCTCCATACACTCGATGTGCATAGAACATTAAGATATTATCTTCTCAACTCGAAACCATTGCGCAGATCTGAGCAACTTTTTGTATCTTTCGCCCCAGGGAAAGAGGGTGTTTAGGTTTCCAAGCAGTGCTGTACACTTGGTTGGTCAACTGCATTACTTTTGTTTATACCAAATACAACAAACCACTCCCCGGAGTGCTCAAACTTCACTCCACAAGGGGCATGGCTGCATCTGCAGCTTGTTTTCAGGGCGTTTCAGCTATTGAGATCAGTGAAACGGCTACTTAGTCTACTGTACATACCTTTAACAAAGCATTACAGTATGGACATTGCTACCAAGAAGCAAACTAATTTTGGACAGGCCGTCATCCAAGGCCTATTGTCCTAAGTCCGTGTTTTCGCTTCCTCCACCCCATGCATCCCAACTGCTAGGGGCTCTTCCTACATGTTATGATCTGCTGCAAGAGATTTCCTCAAAGATAGTACAGTTGCATAACAACTTACCGTAACAGTAGATCTTCAAGAAGACTGTCTTGCAGCAGGTCATGCTGCCCTTCCCGCCTTCCCCCTTTCTTCCTGCTTCAGAAGGGCATCTTGCTCCACAAAAATTCTACAGAATATTTGGGAAGCTCCCTTTTTCTCCTCTGTTCCCCTCAGAGGCCAGAGAAAATGACTTTTCATTCCGGTCACTGAAATGGAAAAGAACTGAGGAGCATCTGGGACCTCCCCCTTTTATACGTGCCAGGATACAACACATGGTGTCGTCAGGGGGAGGTCCAAGGGGACTGCTGAGAAATCTTCCAGAGGAAATGATGCCTGCGCCTGGACATTCCTACCTGTTATGACCTGTTGCAAGAGATTTTCTTGAAGATCTACTGTTACGGTAAGTTCTTACTCAACTGTACTTTCTAGGAGTTGTATATGGTGTACATACACACAAACCCATCCAACCTTCCCTAGCAAGTGGCACACTGTATCTTGCTTCCAGTAGGTAAGATCTGACATCACGGGCCGATGCCGAGCAAGTTACCACTGAGCCATATGCTGGACTACCTAATATCACTGTCAGATTCAGGCTTCCAGTACTCCTCTCTCAAGGTGCACCTTTCAGTTATTTCTGCCTTTCATGAGCCTGTGGGTGGTCGTACCATGGCTCAGGTAGTTGTGTCCCATACTTTTCGAAGGGGCATCCTGCACCTGAAACCTCCAATTTGTTACCCTGTCCTAGTTTGAGATTTAAATTTTGTTGTAGAGAAATTGACCCTGTCTCCATTTGAGCCAGCTGCGATTTGCGAGCTATGCTTTCTTTCCTGGAAAACGTTATTTTTGGTTGCTGTTACTACTGCTCGAAGGATTTCCAGGCTTCAGGCTCTCTGGTGTGAAGAACCTTATTTGTTTTTTCACAAAGACAGGGTGTCTTTGTGCATGAATCCTAAGTTTCTCCCTAAGTTGGTGTCTTGAACCAATCTATCCACCTACCAGTTTATTTTACCGAGCATGCCAATCCAGGGGAAGCACTGCTCCATACTTTACATGTGTGCAGAATTCTGAAATACTATCTGCTCTGAACTAAGGACTGCAGAAAAACAAAGCAACTTTTTGTTTCTTTCATCCCAGGAAGAGAGGGCTTTCAAATCTCCAAACAATGTTTGTCCAAATGGTTAGCCCATTGTATTGTGTTCTGCTACAACAAGCATGACAGAGCGTTGTCAGTCGGTGAAAGCCCATTCCACATGGGGCATGGCTACCTCTGTGGCCTGCCTCAAAGGGATCTCAGCAGCTGAGATTTGCGCTGCTGCCACCTGGAGTACCATCCATACTTTGATTAAACATTACAGTCTGGACATTGCTTCGGCCAGGCTGTTTTGCAGGGTCTCCTGCCATGAGCTTTGGTTGACCTTCCTCCCAGACTGTTCTGCTGCATCTGTAACTCTTTGGGACTCATTCCTACGGTGTGACCTGATGACTGAGATACCCCCGAAGAAGATAGAACAGTTGCATAAGAACTTACTGTAACAGTAGATCTTCAAGTGGATCTCAGTAATCAGGTCTGCCTTGCCGCCCACCATCCCTCTTCTTGAGGTCCTTTGTTCAGGCTGACTATATGGTGTTTCAGCCTTTTATTTGGGCCTGGGTACCTCTCTCTCCCCCTTCCTCCCCGGCCTCTGTCCCCCATAGCACGGGTTTGCTCCCTTAATCTCTGTGGGAAAGAACTGAGGAGGGAGCGGGCAGTTCATGTCTTTATAGGGTTGGTGACATCGGCAGGTGACGGCGCTGCTGGAAAATCTTCCGTGTGGATCCTGCTTCACCGACGGTGAAGTTCCTATGACGTGACCTGATGACTGAGATCCCTTCGAAGATCTACTATTATGGTAAGTTCTTACTTATCTGTTCTTTCATTGTCTCGGGCCTCCTTCTCGTCCAGCCATAACCACAGACACAGAGAAATGGACAAGTCTGCTTCACCGGCGAAGTCCCAGTCGCCATTAAGAAAAGATACTTCCAGAATGGCCATTGGCAAGGCAACAGCAACTACAGCCCACACCCCCTGTTCGTCATTGAGACACCAAGGTTGAGGCTTGGTTCAGATGCTGCCATTCCTACTTTGGATGGTATGACACCATCATCGTTGGGCCAAAGGCCTGTTAATGCAGGTTGTCCCAGCCTCTTTTCTGGGCGCTGTAGACTCCCAGGCTATGCTGGTGGTGTTATCTGAAATGATTTGATGCATTTTGCCAGTAAGGCTATTGCAGGCAGTTATCCTGCCAACGGGGCCTTCTGCTGTTCGGCCCCTGTCAATGGATTAAACAAGTACACCACAGATTGCTGCCTGTCAGCTGTCCTGGTTCATTCTGTTAATTCACGCCGCTGAAATGGAATATAATACTGACCTCATTAGAGGCGGATTTAGAGGAGGAATGAGGGAGAGCAATTTGTGGAGGGTCCCCCTTGCTCTGGTTCTACCCTCTTGTCGTGGAGTGAGGATTCTGATATATATGAAGATCTCCTCCTGAGGACCCATCTTCCCAGTCCATGATGCAGCAAATGTAGTCTTCTATGGGCTTTGATGTGGAAGAGGAATATGAAACAGAATTTCATGGAATTTTTGGAGGTGCCCTTCTCTCCCTTCATTATCATTCCACCTATATATATCCTGCATTGGAGGATGCTGCTTTTGCTGCATGGCACAGACCAAACTCAATGCCTGTAGTCCCTAGAAAGGCTGATAATCTGTATCCTGCACCATCTGCTAAGCCTTATTGTAGTGTATGGTGGAACCCAGTTATGCATGGCATTCCATGTCTGGAATGTGCTTGTTGTGCTGCAGTAGGGACATCATTATGTTGTGCTGCAGTAGTGATTGCACTACTGCAGCACAACAACTTAGAATGCTTCCACATAGCTGTTTTCCTCTGTCCAGTTGAGCTGGAGGTTGTTGTTTTTTAAACTTGAAGTTACAGAAAAAGCTGCAGCACATTGAATCAGTAATCTGAGTCATCCCCCAACCCTCAAATGCCTCATCCCCAATTCACTGAAAGGAAGTGGAGTGTCTGAAATAGACAGGCATGGATGCCCATACCTTATAAAAGATAATGTATGGGCTTCCATACACTGACAAGCCTGTGTGTTCATCTCGAGTGTTCCATGACAACCAGGGAACCTCTCAAGCTTCGCTCTTGAGGTTCCTGGTTGCCATGAAAAAACTCTCAGTGGAATCACAGGCTTGTTGTGTATGACTACCCATACATTATACTCTATATGCTATCCAGCCTGGAACTTACTCTGGTGGTCATTTTGTCTGCTCATGATAGGTCTAGAACTCCTAGACATATGAGTAACTAGCCTCCTGATAAGGAATCTTAAGAGGCTGGATGTGATGAGCAGGTGTACTAAGGCCTGTTCCTCACAGGGCCTTATATTTGTGAACTATCAGTCCCGCATGACAAAATATTGGAACAGTTTGTGGAAAGCTGCTCGTACTTTCATGCTTTGCATGATGGCTCTGCCACGACTGATTTGCTTAAAACATTATCAGCTGGTGCTGAGGTTAACAAACATTTGCTGCGCACAGCTTATGATGTCACTGACGCTTCTGCCTGGGCTGCAGCTTCTGGCATTTACTTGAGAAGATGTTCTTGGCTCAGAGTTGCAGACTTTCTCATTAATGTGCAGTAGGCAGTTTTGAATGCTCCCTTTAACAGGTCAGAATTGTTTGGCTGTGATGTTGAGGAAGCCCTACATGGTCTTCTGATCTGTAAAACTTAACTTCCTTGAGCTCCCAGGTCGCACCTATAAACAAGCTTTCAGTTTAGTGTGTGTCTCCTGGTTAAACAAACAAAAAAAGACTCAAAGGTCTGTAAAGTCCCTATATCCCACTCCTGCTAGAGGCCATGGTTGGGGCTCCTTTTGTCAGCCTGCTGCCCAAGTTGATCATACCTACCATCAGCAGGGCCGTGGTAGAGGAAGTGATCCCCTTCTGTGGTGCCCATGCAAAAGCACCCAAAGGAATCTGATCCAGTGGCCCTGCTGCCTCCGATTCCAACTGACTTTCTTAGCTGTTCCTTCCAGGGGTGAGTGTTGGGGGGCAGGATCTCCCTGTATCTGAAACAATATCAGGAGATCACCTCTGATAAATGGGTTCTTGAGATAATTGCAAGGGGGGGGGGGGGCATTCTCTGGATTTGTTGCAAATCCCTCTTATCGTCCTCCGCCACCTTCCTTTTATCCTCTGGGCCACTTGGCCCTTCAGAAGAAGAGGTTCGGACTTTGTTTCAGAAACCCACCATAGAATTGGTTCCTCCTAAAGGAGAGAAAAGGATGATTTTACTTCGAGGATATCTCTTGCAGCAGGCCACACCAGTACGACTTAGCCACCAGGCACTAGGACCACATGGAAACTTTCTAGCTAGTAATCTACCAGATGGGGCTGCCCACCGCCGAGGTCACCCTCTGACGTTGACCTACCCCATAAGAGAGGGCTGCTCCATGCCCTCCTCAGTTCTTTTCCTGCCGTTGATCATGCACATTGGACCTGTGGAAACCACCGCAGCTTCAGTCAACTGCCATTTTGTGCATTTTTCAGTGTTTTTTCTGTATTTTTTCTTTATTTTCTCACCGGAGTTCCTTCCCATCTTTCGATGTTGTTTTTTTTTTTTTGTTTTGTTTTTTCTCTCCTTTGTATGTCTTCTAAGCCGACTCTGACCTCCGATCACTCCACCAAGTGTGCCTGCGGAAAGCAAATCCAGGAGAAGGATGGCCATTCTACCTGTGTCTGTTGCTTAGGCCCAGAACATGACGTCCAAGCCTGTGAGGTGTTCCAGAAGTTAAGCCAGGCCACCCAGTGACTCTGCCAGCAGACCTTTAGAGGATTTTCTCCTGAAGCAGAAGGTCACTTCCATGAAACAGGAGCTGCAGGCCAGGAGTTTCTTCGCCTCTCCAGCTCAGTCTTCAAGCTCTGATTACTCGAAGTCCAAGGTCCAGGCCAGTGGGAAGCACAAACACTGGGACAAGGACAGGGATAGACCACGATCCTCCTCTTCCCATTCGCGGTTGCCTCACCACCGTTTGACCGCTAAGGGGTCTTCCTCCAGGGGATCTGCCCCAATTGCCGTGCATGGCCTTTTGTCCACAGGGCTACTGTCAGCACCACCTCCCGCCACCATTACTGTCTTGGGCGGAGGCCTTTCAGGTCAGGGCTTGCTCCCTGCTCCTCAGCCCCTGCTGCTTAAGCCCTTGCTTACGTCTTGCTCAGCTGGCATGTCTTTAGCTGGTGTGTGTTTGGCGGATGCCGGGCTTTCCTATGACGCCCGCCTCCTCCTCAGAGCCCGTCGCCCTTCCTCTGACCTTGGAGCAGGTGTTGCAGGACACCGGCATCTCCCCAGAGCAGTCATCCTCTGCTTTCGCTCATCAGGCTCCCTTCCACTCTGATGCCCTTGTTACCTCATCTGGCACCCATGGGAGCTTCCCCAGCCCTGCCTCAACCAGAACCTGTTGTGCCTACACCAGTGTTACCTCACCTGGCGTCCGGGCCCTGCGTCGGTCTACCCTTAGCCAGTGCCCACGGACCTGCACCCTCCTATCCTCAGCCAGTGCCTGTCAGGCCTGTGCTGGTCTTCCCTCAGCCGACACCCGCAGGACCTACGCTGGTCTACCCTTATCTGGTGCCTGCTGGTCTGACACCTGTTACAGTTGATTTGCAAAACCTGTCCTTCTGGGGCTTCATGCGGATGCAGGTTCCCCCTCCTCAGGGCCTGGCACCTCCCACTCCACAGAGACATCCTCCAGGGCCATACTCGCCGGTGCCCCCCACAGCCAACCCCACCGCCTAGGCCGGCTCACCCCCCCCCCCGGTGTCCCACAGACAAGGGGGATGAGTATTGTCCAGACCTGCTCTTGCCTGATGAAGACGGTCAGGACCCGGATGAAGAGTATGATGGCAACAGCAATGGCTCGCCTACCCCCTCCACAGGCTCCTCGGAAGAGGGGGCCCCTAAGCATGTCACCAGGTCCCCCCACCCAGTGAGCCCACCTTCACAGCCGTCATGCACCATATTCAGCAGGCCATGGGGTTTGAGTCAGAGGAACAGGACCCAGGGTGGTGCTGGCTTGCTACATACCTTCGCCAGCTGGAGACCCCTTCATTGGTGGTCCCCCCCCCCCCCCCTTACATTGATACCTATGAGGACGCCACCATGGTCGCGTGGCATAAACCAAATCTGGTCCTGGCCATGACCAAGCCAAGAAAGCTGATCAGGTGTACCATGCTCCGGTGGGCAAACATGTTGTCATGGAGCAGTCCCAAGCGGACTTGGTGGTGGTAAACGCTGTTTATGACCGCACCAAACGGCCTAAACATTTGAGCTCTCTGCCACCTGACACGGAGTCTCGTTGACTGGAACTTATTTGGAAGCGGACGTTCACCTCAGCCACACTGGTGATCCGCACTCTCAGCTATTTGGCCCACATGCTTCAGTACCAAAATGCCCTGTGTGACAAGGCCAGAGATGCCGTCCAGTCCTTACTTGATGATCCACCAAGCAAATGGCCTTGGGTTCCCCTAAGTCTACTTTAGACGTCGGTACCCATTTGCTTTAGGCAGCCTGCGACATGGTGGATGTGTCTGCCCGTCAGTGGCCGCTGGCATTTGTATACACCGGCATGTCTAGCTGTCTATCCTGAACTCCCCATTTTGGCGACGCATGTGGTTTGGCCAAGATGTGGAGGGTATTCTCTCCAAACTCCAAGCGTCGGGTCACACCCTAAGATCTGTTCATTCCATGTATCACACACAGCCCAGGTCTGGACAGTGAGCAGCCTTTCGCTGGCCTCCCCACAATGAAACCTGAATGTTGGCCAAGCCTCAGGGAAAGCAGAGGGTGGCAGCATATGCCTTGCCCGCCCCCGCTCCTTCCATGAGCAAGAGCTCTCGAGGTGGCCCCACAGACCCGGCTGCAGCTGCCCCCCTTCCTGACTCCTTGCCAGACCCCCTCCTTCCAGTAACAGAAGGCTGTTGTAGGGGATCAGTTATCCCTCCATCTGGACAGGTGACAGGAGAGAACTTCAGACAGTTGGGTGCTGCAGCTAATAGAGCATGGCCACTCCCTACCTTTTGGAATAGCCTTGGGACAAACCCCCAGTTCTGTCCTCGTACCCTCCCAGTCATGTCCCTCTGATCTGGGAAGAGATCTATACCCTGTTGTGCAAAAGGACTATAGATCTTGTTCCACAGTCCCAATAAGGAAAGGGGTTTTACTCCCATTTCTTTCTTGACCTCAGCAAGCTGAACCTGTCAGTCCAGTAAAAACAGATCTTCCCTTGTCAGTAGTCACCATTCATTACTGCTGGGTGTAAGCCAGATGCGTGCACCCGCCACGGGAACTTTTTTGGTTTGGAGGGAGGAGTCGGCGCCGCCCACAAGAGTGACGCACTGAGTAGTGCGTGAGGGGTGGCTGTTAGACACCATAGACGACTCCTCCATTCCAGTTCTGTTTCTCCCGCTGTCGAGGCCGCACCTGCTGCGTGAGCTCAGAAATCGAAGTACGCCATTAGGCCTGTTCATCATTTCGACACCGTTTTTCGATGACTCCTCATCCTGGTTCTCCATTCCAATGCCGTTGAAGCCGGTAAAACAGTTTCATTTATTATTTCGGTGGCACCGGGATCTGTTTGTGTTTATTAGATTGTTTTGCATCATGTCTGGTTTGGGAGCCAAACACAAATCCAAAGCGGGCCATGCCCACATGCGTCGGTGCGCCTGTGGCCGGCATTTTTCCGTTATGGACCGGCATGATATGTGCCTTCGGTGCCTGGGACCCAGCCATGATGTGGATCAATGTGATGCCTGTTTTTCCATGAATTGCCGCGTTATGGAAATCCGCACATTTGAAGTCGGCAGGGCTCCGCTGAATTTCGGAGGACGACGTTGCCCGCGGGCTTCCCAGGCCAGGTCTCTAGACCCTTCTTCCAGGTCCCCTCCCAGGTCTATACGGCCCGGCGAGGAGGGAGCCTCCTCCACTTCTAGCCTTGCCGAGGAGGAGGCTTCTTCCGCGGTGCTGGAGGAGTGGCATGGCTCCTCCCAGAGTCGCATTGCTGGCACTGCCCTCATCTCCACGGAGTTGCCGGCTCCCCCCAGTGTTGAGGCCCATGGTTGCTGGGTCCGGCACTGGCGGACCCCTCGCTGCCACATCACGGTGTCGCTTTGGATCATGGTGCCGTTTGGCGGTGCCATTTTTGGTCTCAGTGCCACTAGTGGTGCCATGTCTGGTTCCAGCGCCGGTCATGATGCTGGTGACTCGGGTGGCACTGTGCTGGGGCCTGGTGTTTGTGGTGCCGTTGCCGACTCTGTGTCCCGCGACGGCACCATCCGCAGAGCCATTGCCACATGTACTCCTGGGGTGGCTAGTTTGGAGGTCCTCCTGGTCGCCTCCTCTCTGGAAGGGGAGAATTCTGAGTTGGACCCGAGCGGTCAGCCCGATTCGTTGGAATTGGAGGCCTCTCTGGGACTCAGTGTCAGGTGGCCCAGTATCCCTATTCCTGAGTCTCTGGAGCAGGTTGTTTCTGAGGATCACTTGGCCGCGTGTGGCCTTGGATCTCTCGGAGGTGATCGCTCCAAGACTCAGGAGGAGGTTTTCTTTTCTGGAGGGTTGGAGCAGCTGACATCTCTGGTGCTGTTCACCCCCCGAGGGATTAGGGACCTTGCCTCTGTGGTCTCCTCGGGAGTCCTGGAGCTGGGGACCCTGCAGCTGGCGTGGGGAAGGGGGCGGCCTCAGAGTCTGATGGGTTGAGAGGCTGGGGTGGGGGGCGGCAGCCCTCTCCTGCCACCATGCGGGGGGTGGGAGTGGGGAGGAGTCACAGCGCTGAACCCCATCTTTCCCTTGAAGGCTCCAGGGCACCCTTGGGTGGCAGCGCAGAGGGTTGCCCTTCTGGACACATGCAACCCCAGGCGCGTCACAGGGGAGATTCCCCCCTCTGGGCTGTTCTGGAGTTTGCTTTCTCAGCTTTCTTCTTCGCAAACCAGTGTGGTCTCAGGGCCCCCAGTCACGGTGGCATCATTCCCTGGATCTCAGAGCTCTGGCAGAGGCCTGGCACTTTCTCTTAGGTGCCCTTCGCCCATTCCTCTGCAGGCACCCCCTGTCTTCCAGGCCATGTGGGTTCTACAGGGCCTTTAACCTGGGAGATATTTAGAGCTACTGCGGCGGCCTTTCCTTCCTATGTTAAGGCCATGGACGAACAGGTCTTCGCCTGTCTCCCCTCCACCCCACCCCCCGCTGCAGGAGTCTTTTGATCATCCGAGCTCCACTTCCTCCTCTTCTGAGCTAGAGGAACTTCCTGTCCTCCGACGCTGATTTCACTGAATATCAGTGGTTCCGTTCGAGGCTGGTCATGGAGCTCCGTATTTCCTTTGTTCGCAGGGACAATACCGAGCGGCAGATGCGTCCATTCCTCAGTGAATTCAGCGCTCTCCACCGCATGATGCCTTCCTGGCCAGTCCCTTTCCAGGAGGAGTCTGTCCGCACCTGGCAGTCTCCAGTCACCCCTTCTCCAGCCCTGGCAGACTGCAGGAGACTGTATTGTGCCCCCCACGAGTGTCTAGGTTCTCTACCTCACCCACCCTCGGGCTTGACGTCCCTAGACGCTCCTTCTGGGCCTCGGCAACTGGCACATGATCGACCCCTGGATCTAGATTCTACAGAATTCAGCTGGTGGGGACGAAGAGTCTTCTCTCGGCTCATGCGTTGATGTGCATAGGTTCACATCAGGCACACCATGCTGCCTACAGCAGGCATCTGTGGTCGTTGCTGGCTCAGATTCTGGCATCTGTGCCTGATACAGAGCAGTCCAGACAAGTCATTGTTCTCTCTGCACAGGGTCTGGAGCTTACTAGGCAAGGGCGTCTTATGACGCCAATGAGGTGGTTTCCAGACTGGCAGGGACAGTGATCTGCATAAGGCAGACGGCATGGCTTCATCTATCCAGACTGTCACCCGTTGCCCGGCATAGGGTGACTTCCGCCACTTTCCGGGAGACCCATCTGTTTTCCAGCAGGGCGATGAGGATTCTTCAGGGGCATCCTTTGTCCCCTCCCCCTGGCCATGGGGGACACCTCCTCGTCCTCAGCAGCCTTAGACTGCCTCAGTCTATTGGCTAGGGTCTCCCCCTCCTGCTTTCCACCAGTAGGAGGCTGAGGGATCTGTTCCCTCAGGGCTGAACATCAGGCCTCCTCCGGGGGGACTTGGTACTCACCCAGCAGTAATGAATAGTGAAGACTGACAAGGGAAGATAAGAAAATTACGTACCTACCATAATTTTTGATCTTCTCTTGTATCGTGACTATTCATTACTGATTCCTGCCCACCTTCCCTTCATGGGCCTCAATTCTTGGGCATCTCCCCTGCCTGCTCACCCTCCCTTCCCCTCCTTGAGGCCAATTAGGGTCTGAGTCCCCTGGTACCTCAGATCTCTCTGTCCCTTCTCTGAAGTCATAGAGTGTTTGCTTCAGGGGGTGGTGAGTAGGGCCTTTGCCCTAACCCTCTGAGGGAACTTCCTCTGATTCTCTTATGTACAGGGTGTCCCCCGGTTGGGGGGGGGCCTCATCTTCTGGAATTCACCCTGACGGTCTTTTCAGTACAGTTCTGAGAGAGTCTGCGGGAGTTCTCCTTCTCTCTCTCTCTTTTTCTCTTTTGGCTGTTCCATATTTCTCTCGAAATAGGAACTATGTCAGTACCCCATGAGGGTACCGTAAAGGTTTTTGTCATCTACCTCCAAGTCGGGTCTCACTCCTCTTCTGCGGACAGCTGTGAGCCTAGAATCTGGGTTACTTAAACTTTTGGATAAATGGAGAGGAAGAGAGGTCTGTCTTCAAAGCAGTAAGGACCAATAGTCCAACCTTGGTCTCCTAACCCTCAACTGGTGGGATCCTTGCTCCCTCGTCTTCAGTCCCTGTTGGGATTTGAACATTTTTAAGCCCGTGGTCTTCCATTTTACCTGGATAGAAGTCCTCCTTCCTCACCATTTACCCCTTTTCTGCTTCTTCCTTCCTTTTTCATACTTTTACTTTCAAACAACATGAAGTCTTGCTGTATTCTTACAATCTGCAGTTAGCTCCAGCCTTTAAACTGCCCTGGAGAGTATAGGGTTAATTTTCTATGCAGTGCATAGAACGTTGACCTTGAGCTCGGTTGAGGTCTCTGTCTGCAGCCCTTTGAAATCCAACCATCAGATTCTTTACTCCACCTCACTGAACAGTCACACCGGAGATTTCTCCTTCAGCTCGGTTCAAAAGTCAGTTAAAGTGTCTGTTTTAAACCAAAATTATTCTGAATTTATTCCGCATCGTCGGTTCAGGCTATGTCTGCGGTACCGTGAGTACTAGATAGTTGTTTCTGATTATTGTGTGGAAATTGTAAGTTTGTTCGATCAGTTTGGCTGAACCCATCCTTTATATTGATTTCTTGTACTTTACTTTAGTGTGTGGTTCAAACAACATGAAGTCTTGCTGTATTCTGACAATAGCATTGAGTCCCAACCTTCGAACTGCCCCGGAGATGAAAGAGTTAACTTTCCATGCTAAGCATGGAACGCTGAGCTCGAGTTCGGTTGAGACTCTGTTGCTGTTTGAACTCAAACCGTCAGATTCTTTACTCCGCCTCACTGAACAGTCGCTCCGGAGATTTCTCCCTTTGCTCAGTTCAATTTGTCAGTTACAGTACCGCTTTTCTCGGTTTTCGACCGAATTTAAACCGTAACCTGTCGGTTCAGTCTCTGTCTGTGGTATTCGTGAGTACTAGATAGGTTATTTTGTTTTTCTATTCTGTGTGGAACTTGTAAACGGTTTATCGGTTCGGTTTGAACTGATCAAGTTGTGTAAAATCTTTATCTGTACTTTTAGAGTGTGGTTACCGGTTCTTATCGGTTCTAAAAAAACGGATTTTATTATGTTTTTTTCCACGACCCGTAACACGGTCAGGAACTGATAAGAGGGTCTTGCCTGACGGATTTCCATTAAAAGGGTAAGTTTTGTTAGGACTGGCACAATGTCTGAGAAACCCAAAGAAAACCGGCCCACTGGGTTTCAACACTGCAGTGTGTGTGGGAAGTCTTTGCTAAGGCTGACCCCACACCACCTGTGTTTGTCTGGGGTTTGACCACCTCAATGCAGACTGCCAGATTTGTAAAAATTTTCCTGCAGCTACCCTAGAAAAGAGAGTTGGTAGGCTCAGGAAAAGGGAGGCCAAAAAGTCCGCTGAACCGGATGGCCAGCCCGGTTCGGTTCAAACCGAACCAGAAGGAGTGCCCTCTGACCAGGGTGAGACTTCTTCAGGCAAAAGGAGAGCCGATTCCGAGGAGTCTGTTCTGGCTAATAGAACAAGAAAGAAAAAATCAGCTAGTGTGGATCCAAAAGTTTCTTCTCCAACCGCTGAAGAAATAGCCAAAGCGATAAAGATTGTGCAGTCGCTTTCCCCGGTTCCGACCGAACCGGCACCATCAGGAAGGCGCTCAGTTCGGCCGGTTCCACCGGTTCAAGATTATGATTTAGAGGAATATTATGAACCGGAGGAGGAGGAAGGGGAGTATGAGGAAAGTGAATGTGGTTTTGAAAGTCTGGATGTGCCCATAGACCCGGACATCTCCCCAGACAGACCTTTAGGAGTGTCTCCTCCTAGGCTTTCTGAGTCCCTCCCATTTCATGTTTTATAAGAAGTGGCAGAAACCCTTCAGCTTCCTATGGAAGAAGCTGTGGATGACCAGGAAGAGCCTGACTATGTGGAAATGATGGATATCCCAGAGTCTAGGAGGCTGTCTATTCCCTTACACAAATCTTTTGGGAAACAGACTTTAAGATTTTAAAGACTCTAATACTATACCTCCTGTGGTAAAAGAATGGACAAGAGGTATACCCTGTCAGGCTCAGATACGGAGTTCCTTACACAACAATGCAGCCATGTTGGGGTAGTGCAGGCTGCAGCCTGTGATAAGGCAAATATTCCCTTGGCTTCACACCCCCCAGACAAGGACTCCAGGAAGATTGATGCCATGGCAAAGAAACAGTACATGACAGCATCCTTGGGACTCAGACAGGCCAACTATATATGGCCTATACTGCTAGGTATCAAAAATCCAGATGGAACACTGTCATGGCTTTAGCAAAACAGGTCCCTGGCCAGCTTGCTAAGGAGCTAGAGCAGGTGGCTGCTGATGGTATTGAGGCATCCAAGGTGCAATTCCATGCTTCTGTGGACTCCAATGATGTTTCATCTAGAGTTATGGCTACATCTGTGGCACTTTGTAGAATGGCTTGGCTCAGATGTACTAGCCTGTCACAGGATACCCAGACTAAGGCCATGGATTTTCCTGTTGTGGGTAATTCTCTGTTTGGGGAGCAAACAGAGAATTACATGAAGAAAATGGATGAATATAGGACCACCTATAGGAGTGCCCAAGCCAAGGAAAGGCAAGCCACTCCTCAGAGGCAGCATCCCAGGGCAGGCCTTTCATAGGCCCTTCTACCAAGCCCAGGCCTCCCCTTCTGCCTATGCTCAGAGGGGGTTCTTTGGAGGGAGAGGCAGAAGGGCTACAAGCAGATCTGCTCCCACCCCTCAGCCTAAAACCCCTGCCAAGCAGGCACCCTGATGGGATTGCCAGGGCCGATTCTCCACTACCTGTAGGGGGCAGGCTGGCTTACTTTGTCCAGGACTGTAAGTCTCTAACATCAGACAGATGGGTCCTGGAAGTAGTAAGCCAGGGACTGGTTCTCAGCTTCAAAAAATTTCCAAAGCTGAGAACCAGATCCTTTCCATCTGCAAATCCCTCAGAGGCACTTGCCCTAGAGGCAGAGGTCTCTTCCCTCCTGGCTCTCAGAGCTGTGGAAAGGGTTCCACCCCTGCACCAAGGCAGATAATTGTACTCCAGGTACTTCCTTACCCCCAAAAAGACAGGAGAATGGTGGCCCATCCTGGATCTCAGATACTTAAACAAGCACCTTTTAAAGCCAAAATTCAAAATGGTGACTCTGGGAATAATTCTACCCTCTCTAAGGCCAGGGGACTGGCTAGTCTCCCTGGACCTCAAGGATGCCTACTTCCATATTCTCATCAGAAGCTCCCATCGAAAGTACCTCAGGTTCGAGCTGCCCTCAGGCCATTACCAATTCAGAGCAATGCCCTTCGGCCTAACCTCTGCTCCAAGGGTGTTCACAAAATGCCTGGCAGTAGTGGTTGCTTCACTAAGAAGGCAAAGGATTGCCATCTTCCCATACCTAGACGACTGGCTCATAGTAGGCCAGTCCCCAGACCAGGTCAAGTTACACCTACAGATAACTCAGCAACTGCTCACCTCTTTAGGTTTCCTTCTGAATCTTTCAAAGTCGGTTCTAGAGCCTGTTCAGCTCCTCACCTTCATAGGCGCAGAGCTAGATACAGAAAAGGCCAGAGCCTTCCTTCCCCTGGACAGGGCAAGGACCCTTATCACACTGGCCTCTTCCTTCACCGTACAGGTGTCTCGTCCAGCAAGGCACTTCTGCAGCTCCTGGGTCACAAGGCTGCTTCTACAGCAGTGGTGCAGGGACCAGGATTTCAGATGAGGGATATTCAGTTCCACTTGAGAACCTTTTGGTCTCAGAAAAAGGACCCTCTGACCAAACTGATTCCAGTGACTCGAACACTGATCTAGGCCTTACAATGGTGGCAGGATCAGAACAATCTAAGACAGGGAGTTCCCTTTGTCACTCAGTCTCACTCTTTAATCCTTACTACAGATGCCTCCCTCTTGGGGTGGGGGCCCACTTGGGAGACCTGACCACCCAAGGGTTGTGGTCTCCTTAGGAATCTCTGCTTCACATCAATCTGTTGGAACTCAGAGCAGTATTTCTAGCACTTCAAGCGTTTTCCAAGTCTGTTCAGAACAAAGTTATTCAGATCAGAACAGGCAATACCACCACAATGTGGTATATCAACAAGCAAGGAGGCACTCTGTCTACGGCCTTGTGCAGAGAAGCAATAAAGTTGTGGTCTCTGGCTTATTCCCTGAACACCTCCCTCACAGCAGTACACCTCCCAGGCAAGGACAGTGTCCTAGCAGATGCTCTCAGTAGGATATCTCAGGGCCATCACGAATGGTCACTGGATCCCCTGGTTTTGGAGGTGATATTCTCCAGATGGGGCACCCACAGATAGATCTTTGCAGCCCCAGACAATCACCAACTTCCTTTTTGCTGCAGGCCCCCAGTGTTGGGCTCAGTCCCCTGGATGCCTTAGTTCTCAGTTGGGAAGGAAGTTCCTGTATGCTTTTCCCCCTTCCTCTCCTGTTCAAGTGCTAGTCAAAATCAGGTCTCAACCCTGCAAGGTGATCCTGATTGCTCCAGACTGGGCCAGACAGCCCTGGTATCCTCTCCTATTGTCCTTAGCAGTCTACCTTCCCTGTCTCTTCCCAGGAATTACAACCTGTTAACCTGTGCTCAGGGAGGGTTTGGTACCGAATCTCAAATCTCTCAATCTCAAGGCCTGGCTCTTGAAGAGTTAGAGTTGCTGATTTACACCTCTCCCAAGGTGTTATGGACATTCTAAAGGCTTCTAGGAAGCCTTCCACCAGAACTACTTAGAATTCCAAATGGAAAAGATTTTCCATATGGTGCTCTGGAAGCATATTTCCCAGAGTCTGCTGATCTGCCCATAGTCCTTGACTATATGGTCCATCTGAATAGTTTGGGACTCAGACCAGCTACACTAAGGGTGCATCTGGCAGCTGTCTCTGCTTTTATTTCAGCAGGTAAGCCCTCTTCTCTTTCAGCTCACCCTGTATTCTCCAAGTTTTTCAAGGGATTGCTTCATACCAATCTGCCATTCAGGGCCCCTGCCCTTGCTTGGGACCTTAACGTTTACATTGCTCAGCTTATGCAACCCCCTTTTGAGCCTTTGTCCTCGGCAGAGCTTAAGTACTTGACTTGGAAAACTGTGTTCCTGGTGGCCATCACTTCTGCCAGGCGCATAAGTGAGTTACAAGCCTTGTCAGTGGAGCCTGATTTTATCTCCTTCCATAGAGACAAGGTGGTCCTCAGGACTAACAGGAAGTTTTTGCCTAAGGTGGTTTCAGACTTCCACCTTAACCAATCTATTTCTCTTCCTGTGTACTTCACTGACCATTCCTCTTCTGGTGAGAGGAGGCTGCACAGTTTAGATGTGAAAAGAGCCCTTAGCTACTACATAGAATGTACCGAGGGTCACAGGTTTGACTCCCTCCAATTGTTCCTCACTTATGGTGAGGTTGGTAAAGGAAAACCTGCCACTAAAATATCCATTGCCAGGTGGATTGTCTCTTGCATTCAATTTTGCTATGAAAAACTAAGTAAGGTTCCACCCTCAGGCCTGAGGGCTCACTCTACCAGAGGTACAGCTGCTTCCCTGGCTGCTGCCAGGGATATTCCTATCTTAGAGATATGTCAAGCGGCTACCTGGAAAACAGTTCACACTTTTACCAAGCATTACTCCCTGGGTATCCAGGCTAGGAGTGATGCTTGGTTTGGCACAGCTGTGCTTCAGAGCTTTTTTCCTAAGTAGGTTCTGTCCTCTCCATGGAGGTACTGCTTGGTAGTTCGAATATTGTCAGAATACAGCAAGACTTCATGTTGTTTGGAAGAAAAAATTACTCACCTTAGTAATGTTGTTTCTTCTAATGGAGTCTTACTGTATTCTGACCTCCCCCCTGCCTTCCCCTCTCAGAACCTTTGTTTTTGGGATGTGGGTGGGCAGTAGCAGTGTTGGCACTCAGGAGGTGCCCCACCCTTTTTGTTATCACCCTCCTTCTTTGAGTGAGTGGGTGTTGTGTTTATTTCATTTTTTTGGTTTCCTGACTTGTCTTTGTTTTGGGACCAAACAATCTGTTTTTATGTTAGTAGCCAGTTGGCTAGTGTAGGTTTACAACTTCCACACAGGACCTCAGTGAGTTTAGCTCGTAAAGATCTGACGGTTTGAGTTCAAACTGCAACAGACAGAGTCTCAACCGAGCTCGAGCTCAGTGTTCCATGCCTGGCATGGAAAGTTAACACTTTCATCTCTGGGGCAGTTCGAAGGTTGGGACTCACTGCTATTGTCAGAATACAGCAAGACTTCATTAGAAGAAACAACATTACTAAGGTGAGTAATTTTTTCTTACTGGTCCTTATCGGTTCTAAAAACAACGTATTTTAAACTCTTTTTTCCAATACCCGTGACACGGTTAGAAACCGATAAGGGAGTCTTGCCTGGTGGTTGCCAAAAAAAGGTCCCACTGGGTTTCAACACTGCAGTGAGTGTGGGGAAGTCTTTGCTAAGGCTGATCCCCACACCACCTGTGTTTATTGTCTGGGATTTGAACGCCTTGATACAGACTGCCAAATTTGTAAAAAATTTTCCTAAGTCTGCCCTGGAAAGAGAGATTAGGTAGACTTAGAGAAAAGGAGGCTTAGAAGTCCGCTGACCCGGATGGTCAGTCCAGTTCGGTTCCGACCGAGCCAGAGTGCCCTCTGACCATGGCGATACTTCTTCAGGCAAGAGGAGAGCCGATCCTGAGGGATCTGTTCCTACAAAAAGGAAAAAAAGACACATCAGCCGGTTCGGATCCAGAGGTTCATGTTCTGACCGCAGATGAGATTGCTCCGAATATTCAGATTGTTGAATCGCTCATCGTTCCAACCGATCTAGTCTGCTGGCTAGGGGCTCGGTTCGGTTGGTTCCACTGGTTCAGAATATGCCCCTGAAGATTTTTATGAACCGGAATTTGAAGGGGATTATGAACAAGATGATGATTATGATGGAACAGAAAGTCTGGATGTGCCCACTGAACTGGACATCTCCCCAGACAGACCTTCTGGTGTTTCCCCTCCTAGGCTGTCTGAGTCCCCTCCCCACTATGTGCTTTGCAGGAAAGTGGCTGAAACTCTTCAGCTTCCTATGGAGGAAGCTACAGAGGATCAAGAGGAGCCTGATTTTGTAGAGATGATGGACATCCCAGAGTCCAGGAGGCTGCCTATTCCCTTGCACAAATCTTTTGGGAAACAGACACAACAAATTTTAAAGTCTCCTAATTCTGTACCTCCTGTTGATAGAAGAATGGATAAGAGGTACACTTTATCAGGCTCAGACAGAGTTTTTCTACCAACAATGCAGCCCTGTTGGGGTCGTGCAGGCTGCAGCCTGTGACGGGGCTAATGTCCCCTTGGCTTCACACCCCCCAGATAAAGACTCCAGGAGGATGGATGCCTTGCCAAAGAAGCAATACATGACATCCTCTTGGGGACTCAGGCAGGCTAATTATATGGCCTATACAGCCAGGTACCAGAAGTCCAGGTGGGACACTGTACTGGCACTGGCTAAACAGGCCTCCCCCCAGCTGGCCAAGGAGCTGGAGGAGGTGGCTGCGGATGGGATTGCGGCATCTAAGGTACAGTTCCATGCTGCTGTGGACTCCAACGATGTGTCATCAAGAGTCATGGCTACATATGTGGCTCTTGGGGAGAATGGCTCGGCTCAGATGTACTAGCCTCTCACAGGACACCCAGGCTAAGGCCATGGATTTCCTTATGGAAGGTAATTCTCTGTTTGGGGAGCAGACAGAGAATTACATGAAGAAGGTGGAGGAATATAAGACCACTTATAGGAGTGCACAGGCCAAGGAGAGGCAGGCAACTTCTCACAGGCAGCATTCTAGGGGCAGGGGCAGGCCTTTTCATAGGCCTTTCTACCAAGCACAGGCCTCTTCTCCCTTTTCACAGAGGGGGTTCTTTAGAGGGAGAGGCAGAAGGGGGGATGAGCAGGGCTGCATCCACTCCTCAGCCTAAGGCCCTGCCAAGCAGACACCCTGATGGGCCTGCCCAGGTCGACTCTCCTATCCCAGTAGGGGCAGGCTGGCTTACTCATCCAGGACTGGGTGTCTGTTACTCAGACAAGTGGGTCCTGGAGTAGTAAGTCAGGGACTGGTTCTCAGCTTCAAAAAATTTCCAAAGATGAGAGCCAGATCTTTTCCACCTGCAAGTCTCTCCAAACCCTTGCCCTAGAGGCAGAGGTTTCATCCTTCTGGCCTTAGGAGCCATAGAGAGTTCCCACCTTACGCTAGCAAAGGTCTATATTCCAGGTACTTCTTACCCCAAAAGACGGAGTATGCACTCATCCTAGATCTAAGATACCTGAGCAAACATCTTTTAAAACCAAGGTTCAAGATGGTGACTGTGGGAATAATTCTTCCCTTTCTAAGGCCAGGGGACTGGCTAGCCTCCCTGGACCTCAAAGATGCCTGCTTTCACATTCCCATCAGGTGCTCCCACAGAAAGTATCTCAGGTTCAAGTTGCCCTCAGGCTATTACCAGTTCAAAGCAATGCCCTTTGGCCTAACATCAGCTCCAAGGGTTTTTACAAAGTGCCTGGCAGTAGTAGTGGCCTTTTTAAGAAGGCAGAGGATTTCCATTTTTCCATATCTGGACTACTGGCTCATAGTGGGTCAGTCTCCAGACCAAGTCAAGTCAGACCTGCAAGTGACCCAGCAAGTGCTCTCTTCCCTGGGGTTTCTTCTCAACCTCCCCAAGTCAGTCCTCAAACCAGTACAGCTTCTTACCTTTATAGCGGCAGAGCTAGATACTATCAAAGCAAGAGCCTTTCTTCCCATGGAAAGGGCAAGAGTTCTTTTAGAACTGGCTTCTTCCTTCAGCCTTTAGGTGTCCCAACCAGCAAGGCACTTCCTTCAGCTCTTGGGCCACATGGCAGCTTCTACAGCAGTGGTCCAAGGGACAGGATTCCAGATGAGGGACATTCAGTTCCATCTGAGGGCCTTTTGGCCCCAAAAGAAGGATCCTCTTACTAAGCTGATTCCAGTGACTCAGACACTGATCCAAGCTCTTCAGTGGTGGCAGGATCAGGACAATTTAAGGCAAGGGGTCCCATTTGTCACTCAGTCTCACTCGGTGGTCCTTACCACAGATGCTTCCCTTTTGGGGTGGGGAGCTCATCTGGGGGATCTGACAGCCCAGGGACTGTGGTCCCCTCAGGAGTCCCTTCTTCATATCAATCTTCTGGAACTCAGGGCAGTTTTTCTGGCCCTGCAAGCTGTCTCTCAGTCTGTGCAGAACAAGGTGGTTCAGGTCAGAACAGACAGCACCACCACCATGTGGTACATCAACAAGCAGGGAGGCACTTGGTCTACAGCCTTGTACACAGAGGCCTTGAAGTTGTGGTCTCTGGTTTATTCCCTGCAGGCCTCTCTGATAGCAGTCCACCTTCCAGGAAAGGACAATGTGCTAGCAGATGCACTGAGCAGGATCTCCCCGGGCCATCACAAATGGTCCCTGGACCCCGCTAGTGTTGAAAGTAATTTTCTCAAGGTGAGGCACTCCAGAGATAGATCTCTTTGCAGCCCCAGACAATCATCAACTTTCTCTGTTTTGTTGCAGACCCCCAGTCCTGGGCTTAGTCCCTCTGGATGCTCTGATTTTGAACTGGGAAGGGAAATTTCTGTATGCCTTCCCTCCTTTTCCCCTACTGTTCAAAGTTCTAGTCAAGATAAGGTCACAACCTTGCAAAGTGATTCTGATTGCTCCAGACTGGGCCAGACAGCCTTGGTACTTCCTGTTACTGTCTCTAGCAGGCGATCTTCCCCTGTCTCTTACCAGGAATTACAACCTGTTAACCTCCTCTCAGGGGAGGATTTGGTACCCCAATCTTCGGTCCCTCAATTTCAAGGCATGGCTCTTGAAGAGTTAGGGTATGCAGATTTGCATCTGTCTCAGGGGTTTCTGGATATTCTCAAAGCTTCTCGAAAGCCCTCCACCAGAAAGACTTACAACTCCAAATGGAAACGATTCAGCATTTGGTGCTCCAAGAAGCATAGTTCTCCAGACACTGCTGAATTGCCTACAGTTCTGGTTTATATGGTGCATCATAATGGCCTAGGCCTCAGACCAGCTACTCTCAAGGTACACTTGTCAGCTGTTTCTGCTTTTCTGTCAGTGGGGAAGTCTTCCTCACTATCATCTCATCCTGTGTTCTGTAAATTTTTCAAGGGATTGCTTCATACCAATCCTCCCTTTAGGGATCCTGCCCCTGCCTGGGACTTAAATGTTTGCATTGCTCAACTTATGCAACCTCCTTTTGAGCCTATGTCCTCAGCAGAGCTCAAGTACTTGACTTGGAAAACTGTGTTTCTAGGGACATGGTTATGTTGTGCAATCCACACTTACTGGCAGGTTCCTTGCTGCCTTAAATCTTGCTGGAAGGTCTTCAAGCTGGCTCCTCCCACCCACCCGGGTAATAAATCTCTTGGCTCTGCCCCATGACGCCAGATCTTCCTTACCGCCTGGAAGCTCAGGTTCCCTCCTTAGCGCTCTGCGTTTTAGGCCTGGATCCAATCTCGTCGGTTAAACCAAAACTTATACTTAAATTTGCTAAACTTCGGTCTGTTTCTTCCTTCGCGGCTGCGATGGATAAGTAGACTCCCGGATTTCGGCAGTGGCCATGTGGGCAGAAGATGTCTCAAACCGATCCGCACTCCACATGCGTTTACTGCCTTGGTCTCGATCACGATCCGCAGGCCTGCAAGTTGTGCAAGTCCTTCTCTGTCAATGTCCTCTAAGACTGTGCTGCCAGTCTTCAGCTTTGGCACCCCGAGAGACGTATTCCTCCGGTGAAGTCCAAGGAGGCCCTCTGCAGTGTCCGCGATGTGGCTCGGCTGAGCAACTTGAGCAGATGATCCTCTCGAGGAGGAGGCGGCTCAGGACGATCTTCGCCTTCCTCAGTCGCGGCATTTATCCCGCCTCCTTGGGCCCTCCCACGGCTTTTTCAGGGAACTTTGTCAGTCCCTCTCTACAGAAGGTGAGAGTCCATCGATATTCCTCTCGGTCCAGAAGGACTCAAGGGTAAGTCCCATTGGTTCATGTCGGGAGCGGGAGAGGTCCCTTCCCCAGATAGTCGACATTCCTTCGGTCGAGGTTGTGGCTAGGCCGCTGGCTTCACGGTGTCCCCATCAGGTCAGCCGGCCGAGACACCCGTTGACGCAGTCGAGATTTTTCTCGACCCATCGTACGGGCTGTCAACTAGAGAAGCCAACAACCCTTCTTCACCGGTTCCCCCAGTGGAATCCGAGGACTTGCCTGTGCTCCTGTGCCAGAGTCCCCGGTTAAGGTTCCCGAGCCGAGGGAGGATCAGGTTTCCCCCGCTCCCTCCCAGACCCACCCTCGGAAACACCAAAGGTCTCAGTCTGGACCTCTTTTCGTCCAGCCGATCCCTGCTGACATCGGCAGTCTCGGCACCAAAGAAAACGGCAGGGCCGCTTGTCCTCATCTTCGTTCTCCGAGGATAGGCTTCGGTGCAAATTGCGTCAGCGCTGCGAGGACTTGATGTGGCAGCAGCTCCTTCTGACCGGGAACAAGCCGACCCCGTCGCCTTCCCTGGCCATTAGATGGCTGTCACCGGAGCGGCCGAAACAACACCTCGTGGTTATCGAGGAGCCGAAGCCGGCAACAGTTGTTTGGCCAAAACCAGCTGCGCCACCCATTGTGTTGGAACCCCCACCTCCACAACCTAAAACTGGGGCTCCGAGCGAGGATTGTCGGTTGGGTCAGGGGTTGCCCCATCTGTTGTCGGTCACCCTCACTCTGGATCGGCCTCGGCAGGTGGAGGGTGGCTCAGGCCCTCGGCAGCGGTTTGCAGACTCCTCTGAGTCTGATGATGACTTTTCCCTGTTCTCCAGGCCCTTCGACCTGGAGTCCACTGGGGGACTGTCAGTGGATGAGAGCCCATCCTCGTTCATGGGAATGTTTCGGTTCATCTCAGAATCTACTGGGATGAAGCTCGAACCCGTGTCAAAACAGGCCAAGTATCCCCTCACGGAGATACTGGACTGAGGGGATTCTCCCATGGAGGTCTTTCTGGTGGCTGAAGCCATTGTTGGCCCAGCTCTGGAGTTATGGCAGCGGCCGGCTTCTTGTCCTGCTCCTTTGGCCAGGATGGCCAGGAAATATGGGGTCCCCACCGGCTCACTCTCTGGATTTTCGGAGCAGCCCTCTGCAGAGGGGTTTGTGACAGACAGCGTTTTCCGGCATTCTGGAAATGCTAGTAAAGTGGAAAAGCCTCCAGATAAAGAGTCCAAGAAGCTGGACTACGCTGAGCATAAAGTCTACGCTGCGGCCTCCTTAGGCCTTCGTCAGGCCAGTTCGGCCGTACTGATACACTTTTCCCACGCCCTTATGGAGTCCCTGGATGAGGTGATTCCTCATCTCCCGGCTGACCTCCAGACTACGGTCAAGCAGGTGCGGGATCAGGGAAGGGCGGTGGCAAAGCAGCAACTCCAAACTGCTCTTGACATTGGAGACTCTTGTGCCCGGTCAGTAGTGGCCGCAGTGGCCATGCACCGCAGAGCTTGGCTGCGGATCTCCACCTTCACGGCGGATACCCAGCACAAGCTGGCAGACGTCCCCTTCCTGGGTACCGACTTGTTCGGTCCCAGGGTGGAGGGTCATTTGCAGAGGATCGAGAAGTCCAGTGCCTCCTTGGACTCTGTCACGTCTGCACAGAAGGACAAAGGCCGCCAACAGCAGCGTAAGCCCTTTCGGCCTTCTGCCCCTGTGGCATGTCCGGCCCAGCAACACCAGCATCAGGGCCAGCAGGTTCGCACTTGGCACCCCAAAGCCAAGCCTGCAGCTTCCTCCAGCAGGAAGCTGGGAGGGAAAGGCCCGGGAGGTCCCTCGGCCAGTCCTTCCTCCAAGCCTGCCCAGTGACAGGTTGAGGGGTGTCGCCCCCAGCCTCGTCACTCCACCCCTGGGTTCCCCCGTGGGGGGACAGCTCCGCCACTTCCTTTCCGCCTGGTCTGCTATCACGGGGTCCATGGCCTCTCTGTCGGCTCGTCTCGAGCCGACATTGCCCTGCTCCTCCAGAAGGAGGTGATCAGGGAGGTGGTGCATTCTCCACCAGACCCAGGGTTTGTGTCCAGGTATTTTCTGGTCCCAAAACGGACGGGGGGGCTGGCGCCCCATTCTAGACCTACATGACCTGAACAGGTTCCTAAGGTCTCGAACCTTCAGGATGATCACTCTGGCTCAGATCATTCCATCCTTGGAACGAGGCGTGTGGTTCTGTTCTCTGGACCTCCAGGACGCATTCTTTCACATCCCAATAAGTCCGTCTCATCAGCCATTCCTCCGCTGCAGAGTCGAGGTGTCCCTTTATGAGTTCCGGGCCATGCCCTTCGGCCTCTCTGCTGCTCCCAGGGTCTTCACCAAATGCATGGCAGTGGTGACAGCATTCCTGTGGCGCCGAAGGGTCCGGGTGTACCCTTACCTGGACGACTGGCTGATTTCAGTCCCCTCCAGGCTGGTGGTGGAGCGGTCCAAGGATCTGGCCCTCCAGGTCTGCTCTCAGATTGGCCTCCTCATGAACGAGGCCAAATCGGAACTCGTGCCAACGCAGGTGATTCAATTAATCAGGGCAGAGCTAGACTCTCTTCGAGCCAGAACACAACTCCCGGCAGACAGGGTCGAGGTTCTTTCCTCCTTTGCCCAATCATTGCGCCCTGCCTGGGACTTCCTGCACCTCCTGTGCCTCATGGCGGCCTGCACCAGTGTGGTCCGTTGGGCCCGTTGACACATGCATCCCCTACAGTGGGGACTGGCCAGCCAATGGTCACAGCGCTCCGGTCCTTTGGAACAGCCAGTGGCAGTGACCCAGGAGATGTGGAACGCTTTCCAGTGGTGGATCGTTCCAGCTCATCTGCAGGAGGGCATCCCGTTTGTCCGCCCCGAGCAGACGGTCACTCTATCGACCGACTCCTCTCTGGGTTGGGGTGCCCATCTGGGGGAACACAGAGCGCACGGCCTCTGGTCCCCTCTGGAGTTTCGATGCCACATCAACCTACTGAAGCTTTGAGCGGTCCGACTAGCCCTCACTGCCTTTGCTCTGTTTGTAAGGGGTCAAGTGGTCCAGGTCCAGACGGACAATACCACAACCATGTACTACCTAAACCGCCAGGGCGAGACATACTCCTTGCCCCTGTGCAAGGAAGCTCTCCGCACTTGGTCCCTCGTGAGCAGTCTGGAGGCGGATCTCCTAGCCATCCATGTGGCAGGAGCCTCCAACACTCTGGCCAATGCCCTAAGCCTGATAGGGGCTGCATCTCACGAGTGGTCTCTCCTGCCGGAGGTAGTACACTATCTGTTCTCCCACTGGGGCACACCTCAGGTGGACCTGTTTGCCTCCAGGGAGAATGCGAAGCTGAGGCTGTTTCATGCCCGCCCCCCTCAGCAGGGCTCGCTGCAGGGGGATGCCTTCTCGAGGCCGTGGACCCCGGGCCTCTTCTATGCCTTTCACCCCATTTCCCTTGATCCACAAGGTGCTTCTCTAGGTGAGGAGGGACAAGGTGCAGGTGATTCTGGTAGCCCCAGACTGGCCCCAGCAGTTCTGGTATCCAGATCTCCTCAGCCTCAGCTCCAGGCTCCCGAGTCGGCTTCCAGCCCGCCCGGACCTGATCTCAGTCAATCAGGGGAAGGTACTTCACCCAGACGTTCAGTCCCTGCACCTGACGGCCTGGTTCCTGAGCGGCTAGACTTCCAGGCCTTGGGTCTTTCCGACGAGGTCCTCAATGTGGTTGAGGCATCCCGTAAGGAGTCGACCAGAAAATGCTATGCCTTCAAATGGAAGAGATTCTCCATTTGGTGTCAGGATAAGGGGTTGGACCCTTCCTCCTGTTCCTTGGCCAGCATTCTGGACTACCTGTGGTCCCTTTCTCAGCTAGGGCTTCGATCGACAACCCTTGAGGTGCACCTGGCAGCCATCTCTGCTTACCAGGCGCGGGCCGGCAAGCAGACAGTGGTGCAAGAGAAGGTGGTCGGGCTCTTTTTCAAAGGCTTTGATCACATATCCCCTCCAGTGCGAGAACCTCCACCTCCGTGGGATCTACTGCTGGTATTGGCTTAGCTCATGGGCAAGCCATTCAAACTGATGCTCAGGTGTAACATCTCTCACCTGTCGTGGAAGACTGCCTTCTTGGTGGCTATCACATCAGCCAGAAGGATGGGAGAGCTCCAGGCGCTTTCCATCGAGTCTCCCTATCTGATCTTCCACAGGGACAAGGTTGTCCTGCGCCCCACCCGAAATTCCTTCCGAAGATGGTGTTGGAGTTTCACCTTAACCAGGTGTTCACTCTGCCGGTGTTCTATCCCAGTCATTCCTTGGAGGCCAAATATAGGCTTCATACTTTGGACCCTAGAAGAGCGCTCTCTTACTATAAGGAGCGGACGGCTGAAGTTTGGGGAGAGGTTCGCCAGCTGTTTGTCACTTACGCTGAAGCCGCACCAGGCAGACCTGCGGCCAAGCGGACGATAGGCAGGTGGGTCACCTCCTGCATGGATCTCTGTTATAGGTTGGCAGGCATGGAGCCTCCCAAAGGATAAGAGCTCATTCCACCCGTCATACCGCTGCTTCCAGGGACGTCCCTATCCAGGAAATCTGCATGGCTGCTACCTGGAAGTCAGCACACACCTTCATTACCGACTACCACATCGACCTTGAGTCTCACCGGGATGCTGGTTTTGGGACCTCGGTTCTCCAGTCCTTGTTTCCTAAGTAGGGTGTGTGCGCCTTGCCTCCCTCGTCCCGGAGAACTGCTAAGAGTCTGCTAGTAAGTGTGGATTGAACAACATATCCATGTCCCTAGAAATACAGGTTACTCACCTGTAACAGGAGTTCTAGGAATGGTATATGTTGTTCATCCACACAACCCACCCGACTTCGACGCACAACGGCTTCCAGCGGGCTAGATCTGGCGTCATGGGGCGGAGCTGAGAGATTTATCACCCTGCTGGGTGGGAGGAGCCAGCTTGAAGACCTTCTGGCAAGATTTAAAGCAGCAAGGAACCTGCCAGTAAGTGTGGATGAACAACATATACCATTTCTAGAACTCCTGTTACAGGTGAGTAACCTGTGTTTTTGGTAGCCATTACCTCTGCGAGACGTATCGGTGAACTGCAAGCCCTGTCAGTGGAATCTGATTTTATCTCCTTTCATAGAGATAAAGTGGTCCTTAGAATCAATAGGAGGTTCTTGCCCAAAGTGGTTTCAGACTTCCACTTGAATCAGTCTGTCTCTTCCTGTCTTCTTCACTGATCATTCTTCCTCAGGAGAGAGGAGGCTACACAGTTTAGATGTTAAGAGCCCTTAGCTACTACATAGAGCATACCAAGGGTCACAGGTTTGATTCCCTCCAGTTATTTCTCACTTTATGGGGAAGTGGGGAAGGGCAAACCTGCCATCAAAAGAACTATTGCCAGGTGGATTGTGTCTTGTATACAATTCTGCTATGAGAAACTGTGAAAGATTCCACCCTCAGGCCTGAGGGCTCACTCTACAAGAGGTACAGCTGCTTCCCTGGCTGCTGCCAGGGATATCCCTCTGTTAGAAATTTGTCAAGAAGCCACCTAGAAAACAGTCCATACCTTTACCAAGCATTACTCTCTGGATATCCAGGCTAGGAGTGATTCTCGGTTTGACACAGCAGTACTTCAGAGCCTATTCCCAAAGTAGGTTCTTCCTCCTCCATGAAGGTACTGCTTGGTAGTCTGCAGATTGTCAGAATACAGCAAGACTTCATGTTGTATAGAAAAAAATTACTCACCTTAGTTATTGTGTTTCTTCTAATGGAATCTTGCTGTATTCTGACCTGCTTCCCCTCTCAGAACCTGTTTTTTGGGAAGTGGGTGGGCAGGTGCAGTGCTGCACCCCAGGGGTGCTTCTTACACACCCTTCTTTTTTATTTTGGGTGTTTTGTTGTATTGTTATCCTTATTGGATTGTTTTTTGGTTTTGGGTTTCCTGACTTGAGTCTTCCTTTGGGAATCCAAAACTTTTGTTGCCAGTTGGCTAGTTAAAAATGTTACATTGTCCACATAATATAGTTAGTGAGTCTTTGCTCGTAATAATCTGACGGTTGGATTTCAAAGGGCTGCAGACAGAGACCACAACCGAGCTCGACGTTCTATGCACTGCATAGAAAATTAACCCTATACTCTCTGGGGCAGTTTAAAGGCTAGAGCTAACTGCAGATTGTCAGAATACAGCAAGACTCCATTAGAAGAAACACAATTACTAAGGTGAGTAATTCTTTCTTCTCTTACCTTAGAACCGCCTGAGGATTGAGACCCTGTGGTCACTTAGGGTAGGGTTCTCTTTCTTTCTGTCCTCTTTGGCTTATAACTTTTTCAGTTTATTCTTTCCTTTCCTTTCACTCGCCCTTGCATTGCTCACTTCTATAATTTATTTCTGCCTCTCCGGCTGCACAGAACTGGGATGGAGGAGGAGTCTACGGTGCCTAACGGCCGCCTCTCGCACACTACGCAGTGCGTCACTCTCATTGTCGGCCTCGACTCCTCCCTCCAAAAAAGAAAAAGCTTCGGTGGCGGGTGTGTGCATCCGACTTGCACCCATCAGTAATGAATGGTGAAGATCAAGAATTACGGTAGGTACGTAATTTTCATTTCTAGGGACATGGATATGTTGTTCATCCACACTCATTGGCAGTATCCTTGCCGCTTTAAATCTTGCCGGAAGGTCTTCAAGCTTGCTCCTCCCACCAACCCGGGTGGTATAACTCTCGGCTCCGCCCCATGACGCCAGATCTTCCTTACCGCTTGGAAGCTCAGGTTCCTCCTTAACGCTTCCGCGCTTCGACTGGTTCCTATTTCTCCGCTTATGGATTTAAAAATAAAATTTGCAAAAGACTTCAGTCTTCTATCCTCGCGGCCGCGATGGACAAATCAACTCCCGGATTGAGATGCCCATGCAGGCAGAAGATGTCTCGACGGATCCACACCCACGTGGTGTATACTGCTTAGGCCTTGAGCACGACCCGCAGGCTTGCGACTAGTGCTCATCTTTCTCGGCCTACGCCCTCGAAGACCGTGCTGTCTGACTGCAACTGGGCCGCCCCGAGAAGCGCTTCCTCCGTGAAGTCCAAGGAGGCCCGGTTGGCGTGTGTCGCGGGGCGGCGGGCTCGAGGATCAGCTCGAAAGCGGATGGTCGCCTCGAAGAGGAGGCGGCGCGGTCAGTATCTTCCTCGGCACGCGTATTTATCCCCGGCTCTCTGGGTTCTTCCTACACGGCTTCTTTTTAAGGAGCTTTGTGTCGTCCCTCTCCACTAAAGGAGAAGGGCTCTGCCTGCTGGACCTTATTCTCGGTCCAAAAAGAGGGACAGGGTAAGTCCCTCCGTCGACGCTCTTGGGAGCGGGAAAGGTCCTCTCCTCGGCCGCCGACCGCCGGCTTCGGGTCGATCACTGCTTCCGCCACTGGCCTCACGGTGTCCCCGCCAGGTCAGGTGTGACCGAGACTCCGACCGGCAGAGGTCAGATTTTCGACCCATTGGACGGCTGTCGCCTTTAGCAGCCGAGATTCTCTCCTGTTCCCCGGAGGAGTTGAGGATCCCGTGGCTCGCCTGTGCCTCCGGTTCCGAGCCCTCGGATGGACCATCCGAGCCGGCGAGGCTGGTTCCGGCCGACACCTCCCGCACCGACTCGGAAATTCGGGACTCTCGGTCTCGGTCTCGACCTCTTCGGGTCCAGCCGATCCCACCTGCTAGGCGGTCTCGGTCCGGCATCGCTGTAAGCGGGCGTCAGCCGTCAGTCTGCCCTCCCTCGGATGAGGGGAGGTTTCATGAAATTACGCCGACGGCACGAGGACCTTATGTTGCAACAGCTCCTCCTGGCCGGAATAAGCCACCTGGCACCTTCCCCGCCATTATGGCTGTCACCGGAACGCCGACACAACCCCGACTTATCCGAGGGAGCCTATACCCAGGCCAGGTTGTTCGGCCAAAACCAGCTGCTCCACCGATTCCGTGGAACCTCCGCCTCCACAGCCACCACTGGGGCTCCGACCAAGGACTTCTCGGCCGGCCAAGGGTCTACCCCATCGCTGTCAGTTACCCTCACTCCCGACCGACCTCGGCAGGTGAAGGGTGGCTCAGGCCAGAGGCAGTTCTTCGAGGACTCTTCCGAGTCCGAAGATGATTCCTCCTTCTTCCAAGCGACTGGACTTGGAGTCTTCAGGAGGTCAGTCAATGGACGATAGCCCGTCGTCCTTCCTAGGACTGCTTCGGCTCATCTCGAGTTCATCGATGGAGCTCGAACCCTGCTTCCAAACGGGCCAGGTATCCCCTCACGGAGATTCTGGACCGAGGATTCTCCGACGAGGCCTTCTCCGGTGGCCGAGGCCATAGTGGGTCCGCACTGGAACTTTGCAGCGCCTGCTTCCTGCCCCTGCGCCGCCAGGATGGCCAGGAAGTATGCGGTCCCTACCGGTTCCTTGTCCGTTGGAACACCCTCTGCTGAGGGGTTGGTTACCGACAGCTGCGCTTTCACCGGGCAACGCCAGGATGGACAACCTCCCGACAGGGAGTCCAAGAAATTGACCATGTCGGGCAAAAAGTCTCACGCCAGCCCTCTCTGCCTCGCCAGGCTGCCCGCCGCCCTCATGGCACATTTTTCTCATGCCCTGTTGGGCTCCCTGATGAGGTCATCCTCATCTTCCCGCCGATCTGCAGACTACGGTTAAGCAGGTGCGGGACCAGGGCAGGGCAGTGGCCAAACAGCAGCTCCAGACTGCTTTGATATAGGGGACTCATGTGCCAGATCGGTGGCGGTCGGAGTGGCTATGGCCGTGCGGGCTTGGCTGAGGATATCCACCTTTACTCGGATACCCAGCACAAGTTGGCGGATGTTCCTTTTGGGACTGACTCTTCGGCCCTGGGGTGGAAGGTCACCTGCAGAGGATCGAGAAGTCCAATGCCACCTTGGACTCGGGTCTCTTCCGCTCAGAAGGACAAAGGCCGAAACCACAGCCTAAGCTCTTCGCCTTCTGTGCCCCCGCGCGCCCGCCCAGCAATCAGGGCCAGCAGGCTCGGCCTGGCATCCCAAACCCAAGCCGCCGGCTTCCTCTAACAGGAGGCAGGGAGGAAAGGGCCCAGGAGGTCCCTCAGCCGGGTCCCTCCTCCAAGCCTGCCCAGTGACGGCTGAGGGGTGTCGCCCCATCCCCGGCCACCTTACTCCTGGGTCCCCGCGGGGACTGCCCGCACTCCGCTCCGCCTGGTCCGCTGTTACCACGGGACAGGTGGGTCTTGAGGTGGTGGGAAGAGGCCTGCCTCTGGAATCTCGAGCAGGCACCACCCTTCAGAGCCGCCGCCTCGGGGCTTCGGGATCCCCAGCTCACTGGCGGCTCCGCCGAGCCGACATCGCCTCCTCCTCCAGAAGGAGGTGGTAAGAGAGGTGGTGGACCCTCCTTCAGACCCAGGGTTTGTGTCCAGGTACTTCCTGGTTCAACGGACGGGGTTGGCGCCCATTCTCACTCCACACGACTCTAAACAAGTTCCTAAGGTCTCAACCTTCAGGATGGTCACTTGGCTCAGATAATACCATCCTTGAACGCGAGGTTCTGTTTCTGACTTGCAGGACGCTGCCACGCCCCTATCCGGTCTGCCTCACCAGAGATTCCTTCGCCCGAGCGAAGGATCCTCTTCGAGTTCCAAGCCATGCCCTCGGCTTGTCTCCAGCTCCCAGGGTCTTCACCAAATGCATGGCAGTGGTGACAGCATTCTGCGGGCGCCGAGGGGTCCGGTGTACACTTACCTGGACGACTGGCTGATAGCAGCTCCTCCAGGAGGAGGCGGAGGGTCCAGAGATCTGGCCCTCCAGGTTCGTCTCAACTGGGCCTCCTTATCAACGAGGCCAAGTCGGAACTCGAGTCAAGCAGGTGATTCTATTCATCGGGCGCAGCTCGACTCTCTCGAGCCAGAGCTGCTCCCGCGGACAGGGCCAGGTTCTTCCTCCTTGCCCGATCATTTCTGGTTGGGCACTGCGCCTGCCCGGGACTTCCTGCGCCTCCTGGTCTCATGGCGGCCTGCACCAGCGTGGTCCGCTGGGCCTGCTGAACATGCGCCCCTTCAGTGGGACTGGCCAGCCAGTGGTCACAACGCTGCGATCCCTTGACTAGCTTGTGTCGGTGACATAGGGGATGTGGAACGCTCCAGTGGTGGACCGCTCCAGATCATTTGCAGGAGGGCATCCTGCTCGTCTGCCCGAGCCGACGGTCTCTCTATCGACCGATGCCTCTCTGATGGGTTGGGGTGCCCATCTGGGGAACACTGGGCTCATGGCCTCTGGTCCCTCGCTGGAGTCCCGATGCCACATCAACCTGCTGGAGCTCCGAGCGGTCCGCCTAGCTCTCACCGCCTTTGCTCCTTCCTCCGGGTCAAGTGGTCCAGTCCAGACGGACAATACCACGACCATGTACTATCTGAACCGCCAGGGCGGGACGCCGCCCATGCTTCTATGCAAGGAAGCTCTCCGCATTTGGTCACTCGGGCGCAGCCTGAGGCGGATCTCCCAGCCATTCACGTGGCAGGAGCCTCCAACACCCTGGCCGATGCCCTGAGCCGGATAGGGGCTGCATCCCACGAGTGGTCTCCTGCGGAGGTAGTACAGCATCTGTTCTCCTTTGGGGCACACCTCAGGTGGACCTGTTTGCCTCCATGGAGAACGCGGTTGAGTCTGTTCCATGCCCGCCTCAGCAGGGGCTCGCTGCAGGGGATGCCTTCTAGGCAATGGACCCCGGGTCTTTTACGCCTTTCCCATTTCCTTGATCCACAAGGTGCTTCTCAAGCAGGAGGGACAAGGCGCAGGTGATTCTGATAGCCCCAGACTGGCCTCGCCAGTTCTGGTACCCAGATCTCCTCAGTCTCAGCTCCAGGACTCGCGCAGCTTCCAGCTCGCCCGGACCTGCTCTCAGTCAATCAGGGAAGGTGTTCCATCCGGACCTTCAATCCCTGCACCTGACGGCCTGGTTCCTGAGCTGCCAGAGTTCCAGGCCTTGGGTCTTTCCGACAAGGTCCTCGATGTAGTTGAGGCGTCCCGTAAGGAGTCGACCAGAAAATGCTATGCCTTCAAATGGAAAAGGTTTTCCATTTGGTGTCAGGGCAAGGGCTTGGACCCTTCCTCCTGTTCCTGGCAAGCATCTTGGACTTTTATGGTCCCTTTCTAGTCAAGGGCTTAGGTCGCCTAATTCTGGGGGTGCACCTGGCAGCCATCTCTGCCACCGGGCGGGCCGGGAAGCAGCTCGTTGCAGCAGGAGAAGGTGGTCTGGCGCTTTTCAAAGGCCTTGATCACATTTCCTCCAGTGTGGGAACCCCACCTCCGTGGATCTACTGCTGGTACTGGCAAAGCTCATGGCGGGCGTTTACTCGAACCTATGCACAGGTGTGCTCTCTCACCTGTCGTGGAAGACCGCCTCTTGGTGGCTATCACGTCAGCCAGAAGGATGGGAGAGCTCCAGGCGCTTCCATCGAGTCTCCTACCTGGTCTTCCACAGGGACAAGGTTGTCCTGCGCCCACTCAAATTCCTTCCGAAGGTGGTGTCGGAGTTTCACCTTAACCAGGTGTTGACTCTGCGGTGTTCTACCCAATCACACCTCGGAGGCGAATATAGGCTCCATACTCTGGACCTAGAGGCGCTCGCTTATTATAAGGCGCTTGGCTGAAATTCGGGAGAGGTTCGCCAGCTGTTTGTCACCCTCGCTGAAGCCGCATCTGGCAGACCTGCAGCCAAGCGGACGATAAGCAGGTGGGTAACCTCCTGCATAGATCTCTGCTATAAGTTGGCGGGCATGGAGCCTCCCAGAGGATAAGAGCATATTCTACCCGCCATACTGTTGCAACGGTGGCTGCTTCCAGGACGCCCCTATCCAGGAAATCTGCAGGGCTGCTACCTGAAGTCAGCAAACACCTTCATTACCCACTACCACATCGACCTTGAGTCACGCCCAGGATGCTGGTTTTGGGGCCTCGGCTCTCCAGTCTCTCTTCCCAAGTAAGTATATGGGGGTGTGTCTTGCCTCCCTCCTCCGGGAGAACTGCTAGAGTCTGCCAATGTGTGGATGAACAACATATCCATGTCCCTAAAATGGGTTACTCACCTGTAACAGGAGTTCTAGAATGGTATATGTTGTTCATCCACACTACCCACCCGACCTCCCCGGCTTCGACGCACAACCTGAGCTTCCAGCGGGCCAGATCTGGCGTCATGGGGCGGAGCCGAGAGTTATACCACCCGGGTGGGTGGGAGGAGCAAGCTTGAAGACCTTCCGGCAAGATTTAAAGCGGCAAGGATACTGCCAATGAGTGTGGATGAACAACATATACCATTCCTAGAACTCCTGTTACAGGTGAGTAACCTGTATTTCAGGCTGGTCACCTGTCAGGGTCTTCTGTCACTGTTATACCAGGGGGACTGGATTTGCTCCCTAGATATGCAGGATGCCTATCTGCATGTCAGTGTATGCGCCCCCCACAGGCGCTTCATCTGATTTCATTTTCAGGGAGTCCACTTTCCGTTCAGGACTCGGCCATTTGGCTCATCTTCAGCCCCCTGGGTGTTCACCATGAGCTTGGCAGTTGCCCTCAGATGGCAGAGTTTCTATGTTTTTCCTTACCTGGACAACTGGCTTCTAGCAGCACCGTCCAGGGAGTGTCTACTTCAAGTCCTAGCTCATACCTGCTGCCTGTTCCGGGATTTTGAGGTCACAATCAACTTGCCCAAGTTGTTTCTGACCCCGTGCCAACGACTTCAGTTCATCGGGGTGGTGCTGGATACAGCTCAGGGGATGGCCTTTCTACCCCAAGACAGGGCAGAGCTCCTGATGGAGTAAGCCCGTCCGCTCTACTCCAGCCGTCACATCCCAGCCCGGGTCTTCCTGCACCTCCTGAGACTTATGCAGCCATTGTTACGGTCCCCCTAGTCAGGCTGCTTATGAGGATTCCACAGTGGACGCTGCTGGTTCAGTGGGACCAGCATACAGACAACCTGGAGCAGTCGGTCCTGGTCTCACATGCAGTCAAGAAGGTGCTTTTGTGGTGGCTGTAGACCAGCAACCTTCTGAGAGGGGTACCATTTTCATTCCACCCCGCAGCAAATTCTCACAACAGATGCCTCAGATCTCGGCTGGGGGACTCACCTGGGTGCCCTCTAGACCCAAAGGACATGGTCCACAGTGGAGGTGGATCTCCGCGAAATATCTTGAAGATGCGAACAGTTCAATATGCCCTTCAGGCCTTCCAGAATCAACTGTCCCTGGGTCCTCTGTTGATACAAACAATTCCAGCGTGGTTCATTACATCAGCAAACAGGGAGGAACTCATTCATGCCTTCTGTGCCGGGAAGCAATGAGGGTCTGGTATTGGGCCATAGATCACGGCCTGGAACTTTCAGTCATTCATGTCCCCAGCATGCAAAACATCTTGGCGGATAGCCTAAGCTGGTCTCCGTCACGAGCTCACGTGTGGGAACTTGTCACCTCTGTGGTAGAGGATCTGTTCGACCATTGGGGTCATCCAGAGTTGGACCTTATTGTGTCCCCACTCAATGCAAAACTTCCACTTTTCTGCTTACTCGCTCAAGGGCCTGGAGTTTTCTGGTGAGACGCAGTGCCCATCTCTTGGAAAGGCAGAGTCCTGTATGCCTTCCCTCCATTTCCGCTGTTTGAGTGGGTTCTGCTCATACTTCAGATGGAAGGGGCAACTGTGATCCCGATTGCTTCCTTTTGACCTCGTCAGATCTGGTTCCCTTTGTTTCAGCAACTGGCAGTAGAACGTCCAGTGCCTCTGCCCCTTTGCACAGGCTTGCTGTCTCAGGAGCAGGGCACCTTGGTCCATCCTGACCTCAAATCTCTTTCTCCATGCTTGGCTCCTGAAGACGTAGCTATCTCAAGGTTTGGGGTGTCTCCTAAGGTGGCCACTAGGAAACCCTCCACGAGGGCCACCTACTCCATGAAGTGGATCTGTTTTGCCACATGGGCTGCATTGCACCACCTAGATTCCTTCACCTGTCCAGTGAATCAGATTTTGGAGTATTTGCTGTCCCTCTCAGACTTCAGTCTGAAGTATTCCTCCATCAAGGTACATGCTCAGCCATCTCTGCTTACCTTGTACCTGCTGATGGCTGGACTGTGGCTCAACTTGATGTGTCTTGCACATTCTGGAGAGGCGTCTTGCCCTTGCAGCCTCCAATCTGTAACTCTATCCTGGGACTTAAATTTTGTGTTAGAAAAGCTTACTCTGCCTCAATTTGAACTGGCTGCAGGTTGTGAGCTATGCTTTCTGTTGTGGAAAACGTTATTTTTAGTTGCTATTTCTTCTGCTCGAAGAATTTCCGAGCTTCAGGCACTCGTGTGAGCAGCTGTATTTGATTTTCCACAAAGACAAGGGTGTCTTTCCGTACCAATCCTAAGTTTCTTCCTAAGGTGGTGCGGAGTTTACTTTGAATCGGTCTATCCACCTGCCCGTTTATTTTCCAGAGCATGCCAGTCCAGGGTAGGCACTGCTCCATACTTTGGATGTCCATAGAATTTTAAGGTGCTGTACACACCGGACAAAAGACTATAGGAAGTCTTTCCAATTGTTTGTTTCCTTCGCCCCTGGGAAAGAAGGCGTTCTGATGTCCAGACAGTGTTTATCCAAATGGTTAGCCCATTGCATTATTTTTTGTTACAGGAAACTTGCTAAGGAACTTCCTGGTGTGGTTTGTGGCCATTCCATCCGAGGCATGGCCACCTCAGTTGCCTGTTTCTGTAACGTTTCCGCTGTGGAGATCTGTGTAGCTGCTACTTGGAGCACTGTTCATACCTTTACCAAACACTATAGTCTGGACATCATCTCTACGCAAAGGGCTAATCTTGCCCTAGCTGTTCAAGGCCACCTTTCTTAGGTTCTTACAGATAACCCCCCAGAATGTCTGTCAGTTGTTGCCAGACTGCTTGGGACTCATTCTAGCGGTGTGGCCTGCTGTAAGAGATACCCTCTAAGTAAGATGGTAGACTTACGTAAGAACTTACTGTAACAGTAGATCTTCGCAAGGATCTGTTGAAGCAGGCCATGCTTTCCCTCCCTCCTTCCTGCTCTTTTTCCTGGCCTTCGGGCCCTTCTGCTTGGTTCACCCTTTCTGTGGAGGGAAGCCTTCTGCTTCTTTTCCATGATTCTTTCTCTCGGGATACCTTGGTTTCCTCCTTGGTTCCCCTAGCAGACTCTTGCTTTTGGTCTTTGGTGGGAGAACTGAGGAGGGCATGAGGGCCGCCCACTCTTACAAGGTAGGCCAATGTTAGAGGTGATATTGGCGTTGGGTGGCCCCCTCTGATAGACTGCTAGCTAGAAAGTTTCTGTGTGGTCTTAGTGCCTGGTGGCTAAGTCCTATCAATGTGGCCTGCTGCAAGAGAGCCTCTTGAAGATCTTCTGTTATGGTAAGTTCTTATGTAACTGTACTGTTCTGTTCTATTCCAGATATTTCCTAGTCCCAAAATGGACAGGGTGTCTGCATCCTGTGTTTGATCTCAGGGATTTCGACCTATACATCAAATACAGAAAGTTTTGAATAGTATCCCTACTGGCTGTGATTCTCCTACTACAAAATGGGGACCGCCTTTGTTCTCTGGACATTTGTGGTTGAGGCACAGATCAGGAAGCATAGGCAAACCAGGAGAATTTGTAAAATTTATGAGTAGCGTGTTATTATTAATAACAAGAAAATAAAAAATAAAGATGAACAGGATAGTGCTTCACAAAGACAGTACAAAAAAGATTTTCAATTTAAATCTTAATCAGTCTAACTAATCCCCTCAAAAAATTGCTTTTTTTGTAAGATGTTTCCCCCAGCAATTAAATTCTGCATCCAGTTCTTCTTAAGCTGTGTCTCCTGTTTTCACACAGTGTAATGAAACTTGTTTTATTGACATTCTTGTGACCAGCGTGAAGAGTAGATCTAGGCTTAAAAGGTGCAACCAATTAAGACATCTTGTTGCAGGGCTGATCTCCGGCTGACAACCCTGTCAACAAGCTTGTGAAAGGTCACAAGGTTTCTCAAGGTCAACCCGAGTTCCAAATTGCTAACTTTTCTAGCCCAAGTAAATGTCTACGTTCATTTCAACAATATAATGATATATTTGCAAACTAGGGGATCCCAGTTTCACATATGTTTTTAACCACAGAGGCGTACGAGGAGAAAGAATAGAAACTGCAAGGGAAGAAAGGGAGATATTGGGGAAATGGTGGGCCCTTTGGAGTGGCCAGTTTCTAAATGCCACACAGGAAATTTGATTGCGCAATCAGACGGGCAAGAAACAGACAAGTGGCAGAATAGGAGAGCAGAAAAGAGATCCTTTTTTTAAAAAAGAAAAAAAACTTTATTTTTTGAATTTACATCATACAAGTAGTGACGTACACTTTAAAATGTACATATTCCAATGCAAGGCAAAGGATCAGTGTGTCCATACAGTGAAGTTACAGATCCTTAATAAGAGAAAGAAAAGACATTGAGGTATTTCACAGACTTGGATCCCATACCCCTTAAATTACAGCAGGAGTAATGGTCCGAGAGAGTAAGCATGTAGGAGCTCGTCCTCTCACCTCAGGATACTTAAGACAACAAAAGTCAGTACTCTGAGCTTCTCCCTCACTCGCAGACTAATAAAATTATTATGGGGGGAGAACATATGCAAAAAAAAGCACTATACATTGTTTAAGATTGTCTGAGCTTAGTTAAGTTAAGATTAAGCCTCACACTCTTAAGGCTCCTTAATTGAGACCGTGTGAGGGTCAACAATGTTTTAAGAATACAATTGCAGTCCACAAACTGAGGGGAGTACTTCAGTACTCCAAGTAGAACTCTGGCCATTTGCAAAACATATTAACTTGTAGGCTAGTTGATTAACCATTAATAAACAAATTCTAACTAGTGAACAACCTGACTAGCTTACTCACAATGTTCAATATGGAGCATTCACTAGGTAGTCCATCCTGTTGTGTCCAAGGGATCACAAGATATTATAGGGTTAGAAAAGTGACCACAGACTGACTATAGTCACTCCAGCTCTCCCTCAGAAGCTCGGTCTGAAGCTCTAGTGTCCAGTTGAGAAAGTAGTTTTTCTGAGAAGTTGGAGGCAGCCTCTGGATCTGTAAAAACATGTGTTGGTTACAGCATTTGGGCCTTTACTTCCTTTGCCAGTAAAGATATTTTATCAGGCTGCAGTTGTTTCTTCCGATCCTGAGTTTGGGAGGATAGATCTGGGAAGAACGCCAAATGATTTCTCTGCCACACAATGTGACCTTTATTCTTTGCTGATTGCAATAAAGGAATTGTCGCTTCAGGGTGGATAAGGTCATTATCACTGTAAGTAGTCATGAGGTGGAAAACCCCTTTAGGACCAGAACGAATCAAGATTGTAAATGCCTGTACAATCGTAAAGCCCACGTCTCTGTGTAACAGTTCCAGATCTTCAAAAATCAAGCAGTCCAGTGTCGACACAAGCTCCGCACGGCTGGCACATTGAGGGGGGAATCCAACAATTTTCACATGCCTCTGCCATAGGCCATTCTCGAGTGTCTCCACTTTCTCCCTGAGAAGATTGACATCTTGGATCAGGCCTGTATTTACCTCGAACTGCTGCTTCGATGCTGTTTTAAGTTCGATTGTTGTAATAGTGACCTCTATTTTGTTATCTAGGTCAGCATACTTTTGTTCTAGGTTCACTAGACGCTTGTTTGTTTCGTCTCCCATCTCCTGTAACTTTTGTTAGGAGCAAGAGAAGCTGCGCAAGGTCCACCGATGTGAATGAAGCAGGGCCTCCAGGCTTTACAGAAGCGCTAGTCCGCGGCCCTTGAAAATGGGAATCGAGCCCCAAAGAGGCATGTTGATGGTGTTTTTCCGGGCTCATTATTTTCACTGCCAGTTCATCTACCAAAGTATACGGTTTGATTTCGATTTCAATTATTTAATTTGCTCAGAATATTAATTTAGAAAAAGTTGATAGTAGAGCTCTGAACAGACCGTCCGCCCTGTTGAATTCTCCACAGCGCCTCCCGGAGAAAATAGACCCTTGCACTTAACTGTTTTATTTATTTGTTTTAGTTTTTGTTGACCGGGTGAGTGCACTAGACAGATTCTTGCCTGTTTTCAGGCACGACGTGGGGAGAGGGATACAGATGAATGCCAACTGACCTTAAACCAGATTAAGCTGTTGGTGGTATTTTAAGTGAATGGGGGGAAATTTGGCCAGGGCACACGGGAAATTCCCCTACTGTTTTCGAGAAGTGCCATGGGATCTTTAACATCCACCTAAACTACCACCAGAACAGGCAGATGGGACCTCGGTTTAACATCTCATCTGAAAGATGGCACCTCAAGAGTGCAGCAACCCCCTCATGCTTCACTGCAGTGTCAGTATTGGGATATTAACCCACGTGCCTGATGTGGGGACAGAACCCACAGCCTTCTGATCTCCCAGCCTCAGAGGTGAGTGTGCTACCTGCTGAGCCACTAACACTGTCTTTGCATAACAAATGGGACAGGGTCTTAATCCAGCCCTGTCACAACATGAAGGATGCATATCTTCATAGAAAGATCAGAAAATCCCACAGACTGTACCTCTGCTTTATGCTGGAGGGTGAACACTATCATTTCAAGATATTGCCCTTTCACTTTTCTTCTGCACCACAGGTCTTCACCAAATGCTTGGCAGTTGTTGCAGCAGCCCTTCGCAGGGAAGGCCTGTATGCTTTCCCTTATCTGGATGTCTGGCTCCTGAAGGCCAGCTCTTGGGGAGTTCTGCTGCATGCCCTGTCTCGGATACATCAGTTGTTTAACTGGGGAGTGCAGTAAATATGCCAAAGTCAGTGCTGACTCCGTATCAAGGACTGCAGTACATAGAGGTTGTCTTGGACGGTTCCACCATGTCAGTTCGACAGCCGTCATGTTGACCGACAACAAAATGTCAACGGTGATGTCGCCCCGCAATTGTGCCGCCCTACTACCATTGTGGCAAAGCACTGGGGCACATGTTTGGGGGGGGGGGGTATCTTTGTCCCTCCACAAAAAATAATCACCTCCAGGTCGGAGGTGTGAGGGCAACTAGCTCAACACCCCTGGAGTGGCAAAGACGACGGGCGTTAACAAAATCCTGATCTACAGAATGACTTAATTGGGTTGTAGAGCCCACATTGCTGTCGAGGTAAGTGGTCTTGCTGTGCTAACGGCACACTGTCTTGGGCAGAGAAAGGGTGTGCTTTTCTTGTATAGGGCAGGTAGGTACCCCGAACTTATGCATACGTCGGATTGAGCACTTACAAAAATGACAACTCAGTCACGATGCCTGTGTTCAGGGCTACCTGGCAGGTAGTGAGCAGATATATGGGTGGGCTGGGAGGGAAGGTATGTGGGGTGTGGTGGGCAGCTGCTGCTGGTCCACTGGTGTGGTGGGGAGGGTGGTTGCTTGGGAGATGCAGGGTTCAGGTCCAGTGCGGTGCTTTTTGTATTTCACCCCACGCACACACACACACAAACATGCACCCCACGAGTTGAGAATCTCTTAGTTTGGGGCGCAGACCCCACATTAAAAAATAAAAAATTACTCTTAACTCTGGCGCCCTCTTACCATTCGCTGCGAGTGTGCATCGTCAAAATTCATTTTTGCCGATGTATGCTCACCCTAACGGTGATTGCTGTTCTGCGATCTCCGTTATGACGTAGAACTGGGCAGACGTACAGTTTGATTGCTCTTGCACACTTGGTATACAGGAGCCGCTGTGTCTCTGCATGAACAATGTTACATCTCCTCAGCCTCATGGCTGCGGTCATAGTGAGTGTGCCACTGGCACGTCATTATACAAGGATGGATCAGTTTACAGATGAGCTGGACCAAGTGTTTCTCGTCACGTCACCTCTTCGCAGAGCATTGTTACGGCAGATGGCTCATGAAAACCTACTGAAGGGTGTTCCATTCTTTGTACCAGCTCCTCCTATACAGATCCTCACCACAGATGCTTTGGACTCCGGTTGGGATGCTCATCTCTCAGCCCTTACCAAACGCAGGGATCACGGACCAAGGTGGAGGTCGAGCCGCACATAAATGTTCTGAAATGCGAGGTGTCCTGTGCAGCCTCCAGGCCTTTCAGGATCATCTCTGCCTCAGTCCTCTACTAATCCAGATGGGCAACATCATTGTGACGCATTATATCAAAAAATAAGAGGGCACACACTCCTTTCACCTGTGCAGGGAAGCAGTGACAGTATGGTACTGGGCTCTGTCTCACAACTTTCAGCTGTGTTTCTCCCAGGTCTCCAAAACGTCTTGGTAGACAGGTTAAACGGGTCCCAGTCAGTTCACGAATGGGAACTGTTGTCATCCGTAGTAAACAGCCTCTTTGCAAGATAGGTTTGTCCAGAACTGGACCTCTGTGCGTCTGCACACAGTGCAAAACTGCCACATTTCTGCTCACTCACACCAGGGCCTGGAGTTTTTGGGCGAGACACTTTGTCCCTCTCTTGGAAGGGAAATTCCTATATGCATTTCCCCCAGATCTTACTTCGAGAGGGTTCCTGCAGTAGGTCTTCACATATAGGACTGCGCCCCCTGGCGTCAGGTTCCAACGGCAAACTTGTAGCTAGCAATCAGCGGGGACCACCCCACCCCCCCGAGGTCAGGCTGACTATAAAAGGGAGTGGTCCCGCACCCACCCTCCAGTTCTTGCCCGCCATCGCCTCAGTTCATTCATCTCTCGTGTAAGAACAGCGATCTAACACCTGTGTGTTATTCTAAGTTTTTTCTCTTCAAAAACCGTTTCTACATCCAACACTGACAAAGTATGTCTGGTCGCCCAAAAAAGAAGCGCTCTAAGTGCGGAGCTCAAATCCCACACCGGGACGACCATTCCCACTGCCTTCTGTATATAGGCCCCAAGCACAACTCGGACAAGTGTGCCATCTGTCAGGGCTTTAATCAAGCTACCCGGACCAGATGCAAGTGGACCCTCGAGGCCCACCTTCTTACCCAATGGCTGGCATCGATGGAAAAGGAGCTTCAGGAGCTAAGGGAAAGGTCATTGTCGCCGGCCCCGAGAAAAAAGAAAGATAGATAAGGAGAAGCGCCAGGAGAGGAGTCCGTCGCCACGTGGAAGGCCTTCTCCTCAAACTGTGAGTACTTCAGGTACCTATCTCGCTTCTTTGGGCCGGCACCTCTTCCCCTCCTGCCGAGGTGAGCGGGCAGCCAGGAGTAGCGCCTCTCGAGGTGTCTATTGAGTCTCCTCCACCCAGCACTACCAATAAGTCACCCTCCAACCCTGTCGACAGGCGCACGGCGTCGACCGTTAAGCCTAGCAGCAGCCCCTCGGCTACTGCCAGCCTGGTCAGGTCCAATAAGTCGGGCGACGGATCCACTGTCGTCTGCCCGGACTCTCTGTCATAGGTACGAGCGTGCTGGTAGGAGACTATTCATCCCTTCGGGTGCTTAATCCCAGGGATTCGCCACCCAATCTTGCCTTGTCCTTGCCTTCACTGTTGTTCTTGGACCTTTCGTTGGGATCTCTACCCGAGTTACCCCCTTCGCCTGGTCTTTTGCCGCCCACAGACAGGAGTCCGTCACCAGCCTGGGAACCTTCTAATATGGAGTCCCTTCATTCGGGGGCCCTTCCTGATCCCACGCCACCCAGTGGCCCTCTGGCATCTCCCTCGGCAGGTCCTGCGGAACCTTCTGGCGGTTTTCTAGGGCCAGATCCCCATTATCCGCTGCCAGGCGGGCCTCCGGCACCACATTTCCAGACACCTGGCCCTGTGACGCCGGGATACCCAACGTCGGGATATCCTGAGTATTCTCCTTACGGTTAACCTCTGGGATTGCCAGGATTCCAGTATCCCTTATGGCAACAACCGCGCTACCCAGGCTACCAGCCGCCTCCTCCTCCACTGCCAACTGATCGGGATGCAATCCCAGCATGATGGCAGGATGCCAGGTCCCAGCTTATCTCAGAACTACGACATCATGCAGTGGGTGACATCCCATTGCTTAGAGCATCTCCACCACCAGTTCCTTCTGGGCGAACCTCTGGTTCCCTGCCGGTGGGCTTCTCTGGGTGGACCCGTCCATCCCCAGTGGTTCCGAACCTTCAGACTCGGACATCGACTCCGACCCTTTGGACACTCTGTCTCCAGTTGAGGTCCCACCTATGGAATCCCCTAAATCACCTCCAGAAGATCACTCCTTCGGTGACCTTCTGAGGACTATTCAGGCAGCAGGAGGCTGACCCTCAAAAGAAGTAGACCCCCAACGTAAGAGGCTGGCGGAACATCTAGATCTGGCCACCACAGACCCTCTACCTATCCCTCCCTGGATGGGTCCACATGAGGATCTGGTCACCATCGTCTGGCAACAGCCCACCTCAATTCCAGCTGTATACAGAAAGGCCGATCGCACCTACTCCCCCAAGGGATTCACCATCTAACATCTTATCCGAAGGCCAATTACATGGTCATTATGGCTGCTCATGGCCGGTCGGCACAACCCAAACACCTGAGCTCCTCTGCTCCTAATAAGGACTCAAGGCAGTTGGATCAGTTTGGCAGGAAGATATATTCCTCTACTTCCTGTGCCATCCGGTCTCACGTATGTGTCACATACGGTGGCCATCCAGAAGACTTCCCTCTCTGAGCTCGAGAGGGACCTCCAAGATGTACCGGATGAGACGCTTAGAAATAAACTATCGGACAAGGTCTGTATGGGCAAATCTTCGTGTCGTCATGCTGTTAGAGCAACATACGATTCGGTGGCTAGGGCTGCCACTATGGGGATCTGCATCTGACATCTTTCCTGGCTTAGGATCGCAGGTTTGGCAGAGGACATCCAGTCTTCCCTCCTGGATGCCCCTTTTAGGGGTTCCGTCCTTTTTGGTGGCGATGCCAAAGACGTAATAACTGGGTTGCAGGAGAGCGAACGATCCCTGTGGGACATACGCTCCATGTATAGGACGGGGCAAAAGAAGCAGCCTTTTCGCCGCCAAAGACAATGAAATAAGACCCAGAGCAAGCATCAGGGCAAACGACGCACCCCTAGATCTGGAGCCCAAGCCCCCCAGGCAAAGTTTCCCAAGCCTGCCTCCGGGGCCAAAGCTCCTTTCCCCTCGGCGTCCTGACTCCTTCCCCCTCCTCCCGCTACCTCCAGTCGTCAAGGAGGAACCGGTAGGAGGGAGGTTCGGCCTCCACCTGGAGGTAGGGTGGGACGTCAACGCAGATTTATGGGTTCTTCAGTTCATTCAACGAGGTCACTCAGTAGAATTCAAGGAGATCTCTGCACCCACCCTCGGGGATGTTCCTTTTATCCAAGGAATCAGATCCCTGTAGTCTTCCAGGAGATTCGGGCCCTCCTGCAAAAAGCGGCCATAGAACGCGTCCCTCAAGACCAAATAGGAAGGGGATTTTACTTCCACTTCTTCCTAGTGTCAAAGAAGACAGGAGATCTGAGACCGATCCTCGATCTCAGCATGCTCAACCTCTTCGTCGAGTACAAGAGGTTTCGCATGCTTACCCTTCAGGGTCTTCTTCCCCGCTCCAACCAGACCCATGGCTGTGCTCCCTGGATATGCAGGATGCTTACCTTCATATCCCCATCCTCCCAGTCCACAGACGCTTCCTTCGTTTCTCCTTCCAGGAAAACCATTTTCAATTCCAAGTGCTACCCTTTAGTCTTTCCTTGGCTCCCCAGGTTTTCACAAAGTGCTTAGTGGTGGTAGCGGCATTTCTCCACTGCAGGGGCATTTACGTGTTCCCGTACCTGGACGACTGGCTCCTCTCAGCACCCTCTCCAGATAGCTTGAAAGAGTCTCTGTCTTTCACTCTGGACTTGTTTGTCCAGCTGGGCATCTGTCAATTTCCCCAAGTCCCAGCTAGTACCTTCTCAGTGCCTCCAATTCATTGGAGCAGTACTAGACACAGTCCAGAACAAGGCTTTCCTGCCATTAGATTGAGCCAAGACTTTAGTTTCTCAAGCCACCCTGGTGGCCCAGGCTCGATGGATCCCAGCACATATTGTGCTCCGTCTCCTGGGACTTATGGCAGCAGCCATCTCTACGGTACCCCAGAAATACATGAGGGTCACCCAGTGGTCTCTTCGAGTCCAGTGGGACCAGGGGGTGGATGACATGAACCAGCGGGTCATGATCTCCAATTGTCTCCAGAAAGATCTTCGCTGGTGGCAGGATCTTTCCAACCTGTTAGTGGGAGCTCCCTTCCACTACCCAACCCCACCCAGATTCTCATCTCAGATGCTTCAGACATGGATTGGGGAGCCCATCTGGGGGACCACAGGACACAAGGGTCATGGTCCACTCAGGAGCTTCTGCTCCACATCAGTGTCCTGGAGACAAAGGCAGTCCTCTATGCTCTCCAGGCGTTCCAGTCACTTCTTCTACTGGGATCACTACTTATCCAGACGGACAACATGTCCACAGTCTGGTATATCAACAAACAGGGAGGAACTTGCTCGTACCCTGTCTGCGGGGAAGCAATGAGAGTTTGGTGCTGGGCGATTCAGCACGGCCTATTCCTGACAGCAGTCCACATCCCAGGCATAAGCAACGTACTGGCGGACAGTCTGTCGATCAGTGGCCAGGGCTCACGAGTGGGAGTTAAAGCAGGAGGTAGTTGAAGACCTGTTTCTTCGATGGGGTCGGCCGGAAGTAGATCTATTCACCTCCCCATTCAGCGCAAAACTACCCAATTTTTGCTCGCTCGTTCCTGGGCGTGGTGCTTTTTGGCAAGACGCACTGTCTCTCTCTTGGACAGGGAGGTTTCTATACACTTTTCCTCCCTTTTCTCTCATTCAGAAGGTTCTGTTGAAACTTCAGGCGGAAGGAGCACACTTGATTCTGATTGACCCTCTGTGGCCTCATAAGATTTGGTTCCCACTGTTGCAACAGCTGCTGCTAGAACCTCCGATACTCCTACCGTTGTCTCATGACCTTCTGACACAGGAGCAGGGCACCCTGGTGCATCCGAGTCTTCAATTGCTCCACCTTCATTCGTGGCACCTGTGGACATAGCGGCTTCCCTCTACGGAGTCTCCTCCCAGGTTGCTCATATCCTGGTGGAAGCCAGAAAACTATCTACCAGATCCACCTACGCCATGAAGTGGAAAAGATTTTCGATCTGGGCCATAGCCAAGAGCTTGGATCCTTTTTCGTGCTCGGTCGCCCAGGTGTTAGAGTACCTCGATATCGGAGACGAGCTTTAGTTCTTCCTCCATCAAGGTCCATCTCTCTGCGGTGTCGGCCTACCATCTCCTGGTGGAGGGCAAAACTCAAGCTCAACTGGAGGTTGCCAAACCCTTTTTGAAGGATAACCTTCAGTCCGGAACCCCTGTCCTCCCTGGGATCTGAATTTTATGTTAGAAAAACTTACCTTGCCTCCTTTTGAACTGGCTTCAAATCGTGACATACGCTTCCTTTCCTGAAACACTTTATTTTTAGTTGCTGTCACTTCAGCCAGATGGGTCTCAGAGCTTCAGGCATTCGTTTGTAAGGAACCTTATTTGATTTTTCATAAGGACAGAGTAGTCCTTAGGACTAACCCATCCTTTCTTCCAAAGGTGGTTTTGGAAACCACCCTCAATCAGTGTGTTGAATTGCCAGTCTATTATCCTCAGTATTCCAACAGGGGGGAATGTCTTTTGCACACCTTAGATGTGCACCAGATTTTGAGCTATTACACAACCCAGACTAAAGAGGTCCATAAGTCCAGGCAGCTCTTTGTGGCCTTTGCCTCCCAGTGCCAGGGTAAGGCCATTTCAAAACAGATAATATCTAGGTGGTTGGCTAACTGCATCCACTTCACTTATCAAAAACATGGAAAATCCCTTCCGGGGGCGGTTAAAGGTCACTCCACTCAGAGTGTTGCTATCTCTACCGCCTTTTCCAGGAATGTGTCCATGGCAGAGAGATGTGCATCGGCCACTTGGTCATCTGTCCACACCTTCACTAAGCATTACAGTCTGGACATTGCCTCTAGGTGCAGGACCGGATACGGCCTTGCAGTCCTGCAAGGTCTTCTGTCCTAAGACAGTACTCCGTTTGGCAGACACTTCCTCCTCCCGGAACCTTATCTCCAAATTTTTCTTTTGGACTGCTGGGTATTCAGTCCTATATGTGAAGACCTACTGCAGAAACCCTCTCGAAGTAAGATATTGCAGTTACGGAAGAACTTACCGTAACAGTAGATCTTCAAGAGAGGTTCCTGCAGTAGGTCTAGTTTCCCACCCACCTTCCCCCAGCTCCTGGAATGTTTCCTTTATTTTTCATCCTGCCTAGCCCTTGGGTCTAGATAGAGAGCATGGTCCTAGGAGTTATCACTCCTTCCTTTCTTTAGGTCTCCAGTGGAAAAGAACTGGAGGGTAGGTGCGGGACAGCCCCCCTTTTATAGTCGGCCTGACGTCGGGGGTCCCCGCTGATGATTGCTAGCTACAGGTTTGCCATTGGAACCTGATGCCAGGGGGCGCAGTCCTATATGTGAAGACCTACTGCAGGAACCTCTCTTGAAGATCTACTGTTGCGGTAAGGTCTTACGTAACTGCAATTTCTTCTAGTACAGAGGGTTCTGCTCAAGCTGTGGATGGAGACTGCCACTGTCAACCTCATTGCTGCATTCTGGCCTTGCCAGATACGGTTTCCACTCCTTAAACATCTGGCATTCTAGTCTTCTGCCTCTGTGTTGGGGTCTGTTGTCACAGAGCAAGAGGTCTCTGGTCCATCCGGATCTAAAGTCCCTGCACCTGCATGCATGGCTCCTAAAAACGTAGCCATCGTACGTTTTGGGGTATACCCTTGGGTTGCTGATCTGCTTTTGGCTAAGGAGCTATCTACTGGACATACTTATTCCCTGAAATGGAATCTCTTTACTTTGTGTTGTGCTTCCCAGAATATGGACCTTTTTATATGTCCTGTAAATGCTGTATTGGAAGACTTGCTTTCCCTATTTGACTCTGGCCTGAAGTATTCCTCTGTTAAGGTGCATTTGTCCACTATATCAGCTTTTCAAGACCCTGTCCATGGTCATACAGTTGCCCAGTTAGAGGTGTTCTGTACATTTGAGAGGTATTCTTCATATGAAGCCTTCTACCCATAATCCAGTCCCACCCTGGGACTTGAATTTCATTCTTGAGAAATTGATGGCTACTTTGAGCCTGCCATGAGTTGTGGCTTACATTTCCTGTCATTGAAAATATTATTTTTAGTTGCAATGTCCTCTGCTCAGATGATTTCCAACTTTCAGGCTTTAATGTGTGAAATCCTTATTGGATTTTTCACAATTGCATATGAATCCTAAGTTTCTACCGAAGGTGGTTCTGAATTTACACTGAAACAGACAATCCACCTTCCTGTATATTATCCTGAGCATGCCAGCCAGGATGAGGTGCCGCTCCATAGTTTGGATATACGTAGGATACTAAAATACTATATTGAATGCACCAAAGCCTGCAGAAAGTCCTCTCAGCTTATTGTTTGTCACTTTTGGGAAAGATTATGCTCCTTTGACTAAATGATGCCTGGCCAAATGGCTGGCACACTGTATTACATCCTGTTACAGGAAGTACGGTAAGGAACTTCCTGTTGTTCGTGATCACTCCGCAGGGGGTATGACCACTTTGGTTGTTTGTTTCAAAAAATGTCCCTGCTGCTGACATACAGTATGTGCTGCAGCCACATGGAACACAGTTCACACTTTCACTAAACTTTACAGTCAAGATATTGTATCTCATAGACTTGCTAATTTAGGGCTTTCTGTACTGTAAGGCCTTATGTCTTGCTTATATATTAGACTGTACCTTCCTCCCTACTGCTTTGTACTGGGAGTCGTTCCAAATGTGTGGCCTCATGAAGGAGATATCCTTGATGAAGATAGAGCAGTTGTGTAAGACCTTAGCATAACAGTAGATTTTAGAGAAACTTGTGCATTAGGCCACCCCATAACGTCCATTCTCTCCCCTTTTTGATTTCAGTGAGGGTCAGATCATATGCTGTGCCTAAAACTCTGCTCCATGCATCCTGTCTCAAGCCTCATGCATCTCCTTGTATGCCTGGTGCTGGTCTAATCTACTGGTTCCTCATGGCTGGAGATCCTCTAAGGCTAATTTCCAGCAGGGAGCTGAGGACTCATGGGGCCACCCATGTTCTATAAGTGTAGACGCTGCATGTCATTGTAGGCAGCCCCCTGGCCAACAAAATGTTTTTGAGTGGTCCTGAGGCTGACTGCTTATAAGGTGTGGCATAATTGGAGGAGATCGCCAGAAAATCTACTGAGCTTTTTCGAGGATATCTCTCATCAGGCCACACCTGTAGAACTATTAAGTCACCAGGCGCTAGCACCACATGGAAATTTTTGCATGCTGTCAGTCGGGCTGCTGACGATGACATCAGGTGTTGGCTCGCATATAAACATTGGTGTCCTCTCATCTCCTCAGTTTTTTTTTTTTGTTTTTTGTTTTTTCCTGCTGTCGACCATACTCATCGGACTGGTGAAAGAAGCGCTGCTGCAATGGCTGCTGTTTTACTTCTTATGCTAAAACAGTTATCACTATTATAGTGATTTTCAGTGACCTGTATGTTGAAGAAACTGTCAAAACTGTTCTGGTATTGTACGTGTGGAGAGAAGATCTACACCGCCGAATCCCACGATGTCTGTGTCTGCTGCGTAGGCCCAGACCATAACGTGAAGGCCTGGGGAATTTGCCCGGGATTGATTTCCACAACCAGGCAATGCCATATAGGGGCTCTAGAAAAATTTCTCTTTGAACAGAAGGTAGCTAGGATGGAGAAACAGCTCCAGCGGAAGAGTATATCGGCGTCACTGCTGGCCAAGTCGACTAAGTCTAGGTCACCCAAATCCCAGGACAAGGCATCAGGGAGTCACAAATATAAGCACCAGGACAAGGAGCGAGCATCCCCAGTGCATTCCAGGTTGTCCCTCCATCTAGCAGGTATGACCTTAGTGCTGTCATCCACCCCAGCAGCGATGCCACTCCCCCAAAAAAAAAAAAACCATAGACAGGACACCAAGGTCAGGACTTGGCAACACAGGCGTAGTACAGCTGATACGTCACCATCAACTCTAGGGGCCTTGCCTCCTCAGTCAACCTCTGGCATTCCTGTAGGCTGCCCAGGCGCCAACATAAGGTGGTACTCTTGGCCTTTACAGACATTCTGAAACGCCTATTACCTCCTCTTCCTGCAGCAGGAGTTCAGTCGATGGGGTCTGTAAGCCAAACCCCTGCACCGACGCATACTAGGACTGTGTCTCGGACCCGTTCTCGAGTATCGATGGCCTCGCAAGTACGCTCCCTCCATCCCATTGACCAGATCAGAAACAACCTAGAGTACAATCCTGATGTTATAATGCAGGATGATGAAGAGGAGGTTGTAGATTATTTGGAAAGTACTTATGAAAGGAATAGTTCCACTGTGTCCACATACAGTGAGGACTCGGTGGTTTACACCCCAAGGTCCCGTCCCCATCCCACCACCAGGACCCATTTTTTACAGGCTTGATGCACCAATTACAGGCTGGCCATGGGATTCGATTTGGAGAAAATGGACACAAGACAATTCTGCCTATTTTCAGCCTCGTCCTGGGGGAGGGGGATACAGATGGATGCCAACTGACATTGAACTAGATTAAGCTCTTGGTGGTATTGTTAGTGAATTGACCATATAAAGTAAAATACTTTGACCACGGTGAAAAAGCTGGAAAGCTTATGGCCCTCTGCCTTCGGCAGCAGGAGACTTTCAGAACCTTCCAGGGTGTGCAAGTACAGGGGATGGCTGGGCTGGTTACCCATCCCAGATATATTGTACAAGCTTTCTGGGACTTTTAGCAGGACTTGTATAATAAAATGGACCCAGAGCCCCTGGGAGCAGAGATGAACTCTTACCTTGACTCGCTTCCTCTCCATAAATTGAATGAGACAGCAGTTGATACTAGCTGCCAAGCTGATAGTGGACGAGATATACCAAGCCATCCAAGATCTGGCACCGGGTAAGACTCCCAGCCCAGATGGGTTTTCCCCTAAGTAAGAGAAGGATCTTATGGGTGCCCTGGTAACTCTTAATGCCAAAGCAGGGAAGGGGCCACAAGCAGTTGGAAAACTATAGGCCAGTCTCACTCTTAAACCTGTATATCAGAATTCTTGCAAAGGTGTTGGTCTCACACCTCAATAGAGTGGGATACCCTAACTGCAGGGGAGCAGTGTGACAGGGTTGGGTAAGTCCCTGTCCTATTTGTTATGCAGAGAGAGTGAAACGCAAGTATCTATTTTGTCCTCTCCTATTCTGCCACTTGCCCGTCTGCAGTCAAATTTTCTTGTCACCTGGGGTTTGGCTGCTCCGATGGTCCCCCGGTTTCCCCGTTATCTCCCTTCCTTCACTTGCTGTTTCTATTCTTTCTTTCTCCCCTTCCTTCTCTGTGGTTAAAAACACATATGCGACTCTTTATATTAAACTGTATGAAAGTTTAAAGCTTTAGGTATCCTGGGATAGCCTTTTCATGTTTGTTAGCTTAAAGTTTTACATGTTCTTTGGTTGTTTCTCTCTCCTGCTGTTGGTTGCCTCTCAATCCTCCAACACCCCCCCCCCCCCACACACACACACACACACACACGGTTAGTCTTGCTTTTGGCCACCTATATATCCAATCATTACTGCACCTGCCTCTTGGTCATGTTCCTCATCACCATCTCTCTCATCCTCTTTCTCGTCTCTTTCACCTCTCCCCCCACTTCCCTCTCAACTGTCTCACCTTCCATCTCCTCTCCCACCTTTCCACCCATCTCCCTCTTCTCCACTCCCCTTCGTTCCTGGCCCTTCTGTCCTGCCCTCCTCCTGCCTTCATCTAGCCTCGCTCCATTGCATTGCTCCCTCCCCCCACCGGATAGTAAACACCTCCTCTCACACTGCATGCAGACGGAGCTCGGCTGTACTAAGACTCCTTATCTTACTTCTGCTTTTGTGCGCAGGAGTTATTGAGTCAAACCATGGCCAACCCCCTATCCCCTGCCTGCCTAAAGGTCTACGTGTTGTCCACCTTAATATCAGGAGTCTGTTCCCTAAGATTGACCTCCTTCAACCAGTTATGGCAAACTTCTGGCCAGATATATGTATTATCTCAGAGTCTTGGCTCTCTTCTAAAATCTCTGACAATGCTTTCTCCATCCCCGGATACTGCCTTACCCAGCAGGATAGACTCAGGAGCGGATGGGGTATCGCCATCTATAGCTCTTCCTCAATCCAGTTCTTCACTATCCTCTCCATTTTTCTCCCATCAGCCTATGAACTTATCCTTCTAAAACTCTCCCTACCTTTCTCTTTTCCCATCTTTATAACAGGAGTGTACTGCTGACTTGTTCTCCTCCTCTGTCTCTGTCTCAGACCTCCTCACCATCTCCTCCCATTCCACTTGTGGTGAAGTAATCATACTAGGTGATTTTAACTTGAACTGGCTAGCCCTTCTTCAACCTAGGTTATATCACGGTACTATGTCTCTAAACCCAACTCAGCTGATCACTGAACCTACCCGTCTCAACCACAGATCTCTGAAGCACACCCTGCTTGACTGGGCCCACATCTCTCACCCACACCACATAACTGTTGCTGGCATTCTCCCAGACACACTCAGCGACCATCACATGATCTATTGTGTCCAGAAAATCCACTGTCCCAAAGCCCCCCCACCCCTGAATTCTTCTGCTCCATTCCTTCAGATCATTAGATCTACCAGCCCTCGATGAAGACCTGGCTGCTACCGACTGGTCACCTGTATCAGCCTCTAGCACGGTTGACAATGCCCTTGACTAAGTTACTCAGTATTACTCTGTTTAGTAATGACAGAAGTAGGCACCAGGCCCATCGGGACTGCCATCTCCATATGTCATGGGGTGTTTTTACCCAATTTTAGCCATCAGGAATGTATCCAGTTCGTGCTTAAAGTTATTAAAGTAGCTAATGTCAACTGTGGACTGAGGGGAGTGCATTCCATAGTTTGCTGGCCCTTAAGGTGAAATAATTTTGTCTCTTATTTGTAATGGCCAGTGGTATTAGGATTTGTTTATCATGGCATCGTAGATTACCAGGTTTAGATGCCATTATTATATTGTATTCCTTCATCTGCGTGGGATCCCTTAAGATATTAATAGATCTTCTCTGTCCCTTCTTAATTCCAGGTCATCAAGTATTGGGCTCTAACTTGATAATGAAAGCCACACATTCTAGGAGTTCCTTTGAATGTTGTCCAGTAAACATTTGTCCTTAATGAGATGGGGGGCCCAGTCGGAGGCAGCATAGTCTGTGTGGTCTTATGTAAGCTTTATAAAAGGGGATAATGCAAGATTCATTTCTTGTTATGATAGACTTTTTAATGGACCTGAGTAAACTGTTTGCAGTTAGGGCAAATTTTCCTACAAGGCTGGTGTGGGGTTAGTGAGTCCTTGATGAGAATCTCTAAGTCAGTTTCTTTAGTGACTGGTTTTATTAAAGTACCATTTAGTGTCATTTTGTTCTTTTTACCTAGATGGATAACTGTGCATTTGCTAACATTAAATTCCATCCCATGTCTCTGTATAATATACTATATATCGTTTGTAAGCATTCTGATTTTTTGGGGGGCAGTCCACCTCTGAACTGATTTTTGGTATCATCTGTGAATTTGCTTATATTGCATTGAACCTGTTCGTGTAGGTCACTTATGAATATTCCGATCAGTGAGGGACCCAAAATAGATCCCTGAGGCACCCCACTAGTCACCCCGGCTTCCTTGGATACTGACTCTTGATACAGTAACCTGTTGGGATTTCTCTCTAAGCTATTCTTCGATCCATTTAATAATGTAGGATGCAGACCCTGGTTTGATCATTTTTCTATTAACTGGGTGTGAGGAACTAGATCAAACACTTTTCTAAAATCAAGAAAGATGATGTCCACAGATGTCCCTTTAACTAAGCTGCTATTTACTTTTTCATAAATATTAGGTTTGTTGTACAGGAATGTCCCTTTTGGAAGCCATGTTGTGTTAAGTCTTTGATACCTTTCCGAGTGATTTCTAAGCCTAGTCAATTTTTTTGATTCTCTTCAACATTTTACAAACTGGTGGTTAGACTTACAGGTCTAATGTTTTCTGCAGATAATTTACTGCTTTTCTTATGTATAGGCACCACCAATGTGGATTTCCAATCATTTGGCACTTCAGATATTTTTAAGCATTTATTAGAGAATTGTGAGGGGTAATACTAAATGGTGTGCTGTTTCTTTAATGAAGTGATTGTTTGTTATCTGGGCCAGGCGATGTCTTGCTTTTCATGAGTGATATTACACTTATCACCTCTTCACCTGTTATATCAATATAATCTAAATTGGTAGACATGCCATTTGAGGAAAATGGATCTTTAAGGGAAAATACGGATCTGAAATGGTTATTGAATGCATCTGCTACTTCAGTAGGTCCCCTTAATTCCACATCATCTACTGTTAGAGGTCCTAAGTTGTATTCTTTTTGTTTATTATTGATGTATACATAAAATGATTTCTTATCTTTAGTCATGGATAGTTTAAATTCTAGTTTTCTGCACTGCTACCTTATTAGGTGTTGTACTTTTCTTTGTTCTTCCTTAAGAATGGATAGATTATAATCGTTATTTCTTTTGTATTTTAAGAAAGACCTTTCCTTCTACCTTATCTGTTTTCTGATCATTACTGTTAACTAAGGTGGGATTTTGACCTTTTTATTTTGTTTTTGTTTTAATGGTATGTATTGAGTTTCCAGGTCTTTAATAGTAGATATCAGTACGACCCAACATTCCTGTACAGATAGATTAAGCGTTTCTTTTTGCCAGTCTATTGACTCTAGTGCTTTATTAATTTTACTATAATTCCCTTTTTGATTAAACTGGTGGGAAGATTGCCTGGAGTGGTAATTGTTTCTATTAATGTTGAAAGTTTTATTGTTTATTAAGTACTAGGAATTAATACCTTTGAGCCAAGGCTCTTTTACAAAGGTTCCGCGTCAGATTAGGTACAAGCAATAAGGTTACAATGAATGACACAAGTAAAGTACATTGTGGAATACTATAAACATAGACTGAACAAATATCAAAAAAAAAAAAACATTAGTGCAAGGACAAGTAATTACTAGGTGAAACACATTAATTCAGTAAGCAATCAAATGAGGAGGGGGGGAAGCAGGAGGGTAATGTGAAGATAGGGCATAAACATGAAAGGAGGGAGGAGCCAACCACAGGTAGTGGAAAGGAATCATCTACCGGGCCTTTGTCAGGAAAAGAGGGCAAGAGAGCAACAACTTAAATAGAGAGGAATTAGTCAAAGCAGTCACAGGAGTTAGAGGTGGTAAGGTGAGAGAATAGGCTAGATTTAAATGCACCTAAAGAGGTAGAGGAGGTAATAGAGGTGCTGAGTGCATTTAGCCAGGAAGAGGCACGATAGGCAAATGATCTCTGGCCCTGGGAAGTCCAGCAACGGGGGACCTGAAGGGGCTGATTTTCTGATCTTCTGGTGGGTCGAACACTTGTGTTCTGGCATATCAGGTCTTGAATGCAAGGTGGAGTGAGACCCAAAATGGATTTCTAGGGACATGGATATGTTGTTCATCCACACTCATTGGCAGGTATCCTTGCCGCTTTAAATCTTGCCGGAAGGTCTTCAAGCTTGCTCCTCCCACCCACCCGGGTGGTATAACTCTCGGCTCCGCCCCATGACGCCAGATCTTCCTTACCGCTCGGAAGCTCAGGTTCCTCCTTAGCGCTCTGCGTTTGAGACTGGTTCCTATTTCTCCGTTTGCGGATTTAAAAATAAATTTTGCGAAAAGACTTCAGTCTTCTATCCCTCATGACTGCGATGGACAAATCGACTCGGATTTCGGAGATGCCCATGCGGGCAGAAGATGTCTCGGACGGATCCACACTCCACGTGTGTCTACTGCTTAGGCCTTGAGCACGACCCGCGGGCTTGCGACCTGTGCTCATCTTTCTCGGCCTCGTCCTCGAAGACCGTGCTGCCCGATTGCAACTGGGCCGTCCGAAGCGTTCCCTCGGTGAAGTCAAGGAGGCCGGTTGGCGGTGTCTGGCGGCGAGGCTCGGCGGATCAGCTCGAGCGGATGGTCGCCTCAAGAGGAGGCGCGCTGGCTGTGTCTTCCTCGCCGCGCATTTATCCCGCTCTCTGGGCTCTTCTTACACGGCTTCCTTTAAGGAGCTTTTGTCTGTCCCTCTCCACTAAAGGAGAAGGGCCTACGTCTGCTGGACCTTATTCTCGGTCCAAAAAGAGGGACAGGGGTAAGTCCCTCCGTCGACGCTCTTGGGAGCGGGAAAGGTCCCTCTCCCCGGGCCGTCGACCGTCGGCTTCGGTCGACCGGTCGGCTTCGGCCACTGGCCTCACGGTGTCCCCGTCAGGTCAGTTGACCGAGACTCCCACCGATGAAGTCGAGATTTTTCTCGACCCATTGGACGGGCTGTCGCCTTTAGCAGCCGAGATTCCCCTCTCCCCGGTTCCCCCGGGAGGAGTTGAGGATCCCGTGGGCTCGCCTGTGCCTCCGGTTCCGGAGCCCTCGGATGGACCATCCGAGCCGAAGGGAGTGCCGGTTCCGGCCGACACCTCCCCGCACCGACCTCGGAAATTCCGGGACTCTCGGTCTCGGTCTCGGACCTCTTCGCGGTCCAGCCGATCCCACCGTCATAGGCGGTCTCGGTCTCGGCACCGCGGTAAGCGGCGTCGCCGCTCGTCCTCGTCCTCCTCCTCGGATGAGGGGAGGCTTCGGCGTAAATTACGTCGACGGTGCGAGGACCTTATGTTGCAACAGCTCCTCCTGGCCGGGAGTAAGCCGACCCCGTCGCCTTCCCCGGCCATTAAGTGGCTGTCACCGGAGCGGCCGACACAACCCCTCGACTTATCCGAGGAGCCTATACCCAGGCCGGTTGTTCGGCCAAAACCAGCTGCTCCACCGATTCCGGTGGAACCTCCGCCTCCACAGCCACCAATTGGGGCTCCGACCAAGGATTCTCGGTCGGCTAAGGGTCTACCCCATCAGCTGTCAGTTACCCTCACTCCCGACCGACCTCGGCAGGTGAAGGTGGCTCAGGCCAGAGGCAGTCTTCGAGGACTCTTCCGAGTCCAAGATGATTCCTCCTTTTTCTCCAAGCGACTGGACTTGGAGTCTTCAGGAGGTCAGTCAATGGACGATAGCCCGTCGTCCTTCCTAGGACTGCTTGGCTCATCTCGGAGTCCACGGGATGGAGCTCGAACCCGTTCCAAAACGGGCCAGGTATCCCCTCACGGAGATTCTGGACCGAGGGGATTCTCCGACGGAGGCCTTTCCGGTGGCCGAGGCCATAGTGGGTCCGGCACTGGAGCTTTGGCAGCGCCCTGCTTCCTGCCCTGCGCCTTCTGCCAGGATGGCCAGGAAGTATCCGGTCCCTACCGGTTCCTTGTCCGGTTTTTCGGAACACCCCTCTGCTGAGGGGTTGGTTACCGACAGCGTTTTCCGGCGCGCCGGCAACGCCAGGGATGTGGACAAACCTCCTGACAAGGAGTCCAAGAAATTGGACTATGTCGGGCGAAAGTTCACGCCAGTCCTCTCTCGCCTTCGTCAGGCCAGTTCGGCCGTCCTCATGGCACATTTTTCTCATGCCCTGTTGGGCTCCTGGATGAGGTCATCCTCATCTTCCGCCGATCTGCAGACTACGGTTAACAGGTGGGACCAGGGCAGGGCAGTGGCCAAACAGCAGCTCCAGACTGCTTTGGATATAGGGGACTCATGTGCCAGATCGGTGGCGGCCGAGTGGCTATGCGTCGGCGGGTTGGCTGAGGATATCCACCTTTACTGGATACCCAGCACAAGTTGGCGGATGTTCCTTTTGGGACTGACCTCTTCGCCCTGGGGTGGAAGGTCACCTGCAGAGGATCGAGAAGTCCAATGCCACCTTGGACTCTGTCTCTTCCGCTCAGAAGGACAAAGGCCGAAGCCACAGCCTAAGCCCTTTCGTCCTTCTGTGCCCCGCGCCCTGCCCAGCAACGCCAGGGCCAGCAGGCTCGCCTTGGCATCCCAAACCCAAGCCGGCTTCCTCTAACAGGAGGCAGGAGGAAAGGGCAGGAGGTCCCTCGGCGTCCCTCCTCCAAGCCTGCCCAGTGACGGGCTGAGGGTGTCGCCCCATTCCCGTCACCTTCCCCTGGGTCCCCTGGGGACGGCCCGCACTCGTTCGCCTGGTCCGCTGTTACCACGGACAGGTGGGTCTTGGAGGTGGTGGGAAGAGGCCTGCCTCTGGAATTCGAGCAGGCACCACCCTTCAGAGCCGTCGCCCCTCGGGGGGCTTCGGGATCCCCAGCCTCACTGGCGGCTCGTCGAGCCGACATCGCTCTCCTCCTCCAGAAGGAGGTGATAAGAGAGGTGGTGGACCCTCCTTCAGACCCAGGGTTTGTGTCCAGGTACTTCCTGGTTCGGAAACGGACGGGGGGCTGGCGCCCCATTCTCGACCTACACGACCTAAACAAGTTCCTAAGGTCTCGAACCTTCAGGATGGTCACTCTGGCTCAGATAATACCATCCTTGGAACGCGGCGTGTGGTTCTGCTCTCTGGACTTGCAGGACGCGTTTTTTCACGTCCCTATCCGTCCGTCTCACCAGAGATTCCTTCGCTTCCGAGCGGAAGGATCCCTCTTCGAGTTCCAAGCCATGCCCTTCGGCTTGTCTCCAGCTCCCAGGGTCTTCACCAAATGCATGGCAGTGGTGACAGCATTCCTGCGGCGCCGAGGGGTCCGGGTGTACCCTTACCTGGACGACTGGCTGATAGCAGCTCCCTCCAGGAAGGAGGCGGAGTGGTCCAGAGATCTGGCCCTCCAGGTCTGCTCTCAACTGGGCCTCCTTATCAACGAGGCCAAGTCGGAACTCGAGCCGAAGCAGGTGATTCTATTCATCGGGGCGCAGCTCGACTCTCTTCGAGCCAGAGCGCGGCTCCCGGCGGACAGGGCCGAGGTTCTTTCCTCCTTTGCCCGATCATTTCTGGTTGGGCAATTGCGCCCTGCCCGGGACTTCCTGTGCCTCCTGGGTCTCATGGCGGCCTGCACCAGCGTGGTCCGTTGGGCCGCTGGAACATCGTCCCTTCAGTGGGGACTGGCCAGCCAGTGGTCTAACGCTGCGATCCTTGGACCAGCTTGTGCGGTGACACAGGGATGTGGAAGCGCTCTCCAGTGGTGGACCGTTCCAGATCATTTGCAGGAGGGCATCCGTTAATCCGCCCGAGCCGACGGTCTCTCTCGACCGATGCCTCTCTGATGGGTTGGGGTGCCCATCTGGGGAACACCGGGCTCATGGCCTCTGGTCCCCGCGGGAGTCCCGATGCCACATCAACCTGCTGGAGCTCCGAGCGGTCCGCCTAGCTCTCACCGCCTTTGCTCCGTTCCTCCGGGGTCAAGTGGTCCGAGTCCAGACGGACAATACCACGACCATGTACTATCTAAACCGCCAGGGCGGGGCCAGCTCCATGCTTCTATGCAAGGCTCTCCGCATTTGGTCACTCGTCGCAGCCTGGAGGTGGATCTCCTAGCCATTCACGTGGCAGGAGCCTCCAACACCCTGGCCGATGCCCTGAGCCGGATAGGGGCTGCATCCCACGAGTGGTCTCTCCTGCCGGAGGTAGTACAGCATCTGTTCTCCATTGGGGCACACCTCAGGTGGACCTGTTTGCCTCCAGGAGAACGCGGGCTGAGTCTGTTCCATGCCCGCCCTCAGCAGGGCTCGCTGCAGGGGATGCCTTCTCGAGGCAGTGGACCCCGGCTCTTTTACGCCTTTCCCATTTCCTTGATCCACAAGGTGCTTCTCAAGGCGAGGAGGGACAAGGCGCAGGTGATTCTGATAGCCCCAGACTGGCCTCGCCAGTTCTGGTACCCAGATCTCCTCAGTCTCAGCTCCAGGACTCGCTGCAGCTTCCAGCTCGCCGGACCTGCTCTCAGTCAATCAGGGAAGGTGTTCCATCCGGACCTTCAATCCCTGCACCTGACGGCCTGGTTCCTGAGCTGCTAGAGTTCCAGGCCTTGGGTCTTTCCGACGAGGTCCTCAATGTAGTTGAGGCGTCCCGTATGAGTCGACCAGAAAATGCTATGCCTTCAAATGGAAAAGGTTTTCCATTTGGTGTCAGAGCAAGGGCTTGGACCCTTCCTCCTGTTCCTTGGCAAGCATCTTGGACTATTTATGGTCCCTTTCTAGTCAAGAGGCTTGGGTCGGCGACCTAAGGGTGCACCTGGCAGCCATCTCTGCTTGCGGGCGCGGGCGGGAAGCAGTCGATGGCGCAGGAGAAGGTGGTCTGGCGCTTTTTCAAGGCCTTGATCACATTTCCCCTCCAGTCTTGGGAACCCCCACCTCCGTGGGATCTACTGCTGGTACTGGCAAAGCTCATGGGCAAACCATTCGAACCTATGCACAGGTGTGCTCTCTCTCACCTGTCGTGGAAGACCGCCTTCTTGGTGGCTATCACGTCAGCCAGAAGGATGGGAGAGCTCCAGGCGCTTTCCATCGAGTCTCCTTACCTGGTCTTCCACAGGGACAAGGTTGTCCTGCGCCCCCACCCGAAATTCCTTCCGAAGGTGGTGTCGGAGTTTCACCTTAACCAGGTGTTGACTCTGCCGGTGTTCTACCCCAATCACACCTCGGAGGCCGAATATAGGCTCCATACTCTGGACCCTAGAAGGGCGCTCGCTTATTATAAGGCGCGCACGGCTGAAATTCGGGGAGAGGTTCGCCAGCTGTTTGTCACCTACGCTGAAGCCGCATCTGGCAGACCTGCAGCCAAGCGACGATAAGCAGGTGGGTAACCTCCTGCATAGATCTCTGTATAAGTTGGCGGGCATGGAGCCTCCCAGAGGATAAGAGCTCATTCTACCCGCCATACTGCTGCAACGGTGGCTGCTTCCAGGGACGCCCTTATCCAGGAAATCTGCAGGGCTGCTACCTGAAGTCAGCAAACACCTTCATTACCCATTACCACATCGACCTTGAGTCACCGGGATGCTGGTTTTGGGGCCTCAGTTCTCCAGTCTCTCTTTCCCAAGTAAGTATTGGGGTGTGCTCTGCCTCCCTCCTCCCGGAGAACTGCTAGGAGTCTGCCAATGAGTGTGGATGAACAACATATCCATGTCCTAGAAATACAGGTTACTCACCTGTAACAGGAGTTCTAGGAATGGTATATATTGTTCATCCACTGCTTCTGACTCCTCGCTCGACGCACAACCTGAGCTTCCAGCGGCCAGATCTGGCGTCATGGGGCGGAGCCGAGTTATACCACCCGGTGGGTGGGAGGAGCAAGCTTGAAGACCTTCCGGCAAGATTTAAAGTGGCAAGGATACCTGCCAATGAGTGTGGATGAACAACATATACCATTCCTAGAACTCCTGTTACAGGTGAGTAACCTGTATTTTTTGGCCATAAGGCAGGTAAGGTATTTTAGGCGGTTTGAGAGTTGAAGCCATCCAGTTTCAGCATACAGCTCGCAGGTGTGAGTATGTTGATGAGTGCCAGTAAGCAACCGACAGGCCTTGTTAAGGGAGGTTGTAATACGTTTAAGCGCACTTGTAGAGGCAGACCCATATACAATTAAGCCATAGTCAACAATTGAGATGATTGAGGATTGACTAGCTAGCTTCAGTGCTGGTAAGGTGAGAAGCTGTCTGTTCCGGTACAGTATCCCGAGCTGCTGATTGATAGTTTTGGCTGTACTATCGATATGGGTTGCAAAGGTGAGGCCCTGATCAAAGGTGATTCCAAGATATTTGAAGATAGCCACCTGTTCAAGAGTGGATCCCAAGGATGTGTTGATGGTGAGTGGTGTTTGCCTTTTCTTGTTTTGTGGACTTGAGAAAAGCATGGATTTTGTTTTTTATGGTTTAGGACTAGCTTATGTGCCACAAACCACTTTTCAACACTGGCAAATGCATGCTGGAGGCTAAGGCATAAGGGGATAGGATCTTTATGAGAGGATAGAATCACAGCATTATCAGCGTAGAGAATAATTTGCTCGGAGCAGGATTTAGGGAGGGAGTTTAGAAAAAGGCTGAAGAGGAGAGGGCCTAAGATGGATCCCTGTGGAACTCCCGAGAGGACAGGCTTAGGTTCTGAGAGCACACCTGATATTTTTACAACTTGGGAGCGCCGGGTGAGGTAACTTTTTATCCAGGCCCCTGAGCCCAGGGAGAGCCCAAGAGATTGCAGCTGACTGATGAGTAGGCCATGATGTACCATGTCAAAAGCCTTCGTTAGATCAATGTACACAGCTCCAGTTAGGAGTCCCTTGTCCAAGGCCTTGTGGATAGCGCCAGAGAATTCAAGGAGGGCTGTCGATGTGCTATGTCCTAGTCTGAATCCATGTTGCTGGGCACAGAGGATGTTATATTTCTGCAGGTAGTCAGCAAGCTGGGCTGCCACAATACGTTCGAGAGCCTTTGAGAGGGGAGGTAGTATTGAAATAGGTCTGTAGTTGCCAGGCAGGGACTTGTCACCATTTTTGTGCACAGGAGTGACAATTGCAGCTTTCCATTTACTGGGGAACTTACTGGAGCAGAGGGAGAGATTGAATAATCTGGTGAGGGGGAGTAGAACTTCATCCAAAGTAAGGGACAGTATTTTAAGGTCAATAGAGTCACTGCTTGTCCGAGATTTAGATATAGCCTTCTTTATGTATTTATGGACTTCGTGTGCTTTAACTATTTTGAGATGGAAGGGCGGTATGTTTGGAGAGGCAGAAGGGGATATGGAGATAGGAGTGTCTGTGTTAGAGAAGTAGTCAGATGAGAGGACACCGCTAAGGTCAGTGACTGTCTCATTAAGGGTATTTGCGGTGACCAGCGGGTCAAGGGTGGTAGTACCATCCACAGTAAGTATAGTAGGAGAGGACTTAGCCTGCTTTCCTGTGATATTTCTTAAGTTGTCCCAGAAGGATTTGCCTTCCCCCCAGGAGTTGGCGAGGGCATTCTTGAAATAAGAACTTTTCATCCGGCGGGTCTCTTTGGTGCAGTGATTTCGAGCCTGTTTATACTTTAGGATGTCAGTCAGTGAGCCAGTGGCTCTTGCGATAGCCCAGAGGTGGTCCCTACCTTTGAGAAGTGACAGTAGCTTGGCAGTGAGCCAGGGATTCGAGACCGCTTTCACTTTACGTTTTTTTTTACAGGTGCATAGGAGTCGTAGGCAGCATTGAAAATGTTGATAAAGTGATTAAGGGCTACGTCAACATCTTCAGTGTTGTACGTAGGAGACCAGTCCTTCTGCCTAAGATTTTCCTTGAGTTGAGTAAGGTTGCCGAAAGGTAGTACTCTACTAGAGATGGTTATATGAGGAGGTTTTCTGAACTTATTTGACCAAGTACATTTTATGGGAGAGTGATCTAGAGAGTCTGGGAGAACGGCAACATTATTTATTCGAGTAGGGTGATTTGCAAGGATCCAGTCAATTAGGGTGCTGTTCCCAGATTTATAGTTTTTCCTAGTGGGTGAATTGACCAGCTGTGTTAAATTTGCAGCAAGGATAGCATCCTTAGTCGACCCCGAGTTAGGTGATAGCCAGTTAATATTAAAGTCACCAAGGAGTAGGAGCTCGGCCTCAGGAGGTTGAGATCGGACAAATTCAAGTACAGTCAGGAGACCGGCCCTTGGATCTTTTGGTGGAATTTAAATAGCAGTAACCGTAAGGACTTTGTTGTGGGCACCAAGAAGTAGCTTGATTGGGAGGAGTTGAACAGTAGTTTCAGTAGTGGAAAACGAGACAGGGAGGCATGTGAGATAATCCTTTATGTATATAGCACAACCACCACCCCTTTTTGAGGTCCTATCCAGCCTGAATAGTTTGTAGCCTTGTAGCGATATGGCATGGTCAGGGGTGTTAGGTGTCAGCCAAGTTTCAACAATGGCCAGGATGTCAGGGTTATGTTGGCTGGTAAAGGTTTGAAGGGAGGCCAGTTTAGGTAGGAGACTGCAAATGTTTAGAGTGATAATGTTGAGTCCCCCCCACCATGTTGGCTGGCTTTTTTGTGTTATGGGAGATAGGGCCAGGATTATGATGTACACAACCTGACATTAAGAGAAGGAGGAGCAGAAGTTTGAGTCAATTGCTGCAATTCATAGTAGATAGTAGTACATCTCCGCTGATTATGTGAGTAGGTCCAGTGCAGGCGTCTAGGAACCCAGTGAAAGGCATTGGTCAGAAATAGATGCCAAAGTTGCCCCCAGGCCATCGTCGTTTTTATTCATTATTATACAGTCCATTGCCAGATTGCACCATTTGGGGGAGATTGCAATCGTACTAGATGAAGGGTAGCTGGCCATGAGGACCAGAGTACAGTGTGGAGAGGGATAGGAAGTAATTGGAAGATGGCACAGTGTAGGAAGCAAGGAGAGGAAAGTAACACAGTTATGATCATTGTGTGCTAGGGGTGCTGAAATACCTAGGTCCACGATATCAGTTGGCAAGTTTGTCAGTACAAGATCTAAAATATTTTCCCCCTCTAGTTGGCTCTGATACTGTTTGCTCCAGACCTGCATGAAGTGTTGCATCCAAGAACAAAGATTCCGTATTAGTAATAGAGGTTTAATTGTCCCAGTCTATACCTGGCATGTTATAGTCACTTACTAAAACTACGTCTGTATTTTCTGCAGTATGAGATCCAGTGACATAGATATTTGTCTTGTTATAATGTAGCGGAAGGGGGCCTATATATGTTCCAAATAACTAGGGTTCTGCCACTATGTCCGGTAATTTGGACAGTAATACCTTCACTGTTATAGGCCAAGTTATGCTGTTCTTTACGTATATGCAGACGCCTCCCCCTTTCCTTTCTACTCTGTGTAACCCCTAGATGGCGCTATTCCAGGGGCTACTACCCCTGCCTGATTTGCCACTAACAGGTTGAGGGGCCTGGATCCAATGGCGGGTGCCTCCACCCAGAGGTCAGGGTTTGCAATAGTTAAACTAACTTGGTCACAGCCCTCTGGGACACTGCAACCCCCTTTCTTCCCACTAGTGGCCCACACAATATATCAGAATTACCTTCACAGTATACACTTACCCCCAGGTCTGGTTCCGCACTGGGACCTCCCGTGAAATGAGATACAGTGCAACAATCACAGTACAGTACTTTAACATAGACCAATACCTCAGGCAGTATAACTTTGCTGAAACAAGCAGCTCTGATTTATTTAGGGGATATAACAAGGACAGGGGAAATCAGGTTAATTAGCTTATCACTCTAATAATCCACCTATGGCTCTGTGCACAGGCTCTATCCCTATCAGTTACTGTCCCTGGGTACCCAAGCCCTCAGTGGCTAGTCCAAACCGGTGGCAGCTGGTAGGGCCTATCACAGAGAAAAGGAGAATTAAACAGTCAGCAGTACAGTAATTCCATTTGGATTTAATGTATAATTCAACAGGGAGCGACCCTGAATTAGTACTCACAACCTCCAAATAAGATAGGGTCCTTCAATGTCAGCAGGGCTCACTTGAGGCACACAAACCTCTTCACACATCCATATAAAAGAAAGCACTATACCAGGCAGGCTGCATCTGTATCCGATCGCAATTACTGCACAATACCGGGGAGAACACACAGCAGATTCAGTTCCTGACAGATCGAGTGCAATTTTCAGCAATTCCTCCAGTCTTCTACAGGGTGAGCCTGGTTTCTACTCTTCAGAGATCCTTTGATTCTTTCACAGGACTGATTCAGTCCTAACAAGCTGTTACACAAGCTGCAGACCGGAACTCTGGGCCTTACACACGTTTTGACTAAAACTGCACACTGAAAAGTACAGGCTCCTTCCTTCTTCACTGCCAAAGCTCAACTGAAACTCCAACCGACAAAACGGCACTTCCTTTGAGTTCTCCCAGTTTGACTGGATTGGCTGTCACTCACAATAGACTGCTGCTGTTGGTCCAAAAAGGTGCTGAAGTCTAAACTACATCTCCCAGAGTCACTGCCCATACAATCCTCTTGTGGCTGGCTCAGATTATGAGTCCAAGTTCTGATTCGTCCAAGGCACCATTTTAGAGCTAGCTTACCCCACACTGATTGGTCCAGTTCAGCAGTTCAAAACTAGAATGGGGAACTAGCAGACACAGTTCTGACTGCAAAGAAAGCAGGTTAGACAAACTGTAATTTCATTATTACTCTAAATAATTTCTGGCAAACAGTTACATCTTTCAGATAGGTTCCTTTGCACTCCTAGTGACTGCAAAATGGAGTGAATTGGCAGCAGCTTGAGTGGTACTCAAACAGAGAAACACACAGTCCCCCCATATAAACTAATGTCTGCAAGCAGACAGCTCTTAAAGAGACAGTACCAGAGGTTCTAAAAACACTCACTGATAAATGGCTTAAACGCCAAACACCATTCAGGCTTGGAGCATTCAAGCAAGCTCCTGGAAGTCTTTTGGGAACCCCCATTTGCAGGGGGGTTACATCTGTTTTTGTAATACACATTATATCCCTGGATTTTGTTATACCATTCAGATGACTCATCCCACCAGGTTTCACTAATAGCTGCAATGTCAAAGTTCTGAGTTAATGCTGTTAGCTCACTAACTTTTGTCCCATTTAGACTCCTTGCATTCGTAACTAATATCTTGAGGCCATCTCTTGATAGGGTTTTTTGTTTTTGGCCCCAGTTGCTCCCTGGGTATTAGTTTAAATGGGAGTCTATGTGTACTGCAATGGTTTTCCCCAGGTAGTTACTCTCTCTTTTACTCCAGTGTAGCCCATCCCAACAGAATAAATTTGGGTTATTGGAAAAGGTTTCCCAGTGTGTGAGGCAATGGATATATATAATTTTTTTTTTTTTTTTAAGGGACTATTTCCTAAGCCATTCGTTTATGCTTTTAATTTTTGACTTCAAATCCAAATTCAAATTCCTCTCCACTTGGGATCATCACGCCCCCATAAGAAAAACCAGGGTCGGGGGCTCCCACCTCCCCTGGGTCTCTGCCGAACTCCTAGCCTCCTGCGTGCCAGGGACTTAGCTTGGAAGGAGCACAAATCATCAGGTTTCTCCCGGACCTACAAAAATATCATGCCCTACGCAGTGCCTGCACCAGAGCCACTAGGTTAGCCAAAGTGGAGTACTTTTCCTGTACGTTCCATAACAATATCACCCGCCCCTCAAAGTTCTGGAAAGTTGTCCATGCCCTTTATTCTCCCAAGGCCCAACCCGCCATCCCAGTTCTAAAGTCGAATGACTCATCCATTACTGACCCACTCTGTGTCTAGCAAATTCAGCACCTTCTTCACCTCCTGTGCCTCTTCCCTCCTCTCATCCTTTACACCAGCTTCAACACCCCCTCCCTCCCCCACAGCCTGCCCAAATTCGCCTTCTTTCTCATCACGCCTGATGCCGCCATCAGTGCCGTACTAGCACTCAACCCGCTCAAGAGTAAAAGCCCTGATGGGTTTGTATACGAAGAGGCAGGGCTTGATCCCAAACTATTACACCTGGCAGCCCCTGCCATTGGTATTCCCATCTGCACCCTTTTAAACCTCTCCTCCTCCTCTGCCTCTGTCCCATCTGCCTGGAAGCATGCTACAGTCATTCCCCTCCCTAAAGGTGGCAATCCTTCTATTCCTAGTAACTGTCATCTCATTTCTGTGCTTGTCACCCTCGCCAAACTCCAAGAACATCTGGTGCTATCTCAACTCTTCCCTTTCCTTGATTCTTTCTCTTTTTTCACCCTGTACCAGTCAGGATTCTGCAAAAACCACTCCACCTCCTCTTCCGACTGATACCATTCTCATAGGGATGGATCAGGGCTAAGTCATGTTAGACATCTTTGTTGACTTGGCCAAATCCTTCGACACTGTTGACCATCTCCTTCTCCTATCTAAGCTCTCTGCAGCAGGACTTCTCCTCGGCCACCAACTGGATCCTCTTCTACCTCATGGGTAGGTCCTAATCAGTCCATATTGGGGACCCCCCAAAAAAAAAATCACCACTGGGGTACCCCAAGGCTCAGTCCTCGATACTATCTCATTCTCAGTCTTTCTAAATGAACTTCCTGCTGCCTGCACCTCAGTGTCCATTCACATGTCCGCTGATGACACAGTCCTATTTGCCTCTAGCCATTCCCCTGCTGACCTGGCAACTAGGCTTCAACGGGACTTTGACAATGTCTAGCTCTGGTTCCACTCAAATCAGCTGGCCCTTAACACCAAAAACTGTTTCTATGACCTTCGGCACTCTGCAGAAGCTCTCTGGGGTTGGCAGTCCCCCCACCTTACGTACCCTAGATGGGTCTATCATTGAGAATGTACTATGCTTCAAGTACCTTGGGGTCTGGCTTGACAACCACCCCGACTTCTCTGAATACGTTGATGCCATACGTAAGAAACTCAACCCTAAATTGGGAACATTGTACTGCCACTGCAGTTGTATCCCGCTCCCGGTCCATAGAGCTGTCGTGCAGAAAATGATCCTCCCCATATTTGACTGTGGCGATATAGTCTACAGCTCTGCCCCAAATCTACCCTTTCCAGACTGGACTCTCTCTTTAACTCATTCTGTCGCTTTGCTTTAGACAGCCCTACACGTACTCATAACTGTACTCTTTATACGTTCCTCTGCTTTACCTCTCTTGAAGCTAGGCATATGGCCCACTGCTCATTTATTGCCAAGTACTGATTTGGCTCCCTCCCTTGCTACCTGTGCTCTACCCTCTCCCTGCCTTGCCCCAACTCCTATGCCTTCTGCAACTCCCGCTCCCTTACGCTTCCCCCCCTAAATCCTCCACTGCTAGCCAGTCTGCCTTCTCCTACTGCTTCCTAAGCTCTGGATCTCCCACCCTCTCCCAATCCTTTGTCACCTCTCCCTACTCTCTATCCTTCCTCCTGCATACCATCTGCTCTCACACTTGCAACTGTAACCTGTAACCTCGTCTTATTTCTCTCCTATATCCATTCTATCGCCTCCCCATCTCTTACCCTCCTTCCTTTCTCTATAGCACCCCCTCTTCCCTGTTCCTCCTCCCCCTCCTCTCAACTCTGTCCCATTCCTTCTACTATCTCACCCTACCCCCCTCCTCTCTGCCCACCTTTCCCTATTCTACCCCTTCTCCTCTCCTTTCCTCCTCTAATAACCCTTTCCTTATTCCTAATCCTTCCGTTCGTATATCTCTCCCTCCACACCAAATCCACCTCTTAGTCCTTGACCGTAACTCTGTTTCTGTGTTCCCCCTCAAGCCTGCATGGATTAAATCCATGTACACAATTTACTGTACATAGTTGCTTTCATTTTTTTTTTAATTGTTTAACCAGGAATAGCACACTAAGCTGAAAGCTTGTTTACAGGTGTGACCTGGGAGCACAAGGAAGTTAAGTGACTTGCTCAAGGTCACACAGTATATGCAAGTGGGGGCTGTGGGATTCAAACCTAGGTCTCCAGATTTGCAGCTCAGAGCCTTAAACCACTGTGCTATACTGCCTTACCTAAATGTATTTATTTATTTGCTGTTTACGGTTGTAACATGTTGTTCAAACGACATGAAGTCTTGCTGTATTCTGACTATTGCAGTTAGTCCCAGCCTTTAAATTGCCCCGGAGAACAAAGGGTTAACTTTCTATGCAGAGCATAGAATGCTGAGCTCGAGCTCGGTTGAGGTCTCTGTCTGCAGCCCTTTGAAATCCAACTGTCAGATTCTTTACTCGCCTCACTGAACAGTCGCTCCGGAGATTTTTCCTTCAGCTCGGTTCGAAAAGTCAAAGTGTCGGTAAAAGTGTTGGTTTTAAGCCAAATTTGTTCCGCTTAGTCAGTTCAGCCTCTGTCTGCGGTACCATGAGTACTAGATAGGTTTTACCTATTTCTGTGTGGAAATTGTAACTTGTCTGATCGGTTCGGCTGAACCGATCACTTTTAGTGAATTTCTGTTTTTTACTTGAGTGTGGTTACCGGTCCTTATCGGTTCTTTAAAAAAAAAAACTGTGTTTTGAACGTTTTTTTCCAATGCCCATGACACTGTTAGGAACCGATAAGGGAGTCTTGCCTGGCGGTTGCCATAAAAAGGGTAAGTTTGGTTAGGTTGGCCATGTCTGAGAAACCCAAGAAGAAAACCGGGCCCACTGGGTTCCAACACTGCAGTGAGTGTGGGGAGGTCTTTGCTAAGGCCGATCCCCACATCACCTGTGTTTACTGTCTGGGGTTTGAACACCTCGATTCAGACTGCCAAATTTGTAAAACATTTTCCTAAATCTACCCATGAAAAGAGATTAGATAGACTGAGAGAAAAGGAGGCCGAGAAGTCCGCTGACCCGGATGGCCAGCCCAGTTCGGTTCCGATCAAACCAGGAGGAGTGCCCTCTGACCAGGGCGATACTTTTTCGGGCAAGAGGAGAGCCAACCCTGAGGGGTCGGTTCCTACAAAAAGGAAACACAAAGAGAAATCGACCGGTTCGGATCCAGAGGTTCATGTTCCATCAGGCAGAATAGCCAGAGTAATTCGATTGTGGAATCACTTACCGGTTCCACCAATCCGGTACCATTTGGCAGGGGCTCGGTTCGGTCGGCTTTCCCGGTTCAAGATTATACCCCTGAAGATTTTTATGAACTGGAGTTTGAGGAGGAGGGGGAGTTCGAGGATGATGGTGACGATGGTGAAAGTCTGGATGTGCTTGTGGAACTGGACATCTCCCTAGACAGACCTTCTGGTGTTTCCCCTCCTAGGCTTTCTGAGTCCCTTCCCCACTTTCTTTTTTACAGAAAGGTGGCTGAAACCCTCCAGCTTCCTATGGAGGATGCCATGGAGGATCAAGAGGAACCTGATTATGTAGAAATGATGGAGCCAACCCTGAGGGGTCGGTTCCTACAAAAAGGAAACACAAAGATAAATCGACCGGTTCGGATCCAGAGTTTCATGTTCCATCGCCGAAGAAATAGCCAGAGCAATTCGGATTGTGGAATCGCTTCGCCCGGTTCCGACTGATCCAGTACCATTTGGCAGGGGCTCGGTTCGGTCGGCTTTCCCGGTTCAAGATTATACCCCTGAAGATTTTTATGAACTGGAGTTTGAGGAGGAGGGGGAGTTCGAGGATGATGGTGACGATGGTGAAAGTCTGGATGTGCCTGTGGAACCGGACATCTCCCCAGACAGACCTTCTGGTGTGTCCCTTCCCCACTTTCTTTTTTACAGAAAGGTGGCTGAAACCCTCCAGCTTCCTATGGAGGAGGCCATGGAGGATCAAGAGGAGCCTGATTATGTAGAAATGATGGAGCCAACCCTGAGGGGTTGGTTCCTACAAAAAGGAAACACAAAGAGAAATCGACCGGTTCGGATCCAGAGGTTCATGTTCCGATCGCCGAAGAAATAGCCAGAGCAATTCGGATTGTGGAATCGCTTCACCCGGTTCCGACCGATCCGGTACCATTTGGCAGGGGCTCGGTTCGGTCGGCTTTCCCGGTTCGAGATTATACCCCTGAAGATTTTTATGAACTGGAGTTTGAGGAGGAGGGGGAGTTCGAGGATGATGGTGACGATGGTGAAAGTCTGGATGTGCTTGTGGAACTGGACATCTCCCTAGACAGACCTTCTGGTGTTTCCCCTCCTAGGCTTTCTGAGTCCCCTCCCCACTTTCTTTTTTACAGAAAGGTGGCTGAAACCCTCCAGCTTCCTATGGAGGATGCCATGGAGGATCAAGAGGAGCCTGATTATGTAGAAATGATGGAGCCAACCCTGAGGGGTCGGTTCCTACAAAAAGGAAACACAAAGATAAATCGACCGGTTCGGATCCAGAGTTTCATGTTCCGACCGCCGAAGAAATAGCCAGAGCAATTCGGATTGTGGAATCGCTTCGCCCGGTTCCGACTGATCCAGTACCATTTGGCAGGGGCTCGGTTCGGTCGGCTTTCCCGGTTCAAGATTATACCCCTGAAGATTTTTATGAACTGGAGTTTGAGGAGGAGGGGGAGTTCGAGGATGATGGTGACGATGGTGAAAGTCTGGATGTGCCTGTGGAACCGGACATCTCCCCAGACAGACCTTCTGGTGTGTCCCCTCCCCACTTTCTTTTTTACAGAAAGGTGGCTGAAACCCTCCAGCTTCCTATGGAGGAGGCCATGGAGGATCAAGAGGAGCCTGATTATGTAGAAATGATGGAGCCAACCCTGAGGGGTTGGTTCCTACAAAAAGGAAACACAAAGAGAAATCGACCGGTTCGGATCCAGAGGTTCATGTTCCGATCGCCGAAGAAATAGCCAGAGCAATTCGGATTGTGGAATCGCTTCACCCGGTTCCGACCGATCCGGTACCATTTGGCAGGGGCTCGGTTCGGTCGGCTTTCCCGGTTCGAGATTATACCCCTGAAGATTTTTATGAACTGGAGTTTGAGGAGGAGGGGGAGTTCGAGGATGATGGTGAAAGTCTGGATGTGCCTGTGGAACCGGACATCTCCCCAGACAGACCTTCTGGTGTTTTCCCTCCTAGGCTTTCTGAGTCCCTTCCCCACTTTCTTTTTTACAGAAAGGTGGCTGAAACCCTCCAGCTTCCTATGGAGGATGCCATGGAGGATCAAGAGGAGCCTGATTATGTAGAAATGATGGACATCTCAGAGTCCGGGAGACTGTCTGTTCTCCTCCACAAATCCTTTGGGAAGCAGACACTCAAAATCTTAGTCATCCAATACTGTACCTCCTGTTGACAGAAAGATGGACAAGAGATGCACACTATCAGGCTCAGGTACGGAGTTTTTATACCAACAATGCAGCCATGTTGGGGTAGTGCAGGCTGCTGCCTGTGACAAGGCAAACATTCCCTTGGCTTCACCCCCCCAGACAAAGACTCCAGGAAGATTGATGCCATGGCAAAGAAGCAGTACATGGCATCTTCCTTGGGACTCAGGCAGGCAAACTATATGGCCTATACAGCCAGGTAGCAGAAGTCCAGGTGGGACACTGTACTGGCACTGGCTAAACAGTCTTCCCCCCCCCCAGCTAGCCAAGGAGCTGGAAGAGGTGGCTGCAGATGGGATTGAGGCATCAAAAGTACAGTTTCATGCTGCTGTGGGCTCCAATGATGTGTCAGGAGTCATGGCTACATCTGTGGCTCTTCGAAGAATGGCTTGGCTCAGATGTACTAGCCTCTCCCAGGACAACCAGGCTAAGGCCATGGATTTTCCTGTAGTGGGTAATTATCTGTTTGGGGAGCAGACAGAGAATTACATAAAGAAAATGGACGAGTACAGGACCACTCAGGGCCGGATTAACCATAGGACAGATGGGGCAGTTGCCCTGGGCCACCGAGTTTGAGAGGGCCACCTGATTTTTTTCATTTTTTTTTTTCCTTCCCTCCTGTACCTTTACTAAACCTCAGTTGTGGAGGGCGACATACCTCAAAATCCATCCACCGGCACTCTGGTTCATCTGTTTGCCCCGCCGGCCGGTTCGCCACCATCCCGAAATGGCTCACCCTATGCAGTCCACACCATGTTTAATGTGTTCAATCGCTTGTTACTGCTCCCCTATGTTAAAGTGTGTTTACATGAGAGGTGCTGACATTGGGGCCCCTTCTAATGAATCGGAGGATTCCAACCGGATCCTGTCCGCTACTGCTTAGCACCCCAGCCCACTCGGACCTGAACTTTTCTGCCCCGAGGTCCATGCGGAGCATAAAACAGACCGCCGGGCACTATGGAACTCCTACAGCCAAGGAGAGTTCCATAGTGCCAGAGAGAAAATTTGCCTTGAAGCTGCCCACTGAAGACAGTGAAGAAAAACGTGGCCAGTGAGCAAGAATCAGTTCCTCCCGACCCGCTCTGAATCCAATAGACGGACCGACCGCATCACTACTGTGCCTGGCTGCTGCTGCTACACCCGAGCTGTAATTTTTCATTTAAACAAAAAGCAGCAGTACCAGCAGTTGAGCTGTTTGGGCAATGGCAGAGCAAAAGCAGAATGACCAGGGCGGAAGGTCTGAGAGGAGGACGGGACGATTTGCACTGTACAGAGGAGCGACCCAGTCTGGACAGACCGCCACACTCACCATCTTTCCTTCACTTCATTTTCTTAAACTTTAGGTAGGTTGGTAAATTAATTAAAAAAATAAGTAGACAGCCTTACAGTGGAGGTGGCTGCTGCCTGGTCAGGTGAAAACAGTGTTGTTGGGGTTGGGGGGGGTCGTCAGAAGGGATTGTAGAAAGGAGAGATAGAATGAGCCAGAGGTGAAGTAGGATCTTTTTTTTCAAATTGTTAGTTTAACCAGGAGTGGTGCACTAAGCCGAAAGCTTGTTTACAGGTGTATTCTGGGAGAAAAGGGAAATTGTTACTTGCTCAGGGTCACACAGTATGCAAGTGGGAACTATGGGATTCAAACCCCGGTCTCAAGATTTGCAGCTCAAAGCCTTAAACCACTGTGCTATGCTGCCTCAGCTATATATATCTGCAGCAATACTGTAGGGATGGAAGGAAAAAATCGGCAGAAGACAAGACTAGGTGGGGCAAGTGGTCATTATTTAATGGCAGGCTCTGTTTCTTAGTAAAATTTTCCCTTGTGAATTTTTTTTTTCTTACTCAGCCTGCGGGGCCATTTCCCCAGAAATGGATAACATATATCTTTGTGCAGCCCGGGCTGGGACTTGGTAGGTGAGAGTTCTGGTTTGATAACCTGCATTATATTGCAGAGTTATTGGGCTTAAAGAAAATGAGTGGGTGTGTGTGTGGGGGTGGGGGGGGGCTAGAGGGAGGAATGCTTCTGCAGACCTTGTGAATGGTAGGGGAGCATTGCTGAAAAGCAGTGCCACTACGTCAAAGCCCTCCCCTGTGGGGACTGTTTAAAATACAAATATAGTGTCTGCCTTTTGCTGTGGTTGACAAGAGCTAGAGGTCTCACACTTAGCTGGAGGACTTTTACAAAAATGTGATGTCAAAGTTTCAGACCTAGCTGGAGGACTTTTACAAAAGTGTGATTTCAGCCAACTCATGACTCGTTGGCAGCTCTTTATGTGTGCCTGATAGAATCTGTTGAGGGCCAGATGGAAACCATGCATATAGCTGTAGACTCATTCACAACTCATTATGTGCACCTGGTAGAAATTTTAGGACACATATAAAAAAAAAAGGCAGACAGGTTAAGTTTCGATGAGGCCCCATTAACAACTGATTAGGTAACCAGGCAGATATTGCATCACAAGGCAGGTGAACACTGAAGATGTCATCGAGCTATCTAGAAATGATGGTTGCTGCTCTGCCTCTTTGAAAGAAATGGCATGGACCTATCCTGCAGTCAGCGTTACTTTTTTTTTTTTTTTTTGACTTCAGTCCTCAGTAAGAGACTTGCCTGCGAACTATTGAAGTTGGCCATGGTTATCCATGGTTATTTATTTAAAAAATGTCCTGCATTAGAAAACTCATTTCTACACTGTTGAGGTAATTTCATTTTTCAATATCTGTAACCTGTAAGGCCCTAGGGAAATGTAGAAATTGTCGGTAGATAAGGACCGCTAGGCCCATCCAGTCTGCCCGTAGGGTCTATACATTATATGTGGCCACTGACCCTATGTGATCAATTCTTCACCTGCCTGCCCCTCCCTAATTGCTTTTGCTGTTCCTGTAGTCCACTTATGAACCTGCATGTTCCCATGGTGGTGGGTGGGGAGTTCCTGAGCCTCCTGGCCCCCGTTGGCCAGTTTAAATGCGTTGGTGCTAAGCAATGCCTAAAGCTACCAACAGTCCCTGTTTTCCTAGGATAGTCCCTATTTTAGGCAGCATGTCCCAGTATCCCCACAAGTTTTGCAAAATGTCACTTTTGTCCTGGTTTTTGCTTACTTGTCCCAGTTTTGTCCCTTTTTTTTTCTGACTGCTAATCCGTGAGTGACAGTTATTTCAGCACCACCGTGGCGCTGCTCGGGCTGGACAGAAGTTTGTAGCTGCAACCCCTGTGCCTCTGTTGCACTGCAAGCATGTCAGTGGGAGCACAGTAAAGCATGTTCCTTCCTGTTAGATTAGACTGGGTAGTAGTGCAAACAAGTGCATGTGGACGTCTACCTGACAGCAGCTGAGAGGGACTCCAGACAGAAGAGAGACCAACAGCAGTGAACTAAGGTACCCGGACCTGATCAACTGTAAGGAAGTGTGTGAAAACAATCTGGTGTGGTGGTGGGAGTCACTGAAGTGAAGTTTGCTCAGCAAATTAGGTGAATATAAGCGGGTTGGATGGGACTGTCAGGAGGAGCAATACATGCAGCTCGAATATCTGATCACAATTTAACGCAGGTTTGCTTCTAATTAACTTTCTGTATATTATGATTTGGAACTTGCTGCAGCAGAATGATGTATTGTTTTAATCTGGATGTTTGCTACTGATGTTACTGTGGGGTAGCATGGCCAGCGCAAGCAGCAAAATGTAATTGATTGTGTGCAGTGTTGTCTGCAGTGGTGCTCGTGGGAGTGACACGGTGGTGGTGGGGGGGGTCATGATCAGGATGGACCATCCCAGTTTTAGGCCTCAGAAAGTTGGTAGCATTAGCAATGCCACCACAACAAGGTCCCCCATGGGCGACTGGTCATGGTCAAAAGGAAGGAAGACATGCTTCGGGTAAATAAAAGCATTGTCAGTGGCTCAGCAAGATCTTCCTGGACATAGTCTCCACCACTCATTCACACTATTGGGATCTGCGCCGGAGGCACTAGGACCCATCGAGCAAACTTTTGCTGGAGGGTCGCGCCAGAGATGGCGCTACAGCCCCGTAGCTCGGTAGTAACGGTCATCTCAAGCGACCCTCCAACCACCTCAGTTCCTTTTTTCCCACGCTGAGTCCACTTCAGTGACGACGCCGCCGCTTGTCTGGAGTCAAACTTCAAACTAGCAGCATAGTTTTCAGTTTTATTATTTTGTAGTATTATCTCGATACAGTATCGCAGTAGGAGACTTGATGAAAGCTGTTCAGTCAGTCGGGCTGGGTCCAGTCCGCTTTCTCCGGGTCTGACAACGGTCAGTCCAATGCCCGGGATGGGTGGACCTCGAAGCATAAAATAAACGGTTGCACTCTCGCACCGCTCGCCTCAAGCTCTTCTTCGCCCACAGGTCTAAAAAGAGAAGGTATCACTCCAGGTCGCCTCTGATATGTCTGGCGGTAGACGCCGGTTATCGGGGTTAGTTGCCGTCTCCTCCTTCGAGTCGCCAACTCTGCTTCTGGTAGCCGACAGAGCCGATCGGAGCCCTACCCCCGCCCGCAGGTAGGTCTTCAGATGAGCAGTTTCATCAGTGGGCCGCCTATGGAGCAATGGGCGCAAGGTTGGTTCGGCTACCTGGCTCGGTCGCCTGGGCCTTCAGGCTCTTTGGGCGTACCAGGTAGGGCGGTTGGACCTTCCTGGTCACGGGCACCTTTGGTGCCGCCGACCGATTTAGGTGCTCCCATATGGCTTACGTGGGCGGGGGCCACACCGATGCCCTTATCTCCTGCTCTTCTTCCTTCAAAACCTGGTTTTCGAGTCTGGGAGTGTTTCGCATCCTCAGCGTATGTGTGGCCTCTCGGCGCCGTCCTCGGCGTCGATACGGCGCTTGGCGCTGTCCTCTGCACCTGCGGCTTCTTGGCGCTGCGTGGTCTCACAGGCTGCTCTCGGTGTTGCACCTCGGCACCGGGGCCCTCTGTCACTTGTTTCCTTCTTCCTCCTCTTCTGATTTTCATTCATTTCTGTCCACACAGTCCCTCCTGGACTGTCAGGAGATGACGTTGAGCCTGACCCAGACCTTCGTCGGTGATGAAGTGACGAAGCAGATCTATTACTGCTACAGAGCCTGTGGTCGAGGACCTGTCTTTTAAGTCTCTGTTGAAAATCTGAGTTCCACACTTTCTCCAGACTACAGACATCGATCCTGGGAAATTAAGACTCAATATCTTCATGCTCGGAGATCCCTACGGATTTGACCTCCGGTTCAGTTTTCCTTCGAGACGCTGTCTCAAATGGTATGGAATAATCCTGTTTCACCCTTCGTATAAATCCATTGATAGGAAATATTCAGCCCCAAGGATCGCCCCATTTTGGCATCTCAAGCCTTTATGGATCCTATTGTAGTCCTGGCAGAGAATGATAAGGTCGTTCTTCCCAGACTACTACAGCTCGACCTATTAACAAAGAATCTCGAAGATAGACACCTTAGGTAAGAGAGTCTTTGCTGCTTCTACTCTAAGTATGCTGCCAGTTACCAAGGCTATTTTTCTCAGTATGAGTATATCCTGTGGCATTCTATCAAGCAAATGGTTGAAGCCCTACTGAGTTGATTCAAAGCCAGAGCTTCTTCAAACCATTACCAGAGGTATTGAATCTAACAACCAGCAGGTTAAAGCAGCCATGGATGCTTTTGACACTGCTTCCGTTCAGCGGCTGCTGGTATTTCACCGCCGTCATTCCTGGCTGCGCTGGGCTTCATGAATGATGAGCAGCAGCAGGTGATGGTATTGCCCTTGACGGTGCATATCTTTTGGTCCTCTGGTAGAGCAAGCTCTAGAAGCTACACAAAGACTAGGTCAGCCATTGTTGGCTCGCCCTCCTGCCCTCTCGAGGGCATGCCAGTAAACGTCAGTTTCATAATCGTCAGTCCTTTCGAGGCAGAGGCAGAGGAAGTTTCCATAAGAACCAACCTGCCCAACCTCAAAAGAAGGCACAACAGAAAGCGCAAGGGCCCAAAGCGCCCAGCGCTACCTTATGAATTGCTGGCCCAAGTTCCATCTCAGCTGCCCGAGGTGGACTTTTCCTCTCCGTGGAGGTCGTCTGATGCACTTCTACAACCAGTGGAAGTCCATAACCTCAGACAAATGGGTCCTTCGGATAATTCGCGAGGGGTATTCACTCAATCTTGTGGAGACCCTCCGATCTTTCTCCAAACGACAGCCCAGGCTGTCAACCCTTCAGTCAGACCTTCTCGCCACGAGATTCAGGCCTTCTGAACAACAGGGCAGTAGAAGTGGTGCTACTGCATCAACGAAACACGTGTTCTACTCCCACTACTTTCTGGTTCCAAAGAAGTCCGGGGAATGCGCCCATTCTAGATCTCAGAGTTAAACAAATTTCTCCCAAGGAGAAATTCTAAACATTTCTCTGAACCCTGTTACCTGCTTCATCAACACGACTGGCTAGCCTCCTAGATATGCAGGATGCTTACCAGCACATTCCTATTCACCCGAGGCATCACAAATTCTGAGGCTTCAGGCTCTGAGATATCATTGCTCAGAGTCCGCCCTTTGGCTATCCTCGCGCCATGTAGTTTTTACAAAGTGTTGTGCAGTTCTCAGCGCACTTCAGAAAGGTCAGAATACAGGTGTTTCCTTATCTGGACGATTGGCTTTTAGCAAGTCCTTCCAGGCAAGGGACTCTGACGCTGTGAGAGACGGCCTCGCCGCCTCCTTAAGTCCATGGGAGTTCTGCTCAACCTCAAGAAATCGCAACTGCAGCCCTCCCAGAGTTCTTTTTATAGGACTCCTCTGACACCTCCCAGCGAAGGCTTTCTTCCAGAAGACAGGAGGAACGATATCCTTCAGATGGCCTGTCACATCGGGGAAAACAGCTCAGTCACAGCTCTCTCGATGCAATGGATGCTAGGCCTCATGGCATCCTCAGTGTTCACTGTACCCCTAGCACGTCTGCACATGAGAACCACTCAGTGGTCCCCAACCACTCACCCGCAGTCCTATCTCATCAAAGTGACGGAACCTTTAAAGAGGTCACTCACCTGGTGGTCTCAAGAGAGCAATCTACTAGAAGGATATCCCTTTGCTCCTCTGGACCATCAAATCTCCATTACCACGGACGATCCCTGATGGGGTGGGAGCTCACTGTCAGGCTCTCCACACTCAAGGTGTGTGGACTCAACTCGAGTCCCAGCTTCACATAAACATCCTAGAAAATGAGAGCCGCCCCTTATGAGCGTCCGAAGCTGGATGATATTCTCTCACAAGAACATTCTCTCTTCAAACGGACAACAAAGCAGTGATGTATTACATCAACAAGCAGGGCGGTGCTCATTCTTGCCCCTTATGCAGAGAAGCAATGAGGGTATGGGAATGGTGTTTGGAGCACAACGCCTAATTCAGGCGGGTCTACCTGCCAGGTGTACAGAACGATTTGGCAGACCGCCTCAGCAGAACAGAGACAGATCCTCACGAGTGGTCTCTACTCAACCATAGTTCAGTCTCTATTCAAGAGTGGGAAACTCCAGACCTGGACCTTTTGCATCCCTCACCAGCGAAAACTGTCTCTTCTGCTCCAGAAATCCAGGGCCTGGCATTTTCTGTCAGGATGCGCTCAGGCTGCGTGCACAAACGCTTTCTTTCCGCCTCTTCCTCAATTCAGAGAGTACTCCTTGTTCTAATCCCAGGAGACAAGATGATTCTCATTGCTCCTTTTGGCCTCAGCAGCTGTGGTTTCCACTACTCAACAATATGTTGGCAGTTCCTCCGAAACCACTTCCCTGCAGATGAACTCTTTGACTCAGGGACCGTGGTCCATCCCAACCTGAGATCATCTTCACCACGCTGGCTTCTGAAGAGGTCGGGTAAACCGTTCAATGATCTTCATGTATTCTTCTGGCTGCAGGAAGCCAGCCACTGAAAACTTACACAGCCAAGTGGAAGCTGCCGATCTGGTGCAAAGTCCTCTTTGAACTCTTTCCTGTCCACCAGATAAGGTTTTGGAGTACCTTTGGACCTCTCAAATTCAGGTCTGCAGTACTCTACAGTCAAAGTTCACCTTAGTGCCATTTCAGGCGACATGAGCCTGCTTCCTTAACACTGGCTCAATTACTCATGGTTAAGAGATTTCTATGAGACTGCACACCAGACCTCCCACAAGACATCCAGTTGCAGCCTGGGACATTAATCTCGTGCTAGACATGCTCACTCGGAAACCTTTCGAACCTCTGGCTACCTGTGAGCTAAAATTTCTAACCTAGAAGACTGCCTTCCTAGTGGCCATTACCTCAGCCTGCAGGGTCTCTGAGATACATGCCCTGGTCACAGACCCTCCGTATACTGTGTTCCATAAGGACAAAGTAGTTCTTCGTACTCACCCTAAATTTCTTCCTAAGGTTATGTCAGAATTTCATCTAAACCAACCTTTGGTCCTTCCCTCTTATTTTATGGACTTCCAAAATGAAGGGGAACGTTTTCTTCATTCTTTGATGTTAAGAGGGCCTCATGCTTTCTATCTAGATAGAACCAAGGATTTTCGCAGCTCAGCAACTATTCGTTTCTTCAGTGAGACCCGGCTGGGTCAACCTGTCGCTATCAGATGTATCTCATCATGGCTAGTGGCGTGCGTCGCTACTGCTATTCCATGGCGCAGGTTAAGCTGGAGTGGCAGAGTTTACGCCACTTACTAGAGCGGTCGCGGCATCCTTAGCGAAACCGCAACGTGCTCATTGCAAGAGCATCTGCAGTGCGACCACCTGAAGCTCAGTGCATACTTTAAACATTATGCAGTGATGTCCATGCCAGACATATTCTTCCTTTGGCAGAGCCATCCTCAGTGGACTTCTGTCCTAGAAACGTGAGCTCTGGTCTCTCCTGCCCCTCTCGGGGATTATTAGCTCGGTACTCTCCAATAGTGTGATGAGTGGTGGAGACTTATGTCCAGGAAGATATGAAAATTACGTACCTACTGTAATTCTTTATCTTCTTGGACGAGTCTCCACCACTCATTCACACGCCCACCCTCCATCCCCCGAGCTCACCTTTCCTGTTGGTCTTCACTCCCTCAGATCTTTAGGCCGTGAAGACTTCTTTGTTGACCCTTCTTACATGGGTCGTCCGGACTATCTTATGTCCGGTTTTTAGGTTAGGCTACCTTCTAGGTTAGTTACGCTTGCACCTCCTTGGTAAAAAGGTACTGAGGCGGTTGGGGTTGACGCCGAGTAGTCGCACTCGCCGAGCTAGGGCTCATGGCGCCGACCTCCAGCAAAAAGTTTGCTCCTGATGGGTCCTAGTGCCTCCCGCGCAGATCCCACAGTGTGAATGAGTGGTGGAGACTCGTCCAAGAAGATCAAGAATTACTGTAAGTACGTATTTTCATTTCTAGGACATGGATATGTTGTTCATCCACACTCATTGGCAGTATCCTTGCCGCTTTAAATCTTGCCGGAAGGTCTTCAAGCTTGTTCTCCCACCCACCCGGTGGTATAACCTCGGCCCGCCCCATGACGCCAGATCTTCCTTACCGCTGGAAGCTCAGGTTCCTCCTTAACGCCCGCGCTATGACTGGTCTTTTTCTCCGCTTATGGATTTAAAAATAATATTTTGAAAGACTTCAGTTCGATCCTCGCGGCCGCGATGGACAACCGACCCTGGATTTCGGAGATGCCCATGCGGGCAGAAGATGTCTCGGACGGATCCACACTCCACGTGTGTCTACTGCTTAGGCCTTGAGCACGCACCCGCAGGCTTGCGACTGTGCTCATCTTTCTGGCCTACGCCCTCGAAGACTGTGGTTGCCGACTGCAACTGGGCCGCCCCGAGAAGCGCTTCCTCCGTGAAGTCCAAGGAGGCCCGGTTGGCGTGTCCGGCGCGGGAAGGTCAAGGATCAGCTCGAGCGATGGTCGCCGAAGAGGAGGCGGCGCGGGCGTATCTTCCTCGGATCGCGGCATTTATCCCGCCTCTGGGTTCTTCCTACACGGCTTCCTTTAAGGAGCTTTGTCTGTCCCTCTCCACTAAAGGAGAAGGGCCTCTGCCTGCTGGACCTTTTCTCGGTCCAAAAGAGGACAGGTAAGTCCTCTGTCGACGCCTTGGGAGCGGGAAAGGTCCTCTCCCGGGCCGCCGACCGCCGTCGACTGGTCGCTTCGCCACTGGCCTCACGGTGTCCCCGGCCAGGTCAGTTGACCGAGACTCCACTGATGAAGTCGAGATTTTCTCGACCCATTGACGGGCTGTCGCCTTTAGCAGCCGAGATTCCTCTCCCGGTTCCCCGGGAGGAGTTGAGGATCCCGTGGCTCGCTTGTGCCTCGGTTCGGAGCCCTCGGATGGACCTTCCGGGCCGGGAGTGCCGGTCCCGCCGACACCTCCCTGCACCGACCCGAAATTCCGGGATCTCGGTCTCGGTCTCGACCTCTTCGCGGTCCAGCCGCTCCACCGTCATAGGCGTGTCTCGGTCTGCATCACGAAGCGGCGTCGCCGCTGTCCTCGCCCTCCTCCTCGGATGAGGGAGGCCGGGCGAAATTACGCCGGACGGTACGAGGACCTTATGTTGCAACAGCTCCTCCTGGCCGGAATAAGCCGACCGCGCCTTCCCTGCCATTAATGGTTGTCACCGAACGCCGGCACAACCCTCGACTTGTCCGAGAGCCTACACCCAGGCCGGTTGTTGGCTAAAACCAGCTGCTCCACGATTCCGGTGGAACCTCCGCCTCCACAGCCGCAATTGGGGCTCGACCAAGTTCTCGATCGGCTAAGGTTTACCCCATCGGCTGTCAGTTACCCTCACTCCCGACCCGACCCGGCAGGTGAAGGGTGGCTCAGGCCAGAAGGCAGTTTTGAGGACTCTTCCGGAGTCCGAAGATTCCTCCTTCTTCTCCAAGCGACTGGACTTTGAGTCTTCAGGAGGTCAGCCAATGGACGATAGCCGTCGTTCTTCCTAGGACTGCTTCGGCTCATCTCGGAGTCTACCGGATGGAGCTCGAACCCGCTTCCAAGCGGGCCAGGTATCCCTCACGGAGATTCTGGACCGAGGATTCTCCGACGGAGGCCTTTCCGTGGCCGAGGCCATCAGTGGGTCCGCACTGGAACTTTGCAGCGCCCGCTTCCTGCCCTCGCTTCCGCCAGGATGGCCAGAAGTATGCGGTCCCTACGGTTTCTTATCCGGTTTTAGGAACACCCACTCTGCTGAGGGTTAATTTACCGACAAGCGTTTCGGCCTTAAAACAGCATGAGGATGTGGACAAACCTCCTGACAAGGAGTCCAAGAAATTGGACTATGTCGGGCGAAGTCTCGCTGCGTCCTCTCTCGGCCTTCGTCCAGGCCAGTTCGGCCGTCCTCATGGCACATTTTTCTCATGCCTGTTGGGCTCCCTGGATGAGGTCATCCTCATCTTCCGCCCGATCTGCAGACTACGGTTAAGCAGGTGCGGGACCAGGGCAGGGCAGTGGCCAAACAGCAGCTCCAGACTGCTTTGGATGTAGGGACTCATGTGCCAGATCGGTGGCGGCCGCAGTGGCTATGTCGGTCATGGCTTGGCTGAGGATATCCACCTTTGCCGGATACCCAGCACAAGTTGGCGGATGTTCTTTTGGGACTGACCTCTGGCCCTGGGGTGGAAGGTCACCTGCAGAGGATCGAGAAGTCCAATGCCACCTTGGACTCGGTCTCTTCATCCAGAAGGACAAGGCCGCAAACCACAGCCTAAGCCCTTTAGGTCCTTCTGTGCCCCGGCGCGCCCAGCCCAGCGTCAGGGCCAGCAGGCTCGCGCCTTGGCATCCCAAACCCAAGCCCGGCTTCCTCTAACAGGAGGCAGGGAGGAAGGGCCCAGGAGGTCCCTCGCCGTCCTCCTCCAAGCCTGCCCAGTGGCGGGCTGAGGGGTGTAAGCCCCCATCCCGTCTGCCCATTCCCTGGTCCCCTGGGGCGGCTCCAGCACTTCGTGCCGCTTGGTCCGCTGTTACCACGGACAGGTGGGTCTTGGAGGTGGGGGAAGAGGCCTGCCTCTGGAATTCGAGCAGGCACCACCCTTCAGAGCCGCCGCCCTCGGGGGCTTCGGGATCCCTAGTTCACTGGCGGCCTCTCGAGCCGACATCACTCTCCTCCTCCAGAAGGAGGTGGTAAGAGAGGTGGTGGACCCTCCTTCAGACCCAGGGTTTGTGTCCAGGTACTTCCTGGTTCCAAACTGATCGGGGTTGGCGCCCATTCTCGACTCCACACGACCTGAACAAGTTCCTAAGGTCTCGAACCTTCAGGATGGTCACTTGGCTCAGATTATACCATCCTTGAACGCGGCGTGTGGTTCTGCTCTCTGACTTGCAGGACGCGCTTTTTCACGTCCCTATCCGGTCCGTCTCACCAGAGATTCCTTCGCCCGAGCGGAAGGATCCTCTTCGAGTTCCAAGCCATGCCCTTCGGCTTGTCTCCAGCTCCAGGGTCTTCACCAAATGCATGGCAGTGGTGACAGCATTCCTCAGGGCCGAGGGGTCCGGGTGTACCCTTACCTGGACGACTGGCTGATAGCAGCTCCCTCCAGGAAGGAGGCGGAGTGGTCCAGAGATCTGGCCTCCAGGTCTGCTCTCAACTGGGCCTCCTTATCAACGAGGCCAAGTCGAACTCGAGTCAAGCAGGTGATTTTATTCATCGGGCGCAGTTCGACTCTCTTTCGAGCCAGAGCTGCCTCCGGCGGACAGGGCCGAGGTTCTTTCTCCTTGCCCGATCATTTCTGGTTGGGCAATTGCGCCTGCCCGGGACTTCCTGCGCCTCCTGGGTCTCATGGCGGCCTGTACCAGCGTGGTCCGTTGGGCCCGCTGGAACATCGTCCCCTTCAGTGGGGACTGGCCAGCCAGTGGTCACAACGCTGCGATCCCTTGACCAGCTTGGTCGGTGACACAGGGATGTGAATGCTCTCCAGTGGTGGACCGCTCCAGATCATTTGCAGGAGGGCATCCTGTCAGTCCGCCCAGCCGACGGTCTCTCTGTCGACCGATGCCTCTCTGATGGGTTGGGGTGCCCATCTGGGGAACATCAGCTCATGGCCTCTGGTCCCCAAGGAGTCCCGATGCCACATCAACCTGCTGGAGCTCCGAGCGGTCCGCCTTAGCTCTCACCGCCTTTGCTCTGCTCCTCCGGGTCAAGTGGTCCGAGTCCAGACGGACAATACCACGACCATGTACTATCTAAACCGCCAGGGCGGGACGCGCTCCATGCTTCTATGCAAGGAAGCTCTCCGCATTTGGTCACTGCGGCGTAGCCTGGGCGGATCTCCTAGCCATTCACGTGGCAGGAGCCTCCAACACCCTGGCCGATGCCCTGAGCGGATAGGGGCTGCATCCCACGAGTGGTCTCTCCTGCCGGAGGTAGTACAGCATCTGTTCTCCCACTGGGGCACACCTCAGGTGGACCTGTTTGCCTCCATGGAGAAACGGCTGAGTCTGTTCCATGCCCGCCTCCAGCAGGGCTCGCTGCAGGGGATGCCTTCTCGAGGCAATGGACCCCGGGCCTCTTTACGCTTTTCCCATTTCCCTTGATCCACAAGGTGCTTCTCAAGGCGAGGAGGGACAAGGCGCAGGTGATTCTGATAGCCCCAGACTGGCCTCGCCAGTTCTGGTACCAGATCTCCTCAGTCTCAGCTCCAGGACTCACGGCAGCTTCCAGCTCGCCCGGACCTGCTCTCAGTCAATCAGGGAAGGTGTTCCATCCGACCTTCAATCCCTGCACTGACGGCCTGGTTCCTGGCGGCTAGAGTTCCAGGCTTTGGGTCTTTCCGACGGGGTCCTCAATGTAGTTGAGGCGTCCCGTATGAGTCGACCAGAAAATGCTATGCCTTCAAATGGAAAAGGTTTTCCATTTGGTGTCAGGCAAGGGCTTGGACCCTTCCTCCTGTTCCTTGGCAAGCATCTTGGACTATTTATGGTCCCTTTCTAGTCAAGGGCTTAGGTCGAGCGACCTAAGGGTGCACCTGGCAGCCATCTCTGCTTGGTGGCGGGCTGGGAAGCAGTCGTTAGCGCAGGAGGAAGGTGGTCTATGGCGCTTTTCAAAGGCCTTGATCACATTCTCCTCCAGTGCGGGAACCCCACCTCCGTGGGATCTACTGCTGGTACTGGCAAAGCTCATGGGCAAGCCATTCAACCTATGCACAGGTGTGCTCTCTCTCACCTGTCTGGAAGACCGCCTTCTTGGTGGCTATCACGTCAGCCAGAAGGATGGGAGAGCTCAGGCGCTTCCATCGAGTCTCCTTACCTGGTCTTCCACAGGGACAAGGTTGTCCTGCGCCCCCACCGAAATTCCTTCCGAAGGTGGTGTGAGTTTCACCTTAACCAGGTGTTGACTCTGCGGTGTTCTACCCCAATCACACCTCGGAGGCGAATATAGGCTCCATACTCTGGATCCTAGAAGGCGCTGCTTATTATAAGGCGCCTGGCTGATATTCGGGGAGAGGTTCGCCAGCTGTTTGTCACCTACGCTGAAGCCGCATCTGGCAGACCTGCAGCCAAGCGGACGATAAGCAGGTGGGTAACCTCCTGCATAGATCTCTGCTATAAGTTAGCGGGCATGGAGCCTCCCAGAGGGATAAGAGCTCATTCTACCCGCATACTGCTGCAAGGTGGCTGCTCTCAGGGACGTCCCTATCCAGGAAATCTGCAGGCTGCTACCTGGAAGTCAGCAAACACCTTCATTACCCACTACCACATCGACCTTGAGTCACGCCGGGATGCTGGTTTTGGGGCCTCGGTTCTCAGTCTCTCTTTCCCAAGTAAGTATATGGGGTGTCGTCTTGCCTCCCTCCTCCGGAGAACTGCTAGGAGTCTGCCAATGAGTGTGGATGAACAACATATCCATGTCCCTAGAAATACAGGTTACTCACCTGTAACAGGAGTTCTAGGAATGGTATATGTTGTTCATCCACACACCACCGACCTCCCGGCCCGGACGCAACCTGAGCTTCCAGCGGGCCAGATCTGGCGTCATGAGGCGGGCCGAGAGTTATACCACCCGGGTGGGTGGGAGGAGCAAGCTTGAAGACCTTCCGGCAAGATTTAAAGCGGCAAGGATACTGCCAATGAGTGTGGATGAACAACATATACCATTCCTAGAACTCCTGTTACAGGTGAGTAACCTGTATTTTTCACATTTGCTTTGGAGGCCAGAAGATCAGAAGGTAATCACCACGCTACTAGAAACTTGGTGTTAAATGTCTCAGTGTGACTCGGTTGGTAGCACATCCGCCTCTGGACCAGAAGGCCATGGGTTCTCGTCCCACACCGTGATTGAACTTGTACCTAAAACACTGACATCTGAGTGCAGTATCAGGGGGTGCTGTACTGTTGGGGTGTGCCATCCTTTTGATGAGACGTTAAACCAATATCCCTTCTACCCATCCCGGTGCTGTCCTGGTGGGTGTCCAGGTTGAAGTAAAAACTCTGGGCACTCTTTACAAAGAAGAGGGGACTTCTTCCATGGTCACTTGTACTGCCTACATCTGTTGCTGTAACTCCAAATCACTTTCTTTCATTCACTTGCATTTATCTATCCCGAAATCTATAGGTCTGCGCCCCCTCCCAGGGTGGAGACTTTGGGGGTCAGGATTGCTCACAGCCACAGGGCAGGCTACTGTCTGATTAGGCAGTGGAATGTTGGTGTGGAGGGGCCAGTAATGCATGGTTGTGCTTGAGTGTTGTCACTCTGTGTGAATGAATTGCAGTCATCCAACATTAAACTAGCATTTTCACCCCATGAATGGCATGCAGAATAGCCGGAAACCACTCCAAATGCATTTTAAGGTATTGAAAACCGATCAGCTTCAGGGGGCCTACACAGCCCCCAAATCCCTGGCATATTGATTAAGTCACAGGGGGCCACACAATTCCAAGAGCCCAGGGCACCATAACTTGTTTATCCAGCCCTGGGACCACTTATAGGAGTGCTCAGGCCAAGGAGAGGTAGGCAGCTCCTCAAAGGCAGCAGTCTAGGGGAAGGCCTTTTCATAGGCCTTTTTACCAAGCACAGGCCTCTTCTTCCTTTTCACAGAGGGGGATCTTCAGAGATAGAGGCAGAAGAGGGATGAGCAGGGCTGCATCCACTCCTCAGCCTAAGGCCCCTACCAGGCAGACACCCTGATGGGCCTGCCCAGGTCGAGACTCCTATTCCAGTAGGGGGCAGGCTGGCTTACTGTGTCCAGGACTGGACATCTGTTACCTCAGACAAGTGGGTCCTGGAAGTAGTAAGCCAGGGACTGGTTCTCAGCTTCAAAAGATTTCCGAAGATGAGAGCCAGATATTTTCCACCTGCAGGTCTCTCAGAAATCCTTGCCCTAGAGGCAGAGATTTCATCTCTTCTGGCCTTAAGAGCCATAGAGAGAGTTCCTACCTTACACTGGGGCAAAGGTCTGTACTCCAGGTACTTCCTTACCCCAAAAAAGATGGGCGTGGCGACCCATCCTAGACCTAAGATACCTGAACAAACATCTTTTAAAACCAAAGTTCAAGATGGTAACTCTGGGAATAATTCTTCCTTCTCTAAGGCCAGGAGACTGGCTAGCCTCCCTGGACCTCAAAGATGCCTAGTTTTGCATTCCTGTCAGGTGCTCCCACAGAAAGTACCTCAGGTTTGAGTTGCCCTCAGGCCACTGTCAGTTCAAAGCAATGCCCTTAGGCCTAACAGCAGCTCTAAGGGTTTTCACAAAGTGCCTGGCAGTAGTCGTTGCCTTTCTAAGAAGGCAAAAGATTTCCATTTTTCCATATCTGGACGACTGGCTCATAGTGGGCCAGTCTCCAGACTAAGTCAAGTCAGACCTGCAAGTGACCCAGCAGGTGCTCATTTCTCTAGGATTTCTTCTCAACCTTCCCAAGTCAGTTCTCGAGCCAGTGCAGCGCCTTACCTTTATAGGGTCGGAGCTGGATACTGTTGAAGCAAGAGCCTTTCTTCACCTGGAAAGGGCTAGAGTTATAGAACTGGCTTCTTCCTTCAGCCTTCAGGTGTCCCGACCAGCAAGGCATTTCCTTCAGCTCTTGGGCCACATGGCAGCTTCTACAGCAGTGGTCCAAGGGGCAAGATTCCAGATGAGGGACATTCAGTTCCATCTGAGGGCCTTTTGGTCCCAGAGGAAGGATCCCCTTACCAAACTGATTCAAGTGACTCTGACCCTGATCAAGCCCTTCAATGGTGCCAGGATCAGGACAGTTTAAGGCAAGGGGTCCCATTTGTCACTCAGTCTCATTCAGTGGTCCTTACCACGGATGCTTCCCTTCTGGGCTGGGGAGCCCATCTGGGGGCCCTCACTGCCCAGGGACTGTGGTCCCCTCAGGAATCCCTTTTCCATATCAATCTCCTAGAACTCAGGGCAGTTTTTCTGGCCCTGCAAGCTTTCTCTGTCAGTGCAGAACAGACACCACCACCATCATGTGGTACGTCAACAAGCAGGGAGGCACTTGGTCTACGGCCTTGTGCACAGAAGCCGTGAAGTTGAGGCCCCTGGCTTATTCCCTGCAGACCTCTCTGATAGCAGTCCACCTTCCAGGGAAGGACAATGTGCTAGCAGATGCACTGAGCAGGATCTCCCAGGGCCATCACGAATGGTCCCTGGACCCTCTGGTGTTGAAGGTGATTTTTTTCAAGGTGGGGCACTCCAGAGATCTCTTTGCAGCTCCAGGCAATCACCAACTTCTTCTCTTTTGTTGCAGACCCCCAGTTGTGGGCTCAGTCCCTCTGGATGCTCTGATTCTGAACTGGGAAGGGAAATTTCTGTATGCCTTCCCTCCTTTTCCTCTACTGTTCAAAGTTTTAGTCAAGATAAGGTCACAACCTTGCAAAGTGATTCTGGTTGTTCCAGACTGGGCCAGATAGCCTTGGTACCCCCAGTTGCTGTCCCTAGCAGTCCATCTTCCCCTGTCTCTTCCCAGGAATTACAACCTGTTAACCTCCTCTCAGGGGAGGATTTGGTACCCCAATCTTCAGTCTCTCAATCTCAAGGCATGGCTCTTGAAGAGTTAGAGTATGCAGATTTGCATCTGTCTCAGGGGGTTCTGGATATCCTCAAAGCCTCACAAAAGCCCGCCACTAGAAAGACCTATAACTCCAAATGGAAGAGATTCAGCATTTGGTGTTCCAAGAAACATATTTCCTCAGACACTGCTGAATTGCCTAAAGTTCTGGATTATGTGGTCCATTTGAATGGCTTAGGCCTCAGACCAGCTACTCTCAAGGTGCACTTGTCAGCTGTTTGTGCATTTCTGTCAGTGGGGAAGTCTTCCTCACTGTCATCTCATCCTGTGTTCTGTAAATTTTTTAAGGGATTGCTTCACGCCAATCCTCCGTTTAGAGACCCTGCCCCTGCCTGGGACTTAAATGTTTGCATTGCTCAACTTAAGCAACCTCCCTTTGAACCTATGTCCTCAGCAGAGTTTAAGTACTTGACTTGGAAAACTGTGTTTTTAGTAGCCATTATCTCTACCAGACATATCAGTGAATTGCAAGCCCTGTCAGTGTAACCTGATTTTATCGCCTTTCATAGGGATGAAGTGGTCCTTAGAACCAATAGAAGGTTCTTGCCCGAAGTGGTTTCAGATTTCCACTTGAATCAGTTTCTCTTTGTCTTCTTCACTGATCATTCTTCTTCAGGAGAGAGGAGGCTACACAGTTTAGATGTTAAAAGAGCCCTTAGCTACTACATAGTGTACCAAGGGTCACAGGTTTGATTCCCTCCAGTTGTTCCTCACTTGTGGAGAAGTGGGAAAGGGCAAACCTGCCACCAAGAGAACTGTTGCCAGGTGGATCGTGTCTTGTATACAATTCTGCTATGAGAAACTAGGAAAGATTCCACCCTCAGGCCTGAGGGCTCACTCCACCAGAGGTACAGCTGCTTCCCTGGCTGCTGCCAGGGATATTCCTCTCTTAGAAATTTGTCAAGCAGCCACCTGGAAAACAGTCCACACCTTTACCAGGCATTACTCTCTGGATATCCAGGCTAGGAGTGATGCTCGGTTTGGCACAGCAGTACTTCATAGCCTATTCCCAAAGTAGGTTCTGTCCCTCCTCCATGGAGGTACTGCTTGGTAGTCTGCAATAGTCAGAATACAGCAATACTTCATGTTGTTTGAAGAAAAAATTACTCACCTTAATAATTATGTTTCTTCTAATGGAGTCGTACTGTATTCTGACCTCCTTCCCTGCCTCCCCTCTCAGAACCTGTTTTTGGGAAGTGGGTGGGCAGGTGCAATGTTGCACCTCAGGGGTGCTTCTTTTACACCCTTCTCTTTTTGTTTGGGTGTTTGTTTTATTATTTTTCTTATTTGGATTGGTTTTTGGTTTTGGGTTTCCTGACTTGAGTCTTCCTTGGGAATTCAGAACTCTTGTTGCCATTTGGCTAGTAAAAATTTTACAAGTTCCACATAGGATAGTTAGTGAGATTTTTGCTCGTAAGAATCTGACAGTTGGATTTCAAATGGCTGCAGACAGAGACCTCAACCGAGCTCAAGCTCAGCATTCTATGCTCTGCATAGAAAGTTAACCCTTTGTTCTCCGGGGCAGTTTAAAGGCTGGGGCTAACTGCAATAGTCAGAATACAGCAAGACTCCATTAGAAGAAACATAATTACTAAGATGAGTAATTTTTTCTTTTCAAATCTATATTTTTCAAGTATACTCCCCTTTCCCCCCCAGGACGCATCTGGAAATGAGCTCTTGTTAGTTCAGTATGTCTTTCCTGGTGAAACTTTTAACTAAACTGTGATCCCTTGGTTTGCAAATGTATATAATTATTCTGTTAAAATGATTGCAGAAAGCTGTTTGTGTTTCTTGAAAAGATGACAGTCTGTAATACAGAGGGTAGACCATGAGATGTATTTTGACCTCTTTAAGCTTGTTTACAGAACTGTCAACAGGAGACCACCAGCTCTAGGACAGAATGTTATATTCTCACGCCAGGAATACTCCAATATTCCTAACTCTTCTTCAGGATACCTTTAAGGTCAGATCTGCCCGGAGATAGAATGCTATGCTAATAATTGAATCATTGGCATAAGCCACTTTTCAAATGTTGCCACCTGTCAACTGCCTACATTCTAACCTGCAGATTTCTCTCTCCACCTGTCAAGACCAGAGGCCTGGAGATGTCCTCATCATCATCTAGTCAGAGAAGCCTTAATTAATAACACATACTTAAGTATTTTCATTTGCTGCCTCTTATTAGTGTTATTTTAATAACCGTTAGTTTATTTAGCTAGTTTTGTGGTGTTTTCTCAGTTTCTCACGGTTCGGGATAACCACTGAGGAACCGAGGTACTTTTAGTTAGTTTCGGGGTTCTTATCCCCATTTATTTACTAGTTTCTGCAAGTCTTATGTGTCAAAATCTTTGTTTATAGAACAGATAACTTCAGTTCCGAACCACTAATCCCGGTTCTATTTGTATTGTTTCCTGGTTCCGCTCGGTTTCTCCGATCGGTTCCTGAACCGACCGCAACTGATAAATTTGTCATTTTTTGAATTTAAAAACCTTTAGTGTTTTGCGGTTGCGTTTTTTTCTTCAGTATGTCAGAAAAACCTAAAAAGAGAACCGTAGAACCCAGTTTTAAAAATTGTTCTGAGTGTGGTGAAGTTTTTGCCAAGGCAGATAAGCACTCTATTTGCGTTTTCTGCCTTGGTTTTGATCATTTAAAAACTAATTGTGAAATTTGCAAATCTTTTTCTGAAAAAGGCGCTTGAAAACATCTGGAGAGATTAAATAAGAAATTGAAGGGTGGTCCCTCTGGCTCTGACCAGCTGAAACCCTCAGGGTTTGTGGGTGACACCACAACTGCTACTGTTTCTACCCCTTATATTGGTAAAAAGATACTCTCTGAACCGGCTAGCTCTCCGGTTCCAGGAAAGAAAGTAAAACAAAGCACAGTGAACCCCCTGTGGAAAAGGGGACTTCTGTGGTGCCTGCCACTGTGCCTTCTCCTTCAGAGATTGCACAGGCAATAAAAATAATACAAACTTTGCATGGTCTGCTGCCTGTGGTTTCACAGTCCCCATACCAGACCCCTGCACCCTCCAACCCACCTTCCTTTCCAGAGGAACGTGGTGAGGAGGAGGAAGAAGAAGGTGAGCCTGTAGATCCTGAGGTCTCCCCTGAACAGGAGTTTGTCTCCCCTCCCAGGACTATAGAAGATTATTCTTCTCATTTTTCCTTTATCAGGAAAATTGCTAATGCCTTGGACATCCCTACCTCTGAAGCTGATGAGGAGGAGGCTGAATATCTGGAAATGAAGGGGCTGACTCCTCCTAAAAAACTCACTCCCCATAAACAAGTTTTTTAAGAGATATTTTAAAACTCCTCCAAGCTCCTGTGTCTGTCCCTCCTTTGGACAAAAGGTTGGATAAAAAGTATCAGCTTGACAGAACAGGGGCTGAATTCTTATTTTCACACCCTGACCACCAGGGAGTGGTGCAAGCTGCAGCTTGTGACAAGGCAAAAGTCCCTCTGACTTCCCACCCTCCAGAGAAGGACTCTCGAAAAATTGAAAGTATGGCCAAGAAAGGTTACCTGTCGGCCTCTCTGGCCATTAGATTAGGCAGGCTAACTATCAGGCCTATGCAGCCCAGTACCAAAAGGCTCTCTGGCAGTCTGTTCTGGACATGGCTGAGAAAGCACCTTCTCCTCTTTCGGCAGACCTAGCTGAAACTGCTAGGTTTGGCCTGGAAGCTGCCAAATACCAGTTCCAGATGGCAGCAGACAGTAATGAGACTGCTGCAAGGTGGATGGCAAATATCATCGCAAAGAGAAGGTTTGCTTAGTTGAGAGAGAGAAACCTCATGCAGGATACCTAGAATAAGACTCTGGATTTCCCTATAGAGGGCATTTCTCTATTTGGTAGCCATACAGAGGCCTATATGAAGAAGGTGGATGAGTATAAAGCCACCTTCCATAGCACTTCTGCAAAAGAAAGACCCTCCACATCCTCTAGACCTTCCAGTAGGGGAGGCAGGGGCAGACAGTTTGATTCCAGGCCTTTTTATCAGGCCATGGTACTTCCTCAGGCACCCCAATATTCACAGCAAGGGTATTTCAGGGGTAGGGGCAGAAAAGATGCCAGGCGTGGTGCCCAGTCTCAGCCCCAATCCAAGTTGGACTCCTTACTTAATCGATCAGGCTGCCTGTCCTTTGCGAGTAGGGGGCAGACTGATCCATTTTTTCCAGAATTGGAAAACCATCATCACAGACAAGTGGGTTCTGGAGATAGTGGGTCAGGGCCTGTCTTTTAAGTTTCAAGTCCTCCCCTGTTCAAAAAATCAGTTTTCAACCCAGCTTCCCTCCTGGAAAGCAAAAGCCTGGAAAAAGAGGTGAAACACATTCTTTCACTAAAAGTAGTAGAACCAGTGCCTCTGCATCAAAGGGGAAAAGGACTTTACTCAAGGTATTTTCTCACTCCGAAGAAAAATGGAGAGCTGCGGCCTATCTTGGATCTCGGGGTCCTCAACAGGTTCCTAGCAAAACCAAAGTTCAAAATGGTAACTTTTTCTCCGATTCTTCCAGCACTCTGAAAAGGATATTGGCTGGCAACATTGGACCTAAAAGATGCCTATTTCCACATCCCCATAAGTGAATCTCACAGAAAGTATCTCAGGGTCCAGACTCCTGTCAGGTCATTATCAGTTCTCACCTCTACCTTTCGGTCTCACTTCAAGGGTGTTCACAAAGTGTCTGGCTGTGGTTGTGGCTCACCTGCACAGACAAGATGTCACAGTATTCCCCCTATCTAAACGACTGGCTGGTGGGAAATTCACCACAACAGTTAGCAGAACACCTGCAGCTCATTCAGCAGCTTCTGCAATCTCTGGGTTTTCTTTTAAATCTAGAAAATTCTGTTTTTCTTCCTTATCAAATTCTGCAGTTCATAGGAGCAGAATTGAATATCATAGTGGGCAGGGCCTTTCTACCCAGAGACCGGTTAAAAAGCATCCTGCAGTTGGCAGGTTCTTTCAGGCTCACTGTCCCAAGGCCTGCAAGGTGTTTTCTTCAACTTCTGGGCCACATGGCAACTACTGTAACAGACACAGTGCTCGACTCCAGGTTTCTGATGAGGAACATCCAATTTCACTTAAGAGCTCATTGGTGCCAAAGAAAGGATTCCCTGTCAAAGCTCAGCCCTGTAACAAAAATATTTATCCAAGCTCTTCAGTGGTGGAAAGAGGAACCCAACCTCAGAGAAAGGGGTTCCTTTCCAAAAAGAACTTTCATCAATGATTCTCATAACAGATGCATCCATCTTGGGCTGGGGGGGAGCTCATCTAGCAGAGCAGACTACCCAGGGCACTTGGTAAAGTGCAGAGACTCTTTTACACATACACTTGTTAGCGCTCAGGGCAGTGTTTCTGGCAATGCAAGCTTTCAAGCCACTGATACAGGGAAAGGTAGTGCAAGTCAGGACAGACAACACTACCACCATGTATTACATAAACAAGGCAAGGGGGAACTAGGTCAAGCCTTCTTTGCATGGAGGCTATGAGAATTTGGACCCTAGCTTACTCGCTGGGCTCCTCACTACAGACCATTCATCTGCCAGGCAAAGACAATGTTCTGGCAGGTGCCCTGAGCCGAATCAGCCAGGACCGTCACAGACGGTCCCTGAACAGGCAAGTGGTACAGACCTTATTCAGGAGATGGGTCACTCCAGAAATAGACCTCTTTGCCTCTCATCAGAGTCACCACTTGCCACAGTTCTGTTGCAGGCCTCCAGTAGTGGGCATGGTTTCTCTGGATGCCCTTATTCTGGATTGGTCAAGGAAATTATTGTATGCATTCCCCTCCATTTCCTCTGGTATACAGGGTGCTGTTGAAACTCTGTTATCAGCCAGCAACAATGATTCTGATAGCCGCAGACTGGGCCAGGCAGCCATGGTATTCCCTGTTGCTGTCCATGTCAGTGGGCAAACCAATACACCTTCCAAGGAGGCACAATCTTCTGACATCCGACCAGGGAGGCTCCTATATCCAAACCTCAAGTCACTCAGGCTCAAAGCTTGGCTCTTAAGGACCTAGAGTATGCTAGTTTACATCTTTCTGAACCAGTTATGGATGTCTTACGAGGATACAGGAACTCCTCTACTAAGAAAACCTATGCTGCAACGTGGAAGAGGTTTTCTATTTGGTGCTCTAGTAGGAGTATAGTGCCAACCCAGGCAGGAGTGTCATTGGTACTGGACTACCTGGTCTACTTACCTTCCACAGGCTTACAGCCTTCTACACCAAAGATTCATTTGGTTTCAGTCTCGGCCTATGCATCTGCAGGCAGGTCTGTCTCTTTGGCATCAAACCCCTTATTTAAAAGGTTCTTCAAGGGCCTTTGTCATATGTATCCACCGGTGAGAGAACCGTTGCCAGCTTGGGACCTTAATATCTGCATTGCCCAACTCATGGTCCCTCCCTTTGAGCCTGTGTTTTCAGCACCTTTGAAGTATGTCACATGGAAAACAGTGTTTCTAGTGGCCATTACTTAAGCTAGAAGGATTAATGAGCTCCAAGCTTTATGCATTGAAAAGGACTACTTTTCCTTCCACAGGGATAAAGTAGTCCTACAGACAAATAGGAAATTCCTTCCCAAAGTGGTTTCAGACTTCCACTTGAACCAATCTATCACTTTACCAGTATTCTTCACTGACCATTCTTCTGGTGAACGTAGGCTGCATAGCCTGGATGTCAAAAGAGCTTTGAGCTACTACATGACAGCCACTAAGCCCCATAGGCAGGACAGAACACAAATTTTCCTCACTTATGGGGATGTGGTAAAAGGAAATCCAGCTTCTTAAAGGTCAGTTTCTCATTGGATTGTCCAGTGTATCCAATTTTGCTGTTCAGAGGTGGGCAGGGAAGCTCCAGCAGGGTTTAGATCCCACTCCACAAGGGGTACAACTGCAATACTGGCAGTTGCAAAGGATGTACCCTTGGTGGATATGTGTAAAGCAGCAACCTGGCGAATAGTACACACATTTGTCAAACATTACAGCTTGGATATGCAGGCTAGGGTTGATGCCAGGTTTGGTACAGCTGTCCTGCAGAGCCTGTTTCCAAAATAGGTTCTTCCCGCCTCCTGAGGTACTGCTTTTGAGTCTGCAGAAGAGTTAGGAATATTGGAGTATGCTTGGGGTGAGAATAAAAAGTTGCTTACCATAGTAACCTTGTTTCTCCCAGGGAATACTCCAATATTCATAACTCTCCCACCCTGACTCCCTGTTTAAGAACCAGTAGCTTCTGTATTCCATGCTGTACCTTAGTGTTTGCATGTTACAGTCTACTTTTATTGGAACTTATTTGGTTTTCTCCTTTTCAGGTGATTCTGACGGGGGAGCTTGTGGGATTGTTTATGATAACTTTATATTTCCTCCAGCTGGAGGTTTGGTTGGGGAATTTTGAAGTTAAATTGTATATGTTTTAAAGTTTGGGCCCCTGTCTTTCCAGGTGTCCACAAAATCTGAGGGTTAGAATGTAGGCAGTTGATGGGTGGCAGGATTCCATCATTAGCATAGCATTCCATCTCCGGGCAGATCTGACCTCAAAGGTATACTGCAGAAGAGTTGAGATGTAAGACATTCTTTGTTTATACTGCTTGTACGAACAGCTAGCTGTCTTGAACTATTTTTTTTTATTTTATTGTTAATGATGATAAAATATTACTTGTGAATTCTGTAACTTTTCTTGGTCTGCCTGTGCTTCCTGACCTATGCCTCTACGACAGTCGGGTAGGTTTTATGCAAGGCCAGGTGTCCTCAAACTATTTGAGGAAGTTGGCCCACTTGATATTTGTGTGTGGGGAGCCAGGCACCCCCATGATGCTGGTCCCCCGGATGCAGAGAAAGCGTTTGACAGGGTCTTGTGGGATTACTTGTTCAGAACACTGGGGAGATCATGACACATCAGCCGACTTTATTCAGTGGGTGCAGGTTCTGTACATCAACCCCACAGCACAGATTTTCTGTAATGGGGTATATTCATCTCCTTTTAGACTGTACAAGGCACGAGGCATTGATGTCCACGGTCTCCCTTACTTTTTTATCTTTTCCTCTAATCCTAAAACCTAAAATGCAAGATATTTCTGGCATAGCAATTGAAGGCACAGAATATAAAGTATCCGTTTATGCAGATGATATTTTGTTTCATATTACACACCCCTCCACGTCCCTGCCTTGTGCCGTTCAGGTGATTCACGAGTTTGGCCTCCTGTCTAAATACAAATTGAACATGGACAAAACTGAAGTGATGCCCCTTAATGCTGGTGTAAACAGACAAGAGAGAGCAGCACCAGGGCTTAAGTGGCAGGCAGTTGGACTGAAATACCTGGGTGTGCTGGTTGTGAGAAATCCTGAGAAATGCTTCACAGAAACTTAGATCCTCTTCTCAGGCAGCTGAAATTGTACTCTGAAAGATGAGAACGTATACCCTTAACTTTCTGAGGGAAAATCCACCTTGTAAAAATAGGCTAGGCTTCGATGTCCAGTAGGCATGTTAAATGTGGCCATGCCTAAAATATGGTTCAGTGGGGCTACACAGGCACTTACCTAAGTTTATATGGGAAGGGAAGGCAGACCTCTAGGCATATACGTTGGCAGTTCCTAAGCACCCCCCGCCCCCCAAAACTAAACTGATCACTAGCAAGGATCAGCAGTGTGGTAGAAGAGATGCCAACCAGTTCTACAAAAGGAGGAGAGGCAATTAAAAAAGAAGAAGAAAAAAAAACAGCAGATGATACACTAGAAGAACGCTCGGTACACTTCACAGTAAAACTATGAAACAGTACAGTGCCCTCTACTGACAAGTATACCAGTAGGACTGCTTTACCATTAACTGTTAGGTTTCTGACAGAATTAGAATGTATAGGAATTTTGGACTGATATGTTTGTCTGTGGCCCTGCAAAAGTTAAAATGTCTATTCATTTTAGTAACTTCCTACACGTTTCATATTAATTTTATGTAGTATTCATAAAATAAAATCGTCACATGTAGCCAATTTTCTAAGCATAATAATACGCTCCAGGTGGGCAGTATGGGCTGTGTCGGACCTTCCAAGGTTTAAAAAGTCCTCCACCAGTGGCGTTGGGCCTCATTACACCCCTGGGTGGTCTGGTATAGCCCAGTACCCCCCAACCCTGTCTGGTATTATTGCTTGCATGATATGCAAATGTACAAATTTGTCAAAGACAGCATGTTTTTACCAGTACAGTGCCTGTAACTCATTGATATCTGAAAGTATCAAATTAGTATGTTCTACTAGGGATTCTGTTTTGCATGTTTGTTTAAATTATCTGTTATAATGAAAAATTTTATAAAGTATAATCAATTACGAAGTTAATTACGCAAAGATCATACAGTTATTTTTAAATCAGTCTATGGTATTGTACCATTTATAGGCCATGCAACTATTTTTTAATACAAGTTTGAACTTTAGTTCATTTGTTTATACAAATATTGCTGTTCCTGTTTGGGTTCAGCTGCTGCTTAGAATGCAGCACCAAGCGTATAAAACATTTTTAGGATTGTGCTTTGGAGAAAATACTGCCTGCATTTGTAAGGCCATTGTTAGGATTTATTTTGTCTTCAATATTGTCTTTAGCTTGACACTGCAGCAGTGACTCTGTTTGATTTGCTGGTCAAAAACGACAGTACGGACCTCTCAAAAGCTGCTGCAAATGGAATGATGCAGCTTCCAGTTTCCACAGTTCCATCTCCAGGAGTTGCAGGTACACACAACCACACAAAAATTTGATAAATGTTTCAGATAACTGTAGCAGTAAAAGGGATACTAGCTTCCATTGTTTTTGAATTGTTCTATTTTTATTACTCTACTCCTCAGTGTGTTGGCATACTGTCCCACCATGCCACTCTCCCACAACCCCATTCTGGCCCCTGGATGTTCCATGACTTGCCCTCCGTGGTGGAGAGACCTTACAAGTTGTAGGGAGGGAGTCCAAGTGGAGTTCTCAACTTGCTAGCCATAAACTGAGGATCTTCTTTTGGGATATCTCTCATTAGGTCACACCTGTGGAACTTCGTCATCAGGTGTCCAGAACCCACAGACTATTTTTCTGCAGCAGTGCAGTAAGGGCCGCCCATGCTGACGTCAGGCTTCGACGTCACATACCCTATAAAAATGCGGGTGACTCCATTGCTTCCTCAGTTCTTTCCCACCATCAACCATTCGCACACGAACTCTGCGAAGGCTTCATCACTCAGTTCAACTGCCATTTCTACTTGCCTTTTTTTCTTTTACTTACTTACCTTTGAATCACTAAGTGCTTCAAACAACATGAAGTCTTGCTATATTATGACATATGCAGAGAGTCCCAACCTTCGAACTGCTCCGGAGGTGAAAGAGTTAACTTTGCATGCCAGGCATGGAACGCTGAGCTCGAGCTCGGTTGAAACTCTGTCTGTTGTTCTTCAAACTCAAACCGTCAGATTCTTTACTCCGCCTCACTGAACAGTCGCTCCGGAGATTTCTCCTTCTGCTTGGTTCATTTTGTTGGTTAAAGTATTGTTTTTCTCGGTTTCCGACCGAATTTAAACCGCAACCGGTCGGTTCAGGCTCTGTCTGTGGTATTTGTGAGTACTAGATAGGTTTACATTAATTCTCTTCTGTGTGGAACTTGTAAACTGTTTATCAGTTCGGTTTGAACCGATCAGGTTGTTTAAAATATCTTAATCTGTCATTTAGAGTGCGGTTACCGGTTCTAAAAAAAACGGATTTTATTACGGTTTTTTCCACGACCCATGACACGATTGGGAACCGATAAGAGGGTCTTGCCTGTCGGAGTGCCATAAACGGGTAAGTTTGGTTAGGACTGGCACTATGTCTGAGAAACCCAAAAGAAAAACCGAGCCCACTGGGTTTCAACACTGCAGTGTGTGTGGGGAGGTGTTTGCCAAGGCTGACCCCCACACCACCTGTGTTTGTCTGGGGGTTTGACCACCTCAGTGCAGACTGCCAGATTTCTAAAAATTTTCCTGCAGCTACCCTGGAAAAGAGAGTTGGTAGGCTCAGGGAAAGGGAGGCCAAAAAGTCAGCTGAACCGGATGGCCAGCCCGGTTCGGTTCCAACCGAACCAGAGGGAGTGCCCTCTGACCAGGGCGAGACTTCCTCGGGCAAAAGGAGAGCCGACTCTGAGGGGTCGGTTCCAGCAAAAAGGACTAGGAAATCAGCTGGTGTGGAGCCAAAACGATTCAAATTGTCCAGTCGCTTTCCCCGGTTCCGACCGAACCGGCACCATCAGGTAAGCGCCCTGTTTGGCCGGTTCCACTGGTTCAAGAGTATGATTTAGAGGAATATTATGAACCGGAGGAGGGGGAAGAGGAGTATGAGGAGAGTGAATGCGGATTTGAAAGTCTGGATGTGCCCATTGACCAAGACATCTCCCCAGACAGACCTTTAGGAGTGTCTCCTCCTAGGCTTTGAGTCCCCTTGTCATTTTATGTTTTATAAAAAAGTGGCTGAAACCCTCCAGCTCCCTATGGAGGAAGCTGTGAATGATCAAGAGGAGCCTGACTATGTGGAAATGATGGATATCCCAGAGTCTAGGAGACTGTCTATTCCCTTGCATGAATCTTTTGGGAAACAGACTTTTAAAATTCTAAAAACTCCTCACACTATACCTCCTGTGGATAAGAGAAATGGACAAGAGGTACACATTGTCGGGCTCTGATACGGAGTTCCTTTCACAACAATGCAGCCATGTTGGGGTAGTGCAGGCTGCAGCCTGTGACGAGGCAAATATCCCCTTGGCCTCACACCCCCCGGACAAGGACTCCAGGAGGATTGATGCTGTGACAAAGAAACAGTACATGGCAGCATCCTTGGGACTCAGACAGGCAAATTATATGGCTTATGTTGCTAGATATCAGAAATCCAGATGGGATACTGTTATGGCTCTAGCAAAACAGGTCCCTGGCCAGCTTGCCAAGGAGCTGGAGCAGGTGGCTGCCGATGGTATTGAGGCATCCAAGGTGCAATTTCATGCTGCATGCATCCATATTGAGGCATCCAAGGTGCAATTTCATGCTGCAGTGGACTCAAATGATGTGTCATCAAGAGTCATGGCTACATTTGTGGCACTTCGCAGAATGGCTTGGCTCAGATGTACTAGCCTGTCACAGGATACCCAGACTAAGGCCATGGATTTTCCTGTTGTGGGTAATTCCCTGTTTGGGAGCAGACAGAGAATTACATGAAGAAAATGGATGAGTATAGGACCACCTATAGGGTGCACAGGCCAAGGAAAGGCAGGCCACTCCTCAAAGGCAGCATCCCAGGGGCAGGCCTTTTCACTAGGCCTTTTACCAAGCCCAGGCCTCTCTTCTTCTTATGCCCAGAGGTGGTTCTTTAGAGGAGAGGCAGAAGGGTGCCAGCAGGCCTGTTTCCACCCTCAGCCCAAAGCCCCTGCCAAGCAGGCACCCTGATGGGGTTGCCAGGGCCGATTCTCAACTACCTGTAGGGCAGGCTGGCTTACTTTGTCCAGGACTGAGAGTCTCTGACATCAGACAAGTGGGTCCTGGAAGTAGTAAGCCAGGGACTGGTTCTCAGCTTCAAAAAGTTTCCAAAGATGAGAACCAGATCCTTTCCACCTGCAAATCCACCTGGCTAGCATCCCTGGACCTCAAGGATGCCTACTTCCATATTCTCATCAGAAGCTCCCATCGAAAGTACCTCAGGTTCGAGCTGCCCTCGGGCCATTACCAGTTCAGAGCAATGCCCTTTGGCCTCACCTCTGCTCCAAGGGTATTCACAAAATGCCTGGCAGTAGCAGTTGCTTCTCTAAGAAGGTAAAGAATTGCCATCTTCCCTTACCTGGATGACTGGCTCATAGTGGGCCAGTCCCCAGACCAAATCAAGTTACATCTACAGATAACTCAGCAACTGCTCACCTCTCTAGGTTTCCTCCTGACTTTTTCAAAGTCAGTTCTAGAGCCTGTCCAGCTCCTCACCTTCATAGGCGCAGAACTGAACACAGAGAAAGCCAGAGCCTTCCTTCCTTTGGACAGGGCAAGGACCCTGGTGTCTCTGGCCTCCTCATTCACCCTGCAGGTGTCTCGACCAGCAAGGCATTTTCTACAGCTCCCGGGGCACATGGCTGCTTCTACAGCAGTAGTACAGGGAGCAAGATTTCAGATGAGGGACATTCAGTTCCATTTGAGAGCCTTTTGGTCTCAAAGGAAGGACCCTCTAACCAAATTGATCCCAGTGACTGAACTCCTGATCCAGGCCCCACAGTGGTGGCAGGATCAGAGCAATCTGAGACAAGGGTTCCTTTTGTCACTCAGTCTCACTCTTAATCCTTACTACAGACACACATCCCTCTTGGGGTGGGAGCTCACATGGGCGACCTCACCACCCAGGGGTTGTGGTCCTCTAGGAATCTCTCTCCACATCAATCTGTTGGAACTCAGAGCAGTTTTTCTAGCACTCAAGCTTTTTCCAAATCTGTTCAGAACAAAGTTGTACAGGTCAGAACAGACAACACCACCACAATGTGGTACATCAATACAAGTAAGCACCTTGTTCACGGCTTGTGCAATCAAGCAATGAAGTTGTGGTCTCTGGCTTATTCCCTGAACACCTCCCTTACGGCAGTTCACCTCCCAGGCAAGGACAATGTCCTGGCAGATGCTCTCAGCAGGATTTCCCAGGGCCATCACGAATAGTCACTGGACCCCCTGGTCTTGGAGGTGGTATTTGCCAGATGGGGCACCCACAGATAGATCTTTTTGCAGCCCCAGACAATCACCAGCTTCCCCTTTTTTGCTGCAGGCCCCCAGTGTTGGGCTCAGTCCCTCTGGATGCCTTAGTTCTCAATTGGGAAGGGAAGTTTCTCTATGCTCTCCGTTCAAAGTGCTAGTCAAAATCAGATCTCAACCCTGCAAGATGATCCTGATTGCTCCAAATTGGCCCAGACAACCCTGGTATCCACTTCTACTGTCCTTAGCAGTCCATCTTCCCCGGTGTCTTCCCAGGAATCACAACCTGTTAACCTGTGCTCAGGGGAGGCTCTCAATCTCAAGGCCTGGCTCTTGAAGAGTTAGAGTAAGCTGGTTTACACCTCTCCCAAGGTGTAATGGATATCCTGAAGGCTTCCAGAAAACCTTCCACCAGGGCTACTTATAATTCCAAATGGAAGAGGTTTTCCATATGGTGCTCTGGAAAGCATATTTCCCCAAAATCTGTTGATTTACCCACAGTCCTGGATTATATGGTCCACTTAAATACCTTGGGGCTGAGACCAGATACCCTAAAAGTGCATCTGGCAGCTGTCTGCTTTTATTTCAGCAGGTAAGCCCTCTTCTCTTTCAGCTCACCCTGTGTTCTCCAAGTTTATCAAGGGATTGCTTCACACCAAACCTCCATTCAGGGACCCTGCCCCTGCATGGGACCTTAATGTTTGCATTGCTCAGTTTATGCAACCTCCCTTTGAGCCTTTGTCTTCAGCAGAGCTTAAGTACTTGACTTGGAAGACTGTGTTTCTGGTAGCCATCACTTCTGCCAGACGCATAAGTGAATTACAAGCTTTATCAGTGGAGCCTGATTTTATCTCCTTTCATAGAGATAAGGTGGTTCTCAGGACTAACAGGAAGTTCTTGCCTAAGGTGGTTTCAGATTTCCACCTTAATCAATCTATATCTCTTCCAGTGTACTTCACTGACCATTCCTCCTCTGGCGAGAGGAGGCTGCACAACAGATGTGAAGAGAGACCTTAGTTACTACATAGAGCGTGCACAAGGGTCACAGGTTTGACTCCTCAACTGTTCCTCACTTATGGTGAGGTTGGTAAAGGGAAACCTGCCACTAAAAGATCCATTGCCAGGTGGATTGTCTCTTGTATCCAATTTTGCTGTGAAAAACTGGGTAAGGTTCCTCCCTCAGGCCTGAGGGCTCACTCTACCAGAGGTACAGCTGCTTCCCTGGCTGCTGCCAGGGACATCCCTATTCTAGAGATATGTCAAGCAGCTACCTGGAAAACAGTTCATACTTTTACCAAGCATTACTCCCTGGATATCCAGGCTTGGAGTGATGCTAGGTTTGGCACAGCTGTGCTTCATAGCCTATTTCCTAAGTAGGTTCTGCCCCTCCTCCATGGAGGTACTGCTTTGTAGTCTGCATATGTCATAATATAGCAAGACTTCATGTTGTTTGAAGAAAAAATTACTCACCTTAGTAATGTTGTTTCTTCTAAAGGAGTCTTGCTAAATTATGACCTCCCCCACTGCCTGCCCCTCTCAGAACCTCTGTTTTTGGGATGTGGGTGGGCAGTGCAGTGTTAGCACTTTGTAGGTGCCCACCTTGTTGTTTTTCACCTCTCCTTTTTTGGGGTGACTTGGTGTTGTGTTTTTCATTTTTTGGGTCTCCTAACTTGAGTCTTTGTTTTGGGACCAAAAAATGTGTTCTTATGTTTAGTAACCAGTTGGCTAGTGTAGGTTTACAGCTTCCACACAGGACCTCGGTGAGTTTAGCTCGTAAAGATCTGACGGTTTGAGTTTGATGAACAACAAACAGAGTTTCAACCGAGCTCAGCGTTCCATGCCTGGCATGGAAAGTTAACTCTTTCACCTCCGGAGCAGTTTGAAGGATGGCACTCACTGCATGTGTCATAATATAGCAAGACTCCAATAGAAGAAACAACATTACTAAGGTGAGTAATTTTTTCTTCCTTTATCCTTTGTATATCGAGAACTACTACTTTCGCTGCAGAAAGACTATCTCCGCTGACTAACACCAGCTGTGTCTACTGTCTTGGGTCCAGCCACAACGTCCTCACCTGTTAGTACTGCCAGAAGTTCCACCTTACCACCTGGCACCAATGCAAGAAAGTTCTGCAGAAGTTCCTCGTGGAGCAACAGGCAGCCAGCGGATAGCAGGGGTCCTCAGAGCCCCCGACCAGTCGCCGGTGTCTTCGGGCTCTTGGGCCACCAAGGCCTGGGGCAAATCCTCAGGGAAACATTTTTGGTGGGACAAAGAGCAACCTGAAGATCTCCCCCAGTCGACAGTCCCAGTCCCCACTGGATGATTCTTCTTCCTCTCTTGAGATCACCCTGTCGACTGCTTCAGCGTTGGTACCTCACCCCGTGCAGGGCACTGCTCCTTCCAGGCCCCCCCATGGTGGATTCATTTCCCAGCCATCATAGGGTTGCTGGCCTTCGGGTCGTCGACCACACACCTCCGTCGAGACCTCTTGAGCTTCAAGGTCCGCCAACACTGGGACCTACCACTGCAGTTAGTGGTTTATTGTTGGACCCAGGGGGCTACATGCCCTCTCCGTCGACACCTGTGTCGTTGATGATTCCTTTTGCTGCTGTTGACCTTAATACTACACTTACCTCTATTACCATGTCTCTCTTTCAACAGCTAGTTCCACGGCCTGAGCTGTTGTCACCCACGCCGTCAGCAGCTGCAGTATCAACGTCGGTTCGGCCCGCATGCCCTGCGCCCTCAGAGACGTCAGTACTACATTCATCAGTTCCTGCGTCAGAGCAGACAGATGTTGAAGAGGAATATCATCCTGGCCTCATCCTCCTGGAGGAATAGGATGAAGATGACATTGATGTGGAATCTTGAGAGGTCCACTGTCTCCAGGAGTGAGGAGTCTGTCAAGCACACTCCTAGACTCGCTCCCCCCCCCCCCCCGAGGACCTCTCTGTTTTCAACATTATGAAGCAGCTCTGCTTCACTATGGAATTCTAGACTGAGGAGGATGAAATTAGGAATCTGGATTTCCTGGAGATCCCAGAGTCTCCACCCAAGGTTATTCCTCCTCTGCTGCCAGCCCTGAATGATGCTGCCACAGCGGTCTGGTGCAGGTCCAGCATGGTACCATCCATGCCCAGGAAGGCTGACAAGCTCTGTCAGGCACCTCAGGGGTTGTCCTTCTGTGTGGGCCAGCCTGAGACACAATTCAGTGGTTATCAAGGCCACTCATGACAGAACTAAGGCCCCTAAGTACCCTAGTTCCCTGCCTCCTGACCAAGAGGCATTCTGCACTTCAAGCCTCCTATCTGTAATCTGGTTCTGGCTTGGGACCTGAATTTGGCTCTGGAGAAGCTGACCCTGCCTCCTTTTTGAGCCTGCCGTGTCTTGTGAGCTACACTTTCTGACATGGAAAGTGTTGATTTTAGTTGCCATTACTTCTAGTCGAATTTTAGAGCTACAGGCTCTTGTGTGAACAGCCTGATTTTCCAAAGACAGGGTCTGTCTGCATAATAACCCCAAGTTTCTTCCTGAGGTGGTGTTTGTTTGCCCTAAATCAATCCATCCACGTGCCTGTTTATTATCCAGAGCATACCAATCCAGGGGAAGCACTGCTTCCACACTTTGGATGTGCATAGAATTTTGCATTACTATATACACTGTACTAGGGACTGTAGGAAGTCCTCTCAGTTGTTTGTTTCTTTCGCCCGTGGCAGAGAGGGTTCTCCAGTTTTGAAACAGTGCTCGTCCAAATGATTGGCCAGCTGTATTGGTTTTTGTTACAGGAAGTAGGATAAGGAACTTCCCAGGGTTGTTAAGGGCCACTCCACCAGGGGCATGGCCACTTCTGTTGCCTGTTTCAAGGGCATGTCTGCAGATAAGATTTGCACTGCTGCCACTTGGAGTACTGTCCACACTTTTACCAAGCACTACAGTCTGGACATTGCCGCCAGAAGAATGGCAGTTTTTGGCCTAGCTGTGCTTCAGGGTCTTCTTTCTTAGGCCGCTGACATCCTGCATTCCACACTGTCCTTGCTCTTGGCACTGCTAGGGACTCATTCCATAGGTGTGACCTGACAGAGCTATCCCCAAAGAAGATGGAACAGTGACACAAGAACTTACCATAATAGTTGATCTTTGAGGGAATCTCTGTCATCAGGTCGTGCCATCCCGCCCTCCATCCCACTTTCTCTCTCTCTCTCTCTCTCTCCAGCTCTGCTGTCCTGTCTCTCCAGCCTTTCTGCTAGCTGGGCACCTTCACCGTCTCTCCTTGGTTCCCTGGTGAGACTCCTGCCTCTCAAGGCCTCCGGCTAGGCAAAGAACTGGGGAGGGAGTGTGGCCGCCCACCCTTTTATAGGATTCGTGATGTCAGAGCCTGATGTCAGCGTGGGCAGCCCCTAATATACTGTGGCAGAAAAAGCTTCCGTGGGATCCTGACGGCGAAGTTTCATAGGTGTGACCTGATGACCAAAATTCCCTCGTAGATCTACTGTTATGCTAATTTCTTACATACTGTAACTGTTCTTTGTAGGGAGGTGACATTTGGGCTGACTGCTGTCTTGAATGAGAAGCCGGTCTGTTTACTGAGTGCCCTTCCTTTCCGTATATGGGTCTAACAGCTTTTGACTAGGAATGTTATTCAGACCCATTTGTGGTTTAGAATCTTAGGCAAGATGCTACATCTTCTAATACCCGCCTCTGACCCTCAGTGCCCCAGGAGCACCTGGCACATTTCACCGCGGCTGCTAGAGACGCGAGTGGTTGTCTCCTTTAGTGGTGATGTGAAGTTTCAGTTCACCCATGAAGTTCTAGCAAAGTTGCCAAATTTACTTCTGCAGAGCAATCTGCAAAGTTTTGCTAGTAGCCTCAAAATTCGCCTATGTGACCTTTGCCACTTTTTTTGTGGAATTTCACTGTGAACGGCAGAATTTCTCTTGCGAACAGTGGAATTTTGCCTGCAAATGGGTGCCGTTCTCAGGCAAAATTTCTCACTTTGCGGGTAGAACTTCATACTTAGTGGATTGATCAAAACTCAACGAACTGTGCTAAATTCACTGATTAATTCGCAGGGCGAAGTTTCCACAACTTCTTCCATCTGTAGTCTCTTACAGGTTACTTGAAACTAGACTGCAGGGAGTGCTACGGAGACTAAAAAAAAAAAAAAATCAGATTTTTCCATAAGAGACTGAGCTTGCAGCAGTCTTGAGTTATGGGGAAGCAGTCAACACTAAGAGCCCCACACCCAAGTGTGTGGCTGGTCCCAGTCTGCATTTTGTTTTAGGGATGGGACGAATAGCGCTTTTTAGTATTTGACCGAATAGTTGGTGACAGTATTTGTTGAATAACAAATATGAATAGTAAATGAAGGCACAAAGCTAGTAGTCTTTATTTTTATTTGTTTCATTTTTATTTAAGGCATGTGAAGCCATAATTTAGAATCAGCGAGGTAGTGACAGTCGCTGTGAAAAACTGCATTTAGCATTTCATAGCTTCAACTTGTGCAAAATTAGCAGCATTTTGAGTGTCTGGGCATATTATGGACTAAATACAGGTGAAGGGAAGCTTGCTGCAGATGCAGAAATGACTATTCGGTATTCAGACTGGTTTCAATTGGGTAATCAACCGAGTACGAGTTGTGGGGGTGGACCACTATTGGAGTACGAAGTAAATACAAAGCAAATTTCAAAACCCAGGAATCCCTCACTATGCTTCCTAGTGCAGTCAACCTGCAGGGTTGAGCTGCCCTGGAGAGAGTGGAATGTATGTAAATTAGGGAACTCGGAACGCATTTTCAAATCTCTGCCTTTTGGTGGCACTGTATTCTGCTCTCCGGTGTCAGACTTATTTTTCTGCCTGAGGAAGCAACTCGCCCTGAAAAGTTTTCTTCAGCTTGACTTGTTTGACTTTATTTTCCAGATTTTCAAGCATTTAGTCTTTTTTCTTATCTCTGCTGTTTTTATTTAGCTTAGCGTAGTTTAATCTTTTTGTTTTTTTAAATGTATATTTATTAGTTTATCTGTATTAAGTATACAGTACATTACGTGTAGAGGTAGGCATATAAAAAGATCATAGACATTACAATTCAGTGCTTACATCAGTATTACAGTAACAGATTGACATGTACCTGTCTGTTACATCATTAGGGGGATTGCTAAAATTAACAATACTAAACTTCAGGATTTTAACATGCCATTGCTGCCAGGAGCAGGCATTGCCAATATATATGTAGTACAATATCAGGCAACCTGAGATGTGGGTAAAACATCCCTAAATCATCTAATGGAGTAACTCATTGAACAGTAAAACAGTTCTTCTGCTCTAGTAATCAGCCCATTTAACCCCTCAAAACATTTAACCAGGTGACTTTAAATGAAAGCTGGTATAGACCATAATAGCAATAGAGTAGTACATAAAGAAAATAAACCTCATAGAAACTTATTTGGTAGGATCAGAACCATAACTAAACAATGCTCATAGCCATTAACTAGAAGGTGCCAAAAAGCAGTGTCATGACTGTAAAACAACGACACCATTCTAAGGCATAATTTTAAACATTTGTTTCCTTCTTCCATAGACTACCAAATCCCGAAAAAACTTTTAAATTCCCTTTGGGGAAAAAGTAGACACCCAACAACAAGTTCCATGGCTAGAGGTGGAGGTAGACAATAGTCAGAATTTTGATTGCATATTGAAGCACAGTTATGAAAAACCTGTGACTGTGCATTTTACTTGCTGTCTCCGGATTCAGTGTCCGAGTCTTCTCCCTTTGCCTTAAACTCTTTCTCAATCCAGTCCATCAGTTTGGTCACCTCGCCAGGGTCTGTGAACTGGTGAGACTTTCCTTCATAAGTAATGCGCAGGCTAGCCAGCATAAGCAAGATGTGGTGGCGGATGCCTAGTTGCCTTAGACGGGCTCGGATTCCGTCGAAGCTCTTTTGATGCTGCCGGATAGCATAGCTCAAGTCTGGGAAGAAGTGTACTTTTGACCCCTCCCAATCCAACGGGCCCAGTTTTTTAGCTTGATTAGGTATATCTTTATCCAGAATGGGCCCCATCACCACCAGGAGCTTAGGGGCAGGCAATTGATTCATTGCTGTGTGGCCTCTCCCGCCATGTGGGCTGATCCAGTAAGCCTTCAGAATCATCAGCGGGTCTTGTATCTGTAACAATTCCCGAAAGAAGATGGCTAAAAAGGTCCGGGAATCCTCTCCCTCTACACCCTCTGGGATCCCCAGAATGTGGATATGAGTGGCACAGGAAGCATTCTCAAGGGTCTCTAGATGTCGATGAAGAACCATGTTTTCTTTCGTCAAGCCTGTCGACAGTCAATGCAGTTTCAGTGGTCTTTGAAGCTACTTTGGTGTTTTCCTCCAGTGTCCAAAATCTTAAATTGAGATGTGAACTCATCCATCTTTTGATCCAGTCTTTGGATTGCTTTGAGGAATGCTGCATTTGAGGGCTGGGTTACAGAGTCTTCTCCCATCACCATGCTCTGGTCCTTGTTAGTGCCTGGCCTCTGATCTTTCGGTCAGGCTCCTTCTCCTCCAGCTCCCACTCTGTTTTGTTCTGCCCTGCCCATAACTTTAGAACCACAGAAGATAATGGAGCCAAACCAAGAGCGATTACTTTCCTTGAGGTTCTGCTTTCAGCACAGATGGTCACCAGCTTTAACTCTGTGTTTTTTTTTTTTTTTTTTAGTAAAACAAGCTGTTTCTACGGAGCTCTGCTTTTGCTGCTATAAGCTCAGCTGCTGGCCATGCCCGCTTTTTCTTTTTAACTGCATTTTCTTTATTTTACTTTACTACTACTTACTTGATTTTAACTGTTAGCGCTTCAGTTAAACTGCCTTTCTTTATTTGCAGTTTTTCTGAGGGAAAGTTTTTCTCTACAGAAAAGGAAAAAAGTTTTAAGTTTCTTTTGTTAGTGGTTCATCCATTTTGGGGAACTGTACCGCAAATTTCGTTTTTCCTTTTTGTGAACCTTTTTTTTTTTTGTGTGTGTGTGTGTGTCTTTCTATATTGGTATGTCAGACCCAAAAAGAAAATGGGACCTACAGGCTTCATAAATTGTGCAAAGAGCTACAGCCCCTTGGTGAAGGCAGCCTGCCATAAGTTGTTTCAGGTGCCTAGGTCCTGACCGTTCACTAACTGATTGTGAGCTTTGCACTAGGTTTTACCCTAAAACTGTCAAGAAAAGGGTCAAAAAGTTGTTAATTATGGCTTCTCAGTTTTTCTACGTCACCAAAGCACACTGAATGAGGGCCCTTCCTCCCATGTTAAACAGAAGGAAAGGTCCGTTAAAGACGCATCTGATTCCAGGGTTCCTGAAAAAGGGAACTTGGAGGTAGCTAAGCATAAGAGATTCTCTGCGTACATTCTAAAGTCGGCTCCTGCTAAAAGAAAACCAAAATAGAAACATGTCACTGCCCCTCCTCCTAAAGAAGGAAAGGAGCCATCGGTGGACAGTGCAAAAGTGCCCTCTATGGAGGACATGACTAAGGCTTGGCAGTTTTTTCATGCTTTCCAAGCCATGGGCTGACTAATGAGTGTACAGGTTTCTGGAGATCCCATACGGGCAGCTAATGGAGAACCGAGGAGGTTTCCTGAGAGCCAAAAGAAGACAGAAGTGTGAAAGAAAATTAGCAGCAGGGGGAAGGAGGGAGGGGAAGTGGGGCCTGCTGCAAGAGCTTCTCTCTAAGATCTACTGTTGCGGTAAGTTCTTACATAACTGTACTTTCCTCTTCCAGTTCCTGCCTCCCTCCTGGTTCTTAAGGACTATGGAGCTGAATTTTATTATTATGAGGAGGAAGAAGGGGAACCCATTGAACCTGACAGTGCCCCTCGAGCAAGAGTTCAGTTCCCCTCCCCCGGGTCGGGAGAATTTTTCCTCTCACTATGCCTTCGTTAGGCAAATGGTAAATGCTCTCAATCTATCCACCCAGGAAACTATGGAGGATGAGGACAAGGTGGAATTTTTGGATATGATTGGGTTAACTTCAACCAAGAGATTACTTCTGCCTGTTCACAAACCCCGCCAAGAAGGCGGCCTGCAAGTTGTTGCAGACCCCTACTTCCACTCCAGTGATCGACAAAAAGATTGAAAAGAAGTACCAGCTTGGACAGGCATGATGCCGAATATGTCTGCTCACACCCAGCTCATGAATGGGTGGTCCAGGCGGCTGCCTGTGATAAGGCTAAGGCTCCTCTTTCTACCCAGCCTCCAGACAAGGATTCCAGGAAGCTGGACAGTATGGGGAAGAAGGTTTATACATCTGCCTCTCTGCTATTGAGGTGGGCTACTTATAGGCCTATTCTACCCAGTACTAGAAAGCCCTCTGGAACTCTGTACTGGCCATGGCCATAAGTGATATCTCGGGAGTCTTGGCACAAGATTTGGCAGATACAGCCAAATCCACCATTGATGCTACCAAATACCAGTTCCATACGGCAGTTGATACCAGTGACGCTGCTTCTAGGGTCATGGCCCATGCCATATCTTTAGGGAGGTTTGCTTGGCTCAGAATCACAAACCGGTCCCAGGACACCCAGACAAAAGCCATGGATTTACCATACGAGAACAGTTCTTTATTTGGTGACAAGACGGAGGCATACATGAAAAAGGTGGAAAAGTACAAAGCCACCTATAAAAGCAACACTGAGAAAGAAAAGGCCTTGAGGAAGGAGAAGTGGGGGTAGGGGTTATTTCACCAGTCTCCTCGAACGTCACGCTGCAGAGCTAAGGGGCGGGGTGCAGGTGAGGGCTTCATGCCCTAAAACACTTAAAGTAAAGAATCACCTGCATTCCAGAGCCAGGTCACTCAAACCTCCAGTGAAGGTATAGCAAATCATACTATAATCCCGATTTGCTATTGCAGAAGTTTCAGGTTTATTCCAAGGTAGAACAAGAGGCCTGAGTAGACACAACAATCAGATTGTTGTGTCTACTCAGGCCTCTTGTTCTGCCTTGGAATAAACCTGAAACTATGGTATGATTTGTTATACCTTCACTGGAGGGTTGAGCGACCTCCTGGCTCTGGAGTGCAGGTGATTCTTTACTTTGGTTATCTCCCCATGCCTTCCTGCCCTATGATTTCTTTCAGATGAGTTTTTTTTTTTCAGGGGCAGAGGCAGAAGAGGCTCCAGACAGGCTGATCCAGCTCTAGCACCGAAGGGCACAGCCCAAACAGAACCCCCTAATGAGTCGGTCCAGGTCGCTCATCCATTGCCAGTGAGAGAAAGGTAGGCTCACTTCTTCCAGGAATGGAAAAACATCACCACAGGCAAATTCAAAATGATAACCCTGGCTACAGTAATACCATCCCTACAGCATGAAGACTGGATGGAATCCTTGAACCTGAAGGATGCATATTTTCACATTCTAGTCGGGCCCAGTCACAAGAAATACTTCAGGTTCTGTCTGGCATCTGGTCATTATCAGTTCACAGTCTCTCCCCCCCACACCCCTTTGGTACCCCGCCTCCCAAGGTACTGCTTTGTAGTCTGCACTGTAAGTACAGTGAGGGATTCCTGGGGTTTGAAGAAAATAATACCATAGTAATATTGCTTCTTCCAAAGGAATCCCTCATTAGCTTAAATCTTCAACCTTGCCTCCCCTTCCAGAACCTGGCAAAGGTGCTCCAAGAATCAGTGGTTGTTTGGTGTTTACTTGCTGCAGCATTACCTATTGTTTGGTCTACAGTCAGTTTTGTGTGTTTTTTTTTTAGTTTTAAAAGTATGCCATAGCTTGACCTGTGGGGCCAATCTTTATTTTTTTGTAGTTTTTCACTTAGGTACTGTTTGGGCTGGATTAGTGAGGTTTGTGGCCACTGTCCTTCTGGTTCTCGAAATAAATCTGGTGTTGAAGAGCAGAATAGAGTGTCACCGTGAGGTAGAGATTTGAAAATGTGTTCTGGGTTCCATAATTTACGTACATTCCAGTCTCTCCAGGACAGCTCAACCCTTCAGGCTGATCTTCCTAGTAAGCATAGTGAGGGATCCCTTGGAAGAAACGATCTTCTTTGGGGGGGGGGAGGGTATCTCAGTCATCTGGTAATACCGTAGGAACCTTCGCCGTCAGTGAAGGGGAATCCACACACAAGATTTTCAGCTGTACAGCTGGGGCTGCCCACACTGCCAACGTCAACAATCCCATGTAGGAGTAGGCGGCCCTGCTCCCTCCTCAGTTCTTTCCTGCCGTCGATTAGCTAGCACAGTCTCTGCGGAAGCTTCGCTGTGTTCGCGCCTTTTTTCAGCCTACTGATGTTTTTTCCTCTAACCCTTTAGATGTGCGCAGATCTTTAAGGTATTACCTGCTTCAGACTAGTGTGTCCAGGAAGTCTTTGCAGTTGTTTGTTTCTTTCACCCCAGGTAGAGAGGGCGCTTCAGTTTCTAAGCAGTGTTTATCCAAATGGTTGGCAAATTGCATTGTGTTCTGCTACAACAAATATGGCAAATAATTGCCTGGTGCTGTCAAAGCTCATTCCACCAGAGGTGTGGCTACCTTGGTGGCTTGTTTCAAAGGGGTCTCTGCCGCTGACATTTGCGTGTCTGCCACCTGGAGTACAGTCCACACTTTCACTAAGCATTACAGTCCGAACATTGCCTGAAGAGCCTGTGCAGGTTTCGGCAGGGCTGTATTACAAGAACTCCTATCTTATGTTTATGGAGATCCAGCCTCCCAGACTGTTTTTCACTTGTCACTGATTGGTACTCGTTCCTACGGTGTTATCTGATGACTGCGATACCCCTGAACAAGATAGAACAGTTACATAAGAGCTTACCGTAATAGTAGATCTTTGAGGGGATCTCAGTCATGAGGTATGATTTCCCTCCCACCATCCCCCTTCATGGGGCTCCTATCTAGGACCTGGCTATTGCTGTTTCCAATCTTTTACTTAGAGCTGGGTCCCTCTTTCTCTCCTCAGTTCCCCAGGGTGTGAGCCTTGCTTCCTCAGTCTCCGGAGGAAAAGAACTGAGGAGGGAGCTTGGCCGCCTACGCATATATAGGGTTGCTGATGTCGATGGCGGCCCCAGTTCTACTGCTGAAAATCTTCCATGTGAATTGCCCTTCACCGACAGCGAAGGTTTCTACAGTGTTACCTGATGACTGAAATCCCCTTGAAGATCTACTGTTAACTGTAAGTTCTTACAAAACTGTTCTTTACTACGGTAAGTAATTTTTTCATTCATCCCATCCCTACTTTGTGTGCAGAAACCTCTTTTCCTAACTGTTTACTGCAGTATAGTAGATTGTATTAGGCAAATTCTGCTAAAAACTCAGATATTTGTTGCTCTCCTGGGGCACAATACAGCCCTCTGTGACTGTGTTTAGCCTCAGCAGAACAGCAGGATCGGCAAACTAAAGATCAGAGCACATAAAAACTAACATGCCCTGCAGGCTGTTGTATTTCTCACTGCTTCAGCCGTGCCCTGATGTTAGCTGTGGGGCATTCTGGGATTTATAGTTACAGAAAGTGTCAGCTTGTAAGTTAACAGAATCAGTCTGATACAGTCTACTGTATTGCAGCAAAGAGTAAAGTGTTTTAAAAAAAAAAAAAAAAGTTTTTGCACAGCCTTTTAAGCCTATAAAATATATATACTTTTTTGCAAATCTTCCTGTAATCACGTGTTTAAGCTGGAATATAAACGTGGATGGTGCTGTGCAGAACCATTTCCTGTGCACACTGTGGCACTGTTCATTTGTATCCATTTGTTATAACAAGAGCACTGTCAGTAAATCTCGTGAAACCTTTTTTATAGAAACACCATGAATAAAGTTGCAAACACTACTGCAAAACCTGGGCAACATCAAGTGACCTTTACAAAAAGATATTCTCTTATCCCTTGTAATAACCAGATTGAATGTTTCTGAAGTAAATATTTTGTCTTTAAAATGCACCATTAATTTAAAGTTTCAAAAAAAAAAAAAAAAAATTCCCAGAATGTTAGCGTTTACAGCACCAAGTCACAATCTAGAATTTACACAAATTGTTTTTTGAATGTTTGAGGCTGATTCAGGTTCTCTCAGTGGCTAAACGCCAAGGAGAGGTTAATCCAAATTCTAAAATGGCAGTCTGGTAACATTCTAATATTTTTCTGCAAAAGTTTCTACCAAATATGACACAGTTTAGTTGGTAAGTGGGGTGTGGGAATGTGTCAGTGTGTTTGGGGTGTTTACCTGGCCTGCTAAAATTACTATTTGCCACTTCCATTTATCCTTCACCTTGCACAAGAAACTAAATTCAGTAACAAAAAACAACTTCCTGGACTGGTTGGGATGAGGAGAGGGGAAATGAGCAAGCAGTCCAAAGTATGTAGGGCTGTCCTGCTGACTGGGCTAGGGGAGTTAACTGTGTAGCTTGGTGCTAGAAATCCTTTGTTACGAGCCGGAGGATTGCAGCTTCAAATCCCAAGTTTACCAGTTTGGTGGTTGCAGCAGTAGGCGATGCTAACAGGTGGCAACAGTTGCAGAACCAGTACATTGATATTTAGTCCTTTATATGTGTGAAATGTCTACTGCAGTAGAAGACAAAGTTAAGGTCAGAATAGCCGTTTGGGCTTAAGACCCTGATTTTCCTTTTTATTTTGTATAAATTGTAATGGATTTATTACTGCACAGGTTTAATTCTGTTCACCAGTTGCTAGGTTTTATGAAGATGGGAATTGATAGAGTGCTTAATTTAAAAAAAAAAAAAAATTGCATTTTGCAAGGGTCAGGAGGTCATACCCTGGGATATATGGCACTCCTCGTGTGTGCAGTTTACTTATTGTGACTATGCTGCTTGGAGGCATCTCACCAAGTGAATGCTCCCATTCTAATCCCGAGTGAGTCTATTGAAAAAATAAATGACTCTGTAAAAAGCCATTTTATTGCTTTTACTGCAAGAACTGTGTCCATGTTATGAACATCTGCTAATTGGACATACACTATTTGCAGTATCCTGTCGCCACTTGAATAACAGACTGAAGCACCTCTTACTTGTGGATCCCGTTCATTGAATCTTTGAAGTGTGTGGAGCTAGAGCTGCTGAAATGATCATACTACTCTAGTAAGCTTTTACTAATGCACAACAGAAGCTTTGGTACCTATTAAAAAGCATTGTGATTTAGCAAACAACTTATTTACAATACATAAATTGCAGTTCACATGAGGAGTGACATTCATCCCAGGAGGTCATGACCTCCTTACCCTTGCAAAATTGTACTGGATTTAAAACAAGGATCGCTCTCCTGCTTGGTGGTACTTGCTACTCGAAACAGCCGTGCATCAGTAAAAGAACAGTTGAAAAGCACTCGCCTCTCCAGTTGAAGTGATGCATACGCACAACAGCTAATAAGTGGTTCAGCTGGTTTATTAGGTGCTTTCAAGCAGTGTGGTTTGGTTTAGGCATAAAAAAATGTTGTGCACACACAGGAAAAAGAACGCCATTTTGTTCACAGAGATCTAATGATCTTCAAGGATATCTCTTGCATCAGGCCACACCTATGGAACTATAGCCGTAAGCTGCTAGGGCCACACGGAAACGTTTCTAGCTAGAAGTTTACAAGGGGCCACCCACGACAATGTCAGATGCAGGCAATGTCCCTCCCATATAAACCTGACCTGCCCCACGCCCTCCTCAGTTCTTTTCCTGCCATCAACCATCGCACATCAGATTCCAGAGACGTCACTGCTTCAGTTGACCACCAAAAATTCTCATTTACCTTTCTTATTGTCATTTTCTTCTTCAAAATCACCTTTTTGTTTCTCATGATTTTCATTTCTTCAGTAGTTATGTCCGTCGACCACAGTCCGCCATCTCTTTTGCTTCTTTCAGGAGCGGTGGATCCCTCCATGCCGATGACTGTTAGGCCTGCTGTTTTCGGCCTTGATCTTCAGTCAAGCTTCTCAACCTCTTCTACCACTTACCCTGCCTTTACTTTCGCTGTGGGTCTGACATCTGAGCCAGACTAGGGAAGAGCTCTACCGTGCCTTTGGTCCTCTCCTTGGGCTCCCCCAGGGTCCTTCGGGGCTTGACGGATTGCTTTAGGCCATCTCTTCAGGTGGGGGACATCCTCCACCCAGATGTCTCCCTGGTTGCTGCTCCTCCTGGCACTGACCATGGTTGTGGCATCGTCCACTTCAGCAGCAACACCTTCCCCGCAAGGCACGGCTCTGACAGAATTCCCCGTGGGCCTTCTATGGCAGACATGGGCGGTCGCCACTGTTCCTGGCGCCAACCTAGGCTGTGTTGTCGTCCACTTTGGTGGCATTACCTCCTTTCATCCAACACCTTCATTCCTGATTGGTACAGCTCTGGCAGTGTTCTTCACCTGCGCAGTAGGTGATTGCCTGTTGATGCCAGGGCTGCAGGCATCCTTGTCTATGCTTTTTGCCTAGAAGTGCTTCTCTCCAGCCTTCCCTGACAGACATTGGCCCTTCGCTGCCTCTCTTTTTGGCCAGCTATGGCTCGTTGATGCTGGGGCTATTATTTCATCCCCCCCGTCAGCATTTCAGACCCTGCCGTACAGACCCCAGTATTTCACGGTCAGTTGGCAGCGAGTCCCGTTCCCCATTGATCCTGCAGCTCCTGCTGCCCAGCACCTGTACTGTCAAGGTCAGCTGGCATCCAGTTGCGTCATCTCTTCTAGGGGCAGCGCCGTCCCATTGATGTGGCCAATCTTTCCTTGTTGAATCTACGACTCCTGCTGCCTAGACCTCAGACAGCCTGTCCTACCATCCTTGAGTGATGGTGCAGGCTCACTGACAATTGGAATGCTATCCCCCCCCCCCCATCACCGCTGCAGCTCCTGCCAGCCAGCCCTCTGCTCTGTGACAGGCGTCTGGCAGTAATTTCTGCCATCCTTCCTAGGAGCGTCATGGACCATCAATACGAGGACTGCCTTCCCCCGTCACCGCTGCGGATCTTGCTGATGCATCCTCTATATTCAAATGGTCGACTGGCAGTGCCTTCTGTCCCCTTCTAGGGATTGCGCAGGCTGTAGCTGTAGGGGCTACTTTCACCCTCCGTTGACATCGCTAGGTGCGTCTGTCGCACTGTCAACCCCTCCGGCAGTTATGCCTCCTGCAGCTCTGCCCTTGGCTGCCTTTGGGTTGGACTGGGTAGTGTGCTTCGCTGGTTCTCACTACCATTGGAATGGGTGCGTCGGTATTGTAGGGCACTCCCCTATCGATGTTGCTGCTCCTGCCACTCTGCCCTTTGTACCCTCACAGTCTGCTGGCAGTGTGTCCCCAGGGATCCTCTACGGTTACCCACTGTTGCTGTCCCACTGGCGCCTCCCATTTGTGAGGCTCATGCCACCTAGATCAAGGCACTACGCCACCAGGGCTTTTCTGCCCAGCCCTGCATCACCACACCCAAAGCATTCCAGGGCATTGATGTTCTGCTTCCTTCTTTGTAGCCTTTGCGGCCTGTAGATGGGGCTCAGAGATATCACCTTGCCCTCCTTTTCCAGGTGGCTGAGGATAAGGGGGCAGCTGTGGTGGTCATCCCATCTGCCAGGTCTGGTTCCATCCCCTCTTTTCAATGGGGTATGGGCTCTACCCTGTTTGCTTTCGAGGACCCCTTCTGTTTGCCCCCCCATTTATCTTCCCTATGCTGCAGTCTCTCTTTGATGCAGGGGGAAAATCTGATTCCCATGGGCATCCTTGCGGACCCTCGGTGGAGGATTCAGGAGCACCATATTCCCTTCCTGTCCTCTCCCTCTCCCCTACTGCTTGTCGTAGAGGTGGCCACCCCACTCCCTAGCGGACTTCACTTGCTGCAAGGCGGGCAAGTTGTTCTACCTTTCTCCTGGTCCACTTTCTTGCCATCGGCCGCCTAGAGATCTCTGTTAACTCGAGTGCCGGCACATAATGGGTTTACTGTACCCCAGCTGCTAGGCACAGATCACAACAGATGCTTTGGCCCTGCAGCTCTTTCTACAAGGCCACCTCTCGAAACTTCAGGAATGGTCTCCAGATCTGCCTCCAGTGCTTTCTCCAGACCTCTTTCAAGTGCTGCTGGGGGAATTCCGCAGTGTTGCTTCAGAAAAGGCCATAGAACCTGTCCCTTAGGTTCAGAAGAACAGGGGGTTTTATTCCCACTCCTCTCTGGTCCCCAGATCTACAGGGGATTGAGACCTGAGTTTCTACATCCAGCCCCAGAGGTACAGGATGGCGACACCACATGGTCTGCTGCCACTTCAGCACTAGGGTGCCTGGATATGCTCCTTTGCCATGCAGGATGCCTACCTGCTGTTACGGTGCATGCCCCCTACCAGCAGTACCTCAGGGTCCTGTGAGGATACAAACCCCTGTCAACATCAAAATTTTCCACTAAAAGATCCAGACGGAACTTCGATCCTTTTGCATATTTCAATGATCTATAAAACTCACTGCTATGGCAGAGCTTCTACCTGGCTAAATCAGTGAGTGATGCCTATGATGTCTTCCATGAAATCGTAACCAGCGCCCTAAACAACCATGCTCCCCTGGTTAAAGCATGAATAAAAACCAGAACCTGTCGTTGGTTTTCAGCAGATATGAAGGCTGCCTTACTTAAGAGATTATCTCTGGAAAAAGGCCCGCAAATCACGTGCAGACGTACACTGGTGTTTCATCAGGACAGCTAGAAATGCCTGCACTAAGTTGGTCAGAGAGGCCAAGACCAACTTTTATCAATCTGAGCTACACTCTGCGTCAAATTGCCCTACCAAGTTCTGGTCCACCATAAAAGAACTGACTGGTCACTCCCCAGGAAATGTGCTTCCTTCTAAAATCACCACTGATATTGTTACCATCAACGATAAAATTGAGATACTGCAGGCCTTCAACAATCATTTTGCCACTACAGGCCTGGCATTCGATAATGCACCAGTAAGCAGTCTCCTTCCACAGATCAACACCCAGCCTCCAGAACCAAGTATCAATAACGTGGCCTTCTCCTTTTTACCTACCACCATAAAAGAAGTTGAAGATCATCTTCTACGATTGGATACTAAAAAAAGTGCTGGGGCCGACTCCTTCGACCTATATTTCTTGAAAATAGCATACCACATCCTTGCCACACCTATATCACACCTATTCAACCTGTCTCTAGCACAAGGTTCCCTCCCCCAGGTATGGAAAATTGCTCACGTCATCCCCGTTTAAATCAGGGGATCCCTGTGACCTAAGTAACTATAGCCCGATCTCCCCTCCTACCCATACTTTCCAAGCTTCTGGAAAAAATCGTGGATACCCAGCTGAGATCTTTCATAGACAATTCAAGCTTGCTTAACCCAATGCAGTCTGGCTTTAGAGCAAAGCATAGTACAATTACGGCTCTGGCAATGGGACTTGGATAATAAAAAATTTGTTTGTGCCGTTTTCCTGGCATTTGACACCGTCGACCACTGCCTGCTCCTCTCCACCTTAAAAACTATAGGCCTTGACTCAACCTCACTGGGATGGTTTCAAGACTACCTCTCTGGCAGGCAGCAACAAATCAAGGCTCAAGGAGAGCTCTCTCCACTTAAACTGATAAAGAGGTGTCCCTCAGGGCTCCATACTGGACCCAATATTGTTTGCCATCTATATCAACAGCCTGGATGTAGGCGTCAAGGAAGCCAGTATCCACTTGTTTGCCGACGATACGGTGTTCTGCTTAGCTGTGAATCTCCTGAAGCTACCTGCGGTGACCTACAAACTGACTTTAATACTCTGCAGCACCAGCTCCTTTGCAAAAGGCTACTACTAAATGCACAAAAACCACCAAGGCCATGCTTTTTTCACCAGTCAGCCCAGGTGCTTACTCTGCTGTCGCTGGTCCATTACCTTCCATCTCCACTTTATTAGGTGAAAATCTTGAATTTGTGCCTAAATTCAAATATCTGGGTATCTGGCTAGACAATAAACTCTCCTTTGTGGAACATACAGAAGAACTGCTGAAAAAGCTGAGGCAGAGACTTGGTCCTTTCTTCAGAATTAATCGCTTTTTGACCACAGTCGCCAAAACACAGCTCGCCCAATCTATGTTCCTCTCATTAATTGACTACGCCGACTTCATTTATGGCCAATGCCCTGCCTCACACCTTGCAAAACTGGACTTACTGTATCATAGAGCGCTGAGATTTATAACTGGCCTCCTGTTTTCTACCCATCACTGCTCTTTATATGCAGTCGTGGGGTGGCCCTCCCTTCAATACAGAAATGCAGCTCTATGGATGCTCCGAGCCCTTACCAACAAACTCCCACAATACGTTGCTGACTGTCTCCCCCTCAGTCCAGTCGGGAACTATGCCTTGAGAAGTCTCTCGCAGGTTTCCCTGAAAGTCTCAAGGGTCAGTACTCTCTTTGGAAGGGCTGCCATAAGCTTTGTCTTGCCCACGCTCTGGAGTAGGATACAAAAATCGTTGAGACTTGGATCCCCTGTCAGTTTTGCTTTAAGACCCTCTGACAAAACGTTTGCAGAGCTCTGTAACTGCTTCCATTGCTCCTAGCAGCCTATCGTTTTTCTCCACACCCCATACTAGTCCCTGCTGCTCATCTAAGTCCTCCTCTGCCACTATTACCCCCCCCTCGTCCCACCTGTACCTAGCACCCTCTGCACCTTCCTTATACACCACCCCTTCCTGTCACATAATCCTAAGCCCCAGACACCATCATGCGCACCTCCATAGCTCAGGGACTTCTATACAGGCCAGTAACATGTTCCTGATTGACAGGAATATAAATGATTTTCTTTTTTTCTTTTGTTTGTATATGACAACCATACACATCCTGCTCCTGTGGGTATTGTATATATCATGTTACTGTTTTACGTATATCTTACTTGTACATGTGCCATTGGAATATATACACTGCTCCTATTGTTATTGTAAACATCTTGTTCCTTTTGTCTTATGTACATTTATCTTTATCTGTGCATTTGCCCTTGCCAACAGCAGGTCCATCTTGTAAATGAGCTTTCTCAATGGTGATCATCAGGATAAATAAAGACTTTGATTGATTAATTGATTGATTGGGTCCAGCTCCAGGGAAGCATTTTCAGTTCTGAGCATTGCCCTTTGACTTGTCCTTTGCGTCGCGGGTCTTTTCCGAATGCTTGGTGGTGTTAGCAGTGGCCCTCTGGAAGGAGGAACTTTAAGTCTTCTCTTTCCTGGACTTCTGGTTGATCAAAGCTTGGCCCACGGGAGCAGCTGCCCCAGACTCTGTGTACCATGCGTTGTTCCATGCCTTGGGACTCGGTCAATCTGCGCAAGTCAGCCTCGACCCCTGTCAGCTCCTACAGTACATCGAGGCAGTACCAGACTCTGCTCAGGGCTTTGCGTTTTTGCCTTTGGGCTGGGTGGCCTGCCTGATGGCTTAGGCCTAGCTGCTCTACAACAGCAGATATGTCTCAGCCAGAACATTCCTAAGGCTTGTGGGCCTGATGGATGCAGCCATTACCAGGGGGTATCTTTAGCTTGGCTGTCCATGAGGACTCCCCAGTGGACATAGTCCCATTGGACCAACGCACCGATGAACTAGAAAAGCATGTTCTGGTCACGCCCCCTCCCCCTGTTAAAAATGGTGCTGCCATGGTGAGGGAACCCTGCAACCTGTTGAACTGGGTTACTGTCTTCTGTCCACAGATTCTCACCCCAGATGCTTCGGGGCTGGCAAAGTATCTGGACCAGAATGGAGGCTGCCCTCCACATCAGCATCCTAGAAATGAGGGCCATTCTGTATGCTTTACATGCCCTCCAGAACCATCTGTCCCTGGACAATCTGCTGGTGCAGAGGGACAACTTCAGTGTGGTGCACTACATCAACAGACAAGGGGGGACCCATGTGCATCCTTTGAGTCAGGAAGCAATGAAAGTCTGGTACTGGGCTTTAGAACATGGTATAGCACTGTTGGCTGTCCCATGTTCCAGACGTCCTACACATCCTGGCAGACGAGCTCAGGCGGTTGCGGTCTCCAGTGCACAAGGGTGACCACCATTATAGAAAACCTGTTCGGTGGGGTCATCCAGAGTTGGACCTTCTCATGCCCCCACTCCACACAAAACTGCTGCATTTTTGTGCGCTCGCTCCTGGGCTGGAGTCTTCTGGCGAGATGCGTTGTACCCACTCTTAGAAAGGGAGGTTCCTCTGTGCCTTTCCTACCTTCCATCTACTATCCGGAGTGCGCCAATCAAGCGCCAAATGGAAGGGGCCTCTCTGATCCACTTTGCTCCTTTATGGCCTCATCAGATTTGGTTCCCCTTGCTGCAGTAGCTGGCGTTGGAACCTGCAGTGCCCCTACCCATGTGTAACGGCTTGCTATCACAGGAGCAGGGTACCCTGATCCATCCGGACCTCTCGTCTCTGCACCGCTATGCCTGGCTCCTGCAGACATAGCCATGGCTAGCTGTGGGGTGTCCTAAAAGGGGACTGCTGTCCTGGTGGCCTCTAGGAAGCCTTATACCAGGTCCACTTCTTCCATGAAGTAGGAAACGTCTTGCTCTGTGGGCTGCTTCCTATCACTTGGATCCCTTCACTTGTCCAGTGAATCAGCTTCTGGAATACTTGCTGTCCCTTTCAGATTCTGGCCTTCAGTACTCCTCCTTAAGGTGCTCCTGTCAGCCTTTTTAGCCTTCCATGTGCCTGTTAATGGCCGTACAGTGGCACAACTAGAGGTGTCTCATACTGTTTCGGGATGCATTCTCCATATGAATCCTCCCATCTGTAGTCCAGTCCTGTCCGGGGACTTGAGTTTCATATTGGAGAAACTTACTTTGGTTCCTTTTGAGCCAGCAGCAGCATGCAAGAGACTTTCTGTCATGGAAAGCATTCTTTGTAGTTGTCAGTACTTCGGCTCTTACGATTTCCAAGCTCAGGCTGTTATGTGTGGGCCTCCTTATTTGATTTTCCACAAAGACAGGCTGTCTTTGTGTCCTGTTCCTTAGGTTCTTCCTAGTTGGTGTCTGAGTTCACCTCAAAGCCAACCATCCACCTGACTGTTAACCGGAGCATGCCTGTCCAGGGGAAGCATTGCTCCTCACCCTAGATGTGCATAAAATTCTACATTACTATACACACCGTACTCAGGAATGCAGGCTTTCTTCATAGCTGTTTCTTTCGCCCCTGGGAAAGGGGGCATATTGGTTTCTAAACTGTGCCTGTCCAAATGGTTGGTCAGTTTTACTACTTTTTGTTTTAGGAAGTACAGTAAGAAACTTTCTGGCATTGTTCGTGATCATTTCACCAGGGCAATAGCCACTTCAGCCTTTTGTTTCAGGATTGTTCTCAGCTGCAGAGATCTGTGCTTCTGCAACTTGGAGTTCTGTCCACACTTTTGATAAATACTGCAGTCTGGACATTGCCTCTCAAACAGTGGCAGACTTTGGCCTGACTATGCTTCAAGGCCTCCTGTCTTAGGCCTATGGCCTGCAGCCACCCAGACTGGTTCTCTATCAAAACTGCTTGGGGCTCGTTCCATAGGTGTGGCCTGCGTTGGTGCCCCTGTGGTAGTCTTTTCTCCGTAATGGACCCACATGACCAGTGTTTCACCTGCTTGGGGCTGCAACATGATGTGGATCGTTGCAATGCCTGTTTTTTCCATTTTATTTGTGCATGTTAGTTAACCGCATGGCAAGGTTGGGGAAGGGCCCCCCCCCCCCAACCTTTGGTGGTCGGCATCGCACGAGGGCAACCAAGGTAAGGTCTCTGGGCCTGTTTCACAGGCCTCCCCTCACTGCTATATGCACTGAGGGAGAGCAGGCCTCTGCTGTCTCGTGTCTCGCCGAGACCGGATACTGACAATTAAAATGGAAAGGGACCTGGGGGTAATTATATCAGATGACCTAAAGGTGGGTAAGCAATGTGAGAGGGCAATAAGGAAGGCTGGGGGGATACTGGGATGCATAAGGAGAGGCATCAACAGTAGAAAACAGAAAGTTATTCCTCTGTACAGACAGTTGGTGAGACCCCATCTGGAGCACTCTGTGCAGTTCTGGAGACCCCATCTCTGCAAAGACATAAGAGTGGAGGCTGTCCAGAGGAGGGCAACCAAAATGGTGCAGGGTCTGCACCAGAAGACATACAAAGAGAGACTAAAGGAGCTTAATATGTATACCCTTGAGGAAAGAAGGGAGAAGGGGGAACACGATAGCAACTTTCAAGTACCTCAAGGGAATCAGCAATGTCCAAGAGGGTAGTATCTTTCAGAAAAAGAGATGTGCAAGAACAAGGGGACACAATTTGAAGATAGAGGGGGGCTGGCTCAGAGGTAATGTGAGGAAGTATTTTTCACAGAGTGGGTTGTGGATGCATGGAACAGCCTTCCTAAGGAGGTTGTGGAGTCAAGAACAGTGAGGGAATTCAAGAATGCATGGGACAGGCATAAGGCAGTCCTAGTGGAGGGGTAGGAGGAAGTAGGCTGCTGGTTAACTAGGATCTGCAGCTTATCTCTTAGGTAGGAAAATGGGCAGACTAGGTGGACCAAGCAGTCCTTATCTGCCGTCAAATTCTATATTTCTGTGTTTCCTGGGCAAGGGCTTGGGTGGACAGCCGGTCTCTAGGGGGCCAGTTGAGCACCCCTCGCAGCCTAGTTTCCCCTTGGGGAACTGGGCCACCCTGGTGTCCAGGTCTCAGCAATACGCAGGGCCTACATCAGTGGTTCCCTCAGTAGCTTCAACAGGCATGTCCTTGGCTCCTGGCTCCAACCCCGGTGCCGATGAGCGAGGTGGTGCTGCTGTTGCTGCCGGGTCTCCTCACGACGCTGGTGCCGGGTCAGGTCCAGGTTTGCCTCTCTCTTGGGATCTTCATGGTCTCCTCCTCAGAATCAGAGGATGACTGGGATGATCCGGACTGGCAGCCCAGTTCTACAGAACTTCAGACAGTTTCAGACCCAGCAGGAGGTGGTCTTCATTGCACTCTTATTGGGCTGACACCGTCCGCAGTGCCGCCTCTCCCTCTGTCTGTGCCGCCTCCGGTGCTGATTCTGGTGCCATTCTGGAGAGCAGCACCACTTTCAGTGGCGCCTCTGGTGTCTGTGCTGCCCTAGGATGACGGCACCGTGGTCAGGGCCACTACTGGTGAAAGCACCACCTCTGATGTAGTTTTTTGTTGTTGCCGCGTCAGTTGTTGGCACCGATGCGGAGTGCAAGGGAGAATTGGAAGGGAAAGGGAACATTGTTTAACCAGGAATAGCACACTAAGCTGAAGCTTGTTTCCAAATGTGACCTGAGAGCACAAGGAAGCTAAATGACTTGCTCAGGATCACACAGTATGCACCTAGGCAGCTGTGGGATTCAAACCCAGGTCTCTAGATCTGCAGCTCAGAGCCTCAACCCACTGCGCTATACTGCCTTCATGGAAGCTGACCTGGGTGCCGGTTTTTCTCTTCCTCTTTCCCGGAGAGCAGTGGCCAAGGTGTAGGGCCTCTCTCAAGGGGCAGGTCCCAGTGTCCTCGACCGCCCCAGGACGGAGCTGTAGCACTAATATGGGCTCTCACTCTCCTGCTAGGGGCCTGAGCCCTGCTGTTGCTGGGGACAGGAGACACCCTTCTGGGCCTGTACAGCTCTGGTCTCCTCATCAGGGTCTTCTCTCCCCCCCCACCCCCAGGGGACCACCCTGTTGGCTCAGAGATGGTTGAGCAGCAGTTGATAGCTGGGCAGCTCAGTCCCCTCCCTCGGGAGGTATCTCCCCTTTGCTTCTACAGCCTTGGCAGAGTATCTTCATTCTCTCAGGACCATTCTACTCCCCCTCCTTCCTCTGCCTCCTCCCCTTCTCCCAAGGCTCTCTGATCCCCTGGAACCGCTCACCTAGGAACAACATAGGGCGATGGCGAGTGCGTTCCCCATTTATTTTAGGGCCATAGATGAGATGGTTTTTCCATCTCCTACCCTTGCACCATCGGACCCTTTGCAGAGTCCATCCACATTGAGGAATTCCTTTTCTGAGGAAGACTACAGTTCCGCACACGTCTCCTCTGATGCTGACTTCACAGAGTATCAGCAGTTCCTAACGACAGTGCTGAGGAACTCCATCTTCCCCAATTTTTATAACACAATCTTGCGCATGCGACACTGGCTTTCCTCAGGGGAGCCGTCAAGAATCTGTTGTGATCCCTCCATGGCCCTGTCCCTTCATGAAGTTGTTGCATGGTGTCTGGTAGCTTCCCACCTCCTCTATTCCGGCCCCTCGGGACTGTCTGCACAGGTATTGCGCTCCCCCCAGGTCTCCAGGAGCTATGCTTCATCCTGTATCTGGACTGGAGTGGTTGGGCACTCCCTCGGGGTGTCTTTACCCTTCAAGAGACACCTCCTCCCCCCCCAAGAGGCTGACTCCATGGAGTTTGATCACTGGGGCAGAAGGGTTTTCTCTTCAGTGCATCTCTTGCTCTCTATCACTGCACACCAGGTAGCCTGTGAAAGGTGCCTGTGGGCTTCGCTGGGTCAGATCCTGGTGGCAGTGCCTGATAGCGAGGCAACCAGACTAGCCATTGCCATTTCTACCCGCGGCTTGGAGCTGGCAAGAAACCAGGAGATGACTTTTTATGATGCCAGCGCAGTAGCCTCCAGGCTAGTAGGAACAGCACTCTGCACTTGGCGGGTGGCATGGCTTAGTTTATCTCTGTTGTCCCCCCCTGGCTTGGCGGAGGGTGATTTCCTCGCTTTCCAGGGGGTCCAGTTTTTCTCCTATAGGGTCAGGCGAGAGCTGTCTGGGCATCCTCATCCTCCTCCTCCTCCTGCACGTCAGGAGCCTCCACCTCACCCTATCTAGTTGCTGGCCTGTCCAGGCCCGTGGGGGCCCCCTTCTCTTGCGAGTTCCCCACAGGAGGCTGAGGGAAGATTCAGCCCTCAGTGAGGTGCCAGCGCCACAGTTGTGGTGCTTGGCACTCACCCACCAGTGATGAATGGTGAAGACCGATACAGTAAGATATAAAAATTGTGTGTCTACCATAATTCTTGATCTTCCTGTATATCTTCATTCATCACTGCTTCCTGCCCACTATCCCCTCTTGGGCCCCAGTCTCCTGGGCAGTGCCTCCTCCCTGCTTGCTTTCTCCCCAGTTGAGGCCAGTTGCGGGTCTAATCCTGTTGGCACCTTTAGGTCCCCTGACCCTTCCTTTGAAGCACCAGGGGACCACCTCTAGGGAGAGGGCAAGCAGGGGCTTTTTGCCCCATTTTCCCAGGGGCTCCTCTGGGCCCCGTGCAGCCTGGGATGGGACCTCTTGGGAGGGTAACCTGGACCAGGAATATTCCTTGGTTCACTTGGGACCCTCCTTCTTTTCTTATTACATGGGCTTACAACAATTGCCTTCTCCCATGGGTCCCTGGTCTGGTTAGCAGGGCTCCAGGGACCCTGTTTTTCCACCTGTCTCTTGGACTCCTCACTAACTCCTTTTTATATTTGTGGGCAATGTACTACTGGATTGCCATTGGGCCCAATCGCCCCTTCCTCCCTTTGGAGAGATCAGTCCACTAACTCATCCACCTGTTGGTGGGATTAGAGTCCAGCAGCCCACTCTTCACTTGAAGCTTGAAGGGGCTCGCTTAGCTGGGTTATCTCCTTTCCACCTCTGTCCGGTGGGACCCTGCCCCGGGATGGGCCCACATTTTGTCACCCCTGTGTAGCTGGAGAGGGGGAGAGTAAAAGGGAAGGTTGGATGGACTCTCTTAACCAGCAGTGACAAAGCTTTCTCTTTGGTCCACCACATCCTGTGGCTCTGTTTGGCTTTGAAGCCAGTGACCCCTCTCTAGGTTCTTAAGCTATTTAAAATAAAAAAAAAGAGAGCAAGCATCTCCTCCCCTTGGTCCACAGACAGCGGAAGAATCTTCTTTTGTTTCATTCTGCTTGGGTCCACTCCTTTCCCTTTCTCCCATGTTTCTTCTCATTCTGTCCTCTTTCTCTCCCGCCTCATTATTTTTTTCTGTCTTTCCCTTTCTATACCCTCTCCTCCCTACCATTTCTCTCAACCCCTTCTTGATCTGCCCAGTGGTTGGGGTCTTCTCCCAGAAAACCTAGAGCCTATCCCCTCTCCTCTGGCCAGCTTATTCCTTTTTAAGTTTCTGTCCTTTCCTTTTTCTATTCCTTCAGCCCCCTTTCCCCGCCCTTCACCTGTTTTTTTTGTCTGTCTCTATCTTCCTCTCCAGCGAGCAGAACTGAGATGGTGAGGGCTGGCATCCATTATTGGCCAACCCGCGAGTGCCAAATATTATATCGGCCTCGAGGATGGCGCCATCTCCTTTGTCAGCCCCTCCTCCAGAGGAAAGCTGAAAAAGCTTTCAGCTATTAACTTCCCACTGGGTCCCAGCATCTGTGACTTGTAACCCACCAGTGTTGAATGGTGAAGATATACAGGAAGATCAAGAATTATGGTAGGTACATAATTTTCATTTTCTTCCCAAAGTGGTGTCTGAGTTTACCCTGAACCAATCTATCCACCTTCCTGTGCATTTTCCAGTGTGTGCCAATCCAGAGGAAGCACTGCTCCATACTTTAGATGTGCGCAGAATACTGAAGTAATATCTGCTGCAAACTAAGGACTTCAGAAAGTCAAGGCAGCTTTTTGTTTCTTTCACCTAAGTAAGAGAGGGTATTCAGGTTTCTAAACAATGTTTGTCCAGATGGTTGGCCAATTGTATTGTGTTTTACTACAGCAAACATGGCAAGGAGTTGCTGGGGGTGGTGAAAGCCCACTCCACGAGGGACATGGCTACCTCTGTGTGCTGTTTCAGAGGGGTCTCAGCAGCCGACATCTGCGCTGCTGCCACCTGGAGTACAGTCTGTACTTTCACCAAGCACTATAGTCTGGACATTGCCTCCAGAGCCTGTACAAGCTACGGCTGGGGTGGTTCTTCATGGCCTTCTATCTTAGGCTTCGGTTTGCCTGCCTTCCAGATTGTCCTGATGTGCTTGTAACTGTGTGGGACTCGTTCCTACTGTGTATCCTGATGACTGAGATACCCCTGAAGAAGATGGAACAGTTACATAAGAACTTACCGCAACAGTAGATCTTCGAGGGGATCTCAGTCATCAGGTCAGCCTTCCCTCTCACCATCCCCCTGTTTGGGGTCCACTTTTCAGACTATCTTAGTGTCTCCAGCCTTTTATTTCAGCCTGGGTACTTTTCTCTCTCTCCTCTGTGCCTTGCGGCAGGAGCTTGCTTCCTTAGTCCCTGGGGGGGGACTGGAAGATAAAGAACTGAGAAGGTAGCGGGCTGCTCACACCTATATAGGGTTGATGACGTCAGCAAGTGACGTTGGCGTGGGCGGCCCCAGTTGTACTGCTGGAAAATCTTCCGTATGAAGTTCCTGTAGTGTGTCCTGATTACTGAGATCCCCTCAAAGATCTACTGTTATGGTAAGTTCTTATGTAACTGTTCCATCTTCGAGAGAATCTCTTGCATCAGGCCACGCTGTCCCACCATCATACCCCATGTCCTTCGGGCATTCTGTGTCTGTGTCTCTTTCCAGAACGGTTCTCATTCTGTTTCACATCTTTTTATGGTGGGAACCTCTGGTTCCCCCTCAGTTTCTCAGCAGGAGGTCCTCTGTACATGGTCTTCGGTGGGAGAACTGAGGAGGGCTCGGGGCCGCTCACTTTTTTATGGGAGAGACATTGCCTGCATCTGACGTAGTCATGGGTGGCCCTTTGTAGACTGCTAGCTAGAAAAGTTTCTTTGTGGTCCTAGCGCCTGATGACTATAGTTCCAATAGGTGTGTCCTGATGCAAGAGATTTTCTCGAAGATCTACTGTTAACGGTAAGTTCTTACATAACTGTACTTTCAAACACCATGAAGTCTTGCTATATTATAACAATATCAGTCAGCCACTGCAGCTGAACTGCCCCGGAGAGGAAGGAGTTAACTCCAGAAGATCTGGAGTTCTACAGCGCGAGGGTGCTGTGCCCAAAGCTCTATCTGGCAGTTTCAAATGAAACTGTCAGATTCTTTACTCCGCTTCACTGAACAGTCGCTCCGGAGATCAGCTCCTTCAGCTCGGTTCATTCTCGGTTCACGCTGAGTATTTTTCGTTCATTTGAACCGCAAAGTTATTATTTTACCGCATTTCGTTTTAAAGCTCTATCTGGTAAACGTATACTAAAATTTAAGTCTGTGTGGAAAATTATCGGTTCGGTTTTGAACCGATCGGTTGGATTTTTCTGCATTTTAAAAGTGTACAGTGGGTTTTAGAGTGCGGTTCCGGTTCTTATCGGTTCTAAAAAAACGAATTATAATGCAAATACCATGACACGTGTTAGGAACCGATAAGGTGTCTTGCCTGGCACTGCCATCAAAAGGCAAGTTTTGGTTAGGCTGGCATTATGTCTGAGAAACCCAAAAGAAAAACCGCCCATTGGTTTCAACACTGTGATGTCTGTGGGGACGCTTTGCCAAGGCTGACCCACACACCACTTGTGTTTATTGTCTGGGGCTGACCACCTCGTCAGACTGCCAGGTTGTAAAAATTTCCTGCAGCCACCCTGGAGAAGAGATTGGGCCGGCTCAGGGAACGAGAGGCAAAAGTCCGCTGACCGGATGGCCAGCCGGTCCAGTACCACTGGACCAGAGGAGTGCCCTCTGACCAGGGCGACTTCGGCAAAGGAAGGCTGGTTCAGAGGAACCAGCCTCAGAAAAGACAAGGAAATCAGTAGGGTGTGGAGTCCAAAATTGTGTCTCCAACTGCTGCAGAGATAGCTAAAGCCATTCAGATTGTCCAGTCACTGTCTCAGGGATCTGTAGAACCACCAACAGCTGGTAAAAGGTTGGTTCGTTCAGTCCCAGTGGTTCAGGATTTTGAAGTTGAGGATTTTTATGAACCACAGGAGGGGGAGGAGGAATTTGATCAATATATGTGTGGCTGGGGGTTGGACGTGCCTCATTGAACGGATATTTCTCCAGACAGACCTTTAGAATCTCCTCCTATTCTGTCTGAGTCCCTTCTTTCTTTATTTGTTACAAAAGGTTGCAGAAACCTCCAGCTTCCTTTAGAGGAGGCTGTGGATGAGCAAGAGGAGCCTGATTATGTGGAATGATGGATATTCCAGAGTCTAGGAGGTTGTCTATTCCTTTGCATAAGTCATTTAGGAAGCAAACAACAAAGATTTTAAAAATCCTCATTCTGTCCCTCCTGTAGATAAAAAATGGACAGAAGGTATACTTTGTCAGGCTCGGATACAGACTTCCTTACTGAGCAGTGTAGTCATGTAGGTGTGGTACAAGCTGCAGCCTGTGACATGGTTAATATTCCTCTGGCCTCACATCCTCCTGATAAGGATTCCAGGAAGATTGATGCCATGGCTAAGAAACAGTATATGGCAGCTTCTTGGGACTCAGGCAGGCAAATTATAGGCTTATGTAGCTAGATATCAGAAATCTAGGTGGGACACAGGTATTGCAGTTAGCCAAGCAGGCCCATGTCAGCTGGCTAGTGAGTTGGAACAGGTGGCTGCTGATGGCATTGAAGCCTCTAAAGTTCAATTTCATACTGCTGTTGATGTTAATGATGTTTCTTCTAGGTCATGGCTACTTCTGTAGCTTCCTAGAGGTTGGCATGGCTCAGATGCACTAATCTGTCCCAAGATACCCAGTCAAAGGCTATGGATTTTCCTGTAGTGGGAAATCTCTTTGGGGAGCAAACAGAAAACTATATGAAAAAGATGGATGAATATAGAACCACCTACAAGAGTGCCAGGCTAAGGAGAAGCATGCCATGCCACAAAGGCATGCTCCCAGAGGTAGGGGCAGGCCCTTTTCCAGGCATTTTTACCAATTTCAAGCCTTCTCTGCTGTCTCGCAGAGGGGTTTCTTCAGAGGCAGGGGTAGACGTGGCATAAGTAGACCGTCCCCTTCCCCTCAGCCTAAGGCTGCTGCTAAGCAGGCACCCTGATGGGGTGTCCAGGGCCGATTCTCCTGTACCAGTGGGGGGCAGGTTGGCCTATTTCAGCCGGAACTGGCTGTCCCTAACTACGGACAGATGGGTTCTGGAGGTAATAGGCCAGGGTCTGGTTCTCAGCTTCAAACACTTTCCAAAATGAGAGCCAGGCATTTTCCACCTGCAAAATCCTTGAAGCCCTTGCTTTGGAAGCAGAGTTTCTGCTCTGCTGGACTCCAAAGCAGTGGAAAGGTTCCTCCTTACCATCAGGGCAAGGGGGCTTTAGTCAAGATACTTACTAACCCCCAAAAGACAGGAGAATGGCGCCCATTCTAGATTTGAGATACTTGAACAAGCATCTGTTGGAAACCAAGTTCAAAATGTTGACTCTGGCAATGATATTGCCTTCCCTAAGGCCAGGGGACTGACAGCTTCCCTGGACCTCAAGGATGCCTATTTTCATGTTCTGATCAGGCCTTCTCACCAGAAAGTACCCTCAGGTTTGAACTGCCCTCAGGCCACTACCAGTTCAGGGCAATGCCCTCGGCCTTACCTCTTCGCCCAGGGTATTCACAAAATGTCTCGCTGTAGTAGTGGCTCACTTAAGAAGGCAAGGTTGCTGTGTTTCCTACCTGGACGCACTGGCTCATTGTGGGTCAGTCTCCAGGTCAGGTGAAATCCCACATGAAGTCACCAACAGCTTCTCACTTCCCTGGGATTCCTGCTAAACTTACCAAAGTCAGTTCTGGAACCAGTTCAGGTCCCTAACTTTCATAGTACCAGAATTGAACACAAGGTTAGCCAGGGCTTTTCTTCCCTCGGAAAGGTGGACAGACTCATCGCCTGGCATCCTCTTACCCTCTTGGTCTCCTGGAGCCAGCAAGGCATTTCTGCAACTCCTCGGGCACATGGCTGCTTCCACAGCTGTCGGCAGGAGCAAGATTCCAGATGAGGACATTCAGTTCCATTTGAGGGCCTATTGGTCTCAAAGGAAGGACCCCCTACCAAGTTGGTCCCAGTTACTCAAACTCTGATCCTAGCCCTCCACTGGTGGCAGGTCCAGAGCAATTTAAGACAGGGTTCCCTTCATTCCCATTTCTCACTCCTCACCCTCACCACGGATGCCTCCCTGTTAGGGTGGGGGCTCACCTGGGCGACCTTGCCACTCAGGGGTATGGTTCCTCAGGAGTCTCTGCTCCACATCAATCTTTTGGAACTCAGAGCTGTCTTTTAGCTCTTGGTGTTTTCCAGATTCTGTCCAGAACAAAGTGGTTCAAGTCAGGACAGACAATACCACCACAATGTGGTACATCAACAAGCAAGGGGCAGCGGTCTTCAGCCTTGTGCAACCGAAGCAATGAAGTTGTGGTCTCTGGCTTACTCTAGAACACCTCCCTGATAGCGGTTCATCTCCCAGGGAAGGACAATGTCCTGGCGGACGCCCTCAGCAGAATTTCTCAGGGCCATCACGATGGGCTCTGAATCCACAAGTGCTGGGGTCTGTCTTGCCAGATGGGGCACTTCTCAGATAGATCTTTTCAGCCCCAGACAACCACCAACTTCCTCTTTTCTGTTGCAGGCCTCCAGTTCTGGGCTCAGTCCTCTGGACCTTTCTGTTGGACTGGAAAGGGAGTTCCTGTATGCCTTTCCACCCTTTCCTCTCCTTTTCAGGGTACTAGTAAAAATCAGATCTCAACCTTGCAGAGTGATTCTGATTGCCCCAGATTAGGCCAGACAGCCCTGGTACCCTCTGCCGTGTCCTTGGCAGTCCACCCTGCCCTGAGCCTGCCCAGAGTCCACGACTTACTGGCCTGTGCACAGGAGGAGTGGTATCGGACCTCAAATCCCTCCACCTCAAGGCTTGGCTCTTGAGGAGCTAGAATTTGTTGACTTACACCTTTCTCAAGGTGTCATGGATATTTTAAAGGCTTCAAGGAAGCTTCCACTAGCTGCCACTTATAATTCTAAGTGGAAGAGGTTTTCCATCTGGTGCTCTGAGAGGCAGATTATCCCAGAATCTGCTGATCTTCCCATTCTACTGGACTATTTGGTCCATCTGAATTCCCTAGGCCTTAGACCAGCTACCCTGAAGGTTCATCTGGCAGCTGTCTCTGCTTTTGTGTCAGCAGGGAAGCCTGCCTCCCTTTCTTCTCACCCGGTGTTCTCCAAGTTTTTTAAAGGGTTACTTCATACTAACCCTCCTTTTCGGGAACCAGCTCCCGCCTGGGACCTGAATATTTGCATTGCTCAGTTAATGCAACCCCCCTTTGAGCCTCTGTCTTCTGCAGAGCTCAAGTATTTAACTTGGAAAACCGTTTTCCTAGTAGCTATCACCTCTGCCAGACCAATAAGTGAGCTACAGGCCCTGTCAGTGGAAGAAGATTTTATCTCTTTCCACAGAGATAAGGTAGTCCTTAGGACTAATAGAAAGTTTTGCCTAAGGTGGTTTCTGATTTCCACCTGAATCAATCTATCTCTCTCCAGTATATTTTTCACTGAGCATTCTTCCTCAGGTGAGAGGAGACTGCACAGCTTGGATGTCAAAAGAGCCTTAAGCTACTATTTAGAGCGCACCAGAGGTCATAGGTTCGAATCCTCCAACTCTTTCTTACCTATGGCCGAGGTTGGCAAGGAAACCTGCCAGTAAGAGAACAATTGCAAGGTGGATTGTTTCTTGTATCCAATTCTGTTATCAAAACTGGTGAGTACCCCCCTCAGGATTGAGGGCCCACTCCACCAGAGGTACAGCCTGCGTCTCTAGCTGCTGCTAGAGACATCCCCATTCTGGAGATTTGTCAAGCTGCTACCTGGAAGACAGTTCACACCTTTACTAAGCATTATTCCCTGGATGTCCAGTCCAGGAGAGATGCTCTGCTTTGCCATACAGCTGTGCTTCAGAGCCTATTTCCTAAGTAGGTTCTGACCTCCTCCATGGAGGTACTGCTGTGTAATCTGTTATTGTTATAATATAGCAAGACTTCATGGTGTTTGAAGAAAAATTACTCACCTTAGTAATTGCTTTTCTTCTCATGGAGTCTTGCTATATTATAACCACTCCCTCCTGCCCTCTCAGAACTTCTACTTGGTAGGTGGCCAAGTGTGCAACACTGTGTCATGCCATTGTAGTTTTTCCTTACCCTCTTTTCCTTTGGGTTAGGGATCTAGATTGTTTCATTTAGGTTATTTATATTGCCGCCTTCCTGGACTTGAGTCTTTGGGGAAGGGGGGTTCATATGTGCTTGTCAAGGGTGGTAAAACCAACCATAATACCATCAATTTTGTTATTATGGCTCTGAGTGTTTCTTTGTTCTTATATTGTTGTTATTACTACTAGTAGGTAGCCATGGGCTAGTGTAGTTTTTCCACACAGACTTTCCGTCCTTTGATGTTAGCAGTAAAGATCTGACAGTTTCATTTGAAACTGCCAGATAGAGCTTTTGGGCACAGCGCCCTCGCGCTTCGTAGAACTCAGATCTTCTGGAGTTAACTCCTTCCTCTCCGGGGCAGTTCAGCTGCAGTGGCTGACTGCTATTGTTATAATATAGCAAGACTCCATGAGAAGAAAAGCAATTACTAAGGTGAGTAATTTTTTCTTTCGTGCCATGTGCCTTGAGGGAGATGATGAGGTGCAGTTATGCAGAATGTTGAGCTTTGTGAACACAACAGCATTCTTATGTATGCCATGCCATTTTTATGCCTCAACTGAACTGCTCTGCTTGAAAGTACCAAATAAGCCACCTGAACACGCAGCAGATGTTGAGTATACATTACTTCAGTTGGACTGCTCAGTGATTCTCAGTTTGATTTTATCTTTAGTAATGGATTTACTTGCACATTTTAAAACTCTGTTCTAAGTGACTATTTTTTTTCTTTTTGTCTTGATAGGGACAGTGACTGTAACGAATGTTACTCCCCCAATACGTTCTTCCAGTGCATCTAGTGTGGGGAGCAGAGGAAGGCAAGTACATTGTGTCACAGAAATATTTGAACAAGTCTATGGTTTGCAGGCGATGAGAAAATAAAGTTGTATGTTGCCAGCAAATTCTTCCATCTTAGTGGTTACAAAGTGATGAAATTCACTCTCCAAGTGTTACTGTGTATAAATTGTGTCGCTTTGCAGCCCATTTTCCTTTTGAAGTGATATTCATCAGATTACATGAGATTTCGTGAAAATTCACAATTTTGAAATGGGCCAGTTTGCTGACATTAAGCAAAGTCATAGGTATAGGAACAATATGCATCAAATGTTATGAGCTGATGAATATATATTGTCTTCAGGCCCCATTTCATCAGTAGTATTGAAGCAAACTAAACAGCTGGCTATTCTAAACATATTGTATTGCATCTCTTAAAACGTAACTATCCCACCTGTTCACGAGTGAAGATAACACCGTTATTAAAATGTGTGTGTGTGTGTGTGTGTGTATTCGTCCATTAGAGTGGTAGGGCACTCCTTTAGACAACATTCTAATCCACTTGTGCCTGAGGAAACCTCCTTGGCCTCCTGTTATCCTCTGTTGGCTTGCTCCTCTGCAGCAGGCACAGTGGACTGCACAGATCCATTGAGACAGGAGGAACGCACCCTTGATGAATAGACATAGTGGCCTTACGACTGAGGGGGCATCATGCCTTTAAGGATGTTTTGTTCTTAGTTTTTTTTTTCCCCCTTAACAACCACCCCCCACTATCACGAGTTTGGGTCTTGTGGGTCTCAAGCTCTCAGCATACAGCACTTCCAAAAGCTTTAGGGGACAGTTCTGTAGTCCCATCCACTCACCTTGATGAGTGTAGGGTCCTGTGGCCACCAAGTCACTTTACTGTCCAGCATACTGGTAGCCACAGACTTGGAGCTCGAGCCCTGGTAGCCAGCATCAAAAGTGGTACCTCCTGCTGCATCTGGCTTGCCCAGAAGTTTTCAAACTGGTGTTCACTTGGCTGTTTAAAAACTAGTAGTTTGTATTTTTCATTTACTTAATTTATCTTGTAAGCATTCTGCTCCATGAAGATCCATAATGTTGTCTGCACCATCCTTGGCAAGGTCCTGCCATATTAAAAGTAGTGCTATTTTTTTTTTTTTGCAAGTGAACCATTAAGGATGACTGTGTAAATTGGAGGAAATGTGAAAAAAGATTTGCCCGTTGCTGAGAGCTGATCTTACATTAGTGTTTTAAGAACAACATTTCTAGGAACGTGGATATGTTGTTCATCCACACTCTTTGGCATGTCCCCTTCCACTTTGAATCTTGCCGGAAGTCTTCAAACTGGCTCCTCCCACCCACCCGGGTGGTCTATACCTCGGCTCCGCCCCGTGACGCCAGATCTTCCCTTCCACTGGAAGATACAGGTTGCCTCCTTCCTGCGCACGCATTTGGTAGGCCCTGGCTTTCAAAACTTCGGTTTTACCAAGATTAAAAATCATTCAAGTTAGCGATCGCCTTTTCGCATCATCGATCATGGAGGAGAAATCATCCCCTGGATTTCACCGGTGTTCTTGCGGCCAAAAAATGGCACGCACAGATCCCCACCTCCCGTGCATCTACTGCCTCTGTGTCAGTCATGACACCTCGTCCTGCAGCTTCTGTTTGGCCTTCCATCCCAACGTCCTGGACGACCATCTTGCATGTCTAAAACTGGGGAGACCGGAGAAGAGGACCCCTCCGGTGAAGTCCAAGGAGGCTAGGTGGACTGTTTCCACAGCTGCGGGTTCCGCCGAGCAACTGGAATGCATGCAGGCATTCGAGGAAGAAGCTGCTTGTGCTTCGGACTCTCAAAGCTTCTTCATTCCGCTCAACTTGGGTTCCACCTTCTTGGGCTCCTTCAGGGAGTTGAGCCAGTCTCTTCAAACATGGAGTCTTGCTGTATTCTGACGAATGCAGTTAGTCCCAGCCTTTAAAGTGCCCCAGAGAACAAAGGGTTAAACTTTCTATGCAGAACATAGAATGCTGAGCTCGGTTGGTGTCTGTCCGTTTCCCTTTGAAATCTAACCGTCAGATCTTACTTCGAGATACAGCTCTTGCAGCAGGTTACACCAGTAGGACTGAAGCAGTCAGGCATTAGGACCCCACGGAAATTTTCTAGCTAGCAGTCTTCAGCGGGGACTGCCTCCGACGTCAGGCGTAGTACATAAGGAGGCGGTCCCGCCATAATCCCCAGTTCCTTTCCTGCCATCGACATCGCGAAGATCGGCCTCTCGGTCATCTTCTAGCCACACGACTAGGAAATCTCAACTGTTCTTTTCTCACTAGATTTCGCCTGATGTCCTTCCAACTCTCTAGAGGGCCATTCATTTAGTGGTGCCTGCAGCAAGCAGATCCCTTCAGGATCCTCACTCGGCCTGTGTACGCTGCCTGGGCCCAGACCACGACACCCAGGCCTGCTCCTTCTGCCAGGGCTTCAACAGCCATACGAGGATCCATGGCAGAAGGCCCATCAAGCTTTCCTTCTCGGGGGAAACAGAAGCTATGGATCGAGGACCCTCCTCCAAGGGAGAGTCGTCAGGGAAGTCCCATAAGCACCGCGAAAAGCACCGGGAGAAGGAGAGACCCAGATCCCCTTCCAGGGCCTCGGACTCCTGCAGCTCCGGCTCCAGGTCTGATCGCTCTCCCTCGAGGGCTCGCTCTCAGCCACCCCCCGGCTCTCATCAGGTCGGCTAGTGGTTCCTCCTCTCTGCAGCCTGTCAAGACCTCTAGGCCTGTATCTTCGTCCACTCCTTCTAAGGCCTTGTCTAGGTCTGGGGAGCGCCATAAGTCTTCCACCCGTCGTTCGGACTCTGACGTCAGGTCTGTCTCCCAACCACTGCCACCCCAGCGCAAGACTAAGGAACTGACCGTCCTGAAGCGGACGTCGGACCAGCGTCGGCCAAACTACATAAACTCCCGGGACCGCTTCCGTATGTCACCTGTGCGTCAGGCATTCGCCCCTCGAGGACATAGGCCCGGGGACCGCGCCGGCTACCACAGAAAGAAGGACCACACCACCACACTGATGTCGGGTCGAGTAAGGCTGGCCAGAGGAGGACTCTACCTGCAGTCTAAGACCAGGCGGGCGGACCCGGACCCGCCGAGCTCCCACGGAACCGCCCCGGAACAGGAGACCCCGGGGACCCGGACGCCTGCCCCGACGACAGGCCACGGCGCCCGGTCCGTCAGTCGGGCCTAAGCTGACAGAGGTGAAGGAGCTCTTCACAGCTGGGACACCATCAGAAGGATGTGGTCACCCGCAACCTCCTCCCGCGCCTGCTGCCCTCCACGCCTAGCGCCTACTCTCCACCCAGGGGTCAGCAGGACGGGCACTCGGCCAAGAGCCAGCCCTCCTAGGCAGATCTTCGGAGAGGAGAAGGGCCCTTCAAGATCCACTTCAGGGTCACCCAGCCCTAAGAGACCCAGATGGCGTCGGTATACCCCGTCCGGGAGGACTCAGATCTGACACCTCTGCGTGCTCCAGATCCCTTCTCCAATCAGCGCCCTTCCTCCGGACCCATCGACCTTCCCAGGTCCCTCCGGATGACCCCTCATTCGCCCGAGATAATGAGGCATATTCAGGAGAATATGGGGTGGACGCCAATTGACCGAGAGACTACGCTTTGCCCGCTACCTTCGGCAAAAGACCCTAAGCCTGTAGAAAGCCAACCTTGGTGGACAATTTCTGCGGATCGCCACTAAAGCTGATGTGGAAGCCCACATTCGACTCCGCAGTGTTGAAGGTTAGCTGACCGCTGTACAAGGCCCAAGGAGAGGACCAGTACCTGGTGAACCATCCTCTGGCCAACTCCCTGGTAATTACGGTCTCTCATGCCGGTCTCAGAAACCACAGCACTTGAGCACATCCGCAGGCCGGGTCCAAACAGTTGGGCGTCCTGAGCGGCGACACGTCTGTGACGCGGCTGCACCATTAGGTCATTAATTACCTCTACACCACATGGTTCAGTTCCAGAACGACAGGGAACAGGGACAGACCTAGTTGAAAATTACCAGACGGTAGCTGCAAGGAGGAGCTGTTGCAACTCCTCCGATGAGTTCGGACGTGGGGACCCAGGTGCTTAGAGCTGATACGACTCTGCAGACTCTTCGGCCAGAGCTGCAGCCTCAGGCGTATGTCTCCGGAGACACTCGTGGCTCCGTGTCTCCGGGTTTACCCCGGACGTCCAGAAGAACATCATGGACGTCCCTTACCATGGCGAAGTTCTGTTTGGTGAAGCCTTGGAGAAGGTGATCACCAAACTGCAGGAAGCCGGGAAGGCGGTTAGATCTGTCCATGCTATGTACAGGTCCCGACTTAGTTCCTTTCGCAGGAACCAGAGTCATTTTCGCAGCCGGACCCAAAGGCAACAACCACGTTCCGGCCAGCAACAAAGGGGCTCCTTCACCCAAAAAGCCCAGGCTAAGACATCCTCAGGCAGAGGCCAATGAGTCACAAAGTCTGCCCAACCTGCGGGACCCAGTGCTGCCACAGCATTACTCCTTCCCAGCCCCGGCCCCTCCTCAGGATCAACAGGAAATGAAGGTCGGGGGTCGTATCGAACCACCTGCCAGGGTGAGCGATCTACCACCGACAGGTGGGTGCTACAGTTAGTCAAAAAGGCCATTATATAGAATTTGTGACAACCATACAAGGCCTCCTCTGCTTTCGCTTAAGGGTCAGCATGCCCTGCTATACAACAGGAAGTGCTCCACGCTTCTAGAGAAGCTTTGGAGCACGTTCCGAGGAACCAGAGAGGACAGGATACCATTAGCACTTCTTCCTGGTTCCCAAAACAAGAGGGGACCTCTGTCCAATTTTGGACCTCGGCGCCTCAATCTGTCAGTCGTCTACAGCGCTTCACATGGTGACCCTTCGGGTCTAATCCCATCCTAAAGGAGGAGGACTTTCTTGGCGTCCCTGGACATGAGGACGCCACCTGCACATCCCTATTGCTCAAGCGCACAGGAGGTTCCTGCGCTTAGGTTTCTCGGCCGCCATTATCAGTTCGGGCACTTCCTTGAGGGCTGTCATCAGCACCTCAGGTATTTACAAGTGCATGGCAGTCGTGGCAGCGTCTCCAAGGAGATAGGGCCACTATGTGTGTTCCCATCCTGGACGATCGGCTTCCTATGGCCCCTTCCAAGAGGCATTACTGATGGCCATTCAGCATACCCAGACCCTTTTTCAGTCTCTGGGCATCCTTATCAACTCCGAGAAGTCTCTCCTGGTGCTGTCCCAGAAACTGCAGTTTATAGGGGCAGTTCTGGACACCGTCAAGGGAAAAGCCTTTCTTCCCGAGGACAGAGCGGAATGCATTTGGTCCCTCATAAGGGATCTGTCAGCGAAGACCATCCCGGCCAGACTGGTCCTTCGCCTGCTCAGACACATGGCTGTGGCCATTCCAACAGTCCCGATGGCAAGACTCCACATGCGGGTAACCCAGTGGATGTTAAGGGTGCAGTGGGACCAAAGGCAAGACCATCTGCAGCAACCAGTCCGAATCACGAAGGCCGTGGTTCGGAACTGGCAGTGGTGGCTAGATCCAGAAACCTCTCCGTGGGGTCCCCTTCACAGCGCCATCCCGATGATAACTCTGTCCACAGACGCCTGGGGCTGGGGCCCTTACCTAAGCAGGGGTGAGGTCTCAGGGTACAAGGACAACCCAGAATCTCATCTCCACATCAACATATTGGAGATGAGGGCACTCCTTATGCCCTGTAAGCCTTCCAGTCGGGATTCCACGAGTACTCTCCTGTTACAAACAGACAATACTGCGTGATGTATTACCTCAACAAACAAGGAGGCACTCCTACCCCTTTGCAGGGAGGCCATGAGAGTGTGGGAATGGGTAATTCGACACAACAAACCTTATTGCAGTTCACGCCCCTGGAAGTGGACAATACCGCCATAAGACAGCCTGAGTCGTTCAAGTGCCGAGAGTCCACGATGGGAACTTCTACAGAGGTGGCAGAGGATCTATTCTCAGATGGGGCACTCCAGAATTGGATCTCTACGAGTCCCCATTCAGCAGTAAACTGCCCAATTTTTGCTGCTAGAGATCCAGGAGCCTGGTGTTTTCTGGGCGCAGACGCGTTGTCCACACCTCTTCTGGGGCAGATCCTCTATACCTTCCTCCTTTCCCGTTGATCCAGAGGGGTTCTTCTGCTCCAAACAGCAGGGGAGCTTCGACTCTTATCTTAGTGGCGCCTTTCTGGCCCAGGCAAATCCTGGTTCCCGCCACCATCAGCTATCTCGGAACCTCCGCTTCCTTGCCAATCAGCTCCCATCTGTTGTCTCAGGAGGAGGGTTCAGTAGTCCATCCGGACTTACATTCAGTGAACCTACATGCCTGACTCCTAGAGCGTGAAATATGATACAGCACGAGGTCTAGCAAGATGGCAGACAGTACTTTCTGCCGCTTAGAAAACCGACAACGTCAGCAATGCAGCCATGTTGGAGTTGTGCAGGCGCTGCCGTGATAAGACAAACATTCCACCGTCACACCCTCCAGACAAAGACCCAGGAAGATTGATGCCATACAAAAAACAGTACATGGCATCTTCCATGGGACTAGGCAGGCAGATTATATGGCCTCGCCGTGGTACCAGAAGAGTCCAAGTCGGGACACTGTACTGGCACTGGCTAAACAGGCCTCCCCCCAGCTAGCCAAGGAGCTGGAGGAGGTGGCTGAAGATGGGGTCGAGGCATGAAAAGTTCAGTTTCATGCTGCTGTGGACTCAGTGATGTCAGCAAGGGTCATGGCTACATCTGTGGCTCTTCGGAGAATGGCTTGGCTCAGATGTACCAGACTCTCAAAGGATACCCAGGCTAAGGCCATGGATTTTCCTATAGTGGGTAATTCTCTGTTTGGGGAGCAGACAGTACATAAAAAATGGATGAGTACAGGACCACACTTGCAGGAGTGACTCAGGCCAAAAGGCAAACAACTCCTCAAAGGCAGCAGTCTGAGGGCAGGCCTTTTCATGGCCTTTTGCAAGCACAGACCTCTTTTCCCTTTTCACAGGGGTTCTTCAGAGGGAGGCAGAAGGATGAGCAGGCCGCATCCACCTCAGCCCAAGGCCCCTGCCAAGCAGACACCCTGATGGGCCTGCCCGGTCACTGTCCTATACCAGTAGGGGCAGGCTGACTTACATCAGGACTGGATGTCTACATCAGACACAAGTGGGTCCTGGAAGTAGTAAACCAGGGACTGGTTCTCAGCTTCAAAAATTTCCAAAGATGAGGCCAGATGTTTCCCTGGGTCTCTCAGAAACCCTTGCCCTAGAGGCAGGGTTTCATCTCTGGTGGCTTTGAGAGCCATAGAGAGAGTACCTACCCTACACTGGGGCAAAGATCTGTGCTCCAGGTGCTTCCTTACTCCAAAAAAGGCAGGGGAGTGGTGACCCATCCTGGACCCAAGATACCTAAACAAACATCTGTTAAAACCAAAATTTAAGATGGTAACTCTGGGAATAATCCTTCCCTCTCTAAGGCCAGGGGACTGGCAAGCCTCCCTGCACCTCAAAGATGCCTATTTTCACATTCCCATCAGGTGCTCCCCAGAAAGTACCTCAGGTTCAAGTTGCCCTCTGGCCACTGCCAGTTCAGAGCAATGCCCTTTGGCCTAACTTCAGCCCCAAGGGTCTTCACAGAGTGCGTGGCAGTAGTAGTTGCCTTTTTAAGGAGGCAAAAGATGTCCATTTTTCCATACCTGGACAGCTGGCTAATAGTGGGCCAGTCTCCAGACCAAGTCAAGTCAGACCTGCAAGTGACCCAGCAAGTGCTCACTTCTCTAGGATTTCTTCTCAACCTTCCCAAGTCGGTTCTCGAGCCTGTCCAGCTTCTTACCTTTATAGGGGCAGAGCTGGATACGGTCAAAGCAACAGCCTTTCTTCCCCTGGAAAGAGAAAGGGTTCTTCAAACAACATGAAGTCTTGCTATATTCTGACATATGCCGTGAGTCCCAACCTTCGAACTGCTCCGGAGGTGAAAGAGTTAACTTTCCCTGCCAGGCATGGAACGCTGAGCTCGAGCTCTGTTGAAACTCTGTTGTTCTTCAAACTCAAACCGTCAGATTCTTCACTCCGCCTCACTGAACAGTCGCTCCGGAGATTTCTCCTTCTACTCGGTTCATTTTGCACGGTTAAAAGTATTATTTTCGGCTTTAGGACCGAATTTAAACCGCAACTCGATGGTTCAGGCTCTGTCTATAGTATTTGTGAGTACTAGATAGGTTTTACATTAATTCTGTACTGTGTGGAACATAGCAGTTATCAGTTGGTTTGAACCGATCAGGTTGTTAAAATATTTTAATCTGTGATTTAGAGTGTGATTACGGTTCTTATCGGTTCTAAAAAAAAAAAGATTTTTATTACGTTTTCACGACCCGGTGACACTGGTTGGGAACCGATTAAGGGTCTTACCAACGATTGACATAACTGATGATTTGGTTAGGACTGGCACTATGTCAGAAACCCAAAAAACCGGGCCCACTGGGTTTCAACACTGCAGTGTGTGTGTGTGGGGAAGTCTTTTGCAAGGCTGACCCCACACCCACCTGTGTTGATGTCAGGGTTGTGACTTCAGTGCAGACTGAATTTGTAAAATTTTCCTGCAGCTACCCTGGAAAAGAGAGTTGGTAGGCTCAGGGAAAGGGAAGCCAAAAAGTCCGCTGAACCGGATGGCCAGCCCGGTTCGGTTCCAACCGAACCAGAGGGAGTGCCCTCTGACCACGGTGAGACTTCTTCAGGCAAAAGGAGATCCGACTCTGAGGAGTCTGTTCCAGCAAAAAGGACTATGAAATCCGCTGGTGTGGAGCCAAAACTTTCCTCTCCAACCGCTGAAGAAATAGCCAAGCGATTAAAATTGTCAAATGCTTTCTCGGTTCCGACGAACCGGCACCATTAAATAAGCGCCCGGTTCGACGGTTCCACAGTTCAAAGTGATGATTTAGAGAATATTGTAGACAGGAGGAGAAGGAAATGCGAGGAGAGTGAATGTGGATTTAAGAAAGTCTAGATGTACTTCATTGGCCGGACATCTCCCCAGACAGACCTTCGGAGTGTCTCCTCCTAGGCTTTCTGAGTCCCCTTCTCATTTTATGTTTTATAAAATAAAGTAGCTGAAACCCTCCAGCTCCCTATGGAGGAAGCTGTGGATGATCAAGAGGAGCCTGACTATGTGGAAATGATGGATATCCCAGAGTCTAGGAGACTGTCTATTCCCTTGCTTAAATCTTTTGGAAAATAGACATTTAAAATTCTGAAAACTCCTCACACTATACCTCCTGTGGATAAGGGAATGGACAAGAGGTACACATTGTCAGGCTCTGATATGGAGTTCTCACACAACAATGCAGCCATGTTGGGGTAGTGCAGGCTGCAGCCTGCTGCGACAAGGCAAATATTCCTTGACTTCCACCCCGGACAAGGACTCCAGGAGGATTGATGCCATGGCAAAGAAACAGTACATGGCAGCATCCTTGGGACTCAGACAGGCAAATTACATGGCAAATATGTTGCTAGATGTCAATCCAGATGGATACTGTTATAGCTCTATATAAAAACAAATTCCTGGCCAGCTTGCCAAGGAGTTGGAGCAGGTGGCTGCCCAGTGGTATTAGGGCATCAGGGTGCAATTCCATGCTGCAGTGGTTTCAAATGATGTATCATCCAAGAGTCATGGCTACATCTATGACGCCACTTGAAATGAAAGCTGGCTCAGATGTACTAGCCTGTCACAGGATACCCAGACTAAGGCCATGGATTTTCCTGTTGTGAGTAATTCCCTGTTGGAGGAGCAGACAGAGAATTACATGAAGAAAAATGGATGAATATAGGACCACCTATAGGAGTGCACAGGCAAGGAAGGCAGGCCACTCCTCAAGAGCAGCTTCCCAGGGGCAGGCCTTTTCTCCCAAGCAGGCCTCCTCTTCTGCTTATGCCCAGAGGGGTTCTTTGGGGAGGAGGCAGACTGAGGGTACAAGCAGGCCTGCTTCCACCCTCCAGCCCAGAAAGCCCCACCAATGCAGGCACCTGATGGTGTTGCCAGGGCCGATTCCGACACCTGTAGGGGCAGGCTGACTTACTTTGTCAGGACTGGGAGTCTCTGACATCAGACAAGTGGGTCCTGGAGGTAGTAGCCCGGGACTGGTTCTCAGCTTCAAAGGTTTCCAAGATGAGAACCAGATCCTTTCCACCTGCAATCCACCAGAGGCACTTGCCTAGAGGCAGAGGTCTCTTCCTCCTGGCTCTCAGAGCTGTGGAAAGGGTTCACACCCTACACCAGGGCAAAGGTTGTACTCCAGGTACTTCTTACCCCAAAAAGACAGGAGAATGGCAGTCCATCCTGGATCTCAGATGTAAACAAGCACCTTTTAAAACCAAAATCCAAAATGGTGACTCTGTGAATTATTCTACCTCTCTAAGGCCAGGGGACTGGCTAGCGTCCCTGGACCTCAAGGATGCTACTTCCATATTCTCATCAGAGCTCCATCAGAAAGTACCTCAGGTTCGCTGCTCCCCTCAGGCCATTACCAGTTCAGAGCAATGCCCTTTGGCCTCACCTCTGTTCCAGGGGTATTCACAAAATGCCTGGCAGTAGCAGTTGCTTCTCTAAGAAGGCAAAAAATTGCCATCTTCCCTTACCTGGACGACTGGCTCATAGTAGGCCACTCCCCAGACCAAGTCAAGTTACACCTACAGATGTCTCAGCAACTGCTAATCTCTCTAGGTTTCCTTCTGAACCTTTCAAAGTCAGTTCTAGAGCCTGTTCAGCTCCTCACCTTCATAGGCGCAGAGCTGAACACAGAGAAAGCCAGAGCCTTCATTCCTTTGTACAGGGCAAGGACCCTGGTCTCTCTGGCCTCTTCATTCACCCTGCAGGTGTCTCAACCAGCAAGGCATTTTCTACAGCTCCTAGGGCACATGCTGCTTCTACAGCAGTAGTGCAGGGAGCAAGATTTCAGATGAGGGACATTCAGTTCCATTTGAGAGCCTTTGGTCTCAAGGAAGACCCTCTAAGCAAATTGATCCCAGTGACTCGAACCCTGATCCAGGCCCTACAGTGGTGGCAGGATCAGGCAATCTGAGACAAGGGGTTCCTTTGTCACTCAGTCTCACTCCTTAATCCTTACTACAGATGCATCCCTCTTGGGTGGGAAGCTCACATGGGCCTCACCACCCAGGGTTGTGTGGTCCCCTTAGGAATCTCTGCTCCCATCAATCTGTTGGAACTCAGAGCAGTTTTTCTAGCACTTCAAGCTTTCTCCAGATCTGTTCAGAACAAAGTTGTACAGGTCAGAACAGACACCACCACCACAATGTGGTACATCCAACAAGCAAGGGGCACTTGGTCTATGGCCTTGTGCACTGAAGCAATGAAGTTGTGGTCTCTGGCTTACCCCTGAACACCTCCCTTTGGCAGTTCACCTCCCAGGCAAGGACAATGTCCTGGCAGATGCTCTCAGCAGGATTTCCCAGGGCCATCACGAATGGTCACTGGACCCCTGGTCTTGGAGGATATTTGCCACCCATGAATAGATCTTTTGCAGCCCCAGACAATCACCAACTTCCCTTTTTGCTGCAGGCCCCAGTGTTGAGCTCAGTCCTCTGGGTGCCTTAGTTCTCAATTGGGAAGGAAGTTTCTCTATGCTTTTCCCCCCTTCCCTCTCCTGTTCAAAGTGCTAGTCAAAATCAGATCTCAACCCTGCAAGATGATCCTGATTGCTCCAGATTGGGCCAGACAACCCTGGTATCCACTCTTACTGTCCTTAGCAGTCTGTCTTCCCCTGTGTCTTCCCAGGAATCACAACCTGTTAGCCTGTGCTCAGGGGAGGGTTTGGTACCCGGACCTCAAATCTCTCAATCTCAAGGCCTTGCTCTTGAAGAGTTAGAGTTTGCTGATTTACACCTCTCCCAAGGTGTAATGGATATCCTGAAGGCTTCTAGAAAACCTTCCACCATGGCTACTTACAATTCCAAATGGAAGAGGTTTTCCATATGGTGCTCTGGAAAGCATATTTCCCCAGAATCTGCTGATTTGCCCACAGTCCTGGATTATATGGTCCACTTAAATACCTTGGGGCTGAGACCAGCTACCCTAAAAGTGCATCTGGCAGCGGTCTGCTTTTATTTCAGCAGGTAAGCCCTCTTCTTTTTCAGCTCACCCTGTATTCTCCAAGTTTTTCAAGGGATTGCTTCACACCAACCCTCCATTCAGGGTCCCTGCCCCCGCCTGGGATCTTAATGTTTGCATTGCTCAGCTTATGCAACCCCCCTTTGAGCCTTTGTCTTCAGCAGAGCTTAAGTACTTGACTTGGAAGACTGTGTTTCTGGTAGCCATCACTTCTGCAAGCCAGTGTAAGTGAATTACAAAGCTTTGTCAGTGGAGCCTGATTTTATCTCATTTCATAGAGATAAGGTGGTCCTCAGGACTAACAGGAGTTCTTGCCTAAGGTGGTTTCAGATTTCCACCTTAATCAATCTATATCTCTTCCAGTGTACTTCCTGACCATTCCTCCTCTTGCGAGAGGGCTGCACAACAAATGTGAAAAGAGCCCTTAGTTACTACATAGAGCGTACCAAGGGTCACAGGTTTGACTCCCTCCAACTGTTTCTCACTTATGGTGAGGTTGGTAAAGGGAAACCTGCCACTAAAAGATCCATTGCCAGGTGGATTGTCTCTTTTATCCAGTTTTGCTATGAAAAACTGGGTAAGGTTCCTCCCTCAGGCCTGAGGGCTCACTTTACCAGAGGTACAGCTGCTTCCCTTGCTGCTGCCAGGGACATCCCTATTCTAGAGATATGTCAAGCAGCTACCTGGAAAACAGTTCACACTTTTACCAAGCATTACTCCTTGGACATCCAGGCTAGGAGTGATGCTCGGTTTCACAGCATGTGCTTCAGAGCCTATTTCCTAAGTAGGTTCTGTCCCTCCTCCATGGAGGTACTGCTTTGTAGTCTGCATATGTCAGAATATAGCAAGACTTCATGTTGTTTGAAGAAAAATTACTCACCTTAGTAATGTTGTTTCTTCTAATGGAGTCTTGCTATATTCTGACCTCCCCCCCCTGCCCCTCTCAGAACCTCTGTTTTTGGGATTTGGGTGGGCAGTGCAGTGTTGGCACTTTGTAGGTGCCCACCTTGTTGATTTTCACCCTTCCTTTCTTTGGGTGATTTGGTGTTGTGTTTTTCATTTTTTGGGTCTCTTGACTTGAGTCTTTGTTTTGGGACCAAAAAATGTGTTCTTATGTTTAGTAGCCAGTTGGCTAGTGTAGGTTTACAGCTTCCACACGGGACCTCAGTGAGTTTAGCTCGTAAAGATCTGACGGTTTGAGTTTGAAGAACAGACAGAGTTTCAACCGAGCTCGAGCTCAGCGTTCCATGCCTGGCATGGAACGTTAACTCTTTCACCTCCGGAGCAGTTCGAAGGTTGGGACTCACTGCATATGTCAGAATATAGCAAGACTCCATTAGAAGAAACAACATTACTAAGGTGAGTAATTTTTTTCTTATAGAACTAGCCTCTTCCTTCAGCCTTCAGGTATCTCAACCAGCAAGGCATTTCCTCCAGCTCTTGGGCCACATGGCAGCTTCTACGGCAGTGTTCCAAGGGGCAAGATTCCAGATGAGGGACATTCAGTTCCATCTGAGGGCTTTTTGGTCTCAGAGGAAGGATTCCCTTACCAAACTGATCCTAGTGACTCAGACTTTGATCCATGCCCTTCAATGGTGGCAGGATCAGGACAATTTAAGGCAAGAGATCCCATTTGCCTCTCAGTCTCATTCAGTGGTCCTTACCACGGTTGCTTCTCTTCTGGGCTAGGGAGCCCATCTAGGGGCCCTCACTGCCCAGGGACTGTGGTACCCTCAGGAATCCCTTCTCCATATCAATCTCCTAGAATTCAGGACAGTTTTTCTGGCCCTGCAAGCCTTCTCTGTCAGTACAGAACAAGGTGGTTCAGGTCAGAACAGACACCACCACCACCATGTGGTACATCAACAAGCAGGGAGGCACTCTGTCTACAGCCTTGTGCCCAGAACCCATGAAGTTGTGGTCCCTGTCGTATTCCCTACAAACCTCTCTGATAGCAGTTCACCTTCCAGGGAAGGACAATGTGCTAGCAGATGCACTGCGAAGGATCTCACAGGGCCATCATGAATGGTCCCTGGACCCTCTGGTATTGAAGGTGATTTTTTTCAAGGTGGGACACTCCAGAGATGGATCTTTTTGCAGCCCCAGACAATCACCAACTTCCCCTCTTTTGTTGCAGACCCCCAGTCTTGGGCTCAGTCCCCCTGGATGCTCTGGTTCTGAACTGGGAAGGGAAATTTCTGTATGCCTTCCATCTCTTCCCCCTTCTGCTCAAAGTTTTAGTGAAGATAAGGTCACAACCTTGTAAAGTGATTCTGATTGCTCCAGACTGGGCCAGACAGCCCTGGTACCCCCTGTTGCTGTCCCTAGCAGTCCATCTTCCCCTGTCTCTTCCCAGGAATTACAACCTGTTAACCCCTCTCAGGGGAGGATTTGGTACCCCAATCTACAGTCTCTCAATCTCAAGGCATGGCTCTTGAAGAGTTAGAGTTTGCTGATCTGCATCTGTCTCAGGGGGTTCTGGATATTCTCAAAGCTTCTCGAAAGCCCTCCACCAGAAAGACTTATAACTCCAAATGGAAGAGATTCAGCATTTGGTGTTCTAAGAAGCATATTTCTCCAGACACTGCTGAATTGCCTACAGTTCCGGACTATATGGTCCATCTTAATGGCCTAGGCCTCAGACTAGCTACTCTCAAGGTACACTTGTCAGCTGTTTCTGCTTTTCTGTCAGTGGGGAAGTCTTCCTCACTATCATCTCATCATATATTTTCTAAAAAAATTTTAAGGGATTGCTTCATACCAATCATCCATTTGGAGACCCTGCCCCTGCCTGGGATCCAAATGTTTGCATTGCTCAACTTATGCAACCTCCATTTGAGCCTATGTCCTCAGTAGAGCTTAAGTACTTGACTTGGAAAACTGTGTTCTTGGTAGCCATTACCTGTGGGCGGGCGTATCAGTGAATTGCAAGCCCTGTCAGTGGAACCTGATTTTTCTCATTTCACAGGGATAAAGTGGTCCTTAGAACCGATAGAAGGTTCTTGCCCAAAGTGGTTTCAGACTTCCATTTAAACCAGTCTGTCTCTCTTCCTGTTTTCTTCTCTGATCATTCTTCCTCAGGAGAGAGGCGGCTACACAGTTTAGATGTTAAGAGCCCTTAGTTACTACATAGAGCGTACCAAGTGTCACAGGTTTGACTCCCTCCAGTTGTTCCTCACTTATGGAGAAGTGGGAAAGGGCAAACCCGCCACCAAGAGATCTGTTGCCAGGTGGATTGTGTCTTGTATACGATTCTGCTATGAAAAACTCCACCCTCAGGCCTGAGGGCTCATTCCACAAGAGGTACAGCTGCTGCCAGGGATATCCCTCTCTCAGAAATTTGTCAAGCAGCCACCTGGAAAACAGTCCATACCTTTACCAAACATTACTCTCTGGATATCCAGGCTAGGAGTGATGCTCGGTTTGGCACAGCAGTACTTCAGAGCCTATTCCCAAAGTAGGTTCTATCCCTTCTCCATGGAGGTACTGCTTGGTAGTCTGCAATATGTCAGAATACAGCAAGACTTCACGTTGTTTGAAGAAAAAATTACTTACTGTAGTAATTATGTTTCCTCTATTGGAGTCTTGCTGTATTCTGATCTCCCTCTCTGCCTCCCCTCTCAGAACCTGTTTTTGGGAAGTGGGTGGGCAGGTGCAGTGTTGCACTCCAGGGGTGTTTTTTGTTTGCACCCTCCTCCTCTTTGTTTGGGTGCTGATTTATTATTGTTACTTGTATTAGATTGGTTTTTGGGGTTTCCTGACTTGAGTCTTCCTTGGGAATCCAAAACTTTTTTCAGCCAGTTAGCTAGTAGGAATTTTTACAATTTCCACATAGAATTTTTAGTTAGTTGGGCTCGTAAGAATCTGATGGTTTAAGTTTGAAACACTCCAGACAGAGACTTCAACCGAGCTCTAGCTCAGCATTCTATGCCCTGCATAGAAAGTTAACTCTCTCTTCTCCCAGGGCATTTCAAAGGTTGGGAATTACTGCAATATGTCTGAATACAGCAAGACTGCATTAGAAGAAACATAATTACTAAGGTGAATAATTTTTTCTTCGCTCCTCAGCTCCGGGTTCAAGTGGTTAAGTCCAGAAGGACAATACCAGGACCACGTACTACCTCAGCAAACAGGGCGGCACGCACCCCCATTTGCTGTGCAAGGAGGCGCTCTGCATCTGGACCCTAGTCGGCCTGTTGGAGCCCAGTCTCCTAGCCATCCATGTGGCAGGAGCCTCGAACCACCTGGTGGATGCTCTCAGCCGCTTAGGCCAGATATCCAATGAGTGGTCTCTCCACCCCGAGGTAGCCTACAGCCTGTTCTCCCATTGGGGCAAACCAATGGTGGACCTGTTTGCCTCCAGGGAAAACACGAAGTTGAGGCTGTTTTCATGCCTGCCCCAGCAGGGCTCGCTTCAGGGGAATGCCTTCTCGAGGCCGTGGACCCCAGGCCTCCTCTGTGCCTTCCCTCCATTTCCCTTGATCCACAAGGTGCTTCTCAAGGTGAGGAGGGGCAAGGCGAAGGTGATCCTGGTAGCCCCAGACTGGCCGCACCAGTTCTGGTATCCAGATCTCCTCAGCCTCAGCTGCAGGCACCCGGAGCAGCTTTGTACACGCCCGGACCTGATATCACTCAATCAGGGGAAGGTATTCTATCCAGACCTTCAATCCCTGCACCTCACAGCCTGCTACCTGAGCGGCGCTGGAGTTCCAGGTTTTGGGCCTTTCTGAAGATGTCTACACTGTGGTGGAGGCATCTAGAAAGGAATCGACCAGGAAATGTTATGCCTTCAAATGGAAAAGGTTTCCATTTGGTGTCGGGGTAAGGGCCTGGACCCTTTATCCTGCTCAGTGGCTGACATTCTCGACTACCTTTGGACCTCTCCAAAGGGGGTCTGCGATCATCAACCCTTAGGTTGCACCTAGCAGCCATTTCTGCTTACCAGGCACGGGACGGTTAGCCAACATTGGCGCAGGAGGCAGTGGTTGGGCACTTTTTCAAAGGCCTGGATCACATATCCCCTTCAGTGCGTGAACCTCCACCTACGAGGGATCTGCTGCTGGTACTGGCAAAGTTCATGGGCAAGCCATTCGAACCTATGCACAAGTGTGAGTTGTCACACTTGTCGTGGAAGACGGCCTTCCTGGTGGCTATAGCATCTGCCAGAAGGACAGGGGAGCTCCAGGCGCTTTCGGTGGACTCCAGTTATCTGGTCTTCCACAGGGACAAAGTTGTCCTGCGCCTCCACCCGAAATTCCTTCCGAAAGTGGTGTCAGAGTTTCACCTTAAACAGGTGTTGACTTTGCCGGAATACTACCCTAATTACACCTCGGAAGCTGAGTACAGGCTCCATACTTTGGACCTGCGACGTGCTCTCTCCTGTTATATGGAGAGGGTGGTGGAAATTTGTGGAGAGGTTCGCCATCTGTTTGTCACCTACACTGAAGCTGCTTCTGGCAGACCTGCAGTGAAGCGGACTATTGCAAGATGGATGACATCATGCATAGGTCTGTGTTATGAGTTGGCGGGCAAGGAGCCTCCCAAAGGGATAAGAGCTCATTCTACCTGCCATACTGCTGCATCGGTGGCTGCTTCCAGGGACATCCCTATCCAGTAACTCTGTCGAGCTGCTACCTGGAAGTCAGCAAACACCTTCATCGCCCACTACCACATCAACCTTGAGTTATGCCAGGATGCTGGTTTTGGAGCCTTTGTTCTCCAATCTCTGTTCCCTGAGTAGGGGATGTTCGCCTTGCCTCCCTCCTCCCGGAGAACTGATAGGAGTCTGCCAAAGAGTGTGGATGAAAAATATATCCATGCTCCTAGAAGAACAGGTTACTCACCTGTAATAGTGGTTCTAGGAGTGGTATATGTTGTTCATCCACACGGACCCACCCGACCTCCCCAGCTGCGGATGCACACAACCTGGCTTCCAGTGGGCTAAGATCTGGCATCATGGGGCGGAGCCGAGATATTTACCACCCGGGTTGGTGGCAGGAGCCAGCTTGAAGACTTCTGGCAAGATTTAAAGTGGAACTGGACATGCCAAAGAGTGTGGATGAACAACATATACCACTCCTAGAACTACTGTTACCGGTGAGTAACCTGTTCTTTCAAACTGTACCTGTGAGTCTGGTGTAAATTGTTTAATACCATTGTGGCTCCTGACCTACACTGATGGTGACCATGAGTGCAAAGCCTCAAGTACATTCTGATATGAATGGATCACAGTGCAAAAAACAGGACACTGAATCTCCAATTATGTTTGTGTTTTTCTTTTGTTTAGTAACAGTATATTTACTAGTGTTAGTGGCTCAGTAGGTTGCATGCTCACCTTTGGGGCCAGAAGATCGAAAGGTTGTGGGTTCTAGTCCCACTGCAGGACTTTGGGCTAATACCCAGTACTGACACAGATGTGCAGCACCAGGTGGATGCTGCACTGTTGAGGTGCTGTCCTTTGGATGGGACTTTGAACTGAGGTCCCTTCTCCCCATCTCTGTTGGCTGTCCAGATGGAGGTTAAAGATCTCATGGCACTTATTGTAAGAGCAGGGAATGTTCCCCTATTATTCTGGACAACATTTCACCTGTCAGTAAAGGTCCATGTAACCCATCACCCAGGACACCACTAGAAACAAGCTGTCACAGCTCAGTGTTCCTTTTTTGACCAGAAATTGATTTAAGAAGCCCTTCAGCATGGAGGTATGGAGAGTGGATTTTTAGGATTGCCAGGGGGCGGTGGGGCTGGAGGGGAGTGGGATGTCATTGTCCATCTGAGGACTAGTGACCTGGTAAGGGATACAGCAGGGGTGATGCAGGATAAGTTTTGGGAGCTGGGGAGGGACCTGAAGCAAGTAGCTTGCATAGTGGCCTTCACTGAGGTTGTTGTATGTGGAAGGGGGGGATTAGGGAGCAATGTACTAGGGTCTCCAACTGTTCGAAGGCATGGTGCAGGGAAATGGGGTTTGGCTACATTGGGGACTGTGGCCCCTACTTTGGAGAGGGTGGGATGGGGGGACGAAGGTCTGTACAAGGAAGATGGCTTCCATCCAGTCCAGGAGGAGAACAGTAGTTCTGGGTGGAAGGTTTAAATGCTACTTCGGGCATTTAAACTAGCCAAGGAGGAGGCAGGGGAAAAAAAAAGAGGGTAGCATTGAATCCCCCCCACCAATGGCACCAAAGAGGAAAGGCCCAAGGGAAGTGAATTCCCCAAGGGTGGAGGGGCGTAGGGATAGCGGGGAGAAAGGGACAGGAGGGTTGTGAGTTTATTATAAGGCCAAGAGAAGATTTAAGGGGGTTGGACAGAGGGTTAAATGGGGGCAGGGAGGGACAAAAGGAATGGAGAGCCATGTGTGCCATTGCAAGGAGCTCAAAAAATTTGAGGCAGCTATTAAGGAGGCAGACCTGGATTTGGTGACCATAACAGAATTATGGTACACCTACAACCAGAGCTGGCATGTGGCCATTCTGGGTTCTCCCACTTTCCAGAAGGATAGGGAAGGGAGGACAGGGGAAGGTGTTTTATATGTGAGGAAAGATACAAAGGCCAAGGAAACAGCGGGGACAAGGAAGGGTAGGAGGTTCTTTAGGTTGACTTAGACGCAGGGTTCAGGGCTTTTATCCACATGGGGGTGGTGTACAGACCACCAACACGGGGGAGAGTTAGACAGGGTTTTGGGGGAGGCCATAGGCAGTATGGAAAGCAAAGGGGAGTTATTGATTATGGGGGACATTAATCTGCTGGATGTAAACCGGAGCATTCTGGCCACAGCCACAAGAAACTGGCCATCCTAGGCTCTCTACAAGGGGCATTTCTCAGGCAGCTGGTTATGGAACCCACTAGAGATGGGGCAGTGTTGGATCTGTTACGAACAGGGACAGCACTGCAGACATCACAGTGAGTAGCCCCATGGTTACAGGCCACCATTATACAGTGTGGTTTGGCATATGGATAGGTCCGGAGAAAAAAAAACATTTGAATGAGGGTCCTGGACTTCAGAAGAGCAGATTTTAAAGAAATGGGAGAAAGGCGGGCAAGAAGGGGGATGAAGACAGCAAAGGCTCAAAAATAGGAGAGGATTGCTAGGGAGGTCAGAAAAGGAGATACTACTTTCTTCAGGTATGTGCGTAAAAGAAAAGCAAGGGGTGGGATTGTGAGGCATTGGGGGGAATGTTCAGAGGATCGAGAAAAAAACTTAAAATTGTAAATTAACACTTTTGCTTGGTCATCACAGTGGAGGTGGAGGAGATGGACAAGCATAATCTAACTTCGAGGGTATCTGTTGCAGCAGGCCACACCTATGGAACTACAGGCGCTAGGACTACACAGAAACTTTTCTAGATAGCGGTCTACCAGTGGGCCTCCCACTCCTTTACACGTTGTTGCCCTCTCCTATAAGAATAAGCGATCCCCGCACCTTCCCCAGTTCTTTTCCCACCATCAACCATCGCACATCGGATCGCTCAGAGATTCTGTCAGCTTGCTGACCATCATTTTTTTGTCAACTTTCATTGTTTTTGTTTTTTTCTCTCCCTAGTGTCACATCACTTTACTTTAAAGTGATCTTTTCTGTCCTTTATGTTGGGCTCCATCTCCAAAAAGCTGTTTAGAAGATGTGCCTGTGGCGAGAAGATTACTGAGAAGGAGAACCACGACACTTGTGTCCGCTGCCTAGGCCCAGGCCATGACATGGAGGCCTGTGAGATTTGCTGAGACTTCAACCAGGCTGCCAGGTGGCCCCACCAGAAGACCCTGGAAAAGTTCTTGCCAGAGCATGTCTCCTGCATGGAGAAGGAGCTACAGGCCAGGAGTTCCTCCATTTCCCTGGTCCTGTCCTCAGCCTCCGCCAAGGCCCAGGACAAATCTATCGGGAAGCACAAGGACCGCACCAAGCCCTGGTCCTCCCAGATCGCTCGTGGTCTCCGCTTCATGCCTTGGCTGCGGCGAGGCCATCCTCTTCGGGAGCCATCCCCCACTGCCTCACATGCCCTCTCCCCCACAGGGCTATTGTTGGCAGCTCCTTCCACCAATCTTACTTTGGCATGCGTCGGTTCTTCGGGTGTGGATGCCCCTCTGACATCTCAGCCCCTACTGTTTCAGCCCTTGTTTTCCATGGTCCATCAGTCAGGCGGCTCCGCCAGTTCGTCGACCAGCGCTGGCTCGTCGCTTCCAGGGGTTCTCCCTGCTCCACCGACTCAGACCTCGGCTGTTTCCTCATCCTTGTCCTCTGCCTCAGGGCCCCTGCCCTTCCTGGCATCACTCAGGGCTGTCCCTCGGTCATCCTCTCCTTCCCCAGTGACAACCCAGGCAGAGGAAGCACCCCACATGCTAGGCTGCCCTTCCCTGCCCCACCGCCGACACCAGGCCCTATGTCTCCTTAGCCAGTGCTGCTGGGTGTCCCAGTGCTGATCACAGTGGGTTTTCAAGCTGTGCTTTCCTCCCTGTGGGACTTTATTCAAGCTAAGCTTGCTCCCCTCACATGGGCTGACGCCGCAGTGGCCTGCTGTGCCTGCTTCCACATCCCCTCCATGTACAGGGCTGGCAGCACACACCTCAGGAGCCCTCTATCCCCTCTCTGGACCTGGGGAATGAGGATGAGTATTGCCCTAACCTCCTCCCTAATGATGAGGGAGATGCTGGAGATGGAGGAGTTGCCCCTTCCCACTCCACTGTCTGATAATGAGCAGACCCCCAAGTATATCCCATGGCCATCTCTCCCCTCTCCTCCTCCCCCACCACGATGACCCTTCCTTTGTCCCATTCTGAGACAGTTGCCGCCGGCCATGGGGTTCAACACCAAGGAGCAGGACCCTATCCGGTGCTCTTGGTCCACTTACCTTGGCCTGCCGGCCGCACCTCTTCTGGTCATTCCTCCAGTGATAGAACCCTTTGAGGATACCACCATGGCTGCTTGGCATTGACCCAGCTTGCTCCCTGGCATGCCTCTGAAGGTGGACCAGCTGTGCCAGGCCCCCGCGGGGAAGCCCTTCTTCACTGAACAGCCTCAGGTGGACTCTGTGGTCATCAGTGCCATCCACAACCATACCAGTAGGCCAAAACACCTCAGTTCCCTTCCACTGGTCAAGGATTCTTGGCGGTTGTACCTCACTAGCAAGTGGACCTTCTCCTCTGCCACTCTGACCACCAGGGTCCTTAACTATATTGCCAGTATGGTCCAGTTTCAGAACCAATTCTGGGCTTAGGCCAAGAAAGCAGCTGAAGCCCTCCAAGAGGACCCCCTGAAGCAGCAACTGCTCCAAAGCATTCAGTCAGGGGCCGACGTCCGCAGGCACCTTCATTGCTCTACTTACGATACTCTGGATGCCTCAGCATGCATTTGCCTGCAACGTCATTCTTGGCTGAGGGTGTTGAGCTGTGCCCAGGATGTACAACACTCCATCCTGAATGCCCCCTCTAGAGTGTATAAACTGTTCGGGTGGACATGTTGGACATTTTTTTCAAACCTGCAGGCCTCTGGCCGCACCTTGCTGTCAGTTTCTTCTGTGTACCACACTAACCAGCCTAGGAGTGGTCAGCAGGTGCCTTTTCAGCGTGCTACCCATAGGCCTAAACCCAGCTCCAAACCTGACTACGCCTACCTCCACCACTGGGAAATCCCCCAGAGGAGGTGGTGCAGTCCCAGCTGCAGGTGCTACCTCCACATGACTCCTTGCCTGCCCCCCCCCCGCCTGATAGGAAGGTGGTAGTCGGGGGTCACTTCTCCCTGCACCTAGACAGGTGGAGGGAGGTCACTGGAGAGGCCCGGGTCTTGCAGCTCATTGAAAACGGGCACACTCTGGAGCTTCTGGAGTGGCTTCCAGAAAAGCCTCTAGATCAGTCCTCTTAATCCTCCAGACCATTTCCAGTTCTGTGGGAGGAGAGCCGCACCTTGCTGCACAAAAAGGCCATAGAACCCATCCCAGAGATGCAGCAGGGTAGGGGATTCTCTTACTTTTTCCTGGTCCCCAAATGTACAGGGACTCTTAGGCCCATCCTAGACCTCCAAGAACTAAATTTTTTCATTCAGTACAAGAAATTCTGGATGGTCATCCTTCAGGGACTGCTGCCCCTTCTGCATCAGGGAGATTGGATCTGCTCCTTTGACATGAAAGATGCACATCAGGGTATGTGCCACCCACCATCAGTACCTCAGGATCTTACTTCGAGAGGGTTCCTGCAGTAGGTCTTCCCAAATAGGACTGCGCCCCCTGGCGTCAGGTTATAATGGCAAACTTGTAGCTAGCAATCAGCGGGGACAGCCCCTGACGTCAGGTGACATGACGCCAGCCCGACTATAAAAGAGGCGGTCCTGCGCCCGCCCTCTAGTTCTTTCCCGCTGTCGCTTCAGATCATTAGACAGACGTGGTCGAACAGCGATCAGTCATCTGCTTAGTGTTCAGCGATTTTCATCTTATTCTATATATTTCTCTCCAAATTTTTTCAAATGAGTGTTTGTCGCCTCGTCTTAAGTGTTGCTCCAAGTGCAGCGTCCAAATCCCACACAGGGCCGACCACTCCCACTGCCTTCTCTGCCTTAGGCCTAAGCACAGCTCGGCTGAGTATGTTATTTGCTAGGGGCTCAACCAGGCCACACGGACCCAATGCAAGCGGACCTTCGAGGCCCACTTTCTGACCTAATAACTTTCTTCTATGGAAAAGGAGCTCCAGGGGCTTAGGGAAAGGTCTTCGTCTCCAGTCCCAGAAAAAAAGAAAGGACAAGGAGAAGCACCGGGAGAGAAGCCAGTCACTGCAAAGGAGACCCTCCACTTCCAGAACCTTGAGAACCACTCTTACAGGCACTCCGTCCGCTTCTGCAGGCCGGACGCCTTCTTCCCCTTCTGCTGAGGTGTGCGGACAGCTGGGGGTTGCCTCTCTCGAGGTATCTGTTAACTTTCCCACTCGTAGCACTGCCGATAAGTTGCCGGGCACCCGTCCCAGACTGATAAACCTGACAGCGGTCCCTCTTCCGCAGCCAGCCTGGTTGCGACTGATAAGCCGGGTGACTGACCCTCCGACCTGTGGATATAGCAGTTTCTCACTATGGAGTTTCCTTTCAGGTTGGTCAGGTCCTGGTGGAAGCCAGAAAACCCTCTACTAGATCCACCTACGCCATGAAGTGGATGAGATTTTCTATCTGGGCCACAGCCAAATGCTTGGACCCTTTTTCTAACTCCAGTAACACTCAGGTATTCATAACTCATTGCAGTAAGCCTGAAGGGTTGAACTGCACGGAGAGATGGAACATATGCAAATGATGGAATCATCTGCACGTGACAACTTTTCAAATGCTGCCCTATAGTAACTGTCAGTGTTCTAAACCTCTTCAGATTTAACTCTCCGCCTGAACAGTTTGGTTGCTCGGAGTGTCGCTCTTCATCTGAAGTGAAAACCTATAAAAACATATAAGTATTGTTTTATTTTTCATTTGCTGCCTGATTAATTGTTTAGCTTAGGTAAACTTGTTTTTTGTGGTAAATTTATTTTCTCTGTTCCTCTCGGTTCGGTATAACTGGGGGAAAACAGAGTTAGTTTCTTGATTTTTAGCTTATTAGCTTTTAAGGATAACCTTTATTTCTGTTTTATTTTACTTATTTTTTTGTAACCGTCTTTTTCGGTTACTGAACCGCTAGTACCGATTCCAGAATCTTTATCGGTTTGGTTCCCCCGGTTCCTTTTCAGTTCTGGAACTGACCAAAAACCGCAATTATTATTTAAAATAGTCCTTTTGCGGTGCTCTGTTTCGGTTTAAAATGACAGAAAACCCGAAGAAAAAGACCAGTGAGCCCAGTTTTAAAAATTGTACTCAATGTGGGGATGTTTTTGTGAAAGCAGATAAGCACACTGTGTGTGGCTTGTCTGGGCTATGAGCATCTGAAGGAGGATTGTCAGATCTGCTTGACTTTCCCTGAAAAAACTGTTGAAAAACGCCTGGAACAGCTAAAAAAGAAACTCCCCAAGGGTCCCTCTGGCTCTGACCAGCAGATACCCTCTACTACTGTGGCTGAACCCACATCTGTTGCAACTTCCACCCCTGAGATGGGTGATAAGACTATAAAGAGGGATTGTGATCTGGCTAGCTCCCAGGTTCCCTCTGAGAAGGCACGTAAGCTGAAGCATTCAGAACCCCCTAATATTAATCAGGGGACTTCTGTGTCAACTAATGTTGTGCCAGCTCCTGCACAGGCAGTCAAAATTATTCAGGCTTTGCAGGGTTTGGTGCCCCCTGCACAGCAAACCCCTGTGCCAACAGGACAGCCTGCCAGGATTCCTCCTGTTGAAGAGGAGGAATGTAGTGATTATGAGGAGAATGCAGGGGAACCCATTTTACCAGAGGTATCCCCAGAGCAAGAGTTTGGGTCGCCCCCTAGGGTATCTAAAGATTTCTCTTCTCACTTTACTTTTCTGAGAAAGATGACAGATAACCTTGTCATCTCCACAACGGAGGAAGTGGAGGATGAGGAGGAAATAGAGTACCTGGAAATGATGGGTTTGACTCCCACCAATGCCCTCCTCCTCCCAGTAAATACATTTTTCAGAAAGGATGCTCTAAAACTGTTGCAGACCCCAAATTCTGTCCCTCCTCTGGATAAGAGGCTGGACACGAAATATCAGCTGGAAAGAGAAAGGGCAGAGTTCCTGTTTTCTCATCCAGACCACCAAAGGGGTATTCAGCAGGTGGCCTGTGATAAAGCTAGAGTCCCTCTGGCTTCCCATCCACCAGATAAGGACTCTAGGAAGATAGACAGCATGGCTAGGAAAGGTTACCTGTCAGCCTCCCTAGCCATGAGACCGGCCAATTTTCAGGCCTGTGCTGCCCAGTACCAAAAGTCCCTGTGGCAGTCAGTATTGGTCATCTCTCAGAAAGCTCTCACCCACTGCTAGGTTTGGGCTGGAGGCAGCTAAATACCAATTTCAAATGGATGCTGATACCAATGAAGGGAAGCAAAGAATGGGATCAGAGTAGTGCAAGAGGAGTTTGTAGAGTTGGGGAGAGGCCTTAGACAAGTAGCTCATACGGTAACCTTCTCGGAGGTGCTGCCTGTCTATGGCAAGGGTGATGCTAGGGTACTCCTCACCAGGGAATTCAATGAATGGTTGAAAAACTGGTGTGGAGCTCAGGGTTTTGGCTTCATTGGGGACTGGGAAGCCACCTGGAGGGATGCAGACGTATACTGGCACGATGGTCTGCATCTGTCCGGGGACCCAGAATCCTAGGCAAGAGGTTTAAATGCTTCATTGGCAAGCATTTAAACTAGCCTAAGGGGAGGCACTGAAAGAAGCGGAAATCCCAGCCTCCCCACAAAACACGGTAATTAGTGAGGTAAACACCAAGTTAGAGAAGTCATTAGGGAGCAGGACAGAGGTAAATGTAAAAAAAAAAAAAAAGGCAAAGGCAGTAAGGACAGGGATGGGTCTAAAAGGGGTAAGGCCATCAAAAAGTGGAGGGTGATGAGTACCAATGCCCGTAGTCTGTGTAACAAGCTCCCTGAACTAGTGGCCTTGATGAAAGAAGGTTGCCTGGATATTGTGGCAGTCACAGAAACATTGTACACAGAGAACCATGACTGGGATGTCAACATATCAGGATACACAATCTACAGGAGGGACAGGGAGGGTAAAAGAGGAGGAGGAGTAGCTCTCTGTGTAAAAGAAGGGATCAAAGCAACAAAACTAAAGAATAAACTGAGCAGATGAGGCACTCCGGGTCACCCTGGAGACAGGAAATGGTACCACAATCCGCATGGGGGTTGTATACAGACCCCCATCTCGGGGAGGGAATGGACAAGGAAATGATGGAGGGCATCCTTAGAATGGCAGAAAAAGGGGAGATATTGTTGATGGGGGACCTGAATATGCCAGATGTTAACTGGAGCACCTTTGCTGCAGGCACATCCAAGAGTATGGTCATTCTTGATGCCCTACAAGGGGCATGCCTCAGACAGCTAGTATTGGGACCCACTCAGGAGGGGGCAATCTTAGACCTTGTACTCTCAAATGGGGATGGAGAAAGAATCTCAGATTTAGAAGTGGGTAGCCATCTGGGAACAAGCGACCACTAAACAGTGTGGTTCACGATAAGCACAGCCATACAAAAGCAAGAGTATTGGACTTTAGGAGGGCTGACACTGAGAAAATGAGTGCCTCAGAAAAGCACTAGTAAACGGGCAAGAAGGAGGGGTGGAGGAACAATGGGGGGTAATCAAAACAACCATCACAGAGGCACCAAGCCTTTGTGTAAAGCAAATCAACAAAACACAACGAAGAAAAAAAAAAATGCTATGGTTCTCAAAAGAGGTGGCAGGGAAGGTTAAAGAGAAAAGGATGGCATTCAGGAAATATAAGGAAACGCAGAAGGAGCAGGACAGAGAACGTTATCAGTTAAAGCAGAAAGAGGCAAGGAAGGCAGTCAGAATAGCAAAGGCCCAAACCGAGGAAAGGATAGACAGCTCTGTTAAAGGGGGATAAGACCTTTTATAGGTACATTAGGGAGTGAAGAAAGACCAAAGGAGGGATACTGAGGCTTAATAAAGGGAAGGGAATGTGAGCAGAGGGTAACGGTGAAAAAGCAGGGATACTGAACGAATATTTCTGCTCAGTATTAACAAAGGAAGAGGAGGGGGAGGTACCTAAACCAAACAAGAGAAACACTCTGAAGACGGGGTTCGATACCAGTCCATTTACAGAAGAAAGGGTTCTGAAAGAACTAATAACATTTAAAGTGGACAAAGCAAGGGGGCCTGATGGGATTCACCCAAGAATTCTAAAAGAACTAAGGGTAGAACTAGTGACACCGCTGACTGCTCTCTTTAGCAAATCGTGGTAGGATGGGGTGGTACCTGAGGACTGGAGGAGGGCGGATGTGATTCCTCTTCACAAAAGTGGGAGCAGGACAGAGGCAGGAAACTATAGACCAGTTAGTTTGACCTCAGTGGTAGGGAAAATGATGGAATCGCTTTTGAAGGAAAGAATTGTTGAGTACCTAGAGGGCAGTGGGGCACAGGACCCAAGGCAGCATGGATTCACGATGGGAAGGTCGTGTCAGACGAATCTAATAGATTTCTTTGACTGGGTGACCAAAGTAGTAGACCAGGGAAGGGCTGTGGACATGGCCTACCTAGATTTTAGCAAGGCGTTTGATACAGTCCCACACAAAAGATCGACCTACTCACTGCCGGACTGCATTGCTTTCAGTTCTCTTGAAGCTGCCTTGGTGGTCGCTTTTCCCTTTCTGCAAAAAAATTCCACCCCACCCCACTCCATCCATCTTACTCGGTCCTCTCTCCTTCTCTGAGTCTTTACTCTTCTTTTGATCGCCGACACCCCAACCAAAACCTACTTTATCTCTGATACTCCACCCAATCCTCTCCTTAAATCCTCGCTTCCCTACAATCTTAGCCCCTATCCCAAAAGCGCTGTCATGTTTCTCCTCCATGCGGGCTCGCCGCCACCAAGTGGTAGACTAAAGGTATTAACTCCCCTGATCTGCCTTCTTTTCCTACTGTGCCTAAACAAAATCTCTCTGTCACTACCACATGGGATGCACCACTACTCCCTTTCGACCAGTGATTTCAGTTTTTCAGACCTACTCATTGCCAAATATTACCCTAAACCCGCCTGGCAATACTTTTTTCTTAAGAAAAGATGCACTTATCTCGTACTTGCTACCCACTATAAACAAAGGAAGAAACATAAATCTACCGAAACTCTATACAGGTTAAAGCTCGAGTTTCTAGCCTCTCTTTTGCTCCAGCTTGCTGGCGACGTAGAACTAAACCCTGGCCCTCCCTACAACGGCACTCCAAACAATTCAAAGGGCAAGTCAAAAAAAGGTCTTCTACTAGTACATATAAATATTAGAAGTCTTCAGAGCTATCTGGCTGAACTTGAGGCTTGGATCAAAGCAGTTGGACCTGACATTCTGTGCCTCACGGAAACATGGCTAAAACCACGAATCCAGGATGCCCAGTGTGACATACCTGGATACTCTATTATCCGGCAGGACAGGCCAGGGTCAAAACGGGGTTGGGGCCTTGCCATATACCATAAATCCCACCTCAGCATTAAAACGGCACCTGCCCAAGACCCACTGCGGATCTGTGAGTCTATACATGCGATTTTGTCCCTTGGTACAAAGAATCTGCACATAATCTGTCTCTACAACCCGCCCACTGGAGGGGTGGATAGTTTTCACGAACTCCTCAAACTTACATCGCAAACTATTAACATGAATGAAGCCATCATACTAGGTGATGTAAACCTAAATTGGCCGGGCCCTTCTCATAGCACTCTCGCATCTCTAGTCCAGTGTTTTAACTTCCACCAGCTTATAACAGAGAACACCAGGATGATAACTTCTCAGTCTGGTACACTTGTCGACTGGATTCTCACGAATAGACCTGAACACATGACAAAGGCAGGTATCCTGGCCGATGCTATAACCGACCACTCACTCATTATTTGTCAATGGCGCTCTGGTCCACCACCCTCTCTTCAGCCCTGCCTGGTCACATTTACCAACTTTGCACTTATGGATTTAAATACCTTCCTCCTTGACGTATCCAACATTGACTGGTCTGAAATCTACCAAGCATCAAAAGTTGAAGACGCCCTAAACGTGTTCCTGACTAAGTTCAGGGAAGTACAGAATAGGCATGCACCGAAAGTGCAAAGAAGAGTCAGGGGAAAACAAACGAGATGGCTCCAAAAAGATCTACTCTGGCAGCTAAGACTCAGGGATAAGCTATGGAAGCACTTCAAAAGCACTGGTCTACCCAGAGACCACTCAATCTACAAGCAACACAGAAACTCCTGCAAAAAGCAGATAAGGCTTGCAAAAAGTAAGTACTGCCAGAACCTGCTATCCAGCTCAGCACATGATCCCCGCAAATTCTGGGGCCACATAAAGACCTTCCTTGGTACCCCAGAATCTGTAACCCCCTCGGAGATGATACTCGATGGTATCCACTGCAACGACTCCCTCACCATAGCAAATGCCTTCAACAACATGTTCTCTGACCTATCACCTTACACCTCCACACTACCACTGGCACCAGCCACACCTCAGCTCTCTGCTGCTAGTGCACTAGCCGGCCCCCCAACCTATGAACCTGGGACTCAAACAACCAAGTCCTTCTATTTCAAGGCTGTGACCGGCGCTCAAGTCTTAAATCTACTAAGCAACATGTCTGACAATACCAGCCCTGGATCTGACTCTCTGGAACCCAGCCTTTTAAAAGCTGCTGCTCATCCCATCTCTGAGCCACTGGCCAAGGTTTTCACACTGTCCCTCTCCAACAGTACCGTCCTGGATATCTGGAAATCTGCAAGAATTACTCCTATTTTCAAAAAGGGAAACAAGAATGAAATCACAAATTACAGACCAATAGCGATTCTCTCGGTCCTCAGCAAAATCTTAGAAAAGCTTGTAGCCACCCTGACCCTTGATTTCTTGGAATCCTCAAAACTGCTCTGTGAAGCACAGCATGGCTTCAGGAAGAATCATAGCACTACGACAGCACTAGCCAAACTCACCTCAGATACTCTCTCAAATATAGACGAGAGTCGGCTAACAGGTGCTGTCTTCATTGATCTTACCAAGGCTTTCGACCTCGTGGATCACCCCCTGCTCCTGTCCACCTTTCAAGCAATTGGTTTCTCATCTCCCGTTACAAACTGGTTCAGGAGCTACTTAATAGATAGGTCTCAAGCTGTTAAACTAAATTCTGCAATCTCTGGCAGCACCACTATAAATATTGGCATACCTCAAGGCTCAATACTGGGCCCTCTTCTGTTTTCCCTATTCATAAACAACCTACCTAGCAATATCTCATCCTGCTCCTCTTTTCTCTACGCTGATGACCTGGTCATCTATGCCAGTTCGGATAATATTGACCACCTAAACGTGTCTCTGACCACTGCTTTCAACATTTTACAAAACTGGCTAAGCTCCCATTGTCTTATCCTGAACTCAAGCAAAACCAAAGCTATGCTACTGGGCACAGCCCATAAGCTTAGATCCTGCTCCTCCCCCTTAAAAATTCTGGACCTGGATGGGACCTCTCTTGAGGTAGTCGCCACATTTTGCTATCTTGGTATCCTACTTGACCAATCTCTGGACATTAACCTTCACATTCAAGAAACCTGTAAAGCTGTGAACTGTAAGCTGGGGGCTGCCTACAGAACCAGCTATATGCTTACACCTTCAGCCAAGCTGGCCATTGCCAGAGGGATCCTTTTACCAACCCTTACCTACTGCACTCCCATCCCGACTATTGCACATAAAACTGCCTTGCAAAAATGGGATGTCACCTACAACAACGTATGCCGGTATGCTTCAAAGGCCCCTCGGCTCAAACATCATTGTCAACTGTATGGTGACCTTGGCTGGCTCTCTCCCTCCCTCCGCCACCAGGCTATACTATCTGGGCTGTCTCTGTGACTCCATCATCAGATTAGACAAACCTGCATCACTAGCTGAGCTACTACATCCCACTTCCTCTACTCGTGAACTGAGATCATCTGATAAATCTCTCTCTCGAGTCCCCCGTTGCCGCACCTCTAAAGGGTTTGGTGCGTTTGGGCATACTGCCCCCCAGATGTGGAACATGCTGCCACTGGATCTAAGACATGCCTCGTCGCACTACCTCTTCAAGCGAGGGCTACGCAACCACCTAGCTACCTCTGACCAATGCGCCTGTTACGACCCTACCTGACTTTACCTATGAAAGCCTGTCCTACCACTCCTCCTTTTTCCCTGCCTTATCTTCCTCTCCACCCTTACGCTGTCACCCTCTTCCAAATGCTTACTCTTCCCTGCCTGTTTCTCATACCTTATTTATCCGCTGATATCCTATATTTCCCTGTGTTCTCTAATCAAAACTGCTCGGCTATGTAGCCTACTGCACTATACAAGCTGTTATATGATATAAGCACTTACTGCAATGCCTTTATTACATGCTGTATAAATGTCTGAACTTTTCCTTTTGCTCTTCACATTGCTGTTTTAACAATTGCTGTTTTTAACTTGTACTGGACCTCACGGTTTTAATAGCAGGACAGAATTTTTGTGAATTTGGGTACTGGTACAACCAAGGTCATAGCCTCTCCCCTCCCCACCCTGGGATGTACTCCCCCGGGTTTGTCCAGGATTGCTCGCCACGCTCATGTCCGGCTATGGATCCACGATGCCAGGCTCCGCTTCCCTATTTTTCAGTCGCCAAAAGCAATACTGCCAATTTCCCTCATAAACCTGACTGTGCGCTGCTCTCATGCCCCGCAACGGATCCTTGAACACCGGAGACTTGTCCCTACTTTCAGCTGCCCTAGCCGTTGGATTGCCATAAGCCCTTCCGAACCCCGACAGAGTACAGCTCCCACGCCCGGCAACAGAACCATGAGCCCAGGCACTTTTCCTTACTTTCGGCCGCCGAAGCCATAAGGTTGCCATAAAACACCTCCGAACCCCGCCATTTTTGACACACTCAAGCCGGAGAGCGGAACCATGAGCCCGGCTACAAATCCCCGCCTTCAGCTGCTATAGCCGTAAGTTCTTGCCTATTAAACCTCTAAACCCTGACAACATGACGCTCCCATACCCGTCTTTGGGGCCAGGTGGCCGGTTGCTTATCTCTGCTTTCTAGCCGCAAAGCCGTAATTTTTGCAGAATCACCAATGTAATGCCATGAGTCCCTGCCCAGACAGCCCTGACTGAACGCTGCTCATATGCCTGGCAACGGAACCAAGAGACCGGCTGCTTGTCCCTACCTCCAACCACGAAAGCCGTAACTTGCCGCTACAGCCCAGACATGGACAAACCAAGATAGTCTCAGAGGTCCCCGATAGGTACGCTGTCTGAGGCTGCCTGCCGTGTTTCGTGCCGAAGTAGGAGTACCATGAGCCTGGCTGCATGGTAGTACCTTGAGCCACCAAAGCCATAAACCGTTTCTGTGCTCTGAGCTGCAGACAGCGGTTCTCTCGGCGTAGTCCTAGCTTGCTCTCTCGGATCCTCAGGCTCCCTCCTCCACTCCGTTCCCCGGCTTCCTTATACCACGTCTGCCTGGGACAATCAGTTAGCTCTGTCCATGCACCAATACCCGTTTTAGCCTTTTTCCTGCTATCCACTACTTCAGAACAATGTTTTATTCGTTGTACTTTGACTAGTGTCCACCTTGTTATCCTAACCTCATGACTTTGCTCCACTGTCTTTGCAATTGTACTGTTTATCACCCTCACTATGTTTGTCTTGTATCTCCCAGGTCGTGCCTGAAAATAGTCACCTGTTGGCTAGTGCACTTACCCGGTTAACAAAAACTAAATAAAAAATAAAATAAATAAATACACAAGTTAGCCAGTCTTGGAGTGGGTCTCAGGGTGGTAGCCTGGATAAAAAATTGTCTAGACAACAGGACGCAAAGAGTAGTAGTAAACGGAGTCCACAGTGAAGAAAGGAGGGTTACTAGCGGGGTACCGCAGGGTTCAGTACTGGGACCGGTCCTTTTTAATGTTTTTATAAGTGACATTGCATTGGAACTGGAAGGAAAAGTATGACTCTTTGCAGACGACACAAAGATCTGCAACAGGGTTGATACACAAGATGAAGTGGAAAGGATGAGAAGGGACTTGGCAAGGTTGGAGGAATGGTCAAATATATGGCAGCTCAGATTCAGTGCAAAGAAGTGCAAGGTAATGCACCTGGGAAACAAAATCCCAGGGGAAGAGTACACAATGGGGGGTGAGATACTGACAACAGTAAAATTGGAAAGGGACCCGGGAGTAATTATATCAGATGACCTAAAGATGGGCTAGCAATGTGAGAAGGTAGTAAGGAAGGCTTACTTACTGGGGGGGTACTGGGATGCATAGGGAGAGGCATCAATAGTAGTAAACAGGAAGTTGTTATCCCTCTGTACAGACTGGTGGTGAGACCCCATCTGGAGTACTGTGTGCAGTTCTGGAGACCCCATCTCCGCAAAGACATAGAGTGGAGGCTGTCCAGAGGAGGGCAACCAAAATGGTGCAGGGTCTGCACCAGAAGACATACGAAGAAAGACTGAAGGAGCTTAATATGTATACCCTTGAGGAAAAAAGAGAGAGAGGGGGGACATGATAGAAACTTTCAAGTACCTCAAGGGAATCAAAGTCCAAGAGGGTAACATCTTTCAGAAACAGATGTGCAAGAACAAGGGGGCACAATTTGAAGATAGAGGGGGGACGGCTCAGAGGTAATGTGAAGAAGTATTTGTTCATGGAGAGGGTTGTAGGTGCATGGAACAGCCTCCCTGAGGAGGTTGTGGAGTCAAGAACAGTGGGGGAATTCAAGAATGCGTGGGACAGACATAAGGCAGTCCTAGTGGGGGGAAGGAGGAAGTAAGCTGTTGGTTAACTAGGATCTGCTGCTTATCTGTTAGGTGGGAAAATGGGCAGACTAGGTGGGCCAAGCGGTCCTTATCTGCCATCAGACTCTGTTTCTGTGACACTGTGGCCAGATAGATGGCGAATACGGTAGCCCATAGGAGATTTGCTTGGCTGAGGGTCTCAAATCCCACTGCTGACACACAATCTTAGGCCCTGGATTTTCCCCTGGAGGGAAATGCTCTTTTTGGGGAATCCACTGTGGCATACATGAAGAAGGTGGATGAGTATAAGGCCACTTATAGGAGCAACTCTAGTAGAGACAGAGCTTCTCCATCCACCAGACCCTATGGAAGGGGGGGGCTGGGGCAGGCCTTTTCATTCCAGGCCCTTTTTTCAGCCAGTGGCCGTACCCCAATATCAACAGTATCCACATCAGGGATACTTTAGGGGCAGGGGTTGAAGGTGATCTAGGCGTGGAGCTCAAGCACTACCTCCATCCCAAGCCAGACAGACCCCCTGAAGTACAGACTGCCTCCTCACTCCCTGTCTGAGGCAGACTCTCCCACTTCCTCCAGAATTGGCTTACCATCACCTCGGACAAGTGGGTCCTGGAGGTGGTGGGTCAGGGTCTTTCTTTGATTTTTCAAATCCTTTCCTCCTCTAGCAGCCAGGGATTTCAGTACACCATCCCGGGCAGAAAACACCTTGCTGGAGGCAGAGGTTCAGAAATTACTGCTTTTAAAAGCAGTGGAACCTGTTCCAAGCACCCTCAGAGGAAGGGGTTTTTACTCCAGATACTTCCTCACCCCAAAGAAAAGTGGGGCGTGGTGACCTATGTTGGGTCTCGGATCCCTGAACAAACATTGAAGAAAGCTAAAGTTCAAAATGGTAACTTTAGCATTGATCCTGCCGACAGTCCAGAGGGGAGACTGGTTGGCATCACTGGACTTGAAAGACGCCTACTTCCACATCCCCATAAGGGAGTCTCACAGAAAATATCTGATTGTCTCCCTTCAGGTCACTACCAGTTTTCAACCCTGCCTTTTGGCCTTTCTTTGGCCCCAAGAGTGTTCACAAAGTGCCTGGCTCCAGGGGTAGCATACCTTCAAAGAAAGGGTGCAACAGTTTTTCCATATCTGGACGACTGGCTGCTAGTGGGCAGGGCGCCTCAGCAGGTTTCCTGGTTTTTAAGCCTTACACAAAATCTGTTGGAATCCCTGGGATTCATTGTCAATCTCGAAAAATCAGTCCTCATTCCTACCCAAAAGTTGCAGTTCATAGGGGCAGAGATAGACACCCTGCAAGGCAGGGCCTGTCTCCCTCTAGACAGGGTAGAAAATCTCCAGTTGGTGGCAAACTCTCATTCTGAACAAAAGCAAGCCTGCAAGGCACTCTTTGCAGCTTCTGGGTCATATGGCTGCATCCACAGCCATAGTACTGGGTTCAAGATTTCAAATGAGGGACATTCAGTTTAATCTCAAGGCTCACTGGAATCAAAAAAAGATTCCCTATCGAAACCCATTCCGGTTACAAGAACTCTTCTCTAAGCTTTGCAGTGGTGGAAAGAGGTATCCAGTCTAAGGGTGGGTATTCCCTTTCAGAGGGATCTTCCCTCAATAGTTCTTATAACAGATGCATCCCTATTGGGCTGGGGTGCCCACTTGGGAGAACACACAACCCAGGGCACCTGGTCAACCTCAGAGTCCCTACAGCACATAAACTTGCTGGAACTCAGGGCTGTCTGTCTGGCCCTAAAAGCTTTTTCAGGGCTGGTACAGTCAAAGATGGTACAGGTCAGGACAGACAGTACCACCACAATATACTACATCAAGCAGGGAGGCACCGGGTCAGGGCCTCTTTGCACAGAGGCAATGAGGATTTGGACTCCGACATACTCTTTAGGAGTCTCCCTCCAGGCAGTCTACCTACCAGGAAAGGACAATGCCCTGGCAGATGCCTTAAGTCGAATCAACCAGCCCCATCACGAATGGACCTTGAACAAGCAGGTGGTAAACGTAATTTTCTAAAGGTGGGATACTCCAGAGGTGGACTTGTTGGCATCCCACCAGAACCACCACCTGCCTCAGTATTGTTGCAGAGCACCGGATCAGGGCACTCTGCCACTGGATGCTTTGACTCTGAATTGATCGGGAAGGTTCCTTTACGCTTTTCCTCCATTTCCACTGGTCTTCAGGGTGCTACTCAAGCTCGGGTCCCATTCAGTGTCCCTGATCTTAATAGCCCCGGATTGGCCCAGGCAGCCATGGTACTCTGTGATGCTCTCAATGTCAGTGGCCATGCCAATACAGCTACCTTCGACATACGATCTATTGACTTCCTACCAGGGGACCCTGTTGCACCCAAATCACAAATCCCTCAACCTCAAGGCTTGGCTCTTGAGGAATTAGAATATGCTAGTTTGGAACTTTCTGAACCAGTACTTCATATTCTAAGGAGCTATAGGAAAACCTCTACTAAGAAAACCTACTCCTCTAAATGGAAAATATTTTTAATTTGGTGCTTCTCTAGGGATTTTACTCCATTACAAGCTGACATTCCAGTTATTTTGTATTATCTCTCCATTTGCATTCCTTGGGTTTGCAGCCCAATTCACTTAAGGTACACCTTGCAGCTTTGTCTGCTTACATTTCTGCTGATACTACAGTATCTTTTGCCTCAGACCATATTTTTAGAAAATTCTTTAAGGACCTAAACCATTTGCACCCCTCTCACAGGGCGCCAGTGCCAGCATGGGATCTTAATGTTTGCATTGCCAAGCTCATGGGGCACCCATTTGAGCCTATGGCCACGGCTTAGCTCAAATATGTCACTTGAAAGACAGTTTTCTAATGGCAATCACTTCTGCCAGAAGAATAAGTGAGTTGCAGGCTCTGTCTGTAGAGCAGGATTATATCTCTTTTCACAGGGATAAGGTGATACTGAGAACAAACAGAAAATTCCTACCAAAGGTGGTCTCTGATTTCCATATTAACCAATCCATCGCCCTACCTGTCTTTTTTTCACTGCGCACTCTACTCATGGTGAAAGAAGGCTTCATAGCCTTGACGTGAAGAGGGCCCTTAGTTACTATATCACAGCCACTAAGGATCACAGGCAGGACAAGAAACAGTTGTTTCTGACCTTTGGGGATGTGGGAAAGGGTAATCCAGTCTCTAAAAGGTCCATTTCTCATTGGATTGTCCAGTGTATTCAATTTTGTTATACAAAGGCCGGTAGGGAGCCCCCAACAGGGTTGAGGGCACATTCTACCAGAGGAACAGGTGCCACCTTGGCAGCTGTAAGGGATGTCCCACTGGTTGACATCTGTAAAGCAGCTATCTTGAAGACCGTACACACCTTTACTAAGCATTATAGTTTAGATATCCAGTCTAGAAGTGATGCTAGGTTTGGCACAGCAGTCCTGCAGAGTCTATTCCCTAAATAAGTGTTCTGTGCCCACCTCCTATTGTACTGCTTTGTAGTCTGCAAAAAGTTATGAATACCTGAGTATTACTGGAGTTAGAAGAAAAAATTACTTACCTTAGTAATTCTGTTTCTTCTCAGCGATACTCTGGTATTCATAACTTCCCTCCCTCCTCCCCTTCCAGAACTCAACCCCTGCACTCCGCATGCTGCACAACCGTAAAAGAGGACATCACAATTTGTATAAGCATTCTCTCATAGTAGTCCAATTTATAAAACAGGTTTTTGGGTCTTAAACCCTTAGTTTTTCTGACATTTTAACTCTCTTAAAGTTTTTTGGTGTTCTTGGCTCCAGTTGAAGCTATCACCTATTTCATTTGGGGTCAACCTTTCAATTATCTCTTTCGACTAATTTAAAAATTTTTACTTTTAGCATTTGTCTATTCAGGCTCCTAGGAAATCTGAAGAGGTTTAGAACATTGACAGTTACTATAGGGCAGCATTTGAAAAGTTGTCACGTGCAGATGATTCCATCATTTACATACGTTTCATCTCTCCGGGCAGTTCAACCCTTCAGGCTTACTGCAAAAAAGTTATGAATACCTAAGTATCACTGAGAAGAAACAGAATTACTAAGGTGAGTAATTTTTTCTTCTTGCTTAGCCTCCCAGGTGTTGGAGTACCTCTTACATCTTTCTGAGTTGGACCTTAGTTATTCCTCTCTCAAGGTTCATCTTTCTGTGGTGTCGGCCTACCACCTTCCAGTGGAGGGCAAAACCCTAGCACGACTAGAGGTTTCCAAAACATTCTTGAAGGGTATCCTTCACATCAAACCTCCACTCCGGAACTGTTGTCCTCCCTGTGATCTTAATTTTATGTTGGAGAAACTTAATTTGCCCCCCTTTTGAACTGGCAGCAAGTTGTGATATGTGCTTCCTGCCCTGGAAGACTCTGTTTTTTGGTTGTAGTTACTTCAGCTCGAAGGGTCTCGGAGCTTCAGGCCTTTGTTTGCAGAGAGCCTTATTTGATTTTCCACAAGGACTAGGTGGTCCTGAGGACTAATCCTTCTTTTCTTCCGAAAGTGGTTTCGGAGACGAGACTCAACCAGAGTGTTGAACTGCTGGTCTATTTTCCTCAGCATCCCAACAGGGGGAATATCTTTTGCACACCCTGGATGTGCATTAGATTGAGGTACTATACCTCCCGGACTAAGGAGGTTCGAAAGTCGAGCCAACTCTTTGTGGCTTTTGCCTCCCAGTACCAGCGCAAGGCCATCTCTAAACAGACTGTTTCTAGGTGGCTGGCTAACTGTATTCACTACACTACCAGAAATATGGAAAAACCCTTCTGGGGACGGTTAAAGGCCACTCCACCAGAAGCGTGGCCACGTCTACTGCTTTTTTCAGGAATGTGTCCACTGCAGAGATCTGTGCAGCGGTCACTTGGTCTTCCATCCACACCTTCACTAAGCACTACAGTTTGGACGTTGCCTCTAGGTGTCGAGCTGGTGTCGGCCTTGAAGTTTTGCAAGGTCTTCTGTCTTAAGGCAGACCCTTAGTTGGCAGACATATTCCTCCTCCCAGAACCTCGTCTCCGACTCCTCCTTTTTGTTAGACTGCTTGGAATTCAGCCCTATATGTGAAGACCTACTGTAGGAACCCTCTCGAAGTAAGATATAGCAGTTACATAAGAACTTAGAGAGGTTCCTGCAGTAGGTCTAATTTCCCACCCACCTTCCCCCAGTTCCTGGAAATTTTTCTTTTTTATTCTGTCTAGTCCCTGGGTCTAGCCAGGGCACAGGGTCCCAGGAGTTATTCCTTTCTTTCTGCTATCCTCTCTGTAGGTCTCCAGTGGAAGTGAATAGTCAGGCTGACGTCACGTCACCTGATGGGGGGCGGTCCCCACTGATGATTGCTAGCTACAAGTTTGCCACTGGAACGTGATGCCAGGGGGCACAGTTCTATATGTGAAGACATACTGCAGGAACCTCTCTCGAAGATCTACTGTTATGGTAAGTTCTTGCGTAACTGCTGTTTCCACTTCCAGGGAGCACACTTCCAGTTCCGGGCCTTGAATTTTAGCTCGTCCTTGGCCCCTTGGGTGTTTACCAAATGCTTGGCAGTAGTGGCGGCAGCCCTCAGGAGGGAAGGGCTCTATGTCTTTCCTTTCCTGGATGACTGGCTCCTGAAAACCTGGTGCAGGCTCTGGAATGTACCACCCACCTGTCCCAGGAACTGGGCATCATGATCAGTCCGCCCAAGACAGTTTTGACACCCTGTTGGCACCTCCAGTACATAGAGGCAGTCCTGGATATAGGTCAGGGCATGGCCTTCCTGCCCCATGACAGGGCAGACCACTTAATGGCTCAAGCCCACCTGCTGTGCAACAGCAGGTATGTCTCAGACAGAATCTTCCTCCAGCTCTTGAACTTGAGATGGCAGTGGTTATAGTCACAGTGCCTCTAGCTAGACTGCACATGAGGGTACCCCGGTGGACACTGAGGGTGCAGTGTGATCAGTGCACTAATGACCTGGGACAGCAGGTCCTAGTTTCCTCTCCGGTCAAAAAGGTTCTGATTTGAAGGATGGAACCCAGAAACCTGTTAAGCTGGGTTCCTTTCCTCATTCCTTCTCCTCAGCAGATTCTCACCAGAAATGCTTTGGAGTTGGGGGCCCATCTGGGGTGCCACCAAACACAAGGAACGTGGTCCACGATGGAGTCTTCTCACCACATCAACATCCTGGAGATGTGAGCAGTCCTTTATGTCCTACCGGCTTTCCAGATGCAGCTATTCCCAGCCCTTCTGCTAGTGCAGATGGACATTAGTGTGGTCCACTACATCAACAAGCAGGGGGCCACTCACTTGTGCCCTCTATGCTGGGAAACGATGAGACTTTGGTACTGGGTTCTAGAACACGGTCTGGAACTGTTAGCAATCTGTGTTTCAGGCGTCCAGAATGTCCTGGCGGACAGGCTAAGCTGGTCACAGTCCAGGATGCACGAGTGGGAGCTACTGACCTCCATAATAGACCTGTTCGACAGGTGGGGTCATCTAGAGTCGGACCTTTTTGCGTCCCCTCTCAACGCAGAACTGCCACCTTTTTGCTTGGTTGCTCTAGGGCCTGGAGTTTTCTGGTGAGACGCGTTGTCCCTCTCTTAGAAAAGGAGGTTTCTTTATGCCTCTCCCCCCCCCCCCCCCTTCAGAGAGTTCTGATCAAGCTTCAGATGGAAGGGGCCACTATGATCTTCATTGCTCCATTCTGGCTTTGTCATATCTGCTTTCTGTTACTGCAGCAGCTGACCGCGGAACCTCCAGTACCCCTGCCTCTGTGCATTGGCTTGCTCTTTCAGGACCGGGGCACCCTAGTCCATCTGGACCTCAAATCCCTGCATCTTCACACCTGACTCCTGAAGACATAGCCATGGCTAGATTTGGGGTGTCCTCCAATGTGGCTGATGTCTTGGTGGCATCTAGGAAGCCATCCACCAGGGCCACTTACTCCATGAAGTTGGAACGCTTTGTGTTATGGGCGGCTTCACATCAACTGGATCCCTTCACTTTTCCAGTGAATCAGATTCTGGAGTACTTTTTGTCCCTTTCAGACTCCTGTCTGAAGTACTTCTCACTTAAAGTGCACGTCTGCTATTTCTGCCTTTCATGGTGCCTGTTGATGGCCGTACGGTGGCACAACTGTAGGTGTCACGTACATTTTTGAGAGGCATTCTTCACCTGAAGCCTCCTATCCACCATCCAGTCCTGCCTTGAGACTTGAATTTTGTTTTTGAGAAACTTCAGCCAGCTGCGACATGCAAGCTACTCTTTTAGTCTCATGTGTGAGCAGCCTTTTTTGGTTTCCACAAAGACAATGTGTCTGTGTATTAACCCTACATTTCTTCCTAAGGTGGTATCTGAGTTTACTTTAAATCAGTCACAGCCACCACCTTGTTTATTTCACAGAACATGCCAATCCAAAGGAAGCATTTCTCCACACTTGAGATGTGCATAGAATTCTGCATTACTGTAGACACCATACTAAGGAGTATAGGAATTCCTGTCAGTTGTTTGTCTTTTTTGCCCCTGGGAAGGAGGCCGTTCCTGTTTCTAAGCAGTGCTTATCCAAATGGTTGGCCAGCTGTATTACTTTTTGCTACAGGAAGTATGGCAAGGACATTCATGCACTGCAGTGCAGCATGAGGGGGGTGCTGCCCTCCTGAGGTAGTGTCTTTCGGATGAGATGTTAAACTGATGTCCCATCTACCTGTTCTGGTGGTAGTTCAGGTGAATGTTAATGATCCCGTGGCACTTCTCGGAAAGAGTAGGGGAATTTATTATAATAACATCAAAAACAAATAATTTTGAACAGTGTTGAGTCACACAAACCGATATACAAACTATGGGGCAAGAAATATGCAAATAAATACAAAACAGTGCTAAATCACACAATATTATTTAAATCATAAAATTAAATAAGTATTACAGTCCTACATTTTCTAACAAGCTTCCTTGTAATCATTTAGCCACCAAAATTAAATCATAGTACTAAAAGTAAACCCCTCCCTCCTTAAGAGTAGGGGAGAATTTATTGTAAAGACACATACAACATTTCCTGTGATTTACATCTTGTACAACAGTGTATCCACAATTAATTTACAAAAAGTACCAAAAATATTTCAGACATCATTCAACTTTCCCTTTATCAATCCTACCCTGTCCCACCTTTCCCTCACTACCTCTTATTTATGTATATTTAATAAATTCATTAAACCTTTTCCACCATTGTAACACCTTATGTGTGATGAATGAAACACTACATCCTTAGGATACACTTTCTGCAATTCATGTACTACTAAAATAGCAAAACTTTCATGTGACATTTTCCTTTGGTACAATACCCATTGACATCTAGCTTGCCATAAATAGCATCAAATACAACAAAAGAAGACCTGCAATGTGTCCTGATGAAGGTGTTGAAATCTTAAATCATATTTCCCCAATACTAATACTACATAGGTCATATGTTTGAACCACTTCATGTTCCATTTCACCCTTAAATAATCCCACAATGCCAAAGTATAGGAACATTCCAAAAAGAAATGCTCCATAGTTTGTTTTATTGATGCACTCCATATCGGGGCAGTTCCGTTCTTCTAGAATCCTATGCTTGGCATTCCCCCTTAAGTTTATTCTGCCATACACAGTAAGCCATAGGTGTTGCCACTTTTTTTGGGGTATCCTGGGATGTGTAAGTTCTCAGGATCAACGGGTTGTCTACTAAGGGGCAATTCTTAACTAGGTTCAGAAGGATATATTGTGGCCATAATCTCCCGGTATAACTGCTTACTAGTACTACTTTGTATAGAAAATTTTGTGACATACCATCTATATAATTTTTGTGCTGCTGGTTTAAAATGACTTGGAATATGAATGTGCTGATTCCAGTTTTGGGGCCACTCTGTTCCATGCTTGAAAGTAGCCTAAAGTCAGCCTCATCCAAACGTTTTGAAGTTCCCCTGTACAAGTGAGCCCACTCAAAATTGTGGAAAAAAAAACAATACATGCAAAAAAAACACTGATCTGTCATATGTAAACCACCGTCTGATTTCCCAAGATATGTAAAACATCTCTTTACAGGGTTTAATTTGTTACCCTATAACATTTGGAAAAATAAGCTATATAATTTGGTATCCTACTGCGCAGGTAAAGGAAATATCATAGCAACATATTGCAGTGTTGGAATTATGAACTGTTTAAGTATTCCAATCCTTTTTAGTTTAGAGACCTTCCAATGCCTCCATCATTGAATCTTTAAATCTATTTTGAGAATAACTGTATTCCAATTATCTTCTGGAAGATTCTGTGGCCCATACAGAATTCCTAATATCTCTATCGGCTCCCTGGAGATTTTTATACCTGCCACTTCCACTGGAACCATACCCCCCACACACACACACACAAGATTACTCTTATTATAATTCAATTTTGAGTTGGAGATTTTCCCATATTTTGCAATTTCTTGTATAAATAACTGAATCTGATCATGGTTTTCAAAAAACCCACAAATATTATCTGCATATGTCTTCACCTGTAGATTATATTGACAACCAGGGTCAGATAAACCCTTCCATCTGGGATGTTTAGTCAGTATTTGTAGCAGTGGATCAAATGAAAATACATATAGGAGGGGGCTTAAAGGGCATCCCTGCCTAACTCCCAATGGGACCTCAAACCCGGATCCAACCTGTCCCTTTATCAGAGGCTTCACAGAAAAAGATGAGTACAGATATTTCAATTGATCAATTAATTTTGCTGGAACGTGGTATAATTCCAGAACTACATATAAGAAAGGGTGAAAAACTCTCTTGAAATTTTTTTCCTGATCAAGCGGACCCCAAACAGCCAGTGACCCCTGTTAAGTTAAGATGCCGTATTGCGTCTCTAATAATCATTAATGCATATTGAATTTTCCTATTCGGGAGCCACAGAACTGCTGCGGTGAGATAACTAAAGAGGCATACTGCTTCAGTCGATTGTTAATAATATGAGCTAAAATTTTATAATCAGAGTTTAGCAATACTGTAGATCTCCAGTTGGAAATATTGGATTTCCCCCTTTTTCATATGAAGATAGATAAGCAAACCTTCTGTAAAAGAAGGAAAAATAGAGTTTGTGGAAAAAAAATATGAAAATACCTTTTCTAAACAAATGGCTAAATGCCAGTTAAAAGTTTTGTAAAATTTATTTGGAATGCCATCCAAGCCTGGAGAAGTTTCATTTTTCAGAGCCTTTGTGGCTAATTCTATTTCTTGCACCATTATTGGGGCCTGCAGTTTATTGATTTCTTCTGGAAATACTGGAACACGTACCCCTTCCAAAAAATCCTGCATTTCAAACAACATGAAGTCTTGCTATATTATGACTATTGCAGTTTGCCCCAGCCTTAGAACTGCTCCGGAGGTGAAAGAGTTAACTTCCATGCAGAGCATGGAGCTTAGAGCGCGAGCTCGGTTCAGAAGCTCTGTTTGGCTGGTTTCAAACCGAAACCGTCAGATTCTTTACCGCCTCACTGAACAGTCGCTCCGGAGATTCCTCCTGTTGCTCGGTTCATTTCTTTGGTTTAAAGCGCTATTTCTCGGTTTAATTTAACCGCGATTTCATTATTTTAACCATAAAACCAATCGGTTCAGGCTCTGTCTATGGTAATTAAGTAATAGATAGGGTTTTTTTCTGTGTGGAACTTGTAAAAGTATTATCGGTTCGGTTGAACCGATCGAGTTGTATTTAAATATAAGTTTAAAGCCTTTTAAGCCTTTTTAGAGTGCGGTTCCCGGTTCTTATCGGTTCTAAAAAAAACGGATTTCATTACGGTTTTTCCAGGACCCGTGACACGGTTTGGAACCGATAAGGGTGTCTTGCCTGGCACTGCCATCAAAAGGGCAAGTTGGTTGGTTAGGCTGGCATCATGTCTAAGAAACCCAAAAGAAAAACTGGGCCCACTGGGTTTCAACACTGTAGTGTCTGTGGGGAAGCCTTTGCCAAGGCTGACCCACACACTACATGTGTCTATTGTCTGGGGTTTGACCACCTCAATTCAGACTGCCAGATTTGTAAAAATTTCCCTGCAGCCACCCTGGACAAGAGAGTGGGCAGGCTCAGGGAGCGAGGCCAAAAGTCCAGCTGACCCGGCTGGCCAGCGGTTGATGCAACCCGAACCGGAGGAGTACTCCTCTGACCAGGCGAGACTTCCTTGGGCAAGCGAAAAGCTGGCTCTGAGGAGCCAGTTCCAGCAAAGAAATCTAAAAATCAGCAGGTTTGGAGTCCAAAATTCCTTCTCCAACTGCTGCTGAGATAGCCAGGGCAATACAGATTGTCCAGTCCTGTCTCGAGTTCCCTCCGAACCACCACTGTCTGGCAAAAGGTCGGTTCGGTCGGTTCCAGTGGTTCAGGATTATGATATAGAAGAGTTCTATGAACCAGAGGAGGGGGATGAGGATTATGATCAGTGTGAATGTGATTTTGAAAGTCTGGATGTGCCCATTGAACCGGACATCTCCCCAGACAGACCTTCAGGTGAGTCTACCCCTAGGCTTTCTGAGTCCCCTTCTCATTTTTTGTTTTATAAAAAAGTTGCTGAGACCCTCCAGCTTCCCTTAGAGGAGGCTTTGGATGAGCAAGAGGAGCCTGACTATGTGGAGATGATGGATATCCCAGAGTCCAGGAGTTTGTCCATCCCTTTACATTAATCTTTTAGAAAACAAACAATAAAAATTTTAAAAGCTCCTAATTCTGTGCCTCCTGTGGATAAAAAGATGGACAGGAGGTACACTTTGTCAGGTCATGATACAGATTTTCTTTCACAGCAATGCAGTCATGTTGGGGTAGTTCAGGCTGCAGCCTGTGATAAAGCTAATATTCCACTGGCTTCACATCCTCCTGACAAGGATTCCAGGAAGATTGATGCCATGGCCAAAAAACAATACATGGCAGCATCCTTGGGACTCAGACAAGCTAACTATATGGCTTATGTTGCAAGATACCAGAAATCTAGATGGGATACTGTCATGGCCTTAGCCAAACAGATCCCTGGCCAGCCTCGAAAGGAGCTGGAGCAGGTGGCTCTGATGGTATTGAGGCATCTAAGGTGCAGTTCCATGCTGCAGTGGATTCTAACGATGTATCCTCTAGAGTCATGGCTACATCTGTGGCTTTTCGGAGATTGGCCTGGCTCAGGTGTACTACTTTGTCACAGGATACCCAGTCTAAGGCTATGGATTTCCTGTGGTGGGAAATTCTCTGTTTGGGGAGCAGACAGAGAATTATATGAAGAAAATGGATGAATATAGAACCACTTACAGGAGTGCACAAGCCAAGGAACGGCAAGCCACTCCTCAGAGGCAGCCCCAGGGGTGAGGGTGAGCCCTTTCACAGGCCTTTTACCAGACTCAAGCCCCTCCTCTTCAGCCTATGTACAGAGGGGTTCTTCAGAGGAGAGGCAGGCGGGTTCGAGCAGGCCTGCTCCCACCCCTCAGCCTAAAGCCCCTGCCAAACAGGCACCCTGATGGGATGCCCAGGGTCGCTCTCCACTACCTGTAGGGGGCAGGTTGGCTCACCTGTCCAGGACTGGCAGTCTTTAACTTCAGACAGGTGGGTCCTGGAAGTAGTGAGCCAGGGTCTGATTCTCAGCTTCAAGAATTTCCAAAGATGAGAGCCAGATCTTTTCACCTACAACCCCTTTAGAGACTCTGGCTTTGGAAACAGAAGTCTCAACCCTCCTGGCTCTCAGAGCTGTGAAAGGTTCCCTTCACCAGGGCAAGGGTCTGTACTCCAGGTACTTCCTTACCCCAAAAAGACAGGAGAGTGGCGCTATCCTGGATCTAAGATATCTAAACAAGCACCTTTAAAGCCAAAGTTCAAAATGGTGACACTGGGAATGATTTTACCCTCCCTAAGGCCAGGGGACTGGCTAGCCTCCCTGGGCCTCAAAGATGCCTACTTCCATGTTCTTATCAGAAGCTCCCATCGAAGTACCTCAGATTTGAACTGCCCTCAGGCCATTATCAGTTCAGAGCAATGCCCTTGACCTCACTTCTGCCCCAAGGGTGTTCACAAAGTGTCTGGCAGTAGCAGTCGCTCACCTAAGAAGGCAAAGATTGCCATTTTTCCCTACCTGGACGACTGGCTCATTGTGGGTCAGTCTCCAGACCAGGTCAAATCACACCTGCTAGTTACCCAGCAGCTGCTTGCCTCTCTGGGATTTCTTCGAAGTCTTCCAAAGTCAGTTTTGGAACCTGTCCAGGTACTCACCTTTATAGGCGCAGAACTGGATACAAAGCAGGCCAGAGCCTTCCTTCCCTTGGAAAGGGTAAGGACCTTCACTCTGCAGGTCTCTTGACCAGCAAGGCATTTCCTGCAGCTCCTAGGGCACATGGCTGCCTCCACAGCTGTGGTGCAAGGAGCAAGATTTCAGATGAGGGACATTCAGTTCCATTTGAGAGCTTTCTGGTCTCAAAGAAGAGATCCTCTATCCAGATTAATCCCAGTGACTCGAACCCTGATCCAGGCCCTTCAGTGGTGGCAGGATCAGAGCAATCTGAGACAGGGGGTGCCTTTCATCCCTCTGTCCCATTCCTTGACCCTTACTACAGATGCATCCCTCTTGGGATGGGGAGCTCACATGGGCGACCTCCCCCAGGGATTATGGTCCCCTCAGGAATCTCTGCTCCACATCAATCTGTTGGAACTCAGAGCTGTTTTTCTAGCACTTCAGGTTTTCTCTGCATCTGTTCAGAACAAGGTGGTACAGGTCAGAACAGACAACACCACTACAATGTGGTACATCAACAAACAAGGGGCACTCGGTCTTGGCCTTGTGCACCGAGGCAATGAAGTTGTGGTCTCTGGCTTACTCCCTGAACACTTCCCTCATAGCAGTTCACCTCCCAGGCGGGGACAATGTCCTGGCAGATGCCCTCAGCAGGATTTCCCAGGGCTATCACGAATGGTCACTGGATCCCGTAGTACTGGGGATAGTGTTTGCCAGATGGGGCACTCCTCAGATAGATCTTTTCGCAGCCCCAGACAATTATCAACTTCCACTGTTTTGTTGCAGGCCCCCAGTGTTGGGCTCAGTTCCCTTGGATGCCTTTCTCCTCGATTGGGAAGGGAAGTTTCTTTATGCCTTTCCCCCTTCCCTCTCCTGTTCAAAGTACTAGTCAAAATCAGGTCTCAGCCTTGCAAAATGATCCTGATTGCTCCAGACTGGGCCAGGCAGCCCTGGTACCCACTCCTTCTGTCCTTAGCAGTCCATCTTCCCCTGTGTCTCCCCAGGAATCACAATCTGTTAACCTGTGCTCAGGGGAGAGTTTGGTATCCGAATCTCAAATCCCTCAACCTCAAGGCTTGGCTCTTGAGCAGTTAGTTGCTGATTTGCAACTTTCTCAAAGTGTTCTCAAAATCCGAAGGCTGCTGGAAGCCTTCCACCAGGGCTACCTATAACTCCAAGTGGAAAAGGTTTTCCATATGGTGTTCTGGGAAGCATGTTTCCCAGAATCTGCTGATCTACCCACTGTATTGACTACATGGTCCATCTTAATTCTTTGGGACTGAGACCAGCCACCCTGAAAGTGCACTTGGCTGCTGTCTCTGCCTTCATTTCAGCAGGAAGCCCTCTTCTTTCTGCTCATCCTGTATTTTCCAAGTTTTTAAAGTTGCTTCACACCAATCCTCCATTCAGGGACCCTGCCCGGCTTGGGATCTTAATGTATGCATTGTAGCTAATGCATCCCCTTTGAGCCTCTGTCTTGGCAGAGCTTAAGTATTTGACTTGAAAAACTGTATTTGGTGGCCATCACTTCTGCCAGGTGTATAAGTGAGTTACAGGCTTTATCAGTAGAAACTGACTTTTTTCCTTTCGCAGGGATAAAGTGGTCCTCAGGACTAACAGGAAGTTTTTGCCTAAGGTGGTTTCAGATTCCACCTTAACCAATCTATTTCACTTCCAGTGTTCTTCACTGACCATTCCTCCTCTGGTGAGAGGAGGCTGCACAGCAAATGTTAAGAGGGCCCTAAGTTACACATAGAGCGTACCAAGGGTCACAGGGTTTGACTCCTCCAACTGTTTCTCACTTATGGTGAGGTTGGGAAAGGGAGACCTGCCACTAAGAGATCCATTGCCAGGTGGATGGTTTCTTGTATCAATTTGGCTATCAAAAGCTGGGTAAGGTTCCCCCTCAGGCCTGAGGGCTCACTCTACCAGAGGTACAGCTGCATCTCTAGCTGCTGCTAGAGACATCCCTATCTTGGAGATATGTCAGACAGCTACTTGGAAGACAGTACACTTTCACCAAGCATTACTCCCTGGATATTCAGGCCAGGAGGGATGCTCGGTTTAGCACAGCCGTGCTTCAGAGCCTATTCCTAAGTAGGTTCTGTCCCTCCTCCATGGAGGTACTGCTGTGTAGTCTGCAATAGTCATAATATGCAAGACTTCATGTTGTTTGAAGAAAAATTACTCACCTTAGTAATGTTGTTTCTTCTAATGGAGTCTTGCTATATTATGACCTCCCCAGCCTGCCCTCTCAGAACTCCTACTTTGGGGTATGGGGTGGGTAGTCCTCTGTTGGCATTTATTGATGCCTCTTTCATGTTTAGGTGTTGTGTTTATTTAGTTATTCTATCTTAATTTTCTGGTCCACTGACTTGAGTCTTTGTGTTGGGACCAGCAAAATGTGTTAATATATTAGTGGCCAGTTGGCTAGTGTGGGTTACAGCTTCCACACAGAACCTTAGTGAGTTTTGTTAGTAAGATCTGGCGGTTTGGTTTGAAACCAGCCAAACAGAGACTTCTGAACCGAGCTAGCTCTAAGCTCCATGCTCTGCATGGAAGTTAACTCTTTCACCTCCAGAGCAGTTCTAAGGCTGGGGCAAACTGCAATAGTCATAATATAGCAAGACTCCATTAGAAGAAACAACATTACTAAGGTGAGTAATTTTTTCTTCTTGCTCCATAATTGGCTGCTCAGGCTCTAATGATTTATAGTGTTGTTTTATCAATTCCTCAATCCCGTCTGTCGAAATAACTCTAAGCCCATTTGCAGATACTAAAAAGTTAAAGGTTATGCTGTCCCTGATCTGTTTGCATGCCTCATGGGGTCTCCAATAGGGGATGTTTGTGTCCCATTATACAGCATTGCCTGGATTGATTTAGCCCTATCATACTGATATAGTTTCATGGCCTCCTTAATTTCATTAATTTGAAATATATAGTTATGATTTACAAGAGCGTACAATTTTTGCAATTGTCCTCTTAAAGATAAATATTTTAAAAAATTCTCAATCCGTTTTCCTCCCATGATTTTTAAACCAGTTTGTAATATCCTTCTTTGTATCGGTCCATCATTCCCCTATGTTAGAGTACAAAAATGCCACTGACAGTCTAGCTTCAAGGAGGTGATTCATATTCCATTGTACTACAGGCTCCCTCAAAACTGAGGTGTTAAGTTTCCACCTGCCAAACCCTTTAGGGGTGCCAGCCACATGATCTAGCTGTAGTCTTAAAATAAGATGATCAGAAAATTCTACCGGATCTATACATAAAACCCCTTTGGGTAGATTGGACGAACGAAAGATATAGTCTAGAATAGTTTTAAAGGAATTCCTCATGTAAGTAAATTTAGGGCCCTCTGTGTGATGAATGTGACTGTCAGTCATGCCCGCAGTATCATTTATCTGTGTTAGTGCATTAGAATCACAATAGGTTTTCTTACCATCACAGTGCTCCTAGATCAGGCAAAGCATTTTCCTGTAGTGCACCCTAATTTTCCCTGTATTTTCCCTGTAAAACTGGGATGAAATTCCTGTATGCACAAATCAATGTAAGTACGCAATTGGTTTCATTATGCCAGTCAATAAAATCACTAGGACAAATGTTCAGGCCGTTTTATGTGTTTCTGTTTATTTTAAATATAAAAAATCACCTACAACGTATCACATAACTACTCTACAACTGTTAAGAACTTTATATATAACAATATAATACCATCTTGAGGTTCTGGGGACATGTTGGAACGTACAAAGCTCAGTTCTCAAGGTTCACATGTCTCCAGAACCTCCTGAAGGTATTATAACTTGTAATAATGCAGTCCCTTATACAGTATTCTAGTTATAGTATGAAATCCCTTAACTTCAAATTTACCCCTTAATCACAGACTGATACATTTTGTGTTCTGCTCACAATGCATGAAAGGGGCATAGGGATGCACAAAATGCACATACCCCACCCTTGCCCCTGCACCCCGCGGACAGGCACACCCATACTGGCATTCACCAATGCCGACCACCTATCCAGGGCTCCTCCCCCAATGCACAGGACTCTTCAGGGTGGCCGGGGGAGTTGTCGTCCCAGGCAGACATCCAATGGGGTGCCCCCTTGGGACCCATAGTGGATCTCAAACATAGGGTGGCATGGGTCTGGGGCTGTGCATGCCGATAGCATGCACCCAGACCAGCGCGGCACCCTCCAGTCCCAGTGCTGCCTCACATAAACTTTCTGGGCACTCACCCATCCAGCAGGCCCTGCCGCCTCCTGCTGCCCAGCAGTCGGGAGCAGCACAGTGTGCACTGTCCTGGTTCCCCCAGTGACTGAATACCTGTGTTCATGGGGGCATGCTGTGGGTTATGGCAGGGTCTCCCTGGTGTACCCTGCACCACCCTCTGCACCCATGCAGCCAGCAGTACACGGGTTAGCGAATACACGTAGTGCTGGCACACCCCCGGAACGTCCCCATCGCAGAGCTGTCTGCAGACATGGGGGATCAGGTGCGGTGGGTCTGCATGTGCCCCCTTTGTGCATGCCATGCGGGGGGCACAGGGAGTGTGGAGTAGCTACTTGCCCCAGATATGCATGAATAGCCACTGCACACCAATCGTGCATTGGGCCTACAGCTCTGTGTACCTGTAGTGCACCATTAATAAACATTGTTTTAGTGTATTGTTGTTTTTCTCATTGGCATGCTTAAGCACCCCCCTACACACACACACACACACACACACACACAAGCTTTGAGCACAGAACTCTCAGAGGTAAAAACAAATATTCCCTTTTTTTTTTTCATTTATTTTACTAACCTTAGGCCAGACCAGGGTCTATGGGTCCCTTCTGATCTCACACATATAATTCATAACTCCTGCTTATCTTGATGAAGACACCCCCATACCTTTCCCAGGCTCACAATTAAATAGAAACACTGTCTAATTTTTTTTTCAAATAACCTCAACCTCTAGGCTGGTCAGAAGAAGTGCTGCCTTAGTGATCTTTTTAAAAACACAACTCTGCTCTGTGCACCAAACAAGCCAAGTAGCACTTAAGCACTCTTTGTGTCCCCGTCACCCTTTCAAGCCCACCATCATCGAGTCTCTTGTCTGGCTCGCTTTTTTCACTTCATGTGTTTAAAATAGACAAATTTGCGAAATAGAAGGTTTGTTTGCCTGGGTGGTTTGGGGCGCTGCTTCCCTCAAGCAACACTTAAACACTCTTTCTTGCACCTCCCCCCAAAAAAGCATATCATCATCAAGTGGTCAGTCTTTTGTCTGACTCATTTTGCACTTAAAATGAGTTTACAATTGACTAACCTGAGGCTGCCCACAAGAAGGCTAGTTACCTTCAGTGGCTTAGGCTCTCTGCCAGTCTAGAACAGTGGCATTTGAGATGCATCTCGGCTGACTCAGCGGTGTTGCTGTTTTGAGTGGGGCCACATGGCAGGTGTTTGGATCATGCAGCAGCTCACTGTTTCTTGATCAGAAGATCTGAGTTCATCCTTAGAAAGATGCACTGCCAACACATTACCTTACTACCCCAGAGAAACACAGGCTGCAAATGGACCAACAGAATTGCTTAGTGTAGCAAAGTTAGCAAACTGAGCACCACTTGGAGGGCTCTGTCTGGATCTTGGCAGCCATGAGATTCATAGTGGGCATTTTCCCGTAGTGTTTGTCCATTTCCCCTGATATTTTAAAAATAAGATTTCCTTCCCATATCCCGTTTTTGTAGTAAAAATCCCTTAAAATACAGGAATCCCTGTAGATCTGGGAGCACTGTGATCATCTTTCCTTTTTTTCCCCCTTTAAAAATGCCGCAGTTGAAATCCCCACAGAAGAAAACCTTGGATGTGGTTACTAAATAGGGTTTCATGTGGTTAGCCTTGTCTGCTTTGATCTGTGAGTTATAAATATTTATGAATCTGCAATCCATTTCCCCCCAGAGCCCATCTAAAATTAAAACTCTGCCTGGGACTAGGTCCACCAGTTTCTGTAAACAAAAGGAATATTAATTAAACAAAATCCCCACCCCATCAGCCTTATCTGATCCAAATGACCAATAGGAAGGGCCCCATAGCCATTCCTTTTTGAACATCCACACTTGTTCATCAGAATTCATCCAGGTCTCCTGTAAAAAATAGATATCCAGACATTTTCTGTGTACAGTACATAATGAGATACAGCTTGCCTTTTTACTGTATTTGATAAACTATGTATGTGTACAGACCCTATTTTATACCCAGCCAGTTTAAGCAGAAAGAAAAGCAAAACTCCATACTGTAGTGTTTTTTTTTTTTTTTTCCTTTTCTTTTTTTTCTTCCCTTTATACGCATTTTGCTCTGGACTTGGATTCTGATGCTCTGCAGGGGATTTTTGGGAATCTGATTCCCCTGCTTCCATGTCAGAGCGCCGCCCCCCAGGTAGAAAAGAGGGCCGATAGAATTGTTCATTTCCAAAGGAAGTGTACTCCGGGGGGGCTCACATTCCTGGTGTACCTTCTGCGTAAAAGGGGAGCCTGAATAGAGGGAGCTGCCACCCCACTCTCTGAGCTTGCTGGTTCCTTGTAGCAAACTGGAGTAAACAACCCTGGAGCCTGCACTGCACAAGACTCCGAAGTCCCCTCCCTCCCTGATGTAGTCAAGGTATCCCCATTTAGAATTTTTAAATCATCTTCCTTGGAGAGAGGGGGGAGGAGGTGGTCCTGAACAGAAATACCAGTAGCTGGAGCCTGTGCAGCTACCGAATCCTGCGCTTGCTGAATAAGCAATTCAGGGCTGATGCAAGAGGCCTTGTTTCGTGCTGCCCTGGGGCACTCCCCAAATACATGGCCATACTCCTCTCACAAATCGTACTTTGTGTGGTTCGCATACTGCATGGTTATGTGACCTATTTTGCCACAGTTGTCGCACCTGGGCCGATCACATGTGCTAGATAAATGAGTCCTAGAGCCACATTTGCAGCATGCCCTGGTCTGACCCGCATAAAAGCAAACCCCTCAGTCCTTGTCCAACATGAAAGAGTTTGGGATATGTTCAGTACCTTTTTCATGCTGTCTTAATTTTACTTTATATTTCCAACCTCCAGTCCAAAACAATGCACTATCCAAAATTGCCTCATGTTCCCCCAGAATGTCACTTTTTGTGCCAACCAGTACGTTATATTCTCTACATGAACACCCTCATTCCTGAACATCACTGTCACATACTTAATTGGTGGTTTGGTCAAAGGAATCAGCACAAAGGGGGTCCATGTAGGGGGAAACTTCACTTACCCATACCTCTTCCAGAAAAGATCTAGGGCATAGGCTGAACGGAAACTCACATCAAAATTGTCTTCCCCCGATATGTTAATAAATGCGTATACTTCCCTGGGGGTTAAATGCAAGAAAAAATTACTCACCTTAGTAGTGTTGTTTCTTCTAATGGAGTCTTGCTGTATTCTGACTATTGCAGTTAGGTCCTGCCTTTCAACTGCCCCAGAGAACAAAGAGTTAACTTTCCATGGCCAGCATGGAACGTTCAGCGCGAGCTCGGTTGAAGCCCCTGTCTGCTGTTGTTTATACTCCAACCGTCGGATATTTATGAGCAATACTCACTAGAAGTTCTGTGTGGAAACTGTAAAACTCACACTAGCCAACTGGCAACTAAATTTATTAAAAAATTGTTTTTTGGTTTCAAAGCAAAGACTCAAGTAAGGAAACCCAAAAAACAAAACACAACACAGACCCAAAGTAAAGGAGGGTGAAAAAAGGGGCACCTCTAGGGTGCCAAAATTGCTCCTGCCCACCCACATCCCAAAAACCAGGTTCTGAGAGGGGAGGCAGGAGGTCAGAATACAGCAAGACTCCATTAGAAGAAACAACATTACTAAGGTGAGTAATTTTTTCTTCAAACAACATGAAGTCTTGCTGTATTCTGACTATTGCAGACTACCAAGCAGTACCTCCATGGAGGAGGGACAGAACCTACTTTGGGAATAGGCTCTGAAGTACTGCTGTGTCAAACCGAGCATCACTCCTAGCCTGGATATCCAGAGAGTAATGCTTGGTGAATGTATGGACTGTTTTCCAGGTGGCTGCTTGACAAATTTCTAAGATAGGAATATCCCTGGCAGCAGCCAGGGAAGCAGCTGTACCTCTAGTAGAGTGAGCCCTCAGGCCTGAGGGTGGGGTTCTACCCAGCTTGTCATAGCAGAATTGTAAACAAGAGACAATCCACTTGGCAATAGATCTCTTAGTAGCAGGTTTGCCCTTACCGAACTCTCCATATGTGAGGAACAACGGGAGGGACTCAAACCTGTGACCCTCGGTGCGCTCTGTGTAGTAGCTGAGGGCCCTCTTAACATCCAAGCTGTGCAGCCTCCTCTCTCCAGAGGAGGAATGGTCAGTGAAGAAAACAGGGAGAGACATAGACTGATTAAGGTGGAAATCTGAAACCACCTTAGGCAGAAACTTCCTGTTAGTTCTTAGGACCACTTTATCGCTATGGAAAGAGATGAAATCAGGCTCCACTGACAGGGCTTGCAATTCACTGATACGCCTGGCAGAGGTAATGGCTACCAAAAACAGTTTTCCAAGTCAAGTACTTAAGCTCTGCAGAGGACAAAGGCTCAAAGGGTGGTTGCATAAGCTGAGCAATGCAAACATTAAGGTCCCGAGCAGGGTCCCTAAAGGGGGGACTGGTGTGCAGCAATTCCTTGAAGAACTTACCAAACACAGGATGGGCTGACAGAGGAGAGGGCTTGCCTACTGACAAGAAGGCAGAAACAGCTGCCAGATGCAGTTTAAGTGTAGCTGGCCTAAGTCCTAGGCCATTAAAATGAACCATATAGTCCAGGACTGTAGGCAACTCAGCAGATTCTGGAGAAATATGCTTATTAGAGCACCAAATAGTGAACCTTTTCCATTTGGAGTTGTAAGTCTTTCTGGTGGAAGGCTTTCAAGAAGCCTTAAGGATATCCAGAACCCCTTGAGAAAGGTGCAGATCAGCAAACTCTAACTCTTCAAGAGCCATGCCTTGAGATTGAGAGATTTGAGGTTCGGATACCAAATCCTCCCTGAGAGGATGTCAACAGGTTGTAATTCCTGGGAAGAGACAGGGGAAGGTGGACTGCTAAGGACAGCAACAGTGGGTACCAGGGCTGTCTGGCCGAGTCTGGAGCAATTAGAATCACTTTGCATGGTTGAGACCTGATCTTGACTAACACTTTGAACAGGAGAGGGAAGGGGGGAAAAGCATACAGAAATTTCCCTTCCCAATTCTGAATCGAAGTGTCTGGGGGTCTGCAACAAAAGAAAGGAAGTTGGTGATTGTCTGGGGCTGCAAAAAAGATCTATCTATGGAGTGCCCCATCTCGAGAAAATCACTTTCAAAACTGGGGGATCTAGGGTCCATTCGTGATGGCCCTGGGATATCCTACTGAGAGCATCTGCTAGGACATTATCCTTCCCTGGGAGGTGAACTGCTATCAGAGAGGTTTGCAGGGAATAGGCCAGGGACCACAACTTCATTGCTTCTGTGCACAAGGCCGTAGACCGAGTGTCTCCTTGCTTGTTGATGTACCACATTGTGGTGGTATTGTCTGTTCTGATCTGCACCACCTTGTTCTGTACAGATTTGAAAAAGGCTTGCAGTGCCAGAAACACTGCTCTGAGTTCCAAGAGATTGATGTGAAGCAGAGATTCTTGAGGTGACCACAGCCCTTGGGTGGTAAGATCCCCCAGGTGGGCTCCCCAGCCCAGCAGGGAGGCATCTGTGGTGAGTATCACTGAATGAGACTGAGTGACAAAAGGAACTCCTTGTCTCAAATTGTCCTGATTCTGCCACCATTGCAAAGCCTGGATCAGGGTTCGAGTCACTGGGACCAGTTTGGTAAGGGAATCCTTTCTTTGGGACCAGAAGGCTCTTAAGTGGAACTGAATGTCCCTCATCTGAAATCTTGCTCCCTGGACCACTGCTGTAGAGGCTGCCATGTGGCCCAGGAGCTGCAGGAAATGCCTTGCTGGTCGAGACACCTGAAGGGTGACTGAAGAGGCCAGTTCCATAAGGGTCCTTGCCCTGTCCAGGGAAGGAAGGCTCTTGCCCTTATTGTATCCAGCTCCGTCCCTATGAAGGTGAGGAGCTGTACTGGCTCGAGAACTGACTTTGGAAGATTGAGGAGGAATCCTAAGGAAGTGAACACTTGCTGAGTTATTTGCAGATGTGACTTGGCTTCATGGAGACTGACCCACTATGAGCCAGTCGTCCAAGTATGGAAAGATGGAGATCTTTCTCCTTAGGAAAGCAACCACTACTGCCAGGCACTTTGTGAACACCCTTGGGGCTGATGTTAGGCCAAAGGGCATTGCTTTGAATTGATAGTGGCCTGAGGGCAACTCGAACCTTAGGTACTCTCTGTGGGAGCACCTGATGGGAATGCGAATGTAGGCATCTGTGAGGTCCAGGGAGGCTAGCCAGTCCCCTGGCCTTAGAGAGGGCAGAATTATTCCCAGAGTCACCATTTTGAACTTTGGTTTTAAAAGTTGCTTGTTCAGGTATCTTAGATCCAGGATGGGCCGCCATTCTCCTGTTTTCTTGGGGGTTAGGAAGTACCTGGAGTACAATCCTTTGCCCTTGTGTAGGGTAGGAACCCTTTCTATGGCTCTGAGAGCCAGGAGGGAAGAAACCTCTGCCTCCAGGGCAAGGGTCTCTGATGGATTTGCAGGTGGAAAGGATCTGGTTCTCATCTTGGGAAATGTTTTGAATCTGAGAACCAGTCCCTGGCTTACTACTTCCAGGACCCACTTGTCTGATGTCAGAGACTTCCAGTCCTGGACAAAGTAAGCCAGCCTGCCCCCTACAGGTATTGGAGAATCGGTCTGGGCAGACCCATCAGGGTGTCTGTTTGGCAGGGGCTTTAGGCTGAGGGGTGGAAGCAGGCCTGCTCATTCCCCGTCTGCCTCTCCCTCTGAAGAACCCCCTCTGAACATAAGCAGAAGAGGAGGCCTGGACTTGGTAAAAAGGCCTTTGAAAGGGCCTGCCCCTGCCGCTGGAGTGCTGCCTCTGAGGAGTAGCTTGCCTTTCTTTGGCCTGAGCACACCTGTAGGTGGTCCTGTACTCGTCCATCTTTTTCATGTAATTCTCTGTCTGCTCCCCAAACAGAGAATTACCAATGACAGGGAAATCCATGGCCTTAGCCTGGGTATCCTGTGATAGGCTAGTACATCTGAGCCAAGCCATCCTCCGAAGGGCCACAGATGTAGCCATGACTCTAGATGAAACATCATTGGAGTCCACAGCAGCATGAAATTGCACCTTGGATGCCTCAGTCCCATCTGCAGCCACCTGCTCCAGCTCCTTGGCAAGCTGGTCAGGGGCCTGTTTAGCCAGAGCCAGCACAGTGTCCCACCTGGACTTCTGGTATCTAGCTGTGTAGGCCATATAGTTAGCCTGCCTGAGTCCCAATGATGCTGCCATGTACTGCTTTTTTGCCATGGCATCAATCCTCCTGGAGTCCTTATCTGGGGGGTGTAATGCCAAAGAAATATTTGCCTTATCACAGGCAGCAGCCTGCACTACCCCAACATGGCTGTATTGCTGAGAAAGGAACTCCATGTCCGAGCCTGAAAGGGTATATCTCTTGTCCATTCGTCTGTCTACAGGAGATATGGAGTTATAGGAGTCTTTAGAATTTTAAATGTCTGTTTCCCAAAAGATTTATGGAGGGGAAGAGACAGTCTCCTGGACTCTGAGATGTCCATCATTTCAACAAAATCAGGCTCCTCCTGATCCTCTACTGCTTCTTCCATTGGATGCTGGAGGTTTCAGCCACTTTCTTGTAAAACATAAAAGTGGGAAGGGGACTTGGAAAGCCTAGGAGGGGAAACACCTGAAGGTCTGTCTGGGGAGATGTCTGGGTCAATAAGCACATCCAGACTTTCATAGTCACCATCATCATTATTATCCTCATACTCTTCCCTCCTCCTCCTCCTCCGGTTCATAAAATTCTTCTAAAGTATAATCCGGAACCGGGGGAACCGACCGAACCGAGCCCCTGCCAGATGGTGCCGCTTCGGCCGGAACCAAAGTTAGTGATTGAACTATCCTTGTCGCTTTGGCTGTTTCATCAGCGGTCGGAGAAAGAATTTGTGGATCTGAACCGGATGATTTTTCTCTTCTTTCTTTTAACCGGAACCGACTCCTCAGAATTGGCTCTCCTTTTGACCAAAGAAGTTTCGCCCTGGTCAGTGGGCACTCCTTCTGGTTTGGTCAGAACCGAACCGAGCTGGCCATCCGGGTCAGAGGACTTCTCGGCCTCCCTTTCCCTCAGTCTACCTACTCTCTTATCCAGGGTAGCTTTGGGAAAACTTTTACAAATTTGGCAGTCTGAATCGAGGTGGTCAAACCCCAGACAATAAACACAGGTGGTGTGGGGATCAGCCTTAGCAAAGGCTTCCCCACACACACTGCAGTGTTGAAACCCAGTGGGCCCTGTTTTTCTTGGGTTTCTCAGACATGGCCAATCTATCAAAACTTACCCTTTTCTGGCAGTCCAGAGCAAGACACCCTATCGGTTCCTGACGTGTTATGGATCATGAAAAAAACATAGTGAAATCTGTTTTTTTTTTTTAAGAACTGATAATGGACCGGTTACCACACCTAATAAATTCAAAACTTTTCAAGACTAATCTGATCGGTTCAAACCGAACCGATCCCAAATTTACAAGTTCCACACAGAAACTAGATGTAAAACCTATCTAGTACTCATGGTACCACAGACAGAGACTTAAACCGACAGATTCGGTAGCAGAAATTCGGTAGAAACTGAGAGAAAAAATGACACTTTAACCGACTTTTCAAACCGAGCAAAGGAGAAATCTCCGGAGCGACTGTTCAGTGAGGCAGAGTAAAGAATCTAACAGTTGGACTTTAAACAACAGCAGACAGGGGCTTCAACCGAGCTCGAGCTGAATGTTCCATGCTGGCCATGGAAAGTTAACTGTTTGTTCTCCGGGGCAGTTGAAAGGCAGGACCTAACTGCAATAGTCAGAATACAGCAAGACTTCATGATGTTTGAATGACTTTTTCAGCAATGTCTTCACTACGTGATATCTGGCTGGCCCATCTTTAAGTCCCCCTTTATATCGGATGCGCACTGCATTCCATCTGGGTGCTGCTTCCTTTTTAACTTTTGAAAAAAGTTCAGATAACAAGGGCTTCCTTACTAAATCAGTGTCCTGCCCAACATCAAGCTCCTGTTCCATTGTAGTTCCCAAGTTCTGTGTGTTTGTAGAAGTGGTCAAGGCCTTACCAAAGTCATTATGTCTCTCTGAATCCTTTGGCCTTATAGATTGCTCTGGCAGAGCCGTTGCCCCTTCCCCTGCATTCTGAATATCTGCAGAGGTTTTCCCGATTTTGTCCATCTGTTTTAGGAGCCTACTTAGGGGAAGCCTGAGATAGGTTAAAAGATTCGTCCCAAGTGGGGTCAGGTAACCAAATACCCACTGGAGACTGCTTCCACCTGGCCTCCACGAGGGCTTTCTGAGGGGACCAAGCGCCACAAGGGGAGAGGGGTGCTACCTGTAAAGGTAGCTTCACTGACTGTGGAAAACTTTCCGGGATTGCTCCAAGATTTCTTTTTGCCAACATTAGTGTTGCCCTTTTGTCCTTAACCTCTGTTCTCCCATTTCTCAAACTCCCTTCTTTAAAGGAAAAGCATATGAGTCCTTCTTGTAAACCACCAGACTTTGTTTCCTCCAGATTCCTTTTAGCACTGACCAACCCCTCAGGCTGCATAAAAACGAACCCAGCCATTTTTGACACTAACAGGAGCCCTGCTTTTCTCAACCAGTTCTTCTGCTCCTGCTAAAGTCTCCGGTAAAGCATTTGCAATTTAGGGAGCACCTCTATTTTTTCCCTTTGTGAGGGAGAAACTGTCTCTTTTATGCTTTCAGCAGACACAATACTTTTATCTTCAGTTTGCACAGTGCAAACTTTCGAGCCAATGTCAGAAATTAAAAGGGACTCACCCCACCCCTTCGAGGCGTTTGTAGCTGCTACATCAGAAGGGCCTTTGATAGGCCAAGTGCCGGCAATGATGGGAGGAATTTCCGACTTCAGATGCACAATTCGCGCTGCAAGGCGCTCGCTGTCTTTTAAATGTTGATTCTGTTCATCCTGTAAAGACTGCAGCAGCTCTTGCTGTTTTTGCTCCATTTTTCCTGGTACCACTGTTTCCTCATGCATATCTGTGTTAACGCTTAGATCTTCTGTAGATATGTAGACATCCATGATGTCTTCTGCAGAATGTTCTAAAATAAACGTTTGCTTAGCAGAAATTTCAGCCTCTGGCATATTCAACATAGAAGAGGAGGTCTTCTCTCCTATTTCTACGGCATCTGCACCGTCCAGTCCTCCTCCTCCTCCTGGTTCCACAGGGCAGCCATTTGACCAAAGACCAGGATGTCAAAGGTTCCCCTAGAGGTGAGTAGGGGAATTTCCCCGGTGTCCTGGCCAAATTTCCCCCATTCACTAAAAATACCACCAATAGCTTAATCTGGTTCAGTTTCAGTTGGTTACCATCTGTATCCCTCTCCCCACCAGTCGCCCCTGAAAAAGGGACTTCTAGTCTCAGTGGGTCTACCGGGTCAACAAAAGTCAATAAATAGTCATTCCATCAGAGACATGGCCACTTCTGTTGCCTGTTCCCGGAATATTTCAGCTGCAAAGAAATTCGCTGCTGCCACTTGGAGTATTGTCCACACCTTTACCAAGCACTACAATCTGGACATAGCCTCTAGGTGCGGCTTCAACCAGGTGATACCACCAGAAGACCCTGGCTGTTCTACAGGGCCTACTTTCTTAGGCTCTTGGTTCCAACCACCCAGACTTGATATTCTGCTATCAGAACAGTTTGGGACTCGTTCCATAGGTTTGGCGTGCTGCAGGGATACCCTTAAAGTAAGATGGCACAGTTATGTAGGAACTTACTGCAACAGTAGATATTCAAGAGGATCTTTTGCATAGGCCATGCTGTCCCAACCTTCACCCCCCTCCCCCCCCAGGCTTGTGGGCCTCGCTATCTCTCCTTCTTAGCAGAGAGTCTTTCTGTTATTTATACATTGGCAGGAACCATTGACTCTTCCTTGGTTCTCCAGCAGATCTGTTACTTATGGTCTGTGGCGGGAGAACTGAGGAAAGCGTGGGGACCGCCCACTCTTATAGGCTAGAGTGACATCGGAATGGGCAGCCCCCTGGTAGACTGCTAACTAGAAAAGTTTCCATGTGGTCCTGGTGGCTATAGTTTCATAGACGTGATCTGCTGCAAGAGATCCTCTTAAAGATCTACTGCTACGGTATGTTCTTACATAACTGTACTTTTTAGCAGGTGCTTGTGGGAGGAGTGGACACAAGTCCATTTTTGAAGGAGCTCGCCATAGGAGATTGGAAGCCCTAAAGGAAAACAAGGTATCGAGGTTAGATGGGATCACTTCAGGGTACTAAAAGAACTAAGCACAATGCTAGCTGCCCCTCTGGCAACATCATTCAGCACCTCATTGGAGACAGAGTTTGTTCACGAGTACTTGAGGAGGGCTGATGCAGTCCCTCTGCATAAGAGCGGCAGCAGGGAGGGGGCTACCAAATACTGGCTAGTCAGTCTCGCATCAGTGATGGAGAAATTCATGGAAACCCTGCTGAAGGAGAGACTGATGGAATACCTGGAGGCATATGGGCTGCAGGACAACCGTGCAGCATGATTTCACAGGAGGCGTTCATGTGAAAGAAATCTCATAGATTCTTTGACTTGGTGGCTAGGGAGGTGGATCAAGGGGAGGGCAGTGGATGTTGGCCTATCTAGACTTCAGTAAGGCCTTTGATATGCTGTACCATATAGGAGGCTAATAAAGAAACTTGGCAATCTGTGGGTGGGGGAGAATGTGATAAGCTGATTGAAGGATAGGAAGCAGAGGTTGGTAGTAAACAGCAGTCACTCAGGGGACGTGGAAGTGACCAGTGGAGTACCACAGGGATCAGTACTGGGACCTGTCCTCTGTCTTTATAAATGACATTGCTGAGAAACTGGAGGAGAAGGTGTGTCTCTTTCCAGATGACACAAAATATCTGTAACAGGATGGACATCCAGGAAAGTGTTGAGAGAATGCAGAGGATCTGGGGAAACTAGAGGAGTGGTCTAGGATATGGTAGCTGGGTTTCAGTGCCAGAAAGTGCAGGGTAATATACCTGGGGCTGGAAAACTTGGGAGCTGTGTATGAAATGGGGAGTATTTAGTCACCAAGGAAGAGAGGGGCCTTGGGGTAATCATAGCTGGTGATCCTGAAGTGGTGGGGCAGTAGGCAAAGCAAGCTGGATTCTGGGATGCATAGGGAGGGGGATTTTTAGTAGAAAGGAGGTGGTGCTGCCACTGTATCGCTCATTAGTGAGACCCCACATGGAGTACTGTGTCCTGTTCTGGAGGCCGCACTTCTGCAGTGACATTGACAAGGGTGTAAGCTGTCCAGGCGAGGGCTACCAAAATGGTCTTGGAGTTGTACGAGAAACCATACAAGGAGAGGTAGCAGGAGCTCAGCATGTACTCACTGGAGGAGAGGAGAGGATAGCAAGAGGGACATGATGGAGACCTGTAAGTACCTCATGGGGGTGGACAAGGTGCGGGCGGGTGAGGTCTGTTTCAGAGGAGGAACACTAGAACACAGTGGCGTGCTATGAAGCTGGGGGGGGGAGTGCAAGAGGGGTGTGAGAAAATACTTCATAAAAAGGGTGGTGGATCCTTGGAACAGGCTGCCAACAGAGGTGTTGAGGACAAAGACAATGGGGAGTTTCAAGCATGCTTGAGATTGGCGTATGGGTATAAGTAGTAGAGGAAGGGACGCCTGTGATCAGATAGGGCCCAGAGTTAAAAGTAATAGTCAAGGAAACTAGAGCAGACTAGATGGGCTTACTGGCCATTTTCTATCGACAGGTCTATGTTTCTCTATGTTTAAAAATTACGGTTAAAATAAGTTTAATGCTTTTCAGCACTGGCTCCTACAGCCGACTGGCAAGGGTGGATTCTACCAACAAAGCTGCTCCTGTCATCATGCTTGAGCCTGTGAAAATTAAACAAGAGCCTGGAGTGGAACATGATTCCTTTGGCTTTCCAGTCGTGGTGGTGAAGCAGGAATCTGCACGGGTCAGAAATCAAAACATGGTAAAAAGAAAACAGACACATCATTTCACTTAAGTGTTACTTTGGCAGTACAGATTGTTGCAGTTCTTGCCTACACGCATGCGCACAATCACACTCTCACACTCAGTCCTTTGTATTTTCTCTCTGCCCGTCTGTTCCTCTTCTAGTTAACTCCTGCAGTTTAAGCAGGGTGGAGCTCTGAGGAGAACTTGCTGAGTCACCTGCTTACAGCCAAGTGCCTCCACCACCCAGCAAGTACTGTCAACCTTGAGCCAGCCTGGTGACGCTAAGGGCTGAGGCATCCACCTTACCTTGTGCCACGCCGGTGACCCGGGTTTGAGAGTGAGCTCAGGGAGCCGGGGGTCAGATGAGGATTAAGTGTCCAATGGACTGCTCTTCTCTCTCTGGGGACCTAAGTCCATGATGCTAGTGGTGCCCAGTGGAGACTGAGTGCACTGCATTCGGGAACTCACGTACAGGGGATGATGTCAACAGTCGTCCTGTGGGCGTGTGCAGGAGCGCGCACGCCACGCGCTAGATGGCATTGCACATCCGCGTGAGGGGGAGACAAAAACTCAAGGAAAAGCCCTGGCACTTGGCAAAGCGAAGGTGGGTCCAGGGGATGGCTCCCATGCTCAGCAGTGCCAGATCTGCCTCGACCAGACCTCTGGATCTCCTCCCACACTACGGCCGCCCCTCTAGATTCTGAATAGACAGCCAGAGGAGTACGGCGGTCCTGCCCCAGGGGGTTCGGAGGTGTGGAGGTGGGAAATTCTGGGATGGAGGCTGGGTCCTAGGAGACCTCGGGCAGAGCGGGAGAAAACCGGTCCCAGTGACTATACCGGAGAGAGTCCTAAGGGACCAGAGAGAGGAGCAGGTAAAAAGAGTTTTAAAAAAAAAAAAAGTCTGCCTCTTCAGGTTCTGCCTTCCTGAGTGGAAAATCCTCTGTTGGGGGGTTGGGGAGCCACCTTGGATGTGGATGTGATCAGTGGTACCAAAAATTAGTTGTCTTATAAGTCGGTGCTGATTTTGTCAATTGGTAATTTGTCCAGCAGGCAAGAAACTTTGTTAATGGGAGATCTTTACAAACAAGGCATAAGGAGAACATTGGGGTGGATTGGATCTTTATTTTTTGTTTTTTTAGTGTGTTCTGCAAGTACTTCTTTTTAATTTTTTGTAAATCAAAACCCTAGTGATTAAAAATATACAATTGGAAGCTCACCATAAGGTTCCCTTATATAAAACGCTACTTTAACCCAGCCACTAGTTACACTAGGATCTTTTGGAGTAATTGTTCTTCTAACACCACCTCGGTGTAACACCCAAAATGGTTGCCTTCAAAGAACAGCCATGTAGAGCCCAGTGCATGGGTCTGTGACTATGCATGCAATGGGTGTGTGTGCTGTAAGGCCCACATCTGGCTTGTGCCACGCAGGTATCCTTAGGTGGGGCCCATGTTGCATGGAATGTGTTAACTCCAGGTGTCCCCTGGAATGCTCCATCCTCTACCTCTCCCTGCCTCCTCTCTGCTCTGGGCTGGCCCTGACGACCCAGCTCATTCCTGAACCCAGGTTGCTCATATTGCAAGCAGTAGTCCTATCGATGGACTATTCTATGGTTCTCATTCCTAAAAAGTTAGTGGCACCAAGAACAGACAGAGAAAATAGAGTTTTTAGTTTTTAAGATTAGTCTGTAGTTATTTGTTACTTCAACAGTATTTTCCTTTTTCATTTTACCAAGTGAAAGATTTTCTACTTTATGGTATTGGTTGTGATGTATGGAGCAGCTCTGCACCTGGAAGTCAACATATCTCGATCTTCCAAGAATATATCTTCACCATTTATTCACAATAATGGGTCTGTGCCAGAGGCACTAGGACCCCGCAGGAGCCAGAAATTTTCGGGAGAGCCAGCACCGAGGCAAGCTGTGTGCATGCACGGCACTGTGAGAGTGGCTTGTGGCTCTAGGCTTACCCTCAGCCTTGGTCCCTAACTGCCTCAGGTCCTTTTTTCCTGCCTTTGAGTGCACTTCAGTGATGACATTGCTCGCCCTCTGGGACTCGGCACTTCACATCTGTACGACAGCCACTTTCAGTTCTTTGCGGTTTTAGTTTTAGCTCCTCCCCTGCCCCCCAACTGGCCACTTGGGGCCGCCAGTGGTCACCACCTGCCCGCTAAAGACGTCCCCTCTTCCGCCATCATCTATGTTCCTCTGTTGTGTCATGCCCCAGTGAATCCAATATAGCCCTTTGCCGGGGGGGGGTGGGGAGAGGTCTTCCTAGGGCCTACGAGATGGGTTCCAATACCATACTGGGCGCACACCTTCATGGCGGAGGGGGAACCAGGTGACTGTCATCTGATTAGCTGAGTGGGCAATTTTCTGTTTTCACCCCGACCCACTCCCATCCCATGTAGCAGCCATAAACTCGCGGTGTCCTGGGAAGGACGCATGGTGGTGCGTGGTCACCCACTCCGCAAGTGCGCTTCCGTGGGCTGCCCGAGTAGTGATATCAGTTGCACTGTCCCTCTCAGGGAGGAGAGCATCCGAGTGGATGCCTGTAACCATCCCCGCCTGTATCCGCTCCTGTTATCCTGGGTGGTGGTGAACTCTGGTCACCGGCATGCTGAGCGATTTCCCCCATTGTTTGGCATCACGTAGCTGACTGCAGTTTTAGTTTTTAAAGCTAAAGTTTATTTTTGTATCTGTTTTAGTGACTTTATGTAAATATTTGTCAGGTTTTCTCTCAGCCCTGCTGAGTCTACATTTTGTGGTAATGTAGGATGACAGTAGGGAGCCTTCAGGCAGGCTGCAACGGCTGTGGGGCTGTATCTTGTCCACTTTCCCTTCAGGGAAGGTTTCTGACCACAGACAGTCCTGTGCTCGGCAGGAAATACAGTCCTTTGATACACAAACGGGTGGGCCTATTCCCGATTCCAGTCAGGTTCATGGCACCTCTCAGCCTAGAGTTCTTCCTTTTCCCTTCAGAAGTGGAAGAAGTGGTTCCACTTGAGGTCCCCCTTTGGGGTGCTGCCGTGAGACTCTGTCTCCTGGGACCTTGTGCCCTCGTTGATGCTATCTACATTGCTGGGGGCCTTTGGTTCTGGTGTGTTGAGGACTCTGGCCCGAAGTCCCCTCTGTGTTCTTTACTGGTGTCCCTGGTGGCCAGTTCCAACTTTGGGCAGCTCCTTAGAGCAGTGGGTGCAGCGTCAGGTTTGGTGTCTCTACTTGTGGACCCAGTCTCTGGCTGTTTGGGGTTGGTGGCACTGGACCGCCAGGTAGAGCCCTGAAGTTGGGTGGAGCATTTGGGTCCAGCAACAGCCCTCTGCCCTTGCTGGTGACCAGGCCACCGACTTCTGTCCCACTGGCCACACCCCCCACCTTGTGTCACTTGGTGGGACTGGCCGGGTACCACTGCCAGTTACTTCAGTGCTGGCTGGGTCTGGTTCTGGCGTGTGTGCCGGGTTTGGGTCTTCTAGGCCTGACCTGGCACCACTTCTAGCACTGGTGCTGATTTGAACCCCCTTCAGCGTCATGTTGGCTTCTTGCTGGCACCAGGTCCCTGGGATCTCCTGGTGCCAATTTCTTCCCTCCCTGGTCCTTTGGGTCCTAGTTGGGTGCCTGTTCCAGGCGCTGAGTCATTTCTTGTCGATTCGGGGGCGGTGGGGGTCCTGGCCCTGGGGATATCTCAGCTCAAGTTCAGTTCCTTCCGGTGCCATTCCCCTGACATTGCTGCTTCCTGTGTCCTGTCAGCACCAGGTCGGTGCCAGGGATCTCCTGGCACCACATCCGGTCCTTCTTGGTGCTGCCCTTATGGTGCTGGACCTGACGCTGTGTCTCTTATTGTGTTGGCGCCATGTGTCTGGCATTGGGTCTGGGTCCAGGTCCAGTGCCAGGTCTGGTGCTGGGTCTGCGATGTCCCTAGAGCCGTATTCGCCACCCTGTCTGGCACCCAGTCAACACCAGAGATTCTCAGTTCAGAGGCACCTCCCTGCTCCTCTCTCCAAGGGGGAGATATCAAGGAGGACAAGTCCTGCGCCCACCTCACCTCTTCTGAGGTTCTGAGAGTGGCGATAATGACTTCTTAGCCTGGCCTTTTGAGATCCAGATACTATTGTGCCTCAGGGCATGCTCTTGTGGTTGCTAACTCCAAGGGTATTTTTTTTCCCTATGTGTCTATCCCTTTGGAGCTCACCAAGTCACTGGCACAGGTTTAAAAAAAAGATTCTGCCGACTGCCATATACAGGATGTTATCCAAGTAGTCATCAATTATTTTATTTCACCAGGGTTGGTTAGTTCCCCTGGATATGCAAGCTTATAGGTCCTGCCCTGCATTCTCTCCAGCGCACCAAGTGTGGGTCAAGGTGCTCTTTCCCCAGACAGTTAGGCTATACCCTAGTTACCCTTCCAGCCACAAAGTTCTGGCCACGACCTCTTACTTCCTTTCCTTCTTTGACTTCTCTTGACTCTAAAAGTCTCAGCTCCAGCCCTCACAGCAGCTGCTGTTCCTAGGAGCTTTTCTGGATACGATCAGGGCCTAGGCTTCCCTTTGAGGGCAATATACAGATGATCCTGCAGATAGCATGCTACATTATGGGCCGCAAATCTGTTGAGCACGCCCCATGCAACCCATGATGTGCCTTAAAGCAGCTGATCAAGACCCTGGTTTGATCACTCACTTGCCAGTCAGTGGAGAACTAACTCCTCCACGGAATCCCTTTTCCCATCCAGAACCTTCGGTAACTCTCTCTCCTCAGATGCCTCCCTGTTGGGTAGCCCACTGTCATTGTTTCAGTAACAAAGTGTCTGGAACCCGTTGGGAGTCTCATCTCCACTTCAGTGGGTTGCAGATGTGAACTGTTTTGTGGCCTGTCAGTAGTAGTGGATTTAAACCGCTACAAAACGGTCCTTATCCAGAGAGACGACAGTCTGCCTTGTATTACATGAACAACAATGAGAAGTACACTCTTAACCTTGTTTGCTGAGAAGCTATGAGTGTGTGGAGAGAGGACCTGGAGCAGGGGATCCTACTCCCGGTCAGTTATCTGCCAGGAGTCTAGTACACACTGGCGCGTGAGCTCGACCAAACAGAGTCCCATCTTCACGACTGATTTTGTGAGATCGCTGTTCAGTGAGTGGGGCAACCCAGATGTGGACTCTTTTTTGCACAAACTACAATGGATCTGCTCTAGAAGGCTGAGACATGGCATTTTCTGCCAGGATGCATTTAGACTGCTGTGGTGAAATCTTATCAGTATGCATTCCCTCCAAGCCCCCTAGTGCTGAGAATATTGCTCAAACTGGTCACGTAAGGGGGCAAAATCACTCTGATTGCACCCACTTGGCATCAACAGATATAGTTTTCTCTGTTCAACAGGCTATCAGTCAGTCAGCCAACAGAGGATCCTTTCTCTCAGGCTGGACATGTTGTCTCAGGGTCTTATATTCGATCCCAACCTGTGCTTCCTTCACCTTCAGACCTGGCTCCTAGAGAGATGGATGTGATTAGGAACGAGGTATTTTCAGAAGATTCCTGCAGTATTTTTTCCTGCTGTAACCTTCCACTAGGAAGACTAGAACAACCAAATGGAAAGATTTTCCATCCAGTGCTCCAGAACTCGCATGGACCCTTTCTGGGGTCCAGCTTACTAGGTTCTGAAATTCTTGCTGAAATTTTCTGATGCTAGCTTGCAATATTCCACAGTAAAGGTCCACTTGTCTGTTTTATCTGCATGCCATGAGCCCCTTGGTACCCTCTACCTGGCTCAGCTGCCTCTTTTAAGAGGTTCCTTTGGGGCATTTTTACACACGAGACCCCTCCTCTGGAAGCTGGTAGTTACCTGGATATTAACCTTGTGCTGGACATGCTCACCCGCAAGCCCTCTAAGTCGTTTGTGACTTGAGCCAAGTTTTTACTTGGAAAGCAGCTTTCTAGTGGGCATCTCTTCCACTCCGAGTGTCTGAAATCCATCTATTGATTGCAGATACCCCTTATATAGTTTCCCACAGGGACAAGGGAGTGCTTCACACTTGCTAAGTTCCTTCCTAAAGTGGCATCAGCGTTCTCACTGAATCTGCCACTGTGCTGCCTACCTACTTTGCCAGCTTCCAAAATGATAGAGAGCACTGTCTCACCATTCTTGGAATGTTCAGGGGGTCCTCACCTCTCACCTGGACAGAACTAGGATTTCAAGTAATCCAGACAGCTTTTGGTCTCCTTTGCTTCCATCTGAAATGGTCAGCCTGCTCCAGGCAAGTGCATTTCTGCCAGGGTGGCAAGCTGTTTGCACCTGTGCTATGCCCTGGCACAGGTCATGCTGAAAGGTCAGGTATGGGCCAACTCCACCACTGCAGTTGTCAAATCCTCAGCAGAGGTTCGCGCTACGCCTGTCAGTGATGCATTGAAAAGCTGTAACTGGGATTACAGAGTGCATTTTTGTTTCGCACTATGCCCTGCATGTCAGTACCATGCAGTATGCCACTTTGGCAGGACTTTCCTAATTGAGCTTGTGATTTCTGTCACCTTACCCCAGGGGTTCTGTCTCAGCTTGGTACTCTGACCCATTAGTGTGAACAAATGGTGGACACATTCCTGGAAGATATGAAAATTATTTACTTATTCCTGATCTTCTAGGAATATATTTATTCACACACTCATCACCATCCCCTGTGCTCACTCCAGTATGTTTATTGGTATTCTCCCGTTGTTCAAGGCTTGAACTGTGAAGACACTGTGTTACATGTTGATCATTTTTACACAGGTCATTAGGGCTGCTTATGTGCTTAGTGTTAGTGCATGACTACTAGTTAGGTTCTACTGCACTTCGTTGGTAAAAAAAGGAACTGAGGCGGCTGGGGTCTGGCACTGAGGTAGGCCTGGCACCATGAGCCACTCTTGCACTGCCGTGCATGCGCACAGCTTGCCTCAGCGCCGGCCCTCCTGAAAGGTTCTGGCTCATGCGGGGTCTTAGTGCTTTCGGCTCAGGCTCATTCATGTGAATAAATGGTGAAGATATTCCTAGAAGATCAAGAATTGCGGTAAGTACGTAATTTTTGTTTCTGTCGCCCTTCATAACACATCAGTATTTTGATCCCACTGTTTGAGACATCACTAGTAACCAAGATGGCAGTAGGTGATTGGCTGTAAAGCTACATTCAGTTAGGTCACAGAGCTGATGAGGTATGAATTGGAATTGAAAAACATATGCCAGCCTTCAGGTCAAGTGCTGTTCCACATATCACATCTAGTACTATGCAGTAGAGCGTCTTCTAGTTAACAAAGGGGGGAAATGAAAAAGTACTTGAGATACAAAAAGTAACCGTTGACTGCTTATAAAAGTTAATTTCAGACAGTGTACTAGCTCTGTAACACCACACAAGGCAACACTCTGAGTACACAGATATGCATCTATCCTTTAGTTTATAATCTGTACACATTTTTATTTGCTGTAGTTCTGATTTCTTTCTCTTTTATTCTTCCAGATCAACAGCCTGTCACAGTTTCTCGCTAACAGTAGACAGTCTGACATGAATGCTAATTCACAAAAATCTGTCTCTCAGAAAGCCGTCTTAATAACTGATGCCCCTGATAGCACAGGGGACCAGACCCGGACTCCCAGTGAAGATCAGCCAGATGGGAGCTCTTGGAAGGGAGCTCAGAAATCCCCACGAGCTGCAGGGGAGAACAACAAGGAAGAAGATCCTAATGAAGACTGGTGCGCAGTGTGCCAGAATGGAGGGGAGCTGCTGTGCTGTGAAAAGTGCCCCAAGGTTTTCCACCTCTCCTGTCATGTACCCACACTGCTCAGCTTTCCCAGGTAAAGTCTTCAAGTTCCTCAGTCAAAGGGATTTTTAGTGTTCATTACCAAATTCTCAGCACATATTTTGTTCTTAGTGAAACATATTCAGTGTCATCTCGAAGTGTGGGGAAACTCTGTGGCCATTATCCAGTTCAGGTACAGCAGAGTAGACATTGGTGAAGGGCTAAGGACTATACTTAAAGTGTGCAGTGTTTCAAACAACATGAAGTCTTGCTATACTATGACAATTGCAGTTTGTCCCACCATTAGAACTGCTCCGGAGGTGAAAGAGTTAACTCCCATTCTAAGAATGGAACTCAGAGCACGAGCTCGGTTAGAGAAGCTCTGTCTGGGTTATTTCAAACCCAAACTGTCAGATTCTTTACTCCGCCTCACTGAACAGTCGCTCCAGAGATTTCTCCTACTGCTCGGTTCATTTCTCGGTTTAAACAGTGTTTTCTCAGTTCAAATCAACCGAGAATATTATTATTTTAACCGCAAAACCGATCGGTTCAAGCTCTGTCTGTGGTATCATAAGTAATTTCAGTTTAATTTCTGTGTGGAACTTGTAAATGTTATCGGTTCGGTTTTGAACCGATCAGCTTGCTTTAAAACTTGGAAGTTACAAAAATTAGAGGTTTTAGAGTGCGGTTCCCGGTTCTTATCGGTTCTAAAAAAAAATGGAATTCATTACGTTTTTTTCCATGACACTGTTAGGAACCGATAAGGGTGTCTTGCCTGGCACTGCCGTTAAAAGGGCAAGTTTTTGGTTAGGCTGGCATTATGTCTGAGAAACCCAAAAGAAAAACCGGGCCCACTGGGTTTCAAGACTGTGATGCTTGTGGGGAAGTCTTTGCCAAGGCTGACCCACACACCACATGTGTATATTGTCTGGGGTTTGACCACCTCAATTCAGACTGCCAGATTTGTAAAAATTTCCCTGCAGCCACCCTGGATAAGAGAGTTGGCAGGCTCAGGGAACGAGGCCAAAAAGTCCGTGACCCGGATGGACAGCCCGGTTCGGGTGCCAACCAACCGAGGGAGTGCCCTGACCAGGCGAGACTTCCTCGGCAACGGCAAAGCTGGTTCGGATGAGCCAGTTACAGTAAAGAAACAAGAAAATCAGCAGGTGTGGAGCCCAAAATTCCTTCTCCAACTGCTGCAGAGATAGCAAGAGCTATTCAGATTGTCCAGTCACTTTCTCGGTTCCGTCCGAACCGCCACTGTCTGGTAAAAGGTCGGTTCGGTCCGGTTCCACGAGTTCAGGAATATGATGTTGAGGAGTTTTATGAACCAGAGGAGGGGAGGATGATTATGAACAGTATGAATGTGACTTGGAGGGTCTGGGTGTGCCCATTGAACGGACATCTCCCCAGACAGACCTTTAGAATCTCCCCTATGCTTTCTGAGTCCCCTCTCACTTTATGTTTTACAAAAAGTTGCTGAAACCCTCCAGCTCCCATTAGAGGAAGCTGTGGATGAGCAAGAGGAACCTGATTTTGTAGAAATGATGGATATACCAGAGTCTAGGAGATTGTCTATTCCTTTGCATAAATCATTTAGGAAACAAACAATAAAATTTTAAAACTCCTAATTCTGTGCCTCCTGTGGATAAAAGATGGACAGGAGGTACACACTGTCGAGGTCCTGACACAGAATTCCTTTCACAGCAATGCAGTCATGTTGAGTGGTTCAGGCTGCAGCCTGTGATAAAGCTAATATTCCCCTGGCTTCACATCCTCCTGACAAGGATTCCAGGAAGATTGATGCCATGGCTAAAAAACAATACATGGCAGCGTCCTTGGGACTCAGGCAAGCAAATTACATGGCTTATGTAGCAAGGTATCAAAAATCTAGATGGGACACTGTCATGGCTTTGGCCAAACAGGCCTCTGAACAGCTTGCTAATGAGCTGGAACAGGTGGCTGCTGATGGCATTGAGGCATCCAAGGTGCAGTTTCATGCTGCTGTGGATTTTAATGATGTATCCTCTAGTCATGGCTACGTCTGTAGCTTTTCGTAGGTTGGCCTGGCTCAGGTGTACTAGCTTGTCACAGGATACCCAGACTAAGGCTATGGATTTTCCTGTGGTGGGAAATTCTCTGTTTGGGGAGCAGACAGAGAATTATATGAAGAAAATGGATGAATATAGGACTACCTATAAGAGTGCCCAAGCCAAGGAGCGGCAAGCCACTCCTCAGAGGCAGACCCCCAGGGGTAGGGGTAGGCCTTTTCACCAAACCCAGGCTTCCTCTGCTTATGCTCAGAGGGGCTTCTTCAGAGGCAGAGGCAGACGGGGTGTAGGCAGGCCTGCTCCCACCTCTCAGCCTAAAGCACCTGCCAAACAGACACCCTGATGGGGTGCCCAGGGCCGATTCTCCTTCACCCGTAGGGGGCAGGTTGGCTTACTTCATTCAGAACTGGGTGTCTCTAACTTCAGACAAGTGGGTCCTGGAAGTAGTAAGCCAGGGTCTGGTTCTCAGCTTCAAAAAGTTCCCAAAGATGAGAATCAGATCTTTCCACCTGCAAACTCTTTAGAGACCTTTACTCTAGAAACAGAAGTCTCAACCTCCTGGCTCTCAGAGCTGTAGAAAGGTTTCTCCCCTACACCAGGGCAAGGGTCTGTACTCCAGATATTTCCTTACCCCAAAAAGACAGGAGAATGGCGGCCCATTTTAGACCTCAGATATCTGAACAAACACCTTTTGAAACCAAAGTTCAGAATGGTAACTCTGGCAATGATTTTACCCTCTCTAAGGCCAGGGGACTGGCTGACCTCCCTGGACCTCAAGGATGCTATTTTCACGTCCTAATCAGAAGCTCCCACGAAAGTACCTCAGATTCGAACTGCCCTCAGGTCGCTACCAGTTCAGAGCAATGCCTTGGCCTCACCTCTGCCCCAAGGGTATTCACAAAATGTCTGGCAGTAGCAGTTGCTCATTTAAGGAGGCAAAGGATTGTTGTCTTTCCCTATCTGGACGACTGGCTCATTGTAGGCCAGTCCCCAGAACAGGTAAAATCTCACCTGCAAGTTACCCAGCAGCTGCTCACCTCTCTGGGCTTCTTGCTAAATCTTCCAAAGTCAGTTCTGGAATCAGTTCAGGTGCTCACCTTCATAGGTGCAGAATTGGACACAAAGCAGGCCAGAGCCTTCCTACCCTTAGAGAGGGTAAGGAACTTGGTGGCTCTGGCCTCCTCCTTCACTCTGCAGGTCTCGACCAGCAAGACACTTTTGCAGCTCCTGGGGCACATGGCTGCGTCCCACAGCCGTAGTGCAAGGAGCAAGATTTCAGATGAGGGACATTCAGTTTCACTTGAGAGCCTTTTGGTCTCAGAAAAGAGACCCCTTTCCAAGTTGGTCCCAGTGACCCAAACCCCTGATCCAGGCCCTCCAGTGGTGGCAGGATCAGAGCAATTAAGACTGAGGGTCCCCTTCATTCCTCTGTCTCACTCCTTGACCCTCACTACAGATGCTTCCCTCCTGGGGTGGGGGGAGCCGCATGGCGACTCTCCCCACTCAGGGAGTGTGGTCCCCCAGGGATCTCTGCTCCACATCAATTTGCTGGAACTCAGAGCTGTCTTTTAGCACTTCAAGTGTTTTCTGCGTCTGTTCAGAACAAAGTGGTACAAGTCAGAACAGACAACACCACAACAATGTGGTACATCAACAAGCAGGGGGGCACTTGGTCTTCGGCCTTGTGCACCGAGGCAATGAAGCTGTGGTCTCTGGCCTATTCCCTCATAGCAGTTCATCTTCCAGGAAAGGACAGTGTCCTAGCAGATACTCTCAGCAGGATTTCCCAGGGCCATCACGAATGGTCTCTGGATCCTCAAGTACTGGGGATAGTTTTTGCCAGACGGGCACCCCTCAGATAGATCTTTTTGCAGCCCCAGACAATCACCAACTTCCACTTTTCTGTTGCAGGCCCCCAGTGTTGGGCTCAGTCCCCCTGGATGCCTTTCTCCTAGATTGGGAAGGGAAGTTTCTTTATGCCTTTCCCCCCTTCCCTCTCCTATTCAAGGTGCTAGTCAAAATCAGATCCCAGCCTTGCAGGGTGATTCTGATTGCCCCAGATTGGGCCAGGCAGCCCTGGTACCCACTCCTTCTGTCCCTAACAGTCCATCTTCCCCTGTGTCTCCCCAGGAATCACAACCTGTTAACCTGTGCCCAGGGGAGAGTTTGGTATCCGAACCTCAAATCCCTCAACCTCAAGGCCTGGCTCTTGAGGAGTTAGAATTTGCTGACCTACACCTTTCTCAGGGTGTTCTTGAAATCCTAAAGGCTTCTAGGAAACCTTCCACTAGGGCTACTTATAATTCTAAGTGGAAAAGGTTTTCCATTTGGTGTACTGGGAAACATATTTCCCCGGAATCTGCTGATTTGCCCATTGTTTTGGACTATATGGTCCATCTTAATTCTTTGGGCCTGAGACCAGCTACCCTGAAAGTACATTTGGCAGCTGTCTCTGCTTTTGTTTCAGCAGGAAAGCCCTCCTCTCTTTCCGCTCACCCTGTATTTTCCAAGTTTTTTAAGGGATTATTTCATACTAATCCACCTTTTAGGGATCCGGCCCCTGCCTGGGACCTTAATGTTTGCATTGCCCAGTTAATGCAACCCCCTTTTGAACCTCTGTCTTCTGCAGAGCTTAAGTACTTAACTTGGAAAACTGTTTTCCTAGTGGCTATCGCTTCTGCCAGGCGCATAAGTGAGTTGCAAGCCTTGTCAGTAGAAACTGACTTTATTTCTTTCCACAGGGATAAGGTAGTCCTCAGGACTAACAGGAAGTTTTTGCCTAAGGTGGTTTCAGTTTCCATCTTAACCAATCTATCTCCGTCAGTGTTTTTCACTGAACATTCTTCCTCTGGTGAGAGGAGATTGCACAGTTTAGATGTTAAGAGGGCCCTAAGTTACTATATAGAACGACCAAGGGTCACAGGTTCGAATCCTCCAACTTTTTCTCACTTACGGTGAGGTCGGAAAAGGGAGACCTGCCACTAAGAGATCAGTTGCCAGGTGGATTGTCTCTTGTATCCAGTTTTGTTATCAGAAACTGGGAGAGTTCCCCCTCTGGCCTGAGGGCTCATTCTACCAGAGGTACAGCCACGCCTCTAGCTGCTGCCAGAGACATCCCTATCTTAGAGATATGTCAAGCTGCTACCTGAAAACGGTACACACTTTCACCAAGCATTACTCCCTGGATGTCCAGGCCAGGAGAGATGCTCGGTTTAGCACAGTTGTGCTTCAGAGCCTATTCCTAAGTAGGTTCTGTCCTCCTCCATGGAGGTACTGCTGTGTAGTTTGCAATTGTCATAATATATAGCAAGACTTCATGTTGTTTGAAGAAAAATTACTCACCTTAGTAATGTTGTTTCTTCTAATGGAGTCTCTATATATAAACCTCCCACCTTCCCCTCTCAGAACTTCTACTTGGGTATGGGGTGGGCAGCCTAGTGTGGGCACTAGTTATGCCCATTATATGTTTTCCACCCCTTCTTGGGGTTTTTTGGGGTGTGGTGTTTTTATTTTATATTATATTATTACTTCTGGTCCCCTGACTTGAGTCTTTGTGTTGGGACCAGCAATAGGTGTTAATATTTAGGTAGCCAGTTGGCTAGTGTAGGTTACAGCTTCCACACAGACCTTAGTGAGTTTTGCTCGTAAGATCTGACAGTTTGGGTTTGAAATAACCCAGACAGAGCTTCTCTAACCGAGCTCGTGCTCTAAGTTCCATTCTTAGAATGGGAGTTAACTCTTTCACCTCCGGAGCAGTTCTAATGGTGGGACAAACTGCAATTGTCATAATATAGCAAGACTCCATTAGAAGAAACAACATTACTAAGGTGAGTAATTTTTTCTTACTGACTCGAGCACATAAGACTTACTGACAGTTTGTAGTAGTGTGCATTCTTTTCTAAGGTTTATTCATATTTGAGGCCATGAACATATAAGGCAAAGCCCCCCAAAATAAAACAAAACATTTATAAAAACCAAAAAGTCTAGTGCTCATAAGCCGTGCCCACTTCAACCTAAATTCGCTCATAGCATTGGCCCTCCTAAACAGTGGCCCTTAGTCTTTCACTAACGCCGCAGAGGCATGAAATATTAGTAAAAATGTATTTATTTATAGTTTATAAACAGGAAAGGCACAGTGCGACTCGGAGAAGCGGGGTATAGGAGAATCAAAAGTACTAATTATGCAGACAAATGGTGACAATAGAGGCAACACTACATTTTGAACAGGCTAAAAAGTACACTTGCGTAAGAACTTACTGTAACAGTAGATCTTCGAGAGAGGCTTTTGCAGTAGGTAATAACTTTGAGGATTACGGCCCCTAACGTCAGGACCACACAGAAACTTTAGCTAGCAGCATCTGGCGGGGGACCACCCACCCGACGTCATGTGACCGACGTTAGCGTGATACTATATAGTTGCCGGTCCCCATGCCTGCCTTCCAGTTCTTCCATCGGAGACCTCCAAACGGAGTGACAGGAGAACAGAAAAGTGGCTCCTGGAGCCAAAATAAGCTCACAGAGGAAGAGCAGCAGAAGTTGGGGGAAGGAGGAAGGGAAAAAGGTTACCTACTGCAAGAGCCTTTCTTGAAGAGCTACTGATCTTACTTAGAGATACAGCTCTTGCAGCAGGTTACACTATTAGGACTGAAGCCATTAGCGTCAGGACCCCACAATTTCTAGCCAGCAGTCTTCCTTGAGGGACCGCCTCGACGCCGGTCCGCCATAATCCTCGAAGTTCTTCCGCCGTCGGCATCGCAGAGATCGCCTCTTGTTCATCTTCCAGCGAGCGACGACTAGGAAACTTCAACTGTCCGTTTCTCAGTGGATTTCGTTTGATGTCCTCTCCAACTTCTCTGGAGGGCCATTCATCGAAGTGTGCCTGCGGCAAGCAGATCCCTTTCAGGGATCCTCACTTGGCCTGTGTATGCTGCCTGGGCCCAGACCACGACATGCAGGCCTGCTCCTTCTGCCAGGGCTTCAACAGCCGTACAAGGATCCGCCGCCAGAAGGCCCTTCAAGCTTTCCTCCTCGAGGAAAAACTTAAAACTATGGATCGAGACCCTTCCTCCAAGGGGGAGTCGTCAGGGAAGTCCCATAGGCACCGCGAGAAGCACCGGGAGAAGGAAAGACCCAGATCCCGCTCCAGGGCCTCTAACTCCCGCAGCTCCGGCTCCAGGTCTGACCGTTCTTCCTCGAGGGCTCGCTCTCAGCCTCCCCCGGTTCTCGTCAGATCAGTTAGTGGTTCCTCCTCTGCAGCCTGTCATAACCTCCAGGCCTGTATCTTCGTCCACTCCGTCTAAGGCCTTGTCCAGGTCTGGGGAGCGCCATAAGTCTTCCACCCATCGTCCGGACTCCGACGTCAGGTCTGTCTCCCAACCGCCGCCACCCCAGCGCAAGACTAAGGAGCTGACCTCCCTGAAGCGGACGTCGGACCCAACGTCAGCCAAGCTACATAGGCACTCCCGGGAACTGGCTACCGTACGTCACCCGTCGCCGGTCAGGCGTTCGCCCTCGAGGACATCGGCCGGGGGACCGGCGTCGGCTACTGCAGAAGGAAGGAGGAGGACTCTACCCTGAAGGCCAGGTGGGCGACCCTGGTCCCATCGAGCTCCCACGGGAATCCTCCCCGGAACGAGAGACCCCCGGGGACCCGATGCCCGGCCCCGACGACAGGCCACCGGCGCCCGGTCCGTCGTCAGGCCTAAATTTGACAGAGGTGAAGGAGCTCTTCACCTTCTGGTGGGCACCATCAAGAAGGATGTGGTCACCACACAACCTCCTCCTGTGCGGCTGCCTCAGCACCTGCGCCTCACACCAGGGGTCCAGCAGGGGCGGGCATCGACCCCAAGGAGCCAGCGTTCCCTCCTAGGGGCAGATCTTCGGGGAGGAGAAGGCCTCCTTCAAGATCCACTTCAGGGTCACCCAGCCCCAAGAGACCCAGACGGTGTCAGTATACCCCGTCCATGGAGGTCTCCGGATCTGACACCTCTGCGTACTCCAGATCCCAGTCTCCAATCAGCGTCCCTTCTCCGGACCCACGCGACCTTCCCAGGTCCCCTCCTGATGACCCCTCGTTCGACGAGATAATGAGGCATCTTCAGGAGAACATGGGGTGGGACGCGGATGAGCTTGACCCCGAGAGACTACGCCTTGCCCACTACCTTTGGGGAAAAAGACCCCAAGCCTGTGGTAGTGCCACCCTTGGTGGACACCTTCATGGACGTAACCAAGGCTGTGTGGAAGTGTCCACATTCGACTCCGGCAGTGCCGAAGAAGGCTGACCGCCTATACAAAGCCCCAAGGGAGGACCGGTACCTGGCAAACCATCCTCTGGCCGACTCCCTGGTCATTACGGCCTCACATGACCGGTCTCAGAAACCGCAGCACTTGAGCACGCAGCCACCGGACCCGGAGTCCAAGCAGTTGGACATCCTGGGCAGGCGCACGTACGCAGCCACGACTTGCGCCATTAGTTCGTTAAATTACCTCACCCACATGGTTCAGTTCCAGAACACATTGTGGGAACAGGGACAAGACCTAGCTGAAAAATTGCCAGACGGTGGCCAAAAGGAGGAGCTGTTGCAACTCCTCCGTACGGGTTTGGACGTGGGGACCCAGGTGCTTAGGGCCGCATACGACCCTGCGGACTCTTCGGCCAGAGCTGCAGCCTCAGGCGTGTGTCTCCGGAGACACTCGTGTCTCCGGGTTTACCCCGACGTCCAGAAGAACATCATGGACGCCCCTTACCATGGAGAAGTTCTGTTTGGTGAAGCCTCGGAGAAGGTGATCACCCGCTACTTGGGTCAGCATGCCCTGCTTATACAGCACGAAGTGCTTACGCTTCTAGAGAAGGAAGTTTTGGAGCACGTTCCAGGGAACCAGAGAGGAGCAGGATACTATTCGCAGTTCTTCCTGGTTCCAAAGAAAACAGGGGACCTCCGTCCAATTTTGGACCTCAGCGACCTCAATCTCAGTCTACAAGCGCTTCCGCATGGTGACCCTTCCGGGTCTAATCCCCATGCTGAAGAAGGACGCTTTCTTGGCGTCCCTGGACATGCAGGACGCTTACCTGCACATCCCTATTGCTCAAGCGCACAGGAGGTTCCTGCGCTTCGAGTTTCTTGGCCGCCATTATCAGTTCCGGGCGCTTCCCTTTGGGCTGTCATCAGCACCTCGGGTATTCACCAAGTGCATGGCAGTCATGGCAGCGTCTCTGAGGAGACAGGGCCACTACATGTTCCCGTACCTGGACAATTGGCTTCTCATGGCCTCTTCCAAGGAGGCATTACTGATAGCCATTCAGCGTACCCAGACCCTTTTTCAGTCTCTGGGCATCCTCATCAACTACCAGAAGTCTCTCCTGGTACCGTCCCAGAAACTGCAGTTTATAGGGGCAGTTCTGGACACCGTCAAGGGAAAAGCCTTTCTTCCCGAGGACAGAGCGGAACGCATTCGGTCCCTCATAAAGGATCTGTCAGCGAAGAAGACCGTCCCAGCCAGACTGGTCCTTCGCCTGCTCGGACACATGGCTGCGGCCATTCCAACAGTCCCGATGGCAAGACTCCACGTGCGGGTAACCCAGTGGATGTTACGGGTGCAGTGGGACCAAAGGCAAGACCATCTGCAGCAACCAGTCCAAATCACGAAGGCTGTGGTTCAGGACTGGCAATGGTGGCTAGATCCGGGAACTCTCTGTGGGGGTTCCCTTCACAGCGCCGTCCCCGACGGTAACTCTGTCCACAGACGCCTGAGGGCTGGGGTGGGGAGCGCACTTGAATGGGGTGAGGTCTCAGGGAACATGGACAGTCCAGGAATCTCATCTCCACATCAACATATTGGAGATGAGGGCGGTTCCTTATGCCCTGCAAGCCTTCCAGTCGGAGATTCCACCAAGTACTCTCCTGTTACAAACAGACAATACTGCGGTGATGCATTACCTCAACAAACAAGGAGGCACACACTCCTACCCCCTTTGCAGGGAGGCCATGAGAGTGTAGGAGTGGGTAATACGACACGGCGCAAACCTTATTGCAGTTCACGTCCCCGGGGTTTTCAATACCGTCGCAGACAGCCTGAGTCGTTCCCAGGCCAGAGTCCACGAGTGGGAACTTCTACAGGAGGTGGCAGAGGATCTGTTCCACAGATGGGGCACTCCAGAATTGGATCTATTCGCGTCCCCATCCAATGCAGAACTGCCCAATTTTTGCTCGCTAGATCCAGGGCCTGGTGTTTTCTGGCGAGACGCGTTGTCCCTCTCCTGGGCGGGCAGATTCCTCTATGCCTTCCCTCCTTTCCCGTTGATCCAGAGAGCAGTTCTCAAACTTCGCAGGGAGCATGCGACGCTTATTTTGGTAGTGCCTTTCTGGCCCAGGCAAATCTGGTTCCCGCTACTGCATCAGCTATCTCGGGAACCTCCGCTTCCTTTGCCAATCAGCTGCCATCTGTTGTCTCAGGAGGAGGGTTCATTAGTCCATCCGGACTTACATTCATTGAACCTACATGCCTGGCTCCTAGAGACATAGCCATGATGCGACATGGGGTCTCGCAAGAGGTGGCAGACGTTCTTTCTGCCGCTAGAAAACCGGCAACACACGCAACATACGCCCTGAAGTGGCACAGGTTTTGCTTGTGGGCTCAAACGCACGGTTTCTCGCCCTTAGGCTGTCCTGAGAAGCTGGTTCTGGAGTACCTGCTTTCCCTTTTCCAATCTGGGCTAGCTTACTCCTCGATCAAAGCGCACCTTTGTGCAATCTCAGCTTATCATGCCCCCATAGGCCATCGTATGGTGGCTCAATTGGATACTGCTCGTGCCTTTTTAAGGGGGGGTCCTCCACCTTAGGCCGCCTATCAAGGATCCGGTTCCTCCTTGGGACTTGCCCTTCGTCCTGGAGCAACTTACACTGCCACCCTTTGAACCAGCCACGTATTGCGAGCTATGTTTTCGGTCATGGAAAACGTTTTTAGTTGCAGTTACTTCGGCGAGAAGAATCTCCGCGAATTACATGCACTCATGTGCAAAGAGCCATATTTAATTTTCCACCAGGATAGGGTATCCCTGAGGACAAATCCTAAGGTGGTTTCAGCCCTTACCCTTAATCAGGATATCGATTTACCAGTGTACTTTCCCAAGTACACCAATCGAGGAGAAGCGCTGCTTCACACCCTGGATGTTCACAGGTGTCTCAGATATTATCTGACCAGAACCAAACAGTACCAGAAAGCGGATCAGCTGTTTGTCTCTTTTGCTGAGAGGGTGAAAGGAGCCCCTGTTTCTAAACAGTCCCTTTCACGTTGGCTCATCCAGTGTATCTCTTTCTGTTATGACAAGCGCAACAAACCCTTGCCAGGCGTGGTCAAGGGTCATTCTACCAGAGGTGTGGCCACCTCTTTTGCAGTGCTGAAGAACGTTTCCACTTCAGCTATTTGTGCTGCAGCTACCTGGAGCTCGGGGCATACCTTTATTAGGCATTACAGCCTGGATATCGCTTCAAGGCGAAGGGCAGGTTTCGGCCTAGCCGTCCTCCAGGGACTTCTGTCCTAGGCTCAGACAGGGTCTTAATCTCCGTCTTTCCTCCTCCCGATGGCGTAAGATTGTTGCCATGGCTTGGCAATCAGTCCTAATGGTGTAACCTGCTGCAAGAGCTGTATCTCGAAGTAAGATAGTACAGTTACGTAAGAACTTACCGTAACAGTAGATCTTCGAGAACAGCTCTTGCAGCAGGTACCTTCCGCCACCATTCCCCCTTTTGGAGGAGACAGGTTATAGCCTAAATTCCATCATTCAGGATGGAACCATTTCTTTCTAGTCTTGGCCATCTGATGGCGGGTCCTCGGTCTCCTCTTCTGATGTCAGCCAGCGGCCGGGAGTTTCCGGCGGGAGAACTGGGGATTATGGCGGGACCGCCTCCTTATGTACTACGCCTGACATCGGGGGAAGGACCGACGTCGGAGGCGGTCCCCGCTGAAGACTGCTAGCTAGAAAATTTCCATGGGGTCCTGACGCTTGACAGCTTCAGTCCTAATGGTGTAACCTGCTGCAAGAGCTGTTCTCGAAGATCTGCTGTTACGGTAAGTTCTTACGTAACTGTACTTTACTGCAAGTTCTTACGTAACTGTAGTATCTTACTTTGAGAGGGCTCTTGCAGTAGGTAATAACTTTGAGGACTGAGTCCCAAGCAGTGTGAATCAGAAAGAACTGAAACACGGGAGGCAAGAAAGGTCTGCAGAAAGGCAGAGAATTTAGGACAAAAGGCCTTAGACAACAGCTAGACCAAAGCCAGCCCTGCGCCTAGAGGCAATGTCCAGACTGTAATGCTTGGTGAAAGTGTGGATGGAGCTCCAAGTGGCCGCCACACAGATGTCCACAGCGGACACATTTATTTATCGTTTTTTTACTGGGTAAGCACGGTAGACAAGGAACACCTATTTTCAGGTGCAACCCAGGAGATTACAAGGGTAAGTTTTGCAAACAGTACGACAAGTATTACAATGATGTGATATATAGGCAGTGAACAGTGTGAACAAAATAACAAGCAAACAGTATGGCAATATTACAAAGAAGCGATATACAGGCAATGAACAGTGTTAACCAATAAACATGTGCGTAATGAACAGATAAGGGTGGGGAGGGAGTATAGCGCACTGGTTTAAGGCTCTGAGCTGCAAATCTGGTGACATCCAGCAGACCAGACCTGGGTTTGAATCGCACACCTTCCACTTGCATACTGTGTGACCCTGAGCAAATCACTTAACTTCCCTGTGCTCCCAGGTCATACCTGTAAAAAAGCTTTCAGCTTAGTGTGCTACTCCTGGTTAAACAACTAAATAAAAAATAAAGATAAGCATATGCATAAAGGCAAGGACAATCAAACAGTAAAGGGCAAAATACATTTCGCGAAAGAATGCATGAGCATTTAGGTGGGCATGGTGTGGTAACCCTAGTTTGAGAAAGCAGTAGAAGCAGCCATGCCTCTGGTAGAATGCCCCTTAATCTCCCCCGGGAGGGTTTTACCATACTTCTGGTAACAGAACACAATACAGTTTGCCAGACACTTGGATAAGCACTGTTTGAAATCTGCTTCATCGTCTTTTGGATGCAAAAGAAACAAAAAGCTGATCCAGTTTTCGGACAGACAGTACGGTTAGTGTAATAATGCAAAATTCTGTGAACATCCAAGGTATGCAGAATTGCCTGTCCCTGATTGGAATACTCAGGGTAATACACCTGCAGTTGAATATACTGATTCAACATGAACTCAGAAACCACTGTTGGTTAAAAAAAAAAAAAAAAAATGAGGATTGGTACGCAGAGCCACACGGTCTCTCTGAAAAATCAAATAAGGCTCCTTACACCACAGGGCCTGAAACTTGGACATTTTCGAGTGGAAGTAATTGCCACTAAAAAGAGCGCTTTCAGATAAATGGCGCATATCACAACTGCCACTCGGTTCAAAAGGAGGCAGGGTAAGTTTCTCTAAAATAAAATTCAGATCCCAGGGTTGCGCTGGACTGCGCACTGGGGATTTCAAGTGGAGGATCCCTTTGAGAAAGGGTTTGGAGACCTCCAGCTGAGCCATAGATTTGCCCTGCAGCAAGGTGTGGTAGGCAGAGATAGCAGACATGTAAACCTTCAGCAAAGAGTAACTCAGGCCCAGGTTGGAGAGATGTAACTAGTTCTCCATGACCTGAGGAACAGGGCACAAGAAAGGGTCCCAACCCTTTGAAGTGGCCCAAATGGAGAAACTTTTCCATTTCATAGCATAGGTCGTCCTTGTGGAAGGCTTTTTAGCCTCCACAAGGACTTTAGTCACTCTGGAGGAGACTGCAAAGCATGAAGCAACTATGTCAGAAGGTACCACATGTGAATGTGAAAGGACCTCAACCCTGGATGGACCAGCATGCCTCCCTCCTGAGTCAGGAGATCGTGGCAGAGGGGCGGGGGAACTGGAGGTTCCACTGCAATCTACTGGGGAAGCGGAAACCATATCTGGCGAGGCCAATACAGGGCGATCAGAATCATGTGAGCCCCCTCCGCTTGAAGCTTGAGAAGCACCTTCTGCAGAAATGGAAAGGGAGGGAAGGCGTACAAAAACCTCCCTGTCTAGCGCAGAGATAGCACGTCTCACCAGAAAACACCATGCCCAGGAGCAAGCGAGCAAAATCTGGATAATTTTGCATTGTATGGGGAGGCAAACGGATCCAAGTCTGGACGAGCCCATAGGTCAAATATATCTTTGACCACCGCTTGTTTGAGGTCCCATTCATGAGCTCGTACTCTAGTGCGGCTAAGACTGTCCACTAGGACGTTTTGCATGCCTGGAAAGTGAGCCGCTGTGAGGTGAATTCGATACAGAATTGCCCAATTTCAAACCCGCATCACCTCTCTGTAGAGGGCATACGAGCGGCTGCCCCTTGCTTGTTGATGTACCAGACTACATACACATTGTCCAACTGGACCAATAGTGGGCGCTGGCACAGCAAGTGCTGGAAGGCTCGAAGAGCATACAGCACTGCCCTCCTCTCCAATACATTTATGTATAGGGAGAGTTCTGACTGAGACCACAGCCCTTGAGTCCTGTCGGTCTCCAGATGAGGGCCCCCCAACCCATCCCTGAAGCATCTGTAGTCAGGGTCTGGACCGGGGGTGTGCTGGAAAGGGACACCCTGGTAAGGATGCTGAGATTCTGCCACCACAGGAGATCCCGTTGCATCGAATTGGAGACCAAGACCATGCGGTATAGGTCGTCTGCACTCTGAGCGTCCACTGCAAAACACACGTGAAGCCTGGCCAGAGGGACAACGGGGATGGCCGCTGTCATAAGGCCAAGGACCCGGAGAACTGACCTGACCGACACCCACCTACTAGAGGCTAACAGGCGAGCCTGCTTCTATAAGTTTTCTGCCCTGTCCTGAGGAAGGAATGCCATATACCCTGGGCCATATCCAGCACTGTTCCAATAAATTGGAGACGCTGGAAGGGGACAAGTTTGGACTTGGGGTAGTTAACTGTAATTCCCACTTGTGTGAAAAGGGCCAGGATAGTGGAATGGTAAAGTTCCCGCTGCTCCCTCGACGGAGCTGACAGGAGCCAGTCATCGAGGTTGGGGAATACATAGTGGCCCTGGCGTCTCAGGACCACTGCCACTACTGCGAGGCACTGGGTAAAAACCCGGGGTGCCAAGGCCAGGGCCTTGAACTGATAATGTTCTTCCTGGAAAGAGAATGTAAGATAGTAGCGATGGACCTGAAAAAACAGGATATGCAGGTAGGCACCCTGTATGTCCAGGGCGCAGTGCCACTATCCCTTGTGCAGGAGGGGTAGCAGATCTGGGAGAGAACGCATACGAAACCGTTTGCTCACTATATATTGGTTTAGAGTGCTGAGGTGTAGAACTGGATGCAAATCTCACGTCTTTTTTTTTTTTTTTGCACCAGGAAGAAGTTGCAGTAATACCCTTTTCATACCTGGTTTGCCAGAACTGGCTCTGTGGCTTCTTTTTGCAGAAGGGTCTCGACTTCCTCCCTTATAGGGGAATGTGCACCTTTGGATAATGAAGTACCCCAGAAGGGTTGATCAGGGATCTCTCCAGAAGTGTGGCCTTGACTCACCAGCCGAAGGACCCACAAGTCTGTGGTGACTGCCTCCCACCCTGACAAGTGACTGGCGAACCGTCTGCCCACCGGCTTCCCCAATGGAAGGGGGGGCCACAAGTCGAGGGAGGGTTGGGGAGAGCTACCCCTGAGGCTTTCTGAGCTTTGGTTGGAGGAGTGGCTGCGGCTGAAGGTACCAGACGTTTGGTCTGGCTGTTTGCTGCTGTTTCGTCCGCTGCTTGGTCTGGCGACGAAATGGCTGTTTGGCCTTAAACCTGGGGTAGTACATAGTATGGATTGACCATAAGGCTTTGCCTTTGTCCTGAAGGCTGGTGATTATGTCCTGGGCATCGCCCCCCGAAGAGGACGGAACCTCAGAAGGGGGGGCATCCTGAATGGCCACCTGGACATCAGGTGCCAAGCCTGACACCCTTAGCCAGGAATATCTCCTGAGGCAGACTGCTGTAGCGGTGCCTTTGGCTGAAGAGTCCACTGCATCATATGTAGTCCTCAGTGAGTGGTGACTTGTGTCCTTAGCAGACCTGATGGTGTCCGCCAGAGCGGTCTTGGACTCAGAGTCCAGCATGGCGTCAACAGGCTCCAGTTGATGAAACGGAGACTTCTGGTAGACGAGCATGTGCGCCACATAATTGAGGGCACGCATGACCAATGTGGAAGAATACAGTTTCCTCCAAATTGGTCCAGCTGCCTTGATTCTTTGTCAAGAGGGGAGGTGCTCATGTGTCTTGGCTTGGTGGACCTGTCATGAGCCACCGTAATGACCACTGACTCTTCCTTTGGGTGGACACTGAAGTGATCCTTCCCCTCTGGTGTCCTGTATGTCCTGTCAGCCTTTTTTACCACCGCAGGGATGGAGGAAGGCATCATCCAAATGATAGAAGCCAGATCTTCATGAGGCTCTAACCATGGGGTTGGGGGGGACGGCGTAGGGACGAGTGCTCTCTCCTGTATGTCCAGGTGCTCAGCTAGTCTGACGCTTGGGATCCTGTGCGTCAGTTTTCCATTCGTAGGCCTCAGCTATCTGTTTCAGGAGGTGTGTGTGTACAAAGGGTCCTCCGGAGGCGATTTGGGGGACTCCTTGGGCTTGGGCTGCTCTGGAGAGGGAGTCTCAAAACCCGAAACTGAGGAGGGGGACCCAGACTCTGATTTCGAATCTGAAGAATTGACAGGACGAGAAACCTCCTGAGATCTAGGAGGGATACTGTCCGATGCACTTGAAGGACCTTTCATCAGGCCCGACCTAGATGCGCGAATCCAGTGGAGAGGAGGACCTGGGAGTCTGATCTAGGTAAACCGGGGTAAAGGCTCTCGCCGTGTGCCATCTGTCCAGCTCTGAGATGAGCTACGATTTGGCCTTCAACCACCAGGACTGGAGAATGCCCTCGTAAATCTGCTGCGTCTGAGGAGGAGGAGGCAGAGGGAATTGATAGACAGGCTGAAACCCTGAACAGAACCCCAGCTTTGGGTACCCATGCATTGGGTAATATGATAAGGCATAGGTAGGCACATACCACAGCATCATAAAGCCTGATGGAGAGTAAACCACTGTGTACTGAGGTGCTGGGTAACCGGACGGAGGGCAGCCCTACGGAGGTCCCAGTGGCAGCGATGTGGGATCCAACAGGGGACCTGAAACTCTGCCCAGGAGGACCTGAGAGAACAGCGTCAGGTGCAGGACCAATGGGAAGTAAGCCTGGCGTCGGCGCCCCCGCCAGAAGAACCAGCAGGGAGAGGTCCAGAAGGTTGCCTGTGAGGTTTGGAGGGGACCCAACAACAATGTCACCAGATGGAACACCCTCATCCCCCGTCTCCTGCTAATCTGGGGAGGGCGGAGGAAGCACCACGTAGGAAGAGGAGGGGGTGACCCAGTGGGGAGACCCAACTGTTGAAGGCTGCGTTAATACCGGCAGCTGGCTCTCATCCAGCTGGACATCGAGTCCCGCGCCAGAACCCGACGATGACCAGCTTATCGACCTTGGCCGTGTGGGCACCAGGGTCTGGCTGATCAGCCCGGGCATCCTCCGGTGGGTCCGTTGAGCGGCTTATTGGCCCCGCCTGACTGCTTAGACCCCACGATGGAGATGGGTCTAAGAGTGGCAGAGGCCTGGGACTCTGCTGAGGTGCCCTTGGGCACCGTGACCAGTGGCGGCAGAGGAACCAAGGGCTGCTCCTGGGAAGGTGGGGCAGACTTGGCAGCAGCAACGTTTTCCCTGGAGGAAGAGGGTCACTGATCACCCGAGGGTGGACGCATGTGAGAGGCGGACCTATCCTGTTCCCTCTGCTTCTCCCTGTCCCTCTTCTTATGCTTGTGGGAGTCCATTTGGGAGGATGAAGTGCTCCTCGGCTTCAGCAGCTGTTTTTCCATCGTGGCCATCTTTTTTTTTTTTTTCTTTCTTTCTTTTAGCAAATAGGCCTTGGGCCTGCTGGCAGCACTTCCTTGTGGCCTGGTTGAAGCTCAGGCAGGCCTCACCATCCTCAGTCTTGTGCTCCGGGCCCAAGCAGAAGAGGCAAAGGGAATGGGAAACCTTGTGCGGGAGCTGCGTACCACAAGAATCGCACTGATTTTTATGCGACAAGACAGAGAAGTTATGCACAAAATCGGTTTGAAACAATAAAGGAAAGAAAGGAAGGTTACTCATCTGAGAAAAGGCGGTCGAACTTCAGCAGTGATCTCCGTGAGGTCCAACATGCACAGGTCGATGGTGAGAATGAACTGGAAGGGGTCTGGTACGAATTTCCGATTTCCATAATCCCGACAAACGATTGACCAACTCTGTATGCCCGTCACATGTGAATTCCGAACTACCGAATGCCCGCATCTTTTAATACCGACTCTTGAAAGCCCACTCGCAGTACCGTAAAGCAAACACTTCAAATCCCGGATATGTCTAAATTGCACTTCAGTTTAGAGTTCAGTTCAGGGATCAAACAGTGAACTGTTTACTACGGCCATAACTAATTTACGATGTTTACCATTGTGCTTACATTTCCAGACACTTTTCAGGAACACATTCTGGCTAATTGTTAATGCATCTGGCGTTGCACTTGGTGCATATTTTCTGCCACACACAATTGTGTGTCCCTAAGGTCTGACTGGGTACCTCGTATGCATTTGCGGGCAGCCTAGAATAAAAATAAAATACAGTAACAGGAGCTTACCTGTGGTGCAGCGGCATTTTGCGGCACAGAGCTTGTAACAGACTCGGCACGCAGTTCATATTTCAGCAGCAGAAGTAGCGGTCCAGTGGTCCTCTATTTGCAGTAGTCTGGGCACATCCGAATTTACTGTGCAGGGTTTAATGCCTGGTTCTTTGCCTACTTTAAACGTAGGACCGCAACACTGCTACCTCTGCTGCTTAACTATGACTTGCATATGTACAGCCGCATTTAGTTAGTTGGCTGTTTGAAAGTGTTTTAAACGGACTTGCATCTGCTGCAAAATGCTTATGCACCACAGGTAAGCTCGTGTTATTTTATTTTTATTCCTGGAAAGTTACGGCCGGATTTAATAAGTAATTGGCTGTTTTAAACTGAAGTGGCACTTGGACGCATGTAGGCATGGAAATTGGAGCACGGTGGTAAATTTGTTAAGGCTTTTGTTGCAACTGAAGGTGGCACTTTGACACTTGCATACTGTGGTTTAGTGATCGGTCTTTCAAGAGTCTGTATTTTAAAGTTCAGGCATTCTATCATCGGGAATTCAAACATGTCGGGCTTACAGAGTCTGGCAATCATTTGTCAGGATTATGGGAGTCGGAATACGTACAGATCCCACTAGAAGGCAGGCATGGGGTCTGCCTATTTAGTGTCACGCTGACGTCGGTCACGTGATGGGTGGGCCGTCCCCCGGCAAATACTGTTAGTTAAAGTTTCTGTGTGGTCCTGATGCCAGGGGTTGCAGTCCTCAAGGTTATTACCTACTGCAAGAGCCCTCGCTGAGTAAGATTGAGATTTTCCATGTATACAATAATGGAAGAAATGTTGCTAAGCTATACACCTTTACAATATATACAACTATACACGAACAGCTTAGACTGTATGGAGGGCAGAAGGAGGAGGGAAGAGGGAGGGGTTAAGGAGGGGAGGCAGGTGCAGGGCGGGGGAGGAATGAGATTTATTAGACACTTGAGGACTGGGAAGGAGGGAAGGTCACAAAGGATTGAGGGTAGCTGGTTCCAAAAGCAAGGGAAATGGGATGAGAGCGCAGAGAGGCCTGAGGAGGACCAGCTATGAGAGATGGAGAAGGTGCGGGGGGGGTGGTAGGAGCCGCATTGAGTAGGATGGGGCAGGGGTGAGGGTGGAGGAGATATATGGGGAGGAGGCTGAACCAGTACTTGGCAATGAAGGTTAAGAAGTGTATAAATTTATGGTATGGGGGGGGGGTTAAAGAGGAGAGATGAGAGCAGTGATGAGTTCGAAGTGGGGAGTTTGTAGCGAAGCGGCAGGAGAAGGGTGTCTAGATGGGAGGAGGTTGTGGTGGGGGGCCGAAACATAAATAATATCGCCGTAATCAAACAGAAGGAGAATGGTCTTGGATAGCATGACATGGCAGAGGTAGAGGGGGGATGGAGTTTTTGTTCCAATAGAGCCCTCAGAGTAATGGGCGTAGCTTTGCGCACATAGTCGATATGAACAGAGTAGTCAAGGTGCTGATCAAGCCAAAGGCCCAGATATTTATAGGAGGATACAGAATCAAGGGTGGAACCATCCAAGGCCAAGGTGGAGGAGTGGCAGCAGTCTATTGTCATGAAACCAACAGAGGACACCGTTGAAGTCCGATTGGAGGGTAGGGGAGACTGAGTCAGGGAAGGGAGTGGGGGGTTAGGACCGGAGGTGCAGAGAATAGTGTCATCAGCATAGAGGTGGATGCTAGAGTGTTGGCAGACATTAGGAGCTCATTAATAAATTTGAAAAGAGAATTGGACCAAGAATAGAACCTTGGGGTACTCCAGAGAGGCTGGGGAGGCTAGACAGAGTTGCCCAGTGAAACAGACTGTGTCCTACCATAGAGGTAAGAGCTGAATCACTTGACAGTGGAGGAGGACAAATCAGCTTTGTGGAGTTTTTGTAAGAGGAGTGGGTGGGAGATGGAGACGAAGGCTTTAGCGAGGTCTATAAATATCACTGCAGTGATGTTCCCATGGTCCAGGGCAGAAAGGATGGAGTTAGAGACTCTGACGATGGAGGAGATAGTAAAGTGGTTTCTGCGGAAACCAGATTGGAAGTCTGAGAAGAAGTTAGAGGAGGCTAGGTAGTCTGACAGCCTAGAAAGGATCAGAGACTCTTGGAGTTTGGTGAGTAAGAGGAGGAGGGAGATGGGATGGTGGTAGTTCGGAAGGGAAGGATCACCGCCCTTGGGTAGATGGATTACTCTGGCAAGTTTCCAAAGTGTTGGGACAGAGTTGGTGGTTAAGGAGAGATTTGAGAATATGGATGAGAAGATTGGTGATAGCCGGGGCAGAGAGGTGCAGGAGTAAGGGTTGAAGGCCATCGGGGCTTGATTTGTTAGTGTTCAGGGAGGTTAGGGCATGGTAGACCTCTGAGGGGTAGATGAGGGGGGAAGTCATAGTCTGCAGAGTGGGATGGGGAGTGGGGGGGTGAGTCAGGGAGTACACAAGATGTGAAGTTTTTTTTGAATATAGCTGCCATTGGAGATTAGTGCCTCACCATCTTCGCTGATAGGGGAGGTGGCATGGGAGGGAGGGAGGGTTGAGGAGGGATTTGATGGTAGACCAGGAGGAGGAGGATGGGTTGGGGTTACAGGAAAGGTGAGATTTGAAGTGGTTGGATTTGGCTTGACAAATCGCTTTGGTGCACTTGTTCCAGAGGGACCGATAGTTCTGAAGACTAGAGGAAAATCCAGAGGCTTTGAAGAGGGACCAGACATGGTCTCAGGCTTTACAAAGGGATAGGATTTCAGGTGTAATCCAAGGGAGACGGTGCCGCCCTACCCAGAATGTGCAGAGGGGGAGTGTGATGGTCTCTGGTCCTAGTCAGGATGGAGCAGAAGTGTTTAAGGGCGATGTTGACATCAGTAGCTGAAAGAACAGGGGTTCAGTCAGCGGAATGGAGGTCAGAAAGGAGGAGATTGGGGGAAATGTGTTTTGGTGCATGATGGGTGACGTATTTTGGAGGGGGGAAGGTGAGCCCACCTGGCGCAGTAGGTAATGCAGTGGTCACTCAGTGCATCAGGTAGAACTCCGGCGGTGAGGATATAATGAGGGTTGGAAGAGAGGATCCAGTCGAAGGGTGTGGTTGGAGGTGCGGGGGTTAAGATGGGTATAGTTGGAGATTAGCAGGTTAAGGTTGAGAGCTTAGATAGTGTCTTATGGAACAGGAGGAGGGGGATAACCAGTTAATGTTGAAGTCTCCCAGCAGTAGTAGTTCTGTTGAGGTGAGGGAGGTGATGGTGTTAATGCAGGAAGTGAGGGACTCGGGGGTTTGGGGAGGCATCTAGGACGCAAATAAAGATTGGGGCTGTGGATGGGAGGGCTAGGCAGGCGAGGAGAACTTCATAGGATTTCGGTGCAGCATTGTGGTAGATGATGGAGCAGGGGATAGAATTTCAGATATACATGGCAACACCTCCGCCCCTCGTACCACGGTCCTGACAGTAGATGTGAAAGCCAGGAAGGGCAAGGCTAGAGTCAGGGACATGAGAGGACAGCCATGATTCAGAGTCTAGAAGGTGCTGTGATATACAAACTTTTAGCAAGTCGGGCTTTGGGAGAAGACTACGGGCATTTATGTGGTAGATGTGGAGACCTTTGTGGGAGATGGAGTTGTGAGTGGGGGCTGATGGGCTAGGGTTGGGTTCCACATCACCTGAGAGGAGGAGGGAAGGCAGGAGACATTTTCAGGTGAGGAAAGGGAGGGAGAGAGTAAGGGGCGCTGGGGGAGTGACAGAGTGAGGTGAGTAGGGAGATTGTTTCAGAAGGGGGACCAGGAGAAGGCCTGGAGTTGAGGGTCAGGGCAAGGGTGACTGAGGAGGGAGATGGGAGTAAGGACCGAATGGTGGGGTGAGTATGGGGGGTTAAGGAGGGGGATAGGAATGGGCAAAGGGGGGAGTGAGAGATGGTGGGGCACGAAGGTAAGGTGCATGTGGGGGCTGGGAGCAGAGAGGGTGATGGGTATGGGAGGGCAGTAACAAGGAGGCACAGAGCAATGGGCTGCATGTTGAGAGAGTGAGACCAGGAAGTGGGAGGGTGAGGAGTGTAGAGGGCTGTGAGAAGTTGTATACCAAGTAGGTGAGAACAAGATAGGAGGTGTAGTGGCCACTAGTGGTTGGTTGTGATGAGTTGCAAATGGAGAAGTGGGGTAATCACTAAGTCACGTGACCAGGAATACCTATGAGTGACCACCTAGGGTGGGTGGGAGGGAGGGTGTGCCAAAGCAGTATCGTGCTGTGCAGTTGCTCCTGTGCTGGAACGCTGTACCTGTTGTTTCATTGCCCGGGGATAGTGGCTGCTGGTCGGGTCACCGTGGGAGTGGGCTGAAAGGTAAGAGGGACAGGGTTTTAATGCGAGCCAGAAGAGGGAGGGTGAAAGAGATGGAAACAAGTGGAGAGACATGAGTGCAGTTTTGAAAAAAGAACTTGAATATATGCAGTGAAAAGGCAATTTTGCAGAACAGAATTAAGGATATACAAACACAAAGGCTAGTGCTGTAGTGGAAAAAAGAGGTACAAAACAGATGAAGAGCTAGTGATCTAAATGCACACAGCAGGCTATGAATTAGTCAGTTTGAAAATGGTGGCAAAGCAGTATCGTGCTGTGCAGTTACTCCTGTGCTGTGACGCTGTACCTGTTGTTTCAGTGCCCTGGGGATCGTAGTTGCTGGTTGGGACACCGTGGGAGTGGGCTATTGTTTCAGTGCTGTGGGGATCGCAGCTGCTGGTCGCAGGAAGTGTGTGTTATGTGCATGAGTCCGTAAATTCTTGGCTACTCAAGTGAATTGCTAAGGTATTTTAGATATATAGATATAGATAGATAGATATATGTATATAAAAAATAATTATTTCATCCCCTGTCAGCATACAGTACTATGAAATAAGAGGTGGAGTGGCTAGTGCAGTGCCCCGATGATGTGTCAGGCGAGACTCTGAATGGGCCTACGTAAGGTCCCACACATTTACCTTCAGGCTTGTTTTGTTTTTAAAAATGACGTGGTATGAAAATATTGAGCTTCAGTATTTTCAGTAATCGGTAACACAGAACCTTCTTATAGCAGGCCCCTACGTCAACCCATTTAATGTCTTCCAATAGATTTGCCATCAGGGGAGAACAAGCTAGCCACCCCACCTTCTATTTCATGATGCACAGTTCCAGCAGAACAAGGGGAACCTAACAAACATAAGCAAATGTTGTTGTTTTTTTTGTTTGTTTGTTTTGTTTTTTAATAGAAAAATGACAGCTCAATTGAGTGCTTGCTGCTCAGTCAGTGGGGATTATTACCCATAATCCCTGCTGTGACTTTCACCATATGGGTTACCTCAGATAAGGAGGATGAGTTTCTTTGTTAGACTGGTGAGTCTCCTGCCGAATCAGCCACCACACAAGTGTCCACAGTCTCAGTCCCATTAACAGAATCAACAACTAAACACCATAAGACATAGTGGCTGTGACCACCATTTCTCTGGGTCATCACTGCTGTCCCTGCTGGTGATGGATTTTTTTTTTTGGGGGGGGGGGGCGCTGTTGCACAAGATCAGTTTTGGACTGTTACTCTGGAGGTCCCAACACTGTTTCAGCCCACCTGCCTCAACCACTGACTGATCACGACCAAAGCCCCCTGGAAGGTCCAAGTGGGGCCCATGCAAATTTTTGTCTATGTTGGTCATCTCAACTAAATGGATGGTCCTTTCACCCAGTGGGCATTTGGACATTGAGAATTCCCTGCAATAGGAGTCTGATATCGATCAATCTGCGACATCCTCTCTTTGTGAGAATGAGTCCCACAGCTGGCGAGTGTGATATCTTCTCCTGTCATCAATCTATCATCTGGGTGACTTTTTATTCTTTATGTAGCTGCTCGATGGAATGACTTTGGCCCTTATCCCCACCGGATGTCATGCAGAAGTCTTCTTCCTTCCCACTGGTATATATCCTGAATAAGAAAAGCTCTCCTAGGGTAGCTTTCCCATCACTCCTGATGTTACTGTAAGGAGCTGATGCTCCATATCTGGGCGAACCCAGCTTCCTGTCAGCCTCCTCCTAGGCTGTCTGACTATAGATATGCAGCCGCCATTCATGGGATTCCTGGAGCACCCCTCTCCAGAATGTCTTATGGCAGACACTGTTCACAAAGCTAAGATCGAAGGGTAATCTTCTAAACATTCTGATAAGAAATCCAAGAAACCATATCTGTCTGGTCACTGGTTTGTATGCATTTGCATTTTGGGGCATGAGGTAGGACAGTATGTGGCCTGATATAGCCACTAGATGTGTGATAGGCTACTGGATCTTTGACACTTCCTGCTGTAGAATTGCCAGCAGGACCTCATCTCAGTATCCAGGATGTAGGTTCTCAGGTCATCAAACATCCATTCAAAATGGCCCTTGATTTGGCTAACTCTTGTCTGCGTGGCTGGATTTTGTAATTGGTTGTATCGCCATTGTCACAGGTAATCCAACGAAAAGTATCCTTTCCTATTAACAGGGAAAGACCTCTTTGGTCCCCAGGTTCAGAGCTTTCTCACCAAGAGTAAGCAGTCGAATGTCACCCTGAACTCCCATCACATTGGTTGCGAATGAAATTGTCCCCTCAACATCCACTACTAGCTCATTTTATGTACCACAGCACTAGCGCAGCAGAGGAAACATTTTTCTCCCACCAAGTACTCTGGGCAAGGCAGCCACAGGGGTGGCAGCATGAGTTTCATAGGCCACACCAGTAAGTCTTTCTGCAGACCTAGCTGCAAGATCCTCTGTCAAAAGCAAGGAAACAGAACCATATACAGATAGATTGTTCCCCTAAGACCTGATCTGAGACCAGTTTCATTCTAGCACTAAATATTTTTCTTACACTTTATACCCTAAAGTGTAGATACACCACACCACCGTGCATCATCGCTCCTGTTAACTTTGAGGTTAAAAGAATTTTAGGGGGAGTCAGGATTCAGACTCTGGCCTCCTGGGTCACAGCCTAGTGCACTAAACTAGGTGATTCTGGCTGTTGCTTAACTGACACCTGCCAGAATTGGAAGCTTCCTGCAGGAGCAGGGAACATCATGAGTGCCTTAAGAGGTAAAGCCTACCTCTCCCCTCTAGCTGCATCTTTGTGTGGGTTGTTAGCCCATCGACTGCCCCCCCCCCAATTTATTGGCCTTGTCTTATGACATCACTTCCTGCTTGCCCTAATTCTAAGTCCCCACTTATCCATTTGCAGGTTACACCTGCCAGCCACTGGAGGGACCTTCTGCCTGTGTCTTTAATCTCTTCCTGAACTCTACCTCCTCCCACAACCTAGGTATCCCTCTAGCCACCTCCACTACTCCTCTCCTGCACTCTCATCCTTGCTCTGCCCTCACCTCACTCTCCCCTTCCCAACTCGCTGACTGACACTACCCACAGACGCCCCCTGCCCAATTCCTGACCCCTCCCAGGCCCCTCCATACTCTCAGTGGCCACTAGGAGTCGCTATTTCCACCCCCTAATCAGCCTCCAACCCAGCCCTCTCTAGCCCCTCCCAGCACCCGGAACGCCTTCTCTCCCAGGCCCCTGGTCACCCACCTCACCAGGGTCTTGAACCTGGCACCCTGTGCACCAGAGTCTGTGGTCCTACTACTACTCCAAAGTGGTATCCACCCTTTCAAACAACATGAAGTCTTGCTGTATTCTGACAATCTGCAGTTAGCTCCAGCCTTTAAACTGCCCCGGAGAGTATAGGGTTAATTTTCAAAGCAGTGCATAGAACGTTGAGTTCGAGCTCGGTTGAGGTCTCTGTCTGCAGTCCTTTGAAATCCAACCGTCAGATTCTTTACTCCGCCTCACTGAACAGTCGCTCCGGAGATTTCTCCTTCGGCTCGGTTCAAAAGTCGGTTAAAGTGTCGGTTTTAAGCCGAAATTATTCCGAATTTGTTCCGCATTGTCGGTTCAGGCTCTGTCTATGGTACCATGAGTACTAGATCGTTATTTTTCATTACTTTGTGGAAATTGTAAGTTTGTTCGATCGGTTCGGCTGAACTGATCCTATATACTGAATCCTTGTACTTTACTTTAGTGTGTGGTTACCGGTCCTTATCGGTTCTAAGGAAAAAATAAAAATCTGTTTCAAGCGTTTTTTTCAATACCAATGTTACGGTTAGGAACCGATAAAGAGGTCTTGCCTGGCGGTTGCCAAAAAAGGGCAAGTTTGGGTAGGTTGGCCATGTCTGAGAAACCCAAAAAAAAAAACAGGCCCACTGGGTTTCAACACTGCAGCGAATGTGGGGAAGTCTTTGCTAAGGCTGATCCCCTCACCACCTGTGTTTATTGTCTGGGGTTTGAACACCTCGATACAGACTGCCAAATTTGTAAAAATTTTCCTAAGTCTACCCTGGAAAAGAGATTACGTAAACTTAGAGAAAAGGAGGCCGAGAAGTCCGCTGACCTGGATGGCCAGCCCGGTTCGGTTCCAACCGAACCAGAAGGAGTGCCCTCTGACCAGGTCGATACTTCTTTGGGCAACAGGAGAGCCAATCCTGAGGGATCGGTTCCTACAAAAAGGAAAAGGAAAGACAAATCAGCTGGTTCAGATCCAGAGGTTCATGTTCCGACCGCTGATGAGATTGCCCAAGTGATTCGGATTGTTGAATCGCTTCGCCCGGTTCCACCCGATCCGGGTCCGTGGGCTAGGGGCTTGGTTCAGTCTGTTCCACCGGTTCAGGAATATGCCCCTGAAGATTTTTTTGAACCGGAATTTGAGGAGGGAGGGGGATTATGAACAAGATGATGATTATGATGGAGCAGAAAGTCTGGATGTGCCCATTAAACCGGACATTTCCCCAGACAGACCTTCTGGTGTTTCCCCTCCTAGGCACTCTGAGTTCCCTCCCCACTATATGTTTTACAGGAAAGTGGCTGAAACTCTTCAGCTCCCTATGGAGGAAGCTACAGAGGATCAAGAGGAGCCTGATTTTGTAGAGATGATGGACATCCCAGAGTCCAGGAGGCTGTCTATTCCCTTGCACAGATCTTTTGGGAAACAGACACACAAAATTTTAGTCTCCTAATTCTGTACCTCCTGCTGCTAGAAGAATGGATAAGAGGTAAACTTTATCAGGCTCAGAGTTTTTCTACCAACAGTGCAGCCATGTTGGGGTCGTGCAGGCTGCAGCCTGTGACGGGGCTAATGTCCCCTTGGCTTCACACCCCCAGATAAAGACTCCAGGAGGATGGATGCCTTGGCAAAGAAGCAATACATGGCATCCTCTTTGGGACTCAGGCAGGCTAATTATATGGCCTATACAGCCAGGTACCAGAAGTCCAGGTGGGACATTGTACTGGCGCTGGCTAAACAGGCCTCACGCCAGCTGGCCAAGGAGCTGGAGGAGGTGGCTGCGGTTGGGATTGAGGCACCTAAGGTACAGTTCCATGCTGCTGTGGGCTCCAGTGATGTGTCCTCAAGAGTCATGGCTACATCTGTGGCTCTTCGGAGAATGGCTTGGCTCAGATGTACTAGCCACTCACAGGACACCCATGCTAAGGCCATGGATTTCCCTGTGAAAGGTAATTCTCTGTTTGGGGAGCAGACAGAGAATTATATGAAGAAGATGGAGGACTATAGGACCACTTACAGGAGTGCACAGGCCAAGGAGAGGCAGGCAGGCAACTCCTCAAAGGCAGCATTCTAGGGGCAGGGGCAGGCCTTTTCATAGGCCTTTCTACCAAGCACAGGCCTCTTCTCCCTTTTCACAGAGGGGGTTCTTCAGAGGGAGAGGCAGAAGGGTGATGAGCAGGGCTGCAACCACTCCTCAGCCTAAGGCCCCTGCCAAGAAGACACCCTGATGGGCCTGCCCGGGTCGACTCTCCTATCCCAGTAGGGGGCAGGCTGGCTTACTTCATCCAGGACTGGGTGTCTGTTACATGAGACAAGCGGATCCTGGAAGTAATAAGCCAGGGACTGGTTCTCAGCTTCAAAAAATTTCTATAGATGAGAGCCAAATCTTTTCCATCTGCAAGTCTCTCCAAAACCCTTGCCCTAGAGGCACAGGTTTCGTCTCTTCTGGCCTTAGAAGCCATAGAGAGAGTTCCTACCCTACACTGGGGCAAAGGTCTGTACTCCAGGTACTTCCTTACCCCAAAAAAGTCAGGGGAGTGGCGACCCATCCTAGATTTGATACCTGAACAAACATCTTTTAAAACCAAGGTTCAAGATGGTGACTCTGGGAATAATTATTCCCTGTTTAAGGCCAGGGGACTGGCTAGCCTCCCTGGACCTCAAAGATGCCTACTTTCACATTCCCATCAGGTGCTCCCACAGAAAGTACCTCAGGTTCAAGTTGCCCTCAGGCCATTACCAGTTCAAAGCAATGCCCTTTGGCCTAACATCAGCTCCAAGGGTTTTTACAAAGTGCCTGGCAGTAGTAGTGGCCTTTTTAGGAAGGCAGAAGATTTCCATTTTTCCATATCTGGACGACTGGCTCATAGTGGGTCAGTCTCCAGACCAAGTCAAGTCAGACCTGCAAGTGACCCAGCAAGTGCTCTCTTCCCTGGGGTTTCTTCTCAATCTCCCCAAGTCAGTCCTTGAACCAGTACAGCTTCTTACCTTTATGGGGCAGAGCTATGTACTGTCAAAGCAAGAGCCTTTCTTCCCTGGAAAGGGCAAGAGTTCTCATAGAACTGGCTTCTTCCTTCAGCCTTCAGATGTCCCGACCAGCAAGGCACTTCCTTCAGCTCTTGGGCCACATGGCAGCTTCTATAGCAGTGGTCCAAGGGGCAAGATTCCAGACGAGGGACATTCGGTTCCATCTGAGGGCCTTTTGGTCCCAAAAGAAGGACCCTCTTACCAAGCTGATTCCAGTGACTCAGACTCTGATCCAAGCTCTTCAGTAGTGGCAGGATCAGGACAATTTAAGGCAAGGGGTCCCAATTGTCACTCAGTCTCATTCGGTAGTCCTTACCACGGATGCTTCCCTTTTGGGATGGGGAGCTCATCTGGGGGCTTTCACAGCCCTGGGACTGTGGTCCCCTCAGGAGTCCCTTCTTCATATCAGTCTCCTGTAGCTCAGGGCAGTTTTTCTGGCCCTGCAAGCTTTCTCTCAGTCTGTGCAGAACAAAGTAGCTCAGGTCAGAACAGACACCAACACCACCACCATGTGGTACATCAACAAGCAGGGAGGCACTCGGGTCTATGGCCTTGTGCACAGAGGCCATGAAATTGTGGTCTCTGGCTTATTCCATCAGACTTCTCTGATAGCAGTTCACCTTCCAGGAGAGGACAATGTGCTAGTAGATGCACTGAGCAGGATCTCCCAGGGCCATCACGAATGGTCCCTGGACCCCCTAGTGTTGAAAGTAATTTTCTCAAGATGGGGCACTCCAGAGATGGATCTCTTTGCAGCCCCAGACAATCAACTTCCTCTGTTTTGTTGCAAGCCCGCAGTCCTGGGCTCAGTCCCTCTGGATGCTCTGATTTTGAACTGGGAAGGGAAATTTCTGTATGCCTTCCCTCCTTTTCCCCCACTGTTCAAAGTTCTAGTCAAGATAAGGTCACAACCTTGCAAAGTGATTCTGATTGCTCCAGACTGGGCCAGATAGCCTTGGTACCCCCTGTTACTGTCTCTAGCAGTCCATCTTCCCCTGTCTTTTCCCAGGAATTACAAAACCTGTTAACTTCCTCTCAGGGGAGGATTTGGTACCCCAATCTTAGGTGTCTCAATCTCAGGACATGGTTCTTGAAGAGTTAGAGTATGCAGATTTGCATCTGTCTCATGGGGTTCTGGATATTCTCAAAGCTTCTCGAAAGCCCTCCACCAGAAAGACTTATAACTCCAAATGGAAAAGATTCAGCATTTGGTGTTTCAAGAAGCATATTTCTCCAGACACTGCTGAATTGCCTACAGTTCTGGATTAAATGGTCCATCTTAATGGCCTAGGCCTCAGACCAGCTACTCTCAAGGTACACTTGTCAGCTGTTTCTGCCTTTCTGTCAGTGGGGAAGTCTTCCTCACTATCATCTCATCCTGTGTTCTGTAAATTTTTCAAGGGATTGCTTCATACCAATCCTCCCTTTAGGGATCCTGCCCCTGCCTGGGACTTGAATGTTTGCATTGCTCAACTTATGCAACCTCCTTTTGAGCCTCTGTCCTCAGCAGAGCTTAAGTACTTGACTTGGAAAACTGTGTTTTATGGTAGCCATTACCTCTGCCAGACGTATCGGTGAACTGCAAGCCCTGTTAGTGGAACCTGATTTTATCTCCTTTCATAGAGATAAAGTAGTCCTTAGAACCAATAGGAGGTTCTTGCCCAAAGTGGTTTCAGACTTCCACTTGAATCGGTCTGTCTCTTCCTGTCTTCTTCACTGATCATTCTTCCTCAGGAGAGAGGAAGCTACACAGTTTAGATGTTAAAAGAGCCCTGAGCTACTACATCGAGCGTACTAAGGGTCACAGGTTTGATTCCCTCCAGTTGTTCCTCACTTATGGGGAAGTGGGAAAGGGTAAACCTGCCACCAAGAGAACTATTGCCAGGTGGATTGTGTCTTGTATACTATTCTGCTATGAGAAACTGGGAAAGATTCCATCCTCAGGCCTGAGGGCTCACTCTATAAGAGGTACAGCTGCTTCCCCCTGTTAGAAATTTGTCAAGCAGCCACCTGGAAAACAGTCCATACCTTTACCAAGCATTACTCTGTGGATATCCAGGCTAGGAGTGATGCTCGGTTTGGCACAGCAGTACTTCAGAGCCTATTCCTAAAGTAGGTTCTCTCCCTCCTCCATGGAGGTACTGCTTGGTAGTCTGCAGATTGTCAGAATACTGCAAGACTTCATGTTTGAAGAAAAAATTACTCACCTTAGTAACTGTTTCTTCTAATGGAGTCTTGCTGTATTCTGACCTCCCTCCCTTCCTCCCCTCTCAGAACCTGGTTTTTGGGAAGTGGGTGGGCAGGTGCAGTGCTGCACCCCAGGGGTGCTTCTTGCACACCCTTCTTTTTTATTTGGGTGTTTTCTTTGTATTGTTATCCTTATTGGATTGGTTTTTGGTTTTAGGTTTCCTGACTTGAGTCTTCCTTTGGGAATCCTAAACTTCTGTTGCCAGTTGTCTAGTTAAAAATTTTACAGTTTCCACATAGTATAGTTAGTGAGTCTTTGCTCGTAAGAATCTGACGGTTGGATTTCAAAGGGCTGCAGACAGAGACCTCAACCGAGCTCGAGCTCAACGTTCTATGCACTGCATAGAAATTTAATCCTATGTTCTCTGGGGCAGTTTAAAGGCTGGAGCTAACTGCAGTTTGTCAGAATACAGCAAGACTCCATTAGAAGAAACACAGTTACTAAGGCGAGTAATTTTTTCTTCTGCCAGGCAGCCCAAATACTTATACCATCTGCCGCCACTGCTCCCACAAGCACCATGTATGTTCACCTCCTCCTTAAATGTCTCATCCTCATAACCTCACTGGGGCTCACCGCCCATCAGCCAGACCTCACCCCTCGTCCAGTGGGGTCTACTCCTCCATGTCTCTCTGGCTTAGCTCAGGGCCCCCCCCCCCCACTGTCCATGTACACTGGACCCCACCACCTAGCTGCCCCCCCAACCCCGCTGCCTACCCTGTATCTCCTTGGATCCACTCCTCCTTGCCTTCACTATCCTCTGAACCCTACCCATCCCTAATTTCCCTGTGCCCTCCCCCCAGTGTACACCAAAAAAGTTAACATACTACCTCCCCATGGCCTGAGCCTTGGTTCTTCTATTACTCCTTTCTGGGAATATCCACCCTAACCCAGGCCCTGCCCCCGCCGACACACCCACCAGGGCCACTGGCCTTCGCATTGCCTCTATGAATGTATGCAGCCTTCTGAAAAAATTTGCTGCCCTTCAGTGCTGGATCACCCTACACCAACCAAACAGCATAGCCTTAGTAGAAACCTGGCTATCTAAGTCCACCCCAGACTCCTTTGTCTCACTTCCGGGCTACCCCCTACACTGGGAGGATTGAGCAGTTAAATGCGGGGGTGGTTATGCAATTTATACTCGTGATTCCATCATTGGCCATGTGCTGTCTGCCACCAGGCTTGTTAATGGTGCCTAGGCCCTTACCCTCAAACTCACCCCAGACCACTCCAGGAGGCCCTCTCTATCTCACGGTCTTCTACATTCCCTCAAGGAACCAGAACCTGGCAGTAACGTCTCTCACTGGCTATCTCTCCACCCTTCCCCATAAAGCGGAACAAGTCCTAGTTGGGGACCTCAACGTGAACTGGCTCAGTCCCTCCACCTTCCCAATAAGAGACACATTCACTGCCCAAGATCTGACATGATTTGTTTCCCAGCGCACTAAACGCAACCCTGCTAGAGGAACTTGCACCCTCCTGGACGTCGTTGTCACCAACCATCCCCATAAAATTCAGCATATTGAGGTCCTTCCTGACTCATTAAGTGGTCACTCCCCTATCCTATTCCTCTGGTCTGCCCCATCCCCAAATCTGCAACCCAAACCACATTCTCTAGGTGCCTTTGCCCGGGCGGACCAATTAAACTTAAACAGTACTTCGCTTAGATTAATTGGCCCCCCGTACACCATGCTCCCGACATTGAGACTGCCCTCGACCTCTTCTCACATGTTTTTAACAAGGCCTGTGACCTCTTTGCACCTTCACCAAATTCCGTTCCAAAAAGCAAAATGCACCCTGGGTTACCCCTGCCCTACTCCAGATGCTCAGAAATAGGGATAACCTCTGGCACCTAGCCACAGAGACAGGCCGGGCTAAGTACGACATCCTGTGCCCGGAGCAACATGGCTTCCGAGCTGGTCACAGTACTGGCACAGCACTAATGGAGTTCTCCAACTTCCTGGACTCCAGCTCCCCCGCTGGTGCAGTGTTCATTGACCTAAGGCCTTTGACACTGTCTCCCACCCTCTCCTATTAGATGCCCTCTACCACACTGACTTCTCTGCTGGACCCCTTGCCTGGTGCTCGAGCTGTCTGCTCGCTCCCAGTGTGTCAAAATCAATGGGACACTCTCAGATACCCGCACTATCCGCTGTGGGGTCCCCCAGGGCTCCATCCTGGGCCCCCTACTTTTCAGTCTCTTATCTAAACACCCTGCCTAGTGCCTGCTCCAGCAATATTCTTCTGTATGCCGACAATGCCGTCATTTTTGCCACTCACTGAAATCCTACTTCCCTCCAGGACTCACTCCAGCTCTCCTTCATTGATGCCAAACACTTGGTTTAAGGAGCGCAGGCTCGTTATTAATCTCAGAACAACCAAGTCAGTGCATTTCGCCCACCACCAAAACAAAGCTAGCAACAACCCACTCCTAATCCTCCCTAGCACCCTACAACTGCTTGAACAAGTCTACTCATACAAATACCTTCTGGTCACCTTCGACTCAGCCCTCACCTTTATGCCCATATTAATGCCCTCGCCTCTGCCACTAACTCCCAACTTGGCATCCTCTACTGTCACAAGGACTGCCTCCCACCCGATGCTCTCCAACTTGCCATTATGTCTTCAGTACTGTCCCTCGTGGATTCGGCCTGCCCGGTGTATGGTGCTGCTGACAACACCAGCCCTAAACAAGATTCGCCTCACCATAAAAGAAGGCATGCAGACTGATGACCGGTGCCCTCGGGCTCACTCACACATGTCAACTCTATGACATAGCCAATCTCTTTAACTTAGATTAACGTATCCGATACCAAACCTGCCTTCTGACTAAGAAAATCCTGCTCGGACTCTCCCCACCTGGGTTGACTGCCTCCATCCAAAATACCCCCTCCACAGTCTCTACCCTATCTGTTGTCAAGGCCACCCTTCTTGTATCCAGAACTAGGACCACCTGGGCACAGAGATCATTCTGCTACAGAGCCCCATCCTGGTTTAACTCCCTCCTTGCATCCGTCTCCAACACACCTCAAATCACCTTCTTCATAACCGCCCTTCAGAGCCTACTGTTTAACAACTGCAGCTGCACCTGTCTTTAACAGATGCTCTGCTACTTACTCGACTCACCTGACAAAGCCCTCTGGGCTGCACCCCCCACCTCATGCCCTCCCCCTCCACTCCCTCCTGGCCCCAGCCCCTCTGTAGGTATACGCTTGTACTAAATCTGTAAGTCTGAAATGCTCCAGATCGCTCATTGTATGACAACAACTATGTAACTCAATGTCACTGTGTTTTGATTTGTGTAAATATGTAACACTGTATGTCCTCTCTGTGACGAGGAACTTTTGTAAACGAGCCCCTGGCTCAAAGGTTGTAAATCCGAATCTATGAATAAATATAAAAGCTTCTGGTTAGACATCGATGGGGTTTTTCAGTAATGTCACTTTGGTGTTGCAGAGCTTACTTGAAAGCTCATTTAGCCCTTCAGGTGAATCTAAATCCATCTACTGCTAAGTATGGATTCTCCAGTCCCAGAGTAATAGAAATGCCTGTAGGAAAGTAAAACCTCACTGTGAACCTAACAGTGAAGTTGAAGGACTTACTAGCAGCCAACAAACATTGATCGTTGGGCTGCCAAACTCTGGAGCGGAAGGCTACTGTCTCATCGGATAAAGAATCTGCCATGAGTTAGGAGCCCGACACAGATTTTGATCTGGTGGCCTCTGTAAAACAGACGATGGCCACTGTCTCCAAAATGGATCAAACCCTTTGCTCTATTAAGGATCTTGATAAAATTGAAAAACATGCAAACTGTGGAAACTTGAGTAGTGGAGCTTTCTACCACCTTGGACAGACATGACCGACTTGTGTTGTATTTATTAGTTTGGGAGCAAGAACAAACACTCGGACTCAATGACCTTGAAAAGTGTAGTCTGAAACCAAATGTATGCCTATATGGCATTCCCAAAGGAGTGAAGGAGGAAGCAAGCTCCGTAATGTTTTTGCCTTTTGGTTGCCTGATTGTTTTATTGGGCAAGCTCGGGTGATCTGCCTTCCTTGCCTCTCCTGTATGATTGGTCATGGTTGTGTTCCTGTTTGTCCTGTCAGCTGGTAAATACTGGAACTCATTTTATTGACTGCCAGAACTTAAGTGGACGAGGAGACCACATTATACAGGTGATGCCAAGACACCCAGCATTGCATAAGAGGGTATACGGCAATATGGGCACCCCTGCTATAGAACCCACTGTGAGGCCATGATGCTGCCAGCTTACTGTGGCTGTATGGAGGAGATTTACTAATACTGGTAAGTATGTTTACGTGGTTTTACTAAAGCTTCACTCTTTGGATGCTGAATGTGTGCTCCGTATCCAAGATGTTCACAGGGCTCTGTTCTCATACAAGAACTGCATGACAAAATTTCATGGTAATGAACCAACTGTTTAGAACCTATGTCTAAGCCACTCAAGGCAGACCAGCAGCAGAGCAGACTTTTGCCAGGTTTATTATGTCCTTCATTGCTGACTGCAACTAGCTGGCTGGTCAGGAGCCACCTGTGGGAACGCACTCTTGGTGTACCAGACATACTGTTGCCTCTAGTGCTGCCGCATGGAACATTCGCACTGCAGGAATCTGCAAGGTTTCTACCTGTTCTAATGCACACTACACACGTTCCTGTCCCACTGCAGCACTGATCAGTTGATCCACCATGATGCTGTTTATGGAAACTTGGACTTTCTCTCTTCGCCTGTAGCTGGTGTGTCTGTCGCCTTTCTTCTGGAGGACTGCTTAGTCTAAAATAATGTGTATAGTGAATGGACTATAGATAGGCTAGGACATAAGACACAGGATGGAAGTAGGATTGAATGCCTTTCAAGGCAGTCCCTTGTTTCTCAGTGACCATAACAATTTAACATCCTTGGGGTTGTGTACCTATCTAATTTATAGATTTTAAGGGTAGGACTTTTGCCCACAGATTCTGTATGTCTATTCTAGGTATCAGCCACTGTCTGAGAGAAAAATGTTTTCCCCACTCTAAAATTCTCAACAAGAAGTTGGAATGAAAGCCCACTTTTTCTTGATGGTCCTGTATTCTGGTTTAGATGGTGGGTTTTGAGAATGGCTTTATTTTTAAAAGCTTTATAGACTAAAGTTTCAACTCTGACATTTTGTTATGTATAATATAAACCCTGGCACTGACCTGTCATTCTTTTTTGCTAGTCTCTGGATTTTTTCAGTCTTAGTTACATCATGTCTCCTCTTTGAAAGGGTGCCTAGAACTTTACAGAGTACTCAAAATACAGTCTAGCCAGGGAGCAGTATAGTTTGCCCATGACTTCCTTTGACCTACTGGTAAACTTGTTTTCATTGCCTGCCAAAATTTGGTTCCATTTCTTCGTTACCACTTCACAATGGCTTAAATTTATCCATCATGATACCCATGTCACTTTCAGTATTTTGTGATCTGATTATGGAACGGTTTAGGAAATACTGTACTCGGCTGTTGAATTGTCTTTACTGAAGTACATAATCACCTATTTTGGTACTGAACTTCATCACTGAGGCTTCAGCCTAGCAAGCAAGATAGTAAAGATACTTTTGTAATGTACTTTTATCTTCAGCCGTCACCACATATGTTCTGTTTTTTGTATAATATTTTTATTGAGGTTATCATGCAAAAACGACATACAGTACAGAAAATACAATACAAAGGCCGTCAAACTTGGGTTACGTTTTAGATCTTGGTACAAGATTGGTACATACAAGATTCTGAAATGAAGACGCTATGACATGCACAGCCTACACAGAAGATGTCTAATCAACAGCCAAATTAAGAATAAGATAAGGAAAATAATACATGGATTACACAGCCAGATTACATACATTTCATTCTCTGCTCTGCAGTTAAAGGTATTGTTTGCCTACACACCACTGGCTTATGTTATTTATACTCAGTTTTGTACAATTCTGTGAGTTCATTACACCATTCCCCCTTATAAGATTAAGGCCTCTGCAGCTGGCAGTTAGATTATGAACTTGTAGCTTCTAAGAAAGAGTTCCTCATGCCCCCTAAGCACACAAGTAAGCCTTTCTAGAGGGCTAAGGCTTGTAGTGCCAGAGTCCTCTATTGCGTCACTGTGGTTGCCACACATGACACCCAAGTATTTTGGACACATTGTCTGGCCATGTCCTATTTTAATGTCATATGTGAATTTTGTTATGCAACTTTGACATTTACTGTCAGTATCCCTAAAACAGATTAAACAGAAGGGTCCCAGAATTAAGCCCTGTGTGACCCCACTGGTCATTTTGCCACCAGTCAGATAACTCCATTTATTTTTAATTTCTGTCTTATTTCTGTTAGTCTGCTTGCACCCATCTCACTATACAGTCAGGGACTTCAGTATGTCAGTGAGTAACAGATGGGAGACTGTGTCAAATACGTTGTTCAGACCTAGATACTGTATATTACATCTACTGCTGGGTAGATTATTGTCCAATGCTTTGCTGACTATCTCGTAAAGGTTTAGCATACTTGTTGGACACAATTTCCTTTCTTTAAACCCTCACTGTTTCATTGACCAAGTTACTGGTAATTAAATAATGATTTATATTTTCTTTTGCTGAGGCTTCTAGTATTTTGCAGATAATAGACTTGAGGCTGACTAGTCTATAATTATTGCCCTCACTCCTGTTCCCATTTCATAAATCACTGCTGCAAACGCATTCTTCCAGTCAATGGGTACGTTACCTTCCATTATACAGTGGCAAGAATAATCCTGCTAATCTGATTGGCTGCCATGCCTCAGAACCAGTGATGTTATCTGACAGTAACATCACTGGATATAGGGCAGGCAGGGAAATTACCTTGTAACCAGTTTTGAAATCCCTCTGTACTCAAGTGCAGAGCGGGCATTTCATTCCCCAGCTACCAGCTTCTGGTAGTTGTAAAGGTCACACCCAGGCATCTTCCACTTTCCCTGACTGCCCCAACTCACTGGCGCTGCCAGCTGCCATCACGGTAGTCCTCTGCTGTTCTCCCAGATGAATGGAACCCTCTCATTAGATTGAGATGCCTGATGGGCAGTCTCTGCAGCTGCAGGGTCCGCAGAACAACTTGTGGCATTTGAAGAGGCTGTGACTTAGGCCATGGAGCATGCCTGTTCTAAGGATTTGTGCCAGTCCCTTCTCACTTTTGGGCAGGGCCACTCTAAGGACACAAAATCTTCTAAATCTTCAAAAAAAAACTATAAAGAAGACTCGCCATCAATTGTGGACTTGCGAGCACTTTCCAGCCTCAGATTCCAGCACTTCTCTGGAGGTTTCGACTACGGTCAATCCTTCGGTCCAGGCTTCTGGCTCCATGGTCTCCCCATCGGGCCAGTTGGTGGAGACGCCTGTTGACCAACCTGTTGAGATTTTTCTTGAGCTGACTGACGTGCTGTCACAAGATGAGGTGGATACCTCACTTTCTAGGAGTCCGGTCCTATCTGTTGCATCTCATGGTGGGTTGGACCAGCATGCTGTTCTGGTCAGGAATGCTCGGGATCCCATGACCCCGAAAGTTCCTTGACTTTCGCTGGTCCCCTCTGGTGCTCGCCATCGGCTTCCTTGACGGCTGAGGTCACAATCCCGAAGTCCGGAGTCAAGCAGCCCTCACCGACATCGGCATTCCTGCTCTTGGCATTTGGGTAAGTGGCACCACCGCTGTTCTTTGTGTTCCTCCTTGGGCAAGGAGAGGCTCTGCCACAAAGTGCTCTGGCATTCAGAAGAACTCCCGTGGCGTCATCTCATGCTTACTGAGGTTAAGCCAATCCTGACCCCCCCCCCACCCTGCCTGTTATGTGGCTCCCGCCACTGAGGCCGCAGCCTACCCTGGCTTAGTCAGTTCCGGTTTGACCTACTCTGGCCTCTTCACCCATCCAGTTGGAGCCACTGCCTAAGCAGTCAAAGGAGGGGCCCCCCTTCCTAAGGATGCCCGTACCGCTCCCGGGCTTCCTCATCGGCTGTCTGTCACCATAACTCCTGATACACCCTGTAGGGTCAGCAGGGACTCTCACGGTTGACTGCTTTTCAATGAATCCTAGGAGTCTGAGGGCTCCTCCCTACACTCACATCCATTGGACGCAGAGTCGGGAGAGGATTTGTCCAGAGTATGGTACCACCACTTTTGGGGGCCTGCTCCATTTAATCTCGGAATCTACAGGACTCAAGATGGAGCCTGTCCAAAAACTGGCCAAGCACTCTTTGTCGTAAATTCTTGACCGGGGTGACTCCTCTAGGGTGGCCTTCCCCATCACTGAGGCCATTTTTGCCCCCACTCTGGAGCTTTGGCAGCACCCTGCCTCATGCCATGCGCCCTTGATCTATATGGTCCGCAAGTATGCGGTCCACACGGGTTCCCTGTCCGGTTTCACCAAGCATCCCACGTCAGAGGGTCTAGTGGCCAACTCGTTTATTTGTCGTACCGGCAATGTCTGGGACATGGATAAGCCTCCCGACAAGGAATCAAAAAAGTTGGATCACGTGACCAAAAAGGTCTGTGTGGCCTCTTTGCTTGGCCTTCAGCAAGTGAGTTCTGCTCTTTTGATGGCCTACTTTGCACATGCCCTGCTGAGCATTTTTGATGAAGTGCTTCCCGAACTACTGGCTGACTTAGATCACGGTCTAGCAAGTCCGGGACCAGGGCAGAGCGGTGGCTAAGCAGCAGCTCAAGACAGCCATGGACATCAGCGACTCCTGCGCCCAGCCTGTGGCTGCTGCGGTGGCCAGGTGCCGCAGGGCTTGGCTGAGGATTTCTACCTTTACAGCAGATACCCAGCACAAGTTGGCGAATGTCCCCTTCTTGGGCTCCAATTTGTTCGGGCTGGGTTTAGGACACCTTATTCGCATTGCAAAGTCCAGTGCCACTCTGGACTCTGTTACATTCACCCAGAGGGATCCCAAGGGCTCTGAGCTCCAAAGGAAGAAGTCCTTTTGGACCCTCTCTGCCCCTGCGACCAAGCCATCTCAGCCCCCAGCTGAGCAGCAGGACCAGGCTTGGTGTCCCTGACTGAAGTTAGTTGCTTTGGTCATCTGAAAGCCAGGTGGTCGAGGCCCCACTGCTTCCTCAGTTGGTTTCTCCTCCACCTCCAAGACTGGCCAGTGATGGGATGGGGTGCCTCCCCCATGTCTGTCCTGACTCTTCTGGGTTCTCCCGTGGGGGGCCAGTTCCACCACTTCCTTTCCACCTTGCCCCGCTGTCACTACTGACGGGTGGGTCCTCGAGGTGGTCGGTCAGGGTCTACCTCTAGAGTTCAAGGCTTACCCTCCTGGCCGAGCCCATGCCCCACGAGAGGACATGGTTTCCGCTGACATGCTGTCAGCCCTTTGGGAAGACATTGCTCAGCTCCTCCAGAATGAGGTTGTGGCTCCAGTCCTGTTCCCTCTAGTAAGCCCAGGGTTTGTCTCTAGGTACTTCCTGGTGACAAAGCGGATTGGGGGTGGGCTGGTGCCCCATCTCATGTCTGCATGACCTGAACAAATTTCTTGGGTTGTGCACTTTCAGGATGGTCACTCTGTCTCAGATCATTCCATCTCTGGAGCAGAACATGCAGATCTTACTTCGAGAGGGCTCTTGCAGTAGGTAATTACATATAGGACTGACGTCAGCAGGCGGCAGGACCCCACGGAAAAATTTCTAGTTAGCAGTCCCACGTCAGGTGACTGGCGTCAGACGACGTCGGTATAAAGGGGCCGTCCCAGACGCCTGCCTTCCAGTTCTTTCCCACCATCCGCTCGTGCAGCGTCTCGCGGTGAAGTTCATAAAGCTCAGTCCTGTTGCTTCATCGGTTTTTCCGAAAAGTATCAGTATTTTGTTTTTTCTTCGTCAGGTGAACGTCGGTATATGTCATCCCCTTCAAAAAAATAAGTACGACTCGTGCGGCGCCCAACTGCCTCACAAAGACCGTCTCTCCCTCTGCCTTTTCTGTTTAGGCCCTGACCACGCGGTCGACAAATGTCCGCACTGCCTACATTTCAACGCTGCCACCCGCAGATGACGCCAGCAGTCTCTAGAAGCCCATCTCCTCAAAAGAAGATGTACGAATGGAGAAGGAGTTGAAGAAGCTTGACAGGCGTCTACCTCCCTGAAGGACACAGAAGCTGGACAAGAAAGGCACGGAGAAGGCCTCCTCCTGCGACTCCGGCGGAGCCGCGGCCAAATAGCGTCCCTCGCGGGATAGCCCCACGGCAGCCTCAAGGCTTTGGAGGAGGCATCGGCCCGCCCGTCGGGTTCAGCGTCGAGCCTGCGGGTGCCTCCAGGCAAGAGACTTCAGCCCCAGTACGCTGCAGGCTTGCGGCCTGCTGGTGTGGGCGCCTCCCATAAACGTCGTCGGCTCCTCCGATCCGCCGGGAGAAGGCCGCTAAGGCGCCCGACCCTTGAGCGCGCGGCAGCGTCCCCTCGGCCTGGGCGCTTCCATTCTCGGCCCGCCTCCGGCGAGGGACCCTCGAAGTCGGACACCGGCTCCTCTGGCGTCTGCCGGGACTCTGCCCCTAAGTCACACGTCGGCTCCTCCGACGTGCGCCGGGCCTCGGAGCCTACGGCAGACCCTGCTCCGTCTGTCGTCCCAGGTTCCCCGCAGCCTTCGCTGCCATCGGGGGAGCCAGAGTCCCCCCCCCGCCTGACCCCGGGGACTTTTCCCTTCCGTCCCTGGGCGAGGCTCGGGATGCTGGTCCGCCGTCTGATCCCCTTCCTACAGAGCCGGATCTGACGACGGCTCCCCGCCGACACTGGTTCCGACTCCGGCGGGGGATATTCCTCTCCCATCGGGCCCTCCACTCCACGGGCCTATCACGGTCGATCTGCCCATGGAGTTCCCTGCTGGGCCGTCTGCTCCGGCAGCTCCTCCGGTACCTGGGTATCCGCCGTCTTATCCGGCGCAATTTACCGGGTCCACAGTATCCTCTTGCCCGACTCCACCGGCCGCGCCCAGTACCCGGCAGCTGCAATACCCAGCTCGGACAACCTCTCTCTCCCCCACGCCCATAGGCGCGATGGATCTCCAGGAGGCTCTGGCCTCCTGGTGGGCTGAGCAAGGCTCAGCTCACCAAGGAAGTCGAGAGCCATCTTACGGCGACGGTGCCGGCTCCCGTATGCCCCAGACGGCACACTCCCTCTCCGCCTCCGGATTCCCGGGCTCTGCCCTCGGGATCCAGAGAGGGGCAGGACACGCGTCCAAGGATCCCCCCTAAGGAACCCGTTCCTCCTCCTAGGGAGTCTTACTCTGCTTCAAATTCCTCTTCTTCTTCTCTCTCGGATTCCTCCGATGGTTGTTCCGAGAAAGACGACGAGCCTCGCTCTCCATCCAAGCCCTGGCCGAGGACTCCTCCAGAGGATCCTTCCTTCACGAAGTTGCTCAGGAAGTCCATCAGTGGCATTCCTTAGAGCCAGATCCTCAGCGGGTTAAACTCGCCGAACATCTGGACTTGCCCCTTACGGCCCCTTCTCTAATGCCACCCTGGATAGAGCCTCATGCCCATCTTGTTTCCACCATTTGGAAACAACCGTCGGCTTTAGCCCCACTTCCTCGGAAGTCCAACAGGCTATACCAGGCTCCAGAGGGTGTAGACTTTTTAGACTCTCACCCCCGTGCAGACTCGGTTGTGATTAGCGCCGCTCACGGCTGGTCAGCACACCCGAAACATTTGAGCTTGTCTCCCCCGGATAAGGAATCTCGCCTTCTGGATCAGTATGGAAGGAAGATCTATGCTGCTTCCACACTGGGGATTAGGGCCCTAAATTATGTAGGACATATGGGGGATTACCAGAAGGCTGTCTTTAGCCAGGTGGAATCCAAGATTGAGTCCTTGCCTGACTCCCAAGTCAAGCAGGAGTTAGCCGACCTGGTCCGTTCTGCTCGTTCGGCCAGTCGTCACATTCTGAGGACGACCTACGACGCAGTGGACACCGTAGGACGGAGCTCTGCGTTCGCCGTAAGTCTTCGGCATCACGCATGGCTCCGTGTGTCAGGTCTGGTCCGGTGGTGCAGTCAGCAATCCAAGAAGCACCTTTCAGAGGTTCTGTGCTTTTCGGTGGTGATGTCAGGACATCATCACTGACTTAGCAAGAAGGGGCGGCCCTTAATCTGTTGATTCAATGTACCATCCCCATCCCCACAGCGCCCGTCCCTTTTACATGAGGCCAGCTGGCCTCCAGCGAAACCTCAGGAAGGTGGGCCGCAAGCGTCAGGCCCCACAGCTGCCAGGCCCCCGCCGCCCAAAAAAAGCAGCGGGTACCCCAGCTGCGGCGCTGCCTCACACCACCTGACTCCCTCCCTCCCTCTCCCACCGCCTCCAGATGCCCCGGAGGAACCTGTAGGAGGGAGATTTTCCCTCCACCTTCTGGGTTGGGAGAGGATAACATTGGATTCATGGGTGCTTCAGATCATAGCAGAGGGGCACTCCATAGAGTTTCTGCAGAAACCTCCACGTCACCCCCCTCTGAACTCCTCTTACTCAAGGGACCATCTTCCTTTGGTCAAGGAAGAAATCTCTGCTCTCCTTGCTAAGCAGGCCATAGAGCCCGTCCCCCCTCATCTTCACGGGATGGGTTACTAGTCTCATTTCTTCCTTGTACCAAAGAAGATGGGAGATCTCAGACCCATTCTCAATCTCAGCTCCCTGACCTATATGTGGAATACAAGGGTTCAGATGCTCTCAAACCTCTTGTGCTTTGGCGAGACCCAGTGGCTTTGTGCACTGGATATGCAGGATGCGTACCTGCACATCCCCATTCGCCTTTCACACCGAAAGTACCTCAGGTTTGCGTTCCAGGGGGACCACTGCCAATTCTGGGCACTCCCTTTTGGTCTTTCCTCGGCTCCCCAAGTCTTTACCAAATACCTGGCGGTGGTAGCGGACCACCTGCGTACTCTGGGAATTCAGGTTTTTCCCTACCTGGACGACTGGCGGCCCCGTCCAGGAAACTCCTGCATTTTCTCTCCCTCACCCAGCAGGTTTTCACTGGCCTGGGTATCACCATCAACCATTCCAAGTCTCACCTGGATCCTTCCCAGAGACTCCAGTTCATCGGGGCAATCCTAGATACGACAATGTGCAGGGCTTTCCTGCCTCCGGACAGGGGGGCCTCCCTCCAGTCCCAGATTTCCCTTCTATCGGAACACAGGAGGGTTCTGGCGAGGTCGGTGCTCCGTCTCCTGGGGCTTATGGCGGCTGCCATCCTGATGGTTCCGCGCGCGCACCTCCACATGAGGATCTCTCAGTGGACTCTCTGCTCTCAGTGGGATCAACTGGTAGACGACTTAGATCATCTGGTACTGATCTCCTGGCCGATGATAAGAGACTTGCAAGGTTGGGAAGCCCATCTGGGTCCTCACCGAACCCAGGGCTTATGGTCAAAATTGGAGTTAGTTCTCCACATCAACGTGCTCGAGCTTCGAGCAGTGCTGTATGCTCTCCAGGCCTTTCACCAATACATCCTTCCCGGTCACCTAGCCATCCAAACAGACAACATGTGCGTGGTGTGGTACATCAACAAGCAGGGAGGGACTCGGTTCTACCCGCTATGCAGGGAAGCGATGAGGGTTTGGGAATGGGCAACTCTTCACAACCTTCACCTCACGGCGATCCATGTTCCGGGAGTCGACAATGTTCTGGCAGACAAGCTAAGTCGTTCTTTGGCTCTGTTACGCGAGTGGGAATTGGACCAAAAAGTTCTAAAAGCATCTTCCAGATTTGGGGGACTCCACAGATAGACCTGTTCGCCTCCTCCCAAAACGCAAAGCTTCCAACCTTTTGCTCGCTCGCTCCAGAGCGAGGCGCTTTCTGGAGCGACGCTCTGTCTCTAAACTGGAAGGACAGATTCGTCTATGCTTTTCCCCCAATTCCTCTGGTCCCTCGTGTGTTGCAGAAACTGGCATTGGAAGGAGCGAGAATGATTCTGATCGCTCCTTTCTGGCCCAGGCAAATCTGGTTCTCTGTTCTACAACAATACTCAGAGGTTCCTCCTCTTCCTCTTCCTTTATCTCGAGGATTGCTGACCCAGGATCAAGGGACCCTGGTCCATCCAGGACTCAAGTCTCTTCAACTTCATGCATGGCTCTTACAGACCTAGCCCAATCTCGCTTTGGCGTCTCTCCTAAGGTGGCAGAGATTCTGGTGGAGGCTAGAAAACCTTCCACTAGGTCCACCTACGCCATGAAATGGAAACGATTTTCCATTTGGGCTGCATCCAGGAACGTGGAGCCCTTCTCCTGTTCTGTAGCTGTTCTGCTTGATTACCTGCGCCATCTTTTCGACCTGGGTCTTAGTCACTCCTCTTTGAAAGTCCATATGGCGGCTATTTCAGCCTACCATGTCCCTTTCGCTGATAAGACATTTGCCCAACTGGAGGTATCCAAAACTTTTCTCAGAGGGGTCCTTCATCTCAGGCCCCCTCTTCGGACTCCAGCTCCACCTTGGGACTTGAACTTTGTCCTCGAGAAACTTACCCTTCCTCCTTTTGAGCCTGCGGCTTCTGCAGACTTGAAGTTTTTATTGTGGAAGATGCTCTTCTTGGTGGCCATTACTTCTGCTCGCAGAATTTCCGAGCTCAGGCCCTTATGTGCAAAATCCCTTATCTGATTTTTCACAAAGAACGAGTAGCTCTTCGCACGAATCCTAAGTTCCTTCGAAGGTGGTGGCGAGTCTACCTTGAATCAGTCTATTGAATTACCTGCCTTTTCACGCAGTACTCAACCAAGGAGAATACTTGCTCCATACCATGGATGTCCACAGGATTCTGAGATACTACACCACGATGGGCGAAAGGATCTCAGAAAGACTGATCAGTTGTTCGTCTCCTTTGCTCACAAAGAGAAGGCAGTGCTGTTTCCAAGCAATGCCTATCAAAGTGTTTAGCTCATTGCATCACTTTCTGTTATGACAAGTACAACAAGACCCTACGGGTCAAGTCAGAAAGTCACTCCACTCGATGGAGTAGCAGCCTCTGCGGCTTGTTTCAAGAATGTGTCTGCGGCAGACATCTGTGCTGCCGCCACTTGGACTTCCGTCCATACCTTTACTAAACATTACAGTTTGGACATTGCCTCTCGCCGTAGAGCAGGCTTCGGGTTAGCTGTCTTGCAAGGCCTCCTTTCTTGAGGTTTGCAAGGTTGTTTGCTACTTCTTGGAGTAGTTCCTCCTCCTGGTGCCTTTCACTTGTTCCAGACTGCTTGGGATTCTGTCCTATATGTAATTACCTACTGCAAGAGCCCCCTCGAAGTAAGATAATACAGTTACGTAAGAACTTACCATAACAGTAGATCTTCGAGAGAGGCTCTTGCAGTAGGTAATACCTTCCCGCCCTCCATCCCCCTAGGCTTTTTCAGCTCCTTTTCCATTGAGGGAAATATCTGCTTCTCTCTCGTCCGGGCCTGTGGCGGGAAAGAACTGGAAGGCGGGCGTCTGGGACCGCCCCTTTATACCGACGTCGTCTGACGCTAGTCACCTGACGTGGTGGTCCCGCCAGGGACTGCTAGCTAGAAATTTTTCCGTGGGGTCCTGCCACCTGCCGACGTCGGTCCTATATGTAATTACCTACTGCAAGAGCCTCTCTCGAAGATCTACTGTTACGGTAAGTTCTTACGTAACTGTACTTTCTGTTCTCTGGATCTTAGGGATACATTCTTCCACATCCCGATGTGTCTATCCTACTGCTGATTCCTGCGGTTTTGAGTGGAGAGGGTTCTCTGTGTTCCAGGCCATGCTGTTCGGCTTCTCTTTGGCTCCCAGGGACTTCAAGTGCATTGCAGTGGTGGCAGCCTACCTGAGGCGCTGGAGGGTCCTGGTGTAACCCTTCCTGGACAACTGGCTTATAGTGGGTCCCTCTAGGGAGGAGGAGAAGGAGGAGCTTTCCAGGGATCTGGCCCTCCAGACCTGCTTGTCTCTTAGCCTCCTTATGAATGAGGCCAGGTTAGAGCTCATACCTTCGCAAGTGATCCACTTCATCGGGGTGGAGCTCTACTCATGCAGAGCTAAGGCTCAGCTTCCGGTGGACCAGGTGGAGGCTCTCTCTCCTCCTTTCCCCGATCATTTTGAGTTGGGCAGTTGCGCCCTGCTCAGGATTTCCGGCACCTCCTGGGACACATGGCAGCATGCACCTGCGTGGTCTGTTGGGCCCAGTGAACAAAGCTCTTTCTGCAGTGGGGGCTCGCCCACCAGTGGTCTTAGCACCAGGGCCACTTTAAACAGCTGGTCACTGTAACCCAGCTGATGTGGGATGCCCTCCAGTGGTTAGTCCTGGAACATCTGCAAGAAGGAATCCCATTTGTCTACCCGGAGCAGACAGTCACCATCATGACCGATGCCTCCTTGATGGGCTGGGGTGCCCACCTGGGGGAGCACAGAGTCCCATGGACTCTGGGCCCCTGAGGAGTCCCGATGCCCCTGCTGGAGCTTCGGGGTAATTCAGCTGGTGCTGACAGCCTTTGCTCCACACCTTCAGGATCAGGCTGTTCAGTTCAAGACGGACACCACCACGACCATGTACTACCTCAACAAATGGTGGGACGCACTCCCTTCCTCTGTGCAGGGAAGCTCTCCACATCTGGACCGTCCTTCTCAGCTTGGATGCCAGTCTCCTAGCCATCCATGTGGCCGGCGTCTCCAACCAACATGTGGACGCCCTCAGCCATGATGCGAGGCATCTTAAGAGTGGTCTGTCCATCAGGAGGTAGTACACAGCCTGTTCTCCCTAAGGGGCATCCCTCTGGTGGGGATCTGTTTGCCTTCAGAGAGAGTGCAAAGCTGAGGCTGTATTGTGCACGCTCCCCTCTGCAGGGGGATGCCTTCTCGAGGCCCTGGACCCCAGGCCTCCTCTGTGCCTTCCTTCCGTTTCCTCTGATCCACAAAGTGCTAATCAAAGCCAGGAGGAACAAGGCATGGATGATCCTGGTAGCTCTGAACTGGCCCCGCCAGATCTTCCCTTGTCAATCTTCACCATTCATTACTGCTTGGGTAGTGCCGGGCGCGCTGCCCTTCTGATGATTTTTTTTGGAGTTGGTCACAATGGCGCCGCCTACTCAGAGCGACGGATTAGTGCTGCGGAGGGGTGGCCGTTAGTGCCGCTGATGACCTTCCATCTCAGTTCTGTTTCTCCCGCCCGAGGCTGCACCTGCTGCACGGTTAGGATTTTTCAGTACTAGGCCTAGTTGTCATTTGTCGACGCCGTTCCAGACTCCTCCTTCCTGCTTTTTCTCAACATCATCACTGGTAAGACCATTCTTTTTCTTCTCTTTATTCGCCGAGAGCTGTGCTTTGTTTTTCCCTTAATTGTTTCGCATCATGTCAGGTTCAGGGGCCAAACGCAAGTCGAAAGCGGGCTGCGCCCCTATGCGTCGGTGCTCCTGTGGCCGGCATTTTGCCGTCACGGACCGGCATGATGTTTGTCTCCGTTGCCTGGCACCCAACCATAATATGGATGTGTGTGACGTCTTTTTCTCGATGGACCGTCACATCCTGGAAGTCCGCGCGTTCAAGATCGGCAAGGCTTCGCCTACTTTAGGGGGACGGTGCCACTCCAGGGATTCCCAGGTAAGGTATCTGGACTCTTCCTTCTGGTCCCCTCTCAAGCCTATATGGTCTGGAGAGGAGGAGGCCTCCTCAACTTCTCTTGCCGAAGAGGAAGCCTCTGTTGCGGTGTCAGAGGAACACCAAGGTCCCTTCCGGGGCCGTGGCGGGGACACTGCCTTGGCAGTCACCTCGGAGGTGCAGGCTCCCCAGTGTCGAGGCCCAGGTCTGCTGGGCCCGGCATCGGTGGACCCTCGATGCCACCTTCCGGCGCCGTGGGCTCAGTCAATTCTTCTAGCGGTGCCGGGTCGGGTCCCGGTGCAGAGGGCGGTGCTGGGGGAGTCAGGGCCTGGTCTCGGCGCGTAGTTCTGGGGCTGCTGCTGCTGGCACTGCTTATGTTGCTTCACTGGAGACCCCCGGGTAGCCAGTGTTGTGGTCCAGCTTGTTTCTTCCTCCTTGGAGGAGGATGATTCAGATGTGGACCTGTCCTGGCACCCTGACTCTTCGGAGTTGGGGTCTTTGGTGGGACGAGGTGCTAGGTGGCCCAGTGTGCCTATTCCTCTGTCTCCTCTGCTGTCCTCCCCTGGGGCCTCCCAGGCTGGGGGTGGTCTGGGGTCCCTGGAGGGGGGGTGGCGTGGAGGCGGATGGAGGCGTCTCCCTCCTGGGGGGGTTGTGGCAGCTGCCGATCCTGGTGCTGCTGCACCCCCTCAGGGTGGGGAGTCGCTGGGGTCGAGGAGGGGGGCGTTCTCGGAGTCCGGGGGGGGAGTCGAGCAACAGGGTTCAGGCACCTCGGTCTTCACCTGCCACCCCTCAGGGGGGTGGATAGGAGCCATAGCGCCGGACCCCATCTTTCCCTCTCGAGCCCCAGGGACTCCTCTGGTGGCGTTGCTGTGGGCTGCCCTTCTGGACCTATGCAGCCCCAGGTTCGTCACAGGGAAGGATACCCTACTAGGCTCTTCCAGGCTTCGCATCCCCAGGGTTCCGTTCTGCGACCTGATTTGTTGTCCAGGATCCTGCCAGATTGGGCCCAGTTCCCCGGATTTCAGAGCCTCAGCAGAGGACAGTTGCCTCGCCGTAGGTGCCCCTCTTCCATTCCTCTGCAGCCACCCACCTCTCCCAGGCCATGTCGGTGCTATGGGCCCATTATCCTGGGAGACTTTCAGAGGCTCTGCGGCGACCTTCCCCTCATATGTTAGTTGCATGCATGAACAGGTGTTTCGCCTGTCCCCACCGACACAGGAGTCCTCTGGGCATTCAAGCTCTCCATCATCCTCGTCTCTCTCCTCGGAGGGAGAGAAACCCACTGCCCATCTCTCCTCCGATGCTGATTTCACTAAATATCAGCAATTCCTTTTGAGGATGGGGAGGGCTCTTCGTATCTCCTTTGTTAGGCGAGACAATAGCGAATGGGAGACGCATGAATTCAGTGCCCAGCATTTGGTGGTACTATCCTGGCCTATTACCTTCCAGGAGGCGTCTATCCATTCTTTTCAGCCACTAGCCGACCTTTATCCAGCCCTGGCAGACTGCGGAAGAAGGTATTGTGCCCCATCAGTATCTCTAGGTACTCTCCCAAACCCACCTTTGGGATTGGCATACTTAGAAACTCCCTCAGGGTGCCGCCGCCTGGCGCACGACCGTCCACCAGACTCAGATTCCCTACAGTTTGACCGGTGTGGGCGAAGTGTTCTCTTCCCCTCGTGCGATGTTATGCATTGAATCACATCAGGCTCACCATGCTGCCTACAGTAGGCATTTGTGGTCGATGCTTTCCCAAATCTTAGCATCAATACCTGATACGGAGCAAACCAGACAAGCTATTGCCCTCTCTGCTATAGGCCTGGAGCTGGCAAGACACCAAGCAAGGGTATCTTATGACGCCAATGAGGTGGCTTCTAGGCTTGCAGAGACAGCGATCTGTATTAGACAGACGGCATGGCTTCTTCTATCAAGGTTGTCACCCCTGGCCCGGCGAAGGGTGATTAATTCTGCTTTCTGGGGGACCCGTCTCTTTTCCTTCAGAGCTAGGAGACTTCTGCAGGGGCTTCCTCCATCTCCCCGTCCTCTGGGAGGGGGACACCTCCTAGCTCCCCTCCACCATAGGCTTCTCACTTGATTAGCCCAGGGTCTTTCCCTCCTGTTTCCCACCAACAGGAGGCTGGGGGTCTTGCTCCCTCAGGGTTTCTTTATTCCCCGGGGGGGGCTTGGTACTCACCCAAGCAGTAATGAATGGTGAAGATTGACAAGGAAAGATATGAAAATTACGTACCTACTGTAATTCTTGATCTTCTCTTGTGTCTTCACCATTCATTACTGTTTCCTACCTTCCTCGGTGGCCTCCTATAATGTTCCCCTCCCTCCTCGTTCCTCTCCTGTCTTTTGGCCTTTATGCCAAAAAAAGAAAAGAAAAAAACTATCCTGGTTTCCATTCTTCTTGGACGGATCTTTTTTCCTCAAGGTAAAGGGGAACCAGTAGGACTTTTTCTACTATCCTGAGGGAACTCTTTCTGACTGCCCGTAGGGGTGACCTCTGGGCTCCTTAGCCACATTGTTGTGTTCACAGCTGAAGAGACCATCCCTCTATGGCTCGGCCTCAAAATTAAGGTTCCCCCTGGCGGGCATTAGTTAATTGTCAGCTTCTTCTGGTTCGTGCTTTTGCACTTCTAACCTTGAACTGCTGCCCCTGCTTTGCCTTCAGGGAGTCCAATTGAGTTCCCGCTCTATCCTTCATACAAAGCCTCCTTTTGTAGGGCCAATCCCCACACACTTCTGTGTTACACTTAACAAGGTGCTATGGGGCCCTCCCCCCGCCCAAAATAGTTGGACGCTCTCCTTCCGGAACAGATTTCTGTCCAGGCAATCTGTGAGCTCTCAGCTAGAGTGTAGGGGGTTGGGATGATGAGAGGATAGAGGATCTGCCCTTTGTGTCCAGTCTGTTCAAGCGGTTCAGTTGAACCTTTTTCTCAGTCCTATTGGGAGGGATTCTTGCTCCCTTGGTTTTGGTTCCGAGCTTATAACCCTCTCTACCAATATATCTATGGACAGTGTTCTCCCCTCTCAGCATCCCCCTCTTTCTTCTTCTTCTTCTTCCCTTTCTCTTTATCTGTTCCTCCCTTAGAGCCGCCCCAGATGGGAGGCCCTGCGGTCCCTTAGGGTAGGTATTCTCCCTCTTCTATCTGTCCTCTATCGGCTTATTCCTTTTTCAGTTTATATCCTTTCCTTTTTCTGTCCCTCGGCCCTCTTGCCTCGCTCTCCCCTTTTTTTTCCTTTACCCTTTATTTCGCCTCTCCGGCTACCTGAACTGAGATGGAGGAGAAGTCTGCGGCACCTAACAGCCACGCCTCACGCATGACGGAACATGTCACTCTCGTGGGTGGCGCCGTAGGAGTCGACTCAAAAAAACAAACAAAATCTCCCAGAAGGGTGCGCGCGCTCTCCGCACTACCAAGCAGTAATAAATGGTGAAGATACAAGAGAAGATCAAGAATTACGGTAGGTATGTAATTTTCATTTCTGGTACCCTGATCTCCTCAGGCTTAGCAGCAGGCTCCCATGGCATCTTCCTCTCTGCCTGGATCTGCTCTCTTGCAGTCAGGGGAAGGTACTATATCCTGACCTTCAATCCCTGCACCTGACAGCGTGATTCCTGAGCAGGTAGATTTCCAGGCTTTGGATCTCTTGAAGATCTCCTCACTGTGGTCGAGGCTTCTCTGAAGGAGTCAACCCGAAAATGCTATGCCTTCAAATGGAAGAAGGTTCTCCATTTGGTGCCAGGGCAAGAGACTTGACCCTTTATCTTGTCTGGTGGCTAGCATTCTTGACGACCTTTGATCCCTCTCTGTCGGGCCTTCGGTCGATGACCCTTAAGGTGCACCTGGCAGCCATGTCTGCATACAGGGTGCGGGTTGCTATGCCAGCTGTGGCACAGGAGAAAGTGGTCTGGTGCTTTTTCAGAGGCCTTGATTACATTTCCCCTCTAGTGCGTGAACCACCACCACCTTGGGACTTGTTGCTGGTGTTGGCAAAGCTCATGGGCAAGTCATTCGAACCGATGCACAGGTGTGACATGTCTCACCTGTCATGGAAGACCACCTTCCTGGTGGCTACCATGTCAGCCAGAAGGATCAGTGAGCTCAAGACACACTCGGTGGAGTTTCCTTACCTGATCTTCCACAGGGACAAGGTTGTCCTTCATCCCAACCTGAAGTTCATCCCGAAAGCTGTGTCTGAATTTCACTTTAATCAGGTGATCAATCTCCCGATGTACTCCACCCAGCCACACCTTGGAAGCTTAGCACAGGTTCCATACTTTGGACCTGTGGCGAGCGCCACATTATAAGGAGCCACACGGCTGGAGTTTAGGGGGAGGTTGGCCAGCTATTTGTCACCTACACTAAAGCCGCACCTAGCAGACCAGAAGCTAAGCAGACGATTGGCAGGTGGATTGTATCCTGCATCAACCTCTTCTATAGGTTGGCGGGTAGGGAGCCTCCCGTAGGGCTAAGGGCTCATTCCACCCATCATACTGCTGCCTCTGTGGCTGCTTCCAGGGATGCCCCTATCCAGGACATCTGCAGGGCTGCTACCTGGAAGTCTGCACACACCTTCATTTCCCACTACCACATCGACCTTGAGTCTCGCTGGAATGCTGGTTTTGGGGCCTCAGTTCTCCAATCTCTGTTTGTTTATGTATTTATTATGTCTAGGATTACAAATACCTTTGAGCCAAGGCTCTTTTACAGAGGTTCCACGTCCGATACAGTGCAGTACAGAAAAATATGGAACAGAACATGTTAAGAATGGGAGAAAAACAATGCTGTAGTCAGAATAAGCTGTACTAGAGTGAGATAACATAGAAGACGACCAGGGTAAAATACTGGATTGGAGAGGAGAGGTGGGGGGAAAAAAGGGACCCAAGGGGAGGGGGGTACACAAAGGGAGGGAGGTAGGAGCAGCCAGAGGCATTGTCAGCATCACAGGGGGAGGAGCAGACAGTGTCATAGTCAACATAACGGGGAAGTGCCAGCGGAGGGAAAGGGAAGGGGAGATCAGGCAAGGGGAGAAGAGGGAAGGAAGGATAATAAGTGCTAGGGAGGAGGACCATAGAGAGGCTAGGTTAATGGTGGGTAGGGCTGGTTATATGTAGAATTCACAGGAGCTAGCGGCAGTGAGATGAATGTGGAGCTGGGATTTGAACGGGCCAAGCTTCAGAGTGGAGGTGATGTCAGGGCTGAGACCATTTAACCAGCTAAGCCCCCTATGGGCAAAGGATCTTTGGCCCTGGGTGGTGCGACAGCAGGGGAACCTGGAGGAGCTGAGTTTCAGATCCCCTGGTGTTACAAGGATTCAGGCTTGGTCGCAGTAGGGCATGGACTCCAGGAGGGGCGAGGCCCATGGTTACTTTCTTCGCCATTGTGCAGGTTAGATAGTTAATGCAGTTGGAGAGCTGAAGCCATCCAGTTTGTGCATAAAGGTCACAAGTATGTGTGAGATGGTGGGCACCAGAGATGAGCCGACAGGCCTTATTGAGGGATGTCGATATTCGTCTGAGAGCAGTAGCCAAAGAAGAGCCGTAGATGATCAGGCCGTAGTAAATGGTGGAGACCACCGAGCTCTGGACAGCGATTTTCAAGGCTTTCGATGTAAAGATGTTGTCTCTGCCGGTATAGTAAGCCTAAACACATATTTGCAGCTTTGGCAACATGGTCAATGTGGGCACCATAGGATAGATTTGGGTCCAGAGATATCCCAGTGTATTTAAATGACTACACCTGCTCGAGGGTGTTTCCAAGGCTAGTTGTAATGGCGAGGGGGTGATGCCCATACTTGTTACGAGGGCTGTTGAAAAGCATAACCTTGTTTTTTTTTTTGGTTTGTTTTGTTTTTTATGGTTTAGGACCAGCTTATGCATACCAAACAAGATTTCCACAGAGGGAAAACCTTGCTGAAGACTCTGTTAGGGGTTCAGGGTCCTTGTGGGAGGTGAAGATTACTGCATTGTTAGCATTGAGGATGAGTTGTTCAGGGCAGGATTGCGGGAGGGTGTTCAGGAAAAGGCTGAATAGTAGGAGGCCCAGTATAGACCCCGGTGGGACTCCAGAGTGGACCGATCTTGCATCAGAGAGAACAGCAGCTATTTTTACTCTTTCCAAGTAGCTATTGAACCAAGCTGCAGTGTCAGAAGAGAGCCCAGAAGACCAAAGCTGTTAAATCAGCAGATGGTGGTGGACAGTGTTGAACGCCTTAGTCAAATCGACAAATTCAGCCCTGGTTAGATGACCTTTATCCATGGTGCTGTGTAGCGCTCCAGTGAATTCCAGTAAGGCAGATGAAGTGCTATGACCTTTTCTAAAACCATGTTGTTGTACACAAAATATTGTCTTTATCTAGGTAGTCCATAAGTTGGTCGGCCACTATGCGTTCAAGGGCCTTGGAGAGAAGAGGTAGTATAGAGATTGGTAGATAGTTCCTGTGGATGGCCTTATCCCCGCCTTTGTGGACTAGTGTAACTGTAGCAGCTTTCCATGTGTCAGAGAACTGGCTGAGGCTAAGGAAGAGGTTGAGAATTTGAGTTAACGGACCTAGGACCTCATCAAGGGTGAGAGATGGCAGTGTGAGGTCCAGCGAGTCCCCACTAGTTCTTGACTTGGAGATTGCTTTGGTGATGTATTTGTGGGCTTCGTGCTTCTTGACAGTTTTGAAATAGAAAGGCGGGTGTTTGGAAGGAGTGGGATAGCTTCAGAGAGTAGTGAAGTCAGAATCCAAGAAATAATCCATGGGGAGAACACTACTTAGGTCAGTGAACACATCATTGAAGGTGCTGGCAGTGATCAGAGGATCAAGAGTGATAGACCCATCAACATTTAGCATCGTTGGGGAGGATTTGAGCTGCTTCCCCGTGACTTCTTTGATGTTCTTCCAAAACTCATTCCCGTTTCCCCAGGTGTTAGAGAGCTTCTCTGTAGTAGGTCCTTTTCTTTAGTCAAATGGATTTTGTGCAGTTGTTTCTGTATGTCAGATTGAGCACCAGAGGCCCTAGCCAGCGCCCACAGGTGGTCCCTTGATTTTACCTGTGCCAGAAGCTCACCAGTTAGCCATGGGTTGCAGAGTGCCTTGGCTTTTCACTTTTTGAGCAGGGCGTAGGAGTCGCAGGCCGCATTGAAGGAGGAAACAAAGTAGTTGAAGGTTGAGTCAACATCCATAGATTGGTAAATGGGAGACCAATCATGCAGACTGAGCCAGGATTTAAGGTGACTCAGTTGACCACAGGGGAGAACTCTGCTGGTGATGACTTTAGGCGGCGACTTGCAAAATTTGTTAGACCATTCACAGATAATGGGAACGGTCACTAAGTGAGTCAGGACGTGTCCCTAAATAAGGGGTGTGCACCTTGCCTCCTCCTCCCAGAGAACTGCTAGAAATCTGCCAGAAGTGTGGATAGTGCATCAGATCCATGTCCCTAGAAAAACAAGTTCTAGGATCGTGGATATGTTGTTCATCCACACTCTTTGGCATGTCCCCTTCCACTTTAAATCTACCGGAAGTCTTCAAGCTGGCTCCTTCCACCCACACAGGTGGTATATACCTCGGTTCCACCCCATGACGCCAGATCTTCCTTTCCGCTAAAAGATTCAAGTTGCTTCCCTCGAGCTCACCCATTTTGTAGGCCCTGGCTCTAAAACCTTCGATTATTCCGAAAATCCGTCTCGTTCACATTCATGACCGCAAGTTTATTTCTTCGATTATGGAAGACAAGTCTTCCCCCGGATTTCGTCTGTGCCCTTGCGGCCAGAAGATGTTGTGCACTGATCCCCACACTGCGTGCCTTTATTGCCTCAGTGTTGACCATGACACCTCGAAATGTGATATGTCTCACTTTTCATCCTAATGTCCTCAATGACTATCTCGCACGCCTAAAGCTGGGGAGACCGGAGAAATTGAATCCTTTGGTTAAATCCAAGGAGGCTCGGCAGGTGGTTTCCGGGGCTGTGGGATCCACCAAGCAATTGGTGCACATGCAAGCATTCGAGGAGGAAGCAGCTCGGGCTGCAGAAACTACTCCGAGCTTCTTTGTTCCACTCAACCTGGGCTCCACCTTCTCAGGTTCCTTCCGAGAGTTGTGCCAGTCTCTCCTGACCAAGGGAGAGGGTCCTGCAGTCACGCACTCCTCTCGATCCCGTAAAAGGGAGAAGGATCCGGGATCGTCTTCGTCTCGATGAGGACTCTTTTGGGAGTGGGAGAGATCTCTGTCCCAGGAACATGAGCTCTCAGCTTCGGTCGAAATTGCTTCTTCGGCTGCTGGCTTTTCGGCTTTGCCATCTGGTCAGTCTACCAAACTGTCGATCGACGATGTAGAGATCGTCATCGATCCTTTATCGCCAACTCCGGTCGACTGTTCCCTCAATTGAACTCCTAATTTGGTTTTCCCAGATGAGGACACACAGCCTGCTGGGACTCCCATCGAGGAAGTGGTTCCCCGACCCCGGGAAGTCACCTGTCCCGCCAGTGTCTCCTGAGTGACCGAGTCGGCCTGTCCGATCTTGATCGAGGTCTCTGACCCCCTCGATCGAAAGGCCGAGGGAGAACTATAAACGCTCTCAAAGGAGGCAATGCCTTCCGTTGTCCTTGTCCTACTCAGATGAGGAGAGGCTCCAGCGGAAACTCAGTCTGCCATAGGGACCTCATGGGCAACATGATTTTGACCGGCACAAGCAAATCCAGCTTCCACTCGGCCATTACTTGGCTTTCTCCTCCTAGGCCAAAGCCACTCCTTTGAGCCGATTAAGTCTGTTCCCCAGTTCGCTGGAGCCGGTAAAACCTTCATTCGCCTAAAACAAGTCTCCACCAATCGCAGTGGAACCTCCGCCAAACAGCCTGTGGAGGGCCTTCCAAGGAAGATAGGCGGACACCGACTTCGCGCTCGGCCACGGACACCCCTGGACTGCCCTCGGCAAGTCGAAGGTGACCTGGGCGGTCGGCCGTTGTATCCGGATTCCTCGGATTCGGACGTCACCGGCCTGCATTCTCATCCTGGGGATGGCGAATCAGCCATTGGCTTAGAGACTGAGGAAGGTCCGTCGTCTTTTCAGGGCATTCTTTGCCTCATCTCAGAGTCCACAGGGATGCCCCTGGATCCAATCCAGAAAAAGGCGGAGTACCCTCTCACGGTTATCCTTAATAGAGAGGGATACCCCGACAGAGGACTTTCCTGTGGCCGAGGCTATTGTTGGCCCGGCCTTAGAACTCTGGCAGTGCCCTACCTTTTGTCCTGCTCCATCTGCCCGCAAGTATGTGGTGCCCATGGGGTCCCTTGCGGGGTTCACAGAGCACCCTTCGGCCAAGAGACTGGTGACCACCTCTGTGTTCAGGCACACTGGCAATTCTGCCGACACCAACCGACCTGATAGAGTCCAAACTTTTGGACCATTCAGCCGGGAAGGTCTATGCGGCTTCTTCCTTGGGCCTTCATCAGGCAAGTTCGACCGTCATCATGGCACACTTATCTCACTCCCTTCTAGGGTCTCTGGATGAAGTCCTCGGACACCTCCCCGTGGACATAGAGACCACGGTAAGGCAGGTCCGGGAGCAAGGCAGAGCTGTTGCCCAACAGCAGCTTCAGACAGCATTGGACATTGAGGATTCTTGTGCCCATTCGATGGCAGCCACAGTTGCCTCTCGTCACAGGGCTTGGCTGGGGGGGGGGGGGCTCCTCCTTCCTGGCGGATACTCCGACAAACTAGCCGACGTGCCCTCCCTTGGGACCGACCTGTTCAGCCCAGGAGTGGCCGATCACCTTCAGTGCATTGAGCAGTTCAGTGCCACCTTGGATGCTGCTTCTGCCAAGGGTTCTTCGGGCAAGAACCAGCAGAAGAAAAAGAAGCCTTTTCGGTATTCTTCCCCTGTGGCCCATCAGTCCTCCTTTCAAGGTGGACAACAGCACCAGTAACAGCAGCAGGCTCAAGCTTGGCACCCCAGGCCCGTAAAGGAGACAGAGGTTCAGGTCCTGGATCCTCCTCCTCCTCCAAGCCTGCTCAGTGATGGGGCCGGGGCTGTCAACCTCTTTCCTGTCACCTCAGCTCTGGGTCCTCCCGTGGAGTGCTAGATCCGCCACTTCCTTTCTGCCTGGTCCTCTGCCACCTCGGACAGGTGGGTTCTCAAAGTGGTCAGTCAGGGACTGCCTCTGGAATTCGAGCAGTACCCTCCAGGCTGAGCCCGCGCTCCTCGGGATGAAAGAGTATCCACTCAGACTCAGTCAGCTCTCTGAGACATCATTGCTCAGCTCCTTCTCAAGGAGGTAGTAGCTCCAGTGGCGGATCCTCCAGCAGACCGAGGCTTTGTCTCTAGGTACTTCCTGGTGCCCAAGCGGACGGGGGGCTGGTGCCCCATTCTAGATCTGCACGACCTGAATCAGTATCTCAGGTCACGTACCTTTCGGATGGTAATTCTGTCCCAGATCATACTATCCTTGGAGCGAAACATGTGGTTCTGTTCACTGGATCTGCAGGACACGTTCTTTCACGTCCCAATCTGTCCATCCCATCAGCGGTTCCTCCGCTTCAGGGTCGAAGGGACCCTGTATGAGTTCCGAGCCATGCCATTCAGCCTGTCATCGGCCCCATGGGTCTTCACTAAATGCATTGCAATGGTGGTGGCCCATCTTGGGGGGGTGGGGCCAGATTATCCTTACCTTGACGATTGGCTCCTAGCAAGTTCCACCCAACAGGAGGTGGAGATGTCCAGGGACCTGGTCCTCCAGACCTGCTCCCAGCTCGGCCTCCTGATCAGCGAGGCCAAATCGGAACTCGTGCCTTCTCAGGTGATGAGCTTCATTGGGGCAGAGCTTGACTCTTGTCAAGCCAGAGCTCTGCTTCCGACGGACAGGGCGGAGGTTCTTTCCTCCTTTTCCCAATCTTTTCTGGTTGGGCAATTGCACCCTGCCTGGGACTTTCTGCGCCTTCTGGATTACATGGCAGCGTGCACTTCACTGGGCCCGGTTGCACATGCTCCCCCTCCAATGGAAGCTGGCCACCCAGTGGACTTAGCGCCATGGTCATTTCGACCAGCTGATCACTGTAACCCAGAAGATGTGGGACGCTCTCCACTGGTGGACCGCCGCAGACCGGTTGTAGGAAGGATCCCATTTGTCCACCCTGAGCAGACGGTCATCCTCACGACCAATGCATCTCTCATGGGCTGGGGAGCCCACATGGGGGACAAAAGGGCCCACGGGCTTTGGACCCCCGAGGAGTCCCGATGCCGCATCAACTTGTTGGAGCTCAGAGCAGTCGGACTGGCACTGTCAGCTTTCACTCCTCCGCTCCGGGGTCAAGTGCTTCAAGTCCAGATGGATGATACCACGACCATGTACTACCTCAACAAACAGGGTGGCACGCACTCCTGTCTGCTGTGCAGGGAGGCACTCCGCATCTGGACCCTCATGAGCCAATTAGAGGCAGCCCTCCTAGCCATCCATGTGGCAGAAGCCTCAAACCATCTGGCAGATGCTCTCAGCCGCTTAGGCCAGGCATCCCACAAGTGGTCTCTCCACCCAGAGGTAGCTTACAGCCTGGTCTCCCACTGGGGCAAACCAATGGTGGACCTGTTTGCCTACAGGGACAACACCAAGCTGAGGCTGTTCCACACCCGCCTCCCTCAGCAGGGCTTACTGCAGAGGGATGCCTTCTCAAGGCGGTGGACCCCAGGCCTCCTCTACGCCTTCCCTCCATTTCCCTTGATCCACAAGGTGCTCTTCAAGGTGAGGAGGGACAAGGCGAAGGTGATCCTGGTAGCCCCCAGACTAGCCGTGTCAGTTCTGGTATCCAGATCTCCTCAGCCTCAGCTGCAGGCCCCCGGAGCGGCTTCTAGCACGCCCAGACCTGATATCATTCAGTCAGGGGAAGGTATTCTATCCAGACCTTCAATCCCTGCACCTCACAGCCTGGTGCCTGAGCGGCTAGAGTTCCAGGTTTTGGGTCTTTCCGAAGATGTCTACACCGTGGTGGAGACATCCAGAAAGGAATCGACCACGAAATGTTATGCCTTCAAATGGAAAAGGTTTTCCATTTGGTGTCAGGGCAACGGCCTGGACCCTTTTTCCTGTTCAGTGGCTAACATTCTCGATTACCTTTGGTCTCTTTTCCAAAGGGGGTCTACGGTCATAGACCGTTAGGGTGCACCTGGCAGCCATCTCTGCTTACCAGGTGCGGGCCGGTCAGCTGACATTGGCGCAGGAGACAGTGGTCGGGCACTTTTTCAAAGGCCTGGGTCACATATCCCCTCCGGTGCATGAACCTCCACCTCCGTGAGATCTACTGCTGGTACTGGCAAAGCTCATGGGCAAGCTATTCGACCCAATGCACAAATGTGAGTTGTCACACTTGTGGAAGACGGCCTTCCTGGTGGCTATCGCATCTTCCAGAAGGATGGGGAACTCCAGGTGCTTTCAGTGGACTCCCTTATCTGGTCTTCCACAGGGACAACGTTGTCCTTTGCTCCCACCCGAAATTCCTTCCGAAGGTGGTGTCAGAGTTTCACCTTAACCAGGTGTTAACTGTGTTACTATACTACCCTAATTACACCTCGGAGGCCAAGTACAGACTCCATACTTTGAACCTGAAACGTGCTCTCTTCTACTACGTGGAGAGGTTCAGTAACTGTTTGTCACCTACGCTGAAGCTGCTTCTGGCAGACCTGCAGCAAAGTGGACAGTTGCAAGATGGATCACATCATGCATTAGTCTGCGCTATGAGTTGGCGGGCAAGGAGCCTCCCAGAGGGTTAAGAGCTCATTCTACCCGCCATACTGCTGCATCGGTGACTGCTTCCAGGGACATCCCTATCCAGGAAATCTGTCGGGCTGCTACCTGGAAGTCAGCAAACACTTTCATCACCCACTACCACATCGACCTTGAGTTATGCCAGGATGCTGGTTTTGGGACCTTGGTTCTCCAATCTCTGTTCCCTAAGTAGGGGATGTGCGCCTTGCCTCCCTTCTCCAGGAGAACTGCTAAGAATCTGCCAAAGAGTGTGGATGAACAACATATCCACGATCCTAGAAAAAACAGATTACTCACCTGTAACAGTAGTTCTAGGAGTGGTATATGTTGTTCATCCACACGGACCCACCTGACCTCCCCGGCTGCAGATGCACAACACCTGGCTTCCAGCGGGCTAAGATCTGGTGTCATGGGGCGGAGCCATGGTATATACCACCCAGGTGGGTGGGAGGAGCCAACTTGAAGACTTCCAGTAGATTTAAAGTGGAAGGGGACATGCCAAAGAGTGTGGATGAACAACATATACCACTCTTAGAACTACTGTTACAGGTGAGTAACCTGTTTTTACACACCTGTAGCAGTAGTTCTAGGAGTGGTATAGAATGTGCAGCCACACTGATCCACCCGACTTCCCCAGGTAAGTGGCATACTGGTCTTGCTTTCAAGTGGGTAAGATCTCATGTCACGGGGCGGTGCTGAGGGATTTACCACCTGGGTGGGTGGGGGAAGCCAGCTTGAAGACTTTCCAGCAAGCCTGAAAGGGAAAGAACACTGCCAGAAATGTGAATGTTCATTACATACCACTCCTAGAACTACTGTTACAGGTGAGGGGCCTGTTTTTATTTTCTCTACTTGGACTGTCACGAATCCTCCATCCCGAGCCTGCTTCTCCTGTTCTCACCAGCAAACTAAGAAATCAAGGCCTCACACCAAACACCTTCTCATCTCCTTCTCGGCTTCCAAATCGCATGTCTAGTACAGTCAGCGAGCAGCTAGCTGACCACATGAACAATAATAAAAAAAAAAAAGGAAACCAAGCTGAAATACAGCCCACTTTTAACAGGTGGGCAAATGGCCTGGGGGCGGGAGAGTGGGATTAATGTCAAAGGTAAATGCACCAGCACACACCTCTGAGGGGTCCTGAGCAGGCTGCATCATGTAGAGAGCAGCTCCGACTACTGGTGGAAAATTATTGTGGACTTTTTTTTTGTAAGCATATACCTCCACACACCAAAATGAAATAATAAAATGCCAGAGCATTTTTTTTTTTTTAAACAAATGAGCTATTGTATAATCGCAATAAGGCACTTTAAGGTGTGTTATTGTGCAATAACGTCAATTCTCGTGTGTTGAACACACGTGGCCTGCTGTCTCATGCTTCAACCACTCGATGCATGATGTTATTACACAATAGCATACACCCTGTCACGCCTTATTGCTTAAAGCAGCAGTACTGGATAATCAGGAAGTGATTATACGAACATACAAAACTGCCAACAGAAACGGGCCACATGGTCCATCAAGTCTGCTTGAATGTGCAGCTAGCACCCTTACCTTGCAGCTGCCCCCCCCCCCCCCAATTTACCCCAGCCTCTCACCCTGTCCCATCCTCATTTGAAACTATCCACCGTCTTACAGGACACCACCTCCTCTGTCAGAGTGTTCCATTGCGCCACATCCCTCTCCATGAAAAAGTCTCCTCATCTCTCTCTCTCATATCTCTCCCCCAACCTGAGATCATGTCCTCTCATGTCTCTCCCCCCTCCTTAGCGTAACTATACATAGATACATAGACAGTGTCGGCAGATAAGGGCGTATGGCCCACCCAGTCTGCCCATTTGAGCTTGTAAGTTCAGTTTGTTTTCCTAGAAGTCTGTTTCCCCTTACCCCTGACCTCTAGAATTCCTTTATGTCTATCCCATGCATTCTTAAATCCCGTGATTGTTTCAGCGCCCCACCACTTCCTCTGGCAGGGTGTTCCACTTGTCCACCACCCGTCTGTGAAGAAATTCTTCTCATGTTTCCTCTGAATCGCCTCCTCCAACTTCATCCCATGCCCTCTAGTCCTGGAACATCTTTTTCGCTTAAAAATAGTGTTTTCCTGCACCCTGTTCCTCCTGTAAGATACTTGTATGTCTCTATCATATCCCTCTCTCCTTCTCTCCTCCAGGGGTACATGTTCAGTTCCTTCAACCTGTCTTCATAGGACTTGTGATGCAATCCATGCACCATCTTTGTTGCCCTCCTCTGAACCTTCTCTACCCTGTCTATGTCCTTACGTAGATATGGTCTCCAGAACTGTACACTGTACTCCAGGTGGGGCCTCACTAGTGTCTTGTATAGCGGAATTATGACCTCCCTTTTCCTACTGGTGATGCCCCTGCCTATACATCCCAGCATCCTATTTGCTTTACCTGCTGCCTTGTCATACTGTTTCCCTACCTTGAGGTCATCAGCGATAACCCCAAGATCCCTTTCCTGCTTGGTGCATGCTATATCCTCACCCCCCAACTGATATATTGTGCCAGGGTTTTTGTGCCCCATATGCATTATCTTGCACTTCTTTGCATTGAATTTCAACTGCCAAACCCCTGACCATTCTTCAAGTTTCTGCAGGTCGCTTCTCATTCTGTCTACACCTCTGGTGTGTCTACTCTGTTACAGAGCTTTGTGTCATCAGCGAACAGTGAAATTCTGCCTTCTAGATCCTGTGCAATGTCACTGATGAAGATGTTGAATAGGACCGGTCCAGCACTGATCCCTGTGGTACCCTGGTCACTCTTCCCTCTGTGGAGTGACAGCCATTTACCACCACCCTCTGTGTCCACCCAGCCAGTTACCTACCCACCACACTACTGTCCTGCCACACCATATTCCCAGTTTGTGTATGTCTTCTATGAGGCAGTGTCAAAGGCACTGAAGTCCAGATAGGCCATGTCCACTGCCCTCCCGCGATCCACCTCCCTATTACCCAGTCGTAATTCAACGAGGTTGGTCTGACATGACCTCCCTGGTGAAACCATGCTGCCTTGGGTCCTGTGTGTCCATTGACAACCAGATGTTCCACCAATCTCTCCTTCAGTAGTGCTTCCATGATCTTCCCACTACCTGAGGTGAGGCTGACTGGTCTGTAGTTCCCTGCTTCCTCTTTGTTCCCACTTTTGTATAAGGGGACTACATCTGCTGTCCTCCAGTCTTTGGGTACCTCCCTGTTTCAGCGATCGGCTAAACAGGATAGCCAGAGGTTCAGCCACCACCTCTCTTAGTTCTTTAAGGACCCTGGGTGCACCCGCCTGGCCCCATTGCTTTATCAACTCTTATTACTTCCAGTTCCTTCAGGACCCTTTCTTGTGTAAAGGGACTTGTGTCCATTTCTGCACCATTCTCACCCTTGTACTCCCTTCAGACCCATTACCTCCTCTTCCTCAGTAAAGACTGAGCAGAAATACTTGTTCAATATGTCAGCTTTACTGTTGTCATCCTCCATGCGGCTCCCATCCTCCCCTTCCAGTCTCACTATCCCTCCTTTGTCTTTCTTTTCCTTACGTCACCTGTAAAGGTTTTGTCCCCTTTACCCACTGATTTTGCAATGTGTTCTTCTGTCTGAGCTTTGGCTTCCCTTACTGACATCCCTGCCTCCCTTTGCTTCTCCTGGTACTTCTCCCTATCCCCTTCTGCCTGTGTCTTTTTGTATTGCCTGAATGCAATCTTTTTGGCTTTCACTTTCTTTGATACCTCTTTGGAAAACCATAATGGTCTCCTCTTCCTTTTCCTAACCTGCTTAATGCATAATTCTGTTGTTCTTGTAATCCCCATTTTAAATACTGCCCACTGTTCCTCAACTCCTGATTCCTGTCCCATTTCCCTTAATGCCTCTTTCAAGTATAACTATCCCTTCCATGCCTGTCTTAATTATCCCCTTTACATACTTAAAGGTCAGTCATATCCCCCAATCCCTCCTCTTCTCCAGTGAGTGCAAATTCAGCTCTCTAAGCCACTCCTCGTATGGTTGATCTTCCAACCCCTGGATCAGCATTGTCATTCTGCGCTGTACCCCCTCCAGCAATCTGATATCTTTCTTTAGATATGGGTGCCAGTATTCTATGCAGTACTCCAGGTGTAGTCTGACCAGTGACCTGTACGAACATACGAAATTTGCCAGCAGATAAAGGCCTAGAGGTCTCATCAAGTCTGCCTCAATGTCAGCTAGCTCCCTTATTTCTCAGAGCGCCCTCCTTCCACCCTTCTCCTTCATTAACCTCCCTTGTCCTGTCCCATCCTCGCTTGAAGCAGTCCACTGTTCTACTGCATACCACTTCTGCAGGTAACGATTCCACCCAGCCACCACCCTCTCTGTAAAAAGTGTTCCTCATCTCCCTCCTGAACCTTCCTCGCTCCAGTCTCATATCATGGCCCCTGGTGGCCCTCCCCTCCCTTACGTTGAACAGCCCCTCTGTACCTGTCTTGTTTATTCCTTTCATGTATTTAAAGGTTTCAGTCATGTCCCCTGTCTCCTCTCCACGTGAGTACATGTTCAACTCCTTCAACCTCCTCTCTATAAGTCCCCCAGACCCTTGATCATCTTTGTCGCCTCATGCGCTGCACCCTCCAGTAACTTAATGTCCCTCCTCAGATACGGATGCCAGAACTGCACGCAGTACCCAGGTGTGTCTAACTAATGACCCACAGGGCAGAATCACCTCCTCCCTCCTCGAGGATATACCCTTGCAATACAACCCAGCATTTGTTGGCCTTTTGCAGCTGCCTTCCTACACTGTGCCGAGTTGTTCATTGACCCTGTGATGAGCACACCCAGATCCTTCTCCTCCTCTGTCTGGGCTAGCTGCACTCCCCTAGCTGGTAAGTCCTCCTTGGGTTCTTCATCCCAAAATGCATCACCTTGCACTTTTGGCATTAAGCCCAGTTGCCAGGTGTCTGACCAGGTTTCAAGCTTTGCCAGATCATCCTGCAACCCCTACCATCCCCTAGGTCATCCACCAACCGTCACCAACCTTGGTATCATCACAAACAGACTGATCTTGCTCTTGATGTCCCATGATATGTCTGCAAATGAATATCCCAAACAACACTGGTCCCAACACCGAGCCCGTGGGACACCGCTCGTCACTGCCCTTGGGTGTGAGCTCCCCACCACCACCACACCTGTTGCCTTCCCTGCAGCCAGTTTCCTACCCATCTCACCAGCATTGCACCTGCCCCTGTGCCTACTAACTTCCTTCCCAGCCTTCCTGTGCACTGAGTCGATGCCTTACTGAAGTCCAGATACAGGACATCCACTGCATGTCCCTGTCCAGTTGCCTAGTTCCCAGTCATAGAACCCGACCAGGTTGGTTTGGCAGGATCTGCCATGTGATGAAGCCATGCTGTCTGCTGTCCTGTAGTCCTTTTGGCCTCTAAGAGGGCCACCAGCCCTCCTTCAGGATAGTCTCCATTAGCTTACCCACCATGGATGTGAGGCTCACTGGTCTGTAGTTTCCCGGTTCATCCTTGGGGTCACTCTTGTGGAGGGGCACCATGAGCCATCCTCCAGTCCTGAGGTACACACCCGAATGTAGTGAGGCATTAAATAGGTCTGCCAAAGGTCCTGCAAGGACCTCTGCCAGCTCCTTCAGTACCCTGGGGTGGATGCCATCTGGGCCTGGTGCCTTGTCCACCCTCAGTGCCTTCAAACCCTCTCGAACTCTGCCCTCCATGATTTCCCATCTCTGTCACCACTCCCCTAAGTCCTGCATTTCACCCCATCTTGGGTGTCACCCCTCTTCTCTGTAGTAAATACTGAGCAGAGTACTCATTAGTGCTTCCATGTCTATTACCCTGCTTCCACCAACCCCTCCTTCCTAATCCTTACTATGTGGTCCTTACAGCTCCTTTTCTCCCTGATGTACTTAAAGAGTCCTTCTCCCCTTCTTAATGCCTTGTCAGCCTGAGTTCGTGAGATGCTTTGGCTCCCCTTACTGCCCTTGTCACCTCCTTCGATTCTGTCAAGTACTCCTCTCTGTCCTCCCTCCCTGTTTTCTTGTATTTCCTAAAGGCAGACTCTTTCCTCCTTACCTTTTCCATGACCTCCTTGCTCAACCAAGCTCGGTTTCTTAGCCCCTAGCCTTCCTGCTCTGGGCTTTGCAGCAGTTTTGGTTGCCTCCACTATCCCCAACTTTATGAGCTCCCATCTCTGGTTAGTATCCATACTAGATTGAATTCTGGCCAGGTACCCTTTACCACTTCCCATCCTCCCAAAGTCAGCCCTCCTGAAGTCCAGCACTCTTGTGCCAGATTCCCTCCTTCCTTGCCCATATCCAATATGAGCCATACTGAGTGGTGGTCACTCCTGACAGCGGTTCCTCCACTGTAAGTTCTCTCACAAAGTCCCCATTTGCCAGCACAAGGTCAAGGGTATTCCCTAACCTGGTTGGTTCACTGACCATTGCAGCAGGAAGCTGTCCTGGAAGGCATCCAGCAGTACCTGCCCTTCTGTTCCTGGTTGTTGGGGTGCTCCAGTCCACCCTGGCATGTTGAAGTCCCCACAATCACCACTACTACCCTCTCTCGCAGGTCCTCCTGATCTGTCCCGCTAGTTCCTGTCTAACTCCTCCATCTGAGATGGTGGCCTGTACACCACTCCCATTCTAAGACTCCTATTCTTGGAATCCTGGATTTGCACCCAAAGTGACTCTGTACCACCTCTCCCTTCCTCACACACTTCAGTCCTTCCTTCACATATAGTGCTACCCCTCCTTTCCCGTCACCCTGTCCCTACGAATAACCTGTACCCTGGTACAGACAGGTCCCAGTCATTATATTGGGTGGCCCATGTTTCGTGATGGCTGCAATGTCCACCTCTCCTCTGCCATGAGAACCTGCAACTCTGCAGTTTTCCTCCCAAGGCTCCTAGCATTAGGGTAACCACCTTCCACCCTTCCCCTCCTCCCATCCTGCCCTCCTTTCCTAGCATCACCAACAGTACTGCCATTTGTCCTTTGTCACTGTTATGGGGTAAGCTCATATGATTTCCCAACCTGTGGTCTCTGCATATCTCTTCCCAACTGCCACCCCCACTCCTAGTTTAAACTCCCAACTTCCTCTATATATTCTTCCATCCTCTGCTTCAACACTTTCTTTCCTTCCTCACTCAAGTGTAGTCTGTCCTGCATAGATACTACTGTCCTCCCAGATCCTCCCCCCCCCAACAGCCCATACCCTTTAGCACAACACCAGGTTCTTAGCCATCTGTTAAATTCCTCTATTCTCAGCTTTCTTGTTGTGCTTGCCTTTGGCACGGAAATATCTCGGAAAAAGTTACTGATCTTCCTGCCCCTCACATAATTGTGCTAGTTCCTCAAACCTCCTCTGGACTATATCCACTGTCTTGTCAGCCAGGTCGTTTGTCCAAGATGTATAATTAAATGAGGCTTGTCCTACCCCTTCTAGCATATTTCAGAACAGACTGTCCCACCCTTTCCGCTGTCATTCTGGCATGGCCTTCCACCCAAATGCGATTATGCCTCTCCGCCTTGCTACCCCACCTAACTCCTCTTAGTATTGAGTCCCCAGCACTAGATTCCACCCTCTACTCCTGCTTGCTTCCTTTCATCTCCCTCCCTCATTTCCAGCTCCCCTTCTTCCTCCTGCACATTATTATGCCCTTTTACCCCTGTTGCAGTTCTCCCAGCAGAACTTTCCCCCGCTCCAGTTTGGTCCAGGCATTTATCAATTACTCTCTAATTTCATCACTCCCTCCTCCACCTTCTTCCTCTCTAGCAGTGCAAACTATTTTCTGAAGACCCTTCACAAATGCCTGCCCTCTCTCTGCATAGTAACCTGTTCTCTCCTTTCACTCCATGACTTTTGCCACTTCTTAGCCTCCTCACAAGTCCCTATTGCCTCCTTCCATTTGACTTTTGTCTCTGACCTGGTTTCCAGCAATCGTTCTTCCTGGCCTGGGCCCTTTGTCTCTGCTTCCTTCTTCTGAGCCTCTCACCACTGTTGGCTTAAATTGCCCTCCTCATCTCCCTTCTTCCTCCCTCCAGTATTGGGCTAAACCCACCCCCAATCTGCCTTGCCTGTGTTAGTTCCTCCTGCAGACCCTCAATCTCCTTTCTAAGTTTTTCTATGTGGTTGCACACTAAACATCCTCCCACTCGCCAGGCAATGTTTAGAAAGATTGGTACACCGCAGTTGTTGCAGCCTACCACCCTACCCATTGCTGTCGTTGCCCACCAGCGACCCCCCACCCTTCCAGATGAAGGATACCAAACACTCCCCCAAGTCCCCACTCTCCCCCCTCTATCAGTGCAAAACATTCTTTATGTCCCTTACCTCCTTTGTTGCACACGTTTAGATATGTTGAGCAACTGCTTTTTACATTCCTATCCACACTCAAAAATACTTTAGTGAGGCAGGATCACCTCCCTGTCCCTTGGGGAGATTCCCCTCGCTGTACATCCCAGCACCATGTTGGCCTTTGCAGCTGCCTTCCTGCAGTGCTATGTCTTGTCCATTTTCCCCATTACAACCACCCCCAGATACTTTTCCTCCTCAGTGGTGCCTAGCTGCACTTCCCCAGCAGGTAACCCCACCCAGGTTTGTTTGCCCTGGAGTGCAGTACCTTGCATTTTTTAGCATTGAACCCTAACTGCCACTTTTCTGACCACTCCTCCAGTCTGGTCAGGTCTTCCTGTAGCCCCTGCCACCCTGCTGTCATCCACCACCGCTCCCATCTTAGTGTCATCAGCGAACAGACTGATCTTATTCCTGATGTCATGTGAGATGTCCACTATAAATATCCCAAACAACATCAGCCCAATACTGATCCCTGTGGTGCCCCGCTAATCACCGCTGTTGGAGATGAGATCTGATTCCCCCCCACTGCCACCCTCTGCTGTCTCCCCTGCAGCCAGTTCTCGATCCAGTTGACCATTTTGGTCCCGCCCCACTTTCAACCCTCCCCAATGTGGCACTGAATCAAGGGCCTTGCTAAAGTGCAAATAAATGGCATCCACAACATGACCCTTGTCCATTTCCTTCGTTAACTAGTCATAATATTCCACTAGGTTGGAGTGACAGGACCTTCCTGAGGCAAACCCGTGCTGATGATCGTCCTGGACCCCACTGTCCTCCAGCCTCTCCTTCAGAATTGATTCCATTAGCTTCCCCACAATGGATGTTAAGCTTACTGGTCTGTAATTGTCTGGTTCATCCTTTGGGACACTTTTATGGAGGGGCACCATGTGGTCCATCCTCCAGTTCTGTGGTACACACCCTGTGTTCAGTGGCCCAGCCAGGACCGCTGCCATTTCCTTCAGCACTCTGGGATGTATGCCATCAAGTCCTGGTGTCTGATCCACCCTCAGAGCCCTTAGACTTTCCAACACCCTGCCCACATTAATTTTTCCATCAGTTACCCTCTCCCCACCCCCTGTGGTAGTTGCTTTCCCTTCTCCCTTGTGAATACAAAACAGAAGTACTCACTTAGTACTTCTGCCTGTTTTGCCCCTTTCTCTGCCCATTCCCCGTCCCTCCTAATCCTCATTATCTGGTCCTTGGGCTACTTCTTTCCTGTATATATTTGAAGAAGTCCTTTTCCCCATCCTTGATGCCCTGTGCCAGCTTCAGTTCCTGGGAAGTTTTGGCTGCCCTGACTCATCTTGTAACTTCTTTGGACTGTTTCTTGTACTCCTCACTATTTCTCTCCTCCCCCCCAGTACCTCCTGAATGCTGCTTTTTTTCGCTCTCACTTTTTCTAGGACTTCCCTACTCATCCAGCTTGGTTTCTTGGCCCTTCCCTTTTTACTCTACAGTTTGGTAAGGTCTCCGTAGCCTCCACCAGCCCCAATTCGATTTTTTTCCATTTCTGGTTCTCATCCCAGTGTGACTGAATTCCTTTCAGGTGCCCATCTAAGATTACACCCATCCTTCCAAAATCAGCCTGTCTGAAGTTGACCACACTGGTCCCTGTACCCAAAGCTTCAAACAACATGAAGTCTTGCTGTATTCTGACTATTGCAGTTAGCTCCAGCACTTGAACTGCCCCAGAGAGAGAAGGGTTAAAATTCTATGCAAGGCATTAAACGTTGAGCTCGAGCTCGGTTGAAAACTCTGTCTGCAGCACTTTGAAACCCAACCGTCAGATTCTTTACTTCGCCTCAGTGAACAGTCGCTCCAGAGACTTTCTCCTTTGCTCGGTTCAAAAAGTCTGTTAAAGTTGTCGGTTAGTCCGAAATTAGTTCTGTTTTGTCAGTTCAGGACTCTGTCTGTGGTACCGTAAGTACTTAGGCTAGTTCTTGTGGAAATTGTAAAAAAGAACTGTAGTTTCAAACAACATGAAGTCTTGCTATATTATGACTATTGCAGTTTGCCCCAGCCTTAGAACTGCTCCGGAGGTGAAAGAGTTAACTTCCATGCATGCAGAGCATGGAGCTTAGAGCGCGACCTCGGTTCAGAAGCTCTGTTTGGCTGGTTTCAAACCGAAACCGTCAGATTCTTTACTCCGCCTCACTGAACAGTTGTTCCAGAGATTCCTCCTGTTGCTCGGTTCATTTCTTCGGTTTAAAGTGCTATCTCTCGGTTTAATTTTAACTGCGATTTCATTATTTTAACCGTAAAACCGATCGGTTCAGGCTCTGTCTATGGTAATCGTAAGTAATAGATAGGGTTTTTTCTGTGTGGAACTTGTAAAAGTATTATCGGTTCTGTTGAACCGATCGAGTTGTATTTAAATATGTTTAAAGCCTTTTAAGGCTTTTAGAGGCGGTTCCAGTTCTTATCGGTTCTAAAAACGATTTCATTACGGTTTTTCCAGGACCCGTGTACACGGTTTTGAACTGATAAGGGTGTCTTGCCTGGCACTGCCATCAAAGGGCAAGTTGGTTGGTTAGTGGCATGTCTGAGAAACCCAAAGAAACCGGCCCACTGGGTTTCAACGCTGTAGTGTCTGTGGGGAAGCCTTTGCCAAGGCTGACCCACACACTACATGTGTCTATTGTCTGGGGTTTGACCATCTCAATTCAGACTGCCAGATTTGTAAAAATTTCCCTGCAGCTACCCTGGACAAAAGAGTGGGCAGGCTCAGGGAACGAGAGGCCAAAAAGTCCGCTGACCCGGATGGCCAGCCCAGTTCGGTTGGGAGTGCCCTCTGACCAGGGCGAGACTTCCTCGGGCAAACGAAAAGCTGGCTCTGAGGAGCCAGTTCCAGCAAAGAAATCTAAAAAATCGGCAGGTTTGGAGTCCAAAATTCCTTCTCCAACTGCTGCTGAGATAGCCAGGGCAATACAGATTGTCCAGTCCCTGTCCCCAGTTCCTCCAACCGCCACTGTCTGACAAAGAGGTCGGTTCAGTCGGTTCCAGTGGTTCAGGATTATGATATAGAAGAGTTCTATGAACCAGAGGAGGAGGATGAGGATTATGATCAGTGTGAATGTGATTTTGAAAGTCTGGATGTGCCCATTGAACCGACATCTCCCAGACAGACCTTCAGGTGAGTCTCCCCTAGGCTTCTGAGTCCCCTTTCATTTTTGTTTTAAAAAGTTGCTGAGACCTCCAGCTTCCCTTAGGAGGAGGCGATGGATGAGCAAGAGGAGCCTGACTAGTGGAGATGATGGATATCCCAGAGTCCAGGAGGTTGTCCATCCCTCATAAATCCTTTAGAAAACAAACAGTAAAAATTTTAAAGCTCTTAATTCTGTGCCTCCTGTGGATAAAAAGATGGACAGGAGGTACACTTTGTCAGGTCCTGATACAGATTTTCTTCACAGCAATGCAGTCATGTTAGTAGTTCAGGCTGTAGCCTGTGATAGCTAATATTCCACTGGCTTCACATCCCCGACAAGGATTCCAGGAGGATTGATGCCATGGCCAAAAAAACAATACATGGCAGCATCCTTACGTACTCAGACAAGCTAACTATATGGCTTATGTTGCAAGATACCAGAAATCTAGATGGGATACTGTCATGGCCTTAGCCAAACAGGTCCCTGGCCAGCTCAAGAAGCGAGCTGGAGCAGGTGGCCTTGATGGTATTGAGGCATCTAAGGTGCAATTCCATGCTGCAGTGGATTCTAATGATGTATCCTCTAGAGTCATGGCTACATCTGTGGCTTTCGCAGATTGGCCTGGCTCAGGTGTCTCACTTGTCACAGGATACCCAGTCTAAGGCATGGATTTTCCTGTGGTGGAAAATTCTCTGTTTGGGGAGCAGACAGAGAATTATATGAAAATGGATGAATATAGAACCACTTATAGGAGTGCACAAGTCAAGAAGCGCAGTCACACCTCAGAGGCAGCCCCCAGGGTAGGGTTGAGGCCTTTTTAAGCGCTTTTACCAGACTCAGGCCCCTCCTCTTCAGCCTATGTACAGAGGGGTTCTTCAGAGGGAGAGGCAGACGGGGTTCGAAAGGCCTGCTCCCACCCCTCAGCCAAAGCCCCCGCAAACAGGCACCCTGATGGGATGCCCAGGTGCGACTCTCCACCACCTGTGAGGCAGGTTGGCTCATTCGTCCAGGACTGGCAGTCTTTAACTTCAGACAGGTGGGTCCTGAAGTAGTGAGCCAGGGTCTGGTTCTCAGCTCAAGAAATTTCCAAAGATGAGAGCCCCATCTTTCCACCTACAACCCTTTAGAGACTCTTGCTTGGAAACAGAAGTCTCAACCTCCTGGCTCTCAGAGCTGTGAAAGTGTTTCTCCCCTCACCAGGGCAAAGGTCTGTACTCCAGGTACTGTCCTCTCCAAAAAGACAGAGAGAGCGGCCTTATCCTGGATCTAAGATATCTAAAGCACCTTTAAAGCCAAAGTTCAAAATGGTGACACTGGGAATGATTTCCCTCCCTAAGGCCAGGGACTGGCTAGCCTCCTGGACCTCAAAGATGCCTACTTCCATGTTCTTATCAGAAGCTCCATCGAAGTACCTCAGATTTGAACTGCCCTCAGGCCATTATCAGTTCAGAGCAATGCCCTCTCGCCTCACTTCTGCCCCAAGGGTGTTCACAAAGTGTCTGGCAGTAGCAGTCGCCACCTAAGAAGGCAAAGATTGCCATTTTTCCTACCTGGACGACTGGCTCATTGTGGGTCAGTCTCCAGACCAGGTCAAATCACACCTGCTAGTTACCCAGCAGCTGCTTACCTCTCTGGGGTTTCTTCTCAATCTTCCAAAGTCAGTTTTGGAACCTGTCCAGGTACTCACCTTTATTGGCGCAGAACTGGATACAAAGCAGGCAGAGCCTTCCTTCCTTGGAAAGGGTAAGGACCTTAATGGCCCTAGCGCCTCCTCCATCTGCAGGTTTCTCGACCAGCAAGGCATTTCCTGCAGCTCCTAGGGCACATGGCTGCCTCCACAGCCGTGGTGCAAGGAGCAGGATTTCAGATGAGGGACATTCAGTTCCATTTGAGAGCTTTCTGGTCTCAAAGAAGAGATCCTCTATCCAAATTAATCCCAGTGACTCGAAACCTGATCAGGCCCTTCAGTGGTGGCAGGATCAGAGCAATCTGAGACAGGGGGTGCCTTTCATCCCTCTGTCCCATTCCTTGACCCTTACTACAGATGCATCCCTCTTGGGATGGGGAGCTCACATGAGCCTCTCACCCAGGGATTATGGTCCCCTCAGGAATCTCTGCTCCACATCAATCTGTTGGAACTCAGAGCTGTTTTTCCTAGCACTCAGGTTTTCTCTGCATCTGTTCAGAACAAGGTGGTACAGGTCAGAACAGACAACACCACTACAATGTGGTACATCCAACAAACAAGGGGGCACTCGGTCTTGACCTTGTGCACCAGGCAATGAAGTTGTGGTCTCTGGCTTACTCCCTGAACACTTCCTCATAGCAGTTCACCTCCCAGGCAGGACAATGTCTTGGCAGATGCCTCAGCAGGATTTCCCAGGGCCATCACGAATGGTCACTGGATCCCCTAGTACTGGGGATAGTGTTTGCCAGATGGGGCACTCCTCAGATAGATCTTTCGCAGCCCCAGACAATTATCAGCTTCCACTGTTTTGTTGCAGGCCCCAGTGTTGAGCCCAGTTCCCTGGATGCCTTTCTCCTCGATTGGGAAGGGAAGTTTTGCTATCCCCTTCCCTCTCCTGTTCAAGTACTAGTCAAAATCAGGTCTCAGCCCTGCAAATGATCCTGATTGCTCCAGACTGGGCCAGGCAGCCCTGGTACCACTCCTTCTGTCCTTGCAGTCCATCTTCCTGTGTCTCCCCAGGAACCACAATCTGTTAACCTGTGTTCAGGGAGAGTTTGCATCCGAATCTCAAATCCCTCAACCTCAAGGCTTGGCTCTTGAGCAGTTAGAGCTTGCTGATTTGCAACTTTCTCAAAGTGTTCTCGAAATCCTGAAGGCTGCTGGAAGCCTTCCACCAGAGCTACCTATAACTCCAAGTGGAAAAGGTTTTCCATATGGTGTTCTGGGAAGCATGTTTCCAGAATCTGCTGATCTACCTACTGTATTGGACTCACATGGTCCATCTTAATTCTTTGGGACTGAGACCAGCCACCCTGAAAGTGCACTTGGCTGCGGTCTCTGCCTCTCATTTCAGCAGGGAAACCCTCTCTCTCTGCTCATCCTGTATTTTCCAAGTTTTTAAAGGATTGCTTCACACCAATCCCCCATTCAGGACCCTGCCCAAGCTTGGGATCTTAATGTATGCATTGCTCAGCTAATGCAACTCCCTTTGAGCTCTGTCTTGCCAGAGCTTAAGTATTTGACTTGGAAAACTGTATTTGGTAGCCATCACTTCTGCCAGGCATATAAGTGAGTTACAGGCTTTATCAGTAGAAACGACTTTATTTCCTTTCACAGGGCTAAAGTGGTCCTCAGGACTAACAGGAAGTTTTGCCTAAGGTGGTTTCAGATTTCCACCTTAACCAGTCTATTTCACTTCCAGTGTTCTTCACTGACCATTCCTCCTCTGGTGAAGGAGGCTGCACAACTAGATGTTAAGAGCCCTAGTTACTACACAGAGTACCAAGGGTCACAGGTTTGACTCCTCAACTGTTTCTCACTTATGGTGAGGTTGGGAAGGAACCTGCCACTAAAGATCCGTACCAGGTGGATCGTTTCTTATCTCTAATTTTGCTATCAAAAGCTGTGTAAGGTCTCCCCTCAGGCCTGAGGGACTCACTCTACCAGAGGTACAGCTGCATCCTAGCTGCTGCTGAGACATCCTATCTTGGAGATATGTCAGACAGCTACTTGGAAGACAGTACACTTTCACCAAGCATTACTCCTGGCTCCTGGATATTCAGGTCAGGAGGATGCTCGGCCTGGGTACAGCCGCGTTTCAGAGCCCATTCCTAAGTAGGTTCTGGTCCCTCCTCCATGGAGGTACTGCTGTGTAGTCTGCATAGTCATACTATAGCAAGACTTCATGTTGTTTGAAGAAAAATTACCAGCTTAGTAATGTTTCTTCTAATGGAGTCTTGCTATATTATGACACACCCCACAGCCTGCCCTCACAGAACGCCTACTTTGGGGTATGGGTGGGTAGTCCTCTGTTGGCATTTTTGATGCCCTCTTTCATGTTTGGGTGTTGTGTTCATTTAGTTATTTTATCTTAATTTTCTGGTCCACTGACTTGAGTCTTTGTGTTGGGACCAGTAAAATGTGTTAATATAATAGTAGCCAGTTGGCTGAGTGAGGTTACAGCTTCACACAGAACCTTAGTGAGTTTTGCTCGTAAAGATCTGACGGTTTCGCTTTGAAACCAGCCAAACAGAGCTTCTGAACCGAGCTCGCAGCTCCATTCTCTGCATGGAGGTTAACTCTTTCACCTCCGGAGCAGTTCTAAGGCTGGGGCAAACTGCAATAGTCATAATATAGCAAGACTCCATTAGAAGAAACAACATTACTAAGGTGAGTAATTTTTTCTTACGGTCAGTTCAGCTGAACTGACCCTTTAGTAGTCTTGTGTGGAAAAAATTAGTGTGTGGTTACTAGTCTGTATTGGTTTAAAAAAAAAAAAAAAAAAAAAAAAGTGATTTAAACCTTTTTTTTCCATCACCTGTAAGACGGTGAGAAACCGATAGGGGAGTCTTGCCTGGCGGTTGCCGAATAAAGGGTAAGTTTGTTAGGTTGGCCATGTCTGAGAAACCCAAGAAAAAAACTGGGCCCACTGGGTTTCAACACTGCAGTGTGTGTGGGGAGGTCTTTGATAAGGCCGATCCCCACACCACCTGTGTTTACTGTCTGGGTTTGACCACCTCGATTCAGACTGCCAAATTTGCAAGAATTTCACTAAGTCTACCCTGGAAAAAAGGTTAGGTAGACTTGGGGATAAGGAGGCCGAAAAATCAGCTGACCCGAGCCAGCCCGGTCTCGGTTCCTAACTAACCAGAAGGAGTGCCCTCTGACCAGGGCGATACTTCTCCGGGCAAGAGGAGAGCCGATCCTGAGGGATCGGTTCCTACAAAAAGAAAGTGCAAAGATAAATTGGCCGGTTCGGATCCAGACCTTCATGTTCCAACCGCCGAAGAGATAGCCAGAGTAATTCAGATTGTTGAATCGCTTCGTCTGGTTCTGACCGATCTGGCGCCTTCTGGAAGGGCTTGGTTCGGTCAGTTCCCCCGGTTCAAAATTATTCCCCTGAAGACTTTTATGAACTGGAGTTTGATGAGGAGGGGGAATTTGAAGAGGATGGTGATGATGGTGAAAGTCTGGATGTGCCTGTAGAACCGGATGTCTCCCCAGACAGACCTTCTGGTGTTTCCCCCTCCTAGACTTTGAGTCCCCTCCACACTATCTGTTTTACAGAAAGGTGGCTGAAACCCTCCAGCTTCCCATGGAGGAGGCTGATTTCGTTGAGATGATGGACATCCCAGAGTCTGAGACTGTCTATTCCCCCTCCATAAGTCCTTTGGGAAACAGACACAAAAAATTCTAAGGTCTCCTAACTCTGTACCTCCTCTTGACAGACGAATGGACAAGAGGTACACCTTGTCAGGCTCGGATACAGAGTTTTTCTGTCAGCAATGCAGTGATGTTGGGGTAGTGCAAGCTGCAGCCTGTGACAAGGCAAACATTCCCTTGGCTCCACACCCCCCAGACAAAGACTCCAGGAAGATGGATGCCATGGCAAAGAAACAGCACATGGCATCATCTTTGGGACTCAGGCAGGCTAACTATATGGCCTATACAGCCAAGGAACAGAAGTCCAGGTGGGACACTGTACTGGCACTGGCTAAGCAGGCTTCCCCCAGCTAGCCAAGGAGCTGGAGGAGGTGGCTGCTGATGGGATTGAGGCATCAAAGGTGCAATTTCATGCTGCTGTGGACTCAAATGATGTGCCAAGAGTCATGGCTACATTTGTGGCTCTTCGGAGAATGGCTTGGCTCAGACATAGTAGCCTTTCACAGGGCACCTAGTCTAAGGCCATGGATTTCCCTATGGTGAGTGGTTCTCTGTTTGGGGAGCAGACAGAGAATTACATGAAGAAAATGAATGAGTACAGGACCACTTATAGAAGTGCCCAGGCCAAAGACAGGCAGGCAACTCCTCAAAGGCAGCAAGCTAGAGGCAGGCCTTTTCACAGGCCTCTTCTCCCTTTTCTCAGAGGGGAATCTTTAGAGGGAGAGGCAGAAGGGGATGAGCAGGGCTGCATCCACCCTTCAGCCTAAGGCTCCTGCCAAGCAGACACCCTGATGTGTCAGCCCGGGTCGACTCCCCCATTCCAGTAAGAGGCAGGCTGGCTTGCTTTGTCCAGGACTGGATGTCTGTTACCTCAGACAAGTGAGTTCTGGAGGTAGTAAGTCAAGGACTAGTTCTCAGTTTCAAAAATGTTCCGAAAATGAGACCCAGATACTTTGCACCTGCAAATACATCAGAAACCCTTGCTCTAGACGCAGAGGTTTCGTCTCTACTAGCCTTAAGAGCCATAAAGAGAGTTCCTGCCCCCATACAGGGGCAAAGGTCTGTACTCCAGGTACTTCCTTACCCCAAAAAAGACAGGGGAGTGGCGACCCATCCTAGACTTGAGATACCTGGACAAGCACCTTTTAAAGCCAAAGTTCAAAATGGTGACTCTGGGAACAGTTCTTCCCTCTCTAAGGCCAGGAGACTGGCTATCCTACCTGGACCTCAAGGATTCCTATTTTCACATTCCCATCCGGTGCTCCCACAGAAAGTACCTCAGGTTCGAATTGCCCTCAGGCCATTAGCAGTTCAGAGCAATGCCCTTTGGCCTAACTTCAGCCCCAAGGGTGCTCACAAAGTGCCTAGCAGTAGTGGTGGCCTTCTTAAGAAGAAAGAGGGTTCTAGGGACATGGATATGTTGTTCATCCACACTTATTGGCAGGTTCCTTGCCGCTTTAAATCTTGCCAGAAGGTCTTCAAGCTGGCTCCTCCCACCCACCCGGGTGGTAAAACTCTCTGCTCCGCCCCATGACGCCAGATCTTCCTTACCGCTTGGAAGCTTAGGTTCCCTCCTTAACGAGCTGCGTTTAAGACTGGTTCTAATTCTTGAAAGTTAAAATCAAAAGTTTTTTGCTAAAAGACTGGTCGTCTTCTCCTCGCGGCTGCGATGAACATCGACTCCGGTTTTGGAGGTGCCCTTGCAGGCAGAAGTTGTCTAAGACGGATCCGCCTCCGTGCTACTGCCTGAACGCCGAGCAAACCGCGGGCCTGCGACATGCTCTTCATACCCAGCCTACGTCGCGGACCGTACGCCCGATTACAACTGGGCGCCCGAGAAAAAATTCACGGCGGGGAAATCTAAAGAGGCCCGTTGGCGATTGATCGCGTGACGAACTCGGCGGATCAGCTAGAACAGATGATCGCCCTCGAAGGAAGCGGCCTTGAACTGCTTCTACCTCGGCCCGGCATTTGTCCTGCTCTCTGTGCCTTGTACCGGCTTCTTTTAATGAGCTTTGTCTGACCCTCTCGACCAAGGTGAGGTCCAACTTCTTCAGAACCTTTTCCAGGTCAAAAGAGCAAAAGTATCTCCGTCGATGCTCTTGGGAGCAGGAAAGCATCCCCTCCCCATGCTCCACAGTCTCGACCTGCCCGACCCTCAGCTTTAGCCGCAAGCTGGTGTCCCGGCAGGCCAGTTGAAGGGGCGATCGCCATCGCTGCCCAGATTTTTCTCACCCGCTAGACGGTTGTCGGGCTGGAGGCTGGAGAATCCCTCTCCCGGTTCCCTCTGCTGTGGAGCTGAGATCCGTCGGCTCGCTGTGCCTCGGTTCTGGAGCCTTGCTGTGGATCGTCTGAGCCGAGGGAGTGCCGATTCCGACACTTCTCTCTCCAGCCTCGGCCAAGTCGAGACTCTCGGTCTCGGACATCCTCAAGGTCCAATCGATCCTCACTCGGCCATAGGCGGTCTGCATGGCGCCCGCCGCTCTTCCTCGGACGAGGGGAGGCTTCGCGCAGTTGCCGGGCGGTATTTAGGAACTATGTAGCAACAGTTCTTTTGACCGGGAATAAGCTGACCCAGTCGCCTTTTCCCGCCATTATGCTGTCATCGAGTCAGCTTAAACAACCCCTCGCTGTAGCCGAGGAGCCTGTTCTCAGGCCAGTTGTCCGCCAACTCCAGCTGCCACCGATCTCGGGAACCTCCGCCTCACAGCCATTAGTTGGGGCTCCACCAAAAATTCTCTGTTGGCTTTGGGTTTGCCCCATAGGTGTCTGTCACCCTCACTCCCGATAAACCTCGGCAGGTGGAGGTGGCTCAGGCCGAGGCAGCTCTTTGAGGACTCTTCACAGTCCGATGATGGTTCCTCCTCTTCTCCAAGCGCGTGGACTTGGGTCCTTGGGAGGGCAGTCAATGGACGATAGCCCGTCGTCCTTCTTAGGGTTGCTTCGACTCATCTCGAGTCCACAGGATGGAAGCTTCGAACCCGTTTCATCTGGCCAAGATATCCCTCACGGAGATTCTGGACCTGGGGATTCTCCCTACGGAGGCCTTTCCGGTGGCGAGCCATGAGTGGGTCTGGCCTTGGAACTTTCGCAGGCGTTCTGCTTCCTGCCCTGCGCCTTGACCAGGTTGGCCAGGAAGTATGCGGTCCCTACGGGTTCCCTGTCTGGTTTTTCGGAACACCCCTCGGCCGAGGGGTTGGTTACCGACAGCGTTTTCCAGCGTGCAGGAACGCGAGGATGTGGACAAACCTCCGACAAGGAATCCAAGAAATTGATTATGCCGGGCGAAAAGTCTATGCTAAGGCCCTCTCGGCTTTCGCCAGGCCAGTTCGCCGCCCTCATGGCACATTTTTCTCATGCCCTGTTGGCTCCTGGATGAGGCTGTCCTCATCTTCCTGCAGATCTGCAGACTACGGTCAGGCAGGTGCGGGACCAGGGCAGGGCAGTGGCCAAACAGCAGCTCCAGACTCGTTGAACATCGAGGACTCATGTGCTAGGTCTGTGGCGGCCGCAGTGGCCATGTGTCGTTGGCTTGGCTGAGGATATCCACCTTTACCTCGGATACCCAGCACAAGTTGGCGATGTTCCTTTTTGGGGACTGACCTCTTGACCCTGGGGTGGAAGGTCACCTGCAGAGGATCGAAAGTCCAATGCTACCTTGACCGGGTCTCTTCCGCTCCAGGAAGGACAAGGCAGTAAGCCACAGCCTAAGCCCTTTCATTCTTCAGCTCGCCCCAGCAACGCCAGGGGCCAGCAGGCTCCCACCTGTATCCCAAACCTAAGCTGCCGGCTTCCTCCAACAGGAAGCAGGGAGGTAAAGGCCCAGGAGGGACCCGCCGGCCTGCCCAGTGACGGGCTGAGGGGTGTTGCCCCATCCCTGTCACCTCACCCCTGGTTCCCCCCGTGGGACGGCTCAGACACTTCCTTTCCGCCTGGTCCGCTGTTACCACTGACAGGTGGGTACTGGATGTGGTGGGAAAAGGCCTACCTCTGGAATTCGAGCAGGCCCCGCCCTTCAGAGCCGTCGCACCTCGGGGGGCCTCGGGGTCCGCAGCCTCACTGGCAGCTCGCTGAGCCGACATCGCTCTCCTCCTCCAAAAGGAGGTGATCACGGAGGTGGAGGACCCCCCTTCAGACCCAGGGTTCATGTCCAGGTATTTCCTGGTTCCGAACAGACGGGGCTGGCGCCCATTCTAAATCCACGACCTGAACAAGTTCCTAAGGTCTCGAACCTTCAGGATGGTCACTCTGGCGCAGATAATACCATCTCTGGAACACAGGCTGTGTTCTGCTCTCTGGACCTACAGGACGCATTCTTCACGTCCCTATCCGTCCATCACATCGGAGATTCCCCGCTTTCGAGGGAGGGATCCCCATCGAGTTCCGAGCCATGCCCTCGGCTTATCTCCAGCTCCCAGGGTCTTCACAAAATGCATGGCAGTGGTGACAGCATTCTCTGGGCGCCGAGGGGTCCAGGTGTACCCTTACCTGGACGATTGGCTGATAGCAGCCTCCTCCAGATGGGAGGTGGAGCAGTCCAGAGATCTGGCCCTCCAGGTTTGCTCTCAAGTTGGCCTTCTCATCAACGAGGCCAAGTCGGAACTCGAGCCGAAGCAGGTGATCCTGTTCATCTGGGCAGAGCTCGACTCTCTTCGAGCCAGAGCACGGCTCCCAGCGGACAGGGCCAAGGTTCTTACCTCCTTTGCCCAATCATTTCTGGTTGGGCAATCGCGCCCTGCCGGGACTTCCTCGCCTTCTGGTCTCATGGCGGCCTGTACCAGCGTGGTCCGCTGGGCCAGCTGGCACATCGCCCCTTCAGTGGGGACTGGCCAGCCAGTGGTCACAACGCTCGATCCTGGACCAGCTAGTGATAGTGACCAGGAGATGTGGAACGCCTCCAGTGGTGGACCGCTCCATTCCATCTGCGGAGGGCATCCTGTTTTCCGCCCGAGCCGACGGTCTCTATCGACGATGCCTCTCTGATGGGTTAGGGTGCCCATCTGGGGAACACCAAGTGCCGGCCTCTGGTCCCCGCGGGAGTCCGATGCCACATCAACCTGCTGGAGCTCGGCGGTCCGCCCTAGCTCTCACCGCCTTTGTTCCGTTTCTCCGGGGTCAAGTGGTCAGAGTCAGACGGACAATACCGACCATGTACTACCTGAACCGCCAGGGCGGGGCGCTCCATCTTCTATGCAGAGGAACTCCAGTTTGGTCACTCGTGCGCAGCCTGGGCGGATCTCCTAGCCATTCATGTGGCAGGAGCCTCCAACACCCTGGCCGATGCCCTGAGCTGGATAGGGACTGCATCTCACGAGTGGTCTCTCCTGCCGAGGTAGGTACAAGATCTGTTCTCCCACTGGGCACACCTCAGGTGGACCTGTTTGCCTCAGGAGAGCGGAAGCTGAGCTGTTTCATGCCCGTCCCCTCAGCAGGGGCTCGCTGCAGGGGATGCCTTCTGAGGCGCTGTGGACCCCGGGCCTCTTCTATGCCTTTCCCCCATTTCCCTTGATTCACAAGGTGCTTCTCAAAGCAAGGAGGGACAAGGTGCAGGTGATCCTGATAGCCCCAGACTGGCCCTGCCAGTTCTGGTACCCAGATCTCCTCAGCCTCAGCTCCAGGCTCCCGAGGCAGCTTCCAGCTCGCCCGGACCTGCTCTCAGTCAATCAGGGGAAGGTGTTCCATCCGGACCTTCAATCCCTGCACCTGACGGCCTGGTTCCTGAGCGGCTAGAGTTCCAGGCTAGGTCTTTCCGACGAGGTCCTCCAATGTTGTTGGGCGTCCGTGAGAGTCGACCAGAAAATGCTACGCCTTCAAATGGAAGAGATTCTCCATTTGGTGTCAGGGCAAGGGCTTGACCCTTCCTCCTGTTCTGTGGCAAGCATTTTGGACTATTTATGGTCCCTTTCTAGTCAAGGGCTTGGGTCGATGACCTAAAGGTGCACCTGGCAGCCATCTCTGCTTACACGGGGCTGGGGGAGCAGTCGGTATGCAGGAAAAGGTGGTCGGGTGCTTTTTCAAAGGTCTTGATCACATTTCCCCTCTGGTGCGAGAACCTCCACCTCCGTGGGATTTACTGCTGGTACTGGCAAAGCTCATGGGCAAGCCATTTGAACCAGTGCACAGGTGTGATCTCTCTCACCTGTCGTGGAAGACCGCCTTCTTGTTTATTTGTTTGTTTAAAATTTATTTTTATACAGGTTTATCTGTTGGGAAATTAATCCCCATTTTCAACAAATACCTGTGTTATCATACAAAACATCAAACATAACAAAAACACACAATACAATAACAAAAATTAATAACAATTACAACTAACATTTAAATAATTAAACAATTCATGCTTAAAAGTATACAAGTCAGAAATTTCAATAATTTCACAAGACAAACCATTCCATGACCTAGCTACACTATTCTGTAAAACCATATCCCCATACGATTTAAATTTTGAATTGTAGGCAATTTTCTTGTTGATCTCCTAAACATATCTAAGTATTTAGTGTCTGAATTCAAACAAATCAAATACCTTAAAGAATGCATACTTGAATGTATCAAACCATGACACATCATGAGCACACAAATTCTCTTGAGCTGATGGATATAACCATCCAAGTTCTTGAAAGACTATACAATGATGAACTCGAGATTTATTATTCAGTATATAATTCCCCAATCTATAATAGATCTGATCCAACTTTAATAAAGATTTTTATAAGAATGTTTATATAATGGAAGACCATATTCTAATACAGGTAACAACAGTTGTTTTATCAATTTAGACTTTATAGCCTTATTCAGACATCCTGATACCCTTTAATACTCCCAATCTTTGATTTACTTTTTAATTTGTGATGTTATGTGGTCAGAAAAAGAAAGACGATAATCCACCATAACTCCTAAATATTTATAGGTATTAACCTCTTGAACACATGTACCATCCAAAAAACTAATCTTTAAATCAATAGAATTCTTAGTTCTAGATCCCACAGAAAAAGTCAAACTCTGAGTTTTCCCAGAGCTTATTAAAAGTCCAGAATCTCTAATCCAAGACTCAACATTAGTAAAGTCTGTCTAAGTTGCTGTCTCAGATCTCCGGGTCAGCAGCAGATGCTACCAAAACTATATCATCTGCATAAAGTCTAACATCAGTATTAACCACATGATCAGAAAGATTATTAATATAAATGTTAATAACACAGGGCCAAAATTGAGCCCTGAGGTACCTCGATATAAATCCAGGAGATCTGAGACAGCCATACCATAAACCACCCTCTGTTTACTTATTCATAAAGATCTGAACCACTGCAGGGAATTATTATTTATCCCCATCATTTGTAATCTTAAGAGAAGTGTTTCATGATGTACCAAATCAAATGCTTTACTAAGGTCCACAAACACTGCCCCAGTACAATTACCCTTGTTCAAAGATGTTGACACCAGGTTACTAAATTCAAGTAAGGCAGTGTTTGTGGACCTACCCTTTAAATCCATGTTGACAATTAGTCAATAACCTAATAGTCAAGGTGCTGACTAAGCTGATTATTTATCAGCCTCTCCAGCACCTTAGACAAAATAGGGAGCAAAGTAATTGGTCTATAATTAGAGGAACTGTGAGGTCACCACCTTTATAAATAGGAAAACATCACCCATTTTCCAACAATCAGGAACTGTGGAAGATTGAATACTCCAATTAAAAAATATGTTATTATAGGGGCTATAATATCAGACCCCAATTTCAGAAATTTGGGATCAATGCCATCTATTCCTGCACATTTTGATATTTTTAAATTTCTCAACTCTTTAGTCACATCTTGTACCTTTATATTTTTCAAAATAAAGTCTTTGTTATTATTATTATTAGCAAAAACTACAGAAGATATATTTTCCTGAACCACAGACTCAAAATTAGGTGTCTCTGTCAGGTAGATCTCTAAAATAGTGGTTTAACAAATTTACTACTTCAAGGGGGTTAGCTATTAAATTTTCTCCCACTACTAAATTAATAGAAGCTTGAGCTTTCACTGGATTTTTTAATTTGGAGATAACCTTCCAAAATTTATTTGGATCTTGTGCATTACAAAATGAACTCCGAAAAAATTCTCTTTTTGCTAATTTAATCTTCTTTTTACAGTTATTACTCCATCTTTTAAAAGATCCCAGTCCTTTTCCAATTCAGATTTTTAGCTTTTTCCATAACCTTTTTAATCATAAATGAGTTTTTAATTTTTCATTAAGCCATAAAGGGTTTCTGGCATTACTACTCTTTTTAATTTTTGGAGCATGGATTTGAATTATGTGCAAAAAGAATCCGTGAATTCTTGTATAGCCAAGTTCAAATCTGGTATTAAAACACCCTTGACCAATCAAAATTTTTAGACAATCCCTAAAGATAGTTCATTAAAGTGCCTTAAATCACGGATCCAAAACTCACAATTTTCTTAACCCTATTTATTTGAATTGATAAATGACATTGAATAGGGTTATGATCCCCCAAATTCAATGACAACACTTTACAACCTTCAACCTTCAAATCAGATGAAATAAAAAACAGATCTAATATAGCTCCTGTAGTTCTATTATTTAAACATCTTGTTGGATGATGTATCAATTGTTGTAAACCCAAAATGTCAAAACTAGATTTAAGTTTTTTACCTCTCATTTGTCCCCAAGCCGCATTAAAATCACCAGTTAACACCACACTTTGGTCTTTCAATATTTCCAAAAGGGTGTCAGCTAAAATATCAAATGTAGATACTTTAGTTTTAGGAGGTGCATAAAAAACACCCACTATCAATTTTGATTTCAACAATTTTATAATCAAACAGTCAATTCCTTCCACACTTTTTCCAAACAAAATCTGATATGAACCCAAAGAATGCTTTAAATAAAGCAAAACTCCACCACCCCTTTTACCCCTGTCCTGTCTTAACAAGTTCTTGGTGGCTATCACGTCAGCCAGAAGGATGGGAGAGCTCCAGGCGCTTTGCATCGCGTCTCCTTACCTGGTCTTCCACAGGGACAAGGTTGTCCTGCGCCCCCACCCGAAATTCCTTCCGAAGGTGGTGTCGGAGTTTCACCTTAACCAGGTGCTGACTCTGCTGGTGTTCCACCCGAATCACACCTCGGAGGCGAATAGGCTCATACTCTGGACCTAGAGGCTCGCTTATTATAAAAGGGCGCGCGGCTGAAATTGAGGAGAGGTTCGCCAGCTGTTTGTCACCTACGCTGAAGCCGCATCTGGCAGACCTGCAGCCAAGCCGACGATGAGGCAGGTGGGTCACCTCCTGCATAGATCGCTGCTATAAGTTGGCGTGGCATGGAGCCTCCCCCAGAGGATAAGAGCTCATTCTACCCATCGTACTGCTGCATCGGTGGCTGCTTCCAGGGACGTCCCTATCCAGGAAATCTGCAGGGCTGCTACCTGGAAGTCAGCACACACCTTTATTACCCATTACCACATTGACCTTGAGTCACGCCGGGTTGCTGGTTTTGGGGCCTCGGTTCTCCAGTCTTTATTCCCTAAGTAGGGGGTGTGCGCCTTGCCTCCCTCCTCCCGGAGAACTGCTAGGAGTCTGCCAATAAGTGTGGATGAACAACATATCCATGTCCCTAGAAATACAGGTTACTCACCTGTAACAGGAGTTCTAGGAATAGTATATGTTGTTCATCCACACGACCCACCCAACCTCCCCGGCTTCGACGCACAACCTGAGCTTCCAGCGGGCCAGATCTGGCATCATGGGGCGGAGCCGAGAGTTTTACCACCCGGGTGGGTGGGAGGAGCCAGCTTGAAGACCTTCCGGCAAGATTTAAAGCGGCAAGGAACCTGCCAATAAGTGTGGATGAACAACATATACCATTCCTAGAACTCCTGTTACAGGTGAGTAACCTGTATTTTCAGTCTTTCCATATCTGGATGATTGGCTTCTTGGGGGCCAGTCCCCACACCAAGTCAAATTAGATCCGCAGGTGACCCAGCAAGTTCTCACTTCTCTGGGGTTCCTTCTCAATCTTCCCAAGTCAGTTCGTGAGCCTGTACAGCTTCTCACTTTTATAGGTGCAGAGTTGGATATGGGCAAGGCAAGAGCTTTCCTTCCTCTGGAAAGGGCAACAGCCATCTCACAGCTGGCCTCTTCCTTCCTCCCTCTGGTCTCTCGACCAGCAAGGCATTTTCTTCAGCTTTTGGGCCACATGGCAGCTTCCACAGCAGTGGTCCAAGGAGCCAGGTTTCAGATGAGGGACATTCAGTTCCATCTGAGGGCTTTTTGGTCCCAAAGGAAAGATCCTCTTACCAAACTAGTCCCGGTTACTCAGACCCTTATCCAGGCCCTTCAGTGGTGGCAGAATCTGGACAATCTGAGGCAGGGAGTTCCATTCGTCAGTCAGATTCACTCTGTGGTCCTTACCACAGATGCTTCCCTACTGGGGTGAGGAGCCCATCTGGGGGCTCTCACAGCCCAGGGACTGTGGTCCCCTCAGGAATCCCTTCTTCATATCAGCCTCCTGGAGCTCAGGCAGTGTTTCTAGCCCTGCAAAGTTTTTCTCAGTCAGTACAGAACAAGGTGGTTCAGGTCAGAACAGACAACACCACCACCATGTGGTATATCAACAAGCAGGGAGGCACTCTGTCTATGGCCTTGTGCACGGAAGCCATGAAAATATGGTCCATGGCTTATTCCCTACAGACCTCTCTGGTAGCAGTCCACCTTCCAGGAAAGGGCAGTGTGCTAGCAGAATTTCCCAGGGCCATCATGAATGGTCCCTGGACCCTCTGGTGTTGAAAGTGATTTTTTCAAGGTGGGGCGCTCCAGAGATAGATCTCTTTGCAGCCCCAAACAATCGCCAACTTCCTCTGTTTTGTGGCAGACCCCCAGTCTTGGGCTCAGTCCTTCTGGATGCTCTGATGTTGAACTGGGAAGGGAAATTTCTATATGCCTTCCCTCCCTTCCCCCTTCTGTTCAAAGTTTTAGTCGAGATAAGGTCACAACCTTGCAAAGTGATTCTGATTGCTCCAGATTGGGCCAGGCAGCCTTGGTACCCCCTGTTGCTGTCTCTAGCAGTCCATCTTCCCCTGTCTCTTCCCAGGAATTACAACCTGTTAACCTCCTCTCAGGAGAGGATTTGGTACCCCAGTCTTTTCTCTCAATCTCAAGGCATGGCTCTTGAAGAGTTACAGTATGCAGATTTGCATCTGTCCCAAGAGGTTCTGGACATTCCCAAAGCTTCTCGAAAGTCTGCCACCAGAAAAACTTACAACTCCAAATGGAAAAGATTCAGCATTTGGTGTTCCAAGAAACATACATCTCCAGACACTGCTGAATTGTCTACAGTTCTGGATTATATGGTTCACCTTAATGGCCTAGTCCTCGGACCAGCTACTCTCAAAGTACATTTGTCAGCTGTTTCTGCTTTCTTGTCAGTGGGGAAGACTTCCTCGCTCTCTCATCTCACCCTGTATTCTGTAAATTTTTCGAAGGATTGCTTCATACCAGTCCCCCCTTTAGGGATCCTGTTCCTGCCTGGGATTTAAATGTTTGCTTTGCTTAGCTAATGCAGCCTCCTTTTGAGCCCATGTCCTCAGCAGAGCTCAAGTACTTGACTTTGAAAACTGTGTTTTTGGTTGCTGTTACCTCTGCCAGACGTACCGGTGAATTGCAAGCCCTGTCAGTTGAACCTGACTTCATTTCATTCCATAGAGATAAGGTGATCCTTAGAACCAGTGGAAGGTTCTTACCCAAAGTGGTTTCTGATTTCCATTTAAATCAGTCTGTCTCTTCCTGTGTTCTTCACTGATCATACTTCCTCAGGAGAGTGGAGGTTGTACAGTTTAGATGTTATAAGAGCCCTTAGTTACTACATAGAACGTACAAAGGGTCACAGGTTTGACTCCCTCCAGTTGTTCCTCACTTATGGTGAAGTAGGTACGGGCAAACCTGCCACCAAGAGAACTATTGCCAGGTGGATTGTGTCCTGTATCCAATTCTGCTATGAGAAACTGGGAAAAATTCCACCCTCAGGCCTGAGGGCTCATTCCACTAGAGGTACAGCTGCATCGCTGACTGCGGCCAGGGATATTCCTTTGTTAGAAATTTGTCAAGCAGCCACCTGGAAAACAGTTCATACCTTCACCAAGCATTACTCTCTGGATATCCAGGCTAGGAGTGATGCTAGGTTTGGCACAGCAGTACTTCAGAGCCTATTCCCAAAGTATGTTCTGTCCCTTCTCTTTGGAGGTACTGCTTGGTAGTCTGCAGTAGTCAGGATACAGCAAGACTTCATGTTGTTTGAAGAAAAAATTACTCACCTTAGTAATTATGTTTCTTCTAATGGAGTCTTGCTGTATTCTGACCTCCCTCCTTGCCTCCCCTCTCAGAACCTGTTTTTGGGAAATGGATGGGCAGGTGCAATGCTGCACCCCAGGGGTGTCTTCAGTCCACTTTCTGTTGTTTGGGTGCTTTGTGTTTGATTAGTTAAGAATTTTATGCTTTATTACCTGATTGTTGGGTTTCCTGACTTGAGTCTTTAGGAATCAAAAACTTTTGTTGCCAGTTGGCTAGTTGAAATTTTACAATTTCCACATTTTTAAAGTCAGTGAGTTTTAGCTCGTAAGAATCTGACGGTTGGGTTTCAAAGTGCTGCAGACAGAGTTTTCAACCGAGCTCGAGCTCAATGTTTTATGCCTTGTGTAGAATTTTAACCCTTCTCTCTCTGAGGCAGTTCAAGTGCTGGAGCTAACTGCAATAGTCAGAATACAGCAAGACTCCATTAGAAGAAACATAATTACTAAGGTGAGTAATTTTTTTCTTCTCTGCTCATGTTGAGCGTGAACCATACCAAGTTGTGGTCACTCTCTGCCAGCAGGTCTTCCACCCCCACCTCCCTGACAGCCTCACTGTTAGACAGTACAAGGTCCAGTGTATTTCCCAACCTAGTTGGCTTGGTAACCATCTGTGCTAGGAAGTTGTCCTGGAAGGCTTACAGGAGTACCTGTTCCCTAGCACTCGAGGTGACTGTGGTTCTCAAGCCACTCCAGGTAGATTGAAATCCCTCACGATTACTGTACCTTTCCTGCACACCCTCCTAACCTGCTCTGCAAGCTCCCTGTCCAAGTCCTCCTCCTGAGTCAGTGGCCTGTAAACCACCCCCATCCTGAGAGTCCTATTTTTCGTGTTGTGGAATTGCATCCATAAGGCCTCTGTTCTACCCTCCTCCCCCTCTTCCCTTGCATGCTTTATCCCTTCCTTCACATAGATTACCACTCCTCCACCTTTCCCTTTGCCTCTATCCCTTCTGTAAATCCTGTACCCTGGGATCATTAGATTCCAATCCTGGTATTGATTGACCCATGTTTTGGTGATGGCCGCTATGTCCCCCCCACCCCCAGCCATTCGAGCCTGTAGTTCTGTGAATTTGTTCCCCAGGCTTCTTGCATTCAAGGAGACACCCTACCATGCTTTACCCTTGCCCCGCTTACCCCGGTTTCCATTTCCCCTTAACCCTCTCCTCCGACCCTTCCCCTGGTACCATCCCTGTTCCTGAGGGGGGTTAGCTCATTTGGCTTCCCTCTCTGGACACCCTGCCTACCAGTTGTCCACTCTTACCCCCCAGTTTACATCCACCTTTGTTGTACTCTTCTGTCCTCAGCTTTAATACCCCCTGCCCCTCCCTACTCAAGTGTAACCTGTCCCCTGCATAAGGATCATTCTAGGGACATGGATATGTTGTTCATCCACACTTATTGGCAGGTTCCTTGCTGCTTTACATCTTTCTGGAAGGTCTTCAAGCTGGTTCCTCCCACCCACCCAGGTGGTAAAATGTTAGCTCCGCCCCATGGCAGATCTTCCTTACCGCTGGAAGCTCAGGTTCCTCCTTAGCTCTGCGTTTTCGACCTGGTTCCTGAATTTTTCGGTCTCTCCGAATTTAGTTGGAAGTTTTCTAAACTTCGATCTTCTTCCCTCGCTGCTGCGATGGATAATTCGTTTTCTGGCGCCCGGTTAATTCCTCCAGAAAAGACCCACACTCCACGTGCGTTTACAGCCTCGACTTGGACCATGATCCGCAAGTTTACGATTTTTGCTGTGCCCTTTCGACCAGCGCCCTGGAGGATCGTGCGGCCCGTTTGGGGCTCGGGCGACCTGAAACTTTTTCCGCGCCGGAAAAATCCTTGGAGACTCGGGCAGTGTCGCGTCGGCTGAACAGCTCAATCTCCTTTCCCCTTAGGGGTGGCGACAAGTCTGCCCCCTTGGTCACGGCGCTTATCCCGCCTCCTTGAGTTCTCCTCATTCAGCTCGTCAAGAGCCGCCAGTCCCTTTTCTCGAAGGAGAGGGACCTTCGGACCTGCCCTCGCCCAGATCAAAAGGGTCAGGCTAAGTCCCATCGTCAGCGCTGGCGGGGAGGCGGGAAGCTCCCGCTTCCTGTCGGCAGACTTCCGACTTCGGTCGTGGGTGACTCAGGCCGCTGGCTTCACGGTGTCCCCGTCAGGTCAGCCGGCCAGGACTCCCATCGACGTTGTCGAGTCTCTCGACCCGTCATCTGGGCTGTCTTCTGCTGGACCCGCCATCCCTTCGCCGGTTCCCCTGGCGGAGGCCGAGGTTCTGCCTGTACCTTCGGGGCAACAGGCCTCGGTCCTTTCCTCCGAGCCGAGGGAAGAGTGGGCGCTCCCTGCTCCTTCCCAGGCCCACCCTCGGTTCCCCCGAGGATTTGGGTCTCGGTCTCAGTCCTCTTCTCGGTCAAGCCGCTCCCGCCGACTTCGGCGATCTCGGTCGGGGCACCGAGTTAAGTGGCATTACCGTTCTTCCTCGTCTCCTTCCTCGGATGAGGAGTGGCTTTGATGCAGATGGCGTCGACGTTACGAGGAGTTCATGTGGCAGCAGTTGTTATTGTCCAGGAATCAATCGACGCCGATTCATTCCCCGTCCAGCAAGCAGCTACCGCCCGATCAGCCGACACAACCGCTCGCTGCAGTCGAGTGCCCTCCAGGTCGGTTGTTTGTCCAACCTTGCTGCCCCACCGTCTTGAGTGGAACCTTAATCAGTCACGACCTGTCCAGGTTGTCTGTTCCCCTCACTCCTGCCCGCCCTTGGCGGGCGAAGAGTGACTCAGGTCTGAGGCAGCTCTTTGCAGACCCTTCGGAGTCCGACGTCGACTCCTCCATGTTCCCCAATCGGGAGGACCCGGGGTCCTCTCCGGAACGCTCTGTGGATGACAGCCCATCGTCCTTTATGGGTCTGCTTCAGCTCACCTCGGAGTTCACCGGGATGCAGCTTGAACCCGTGTCCAAACGGGTCTCTTATCCCCTGACGGAGATTCTAGACCTAGGGGGTTCACCCTCAGAGGCCTTCCTGGTGGCCGAGGCCATTGTCAGCCCGGCCTTGGAGCTCTGGTGGCGGCCTACTTCCTGTCCTACGCCCTCGGCCAGGAAGTACTCTTTCCCTGTCGGTTCTTTGCCTGGTTTCTCGGTCACCCCTCGGCTGAGGGGTTAGTTACCGGTAATGTTTTCCAGTGTTCTGGGAATGCTCAGGATGTGGATAGGCCCCCCCCGACAAAGAGTCCAAAAGGATGGACTATGTCGGGCGTAAGGTTTACGCTGCGTCCTCCCTAGGCCTCAGACAGGCCAGCTCGGCTGCACTGATGGCATATTTCTCCCACGCCCTTTTGGGCTCCCTGTACCAGGTGCTTCCTCATCTCCCAGCCGACCTGCGGACCACGGTCCGGCGGGTGCGGGACCAGGGTGAGGCGGTGTGAGAGCAGCAGCTTCAGACTGCTCTGGACTACGTGATTCCTGTGCCAGGTCGGTGGCGGCCACAGTGGCCATGCGCCGCAGGGCGTGGCTGAGGTTATCCTCTTTCTCAACAGAAACCCAGCACAAGTTGGCGGACATCCCCTTCTTGGGGACTGACCTCTTCGGCCCTGGAGTGGAGGGACACCTCCAGGGGTCCGAAAAGTCCGATGCCACTCCGGACTCGGTCACCCCCGCCCGGAGGGACAAGGGCCGCCGGCAGCCTTTGCGTAAGCCCCTTGGCCCCTCGGCCCCTGCGGCTCGATCAGCCCATCAACTCCAGCATGAGGGCCAGCAGGCTTGCGCTGGGCGTCCTGACCCCAAGCCAGCTGCTTCCCCTAAAGGGAAGCAGGGAGGTAAAGGCTCAGGAGCTCCCTCAGCCAATCCCTCCTCCAAGCCTGCTCAGTGACGGGCTGCGGGGCGCTGTCCCCGTCACCCTTACCCGGGTTCCCCCATGGGGAGACGGCTCCGCCCCTCCTCCGCCTGGTCCGCTTTCCCGGACCTCTGGGCATCGGAGGTGCTAGTGGAAGGTCCTGCCTCAGGATTGCGAGCAGGCCCCACCCTTTCGAGCCGTTGCCCCACGGGGGTCTTGGGGTCCGCAGCCTCGTTGTCGGCCCGCCGAGCCAACTTGCCTGGCCCCTCGAAGTAGAGGTGTTCAGGAAGGTTGCGGATCCTCCTCCAGACCCTGGGTTCGTGTCCAGGTATTCCTGGTCTGTAACGGATGGGGGGGCTTGCGCCCCATTCTTGATCCACACGTCGGGATGGTCTCTCTGTCTCAGATATCCCATCCTCAGAATGAGGCGTGTGGCTCTTCCTTCGACCTCCAGGATGTACTTACACTTCGTTCCGTCCATTTCTTGGGAGACTCCTCCATTTCTTAGGCGAGGGATCTCTTTACGAGTTCCAGGCCAGGCCCTTCGGTCTCTGCTCAGTAGCATTCCTGCGGCACTGAGGGGTCCGGGCGTAACCCCACCCGGATGGCGGCCTGACTGCAACCCCTCCAGGAGGACGGTCCAGAGTTCTGGCCTTCTAGGTTGCTTTCAGACTGGTCTCCTTTTTATTGGAGCCACGTTGCAACTCGTGTCTTAGCGGGTGATCCTTCTTCGGGACGAGGCTCGACTCTTGAGTCCGAGCTTGGCTCCTGGCGGACAGGGCCGAGGTTCTTCCTCCATTACCTAGTCAGGTCTGACTAGGCAATTGCACCCTGCCCGGGACTTCCTGCTCCTCCTGGGCCTTGCGGCAGCCTGCACCAGCGTGGTCTGTTTGGATCCGCTGGTTCATGCGTCCTGGGGCTGGCCAGCCAGCGGTCATAGCGCTGCGTTCCTTTGGACCAGTCCATGACAACAGCCCAGGAGTTAGGGAACGCTCTCCTTCGGACCATTCCAGCTCATTTGCAGGAGAACATCCCATTCGTCCGCCCCGAGTCAACGGTCTTCTCCGACCAGTGCATCTCGGATGGGTGGGGGTGCCCATCAAAGGGGAATACAGAGTGCACAGCCTCTGGTCCTCTCGGGAGTCCGGATGTCTTTCCTCCCTGCTGGAGCTCCAGGCGGTCCGCTTAGCTTGCACCGTTTGCGCCGTCTGTGTGGGGTCTAGTGGTTTAGGTCCAGGCGGACAACATCACGACCATGTGCTACCTATCCCGCCAGGATCGGATGAGCCCCTTGCCTCTGCGTAAGGAGGTTCTCCGCACTGGGTGTTTCGCGCAGCTGGGAGGTGGTTCCTAGCCATTTCAATGGCAGGAGCCTCCATCACCCTGGCCGATGCCCTAAGCCGGATAAGGGCTGCGCCTCATGAGTGGTTTCCCTGCTGGAGGTAGCACAAGATCTTCTTCCTCTAGGTCACACCTCGGGTGGACCTTTGTTTTTCCCTCCAGGGAGAACTCGAGGCCGAGACTGTCTCATGCCCGCCCCCTCAGCACGGCTCGCTGTAAGGGATGCCTTTGAGGCCGTGGACCCCGGGCTTCTTCTACGCCTCTCCCCCATTTCCCTTGACCCTCAGGCAAGGCGAAGAGGGACTAGGCACAGGTGATTCTGGTAGCCCCAGACTGGTTTGCCAGCTCTGTATCCAGCTCTCCTCAGTCTCAGCCCCAGGCTCCCGAGGCTTCCAGCCTGCCGGTCCTGTTCTGTTTTAGGGAAGGTACTCCATCCGGACCTTCAATCCCTGCACCTGGCCTGGTCCCTGTGCGGCTAGTGGCCAGGCCTTGGGTCTTCGGCAAGGTCCTCGGCGTTTTGGGCGTTCTGCCAGGGAGTCGACCAGATAGCTCGCCTTCAAATGGAAGAGTCCTCCATTTGGCGTTGGGATAGGGCCTGGTCCCTCTCCTGTTCATCAGCGAGCATTCCGGACTATCTGCGGTCCGTTCTTCTTGAACAAGGGCTTCGGTCGACGACCCTCTAGGTGCTTCTGTTAGCCACTCCTGTCTTCCAGGCGTGGGCCGGAAGGTAGTCGGCGCAGGAAAGGTGGTCTGGTGCTTTCCAAGGCCTTGATCACACCTCCCCTCTGGGGAGAGTATCCCCATTTTGGTGGGATCTTACGCTGGTATGGGCTTAGCTCACGGGCAAGCAGTTTGAACCTTTACACAGGTGTGAGTTTCCCCACCTGTTGTGGAAGAACACCTTTTTGGGGCTTCCATGCCAACCAGAAGGATGGGAGAGTTCCAGGCGCTCCTTTGAATCTCCCTGTCTGGTCTTCCACAGGGACAAGGTTGTCCTGTGCCCCACCCGAAGTTCCTTCCGTAGGCGGTGGCAGAGTCCTTTTTCCCTAACCGGGTATTGTCTGTGCCGGGGTTCAACCCCATTCACGCCTCGGAGGCTGTATATAGGATCCATTGGGACCCTATTTAACGCTCGCCTTCCCAGGGAGCGTAGGGCTCAAGTTTGGGAGAGGTTCACCAGCTGTTTGTCATCTACGCTGAAGCCGCACCTGGCAGACCTGCAGCCAAGCGGACGACGAGCGGGTGGATCAACTCCTGCATTGATCTCCGCTATAGGTGGGCGGGCATGGAGCCTCCCAAAGGGATAAGTGCTCATTTTACCTGCCCTTCCGCTGCAATGGTGGCTGCTTCTGAGGATACCCCTGTCCAGGATATCCACAGGGCTCCTACCTGGAAGCAGGCACATACCGATTCCCCCTTCCACATCGACCTTGGGTCACGCCGGGATGTTGGTCGGGGCCTCGGTTCTCCAGTCTTTATACCTAAGTAGGAGGTGTGCGCCTGCTCTCTCCTCCTGGAGAACTGCTAGGAGTCTGCCATAAGTGTGGATGAACAACATATCCATGTCCCTAGAAATACAGGTTACTCACCTGTAACAGGAGTTCTAGAATGGTATTGTGTTCATCCTGACTCTCCAACCCGGCCTTTAACCTGGCTTCCAGCGGGCTAGATCTGGCATCTTGGGCGGGCGAGGTTTTCCACCCAGGTGGATGGGAGGAGCCAGCTTGAAGACCTTCCGGCAAGATTTAAAGCGGCAGGGAACCTGCCAATAAGTGTGGATGAACAACATATACCATTCCTAGAACTCCTGTTACAGGTGAGTAACCTGTATTTATTGTCCCACATCCTACCGCAGCCTCCCACTATCCTGTACCCCTTGGATCGACACCACTCCCCCAGCCAAGGGTTGAACTGCACTATCCTTCCTTTTCTCACCGTATTCGCACAGGGTACTGGGAGTACCTTGGAGAAGGCCACTGATTCTCTCCCCCCCCCATCTCCTCACACAGCCTTCCCAGTTCCTCGAACCTCGTCCTTACCACTTCTACCATCTCCCCCACCACATCGTTTGTACTCACATCCACCACGACATGAGGTTTCATCCTTCTTCTCCCTACACATTTGTGAATAGACTGTCCCACCCTGCCTGCTGTCAGCCCAGATGCGACTATGCCTTTCCCCGTACTGCCCCATCTGACCCCTTATAGTATGGAATCTCCCAGCACTAGTACGCCCACACCTCTTCAAGTGTCATCCTTCCCCCATCCTTTTATCTTTGTACCTGTTACTAGCATCCACCTTGCCGTGCACATCTGTAACTCTGTCCTTTCCCCATGCTACTCCTCCAGCCTCCACCCCGATCTGCCCCTCCCCCAAAGCTCTCCCTATCCTCCCTTTCTTCCCTTCGCTTTGGGCCCCTCCACACTTCTGCTGTGTCCCCTCGTCCAACCTTACAGCAGTGCTCCTTCCTCCCTGTCTCCCTTGTCCACCCCTTTCAGCTGTGCCCCTCTCCCCGTGCCCCTGCCCCCCCTGGCCAAATGTCCCTTGGACATTCACTACCCTTTCTACCTCCTGCCCCCCTCACAGAGATCCCCTACTTCCTCCTCCTCCACCATTGTAGCCAACACTGCAAACTTGTTACCTGCCACTGCTGTGCATTGACTCCTTCCTACTGTCCTGAGATTCCCCTTGTTGCTTGCCCCCCTGTAGTTTTTTGACCCTGCACACCATGTTCATCCCCTCTCTCGATTCAGAACTTGTTATCCCTATGTTCTGTCCTCCTGTTACTCCTTGGAGGAGGCCAACCTGCTCCAGTCCCCCCACTCTCTCTAACTCGCTAGCAAGCCACTGCACTTCTTCCTCCAGTCTCCTCAGCCTGTGACAAATTGGACACCACCCTGGTTTCCATAATATGTTCATCCAAACAGCCGCCCCACTTTCATTGCAGCCCACTATTTTAGCCATGTCAGCCCCCCTAGCATCCTGCTGTTCCCTATACCACACACCTTTCCGCTGCCACCATCTGCCTTTATGATGGCCCCTCCACCCCTAAAGTATCCTTCCCTATCACGCTCCATTTTCACACTTCTGTAAGCATCTTGTTGATCCCTAAACCTTCTTAATACTAACTATGGTGAAACGGTACCCCTTAACCTTCCTTAAGTTTCCTTTAATTCCTTAGACGTACATTCAGTACAAGTGTTACCCCCTTTCTGTTCTGTAGTGTTCTCTCTATAGCGTTAAACTCATAAGTATTTGGGTTGGCCCGCCAGCGCAGCAGTTGGATTTCCGCTTGCGACGCCAGCGACCGGGTTCGGGAGGCAGGCCGGGTCACTGGAAGGCGACGAGGGAGAAGGATTGAGTGTCCCAGGACAGCTCTCCTTCTCGGAGGGAGGGGCAGGGGACTGGTCCGGGCGCCTGCTGGCTCCTAGCGGAGGCTGGGAGTATCACAGGATGCCGGCCCAATACTGACTGGGGAGGCGGATGTCTGCGTATGCCGTGGCGTCACTACACTACCCCAAAAACAGAGAAAGCCAGGAAAATCGCTCGCTGGCCCTCCGGATGATGGCTCTCTGTTCCTAAGGGCCTCCAGCACCTTCCCGGTGCTTCCTGTTCCCCAGCAGCACCCCCGGGCCCTAGAAGGATGTGCTGGGGCTACCCTCCCCCTGGTGCCTTCCTCCTCGGGGGAGAGGGACCTGCCCGGTGAAGGGATACACTGGGATATCCCAGGGGTCGGCTGCGATCTGGGGGACTAGAGGAGGGCTGGGCAAGGACAGAAGAGGTCGGGGGAACTTGTCAGAGCCTGAAGGAGTGGAGGACCAACGAGCACGGGGGCGGAAAAATGCATAATACAAAAAAAAAAAAAAACTCGTAAGTATTCACCTTTACTAATTATCCCTTACCCACCCCTAAATGGTCCCACCCCAGTTGCAGACAATCTGACCAAAATTAATTCACTAATGGCAGATCTAAATGCAATATTCTCCTAAAGCTCTTAAAAGTATCTTAATCTCCCTAATCGAATCTTAATCAGTATACACACACCATAAAAAAACAATTCCACATGTAAATGCAGTATTCTCCTAAAGCTACTAAAAGTTTCTTAATTTCTGGGATGTATAGGGAGAGGCATCACCAGCAGAAAACAGGAAGTTGTTATCCTTCTGTACAGATAGTTGGTGAGACCCCATCTGGAGTACTGCGTCCAGTTCTGGAGACCCCATCTCTGCAAGGACATAGACAGGATAGAGGCAGTCCAGAGGAGGGCAACTAAAATGGTGCAGGGTCTGCAAGAGAAGCCATATGAGGAGAGACTAAAGGAGTTTAATATGTATACCCTTGAGGAAAGGAGGGAGAGGGGGACATGATAGAAACTTTTAAGTACCTCAGTGGAATCAACAAAGTCCAAGAGGGTAGCATCTTTCAGAAAAAGAGATGTGCAAGAACAAGGGGACACAATTTAAAGATGGAGAGGTGGCGGTTTAGGGGCAATGTGAGGAAGTATTTTTTCACAGAGAGGGTGGTGGATGCATGGAACAGCCTTCCTGAGGAGGTTGTGGGGTCTAAAACAGTGGGAGAATTCAAGAATACATGGGACAGACATAAGGCAATTCTTGTGGGAGGGTAAGAAGAAATAGGCTGTTGGTTAACTAGGATCTGCAGCTTATCCTGTAGGTAGGGAAATGGGCAGACTAGGTGGGCCAAGCAGTCCTTATCTGCCATCAAAGTCTACGTTTCTGTAAAGCCCCTAATTATCATAATCGATATAAAAAGAAAAAAGCCATAAAAAAGCATCATAAAAAGCCCCTTCCACACTGATCGATGATCCCCTCCCCAAAAAGTCCCCTCTGCACTAGTTAGCCCAAGCGTTTTTCTCCGAACACTTGACAGAAAGAACATTTAGATGCCCCCATAAATGTCACAGCACCTTTCCTTTTGATTTAATGTTCTATGGTATCACAGTACCTTTGTTTATGATGCAGTGTCCATAATATTATAGTACCTTTGTTTTGCAGTGCCGCAGCACCTCGGTTTGTGATGCAATGTCCCCTCCAGCCGATGAAGCCTCTGCCTCGAAGTTCCCCTTGAGACCACCCCCTCAGTTTTACCCTGCTTCCTGCTCGCGCCAGATAGGTGAGACCACTACTGGGAGTGGTTTCTCAGTCCATTTCATGTGGAGTTGGGGAGGGTGGGTGGGAGAAAAAATTTCCTGCAGCTCTGTACTTTCTGTGGCTGGGCCTGGGCTTAAATAGCCCAGCCGCAGGTTCAAACTTCATGCCCTTGGCTCTGTAGGGAGCCTCCCTGACACGGCAACGGCCACCGAACAAGTCCTGGGTAGCTACGGCCAGTGGTCTTCCCCGCCACGGATACAGCCCGTCTGGGTGCGGCAACGGCTGCCGACAAAATTCCTGCAGCTCTGTACTTTCTACGACTGGGCCTGGGCATAAATAGCCCAGCCGCAGGTTCAAACTTCGCACCCTTGGTGCCGATTGGTTGAATGACTTCAGAGGAATCTCCCGTAGTGCAGCTGTGGCCGCAGATCTGGCTCTGGAGAGAGCCTCCCCGACATAGCTACAACCAACGAACAAGTCCTGGGCGGCTACAGCTGCCGGTCTCCCCTGCTGCAGATGTGACCCTTCTGGATGCAACTGACAAAATTCCTGCAGCTCTGTATATTGTCTGAAAGCATGCAGCCATAGTTCCAGTTTCCATATTTGTAAATATTTCTTTCTAACGCTCTTTAGTTCTTTGAATATTTAAAGTTTATTTCCATTGTTGTGGCTCCACAGCAAATATGGCTGGTGTCTAATTTGCAGCTGTGCTGCCCCCTCACATCGCATCATGTCTTGTGTTTACTTCTGTGAGTCCCGACTGTCCCTGTGTAGTACTGCGAGTCATGCACATGCATGGTTGGCAGCAGAGGGTTCCAGTTCAGCATGATGGGTGGGAGAAATGTAAACAAAAAACAAAGAAAAATGGAGCAAATTATGGGGGTGATGGTACAGCAAAAACAAAAAATATTACCAGATAAGTGATCAATAGAGCATAGGGAACAAACTGTTGAAAAAGATTTGATTTTTTGAAGTACTGCTGCTTTAATTAATAAATGGTTAAAATGTTATTTATGGGGCCAGCTAATACATAGTACAGTTTCGTACTTTAACGGTAGCTCTTCGAGAGGATCTCTTGCAGCAGGTACTACACTTGGGAGTCCGCCAGAGGGCGCTCTTGTGAACAGTAGCTTTCACCAACAGTGCTTAATGGGGGCTGCGCACTGAGATGTCATCGCTCTGTGCAGTATAAATAAGTGGGCAATCCTCAGTTCCCCGCTGACTATCGGCTCTTGCTGAGCACGACTCGGAGGGAGAATCGAGGAGACCAGTGGTGCCCTCTCTATATAGAATGTAGATATTATGCACTCCCTGAGCAGGAGGGGGATCGAGGGAGGGGTATGTACCTGCTGCAAGAGATCATCTCGAAGATCTACCGTTACGGTAAGTATGAAACTGTACTGTCTTCATTGAGGGTATTTCTTGCAGCAGCTACTACTCTTGGGATGCTTCCCAAGCAGTAATTACATGGAAGGGTGGTTGTAATACGGTGCGCCCAAATGTGACGCAGTGTCTAGAGGCCATGTCTATACTGTAATGTTTTGTGAACGTATATATGGTAGACCATGTTGCAGCCTCACATATGTCTGAGATGGAGACACTACGGAAGCAGGCAGCTGATGGAGAGAGGGCCCTCGTGGAATGAGCGTGCACATTGCCTGATAATGATTTATGGTCCTTATTATAGTAATAAGTGATGCAGTGTGCCAGCCAATTTGACAGCGTCAGTTTGGTTACAAGCTGTCCTCCTTTGCCAGGAGCAAAGACTATAAAAAGTTGTTCTGTCTTTCTTGTAGGCTTGGAAATTGTTCACCTGCATTAGAATGGTTAGGGAAATACACAGGAAGGTGTATGGATTGGTTTAGTGTGAATTCTGATAACACTTCTGGTAAAAAAAAAAAAAAAGCTGGATTGGTACGTAGGGAGACTCTATCTTTTTGAAATGCCAGATAAGGTTCTGAGCGCACAAATGCTTGTAGTACTGATATGCGGTGAGCGGATGTGATCGCCACCAGAAGCAGGGTCTTCCATGCTACAGTAGGAAGCGCATGTCACAAGAGTTAACAGGTTCAAAGGGGGCTGATGTGAGTTATTCTATAACAAAATTTAAGATCCCAAGGTGGGATTGATCTGCGTATTGGAGGCTTCAAGTGAAGAATACCTTCGAGAAATATTCGTGAGCGGTCTAGCTTGGGCTACTGTGCGACCTCCGATAGGTTGATGGAACGCTGAAATAGCAGCTAGGTGAACCTTAATGGATGAGTACCCTAAATTCAGTGTCATAAGGTACTGCAGAATGTCCGGGAGAGAACATTAAAAAGGGTTTAGTGCTTTTGAGGCTGCCCAGTGGGCGAAGCGCTTCCATTTGTCTTGATAAGTTTTTCTTGTGGATGGTTTCCCTCTGGCTAGTAAAACCTGGGCCACATTTTGGGACATTGTCATGGGGTGTTTAAAAATGACTTTCACAGGAGACAGTATATAAGATACAACATACCTAACAGATATGATTTTTATTGAAAACAAAATTAAAGAATTATTAAATGACAAATGAATAACTTTCAATAACAAAATAAGCAAAAGAAATAAAAAAGCACAGCTTGGCTAGAACATATAGGTCTATCTTGCTAATATCAATCTGTGCCTGACCTCTCTTCAGAGATCTCCCTGGGAGAACCAGACAGGTCCTCTCCCAACTACTAGCTGACCTGGGAGTCTTAGCTTAACCCTAATATAGGTCTGAAACCCCTCCTCTAAACTAAAAGCCCTCCCAGTAATTACACAATAACATTTGTATTACACACATAACGTAAACATTTTGTAATTTATATATATCCCCCTTGCTTCTCCATAGAAATGTTTTTTTTTTTATTTAGTTTTTGTTGACCGGGTAAGTGCACTAGACAAATCCTGCCTATTTTCAGGCACGACCCGGGGGAGCGGGGTGCAGATGAATGCTAACTGACCTTGAACCAGATTAAGCTGTTGGTGATATTTTTAGTGAATAAATGAAGTTTGACCAGGACACCGAGGAAATTCCCCTACTCTTTTCGATAAGTGCCATGGGATCTTTAACATCCACCTGAACTACCACCAATCCAGGCAGATGGGACCTCGGTTTAACGTCTCATCCGAAAGACGGCATCTCAGAAGTGCAGCACCCCTCTCATGCTGCACTACAGTGTCAGTACTGGGATATTACCCCACGTGCCAGATGTGAGAACTGAACTCACAGCCCTTCTGATCTCCCGGCCTCAGAGGCGAGTGTGATACCTACTGAGCCACTGACAGCATCAGTCATCAGCAATAGTCAGGATTGGCTCATTGCATTAGAAACCAAACAGTTTGGGTAGCTTAATTTTGTCTAATAACTACCAATGTGGGCTACATTATCTGAAACTGCCCAGATGGACAAGAGAGGAGCTTCACCAACTGCAGAAAGGCAGCAACTATTGAGCCGCATTCTCCCTATACAGACACACTTTTAGTTGCAGGGTGTGTTTGCTACCTGGCTACCAGACCACACCCTTGAATGTGGTGCACAGCAGGTAAGGAGTCTTGTTAATAACAAATATACTTGTTCTACTGCATTTATTTACAGGGGCACTGCTTTTCTACCTAAAGTAAGGAGGCAGGCTAAAAAACAAAGGGTTCATAAACAAACCTTTTTTGTTTTGCCCCTCTAATTCCTGGCTGTAAGCTTAGTTAACATATGCACACCTCCTGTGATATCTCCCTGCAGCAATAGAGCAAGCTGAGGGAAAACAAGCAGGTCCATATACGAACCTGCTACACAGAAGTGCCAGCACTCGTACTAGGTTACAAAGCACATTTTCTGGAGCTGGAAGGACACTACTTTCTTCAACTGCGAGCTGTGTGAGAAATTTTGTATTGCACTTGATATCTGCAACAAACGTGCACTTTTGCTTAATTCTGTGGGAGGTGAAACTAACCACCCTTGGTAATTGCTTTTTATTCACATTTGTTTAGTGTTTAACCAAGAAGGGGCTTGTAAACTCTGTTTATCTTGTTAGTAACTTCAGAAGGATTTAAATACTGCACTTGGGTAGGTCCTTGGAGGTGGCTAGATTGTCTACTAGGATTTACTGACAGTTAAACTATTTTTAAATGAATTACAGGTGGCTGAGGAGTTGAAAAAGAAACTTGCAAACTCTGCTTATCTTGGAAGTAACCTCATAAGTGTTTGAATTCTGCATTCTGGTTGTCCCTTGGGGGTAGCTGGATTGACTACTAGGATTTTGGGACAGAAACTATTTTTAAATAATTTACTGGTGCGTAGGAGTTTGTGATAGTTAAACTCTTTTTAACAGAGTTACTGGGGTTAAGGAGTGGTCACAGAAAAACCTGCAGTGTGAAACAGGAAAAGACAGTCTTTCAAGCAACAGAGGGTGGTGGATCTAGGTTTACGTTTGTTTGTTACAATTCTTAAGATTTTCAGTGCAGGAAGAGTTTAAAGCACAGCTGACTTGTTTTGGGGCTGACAGCTCTCGGAGCACAAACCACCAGGCCTGTTTTGGGGCTGGGAAGGTTTACCTGTGTCTGACTTGGATGTGTGGATTTTTCTCTGTTTGATTAGCAGGGTATTTCTCTATCAAATTGTTGTGTAGGGCATCTTGCTGACAGGAAGGCACTCATTGCAGCAGTGGGTCAGAGCTTTCAGCTGATTGTTTTTGCGAGGGCACAGTTTAGGCCCAACCCCTTCCCACCCTCACCTCCCACCCACCCCTGGAAATAGTTCCTTTATACCAGGGGTTCTGACATCATTTCCTCAAGAGGTCAAGGTGCATGTCACTGTCATATTCTCTCTAGCACACTGCACTGACAATATAAGCATACACATTGTATATTATAAATATATATTTCTATATTACAAACCAATCACACACACACACAAAAAAAAAAACAAATGTGGGGAGTAGTGCAATGTAATGGCTGTGGGGCAGCAGTCTTCCAGGAGTCTTTCTGGAGGCTGAGATGCTGCCCTATTTGCAGACAACTCTCTGCCCTGAGGGAGGAAGTTGCCCGTCTTCAGGCCACACTGGACAGTAGTACGAGGACCTTCCCCCAGGCCACACTGGACAGTAGGAAGGGAACCTCCCCCATCCAGGGAGCACCACAGCCACCACCACTACCTCAGAGATTGCGAAGAAAACACAGCAGTTGGACCACAGTGGGCTCAGGAAGGGTGAGGATGGTGGAATGGAGGCACACCCAGTCAGTTGTTCCACTCCACAATCCATACACCATTCTGGGGGAGCATAGCTTCCCTATGGATGCACCCACAGAGGAGACTAAGGAGGCTGAGGACAGCTGTCACAAGGGAGGCCCACAGGAAGGAGGCAGAGGACACCACAAGGAGAGGAAGCAGCTCTGGTGGGGACTCAATTATTAGGGGATAGAACTGGGAGGAGCTGGGAAAACTGAAGTAAGGTGCCTGCCTGGTGCCATGGCTTGAGGGACAGGAAGCGATCCTCAGGATCACGACAACAGCTGCAAGGGATTCTGAGCTGGACGTAATTGTCCACCTAGGGACAAATGACTTGGCTCATCATGAGGTTAGAGCAGTGCAGGAGGACATTGCAGAGTTGGGGAGGTGCCTAAGACAAGTAGCACACGGTATCCTTCTCAGAGGTGCTGCCTGTCAAAGGCATGGGTGAGGCGGTATTGGCACCATGCAGCTTAATGAATGGTTGAAAAATGGTGCGGAGCACAGGGTTTAGCTTCATTGGGGACTGGGGTTCCACCTGGAGGACAACAGCCTATACTGGCAGGATGGTCTGCATCTGTCCAGGAAGGAACAAGTCTTTTGAGCAGTCGGTTTAAATGCTTCATTGGCAAGCTTCTAAACTAGTCAAAGGGGAGGCACTGACAAGCAGCAGAAAATCCCAGCCTCTCCCTACAAAATAGGGTACTAAATGAGAAAAGACCAAGGTCAGTGGGGATGCTGCAACAGAAGGTAAAGCCATCAAAAATGGAGGCAATGAGTACCAATGCCCGTAGTCTAGGTAACAAGCTTCCTGAATTAGTGGCCTTGATGGAGGAGGAACATCTGGATATCGTGGCAGTCACAGAAACATGGTACACACAAAACCATGACTGGGACGTAAACATACCAGGATACACTATCTACAGGAGGGACAGGGAGGGTAAAGAGGAGGAGGAGGAGTAGTTCTTTACATAAAGGAAGGAATAAAAGCAACAGAACAAAAGGGTAAACAGGGAGGAGAAGAAGCACTGTGGGTAAATTTGGAGACAGGCAATGGCACCACAATCCGCACAGGGGTTGTATACAGACCCCCTTCTCAGGGGGAGGAAATGGACAAGGAAATGATAGAAAGTATACTTAGAATGGCAGAAAAAGGGGAGATACTGCTGATGGGTGATCTGAATATGCCAGATGTTAACTGGAGTGCAGTTGCAGCTGCCACTTCGAAGAGTGCAGTTATTCTAGATGCCCTACAGGGGGCATGCCTTAGACAACTAGTACTGGAGCCCACTCGAGAGGGAGCAATATTAGACTTGATACTCTCAAATGGAGATGGAGAGAGGATCACAGATGTAGAAGTGGGTAGCCATCTGGGAACTAGCGACCATCGAACAGTATGGTTCACAATAAACACAGTAATAGAGTCAAGCCATACAAAGACAAAAGTACTGGACTTTAGGAGGGCTGACTTTGCTATAATGGTGAGTGCCTAAGGAATGCACTAGCAAATGAGCAGGAAGGAGGGTGGAAGAACAATGGGGAATAATAAAAACTGCCATCACAGAGGTAACAAGCCTTTGTGTGAAGCAAATAAACAAAACAAGGCGATGTAAGAAACCACTATGGGTCTCAAAGGAAGTGGTAGTGAAGGTTCAAGAGAAAAGAAAGCATTCAGAAGTACAAGGAATCGTCAGAAGGAGCAGGACAGAGAACTGTATCAGTTAAAGCAAAGGAGGCTGGGAAGGCAGTCAGAACAGCAAAGGCCCAAACCGAGGAAAAGATAGCCAACTCAGTTAAGAAGGGGATAAAACCTTTATAGGTACATCAGGGAGCAAGAAAGACCAAGGAGGGATAGTGAGGCTTAATAAAGGGAGGGAGGGTGGGCAGAGGAGACTGTGAAAGGCAGAGATACTAAACAAATATTTTTGCTCAGTATTTACTGAAGGAAGAGGGGAGATACATAAAACAAACAGTAGTAACACTCTGGATACAGATGTTGTTACCGCCCATTTACAGAAGAAAGGGTTCTGAAAGAACTCTTAAAACTGAAGGTGGACAAAGCAAGGGGCCTGATGGGATCCATCCCAGAATTCTAAAAGAACTAAGGGTAGAACTAGTGACACCACTGACTACCCTTTTAACAAATCATGGGAGGATGGGGTGGTACCGAGGACTGGAGGAGGGCAGATGTGATTCCCTTCACAAAAGTGGGAGCAAGGCAGAAGCAGGAAACTATAGACCTGTTAGTTTAACCTCAGTGATAGGAAAATGATGGAATGACTTCTAAAGGAAAGAATTGTTCGAGTATCTAGAGGCCAGAGGGCACAGGACCCTAGGCAGCATGGATTCACAGCGGGAAGGTCATGCCAGATGAATCTGATAGATTTCTTTGACTGGGTGACCAAAGTAGTAGATCAGGGAGGGCTGTGGACATGGCCTACCTAGACTTTAGCAAGGCATTTAACACAGTCCCACACAAAGATTAATATACAGGTTAGCCAGCCTGGGAGTGGGTCCCAAGATGACAGCCTGGGTAAAGAATTGGCTGGAGAATAGGACACAGAGAGTTATAGTAAATGGAGTCCACTCAGAAGAAAGGAGGGTTACTAGTGGGTACCGAGGGTTCAGTATTAGGACGGTCCTCTTCAATGTCTTTATAAGCTTACATTGCAGAAGAACTGGAAGGAAAGTATGTCTCTTTGCAGATGACACTAAGATCTGCAACAGAGTTGATGCACAGGGTGGGGTGGAAAGGATGAGCAGGGACTTGGCAAGGTTAGAGGAATGGTCAAATGTATGGCAGCTTAGATTCAATGCTAAGAAGTGCAAGGTAATGCACCTGGGAAACAAAAACCCAGGGGAAGAGTACACAATGGGGGGTGAGATACTAACAACAACAAGAATGGAAAGGGACCTGGGGGTAGTCATATCAGATGACCTAAAGATGGGCAAGCAATGTGAGAGGGCAGCAAGGAGGGCTGGGGGGATACTGGGATGCATAGTGAGAGGCATCACCAGTAGAAAACAGGAAGTTATTATCCCTCTGTACAGACAGCTGGTGAGACCCCATCTGGAGTACTGTGTGCAGTTCTGGAGACCCAATCTCTGCAAAGACATAGACAGGATGGAAGCTGTCCAGAGGAGGGCAACTAAAATGGTGCAGGGTCTGCACCGGAAGTCATATGAAGAGACTTAAGGAGCTTAATATGTATAGCCTCGAGGAAAGGAGGGAGAGGGGGACATGATAGAAACTTTCAAGTACCTCAAGGGAATCAACAAAGTCCAAGAGGGTAGCATCTTTCAAAAAAAGAGGTGTGCAAGAACAAGAGGGCACAATTTGAAGATAGAGGTGGGGCGGCTCAGAGGTAATTTAAGGAAGTATTTCTTCACAGAGAGAGTTGTGGATGCATGGAATGGCCTTCCGGAGGAGGTTGTGGAGTTCAAATCAGTGGGGAATTCAAGCATGCATGGGATAGTCATAAGGCAATTCTGGGGGTGGGGTAGGAAGAAGTAGGCTGCTGTTAACTAGGATCTGCAGCTTATCCAGTAGGTAGGAAATGGCAGACTGGGTGGGCCAAGCGGTCCTTATCTGCCGTCAAATTTTATGTTTCTATGTAAGCATATTCAGCTTTTGCTTGTAACTGGGGGGGGGGGACAGCACTTTGCTCCAAACAGGGTCCTGCGCTTGTAGTGAGTGGGGAAAAATACACAGGAATAGTGACTAGTGGCTAATACGCATTATTACTGCGTAGCCATTGGGAAAATACCTCCACAAAGAAAATATTCTAAAACCATGAGGGTTTTGTGCGGGTTTTCAAACGGACTGCCGGTCCATCACAGAAGATAATAGCAGCACTAATGCAGTCTTCTTTAAGGCACCACACTACATCTTCTGACTGCAATAGTATACATTTTAATTGTACCCAACAGTGTCAAGTCCTGAAGTTGGAAAGAAAGTGTCCTTATTTAACGAGTGGCCAACACGCTATAACAGGATTATAGCAAAGTTAAAGGCATAGAGAAAAAAGGAAAGAATGGGGCAAACAAAAGATGCTGTTGCGCAACAGACTTTGGGGGGGGTAGAGAAAGAGAAATATAACAAGGCTGTTAAAAGATCACAGACAAAGTCTTCAGGTTCTGGACTGCATGGCACGATTAAAAACATAAAAACAAAAAAGGGGAGGGCACCACCACAGACATATTGTCTGTTTATAAAGACATTTTCAGGAGCCATGCATGAAGATGCAGGGAGCATAAGTTGGGATGTAACAGAGATCCCTGATGTTGTGTTAGAAAGTCTGGGCAGAGTGGAAGTGGAATGGTGTTTGTGATCGTTAGCTGTTGGAGGAGCAGGATCCAGATCTGTCTGGGCCAGAATGGCACTCTGTTCATTTTAGTGTCGCTGGTTCCTGCTTCAGGAGGACCCGTTGGAGAAGAGGGACAGGGAGAAAGGTGTATAGACTGTCCCATCCATGGAATGGATAGAGCATCTATAGAATACACCTTCTCATCCAGCAAAATGGAACAGAAGCGAGGTAGTCTGGTTGCTTGGAGATGCGAAGAGGTTTATTTCCGGTGTACCCCACTGTTGAAATATGTTCTGTAGGATCGATGTCTGTAGGGTCCATTCGTGGCCCTGTGTGTGGTGGATGAGGTGGTCTGTCAGGACATTCTGTGCGCCTGGGACATGAACGTCGATGTGTCAGATCTTACTTCGAGAGGGCTCTTGCAGTAGGTAATCACCTTGAGGACTGCTTCGCCTGGCTTCAGGACCACATGGAAAACTTTAGCCAGCAGTATCTGACAGAGGACCGCCCACCCGACGTCCCGTGACGGACATCAGTGTGACCCTATATAATGGGTGGCCCCCACGCCTGCCTTCTAGTTCTTTCCCACCATCAACATGATCATGTCAGACCTTGCAGAGATTGTACGCTGCAGTTTGACTGCTTTTCGGATGGTTATCCATTTATTTTTTCAGTAAATTGATGTAATTCGTGCATGTTATCTTCTTCTAACGTCAAGCACTAGAACAAGTGTGCTTCGTGCAGCGTGCAACTACCGCACAAGGATTCACGTTCTCTTTGCCTCTTCTGCTTAAACCCGGAGCACAAGGTCGAGGACTATGAGGCCTGCACCAGTTTCAACCCGGCCACATGGAAGCACCGCCAGCAGGCCTTCAAAGCTCACCTCCTGCAGCAGTCTCCTGCCACTCAGAGCGATCCAGAGCACTCGGCACACGCCTTTTTGGGCAGCTTCAGTGAGGACACCCTTGTGGTGCCCCCTCCCCCAGCCAGCTCCCTTTAGGGAGTGTTGTTGATTCCTGGCAGAGACCTTTTCTGGAGTTCCTGCCCCTGGGATCTCTGCCAGCGGTATTGCGCCCACCCCCACCCGAGTCTCCAGGTTCCATGCCTCATCCTCAGTCAGGGTTGACGCAGCTAGACACTCCCGATGGCCTTCGCACCCTTCACAGTAACCGGCCCCCAGATCAAGACTCTTCTGATTTTGACTTCTGGGGTAGAAAGACTTTCTACTCAGCACAGTTGCTGCTTTCTGTTTCCACACATCAGGCCCACTGTGCAGCCTGTGACAGGTTCTTGTGGTCCAGGCTGGGTCAGCTCCTAACCTCATTGCCTGACACGGAGCAAACCAGACAAGCCATTGCACACTCTGCGAGTGGCCCGAAGCTAGCAAGGCACCAAGCAAGAGTGTCGTATGATGCCAATGAGTAGCTTCTGAGGTTGTAGGGACAGCTATCTACTAGGCGAGACTGGCATGGCTGCGTCCTTTTCCCGTTGGTCACCCTTGGCCCCTGCGTAGGGCGGTTAACTCCCACCAGAGGACCTATCTCTCTTCCCACAGGGCGAGGCAGCGTCTGTCGGGGCAGCTTCCTTCTCCCTCCAGGGAGTCCCCGTCTCACTCTCCCCACTCTCAGGCCTCTCCAGACCCAGAAGGTTCTCCCTCTTAGTGTGTCATCCACTGAGAGCTAAGAGACTCTGTCCTTTAGGGTTTTTGAAGCCCCCTTCGGGGGGGCTCAGCACTCGCCCAAATGTGATGAATGGTGAAGACTGACACAGATAAGATATGAAAATTACGTACCTACCGTAATTATGATCTTTCTGTGCATCTTCACCATTCATCACATACCCACCCGCCATCCCCCTGAGGCCTCAGTCTCTGGATCCCCCTCCCTCTCTCTGCCTTTCCTTGCTCCCACTGTCTCTGTTGGGGGTTAATCTGGGGCACATGGTGGGATGGTATATCTGGGGGGAGAGTGGTAAGGATGGGGCGGCACTCCCTCTCTAGTGCTCTGGCTCCACTCCTTTGGAGTGGGAGTGGGTGGTTGCCCTCCATCCTTGCCTCCTTCTTTTCCTCTTCAAACCTCAGTTTACTTGTCCACTGGACATGTTTTAAAGATTTATCCCTTCTTAAAATTTCATTTTTCCACGGGGCTCTGTTCCTGTCCTCTTTAGAAGATCCGCTTTTGCCTTAAAGGAGTTTCTTTTGCCAGTGATTCTGTGCCTTGAATTCTGGCAGTTAAGCTTCTTGGTTACTCCTTGCAGTCCCTATACAATCTAGAGACAGGACAGAATCCAGCATGTTACTGGTGTTTTTTCCACCCTCTCATGATAAACGTTTGTTTCATAAATTCCCTATCCCTTCCTAACTCCCGCCCTTTTCTGTTTCCAGAGATTGGGGGCCCCCTTCCCAATCTCCTTAGCATCTCGATCTTTCTTTCTGCTCTGTCCTCTGTCATTTATTTCTCCTTTTGGTTTTATATCTTTTCCCTTTTCTGTCCCTTGGACTTTCTTGTCCCACTCTTCTCCCCTTTTTTTCCTCACCTCTCCGGCGACTCAGAACTGGCAGGCAGGCGGAGTCGACGGCACCTAATGGCCAGCCCACGAGCACCACGTACAACGTCGGCCTCGAGGGCAGCGCCAGGCCGTCGGCTCTGCCTACCAAAAAAAAAGCTCTTCATGGGTCCTGACCTCCGTTCAAGTACCCAAATGTGATGAATGATGAAGATACACAGATCATAATTACGGTAGATACGTAATTTTCATTTACTGTGGGTAGATAACATGGGTCGGTGGGTGCACTGGAGGACGAGATGTGAGTTCCAGTGTGTGTCCTGACTTTATCATTTGTAGCACCCACTCATCCATTGTTAGTCATTACCACGCTTTTAGATGGCATGAAAAAATGACCTCCCACAGTCTCCGAGGCTGGCTCAAGAGTGCCAGGAAGGGCACGAGGCAAGTCAGATGGCAAGGGAGACCCCAGCCCCTGCAGGGGGTGGTATGACCTCTACGAGAGGCAGAAGAGGAGGCTCAACTAGAGGGTCGGGACTGCTGTTGACCTTGTAAGATTGTTTATAGTTGCCTTTTTGACAGCCGGTCCTTCGAAATTTAAAAGGTTGAGAGTCCCTATTTTGTCTCCCTTGCTGAGAGGTATGGTACAGCCCTTGTATTGTCCAAAGGGTTCAGCCTGAGGCCTGTAGGTCATCTAGGATGGTATTCATTATGGAGCCAATAAATGTATTCTCATTAAATGGGGCGTTGAGGATTTTTTGCTGAACATCGGCGGTAAAACCTGAGACCCTTCTCTAAGCCTGATGTCAGAGATTTACACCCATGGCTATGATCCTGGCTGAAGTATCTGCTATATCATAGGTAGCCGTCATCAGATGATGGGATAGTCTGGTTCCCATATTAAATGTGGAAAGAAGTTGGTCCTTTTCTTCCGATTGCTAGAGATTGTTGACCACTTCTGACGCTGCATTCCAGTGTGTTTTCTGGTATTTGAGCATGTGACCTATGTAGTTAATCATTCATAATTTCAGAGTGGCTGCCTGATAGAAATTCTTCCCCATCAGATCTGTGCATCTAGATTCTTTATATGGTGGGGGAGAGAACCCAAATGCTTGGGCTTTTTTGTTCTATCGTGGGCCACATTATTAATAATAATAATAATAAAACGTTATTTATATCGCACCTTTCTCAAACTCAAGGCGTCTTACGGTAATTACAGATATAACAAATAAAACCTCAGTCTGAGCTCATAATATCCCAATAATCAGTCAGGATAGATTTCACACCATAAATAGGTCTTTAAGGCCTTTTTAAATTCCTCCACAGACACACACTGATGAAGCGGACGGGGTAGACAATTCCAGAGGGTAGGGCAGCATACATAAAAGCATAAGCTCCTGAAGATTTTAAAGAAACCCTCGGAATCTCTAGCAACTCCCTAAGTCATGCGGTGGAAGATAAACAGGGCAGTAGGGGACCAGGAGCTCTTTCAAGTAGTCCGGGCCCTCTCCTTGTAGGGCTTTGTAAGTCAAAAGACCAACTTTAAAGGTGATCTGCCACTGTTGGCAGCCAGTGCAGATTGCACAGAACTGGAGAAATATGACAGGCACGAGACGTACCCGTCAACCGGGCCGCAGCATTCTGCACCAGCTGTAAGCCCTAGATAAAGGGAGTTGCAATAATCAAGACGTGAGGTCACAAAAGCGTGGATCAATGTAGGCAGATCGCTGGGCGGAACAAGGTGCTTAATCCTGGCGATGTTCTTAAGATAAAAGAATAATTTGACAACTGCCAACACCTGCAAATGCAGTGTCAGCTTGTTGTTAAATATTACCCCCAGGTTCTGCACCTGTTCAGAGGTAGGGAGCCGGACACCCCCCAGAAATGAACCTGAGGGTAAACCAGCTCCTGTCCCCTCTACCCTGAGACCCGGATCCACAACCATTACCTCAGTCTTCTCCGAGTTCAGCTTCAGCCAGTTTGAATTCATCCAGTGCTGGATTTCAGTGAGGCAGCTATTAAATACCGAGGGAGCTCTATCCTGGTCAGGTACAAAAGATAGGTAGAGCTGGGTTTCATCTGCATAGCAATGAAACCTCAGCCCATACCTTCTTACAGTGTCTCCGAGGGGCAGCATATACACTGCGAACAACATGGGGGACAACACCGAGCCCTCGGGAACCCCACATGACAAGAGAGACTGGGCGGGAAGAATTAATCCTCGACACCACCCTCTGAGTTCTGTCTGTGAGGAAAGATCTAAACCAACTGAGGACTGTACCCGACAGGCCACAGATGAACTCCAGGCTCTTGAGAAGTACCCCATGGCCCACGGTGTCAAAGGCTGAAGAGAGACCGAGAAGAACCAAGATGGAGCGGCTCTTCTGATCTCTAGCCATCAGGAGATCATTGAGCACCCGAACCAGCGCTGTGTCGGTACTATGCCTCTTTCGAAAACCAGACTGGAGTGGTTCATAGATGTCATGGATGGTTAAATGGCTCTCCAACTGTACGGCCACTACTTTCTCAATAACCTACCCTACAAAGGGAAGGTTAGAGATCGGTCTGTAGTTGGCATGGCAGTCAGTGTCCAAGGAAGCTTTCTTCAGGAGAGGCGTCACCACCGCCTCCTTCAGGGAGCTAGGAAACTTGCCCATATCTAGGGAGCACCAGACTATCCATGCTAGGACTGGGCCGATAATATCATGACAACCCTTTATCAGGGAAGTCAGGCCCAGGTCCAAATGTAGAGTGCATACTCTGGACAATCCTCATGACATCCATGAACTCAGGCCGGGCAAAGGAATTCCAGGAGAGACTAGAGACTGAGGCCAAACGCCGATCTATAGCTTCTCCCATAGAGAGTGCAGGCTGGAGTGCTGCCCTGATGTCGGCCACCTTAGCTACAAAGAAGCGAGCAAGCTCATCACACTCCACTTGTGAAAAAGCTTTCCGAACCTGTAGACAGGCTGGGTTGCACAGTCTATCAACAGTTCGAAAAAGCTGAGCTGGTCAGTTCTGAGAAGTCGCAATCTCCCCAGACAGGAACTCTGCCTTCTTACAGGAGATTACGGAATGATAGGGTTAATAATGTTCCATCAATCTAAGATGGTTGGCATCAAGGGCAGATCTCCACCAACAACACTCTAGTCTTCGTCCTTGTCGCAGCATCTCCCTCAAGGTCCCATCAAACCATGGAGACTGAGGGCGAAGGGGGAGAGGACGAACACGGACCAGAGCAATTGGATCCAGGGCCGAGGAAATATCCCTGTTATAGGCCAACACCAAGGCATCAGGATCATTGCTCACTCCAGAAGACTGGGTGGCAACTTAGGGAGAACAATAAGGGAGAAACCCTTCTTAATGACATAGCCCTAATCACCACAGAGTCGGCCTGTGGGGCTGTCGTAAAGAATGAATGGTCTTTCTGTGCCTGATAAAGGTGGTCCGCCTTTCTACGAACTGCAGAAATAGCCTTAGGTTGTTGCCATGCCGTCAGGACCGCATCTTGATAGGCATGGATGAGAGGAGGGACTAAAACAGCTGGCTCTCCAGGAAGGTCCAAGTAGTCTGCTATATTCTGTCTTTGTCTGGCTCCTTAGTGGTGAACCCCATCAACTTCTGAATCTGAGTCGTGATCTCTAAGAATGTGGGGTCATCCGTGGGAGAGACGGGCCTATAACGGTCTAGATCCTCATCCAAGGAGGATATTATAGAATTAGTAGAGGGCGGTCGAAGATCATCCCCAACGTCAAGTTCCTTCTCTTACTCCTCTTCATAGTCTGGTAGGAATTCCTCCTCCAGAGACTGGAAGGAAGGAGCTGGTAATGGTTCCTTTGGTGGGAAATATGTGGCCTCTGGTCTTGACCTCTTCAAAGGAGGCAGGCACAGGTCTAACTGGCTTAACCTGTTGAGTCTGCTGTAATCCTTGCATGACTTGTAAGACCATCTGGACTATCGTAGCCACATCCACTGATGATGAGGGGGTTGCCTGAGGCACGGCAGTAGTGGTTGGAGAAGAACCAGTCTGTGAGCTGCTGATGCAATATTAATAATAATAATAAAACTTTATTTCTTTTGAGCCTTTCAGAAACCAAGGCGCATTACAATATAACACCATAAAAACAACATAAAACAGGTTAAAAACCAAGCTACAATATACAGCATTAATTACAATCTGTATCATCACCAAAGCCTTTGTCCATAAAAAGGATTTTAGGCCTTTTTTAAAACCCTCCGTCAAGCACTCTCTAATCCCATATTGAAGCAATAGGGCGTGGTTGTGGATGCAACTGAGTCCCCGAGGCATGGGTCAGTGTAGCTTTGAAGTCCATATGTGGACCTCTGTGGGTGACCACCTGAGTAGGGGGTGGCAACTTAGGGAGAACGATAAGTGAGAAACCCTTCTTAATGACATAGCCCTGCTCCGTCGACTGCCTCGTCGGTGGAGACTGAAAGGATGAAGTATCTGAATGATGGAAGGATTGCGTCAGCGGTGAATCCCCACGGTCCCTACGGGAGGACCTGGTCATCGACAATGGGTGACCATGAGATGCAGTGGAGGCGGGCGAGGTCATTACGGCCAATGTTGTAGACAGCATCGACGATGAGAGGACCGGCAAGGTAGTCGTCGATGAGGGCGCGATTTTCAGAAATATTAATAGCGCCGACGATGAGCCTTCTGAAGAGGCGGTCGTCGAATGGGCTCTTTTGCCTTCTGATGAAGGAGCTTTGTCCTTATGTTTATTTGGACCTGTGCTTGTGGGAGGGTTGAGCGGACTGCGAGGACGTCGACAGGGTTGGGGATGAGTCCCCTTTTCCAGGAGAGCAATTTTTTGTTCCATGAGGTAGGTTTCAGTTTCCTGCAGCTTCCATCGACGGGTGGTTTGGTTAAATTCTTTGCAGATAGAGCAGGCAAGCATGTTATGGGCAGCCCCTAAGCACCTCACACAGCCTGGGTGTTCGTCATATCTGTAAATTTCTCTGCCATAAGGGCACTTCCTAAATAAAGATCTTACTTTGAGAGGGCTCTTGTAGTAGGTAATAACCATTAGAACTGACCCATCAGGGGCTTGGACGACATGGAAAACTTTAGCTAGTAGTGTCTGGCGGGGACCACCCACCCAACATCACGTGACTGGCATCAGCATGACCCTGTATAGTGAGCGGTCCCCATGCCAGCCCTCCAGTTCTTTCCTGCCGTCGACCTGCGCACGTCGGACCTTGCAGAGAACGTTGCTTCAGTCGACCGCCATTTTGAATAAGTATTTTCATCTTTTTTTCTCTATCTTTATTTCTCATTTTCGATCGAAATTGGTGATTTCGTGCATGTCTTCTCTGACATCTAGCGAGTCACATAAAAACGTGCGATTCCTGCGTCTTGCAGCTGCTGCATAAGGACAGCCATTCCCTCTGCCTTTTCTGCCTGGGACCAGAGCAAAAGACCGAGAACTGTGTGGCCTGTCCAGAGTTTCAACTAGGTCACACAGAAATGCCACCAACAGGCCCTGGAAGCCCATATTCTAAAACTTAAGATGGCTTCCATGGAGAAGGAGCTGCGGAGTTCATCTTCTTCACTGGGAGGTTCGTTGGACTCAACCAGGAATAAGAAGAAGAATGATGAGGAGAAACACCTGGACTGGGGCTGGTCTCACTCAACCTGTAACTCCCCTGGGGACCGCGGGTGTCGAGTGGCATTCCTCTAGTAAAGGGAGTGTCCCTCCGCCCAAGCCTGCTCCAACCACCTTGGAGCAGCCCTTGGTCCCCCTGCCTGAACTAGTCATGGTTCAGGCAGACCCCTCCGGATCTCCCGAGGCTCCTGCCGCTCTTAGGCCCATCAAGGCCCAGAGGTCTAAGTCTTGTGGCATGGCTGATAAGTCGCTTGTCAGCCCCTCTGACAAGTGCCCAGCCCTGGCTAAGTTGGTCGCCGGTTCCTTCACCAGCGCCCACCCAGCCAAGGTGCTTTCATTGGGCCAACATTGATCTCCCAGATTAGCACCCACTGCAGCCTTTCCCAGAGGGATCTACCTCTTGGGAGCCTCCATCTCCACCTCCCCTGGTGGAACCTCCGGCCTCTCCTTTTTTTTCTGAGCCGGAGGAGGAGTAGCATTCACCCATTGACAACACCAGAGTGCCAACGGCGGACCTTCCCCCGAAACTTCTGTCTCTGACGCCTCAGGAGCCACCGTCTGGGCCATCTGCTCCTCCCCAGACTCCGGCGAGACCCTCCGGCGCCACCTGACCTCTCTGGGCCACTGTCCGGTCCCTCGTCAGGGCCTTCACCAGGCCTTCCAGCACCGCATTATCCCTCTCTTGGGTATCTGACACCAGGTTACCCGATGCCAGAAATTTCCTATGCCCAGCTACCCCAACGCCAGGCTATCCCACGCTGGGTTACCTGATGCCAAGCTACCTGACGCCGGGCTACCTGCCCTTGTATCAGCCTCCACTGCCTCCTCAGCCACAGACCGATTTAAGGCAACTCTTCCAGTCTTGGTGGAGCAAAGCCAGGACCCGGCTCATGACAAACTGGACCATCGCCAGCCGGTTGCTGCCTCTGTGCCGGCCCATTCAGTCCCTACCCCCAGGTCTGCCTCTCCAGTGGAGTCTCGACCCTCTACGTCAGGCCATGTCATGGTCACGGAGCGCAGTGGAGATACTTCTGCTCCTCAGAAGGAGATCCCTCTCCCAAGGGCCTTGTCCATGGACAGGAGTCAGTCATCAGACTCAGTCTGACTTTTCAGCCTTGGGTTACGAGACCCCTTCCCAGAGGAGACTGTGCCCAAAGAATCTCCCAAATCTCCGCCTGAGGACCCTTCCTTCATGGAACTCCTCAAAAAGATCCAGGAGGCTAATGGATGGACAACTGAAGACCACGACCCAAAACGCAAGAGATTGGCAGAGCATGTGGACATGCCAGATTTAACTCCTCTCCTTATCCCTCCGTGAATAGGCTCTCATGAGGATCTGGCCTTTACCATCTGGCAACAGTCGTCGTCAGTGGGAGCTGTCCTCAAAAAGGCTGACTGGCTGTATTATGCTCCAGAAGGCGAGAACCACCTCAGTACCCACCCCAGCACGGACTCTCTGGTCATTAACGTAGCTCACGACCATTCTGCCAAGCTCAAACACATGAACACCTCTCCTCTGGATAGAGTCTAGACAGCTGGACCAGTTTGTGTGACAGTTCTGTTCATCTTCTGCTTTGGTCCTTAGGGCCCTGAATTATGTGGCTCACATGGTTGTCTACCAAAAGATCATTCTGGGCCAACTTAAAGCTGACATCGACTCCCTGTCAGATTCTGAGGCAGAGTGAAAAATCGCTCAGTGATGCTGTGGACACTTCAGGCAGGGTCACCACTATGACCAACTGCCTGCGTCGATACTCCTGGTTGCGGGTCTCTGGACGTCCAGTCTGCCATCCTGAATGCCCCTTTTCGGGGGTGATGTTAAGGACATCATTACTAGTCTGCAGGATAGTGGCAGAAATCCACCTACCCATTTATAAAGCCTGTAGGCATCTTGGTGGAGTGGATAAGCGTACCCACAGCTGTTCCCTGTACGAGCTAACAAAAATCCTCACCCTAGACGAAAGAGTACGTTATCAAACATGTCTCCTTACAAAGAAAATCCAACTAGGCCTTACTCCCACTGGAGTCTCTGCCTCCCTCCATGCCGCACATACCTCAGCAAACACCTGCGCAGTAGATAAATTAACATGGGCTGTTCCTAGGGTCACAACCACCCTTGCACAATGGTCTTTCTCCCACAGAGCACCATCCTGGTACAGTGAGCTCCCCCAGGCCATCACCTCTATCTCCAGACTAGGCTCCTTCAGAACAGCCCTAAAAAAAACACATAATCTCCACCCGTCACTGTCCCTAATAAGTAAAGGAATCTGCCTATGGATGGCGAGAGTCTGGGTTAATAGCTGTACTTTTCACACTGTTACGCCTGTGTGTTAATGACAATGTTGGTATACCGACTGCATGCGCTACCTGCTAGCATATAGGCCTTACCTTAATATTGATTGTACTGTTTGCTGACGTTCACAAGCTCCACTTTGGACTTGTATAGCTACTCTACTGTATAGGACTAACAGCACTGCTCATACCTTGTTGTCATCTTGTCTCCTTCTCCACTGTTATACTTTTTACTTTATATATTGCCAATATCCTGTTGTTCTCCTTCCCTACTCTCTCGATAATATTGTATTATGAATGCCTATTGTGTATTGTACCTGTCGTGGAGCCTTTGGAAATGAGTTCCTGACTCAAAGGTTGTAATCTTATACTCTCAATAAATAAAATAAATAAAGCTTTACAATCCGTGCAGACAATGTATTGCTCTAATTTTAAGCCCAGGAATCCTTTTCGTTGCCAACAGTGTCGCCAGTCCAAACAGCATGTCAGACCAAATGTTGCGCTACTTCAGCAGCCGCCACCACCCCCCAACCCAGCGAAGTCCCAGCAGGCCTCCAGTGGGGCACTTCCCAAGCCCCCCACCACCTCCTGACTCGTCGCTGTGCGCCCCCCCCACCCCGCTACCAGTTCCAGAGGAACTCGTAGGGGGCAGATTTGCCAACCACCTGACCGGATGGGAGGCAGTCATGACACTCTTGGGTCCTGCAATTGATAAGTCAAGGTCATGCAATAGAATTTCTGTTGAGACCTCCAGAAAATCCTCCAGATCACTCTCATTACCCAAATGGCTACATTCCTCTGATCAGGACAGAAATTGAGGCTCTTCTGAGCAAATCCACCATAGAACCTGTTCCTCGGGCCCAGGTGGGCAGGAGGGGATATTACTTCCACTTTGTCCTGGTCCCCAAAAAGAGCGGAGATCTTCAACCAATTCTAGACCAAAGCACACTCGATCTGTACACAGAGTACAAAAGATTCCGCATGCTGACTCTTCCGGGCCTCTTGCCACTGCTCCATCAGGGACACTGGCTCTGCACTGGATGTCAAGGATACTTACCTGCATATCCCAGTCTTCCACTCAGCATCGCCGCTTCCTCAGGTTCGTCTTTCTGGGGAGCATTTCCAGTTCAGAGCTCTCCGTTTTGGCCTCTCTTGAGCACCCAGGGTGTTTACCAAGTGCCTAGTGATGGGGGGGGGGTGCGACTTTACACTGTCAGGGCCTTTTTGTGTTCCCATACCTCGACCAATGGCTCCTTTCAGCTCTGTCGAGGGACAGCCTGCTTGCCTCCCTGTCAAAGACCCTGGCTGTTTTTCGCTAGGTGGGTATCACGGTGAACTACCCCAAGTCTCACCTTACCCTTTCTCGGTTCCTCCAATTTATTAGAGCTGTGCTGGACACAGTTCAGGGCAAGGCTTTCCTCCCATTGGACAGAGCGGAAACCTTGGAACAGCAGGCCAAACAGGTGGCATCCAGTCACTGGACTTAGCCCGGTCAGTTTTACACTTGGGCCTTATGGCAGCAGCTAGTCCCACTGTACCTTTAGCCAGGCTCCACATGCAGATCACGCAGTGGAAGCTACAGGTCCAGTGAGATCAGAGGTCAGACAACCTGGATCACTGAGTCCTTGTATCCAGTTCCATGTGACAGGATCTCATATGGTAGCAGGATCTAAACAATCTCTGCTAGGGGGTTCCCTTTCAGCCTCCCCTTCCGGTCCAGACCCTGACCAAGGATGCTTCTGGCCAGGGCTGGGGTGCTCATCTGGGGGACTGCAGAGCCCAGGGATCTTGGTCTCAGTGGGAGCTCTCCCTGCACATCAACATGCAGGAGATGCGAGCTGTGCTGTGCACCTTTCAGGCCTTCCAGCCCTTTCTCCTGCCAGGTCCACTTCTTGTCCATACGGACAATATGTGTGTCGTGTGGTACTTGAACAAACAGGGAGGAATGCGGTCATATCTCCTGTGCAGGGAAGGGATGTGTATGTGGTACTGGGCAGTCCAGCACAACCTCCAGCTGATGGCAGTGCACGTCCCAGGAGTCTAAAATGTCCTAGCGGACAATCTCAGCCACACTCAGGCAAGGGCACACGAGTGGGAACTGCGGCAGTCAGTAGATGAAGACATCTTCGATCTGTGGGGTTGCCCAGATCTAGATATGTTTGCCTCCCCATACAACTCAGAACCACCCAGTTTCTGCTCGCTCGTTCCCGGGCATGGTGTTTTCTGGCAAGATGTGCTGTCACTTTGCTGGACAGGGAGGTTCCTATATGCTTTTCCTCCATTTCTGCTATTGCAGAGGGTACTTCTGAAACTGCAGGTGGAAGGGGTTCACATGATTCTGATAGCCCCTTACTGGCCTCGTCAAATTTGGTTCCCTCTGCTCCAGCAATTGGCCATCGAACCTTTGGTTCCCCTTCCCCTCTTGCCAGGACCATCTGACCCAAGAGCTGGGCAAGGTTGGTCCATCCGGGTCTCCAGTCCCTTCAACTTCACATGTGGCACCTTCTGACACAGCTGCTTCATGCTATGGGGTTTCTGCCAGAGTCGCACAGGTTCCTATGGAAGCCAGGAAGTCATCCACATGAACCACCTATGCGATGAAGTGGAAAAGGTTTTCCATCTGGGCAGTCTCCAAAGGTCGGGATCCTTTCTCCTGCTGGGTTCCTCAGGTCATAGAGTACCTGCTTTACGTCTCAGACCTTGGGCTAAGCTATTCCTCGCTGAAAATCCATTTGTCTGCCATTTCTGCCTACCACTTTCCAATGGATGGCAAAACCCTGGCACAGTTGGAGGTTTCAGAAACTTTTCTGAAAGGAATACGCCACTTGAAACTCCCAGTCCGGAACCCTGTTCCGCCATGGGACCTGAACTTCATTCTTGAGATACTCACTTTGCCTCCCTTTGAACCAGCCGCGAGTTGCGACCTGCGCTACCTTTCTTGGAAGGCGTTATTTTTAGTTGCTATTACTTCTGCTCGAAGGATTTCCAAACTTCAGGCCCTGATGTGTAAGGAGCCTTATTTTATTTATTTATTTAGCTTTGGTTGACCGGGTAAGTGCACTAGACAAATCCTGCCTATTTTCAGGCATTTGATTTTTCACAGAGACCGGGTGGCTCTGTGTACAAATCCCAAGTTTTTACCTAAGGTGGTTTCTGAGTTTACTTTGAATCAGACCATACAGTTGCCAGTGTATTACCGTGAGCATTTTAGTCAAGGGGAGGCAGTCCTGCACACATTGGATGTGCACAGAATTTTGCGTTACTACACAAATCGGACAAAATCAGTCCTAAAAATGAATCAGTTGTTCCGTTTCCTTGTGCCCAAAAGAGAGGAAGCCGCAGTTTCTAAACTGTGTTTATCCAAATTGTTGGCAAACTGCATTTTGTTTTATCAGAAGTATAACAAACCCCTTCTGGGGGCAGTCAAGGGACAGCTAACCAGAGGCGCATGGCTGCATCTGCTGCTTTTTTCAGGAACGTTCCAGCTGCAGACATTTATGTGGCAGCTATTTATTTATTTATTTATGACTTTGATAACTGGGTGAGTGCACTGATCCCAGGGACCGTTTTCAGGCACGACCCGGGCCGTAACACATGGCGCAGGGTGACAGTGGAGTACAGGGTAACAGTAATACACATCAAACAGATTTGATACAAGCAACAGTAGTAAGAACAATATACAGGTTTGATGCATAGGTCAATTTGAGAACAGTGAATACAAGGTCTCAATATCGGACATGAGGAGATTTGGTACAAAACACACATCGTAGGCACAGTGTACAATGTGTGATTGCATCGTCCAGTGAGCAAGTAATACACAGAATACTCAGTAAAAAATATATATACAATATGTACAGGCAAGGAAGTCAAATATGATTGTGAAAAATAAGATACAACAGTTGTAGGCAGGGGAGTTGACTAGTGTGGGTTACCTCTGGTCTGGGGAGTTGACTAGTGTGGGTTGGTGTCAGACCCCAGGGAGCAGTGGCAAGATGAGTTTGCCAGGAACCAGACTTTAAGGTGGGACTTAAAACTGGAGTGTGTGTCAATGGAACGGTAGTTTGTTCCACTGCAAAGGGGCAGCTGCAGACCAAGCTCTGCTACCCATGTTGGTGGATACCCTAGGAACCGCTAGAGTGGGAGTACCATTAGAGCGGAGGTTGCGGAGGAGCGTTCTGCTTTTCAGAAGGGCAGTTAGGGGAGGATTCTGGAGCCATGCGGATGACATTGTCTACCATGCAGCAGAGGGCTAGGTCAAATCGACCTTGTAGCGGTAGCCATCCATGGATATTATAGAGAGTACAGTGGTGGGTGGAGAACGGGGCCAATAAAGCAAAGCGACAGGCGCTGTTGTAGGCAGCGGAGAGTTTGGCCATGGCAGTAGCTGAGGTCCTGGCATAAATAGGGGAGCAGTAGTCAAGAATGGGGAGAAGATTACCCTGGACAATGGCTAGTCTAGCTTCAGGGGTAAGGTATTGCCTGAATCTATAGATGGAACCTTCTGACAAGGGAATTTGCATGCTCCGTGAAGGTGAGGGAGGGGTCGAGCAGTACAAGTATTTGTAGGTGTTGACATCCTCCAGGACTGGGCCGTCTGGGGTGAGAATGCGTAAGGGGCGTGGTTTTTAGTTTTGGCCAGAAAGGGCTTGGCTCCATACACCATGGATTTAGTTTTTTTGAGAAACAGCTGTGGGCCGCAGCATAGTTGTGCTACTTGGAGCTCTGTCCCCACCTTCACTAAACATTACAGTCTGGACATTGCCTCTAGGCGCAAGGCTGGCTTTGGACTAGTCGTCCTTCAGGGCCTACTGCAGACCCTTTTCCTGCCTCCCGCGTTCAGTCCTGGCCTGACTTACACTGCTTGGGACTCGGTCCTAATGGTTATTGCCTACTGCAAGAACCCTCTCTAAGTAAGATAGTACACACACACTCCGGAGGGTGTGGGTCCTCTCACATCTGTAGTGGGTAACCCTCATTTTATTCCCCCGCATTCAGATACTCTATACCAGAGCTGGAACAGACATGCCCTAACCAGGTTCTACAATTTTCTATATAACGATGGAGTGGCATCCTTTGAATCTCTTCAGACTAGATATCCACTGACGAAAGTAGATTTCCATAGATATCTACAGGTCAGACATTATATTATATCAAACAACTTGATTCCAAAAATCAGTAGAGAATTGACGGCACTAGAGCATTTTTTATATTGGGCAGTCTGTTTGGCAACCAAGGGTAAATTCATCTCGGGGGGGATATAAGGTACTGCAGGGGGAGGAGTATGTGCATTTTGAAACACTCAGACAGAGCTGGGAAAAGGAGAGTGGTCTTACGATCTCCAGAGATCAGTGGATCGAAACATGGGAAAGGGGCTGGAGAACTACAACTTCCCCAGGGTGGCGAGAGTTTGGGTGGAAGTGTTTATCCCCATTTTTCCATACCCCTTCGAAAACAAGACATTTTAGGGGGAATAAATCACATTTGCGTTGGAGGGGCTGTGGACAGATAGGCACCTACTACCACATTTTGTGGGATTGCCCTGTGATATGAGACTACTGGAGGGAGATTCACAAGGTGCTTCAGAGGGGCTGGGGCACACAGATCCCCCTGAGTTTTCAAGTGTTGGTTATGGGATGTAGACACCCGGGGTTAGGAAATGCACAACAAAAAAAGCTCTTTGGTATACTCTGCCTTGCCGCTTTAAAGGAAATTACAGGAAGATGGCTGAAGCCTTCTTCCCCAAGAGCTAGTAACTTGGAAAAGTAGAGTGGAAAACATCAGGAGAATGGAGGAGCTTACAGCCAAGCTTAGACTCTCCTTAGACAGACATTCGGAGCAGTGGGAGACTCTGTGGGTTTGAAATGAGAAGAAAGAGGGAAGAAGGGGGTAATACAAGGAGAAACCAACTCCCCCTACTTCCTGTTAAATGCACACCCCTGGGGTGGCATCCCATTCAGTCATCTGGTTTCAAGAATCCCAATCATGTATCATCTGAGTAACGGCATGGTCTCCCACTACTGGTTTCTCAGTACTGTTTTTCTTTTTAAAAAAATAGATTTGATTCCAGTTGATTTGCTTCTAATTTAGAGGGGTACCTTCCAGTTCCCAGGAGGGATTTTTCCTCCTAATTTCACCAATCTGAAACAGCTACCACTTAATTAACAATTTTAACTTACTAGTGTTGGGCCACCACTGTACTGACTAGGCTAAAATGCTACATAGATACATAGACAGTGTCGGCAGATAAGGGCCTGTGGCCCACCCAGTCTGCCCATTTGAGCTTGTAAGTTCAGTTTGTTTTCCTAGAAGTCTGTTGCACCTTACCCCTGACCTCCAGAATTCCTTTGTCTATCCCATGCATTCTTAAATCCCGTGATTGTTTCAGCCCCCACCACTTCCTCTGGCAGGGTGTTCCACTTGTCCACCACCTGCTCTGTGAAGAAATTCTTTCTCATGTTTCCTCTGAATCGTCCTCCTCCAACTTCATCCCATGCCCTCTAGTCCTGGAACATCTTTTCGCTTAAAAATAGTGTTTTCCTGCACCCTGTTCCTCCCTGTAAGATACTTGTATGTGTCTATCATATCCCCTCTCCTCCTCTCCTCCAGGAGTACATGTTCAGTTCCTTCAACCTGTCTTCATAGGACTTGTGATGCAGTCCATGCACCATCTTTGTTGCCCTCCTCTGAACCTTCTCTACCCTGTCTATGTCCTTACGTAGGTATGGTCTCCAGAACTGTACACTGTACTCCAGGTGGGGCCTCACTAGTGTCTTGTATAACGGAATTATGACCTCCCTTTTCCTGCTGGTAATGCCCCTGCCTATACATCCCAGCATCCTATTTGCTTTACCTGCTGCCTTGTCACACTGTTTCCCTACCTTGAGGTCATCAGAGATGATAACCCCAAGATCCCTTTCCTGCTTGGTGCATGCTATATCCTCACCCCCAACTGATATACAGCTAATGTAATATCATTGGAAGGTAGTGTACTGTCAGTTTACTTATTTCATGTTTGTATTCTGAATCAAGAAGTCATTGGTGATTTAACAATCAGTCAGGGCAACATGTCGACAATGGCCATATGATGAGGTTCGACCTCAGAACCCCAACTTCTGGGACTATACTTGGATTTTAAAAGACAAAGAGGAATATGTAAGCCTTGTGCCATGGTCACAATATATGTATGTCACTGAATTGTCTTGACAAAATAATAAAGCTGAGTTTAAAAAAAAAAAAAAAAAAAGTACAGTTATGTAAGAACTTAACGTAACAGTAGATCTTCGAGAGAGGCCCTTGTAGTAGGTACCTTTTTCCTTTCCCCCTGCTTCTACGGCTGCTTTTCTACATTTTATGTATTTTATTTGTTTGTATTTCGGATGACATCTTTGAGCCGAGGGCTCTTTTACAAAGGTTCCACGTCAAGGCAATAAGGACAATAAGGTACAAAACATAACATGATCATTACAATGGAACTTACAAAAAAAAAAAAGACAAGTAAGGTTACAATAATAGCAGCCAAAGGCATTGTCAAGGAATTGTGTTGCGAGTTAATTGTACAAGTCATAGGTGGCTCAGTGAAGCTTTTGTTAGGAGTGGGTTAGTGGGAAAAGAGAAAGAAGTGTGGTGGTGAGAGGGTGGTATGGGGGAGAGAGAGAGGGAGGAGGGGAGAAATAGAGAGGGCATTGCGTTGAGTATGTGATAGGTGTGAAATAGCAAGGGAGGAGGAATGGGGGGATGAAAAGGAAGAGGAGACAGATTCATCCTACACCCAGTAATGGAGGGGTAGGAGAAGGGGAGGAGCTGAGGCAGTGAGGAGGGATGCTTGAGGGTAGTATGCCTGGAAGGGATTATAAGAAGCAGTCACAGAAGGCACTAGCCACGCGGTGTTGACATACTTTACACTTAAAAGCACCAATCGTGGCAATGTTGGAGATTTCTGTCTTTCTTTGGCTCCAGGAGCCCACTCCTTCACCTGTTGCACATTCTTAGGTCTCCAGCGGGAGAACCGCCCACTATATAGGGTCATGCTGATGCCCATCACATGATGTCAGGTGGGCGGTTCCCCCAAGACATTGCTAGCTAAAATTTTCCATGTGGTCCTAGCGCCTGACGGCTCAGTCCTAATGGTTATTACCTACTGCAAGAGCCTTTCTCGAAGATATACTGTTGGGATAAGTTCTTGCGTAACTTTACTATTCTGAATGAGACATTCGGAATATGAACCAGAATAAGAGAACGGTGAACCATTCAGAAGTCTTCTTCTGTATTCCTCTTTCCTTGTCTACATCAAAGCACTGGGGAGCAAGCTAACCATGCAGTGAGCTGATAGACTGGAATAGAACTGAGGATACTGGGGGCCACCCACTTATTTATACTGCACAGAGTGATGACATCACAGTGAGCGGCCCCCACTGAGCACTGCTGGTGAAAGCTACCGCCCACAATAGCGCCCTCTAGCGGACTCCCAGGAGTAGTACCTGCTAAAAGAGATAGCCTCGATGAAGATCTGCCAGTTCTTATAACATCCTCGGATGCGTGTTATCGGGGCTAGGTGATTTGTTTATGCCTAGTTTTCCAAGACTGTTTACTGTCCTGAATACTAATGCATTGTATATTCTCCTGGGGTGTTTTCAGTAAATGATTGTGTAATGTTGGTAAAGCCAAACACTGAGCAAATAAATTGAGTGTATTGGCCATCTTCCCTTTATTTTTGCATAGACGTTTGCCTAGCATAGTTGGTCCCATATTATTGTTGATCCCTCTACTGGCTCTAACGTATTTCTAGAATTGTTTTTTTTGTTTTTGTTTTTTTACTGTGTCCAAGGCCATCCTTTTCTCTTGTTTTTTTTTCCCTGTTTGATTACTTCTTTGCACTGTTTTTACTTTGTTATAAAGGAATCTCTTGGTTCTTCAGAGCCTGAGCATTTGTTTTAATAACGTTTTTGACTCCTCTTCTAAATTAAATTGGTCTACATCGCTTTTTACCACATTTACTGAAGCCAAGATTACATTTTTGTTCTATTGACTGTTGCATCTTTTAGCTTACGCAGTTTTTGTTCAATACTTAGTTCCTTAAATTCAGCCTCCCAGTTCCATCCTAGCAGTACATCTCATGCCTTTGAAGCTTACTTTCTTAAAGTTTATCTTGTTTGCCCTGTCTCCTTAATTATGTTGATGTGGGTTATTTGAAAGAACACTGTGTTATGATCGCTCGTACCCAAGAGCTCAAAACTTCTACAACTGGACAGATTATCCTAGAGGTTTCGAAGTACAGCATCCAGGACTGCTTGTTCCCTGGTAGGTCCCTTCACATATTGATTTAATTTGTTATCCTTAATACTCAGGAATTTTTGGGAAGTTGACCTACCTGTATTGTTTGATCAGTTAATATCCCTTATATTGAGAACAATGCCCCCTGTTTCACATGCTTTATCTAGTCCGTTAATTATTTGTATTTCTAACCCCAGGAATTCTTCAATATGATTAACTCTAGCAATCAGCCTCTTGAGTTGAACTGCCCCGGAGATGAATGGAATTTATGCAAATGATGAAACATCTATTGGCTTGTGCCACCATTCAAACTGCTGCCTTACCAACTGCTGCAGTCTAACACTCCAATTTCATTCTCCGCCTGCCTGGTTAAGATGCCTCGGAGACTGCTGCTCAGCATGACTGAGAAAACAATAATTTTCGTCAAAAATAAGTATTCAATTTTTATTTATTACTGCTGCCTTTACTTTTATAGTTGTCGCTAGTTTATTTTTAGTTGTATTTTTACCTCCGTTAGCGTCTCCTCATCGGTTCTCTGCAACCGTCGAGGAACCGGCTGTCGGGGCTTATTTCTGTTAAATTTTTTATTTTTAAATACATTTAAAACTTAAGTTGGGATCCTCCTTGGTTTGATTGCGGTGTTTGTCTTATTTTGACAGATCTGCGTTTTCTTTTCCTCGGTTCAGGAACCGACCGTATTATCCTGTGAACCACTTGCTTGGGTTTTCACCTCTTTTTACCTCTAGAGAGAGAGAGAGAGAGACACTCTGTGGTTATGTCCGATAAGCCAAAGAAAGACACCGGATTCAAAAACTGTACCAAGTATGGAGAGGTTTTGCCAAAGCTGATAAACGCTATTTGTTTATTTTGCCTTGGATTTTCAGTTTCAGACTGACTGTGAGGTCTGTAAAACGTTTCCTGAAAAAACAGTGGAAAAACGCCTTGAGCGTTTTCAAGACAGGGTGGCTTCTCCATTGGATCCTAGTGATCCTGCTACCGATAAGATTAAAGAAAAGGGAAAGGATGTTGACTCTACCGCCCCTGAAAAAGGTGAGACATCTAGGCCTAAAAGGCCTGGGGAACTGGTGAAAGATCCAGTTCCAACTAACAAAAAAGATAAGACAAGGCATACCGAATCTCTGGCTGGAAAGGCAACAGAGCTCTCGGTTCCAAAAGCAACCATACCATTGGCAGAGGCACTGGCTCAGACCCTGCAAATATTACAAGCTACTGCCAATCAAGGGCTATTGCCAGTTCAACCGCAACCAGTGCTAGGGGAACCATCAGTTCTTTTATCAGTTCCGAGTTTAGTAAATCCTACGGTTCAAGGACCGGTTCTGATGATACAGGACCCCACATATAAAGAATATGATGAGGAAGAGGATAGAAACTTAGATTTTGATGGCAGATAAGGACCGCTTGGACCACCTAGTCTGCCCATTTCCCTACCTATTGGATAAGCTCCAGATCCCAGTTAAGCAACAGCCTGCTTCTTCCAACCCCCAGAAGTGCCTTATGTCTCTCCCATGCATTCTTGAATTCCCCCACTGTTTTTGACCCAACAACCTCCTCAGGAAGGCCGTTCCATGCATCCACCACCCTCTCTGTGAAAAAAATACTTCCTCACATTGCCCCTGAGCTGTCCCCCCTCTATCTTCAAATTGTGTCCCCTTGTTCTTGCACATCTTTTTCTGAAAGATGCTACCTTCTTGGACTTTGTTGATTCCCTTCCCTTGAGGTACTTAGAAGTTTCTATCATGTCCCTCCTCTCCCTCCTTTCCTCTATGGTATACATATTAAGCTCCTTTAGTCTCTCTTTGTATGGCTTCTGTTGCAGATCCTGCACCATTGTAGTTGACTTCCTCTGGACTGCCTCCATCCTGTCTGTCTTTGTGGAGACTGGGTCTCCAGAACTGCACGCAGTACTCCAGATGGGGTCTCACCAACTGTCCGTACAGAGGAATAACAACTTCCTGTTTTCTACTGGTGATTCCTCTCCCTATGCATCCCAGTATCCCCCCCCCCCCCAAACACCACTCTCAGCCATCCCTACAGCCTTCTCACATTATTTGCTTTCCTTTAGGTCATCTGATATGACTACCCACAGGTCCCTTTCCATTTTTGTTGTTACTACTTTTCCCCTGGGTTTTTGTTTCCCAGGTGCATTACTTTGCAATTCTTTGCATTGAGTCTTAGCTGCCATACGTTTGACCATTTGTCCAGCCTTGCCATGTAAGGTCATGTCAGACAAATCTAATCGATTTCTTTGACTGGGTGACCAAAGTAATAGGCCAGGGAGGGGCTGTGGATATGGCCTACCTAGACTTTAGCAAGGCATTTGACACAGTCTCGCACAAAAGATTAATAATCAAGTTAGCCAGCCTGGAAGTGGGTCCCAAGGTGGTAGCCTGGGTAGAAAACTGGCTGCACAACAGGACACAGAAGGTAATAGTGAATGGAACACATTCTGAAGAAAGGGGTTACTAGTGGAGTACCTCAGGGCTCAGTACTGGGTCCAGTCCTCTTTAACGTCTTTATAGGTGACATTGCAGAGGGTCTGGAAGGAAAGATATGCTCTTTATGGATGACACAAAGATCTGTAACAGAGTTGATACACAAGGGGGGGTAGAAAGGATGAGAAGGGACTTGGCAAGGTTGGAGGAATGGTCCGACATATGGCAACTTAGATTCAGTGCAAAGAAGTGCAAAGTAATGCACCTGGGAAATAAAAATCCAGGAGAAGAGTACACAATAGCAGGGGAGGTACTAACAACAACAATAATGGAAAGGGGTCAGGGTGTAGTCATATCAGATGACCTAAAGGTGGGTATGCAATGTGAGAAGTCAGTAGGGAAAGCCAGGGGGATACTGGGATACATAGGGAGGGGCATCACAAGTAGAAAAAGGGAAGTGGTTATCCCTCTATACAGACAGTTGGTGAGACCCCATCTGGAGTACTGCGTGCAGTTTGGAGACCTCATCTACGCAAGGACATAGACAGGATGGAAGCAGTCCAGAGGAGGCAACTAAAATGGTGCAGGGTCTACATCAGAAACCATATGAAGAGAGACTGAGGAGCTTAATATGTATACCCTTGATAAAAGGAGGGACAGGGGACATGATAGAAACTTTTAAGTACCTCAAGGGAATCAACAAAGTCCAGGAGGGTAGCATCTTTCAGAAAAGAGATGTGCAAGAACAAGGGGCACAATTTAAAGTTAGAGGGGGACAGCTCAGGGGTAATGTGAGGAAATTCTTTTTCATGGAGAGAGTGGTGGATGCATGGAACCACCTTCCTGGAGAGGTTGTGGGGTCTAAAACAGTGGAGGAATTCAAACATGCATGGGACAGACATAAGGCAATTATAGTGGGGGGTTGCAGAAATAGGCTGTTGGTTAACTAGAATCTGCAGCTTATCCAGTAGGTAGGGAAATGGGCAGACTGGGTGGGCCAAGTGGTCCTTATCTGCCGACAAAGTCTATGTTTCTAAGTCCCTTCTCATCCTTTCCACCCCCCTTATGTAGCAACTCTATTGCAGGTCTTTGTGTCGTCTGCAAAAAGACATACTTTTCATTCCAGTCCTTCTGCATTGTCTCTTATAAAGACATTAAAAAGAACCGGACCCAATACTGAACCCTGTGGTACCCCACTAGTAACCCCCCCCCTTTCTTCATAGTGGACTCAATTTACTATTGCCCTGTTGTCCAGCCAATGTTTTACCCAGGCTACCACCCTGGACCCACTCCAAGGCTGGCTAATTTGTTTATTAATCTTTTGTGTGGGACTGTGTCAAATGCCTTGCTAACGTCTAGGTAGGTCATATCCACAGCCCCTCCCTGGTCTACTACTTTGGTCACCCAGTCAAAGAAATCTATTAGATTTGTCTGGCATGACCTTCCCGCTGTGAATCCATGCTGCCTTGGATCCTGTGCCCCGCTGGCCTCTAGGTACTCAACAATTCTTTCTTTCAGAAGTGATTCTATCATTTTCCCTACCACTGAGGTCAAGCTAACAGGTCTGTAGTTTCTTGCCTCTGCTTTGCTCCCACTTTTGTGAAGGACAAACAAAATGTTTAATGCCGTATTGGTCCTAGTAAGAACAAATGGTTTGATACCTTTTATTGGACCAACAAGGATGTTACAAAAAGAACAAAGAGCTTTGGCTTTCAGACCAACAAGTCCTTCATCAGAAGCGTAATGAGTTATTTAAAAAATCCCATATTATTAACACTTGGACCATGCAGAAAAAAAACAGAAATCATTTTCATTGGTTTAAAACAGGCCTTCAGAAATAGTGACACTGGAGAGCTTGAATATCTAGTGATTTCAGCTGAACCAAACTTAAAGGTCAAAGGTTGTTTAGATAACAGCAGGCAGAGAGTTACCATGTACTGTGGCGCCTCTTGTGAAATATACGTGTTAGGGAGGTTTCCTTCACTTGAAATGTAATTTAGTGAACAGAGAATCTTAAGGTTTTTTATCCATTAGACTGATATATGGTAACTCTCTGCCCATCTTTAAACAACCTTTGACCTTTAAGTTTGGTTCAGCTGAAATCACTCTAGATATTCAAGCTCTCCAATGTCACTTTAATTATTTCTGAAGGCCTGTTTTAAACCAATGAAAATTATTTCTGTTTTTTTCTGCATGGTCCAAGTGTTAATAATGTGGGAATTTCTAAATAACTCATTCTAGGGACGTGGATATGTTGTTCAATCCACACTTATTGGCAGGTTCCTTGCCGCTTTAAATCTTGCTGGAAGGTCTTCAAGCTGGCTTCTCCCACCCACCCAGGTGGTAAAATTCTCAGCTCCGCCCCATGACGCCAGATCTTCCTTACCGCTTGGAATCTCGGGTTCCCTCCTTTGCGCTCTGCGTTTTAGGCCTGGATCCAAACTCTTCAGTTAATCTGAAACTTTTTTTAAGATTTACAAGACTTCGGTCTGTATCTTCCCTCGCGGCTGCGATGGACAAATCGACTCCCGGATTTCGTAGGTGCCCCTATGGGCAGAAGATGTCCGGACCGATCCGCACGCCACGTGTGTTTATTGCCTTGGACTCGGCCATGACTCACAGGCTTGTGAGTTGTGCAAATCCTTTTCAGCTTTGGTCTTGGAGGACTGCGCTGCCTGGTTACTGTTGGGGTGACCCGAAAAACATTATCCTCCAGTTAAGTCTGAGGAGGCCCATTGGGCAGTGTTCGCGGCTGCGGGCTCGGCGGAACAGCTGGAGAAGATGATCGCCCTCGAGGAGGAGGTGGCCCATCATCATCATCCTCGGTCGCGGCATTTATCCCGCTGTCCTTGGAATCCTCCTACACAGCTTCTTTCAAGGAGCTTTGCCAGTCCCTCTCCACCAAGGGAGAAGGCCCTTCGGGACATTCCTCTCGGTCCAAAAAGAAGGACCCCAAGGGTAAGTCCCACCGTCGACGTTTGTGGGAGCGGGATAGGTCCCCTTCCCCGGAGAGTCGACACTTGACTTCGGTCGAGGTTGCGGCTAAGGCCGCTGGCTTCACGGTGTCCCTGTCAGGTCAGCCGGCCGAGGCACCCGTTGACGCAGTCGAGATTTTTCTCAGCCCGTCTACGACAGCCCTTCTTCGGCGGTTTCCCCGGTGGAAACCGAGGACTTGCCTCTGCCTTCTGTGCCAGAGTCCCTGGTTAAGGTCCCTGAACCGAGGAAGGAGCGGGTTTCCCCTGCCCCCTCTCAGACCCACCCTCGGAAACACTGAAGGTCTCAGTTTCGGACCTCTTCTCAGTCCAGCCAATCCCGCAGACATCGGCGGTCTCTGTCTCAGCACCATTGAAAGCGGCAGCGCCGCTCATCCTCGTCTTCATCCTCTTCAGAGGATAGGCTCCGGCGCAAATTGCGTCGGCACTATGAGGAGCTAATGTGGCAGCAGCTCCTTTTGGCCGGAAATAGGCTGACTCCGCCATCTTCCCCAGCCATTAAGTGGCTGTCACCAGAGCAACTGAAACAACCCCTCGTAGTGGTCTAGGGGCCAAGACCGGCTGCGCCACCCATTGTGGTGGAACCCCCGCCTCCACAACCAAAATTTGGGGCCCCGACCCAGGATTCTCGGTCGGGTCAGGGCTTGCCCCATCGGTTTTCCGTCACCCTCACTCCCAGTCGACCTCGGCAGGTGGAGGGTGGCTCAGGCACTCGGCAGCTGTTCGCAGACTCCTCGGAGTCTGATGATGATGACTCCTTGTTCTCCAGGCCACTTGACTTGGAGTCCACTGGGGGTCAGTCAGTGGACGAGAGCCCATCCTCGTTTTTGGGAATGCTTCGGCTCATCTCAGAGTCCTCTGGGATGAAGCTCGAACCTGTTTCAAAACGGGCCAAGTATCTCCTCATGGAGATACTGGACCAAGGGGAGTCCTCCATGGAGGCCTTCCTGGTGGCCGAAGCCATTGTTGGCCCGGCCCTGGAGCTGTGGCAGCAGCCAGCTTCTTGTCCAGCACCTTCGGCCAGGATGGCTCGGAAGTATGCTGTCCCCACCGGTTCACTCTCCAGTTTCTCGGAGCACCCCTCTGCGGAGGGGCTCGTGACCGAAAGCATTTTCCGGCATTCCAGGAACGCTCGGGACGTGGACAAGCCTCCCAACAAGGAGTCCAAGAAGTTGGACTACTCCGGGCAGAAAGTTTACGCTGCTTCCTCCCTAGGCCTTCGTCAGGCCAGTTTGGCCATCCTGATGGCACACTTTTCACACGCCCTTTTGGGCTCCCTGGATGAGGTGATTCCTCATCTCCCAGCTGACCTCCAAACTAGGGTCAAGCAGGTGTGGGATCAGGGAAGGACATTGGCCAAACAGCAGCTCCAGACCTCCCTGGACATCACTGAGTCGTGTGCCCGGTCAGTAGCGGCCGCAGTGGCTATGTGCCACAGAGCTTAGCTCCGGATCTCCACTTTCACAGCAGATACCCAGCACAAGCTGGCAGACGTCCCCTTCCTGGGTACCGACTTGTTCGGTCCCAGGGTTGAGGGGCCTCTTCAGCGGATCGAGAAGTCCAATGCCACCTTGGACTCTGTCACGTCTGCCCAGAAGGGCAAACCCCGCCAGCAGCAGCATAAGCCCTTTTGTCCTTCAGCCCCTGCAGCATGTCCGGCCCAGCAACACCAGCATCTGGGCTGGCAGGCTCGAAGTTGGCACCCCAAAGCCAAGCCTGCTGCTTCCTCCAACAGGAAGCCGGGAAGGAAAGGTCCAGGAGGCTCCTCAGCCGGTTCTTTCTCCAAGCCTGACCAGTGACGGGTTGAGGGTGTCACCCCCACCTCGTCCTCCTCCCGGCCCCCCCCCCGGGCGCTCCGCCCCTTCATTTCCGCCTGGTCCGATATCACCACGGACCACTGGGTGTGGAAGTGGTAGGAAAGGGTCTGCCGCTGGATGAGCAGTCCCCACTTATCGAGTCAGCCGCCTAATGGGGCTACGGGGTCCGCAGCCTCTCTGTCAGCCCATTGAGCCGACATTGCCCTGCTCCTCCAGAAGGAGGTGATGAGGGAGGTGGTGGATCCTCCTTCAGACCCAGGGTTTGTGTCCTGGTACTTCCTGGTTCCAAAACGGACGGGGAGCTGGCGCCCCATTCTAGACCGCCATGACCTGAACAAGTCCTAAGGTCTCGAACCTTCAGGATGGTCACTCTGGCTCAGATCATACTATCTTTGGAATGAGGCGTGTGGTTCTGTTCTCTGGACCTTCAGGACGCGTTCTTTCACGTCCCAATCCGTCCGTCCCCCCAGCGATTCCTCCGCTTCAGAGCGGAGGGATCCTTTTACGAGTTCCGGGCCATGCCCTTCGGCCTCTCTCCAGCTCCCAGGCTCTTCACCAAATGCATGGCAGTGGTGACAGCATTCCTCCGGCGCCAGAGGGTCGGGGTGTACCCTTTCCTGGACAACTGGCTAATTGCAGCCTCCTCCAAGTCGGAAATGGAGTGGTCCAGGGATCTGGCCCTCCAGGTCTGCTCTCAGATTGGCCTCCTCATCATCGAGGCCAAATCGGAACTCGTGCCAACGAAGGTGATTCAGTTCATCGGGGCAGAGCTCGGCTTCCGGCAGACAGGGCCGAGGTTCTTTCCTCCTTTGCCCAGTCATTTCTGGTTGGGCAGTTGTGCCCTTCCCAGGACTTCCTGCGCCTCCTGTGTCTCATGGCGTCCTGCACCAGCATGGTCCATTGGGCCCGCTGGCACATGCGTCCCCTGCAATGGGGACTGACCCGGCAATGGTCATAGTGTTCCAGTCCTCTGGACCAGCCAGCGATAGTGACCCAGGAGATGGGGAACGCTCTCTGGTAGTGGATCGTTCCCTCTCATTTGCAGGAGGGTATCCCGTTTGTCCGCCCAGAGCAGATGGTCACTCTAACGACTGATGCCTCTCTGGGTTAGGGTGCCCATCTGGGGGAGCTCAGAGCGCACAGCCTCTGGTCCCCCCAGGAGTCTTGATGCCACATCAACCTGCTGGAGCTTCGAGCGGTCCAACTAGCCCTCACCGCCTTTGCTCCGTTTGTACGGGGTCAAGTTGTCCAGGTCCAGACGGACACCACCACGACCATGTACTGCCTAAGCCACCAGGGCGGGACGCACTCCTTGCCTCTGTGCAAGGAAGCACTCCGCACTTGGTCTCTCGTGGGCAGACTGGAGGCGGATCTCCTAGCCATTCATGTGGCGAGAGCCTCCAACACTCTGGCTGATGCCCTAAGCCGGATAGGTGCTGCATCTCACGAGTGGTCTCTCCTGCCGGAGGCAGTACCCAATCTGTTCTCCCACTTGGGCAAACCTCAGGTGGACCTGTTTGCCTCCAAGGAGGATGCGAAGCTGAGGCTGTTTCATGCCCTCCCCCCTCAGCAGAGCTCGCAGCAGGGGGATGCCTTCTCAAGGCCGTGGACCACGGGCCTCTTCTACGCCTTTCCCCCATTTCCCTTGATCCACAAGGTGCTTCTCAAGGCGAGGAGGGATAAGGCGCAGGTGATTCTGGTAGCCCCAGACTGGCCCCACCAGTTCTGGTATCCAGATCTCCTCAGCCTCAGCTCCAGGCTGCGGGCGGATTCCAGCCCACCCGGACCTGATCTCAGTCAACCAGGGGAAGGTATTCCACCCGGACCTTCAATCCCTGCACCTGACGGCCTGGTTCCTGAGCGGCTAGAGTTCCAGGCCTTGGGTCTTTTCGACGAGGTCCTCAACGTTGTTGAGGCATCGCGTAAGGAGTCAGCCAGAAAATGGTATGCCTTCAAATGGAAGAGATTCTCCATTTGGTGTCAGGATAAGGGGTTGGACCCTTCCTCCGGTTCCTTGGCTAGCATTCTGGACTACCTATGGTCCCTTTCTCAGCTAGGGCTTTGGTTGACGACTCTTAAGGTGCACCTGGCAGCCATCTCTGCTTACCGGGCACGGGCCGGAAAGCAATAGGTGGCGCAGGAAAAGGTGGTCTGGAGCTTTTTCAAAGGCCTTGATCACATATCCCCTCCGGTGTGAGAACCGCCACCTCCGTGGGATCTACTGCTGGTATTGGCTAAGCTCATGGGCAAGCCATTTGAACCGATGCACAGGTGCGATATCTCCCACCTGTCGTGGAAGACCACCTTCTTGGTGGCTATTACGTCAGCCAGAAGGATGGGTGAGCTCCAGGCGCTTTCCATAGATTCTCCTTATCTGGTCTTCCACAGGGACAAGGTTGTCCTGCGCCCCCACCTGAAATTCCTTCCAAAGGTGGTGTCGGAGTTTCATCTTAACCATGTGTTGACTCTGCCGGTGTTCTACCCCAATCGCACCTCGGAGGCCGAATATAGGCTCCATACTTTGGACCCTAGAAGAGCGCTCTCTTATTACAAGGAGCGGACGGCTGAAGTTCGGGGAGAGGTTCACCAGCTGTTTGTCACCTATGCTGAAGCCGCACCTGGCAGACCTGCAGCCAAGCGGACGATAGGCAGGTGGGTCACCTCCTGCATAGATCTCTGCTATAGGTTGGCGGGCATGGAGCCTTCAAAGGGATAGAGCTCCATTCTACCTGCCATACGCTGCATCGGTGGCTGCTTCCAGGCGTCTATCCAGGAAATCTGCAGGCTGCTGGCAGAGTCAGCACACCTTCATTACCCACCTCCACATCGACCTTGAGTCACGCGGGATGTTGGTTTTGGGACCGCTGGGTCTCCAGTCCTTATTCCCTAAGTAGGGGTGCACGCCTGCCTCCTCCTCCCGGAGAACTGCTAGGAGTCTGCCAATAAGTGTGGATTGAACAACATATCCACATCCCTGAAATACAGGTTACTCACCTGTAACAGGAGTTCTAGGAGTGGTGTATGTTCATCACACAGCCACCTGAGCACCTCCCGGCTCGCGCAACGTGGCTTCCAGAGGGCTAGATCTGGCGTCATGGGGCAGAGCCGAGAGTTTTACCACCCGGGTGGGTGGGAGGAGCCCGCTTGAAGACCTTCCGGCAAGATTTAAAGCAGCAAGGAACCTGCTAATAAGTGTGGATGAACAACATGTACCACTCCTAGAACTCCTGTTACAGGTGAGTAACCTGTATTTACGCTTCTGTCGAACGACTTTGTCTGAAAGCTAAAGCTCTTTGTTCTTTTTGTAACATCCTTCTTGGTCCGATAAAAGGTATCAAACCATTTGTTTTGGATTTATTTTTACATTTGTGAAGGGGAAATCACATCCGCCCTCTTCCCATCCTTAGGTACTACACCATCCTCCCATGATTTGTTAAAAAGGGTAGTCCGTGGTGTCACCAGCTCTCACCTTAGTTCTTTTAGAATTCTGTAGTGAATCCCGTCAGGCCCCATTGCTTTGTCCACCTTCAGTTTTAGGAGTTCTTACAGAACCCTTTCTTCTGCGAAAGGACTGGTATTGACTCCCCTGTCCAGAGTGCTTCTATTGATTGGATTGGGTACCACCCCCTCCTCTTCTTTGGTGAATATGATCTGGTGGTACCGAAGATTTCTCCTGAGCAGGGCTTTGAATATCCACCAAGGCTTCCAGAGGATTTTTCTTCTCATTTCACATTTGTGAAACAGATGGTAGATGCCATTGACCTCCACCACACATGAGTCTGTGGAGGATGAGGAGGAGGCAGAGTTCATGGAAATGATGGGGTTAACACCTACCAAGAGGTTATTACTCCCCATTAATACATTTTTGGAAAAAAAAAAAAACATGCATCAAAAAGACACAGGCAGAAGGGGATAGGGAGAAGTACCAGGATAAGCAGAGGGAGACAGGGAGGTCAGTAAGGGAAGCCAAAGCTCAGACAGAAGAACACATTGCAAAATCAGTGGGTAGAGGGGACAAAACCTTTTACAGGTACATAAGTGAAAAAAGAAAGACAAAGGGAAGGATAGTGAGACTGAAGGGGGAGGATGGGGGCCACATTGAGGATGACAACAGTAAAGCTGACATATTGAACAGGTATTTCTGCTCAGTCTTTACTGAGGAAGAGGAGGGTAATGGGTCTGAAGGGAGTACAAGGGTGAGAATGGTGTAGAAATGGACACAAGTCCCTTTACACGAGAAAGGGTCCTGAAGGAACTGGAAGTAATAAGAGTTGATAAAGCAATGGGGCCAGATGGGGTGCACCCCAGGGTCCTTAAAGAACTAAGAGAGGTGGTGGCTGAACCTCTGGCTATCCTGTTTAGCCGATCACTGGAAACAGGGGAGGTACCAAAGACTGGAGGACAGCAGATGTAGTCCCCTTATACAAAAGTGGGAACAAAGAGGAAGCAGGGAACTACAGACCAGTCAGCCTCACCTCGGTAGTGGGGAAGATCATGGAAGCACTACTGAAGGAGAGATTGGTGGAACATCTGGTTGTCAATGGACTACAGGACCCAAGGCAGCATGGTTTCACCAGGGGGAGGTCATGTCAGACCAACCTCGTTGAATTTTTTGACTGGGTGACTAGGGAGGTGGATCAGGGGAGGGCAGTGGACATGGCCTGTCTGGACTTCAGCAAGGCCTTTGACACTGTGCCACATAGAAGACTATTACACAAACTGGGGAATATGGGTGTGGGCAGGACAGTAGTGTGGTGGGTAGGTAACTGGCTGGGTGGCAGGACACAGAGGGTGGTGGTAAATAGCAGTCACTCCACAGAGGGAAGAGTGACCAATGGGGTACCACAGGGATCAGTGCTGGGACCGGTCCTATTCAACATCTTCATCAGTGACATGGCGCAGGATCTGGAAGGCAGAATTTCACTGTTCGCTGATGACACAAAGCTCTGTAACAGAGTAGACACACCAGAGGGTGTAGACAGAATGAGAAGCGACCTGCAGAAACTTTAAGAATGGTCAGGGTTTGGCAGTTGAAATTCAATGCAAGAAGTGCAAGATAATGCATATGGGCACAAAAACCCTGGCACAATATATCAGTTGGGGGTGAGGATATAGCATGCACCAAGCAGGAAAGGATCTTGGGGTTATCTCTGATGACCTCAAGGTAGGAAACAGTGTGACAAGGCAGCAGGTAAAGCAAATAGGGTGCTGGGATGTATAGGCAGGGCATCACCAGGAAAAGGGAGGTCATAATTCCGCTATACAAGACACTGGTGAGGCCCCACCTGGAGTACAGTGTACAGTTCTGGAGACCATACCTACGTAAGGACATAGACAGGTAGAGAAGGTTCAGAGGAGGGCAACAAAGATGGTGCATGGATTGCATCACAAGTCCTATGAAGACAGGTTGAAGGAACTGAACATGTACTCCCTGGAGGAGAGGAGGAGAGAGGGATATGATAGAGACATACAAGTATCTTACAGGGAGGAACAGGTGCAGGAAAACACTACTTTTAAGTGAAAAGATGTTCCAGGACTAGAGGGTATGGGATGAAGTTGGAGGGAGGACGATTCAGAGGAAACATGAGAAAGAATTTCTTCACAGAACGGGTGGTGGACAAGTGGAACACCCTGCCAGAGGAAGTGGTGGGGGCCGAAACAATCACGGGATTTAAGAATGCATGGGATAGACATAAAGGAATTCTGGAGGTCAGGGGTAAGGGGCAACAGACTTCTAGGAAAACAAACTGAACTTACAAGCTCAAATGGGCAGACTGGGTGGGCCATAGGCCCTTATCTGCCGACACTGTCTATGTATCCAGTTCTGCAGACTCCAAATTCAGTATCTCCAGTGGACAAGAAAGCTGACAAAGTATTAGCTCGAGCAATCAGGGGCAGAATATGTCTTTTTCCACCCTGATCCAGAGGAGGCGGTACAAGACGCAGCTTGTGATAGGGCCAAGGTGCTCATAGCAACCCCACCTCTGACAAGGATTACAGGAAGATGGACAGCATAGCCAAGCTAGGCTATTTAGCAGCTTCCCCGGACACTGGGCAGGCCAGTTACGTGGCTTATGCTGCCCAGTATCAAACAATCTCTGTGGAGCTCTGCCATGGCTATGGCAGACATAGTACCACCTGGTTTGGAGGCTGATTTGGTAGAAACAACCAGATGTTGCTTAGAAGCCTCAAAATGTCAGTTCCGCGTGGCAGTAGATGCCAGCGACAGTGCAGTCAGGTGGATGGCAGTAGCAGTTGCCTTGAGAAGGTTTGTATAGCTCAGAACCACAAATCTGACACAGAACACTCAGGCTAAAGCAATGGATTTCCCAGTGGAGAACTCCTTGTTTGGGGACAAAACAGAGGCATACATGAAAAAGGTGGATGAATACAAGACCACCTAAAAGAGCAATTTGGCAAAAGAAAGGGCCTCAACCTTCTATAGGCCAAAGGGGAGGTAGAGGTAGGGGGATATAGCAGACCATTTTTCCAAGCCCAAGCTTACCCTGCTTATCAGCATCCAACAGGCTACTTCAGAGGCAGGGGTCAAATGGGTTCCAGACTCCACAGGCTGCAGCCCAGTCCAAACAGAACCCCTGATGTCATTCAGTTGGTTGCCTCCCCAAGGCCAATAGGGGGCAGGCTGACCCACTACTTCCAGGCTTTGAAAACCATCACCACAGACAAGTGGGTGCTGGAGGTGGTGAGTCAGGGCATAGCCCTTCGCTTCAAAACTTTCTCCAAGCTAAAAGCAAGGTTTTTCAGACCTTTATCCCTCACAGAAAGGACACTCTTAGAAAAGGAAGTGTCAAACCTGTTGCTGGCAAAAGCAGTGGAACCAGTTCCCCTCACCCAAAGAGAGAAAGGGTTTTACTCCAGATACTTCCTAACCTCAAAGAAAAATGGGGAGTGGTGACCCATTTTAGACCCAAGAGCTCTAAACAAGCACTTGGGAAAGCCAAAGTTCCAGATGGTAGCTTTGGCAATGATTCTTCCCACACTTCAGCAAGGAGACTGGCTGGCATCACTAGATCTAAAGGACGCCTATTTCCATATTCCCATCAGGGAGTCGCACAGAAAATACCTCGGGTTCAGACTACCTTCAGAACATTATCAATTCTCAGCCCTGCCATTTGGCCTGACCTCCGCTCCCAGGGCTTTCACAGAGTGCTTAGCAGTAGTGGTGGCACACCTGAGAAGGCAGGGCATCACCATGTTTCCCTGCTTGGACAACTGGCTAGTCATAGGCAAGTCACTGCAACAGGTGAAGGAGGCTGTCGGGTCCACCCAGGACTCACTAGAGTCTCTAGGGTTCTTGATCAGCATCAAGAAATCAGTATTCCAGCCTGCCCAGGTACTAAACTTCATAGGGGCAGGGCTGGATACTCTGCAGTGGAAGGCATTCCTCCCTCAGGACAGGGTAGACAATATCCTGCAGCTGGCAGGATCTTTCAGTCTCAGCAGATCAAAGCCAGCAAGGCACTTCCTACAGTTGCTGGGGCACATGGCCGCAGCAACAGGTACAGTGCAAGGTTGCAGATTCCAGATGAGACATTGTTTTATCTCAGAGCAAATTTGTTTCAAAGGAGAGACTCTTTCAAAGCTGATGCCAGTTCCAAGGACAGTATTACAGGCCCTGCACTGGTGTCAAGACAGAACCAACCTCGGGAGAGGCCCCATTGCAAAAGGAATCCCCTACTTTGGTACTCAAAACAGCTGCCTCTCTCCTAGGGTGGGGGGAGGGGCACATCTGGGAGAGCATACAGTACATGGTCTCCTGCAGAGTCACTCCTGCATATAAATCTTCTGGAGCTCAGGGCAGTGTTCCTGGCACTGCAATCCTTTGCATCCCTGGTAAGGGGCAAAGTGGTACAGGTCAGAACAGACAATACCACCATGATGTACTACATCAATAAGCAGGGAGGGACAAGATCCGATCTGCTCTGCACGGAAGCGATGAAAGTTTGGAGTCTGGCATTACAGGTGTCACTATGGGCCATCCACCTTCCAGGGAAGGACAACACTCTGGCAGATGCACTCAATGAATCAACCAAAACCACCACGAATGGTCTCTAAACAGACAGGCATTAGAAGTGGTGTTCCTCGTGTGAGGTACACCAGAGATGGATCTCTTCACCTCACAGGAGAACCATCAGCTCCCTCTATTCTGCTGCAGGCCTCCAGCAAGGGGCACAGTGCCCGTGGATGCCTTAGTGTTGGATTGCTCGGGGAGGAACCTATACGCCTTCCCTCCATTTCCTCTGTTGCTCAGGGTCTTGATCAAGCTTGGGTCCCAACCAGCTACCATGATCCTAATAGCGCTAGACTGGGCCAGGCAGCCATGGTATACGCTACTGCTGTCCCTCTCAGTGGCCCAGCTCATACACCTCCCCCAGAGGCACAACCTTCTGACCTCCTCTCAGGGAAGGATCCTGTATCCGAACCTCAGGTCTCTCAGACTCAAGGCTATCTCACCCCACCTGCACTAATTGGGCCTTCAACTTACTACCCTCAATTTCCATCTGGCATCAGTGTCTGCCTATCTCTCTGTCAGAAAGGGTGCTTCTCTGGCGGCTACCCCTATTTTCAAGAAATTCTTTCTCATTTGCTCCCACTGGCCATTTTGGGTTGGATCTAGCAATGTGTGGTTCAAACAACATGAAATCTCGCTGTATTCTGACTATATGCAGTTAGCCCCAGTACTTAAACTGCTCCAGAGAGTAGAGAGTTAACTCTGTGCAGAGTCATAGAACGTTGAGCTTGAGCTCGGTTTTCAACCCGCTGTCTGTGGTACTCTGAAGTGTAACTGTCAGATTTCTTACTCCGCCTAACTGTGAAGTTGCTCTGCAGATCCCTCCTGCGCTTCAGTAAAAGTTTGGTCATTTATTTCAACCGCAACTCCTATATTTTTCAGTATTCTTATCTCTGTCTCGGTAACAGTAAGTGGTGGTAGTAGGTAGTGGTTATTTTAGTGATTTTTGTTAGAAATTGTTTTACCTTCGGTTCTTTGCTGGTTGGTCCGGTTCAGAACCGAAATTTATTGTGATTTGTTGTTTTCTACATTTGTAGTGTGGTTTTCCGGTGCTTATTGGTTCCTAAAAAATCTTATATTTCAGGGATGTTTTTTAACCGACCCGTGACATGGTTGGAACCGATAAGTTGTTAGTTGCCTGGCTTAACCGCTGACGAGGGTGACTTTTGATATTTAGACATGTCTGAGAAACCCAAAAAGAAAACCGGGCGTAATGGGTTTCAGCACTGTACCGAGTGTAAGGAGGACTTTGCTAAGGCCGATCCTCACCTTGTCTGTGTGTGTATTGTCTAGGGTTTAACCACCTCAAAGAAGACTGCCAGATCTATAAGAACTTTCCCAAAGCCACTCTGGAAAAACGTTTTGAGTAGGCTGAGGGAGGCCGAGAAGTCCTCTGACCCGGATGGCCAGCCAGGTTCGGTTGCGACCGAACCTGAGGAGGTGCCCACTGACCTGGGCGATACCTCCTCGGGCAAACGGAGAGCTGATTCTGTGGTAACGATTCCGGCTAAGAGAAGGAGACAGTCAGCTAGTTCGGATACAACTTCCCATGGTCCGACTGCTGAGGAGATAGCGAAAGCGATTTCCATAGTGCAGTCGCTTTGCCCGGTTCCGACCGAACCGGTATCGGTTCAGAGACCATCGGTTCAGTCGAAAGTAACTGCTTCGGCTATAGATCCTGAGGCATACTATGAGGGCGATTTGGAGGAGGATGAAGATTATGAAGAAGAGGGTGAAGCCTAGATAAGCCAGTAGAGCCTGATATCTCCCCAGCCAGACCTTCTCAGGCTTCTCCTCCCAGGCTTTGAGTCCCCTTCCCATTTCTTGTTTTACAAGAAAGTGGTTGAGACTCTTCAGCTTCCTGTGGAAGAGGCGGAACAGGATCAGGAAGAACCTATGTGGAAATGATGGATGTCCCAGAGTCAAAAAGAGTGTCTATCCCCTTATACAAATCCTTGGGGAAGCAGACACAAAAAATGTTAACAGTTCTAGGAGCGTGGATATGTTCATCCACACTCTCTGGCATGTCCCTTTCCCCTTTAAACTTGCCGTAAGTCTTCGAGCTGGCTCCTCCGACCCACCCGGGTGGTAAATACCTCGGCTCTGCCCCATGACGCCAGATCTTCCTTTCCGCTGGAAGATACAGGTCCCTCGTGCTACTTCTGTACTTCGTAGGGCCTGGTTTCAAAACGTCGGTTTTACCGCAACTTGCTATCAAACTCGTTAGAGTTTGCAATTCCGATTCGGATATGGAGGACAGATCGTCCCCCGGATTTCGCCGGTGTCCCTTTGGCCAGAAAATGTCATGCACCAATCCCCATCTAGCGTGCGTGTACTGCCTCGACATCGGCCATGACACCTTGTCGTGTACAATTTGTTTGGCCTTCTATCCCAACGTTCTGGATGACCGGAAGGTGTGCCTTCAACTGGGGAGACCGGAGAAAAGGAACCCGCCGGTGAAATCCAAAGAGGCGAGGTGGGCGGTTTCTGTGGCCGAGGGATCTGCCGAGCAATTGGAACAGATGAAGGCATTCGAGGAGGAAGCAGCTCAAGCTGCTGTCAGTCGAAGCGTCTTCGTTCCCCTCAACCTCAGCTCGACTTTTACGGGCTCCTTTAGGGAGTTGTGCCAGTCTCTCCCCACCAGGGGTGAGGCGCCCTTGGGCTCGCACTCCTCCCGCCCTCGAAAGAGGGACAAGGACCCTAAGTCTTCTTCCTCCAGAAGAAGATGCTCCTGGGACCAAGAGGGGTCCGAGTCCCAGGAACACTCGGTCCCGACTTCAGTCGAGATCGCATCCTCGGCCGCCGGCTTTACAGATCTTCCGTCGGGCCGAGGAAGCGGCCAAACCATCTTGAGATTACACTCGATCCCATCGAGCCCTTATCGCCAGCTCCTGTCGACGATTCCTTAGAAAGGACCCTGGTTCTTTCTTTTCCCGACGAAGAGACTGTACCTTCGGGTAACCTCATCGAGGAAACCGTTCCGGAGCCTCAGTTTTCACAGACTCCGGCGTCCCCCAATCGAACCAGCCAACCCCTTAGGTCGAAAAACCAAAGAAAGGTCACAGACACTCCAGAAAGAGGCGTCGCCATCGATTCTCATCCTCCTCGGATGAGCAGAGACTTCGATGGAAACTCCAACGTTATGAGGATCTCATGTGGCAACAGCTGATTCTGACCAGTGAAAAGCCAACTCCACTGGCAGCACCGTCCATTACTTGGCTCCCGCTTCCCAGGCTGACGCCAGCCCCTCCGGAACTGAAGGCTTCGGTTCTCCCACCCGAGGGGCCGGCCAGTATTCCGGCTCGGCCTATTACAGCCTCCCCACCGATTTTGGTGGAGCCACCGCCTAAGCAGCCTCAGGGAGTGGGACCCTCGAAAGAGGACCGGACAGACACCGGACTGCCCCGTTGTGTCTCCATCACTGTTGTCCCCGATCGCCCTCTGCGCATCGAGGGAGACCGCTATATCCCAACTCTTCGGACTCAGATGCCACTGGTTTGCACTCTCATCCGGGGGGGGATGACGAGTCATCAATGGCAGGTTTGGAGGAAGGTCCTTCCTCTCTTCAGTGCATCTTTCACCTGATTTCCTAATCTACCGGAATGCCCCTGTAGCCTATCCAAAAGAAGGCGGAATACGCCCTTACGGACATCCTCAAAAAGGAGGGATACCCCGACGGAGGCTTTTCCAGTGGTCAAAGCCACTGTTGGCCTGGCCCTTGAGCTTTGGCAGCGTCCTGCCTCCTGTCCAGCTCCGTCTGCCCGAATGGCCCGCAAGTATACGGTACCCATGGGGTCCCTGGCGGGGTTCACTGAGCATCCCTCGGCCGAAAGCCTTGTGATTGCTTCTGTGTTCAGACGCACTGGTAGCTCGGCTGATGCTGACCGCCCCCCGGACAAGGAGTCCAAGAATATGGACCATTCTGCCTGGAAAGTGTATGCGGCCTCCTCCTTAGGCCTTCGTCAGGCCAGTTCGGCTGTTATCATGGCACACTTCTCTCACGCCCTCTTAGGGTCATTAGATGAAGTCCTCCCTCATCTCCCAGCAGACACGCAGACCACTGTGAAGCAAGTCTGTGACCAGGGCCGTGCTGTTGCAAAACAGCAGCTCCAGATGGCCCTGGACATTGGAGATTCCTGTGCCCGCTCCTTAGCAGCCGCTGTGGCCACTCGCCACAGGGCCTGGTTGTGGTTATCCTCCTTTCTGGTGGATGCTCAGGACTAAGTTAGCTGACATGCCCTTCCTAGGCACCGATCTCTTTGATCCAGAAGTGGCTGGTCACCTTCAGCGCATAGAGCAGTCCAGTGCCACCTTGGATGCTACCTCTGAGAAGGGTTCTTCGGGTAAGAACCAGCAGAAGCGCAAGAAGAAGCCTTTTTGGCACTCTTCCCCTGCGGTTAGGCAGCCCTCCTTTCAAGGAGGCCAGCAGCAGCAGGCTCAAGCTTGGCGCCCTAGGCCCAAGCAGGGTCCCCAACAGCCCCGTAAAGGAGGCAGAGGTAATAGTCCAGGAGCCGCCTCCTCTTCTAAGCCTGCTCAGTGACGGGTCGAGGGTGGTCACCCCTGCACCAGTCACACCAGCTCTAGGTCCTCCCATGGGGGGCCGGCTCCACCACTTTCTTTCCACCTGGTCCGGTATCACTTTGGACAGGTGGGTGCTGGAAGTGGTCGCCTAGGGACTGCCTCTGGAATTCGAGCAGTACCCTCCCTGCCGAGCCCACGCCCTTCGAGAGGAAAGGATCTCGGCTCGCACTCAGTTGGCCACGACATCGCTCAGCTCCTCCGCAAGGAGGCGGTAGCTCCAGTGCCGGATCCTCCTACAGACCCAGGCCTCGTGTCTAGGTATTTCCTGGTGCCCAAGCGGACCGGGGGGGTTGGGTTTGGCACCCCATCCTAGATCTCGACAACCTGAATCAATATCTCAGGTCTCGCACCTTCCGGATGGTAACTCTGAACCAGATCATACCATCCCTGGAGCGAAACGTGTGGTTCTGTTCACTGGATCTACAGGACGTGTTCTTTCACGTTCCAATCCGTCCGTCTCACCAGTGGTTCCTCTGCTTCAGGGTCAAGGGGACCCTGTACAAGTTCAGAGCCATGCCGTTCAGCCTGTCATCGGCCTCTTGGGTCTTCACCAAGTGCATTGCAGTGGTGGCGGCCCATCTTCGGTGTCGAGGAGTTTGGATATACCCTTATCTCGATGACTGGCTCTTGGCAGGTTCCTCCCTTCAGGAGGTGGAGAGATCCAGGGATCTGGCCCTCTGAACTTGCTCCCAGCTCGGAACTCTTGCCCTCTCAGGTGAACGGCTTCATCGGGGCAGAGCTCGACTCTTGTCAAGCCAGAGCTTGGTTCCCGGCAGACAGGGCAGAGGTTCTTTCCTCCTTTGCCCGATCATTTCTGGTTGGGCACTTGCGCCCTGCCCAAGACTTTCTGCGCCTTCTGGTTTACATGGCGGCTTGCATCTCAGTGGTCCGTTAGGCCAGGTGGCACATGCGCCCCTTCCAGTGGGAGCTGGCCGCCCAGTGGACTCGGCGCCATGGTCAATTCGACCAGCTGATCACTGTAACCCAGAAGATGTGGGACGCTCTCCAATGGTGGATCGCCCCAGTTCAGTTGCAGGAAGGTATCCCGTTTGTCCGTCCAGAGCCGACGGTCACCCTGACGACCGATGTGTCTCTCATGGGCTAGGGAGCCCACATGGGGGACAGCAGAGCCCACGGGTTCTGGACCCCTGAGGAGTCCCAATGCCACATCAACCTGTTGGAGCTCAGAGCAGTCAGACTGGCACTATCAGCTTTCGCTCCTCAGCTCCGGGGTCAAGTGGTTCAAGTCCAGACGGACAATACCAAGAGCATGTACTATCTCAACAAACAGGGTGGCACACACTCCCGTCTGCTGTGCAAGGAGGCGCTCCCGCATCTGGACCCTCGTAAGTCAGTTGGAGGCGGAACTCCTAGCCATCCATGTGGCAGGAGTCTCGAACCAACTGGCGGATATTCTCAGCCGCATAGGCCAGACATCCCATGAGTGGTCACTCCATCCAGAGATAGCTTACAGTCTGTTCTCCCGTTGGGGCAAACCATTGGTGGACCTGTTTACTTCCAGGGAAAACACCAAGCTGAGGCTGTACCATGCCAGCCCCCCCCCTCAGCAGGGCTCACTGCAGGGGGATGCCTTCTAGAGGCCGTGGACCCCAGGCCTCCTCTACGCCTTTCTTCCATTTCCCTTGATCCACAAGGTGTTACTCAAGGTGAGGAGGGACAAGAAGAAGGTGATCCTGGTAGTCCCATATTGGCCGCACCAGTTCTGCTACCCAGATTTCCTCAGCCGCAGGCCCCTGGAACGGCTTTGTACACACCCGGGCCTGATATCATTGAACCAGGGGAAGGTGTTCCATCCAGACCTTCAATCCCTGCACCTCACAGCCTGGTACCTGAGTGGCTAGAGTTCCAGGCTCTGGGTCTTTCCAAGGATGTCTACACCGTGGTGGAGGCATCTTGTAAGGACTCGACCAGGAAATGTTATGTCTTCAAATGGAAAAGGTTTTCCATTTGGTGTCAGGGTAAGAATCTGGACCCCTTATCCTGCTCTGTGGCTAACATTCTTGACTACCTTTGGTCTCTCTCCAAAGGGGGTCTACGGTCATCGACCCTTAGGGTGCACCTGGCAGCCATTTCTGCTTACCGGGCGCGGGCCGGTCAGCCGACTTTGGCTCAGGAGACAGTGGTCGGTGCTTCTTCAAAGGCCTGGATCACATATCCCCTCCGGTGCGTGAACCTCCACCTCCATGGGATCTCTTGCTGATTTTGGCAAAGCTCATGGGCAAGCCATTCAAACATCATGTCAGCCAGAAGGACAGGGGATCTCCAGGTGCTTTCGGTGGACTCCCCTTATCTGGTCTTCCACAGGGACAAAGTTGTCCTGCGCCCCCACCCGAAATTCCTTCAGAAGGTGGCTTCCATGTTTCACCTTAACCAGGTGTTGACTCTGCCGGTATACTACCCTAACTACTCGGACGCCGAGTACAGGCTCCATACTCTGGACCTCAGCTGTGCTCTCTCCTATTATAAGGAGAAGACGGTGGAAATTCGGGGAGAGGTTCGCCAGCTGTTTCACCTACGCTGAAGCCGCTTCTGGCAGACCTGCAGCCAAACAGACCATTGCGAGATGGATTACATCATGCATAGGTCTGTGCTATGAGTTGGCGGGCAAGGAGCCTCCCAGAGGGATAAGAGTTCATTCTACCCGCCATATTGCTGCATCGGTGGCTGCTTACAGGGACATCCCTATCCAGGAAATCTGTCGGGTTGCTACCTGGAAGTCCGAAAACGCCTTCATTACCCACTACCACATCGACCTTGAGTCACGCCAGGATGCTCGTTTTGGGGCCTCGGTTCTCCAGTCTCTTTCCTAAGTAGGGGGTGTGCACCTTGCCTCCCAGAGAACTGCTTGGAGTCTGCCAGAGAGTGTGGATGAACAACATATCCACGCTCCTAGAAGAACAGGTTACTCACTTGAAACAGTAGTTCTAAGAGTGTATATGATGTTCATCCACACGCACCCACCACCCGACCTCCCCGGCTTTAGGCGCACAACCTTGCTTCCAGCGGGCTCAGATCTGATGTCATGGGGCGGAGCCGAGGTATTTACCACCCGGTTGGGTGGGAGGAGCCAGCGTGAAGACTTCAGGCAAGTTTAAAGAGGAAAGGGACATGCCAGAGAGTGTGGATGAACAACATATACCACTCCTAGAACTACTATTACAGGTGAGTAACCTGTTCTTTCCTACATCCATTCCTCCTGTGGGAAAAAAGAATGGACAGGAGGTATGCTTTATCAGATCCTGGGATGGAATTCCTTTAAAATCACGGCAGCCATGTTGGGGTAGTGCAAGCTGCAGCCTATGACAAGGCTAATATCTGGCATCTCACCCCCCCAGATAAGGATTCCAGGAAAGTGGATGCCATGGCAAAAAAACAGTACTTGGCATCCTTTTTGGGACTCAGGCAATCGAATTACATGGCATATACAGCCAGGTACCAGAAATCTATGTGGGATGCGGTTCTGGAGCTGGCTAGGAATGCCCTTCCCCAGCTAGCCTAGGAGCTGGAGCAGGCGACTGTAAATGGTATTGAGGCATCCAAGATGCAATTCCACGCTGCTGTAGACTCAAATGATGTTCATTCCAGGGTCATGGCTACATCTATCTCCATGAGGAGATTTGCTCGGCTTAGGTGTACCAACCTCTCACAGGATACCCAGGCTAAGGCCATGTATTTTCCTGTAACTGGTAATTCTCTCTTTGGGGACCAAACTGAGAATTACACGAAGAAGATGGATGAATACAGGACCACCTATATGAGTGCCGCAGCCAAAGAAAAGCAGAGCACTCCTCAGAGGCAGCAGTTTAGGGGCAGACCTTTTCACAGGCCTTTTTACCAAGTTCAGGCCTCGTCCTCTTCTTTCCAGCAGATGGGGTTCTCTAGGGGAAGAGGCAGACGAAGGGGGACTAGGACTCCATCATCCACTTAGTCTAAGCCCCCTGCCAAGCAGACAACCTGAGGTGTCGGTCAGGGTTGCCTCCCCAATTCCAGTAGGGGGCAGGCTGGCTCACTACTCCCAGGCCTGGGAGTCTATTACTTCAGACAGATGGGTCCTGGAAGTAGTGAGCCAGGGACTTGCTCTCAGTTTCAAAAGGTTCCCAAGAATGAGAGCAAAGTCCTTCAGTCCTCCTTCTCCCTTGGAGACAAAGGCCTTAGGGGCAGAAGTCTCTTCTCTTCTGCAAGCAGTAGAGAAGGTACCTCTTTGTCACAGGGGACAAGGACTGCATACCAGATACTTCCTTACCCCAAAAAAGACAGGAGAGTGGCGACCCATCCTAGATTTAAGGTACCGGAACAAACATTTAACAAAACCAAAATTCAAGATGGTGACTCTGGGAGTAATTCTTCCTTGTCTGAAACCAGGAGACTGGCTAGCTTCTCTGGGTCTTAAGGATGCCTACTTCCATATACTTATCAGACATTCCCACAGAAAGTACCTCAGGTTTGAGTTGCCCTCAGGCCATTACCAATTCAGAGCTATGCCCGTTGGCCTGACATCTGCTCCAAGGGTGTTCACCAAGTGTCTTGCAGTAGTGGTGGCATTCCTCAAGAGGCAGGGTATCCTTCTGTTCCCATACCTGGATGACTGGCTCCAGCTTCTCACCTTCATAGGGGTGTAACTAGACACTATTCAGGCAAGGGCATTTCTGCCTCTCTCAAGGGTTCAATCGCTGGTCACTGTGGCTTCCTCTTTTCATCCTCTAGTTTCTCGTCCAGCCAGACACTTTCTACAGTTGCTGGGCCACATGGCGGCATCTACAGCTGTGGTCCAGGGAGCAAGGTTTCAGATGAGAGATATTCAGTTTCATCTCAGATCTTATTGGTCTAAGAAAAGAGACCCTCTCTCCAAATTGGTTCCAGTGTCTCGAACTCTAGTTCAGGCCCTCTAGTGGTGGTTGGAGGAAGACAGTCTTCGACAAGGTGTCCCATGTATCAGTCAGGCTCCTTCTGTGATTCTCACCACAGATGCCTCCCTACTAGGTTGGGGGCTCACCTAGATCATCTTGCAGCTCCAGGGAACCTGGTCATACCAGGAGTTACTTCTACACATAAATCTCGAATTGAAAGCTTTCTTTCTAGCACCAGACATTCTCAACTGTTGTTCATGGGGAAAGTTGTGCAGATCAGGACAGACAATACCACAACCATGTGGTACATCAACAAGGAGGGAGGCACTCTGTCCTTGGCCTTGTGCACAGAGGCCATGAAAGTATGGTCTCTAGCTTATTCCCTTCAGGCTTCCCTGATGGCTGTGCATCTCCCAGGGAAGGACAACATTCTAGCAGATGCTCTCAGCAGGATTTACCAGGGCTACCACGAATGGACCCTGAACCCTCTAGTTCATCATTTTCAAGAGATGGGGCACTCCAGAGATAGATCTCTTTACAGCCCATCAACTTCCTCTTTATTGTTGCAAACCACCTCTTCTGGGTCCTGTCCCTCAGGATGCTCTTTTACTGAATTGGACAAGCAGGTTTCTGTATGCATTTCCTCCCTTTCCTCTGATAATCGGGGTCCTGATCAAGATTAGGTCTCAACCTTGAAAAGTGATTCTGGTGGCTCCAGATTGGGCCAGACAGACTTAGTATCCTCTATTGTTGTCTCTGTCAGTAACAATGCCTTGGTGTCTTCCCAGACAGTAGAATCTCCTCACTTCCTCCCAGGGGAGGATTCTGTATCTCAACCTTCAGTCTCTCAGGCTCAAAGCCTGGCTCTTGAAGAGCTAGAATATGCAAACTTGCACCTTTCCCAATCAGTCTTGGATATTTTAAAGGTTAGCAGGAAATCTGCTACTAGAAAGACTTACAGCTCCAAATGGAAAAGATTTGGGCTTTGGTGTTCCCAAAAGCATGTCAAGCCAGAGCTGGCTGATATTGCCACTGTTTTGGACTATTTGGTACATCTTAACAGTTCAGGCCTCTGGCCTACTTCTCTCAAGGTACATTTGGCAGCTGTGTCTGTCTTCCTTTCTGCTGGTAAGGGGTCTTCCCTAGCTTCTCATCCAGTTTTCAAGAAAATTTTCAAGGGTTTAGTACATGTTAATCCTCCTTTCAGGGAGCCTGCCCCTTCTTGGGATCTGAATATCTGTATAGCACAGCTTATGCAGCCCCCTTTTGAGCCTTTATCCTCAGCTGAGTTGAAATACTTGACTTGGAAAACTGTATTCCTGGTAGCCGTCACTTCTGCCAGGTGAATCAGTGAATTACAGGCTTTATCAGTGGAACCTAATTTCATTTCATTTCACAGGGATAAGGTGGTCCTTCGAACCAACAGAGTTTCTTCCCAAGGTGGTATCAGAGTTCCATTTGAATCAGTCTGTCATTGCCTGTATTTTTCACTGACCATTCTTCCTCTGGGGAGAAGAGATTACACAGTCTTGATGTAAAGATAAAGAGGGCTCTTAGTTACTATGTGGAGCATACTAAGGCCCATAGGAATGACTGTTCTCAGTTGTTTCTCACATATGGGGAAGTGGGAAAGGGCAAACCTACCACCAAGAGAAAAGTTGCCAGGTGGATTGTCTCCTGTATCCAATTCTGCTATTCAGAACTTGGGAAAGAACCTACCTTAGGCCTGAGGGCTCATTCTACCAGAGGTACAGGTGCTTTGGTCGCAGCAGCTAGATATATACCTTTAGTGGACATCTGTAAAGCAGCCACCTGGAAATCTGTTCACACATTTACCAAGCATTACTCTCTGGACATTCAGTCACGAAGTGATGCTAGTTTTGTCACGGTTGTGCTGCAGAGCCTGTTCCCAAAACAGGTTCTGTGACTCCCTCCTCCAAGGGGGTACTGCTTGGTAGTCTGAATATAGTCAGAATACAGCAAGACTTCATGTTGTTTGAAGAAAAAAATTACTCACCATAGTAATGCTGTTTTTTCTAATGGAGTCTTGCTGTATTCTGACCTCCCTCCTGGAACTTAGTAGTTTTGGGATGTGGTGGGGCAGGCACAGTGGTGTACCCCAGAGGTGTACTGGTCATGCCTCCATCTCATTAGGGGGAATCTTCTAGTTGTTAAAGTTTTTGGGTTGGTTCTCGAATTGTGTCTTGACCCTAAAAACCTTGTTTTGCCACTGGGCACTAAACTTTTAGAAACAATGTCTACCTCTGAGTTAGTTAGTTTAGTGCTCGTAAGAATCTGACGGTTATACTTCAGAGTACCACAGACAAAGGTTTGAAAACAGAGCTCGAGCTCAACGTTCTATGCCTTAGCATAGAGTTAGCCCTTTACTCTCCAGAGCAGTTCAAGTGCTGGGGCTAACTGCATATAGTCAGAATACAGCAAGACTCCATTAGAAGAAACAACATTACTATGGTGAGTAATTTTTTTTCTTCCGACGCCATATGGCGTCTGTGGGAACAAATGTGTTTTTAGCTCACCTGTATCTTCCCCATAGGGAACTAGTGCCACCTTGATACCTCAGTGTTTGCATTGCCAAGTTAATGGAGCCCCCATTTGAGCCCATGGCTACAGCACACTTAATGTTTGTCACTTGGAAAGTCATATTCCTGGTGGCTATCATTTCAGCCAGGAGGATAAGTGGATTACAAGCCCTGTGCATTGATCAGAACTTTATCTCCTTCCACAGGGACAAAGTGGTGCTTAGGACAACAGGAAATTCCTTCCAAAGGTAGTCTGTGACTTCCACCTGAATCCATCTAGCACCTTGCCAGTTTTCTTTACTGAACACTCTAGTTCAGGAGAAACACAGGCTGCATAACTTGGATGTCAAGAGGACTCTCAACTACTGTCTTGATCGCACTAAGGCCCATAGGCAAGAGAGACAACAGCTGTTCCTGACCTGTGGGGATGTGGGAAAAGGAAAACCAGCTTCAAAAGGGACAGTTGCATGACGGACAGTGCAGTGTATACAATTCTGCTGCAGTAAAAGTTGTAAAGAGCCCCTAGTGGGCCTGAGGGCACGTTCTTCAAGGGGCACAGCTGCTATGATAGCAGCAGTCAGACATTCCCCTACTGGAAATCTGCAAAGCAGCTACATGGAGAACACTGCATACCTTTACAAATCACTATAGCCTGGATACACAATCCAGAAGTGATGCCAGGTTTTGCACAGCAGTGCAGTAGATCCTGTTCCCTAATGGTACTGCTTCGTATTCTGCTAGAGTTAATCATATTGCAGAATTCCTGGGATTAGAAGAAAAATTTACTCACCTTAGTAATGTTGTTTCTTCCAAGGTATTCTTCAATATGATTAACTCTCCCACCCTACCTCCCCTTCCAGAACCAATTAGCCTCTGCATTACAGCTGGTGCTTTATTGTTATTAAGGTCTTACACTGGGTATGTTGAGTTTGAAATCCAGGTGGCTCTGTTTTTCTTTCTTATGGTCCTGTCTGGTGTTACCAGGGGACAGCTTAAGAAGGAAGGTTGTTATTGTTAAAGATTTTTTATCACTAGTTTACAAATAAATTAGTGAGGGGTCTACTCCTGCAGGCTCCAGTGAATCTGAGCATTACAGAACGCAGCAGTTTGTAAGGGCGGCAGTTTGAATGGTGACACGAGCCAATAGATGTTCCATCACTTGCATAAGTTCCATTCATCTACAGGGCAGTTCAACTCAGGAGGCTGACTGCTGGAGTTAATCATATTGAAGAATCCCTTGGAAGAAATAAGATTACTACGGTGAGTAATTTTTTCATCTATCTCCTCGTTTAATTTTTGTGGTCTGTGACAGGTTCTCCACACTAGGTCCTGAAACTCTGGCCTTTTAAATGTAATAGACATTCGATATTACCTCCTGTATATTTTTTGTTTGTTCATTTGTTTCTGGTAATTGGCTAAAAATTGTTCATAATCATTGGATTGGGACAGCACAACCAGTGGTACCAGTCTGCCTCAGTACCAAAAATATCAATGTGGCCATTTATTATTTTTATATTTCAAACATCTGCCATTTCTTTTTCTAGAAGCAATCAATTTTTTTCAAACTGTATCATTTGCCAACAGTATAGATAATCCACTTTAGAAGTTACTTTACTCAATACTGCCTACATTTTTCTCTTTCCCCATAACTTTTCTTTACATGCCCCTGTCTTGTTTAAATATTGAGATACTGCAGGGCCACCCCAGTGGTCATTATGTTGGGCCAGGCCGACCCAGCTTCATGGGAGGCTGCCACAGGGCAGCTTACTTCCACAAGGCAGGGTTGGCAGCAGATTCTGGTGTGTAATGGCCCCTGCGGCCTGGCCAGGGAGCTTTCTCCTGTGCAGGTTCACACTACCTTGCTGAGACTACAGAGCATGACTTACACCAAGGGGAGGAGGGGGCAAATGAGGTAGAAAATGCTTCCCTGTCATTTAAATAACGACAGTGCCAGAACAGGGTACATCTCTGGGCGACACTGAGGGAAAGGGAGAAAATAATTCTTTATACTGATTGTTTTGGTGCCTCGCTCCCACTTATACTTCTTTCATTGCTAGCACTCACACTTCCAGCAACTCGCTCACTCCGTCCTCAATCTTTCTTTACCAGTATTTACTAATTATTTTCATAAGGGGAGCACTTCACACAAAGGACTGGTCCCAGTGTGCATTTTGTGTGCAAAAACATTTTGGTTTACTTACTGTTTTCTATATTGTAGTAGATTGTATCACTCATTTACCTAGTTCTAGGCTGACATCTTCTGTTATTACAAATCCCAGAATCCCCTACAGCTGCAATCTGAGCAGTGGGAGATTCAGTAGTCTGCAGTGCATGTTAGAGCTTTTATGATCTCTGATCAGATGTTTTCCTGACCTGCTTTTCTCCAGAGACTAAGTAGAGACCTACGTGACTGTTCTTAGCCCAAGGAGGAAAGCGAGACCAGCAAACAAAAGAGCAGAGCTTATATAAACTCTTGCAGGCTATTGAATCTCAGACTGCTACCTACTGCTTTGATGTCAGCTGCAGGGTATTCTGGGATTTGTAGTAACAGAAGATGTCAGCCCAGAACTAAGCAAAATTAGTATGATACAACATACTATACTACAGAAAACAGTAAGTAAACCAAAATGTTTTTGCACACAAAGTGCATACTGGAACCAGCTCCTCACTTGAGTGTGGGTCTCTTTGTGTTGACTGTTCCCTTTAATTAAAAAAAAAAAAAAAGAAACTCGCTGTGACAGGGTTGAATAAGGCCCTATCCCATTTGTTATACAGAAAGAGTAAAATTCACGGATCTGTTCTATACTCTCCTTTTCTGTCTCTTGTCTGTCTGGTTGCACAACCAAATATTCTCGTGACACCTAGGAACTGATCACTCTGACGGTCTGGCAATTCTACACCTCTTGCTATCTCTCTACCTTCACTTGAAGTTTCTGTCTTTTCTCCCCTTGCATTTCTGTGGTTATAAAAATATATGAATCTTTATGTGAAACTGGGATCCCTTGGTTTGAAATGTATATAGTTATACTGTTGAAATGATTGCAAAAATAAAACCTATTTGGAATTTAGGGGGTTAACCTGAGATGCAGTTTGAGCATCTCTCAGGCTTGTTTGCAAACTTTTGCAGAGCTGTCATCAGGAGGCCAGCTTGGGACCTTGTTCTACTGTATTAACAAGGCAACTTTATTTCTGTAGCGCCATTTCCCGAAGGCTCATGGCGCTGTGCAATAAAACACTTTCAAATAAGACAAACGGGCAACATAAATCAAAATAAAAATAATGAAAATTCAGGAAAGGCTTCAGTAAGCATGCTCTGAAAAAAAAACTGACAAGAACATTTTGTGAAAGACAGGATGTCTCCTTAACGAGCTCAGGATGAAGAAGTTAATTATCAGGCAAAGACTTGTTATAAAAAGAGCAGCAATATTTTTGCTAGAGAGACTTCTTCAAAACTGAAAAGAAACCTTCAGATGAAGGACTTTTGTTTTCTCTGTACTGCTTTTGTCTTTCGCTATTCTGAACAATTTTTTTAAATTTTTATTCTGTTATTGATGATAATAAAACACTACTTGTGAATGTCATAATTGCTCCCAGTTTTCCTATGCTTCCTAATCTATGCCTGGACGACACTCACCAAGTTGAGTGCTGGTAGCAACCTGGTCCCACCTGCTCTCTTCCCACACTCACGCTCACTTGTTTCTCTCTCTGCACGCACTCTCACTGACTCATTTCCATGTTTGCTGTCATGGAAACCAATAAAAAACAGACGATAGAGCAAAACAGAGCAAACAAAAAAGGATACTGTCTTATCTAATGAAATAAATGGGACAAATTTGAAAAAAACAATTGTGTGGCATTAAGATGGTAGAGAGACCGAGAACATTATAGCCAACTATTGCAATTAAACAAAAGATCTTAGTCACTATTGTCACCCCTCTGCAGAAGAACTACTTAAAATTACATTTAAAAAGATTTTTTATTTATATTTTCTCTGAAATAAAACAGCCTAATTACCCATTTTATAAGTGGAATAAGATGCACCAGGGTGGTTGTGGTGTCACAACTGCACTTCCAGAGGCTGAAGGCTCTTGGCTTGCAGCGTAGTGCATTACTACACCCCTGGGCATGCGGTTGTGATACTACAACAAATACCGTGTCCTGTCTTACTGCCTGTGTACATTGTTTTATTCTTGGTTTCATTTCCCACTATGCTTTTCAGTGTTACCTGTTTTATTTCACCTCTCAGAGACTTATCATGTAGCTACATACACTGCTGGTCAGGCAAAGAAAACCATACCCATACACTGATGACTGTTCCGTTTTCCATTTATATCTGCAATAGTACAGAACATAGCTAAACTGGACAACAACAGAAAAATGAATAATAAAAAGAAAAACACATTAAACTTCAAGATTTTTGGGAGTATACTGTTACAAACATAAATAGGCTCTTTCCTCTTTTCTTGCCTTTCCTGTCCTTCCTGTTGTGTCCTTTCCCCAAATATCACATGTTGAGCCTACCATGTTTCTGTAGTCCTGGCTATATCCATATTATGTATGGTAAGCTATGCAGTTAACTGATTTATTTCCAAGGCCTCTGGCGTTAAGTGAGATACATTTCCAGATATGCTGCTTATTTATTTTTTGCTTTGCTGCATTTGCCAGATACTGGTTTGGGGCCCTTCATCTTGCCTCTCTTCGCTGATCTCCCCCCTTCTCTGCTCATCCTACTCTCTTTCAAGGTTCATTTTTGGGTGGGGGATTGGAACAACTGGTACACAGTTTTTAATTTTGATCCACCTTTTTTTCTACCTTGGGGACAACCTGATCACTGTTATAGAGGTTTTAAACTGGTGTTTTATGAATCTGGGCTCAGCTGAACAATATGAGCCATTGTTTTTTTTTTTTTCATTTGACCCTTAACTGTTTATACCCAGTGAGTCAGTGTCCCACATAGATAAACCTCTGAAGTGAACCCTGCTCTTTGCTCCAAGGATTCCCACATCTTCTCCATTTCCTACCTTCACTTTTCTGCTGGCCAAGCTGCCTTCTGTTTCTGCCTACCCTCTCTCTGGAATCTGTTCCCCTCCCCTCTCTGCCCCTTGCCCCTTCACCTATTTTTAGACATCACCTAAGGCAACTTCCTTCACCCTTCTGTTCTAGGGACGTGGATATGATGTACAGTTTCACACTTCTGGCAGTGCTCTTTTCCCCTAATTCCTGCCGGAATGTCTTCAAGCTGGCTCCGCGTATCCATTCGGGTGGTAACTCCCATGGCCACTGTCTCATGACGTCAGATCTTCCTCTGGTAGGCCCTTTGCTTTCAAAAAATTGTGTTTCTTTATATCTAGAGTTATATTGGCCCCCCTTCCCCAGTTTCCTCCCCGGGCATGTGCACACCACGCCCCAGGGCGCCCTTCTGCTTTACTGCCACGCCCTCCCACCTATGCTATCCACCGGACCTCCACCTGGTGGGAGCGGAACTACAGGGAGGCGACAACCACCCTGGGAGAGGAGAGCTGCCTTTCAGCTGCTCAGTCCTGCTCCCCCCATGACAGTTTTCCCAACAACCTGAGGTCATTCCGGGTCACCGGTATGGCATGAGCAGGGCTCTAGATAAGATTTTTTGGGATGAGTACCTGTACTCCTCATTTTGAAAGTGAGGTGAGTAAAACAAAATTCAGATGTGTACAAATGTCTTGCTAGAGTGGACTGAGGAGTACATTTATTTAAAAAATAAATAAATATATATATACATATTTTTTTTCCTAAATAAGAATTTCGGGTGCCAACAATGCTCCAAATAATGTTGGCAGGTAGGAATTTATTCACCAGTTTTAAAACATATGAGTAAAACAAAAGTGAGATGCACCAGTTATATTATGAAGCACTGTTCTTTGGCGTGTGGAGTATTTACAAATGTTGGGTGAGTAGTGGTACTCATTAAAAAAATTTCTGAAGAGTATTTCCTAAAATGAGGTGAGTAAAATAGGCTGGTACACACCTTATCTGGAGCCCTGGGCGCGAGGTAAGTAAGTAAAACTTTGTATCAGGCACCCTTCCAGAGCTCAGGGCGCCTTAACAATCTTCATTAAAACAAATAATCTTCATTATACATTAAAACCATAAATATAACTACAGTATTACAACACTGGCTCACTAGGTCCCTTCAAATGCCTGATTTAAACAGGTATATTTTCAAGGTAAGTTGTCGTGCTTTCAGAATTCTGTTTTGACTACGGTCTTCAAGCAATTTTCAAATTCATTCGACACGCTCGTCATGGATCACTCTTAAGTCATCGCCTGGTTTCAAGAAGTGCGACTTGCGGGCAGATGTCCCAGATGGCCCCTCACAACTCATGCAGCTACTGCCTAGGCTACGAACACGATTCCCAGGTTTGTGGCCTATGCCACTGTTTGCATCCTAGTACTCTGGAGGACCAGCATGCCCAACTCCTTCTTGGGCAACCGGATGAACGGGACCCTACTGTTCGATCGAAAGATGCCCATTGGGCGGTCTTTATGACTGCAAGGTCCACAGAACAACTTGTGGCATTCGAGTAGGGGCCGTGGCGCATGCCTCTTCAGCTTTGGCTTTTGTGACGCTTTCTTTTGGCGCCACCTTTACGGGGGCATTTCGGGATTTGTGCCAGTCTCTTCCCACCCTTGGGCAGGGTCCCTCTAAGGGCATAAAATCCTCAATCATCTAAAAAAGAGACTAAGAAAAAGTCTCGTTGACAATCGTGGGATCGTGAGTGCTCTCAGCCCTCTGATTCATGCTTTTCCTTGGAGGTTTCGACTATGGTTCATCCTTCGGTCTGGGCCGCTGGCTCCACGATCTCCCTATTGGGCCAGTCTGAGATGCCCATCGACAACCTTTCAAGATTTTTCTAGAGCCAGTCAATGTGTTGTCTCAGAACGAGGTGGATCCCTCACTTTCTAGGACTCCAGTCCTATCTGTTACCTCTCGGGAAGGGTCAGACTAGCCTGCTAACCCTCAGGATCTTGTTACCTAGGTGGATTCTCGGCTTTCGCCGCTCTTCTCCCCTTCTCGCTCCCGGCTTCCCCGATGGCTGAGGTTAAAATCCCATAGTTCGGGGTCAAGCAGCCATCACCGATATCTGCGTTCCCACTCTCGGCACTTGGGCATGCGGCGCCATTGCTATTCTTCCTCCTCGGGTGAGGAGAGGCTCAGACACAAAATGCGCCGGCGCTGCAAAGAGCTCATGTGGCAGTAGCTCATGCTTTCCAGGGTTAAGCTGATCGTGGCCCCCACCCTGGCTCTTCCATGGCTCCCGCCACTAAGGTCCCAGCCTGCTCCGGCTCTGTTCTCCACCCATCCAGGTGAAGCCGCCTCCTAAGCAGTCGAATGATGGTCCCCCTCTTAAGGATGCCTGTACCGCTCCTTGGCTTCCACGTTGGCTGTTGGTCACTGTTATTCCCAATAGACCCTGCAGGGTCAGCAGGGACTCACGCGGTTGACTGCTTTTCAGCGAATCCTCCTCCCTCTATTCCCATGCACTGGACACCAAGTTGGGGCAGGATTTGTCTTCAAATCACGACCCCACTTCTTTCGGGGCTTGCTCCATTTGATTTTGGACTCTACTGGGATCCAGATGGAGCTCATCCAAAAACGGGTCAAGTATCCCGTGACCGAAATTCTTGACTGGAGTGATTTGTCCTGGGGTGGCCTTCCCGGTCACTGAGGCCATTCTTGGCCCCACAGTGGAGCTTTGGCAGCACCTTGCCTCCTGTCTTGTGCCTTCTGCACATATGGCCAGCAAGTATGTGGTCCCTACAGGTTCCTGGTCAAGTTTCACCAAGCGTCTGGTGGCCAACTTGGTCTTTCAGTGTACCGGCAACATTGGGGACGTGGATAAGTCTTCCAACGAAGAATCCAAGAAATTGGATCACATGACCAAAAAGGTCTATGCCTTTGGCAGACAAGTTCAGCCCTTTTGATGGCCCAATTCCTTCTAGGTAGTCTTGACGAGGTGCTTCCTCAGTTCCCAGCTGACTTACAGACTATAGTCAAGCAAGTCTGGTAACAGGGCCGAGCAGTGGCAAAATAGCAGCTCAGATGGCCACTGACATCGGATTCCCTGCGCGGTCGTGGCTGCTGCAGTAACCATCGCCGCGTAAGCAGCTGCAGTTCTACTTTACTGCAGATGCCCAGCAAATTGGTGGATGTCCCCTTCTTGGGCGCCGACCTGTTCGGGCCAGGGGTGGAAGAACACCTCACTAGAATTGAGAAGTCCAATGTCACCTTGGACTCTGTCACCTCCACCCAGTGGGATCCCAAGGGCTCCAAGCTTCAGAGGAAGAAGCCCCTTTGGGCCCTCCCTGTGCCTGCAGTCAAGCCATCCCAGCTAGGCAGCAGACACAGGCTTGGCATTCTTTATTGAAGTCAGTTGTTTCAGTCATCCACAAACCTGGTGGTCGAGGTCTCGCTGCTTCCTCAATGGGTCCCTCCTTCTCCTTCAAGCCTGCCCAGTGACTGGATGGGAGAGGCGCCTCCCCCATGCCCATCCTGTCTTCCCCTGGATCCTCCCATGAGGGGCCGGCTCTGCCACTTCTTTCTGCCTGGTCTGCTGTCACCACGGACAAGTGGATCCTCGCAGCTGTCAGCGATGGTCTGCCTTTAGAGTTCAAATCTTACCCTCTTTGCCAAGCCCATGCCCCATTGGAGGACATGCTGTCAGCTCTTTGGGAAGACATTGCCCAGCTCCTCCAGATGGAGGTAGTTGCTCAAGTCCCGGGCCCTCCAGTAAGCCAAGGGTTTGTAACCAGGTACTTTCTGGTCTCAAATTGGACAGAGTGCTGGTGCCCCATCTTAGATCTGCACGACCTGAACAAGTTCCTTCGGTTGCGCACCTTCAGGATATTCAGTCTGTCTCAGATCATTCCATCCCTGGAGTAGAACATGTGGTTCTGCTCTCTGGATCTTCGGAACATGTTAGTCCTCATTCCTATCCATCCGTCCCACCGCCAGTTCCTTTGGTTACGTGTGGAGGGGACACTCTGAGTTCTAGGCCATGCCCTTCAGCTTCTTCTGGCTCCCAGGGTCTTCACCAAGTGCATTGCAGTGGTGGCAGCCTACCTGAGACACCAGGGTGTCCGGGTGTACACCTATCTGGACAGTTGCTGATAGGTCCCTCCAGGGAGGAGATGGAGCAGTCCAGGGATCTGGCCCTCCACCCCTGCCTGTCCCTTGGCCTCTTAGTCAGCCAGGCCAAGTCAGATCTCGTACCTTCCCAGGTGATACTTTTCATTTGGGCAGAGCTCAACTCTTGCAGAGCCAGAGCTTGACTCCAGGTGGACTGGGTGGAGGTTCTCTCCTCCTTTGCCCAGTCATTTCAAGTTGGGCAGTTGTGCCCTGCTCAGGACTTCTGGCGCCTCTTGGGATTCATGGCAGCTTGCACCAGTGTGGTCCCTTGAGCCTGGTGGAGAACGCATTCTCTGCATTGAGAGCTAGCCCATCAGTGGTCTCCGCGTAAGGGCCACTTCGATGGACCAGTCACTGTGACCCAGTCAGTGTGAGATGCCCTCCAGTGGTGGTTAGTCTCAGAACATCTGCAGGAAGAAATGCCATTTGTCCGCCCGGGGCCAAGGGTCACAATCTCGACCACTGCCTACCTGATAGGCTGGGGTGCCCACCTGGGGGAGCACAGAGTCCACGGACTCTGGGCCCCGAGGAGTCCCAATGCCATATCTACCTGCTGGAGCTTCGGGCAGTTCAGCTGGCGGTGGCAGCCTTTGCTCCATACATTCGGGGTCCGGTCGTTCAGGTCTAGATGGACAACACCACGACCATGTACTACCTCAACAAACAGGGTGGGAAGCACTCCCTTCCTCTGTGCAGGGAAGCTGTCGGCATTTTATTAATTTTTGTTAAAAATTTTTTTTTTTTTTTTTTTTTTTTACAGAATTTCTTTATGCTCCACTCGGTCAGGGCATCTCTCAGAAGTGCTCTCTCGGCCAGAAACCTCTACTGCCCTGCCTGAAGCTCTCTTCCCCTTCAGCACCCCCAACCGGACTTTCCAGCCCCCTGGATCACCCTGGGGGAGGGCCCGCCTCTCCTACCTGGTGGCCTTTCTGAGATTAGGGGGTCTATCTGGTGGGGGGCTTGGCCAGCCTTTGGGGAGAGAGCCTGACGATGTGGGTGTCTGCCCTGGAGCCCTCATCGCCTCCCTAGACTGAGCAGGGATTTTCTTATCTGTGGTTGCCCCTCTGAGCTCGGACATGCAGTGATGTCAAAGGCACTATGTGCAGACGTCCACCGCAGCTCCACCCCCGCATCTGCAGCGCTGCCTGTTCCTTGCGCTGCCCTCCGACCACCGTCCGGGGCCGCCCAGGAGAGTTGCATTCCACGGATCCCTCCCCGGGAAGGGAGAGCAGTCCTCTGGACACTCAGTCCCTTCCCTTCCCTGCCAACCCCCAGCGGCCCGAGTTCTTTCCGGAACCTGGGTCACTGGTGTGGCTCAAGGTGTTGGCGTCCAGCGCCTCAACCCTCTGTGCCACCAGGCTGGCCCAGCTGTCCGCATCTTGACCCTCGGCTCATCCTGAATGCCGATCTCCTGGCCATTCATGTGGCTGGTGTATCCAACTAGCTAGCGGATGCCCTCAGCTGGGTGGGCGAGGCATCTCACGAGTGGTTTGTCCATCGGGAGGTAGTGCAGAGTCTGTTCTCATGGTGGGGCACCACTCTGGTGGATCTGCTCGCCTCCAGGAAGAAAGCAAAGCTGAGGCTGTATTGTGCCCGCCCCCCTCAGCAGGGAACACTGCAGGGAGATGCCTTCTCAATGCCCTGGGCCTCATGTATGCCTTCCCTTCATTTGTGCTGATTCACAAAATGCTGCTCAAGGCCAGGAGGGACAGGGCATGGATGATCCTGGTGGCTCTGGACTGGCCTTGCCAGTACTGGTACCGCAATCTCCTCAGCCTCAGCTGCAGGCTCCAGTGGCGTCTTCCTCTACACCTGGACCTGTTTTCTTGCAGTCCGGGGAAGTCGCGCCATCCTGACCTTCAATCCCTGCACCCGACAGCCTGGTTCTTGAGCAGCTAGAGTTCCAGGCTTTGGGTCTCTCCGAAGATGCCTTGCAGGTACCTTGCTCCTACTTTGAGCCTTAATACCAGCCACTTCCAGCCCTGACTGCTGCTCCCCCACCGTGCAGCAGGCGGGGGTCCCATGGTGTGGTGCCTAAGAGCACCAGCAGCCCTCATAATTGGCAACAGGGAAACATCTTTTTCCCTTTTTCTACCCCTCCAGTGCCTTTCAGGGGATGCAAGCTCCCTGGGCCAACTGCAAGGATGGTTAAGGTAGCGGAACCTGGATGCTGCCCTCCCTTGGCTGAGAGCAGTGCCGTGCAGCAGCACCTTCCCAGCCCCCAAGCCACCTAGTCCAGCTCCCGAGTTCGTTTTCCAAGCTGGGTTGCTGGTGTGGGAGTGCAAAGCACTTCCACTGAGCCATCTGGCTGCCCATGTCCTAGGGTTTTAAAAGTGGGTTCAGGGGCTGCATGTCCTTTACAAATTTTGATCATGAAGCCCCATCCCGGAAATAACTTGTATGGCTGCAGGGAGTTTTCCTAGTCACTATCCCACCAGTAAATTTACCTGGTGCTGTATCGGATAACATATGAGCACAGAAAATGGATGCTATTATGTAGTGTGCTGCTCTTCAGGGTTCTGCTGTAGGATTACTTACAGTATGCATTGATACGGTTGTGTTTTATGTTTTTCATTTTACCTTCATTTAATACAGTTGATTTTCCAAGAAGCAGTCTTCTCCATAGAGTCCCACTAATGAGTGTGTGCTGGAGCTGCTAGGACCCCATGGGAGCCAGAATTTTCTGAAGGGCTGGTGGTGCAAGTAGGCCCCGGGCATGCATCGCTGCACACATCCACTGGTATATAGTGACGTCAGTGCCCAACCGCCTCAGTTTGTTTTTTGTTTCCTCATCACTGACCGAGCCAGAACTTCACTGTCTATACAGCAGCCACATTCAGTTCTTTGATTTTAGTTTAAAATACACTAGAGTTTATTTTTGTGTCAGTTTAGTTTAACACACAAAATGTTAGTTTCTCTCAGCCCTATCTCATGCTAATAGTTGACCGTGGAAGAAGGTAGAGAGCCTGAAAAGGCAAGTTGCTCCACTGGGGCTGTGTCTGGGCAGGTGATCTGGCAAAAGACAGTCCTTCGTGAGTGGCAATAAAAAATGGTCCTGATCTCACACACCTTCAGCGTTGGGGTCTTTGCATTGTTCTCCCGTGACTTCTTGCAAACATAATGAGAAGAAAAGGCACCAGTCAAGGTTGTTCTACTGTGAGACACTCAACTTATGTGGTCCTGGGTTCCCACCATTGTCACCAACATCTGCAAGTTTGACGTCGCCATCACAGAGCCCCTCTCTGTCTCAGAGGGGAATCCAGTGGGCAGCCCTGCCACTGGGCAGCCCTTATGGAGCAGTGGGTGCAACTTATAAGTCAGATGGCACTGTTTGGTGCTGGCTCCTGACCTCTCAGGGTCGGTTGAGCTGGAGCCGTTTTTGATGCCGCTGGACTTAGGCATGCAACTGACTTCAACTCCAGCCTCCAGGATAGGGCCTCTGATAGCATCACTGATGCCTGCCGTGCTTGTGGTGTCGCCCCATCCCTTCCAGATACAGTGCAGCCATCTGTGTCACTGCCAGTGCTGTTCCAAAGGCTCCATCTGGGGCTAACGTCACTGGTGTTGAGGAACATGGCCTACAGTGTTAGCCTTTAGATTCCTCTTTACTACTCTCTGACTGAAGAGGCAGTAGAGGGAGGCGGAGTCAGATCCTGACCTCATTATCTCTGATGGTGAGGATGATGACTCACTGAGGGAATGGTGTATAGAGGAAGGTTTCAACTGTATTGGGAACTGGAGTGCTACCTGGAGGGATAAAGGTCTGTACAGTAGTGATAGCCTTCATCCATCCAGGAGGGGGGACCACAGTCCTCAGTAAAAGATTTAAATGGTACCTCAAGAAACATTTAAACTAGTTAAGGGGGCGGAAGAAGACGTAGGGAAGGCAGAAACAGCCATCCCCCAAAAGCTATGAATAGAAGTATCAGAGGCAGAGTTGGTAAAGAGGGAGGGCAAAAAGAGAAAAAAGGACAGAAATTGTCAGAACGGTAATAAAATCTGGAGGCCATATGTGCAAATGCTAGAAGTCTAGGAAGTAAGATTTCAGACTTGGAGGCATTTATAGCAGAGGCCAACTTAGATATAGTGGCCTTTACCGAGTCATGGTGTAATAACTACATCTGGGATATGGCCATACCAGGCTATAATCTGTTTAGAAAGTCCTGGGAGGGTAGAAAAGAAGGGTGTGTGTTGTTATGTGTAAGGGAAAACAGTAAATCAACAGAGATACAGGGGACGCAGAAGGGACCAGAGGTACTGTGGGTCACCCTGGATAAAGGAAACGGCACTGCCATTCTCACTGATATGATATACTGACCTCATCACAGGGGAACTGGTGGAAGCGGCATACAGACGGAACATTGCTATCCAAAATGAAGCGGCTTTATTGTCGCAGAGAAAAGGTATCACAGTGAAATGGTTGCTGGGCAAAAAGTTGCAAACAGTAGGTCGCATCTGTTAGATGCGACCTTATGACCGCAGTACAACATTTCCCCTATAGAAAACCATGGATAAGCAAAAACGCTTTAGTGCCTAAGTTAACTTAATTCATTGAAGTAATTGCGACCGAGGACCGGTCCCAACTGCGCACTACTGTTTCAGTCTGAAGCGCTGTACACCAGTGTAATCTATATCAAAATTTAGGTAGGTGCTTTCTTTTGGACCCTAAGGCTCCTGTCTGCTGGGCTTGCTTATTCCAACTGTCCCATGCACCCGAGCACACTAAAGTTCTGTCCTTAAAAAGAGCTGACCTTGGATAAAGGAAAAACAGGTAGGTGGCTCAGAATAAATCTGAATGTGTCTATCGCTTACTCTCCTTCATCTGTAACTAACTCAGTGATCATGCCGAGTGAAGTGTCTCACACTACAAACTATCTTGGGGTCCTGAGATAAAGTTAAAGACCCTCTATTTGTGGTGTGAGGCTTGAGTTTCTCATTTGGCAGTGGTGGTAATAAAATGAACACATATCTGATCTGAAACTGTATTTGATGACCCACCCTTCAGTACCCGGAAATAAAAAGTTGAATCCCTGGTGTTTGCATTGACTAATGGGCTTGCAGCGTTCTAACGGGTCCTTACATTGCATTAGTGGCGGGTGCGGAGACTTGGACATTGGGTCATAAGCGTAGATCAATAAAGTGCAGCAGCGATTATTTGTCCTCAGAACATGCCTTGTAGCGTTTTCAGTCGATCCTTTTCCTCCCCACGACATTCTATCTGCATGGTTCTGACCGGGATGTTTTGTCCAGGGATGAAATAGCGTACATGGGTGGAAGCCACTGGCAAAATGGCAGAGAAGGGGTAAATGCTGCTCACGGGGAACTTCAGTATGCCGGATGTGGATTGAACTGTCCCATCTGCAATTTCAGCTAGAAGCAGACATATCCTGGACTCCTTACGGGGGCATTCTTCAGTCCCCTAGTCATTGAACTCACTCATGATGGGGCTTATACTGGACCTAGTACTTACAGAGAGACAGTGTGGCAGAAGTCAAGGTGGGAAATTACCTGGGAACTAGTGATCACTTTACAGTGTAGTTCAGTATAGTGTCAAAGGCGGTTTCGAGCCACACTAAGGTGACAGTCCTGGACTTTAGGAGGGTGGATTTTGTAAAAATGGGTGAATGCCTAAAGGGTGAACTGTCTGGGGGAAGACAACCTAGGTGAAGTGGAGCAACAGTGGGCAAAACTAAAGATGGCCATATTGAAGTCTACAAACCTCGTGTCAGGCTGTTGAGTAAAAGTAAGCAAAAACAGGCCACTGTGGTCCTGTAGGGAGGTGGCTGGAAAGGGAAAGGCTATAAAAGGGTGGCATTCAAAAGATATAAGGAGACACAGAGGGAGAAGGATAGCCAAGTGTATCGGCATAAACCGAGAGAAGCTGGGAAAGCAGTAAGGACAGCAAAGGCAGAAACCGAAGAGGATAACCCAAGATGTAACGAAAGGGAACAAGACATTTTTTAGGTATGTAAGTAAAAAGAGAGAAAAAAAGGAGGGAGTGTAAGATTAAAAAGGGATGGAGGGAATACGCAGTGGGAGATCAGGAAAAATCAGACATACTGAACAAATATTTTTGTTCAATGTGGAGGAAGAAGGGGAAGCAAGCACGCAAACTCTAAGCACCCATCCCCGAAGGCTGTAGGTGCTGAACAATAACATACATCACTTAAACTATCAATCAAGTCTTTATTTAACCAGGCGTTCATCGTTGAGCAGAACCTCATTTGCAAGATGGACCTGGGTGGAGCATGAACAATTGTATATACAGGTCAACACAGGTATTTACAAGGCAATACAGATAATACTCTTTACAGAGAGGAGGAAAAAGTAGTTCATATGTACATAAAATTTATGCAGATATTTTACAGATTATACGGTATTTACATACATAGAAGTGTCTATAGGAAGATAAAGCAGGTTATCTAAGGTTGCAGGAGGAAGTAACGGAAGAAAAAAAAATAAAAATATACACCAGGTAGAGGTGAAGGTAGGGGGAAGGGAGGAAGGTAGGGGGAGAAAGGCTAGGAGGGCACGGTGCACAGAAAGGAGTTGGTAAAGCGGGATGTAGAGAAGGTGGATGGAGAAAAGGAGTATGTGTGAGCCCGGGATTGAATGCTATAAGCACGGGGTATGGTAGGATGTCACAACCCAGGGTAGTGAGCTCCTATCCGAGGTTGGGAAAGGAAGAATAAGGGATGGACGGGCCTAGTGTTGATAAGACAGGGGATAAGAGAGAGAGAGAGAAAGAGAACAATTAGGCTGGTGAGGAGCAAGCTGGGGGTCAGTACTTAAATTGGGTCTAGCTGGCTATATACCAGTGCAGACACGGTACTGGGTCCGAGGGTGAAGCAGTTACATACTTCTCTGATTGTAATGGAAATAAAGCGCCTTGAAGGCATTTATACCGATTAGAGTGCTTAATTTGAGGGTTTTTTTGTAGATCGTTCAATAAGGTAGGTAGCACGAAGCTTATGGCTGCCCTGCCGAAGTGGGATTTTGCTTTGGTAAGTGTAATAGCTGAGTAACTTCTTAACGCGTAATTCCCAATTATACTCAGGGGAAGACAGCAGGAGATATAGTAAGGCAGCTTATTAGAGCTGGCTCTATAGGTCCAGAGAGCGGCGTTTCTTCACGCCTGAACTTTAGTGATGTCCACCCCACTGCCGCATATAGGGTGCAGTGATGCGTGTCGAAGGGGAGTCCCGTTATAAACCTCAGTGCTCGATGGTAGTGTGTGTCCAGTTTAGCCATGTAAGAGTTTGGGCATTGGCTGTAGAGGAAGTCAGCGTAATCAACCAATGATAGGAAGATGGATTGGACCAGTTGTTTCTTGGCATCTCTGGTGAGAAATTGGTTGATTCTAAAAAAACAGTCCAAGCCTTTGCCGAAGTCGTTTTAGCAAGTCCTCAATATGTTCAATGAAGGAGAGTCTTTGGTTTATCCAAACTCCCAGATACTTGAATTTTGTAACAAATTCTAGTTTTTCACCTAGAACTGTGGTAATTTGGGGAACTGTCCCACTGGACACAGGGTTAGCTGTACGGATAAAAGGGAGAGGCCCATCGCTTTAGTTTTTTTGGAGGAGTTGGCTTTGCAAAAGGTTGAATTCTGACTGTAGGTCATTGCAAGCAGCTTCAGGTGTTGGGCAACTCACGTAGAGAACTGTATCATCTGCAAACAGATGGATGTTGGCTTCTTTTATACAGTAGTCGATGTTATTAATGTAGATTGCAAAAAGTAAGGGCCCTAATATAGAACCTTGAGGTACCCCTCTTTGCAGAGTTTTTAAGGGGGACAGGCCTCCTTCGGCTTTAACTTGTTGAAGGCGCCCTGTAAGATAGTCAGTAAACCAACGCAGAGAAGAGGGGTCCACACCTATGGTTTGAAGGGAGGAGAGGAGCAGACTATGGTCGACAGTGTCAAAAGCCTTGCTTAGATCAAGGAAAACAGCACAAATAAAGTTTTTGCTCTCAAGATTACGCTGCCAGTCGTTAGTAACTTTGGTGAGGGCTGAGGTAGTGCTATGTTTAGCTCTGAACCGACTGCATAGGATTTAGCAGTTCCTAGACTCAAGGTGAGTCCTCAGCTGTGCATTTACAATTTTCTCTAGGAGCTTGGACAGGACCGGAAGGAAGGAAATTGGCCTGTAGTTATTGAGATCGCTAGGGTCACCTGATTTGAACAGTGGTATGACACATGCTGTCTTCCATATAGGTGGTAAGGTGCCCTGAGACAGGGATAAGTTAAAAAGGTGGGTGACGGGCATTGCTAGTACGTGGTAGGCAATTTTTAGGAAGTAAGGGTCAAGGGTGTCGGCCCCAGCACTTTTTCTAGTATCCAACTGAAGCAGGAGGTCCTCTACCTCTTTCAGTGGGGCAGGTTGAAGCAGAAAGGCGGCGAAGCTATCGGAGTTTCAGGCAGTTGGCTGGCAGTCTGGGAGCGAAGTATGTTTGCAGGGGAGTTATCAAATGCCATGCCTGCAGTAGCAAAGTGGTGATTGAATGCGTCAAGTATATCCATCTTTTCGGTTATTGTCAAGTTGCCAGAGGTAATCTTGGTCGGGAGTGAATTTCCTAGGGAGTGGCCTAGCAGATCATTGATTGTGTTCTAGAGCTTGATTGGGCTCTTTGTGGCAGAGTCAAGTTCGGATTTGAAGAAGGTGGCCTTCGATTCTCTGATTGTTTTGGTACATAAATTTCGTAGTCTCCTGAACTGGTTCCAGTCCTCTGCAGTGTTCAGTCTGTGTGCTTTTTTCCAGAGCTTATCTCTTTCTAGAAGCAAGGACTTGATCTGAGGGGTGAACCATTTACAGGTTATGGTCCTAGTTCGAACTTTAATCAGGGGGGCATACTTATTAAGGGCCCTTGATAGAATGTTGTGGAAGATATTGTAAGCTGACGTAATCGTTTTGGCCAGGTAGAAATCTTGCCACCAGGGAGTACTTAAGCTAGTTTAGGTAGGCATGTTCATTGAAGTTGCGCCTGGATCTCTTCATAGAGAACTTGCTGATGGGTGCTGGGTTGTTGGTGGATCTTACTCCCGAATAAAACAATGGTCGCTGGCTGCCTGAGAAGAAGACATCAGCTGGGAGAAGAGATGAGGTTTGCTCACCATTAGCACATCCAGAAGTGTACTTTTAGTGGGGTTCTTCACGTTTGGGCATGTTGGTTCAGTAATAAGTTGCATCAGCCCACGTTCATCACAGAAGGATGCAAGGGGGGCAGCTGTGTTAGAGAGCCAGTCAAAGTTGAGGTCTCCTAAAATAATAGTTTCTGGTAGCCCCTGTCCCAACTTGTCACTTAGATATGACACAAGCTGTAGGCCAGCAGACGGTGGTCTGTAGCATCCTATTACGCAGAGTGCAGTAGTCTGTGTAATTTCCACTTTGAGAATTAGGCATTCGAATTCGCTAGTGACAGATGCCGAGGATAAGCAGAAGGCAGAAAATTTGTCTTTAACATAGATAGCTACCCCTCCTCCTCTGGCATGCCTATCAGCTCTGAACAAGGCATAGTTGGGTATGTTTACTTCTCTATCAGTGGTGCTAGGTCTAAGCCAAGTTTCGGAAATCACAGGTATGTCAGGAGAGGTATGATTTACCCAGGTTTGTATTAAGGTTATCTTTTTAAGGAGGCTACATACGTTGATATGCAAGAAGCTTATTCCTTTTAAATTTGCTAGTTCTGCTGACAAAGCAATAGCTTCTGGGGGACCAGGGTTGAGTTCTACGTTGCTTGAACATAGCAGGAGGATAAGTAGGATTTTTCTAAGAGCGCTAATTATAAGCTTTTAATTCCTGCCTTTCTCCCGTCTAGTAGAGCTGATGTTTTTAGGGACTGGAAAGTAGCCACCATAGAAGAGCTGATCTGTTGTAGCAAGAGCTGGTACCCCTACCACAATAGGCGGGGAGGAGATAGAAGTCTGCGTGGTGGGAGGTGGGCCTTGTGGTGGGGGAGTGTTATAAGTACTACTGGTATGTGTGGTCCAAGAGCAGGGTTCAAGGTATTGGTACTTGGAATCGTGGAGGCAATTAAAGGATAAGTTGCCATGTGGTATACAGCACAAGGTGCCATTGTAGACCAAACATCATGGTAGTTCAGGTGTCCAATGCTGGGCAGCTGGTATCAGCAGAAGAGGGGCAGTATAAGGAGCCATATAGGGCCCGACATGATGGTACCTCAAAAAAGGAGCCACTCAATTAGCCCAGGGGCCAGTGGGGTTGCTGGATTAATGCAGCTTATCAGTAGCTTTCCAATCCAGGTCGACCCAAATTTGATAGCATTAAAAATATTTAGTGGTGAAGGCACAGCCAGGGAGAGCCTATGCGTTTTAGTAAGGCGAGGCCCTGAGAGTTGGATCCCGTAGGCTGGACAGAGAAGAGGGGGATCACGAGCTAAGTGTCTGTTGGTGGGGCACTGTGCCAGGGGACGTGGACTAATATTTTGGCAGGAGCTACTGTATTTAATAATCAGCGGAGGTGGGGCGGTCGAAAAAGTTGCGGCAGTTGTTGTACCTTGTAGGGCCTTGGGTCCGTGTCTGCGGTCTCGAGCGTCGGCTAGAGGGGCGCCGACAGCCCGGTAGCCGGGAATCCTGCAGCTTAGGAGCTGGGAGCCTGGGCGACAGTTCCTTGGCTGATAGAGAGAAGGAGAGTGAGGGTTAATAAAGGGGATTCACATAAAGGGTTAGACAGAACAGCGGGGAGTCCAAAATTTGCAGAACAAAAGGATGTGTATTACTTTGGCACCCAAAAGTGTCTAGGGCCAGTGCACGTATGCAGGGAAAGGGCTGTAGACACTAGGATTTCTTCCCAAACCACAATTCAAGTCCTTTCAATTACAGACTGGGTTAACACTTGCTTTTAACATTTGTCCCAACATAAACATTTTTGGGTTTAAAATCAAGAGCAGAAGCCCATTCCTTGAGACCAGTCGTGTGTGGTCTGAGGGGCGCTCGCAATCTGGTTGGTTGCAGCAGTTGTCGTGCCTTTTGGGACCTTAGGTCCGTAGTGCTAGTGCCCCCGAGTGTCACAGGCGCGCCACTGCAGCCGGAATCCTGTGGCTTAGGAGCTGGGAGCCTGGGTGGCAGTTCCTCGGCTGAGGGAGAGAAGGAAAGCGAGGATTAATAAAGGGCATTCATACAAAGGGTCAGACAGAACAGCGGGGAGTCCAAAATTTTGCAGAACAAAAGGACGTGTGTGGTACCAGCAATGCCAAAAGAGGTAGTGAGGAGGAGTAGTAGGTGGTTGCACCCCAAGGTAGTTTGTTTGGTGTTGCTGGCCTGCTTAACTACTAGCTGGTTTATAGTTGAAAGGGTATATAGTCGAATTAGGGTGAGGTCCCTAACAATAGGGCAGGTAGAGCAGTAATTGAGAGGAGTTAGATGGAGTGGCTGGAGAAAAGGTTGAGAGGAAATGTGTGATCCTGTGGGTGGGACTGCTTTAAAAAGGGGCGGTGAGAAAGTGGGTCAAGTCAGGTATTGAAGATAGGGAGGCCAATAGCATGAAAATGTGCAGCAGTGGAGCAACCAATCTGCTGCTAGGCTGAAGAAGGGGTGGAGTAAGGGTCTGTTTAATACTGTCAGGAGGAGGGAGGGAAAGGGGGGTGGGCGAAAAATTCAGTCCAGAACAAAGCACAGAAAGAGATTTCCCTGAGATCAGGAAGCACCAGGCGTTGGAAAATCAGCCAAGGAGTAAAGCTGCCAATCAGTGCCTGGCTCCTCCACTGGGCATCCAGTCAAAACAGTGGCATTCAAAACCACGAGTTTCGGAGGTCCGGTGCGTACCTGAATCTGTCCGGGGGTCAGTCGGGTGGTCTGTTAGCTGTGGCCTGCTCGGAGAGAGCCAAGGCCACAGGAGCAGCTTGGGAAGCACATAGCACATAATAAATAAATATGAAAAAAACTAGATTAAGTAGCTTAAAACAATATAAAGCTATTTGTAACCAGTAAGGTTAGTAAAAAAAAAAAAAGAAACCTTAAATAGGTGGGATTTCAAACCCCTCTTACAGGCTTCTAGTGGGTGGGGGGGGCTCAAGGACATTGGGACTGAGTTCCACAGGGTCAGGCCAGCTACTGAAAAAGCCCACTCCTCTGACGACTTCAGCTGAACCCTAGGAACCGAGCTTGAAGGAAATGTGCCACCTCACTGGCAGCCAATGCAAGTTGCTCACGACTGGGGTTATGTGGCAGGGCCTAGGAAGGCCTGTCAACAACCTGGCCTCAGTGTTCTGCACTAACTGCAGGTGCCGCAGGGCCACTCCATTTGGCCTCAGGTACAGGGCGTTGCAGTAGTCCAGTCTGGATGTCACAAAGGGACGTATTAGTGAGGGCAGGTCGTCCATTCTGATGTGCCATAAAAAAGTAATATATGCTCTATAAGGAGAAAAATGGATACCAGTCCTTTCTCGGAGGAGAGGGTACTAGAGGGACTTGATGGTCTGAAAATAGACAAGGCAGTGGGACCAGACTGGGCACATCCTAGGGTATTGCGAGAACTTAGGGAAATACTTGCTGCGCCTCTTGACAGTCTTTTTTAACAGCTCACCAGAAACAGGTGTGGTTCTGGAGGACTGGAGAAGGGCAGATATAGTTCTCTTTTCATAAAAGTGGTAGTAGGGAGGAGCCCGGATATTATAGACCAGTCAGTCTGACTTCAGTGGTGGGAAAGTTAATGGAATCTTTGTTGAAGGAGAGGATTGTGTATTATCTTGAATCAAATGGGGTACAAGATCAGAGACAGCATGGGTTCACTGAAGGGAGGTCGTATCAAAACAAATCTGATTGATTTCTTTGGATGACGAAGTAGATCAGGGTAGTGCAGTGGATGTGGCATATTTAGAATTCAGTAATACGTTTGACACCGTTCAGCATAGGAGACTATTAAACAAGCTGGGGAACTTAGGAGTGGGTCCAAAAGGTGTTAAATTGGGTAAGAAATTGGTTAGGGGATGGAAGAGAGAGGGTAGTAATGGATTTCACTCAGAGGAGGGGAGGGTGACCAGTGGAGTGCCACAGGGATCAGTGCTGGGACCGGTCCTCTTTAATATATTTATAAGCGACATTGCAGAGGAACTAGAGAGATTGTAACATGGTGGGCATTCGGGGGGGGGGAGGGGGAAGAGACTTGAGAAAGCTAGAGAAGTGGTCTGGGGTATTTCAACTTGGGTTCAGTGAGAAAAAGTGGAGAATAATGCACTTGGGATACAGTAACCCATCAGCTAAATACAAATTGGGAGGCGTAATATTGACAACAACCAGGCAGGAGAGAGACTTTGGTATAATTGTCTCTAATGACCTAAAGGTAGCTAGGCGGTGTGACAAGGCAGTTGGGAAGGCCAGTGGGATGCTGGGTTGCATGGGGAAGGGGACCACCAGCAGAAGTAGGGAGGTGGTGATCTTCCTGGACCACATCTTCACCACTGATTCACACTGATGGGTTCTTAGCCGGAGGCATAGGACCATGTGGGAGCCCAACATCTTCAGGAGGTCTGGCACTGAGGTAGTCTGCATGCATGCGCAGCACTGCGAGAGCTAGTCTCACGCTGCATATCCTATCTCAGCAATTGCCCCCAACTGCCTTAGTTCCTCCCCCACCCCCGCAGAGTGCACTTCAGTGACTATGTTGCTTGCCTGCCAGGAGTCGGTATCTTCACGTCTGTATGACAGCAGCAGTTAGTTTTGACTAGTATTTACTTGGTGTTTATTTTTTTATACGAACATACGAAATTTGCCAGCAGATAAAGGCCTAGAGGTCTATCAAGTCTGCTCGAATGTGCAGCTAGCACCCCTTATTCTGCAGCTGCCCCTCCCTTCCCCTTCATTAACCTCCCCTTGTCCTGTCCCATCCTCTTTTGAAGCAGTCCACTGTTCTACTGCATACCACTCTGCAGGTAACATTCCACCCAGCCACCACCTCTCTGTAAAAAGTGTCTCCTCATCTCCTCCTGAACCTTCCTCCCTCCAGTCTCATATCGTGGCCCTCCCCTCCCTTACTTTGAACAGCCCCTCTGTACCCGTCTTGTTTATTCCTTTCATGTATTTAAAGGTTTCAATCATGTCACCCCTGTCCCTTCTCTCCTCCAGTGAGTACATGTTCAACTCCTTCAATCTCCTCTCGTATAAGTCCCCCAGCCCCTTGATCATCTTTGTCGCCCTGTGCTGTAACCCCTCCAGTAACTTAATGTCCCTCTTCAGATACGGGCGCCAGTACTGCACGCAGTACTCAGGGTGTGTCTAACTAATGACCTATACAGTGGCAGAATCACCTCCTCCCTCCTCGAGGATATACCCCTTGCAATACAACCCAGCATTTTGTTGGCCTTTGCAGCTGCTTTCCTACATTGTGCTGAGTTGTTCATTGACCCTGTAATGAGCACACCCAGATCCTTCTCCTCCTCTGTCTGGGCTAGCTGCACTGCCCCCAGCTGGTAACTCCTCCTTGGGTTCTTCATCCCAAAATGCAGCACCTTGCACTTTTTGGCATTAAACCCCAGTTGCCAGGTGTCTGACCAGGTTTCAAGCTTTGCCAGATCATCCTGCAACCCCTGCCATCCCTAGGTCATCCACCACTCGCCTACCTTGGTATCATCAGCAAACAGACTGATCTTGCTCTTGATGTCCCATGATATGTCTGCAATGAATATCCCAAGCAACACTGGTCCCAACACGAGCCCTGTGGAACACCGCTCGTCACTGCCCTAGGGTGTGAGAGCCCCACCAACCACCACCCTCTGTTGCCTTCCCAGCCAGTTCCCACCCAGCTCACCAGCTTTGCACCGCCCTGTGCCTACTAACTTCCTTCCCAGCCTTCCATGTGGTACCGAGTCGAATGCCTTACTGAAGTCCAGATACAGGACATCCACTGCATGGCCCCTGTCCAGTTGCCTAGTTACCCAGTCATAGAACTCAACCAGGTTGGTTTGGCAGGATCTGCCATGTATGAAGCCATGCTGTCTGCTGTCCTGTAGTCCTTTGGCCTCTAGGAGGGCCACCAGCCTCTCCTTCAGGATAGTCTCCATTGCTTACTCACGATGGATGTGAGGTTCACTGGTCTGTAGTTTCCGGTTCATCCTTGGGGCCACTCTTGTGGAGGGCACCACATGAGCCATCCTCCAGTCCTGAGGTACACACCCAATGTAGTGAGGCATTAAATAGGTCTGCCAAAGGTCCTGCAAAGACCTCTGCCAGCTCCTTCAGTACCCTGGGGTGGATGCCATCTGGGCCTGGCGCCTTGTCCACCGTCAGTGCCTTCAAACCCTCTCGAACTCTGCCCTCCATGATTTCCCCATCTGTCACCACTTCCCCACCTGCTTCTGCCATTTCTCCCACCTTGGGTATCACCCCCCTCTTCTCTTTAGTAAATACTGAGCAGAAGTACTCATTTAGTGCTTCTGCCTTATCGCACCCTGCTTCCATCCAACCCCCCTCCTTCCTTATCCTTACTATGTGGTCCTTACAGCTCCTTTTCTCCCTGATGTACTTAAAGAAGTCCTTCTCCCCCTTCTTAATGCCTTGTGCCAGCCTGAGTTCCGTAGATGCTTTGGCTTATGTCTGTTCAAAAAAAAAAAAAAAGCTTTTATTAGTTTCTCTTAGCCCTACTAAACAGCCTATGACCATGGACGGTGATGGTAGGGAGCTTCTTCAGTACTGCTGCTCCAGCAGCAGGGCCGTGTCTGTTCTGCCTCCCTCGCCGAGGGAGGGCTCTGACAACAGGCAGTCCTGTGTTCAGGAGGGAGGGCAGTCCTCTCACAAACACAACATGCGGGCCCATTCTCGATCCTGGTCGAGGACCCAGCACTGCTAGGCATAGAGTTCTCTTCTCGACGGAAGGGGGAAGAAATGGTACCATTTGATGTTGCCCTCCGATATATCTGCCATGAAATCTGAGATCCAAGAGTGAGAGACCTTCTCCGTGCTCTCCTGCTCACGGTCACTCAAAGTCTCTGGCCCGGAGCTCCTCTCTGTCCTCTTGTGGGCAGTTTCACCACTGGGCAGCCCTTGTGGAGCAGTAGGTACAACATCTGGCCTGTTTTCCCCTTCCTGTAGACCTGGTGCTGGGCCCCTAGGGGCTAGGGACCTCAGGACCAAGGTCGGGTCTTTTGGGCCAAGTGGAGTGTTTGGCTCCATTAATGGATCATGATCCCTTAGCAGTGATTATGCCACTGATGCCAGTACCACTGGCCATACCCCCTCGCACTGTCTGTTTACTGGGACCAGTCCAGGTACCTCCACCGGTCACTTTGATGGCAGCTGGCCCTTCTTTGAGGGCATTGTCTGGTTCAGTGCCAGTTTGGGTGGTCTTGGGCCTGTTCTGGTGCCAGGTCCAGCACTGCATTCTTTGACATCTGCAGCACTGGGGATCTCCTCGGTGCCACGTCCTCTGTGTGGGTTGGAGACTGCTCCCTTGGTGCTGGTGCCGACTCCTCTGGGGGCAGTGCTGATGATGCTGGTTCCGGCACTGGCCCTCTTGGCTGCCCGTGCTGGCTCTGGCACCAACTCCTTTGTTGCTGTCGCCAGTCCCAGTTCCAGCTGGCCTGGTACCAGCACACATGCTAGTGTCTCCTGTTTATCCAGCTCCTAGGATTGGTCTTGGTGAAACTACAGTAGGTCCACAGCTCTTCTGGCTCCTCTTCCCGGGGAAGAGTTGGAGGACACTGTGTCTGACCCCAACCTCATTATTTCCAAGGGTGGTGAAGATGACCCATTTTTCTCCATGGATTCTTCTACTGCACGTGCTCCTTCTGTTCCTCAGGAGGATCTTTCCTTCCAGACCCTGCTTGGCAATATGCATGCAACCTTGTCTCTCGAGACCTCTGCCCTAGATACAATTAAATGGTTACATCTCAAGTGGCTTCATGTGCCTAACATTCCAGTGAATTTTACACATCCTATTCCTCCTGCTTTTGAAATCATTTCAGAAGTGATGTGGACCAGGCCAGCTTCCATTCCTTCGGTCTCTAAGCACAGACCGTAAGTACATTGTGCCTAAGGATAGGCCTATTCTGGCTTCTCTGCCTATTGCTGACAGGATTGTCATTTTGGCTGAGAATAAGGCCATCCTGCCTCAAGAAGTTACAGCTCACCCCATCAATAAGGAATCTTGTAGGACTGTTAAATGGGGAAAAGAGCCTTTGCCACTGCTACTCTGGGTATGCGTATAGCTAGCTGCCAAGGACATTTCTCTCAATATGAGTATGTCCTCTGGACTTCATTCCAGAGTCTTGCTGAGACCTTACCAGACTCTGACACCAAGCAGAAGCTTCTTCAGACTGTTACACATGATATATAGAGTCTGTCACCAGTTAGTCAGCCATGGATGGGTATGATACTGCTTTCCATGCTGCTGTATTTGCTTTAGAAGGCAATCATGGCTTCAGACATCCGTTTTTTCTAATGACACCCAACAGCAGGTCATGAATGTTCCCTTTGATGACTCATATTTGTTTGGCCAACAAGTGGAACAATCCATTGAGGCCTCACAAAAGACCCGAATGGCCATTAAAACTGCTAAACCAGCCCTTACTCATCCTCAGAGAGGCAGGGGCCAGACCCATCTAGCACAATAAACAGTCTTTTCATGGTAAAGGTACCCAAGTCAAGTCTCAACTTCCTGAAACACAGAAGGAAACGCATCAGAAGGCACAGGCCCCAAAAGTGCCGTGTGTCACAGTCTGACGTTCCTGCAGTGGTTCCGCCTCAGCTGCCCAAGGCAGGCCTCTTCTTTTTTTGGGGCATCTGGCTCAGTTTTACAGTCAGTGGAAATCTGTCACTACAGACAAGTGGGTCTTGAGGATCATTCGGGAGGATACCTTCTAAATTTTGCAGAAAACCTTCTGGACTGTACACCCAAAAAAAAAAAAAAAACCTCTCTCCACTGCTATGTTGGACCTTCTTGCCTCAGAGATAGTGGGCCTGTTGTGCAACAGGGCAGTGGAAGTAGTGCCGGAGACACAGTGCAACACAGGCTTCTACTCCCACTACTTCTTGGTTCCAAAAATGTTTTTTTGGGGGTGGGCCCAAGCGCCCCATTCTCGACCTCAGAAAACTAGACGAGTTCCTTCTTCGAGAGAAGTTCAAAATGGTTTCCCTAGGGACCCTATTACCACTTCTCAAGTGTCGGGACTGGTTGACCTCTCTGGATATGCAGAATGCCTACTAGCATATCCCCAGTCACCACAAGTTTCTTCACAGCTCTGGGCAGCACTACCAATTCAGAGTCCTGCTCTTTGGGCTATTCTCGGTGCCTCGAGTCTTTACAAAGTGCTTTGTCGTTCTCACGGCACACCTTCGAAGCTCAGGCTTCAGGTCTTTCCCTGTCTGGACGACTGGCTCTTGGCCAGTCTGTCAGAACAAGGCGCAGAACAGGCAGTTTCCCCAGCGACTCGGTTCCTGACCTCCATGGGAGTTCTGCTGAACTTAGAGAAGTTGCAGCTTCAACTCCTTTTCATCTGAGCCCTCTTTGACACTACCAGGGGCGAGAGCCTTCCTCCCAGAAGATGAGACAAGCCAGCCTTCGGATGGCATGCTTCATCATGAAGAACAAGTCCATATGGGCACACTCCATGAAGCGTATGTTGGGTGTCATAGCCTACTCAGTCTTCACAGTGCCTCTGGCACGACTGCATATGAGGATGACTCAGTGGATGCTCGGCATGCAGTGGTCTGTGACATACATCCACAGTCCTGCCCTATCAAGGTGACGAAGCCTCTGCTTTGATCACTTGCACAGTGAATGCAGAAAGACAATCTCCAAAGTCTCTCCCCCCCCACCCCCCATGAGCCTCAGATAACCCTCACTACAGACACGTCTCTGTTGGGGTGGGGAGCTCATTGCCAGGGTCACCACTCTTGTGGAGTCTGGGGCCCTATGGAATCTCATCTCCACATCAACCCTCCGAGTTCTGGTGGACTATGTATGCAATCAGTCCTCTTGCAGATAGATGACAAGACGGTTGTGTACTACATCAGCAAGCAAGGCGGGGCACACTCTTACCCTCTATGCAGGGGAGCTGTGAGAGTGTGGAAAATGGTGTCTGGAGCACAACGCATTGATTCAGGTGATCTGTTTGTCAGGAGATCAGAACACTCTAGCAGACTACCTCAGCCAGACAGATGCAGCTACTCACAAGTGGTCCTTAGCGCCAGATATAGTTCAGTCTCTCTTCAATTGGGGAACCCCAGAACTTGATCTTTTCAAACAACATGAAGTCTTGCTATATTATGACAGTAGCAGTTTGATCCAGCTCTAGAACTGCTCCGGAGGTGAAATGGTTAAAACCATTCCAAAATAGAATTTTGGCCACGAGCTCTAAGAAGCAGCTCTATCTGTGTTATTTCAAACCTGAACTGTCAGATTCTTTACTCTACTCAGTGAACAGTCGCCTCGGAGATTTCTCCTACTGCTCAGTTCATTTCTCGGTTTAAAAGTGTTTTCTCGGTTGGATTCAACCGAGAATAGTTTTATTTTAACCGCAAAACCTTTCGGTTCAAGCTCTATCTGTGGTAACCGTAAATAAATTAAAGGTTTTTGTCTGTGTGGAACTTGTAAGTTATCGGTTCGGTTTTGAACCGATCAGCTGGGTTTAAAACTCATTTAAAACTAAAAATTAAAATTTTAGAGTGCGGTTCCCGGTTCTTATCGGTTCTAAAAAAAAAAAAAAACACGGATTTATTACGTTTTTTCCAATACCCATGACACGGTTAGAACCGATATGTTGTCTTGCCTGGCACTGCCATTAAAAGGGCAAGTTTTCTGGTTAGGCTGGCATTATGTCTGAGAAACCCAAAAGAAAAACCGGGCCCACTGGGTTTCAACACTGTGATGTTTGTGGGGAAGTCTTTGCCAAGGCTGACCCACACACCACATGTGTTTATTGTCTGGGGTTTGACCACCTCCAGTCAGACTGCCAGATATGCAAGAATTTCCCTGCAGCCACCCTGGAAAAAAGATTGGGCAGGCTCAGGGAACGAGAGGCCAAAAAGTCCGCTGACCCGGATGGCCAGCCCGGTTCGGTGCCAACCGAACCGGAGGGAGTGCCCTCTGACCAGGGCGAGACTTCCTCGGCAAAGAAAAGCTGGTTCTGAGGAACCACTTCAGTAAAGAAAACAAGAAAATCAGCAGGTCTGGAGTCCAAACCCTTCTCCAACTGCTGCAGAGATAGCAAAAGCCATACAAATTGTCCAGTCATCTCTTAGGTCCGTCCAACCGCCACTATCTGGCAAAAGGTCGGTTCGTCCGGTCCCAGTGGTTCAGGAATATGATGTTGAGGAATTTTATGAACCAGAGGAGGGGGAGGATGATTATGAACAGTATGAATGTGGCTGGGAAGGTCTGGGTGTGCCCATTGAACCCGACATCTCTCCAGACAGACCTTTAGAATCTCCCCCTATGCTGTCTGAGTTCCCATCTCATTTTATGTTTTACAAAAAAGTTGCTGAAACCCTTCAGCTTCCTTAGAGGAAGCTGTGGATGAGCAAGAGGAGCCTGATTTTGTAGAAATGATGGATATTCCAGAGTCTAGGAGATTGTCTATTCCTTTACATAAGTCTTTTAGGAAGCAAACAATAAAATTTTAAAAGCTCCTAATTCTGTGCTTCCTGTAGATAAAAGATGGACAGAAGTACACTGTCAGGTCCTGATACAGAATTCCTTTCTCAGCAATGCAGTCATGTTAGTAGTTCAGGCTGCAGCCTCAGATAAAGCTAATATTCCCTGGCTTCACATCCTCCTGACAAGGATTCCAGGAAGATTGATGCCATGGCAAAAACAATATATGGCAGCCTCTCTGGGACTCAGGCAAGCAAATTATATGGCTTATGTAGCCAGGTATCAGAAATCTAGATGGATACTGTTATGCAATTGTCTGCCAAGCCCATGGCCAGCTAATAGTGAACTAGAACAGGTGGCTGCTGATGGCATTGAGGCTTCTAAGGTCCAGTTTCATGCTGCTGTGGATGTTAATGATGTTTCCTCTAGGGTCATGGGCCACATCTGTAGCTTTTGTAGGTTGGCCTGGCTCAGGTGTACTAGTCTGTCACAGGATACCCAGACCAAGGCTATGGATTTTCCTGTGGTGGGAAATTCTCTGTTTGGGGAGCAGACAGAGAACTACATGAAAAAGATGGATGAATATAGGACTACTTACAAGAGTGCCCAGGCTAAGGAGCAATAAGCCACCTCAAAGGCATACCCCCAGGGTAGGGGGTAGGCCTCTTTCACAGGCCTTTTATCAGACTCAGGCCTCCTCTGCCTATGCTCAGAGGGGCTTTCAGAGGCAGAGGCAGGCGAGGGGTGGGCAGACCTTCCCACTCCCAGCCTAAAGCTCCTGCTAAGCAGGCACCCTGGTGGGTGCCCAGGGCCGATTCTCCTGTAACCGTAGGGGCAGGCTGGCTTACTTCAGTCAGAGTCTGGGCTTTTAACCTCAGACAAGTGGGTTCTGGAAGTAGTAAGCTCAGGGTCTGGTTCTCAGCTTCAAAAGTTTCCCAAGTTGAGAAGCAGACTTTTTCACCTGCAGTGCTTCAGAGACCTTGCTCTGGAAGCAGAGGTCTCATCCCTGTTAGCTCTCAGAGCAGTAGAAAGGGTTCCTCCCCTGCACCAGGGCAGGGGTCTGTATTCCAGATACTTCCTTACCCCAAAAAAGACAGGAGAATGGCGGCCTATATTAGATCTCAGATATCTGAACAAGCATCTTTTGAAACCAGAGTTCAAAATGGTAACTCTGTCAATGATTTTACCCTCCCTAAGGCCAGGGGACTGGCTAGCCTCCCTGGACCTCAAGGATGCCTATTTCCATGTCCTAATCAGAAGCTCCCATCGAAAGTACCTCAGATTCGAACTGCCCTCAGGTCATTACCAGTTCAGAGCAATGCCCTTCGGCCTTACCTCTGCCCCAAGGGTATTCACAAAGTGTCTAGCAGTGGCTCACTTAAGGAGGCAAAGGATTGCTGTTTTCCCCTATCTAGATGACTGGCTCATTGTAGGTCAGTCCCAGAACAGGTAAAATCTCACCTGCAGGTCACCCAGCAGCTTCTCACCTCCCTGGGCTTTCTGCTAAATCTACCAAAGTCGGTTCTGGAACCAGTCCAGGTACTCACCTTTATAGGGGCAGAATTGGACACAAAGCTAGCCAGAGCCTTTCTTCCCTTAGAAAGGGTAAGGAATTCAGTGGCTCTGGCCTCCTCCTTCACTCTGCAGGTCTCGCAACCAGCAAGACACTTTCTGCAGCTCCTGGGGCACATGGCTGCATCCACAGCTGTTGTGCAGGGAGCAAGATTTCAGATGAGAGACATTCAGTTTCACTTGAGAACCTATTGGTCTCAGAGAAGAGACCCCCTTTCCAAGTTGGTCCCAGTGACTCGAACCTTGATCCTAGCCCTCCAGTGGTGGCAGGATCAGAGCAATTAAGATTGGGGTCCCTCTATTTCCCCTACTCACGACTTGACTCTCACTACAGATGCTTCCCTTCTGGGTTGGGAGCCCACATGGGTGACCTTTCCACTCAGGGAGTGTGGTCCCCAGGAATCTCTGCTCCACATCAATTTGCTGGAACTCAGAGCTGTCTTTTAGCTCTTCAAGCATTTTCTGCATCTGTCCACAACAAGGTGATACAAGTCAGAACAGACACCACCACAACAATGTGGTACATCAACAAACAGGGGGCACTCGGTCTTGCCCTTGTGCACCGAGGCAATGAAGTTGTGGTCTCTGGCCTATTCCTGAACACTTCCCTCATAGCAGTTCATCTTCCAGGAAGGACAATGTCCTAGCGGATGCTCTCAGCAGGATTTCCAGGGCCATCACGAATGGTCCCTGGATCCTCAAGTGCTGGGGATAGCTCTGCCAGATGGGGCACCCTCAGATAGATCTTTTGCAGCCCCAGACAATCACAAACTTCCTCTGTTCTGTTGCAGGCCTCCAGTGCTGGGCTCAGTTCCCTGGATGCCCTTCTTCTGGATTGGGAGGAAAGTTTCATGCTTTCCTCCCTTACCTCTCCTATTCAAAGTATTAGTCAAAATCAGATCTCAGCCTTGCAGGGTGATTCTGATTGCCCCGGATTGGGCCAGGCAGCCCTGGTACCCACTCCTTCTGTCACTGACAATCCATCTTCTCCTTTGCCTCCCCAGGAATCACAACCTGTTGACTTGTGCCCAGGAAAGGGTTTGGTATCCGACCTCAACTCCTCAACCTCAAGGCCTGGCTCTTGAGGAGTTAGAGTTTGCTGATTTACACCTCTCTCAGGGTGTTCTTGAGATCCCTAAAGGCTTCTAGAAGCCTTCCACTAGGGCTACTTATAGTTCTAAATGGAAAGGTTTTCCATTTGGTGTGAGGAAAATATTTCCCAGAATCTGTTGATTTGCCCACTGTGTTAGATTACATGGTACATCTTAATTCCTTGATCTCAGACCAGCTACCCTGAGAGTTCATTTGGCAGCTGTATCTGCTTTTGTGTCAGCAGGAAAGTCATCCCTCTTCCTCTCATCCTGTGTTTTCCAAGTTTTTAAGGGATTACTCCATACTAATCCACCTTTTCGGAACCGGCCCCTGCTTGGGACCTGAATGTTTGCATTGCCCAGTTAATGCAACCCCTTTGAACCTCTATCTTCTGCAGAGCTTAAGTACCTAACTTGGAAAACTGTTTTTCTAGTGGCTATCACTTCTGCCAGACGACAAGTGAGTTGCAAGCCTGTCAGTGGAAACTGACTTTATTTCTTCCACAGGGATAAGGTAGTCCTTAGGACTAATAGGAAGTTTTTGCCTAAGGTGGTTTCAGATTTCCATCTTAATCAATCTATCTCCTTCCAGTATTTTTCACTGATCACTCCTCGCCTGGTGAGAGGAGGTTGCACAGCCTGGATGTTAAGAGAGCTCTTAGTTACTATATAGAGCGTACCAAGGTCACAGGTTCGAATCCTCCAACTTTTCCTTACCTATGGTGAAGTTGGGAAAGGCAAACCTGCCACTAAGAGATCAGTTGCCAGGTGGATTGTTTCTTGTATCCACTTTTGCTATCAGAAACTGGGCAGAGTCCCCCCGGTTTGAGGGGCTCATTCTACCAGGGTATAGCTGCTCTCTAGCTGCTGCCAGAGACATTCCTATATTAGAGATTTGCCAGGCTGCTACTTGGAAAACGGTACACACTTTACCAAGCATTACTCCTGGATGTCCAGGCCAGGAGAGATGCTCTGTTTGGCACAGCTGTTCTTCAGAGCCCATTCCCTAAGTAGGTTCTGCCCTCCTCCATGGAGGTACTGCTGTATTCTGTTACTGTCATAATATAGCAAGACTTCATGTTGTTTGAAGAAAAAATGACTCACCTTAGTAATATTGTTTCTTCTAATGGAGTCTTGCTATATTATGACCTCCCCCCCAACCTGCCCCTCTCAGAACCTCTACTTGGGTGGGGTGCGGGCAACTTGGTGTGGGCACCTTTTATGCCCTGTTAGCATTTTTGTCCCCTTTTGGGGCTTTGGTGTGTGTGTGTGTGTGTGTGTGTGTTCTGTTATACTTATGTTTTATTCTCATATTATTAGAATTGTGTTAGTATTTCTGGTCCCCTGACTTGAGTCTTGGGTGTTGGGACCAGCAATGGTTGTTATTATTTAGGTAGCCATTTGGCTAGTGTAGGTTACAGCTTCACACAGACCTTAGTGAGTTTTGGCTCGAAGATCTGACAGTTCAGGTTTGAAATAACACAGATAGAGCTGCTTCTTAGAGCTCGTGGCCAAAATTCTGTTTTGGAATGGTTTTAACCATTTCACCTCCGGAGCAGTTCTAGAGCTGGATCAAACTGCTACTGTCATAATATAGCAAGACTCCATTAGAAGAAACAACATTACTAAGGTGAGTAATTTTTTCTTTGTGTCCGTACTTAACACTAGACTGCCTAGATTCTGCTCCAGAAATCCAGAACATGGCATTTTCTTTCAGGATGCATTCAGGTCCGGTTGATGTACTGCTTTCTGTACGCATTTCCTCCAGTCCCTCTAATTCAGAGTTCTAGTCAAGTTGGAGGCACGTGGAGGCGAGATGATTCGAATTGCTCCGTATTGGTTTCAGCAGATATGGTTTCCTCCTCTTTGCAACTTGTCAGTTGCCCCTCTGAGACCTCCACACCTGTGGACGGACCTTCTCACTTGGGGATCCCTGGTCCATTCCAACCTGTGCTCCCTCCATCCCCGTGCCTTCTAAAGAGATAGAGGTGAGCAGGTACAAGGACTCTGAGATTCTTCTGGCTGCTTATAAGCCTTCTACAAGAAAGACTTACACAGCCAAGTGGAGATGTTTTTCAGAATAGTGCTCCAAGTCCCTCTTAGATCCATTCTGATGCCCACCTGACAAAGGTTTGGAGTATCTTCTGGACCTTTCAGGTGCTGGACTGCAGTACTCCTCTGTCAAAGTCCATTTATGAGCTGTCTGGGCGTACCATGAGCCAGTCCAGAACCTTACTTTGGCTCAGCTGCCTTTTTTTAAAAGGTTTATGAAAGGCATTTTGCATACAAGGCCTCCAGTCAGGAAACCTGTCACTGCTGGATATCAGCCTTCTGCTGGACATGCTTATTCGTAAGCCCATCGAACCTCTGACTACATGTGACCTTAAGTTTCTAACTTTGAAGACTGCATTTTTAGTGGCCATCACCTCTGCCCGTAGGGTCTCTGAGATGCATGCTTTGGTTACAGACCCTCCGTATACTGCCTTCCTTAAGGACAAGGTTGTTCTCCGAACACACCCCAAGTTTTGCCTAAGGGGGTTTCAGAGTTCCATCTAAACCAACCTTTGGTGCTGCCCACATACTTCTTGAACTTCCAGAGTGAGGGAAAGTACACCCTCCATTCTCTGGATGTTGAAGGAGCCCTCTGATTCTCTACATTGATAGAACTAAGGACATCTGACAGTCCAAGCTGCTCTTCATCTCCTGCAGTCCTAACCGACTGGGTCAACCGGTTACGATTTACTGCATTTCCACTTGGATAATAGCTTGACTTCACCAGTGTTATTCAGTGGCACAGGTCAAGCTGAAGGGCCAAGTTTGTGCCCACTCCCCTAGGGTGGTTACTACGTCCCTGGCAGAAATTTAAGTTCCCACCACTGAGATTTGCAGGGCTGCTACCTGGAGTACAGTGCACACTTTTGTCAAGCACTAAGCCCTGGATGTCCATGCCAGACAGCATGCTTCTTTTGGCAGGACAATCCTTAAAGGACTCTTGCCCTGAGTGAGCTTCATCTCCTATCGCCCTGCCTGGGGGTATTTTTGTCTGAGCTTGGTACACGAACCCTTCAGTGTGAATCAGTGGTTAAGATATGGTCCAGGAAGATATAAACATTACGTACTCACCGTAAGTCTTTATCTTCTTGGACTGTCTTCATCATTGATTCACAGTGCCCACCCACTGTCCCCTGGGCTTGCTCGCTCTGTCAGTCTTTGCCTCCCCTGTTAGGTTGGGCTGTGAAGACATTGTTCTTCTTGTGTCTAACCCTTCTTATATGAGTTCCAAGGGCTATCTTATGCCCTTGTTCAGTTTGTAACTAGTTAAGAGTTAAGATCTTATCTGTGTCAGTCTTCACCATTCATCACTAGTGGGTACAGTGCCGGAGCTAGGACCCTGTGGGAGACTCTTTTTTTTTTTTGTTTGTTTTTGTTTTTTTTCCTATGGGCGGAGTCGACACAGGGCCGGCACCACCCTCGAGGCAGACGTTCTACGTGGCGCTCGCGGGTTGGCCGTTATCTGTCATCGACTCAGCCCCAGCCCCAGTTCTTCTCCCACCGCCGAGTGAAGACCCTGGAGGTTCTGCTAGCATGATCATGCCTGTGGGCTCAGTTCATCAGCCTCCATGCGTGCCCAGTTCTGTTCCGCCCTGCTCGACGCCGGCTTCTGCCGGTAAGATTGTGTCATTACTTTTAAGCAGTGTCGAGTACTGTTTTTGTTATTGTTTGCCGTACGGTCATGTCTCGTCTGGGGGGCAAGAAACCATCAAAAGCAGGGCGGCCTCCTATGCATCGGTGCCCCTGTGGCTGCCTTTATTCCATGATGGGCCAGCATGACCGTTGCCTCTCCTGCCTCGGCCCAACCCATGTTATGGACAACTGCAATGCCTGCTTCTCCATGGACCGTCAAGTTGTCGAAATCCGCGCATTTAAAATCTGACGTGTGCCGCCGACTTTCGTAGGACGGGTTCACAGTCGACAGGTCAAGGCGAGGATTCTCAGCCCTTCCTCCAGGTCCCTCCCAGTCCTATATGGCCCGTGGAGGAGGGGAGTCTCCGCCTCTCTTAGCCTTGCCACGGCGGGGGCTCCTTCTGCGGTGCAGGAGACAATCTGTCCCTCTCGGGGGACAGTCGGGAGGCACCGTTTTGGCAGTCGCCTTTTCGGAGGTGAAGGCTCCCTCAGTGTCGTGTTCTGGGCCCTCGGGTCGGACGGCACCATCATGGCGTCGTTTGCCGCACCACTTTGGTCCCGGTGCGCTTGCTATGGCAACGGGGCTTGGAGGGCGGCAGCAGGTGGCCCCAGGCCATCACTCGGTGCCGCTGTCTCTCCTGGCGCGCCTGCGGGGGCTCTGGGCCGTGTTATTGTGGTTTCTGGTGCCGCAGCACATGCTGGGACTGGAGCAGCGCCACCCCAACTCCAGTGCTGTCTGCAGCTCTGGGGATGATAGCAGCGCCACGCATGGGCGCCGACCTTTGCTCCGGGGAAGAGGCGTGGTGTCACACCCGGCCTGGGTGGCAGCGTTCGCAGTCCTGTGCTTGACTCGCTTGTCGTCTGCGGTGCCGAGGTGGAAGGTGGTCCGACTCATGGTCCGGGAACTGGTGGCGATCGAGGGGTGATCTGGCATCGGACCTCTGAGTCTACCTCCTCGGAGGTGGACTCTGAGTCTGATCCAGATTGGCTCCCAGATTCTTCGGAATCCACTGATCCCTCAGTTTCCAGCACTTCGGCCCCCACTCGGCCTCCCTCTGGGGGTCAGTTGTCACCGGTAGGCCCTAGGGTCAATGGTACTGACCAGCCAGCAGTGGTCCCCGTGGCCACTGCCATGCAACCTGGGGCCACTGGCACTTCTACTCCTCCAGTTGGGGCACCCCCTTTCCTGGTGTGTTTGGACAGTCCAAGTTTGGGACAGTCCGGGGCACGCCAGGAAGAGGAGGGTACTGCCCCCTGGGTGGACTCCTCGGAGACTGCCTGGAGTTGTCAGCTGCCTAGGCTGGTGGCTGTGAGGATGAGGTGCCTCTCCAACTCTGAAGGGTTGAGGAGTAGGGGTGTGGCGCAGCACGTCCTCACCGGAGCCAGGCCGGGTTCTGGGAGGAGCCGCAGTGCGAACACTCGCGCTTCCCTGCATTGGTCCTTGAGAGGGACTTCAACTTCTGAGGTCAGGGACCATCCTTCTGCACTCACATGGTCCCGGTCACCTCACAGGGGATTTCTTCCCACGGGCACAGCTCTGATTGTTCCGATCCAGTTGAACGTCTCTTAGCTGCTGGGTCTTTCGGATCTCCCTCCTCGCAGTGAGTTTCCTCTAGGCCCTCCTGCCCTGACTGAGGCCATTCTCCTGCTGCTAGGAGCTTGTCCCTCGTGCCTCTGTCTCCATCCCCGGCTATCCCAGGTATTCCCGGTCCATGGGGACCTCTCACCTGGGAGCAGTTCAGAGGTTCAGCTGCGCATTTCCCCATCTCCATGCCCTGGACCAGCAGGTGTTCCACCATGCTTCTGTGCAGCCAGACCTGAACCTCGGAGCTCGCCTGCATCTTCTTTCTCCTCCTTGGATGGAGAGGAGTTATCTGTCCACATCTCCCCAGTGTCTGACCTGTCTTCATATCAGCACTTCCTTGCGAGGATGTTGGACAAGCTCCACCTTACCCCGGTCCCTGTCAGCAATCCTGAGTATGTGACGCATGCCTTCTTAGGTGAGTACAGTGCGGCCAACCTGGTGGTTCCCACCTGGCCTGTTCCTTTCCAGGAAGCATCACATTGGCTTTGGCTACGTCCCTTCTCCACTGTTACCGCCCCAAGGGACCTACGCCAACGGTATTGCACTCCCCCCCGGGTCTCCAGGTTCTCTGCCTCATCTCTCTTCGGCTTGACCTCCCTGGACACCCCTCTGGGCCTAGCGCCCCCTACCGTAACCGACCCCCAGACTCTGACTCTGCGAACTTCGATTTTTAGGGGAAAACAGTTTTCTATTCGGCACGGATCCTCCTTTCTGTTATTTCACATCAGGCCCACTATGCAGCCTACGATAGGTTCTTGTGGTCCAGGCTAGGACAGCTCCTAGCCTCAGTGCCTGATACGGTGGAAAGCAAGCCATTGCCCCCTCTGCTCAGGGCCTGGAGCTAGCAAGGCACCAAGCGAGGGCGTCTTATGACACCAGTGAGGTGGCATCCAGAGTGATAGGAACAGCAATCTGCATTAGGCGGACGGCATGGCTTCGCTTATCCCGGTTGTCACCCCTGGCCCGGCGTAGGGTGATCTCTTCCGCATACCGGAGAACCCACCTCTTCTCCCGCAGGGTAAGACGGCGAATTTCGGGGCACCTTCCCTCCCCCACTGGGTGCTCCTCGTCTCACCTGGACCAGTCTCAGGACTCCCCAAGCCTGTAAGGGTTCTCTCCTCCAGTGTCTCACTCACTGGAGGCTAGGGGTAGTTTAGGCCCCCTTTGGGGGGCTCGGTACTCACCCACTAGTGATGAATGGTGAAGACTGACACAGACAAGATATGAAAATTACGTACCTACCATAATTGTTGATCTTTCTATGTAGCTTCACCATTCATCACAAAATCCCGCCCTCCTTTCCCCTGGGGCCCATCTCTGGGCTCCCTCCTCCCCCACTGTGTGTCTCTCTTTGTTTTTCTCCTCGCTCTCCTCTCCCCTCCCTCATGGTTAGGAGGAAGAGGACCCTGGAAACACACAGGGAGGAACTGTTTCCTGTAGGGGGTATTATTCGGGTGTTCGGGAGGGGGGCTTTCAAACAACATGAAGTCTTGCTATATTATGACAAGTACAGTTTGTCCCACCACTAGAACTGCTCCGGAGATGAAAGAGTTAACTTCCATGCAGAGCATGGAGCTTAGAGCGCGAGCTCGGTTAAAGAAGCTCTGTTAGGGTGGTTTCAAACCGAACCCGTCAGATTCTTTTCTCCGCCTCACTGAATAGTCGCTCCGGAGATTCCTCCTGCTGCTCGGTTCATTTCCTCAGTTTAAAACGTTTTTTTCTCGGTTGAATTTAACCGCGATTTATTTATTTTAACCGCAAACCGATCGGTTCAAGCTCTGTCTATGGTATTGTAAGTAATAGATAGGTTTTCTGTGTGGAATTTGCAAATTTTTATCGGTTCGGTTTGAACCGATCGAATTGTATTTAAACTTGGTTTAAAGCCTTTTAAGTCTTGTTAGAGTGCGGTTCCCGGTTCTTATCGGTTCTAAAAAAAAACGGATTTCATTACGGTTTTTTCCACGACCCGTGACACGGTTGGGAACCGATAAGGGTGTCTTGCCTGGCACTGCCGTTAAAAGGGCAAGTTTGTTGGTTAGGCTGGCATCATGTCTGAGAAACCCAAAAGAAAAACCGGGCCCACTGGGTTTCAACTCTGTAGTGTCTGTGGGGAAGCCTTTGCCAAGGCTGACCCACACACTACATGTGTCTATTGTCTGGGGTTTGACCACCTCAATTCAGACTGCCAGATTTGTAAAAATTTCCCTGCAGCCACCCTGGACAAGAGAGTGGGCAGGCTCAGGGAGCAGAGGCCAAAAGTCCGCTGACCCAGATGGCCAGCCGGTTGGTGCCAACCGAACGGAGGGAGTGCTCTCTGACCAGGCGAGACTTCTCGGGCAACGAAAAGCTGGCTCTGAGGAGCCAGTTCCAGCAAAGAAAACTAAAAAATCAGCAGGTTTGGAGTCCAAAATTCCTTCTCCAACTGCTGCAGAGATAGCCAGGGCAATACAGATTGTCCAGTCCCTGTCCCCGGTTCCCTCCAAACCGCCACTATCTGGCAAAAGGTCGGTTCAGTCGGTTCCACCGGTTCAGGAATGTGATATAGAAGAGTTTTATGAACCAGAGGAGGGGGAGGATGATTATGATCAGTGTGAATGTGACTTTGAAAGTCTGGATGTGCCCATTGAACCAGACATCTCCCCAGACAGACCTTTAGGTGAATCTCCCCCTAGGCTTTCTGAGTCCCCTTCTCATTTTTTGTTTTATAAAAAAGTTGCTGAGACCCTCCAGCTTCCCTTAGAGGAGGCTTTGGATGAGCAAGAGGAGCCTGACTATGTAGAGATGATGGATATCCCAGAGTCCAGGAGATTGTCCATCCCTTTGTATAAATCTTTTAGGAAACAAACAATAAAAATTTTAAAAGCTCCTAATTCTATGCCTCCTGTAGACAAAAAGATGGACAGGAGGTACACTTTGTCAGGTCCTGATACAGATTTTCTTTCACAGCAATGCAGTCATGTTGGTAGTCCAGGCTGCAGCCTGTGATAAAGCTAATATTCCCCTGGCTTCACATCCTCCTGACAAGGACTCCAGGAAGATTGATGCCATGACCAAAAAACAGTACATGGCAGCATCCTTGGGACTCAAGCAAACTATATGGCTTATGTTGCGAGATACCAGAAATCTAGATGGGATACTGTCATGGCCTTAGCCAAACAGGTCCCTGGCCAGCTTGCAAAGGAGCTGGAGCAGGTGGCTCTTGATGGTATTGAGGCATCTAAGGTGCAATTCCATGCTGCAGTGGATTCTAATGTTGTATCCTCTAGAGTCATGGCTACATCTGTGGCTTTTCGTAGATTGGCCTGGCTCAGGTGTACTACTTTGTCACAGGATACCCAGTCTAAGGCTATGGATTTTCCTGTGTGGGAAATTCTCTGTTTGGGGAACAGACAGAGAATTATATGAAGAAAATGGATGAATATAGAACCACTTATAGGAGTGCACAAGCCAAGGAACGCAAGCCACTCCTCAGAGGCAGCCCTCCAGGGTAGGGGCAGGCCTTTTCACAGCCTTTTACCAGACCCAGGCCTCCTCCTGTTCAGCCTATGCTCAGAGGGGTTCTTCAGAGGAGAGGCAGACTGGACTGAGCAGGCCTGCTCCACCCCTCAGCCTAAAGCCCCTGCCAAACAGGCACCTGATGGGATGCCCAGGGCTGCCTCCATTACCTGAGGGGCAGGCTGGCTTACTTTTGTCCAGGACTGGGAGTCTTTAACATCAGACAGGTGAGTCCTGGAAGTAGTGAGCCAGGGTCTGGTTCTCAGCTTCAAAAAATTTCCAAAGATGAGAGCCAGATCTTTTCCACTTGCAAACCCTTTAGAGACTCTTGCTTTGGAAACAGTAGTCTCAACCCTCCTGGCTCTCAGAGCTGTAGAAAGGGTTTCTCCCCCACACCAGGGCAAGGGTCTGTACTCCAGGTACTTCCTTACCCCAAAAAAGACAGGAGACTGGCGGCCTATCCTGGATCTAAGATATCTAAACAAGCACCTTTTAAAACCAAAGTTCAAAATGGTGACTCTGGGAATGATTTTACCCTCCCTAAGGCCAAGGGACTGGCTAGCTTCCCTGGACCTCAAGGATGCCTACTTCCATGTTCTTATCAGAAGCTCCCATTGAAAGTACCTCAGATTCAACTGCCCTCGGGCCATTATCAGTTCAGAGCAATGCCCTTCGCCTCACTTCTGCCCCAAGGGTGTTCACAAAATGTCTGGCAGTAGCAGTTGCTCATCTAAGAAGGCAAAAGATTGCCATTTTCCCTACCTGGACGACTGGCTCAGTGTGGGTCAGTCTCAGACCAGGTCAAATCACACCTGCTAGTTACCCAGCAGCTGCTTACCTCTCTGGGCTTTCTTCTCAATCTTCCAAAGTCAGTTTTGGAACCTGTCCAGGTACTCACCTTTATAGGTGCAGAACTGGACACAAAGCAGGCCAGAGCCTTCCTTCCCCTGGAAAGGGTAAGGACCTTAGTGGCCCTGACCTCGTCCTTCACTCTGCAGGTCTCTCGACCAGCAAGGCATTTCCTGCATCTCCTAGGACACATGGCTGCTTCCACAGCTGTAGTGCAAGGAGCAAGATTTCAGATGAGGGACATTCAGTTCCATTTGAGAGCTTTCTGGTCTCAAAGAAGAGATCCCTTATCCAAGTTAATCCCAGTGACTCGAACCCTGATCCAGGCCCTTCAGTGGTGGCAGGATCAGAGCAATCTGAGACAAGGGGTGCCTTTCATCCCTCTGTCCCACTCCTTGACCCTTACTACAGATGCATCCCTCTTGGGATGGGGAGCTCACATGGGCGACCTCTCCACCCAGGGGTTATGGTCCCCTCAGGAATCTCTGCTCCACATCAGTCTGTTGGAACTCAGAGCTGTGTTTCTAGCACTTCAGGTTTTTTCTGCATCTGTTCAGAACAAGGTGGTACAGGTCAGAACAGACAACACCACTACAATGTGGTACATCAACAAACAAGGGGCACTCTGTCTTGGCCTTGTGCACCGAGGCAATGAAGTTGTGGTCTCTGGCTTATTCCCTGAACACTTCCTCATAGCAGTTCACCTCCCAGGCAAGGACAATGTCCTGGCAGATGCTCTCAGCAGGATTTCCCAGGCCATCACGAATGGTCACTGGATCCCCTAGTACTGGGGATAGTGTTTGCCAGATGGGGCACTCCTCAGATAGATCTTTTGCAGCCCCAGACAATCATCAACTTCCATTTTTGTTGCAGGCCCCAGTGTTGGGCTCAGTCCCCTGGATGCCTTTCTCCTCGATTGGGAAGGAAGTTCCTTATGCCTTCCCCTTCCCTCTCCTGTTCAAAGTGCTAGTCAAAATCAGGTCTCAGCCCTGCAAGATGATCCTGATTGCTCCAGACTGGGCCAGGCAGCCTTGGTACCCACTCCTTCTGTCCTTAGCAGTCCATCTTCCCCTGTGTCTCCCCAGGAACCACAATCTGTTAACCTGTGCTCAGGGGAGAGTTTGGTATCCAATCTCAAATCCCTCAACCTCAAGGCTTGGCTCTTGAGCAGTTAGAGTTTGCTGATTTGCAACTTTCTCAAAGTGTTCTCGAAATCCTGAAGGTTGCTAGGAAGCCTTCCACCAGGGCTACCTATAACTCCAAGTGGAAAAGGTTTTCCATATGGTGTTCTGGGAAGCATATTTCCCCGGAATCTGCTGATCTACCCACTGTATTGGACTATATGGTCCAGCTTAATTCTTTGGGACTGAGACCAGTTACCCTGAAAGTGCACTTGGCAGCTGTCTCTGCCTTCATTTCAGCAGGGAAGCCCTCTTCTCTTTCTGCTCACCCTGTATTTTCCGAGTTTTTTAAGGGATTGCTTCATACCAATCCTCCATTCAGGGACCCTGCCCCTGCTTGGGATCTTAATGTTTGCATTGCTCAGCTGATGCAACCCCCTTTGAGCCTCTGTCTTGGCCCAGGCTTAAGTATTGACTTGGAAAACTGTATTTCTAGTAGCCATCACTTCTGCCAGGCGCATACGTGAGCTACAGGCTTTATCAGTGGAGACTGACTTTATTTCCTTTCACAGGGATAAAGTAGTCCTCAGGACTAACAGGAAGTTTTTGCCTAAGGTGGTTTGGTTTCCACCTTAACCAATCTATTTCACTTCCAGTGTTCTTCACTGACCATTCCTCCTCTGGTGAGAGGAGGCTGCACAGCTTAGATGTTAAGAGGGCCCTAAGTTACTACATAGAGCGTACCAAGGGTCACAGGTTTGACTCCTCCAACTATTTCTCACTTATGGTGAGGTTGGGAAAGGGAGACCTGCCACTAAGAGATCCATTGCCAGGTGGATTGTCTCTTGTATCCAATTTTGCTATCAAAAACTGGGTAAGGTTCCCCCTCAGGCCTGAGGGCTCACTCTACCAGAGGGTACAGCTGCATCTCTAGCTGCTGCTAGAGACATCCCTATCTTGGAGATATGTCAAGCAGCTACTTGGAAAACAGTACACACTTTCACCAAGCATTACTCCCTGGATATCCAGGCCAGGAGGGATGCTCGGTTTGACACAGCCGTGCTTCAGAGCCTATTCCTAAGTAGGTTCTGTCCTCCTCCATGGAGGTACTGCTGTGTAGTCTGCACTTGTCATAATATAGCAAGATTTCATGTTGTTTGAAGCAAAAATTACTCACCTTAGTAATGTTGTTTCTTCTAATGGAGTCTTGCTATATTATGACCTCCTCCCCAGCCTGCCCCTCTCAGAACTTCTACTTTGGGTATGGGGTGGGCAGTCCACTGTTGGCATTTATTGATGCCCTCTTTCATGTTTGGGTGTTGTTTTATTTAGTTATTTTATCTTATTTTTCTGGTCCACTGACTTGAGTCTTGGTGTTGGGACCAGGAAAATGTGTGAATATGTTAGTAGCCAGTTGGCTAGTGTAGGTTACAGCTTCCACACAGAGCCTTAGTGAGTTTTGCTTGTAAAGATCTGACGGTTTCGGTTTGAAACCACCCTAACAGAGCTTCTTTAACCGAGCTCGCGCTTTAAGCTCCATGCTCTGCATGGAAGTTAACTCTTTCACCTCCGGAGCAGTTCTAGTGGTGGGACAAACTGCACTTGTCATAATATAACAAGACTCCATTAGAAGAAACAACATTACTAAGGTGAGTAATTTTTTCTTCTCCCCTGTCGTTAGTCTTCTCCCTCACTTCTTCAGGAGTGAGCTGAGGGATTGGGGGACCCCTGTTTTTCTTTATAAACTCAAAGCTTTTGGGTTCATTTCCTTAGTGCCCTCCTGGCAGTTAAAGTTTTTCCCCTATTTTGGGAAGGGAGGGGGAGGAGTACGAGACACCCCCCATCCTGACACCCCCCTCAAGGTTGGCCCTCCCGGGCGAGTACTGCTTCATAGTTCAGGCTTTGCCTCCCAGCAGCTATTAACCTTGGTAGTCCAGTTTATGGTCTTTTGTTATTGTCAAAATCCTAGGCTGTAGGATCGTCTCTGGGGGTGTGGTCCTCTTTCCCTCCCTCCCTACTTTCTCCTCCTTCCAGAGATTGGAGCCCCTTCCCTTTCCCCAATTTCCCTTTTTTTATTTTTATTTTTATTTAATTTATAAATGCAGCAATTTTACAGGCAGCAATACGTCACTTATTAATACCAGTTGATAACATCACAATACATTACATGTGTACTTGCAGCAGTCATATTAGGGGAAAATAAATTAACACCTTATTACTTCAGTGTCCAGAGAATCATAATTACTCATTTTAAGTACAGTCTGTGATCCATTCAAATCAAATCAGGCATAGCACGGTGAGCCCTCCCTTATCCCTCCCAGATTTTATTCCCATTAAAATTCAGGGAGCATCACAGATCATATCCAGAGTATCTTTTCAATGCAAAAGAAGAACAAAATTACATGTTCAGTACATAGCTTAAGGTACAAAATCATCATAATGATTTAGTTGGTATGATATCCACTTTTGCCATTGTACATCAAATTTTTTAACTTTGTCCAGCACCTTGGCGAGAATCGCTCAAGGGCATATATCTCCCTGGACTAAACAATCCAGGCTTTTTTAGTTGGTATTTTATTTGTAAACCACAGTCTAGTAATAATTTTGTGGGCTGCTGTTATAAATTCTAAAATTTGTTTCAGCAAGTTTTTGTCAATTCAGACCTTTTGGTTTAATAAAAGTCAATATAAATGTGGGAGTGAATAAATCAATGGTGTCATAAATTGCACTCGGCTCCTCAAGGATCTCCTTTCAAAACTTGGATAGCTTAGGACATGCCCAAAGGACGTGGCTCTGATTTGCTGCATCATCCCCACATTCTCTCCAACACTGTCCCTCCCCTAATTATCCCATACTAGCCAGCAAGGCTGGTGTGCGGAAGAAACGAGAACCGAGTTTCCACATGTATTCATGCTAGTATGGTGAGAAAAAAGATGTTTATAGTTGATAAAGCAGAGTCATTCCAGTCTTGCTTACCGATTTCCCCAATTTCCCATATCTGGTTTCTCCCTCCTGTCTCCTCTGTCGTCTATTTCTCCTTTTAGTTTTTATACATCCTTTTCTTTTATCTATCCCTTTGCCTCTCTTGCCCCACCCCACCTCCCTTTACTTACACTCTCTGGCATTTCAGAACTGGGGCTGGGGCGGAGTCGACAACAGATAACGGCCAACCCATGAGTGCCACGTAGAACGTCGGCCTCAAGGGCGGCGCCGGCCCTGCATCGACTCCGCCCATAGAGGGGAAAAAAGTCTCCCGCGGGGTTCTAGCTCCAGCGCTGTACCCACTAGTGATGAATGGTGAAGATACACAGAAAGAACAATTACGGTAGATATGTAATTTTCATATCTTACTTCGAGGGTATCTCTTGCAACAAGCCGCACTTATGGAACTGCCGCTGCCAGGCACTAGGACCACCCAGAAACTTTTCTAGCTAGCAGTTTATTGGGGGGGGGGGTCCAGCATCAGCCAACCCTGTAAGAGTGGGAGGCCCCCCACACCCTCCTCAGTTCTTTTCCCACCATCAACTGATGTACGTCAGACTTCCGGAGAGTGCCATAAGTTTGTTGACCACCATTTTCTTCATTTCTCATCCTAGTTTCTTGGGTTTTTCTTGATTCCGTTTGCATGTTGGACCCATCTTCATCCTCCGACCATGCCACCTAATCGAAGTGTGCTTGTGGGAAACGGCTCCCGGAGGAGGACAGCCACTCTGCCTGCGTCCACTGCCTCGGGCTGACCCACGACACCCAGGCCTGAAGCATCTGCCAAGGCTTTTAACCAAGCCACTTGATGCCAGCAGGCCCTAGAGGAATTTCTCCTGTATCAGAAGGTCGCCAGCTTGGAACAGGAGCTGCAGCCTAGAAGAACTTCGTCAGCCCTGTCTTCAGGATTGCATCTCTCCTCCTCCCAGGTAGGGGAATCTGGTGGCAAGCACCAGGACAAGGACCGAGAGAAATTCCCGGTTCTCTTCCTGTTCACGGTCCCCACATATGGCCAAGACCATGATGGTCTCAGCCGCCTCTTTGGGGGTGACCTCTTCTTCCTTGCATGCCCTTTCCCCCACAGGACCATCATTGGCAGCGCCTCCCGCCAACCTCTTTGTCGAACAAAGGTTCTTTGGGGGTGGGATCCTCTCAGACCCCCCCCCCCCCACACACACACACAAAACAAAATAAAAAGTTGATGTTTAGTCCCCTTTTTGTTGCAGGGCCGCAGTCAGGAGGCGTAGCTGGTTCCTCTTCCAGCATGGGCTTGGTGAGCTCCGGGTCCTCTGCCGCCACCCGTCCAGCGTCCTCTGCTGTGCTAGCGACCTCTTCCTCGGCTGCGGAGCTACGCCTTCCATGGAATTTCCCCTGGCCATACCTCGGTCTCCTTAGCCTTCTATGGAGGTGCCCATCCTCACCTGGACACTGGCACCAGTAAACGGTAGTCTCCCTCTTACAGTGCTTGTCTGGTGCCGGACCTGTCGCAACCGCTGCCGCTGGGCTGCCTGATGTCTATGACAGTAAACTTTCTCTCTGGGATTTTATGCAGGTGCAGCTTCTTCCTGCACAGGACCTGGCCCATAGAGGCCCCTCACATCCCGACACGACACCAGACACTCCCAGGGAACCTCACCCTGCTCCTCAACGTCCTGCACCCTATACACTTCCCGTGCGCTCGGGAAAGGAGGGCAAATATCACCCGGACCGCTAACCTCCTAACAAGTCCATTGAGGAAGGGGACGAGGGGGCTTCCTCTCCCTCTCTTTGTGGTTTCCTCTGATGAGGATGAGACTCCAAAATACATACCTCAGTCTCCCCCGGACGACCTGTCTTTCATTGGGGTCATGTGCCAGATTCAGTCAGCCATGGGCTTTGAGACAGGGGAACTGTGTCCATCCCGACACCGGCTGTCTTCTTATCTCCATTTGCAAGACTCTTCTCCCCTGGTGGTCCTTCCTCTGATTGAGACTTTTGAGGATGCCGCCATGGCAGCTTGGCATCGCCCAAACCTGATACCCACTATGCGTAGGAAGGCTGATAAGTTGTACAAGGCCTTGGTGGAGAAGCCCTTTTATGGGGATCAGCCACAGTCAGACTCCATGGTCATTAATGCTGCCCATGACAGCACCAAGCGGCCAAAACACCTGAGTTCCCTTCCCCCAGACAGGGAATCCCAGAACCTGGACCACTTTGGTAAGCGGGCTTTTGCCTTGGCCTTGCTGGCCATAAGGACTATAAATTATATCACCCACATGATCAGTGCCAGGATGTATTGTGGAACCAAACCATGGAGAAGGTCAAATCTCTGCCTTGTTGTGTAGCAAACACATGAGCGCTTTCATTCATGAGAAGGTGGCCTACTGTGAAGGAGGGTGGGATTGCTCCAGTTGCCTTCTCATATTAAGAATTGGGTACCGTGGGGATCGAAGGACCAGGGTGCTGCTGGGGGCGGAGGATTAACTGATATTTTTATGTGGCAAACATGCGTTATATAATAATGGTGGCTGACCGTGGAGATGGGTAGGTTGTGGTGGTCCACCATTGTGGGATCTGTGCACAGTTTACTAATGAAACATAAAACATTGTGGGTGCTTGGGGCGAGAGGATGACATTGGGCTGCTGGTAAAGGGTGGAGGGATGGGAGTTGCATTTGTTTTACTCAGGTTTGGGCTGGGAAGGGGGGGGTAGTGAATTCTATTGTTTTGTTTTTTTTTTACCGTTGTTTTATGCTCCTGAATTACCCTGGAAACAGTAGAAATGGTACAACTTATAAGGGGCAACCAATATGGTCCATGGACTGAGGGCAAGACATATGAGGAGAAGCTGCAGGACTTGAACATGTACACCCTTTAGAAAAGGAGGGAAAGGTCGACCTGATGGCGCGGAGGGTTGAGGTGCTGGACGCCACAAACTGCGCCACACTGGCGACCTGTGGTCGGGAACGAGCACAGACTGCCGTGGGTCGGCTGGGGAGGGGTGGGTTGCTGCTTCCGCCACATGACTGCCACCAGGTGGAGGCCTGGAGGGTGGTCTGGGGCTGAGGGCGACACAAAGGGTGGGCATTGCCAAGTTGCAGCATACGTGCGCCTCCATGCATGTACGTGCACCAGCAACAAGGGGATGGGGAGATGATGTGAAAAAAATGGAGCTGGCAGGCTACATGACCCTTGGCAGCAATCCCATTCGGCACCCCCCCCCAGCTTTTGGATTTGTGCTCCGAGGGAGGGGGAAGCCAGTCCTCCTTCCTTCGGCCCCGCCGTGGAGGGGAAGGGAGATCCATGGGGGAATTACCAGGGAGTGAGCTGAACCGGGGGGACCACCGGGAAGAAGCCTGCCTGCCGTCCCTGAGGAAGTGGAGATAAACGGAAAAATAAAAAAGGGAAAGGGGAGAAATGATTGAGACATACAAAGGTTAAATTGGGTGGACGCTGAGGAACTTATCTTCACAAGTTCAGCTACTGGGACAACAGGGATCTCACTTAAACTCCCAGGGGGAGATTCAGAAGGGACGTCCATAAGTTCTTCACAGAAAGAGTGATGAACATCTCGGAAGAAGCTGCTGGAGGAAGTGGTACAGACCAAATTAGTGAACAGTTTAAGCAGGAATGGGACAGGCATATGGGATTGATTAGAAAATGGAGGCAGAAACAAAGGGTAGAGATGGCCACTAGAGCCAGTGCAGAGTAGTTGGGCAGGGTGTCAAGACTAGATGGGTGGACAGGCCTTTTCCTACCATTGTCTATGTATCTATACCTAGGCCCCATCACCTCGCAGGCAGTTAGTTCTGACGCTATCCCAGACCTCAAGAAGCTCCCCCTTACCTGCCCCATTGTGAACACTCCCACAGTAGGGCCAGGGAGGATCATACCTACTCTGGGCTTTGCCAGATGTGGTGATAGGGGAAGCTTATCTTACTGGACAGGCAGCACAGAGCCCAAGTGCTGCCTGTATGTCCTGCTGGGGCTGGGAGTTTTCACTTTTCCCCCCTGCTTGAGATGCTTATTTGTAAACTTGCAGCGTGCGCACTAAGCAGCGGGCACGTGCCACAAAGCCAGTGCATCTTCCTTCCAACTGCCATCCTCGACAGGCTTGCACCTACTGGACATCCACAGGTGCCATTCATGCAGTGAGAATTTGCTATCCTCCCAGCCCAAGTAGTAGAGCATCCTATAGGATGCTCTGCCATCCCCCTGCCGGCCCTCCAGCGCCACCGGCATTTTGAACTGCAGTCCTGCCACTGGCCAGCAGGCTAGCCAAGGGCATTACTATTTTAAAAGTCCTCAATAACAAATAAGGGGAGATAAATACAGGAGATTGATGGAATATGAGCTGAATTGTCTGAACAGTATATCTCGGAAAGAATTCCTGGATACTGGAAAATTGCTTTAAATCACTAAAACTAGTATTCTAGGATTGTGGATATGTTGTTCTATCCACACTTGTTGGCAGGCACCTTGCCGCTTTAAGATGTGCCGGAAAGTCTTCAAGCTGGCTTCTCCCACCCACCTGGGTGGTATAACCCTCGGCTCTGCCCCATGATGCCAGATCTTCCTTTCCGCTGGAAGGTTCAGGTTCCCTCCTTAGCACTTCCATGTGTAGTAGGCCCTGGCTTCTGAGTCTTCGGATTCACTTCCAAAACTAATTCTTAATCTCTTTCTTGAGTTTGTTCATTCTTTCGCTCCTGCGATGGAAGATGAATCGGTCCCCAGGTTTCGCCGGAGCCCCTGCGGGCCAAAAACTCTCGCACGGATCCTCACGCTCTGTGCGTGTATTGCCTGGGACTGGACCATGATCCGCAGGACTGCAATCACTGTTGATCCTTTTCCCCATATGTGCTTGAAGATCGTACTGTCAGACTCCAGCTGGGGCGACTGGAGCAGCGTTACCCACCGGTCAAATCGACGGATGCCCATTGGGTGGTCTCCACGGCTGTGGGGTCTACCGAGCAGCTGGAGCAGCTTAAGGCCTTCCAAGAGGAGGCAGCTCAGGCCGTGGCGGGCTCTTCTTCGGCTTCGGCCTTCATTCTGCATCAACTGGGATCCTTCTATTCGGCTTCCTTCAAGGAGTTGTGCATTCTCTCTCTCTACTAAGGGAGTGGACCCTTCAGGGTCGCATGTGTCTCGCTCCAGGAAGGAGTTGAAGAAGGAAAAAGAAAAGTCGCCACACTGACGTTCTTGGGACAGGGAGCGGTCCCACTCACAGAAAACCCCTGCTTCGACTTCAGTCGAAGTCGCATCCGGGGCCACTGGTTTCATGGTAACCCCGTGAGACCAGTTGGCTGAGACGCCTGTCAGTGTAGCCGAGATTTTTCTCGAGCCGATCGGCGGGTTGTCGCCCGATGTGGCAGACTACACTTTATTTCAGACGCCGGTGCTCCCTGTGTCCTCGGACAGGTCGGCTCAGCCCGCTGGGCCGTTATGGCACATTTTTCCCATGCAGGAGCACCACCTATCAGGAACTCCAAGAAGTAATGACAACTGCAAGAGACATTCCTAGAAGATCTACTGTTACAGCAAAAGGTTTTATGTAACTGCACTTTCTAGGAGTGGTATATGTTCATCCACATTAACCCACCCGACCTCCCAGACTTCAGGCACACCTGGCTTCCAGCGGGCCAACATCTGGCGTCATGGGGCGGAGCCAAGGGTTATACCACCCGGGTGGGTGGGAGGAGCCAGCTTGAAGACTTTCTAGCACATCTTAAAGCGGCAAGGTACCAGCCAACAAGTGTGGATGAACAACATATACCACTTCTAGAACTACTGTTACTGTGAGTAACCGGTTTTTCTTGTGTTTGATAAAAGGTTAGGAAATCTTCCAGTTATCTCGGTTTTTGAACAAGTTACATTTCTTGTAAAGATTCATACCTGTGTCACTGGCAGCAAGACAGTTTTTCTGTTATGGCATCCAGTTCCTACAAAATGCAAAATACTTTCTTCTAGGCGGAGGAGCATATAGTTGGGATTTTGTTGGTTCTAACTGGATCTGCAGAGAATACATCTATCCATTCATTCATTTTTCTATGGTGGTGGTGTTTTGCTGATCGTAAAAGCTGAACCCCATTCTTCAGTATTTGCCATGAAACCGTCCACCTTTAATTTAAAGAGCTAGTGGAACCAAAACACAGACAGGAAAATGATCAAATATTAAGAAGTAGATAGTTTTAAGTTTTTATTTCTGAAGTATTTTCCTTTTGCTCAATAGCAAGTTTTCTATGTGATAATATTGTGCTGGATGTGTGGAACAGCTCTCAGCCTGGCAGCTGACAACTGTGTCTATTCCCCCTACTACATCAGCATTGTGACCTCACTAACTTGACGTCACAAGTTCTCAGGAGGAGCCCACTCAGCTTCCAGGTCAGTCATCTGTGATGTCACAGTCAGTGAGGTCATAGTGCTGATGATGTAGTGGGGAATAAAAAACAGATTCTAGGGATGTGGATATGTTGTTCAAGCCACACTGTCTGGCAGGTTCCTTGCCGGAAGGTCTTCAAGCTGGCTCCTCCCACCCTCCCACCGGGTGGTAAAACCTCAGCTCCACCCCATGATGCCAGATCTTCCTTACCGCTTAGAAGTTCAGATTCCCTCCTTAGCGCTCTGCATTTTAGGCCTGGATCCAAACTCTTTGGGTTTTCTGAAAATTATTTTAAAGTTTTCTAGACTACGGTCTTCAACTTCCCTCGTGGCTGTGATGGACAAATCCACTCCCGGCTTCCGTCAGTGCCCTTGCAGGCAGAAGATGTCCCGGACCGATCCGCACTCCATGTGCGTTTACTGCCTGGGCCTTGCCCACGATCCGCAGGCCTGTGATCTGTGCAAGTCCTTCTCAGCTTCGGTCTTAGAGGACCGCGCTGCCAGACTACAACTTGCCCCAAGAAACTGTACCACCGGTGAAGTCAAAGGAGGCCCATTGGCGGGAGGAGGCGCCAGTCAGCTTCATCTTCTCCTTGGCTGTGGCATTTATCCTGCTCTCCTTGGGCTCCTCCTCCTACACTGCTTCCTTTAAGGAGCTTTGCCAGTCCCTCTCCACCAAGGGAGAAGGGTCATCGGGACATTCCAGTTGGTCGAAGAAAAAAGAACCAAAAAGTAAGTCCCACCTTCGACGTTCGTGGGAGTGGGAGAGATCCCCTTCACCAGACCATCGACTCTCGACTTCGGTCGAGGTTGTGGCTAAGGCCGCTGGCTTCACGGTGTCCCTGTCAGGTCAGCCGGCCGAGACATCTGTCGACGCAGTTGAGATTTTTCTTGACCCGTTGGACGGTTTGTTGACTGGAGAAGCCGACAACCCTTCTTTACCGGTTCCTGTGGTGGTAACCAAAGACTTGCCCGTGCCTCCTGTGCCGAAGTCCCCAGTAAAGGACCCTGAACCAGGGGATGAGCGGGTTTCCCCCGGCCCCTCTTTGACCCACCCTCGGCGACCCCGAAGGTCTCGGTCCTCTTCCAGGTACAGTAGGTCCCACCGACATCGGCGGTCTCTGTCTTGGCACCATGGAAAGCAGCGTCGCCGCTCGTCCTCTTCGGAGGATAGGCTCTGACGTAAGTTATGCCGGCGCTTCGAGGACATGATGTGGCAGCAACGTTTGTTGACCGGTAGCGAGCCGACTCCGTCGCCTTCTCCGGCAGTTAAGTGGCTGTCACCGGAGCGACCGAAGCAACACCTCGTGGTTATCGAAGAGCCTACCCTGGCGCCAGTTGTTCGGCCAAAACCGGCTGCTCTGCCCATTGTAGTGGAACCACCATCTCCTCAACTGAAGACTGGGGCCCCGACCAAGGAATCTTGGTCAGGTCGGGGCTTGCCCCACAGGTTGTCGGTCACCCTCACTCCCAATCGACCTCGGCAGGTGGAGGGTGGCTCAGGGGCTCAGCTCCTCCCCCTGTATTCCAGGCCCATTGACCTGGAATCTGCAGGGGGTCAGTCGGTGGGCGAGAGCCCATCCTCGTTCTTGGGTATACTTCGACTCATCTCAGAGTCCACTGGTATGCAGCTTGAACCCATTCAGAAACGGGCCAGGTATCCCCTCACAGAGATACTAGACCGAGGAGATTCCCCTATGGAGGCCTTCCCTGTGGCCGAAGCCATTGTTGGCCCAGCCCTGGAGTTGTGGCAGCGGCCTGCATCTTGTCCCGTACCTTCGGGCAGGATGGCTCGTAAGTACACGGTCCTCACCGGTTCACTCTCCAGTTTCTCGGAGCTCCCCTCTGCGGAGGGCCTGGTGACCGACAGTGTTTTCTGGCGTTGCGGGAATGCTAGGGATGTGGACAAACCGCCCAATAGAGAATCCAAAAAGCTGGATTACTCGGGGCGGAAGGTTTATGCTGCTTCCTCCCTAGGCCTTCGACAGGCTAGCTCAGCTGTACTGATGGCACATTTCTCACACACCTTTATGGGTTCCCCTTCAGACAGCGGTCGAGCAGATGTGGGATCAGGGAAGGGCGGTGGCTAAACAGCAGCTCCAAACTTCTTTGGACATCGGTGACTCTTGTGCCCGGTCGGTAGCGGCCGCAGTAGCCATGCGCCGCAGAGCTTGGCTGCGGATCTCCACCTTCACGGCAGACACCCAGCACAAGGTGGCAGACATTCCCTCTTCCTGGGCACCGACTTGTTCTGGCCAGGGATGGAAGGCCATCTCGAGAGGATTGAGAAGTCCAGTGCCACCTTGGACTCGGTCACGTCTGCCCAGAAGGACAAAGGCTGCCAGCAGCAGCGTAAGCCCTTTCGGCCTTCCGCTCCTGCGGCATGTCTGGCCCAGCAACACCAGCAGCAGGGCCAGCAGGCTCACACTTGGCACCCTAAGGTCAAATCTGCCACTTCCTTCAGTAGGAAGCCTGGAGGGAAGGGTTCAGGAGGTTCCTCGGCCGGCCCTTCCTCCAAGCCTGCCCATTGACGCGAGCAGTTCTGTGGGGCAACGGGGTCCAAAGCCTCTCTGTCTGCTCGTCGAGCCGACATTTCCCTGCTCCTCCAGAAGGAGGTGATCAGCAAGGTGGCGGACCCTCCTCCACACCCAGGGTTTGTGTCCAGGTACTTCCTGGTCCCAAAACGGACGGGGGGGGCTGGCACCCCGTTCTTGACCTGCACAACCTGAACAAGTTCCTAAGGCCGCGCACCTTCAGGATGGTTTCTCTGACTCAGATCATTCTATCCTTGGAACTAGGCATATGGTTCTGCTCTCTGGATCTCCAGAACGTGTTCTTTCACGTCCCAATCTGTCAGTCTCATCAGCAGTTCCTCCGCTTCAGAGCAGAGGGATCTCTTTACGAGTTCCGGGCCGTGCCCTTCGGCCTCTCTCTCCAGCTCCCAGGGTCTTCATCAAATGCATGGCAGTGGTGACAGCATTCCTGCAGCGCTGAGAGGTCAGGGTGTACCCTTACCTGGATGACTGACTGATTGCAGCCCCCTCCAGGTTGGAGGTGGAGTGGTCCAGGGATCTGACCCTCCACGTCTGCTCTGATTGGCCTTCTCATCAACGAGGCCAAATCGGAACTCATGCCATCGCAGGTGATTCAGTTCTTCAGGGCAGAGCCAGACTCTCTGCGAGCCAGAGCTCGGCTCCCGGCGGACAGGGCTGAGGTCCTTTCCTCCTTTGCCCAGTCATTTCTGGTTGGGCAATTGCACCCTGCCTGGGACTTCCTGCACCTTTTGGGCCTCATGGCGGCCTGCACCAGCGTGGTCCATTGGGCCCGCTGGCATATGAGCCCCCTGCAGTGGGGGCTGGCCAGCCAGTGGTCACAGCGCTCCGGTCCTCTTGACCAGCTGGTGACAGTGACCCAAGAGATGTGGGACAGCCTGCAGTGGTGGCTCGTCCCAGCTCATCTGTAGGAGGGTATCCCATTTGAACGCGCCGAGCCGACTGTCACACTAAAGACCGATGCCTCTCTGATACGTTGGGGTACCCACCTGGGGGATCTCCAGGCCTACGGCTTCTGGACCCCTCAGGACTCTCGATGCCACATCAACCTGCTGGAGCTTCGAGCGGTTCGACTAGCCCACACTGCCTTCACTCCATTTGTATGGGGTCGGGTGGTTCAAGTCCAGACGGACAACACCACGACCATGTACTGCCTCAACCGTCAGGGCGGGATGCACTCCTTTCCTCTGTGCAAGGAGGCTCTCCGCATCTGGTCTCTCGTGATCAGCCTGGAGGTGGATCTCCTAGCCATCCATGTGGCAGGAGCCTCCAACAGTCTGGCCGATGCCCTCAGCCAGATAGGCGCTGCATCTCACGAGTGGTCACTCCTGCTGGAGGTAGTGCAAGAACTGTTCTCCCATTGGGGAACCCCTCAGGTGGACCTGTTTGCCTCCAGGAAGAATGCGAAGCTGAGGTTGTTTCACGCCCGTCCTCCTCAGCAGGGCTCGCTACAGGGGGTGCCTTTTCGAGGCCGTGGACCCCAGGCCTTTTCTACGCCTTCCCTCCATTTCCCTTGATCCACAAGATAATTCTCAAGGCGAAGAGGGACAAGGTGCAGGTGAGTGGTAGCCCCAGACTGGCCTTGCCAGTTCTGGTACCCAGATCTCCTCAGCCTCAGCTCCAGGCACCCGAGGCGGCTTCCAGCCCACCCAGACCTGATCTCAGTAGACAAGGGGAAGGTTCTCCATCCGGACCTTCAATCCCTGCACCCGACGACCTGGTTCCTGAGTGGCTAGAGTTACAGGCCTTGGGTCTTTCCAATGAGGTCCTCAATGTCGTTGAGGTGTCCCGTAAGGAGTCGACCAAAAAATGGTACGCCTTCAAATGGAAGAGATTCTCCATTTGGTGTCAGGACAAGGGGTTGGACCCCTCTTCCTGCCCCTTGGCTAGTATTTTGGACTACCTGTGGTCCTTTTCTCAGCTAGGCTTGCCCACTCCACCCTCAAGGTGCACCTGGCAGCCATCTCTGCTTACCAGGTGCAGGCCAGCAAGCAGTCGGTGATGCAGAGAAGGTGGTCGGGCGCTTTTTCAAAGGCCTTGATCACATATCCCCTCCGGTGCGAGAACCTCCACCTCTGTGGGATCTACTGCTAGTATTGGCTAAGCTCCTGGGCACGCCATTCGAACCGATGCACAGGTGCGATGTCTCCTACCTGTCATGGAAGACTGCCTTCTTTGTGGCTATTACGTCAGCCAGAAGGATGGAAGAGCTCCAGGTGCTTTCCATCGCGTCTCCTTATCTGGTCTTCCACAGAGACAAGGTTGTCCTTTGCCCCCACCCGAAATTCCTTCCGAAGGTGGTGTCGGAGTTTCACCTTAACCAGGTGTTGACTTTGGTGGTGTTCTACCCCAGTCACACCTCAGAGGCCGAATATAGGTTCCATACTTTGGACCCTAGAAGAGAGCTCGCTTATTATAAGGAGTGAATGGCTGAAGTTCGGCAAGAGGTTCGCCAGCTATTTGTCACCTACGCTGAAGCTGCACCTGGCAGACCTGCAGGTGGGCCACCTCCTGCTTGGATCTCTGCTATAGGTTGGCGGGCATGGAGCCTCCCAAAAGGATAAGAGCTCATTCTACCCAACATACCGCTGCTTTGGTGGCTGCTTCTAGGGACGCCCCTTTCCAGGAAATCTGCAGGGCTGCTACCTGGAAGTCGGCACACACCTTTATTTCCCATTACCACATTGACCTAGAGTCACGCTGGGATGATGGTTCTCCAGTCCTTACTCCCTAAGTAGGGGGTGCATGCCTTGCCTCCCTCCTCCCAGAGAACTGCTAGGAGTCTGCCAGACAATGTGGATTGAACAACATATCCATGTCCCTAGAAATACAGGTTACTCACCTGTAACAGGAGTTCTAGGAGTGGTATATGTTGTTCATCCTACGACCCACCCGGCTTCCGGCCAGCATAACCTGGCTTCCAGCGGAGCTTCGTCTGACGTCCTTGGGGAGGCAGGGCAAGGGTTTACCACCAGGTGGGTGGGAGGAGCCAGCTTGAAGACCTTCCAACAAGAATTGAAGCGGCAGGAATTTCGTTAGTGTAGATGGACAGAGGTACCACTCCTAGAACTCCAAGTTGCAGGTGAGTAACCCGGTATTTACTCACATATACAGTTCTAGAGGTATATGCTGTCCATCCACACTTCTAGCAGTGTCCTTTCCCTTTTCCCCGCCACATTTTCTTCCTCATCCTCCTCCAGGTGAGGAGAGGGTTCCCGTAAAACTGCGTCGACGTTACAAGGATCTTATGTGGCAATAGCTGGTGCTTACTGGCGTCAGGCCAACTCTAGTTCCAGCGTCGGCCATCACCTGGCTGTTGCCTGAAAAGCCGACACCTTCTCCATCGATGGAGCCGACCAAAATGGTCCTGGCTCGGCCGACCCTGGTGTCTCCACTGATCGTGGTGGAACGCCACCTAAACAGCTGTCGGCTGGTGCTCCAATTAAGGAGATTCTGCTAAGGGGCTTCCCCATTGGCTGTCAGTCACTGTCACCCCTGACCGTCCGTTGAGGGTCAGCGGGGATTCAGGCGGTCAACCACTCTAACGACTCCTCGGAGTCTGAGGGTTTGACGTGGAGTCCGTGGAGGATCACTAGACTGACAAAAGCCCATCTTTCTTCATGGGTCTTCTCCGCCTGATCTCTGAGTCTATGGCTATGAAGATGGAGCCCATCCAGAAGCAGGCTCGTTACCCGATGACAGAGATCCTCGACTGGGGAGACACTCCTTTGGGGGTCTTCCCAGAGGCATAGGCCATTCTTGGCCCTGCCCTGGAGCTTTGGCAGCTTCCCGCTTCCTGCCCTGCGCCTTCTGCCCGGATGGCCTGCAAGTACGTGGTACCTACCGGTGTCCTCTCAGGATTTACACAGCACCCCTCAGCTGAGGGATTGGTAGCAGACTCTTGTGTTTAGGCGCTTCAGCAACACCGGGGATGTTGACAAGCCACCTGACAAGGGGTCCAAGAAGTTGGACCATGCGGCTAATAAAGTCTACGCTGCCTCCTCGCTTGGTCTCCGCCAGGTGAGCCCGGCCCTCCTTATGGCCCACTTCTCCCATTCCTTGCTTGGCACCCTGGATGAGGTACTTCATCTGCCAGTGGACCTACAGACCACAGACAAGAAGGTCCAGGACCAGGGCCAGGCTGTAGCCAAACTGCAGCTCCAGACAGCCATGGACACTGGGGACTCCTGTGACTGCCCCGTGGCGGCCTCAGTGGCCACGCGTCACAGGGCTTGGCTGAGGATCTCAACCTTCATGGCTGACACCCAGCACAAGCTGGTAGATGTCCCTTTCCTGGGCACACACTTGTTCAGGCCCGAGGTCGAGGGCCACCTCACCCATATTGATAAGTCCAGTGCCATCCTTGGACATCTGCCCAGAAGGACCCCAAGGGCTCCAAGCAGCAGCAGAAGAGGAATCCCTTCCAGTCCACCTCCACTCCTGCGGCCAAACCCGCCCAGCCCCAGGCTGATCAGCAGGCTCAGACCTGGTGACCTCGGCCCAAGTTGGTGGCTTGGTCGACAAGAAGAATGGAGGGAAGCACTCCGGTGGTGCCTCAGCCAGGCCCTCCTCCCTCCTCTAAGCCTGCCCAGTGACGGGATGAGAAGTGCCTCCCTCATGTCCGTCACACCACCCCTGTGGGGCCAGCTCTGCCACTTTCTTTCCGCCTGGTCTGCCGTCACCACGGACAGGTGGGTTCTCGAAGTGGTGAGTCAGGGTCTGACTCTGGAATTCAAACAGTACCCTCCTTGCCGAGCCCGCGCCCCATGGAAGGACTCTGTTTCCGCAGATGTGCTGTCAGCTCTCAGAGCCGACAGCCCAGCTCCTCCGCAAGGAGGTCGTGGTTCCTGTCGCGGATCCTCCGGAACACCCAGGGTTTGTCTCCAGGTACTTTCTGGTGCTAAAGCGGACCAAGGACTGGTGCCACATTCTAGATATGCATGACCTGAACCAGTTCCTCGGGTCACGCGCCATCACGATGGTAACTCTGACACAATTCATACCATCTCTAGAGTGAAACATGTGGCTTTACTCTCTGGATCTTCAGGACGTGTTCTTCAACGTCCCGCTCCATCCATCTCATCGAAGGTTCCTCTGCTTCCAAGCACAGAGAACCCTCTACGAGTTCCAGGCCATGCCCTTCGGCTTCTCCTCGGCCCCCAGGATCTTCACCAAGTGCATTGCAGAGGTGGCAGCTTACCTGAGGCACCGAGGGGTCCGAGCCTACCCCTACCTGGGCTGGCTGATCATGGGTCTCTCCAGGCTGGAGGTGGAGCAGTCCAGGGACCTGGCCCTCCAGACCTGCATCTCCTTTGGCCTCCTGGTCAACAAGGCTAAGTCAAAACTCATGCCTTTGCAGGTGATCATCTTCATCGTGGTGGAGCTCGACTCTTGCAGAGCCAGAGCCCAGCTTCCGGCGAAGGTTCTCCTCTCACTTGCCCGATCATTTCAGGTTGGGTAACTGCGCCCTGCCCGGGACTTCGTGCGCCTTCTGGGCTACCTGGCGGCCTGCACCAGTGTGGTCCGTTGGGCATGCTGAAGAATGCGGGCCAGCCAGTGGTCTCAGCGCAAGGGTCACTTCTACCAGCTGGTCACTGTGACCCAGCAGATGTGGGACACCATCCAGTGGTGGTTAGACTCTGCGCATCTGCAGAAGGGATCCCATTTGTCTGCCCAGAGCCGACAGTCATCCTGATGACCAATGCCTCTCTCATGGGCTGGGCTGCCACAGAGTCCATGGGCTTTGCCCCCCAAGGAGTCCAGATGCCACATCAACTTTCTGGAGCTCATAGCAGTTTGGCTGGTGCTGACTGCATTCACTCCGCACATCTGGGGTCAGGTGGTCCAGATCCAGACGGACAACACCACGACCATGTACTATCTCAAACAGGGCAGGATGCACTCCCTGCTTTTGTGCAACGAAGCTCTCCATGTGTGGACCCTCGTGCGCAACCTGGAGGTGGATCTCCTAGCCATCCATGTGGCAGGGGCTTCCAGTCAACTGGCGGACGCTCTCAGCCAGGAGGGCAAGTGGTCTCTCCACCCAGAGGTAGTACACAGTTTGTTCTCCCAGTGGGGCACCCCTCAGGTGGACCTGTTCGCCTCCAGGGAGAACGCAAAGCTGAGGCTGTTTTGTGCCCAACCCTTCTGCAGGGGATGCCTTCTTGCGGCCCTGGACCCCAGGGTTTTTCTATGCCTTCCCTCGGATTCCCTTGCTCCACAAGGTGTTGCTCAAAGCCAGGAGGGACAAGGCACAGGTGATCCTGGTGGTTCCAGACTGGCCCCGCCAGTTCTGGTACCCCGATTTCCTCAGCCTCAGCAGCAGGCTCCCACGGTGTCTTCCCTTACACCCGGAGCTGCTTTCCATGGATCAGGGGAAGGTTCTCCAACTGGACCTTTAATCCCTGCTCCTGACAGCCTGGTTCCTGAGCGGCTAGAGTTCCAGGCTTTGGGTCTCTCCGATGATGTCTTGACTGTTGTGGAGGCATCTCGGAAGAATTCGACCAGGAAGTGCTATACCTTCAAATGTAAGAGATTCTCCATCTGGTGTCAGGGCAAGGGATTGGACCCTTTGTCCTGTGTAGTGGCTAGCATTCTTGATAAACTATTATCCCCCTCTCAGTCAGGCCTTCAGTCGACAACCCTCAAGGTGTGGTGGCGCAGGAGAAGGTGGTCTGGCGCTTCAAGGGCCTTGATCACATTTCCCCTCTGGTGCATGAACCACCACCACCATGGGACTTGTTGCTGGTTTTGGCAAAGCTCATGGGCAAGCCATTCGAACCGATGCACAAGTGTGACGTCTCACCTGTCGTGGAAGACCGCCTTCTTGGTGGCCATCACGTCAGCCAGAAGGATCAGTGAGCTCCCGGCGCTTTTGGTGGAGTCTTCTTACTTGGTCTTCCACAGGGACAAGGTTGTCCTGCGCCCTAACCTTAAGTTCTTCCCGAAGGTTGCGTCAGAGTTTCACCATAACCAGGTGATTAATCTCCCGGTGTACTTCAATCACACCTTGGAGAATAAGCACAGGCTTCATATTTTGGACCTATGGCGAGCGCTCACTTATTATAAAGAGCACATGGCTGGAGTTCGGGGAGAGGTTCATCGGTTGTTTGTCACCTACGCTGAAGCCACACCTGGCAGACCTGCAGCCAAGTGGACGATTGGCAGGTGGTTTGTATCCTGCATTGATCTCTGCTATAGATTGGTGGGTAGGGAGCCTCCCGGAGGGCTAAAGGCTCACTCCACCCTCCATACCATTGCATCAGTGGTTGCTTCCAGGGACGTCTCTATCGAGGAAATCTGCAGGGCTGCTACCTGGAGGTCAGCATACACCTTCACTGTGCATTACCACATTGACGTAGAGTGACGCTGGGATGCTGGTTTTGGGGCTTCAGTTCCACGATCTCTCTTCCCTAAGTAGGGGGTATGCGCCTTGCCTCCCTCCATCCACCGAACTGCTAGGAGTTTGCCAGAAGTGTGGATAGACCATCATATCCATGTCCCTAGAAAAACAGGTTACTCACCTGTAACAGTAGTTCTAGGAGCGGTATATGATGTTCATCCACATGGACCCAGCTGACCTTCCCTGGCTTTGGCACGCATACATCTGCTTCCGGTGGGCATGGTGGGCAAGATCTGGCATCAGGGGGCAGAGCTGAGGGAGTTGCCACCCGGGTGGGTGGGAGGAGCCAGCTTGAAGACTTTCTGACAAGCTCTTACTGGGAAAGGACATTGCCAGAAGTGTAGATAGAACATCATATCCACGTCCCTAGAACTAGATGTCCGTTGCCAGGCAGAGTGCTGTTCTGCACATCACACTTACTAACATCAGGTAAACCATCTTCTAAATTGCCCAAAGGGAAAAGAAAAGTACCTCAAATATAAAAGGTAATGCTTGACTGCTTTTAGAAACTAATACTAGTTTCGGGCAGTACACTAGATCTGTAAATATATTATCTATTTTGTTTTTCAGTGGAGAGTGGATTTGTACTTTTTGCCGGGACCTGTCCAGACCAGAAGTGGAGTATGACTCTGATGACTTCCGATACGGCCCTGAGAAAAGGAAATCAGGGGCATTTTCAGGGATGTCTGCACTGGATCAGAGGGTAAAGAGCATGCTTGAGTACTGTATATGTATGTCATGTTGTTGCTTACTTAAGTTTTGGGGCATTAATCTTTTACAGTCAGACCTGGTTAATCCATACACATTTGTGTTTGCCAATTTTGTTACGTAATACAAATCTACGTAGTAACCAGACAGTGATAAGAGGTCAATAGCGCAACAAAAAAATCTGTATGCAGTGTTTTTCATTCAGATAATCAGACATATGGATTAACAAGGCACAGATTAACCAGGTCTGACTGTAGTTGACAAAAAGGAAAACTTGAATGCTGAGGGGAGGGGGGGTGTTGGTCGTGGATACACGGAGATTTGGGGCTTGAGAAACCTTTGTTCGATGAAGGAAAATAAAAATCACAGGTGGTCATTAAAGGGTAACAGTCAGCACTAGGAGACCCACGCCCAAGTATGAGGCTGGTCCCAATTTGCACGTCATCTACAAACATTTTTTTTTTCGTTGCGTACTGTTTACTGCAGTATAGTAGATTGTGTCGCACTGATTCTTTTGACTTGCAAACTGCCATTTTCTGTAACTAGAAATACCAGAATTTTCTGCAGCTGACATCAGAGAAGGGCTACAGCAGTGGGAGAGTCAATAGCCTGCAAAAACAAGAAATTGGGCAGTCACCATCGCTCAGAAGGATGTCGCACACTCACGGCTGTTGTGTGCAAAATCACAGCATTATCAGAAGGTGCTACCGATGGATTCCATGTCTCCTTGACGCATTTCAGATTCTAAAAATCCTGTGTGTTAGGTGGTCGTTGAGTCTGTGTGCAGCACTTTCTAATAAAGAGGCTGTGATGTTGCACAGTACAGCCTTGACTGTGCATCATCCTTCAGAGAGGTAGTGAGTGCTCAGTTTCTTCTTTTTGCACATTGTGGTTTAATATTGACGAACGCCACAAGTCCTGTGCAACCTTTGTTTTAATGAAGATTTTATAGCCTACAGTACATGTTAGTTTTTTATAAGCTCAGATCAAATGCTTGCCAGTTCTGCTGTTCAAACAACATGAAGTCTTGCTGTATTCTGACTATAGGCAGTTAGCCCCAGCAGTTGGAACTGTTGTGGAGAGGAAAGGGTTAACTGTATGCCAGAGCATAGAACGTTGAGCTCGAGCTCGCTTTTCAAACCTCTGTACATCTCAGTGTAACTGTCAGATTCTTTACTCCACCTAACTGAAGACGTTCCGAAGAATTCTCCTTCGCTGGTTCAGTTAAAGTAAAATCGGTCGGTTTCATCCATTTTTTTCTTTTATTTTTCGATATCAGATCTCTGTCTATGTTACAGGTAGTGTTGTAGATAGTGAGGTGTTTCTGTTAAGAAATTGTTTTTCCTTCGGTTTCTTTCCTGTCGGTCTGGTTGGGAACCAAAACAATTCTTCTTTGTTTTATTGTAATATTTGGTGTATCGATTCCTAAAAAAAAAAAAAAATTTTTTAAGTTTTTTTTTTTTTTTTAATTGGCCTGTGATACGGTTGGAACTGATAGGTGGTTGTTGCCAAGCTTGAAGGCTAAAAAGGGTAACTTTAAAAATTTTAGGCATGTCTAAGAAACCCAAAAAGAAAACCAGTCCCACTGGGTTTCAGCACTGTACCGACTATGGGGACGCGTTTGCCAAGGCTGATCCCCACCTCATCTGTGTATGTTGTCTGGGGTTTGACCACCTCAAAGACTGCCTAATCTGTAAAAACTTTGCCAAAGCCACTTTGGGAAAATGTTGAAGTTGGCTAAAGGGAAAGGAAAGCTGAGAAGTCCGATCTGGATAGCCAGCCTGGTTCGGTTCTGACCGAACCTGAGAAGGTGCCCGCTGACCTGGGCGATACCTCCTCAGACAAAAGGAGAGCCGATTCTGTGGAATCGGTTCCTAGTAAAAGAAAGCGAAAGTCAGCCAGTTCGGATCCTGGTTCCCATGTTCCAACCGCTGAGGAGATTGCTAAGGCGATCACTATCATCCAGTCGCTTTGCCCGGTTCTGACCGAACTGGCTCCATCATATAGATGGTCGGTTTGGTTGGAGTCTACTCCCTCGGATTGCAATCCAGAGGCATTTTATGAGGGCGAATGGGAAGAGGAGGAGGAGGAATATCCCGGTGGTGATGACGATGACTGTGAAGGCCTAGATGAGCCAGTAGAGTCTGACATTTCCCCAGACAGGGCTTCTGATGTTTCTTCTCTCAGACTTTGAGTCCCCTTCCCACTTCTTGTTTTACAAGAAGATGGCTGAGTCTCTCCAGCTTCCTGTGGAAGAAGCTGAGCAGGATCAGGAGGAGCCTGACTACAGGAAAATGATGGATGACCCAGAGTCCAAAAGAGTGTCTGTCCCTCTGCACAAATCCCTGGGGAAACACACAAACTTTTACACTTTCCCACATCTATACCTCCTGTGTACAGGAAAATGGACAGGAGGTATACTTTGTCAGGCCCTGGTATGGAATTCTTAACCACTCATTGCAGCCATGTAGAGGTAGTGCAAGCTGCAGCCTGTGACAAGGCTAATGTTCCTTTGGCATCTCACCCCCCCGGATAAGGATTCCAGGAAAGTGGATGCTATGACCAAAAAACAATACTTGCCATCCTCTTTGGGACTCGGGCAGGCTGCCTATTTGGCATACACAGCCAGGTACCAGAAATCTAGGTGGGATACAGGTCTAGAACTGGCCAAGAATGCCCCTCCTCAGCTAGCCAAGGAGCTGGAACAGGTGGCTGCAGATGGCATTGAGGCATCCAAAGTCCAGTTTCACGCTGCTGTAGACACAAATGATGTGCATTCCAGAGTTATGGCTACATCTGTCTCCATGCGGAGATTTGCTTGGCTCAGATGTAGCAGTTTGTCTCGGGATACCAAGGCCATGGATTTTTCTGTTATGGGTAATTCTCTGTTTGGAGAACAAACAGAGGCTTGCATGAGAAAGATGGAAGAGTATAGAACTACCTACAGGAGTGCTGCAGCTAAAGAGAAGCAGACCACTCCTCAAAAGCAGCAATCTAAGGCTGTTAGGGGCAGGCCTTTCTACCAAGCTCAGGCCTCCTCTTCTTTTCAGCAGAGGGGGTTCTTATAGGAGAAGACGTAGAAGGTGGATGAGCAGAGCTGCATCCTTCTCTCAATCTAAGCCCCCTGCCAAGCAGACACCCTGATGTGTGGGCCAGAGTCGCCTCCTCAGTTCCAGTGGGTGGCAGGCTGGCTTACTGCTTCCAGGCCTGGAAGTCTATCACTTCAGACAAATGGGTCCTGGAAGTGGTAAGCCAGGGTCTTGCTCTCAGTTTCAGAAGGTTCCCCAAAATAAGAATAGTCTTTCAGTCCTCCTCCTCCCTTGGAAACAGAGGCCTTAGAGGCAGAAGTCTCCTCTCTACCGCTTCTGCAGGCAGTGGAGAGGGTACGTCATCAGCACAGTGGAAAAGGACTGTATTCCAGGTACTTTCTTACCCCAAAAAAGGCAGGGGAGTGGCGACCCATCCTAGATCTACGATACCTGAACAAACATGTCACAAAACCAAAGTTCAAAATGGTGATTCTGGGAATAATTCTTCCCTTTCTGAGACCAGGAGACTGGCTAGCCTCTCTGGATCTCAAGGATGCCTATTTTCACATACCTATCCAAGATTTCCACAGAAAGTACCTCCGGTTCGAGTTGCCCTCGGGTCTTTCAGTTCAGAGCAGTGCCCTTCAGCCTAACATCTTCCCCAAGGGTGTTCACAAAATGCCTAGAAGTAGTAGTGGCCTTCCTCAAGAGACAAGGCATTTCGGTGTTCCCTTATCTGGACAACTGGCTCATAGTAGGTCAGTCCTCAGACCAAGTCAGGTCAGCTCTAGGAACCACTTGGAAGCTTCTGGAGTCTCTAGGGTTCATCCTAAACCTAGCAAAGTCCATTCCCAAACTGGTCCAGCTTCTCACTTTCCTAGGGGCAGAGCTGGACACTGTTCAGGCAAAGGCCTTTCTTTCCCTCTCAAAGGTAAAGGCCCTTACAGCTCTGGCTTCTTCTTTTTGACCTCTGGTGTCTCGACCAGCCAGGCACTTCCTACAACTATTAGGCCACATGGCAGCTTCCACAGCAGTGGTACAAGGGGCAAGGTCCCAGATGAGGGACATTCCATTCCATTTAAGGTCCTTTTGGTCCCAAAGAAGGTACCCTCTTACCAAGTTGGCTCCAGTGACTTAGACACTTATCCAGGCTCTCCACTGGTGGCTGGAAGAGGACAACCTGAGGCAGGGCATCTCTTTCCTCAGTCAGACCCCTTCAGTGATTCTCACGACAGATGCTTCCCTACTGGGATGGGGAGCTCATCTGGATCATCTCTCTGCTCAGGGGACATGGTCTCACCAGGAGTCACTTTTACACATAAATCTTCTGGAACTCAGAGCTGTATTTTTAGCTCTTCAGACATCACAGTCAATTCAAGGGTAAGTGGTGCAGATCAGAACAGACAACACCACAACCATGTGGTACATAAACGAGCAAGGGAGCACGCGGTCCATGGCCTTGTGCACAGAAGCCATGAAAATATGGTCGTTGACTTACTCTCTTTAAGCTTCCCTGATCGCAGTGCTTCGCCCAGGGAAGGACAATGTGTTGGCAGATGCACTCAGCAGAATTTCTTAGGGTCACCACGAGTGGTCCCTGAATCCCCAAATTCTTCAGCCCATTTTCAAGAGATGGAGCACCCCAGAGATGGATCTCTTTGCAGCCCCAGACAGTCACCAACTTCCCCTGTTCTGTTGCAGGCCCCCTCTTTTGGGGTCTGTTCCTCAGGATGCTCTCCTGTTGGATTGGACAGACAGGTTTCTGTATGAATTTCCTCCCTTTCCTCTGATTCAAACAACATGAAGTCATGCTGTACTCAACATATTCTGACATGTGCAGTTAGTCCCAGCACTTGAACTGCTCCAGAGTGGAAAGAGTTAATTTCTATGCCAGGCATAGAACGTTGAGCTCGAGCTCGGTTTTCAAACCCCTGTCTGTGGTGCCTCAGAGTGTAACTGTCAGATTCTTTACTCCACCTAACTGTGAAGTTGCTCCGGAGATTGCTTCTTCGCGATTGGTTCGGTAAAGTTTAAAACCTCGTTGGTTTTTCAACCGATTTGTTTATTTTCAGTTTAGAGCCTTTGTTTACGGTACAGTAAGTAGTGTAGATAGGTAGTGAACTGTGATTGTGTGTTTTCTTCCGTGGAAAATTGTAAACTTCGGTTCTTTCTCAGTCGGTCTGGTTGGGAACTGACCTTTTGTGTTTAAATTTATTTTCTGGGATTTTAGTAGTGGTGTGCTGGTTCCTATCGGTTAAAAAAAAAAAAAACTTTTCTCAGTTTCTTTACACAACCCGTGACACGGTTGGTAACCGATAGGGGTGTATTACCTGGCTAAAAGCTGTAAAGGGTAATTTTTTTCTAGTCTGGCCATGTCCGAGAAACCCAAGGAAAAAAACGGTCCCACTGGGTTTCAACACTACAGAATGTGGGGAGGCCTTTGCTAAAGCCGACCCCCACCTTGTCTGTGTTTATTGTCTGGGGTTTGGCCATCTCAAAACAGACTGCCAAATCTGTAAAAAGTTTCCTAAGGCTACTCTGGAAAAAAGATTGGGTAAGCTAAAGGAAAAGGAGGCCAAGAAGTCCACTGACCCGGATGGCCAGCACGGTTCAGTTCCGATCGAACCTGAGGAGGTGCCCACTGACCTGGGCGAGATGTCCTCTGGCAAAAGGAGAGCCGACCCTGAGCGGTTGGTTCCGTCAAAAAGACGAAAAAAGTCAGCCGGGTCGGATCCAGCATCCCTTACTCCAGCCGCCGAAGAAATAGCCAAAGCGATCAGTATTGTGCAGTCACTTTGTCCGGTTCTGTCCGAACCATCGGTTAGGTTGGATCCAACTCCATTGGATTATGATCCGGATGCTTATTACGAGGAGTGGGAAGGGGACGAAGAGTTACTGGATGATAATGATGATGATTGTGAAGGTCTGGATGTGCCCATTGAACCGGACATCTCCCCAGACAGACCCTCCAATGTCTCCCCACCAAGGCTTTGAGTCCCCATCTCACTCTTTGTTTTACAGAAAGGTGGCTGAAACCCTCCAGCTCCCTATGGTTGAAGCTGTTGAGGAGGAAGAAGAGACTGAATTCGTGGAGATGATTGACATCCCAGAGTCCAAGTGGTTGTCTGTTCCCCTCCATAAATCCCTGGAAATGGACACTAAAGATTTTACAGACACAAAATTCTTTACCTCCGGTGGGTAAGAGAATGGACAGGAGGTATATGCAGTCAGGATCAGGTATGGAGTTTTTGTTCAATCATTGCAGCCATGTTGGGGTAATGCAAGCTGCAGCCTGTGACAGGGCTAATATACTTTTGGCTTCACACACCCCAGATAAAGACTCCAGGAAGGTGGATGCCATGGCCAAGAAACAATACTTGGCATCCTCCTTGGGACTCAGGCAGGCTAATTATATGACCTACATAGCCAGATACCAGAAGTCCAGGTGGGATATGGTTCCGGAACTGGCTAAACAGGCTTTCTGCACCCCCAGCTAGCCAGAGAGCTGGAGGAGGTGGCTGCTGATGGGATTGAGGCATCTAAAGTGCAATTCCATGCTGCTGTAGACTCTAACGATGTGGCATCAAGAATCATGGCTACATCTGTGTCTCTCAGGAGATTTGCTTGGCTCAGATGCACTAGCCTTTCTCAGGACACCCAGGCTAAGGCCATGGATTTCCCTGTGGTGGGTTTGGAGAGCAGACAGAGGCTTACATGAAGAAGGTGGATGAGTACAGGACCACCTACAGGAGTGCACAGGCCAAGGAACGGCAAGCCACTCCTCAAAAGCTGCAGTCTAGGGGCAGGCCCTTTCACAGGCCTTTCTACTAAGCCCAGGCCTCCTCTCCCTTTCCACAGAGGGGGTTCTTTCGAGGGAGAGGCAGGAAGAGGATGAGCAGGGCTGCATCCTCTTCCCAGTCCGAGGCTCCTGCCAAGCAGACACCCTGATGTGTCAGCCCGGGTCAACTCCCCAACTCCAGTCGGAGGCAGGCTGGCTTACTGTGTTCAGGCCTGGGAAGTCTGTTACCTCAGACAAGTGGGTCCTGGAGGTAGTAAGCCAGGGACTGGCCCTCAGTTTCAAGAAGTTTCTAAAAGTGAGGGTCAGGTCTTTTCCACCTGCAAGCATCTCCGAAACCACTGCTCTAGAAGCAGAGGTTTCCTCTCTGCTGGCTCTCAGAGCCATGGAGATAGTTCCTACTCTGCACAGGGGCAAGGGTCTGTACTCCAGATATTTCCTTACCCCAAAAAAGACAGGGGAGTGGCGACCCATCCTAGACTTAAGGTATTTGAACAAACACATCTTAAAACGAAAGTTCAAAATCGTGACTCTGGGAGTAATTCTTCCCTCTCTGAGGCCAGGAGATTGGTTAACATCCCTGGACCTCAAGGATGCCTATTTCCACATTCCTGTCAGGTGCTCCCATAGAAAGTACCTCAGGGTTGAGCTGCCTTCAGGCCATTATCACTTCACAGCCATGCCTTTCTGCCTAACATTGGCTCCAAGAGTCTTTACAAAGTGCCTGGCAGTAGTAGTGGCCTTCCTCAGGAGGCAGAGGATATCTCTTTTTTCATACCTGGACGACTGGCTCATTGTAGGACAGTCTCCCGACCAGGTCAGGTCAGCTCTTCAGGTCACTCAGGATTTGCTCAGTTCTCTGGGATTTCTTCTCAATCTGCCAAAGTCAATTCTCGAACCAGTACAACTCCTCACTTTCATAGGGATAGAGTTAGATACTGTTCAAGCAAAGGCCTTCCTCCCACTAGCAAGGGTAAAGGCCCTTACAGACCTTGCTTCCTTTTTTTTCATCCTCTGGTTTCTCGCCCAGTAAGACATTTTCTTCAGCTCCTAGGCCACATGGCAGCTTCCACTGCAGTGGTACCAAGTCCAAATGTAGTGGTAGCCAGGTTCGAAATGAGGGACATTCAGTTTCACCTAAGGTCTTTTTGGTCTCAGAAAAAAGATTCGCTCACCAAATTGGTTCCAGTGACTCAGACTCTGGTCCAAACTCTCCAGTGGTGGCTGGATTAGGAAAATCTCAGACAAGGTGTCCCATTCCTCAGTCGATCTCATTCAATGGTACTAACCACAGATACTTCTCTCCTGGGCTGGGGAGCTCACCTAGGAGCCCTCACAGCACAGGGGATTTTGGTCTCCACAAGTCTCTCCTTCATATCAATCTTCTGGAACTCAGGGCAGTATTCCTAGCCCTTCAAGCTTTCTCAGACTCAGTAAGGGACAAGGTGGTTCAGATCAGGACAGACAACACCACCACCACCATGTGGTACATCAACAAGCAAGGGGGACACTCGGTCTACGGCCTTGTGCACAGAGGCCATGAAAGTATTGTTCTAGGAGTGTGGATATGTTTATCCACACTATTTTGCATGTCCCTTTCCCCTTTAAATCTTGCCAGAAGTCTTCAAGCTGGCTCTTCCCACCCACCCGGGTGGTATAAACCTCTGCTCCGCCCCATGACGCCAGATCTTCCTTTCCGCTGGAAGATGCAGGTTCCCCCGTGCTTCACAGTAATTCGTAGGCCCTGGATTCAAAGCGTCGGTTTTTACCGCAGCTTACCTTAAAACTCGTTCGAGTTGTCGATTCCGATAGTAGCGCATCGGACATGGAGAATAAATCTCCCAGATTTCGTTCGTGCTCCTGCGGCCAGAAGATGTCGCGCACCAATCCCCACCTAACATGCGTCTACTGCCTTTGGTGTCTGACATAACACCTCCACTTGCACGTTCTGCCTGGCCTTCCATCCCAACATACTGGACGACTGCTTGGCGCACCTAAAATTTGGGAGACCAGAGAAAAGGAACCCACCTGATGAAATCAAGGAGGCGAGGTGGAGTTTCTCATGTCATGGATACGCCAAGCAGTTGGAGCAAATGAAGGCTTCGAGGAGGAAGCGGCTCAAGCTTCGGCCAGTCGGAGCTTTTTTGTTCCTCTTAAGCTTGGTTCCACCTTTTTGGGCTGCTTCAGGAGTTTTGCCAGTCTCTCCCCACCAGGGGTGAGGCGCCCTCGGGCTCGCACGCCTCCTGCCCTCGGAAGAGGGAAAAGGACCCTAAGTCTTCGTCCAAACAGAGACGTTCTTGGGACAGAGAAAGGTCCGAGTCCCAGAAACATGCGGTCTCTACCTCGGTTGAGATCGCATCCTCAGCAGCCAGCTTCACGGATCTTCCGTCTGGCCAAGAGATCAAGGAAGTGGCCGACGAGGTTGAGATTTCTCTTGACCTGATCGACCCTATTTCGACGACTACGGTCGACAATTCTTTGGAAAGAACTCCGGTCCTTATCTTTCCTGATGAGGAGACCCAGCCCACTGGTGTCACCATCGAGTAAACTGTTCCGGACCCTCGGTTTTCACCAACCCCAGTGTCTCCCGATCGACCAAGTCAGCCAGCCCAATCTCGAACGAGATCCAGAACCCCCTTTGTCAAACGACCAAAAAAAGAGTCATACGCACTCTAAAAAGAGGCATCGCCACAGATCCTCATCCTCCTCGGACGAGGAGAGGCTTTGACGGAAACTCCGTCGATGCTATGAGCATCTTATGTGGCAACAGCTGATTTTGACCGTACAGAAGCCAGCTCAGCCGTCTACCCTGGCCATCACTTGGCTACCACCTCCTGGGCCGACGCCGACCCCTCCGGAACCGGAACCTTCGGTTCCCCTGCCCGTGGGGCTGGCCCTTATCCCAGCTTGGCCCATTTTTGTCTCTCCACCGATTCTGGTGGAACCACCGCCTAAGCAGCCTCAGGGAAGGGCTCCCTCAAAAGAGGACCGTATAGACACTGGGCTTCCCCGTCGCATGTCCATCACGGTTACCCCTGACCACCCCCGACGGATCGAAGGGGACGTAGGCGGGAGACCGTTGTACCATGACTCCTCGGACTCTGACATCACAGGACTGCACTCCCATCCTGGGGATGATGAGTCCTCTGTGGCAGATTTAGAGGAGGGTCCTCCCTCCTTTCAAGGCATTCTCCACCTGATCTCCGAATCCACCGGAATGCCTCTGGAGTCTATCCAGAAAAAGGCGGAGTACCCACTTACGGACATCCTAAAAAGGGGGCTACCCCAACGGAGGCCTTTCCAGTGACCGAGGCCATCACTGGCCCAGTCCTTGAGCTCTGGCAGCGCCCAGCTTGCTGCCCAGCACCGTCTGCCTGCATGGCCCACAAGTATTCGGTGCCCATGGGGTTCCTGCCGGGATTCACAGAACACCCTTCGGCCGAGAGCCTGGTGACCGCTTCTGTGTTTAGACATACTGGTAGCTCGGCCGACACAGACCGACCCCTGGACAAGGAGTCCAAAAATATGGACCACTCTGCCCGCAAGGTGTACACGGCCTCTTCCTTAGGCTTTCATCAGGCCAGTTCGGCTGTCATTATGGCACATTTCTCTCATGCCCTCCTTGGGTCATTAGATGAAGTCCTCCCTCATCTCCCGGCGGACATGCAGACCACGGTCAAGCAAGTCCGTGATCAGGGCCGTGCTGTTGCAAAACAGCAGCTCCAGACGGCTCTAGACATCGGGGATTCTTGTGCCCTTTCTTTAGCAGCTGCAGTGGCCACTTGCCGCAGGGCCTGGCTGAGGCTATCCTCCTTCCCGGCAGATACCCAGCACAAGTTAGCTGACTTTCCTTTCCTTGGCACCGACTTGTTCGGTCCAGGAGTGGCCGGTCACCTTCAGCATATCGAGCAGTCCAGTACCACCTTGGATGCTACCTCTGCAAAAGGTTCTTCGGGAACGAACCAGCAGAAAAGAGAGATGCTATTTCGGCATTCTTCCCCTGTGGTCAGGCAGCCCTCATATCAAGGAGGCCAGCAGCAACAGTAGCAGCAGCAGGCTCAAGCTTGGCACCCACGGCCTAAGCAGGGTCCTCAACAGCCCCATAAAGGAGGCCAAAGCGCAGGTCCAGGAGCCTCCTTCTCCTCTTCTAAGCCTTCTCAGTGATGGGTTCCGGGTTGCCACCCGTCACGCCAGCTCTGGGTCCTCTCGTGGGGTGCCGGCTCCGCCACTCTCATTCCGCTTGGTCCGATATCACTTCAGATAGGTGGGTTCTCGAAGTGATCAGTCAGGGACTGCCTCTAGAGTTCGAGCAGTACCCTCCCAACCGTGCATGCGCCCCTCGGGAGGAAAGGATCTCAGCTTGCACTCAGTCGGCTCTTCGAGGCGACATAGCTCAGCTCCTCCGCAAGGAGGCAGTAGCTCCAGTGCCAGATCCTCCTATAGACCCAGGCTTCGTGTCCAGGTACTTCCTGGGGCCCAAGCGGACGGGGGGGTTGGCACCCCATCCTAGGTCTCCACGACCCGAATCAATATCTCAGGTCTTGCACCTTCCGGATGGTAACTCTGAACCAGATCATACCATCCCTGCAGCGAAACGTGGTTCTGTCGCTTCAGGGCCGAAGGGACCCATGTACAAGTTCCAAGCCATGCCGTTCAGCCTGTCATTGGCCCCTCGGGTCTTCACCAAGTGCATTGCAGTGGTGGCAGCCCATCTTTGGCGTTGAGGAGTATGTATCTACCCTTATCTTGACGACTGGCTCTTGGCAGGATCCTCCCTTCAGGAGGTGGAGAGGTCCAGGGATCTGGCTCTCCAAACCTGCTCCCAACTCAGCCTCCTGATTAACGAGGCCAAGTCGGAACTCGTGCCTGCTCAGGTGATGGGCTTCATCGGGGCAGAGCTCGACTCTTGTCAAGCCAGAGCTCGGCTCCTGGCAGACAGGGCGGCGGTTCTCTCCTCCGTTTACCTGATAATTTCTGGTTGGGCACTTGCCCCCTGCCCTGGACTTTCTGTGCCTTCTGGGTTACGTGGCGGCGTGCACCTCAGTGGTCCGTTGGGCCAGGTGGCACATGCGCCCCCTCCAATGGGAGCTGGCCGCCCAGTCGACTCAGCGCCACGGTCATTTCAACCAGCTGATCACTGTAACCCAGAAGATGTGGGATGTGCTGCAGTGGTGGACCGCCCCTGAATGGTTTCAGGAAGGGATCCCGTTTGTCCGCCCCGACCCGACGGTCCTTATGACCGATGCCTCTCTCATGGGCTGGGGAGACCACATGGGGGACAACAGGGCCCATGGGTTCTGGATCCCTGAGGAGTCCCGATGCCACATCAACCTGTTGGAGCTCAGAGCGGTCAGACTGGCACTGTCAGCTTTTGCTCCTCGGCTCTGGGGTCAAGTGGTTCAAGTCTAGACGGACAATACCACAACCATGTACTACCTCAACAAACAGGGCGGCACGCACTCCTGTCTGCTGTGCAAGGAGGCGCTCCACATCTTGACCCTCGTAAGTTGGCTGAAGGCGGATCTCCTAGCCATTCATGTGGCAGGAGTCTCGAACCAGCTGGCGGATGCTCTCAGCCGCTTAGGCCAGATAACCCACGAGTGGTCTCTCCATCCAGAGGTAGCTTACACTCTGTTCTCCCACTGGGGCAAACCGTTGGTGGATTTGTTTGCCTCCAGGGAAAACAAGAAGCTGAGGCTGTACCATGCCCACCCCTCCTCAGCAGGGCTTGCTGCAGGGGGATGCGTTCTCAAGGCCATGGACCCTAGGCCTCCTGTACACCTTCCCTCCATTTCCCTTGATCCACAAGGTGCTACTTAAGGTGAGGAGGGACAAGGCGAAGATGATCCTGGTAGCCCCAGATTGGCCGCGCCAGTTCTGGTATTCAGATTTCCTCAGCTGCAGGCCCCCGGAGCAGCTTTGTACACGCCCGGACCTGATATCACTGAACCCGGGGAAGGTATTCCATCTGGACCTTCAATCCCTGCACCTCACAGCCCGGTACCTGAGCAGCTAGAGTTCCAGGCTCTGGGTCTTCCAGCGATGTCTACACCGTGGTGGAGGCATCTCGTGAGAATCGGCCAGGAAATGTTATGCCTTCAAATGGAAGAGATTTTCCATTTGGTGTCAGGGTAAGAGTCTGGACCCCTTATCCTGCTCTGTGGCTAACATTCTCGACTACCTTTGGCCTCTCTCCAAAGGGGGCCTGTGGTCATCGACCCTTAGGGTGCACCTGGCAGCCATTTCTGCTTACTGGGCACAGGCCGGTCAGCCGACATTGGTGCAGGAGACAGTGGTCGGGCGCTTCTTCAAAGGCCTGGATCACATATCCCCTCCGGTGCGTGAACCTCCACCTCCGTGGGATCTGTTGCTGGTTTTGGCGAAGCTCATGGGCAAGCCAGTCGAACCTATGCACAAGTGTGCACTCTCACACTTGTCATGGAAGACTGCCTTCCTGGTGGCTATCACGTCAGCCAGAAAGACAGGGGAGCTCCAGGCGCTGTTGGTGGACTCCCCATATCTGGTCTTTCACAGGGACAAAGTTGTCCTGCGCCCCCACCCAAAATTCCTTCCAAAGGTGTTTCACCATAACCAGGTCTTGACTCTGCCAGTATACTACCCTAACTACACCTCGGACGCAGAGTACAGGCTCCATACCTTGGACCCGAGATGTGCTCTCTCCCATTATAAGGAGCGAACGGCGGAAATTCGTGAGGTTCGCTAACTGTTTGTCACCTATGCTGAAGCCGCTTCTAGCAGACCTGCAGCTCAAGGACTACCTCTCGGGTCGCTCTCAGCAAGTAAGAATCAACTCCACCATCTCCAACCCCAAACCTGTGTGCTCGGGCGTTCCACAGGGGTCTATTCTGGGCCCACTGCTTTTTACACTCTTCCTTAACTCACTCCCCAAAGCTTGCAGCGGTCATCTCCTACTTTATGCTGATGATGCTGTTCTTTACTGGCAACACCCACAGCCAGACAACCTCCAGCTCTCCCTTCAGGGGTTTTTCAGGGAGCTGGAAAACTGGTTTACTGTACACCGCCTGATCATTAACTATTCCAAAGCTAAGTCCATGACCTTTGCACATCGCCAAAGCCCACACAGCCAGATGACGCTCCAAATCACAAACTTAGATGGTACCCATCTGGAACATGTTACTCATTTTAAATATCTAGGTGTCACCTTAGATACCCCTCCTACCACAGACATGTATGCCTCCTCCGTCAGCAATTAACTCCAGAATTGGTACCCTACAGGATCAAGAACAGCCTGCCTGCCCATGCCATGCAGATAGCTGTCACCTCCTCCATCCTCTCACTTCTCGACACGGGATTGTTATTCACGCACTGCTAACAACTCCACCCTAAGTAGCATAATCACAGTGCTTAATAAAGCCTGCTGCCTCGATACTGGCTGTGACAGACTCACCCACACCTGCCATCTGTACACACTAACAGGTTGGCTTAATTTCCATCAAAGACTCAAATGTCAAACCTGCATCTTAGCAAAAACGATCCATCTCCAGCTTACTCCAGCCGGTCTACTCCCCATCATCAGCCCGGCCCCTCACAGGCGGACTACCAGACAGTCGGCTACCTCATCCTTCATGGTCCCCCCATGTCGAACGTCTCTAGGGCAGAGATCCTTCCGCTACCGTGCCCCCAAATGGCTCAACACCCTCCCCTACTCTCTCCCAGACCATAGCATCGCACTTTTAAAACAGGCCTTCGAACACACCTCCTTGAAAACTCGAATATGAATGCCAATAAGGCCTGCTCTCTCCTCCTTCATCCCCATAACTGACTCAGGGACTTCCTAGACCCCACTTAACCACCTCTGCATTAGCTCTGTCTTGGGCCTACATGTATGCCTCCCAAAAGCTTTTAAACGCCTCAACTGCCATGTCAATTCTGTAACCTGTAAAATCAAAGTAAAAAAAAAAAAAAAAATGTTTCTTTTAATGCTTTATATTGTCTTGTGTCTCCACCCCTGTAACCACGTGGAGCCATTGTATAAATACTGTCTGTACTGAAACCTGTATATAATTGCTCGTCTCCGCTCTGTCTTCCTTGTACTTGGTTCTCCCTCCACCCCCTGTAAACGACGAGGAGCCTTTGCAAACGAGTCTATGACTCAAAGGATTGTAATTCCGATTATACAGTAAATAAATAAATAAACGGACCATTGCAAGATGGATTACGTCATGCATAGGTCTGTGCTATGAGTTGGCGGGCAAGGAGCCTCCCAGAGGGATAAGAGCTTATTCTACCCACCATACTGCTGCATCGGTGGCTGCTTCCAGGGACATACCTATCCAGGAAATCTGTTGAGCTGCTACCTGGAAGTCGGCAAACACCTTCATTACCCACTACCACATCGACCTCGAGTCATGCCGGGATGCTGGTTTTGGGGCTTCAGTTCTCCAATCTCTGTTCCCTGAGTAGGGGCTGTGCACCTTGCCTCCCTCCTCCTGGAGAACTGCTTGAAGTCTGCCAAACAGTGTGGATGAACAACATATCCACGGTCCTAGAAGAACAGGTTACGCACCTGTAATAGTAGTTCTAGGAGTGGTATATGTTCATTCACACGCACCCACCCGACCTCCCCGGCTTTAGGCACACAAACCTGGCTTCAAGCGGGCTAAGATCTGGCATCATGGGGCGGAGCCGAGGTTTATACTACCCGGTGGGTGGGTGGAGGAGCCAGCTTGAAGACTTCCGGCAAGATTTAAAGGGGAAAGGGACATGCCAAACAGTGTGGATGAACAACATGCAGTACATCACTCCTAGAACTACTGTTACAGGTGAATAACCTGTTCTCTCTGGCCTACTCATTGCAAGCCTCCCTAATAGCAGTCCACCTCCCAGGGAAGGACAGTATGTTAGCAGATGCTCTGAGCAGACTCTCCCAGGACCATCACGAACGGACCTTGGATCCTCTCATACTGAAAGTAATCTTCACCAGGTGGGGCACTCCAGAGATGGATCTCTTTGCAGCCCCTGACAATCACCAACTTCCCCTTTTCTGCTGCAGACCCCCAGTCCTAGGGACTGTTCCCCTGGATGCCCTGATATTGGACTGGGAAGGCAAGTTCCTTTATACCTTCCCCCTGTTGTTCAGGGTTCTAGCCAAGATCAGGTCACAATCCTGTGCAGTGATTCTAGTGGCTCCAGACTGGGCCAGACAGCCTTGTTATCCTCTGTTGTTGTCCCTAGCAGTCTCTCTCCCCAAGAGACGCAATCTCCTAACCTCCTCTCGGGAGGATCTGGTACCCCAATCTCAAGGCCTGGCTCTTGAAGAGTTAGAATATACAGGCCTACATCTTTCTCAGGGAGTTTTGGACATCCTTAAGGTTTCTTGGAAACTCTCTACCAGAAAAACTTCTAATTCCAAATGGAAAAGATTCAGCATTTGGTGTTCCCTTAAGGATATTTTACCAGATGCTGCTGGCATTGCTACACTTTTGGATTACCTGGTTCACCTTAATGGCTTAGGCCTTAGGCCAGCCACTTTAAAGGTTCATTTAGCAGCCATGTCTGCATTTCTCTCCGCAGGGAAGGGCTCTTCCTGGCATCTCACCCTGTTTTTGGAAAGTTCTTTAAAGGTCTGGTTCCTATCAACCCTCCTTTTAGAGAGCCTAATGTCTGCATTGCTCAGCTTATGCAGCCACCCTTTGAACCTCTGGCTTCGGCCTAGCTTAAGTACCTAACCTGGAAAACTGTGTTGCTGATAGCTCTCACTTCTGCCAGGCGAATTAGTGAATTACAGGCTCTCAGTTGAACCTGATTTTATCTCATTCCATAGAGGTAAGGTGGTCCTCAGAACCAATAGGAGGGTCCTACTCAGTGGTCTCAGATTTCCATCTGAACCAGTCCATGTCTCTTCCTGTGTGTTTCACTGATCATTCTTCAGGAGAAAGATTACATAGTTTGAATGTTAAGAGGGCACTTAGCTACTTCATTGAGCATACTAAGGCACATAGGAATGACTGTCTTCAATTGTTTCTCACTTATGGTGAAGTGGGAAAAGGTAGACCTACTACTAAAAGAACTGTTGCCAGGTGGATTGTCTCTTGTATACCGTCCTGCTATGCCAAGCTAGGTAAAACACCTCCCTCAGGCCTGAGGGCTCACTCGACTAGGGGTATAGCTGCTTCTGTGGCTGCTGCCAGGGATATACCCTTGTTAGAGATCTGCAAAGCAGCCACGTTGAAAACAGTCCATATTTTCACCCAGCATTACTCTTTGGATATCCAGGCTAGGAGTGATGCTAGGTTTGGTAAAGCAGTACTGCAGAGCCTACTCCCAAAATAGGTTTGGTACCCTCCTCCATGGAGGTACTGCTTGGTAGTCTGCATATGTCAGAATACAGCAAGACTTTGTTTTTTGAAGAAAAAATTACTCACCTTAGTAATTGTGTTTCTTCTAATGGAGTCTTGCTATATTCTGACCTCCCCCCGCCTCCCCTCTCAGAACCTAGTTTTGGGATGTGGGCTGGCAGGTACAATGTTGCACCTCAGGGGTGTACTTTGCAACCCTCCTCTTCAGGGTGGGGTGGTCGTGGTTATGTTTTGACATAGATTTATATATCTTGTTCATTACCTGTTTTTTCTCTTGGGTTCTCGACTTGAGTCTTTTGGACCCAAGTTGTTGCTTGTTGGCTGCTATATTTTACAATTTCCACACTGGAAGTGTAGTTAGTTTGCTTGCAAGAATCTGACGGTTACGCTCTGAGGCACCACAGACGGAGGTTTGAAAACTGAGCTCGAGCTCAACGTTCTATGCCTGGCATAGAAATTAACTCTTTCCTCTCTGGAGCAGTTCAAGTGCTGGTTCTAACTGCATATGTCAGAATACAGCAAGACTCCATTAGAAGAAACAGTTACTAAAGTGAGTAATTTCTTTTTCTCGGAGTGCTAATAAAGATCAGGTCTGAGCCCTGCAAAGTGATTCTAGTGGCTCTAGACTGGGCCAGGCAACCATGGTACCCCCTCCTATTTCACTATCAGTGATGATTCCTCTTTGTCTCCCCAGGAGGTACAATCTATTGACATCCTCTCAGGGGAGTATACTGTACCCCAGCCTCCAGTCTCTCAGGCTCAAAGCCTGTCTCTTGAGGAGCTAGAATATGCAGGCCTGCATCTCTGTCAGTTTTGGATATCCTTAAGGTTAGTAGAAAACCTTCTGCTAGGAAAACTTACAATTCCAAATGAGAGATTTGGCCTTTGGTGTTCTCAGAAGCACATTCAGCCAGATTCAGCTGATGTCGCCACTGCCTTGGATTATCTGGGTCATCTTAACAGCTTAGGCCTACCACTCTTAAGGTTCATCTGGCAGCTGTGTCTGTGTTCATTTCGGCTGGAAAGGACTCTTCCCTAGCTTCTCATCCAGTATTTAAGAAATTCTTCAAAGGTCTGGCTCATATCAGCCCTCCCTTTAGGCAGCCTACTCCTGTTTGGGACCTGAATATGTGTATTGCACAGCTTATGCAGCCCCCCTTCGAACCACTATCTTCAGCTGAGCTTAAGTACTTGACTTGGAAGACTGTGTTCCATTACGTCTGCCAGGAGAATCAGTGAAATGCAGGCCTTGTCAGTGGAACCTGATTTTATCTCATTCCATAGGGATAAGGTGGTCCTTCGGGGGTATCAGACTTTCATTTGAATCAATCTATCATTGCCTCTGTTTTTCACAGACCATTCTTCTTCTGGGGAACAAAGATTATACAGTCTAGATGTAAACCTCAGTTACTACATAGAGCACACTGAGGCCCATAGAAATGACTGTTCACAATTGTTTCTCACTTACGGAGAAGTGGGAAAAGATAAACTTGCCACCCAAAGAACCATTGCCAGGTGGATTGTCTTCTGTATCCAGTTTTGCTATTCAAAGTTGGGGAAGGAGCCACCTTCAGGCCCGAGGGCTCATTCCACCAGAGGTACAGCTGCTTCGCTAGCAGTAGCTAGAGACATTCCTTTACTGGAAATTTGTAAAGCAGCCACCTGGAAAACTGTTCATACATTTACCAGGCATTACTCTCTCGACATCCAGTCCAGAAGTGATGCTAGGTTTGGTACAGCAGTACTGCAGAGTTTGTTCCCAAAATAGGTTCTGTAGCCCCTCCTCCTGGGGGAGCTGCTTGGTAGTCTTCATATAGTCAGAATACAGCAAGACTTCATGTTGTTTGAAGAAAAAATTACTCACCGAAGTAATGTTGTTTCTTCTAATGGAGTCTTGCTGTATTCTGACCTCCCTCCCTGCCTACCCTCTCAGAACCTGGTCTTGTTTTGGGATGTGGGTCGGCAGGAACAGTGCTACACCCCAGAGGTGTACCTTTGCACCTTTCCTTTCTAGGAGGGTTTTTGGTTTTGCTGTATGCTTTGTGTTATTAATTACTGTCTACATAGATTCTTTCTGGGGTTCTCGACTTGAGTCTTATGGACCCAAGCGGTTATTGCCTTTTGGCTTAAATGTCAAAACAATTTCTATACTTAGTAGTTAGTATGGTGCTCATAAGAATCTGACGGTTACACTGAGAAGTACTAGAGACAGAGGTATGAAAACCGAGTTCGAGCTCAACGTTCGATGCGCTGGCAGAGTTTTAACCCTTTCCTCTCCGGAGCAGTTCAAGTGCTGGGGCTAACTGCCTATAGTCAGAATACAGTAAGACTCCATTAGAAGAAACATTACTTCGGTGAGTCATTTTTTCTTCTTTGCCAGACAGGGTTAAGTACTGTCGGTACTTAGCCCAGGGAGGACAGTGGGACTAGCAAACAAAGAGCGGAGCTTATAAAAACTTTGAACATGCACTGCAGGCTGTTGAATCTAGCACTGCTGTAGCCCTGCTCTGATGTTAGCTGCAGGGGATTTGTTGTTAGAGGAAAATGTCAGCTTGCAAGTCATCAGAATTTGTCCTAATATGATCTACTGTATGCTGCAGTAAACCGTAAATATTAACGGAAAAACAAAAGTTTTTGCACACAAAGTGCAAATTGGGACTAGCCCCACAATTCGGTGTGAGACTCCGTGCTGTTTATTTACCTTTAGCTATTTACTGGTTGGTTTTAAATCAGAATGAATTTCCTGTAATACAGAAGATTTCTTGAATGCCAATAACTGGTAATGGTAACAGTGTTGAAGAAAAGGTTGGTAAGAATAGTGGTGTAGCAGCACCATTTGTTATGACGCAGCTGTGTTGTCAGAAGACAAACTGGATAGACCACAGCCCCCCCCTTTTTTTTGCCCTTCCTGCATTCCAAAGAATTGGAAATAAATTCTTTAGCTAGAATTGGGCTCTCTGTGGTTCCACGACCAACCTCGTTTAAAGGCCTTGGAAAAAAATGATTTTCCTTTTTAATTTGTTTGTCACAGAGTCTTTGAACTGTTGAACCCACAGGTTTGTGTTAGAGCTGTGTATTTCAAATTTTTTTCAAGGCAAATACAACAATCCTTATAAATATCACTGTTAAATGTGTGTGTCAGATCACACAATGTGTTGGTATTAACTGAGGCTGGTGTGACACTTGACTGTTGCTCATATCTTGAATTCATAATTTATTGATCACTCACATCTTTGGTGTAGTGCCAGCATTGACAGCAGAAACCCATCTGTAATGTAAAATATTTTTGGTAAAATGAATATGCCATCTATAACTGCTGTATCTTTGTTTCTAGGGATGTGGATATGAACTGTCCACGCTGTCTGGCAGTTGCCTTTCCCTTTAAAATTCGCCAGAAACCTCTTCAAGCTGGCTCCTCCCACCCACCCAGGTGGTTACTCCCATGGATCCGCCCCATGACACCAGAGCTTCCTTTTCACTGGAAGAAGCAGGTTCCCTCTGTATTGCTCCTGCATTGAGTAGGCCCTGGTGCTTAAATCTTCGGATTTACTTTCTAAACTAAATCTTATTTGAGTTTTGTCTTCGATCGCGACTGCAATGGAGGATAAATCTTGGCCCGCATTTTGCTGGTGCCCATACGGGCAGATGATGTCGTGTACCGACCCTCACGCACCGATGCGCATACTGTCTGGGCTCGATCCCGCGATCCGCAGGCCTGCGACATGTATTGGTAATCTCATCCAAATGTCCTTGAGGACCGTGCTGCCTGCCTAAAGTTGGGCCGTGTGGAGAAACGTTATCCACCGGTCAAATCAAAGGATGCCCTTTGGGTGGTCTCCGCAGCTGCAGGGTCTGCCGAGGAGTTAGAACAACTTAAGGCCTTCGTGGAGGAGACTGCCCAGGCCACTGCTCGATCCTCTTTTGCCTCGGCCTTTGTTCCACTCCAGTTGGGCTCCACCTATTCGGTCTCCTTCAAGGAGCTGTGCCAGTCCCTCTCGACCAAGGGTGAGGGCCCTTCCAAGTCACATAATTCCCACTCACGCAAGGAGTCCAAGAAGGATAAAGAAAAGACTCCTTGTTGACGCTCCTGGAACTGGGAACTTCCACCTCAGGAAACTTCGCTTTGACTACGGTCAAAACCGCGCTTGGTGCTGGCTGAGATGCTGACCGAAGATGCAGCAGAGATTTTTCTCAACCCTGTCGACTGGTCCTCATCTGAAAAGGCCAGCAACTGTATTTTCGGGACTCCAGTCCTGCTGGTGACCACTGACGGGTCGGCCCAACCTGCTGAGCCGAATCCGCCAGTCATCAACCCAGACCAGGAGGAGCCGTGGACCTCCCTGGCTCCCTCCAAGGCCCCCCATTGGCACCACTGACGGCCAAGGTCTCTGTCATCTTCAGCTTTGGGGTCGAGCAGGTCTCACCGACATCGGCAGTCTCTCTCTCGGCACCACGGTAAGCGGCTCTGCCGCTGCTAGTCTTCGTTCTCCTCGGGTGAGGAGAGGCTTCAGCACAAATTGCGTCAATGCTACAAAGACCTCATATGACAACAGTTAGATCTTACTTCCAGAAACAGCTCTTGCAGCAGGTTACACCATTTGGACTGAAGCTGGCAGGTGCCAGGACCCCACGGAAATTTTCTAGCTAGCAGTATTTAGCGGGGACCGCCCCCGACGTCAGTCTCGCCCCCGTCAGGCATAGTACATAAGTGGGTGGTCCTCCAGAATCCCCAGTTCTTTTCCCGCCGTCGACTCGCCAGCATCGGCTTCTTGGTCTCTACCTAGCGCATGACGACTTCGAACTTCAGGAGTTTCTTCTTAACTAATGTCCTCTCCAACTCCTTCATTTGAGGGACACCTTTCAAAGTGTGCCTGCGGAAAACAGATCCCTTTCAAGGATCCTCTTTCTTCCTGAGTGCGGTGCTTAGGCCCGGACCACGACACCAAGGCCTGCACCTTTTGCCAAGGGTTCAACAGCCACATCAGGATCCGCCGACAGAAGGCACTTCAGACTTACCTGCTAGAGGAAGAACTTAGTAGAATGGACAAAGAACCATCCTCCAGGGGCGATTCTTCCTCGAAAGTCCACAAACACCGGGACAAGCACCGGGAGAAGGCAAGGTCCAGATCCCCGAACCGGGCCTCGGATTCGCAGAGCTCAGGCTCCACCCGATCGGACCACTCTCCCTCCAGGGCTAGGTCTCAGCCCCCTCCGGTTAAGGTCCGGGCTTCCAGCGGTTCTTCGACTCTTCAGCCCATCAAGACTTCCAGGCCCTCGGCTTCCTCTACTCCCTCTCAGGTCTCTTCTAAGTCCTCTGAATGCCACAAGTCTTCCTCTTCCACCTGACTTTGGGACCCTGACTCCAGGTTGGTCTCTCAGCCCCCTTGGGGCCCGGATCCACCACCCAGGAGGACGAAGGACCTGACGTCCCTCAAGCGGACGACTGACCCGACGTCGGCCAAGCACCCGAAGTCGGCCAGGCGTTCGCCGGAGCCGAGAACATCGCCAAGCACCAGACGCCAGCCAGGCATTCACTGACTCGAAGTCGTCGGCCAAGCGACCGACATCGGCTTCACCGGAGCCGAAGACTGCCCCCCAGTCACCGGTGGACACCAGTCACAGGGACTCCATGGAGGAGGACACCGCTTTGCCTGAAGACCAGGTGGGCAACACAGAGGATGCCGGGCTTCCGAGGGAACCTTCGCCCACCCCGGAGACACCCGAGGACCCGACGCCCAACCCCGGCAACAGACCACCGGCACCAGGCCCGTCATCGGGCATGAATTTTCAAGAAGTAAAGGAACTCTTTACTTTCTGGTGGGACACCATCCGAAAAGACGTGGTCCCAGTAAAGCCTCCTCCTCCTCTACTCCTTCACCTCTTACACCCCCTCCACCACCACAGGGGCCAGCAGGACGACCACCAACCCCAATGGAGCAGACTCCACCTCCTAGGGGTAGATCCCGGGATTGGAGAAGGCCTCCCTCAAGATCTCCATCAGGGTGTCCCAGCCCCAAGTGACCCAGACGTCTGCGGTATACTCCGTCGGGGGAGGACTCCAGATCGGGTACCTCGGATTACTCCAGATCTCCTTCTCCACTCAGCATTTCATCACCTGACCCACATGACCTTCCCAGGTCTCCTCTGGATGATCCCTCTTTCTCTGAGATCATGAGGCACATCCAGGACAACATGGGTGGGATGCTGAAGACCTCGACCCCGGAAGGCAGCGCCTTGCCCGTTATCTTCGGGAGAAAGACCCAAAGCCTGTGGTAGTGCCACCCTCGGTGGACACCTTTGCGGACGTCACCAAGGCTGCGTAGAAGCGTCCGCACTCCACTCCTGCGGTGCCAAAGAAAGCTGACTGCCTGTACAAGGCCCCCGAGAGAGGACCAGCACTTGGCTCAACAACCTCTGGCAGCCTCCCTGGTCATTATGGCCTTACATGACCGGTCCCAAAGACCGCAGCACATGAGCACACAGCCACCGGACCAGGAATCCAAACAATTGGACGCCCTGGGGAGACGCATGTATGCGGCTGCTACATGCTCCATCAGGTCCCTGAACTACCTAACCCACATGACCTTCCCAGGTCTCCTCTGGATGATCCCTCTTTCTCTGAGATCATTAGGCACATCCAGGACAACATGGGGTGGGATGCTGAAGACCTCGACCCCGAAAGGCAGCGCCTTGTCCGTTATCTTAGGCAGAAAGACCCAAAACCTGTGGTAGTGCCACCCTTGGTGGACACCTTTGCGGATGTCACCAAGGCTGCTTGGAAGTTTCCGCACTCCACTCCTGCGGTGCCAAAGAAAGCTGACCGCCTGTACAAGGCCCCGAGAGAGGACCAGTACTTGGCTCAACAACCTCTGGCAGCCTCCCTGGTCATTGTGGCCTCACATAAGCACACAGCCACTGTACCAGGAATCCAAACAATTGGATGCCCTGGGGAGATGCATGTATGCGGCTGCTACATGCTCCATCAGGTCCCTGAACTACCTAACCCACATGGTACAGTTTCAGAACGCCGTATGGGAACAGGGCCAGGACCTGGTCGATAAGCTTCCAGATGGCGATCAGAAGGCGGAGCTCCTAAACCTTCTCCGCACAGGGTCTGATATGGGTACCCAAGTACTACGAGCCACATACGATTCTGTGGACTCTTCCGCCAGCGCTGCAGTTTCAGGCGTCTGTCTCCGGCGACACTCTTGGCTCTGTGTCTCCAGCTTCACCCCGGACGTACAGAAGAACATTCTTGACTTCCCCTACAACAGCGAAGTACTCTTTGGTGAACCCTCGGAGAAGGTGATCACCAAACTCCAGGACGCTGGGAAGGCAGTCAGGTCTGTACAGGCCATGTACAGATCCAGGTCCGGTTCCTTTCATAGGAACCAGAGCCATTTTCGCAGCCCGCAACAAAGGCAGCAGCCACATTCCAGCCAGCAACAAAGGGGCACCTTTCAGCGGAAAGCCCAGGCTAAGTCCTCCCCAGGCAGAGCCCAACGCTACACTAAACCAGCCCAGCCTGCAGGGACCAGTGCTGCCATAGCATAACTCCTTCCCGGCCCCCTCCTCCTCTGGCCCAACGGGCACAGAAGGTTGGGGGTCGCATCGCTCGCCACTTTTCAGGGTGGTAGTCAATTGCCACCGACCGGTGGGTTCTCCAGTTGATCAAGAAAGGTCACTTCATAGAATTTCTCAACTACCTGCCGGCAAGACCTCCCCTGCTTACCCGTTACTTGGGTCAGCACGCCTTGCTTATACATCAGGAGGTGCTCGCGCTCCTGGAAAAAGAAGCAATAGAGCACGTTGCACGGAATCAGAGGGGTGCAGGATATTCTCATTTCTTCCTGGTTCCCAAGAAAACGGGGGACCTCCGCCCGATACTGAACCTCCGCGACCTCAACGAGTCGGTCCTGTACAAACGCTTCTGCATGGTGATCCTCCCAGGTCTGATTCCCATACTCAAGCAGGGCGCCTTTCTAGCATCCTTGGACATGCAGGACGCTTACCTACATATTCCCATTGCTCAAGCACACAGGAAGTTTCTGCGCTTCGAGTTCCAGGGCCACCATTATCAGTTCCGAGCCCTCCCCTTCAGACTGTCATCGGCACCTCGGGTATTCACGAAGTGTATGGCGGTCATAGCGGCGGCTCTGAGGAGACAAGGCCACTACGTGTTCCCGTACCTGGACGATTCGCTTCTCATGGCACCCTCTCGGGAGGCCTTGATGTCCGCCAGCCATTATACTCAGTCTCTGTTCGAGACGCTGGGCATCATGATCAGTCACGAGAAGTCACGCCTGGTTCCGTCACAGACTCTGCAGTTCATAGGTGCAGTTCTGGACACCGTCCAGGGGAAAGCTTTTCTTCCCCAGGAGAGAGCGGAACATATCAGATCCCTCATCAGGGACATTTCAGCGAAGAAGACCGTTCCTGCTAGATTGGTTCTTTGCCTGCTCGGACACATGGCTGCGGCCATTGCAACAGTCCTGCTTGCTCGTCTCCACATGCGGGTCACCCAGTGGATGTTACGGGTCCAATGGGACCAAAAGCAAGACCATCTGCAGCTTCCAATCCGGATCACAAAGACCGTAATCCGGGATTGGCAATGGTGGCTAGATCAGAAGAATCTATCTGCAGGTGTCCCCTTCATTGCGCCGTCTCCAATGGTGACACTCTCCACAGACGTCTCGGGGCTCGGATGGAGAGCACACCTCGACGGTGTCCAGTCTCATGGCCTGTGGACAGCCCAAGAGACTCATCTCCACATAAATATCCTGGAAATGAGCAGTTCTTCACGCCCTGCAGGCCTTCCAGTCGGAGATTCCACCAGGTACCATTCTGTTACAGGCAGACAATTCCGCGGTGATGTACTACCTCAACAAACATGGGGGCACCCATTCCTACCCGCTTTGTAGGGAGGCCATGAGGGTGTGAGATTGGGTTTTGCAACACGGCGCAAACCTCATTGCTGTTCATGTCCCATGAGTGGACAACATCATTGCAGATGGCCTGAGCCGCTCTCAGGCCAGAGTCCACGAGTGGGAACTTCCAGGAGGTAGTAGAGGATCTGTTTCACAGATGGGGTACACCAGAGTTAGACCTTTTCACGTCCCCATCCAACGTAAAGCTGCCCAATTTTTGCTCGCTAGATCCAGGGCCTGGTGTTTTCTGACGAGAAACATTGTCCCTCTCCTGGGCGGGCAGATTCCTCTATGCGTCCCCCCCCTTTCCGTTGATCCAGAGGGTTCTTCTGAAACTTCGCAGAGAGCAAGTGACACTGATTCTCATCGTGCCATTCTGGCCCAGGCAGATCTGGTTCCTTCTGCTACATCAGCTATCCCGGGAACCTCCGGTGCCTCCGCCAATCAGCTCTCACTTGTTGTCTCAGGAGAAAGGCTTCTTGGTCCATCCGGACCTTCGTTCACTGAGCCTGCACGCTTGGCTCCTAGAGACATAGCTGTTTTGCGACATGGGGTCTCTCAAGAGGTAGTTGACGTTCTGGTGGCCGTGAGAAAACCGGTCACTCATGCTGCTTACGCCATGAAATTTTGCCGTTTTTGTCTATGGGCTCAAGTGCTGGGGTTTTCGCCTCTAGACTGTCCAGCAAAGTCGGTCTTGGACTACCTCTTGTCTCTTATTCAGACAGGCCTGGCCTACTCCTCGATCAAAGTACATCTCTGTGCCATATGAGCCTATCATTATCCTATAGGCCAAGGCACCATATCTCAGTTGGACACGGCACGAGCCTTCCTGAGAGGTATTCTCCACCTTAGACCTCCGATTAAGGATCCAGTTCCGCCATGGAATCTACCCTTTGTCCTGGAGCAGCTTACGCTGCCACCCTTTGAACCAGCCGCGGATTGCGAGCTACGTCTTCTTACTTGGAAGACGTTGTTTTTAGTTGCCGTTACCTCGACCAGAAGAATTTCTGAACTCCATGCACTCATGCAAAGAGCCTTATTTGGTTTTTCACAAAGGCAGGGTATCCCTACGGACTAATCCCAAATTTCTGCCTAAGGTGGTCTCAGCTCTCACCCTTAATCAATACATCGATCTACCAGTGTACTTTCCCAACTATTCGAATCGAGGCGAGGTCCTGCTGCACGCTCTAGATGTGCACAGGTGTCTCCGATACTACCTGACCAGAACAAAACACCACCGAAAATCAGACCAGCTTTTTGTCTCCTTTGTCCACAGGATGATGGGAGCTCCTGTTTCTAAATGGTCGCTGTCCAGGTGGCTCATTCTGTTACCAGAAGTGTAACAAACCCTTACCAGGCATGGTCAGTGGTCATTCCACAAGGGGGGTGGCTACCTCCTTTGAGGCCCTTAAGAATGTGTCCACTTCGGCTATCTGTGCTGCAGCTACTTGGAGCTCCGTGCACACTTTCATCAGGCATTACAGCCTGGATATCGCATCGAGGCGAAGAGCAGGTTTTGGTCTAGCAGTCCTTCAAGGACTTCTGTCCAGGCTTTGCTCTCATTAAGAATTTCTACCTTCCCTCCTCCCAGTGGTGTGGGATTTCCATTATTGCTTGGGAATCTGTCCTAATGGTGTAACCTGCTGCAAGAGCTGTTTCTCGAAGTAAGATAGTATAGTTACGTAAGAACTTACCGTAACAGTAGATCTTCGAGAACAGCTCTTGCAGCAGGTACTTTCCCTCCCGCCATCCCCGCTGGAGGTAGATTCTAGTTCCAACATCCTTCTCCTAGGATCGATGTCTCAGCATCTCTCTGACTGCTATTTGATGGTGGATCCTCATTCTCCTCTTCTGATGTCATCCACCGTCCGGGAGTCTCCGGCAGGAGAACTGGGGATTCCGGGGGACCGCCCCCTTATGTACTATGCCTGACGTCGGGGGCAGTCCCCGCTGAATACTGCTAGCTAGAAAATTTCCGTGGGGACATGGCGCCTGCCGGCTTCAGTCCTAATGGTGTAACCTGCTGCAAGAGCTGTTCTCGAAGATCTACTGTTATGGTAAGTTCTTATGTAACTGTACTTTCTGTCCGGGCTGAAGCCGACGCTGGCTACCACCCCTGCCATTAATGGATCGCCCAAAAAAACAATGCCAACTCCCCTGGCAGGGCCAGTCGACACAGTTCCTCTCCCCTGCGGAGCCGGTTCAGACCACGTCGGCTCAGCCGAAGCAGGCTTCTCAGCCAGTCGTGTTGGAGCCGCCACCTAAACAGCCAACAACCGGGACTCCTACTAAGGAGTCTCGGCCGGCCAAGGGGATTCCTCAGCTGTCACCTTTACGCATGACGCATCCAGCCATGTGGGTGACATGGGTTGTAGCCCGCTTTATGTAGACTCCTCGGAGTCTTCCTTACACTCCCGTCCACTGGACACAGTCGATTGGGGATTTCTCCATGGATGAAGGCCCTATTTTGTTCATGGGTATTCTTCGCCTTGTCTCAGAGTCTACAGGGATGAAGCTGGAGCCCGTCCAAAAGCGGGCTCGACATCCCCTCACAGAAATTCTGGACAAAGGGGATTCTCCAACGGAGGCCTTCCCAGTGGCTGAGGCCGTTGTTGGCCCTGCCGTGGAGCTTTGACTGCGCTCTACTTCTTGCCCTGTGCCTTCTACCTGGATGGCCTGCAAGTATGTGGTGCCCACTGGTACCCTTTCCGTGTTCACGGAATATCCCCTGGCTGAGGGGTATTTGGCTGACTCCGTGTTTCAGCGCTCAGGCGATACCAGGGATGTCGATAGACCACCGAAGAAAGAGTCCAAGAAATTGGACCATTTGGCCTGAAAGGACTATGCTGCCTCCTCGCTAGGCCATCTTGATGGCACACTTCTCTCATGCTCTATTAGGCTGCCTGGATGAGGTGATCCCTCACCTTTCTTCAGACCATGGTCAAACAGTTCCAAGCCGAGGGTAGGGCAGTGGCCTAAACAGAAACTCCAGATGGCTCTGGATAGTGGTGATTCTTGTGCCCGCTCGGTGGCAGCCACGGTTGCCATGCGCCATAGAGCTTGTCTGCAGATCTCAATCTTCACAGCAGATACCCAGCACAAACTGATGGATGTCCCCTTTTTGGGCATCAACCTCTTTGGGCCTGGTGTGGAGGGTCACCTCCAGCACATTGAGAAGTCCAATGCCACCCTGGACTCTGTGACATTCACCCAGAAGGACAAAGAGGGCTCCAAACAGCAGAAGCGCAAGCCCTTTCAGTCCTCCACCACTGCGGCAAAACCAGTCCTGCATCAGTCTGACCAGTAGGCCTGTCCTGGTGACCTCTGGCCAAGTCTGTGTCCTCGGTGGTCGAAAGCCCGGACGGAAGGGACCCGGTGGCTCCTCAGCCGGATCCTCCTCCTGCAAGCCTGCTCAGTGACGGGATGGGGTTGCCACCCTCATGCTCATCACGCCACCCCGGGTCCTCCTGTGGGAGTCCGGCTTCACCACTTCCTTTCTGCCTTATCCGCTGTTACTACGGACAGGTGGGTTCTAGAAGTGGTCGGTCAGGGTCTGCCTCTGGAATTCGAGCAGTACTCTCCAAGCCTAGCCCCTGCCCCGCGGGAGGACATGGTATCCGCAGACACTCGGTTGGCTCTTTGAGACGACATAGCCCAGTTCCTCTGCAAGGAGGTCATGGTCAGAGTGTGGATCCTCCAGAACAGCCAGGGTTTGTCTCCAGGTACTTCCTGGTGCCAAAGCGGACTGGGGACTGGCACCCCATTCTAGATCTGCACGACCTGAACAAATTCCTCAGGTCCCTCACATTCAGGATGGTAACTCTGTCCCAGATCATACCATCTCTGGAGCAAAACATGTGGGTTTGCTCTCTGGATCTTAAGGACTCATTCTGTCACATCTCAATCCGTCCGTCCCACCGAAGGTTCCTCTGCTTCCGAGCAGAGGGAGCCCTTTACAAATTCCAAGCCATGCTTTTCAACCGGTCCTCTGCCCCCACGGTCTTCACCAAATGCATAACAGTGGTGGCAGCTTACCTGAGGCGCTGAGGGGTCCGGGCGTACTCCTGCCTGGACAACTTGCTGATAGCAGGTCCCTCCAGGCAGGAGGTGAAGCATTCAAGGCACCTGGCCTTCCAGACCTGCATTGACCTTGGCCTCCTGGTCAACGAGGCTAAGTCAAAACTTGTGCCCTCGCAGGCGATCAGCTTCATCGGGGCAGAGCTCGACACGTGCCGGGCCAGAGCTTGGCTCCCGGTGGACAGGGTGGAGGTTCTCTCCTTCTTTACCCAGTCATTTCTGGTTGGGCACTTGCGCCCTGCCTGGGACTTCCTGCGCTTTCTGGGTTATATGGTGGCCTGCACCAGCATGATCTGATGGGCCTGTTGGTATATGCACTCTCTGCAATGGGAGCTGGCCACCCAGTGGTTTCAGCACAAAGGTCACTTCCACCAGCTAGTCACTGTGACCCAGAGGATATGGGATGCCCTCCAGTTGTGGCTCGTCCCAGAGCATCTGCAGGAAGGGATCCCGTTTGTTTGCCCCGAGCCAACTGTCATCCTGACGACACACCTCTCACGGGCTGGGGTGGCCACCTGGGGGAACACAGTTAACGGCCTCTGGAACCCCCCAAGTAGTCCTGATGCCACATCAACCTGCTGGAGCTCTGAGCGGTTTGGCTAGCGCTGACCGCATTCACTCAGTTTGTCCGTGGTCCAGATGGACAATACCATGACCATGTACTACCTCAACAAGCAGGGCAGGACGCACTCCTTGCCTCTGTGCAAGGAAGCTCTCTGCATCTGGACCTTTGTGCGCAGTGTGGAGGAAGATCTGGCCATCCATGTGGCAGGAGCCTCCAGTCAGCTGGCGGATGCAGTCAGCCGAGTGGTCCCTCCAGGGAGAACGCAAAGCTGAGGCTGTTTTGTGCCTGCCCCACCCCCCAAAGCAGGGCTCACTGCAGGGGGATGCCTTCTCGAGGCCATGGACCGCAGGCCTCTTCTTTGCTTTCCCTTGATCCACAAAGTGCTCTTCAAGGTCAGGAGGGACAAGGCACAGGTGATCCTGGTGGCTCCAGACAGGCCTCACCAGTTTTGGTACCCCAGGCTCCTGAGGCATCTTCCAGCATGCCCGAACCTGCTTTCCATCAGTCAGGGGAAGGTACTCCACCCGGACTGCAATCCCTGCACCTGACAGCCTGGTTCTTGATCGGCTAGAGATCCAGGCTTTGTGTCTCTCCGAAGATGTCCTTACCGTGGTGGAGGCATCTAGAAAGGAATAGACCAGAAAATTCTATGCCTTCAAATGGAGGAGATTCTCCGTTTGTTGCCAGAGCAAGGGGTTTGGCCTTGACCAGATTTCCCCTTAGCTGTGTGAACCATCACCACCGTGGAACTTGTTGCTGGTTTTGGCAAACCTCATGGGCAAGCTATTCGAACCAATGCACAGGTGTGACATGTCTTGCCTGTCATGGAAGATCGCCTTCCTGGTGGCTGTTACGTCAGCCAGAAGAATCCATGAGCTCCAGGTGCTCTCAGTGGAGTCTCCTTATCTAGTCTTCCACAGGGACAAGGTTGTCCTGTGAACCAACCCGAAGTTCTTCCCGAAGGTTGTGTCGGAGTTTCTCCTGTATTAGGTGATGACTCTGCCAGTGTTCTTCCCGAATCACACTTCGGAAGCCGAACACAGACTCCATACTTTGGACCTGAGGCGAGCACTCACTTACTATAAAGAGCGCATGCCTGAAGTTCGGGGAGAGGTTCGCCAGTTGTTTGTCACCTATGCTGAAGCCGCATCTGGCAGACCGGTAGACCTGCAGCCATGCGGACGATTAGCAGGTGGATCACATCCTGTATTGATCTCTGCTATAAGTTGGCAGGTAGGGAGCCTCCCATAGGGCTAAGGGCTCATTTCACCCGCCACACCGCTGTGTCGGTGGCTGCTTCTAAGGATGTCCCTATCCAGGAAATCTGCAGGGCTGCTACCTGGAACTCTGCACACGCCTTCATTTCCCATTACCACATTGATCTCGAGTCACGCCGAATCTTAACAGGAAAGGCAACTGCCAGACAGTGTGGATGAACATCATATACCACTCCTAGAACTACAGTTACAGGTGAGTAACCTGTTTTTCTGTAATTGTCCTAATTGTACATTATGCTTTTATTTGTAATGTACTTGTAGTTCATAATTTTATATTTTTCTTGGTACTCTTCGAAGTCTAGTCTGAAAATAGGCCTCTTATGTCTAGTTCACTTACCTGGATAATAAAAACTAAATACATAGAAATACTAAAAATCGGCCCCATGAAGAGCACTACAGTAGTTTGTGCCCATCCCAGTTTTGAGAGTGATCCAAGTTTAATCCTTTTCTGGATTGTTTCTCCATAGAAATGTGAGCGGATACTCCTTTATTTGTACTGCCATGAGATGAGTTTAGCATTCCAGGATCCGGTTCCTTCCACAGTAAGTAGTTACATTTTTGCATGTAAAAGTAGAGTTGTTTAAGCCTTCCAGTTTTCAGCAAATGTATTTTTTTTTGGGGGGGGGGGATGTCCACATATAAGTACAGTGATGAGAGCAGTCTGGGTATCTAATTAAGACACTCCAGTATTTCCGGGGGGAATGACATTTATGCGAACAGCAGTGGCTGGGGTAGGCCCCAGGTGACATTGAAGCCATGTCATCATGCAGGGGTATCAACAGAGACTCCAGGAGTCACTCCCCAATCTACTATATGATGATTAGGCACTGCAGCTATCCTGTGGACGTGCCCTCTGCTGGGGAGGGCAAAAATACCTGCCTCACCAGAGCCATGCGAACAGCTGTTTTAGGAAGTGCTGTGAATTTTGCATCCTAGGATCTTCATCGAGGATATCTCATCCTTTGGGCCACACCTTTGGAACTGTAAGCTATCCGCGTCAGGCTCTTCAGGAACATTTTACCTAGTTGGGGGCTGCCCATGATGTGCAGCATCAGCACCAATAAAATGGGGGTGGCTCCCTCACTCCTCATATCTTACTTCGAGGGCATCTTTTGCAGTAGGCCTTCACCGCTAAGACTTAGCCACCAGGCGCTAGGACCACACAGAAATCTTCTAGCCAGCAGTCTACCAGAGGGGCCGCCCACCTCCGACATTGGCGCCTGACATCAGCCAATCCTTTAAAAGCGGGCGGCCCCCACACCCTTGTCAGTTCTTTCCTGCTGTTGACCAGTGCACATCGGACCACTAATAACCACCACAGCTACAGTCAACCGCCATTTTCCCGCATTTAACCATGCTTCGTTAATTTTAAGTTTTTACTTTAACAGAAATTTCGGTGTTGTCTCCTGATGGCTTGTCTTCAAAACCATCCTCATCTTCAGACAGCTCCATGAAGTGTGCCTGCAGCAAACAGATCCCGGACCCTGGACAAGGACGGCCATTCTGCCTGTGTATTGTGCCTAGGCCCAGACCATGACATTTAAGCCTGCAAGGTCTGCCAGAAGTTCAACCCGGCCACCAGAAGACATCCCCAGAAGATCCTGGAGAATCATCTCCTTAAACAAAAGGTCGCCTCGATGGAACAGGAGCTGCAGGCCAGAAACTCCTTTGTTTCCTGCCCCAGTTCTCGGGGTTCTTCAAGTCCCAGGACAAAACTACTGGGAAATGTAAGCATAGGACAAGGACCGAACTGACCCCTTAGGAAGGCTTGTTGATAGGAGAAGCGCTGGGGTTATTCCACTTGATGAATTTTAAAGCTATATTACAAGAGATTTTCTGCATTAAAGACCGTATTAAGCATACAGTGCCTTCAGAAAGTATTTGCCCCCTCTTGGATTTTGTCACATTTTGTGATGTTGCAAACTCAAATTAAAATACATTTATACTGGATTTTTTTGTCACATATCTACACAAATTATAATGTCAAAGTGGAATGAAACTTCTGGAATTTTTTGTACAGGTAATTTAAAATAAAAACCTGAAATGTCTTGATTTGATTAGTATTCACCCCCTTTGCTATGACACTCCAAATTGAGCTCAGATGCATCCAATTTCCTTGTGAGATCACTCTAAAACTTGAATGGAGTCCACCTGTGGTCAGTTCAAATGGCTGACATGATTTCAGAGGAAATACACCTGTCTATATAAGGTCCCACTGTTGACAGTGCATGTCAGAGCAGAAACTCTACCATGAAGACCAAGGAGCTGTCCAGAGAACTCCGTGATAGAATTGTGAGGAGGCATAGATCTGGGGAGGGTATAAAACATTTCTAGGGTGTTGAAAGTTCCAGGAGCACAGTCAAGTGCATCATTAGGAAATGGAAAGATTACAGAACCACCCAGACTCTTCCTAGAGCAGGCCGTCCTCCCAAACTGAGCAACTGGCAAGAAGGACCTTGGTCAGGAAGTGACCAAGAACCCAGTGACCACCCTGACAGAACTACAGAGTTCCATGGCTGAGATGGGAGAACCTGTCCAGAGGACAACAATCTCTGCAGCACTTCACAGATGTAGCTTCTATAAGAGAGTGGCTAGACGGAAGCCACTCCTGAGAAAAGGCCACATAATAGCATGCCTGGCGTTTGTAAGAAGGCACGTGGCAGACTCTGAGACCATGTGGCAAAAGATTCTCTGGTCTGATGAAACAAAAATTGAACTCTTTGGCCTGAATGTGCAAAGCGCTATGCCTGGCGCAAACCGAACATAGCTCATCACCCATGTAACACCATCCCTACCATGAAGCATGGTGGTGGCAGCATCATGTTATGGGGATGCTTTTCAGCGGCAGGGACTGGGGCACTTGTCAGGATAGAGGGAACAATGAATGGAGCCAAATACAGGCACATCCTTGAGGAGAACCTGAATCAGTCTGCAATAGACCTTGGACTGGGGCAAAGATTTACGTTCCAGCAGGACAACGACCCCAAGCATACAGCCAAAGCAACACTGGAGTGGCTTCAGAACAAGAAGGTGAATGTCCTTGAGAGGCCCAGCCAAAGCCCAGACTTGAATCCCATTGAGAATCTGTGGAAAGACTTAAAGATTGCGGTTCACCGACGCTCCCATCCAACTTGACAGAGCTTGAGCAAATCTAAGGAAGAATGGGTGAAAATCCTCAAACCAGATGTGCAAAGCTGATACAGACATACCCAAGAAGACTCAAAGCTGTAATTGCTGCCAAAGGCGCTTCTACAAAGTATTGACTCGGGATATTTAAGTAAACAAGATATTTCAGTTTTTAATGTTTCATAAATTTTTGTTACACAGTATAAATATTTCAAACAACATGAAGTCTTGCTATATTATGACAGATGCAGTTTGTCCCACCATTAGAACTGCTCCGGAGGTGAAAGAGTTAACTTCCATGCAGAGCATGGAACTTAGAGCGTGAGCTCGGTTAGAGAAGCTCTGTTAGGGTGGTTTCAAACCGAAACCGTCAGATTCTTTACTCCGCCTCACTGAACAGTCGCTCCGGAGATTCCTCCTGCTGCTTGGTTCATTTCCTCAGTTTAAAGCGTCTTTTCTCAGTTAAATTTAACTGCGATATTTTTTATTTTAACCGCAAACCGATCGGGTTCAAGCTCTGTCTATGGTATTGTAAGTAATAGATAGGTTTTCTGTGTGGAACTTGTAATGTTTATCGGTTCGGTTTGAACCGATCGAATTGTATTTAAATCTTGGTTTTGAAGCCTTTAAGGTTTGTTAGAGTGCGGTTCCGTTCTTATCGGTTCTAAAAAACGGATTTCATTACGGTTTTTTCCACGACCCGTGACACGGTTGGGAACCGATAAGGGTGTCTTGCCTGGCACTGCCATCAAAAGGGCAAGTTTTTGGTTAGGCTGGCATTATGTCTGAGAAACCCAAAAGAAAAACCGGGCCCACTGGGTTTCAACACTGTAGTGTCTGTGGGGAAGCCTTTGCCAAGGCTGACCCCACACACCACGTGTGTTTATTGTCTGGGGTTTGACCACCTCAATGCAGACTGCCAGATTTGCAAGAATTTCCCTGCAGCCACCCTAGATAAGAGAGTTGGCAGGCTCAGGGAACGAGAGGCCAAAAAGTCCGCTGACCCGATGGCCAGCCCAGTTCGTGCCAGCCGAACCGAGGGAGTGCCCTCTGACCAGGGCCAGACTTCCTCGGGCAAACGTAAAGCTGACTCTGAGGAGCCAGTTCCAGCAAAGAGAACTAGAAAGTCAGCAGGTGTGGAGGCCAAAATTCCTTCTCCAACTGCTGCAGAGATAGCCAGGGCAATACAGATTGTCCAGTCACTGTCCCCGGTTCCTTCCGAACCGCCACTATCTGGCAAAAGGTCGGTTCGGTCGGTTCCACCGGTTCAAGAATATGATATAGAAGAGTTTTATGAACCAGAGGAGGGGGAGGATGATTATGATCAGTGTGAATGTGACTTTGAAAGTCTGGATGTGCCCATTGAACCGGACATCACCCCAGACAGACCTTTAGGTGAATCTCCCCCTAGGCTTGCTGAGTCCCCTTCTCATTTTTTGTTTTAGAAAAAAGTTGCTGAGACCCTCCAGCTTCTTTTAGAGGAGGCTTTGGATGAGCAAGAGGAGCCTGACTATGTAGAGATGATGGATATCCCAGAGTCCAGGAGATTGTCCATCCCTTTACATAAATCTTTTAGGAAACAAACAATAAAATGTTAAAGCTCCTAATTCTGTGCCTCCTGTAGATAAAAAGATGGACAGGAGGTACACTTTGTCAGGTCCTGATACAGATTTTCTTTCACAGCAATGCAGTCATGTTAGTAGTTCAGGCTGCAGCCTGTGATAAAGCTAATATTCCCTGGCTTCACATCCTCCTGACAAGGACTCCAGGAAGATTGACGCCATGGCCAAAAACAATACATGGCAGCATCTTTGGGACTCAGACAAGCAAACTATATGGCTTATGTTGCGAGATACAAGAAATCTAGATGGGATACTGTCATGGCCTTAGCCAAACAGGTCCCTGGCCAGTTTGCAAAGGAGCTGGAGCAGGTGGCTCTTGATGGTATTGAGGCATCTAAGGTGCAATTCCATGCTGCAGTGGATTCTAATGATGTATCCTCTAGAGTCATGGCTACATCTGTGGCTTTTCGCAGATTGGCCTGGCTCAGGTGTACTACTTTGTCACAGGATACCCAGTCTAAGGCTATGGATTTTCCTGTGGTGGGAAATTCTCTGTTTGGGGAGCAGACAGAGAATTATATGAAGAAAATGGATGAATATAGAACCACTTATAGGAGTGCACAAGCCAAGGAACGACAAGCCACTCCTCAGAGGCAGCCCCCTAGGGGTAGGGGCAGGCCTTTTTACCAGACCCAGGCCTCCTCTTCAGCCTATGCTCAGAGGGGGTTCTTCAGAGGGAGAGGCAGACGGAGTACGAGCAGGCCTGCTCCCACCCCTCAGCCTAAAGCCCCTGCCAAACAGGCACCCTGATGGGATGCCCAGGGTCGGTTCTCCATTACCTGTAGGGGGCAGGCTGGCTTACTTCGTCCAGGACTGGGAGTCTTTAACATCAGACAAGTGGGTCCTGGAAGTAGTGAGCCAGGGTCTGGTTCTCAGCTTCAAAAAATTTTCAAAGGTGAGAGCCAGATCTTTTCCACCTGCAAACCCTTCGAGACTCTTGCTTTGAAACAGAAGTCTCAACCTCCTGGCTCTCAGAGCTGTAGAAAGGGTTTCTCCCACACCAGGGCAAGGGTCTGTACTCCAGGTACTTCCTACCCCAAAAAGACAGGAGAGTGGCGCTCATCCTGGATCTAATATATCTGAACAAGCACCTTTTAAACCAAAATTCAAAATGGTGACTCCGGAATGATTTTACCCTCCCTAAGGCCAGGGACTGGCTAGCTTCCTGGACCTCAAGGATGCCTACTTCCATGTTCTTATCAGAAGCTCCCATCGAAAGTACCTCAGATTCGAACTGCCCTCAGGCCATTATCAGTTCAGAGCAATGCCCTTGGCTTACCTCTGCCCCAAGGGTGTTCACAAAATGTCTGGCAGTAGCAGTTGCTCATCTAAGAAGGCAAAGATTGCCAGTTTTCCCTACCTGGACGACTGGCTCATTGTGGGTCAGTCTCCAGACCAGGTCAAATCACACCTGCTAGTTACCCAGCAGCTGCTTACCTCTCTGGGCTTTCTTCTCAATCTTCCAAAGTCAGTTTTGGAACCTGTCCAGGTACTCACCTTTATAGGCGCAGAACTGGACACAAAGCAGGCCAGAGCCTTCCTTCCCCTGGAAAGGGTAAGGACATTGGTGGCCCTGGCCACGTCCTTCACTCTGCAGGTCTCTCGACCAGCAAGGCATTTCCTGCAGCTCCTAAGACACATGGCTGCTTCCACAGCTGTAGTGCAAGGAACAAGATTTCAGATGAGGGACATTCAGTTCCATTTGAGAGCTTTCTGATCTCAAAGAAGAGATCCCTATCCAAGTTAATCCCAGTGACTCGAACCCTGATCCAGGCCCTTCAGTGGTGGCAGGATCAGAGCAATCTGAGACAAGGGGTGCCTTTCATCCCTCTGTCCCACTCCTTGACCCTTACTACAGATGCGTCCCTCTTGGGATGGGGAGCTCACATGGGCGACCTCTCCACCCAGGGGTTATGGTCCCCTCAGGAATCTCTGCTCCACATCAATCTGTTGGAACTCAGAGCTGTTTTTCTAGCACTTCAGGTTTTTCTGCATCTGTCAGAATAAGGTGGTACAGGTCAGAACAGACAACACCACTACAATGTGGTACATCAACAAACAAGGGGGCACTCAGTCTTGGCCTTGCACCGAGGTATGAAGTTGTGGTCTCTGGCTTATTCCCTGAACACTTCCCTCATAGCAGTTCACCTCCCAGGCAAGGACAATGTCCTGGCAGATGCTCTCAGCAGGATTTCCCAGGGCCATCACGTATGGTCACTTGATCCCCTAGTACTGGGATAGTTTTTGCCAGATGGGGCACTCCTCAGATAGATCTTTTGCAGCCCCAGACAACCATCAACTTCCACTTTTTGTTGCAGGCCCCCAGTGTTGGGCTCAGTCCCCTGGATGCCTTTCTCTCGATTGGAAGAAGTTCCTCTATGCCTTTCCCCTTCCTCTCCTGTTCAAGGTACTAGTCAAAATCAGGTCTCAGCCCTGCAAGATGATCCTGATTGCTCCAGACTGGGCCAGGCAACCCTGGTACCCACTCCTTCTGTCCTTAGCAGTCCATCTTCCCCTGTGTCTCCCCAGGAACCACAATCTGTTAACCTGTGCTCAGGGGAGAGTTTGGTATCCGAATCTCAAATCCCTCAACCTCAAGGCCTGGCTGTTGAGCAGTTAGAGTTTCCTGATCTGCAACTTTCTCAATGTGTTCTCGAAATCTTGAAAGCTGCTAGGAAGCCTTCCACCAGGGCTGCCTATAACTCCAAATGGAAAAGGTTTTCCATATGGTGTTCTGGGAAGCATATTTCCCCAGAATCTGCTGATTTACCAACTGTATTGGATTATATGGTCCATCTTAATTCTCTGGGACTGAGACCAGCTACCCTGAAAGTGCACTTGGCAGCTGTCTCTGCTTTCATTTCAGCAGGAAGCCCTCTTTCTTTCTGCTCACCCTGTATTTTCAAGTTTTTAAGGGATTGCTTCATACAATCCTCCATTCAGGACCCTGCCCTGCTTGGGATCTTAATGTTTGCATTGCTCAGCTGATGCAACCCCTTTGAGCCTCTGTCTTCGGCAGAGCTTAAGTATTTGACTTGGAAAACTGTATTTCTAGTAGCCATCACTTCTGCCAGGTGCATAAGTGAGTTACAGGCTTTATCAGTGGAGACTGACTTTATTTCCTTTCACAGGGATAAGGTAGTCCTCAGGACCAACAGGAAGTTTTTGCCTAAGGTGGTTTCGGATTTCCACCTTAACCAATCAATTTCACTTCCAGTGTTCTTCACTGACCATTCCTCCTCTGGTGAGAGTAGGCTGCACAGCTTAGATGTTAAGAGGGCCCTAAGTTACTACGTAGAGCGTACCAAGGGTCACAGGTTTGACTCCCTCCAACTATTTCTCACTTATGGTGAGGTTGGGAAAGGGAGACCTGCCACTAAGAGATCCATTGCCAGGTGGATCGTCTCTTGTATCCAATTTTGCTGTCAAAAACTGGGTAAGGTTCCCCCCCCCCCCAGGCCTGAGGGCTCACTCTACCAGAGGTACAGCTGCATCTCTAGCTGCTGCTAGAGACATCCCTATCTTGGAGATATGTCAAGCAGCTACTTGGAAAACAGTACACACTTTCACCAAGCATTACTCCCTGGATATCCAGGCCAGGAGGGATGCTCGGTTTGGCACAGCCGTGCTTCAGAGCCTATTCCCTAAGTAGGTTCTGTCCCTCCTCCATGGAGGTACTGCTGTGTAGTCTGCATCTGTCATAATATAGCAAGACTTCATGTTGTTTGAAGAAAACATTACTCACCTTAGTAATGTTGTTTCTTCTAATGGAGTCTTGCTATATTATGACCTCCCCCACCTGCCCCTCTCAGAACTTCTACTTCGTGTATGGGGTGGGCAGTCCACTGTTGGCACTTATTGATGCCCCCTTTTATGTTTGGGTGTTGTGTTTTATTTAGTTATTTTATCTTATTTTTCTGGTCCCCTGACTTGAGTCTTGGTGTTGGGGCCAGGAAAATGTGTGACTATTTTAGTAGCCAGTTGGCTAGTGTAGGTTACAGCTTCCACACAGAGCCTTAGTGAGTTTTGCTCATAAAGATCTGACGGTTTCGGTTTGAAACCACCCTAACAGAGCTTCTCTAACCAAGCTCACGCTCTAAGTTCCATGCTCTGCATGGAAGTTAACTCTTTCATCTCCGGAGCAGTTCTAATGGTGGGACAAACTGCATCTGTCATAATATAGCAAGACTCCATTAGAAGAAACAACATTAGTAAGGTGAGTAATTTTTCCTTTTGCCCCTTCAAATTGTTGAGTATGCTGTGTGAATCAAGGGGGGGGAAATCATTTCAATGCATTAAAAATTCTGGTAGTAACACAACAAAATGTAACAAAATGCAAGGGGGGGTGAATACTTTCTGAAGGCACTATATATGAGCTTTGTGTGGTCATTTGGTTGGAGTGCAGCTGTTTGGATTTCGGGACCAACCCTGGTCTGTCTTCCGCTCGTGGTCTCCACACAAGCAGTCTTTGACTTCAAAATGGTCTTCCTTCCTCGGGGGGGTTGACCTCCGCCCCACACCCTAGCTTCTACAGGGCTATCAGTGGCCCCACCGCCTGCCCAGGTCTCTTTCACGGGCAGCAGCTCTTCAAGACAGGGTACTCTGTATTCTGACCCCCAGCCCTTGCTGTTTCAGCCCTTTTTGTCCAGGGGCTCGCAGTCAGGCAGCTCGGCTGGAGTCTCTTCAGACAGCGCAGGAGCAGCTAGCGCAAATCTCCCAGCTGCCACCCATGTCACTGACACCTGTCTTATCCTCTGGGACTGCCACCAGTTCTGCCTCTCCTCCTCAGGGGCAGATTCTGCAGGACACCGGTGCCTCCACAGGCCCAGTCTCTTCTCAGCCTTCGCCCAGGGATCTCTTTCACCTCCGAGGCCCATCTCCCCACAGCCGGCACCCGTGGTCCCCCTCCAGGGCTACCTTGGCTGATGCTTGCTGGTCCTGTGCCTGTCCTCCCTCTGCTGCAGCCTATGGGACCCACACCAGCCCTGCTTCCTCAGCCAGCACCTGAGGGCCCATCACCTGTCCTTCCACCACCCACTCCAGTGGGTCCAGCACCTGTCCTGGCAGGATCTCAGCTTGGGTACCCTACACCTGCTCCCGCTGGCCTGGCGCCTGTATACCCCCTACCCTGCACTGGCGGGGCCCAAGCTGGTCTACCCATACCTGGCTCCTTTGGACTTACCCAACACCTGTGGGACCAACGCCAGCCCCTTTGTATTATCACGGTCTGATTTCAGCCTTGTGGTCCCTTATGCAGACACATGTCCCGACCCCACGGGTGCAGGCCCCGACCACCACTCAAGAGCTTTCCTTGGGACCCATTTCCCAGGTCCCTGTTGGGCCAGGCTCTAGTGCTCCTTGCACACCTTAGGACAGGCCTGAGGATGGGTCAGCTGGCCGATCAGCCGATCGTCAGCCCGAGGACAGCGGGGATGACTATGCTGACTGGAGTTTCATCATTGGGTCTTCCTCTTTGGGCCCAGAGTCCTCCGAAGGGGAAACGGCACTAAGCAACGTCCCCAAATCCCCCTCATATGACCCCCATGTTCATGGCCATCATGAGGCACATTCAGGCCACTATGGGGTGGGAGACAGAAGAACAGAATCCAAAGAGGCATCGGCTGGCCATCTACCTACGTCAGCCCGACACCCCTCCCCTGGTGATCGCCCAGTTATTGACTCCTGTGAGGACATTAGCCGGGCTGCTTGGAACCGCCCCCATACGGTCCTAGCGGTGTCCAAAAAGGCTGACCGGCTTTACCACGCCCCAGCTAGCAAGCTGTACCTTGGCAAACAGCCCAAGGCCAATTTTGACATTATCAACGTGGCGCACGACCACACAGAGACCGACGCACCTAAGCTCCCTTACCCCAGACAGGGAGTCTCACCAGCTGGACCAGATGGGTAGGCTTGCTTTTGCCTTTGCCACTCTGGCCATTTGGGCCATCAGTTATTTGGCCCAAATGATACAATACCAGAACCTGCTTTAGGACCAGGCTAGGGAGGCTGTCCTAGCCTTGCCGGGTGACCCTTCTAAGCAGCAGACCTAGGCCCTCAAAATGGGGTTGGATGTCTGCTCCCACATCCTCAGGGCTGTCTCTGATGTGGTAGATACCTCTGGCCGGGGGGCGGCTGTCAACATCTGTATGAGGCATCGCTCCTGGCTTTGGGTCTCTGGTTTCACATAGGATGTCCAATCTAACATCATGGGCGTGCCCTTCAGGAGTTTCAAGCTTTCCGAGGAAGCTGTCCAGCGTATCCTCTCCAGACCTCAGGATGGGCTGTCCAGTCCGTCCTGTACCATACCAGCTAAAGTCAGAGACAGCGGGCTCCTTTCGTCCGCTCCTCCACGGCAGACAGGCTGCCGCCCCCCAAGGCAAGTGCAGCTGGGGCAGCCTCCGCCTCTCCTCTGCTGCCACTCACAGCACCAGGTGCAGCAGCTGCTCCTGACCTTGCCAGACTCCCAGTTGCTCCACAGGAGGCGGTCGTCAGGGGTCACTTCTCCCTGCACCTGGACTGGTGGAGGGAGATCACCACAGACAGCTGGGTGCTGCCGCTCGTCAAGCACAGACACGCTCTCAAGTTCATAGAGTGGCCTCCAGAAAACCCTCTGGGCAATTCCTCATATACTCCCGGCCACACCCCTCTCATCTAGGAGGACATGCAGGTCTTTTTTTTTTTCCTCGAAAAAAGGCCATAGAGCCAGTCCCACGGTGTAAGCAGGGAAAGGGGTTCTGCTCCCACATTTTCCTGGTCCCCAAGCGGATGGAAGACCTTTGGCCCATCCTGGACCTAAATCAGCTGAACCTTCAGGGTTTATTCCCCCTGCTACAGCGGGGGGGATGGAGACTGGCTTTGTTCCCGGGATATGCTGATGCCTACCTGCATGTCAGAGTTTTCACCTCCCACTGGCTCTCCTTCCACTTCCAGGGAGCGCACTACCAGTTCAGAACTCTGCCCTTTAGCTTGTCCTTAGCCCCCAGGGACTTCACCAAATGCCTGGTGGTGGTGGTAGCTGCCTTGAGATGGCAGGGGTTTTATGTTTTTCCCTACCTGGATGATTGGCTGCTATCGGCCCAGTCCAGGGATCATCTCCTTCAAACTCTTTCTCACACCTGCAGCCTGCTCCAAGCTTTGGGCATTACTGTCAACCTACCAAAGTCTTTCTTGACCCCTTGCCAGCACCTCCTGTATATAGGGGTAGTGCTGAACACCACCCAAGGGAAATCCTTCTTACCCCAGACGGAGCAGAGCGTCTGGACCAGGCCCATCTTCTTTACTCCAGCCGTCATTCCGTCATATGGCCACAGCCATAGCCACAGTTCCCCTGGCGAGGCTGCATATGCGAATCCCTCAGTGGACACTGCAGTTCCACTGGGACCAACGCATGGACACCCTGGATCAACCAGTGTTGGTATTAGATCCAGTCAAGAAGGTACTGTTGTGGTGGCTGGAACCCAGCAACCTGATTTGGGAAGTTCCTTTTTCTGTTCCTCCGCAGATCGTTATGACAGATGCCTCAGGCCTCTGTTGGGGAGACCACATGGGGACCCACCAAACTTGAGGGACTTGGTCCGAGATAGAGAGGAGTCTCCACATAAATGTCCTAGAAATGCGAGCAGTTCTGTATGCCCTGCAGGCCTTTCAGACTCTGCTCTCCCTGGGCCCGCTCTTGGTTCAGACAGACAACATGTGCATAGTTTATTACATGAGCAAGCGGGGGGGGCGCCGCCTGGTGGTGCTGAGGGTTGAGGCGCTGGACGCCACACCGGCGACCTGGATTCGGAAACAAGCCAGGGCTGCTGGGGTCGGCAGGGAAGGTATCGAGCGTCTGGAGGACAGCTCTCCCTTCCCTGAGGAAGATTTTGGAGTCACGCCGCTCTGTAGCGGCACCTAGCGACAGTCGGGTGCAGCATAGACTCTGCGGCACACGCATAGCGGAGGAGGAGCTTGGTGGGCAGCGGCACGTAGTACCTAGCCATCATTGCACGGCCAAGCCCCTCAGGGACTAAACACAGAAAAAAAAACTGGTGCGCCCGCCACCCAGGGACTCTACACAGATGACCAGATGACAAAGGTGGGTCCCTCTAATTCCAGACAGTGCCACCAAGGGAGGGCTGGCCCTCTCCCGGAAGGTTAATCCGGGGCTAGACCTACTGAGTTGTTCGGGGGGGCAGGGATTCAGGCAGGGAGTGAAAGGCACAGCCGAGTGGGCACTCCTGAAGGATACCCAGAGTGAGAAATGTAGTTAAAAAAAAAAAAAAGTGGTGGAGGGGGGTGCCTCATTCCTATCCCCAGTGCAGGGAAGCGATGAGAGCCTGGTATTGGGCCATTGAGCATGGCCAGGAACTCTCAGCCATCCATGTTCCCGGCGACCAAAACGTCTTGGAGGAAAGTCTAAACCACTTGGGGTCCAGAGCACAGTAGTGACTTCTGGCCTTAGTGGTAGAAGACCTCTTCAACAGATTGAGTCGGCCCGAGTTGGATCTTTTTGCACCCCAACGCAATGCAGAACTGCCACATTTCTGCTTGCTAGATTCAGGGTCTGGAGTTTTCTGGTGAGACGCATTGCTCCTCTTCTGGACAGGGAGGTTTCTGTATGCCTTCCCTCCATTCCTGCTCTTTCAATGAGTTCTGATCAAACTCCAGATGGAGGGGGGCTACAATGATCCTCATCACACCCTTCTGGCCTCATCACATCTGGTTCCCCTTGCTGCAACAATTAGCGGTGGAACCTCTGCTGTCCCTGCCACTGTGCACACACTTGCTGTCCCAGGAACAAGGCACCCTGGTTCATCCAGACCTCCAGTCTCTCCATCTCCATGCATGGCTCCTGAAGACATAGCCATCACCAGATTTGGGGTCTCCCCCAGCGTAGCGGATGTCCTTGTGGCAGCCAGGAAGTCCTCTACCAGAACCACTTACTCTATGAAATGGAAGCACTTTACTCTTTGGGCTGCATCACACCATTTAGTTCCCTTCACCTGTCCAGTGGATCAGGTTTTGGAGTACCTGCTGTCCCTCTCAGACTCTGGTTTGCAATATTCCTCTATTAAGGTATATCTCTCTGCATATCATGTACCTGTGGATGGGCACCCAGTGGCCCAACTTGGTGTGTCCCGCACATTCCTGTGGGGCATTCTGCATTTGAAGCCTATAGTCAGGGACCCTGTCCTGCCGTGGGACCTTAATTTTGTGTTGGAAAAGCTTACGCTGCCTCCCTTTGAACTGGCCGCATCTTGCAAGCTTCGCTTTCTATAGTGGAAAGTGTTATTTTTAATTGCCATCACTTCTGCTGAAAAGATTTTCAAGCTTCATGCACTCTTGTGTAGGGAGCCTTATTTAGTTTTTCACAAAGACAGGGTGTCTTTGTGTACCAGTCCAAAGTTTCTTTCTAAGGTGCTTGTGGATATCGCATCTTTTGAGAAATTTAAGTATGAACTGGACAAACACCTAAGAAAATAGTCATGTTTGACAAAATTAGCTGCAAGTGTGGGACATGGACTAGCCTTTTGCCCTTTCCGTCTGTTCGAACCAAGTAAGTGGTGTCGGAGTTTACTTTGAATCAATCCATCCACCTGCCCATTTCTTATCCGGAGCATTCCAGTCAAGGGGACGCATTGCTTCGTACCTTGGATGTGCATAGAATCCTGAGGTACTATACGCACTGGACTTAAGACTCCTGGAAGTCCAGTCAGTTGTTTGTTTCATTCGCCCCTGGGAAAGAGGACATTCTGGTGTCCAAACAGTGTTTGTCTAAATAGTTAGCCAGTTGCATATTCTGTTATCAGAAGTGTGGCAAGGAACTTCCTAGAGGGGTTAAAGGCCATTCCACAAGAGGTGTGGCCACATTAGTGGCTTGCTTCCATAATGTGTCAGCTGCTAACATTTGCGCTGCTGCCACCTGAAGCACTGTCCATACCTTTACCAAGCATTACAGTCTAGACATCGCCTTTCGGTGTAGAGGTAACTTCGGCTTAGCTGTCCTCCAAGATCTCTTTTCATAGGCTGTTATTTAATTTGGCCTACCTCCTGGACCATCTGCCAGAACTGCTTGGGACTCAGTCCTACCAGTGATGTCTTGCTGCAAGAGATACCCTCGAAGTAAGATAGTACAGTTACATAAGAACTTACTGTAATATAGATCTTCGAGAGGATCTCTTGCAGCAGGTCCTACTTTACTTCCCTCATTCCTCTCTCCTGCACCTCTTTCCCCTTCCATAGGGGCGTGCCTTCTGCTTTTATTTTTTCTTTGCTATTGTGATACTTTGGAATCCTCCTTATGGTCTCCAGTGGGTAGGACTGGCTGACATCAGAGGTCTGCAGCCCCCTCTGGTAGACTGCTAGCTAGAAGGTTTCCCTGTGGTCGTAGAGCCTGGTGGCGAAGTTCTACCAGTGATGGCCTGCTGCAAGAGATCCTCTTGAAGATCTACTGTTATGGTAAGTTAAGTAATCATGATTTCTTTCTTTAGTCGTTGACAGGCTTGTCGAACCTGCAGAGAAACATAAATGTTGTAGCTGTATGCCACCGTTTAGGTTTTGTGCCTGCAGTTATAAGATCAACAAGGATGACGGTCACATCATGTGTGTTTTTAACGAAACTTAAACTTAAACTCATTCGAGTTAGCGATTGCGCTTTCACCGCATCCGCCATGGAGGAAAAATCTTCCCCCGGATTTAGCCAGTGCCCCTGCAGCCAGAAGATGTCATGCGCCGACCCCCACCTAACGTGCGTTTACTGCCTAGGTGTCGGACATGACACCTCGTCGTGTGGTTTTTGCCTGGCCTTCCATCCCAACATCCTGGACGACTGCAAGGCGTGTTTGAAGCTGGGGAGACCGGAGAAAAGGAACCCACCGGTGAAATTGAAGGAGGCGAGGTGGGCGGTTTCATGCGGCCGTGGATCTGCCAAACAGCTGGAAATAAATGAAAGCATTTAAGGAGGAAGTAGCCTGAAGCTTCGCCAATCGAAGCTTCTTTGTTCCTCTGAACCTTGGCTCCACCTTTATGGGCTCCTTCAGTCTCTCCCAACCCGGGGTGATGCACCCTCGGGCTCGCACTCCTCCTGCTCTCGGAAGAGAGAGAAGGACCCCAGGTCTTCGTCTCGGCAAAGACATTCCTGGGACCGAGAGGGGTCAGAGTCCCAGGAACACGCGGTATCGACTTTGGTCGAGATTGCATCCTCAGCCGCTAGCTTCACGGATCTTCCCTCTGGCCAGGGGACCGAGGAAGTGGCCGATTAGGTCAAAATTATCCTCAACCCGATAGACCTTTTGTCGCCGGCTTTGGCCGACGACTCTTTGGAAGGGACTCCGGTCCTTGTCTTCCCTGATGAGACCCAGCCCACTGGTGTCCCCATCAAGGACCCGGTTCCGGATCCTCGGTTTTCACTGACCCCAGTGTCTCCTGATTGACTGAGTAGGCCTCCCCGATCTTGGTCGAGGTCCAGAACCCCAACGGCCGAGAAAGAGCCATAAGCGCTGTAAAAAGAGGCATCGCCACAGGTCCTCATCCTCCTTGGATGAGGAGAGGCTCCATCGGAAACTCCGGCGCTATGAAGACCTCATGTGGCAACAGCTGATTCTGACTGGGCACAAGCTGGCTCCACCGTCCACCCCAGCCATAACTTGGCTTCCGCCTCCTAGGCCGACGCTGACCCCATTGGAACCGAAGCCACTGGTTCCTCCACCCATGGGGCCGGCCCATCTCCTGGTCCGGCCTATTCTGGTCTCTCCACCGATTCTGGTGGAACCACCGCCTAAACAGCCTGAGGAAGGGGCGCCCTCTAAAGAGGACAGACAAGACACCGGGCTTCCCCAACATCTGTCGATAAGTCGCTACGGACCGCCCTCGGCACAGCGAGGGTGACTTAGGCAGTAGACCACTGACGTCACCAGCTTGCACTCACATCCTGGGGATGATGAGCTCCTCGGCCGGGCAGGATTAGAGGAAGGTCTTCTCCTTCCAGGGCATTCTCCGCCTCATCTCCGAATCCACCGGAATGCCCCTGGAGCCCATCCAGAAAAAGGCTGAGTACCCTCTCTTGGACATCCTCAAGAGAGGGGGATACCCCGATGGAGGCCTTTCCACTGGCTGAGGCCATTGTTAGCCCGGCCCTTGAGCTTTGGCAGCGCCCTGCCTCCTGCCCAGCATCATCTGTCAGCATGGCCTGCAAATACGTGGTGCCCATGGGGTCCCTTGCAGGATTCACTGAACACCCTTTGTACGAGAGCCTGGTGACTGCCTCGGTGTTCAGGCGCAGGGGTAGTTAGGCTGATACTGACCGACCCCGGGACTAGGAGTCCAAAAATATGGACCACTCTAGCCCCAGGGTCTATGCTGCCTCTTCTCTGGGCCTTCGTCAGGCCAGCTTGGCTGTTATTATGGCACACTTCTCCCATGCCCTCCTGGGGTCATTGGACAAGGTCCTCCCTCATCTCCCACCAGACATGCAGACTACCGTCAAGCAGGACCGTGACCATGTTGTGCTGTCACAAAACAGCAGTTCCAGACAGTCTTGGATATTGGAGATTCTTGTGCATGCTCGTATCGCAGTGGCCTCGCCTGTAGGGCTTGGCTGAGGCTTTCCTCCTTCCCGACGAATACTCTGCATAAGCTTGCTGACATGCCCTACCTGGGGACCGACTTGTTCAGTCCAGGAGTGGCCGGTCACCTTCAGCATATACAGCAGTCCAGTGCCATCTTGGATGCTACTTTTGCTATGGGTTCTTCGGGCAAGAACCAGCAGAAGAGAAAGAAGAAGCCATTTCGGCACTCTTCCCCTGCAGTCAGGTAGCCCTCCTATCAAGGAGGTCAGCAGCAACAGCAGGGTCAAGCTTGGCACCTGCGGCCCAAGCAGGGTCCTCAACAGCCCCATAAGGCAGGCTGAGGCACAGGTCTTGGAGCCTCCTCCTCCAAGCCTGCTCAGTGATGGGTTGGGGGTCACCACCCCTATACCAGTCACGCCAGATCTTACTTCGAGACACAGCTCTTGCAGCAGGTTACACCATTAGGACTGAAGCCGGCAGGCGTCAGGACCCCACGGAAAAATTCTAGCTAGCTATCTTCAGCGGGGACCGCCCCCAACGTCGGTCCCGCCTCCGATGTCAGACGTAATACATAAGGGGGCGGTCCCGCCTGATTCCCCAGTTCTTTCCTGCCGTCGACTTGCATGTCTCGACCCTTCGGTTCAGTCTCTAGCGCGCGACGCGTGGTTAAGTTCTTCCTACGGGAAATTCGAATTTCTTCAAGCAAGTTTTTCTCTGATGTCCTCTCCGACCTCCGGTCACTCCTCGGTGCTTGTGGAAACAGATCCCCTTCAAGGACCCTCGCTGCCTGCGTCCGGTGCCTAGGCCCAGACCACTACACCGGCCTGCTCCTTGCCAGGGTTTAGTAGCAGAACCGGATCCGTCACCAGAAGGCCCTTCAGGCTTTTGCTGGAAGAAAGCTAAGACCATGTCTTCCAAGGGGACTCTTCAAAAGGCCCACAAGCACGCCTGAAAAACGGGAGGAGAAGACCCTTCCAGGTCCCCTGCCTAGGGCCTCAGACTCACGCAAGCTCCGTTCCAGGTCCGACCGCCTCCTGCTGCGGTTAAGAAGTCTTCCTCAGGCTAAGACTGCTGACCTTCCTCGCCCTCCAGGGCCTTGGTCAAGTCTGGGGATCGCCACCATCACCATAAGTCGGGTTCTCGCTTTTCTGAACCCGGACGCAGGTCGGCTTCCTTGAGCTACTCTCTGAAGAGACTGCGAGGACCCGGACGCCGTGCGCCTGCTGCCGCCCTTCTCGCCACAGATTCCTCGGAGTCACGCCCGCCAGACAACCGCCGCCGCCAGGCTAACACTTCATCGGATGCCGGTAGGGGGACCGGCGCCCGCTCCTATTGAAAAGAGAACCCCGACGCCTCCAACCGACATCGGTCAGGAGACCATAACCGAGGAGGAATTAACTCAGCCCGAGGACCAGGTGGGCGACCCCGGTCCTGTCGAGACGCCCAGGGAACCCTCGCCATTACCCAAGCCCCCTGTGGAGCCGTCGTCTGGCCTTTCCATGGTAGAAGTGAAGGAGCTGTTCACTTACTGGTGGGACACCATAAAGAAGGACATGGTTCCCACTCCACCTCCTCTTCCTCCTCCTCTTCCTCTTCCTCTTCCTCCTATACCGATTACTCCTCCGGTTCCTGCGCCCCCCCTCCCCATCGGGGTCGGCAGGCCGACTGCCTCCTCCCCGGGAGCACAGAACACCTCCAAGGGGGAGACCAGACAAACGGAGACCTCCGTCCAAATCCTCTTCCAGGTCACCCAGCCCTAAGAGACCCAGAAGACGCCAACGATCGCCTTCGACGGAGGACACGGGATCAGAGTTCTCAACATCCAGATCCCCATCTCCCCTCTCCATCCCTTCTCCGGATCCACGCGAGATGCCAAAGTCTCCTCCGGATGACCCTTCGTTCTCGGATATTATGAGACACATCCAAGAGAACATGGGATGGGATGCGGAAGAGCTAGACCCCGAAAGGCTACGCCTTGCAAAATATCTTCGGCAGAAGGACCCCAAGCCTGTGGTGGTGCCACCCTTGGTAGTCACTTTCGTGGACGTCACCAAGGCAGCGTGGAAGCGTCCACATTCGCTCCCGGCGATGCCGAAGAAAGCTGATCGCTTGTACAAGGCTCCCAGGGAAGACCAGTACTTGACTCAGCAGCCTCAGGCCGACTCTCTGGTCATAACAGCCTCACATGACCGGTCCCAGAGACCGCAACATCTGAGCACCCTGCCACCGGACCCAGAGTCCAAACAGCTGGACGCTGGGGGTAGGTGCACGTATGCTTCCGCTACCTGCGCCATCAGATCCCTGAATTACTTGACCCACAGTTCCAAAATGCCTTGTGGGAACAGGGTCTGGATGCGGCTGAAAAACTGCCGAAGGTGAGCAGAAGAGGAGATGCTTCAGCTCCTTCGCACGGGTTCGGACGTGGGAACCTAGGCTTTACGAGTCACAGATGACCAGCTGGACCTCGGCCCGAGCAGCAGCTTCAGGCGATGCATCTGGAGACACTTGATTGCGCTCCTCCGTCTTTACCCCGGACGTCCAGAAGAATATCATGGACGCTCCATTCGAGGGAGGAGTCTTGTTTAGTAAGCCCTCAGAGAAGATTATTACCAAACTCCAAGAGGCCAGGAAGGCAGTGAGGTCGGTTCAGGCCATGTACTGACCCAAGCTTAGTTCCTTTTGCAGGAACCAAAGCAGATTTCGTGGACGGACGCAGAGGCAACAGTCCCGCCCCGCTCCACAACAGAGGGGGCCCCGGCTTTTGCAGAGCCCAGGGGAAACAACCCGCAGGCCGAAGCCAGCATACTTCCAAGCCGGTCCAGCCAGCGGGACCCTCAGCCGCCACAGCCTGACTTTTCCCGCGCCCTGCCCCCAGGATCAACGGAAATCATGGTCGGGGTCGATATGGAACTTCCTGCCGGGATGGCAGGCTATAACCACCAACAGGTGGGTTCTTCAGTTGGTCGGAAGAGGCCACTTTATAGAATTCGCGGAAAAGCCACCCCGAGGCCTCCTTTGCTCCTCCGTATCCGGGTCAGCACGTCTCTGATCTGGCAAGAAGTACTTGCGCTCTTGCAAAAGGGAGCGATAGAGTACGTCGCGGAGAACCAGAGAGGACAAGGATACTATTCCCACTTCTTCCTGGTTCCAAACAGGGGACCTCCGTCTGATTCTGGACCTCAGCGACCTCAACGTGTCGGTCGCATACAAGAGATTCCTCATGGTGACTCTTCCGGGTCTCATTCCCATGCTGAAGCAAGATGCCTTCTTAGCGTCTCTAGACATGCAGGACACATACCTGCACATCCCTATAGCTCAGGCGCACAAGAGGTTCCTGCGCTTCAAGTTTCTCGACCACCACCTTCAGTTCCGAAGCCTTCCGCTCGGACTGTCATCCGCACTCAGGGTCTTTACCAAATGCATGGCAGTCGTGGCAGCGCCTCTAAGGAGACAGGGCCATTGTGTTCCCGTACCTGGACCGATTGGCTTCATGGCCGCCCAGAGAGGCGCTTGTTATGTGCGATCCAGAGCACCCAGGACCTGTTCCGATCTCGGCATCCTAATCAACCACGAGAAGTCTCTCCTGGTACCGCCGCAGAAGCTGCAATTTATAGGCTAGTACTGACACCGCTCAGGGAAGAGCTTTTCTTCCAGACGCACAGAGCGGAGCGCATCAGATCCCCTCATCAGGAGTTATCGCGAACAAGACCGGCCCCTGCCAGGTCGGTCCTTCGCTTGTTCGGACACATGGCTGCGGCCATTCTACAGTCCCTCGCAAGGGCTCCACATGCGGGTAACTCAGTGGATGCTCAAGGTGCAATGGGATCAAAGGCAAGACCACATGCAGCATCCGGTCAGAATCACGAACACCGTGATTCGAGACTGGCAGGTGGTTAGGCCCAGGGTCGCCCCACGGGCGCCCTGCTGATAGCGCTGGCCCCCATAGGTAATCCTCACCACAGACGCCTCAGGTCTAGGGTGGGGAGCTCACCTGGACGGGTGAAGTCCCAGGGACGTGGACCCTCTGGAGGCTCATTCCATATCAATGTCCCAGAGATGAGGGCGGTCCTTATGCCCTGCAGGCCCTTCAGTCAGAAATCCTACCGAGTACCTCCTGCTTCAGATAGACAACACGGCGTGATGTATTACCCAACAAACAAGGAGGCACACACTCTTACCCTTTGCAGGAGGCCATGAGGGTGTGGGATTGGGTAATCCACACGGCGTGAATCTGATCACTGTACATGTTCCCGGGGTGGACAACACGATTGCAGATGGCCTGAGTCGCTCCCAGGCCAGAGTCCACGAGTGGGAACTTCTTCAAGAGGTAGCAGAGGGTTTGTTTCTTCGATGGGGAACTCCAGAGTTGGACTTGTTCGCATCCCCATCCAACGCAAAACTGCCCAATTTTTGCTCGCTAGATCCAGGGCCTGGTGTTTTCTGGCGAGACACGTTGTCCCTCTCCTGGGCGGACAAATTCCCTACGCTCCCTCCTTCCTGCTGATCCAGAGAGCTTCTTCAACCGCGCAGAGGAGCATGCAATAATGATCCGAGGCTCTTTCTGGCCCAGACAGATCTGGTTCCCTTTGCTAATTCAGCTATCCGTGAACCTCTGCTCCCGTTGCCATTCAGCTCCCATCTCTTGTCTCAGGAGAAAGGTTCACTGGTCCACCCGGACTTACGCTCACTGAACCTGCATGCATGGCTCCTAGAGACATAGCCATCTTGCTCACGGGTCTCGAAGAGGTTGCAGAAGTTCTTCTGCAGCCAGAAGCCGCAACGTGATGGACGTATGCCATGAAATGGCGAGTTTTTGTTTATGGTCATGAGCACGCGATTTTTCCCTAGGTTGCTCCGTGGGAGTGGTGTTGGACTACCTGCTCTCCCCTTCCGCTCGGCTCTAGCCTACTCCTCTATCAAGGTGCACCTCTGTGCCATCTCTGCCTACCACCTTCCGTGGACATCGCACATGTGGCACAATTAGACTCGAAATTTTAAGAGGGTGTTACACCTAGGGCCACCCATTAAGGACCCAGTGCCTCCGGATTTGCTCTTTGTCCTGGAACAACTCACGCTTCCCCTTCTAACCTGCCGCGGATTGCGAGCCGCGTTTGTCGTGGAAAATGCTGTTTTTGGTTGCTGTTATCCAGCGAGAAGAGTTTCTGAGCTTCACACTCATGTCAAAGAGCCTTATTTAGTTTTCCACCGACAGAGTATCCCTGAGGACTAATCCAAAATTTTTGTCAAGGTGGTCTCTACGTCACTCTCAATCAGGATATTGACCTGCCAGTCTACTTCCAATTACTCTAATAGAGGGAGAGGCACTGCTGCACACCCTGGATGTTCACCGCAGCTTGAGTATACTCAACAGAACTAAACTACTCAGAGTTCAGAGCAACTTTTCGTCCTTTTCTGAAAGGATGATGGGCCAACCAGTATCCAAACAGTCCCTGTCTCGCTGGCTTGTCCAGTGTATTTCATTCTGTTATGATATCAAACAAAAGCCCCTTCCGGGTACAGTCCGGGGTCATTCTACTAGGGGTGTGGCCACCTCCTTTGCAGCACTCCGAAACGTCTCCACTTCTGCAATATGTGCTGCAGCCACTTGGAGCTCTGTGCATACATTTATCAGGCATTACAGCCTGGACATCACCTCTCGGCGAAGAGCTGGCTTCGGCCTGGCGGTGCTACAGGGTCTCCTGTCCTAGATTCAGGACCTGGATTGTATTTCCTAGTTTCCTCCTCCCAGAATGTTGGCAGCGTTACTGCTTGGGAATCAGTCCTAATGGTGTAACCTGCTGCAAGAGCTGTGTCTCGAAGTAAGATAGTACATTTACGTAAGAACTTACCATAACAGTAGATCTTCGAGAACAGCTCTTGCAGCAGGTACCTTCCCCCTTGGAGGAGGCATGGCTTTCGCCTTTACTATCAGGGTTTTTCCCTTTGACTTCTGACGGTGGATCCTCGGTCTCCCATTTCGATGTCAGCCTGCGGCCGGAAGTCTCCGGCGGGAGAACTGGGGAATCGGGCGGACCGCCTTATTATACTATGTCTGGCCGTCGGGCGGACCCGGCGTCGAGCGGTCCCCGCTGAAGATAGCTAGCTAGAATTTTTCCGTGAGGTCCTGACGCCTGCCGGCTTCAGTCCTAATGGTGTAACCTGCTGCAAGAGCTGTTCTCGAAGATCTACTGTTACGGTAAGTTCTTACGTAACTGTACTTTCTGGGTTCTCCCGTAGGAGGTCAGCTCCGCCACTTCCTTTCTGCCTGGTCTGCGATCACTTTGGATAGGTGGGTTCTCGAAGTGGTCGGTCAGGGACTGCCTCTGGAATTCGAACAGTACCCTCCCAGCCGAGCCCCCGCCCCTCGGGAGGAACGGATCTCCGCATGCACCCAGTCGGCTCTTTGAGACGACGTGGCTCAGCTCCTCCTCAAGGAGGCAGTAGCTCCAGTGCCGGATCCTCTGACAGACCCAGGCTTTGTTTCCAGTTACTTCTGGTGCCCAGACGGGGTTGGCGCCCATGCTAGATCTCCATGACCTGAATCAATATCTCAGGTCCGCACCTATCAGATGGTCTCTCAGAACCAGATCATACTATCCCTGGAGCAAAACATGGTTCTGTTCACTGGATCTACAGGATGCATTCTTTCACGTCTCAATCCGTCCGTCCCACCAGCGGTTCCTCTGCTTCTGGGTCGAAGGGACCCTGTATGAGTTCCGAGCCATGCCGTTCGGCCTATCATCGGCCCCTCAGGTCTTCACCAAATGTATTGCAGTGGTGGCGGCCAACCTTCGGCTTCGAGGAGTCAGAATCTACCCTTATCTTGATGACTGGCTTTTGGCAGGTTCCTCCCTTCAGGAGGTGGGAGAGGTCCAGGGATCTGGTCCTCCAAACCTGCTCCCAACTCGGCCTCCTGATCAAGGAGGCCCAGTCGGAACTCGTGCCCTCTCAGGTGATGGGCTTCATCGGGGCAGAGCTCGACTCTTGTCAAGCCAGAGCTCGGCTCCTGGTGAATAGGGCAGAGGTTCTCTCCTCCTTTGCCCGATCATTTCTGGTTGGGCACGTGAGCCCTGCCCGGGTCTTTCTGCACCTTCTGGGTTACATGGTGGCGTGCACCTCAGTGGTCCGTTGGGCCCGGTGGCACATGTGCCCCCTCCAGTGGGAGCTGGCCACCCAGTGGACTCAGCAATATAGTCACTTCGACCAGCTGATCACTGTAACCCAGAAGATGTGGGACGCTCTCCAATGGTGGACCACCCCAGACCAGTTACAGGAAGGGATCCCATTTGTCCGCCCCGAGCCGACGGTCGTCCTCACGACCGATGCCTCTCTCATGGCCTGGGGAGCCCACATGGGGGACAACAGGGCCCATGGGTTCTGGAACCCCGAGGAGTCCCGATGCCACATCAACCTGTTGGAGCTCAGAGCAGTCAGACTGGCGTTGTCAGCTTTTGCTCCTCAGCTCCGGGGTCAAGTGGTTTAAGTCCAAATGGACAATACCACGACCATATACTACCTCAACAAACAGGGCGGCATGCACTCCCATCTGCTGTGCAAGGAGGCGCTCCGTATCTGGACCCTCATAAGCCGGTTGGAGGCGGATCTCCTAGCCATCCATGTGGCAAGAGCCTCGAACCAGCTGGCGGATGCTCTCATCTGCATAGGTCAGGCATCCCATGAGTGGTCTCTCCATCTAGAGCTAGCTTACAACCTGTTCTCCCATTGGGGCAAACCGATGGTGGACCCGTTTGCCTCCAAGGAAAACACCAAGCTGAGGCTATATCATGCCCACCCCCCCTCAGCAGGGCTCGCTGCAGGGGGATGCCTTCTCGAGGCCATGGACCCCAGGCTTCTTCTATGCCTTCCCTCCATTTCCCTTGATCCACAAGGTGTTACTCAAGGTGAGGAGGGACAAGGCAAAGGTGATTGTGGTAGCCCCAGACTGGCTGTGCTAGTTCTGGTACCCAGATGGCCTCAGCTGCAGGCCCCCGGAGTGGCTTTGTACACACCCAGACCTGATATCTTCCAACAGTGGAGGGTCTTCCATCCGGACCTTCAATGCCTGCACCTCACAGCCTGGTACCTGAGCGGCTAGAATTCCAGGCTTTGGATCTTTCCGAAGATGTCTACACCGTGGTGGAGGCATCTAGAAAGGGATCGACCAGTAAATGTTATGCCTTCAAATGGAAACGTTTTTCCATTTGGTGTCAGGATAAGGGTCTGGAGCCCTTATCCTGTTCTGTGGCGAACATTCTCGACTACCTTTGGTCTCTCTCCAAAGGGGGTCTATGGTCAACGACCCTTAGGGTGCATCTGGCAGCCATTTCTGCTTACCGGGTGCGGGCCATTCAGCCGACATTGATGCAGGAGACAGTGGTCAGGCGCTTTTTCAAAGGCCTGGATCACATATCCCCTTCGGTGCATGAACCTCCACCTCCGTAGGATCTGTTGCTGGTTTTGGCAAAGCTTATGGGCAAACCAATCGAACCCATGCACAAATGTGAGCTTTCACACTTGTCGTGGAAGATGGCCTTCCTGGTGGCTATCACATCTGCCAGAAGGACAGGGGAGTTCCAGGCGCTTTCGGTGGACTCCCCTTATCTGGTCTTTTACAGGGACAAAGTTGTCCTGCGCCCCCAACCAAAGTTCCTTCTGAAGGTGGTGTCAGAGTTTCACCTTAACCAGGTGTTCACTCTTCCGGTTTACTACCCTAATTACACCTCGGACACCAAGTACAGGCTCCATACTCTAGACCCGAGACGTGCTCTCGCCTATTACAAGGAGAGGATGGCGGAAATTCGTGGAGAGGTTCGCCAGCTGTTTGTCACCTACGCTGAAGCTACTTCTTGCAGGCCTGCAGCCAAACTGACCATAGCAAGATGGATTACATCGTGCATAGGTCTGTGCCATGAGTTGGCGGGCAAGGAGCCTCCCAGAGGGATAACGGCTCATTCTGCCCGCCATACTGCTGCATCGGTGGCTGCTTCCAGGGACATCCCTATCCAGGAAATCTGTCGGGCTGCTACCTGGAAGTCAGCAAACACCTTTATCACCCACTACCACATTGACCTGGAGTCACACCAGGATGCTGATTTTGGGGCCTCTGTTCTCCAATCTGTTTCCTAAGTAGGGGGTGTGCGCCTTGCCTCCCTCCTCCCGGAGAACTGCTTGGAGTCTGCCAAGAAGTGTGGATGAACATATCCACGCTCCTAGAACAACAGGTTACTCACCTGTAACAGTAGGCTCCTAGGAGTGGTATATGTTTTTCATCCACACACACCACCGACCCGCTCGACGCACAACCTTGCTTCCAGCGGGCTAAGATCTGGTGTCATGGGGCGAAGCCGAAGTATATACCACCCGGGTGGGAGGGAGGAGCCAGCTTGAAGACTTCCGGCAAGATTTAAAGTGGAAGGGGACATGCCAAGAAGTGTGGATGAACTACATGTACCACTCCTAGAACTACTGTTACAGTTGAGTAACCTGTTCTTCCTGCCTATTCACAAATCCTTTAAAAAGGCCACTTCAAAAATGCTGGCAGCCCCACTTCTACAGCTGGCATAGACAAAAGGGCCGAAAAAAAATACCAGCTGGATAGGCTGGGTGCTGAATACCTCTATACTCACCCTGACCATGAAGGAGTGGTGTAAACTGCTGCTGCCTGTAACAGGGCCAAGGTCACTCTTTCCTCTAAACCCCCAGAAAGGGATTCCAGAAAACTGGACAGCATGGGCAAACAGGTGTACACCCCAGCCTTCCCTTTTGCTGAGACAGGCAGTTTATATGGCCTGTGCAGCTCAGTACCAGAATGCTCTCTGGAGCTCTGTGGTGTCTACGAGCGAGAAAGTTGCTGGTTACCTAAGCCAAGACCTGGCCGAAAGAGCAAAGGCTGCTATGGATGCCACTAAATGCCAGTTTCACATGGCTATGGATGCCATTGACACTGCCTCTACAGTCGTATGCAGTGTCCCCACACAACTGTTTGTCACCTGTGGGGACACTGGCCAAGGAAAGCCGGCATCCAGGAGGACTATTGCTCGCTCGATAGTGGCATGTGTACAGTTCTGTTATGACAAAGCTGGCAAACTTACACCTGAAGGCCTAAGGGCCCATTCTACAAGGGGCACTTCTGCCTCAGTGGCAGCGTCTAGAGGTGTCTCCATTTAAGGTATTTGTAAAGCAGCTACATGGAAAACAGTACAGACCATTACAAAGCACCGCTGTCTTGATATACAGTCCTGAAGGGATGCCAGTTTTAGCATGGCCGTGTTTTTCAGAACTTTTCCCTTAAATGGGTTTGTATCCAGCCTCCCAAGGTGCTGCTATGGAGTATGCAGTTGGCTAACAATAGTGAGGGATTCCTGGGGTTTGAAGAAAAAACTTACTCACTGTAGTAATGTGTTGTTTCTTCCAAAGGGATCTCTCATGATGCTTGACAACCCCTTCCCTACCTCCCCTTCCAAGACCTTGAAAAGGTTCTCACAACAAGCAACTCTTAGAGTAGTTAAGCATTTCTTGTTGCATTGGCTCACAACTGAAATAAATGTGTTTCATTCCCATTTGTTTTTGTTTTTTTAAAAATGCTTTGAGTTAGAACTTTATGGGAGTCACCTAGCTGGATTTGGTGGTCATTGCTTTCCCACAGTTTGAAAAATAAATCTATAATTAGTGGGCAGGGGAGTGTGAGACTACAGCAGAGTTTTGAATTTCATTCAGAGTTCTCTAATTAGCATTAAATTCTAGGGTCTGGGGCAGGTTATGGTTGCAGTTGTCAAGCATAGTGAGAAATCCCTTTGGAAGAAACAACATTACTAGTTCAGTAATTTTTTTCTTTGAAGCCCTTGAGTAATGTGTTTTGTTTTCTGAAAATTGCATGCTGTGTGGTTGTCTGAAAATCAGCATTTGTTTACCTGCATTGCATCTACTAAGAAGAGTCTGGCTGGTTCTGTCTCATGGTGTCATCCCAGGAGAGGAACAAGGTGGTATTGGAGCAGCTAGCTGCTTCTAGGATCTCAGTGCCTGTTGACTGTGGAGCTTTCACCTCACCAGTTGTATCAGGAAAAGCTGTAGAGTTAACAGTTTCCTGTCGGTTGTTTTTACTAACCAGTTTCTGGTTTGTGTTTATGTAGATTAAAGGGCAACTGTTCTGCTCTTTTTCAGATTGCCCCCCAAAGACCATGAAGAATTCTTACCTGCCCCCAGTTCATATGCTGCCAATATCTCGATTTGTATTTGCCCCTATTTTGGAAGGGAAAGGATCGTATTTGACTCTGTGGAGCCAAGCCAATCCCTTTCACTTCCTGGTACCTCCTGCTGCTAGAATTCACCCCTGCACTAGCACATTTTGTGATGTCACTATATGGAGAGCGCTGGCGCGCGCTAGAGACTTGAATGGGGCCATTTTTTGTTCCCAGGAAACTGGTTCTACTGCCCTCTTTCGCAGCAGAGTGCAGACTTCCTCTGGTAGCACAGGAATGTGGTCTGGAGGATAAGTTGAGGAAATTGGAGGACAGTCTGGAGGCAAGTTCGGAAGTTCTAGAGCGTGTCCCTGTTCTATTAACTGCAGGACTCGAGCATCTGTTGTAACCTCTTTCCACTGATCCACATGGAGGGAAGGGCAACCCCCTACCACCACCTCCTCCTAATTTTGTACTTCTGGGGGGGGGGGAGGCCAATAAGTCATGCTGAGGCAAATCCGGTGGCCACCTGCACACCACCTCTAGGGGCCTTAGGTTGGTCACCTGCAGAGGTGGTTAGGGCTTGCAAGGCTGCTGTGCTTTTGATCCATTGCCTGGCCCCTGATCGAGGTGTGTGGTTGGCCCCGCAAAAGGGAGTGGACTAGCCTAAGAGCCCATCTTTTGGCTTGCAGGTCACAAAGGATGTCCTGCACATCTGAAGAGCTTGTATCCTCTGAAACGGGCATTCAGAATGGATTGCTGGACATCACTAGCAAATCCCGACACCCTCAACAAGGAATGCCATCTTAAGGCATGTGCCAGCTGCAGCTGCTCTGGCTGAAGCATCCGAAATATCGTAGGTGGACCGTAGAAGGTGCTTACTACCCACTTCAGCCCTAGTTTGGAGGGCCTTGAGCAACTCTTAGTTCTGGGGAACCTCAGGAGAAGCCTAAGCTGATGCTTTAGCCTTTCTCCAGAGGTTTTTTTTTTTTTTTTTTTTTTTAGGAATCGTATACTTTATTGTAACATTTTTCATACGATACAAGACAACCGCACTAACAAACGAAAAAAAACAGCTTATCAAGTTAAGTAGGAACAATTAAAGAGGAGGGGCATCACCGCAGCATCCCTGTATATAGCGTGGGTGTTAAAGAGTACAGACAGAAGTGAGTCTGCGGGGAAGCTGATGAGAGTATACATAGGTCGGATATTAGGTCCATGCAGAAATGAGGCTGAAAAGGTAGCGGGAACCCAGAGTCGTATGATTGGTAGCAGCATATACAGCGTTCCACACCTTTTGAGGTATGCTTGTGGGGTATTGCGAATCGAGCAGATAATTTTCTCCATGCATAAGGCCTCTAATATGGCACTGTGCCATTCTTGGTACGAGGGAATGGAGTCATCCATCCAGAGTGCTTCAAAATAATCTTTCTTACTATGGCAGAGATCGGGGAGATGTATTTTTTTCACCCCCAAAATGAGGTGTAGATCAAAACCCAGTAGGCAGGTGTGGGATGTAAACACAGATTCAAGGCCTAACAGCGAGTCCATGCTTCTCTGGATTTCAGACCACAGTGGGTGAACTTTTGCACAGTCTCACAAAATGTGTTACAGGGACAGTTTTTCCAGGCTACATCTAGTATAGATATTTGAGGTTAAAAGACTCTTCTTATGTAGTTTGATTGGTGTATTAAACATGTTATTTGCTATCTTGTACTGCATTAGCCTAAGCCCATCAAACTTTTAGATACTTGTAGATGTTTTCTCTCATTTTGGCTCTAACTTCCGGGGTTGAGATAACTGGGAAATCTTGCTTCGAGAGGGCCCTTGCAGTAGGTATTTACCATTAGGACTGTGCCCCCTGGCGTCAGGACCACACCAAAACTTTAGCTAGTGTCTGCGGGGAGCTGCCCACAGGACGCCAGCATGACTCCGAGGAGCGGTCCCGCCCACCTTTCTCCAGTTCTTTCCCACAGTCGACCTGTGCACGTCTGACATTACAGAGAGCGCTGCTATAGTTCAGCCACCATTTTGGATGAGTATTCATCTTAGATTTTTTTCTTTCATTTCCTTATCCCTTTTAGTAAACATTTTTTTTGCATGTCTTCTCCGCCTCCCAGGTCTCATAAGAACAAGTGTGATTCCTGCTGTATGCAACTCCTGCATAAGGACAACCATTCCCTCTGCATCTTCTACCTAGGCCTGGAACACCAGACCAAGGACTGTGAGGCCTGCCTGAACTTCAGTCAGGCCACAAAGAAACACAGGCAGAAATCCCTCGATGCCCATGTTTTGATGCTGAAAATGGCATAGATGGAGAAGGAGAAACTGCGGAGTGCATCTTTTTACCCCTTCTTTGGACTTGCACCGACACAAGAAACGAAAGGAGAAGCACCAGGACCAGGATAGGTCCTCCTCCCACCTGAGGCTGCCTCCGGGGATCGCAGATGACCGGCAGCACTCTTCCTCCAGGAAGGGCGCCGCTTCGACAAGCCTGCTCCAACCCAGGAGCAGCCCTTAGTCCCCCGACATCACTGGTCATGGCGGCGGTTGCCTCAGCCGAGCCTGAGGCTCCTGCCACACTTAGGCCCCTCAGAACCAAAGGATCCAAGTCTGCTGGCATGGCTGATATGTCGCTCATCGGAACTTCCAACGAGCGCCCAGTCCAAGCTAAGTCGGGCACCAGAAGCCCCGGTGACCGCCCAGCCACGGCTGATGAGCCGGATTTCGGTTCTTCTGACGTCCACACAGCCCGAAGCGCTTCTGTCTGACTCTGACGAAAGGCCTGAGGTGACCCACCTGCTGCTGCTTCGGCTGCAGGGCTCTCCGGCGGTCTTGCCTGATCTGGGTACTCCTCCTCCTCCTCCCCCTCCAGCCTCTCCCAAGTGCCCAGAGCTGAAGTTGGAAGGATGTCAGGCTGACGATACTGTTTCTGGGTCGTAGCCGGACTTCCTTGTGAATCCCCCGGTCAGCCCTCAGGACCCAACTCTTCGGGCTCTCTGCCGGAGGGACCCTCCGGGCCATCATCAGGCTTAGTTCCTAGTGGTCCTCCGCCTGACTGTCTACCCTTGGGTCCTTCCTACCCACCTTTCAGGCCTCTTTCAGGGCCATCACCAGATTCCCAGACCCACGGCTACCAGTCGCTATTACCCTACCCCCAGATATCTTCCGCCGGGGTACCAAATGTCAGGTCTCCCTTCGCCGGGGTACCTGCTGTCGGGCTATGCACCTAACTTCAGTATGCCAGGCTATCCACCGTCAGGGTACCAGGCACCGGAATACCCAATGTCATGATATGCCCCTGGTTTTCAGCTGCGTACCAGCCTCCACCGCCCCACCTCCTCCTCCTCCACAGACTCAGGCAGACTTCGGGGCCATCCTCCAGTCCTGGTGGGCCAAGACTAAGTCCCAATTGGTGTTGGACAGTCGTCATCTGGTGGCAGCCTCTACTTAGGCACACCCGGATCTGACACCTAGGTCTCCTTCGCCAGTAGAGTCCTGCTCTTCCACGTCAGGCCTGATGAAAGGGGTGACTCCCGTCACTGAAAAGGGCAGGCCTCCTATTAGTTTTACGGATGTCCCCCGCACCAGGGTTCTGTCTCCATTCCGGACTCACTCGTCTAATTCAGACTCTGATTCCGATTCCTCTGCCTCATCTTCTGGCTTTGACTCCTCCACTGGAAGAGCCTAAGACTAGGGAATCACCAAAGTCTCCTCCAGAGGGCCCCTCATTCATGGACCTCCTCAAGAAGATTGTGGAGGTCCATTAGTGGAAATCTGACTATCAGGACCCCAAACGCAAGAGACTGACTGAGCATTTTGATATGCCGGAGTTGCCTCCCAGTCTTCACGCCTCCCTGGTTGGAGCCTCATGAGGACTTGGCCTCTACCATTTGGCTGATACGTTCATCCATTCCTGCTGTAGCCAAGAAGGCAGACGGGACCTACTGTATGCCAGAGGGCAAGGACCACCTGAGTGCCCCCCCAACATAGATTCTGTGGTCATTAGCATGACCCACGACCGATCCGCTAAGCCTAAACACATGAGCACTTCTCTGCCTGATAAGGAGTCAGAGCAGCTCGACCAGTTTGAGCATAAGTTTTATTCCTCTTCCACCTTGGCTATTCGTGCTCTAAACTATGTGGCCCACACGTTGGTGTTCCAAAAGTCACTTTTTCACAAATTGGAGCCAGTCACTGAAGCCATGTCAGACTCTGAAGTGAAGGAAACACTCTGACACAGTTAGGTCAGCTAAGGTTGCTTGTCGCCACACTCTGAGGGTTACCTACGGTGCTGTTGACTCCTCGGCTAGGGGTACTGCCACTGCTATCAGCCTGAGGAGGTATTTCTGGCTGAGAGTTTCTGGGCTGGCACCTGCTGTCCAGGATGCCCCCCCTTCTGGGGTTCTATCCTCTTCGGAGGAGATGCCTGAGACATCATTACAAATCTCTAGGACAGAGGGTAATGCTTTACGTTCAGTGCAGACTATGTATCGCACTGGCGACAAGCCCAAATAGCCTTTTCATTGCCAACAGAGACGGCAGATGAAACAACACCAGCAGGCCAGACATCAGACCAAACATCGGGCCCCCTCAGCCACAGCCACCCCTCCAGCCAAGAGCCAGAGAGCTTCAGGGGTGGCCCTCCCTCCACCTCTTGACTCATGATCCACCTCCCCTCCTCCTCTTCCTCCTCTGTTGCGGTTGGAAGAACCAGTGGGCGGAAGGTTCGCCGCTCATCTGGCAGGATGGGAGGTGATCACAACAGATTCATGGGTCCTGCAACTGGTATCTCAAGGCCACACGTTAGAGTTTTATGGAGAGACCCCAAGACAACCCTCCTGGTCTCTCACATTATCCAAAGGTGCACTTTTCCTTGATTAGAGAGGCTATAGAGGCTCTTCTGTAGAAAGCAGCCATAAAGCCCGTGCCTCCAAACCAGGTAAGAGGATACTACTCTCGCTTCTTCCTGATCCCCAAAAAGACGGGAGATTTACGCCCAATACTAGACCTCAGCACCTTGAATCTATACATAGAGTACAAACGATTCTGGATGCTGACCCTTCCAGGCTTTCTGCCCCTGATACACAAGGAACAGTGGCTCTGTGCCCTGGGCATCCAGAATGCTTACTGCACATACCTGTTTTTCTGGCCCATCGCCACTACCTCAGGTTCTCCTTTCAGGGAGAATACTACCAGTTCAAGGCCCTCCCTTTTGGCCTGTCTTCGGCACCCAGGGTTTTCACCCAAGTGCCTAGCGGTAGTGGCAGCGGCCCTGAGGCGTCAGGGCCACTGTCTTCCTGTACCTCGATGATTAGCTGATCTCAGCCTCTTCGAGGGAACGGCTGGAACTCTCCCTTTCGGCTACCCTGGACCTGTTTGTCTAAGTGGAGGTTACGGTGAAATATCCTAAGTCTTGCCTTACCCCCCTCCCAGCGTCTGCAATTTATTGGGGCAGTGCTGGATACAGACAAGGGTCAGGCTTTCCTCACACTGGACAAGGCAGAAGCCTTGCAACGCCAGGCACAGTTTGTAGCATCCAGTCGTTGGGTTTCAACCAGGACAGTGCTGCACCTCCTTAGCTTTATGGCAGCAGCCATTCTTACGGTTCCTGTGGCCAGGCTTCACATGCGGATATTGCAGTGGATGCTCAGGATTCAGTGGGACCAGAGATTGGACAGCCTCGATCACAAGATCATGGTCTTTGGATCAATGCGCCAGGACCTCCTTTGGTGGTAAGATATCAACAGTCTCTGCCGAGGGGTCCCCTTTCAGCCTCCTTGTCCCATCCAGACTCTGACCACGGATGCTTCAGGGCTAGGTTGGGGGCATATCTAGAGAGCCACAGGACACGGGGTCTGTGGTCTCAGCCAGAGCTCTCCTTGCACATAATTGTGCTGGAGATGCGGGCAGTGCTGTACGCCCTCAGGCCTTTCAGCACCTCCTTAAGCCCAGGTCCTCTGCTGGTCCAAATGGAAAATATGTGTGTAATATGTTACCTGAAAAAGTAAGGGGACACTCTTTCGTACCCCCTTTGCAGGGAGGCAATTCAGCATTGGCTGTCCCTCACAGCAGTGCATGTCCCAGGCATCCAGAACATCCTAGCAGATGGTCTCAGCCGCACCCAGTCCAAGGCTCACGAGTGGGAACTAAACCAGTCCGTGGTCAAGGACATATTCGATTGGTGGAGTCATCCAGATCTTGATCTGTTCGCTTCTCCATCCAACGCAAAACTACCCAAATTTTGCTCGCTCGTTCCAGGACCTGGTGTTGTTTGGCAAGATGCATTATCACTTTGTTGGATAGGGAGATTCTTGTACGCCATCCCTCCCTTTCAGATTCTGCAGAAAGTACTGCTCAAGCTGCAAGCAGAAGGGGCTCACATAATCTTGATTGCCCCTCATTAGCCCCGCCAAGTATGGTTCTAATTTCTGCAGCAACTGGCAGTGGAACCCCCTGTTCCTCTACCTATCTGTCATGACCTCTTGACCCAGGAGGAGGGCACGCTGGTCCATCCAGGGCTGAAGTCCCTTCACCTTCTGTTGTGGCTGCTTCACATTTTGGTGTTTCACCAGGGGTAGACCAACCATTAGAACCACTTGTTATGCAGTAGAGGAGATTTTCTCTCTGGGCCACCTCGAAAGGTTGAGACCCTTTTTCGTGCCCCGTCTCTCAGGTCATGGAGTACCTCCTTCATCTGCCTGACCTAGGCCTGGGTTACTCTTCTTTGAAGGTTCACCTTTCAGCCATTTCCGCCTACTACTTCCTAGTGGAAGGCAGAACTGTTGCTCAGCTGGAGGTTTCCAAAACATTTCTGAAGAGAATTCTCCACCTGAAACCCCCGGTGCGTAATCCTGCTCCACTGTAGGACTTGAATTTTATTTGATAAAAACTCACATTGCCTGCTTTTGAACCAGCCGCAAGTTGCGACATGTGCTGTCATGGAAAGTGCTTTTTCTAGGATTATGGATATGTTGTTCATCCGTACTCTTTGGCATGTCCCTTTCAGATCAGCCAGAAGTCTTCAAGCTGGCTCCTCCTACCCACCCGGGTGGTATATACCTCGGCTCCGCCCCATGACGCCAGATCTTCCTTACCGTTGGAAGATTCAGGTTGCCTCCCTCGTGCTCATGCATTTCATAGGCCCTGGCTTTAAAACCTTTGGTTTTATCTTGTCAGTCTTCACCATTCATCACCTTTGGGTACTTGGCCGGAGGTCATGACCCGCAGGAGCTTTTTTTTTTTGGATGGGCAGAGTTGATGCACCATCAGCGCCGCCCTCGTGCCGACGCACTGTGTGGCGCTCACAGGTTGGTCGTTGGGTGTTGTCAACTCCACCCTCCCGCCAGTTCTTTGTCTCCTGCTGTCGAGGTCACCTCATAGGAAGCTCCCAGAAGAATTTTCAGAGGCCTACCTGTACCATTGAAGCCTTCAACTGCGTATTTAGTCGACCCCGTGTCGCTTCGTTGTCCATCGATTCCGTATATCCTGCCGGTTCTGTTCGCTCCACTCAATGTCACCTGGTAAGACTGTTCCTTATTTTATTTTGCGACGTCTGGTCTTGTTTTAGTGCTGTTTTCTCATAGGACATGTCTCAGTCGGAGGTCAAGAAAACTTCTAAGACGTGACGGCCCCTATGTGATGGTGCCCTTGCAGCCGTAAGTACTCCGCCACCCACCAGCACGACCGTTGCCTTGCATGTCTTGGCCCACTTCACGACATGGATTTGTGCGACACCTGCTTCTCCATAGACTGCCGGGTCATCGAGCCACGTGCGTGGAAAGTGGGGCAAGCTCCGACTTTCGAGGGATGGGCGCGCACTCGGCCTTTCCTCTGGGTGTCCTTCCGGTTCTGTACGGACCAAGGAGTAGGGGGCCTCTCGTAGCCTAGCCATGGCAGAGGTCCCTTCCGCGGTGCAGGAGGCCTGGTCTGTCCCCTCCAGGAGACGGGCGGGAGGCACCGCCTCGGCAATCGCCCCTTCAGGGGTGAAGGCTCCCCCGGTGTCGTACGTGTGGCTCGGAAGGCCTTGGTCGACGCAGTCCTCGATGCCGTCTGTCGGTGCCATCCAGGGCCTCGGCGCCATTCGCGGTGCTGTGGGCCCTGATGGCGCCGGCAATGCGGGTCCGTTGCTCGGCACCATTGCTGCTATCGGCACCGCGTGAGGCTCTACCATGCTGTCCCTGACTGTTTCTCGCCGCGGCGTCGTGGTTGAGCATGGCACCGTGTCAATTCTGGGTGTTAGCAGCTCTGAGCATGGGCCGGTGCCATGGGGGTTTGAGGCTCGGCACCAAGCGCTGTTGGGGCCGTCTGTCCTCAGCGCCACTTGTGGTGCCGTGGGGTTGGTCGGCGCCATTACTGGTCTTGACACCGCTTGCGCGCCATGGGTCAGGATGGCGCTGTGACAGGCTCCGGCCCCGAGGCTGCTGCCCTTGTTGGGGCCATGTCCTCTTCTGGCACCGTTCGCGGAGCAGAGGGGGGCACCGACTCTGGTGCAGTCTCTGGTTCTTGTACCTTGTTCAATAGGGATGGCAGCGGGCGTCCACGCACTGTTTGGTGCAGGACTTCAGTCTCCACCTATTTGGAGGAGGAGTTGGACTCTGAGTCAGACACACAGTCTGCCTTCCTGGAGTTGGTTGCTGGCGTGGACACCTTGGTAGTGTCCTCGACAGGCTGGAGTGAGCAGTGACTGCCAGGGTCAGGGATTCTGACCAGCAGGCAATGGTGCAGGCCACCATTGCCCTGCAACCTGGCCTCTGAGAGTTCTTTGATCCCTCAGTGGTGGTACCTCCTCAGGTGGTGTGCCTGGATCGCCCAACTTTGGGGCCGATCGGAGCACCCACGGAAGGGGAAGGTGCTGCTCTCTGGATAGCCCCTTCGGGGGCCGACCAGGGCTGCCAGCTGCCTAGGCTGGCGCGCTCGGAGTCCGAGGGGCATGGGGTCAGTGCAGCAACCTTTTTCCAGAAACCACCCGGGCTCTGGGAGAAGTCGTAGAGCGGATCTCCACCCTTCCCTTTTGGTTTCCTCAAGAGGGCCCCGTTCTTTGGAGGTAGGGGACCGTCCTCCTGGACCTACACGGCCCTGGTCGCTTCACAGGGGGGATTCTTCAGGGAGAAGCCTATGCAGTTCCAGTTTGGTTGATCAGCTGTCGGCTTTGGAGATTTCTGGAGCTCCTTACTTCCCTAGGGCTCCTGGTGCGCTCCCTAGCCCAGGCGGAGGTCAGCCAATTCCTATTGTTGGCTCTGCCCCCATTCCTCTGCCACATTCTCCTACGCTCCCAGGCATTCTTGGTCCTAGTGGGCCTCTCTCCTGGGAGCAGTTCAGAGCTCAGGCTGCTCAGTTTCCCTCTTACGTTAGGGCTATGGACAGACAGGTTTTTCAACCTCCCCCTGAGCATCCAGCTTCTGAACCTTCGAGGTCCTCTGACTTTTCATCCCCCTCTTCTGAGGAAGAGGAGCCATCTGTCCACATCTCTCCAGCTACTAATCTCGCTGAGTATCAGCAATTCCTCGTGAGGATGTTAGAGGACCTGCACATCACCCCTCCCACTCAGCACAATCCAGAGCACTCTCGCACGCCTTTCTAGGCGATTTCAGTGAGGACACCCTCGTGGTGCCCTCCCCCACCAGCTTGTTCCTTTGAGGGAAAGCGTCGTTCGCGTTCTGGCAGAGATCCTTTTCTGGAGTTCTTGTACCTAGGGATCTCTGCCAGTGGTGTTGTTCTCCCGAGTTTCCACGTTCCATGCCTCATCCACAGTCAGGATTAATGCAACTGGACACTCCTGATGGGCTTCGCACCCCTCACCGTGACTGACCCCCAGATCAAGACTCCTCGGATTTTGACTTCTGGCGGAGGAGGACGTTCTACTCGGCATGGTTGCTGCTCTCTATTGCAGCACATCAGGCCCACTATACAACCTATGACAGGTTCCTGTGGTCCAGGCTGGGTCAGCTCCTAGCCTCCATGCCTGACACGGAGCAAACCAGACAAGCCATTGCACTCTCTGCACTAGGCCTGGAGCTAGCAAGGCACCAAGCAAGGGCATCGTATGATGCCATTGAGGTAGCTACCAGGGTCGTAGGGACAGCGATCTGCACTAAGCGGATGGCATGGCTGCGTCTTTCCCAGTTGTCACCCTTGGCCCAGCGTAGGGTGATTAACTCTGCCCACCAGAGAACCTATCTCTTCTCCCGTAGGGTGAGGCGGCGTCTGTCAGGACAACTTTCTACCCCCTCTGGGGGGTCCCCGTCTCACTCTCCGCACTCTTGGGCCCCTCCAGACCCGTGAAGGTTCTCCCTCTTAGTGTGTCACCCACTGAGAGCAAAGGCACTCAGCCCCTTAGGGTTATAAACCCCTTCGCGGGGCTCAGCACTCACCCAAGGGTGATGAATGGTGAAGATTGACACAGATAAGATATGTAAATTACGTACCTACTGTAATTCTGATCTTTCTGTGTATCTTCACCATTCATCACAGTCCCACCCTCCATCCCCCTGGGGCCTCAGTCTCTGGGTCCCCTCCCTGCGCTGCCCTCTCTCTCTCTCTGCCCCCTTTCTGTTAGGAGGTAAATTGGGGCATGGGTATCATTTTCTTTAGGGGTAGAGTGGTCAGGATTGGGGGCACTCCTTCAGTGCTTCGGCTCCACCCCTGTGGGGTGGGAGTTGGCATTTGCCCCCTTTTCTTTCCTTCTCCCTGTCAGTCCTTGATTTCCTTGTCCTGTGGACATAACCTCAATTAATTTAAGAAACTAGGTTTCTTGCACCAAAATCTCCTTTCGAGAGGGGGGAAGATATCCGTGTTTTTCCTGTCCTTTCTTCCAGAATAGTCGATTCTGCTTGTAGGAGTTTTTGCCAGTAATTCTGTGCCTGCAATTCTGGCAGTTAGCCTCTTGGCTACTCCTTTGCAGTTCCTATATAAACTGGAGACAGGACAAGGTTAGAGAGTATGATTTTTCTGTCTTCCCCCCTCTCACTTTTTTCCTTACTTTTAAAATCCTTAACCCTCTCTCCCTCCTTCCTCCTTCCAGAGATTGGAGCACCTACCCAATCTTCCTTAGTCTTCGAACTTCTTCTTTCCTCTGTCATTAAAGAGCTAGTGTACTGCCTGGAAACTGCCTGCAGTTAATTGTAACTTTCAGATGTAGTCAGCTATCACTTCTTATATCTCAAGTATTTATTCTTTTCTGTTTGTTAATTAGAAGATTTGCCACCTGGCAGTACTGTGGTGATGTGTGGAGCAGCACTCTGTCTGGAGGGGAAAAAAAAGTAAGTTCTGTTCCTCCCACTACATCAACACTGAAACCACACTGACTATGATATCACTAGTAACCAATAAGAACCATTTCTTACTGCCAGGTTTCACTTTCACATGAAGCAGCAGGGACTGACTCTACCAGGTTACTAGTAATGTCACAATGTCCTGCATTTTGATTGGTAGCTTGTGAAAGTCACTGCTCAGGCTGCAAGGATTGTGGTGCTTCAAGGTGTTTGGTCTAACTTCTGACTTTGTAGTGGGAGGAACAGAACTGACTTTTTTTTTCCTCCAGAGAGAGTGCTGCTCCACACACCACCCCAGTACTGCCAGGTGGAAAATGTTCTAATTAGCAAACAGAAAATAAAAAAATACTTCAGATATTGGAAGTGATAGTTGACTGTATCTGAAAATTACTATTAATTCCAAGCAGTACACTAGCTCTTTAATTTCTCCTTTTAGTTTTATATATTTTCCTTTGTCTGTCCCTTGGACTTCCTTGTCCCACCCTCCCAACGCTTTTTCTAACCTCTACGCGACTCAGAACTGGAGGGAGGGCAGAGTCGACAACACCCTAGCGGTAACCCAGCGAGCACCACGCGGTCGTCATCCCTCGAGGGGGCGACTGGCGCAGGCCGACTCCGCCTCATCAAAAAAAAAGAGCTCCTGTGGGGTCATGACCTCCGGCCAAGTACCCAAAGGTAATGAATAGTGAAGATGCACAGAACAATCAGAATTACGGTAATTATGTAATTTCCATCTCTCAAGTTAGCGATCACAAGTTTGTCACTTCGATCATGGAAGACAAGTCTTCCCCCAGATATTGTCAGCGCCCTTGCGGCCAGAAGATGTCGCACAACGATCCCCACACTGTGGGCGTTTACTGCCTTGGTGTCGACCATGACACCTCTTCATGCAGTCTATATTTGGCTTTCCATCCCAGCGTTCTCGACGATCGTCTCACACGCCTGAAGCTGGGAAGGCCAGAGAAGAGGAATCCGGTGAAATACAAAGAGGCCCGTGGGCAGTTTCCGCAGCTACGGGTTCCACCGAGCAGGTGGAGCACATGCAAGCGTTCGAGGAGGAAGCTGCCTGTGGCAGATTCCTCTCGGAGCTTTTTCGTTCCACTCAACCTGGCCTCCACCTTCTTGGTTTCCTTCCGGGAGTTGTGCCAGTCTCTCCCAACCAAGGGAGAGGCGCCTGCGGGCTCTCACTCCTCTCGATCCCTTAAGTGAGAGAAGGACCTGGCTGCATCTTCATCTCGATGGAGACGTTCTTGGGAGCGGGCGAGATCTCTGTCCCGAGAACGTGTGGCCTCGACTTTGGTCAAGATCGCTTCCTCGGCTGCTGGCTTTTTGGCTTTGCCGTCTGGCCAGTCGACCGAATTACTGTGTCTGTCGACGAGGTTGAGATCATGATCGAGCCTATCGATCTGATATCACTGACTCCGGTTGACGATTCCTTCGATCGAACACCAAATCTGGTCTTTCCAGATGATGAGACCCAGCCTGCTGGGACCCCAGTCGAAGATGTGGTCCCTAAACCTGGGAAATCACCGGTCCTGCCGGTGTCTCCTGAGTGACCGGGTCGGCCCACCTGATCTGGCTTGAGGTCTTTGACCCCTTCAACCGACAGGCCGAGGAAGAGCCATAAACACTCTAAAAAGAGGCGACGCCATCGGTCGCCTGTCCCTTGGATGAGGAGAGCTTCTGGAAACCCGGCACTACGAGGACCTCATGTGGAAGCAGCTGATTTTGACCGGGCACAAACCGACTCAGACTTCTACCCTGGCCATTACTTGCCTTTCGCCTCCTAGGACGAAGTTGACTCCATCGGAGCCAATTATACCGGTTCCCCAGCCCGCGGAGCTGGTAAAACCTCCAGTTCAGCCTAAACCGGTCTCTCTACCTATCATGGTGGAACCGCCACACAAACAACCTGTGGGAAGGGCTCCTTCCAAAGGAGACAGACACACCAGGCTTCCCTGGCGTTTGTCGGTCACGGTCACCCTAGACCACCCTCGGCGGGTTGAGAGCGACCTGGGCGGCAGACCCTTATACCAGGATTCTTCCGATTCGGATGTCACCGGCCTGCACTCACATCCAGGGGATGATGAGTCGTCCGTTGGCATAGAGACGGAGGAAGGTCTCTTGTCTTTTCAAGAGATCCTTTTTCTCATCTCTGAATCTACAGGGATGCCCCTGGAGCCAATCCAGAAAAAGGCGGAGTACCCTCTTACGGACATCCTTAAGAGAGGGGATACCCCGAAGGAGGCCTTTATTGTGGCTGAGACCATTGTTGGCCCAGCCCTAGAACTTTGGCAGCGACCTGCCTCTTGCCCAGCACTGTCTGCCCGCATGGCTCGCAAGTATGCGGTGCCCATTGGGTCCCTTGCGGGGTTCACAGAGCACCCTTCGGCCAAGACTCTGGTGACCGCCTCTGTGTTCAGGCGTACTGGCAGTTCTGCCGACACTGACCGACCTCCTGATAAAGAGTCCAAGCTTTTGGACCATTTAGCCAGGAAGGTCTGTGCGGCTTCATCCTTGGGCCTTCGTCAGGCAAGTTCGGCCGTCATCATGGCACACTTCTCTCACGCCCTTCTAGGGTCACTAGATGAAGTCCTCCCACATCTCCCCACAGATATGCAGGCCACAGTCAAGCAAGTCTGGGATCAGGGCCAAGCTGTCGCCAAACAGCAGCTTCAGACAGCCCTAGACATTGGGGATTCTTGTGCCCATTCGAAGGCTGCCGCAGTTGCCTCTCGTCACAGGGCTTGGCTGAGGCTCTCCTCCTTTCTGGCAGACACCCAGCACAGATTAGCTGACATGCCCTTCCTTGTGACCGAATTGTTCATCCCGGGAGTGGCTGAGCGCATCAAGCAGTCCAATGCCACCTTGGACGCGACTTCTGCCAAGAGTTCTTCGGGCAAGAACCAACAGAAGAAGAAGCCTTTTCGGCACTCTTCTCCTGTGGCTCAGCAGTCCTCCTTCCAGGGTGGACAGCAGCACCAGCATCAGCAGGCCCAAGGCAAGACCCCAGCAGGCCTGAAAAGGAGACAGAGGCTCAGGTCCTGGAGCCTCCTCTTCCTCCAAGCCTGCTCAGTAACAGGGCAGGGGCTGCCTTCCCCTCTCTAGTCATGCCAGCTCTGGGTCCTCCTGTGGGGGGGGGCCGGTTCCACAACTTCCTTTCCTCCTGGTCCGTTGTCACTTGAGACAGATGGGTTCTCGAAGCGGTCGGTCAGGGACTGCCTCTGGAATTCAAGCAGTATCCTCCAAGCCGAGCCCGCACCCCTCAGGAGGGGAGTATCCGCTCAGACCCAGTCGGCTCTCTGAGACGACATCGCTCAGCTCCTCCTCAAGGAGGCAGTAGCTCCAGTGGTGGATCCTCCAGCAGACCCAGGTTTTGTCTCCAGGTATTTCCTGGTGCCCAAGCGGACGGGAAGCTGGTGCCCCATTCTAGATCTGCACAACCTGAATCAATATCTCAGGTCACGCACCTTTCAGATGGTCACTTTGTCCCAGATCATACCATCCTTGGAGCAAAACGTGGTTTTGTTCACTGGATCTGCAGGACGCATTCTTTCATGTCCCAATCCATCTGTCCCATCAGCGGTTCCTCCACTTCAGGGTCAAAGGGACCTTGTACGAGTTCTGAGCCATGTTGTTCGGCCTGTCATCGGCCCCACTGGTCTTCACCAAATGCATTGCAGTGGTGGCAGCCCATCTCCCGCGTCGGGGGTTGGGGCATCAGGATTTACCCCTTCCTCGACGACTGGCTCCTAGCAGGTTCCACCCAACAGGAGATGGAGAGGTCCAGGGACCTGGCCTTCCAGACCTGCTCTCAGCTTGGCCTCCTGATCAGAGAGGCCAAGTCGGGACTCGTCCCTTCTCAGGTGATGGGCTTCATCAGGGCAGAGCTTGATTCTTGTCAAACCAGAGCTCTGCTCCCAGCGTACAGGGTGGAGGTTCTTTCCTCCTTTGCCCAATCATTTCTGGTTGGGCAATTGCACCCTGCCCAGAACTTTCTGCGCCTTCTGGGTTACATGGCAGCGTGCACCTCAGTGGTCCGTTGGGCCCGGTTGCACATGCACCCCCTCCAATGGGAGCTGGCCGCCCAGTGGACTTAGCACCACAGTTATTTCAACTAGCTGATCACTGTGACCCAGAAGATGTGGGACTCTCTCCAATAGTGGACCGCCCCAGACTGGTTGCAGGAAGGGATCTCGTTTGTCCACCCTGAGCCAGTGGCCGTCCTCACAACCGATGCCTCTCTCTCTCATGGGCTGGGGAGCCCACATGGGGGACAAAAGGGGCCCATGGGTTCTGGATCCCCGAGGAGTCCCAATGCCACATCAACCTGATGGAGCTCAGGGCAGTCAGACTGGCACTGTCAGCTTTTGCTCCTCAGCTCCGGGGTCAAGTGGTTAAAGTCCAGACAGACAACACCACAACCATGTACTACCTCAGCAAACAGGGTGGCATGCACTCCCGTCTGCTGTGCAAGGAGGCGATCCACATCTGGACCCTCATGAGCCAACTGGAGGCGGATCTCCTAGCCATCCATGTGGCAGGACCCTCAAACCATCTGGCGGATGCTCTCAGCCATTTAGGACAGACATCCCATGAGTGGTCTCTCCATCAGAGATAGCTTACAGCCTGTTCTCCCACTGGGACAAACCGATGGTCGACCTGTTTGCCTCCAGGGAGAACAGCAAGCTGAGGCTGTATCATGCCCACCCTCCTCAGCAGGGCTCACTGCAGGGGGATGCCTTCTCGAGGCCGTGGATCCCAGCCCTCCTCTACGCCTTCCCTCCATTTCCCTTGATCCACAAGGTGCTCCTCAAGGTGAGGAGGGACAAGGCGAAGGTGATCCTGGTAGCCCCAGACTGGCTGCGCCAGTTCTGGTATCCAGTTCTCCTCAGCCTCAGCTGCAGGCACCTGGAGCGGCTTCCAGCACGCCTGGACCTGATATCACTCAACCAGGGGAAGGTATTCCATCCAGACCTTCAATCCCTGCACCTCACAGCGTGGTATCTGAGCGACTAAAGTTCCAGGCTTTGGGTCTTTCCGAAGATGTCTACACCATGGTGGAGGCATCCAAAAAGGAATCGACCAGGAGATGTTATGCTTTCAAATGGAAAAGGTTTTCCATTTGGTGTCAGGGCAAGGGCCTGGACTCTCTGTCCTGTCCAGTGGCTAACATTCTTTACTACCTTTGGTCTCTCTCCAAAGGGGGTCTGCGGTCATCAGCCCTTAGGGTGCACCCGGCAGCCATCTCTGCTTACTGGGCGCAGGCCAGTCGGCCGACGTCGGCACAGGAGACAGTGGCTTGGGTGCATTTTCAAAGTCCTGGATCATATATCCCCTCTGGTGCGTGAACCTCCACCTCCACGGGATCTTCTGCTGGTACTGGCAAAGCTCATGGGCAAGCCATTCAAACCAATGCACAAGTGTGCCTTGTCGCACTTGTGGAAGACAGCCTTCCTGGTGGCTATCATGTCTGCCAGAAGGACAGGGGAGCTCCAGGCGCTTTCGGTGGACTTCCCTTATCTGGTCTTCCACAGGGACAAGGTTATCCTATGCCCCCACCCGAAATTCCTTCCGAAGGTGGTGTCAGAGTTTCACCTTAACCAGATGTTAACTCTGCCGGTATACTACCCTAATTGCACCCCGTAGGCCGAGTATAGGCTCCATACTTTTATACCTGAGATGTGCTCTCCTACTATAAGGAGAGGACGGAGATTCGTGGTGAGGTTTGCCTGCTGTTTGTCACCTAAGCTGAAGCTGCTTCTGGCAGACCTGCAGCAAAGCGGACTATTGCAAGATGTATTACGTCATGCATAGGTCTGTGTTATGAGTTGGCGGGCAAGGAGCATCCCACAGGGATAAGAGCTCATTCTACCCGCCATACCGCTGCATCGGTGGCTGCTTCCAGGGATATCTCTATCCAGGAAATCTGTAGGGCTACTACCTGGAAGTCAGCAAACACCTTCATTACCCATTACCACATTGACCTTGAGTCACTCCGGGATGCTGGTTTTGGGGCCTCAGTTCTCCAATCTCTGTTCCTCAAGTAGGGGGTGTGCGCCTTGCCTCCCTCCTCCCGGAGAACTGCTAGGAGTCTGCCAAACAGTGTGGATGAACAACATATCCATAATCCTAGAAAAACTGGTTACTCACCTGTAACAGTAGTTCTAGGAGTGGTATATGTCGTTCATCCACAAGGACCCACCCAACCTCCCCAGCTGCTGACGCACACAATCTGGCTTCCAGCGGGCTAAGATCTGGTGTCGTAGGGCGGAGCGGAGGTATATACCACCCGGGTGGGTGGGAGAAGCCAGCTCTAAGACTTCTGGCTGATCTTAAAGGGGAAAGGGACATGCCAACGAGTGTGGATGAACAACATATACCACTCCTAGAACTACTGTTACAAGTGAGTAACCTGTTTTTTTTTTTTTAGTTGCTGTTACTTTTGCTCGAAGGATTTCCGAGCTTCAAGCCCTGATGTGTAAAGAGCCTTATTTGATTTTTCACACAGACCAGGTGGCTCTACATACTAATCCTAAGTTTTTACCTAAATTGGTTTGAGTTTATGTTGAATCAGACCATTCAACTACCAGTGTATTACCCTGAGTACTCTAATCAGGGGGAGGCAATTCTACACACTTTAGATGTTCACAGAATTTTGCAGTACTATACAAATCGGACGAAGTTAGTCCATAAAACGGATCAGCTTTTAGTTTCCTTTGCGCCCAAAAGAGAGGGTGCCGCTGTTTCTAAGCAGTGTTTGTCCAAATGGTTTGCAAACTGCATTATCTTCTGCTACCAGAGATGCAACAAACCTTTGCCGGGGGATGTCAAAGAGCATTCTACCAGAGGCATGGCTGCTTCTGCTGCTTGTTTCAAAAATGTGTTTGCTGCTGACATTTGTGCAGCAGCCACTTGGAGCTCCATCCACACTTTCACGAAACACTGCAGTCTGGACACTGCCTCTAGGTGCAGGGCTGGCTTTGGACCAGCTGTCCTTCAGAGCTTCCGTTCATAGTTCCCTGTGTCTATGCAGATCTTTCCTGCCTCCCGTGCTTCAGAATTATCTAATTTACACTGCTTGGGACTCTGTCCTAATGGTAAATATCTACTGCAAGAGCCTTGTTGAAGTAAGATAGTACAGTTATGTAAGAACTTACCCTAACAATAGATCTGAGAGAGGCTCTTGTAGTAGGTATCGTTTCCTCTCTCCTTCCCCCAGCTTTTGCTGCTGCTGCTCCTATCAGCCTTACTTGGGCTTTAGGAGCCCACTCCTTTCTCCTGTCGGTTTGTTCTAAGGTCTCTGGTGGGAGAACTGGAGGGCGGGCCATGGACCGCCCACTATATAGGGTCACGCTGACGTCAGTCACATGACATTGGGCAGCCCCCTGCCAGACACTGCTAGCTAAAGTTTCCGTGTGGTCCTGACGCCAGGGGGCGCAGTCCTTAAGGTTGATGCAAAAGCCTCTCTCGAAGATCTACTGTTGCGGTAAGTTCTCACGCAACTGTACTTTCAAACAACATAAAGTCTTGCTATATTATGACAAGTTGCAGTTTGTCCCACCACTAGAACTGCTCCAGAGGTGAAATAGTTAAATCCATTCCATGAATGGAACTTTGAGCACGAGCTCTAAGATAGAAGCTCTGTCTGTGTAGTTTCAAACCTGAACTGCCAGATTCTTTACTCCGCCTCACTGAACAGTCGCTCTGGAGATTTCTCCTACTGCTCGGTTCATTTCTCGGTTTAAACAGTGTTTTCTCGGTTCGATTCAACCGAGAATAGTTTTATTTTAACCGCAAAACCGTTCGGTTCAAGCTCTGTGTGTGGTATCGTAAGTAATTTAAAATTGTATTTTCTGTGTGGAACTTGTAAGTTTATCGGTTCGGTTTTGAACCGATCAGCTGGAATTAAAGCTTAAAATTTTAAAGCTTGTCATTTTAGAGTGCGGTTCCGGTTCTTATCTGTTCTAAAAAGCGGATTTATTTACAGTTTTCCAATACCGTGACACGTTTAGGAACCGATAAGGGTGTCTTGCCTGGCACTGCCGTTCAAGGCAAGTTTTTCTGGTTAGGCTGGCATTATGTCTGAGAAACCCAAAAGAAAAACCGGGCCCACTGGGTTTCAACACTGTGATGTCTGTGGGGAAGTCTTTGCCAAGGCTGACCCACACACCACATGTGTTTATTGTCTGGGGTTTGACCACCTCCAGTCAGACTGCCAGATTTGTAAGAATTTCCCTGCAGCCACCCTGGAAAAGAGATTGGGCAGGCTCAGGGAACGAGAGGCCAAAAAGTCCGCTGACCCGGATGGCCAGCCCGGTTCGGTGCCAACCGAATCGGAGGGAGTGCCCTCTGACCAGGGCGAGACTTCCTCGGGCAAAAGAAAAGCTGGTTCGGAGGAACCAGTTCCAGTAAAGAGAACAAGGAAGTCAGCAGGTTTGGAGTCCAAAATCCCTTCTCCAACTGCTGCAGAGATAGCAAGAGCTATTCAAATTGTCCAGTCACTGTCTCCGTCCCGTCCGAACTGCCACTATCTGGTAAAAGGTCTGTTCGTCCGGTTCCATCGGTCCAAGAATATGAGGTTGAGGAGTTTTATGAACCAGAGGAGGGGGAGGATGATTATGAACAGTATGAATGTGGCTGGGAGGGTCTGGGTGTGCCCATTGAACCAGACATTTCCCCAGACAGACCTTTAGAATCTCCCCCTATGCTTTCTGAGTCCCCCTCTCATTTTATGTTTTACAAGAAAGTTGCTGAAACCCTCCAGCTTCCTTTGGAAGAAGCTGTGGATGAGCAAGAGGAGCCTGATTTTGTAGAAATGATGGATATTCCAGAGTCTAGGAGATTGTCTATTCCTTTGCATAAGTCTTTTAGAAACAAACAATAAAATCTTAAAACTCCTAATTCTGTGCCTCCTGTAGATAAAAAGATGGACAGAAGGTACACATTGTCAGGTCCTGATACAGAATTCCTTTCTCAGCAATGCAGTCATGTTGGAGTAGTTCAGGCTGCAGCCTGTGATAAAGCTAATATTCCCCTGGCTTCACATCCTCTTGACAAGGATTCCGGGAAGATTGATGCCATGGCAAAAAAACAGTACATGGCAGCGTCCTTGGGACTCAGGCAAGCAAATTATATGGCTTATGTAGCAAGGTATCAGAAATCTAGATGGGATACTGTTATGGAATTAGCCAAACAAGCCCATGGCCAGCTTGCTAGCGAGCTGGAACAGGTGGCTGCCGATGGCATTGAGGCTTTTAAGGTGCAGTTTCATGCTGCTGTGGATGTTAATGATGTCTCCTCTAGAGTCATGGCCACATCTGTAGCTTTTCGTAGGTTGGCCTGGCTCAGGTGTACTAGCCTCTCACAGGATACCCAGACTAAGGCTATGGATTTTCCTGTGGTGGGAAATTCTCTGTTTGGGAAGCAGACAGAGAATTATATGAAAAAGATGGATGAATATAGGACTACTTACAAAAGTGCCCAAGCTAAGGAGCAGCAAGCCACTCCCCAGAGGCACACCCCCAGGGGTAGGGGTAGGCCTTTCCACAGGCCTTTCTACCAAACTCAGGCCTCCTCTGCTTATGCTCAGAGGGGGTTCTTCAGAGGCAGAGGCAGACGGGGTGTGGGCAGGCCTGCTCCCACCCTCAGCCTAAGCTCCTGCCAAGCAGGCACCCTGATGGGGTGCCCAGGGCTGTTCTCCTTTACCAGTAGGGGCAGGTTGGCTTACTAGTCAGAACTGGGTGTCTTTAACCTCAGACAAGTGGGTTCTGGAAGTAGTAAGCCAGGGTCTGGTTCTCAGCTTCAAAAAGTTCCCCAAGATGAGAGCCAGGCCTTTTCTACCTGCAAGTTCTTTAGAGACCCTTGCTGTAGAAGCAGAGGTCTCAACCCTGTTGGCTCTCAGAGCAGTAGAAAGGGTTCCTCCCCACACCAGGGCAGGGGTCTGTATTCCAGATACTTCCTTACCCCAAAAGACAGGAGAATGGCGGCCCATCAGAGACCTCAGATATCTGAACAAGCATCTTTGAAACCAAAGTTCAGAATGGTAACTCTGGCAATGATTTTACCTTCTCTAAGGCCAGGGACTGGCTAGCTTCCCTGGACCTCAAGGATGCCTATTTTCACGTCCTAATCAGAAGCTCCCACCGAAAGTACCTCAGATTCGAACTGCCCTCAGGTCATTACCAGTTCAGAGCAATGCCCTTCGGCTTGACCTCTGCCCCAAGGGTATTCACAAATGTCTGGCAGTAGCAGTGGCTCACTTAAGGAGGCAAAGGATTGCTGTTTTTCCTTATCTAGATGACTGGCTCATTGTAGGCCAGTCCCCAGCACAGGTAAAATCTCACCTGCAAGTCACCCAGCAGCTTCTCACCTCCCTGGGCTTCCTCAAAATCTACCAAAGTTGGTTCTGGAACCAGTCCAGGTACTCACCTTTATAGGTGCAGAATTGGACACAAACTGGGCCAGAGCTTTTCTTCCCTTAGAAAGGGTAAGGAACTTGGTGGCTCTGGCCTCCTCCTTCACTCTGCGGTCTCTCGACCAGCAAGACACTTTTTGCACCTCCTGGGTCACATGGCTGCATCCACAGCTGTAGTGCAGGGAGCAAGATTTCAGATGAGACATTCGGTTTCACTTGAGAACCTATTGGTCTCAGAGAAGAGACCCTCTTTCCAAGTTGGTCCCAGTGACTCGAACCTGATCCAGGCCCTCCAGTGGTGGCAGGATCAGAGCAATTTAAGATTGGGGGTCCCCTTCATTCCCCCTGCTCACACGTTGACTCTCACTACAGATGCTTCCTCCTGGGTTGGGAGCCCACATGGGCGACCTCTCCACTCAGGGAGTGTGGTCTCCCCAGGAATCTCTGTTCCACATCAATTTGCTGGAACTCAGAGCTGTCTTTTTAGCACTTCAAGTGTTTTCTGCATCTGTTCAGAACAAAGTGGTACAAGTCAGAACAGACAACACCACAACAATGTGGTACATCAACAAGCAGGGGGCACTGGCTTCGGCCTTGTGCACCGAGGCAATGAAGTTGTGGTCTCTGGCCTATTCCTGAACACTTCCTCATAGCAGTTCACCTTCCAGGAAAGGACAATGTTCTAGCAGATGCTTTCAGCAGGATTTCTCAGGGCCATCACGAATGGTCCTTGGATCCTCAAGTACTGGGGATAGTCTTTGCCAGATGGGGCACCCCTCAGATAGATCTTTTTGCAGCCCCAGACAATCACCAACTTCCACTGTTCTGCTGCAGGCCTCCAGTGTTGGGCTCAGTCCCCCTGGACGCCCTCCTTCTGGATTGGGAAGGAAAGTTTCTTTATGCTTTTCCCCCCTTCCCTCTCCTATTCAAAGTGTTAGTCAAAATCAGATCCCAGCCTTGCAGGGTGATTCTGATTGCCCCGGATTGGGCCAGGCAGCCCTGGTACCCACTCCTTCTGTCCCTGACAGTCAGTCTTCCCCTGTGTCTCCCCAGGAATCACAACCTATTATCCTGTGCCCAGGGCAGAGTTTGGTATCCGAACCTCAAATCCCTCAACCTCAAGGCCTGGCTCTTGAGGAGTTAGAATTTGCTGACTTACACCTCTCTAAGGGTGTTCTTGAAATTCTAAAGGCTTCAGGAAGCCTTCCACTAGTACTTTATAATTCTAAATGGAAAAGGTTTTCCATTTGGTGTTCTGGAAGCATATTTCCCAGAATCTGCTGATTTGCCCATTGTGTTAGATTACATGGTCCATCTTAATTCCTTGGGCCTCAGACCAGCTACCCTGAGAGTTCATTTGGCAGCTGTCTCTGCTTTTGTTTCAGCAGGAAAGTCATCCTCTCTTTCCACTCACCCTGTGTTTTCCCAAGTTTTTTAAGGGATTACTCCATACTGATCCACCTTTTCGGGATCCAGCCCCTGCCTGGGACCTTAATGTTTGCATTGCCCAGTTAATACAACCCCCTTTTGAACTTCTGTTTTCTGCAGAGCTGAAGTATCTAACTTGGAAAACTGTTTTCCTAGTGGCTATCACTTCTGCTAGACGCATAAGTGAGTTGCAAGCCTTGTCAGTAGAAACTGACTTTATTTCTTTCCAGGGATAAGGTAGTCCTCAGGACTAACAGGAAGTTTTGCCTAAGGTGGTTTCAGATTTCCATCTTAACCAATCTATCTCCCTTCCAGTATTCTTCACTGAACACTCCTCTTCTGGTGAGAGGAGATTGCACAGTTTGGATGTTAAGAGGGCCCTTAGTTACTATTTAGAACGTACCAAGGGTCACAGGTTCGAATCCCTCCAACTTTTCCTCACTTATGGTGAGGTTGGGAAAGGGAAACCTGCCACTAAGAGATCAGTTGCCAGGTGGATTGTCTCTTGTATCCAATTTTGTTATCAGAAACTGGGCAGAGATCCCCCCTCTGGCTTGAGGGCTCATTCTACCAGAGGTACAGCCGCGTCTCTAGCTGCTGCCAGAGACATCCCATATTGGAGATATGCCAGGCTGCTACTTGGAAAACGGTACACACTTTCACCAAGCATTACTCCCTGGATGTCCAGGCTAGGAGAGATGCTGGTTTGGCACAACTGTGCTTCAGAGCCTATTCCTAAGTAGGTTCTGTCCCTCCTCCATGGAGGTACTGCTGTGTAGTCTGCAACTTGTCATAATATAGCAAGACTTCATGTTGTTTGAAGAAAAATTACTCACCTTAGTAATGTTGTTTCTTCTAATGGAGTCTTCATATTATGACCTCCCACCAGCCTGCCCTCTCAGAACTTCTACTTGGGTATGGTGTGGGCAACCTAGTGTGGGCACTATTTTATGCCCTTTTAGGTGCTTTCACCTTTTTGGGGTTTGGGGTGTGGTGTTTATTATTCTCTTGTGTTATTTCTCATATTGTTAAATTATATTATTAATTCTGGTCCCCTGACTTGAGTCTTTGGTGTTGGGACCAGCAATGGGTGTTATTATTTAGGTAGCCAGCTGGCTAGTGTAGGTTACAGCTTCCACACAGACCTTAGTGAGTTTTTGCTCATAAAGATCTGACAGTTCAGGTTTGAAACTACACAGACAGAGCTTCTATCTTAGAGCTCGTGCTCAAAGTTCCATTCATGGAATGGATTTAACTATTTCACCTCCGGAGCAGTTCTAGTGGTGGGACAAACTGCAACTTGTCATAATATAGCAAGACTCCATTAGAAGAAACAACATTACTAAGGTGAGTAATTTTTTCTTCTAGGAGTGGTATAATGATGCACATCCACACGACCCACTCGACTTCCTCTGGCAAGTGGCAAACAGATCGCTGCGTCAGCGTGCAAGATCTGATGTCACAAGGAAGAGCCGAGGAGGGTACCAACCAGCTGAATGGGAGGAGCTTAGCTTGAAGACGTTCTGGCAGGATTTAAAGGGAAAGGAAGACTGCCAAGGTGTGGATGTGCACCATATACCACTCCTAGAACTACGATTACAGGTGAGTAACCCTAATTTTTCTCCTTTACCACTTTAGCCACCTCCTTTGAGAACCACAGTGGCCCTTTTCTCCTAGTACCCTTGCTTATTACCTTTAAACAGCTAACAGCTTACCGTTGCCTCAGTTATTCTGTTTCATTGTGTCGTTCCCCCCGCAACTATCCTCTCCTTCAAGGTATTTCCTAAGGCAGTCTTCCCATTTCTGTAACATCTGCTCTCCTGTGGTCCAGGACCATCATCCTAGTGTTTTTTCCATTGCCCAATCCATATGCCAAACCATAGTGTGTAGGGCTACCCACTGTGACATCCACTATGTTGTCCCTGTTTGTAAGTACAAGATCCAGCACTGTCCCACCTCTAGTGGGGTGTGTAGCCATCTGGCTGAGAAATGCCCCTTACAGGGAGTCTAGGATGACCCTGCTCTTAGTCGTAGCAGCAGCCAGGATGTTCCAGTCCACATCCAGCAGATTAAAGTCACTCATAATTACTACTTCCTCTTTGCTTGCCATTTTGCATATGTGGCCCTCCCCAGCAAAAATCTCTCTCAGTTCCTCCCGTGTTGGTGGCCGGTACACCACCCTCACGCTGTAAAGACCCCAGACTCCGTTTGTAAGCCAACCCAAAGAACTTCCAGCTTCTCCATTTCTCAGCTGGATCCTTGTATTTCTGTTGCCTTTATACCTTCCCTTACATGTAACCCACCCCTTCCTCCCTGTCTTGTCCTTATGAAACATGCTGTAATCTGGTATGGCCACCTCCTATCTGTTGTGGTTACCTGTGCACAATCATTCTGTTTATGGTCACCAGATCCAGGTCTGCCTCTGCAATGGCAGCTTCAAGGTCAGGAATTTTGTTTCCTAGGCTCCTTGCATTGGCACACATTGCTCTCCGCTCCTTTCATCCCTCCTTGCTGAATCCATCACTCACCATACCGTTCTGTTCGGTAGTGTCCTTCTCCCTTTTTTTCTCTCTAATCTTTTTTCTGTCTTATCCATAGGTAGTCATTACCTTGTAAAGAAAACCGCATGCCTGCATTGCTGTAAAATGTTATCCATTGCTTTGTTTACAGTTTTGTGTAAAAAAAGCCATATTTAACTGCACTGTTCATTTCCAAATGGGATTTTCAATCCTGCTTTTTATCTGCAGGTTCCCGATTACTACAAGATTATCAGACACCCAATGGACTTGGCAACCATCAAGAAAAAACTCCAGAAAACTCATTCTAATCACTACCAGAAACCTGAAGACTATGTGAATGATGTCAGACTCATTTTTAAAAACTGTGCTGATTTTAATGAGGTGAGACCTAATGCACTTGATGTGCAAACTTTGTATTATATACATTTCTTTGACTATGATACATATAATTAGGGATATGACATAGATTGACTTATGAGTGGTGAAGCCATGAGTGAGACAACAATAGACCAGTACCCTCAAATGAAGATAAAAATGATCTCTTAGGTCAGTCCATGTCATATTTGATATATACAACAGGTGTTTAGGTGGTCTCATAATAGAAATGGTAGTGTGTTACAAAAGAAAAAAAGCTATGTAAACTATTTAAACTACTGTATATTCAATCAAAAAATAAATGTCATCTTGCATTTTACTTTTTTATTGAAATTATTTTACCAAGAAAGGCCTAATGAGCCATAAAACTCAGTGTTGTCCTGGGGGGGAATAAATTGGTTGCTGAGCATACTCGGGACATGTGAGAATAAATTTCTGAGCATGCTCAGTATGGCCACAGTGAGTGAGATAAATTTCTGAGCCTGCTCAGTTACCAGCTTCATTTATCTTGCTCATGTTGCCCAAGATAACACGTTTATCTTGGTAAATTTATTTTCATACCTGTTATATAAATATTCTAGGGACATGGATATGTTGTTCATCTACATGTCTTGGCAGTGTCCTTTCCCCTTTAAGATCATCCGGAAGTCTTTAAGCTGGCTCGTCCCACCCACCCGAGTGGTATATCCCTCATCTGTGCCCCATGATGCCAAATCTTCAAACAACATGAAGTCTTGCTATATTATGACAAGTGCAGTTTGTCCCACCACTAGAACTGCTCCGGAGGTGAAAGAGTTAACTTCCATGCAGAGCATGGAGCTTAGAGCGCGAGCTCGGTTAAAGAAGCTCTGTTAGGGTGGTTTCAAACCGAAACCGTCAGATTCTTTATCCGCACTCACTGAACAGTCGCTCGGAGATTCCTCCTGCTGCTCGTTCATTTCCTCGGTTTAAAACGTTTTTTCTCGGTTGAATTTAACTGCGATTTATTTATTTTAACCGCAGACCGATCGGTTCAAGCTCTGTCTATGGTATTTGTAAGTAATAGATAGGTTTTCTGTGTGGAACTTGTAAATTTTTATCGGTTCGGTTTGAACCGATCGAGTTGTATTTAAACTTGGTTTTAAAGGTTTTAAAGCGGTTCCCGGTTCTTATCGGTTCTAAAAAAACCGGATTTCATTACGGTTTTTTCCACAACCCGTGACACGGTTGGGAACCGATAAGGGTGTCTTGCCTGGCACTGCCGTTAAAAGGGCAAGTTTGTTGGTTAGGCTGGCATCATGTCTGAGAAACCCAAAAGAAAAACCGGGCCCACTGGGTTTCAACACTGTAGTGTCTGTGGGGAAGCCTTTGCCAAGGCTGACCCACACACTACATGTGTCTATTGTCTGGGGTTTGACCACGTCAATTCAGACTGCCAGATTTGTAAAAATTTCCCTGCAGCCACCCTGGACAAGAGAGTGGGCAGGCTCAAGGAACGAGAGGCCAAAAAGTCCGCTGACCCAGATGGCTAGCCCGGTTCGGTGCCAACCGAACCGGAGAGAGTGCCCTCTGACCAGGGCGAGACTTCCTCGGGCCAACGGTGCTGGCTCTGAGGAGCCAGTTCCAGCAAAGAAAACTAAAAAATCAGCAGGTTTGGAGTCCAAAATTCCTTCTCCAACTGCTGCAGAGATAGCCAGGGCAATACAGATTGTCCAGTCACTGTTCCCGGTTCCTTCCGAACCGCCACTATCTGGCAAAAGGTCGGTTCCACCAGTTCAGGAATGTGATATAGAAGAGTTTTATGAACCAGAGGAGGGGGAGGATGATTATGATCAGTGTGAATGTGACTTTGAAAGTGTGGATGTGCCCATTGAACCGGACATCTCCCCAGACAGACCTTTAGGTGAATCTCCCCCTGGGCTTTCTGAGTCCCCTTCTCATTTTTTGTTTTATAAAAAAGTTGCTGAGACCCTCCAGCTTCCCTTAGAGGAGGCTTTGGATGAGCAAGAGGAGCCTGACTATGTAGAGATGATGGATATCCCAGAGTCCATGAGATTGTCCATCCTTTGCATAAATCTTTAGGAAACAAACAATAAAAATTTTAAAAGCTCCTAATTCTGTGCCTCTTGTAGACAAAAGATGGACAGGAGGTACACTTTGTCAGGTCCTGATACAGATTTTCTTTCACAGCAATGCAGTCATGTTAGTAGTTCAGGCTGCAGCCTGTGATAAAGCTAATATTCCCTGGCTTCACATCCTCCTGACAAGGACTCCAGGAAGATTGATGCCATGGCCAAAAACAATACATGGCAGCATCCTTGGGACTCAGACAAGCAAACTATGTGGCTTATGTTATGAGATACCAGAAATCTAGATGGGATACTGTCATGGCCTTAGCCAAACAGGTACCTGGCCAGCTTGCAAAGGAGCTGGAGCAGGTGGCTCTTGATGGTATTGAGGCATCTAAGGTGCAGTTCCATGCTGCAGTGGATTCTAATGATGTATCCTCTAGAGTCATGGCTACATCTGTGGCTTTTCGTAGATTGGCCTGGCTCAGGTATACTACTTTGTCACAGGATACCCAGTCTAAGGCTATGGATTTTCCTGTGGAGGGAAATTCTCTGTTTGGAGACAGAGAATTATATGAAGAAAATGGATGAATATAGAACCACTTATAGGAGTGCACAAGCCAAGGAACGGCAAGCCACTACTCAGAGGCAGCCCCCCAGGGGTAGGGGCAGGCCTTTTCACAGGCCTTTTTACCAGACCCAGGCCCTCCTCGCCAGCCTATGCTCAGAGGGGTTCTTCAGAGGGAGAGGCAGATGGGCACTAGCAGGCCTGCTCCCACCCTCAGCCTAAAGCCCTGCCAAACAGGCACCCTGGTGGGATGCCCAGGGTCGCCTCCATTACCTGTAGGGGCAGGCTGGCTTACTTCGTCCAGGACTGGGAGTCTTTAACATCAGACAGGTGGGTCCTGGAAGTAGTGAGCCAGGGTCTGGTTCTCAGCTTCAAAAATTTCCAAAGATGAGAGCCAGATCTTTTCCACCTGCAAACCCTTTAGAGACTCTTGCTTTGAAACAGAAGTCTCAACCCTTCTGGCTCTCAGAGCTGTAGAAAGGGTTTCTCCCACACCAGGGCAGGGTCTGTGCTCCAGGTACTTCCTTACCCCAAAAAGACAGGAGGTGGCGGCCTATCCTGGATCTAAGATATCTAAACAAGCACCTTTAAAACCAAAGTTCAAATGGTGACTCTGGGAATGATTTTACCCTCCCTAAGGCCAGGGGACTGGCTAGCTTCCCTGGACCTCAAGGATGCCTACTTCCATGTTCTTATCAGAAGCTCCCATCGAAAGTACCTCAGATTCTAACTGCCCTCAGGCCATTATCAGTTCAGAGCAGTGCCCTTCGGCCTCACTTCTGCCCCAAGGGTGTTCACAAAATGTCTGGCAGTAGCAGTTGCTCATCTAAAAAGGCAAAAGATTGCCACTTTACCCTACCTGGATGACTGGCTCATTGTGGGTCAGTCTCCAGACCAGGTCAAATCACACCTGCTAGTTACCCAGCAGCTGCTTACTCTCTGTGCTTTCTTCTCAATCTTCCAAAGTCAGTTTTGGAACCTGTCCAGGTACTCACCTTTATAGGCGCAGAACTGGATTACAAAGCAGGCCAGAGCCTTCCTTCCTGGAAAGGGTAAGGACCTTAGTGGCCCTGGCCTCGTCTCTTCACTCTGCAGGTCTCTCTCACCAGCAAGGCATTTCCTGCAGCCCCTAGACACATGGCTGCTTCCACAGCTGTAGTGCAAGGAGCAATATTTCAGGTGAGGGACATTCAGTTCCATTTGAGAGCTTTCTGGTCTCAAAGAAGAGATCCCCTATCCAAGTTAATCCCAGTGACTCGAACCCTGATCCAGGCCCTTCAGTGGTGGCAGGATCAGAGCAATCTGAGACAAGGGGTGCCTTTCATCCCTCTGTCCCACTCCTTGACCCTTACTACAGATGCATCCCTCTTGGGATGGGGAGCTCACATGGGCGACCTCTCCACCCAGGGGTTATGGTCCCCTCAGGAATCTCTGCTCCACATCAATCTGTTGGAACTCAGAGCTGTTTTTCTAGCACTTCAGGTTTTTTCTGCATCTGTTCAGAACAAGGTGGTACAGGTCAGAACAGACAACACCACTACAATGTGGTACATCAACAAACAAGGGGGCACTCGGTCTTCGGCCTTGTGCACCGAGGCGATGAAGTTGTGGTCTCTGGCTTATTCCCTGAACACTTCCCTCATAGCAGTTCACCTCCCAGGCAAGGACAATGTCCTGGCAGATGCTCTCAGCAGGATTTCCCAGGGCCATCACGAATGGTCACTGGATCCCCTAGTACTGGGGATAGTGTTTGCCAGATGGGGTACTCCTCAGATAGATCTTTTTGCAGCCCCAGACCATCATCAACTTCCACTTTTTTGTTGCAGGCCCCCAGTTTTGGGCTCAGTCCCCCTGGATGCCTTTCTCCTCGATTGGGAAGGGAAGTTCCTTTATGCCTTTTCCCCCTTCCCTCTCCTGTTCAAAGTACTAGTCAAAATCAGGTCTCAGCCCTGCAAGATGATCCTGATTGCTCCAGACTGGGCCAGGCAGCCCTGGTACCCACTCCTTCTGTCCTTAACAGTCCATCTTCCCCTGTGTCTCCCCAGGAACCACAATCTGTTAACCTGTGCTCAGGGGAGAAGTCGGTATCCGAATCTCAAATCCCTCAACCTCAAGGCTTGGCTCTTGAGCAGTTATCTGCCGACTCTATGTATCTAGTTAGAGTTTGCTGATCTACAACTTTCTCAAAGTGTTCTCGAAATCCTGAAGGCTGCTAGGAAGCCTTCCACCAGGGCTACCTATAACTCCAAGTGGAAAAGGTTTTCCATATGGTTTTCTGGGAAGCATATTTCCCCGGAATCTGCTGATCTACCCACTGTATTGGACTATATGGTCCATCTTAATTCTTTGGGACTGAGACCAGCTACCCTGAAAGTGCACTTGGCAGCTGTCTCTGCCTTCATTTCAGCAGGGAAGCCCTATTCTCTTTCTGCTCACCCTGTATTTTCCAAGTTTTTTAAGGGATTGCTTCATACCAATCCTCCATTCAAGGACCCTGCCCCTGCTTGGGATCTTAATGTTTGCATTGCTCAGCTGATACAACCCCTTTGAGCCTCTGTCTTCTGCAGAGCTTAAGTATTTGACTTGGAAAACTGTATTTAGTAGCCATCACTTCTGCCAGGCGATAAGTGAGTTAGTGGCTTTATCAGTGGAGACTGACTTTATTTCCTTTCACAGGGATAAAGTAGTCCTCAGGACTAACAGGAAGTTTTTGCCTAAGGTGGTTTCGGATTTCCACCTTAACCAATCTATTTCACTTCCAGTGTTCTTCACTGACCATTCCTCCTCTGGTGAGAGGAGTTTGCACAGCTTAGATGTTAAGAGGGCCCTAAGTTACTACATAGAGCGTACCAAGGGTCACAGGTTTGACTCCCTCCAACTATTTCTCACTTATGGTGAGGTTGGGAAAGGGAGACCTGCCACTAAGAGATCCATTGCCAGGTGGATTGTCTCTTGTATCCAATTTTGCTATCAAAAGCTGGGTAAGGTTCCCCCCTCAGGCCTGAGGGCTCACTCTACCAGAGGTACAGCTGCATCTCTAGCTGCTGCTAGAGACATCCTATCTTGAGATATGTCAAGCAGCTACTTGGAAAACAGTATACACTTTCACCAAGCATTACTCCTTGGATATCCAGGCCAGGAGGGATGCTCGGTTTGACAGCCGCAGCCTTTAGAGCCTATTCCTAAGTAGGTTCTGTCCCTCCTCCATGGAGGTATTGCTGTGTAGTTCAGACTTGTTATAATATAGCAAGACTTCATGTTGTTTGAAGAAAAATTACTCACCTTAGTAATGTTGTTTCTTCTAATGGAGTCTTCATATTTATGACCCCCAGCCTGCCCTCTCCAGAACTTCTACTTTGGGTATGGGGTGGGTAGTCCACTATTGGCATTTATTGATGCCCTCTTTCATGTTTGGGTGTTGTGTTTTATTTAGTTATTTTATCTTATTTTTCTGGTCCACTGACTTGAGTCTTGGTGTTGGGACCAGGAAAATGTGTGAATATGTTAGTAGCCAGTTGGCTAGTGTAGGTTACAGCTTCTACACAGAGCCTTAGTGAGTTTTGCTGGTAAAGATCTGATGGTTTCGGTTTGAAACCACCCTAACAGAGCTTCTTTAACCGAGCTCTCGCTCTAAGTTAACTCTTTCACCTCCGGAGCAGTTCTAGTGGTGGGACAAACTGCACTTGTCATAATATAGCAAGACTCCATTAGAAGAAACAACATTACTAAGGTGAGTAATTTTTTCTTCCTTTCCACTGGAAGAAGCAGGTTTCCTCCTTACCGCTTCTGCATTGAGTAGGCCCTAGCACTTAAATTTTCGGATTTATTACCTAAACTTAAACTCGGAAAAGTTTTTCCGCAACGATCTTCGATCGCGACAACGATGGAAGACAAGTCCTCACCCGGGTTCAGCTAGTGCCCCTGCAAGCAGAAAATGTCATACACAGACTTGCATGCTACGTGCGTTTATTGCCTGGGCTCCAAACACGACACTCATGCCTGCAATTTCTGTCGCTCTTGTCAACAAAATGTACTCGACTATTGTCTCGCTCGATTGCATCTTGGTTGTCCGGAAAAAACGGAACCCACCGGTCAAATCTAAAGAAGTCCATTGGGTGGTCTCCATGGCTGTGGGGTCCACTGAACAGCTTGAACAGATGAAGGCCTCGAGGAGGAGGAGGCATCTTGGGCCACTAATCAGTCTGCTTCGGTCTTCGTCCCACTGAAACTGGGCTCCACCTTTTCAGGCTCTTTCAAGGAGTTGTGCCAGTCTCTCCCAACGGGGCCAGCGTACACAGCTCCCTGCCCGTAAAAGAGACAAAGAATCAGAGGAGTCAAGAGAGAAGACCCGCCATCGTCCTTGAATCGCCAATTTCGACTTTGGTCGAAATCATGGACTTGGCCACTGGTTTCACAGTGCCCCATCAGGCCAGCCGACTAAGAAACAGAACAACAATCAGGTCGAATTATCATCGACCGCCGACGATCGCGAGGCCAACAACTCCCTGTTAAGGACTCCAGTCGTGCTTGTACCCACTGAGGAGACCCAGCCCACTGGAAACCTTCTTAAGGTCCCTGACCTTGACCTGGAGGAACTGCAGATTCCCCGGCTCCTTCTGAGCACCCCATCGGTCGGAGGTCTCGGTCGTCGGTTGAGGAAAACTCATAAGCACCACTCTAGGTGTTCCAAAAAGCATTCATCATCCTCGGAAGAGGAGAGGCTTCACGCAAGTTGCGCCGACACTACAAGGATCTAATGTGGCAACAGTTGGTGTTCGCCAGTCCAAAGTCGACCCGGCTTCAACACCTGCCATCATATGGCTGTTACCCTCTAGGCCGACGCTTCTGGAGTCGGTCAACACAGTCCCTCCACCTACGGAGCCAGTGAAGACCCTCCCGGCTTGGCCCAAACCGGCCTTTCCGCCAATTAGGATGGAGCCGCCACCTAAACAGCCTCCCTCAGGGGCTCCATCCAAGGAGTCTTGGCCCGCTAAGGGCTTCCCTCACAGGCTGTCTGTCATTCTCCTGGCCGATCTGCCCGGAGTCCAAGGACTCCTCTCTGCACTCCCTTACCAGAGGAGGGTCCCACGTCCTTCATTGGCATCCTCCATCTCATCTCTGAATCCATGGGGATGTCTTTTGGAGCCTGTTCACAAACGGACTCAGTATCCCCTGACACACATTCTGGACAAAGGGGATTCTCCGACAGAGACCTTCCCAGTGGCCGAAGCCATTGTTGGCCTGGCCCTGGAGGTCAGGCAGCATCCTGTCTCCTGTTCTCTGCCATCAGCCCAGATGGCCTGCAAATATGCGGTGCCCATCAGCTCCCTTTCAGGGTTCACGGAGCATCCCTCAACCGAGGGACTGATGACCAACTCCATGTTTTGGCACTCCGGCAACTCTGGATACTCTGATGCCTCTGGACAGAGTCCAAAAAACCGGAGCACTCTGCCAGGAAGGTCTGTGCTGCCTTTTTGCTTGGTCTCCATCAGGAGAGCACAGCTGTCATCATGGCACACTTCTCCTGTGCCCTTTTGGGTTCTTTGGATGAGGTGCTTCCTCATCTCCCCACAGACCTCCAGACCATAGTCAAGCAGGTCCGGGATTATGGTCAGGCTGTGACAAAGCAGCAGCTCCAGCCAGCCCTGGACATCTGGGATTCCTGTGACCGTTCAGTGGTGGCCACAGTCGCCATGCACCGCAGGGCCTGGCTGAGGGTTCCTACCTTTACAACAGACACCCAGCACAAATTGGCAGATGTCCCCTTCTTGGGCACTGACTTGTTAAGTTCTGGGGTCAGTGTTCACCTACAGCGCATTGAGAAGTCCAGTGCCACCTTGGACACTCCATTGCTTCCTCCCAGAAGGAATTTCAGGGTTCCAAAAAGCAAAAGAGCAAGCCCTTTCGGCTTCCCGACCCTGCAGCCAAGCCAGCCCAGTACCAGTCTTGGCAACCTTGGCCCAAGTCAGGGGCTTTGGCGGCCCATAAGCCCAGAGGGAAGGGTTCTGGTGGCCCCTAGGCCGGATCCTCCTCCTAGGAGCCTGCACAGTGACAGGATGGGGGTGGCCCCCAATTCCCGTCACACCTCCTTTGGGTCCTCCCGTGGGGGTCCGGCTCTGCCACTTCCTTTCCGCCTGGTCCGCTGTTACCATGGACAGGTGGGTTCTGGAAATGGTCAGCCAGGGTCTGCCTCTGGAATTCAAGCAGTACCCATCAAGCTGAGCCCCACGGGAGGAGAAGGTATCTGTGGACACTCAGTCGGCTCTCCAAGACATCACCCAACTGCTCCACAAGGAGGTGGTGGTCAGAGTTGCTGATCCCCCTGTCAACCCAGGGTTTGTTTCCAGGTATTTCTGGTCCCGAAACGGATGTGGGGCTCACGCCCCATTCTAGATCTGCACTACCTAAACAAGTTTGGAGGAAAATTGACTCCAGGACAGTCGACAGCATGGATTCATCTCTGGAAGATCCTGCAGACCAACCTAATTGAATACTACGACTGGGTAACGAGGGAACTTGATAAAGGCCATGCAGTGGATGTGCTGTATTTAGACTTCAGCAAGGCCTTTGATTCAGTGCCTCATGGGAGGCTGGGGGGTTAATTGCAGTATGTGGGGGCAGAGACAAAGATGGTAAACTGGATTGTGAACTTGCTGAAGAGGAGGCAGCAAGAGTTGGTGGTGTGGAAGGCACGCTCTTCCCCAAGAGCGGTGACAAGCGGGGTGCCGCAGGGCTCAGTCCTGGGTCCGGTGTTGTTTGGGTTATTCATATTGGATATCTCACATGACGTTAGGAGCAAGATCAGTCTGTTCACAGATGATACCAAGATTGGGGTGTGCGAGACGACATAGAGGGGTGGCAGAGGCTACAGGAGGACCTGATCAAACTGGAGAAGTGGTCGTGAAAAGTGGCAGTTGAGCTTAGTGCGAAGAAGTGCAAGGTTTTGCACTTGGAGCAAGGAACCCAGGAGGAGCTACCAGTTGGGAGGGCTTCATAGAGGTCACAGAGGAGGAGAAGAAGGGCGAGGGTGGATTTATAACAGGTAACATGAACAACTCGGCTCAGTGCAGGAAGGTGGCAGCTAAGGCCAACAAGATGCTGGGGTGTGTGCGAGAGGAATCTCATCCAGAAATATAGATGTGATCCTGCCACTGTACAAGTCACTAAGTCAGGCCACATTTGGAATACTCGTGCAGTTCTGGCATCCCTTTCTGAAGAATGATATCAGATTGCTGGAGGGTGCAGCATAGGGCAACTAAGATGATCCAGGGGCTGGCGGGCAAAATCTATGAGGACAGGATGACTGAGTTGAATATGTACACCCTGGAGGAGTGCAGGGATTGGGGGGATATGATTGGGACCTTCAGATATTTGAAGGGGATGGGGTGGCAATCTATGTGAGGGTTGGGATCAATGTACAAGGGAAGAGGGGGAGAAAAGGAGAACAGAGGTAATTTGGATGGAGCTCCTGTACTCCAAGGGTACCAAGCTAAGGTTTGGGGTGGTGTACAGGCCGCTGTCCTAGGCAGAGGAGCTGGACAGGGAGTTAGCAGAACAAATTAGGAGGATATGTAAGAAGGGGAACGTGGTTATCGTTAGGAACTTCAATCTGCCGGGGGCTGACTGTAGCACTCCAGTACATAGATACATAGATTTTGACGCAGATAAGGACGGCTTGGCCCACCCAGTCTGCCCATTTCCTACCTAATGGATAAGCTGCAGATCCTAGTTAACCAGCAGCCTACTTCTTCCTACCCCACCCCTAGAATTGCCTTATGATTGTCCCATGCATGCTTGAATTCCACAACCTCCTCCAGAAGGCCGCTCCAGGCATCCACAACCTCTCTGTGAAAAATACTTCCTTAAATTACCTCTGAGCCACCCCTTCTATCTTCAAATTGTGCCCCTTGTTCTTGCACACCTCTTTTGAAAGATGCTACCCTCTTGGACTTTGTTGATTCCTTGAGGTACTTGAAAGTTTCTATCATGTCCCCCTCTCCTCCTTTCCTCGAGGCTATACATATTCAGCTCCTTAAGTCTCTCTTCATGTCTTCCGGTGCAGACCCTGCACCATTTTAGTTGCCCTCCTCTGGACAGCCTCCATCCTGTCTATGTCTTTGCAGAGATTGGGTCTCCAGAACTGTCTGTACAAAGGGATAATAACTTCCTGTTTTCTACTGGTGATGCCTCTCCCTGTGCATCCCAGTATCCCCCCAGCCCTCCTTGCAGCCCTCTCACATTGCTTACCCACCTTTAGGTCATCTGATATGACTACCCCGGTCCCTTTCCATTTTGTTGTTGTTAGTATCTCACCCTCATTGTGTACTCTTCCCTGGGTTTTTGTTTCCCAGTGCATTACCTGCACTTCTTAGCATTGAATCTAAGCTGCCATACATTTGACCATTCCTCTAACCTTGCCAAGTCCTTCTCATCCTTTCCACCCCACCTTGTGCATCAACTCTGTTGCAGATCTTTGTGTCATCTGCAGAGAGACATACTTTTCCTTCCAGTCCTTCTGCAATGTCGCTTATAAAGACATTGAAGAGGACCGGTCCTAATACTGAACCTCAAGCGCCACCCCACTAGTAACCCCATTTCTTCAGAGTGGACTTCATTTACTATTACTCTGTGTCCTATTCTCCAGCCAATTCTTTACCCAGGCTGTCATCTTGGGACCCACTCCCAGGCTGGCTAACTTGTATATTAATCTTTTGTGTGGGACTGTGTCAAATGCCTTGCTAAAGTCTAGGTAGGCCATGTCCACAGCCCCTCCCTGATCTACTACTTTAGTCACCCAGTCAAAGAAATCTATCAGATTTGTCTGGCATGACCTTCCCGCTGTGAATCCATGCTGCCTTGGGTCCTGAGCCCCTCTGGCCTCTAGATACTCAACAGTTCTTTCCTTCAGAAGTGATTCCATCATTTTCCCTACCACTGAGGTTAAACTAACAGGTCTGTAGTTTTCTGCTTCTGCCTTGTTCTCACTTTTGTGAAGGGGAATCACATCTGCCCTTCTCCAGTCCTCGGGTACCACCCCATCCTCCCATGATTTCTGCTATGGAGCAGGTGCTGCTGGACGTGATCCAGGAGGGACTCCTGACACAGCTGGTCACTGGACCTACTAGGCTAGGTAACACGCTAGATCTGGTAATGTCGAAGGGTAAGGCAGTGAGGGAAATATGGGTGGAGGACCCACTAGCTGATCATGAGTAGGGAGTCGGGGAGCTCCTCCTCCTCACCTTCTGGCTGTCTCCCCCCCTCCCCCCAAACACACTGCCTACCCAGGCTCCCCGTGGATCCACCTCCTCTCCGCCAGTCCAACCCTCTGAACCCTACCCATTCTCTGCTCCCCTATGGCCTCCCACTCATATAGGTGTACTCACAAGAAGGTCTGTTACTACCACCCCATGGTCAGAATCATGGCTATACTATTGCTCCTCTCTGGTAATGTCCACCCTAACCCAGGCCCTACCCCCACCAGTTCCCCAACCCCTTCCACAGGACTCGGCATTGCCTCTTTAAACATCTGCAGCCTTCTGAAAAAATTAGCTGCCCTCCAGAGCTGGGTCTCTCAGCACCAGCCGGACATAATAGCCCTAGTTGAGACCTGGCTTTCCAAGTCCACCCCGATTCATTTGTCTCCCTTCCTGGCTACACATTATACCGGGAGGATCGAACAGGCAAATGCGGTGGTGGCTGTGCAGTTTTTATTCGTGACACCCTTGTTGCCCACGCGCTCCCTGCCCCCAAACTAGATGGTGGTGCCCAGGCCCTAACCCTCAAACTCACCTCAGACCCCTCCAGGGGATCGCTCTGTCTCACTGTATCCTATATTCCCCCAAGGCACCAGACCCCGGCAACCTCATCTCTCACAGACTACCTCTACATTCTCCCTCACAAAGCAGAGCTAGTCCTAGTTGGGGACCTCAACGTAAATTGGCTTAGTCCCTCCACCTCCCAAATAAGTGACACCTTTGCTGCCCTTGACCTGACCCAGTTTGTTTCCCAACCTACCAGACTTAACCCAACTAGAGGAATCTCCACACTCCTTGACATCATTATCACCAACCGCCCACACAAAATCCAGGACATACAGGTACTCCCAGACTCAAGATGACCACTCCTTATACTATTTCTCTGATCTACCCCCAAAAACCTGTAGCCCAAACCACCTTCTGCAGGCGCCTTCATCTGGGTGGTGTAAACAGTCTCAACCAGTACCTCACTCAGATTGATTGGTCCCCATCAATCACGCACCCAGCATAGATGCTGCCCTCAACCTTTCTCACACAGGCCTCTAACAAGGCCTGTGATCTCACACGCCCAGTAACAAGACTCTGATCCAAAAGCAAAACACGCTCCGGGTTACCCCTGCCCTATTCCAAAAACTGAGAGATGGGGATAACCTCTGGCACCTAGCCATTGAGACCGGCAGGACATCTGACAGACAAGCCTACAACGCTGCTTGGAACAGATGCACGTGGGCTATCCGAAAAGCTAAGGTGTATCACTATCAGGCCACCCTCACCTCCTCATGGGGCTCTGCCCAGTCCTTTTGGGACAATATTAAAGAACTAAACGGGAAATCTCGCTCCCCACCCCATCCCAGCTTACCATCAACGGCTCAGCTTCCACAGACCCCACTAGCATTGCCAGCTGCCTTAACTCCACCTTTACGGACCTCAGCTCTGTCCTCCCCGGTAATTTTTTCGACCCTGCCCCCGACTCCCAGCCCCCTGCTCTGCAAGGCCCCGATTCCACCTGCGCAAAATAGCCACCTGTGAAGCCAGACCGATCCTCTGAAAAGCACTAGGCAGCAACAGCCCTAGCACCAACCCCTTTGACCCCAAAATATTACGGCTGGTCCTGGATGACGTCCTTGTCCCTCTCACGGGCTTACTAAATCGCTCCCTCTCCCTGGGACAATTCCCCACCGTCTGGAAAACAGCTGTTGCCACACCTATCCATAAAGGGGGGGACAGGTTTACCCCCAGCAACTATCGCCCTATTTCCATCCTCCCCCCACTCTCCAAAGCCATAGAAAAAGTGGTGGCTACTCAGTTAAGAGTATCTGACTAAATATGCCATTCTTTGCCCAGAGCAGCATGTCTTCCATGCAGGCCATAGCTCCAGTACAGCCTTATTGGTATTTTCCAACTTTCTGCACTCCTCTCTGGACTCCGGTAATCTAGCTGGAGCTGTGTTCATTGACCTCTCAAAGGCCTTTGACACTGTCTCCCACCCCCTCCTACTTGACGCCTTCTACTATATCGGCTTCTCCGCTGCCCCCCTCACCTGGTGCTCAAGCTACCTATTGGCTCACTCCCAGTGTGTCACAATCAATGGGACACTCTCAGAAACCCGTCCTATCCGCTCTGGGGTTCCTCAGGGCTCCATTTTGGGCCCCCTACTCTTTAGTCTCTATCTAAACACCATGCCCAGTGCCTGCTCTGGAAAAATTCTTGTATACGCAGACGATGCCGTCCTTTATGCCACCCACTGTAACTCTACCTCCCTCCAGGACACTTTCAACGAAGCAGAAAACTGGTTTAAGGAATGCAGACTCATCATTAACCTCAAAAAGACCAAGTCAGTGCTCTTTTCCCGCCACCAAAATAAAGCCAGCAACAACCCCTCATTATCCTCCCCAGCACACTACACCCTCTTGAACAAGTGCACATAAAAATACCTTGGCATCACTTCACACTTTTCTCACCTTTCACAACCACATCACTGCCCTTGCAGCTACCACAAACACCCAGATTGGCCTCCTGTACTGCCATAGGGACTGCCTCCCACCTGATGCTCAATGACTGACCATCACCTCCTCAGTGCTGTCCCTAGTGGATTATGGTCTTCCAGTATATGGTGCTGCTGATCATACGGCACTTAATAAGGTCTGTCTCATTCTAAACAAGGTCTGTAGACAACTGACCAGTGTCCCCAGACTCACCCATACCTGTCAGCTGTACTCCATGGCCAGGGTCCTTAACCTGGATGAACGTCTCCGCTACCAAACTTGCTTGCTAGCTAAGAAAATTCTGCTTGGGCTCTCCCCTCCTGAGGTTACAGCCTCCCTCCAATATAAACCCCCCCCCACAGCCTCTACCCGCAGCACAGAGAAGGCCATCCTCCTGGTACCAAGACCTAGGACCTCCCTGGCTTAGAGGTCCTTTTGCTGTAGGGCCCCTTCTTGGTTTAACTGTCTCCCCACAACCGTCACAGACTCTGCCAAAATTGCGTCTTTCAAAACTTCCCTACAGAACCAACTATTTAATGCCCGCTGCTGCACTTGTCTGTAACAGATGGCCTGTTGCTGTCAGATGCACTGACAATGTCCACTGAACTGAACTCCTTCTCCCCTCCCCCACCCCCAGGCTGCCCTCCCCACTAGGTGCCTGTTTTAGGTACTCAGATAATCTAATGTATAAATTCTGTCAAACTGCTTGTTAATTCAACTGTTTGTAAGATTCTCCATAAAACCTTGGAATTATTTGTATATTGTATGTATATTGTTACTGTATGAACCCACTTTGTGTTGTCCTTCAATTTGTAACAGTGTTGTCCTCTCTGACAAGGTACCTTTGTAAATGAGCCTCTGGCTCAAAGGTTGCAAATCGATTTACTACAAAACAAAATAAATAAACATGAGGAGGACAGGGAGAAGTATGCAAGATGGTCCAAGGAAGTGACCAAGAGGGTGAGAGAATCTAAGGTTAGCACAAGGAATAGGGGGAAGGGGACTTTTTCAGATACATCAGAGAGAAAAGGAAGTGCAGGGATAACAGTGAGGATAAAGGCATGTGGAGTGGGGAAAAGGAGAGGAACAAGCGGAAGCACTAAATGAATTCTTTTGCTCAGTGTTCACGCAGAAGGGGGACCACTGCCACCTTGGACTGGGAGGGTGGGGAGGGGGGAGGTGATGGACGGAATGATTGAGGGAAGTAGAGTTTTAGAGGGACTGAGGGCACTAAAAGTGGACAAGGCACCAGGTCCAGATGGCATCCACCCCAGGGTACTGAGAGAGATGGCGGAGGTGCTGGCGGAACCGCAGACGGATCTGTTCAGCACCCCCCTCGATACAGGATGTGTGCCTCAGGACTGGAGCATGGCCCATATGGTACCGATACGCAAGAGCAGCCCAAGGGACGAACCGGACAATTATTGGCCAGTCAGTCTCACTTTCATAGTTTGCAAGCTTATGGAGATGATACTGAAGGAGAGGCTGATGTCATTTCTAGAGGACAGTTACCTCCAGGATGTGAGGCAGCATGTGTTCATGTCAGGGAAGTCCTGTCAGACTAACCTAATACAATATTATGGCTGGGTAACAAGAGAGCTGGATAGGAGCCATGCAGTGGATGTCCTCTGCTTGGATTTCATCAAGGTCTTTGATTCAGTACTTCATGGGCGGCTTGGGGGGAAGCTAACTGGTGTGGGAATGGGGGCGAAGATGGCAAACTGGATTACAAACTGGCTGCATGGAAGGCTACAGTGGGCGGTGGGGGGGATTCTCAACACCTAAACCAGTGACGAGCAGGGTGCCGCAAGGCTCTGTGTGTAGAATTGTAAGGTTATGCACTTCGGGGTAAAGAACCCAAGGAGAGAATACTGGTTGGGGGAGGTGAAACTGAGGAGGAGAAGGACCTAGGGATGATGGCAACAGGGAGCATGAACAATTCTGCCCAATGCAGGAAAGCAGCAGCGAAGGCGAACAAGATGCTGGGGTGTATAGCTAGGGGGTTCTCATCCAGGCAGAGGGAGGTGATCTTGCACCTCTACAGGTCAGCCTCTGGAGGCCATACCTGAGGTGGGATATCAAGCTACTGGAGGGAGCGCAGTGGAGGGCGAGACTACGAGAACAGGCTGGGGGAACTGAATATGAACACCCTGGAGGAGAGAAGGGATAGGGGGGCATGATCCAAACTTTCAAGTGTCTGAGGGGGATCAACAAGGATGAAGCCGATGGGGTTTTTAAACTCTGAGGAAGGGAAGGGACACTAGAGGGCACGGGCTAAGAATAGAGGGGGGAGATTTAGGAAGGAGATGAAGCATTACTTCACAGAGTGGTGTCGAAGTGGAACACCCTACTAGAGAGGGTGATAGGCAAAACTGTGGGTACCTTTAAAAGGGCATGGGACAGAGAACAGGGGAGGGTACGGGTGGGTGAGGCTAAGAATGGCCGATGGCAGACAAAGGAAGGGGGCAGCTGCAACTTAGGGCGCTTAGCTGCACACTCGAGCAGACATTGATAGACCAGATCATCGGTTTCTGCTGGCCCATGTGTATGTTGATAAAAAATCGTGCACAGAAGGGATATTTAAGCTGAGGAGAGGAAGGGACACCAGAAGGCATGGTCTCAGGTTAGAGAGTGGAAGATGTCGGAGAGAGATGAGGAGGCAATTTTTCGCAGAGAGGGTGGTGGAGAAATGGAACACACTACCTGAGGAGGTGGTATCCTGTAGCACAGTGGGCAGTTTTAAAAGGGTATGGGACAGGGAGCAGGGTTAAGGTGAGAGGAGCAGCTGAATATATGGGTGCTAATGACAATCGAAAGCAGACTATCTTGATAGTGAGCAGACTAACTAAGTACACCATAAGGCCTGTTTCTGCTGGCAGATTCAGTATGCAAGTTTCTCAGGTCTCGCACCTTCAAGATGGCAACTCTGTCTCAGATCATACCATCTCCTGAGCAAAACATTTTGATCTAGGGACGGATATGTTGTTCCATCCACACCGCTTGGCATGTCCCATTCCCTTTAAATCTTGCCAGATGATCTAAAGCTGGCTCCTCCCACTCACCTGGGTGGTATATCCCTCAGCTCTGCCCCATGATGCCAGATCTTCCTTTCTGCTGGAAGGTTCAGGTTCCTCCTACCGCCTCCCGCTGAGTAGGCCCTGGCGCTTTATCCTTCGGACAGACTTCAAAATTAAACTCATTAGAGTTTCTCCCATGAAGATTTGTGATAACACCATGATGGCAGATAGTCCTCACCCAGGTTCCGGTGTTCTTGCAGGCAGAAGATGTCTCGTACCAACCCGCACGCCATATGTGTTTACTGCCTGGGTCATGACCATGACACCCAGGCCTGCGATTTCGGTCACATCAAAGGATGCCCGTCGGGTGGTCTTCGCGGCCACAGGGTCTGCCAAACTTGAGCAGATGAAGGCCTTTGAGGAGGAAGCAGCTAACGCTGCTGATAAATCCTCCTTGGTTTCGGTTTTCGTCCTGCTCAAACTGGGCACTTCCTTTTGTGGCTCCTTCAAGGGGTTGTGCCTGTCTCTCCTGACAAAAGGGGAGGGCCTGTCCAGATCGCACATCTTCCATTTCCGTAAAAAGGAGTCAAAAGGTGAGCTGACTAGTCGCCGACGCTCTTGGAACAGAGAGAAATCTTGGTCCCAGGAGTCTCTTACTTCGGCTTCAGTCGAAACTGCAACCTTGGACGCTGGCTTCACATTGCCCCCATCAGACCAGCCAGCTAAGACGCGGGATGATGACCCAGTTGAAATTGTCATCGACCCATTGTCGAACGATGAGGCCGACAATTCATTGTTAAGGGTTTCCGTCCTGCCTGGACCCACCGAGGAGGAATCCCAATCTGCTGGGAAACCCTTCAAGGTCCCTATCTCTGACCTGGAGGAGCCGCGGTTCTCCTCGGCTACTTCGGAGCTCCCCCTCCGACGGCCTGTCAAGGTCTTGTACCCCCGACTGATAGGCTGAGTGAAGTCTCACAGGCGATGCTCCAAAAGTGGCAATGCCGCTTATTCGTCCTCATCCTCGGATGAGGAGAGGCTTCAACACAAATTGCGCTGACACTACAGGGACCTTATGTGACAACAGCTGAATGGCCGTCCGAAGCCGACCCGCCATCACATGGCTGTCGCCCTCCAGGCCAATGCTGACTTCTCTGGAGCCGGTTGACACCGTCCCTTCACCTGTGGAGCCGGTGAAGACCCTCCCTGCTCGGCTGAAGCTTGCCTCTCCACCGATCCTGGTGGAACTGCCACCTAAGCAGCCTCCCTCAGGGCTTCTCCCCAGGGTCTCGGCCCGTTAAGGGCCTCCGCTGAGCTGTCATCACCCTCACTTCCGACCATCCGCGGTGGGGTCATAAGTGACTCTGGTGGTCAGCCACTCTCTCCGGAGTCCGTGGGCTTGGACCTGAACTCTCATCCCTGTGACGACAATTCCGTGAGTCTTTCAATGGAGGAAGGTCCCACATCTTTCCTGGGCATCCTCAGTCTCATCTCCAAATCCATGGGGATGAAGTTGGAGCCCGTTGAAAAGCAGGCTGAGTACCTCCTCACTGATATCCTCAGGAAAGGGGATACTCCATCTGAGGCCTTCTCAGTGGCCAAAGCCATAGTTGGCCTGGCCTTGAAGCTTAGGCAGCACCCAGCCTCCTGCCCTGCGCCTTCAGCCCAGATGGCTTGCAAGTATGCTGTTCTCATCAGCTCCCCTTCGGGGTTTACATAGCACCGCTCGGCTAGGGGGTTGGTAACTGAGTCTGTGTTTCATCGCTCTGGCAATTCAGGGGACACTGATAGACCTCCAGACAAAGAGTCCAAAAAGTTGGACCACTCGGCCAGAAAAGTGTATGCTGCCTCCTCGCTGGGTCTCAGACAGGTGGATTCTGCTTTCATCATGGCACACCCCCCATGCCCTCTTGGGCTCTTTGGATGAGGTGCTTCCTCATCTCCCTGCAAACCTTCAGACCACGGTCAAGCAGGTCCTGGACTAGGGTCACGCTGTTGCTAAACAACAACTCCAGATGTGTCTGGATATTGGTGATTCTTGTGTGGCTGTTTGGCGGCGGCTGCAGTCTCCATGCGCCGCAGGGCCTGTCTTAGAGTCTCGACCTTTGCAGCAGACACCCAGCACAAACTGGTGGACGTTCCCTTCCTGTGTACCGACTTGTTCGGTCCAGAAGTTGAAGGTCACCTCCAGCGTATCGAGAAGTCCAGTGCCACCTTGGACTCTGTTACTTCCACCCAGAAGGAACCTCAGGGTTCTAAAAAGTAGAAGAGAGGGCCCTTTCGGCCTTCTGTCCTTGCGGCCAAACAGCCCCAGTACCAGTCTGGGCACCCTCTGTCCAAGCCAGGGGCTTCGGCAGCCCGTAAGCCCAGAGGGAAGGGCCCCTGCCGGACCCTCCTCCTCCAAGTCTGCCCAGTGATGGGATGGGGGCAGCCACCCCATGCCCGTCACGACCACTCTGGGTCCTCCTGTGGGGGGCCGGCTCATCCACTTCGTTTCCACCTGGTCCACTGTTACAGCGGACCGGTGGGTCTTGGAAGTGGTCGGCCAGGGACTGCCTCTGGAATTCGAGCAGTACCCACCAAGCCGAGCCTGTGCCCCACGGGAGGAGAGGGTATCCGCAAACACTCAGTCCACTCTCAAAGATGACATTGCCCCAACTCCTCCACTAGGAGGCAGTGGCCCGAGTCACAAATCCCCTGTCAACCCAGGGTTTGTTTCAAGTACTTCCTGGTCCCGAAACGGATGGTGGGGTTGGCACACCATTCTGGATCTATGTACCTAGATAGTATACACTGTCGGCAGATAATGGCCTGTACCCACCCTGTCTGCCCATTTGGGCTAGGTAAGTTCACTTGTTTTTCTAGAAGTCTGTTGCCCTACCCTGACCTCCAGAATTCCCTTATGTCTATCCCATGCATTCTTAAATCCTGTGATTGTTTAGCCCCACCACTTCCTCTGGCTGGGTGTTTCACTTGTCCACCACCCTTTCTGTGAAGAAATTCTTCCTCACATTTCCTGTGAATCGCCCTCCCACCAACTTCATCCCATGCCTTCTAATCCTGAAACATCTTTTTGCTGGAAAAATAGTGTATTCCTGCACCCTGTTCCTCCCTGTAAGGTGCTTGTATATGTCTATCCATATCCCTCTCCCTCTTCTCCTCCAGGGAATACATATTCAAGTCCTACTTGTGATGCAATTCCTGTATCATCTTTGTTGCCCTCCTCTGAACCTTCTCTACCCCTCCTATGTCCTTACTTAGGTAAGGTCTCCAGAACTGTACACTGTACTCCAGGTGGGGCCTCACTAGTGTCTTGTATAATTAATTATGACCTCCCTTTTCCTGCTGGTGATGCCCCTGCTTATGCATCCCAGCATCCTATTTGCTTTACCTGCTGCCTTGTCGCACTGTTTCCCTACCTTGAGGTCATCAGAGATGATAACCCCAAGGTCCCTTTTCTGCTTGGTGCATGCTATGTCCTCACCCCTCAACTAATATGTTGTTCCAGGGCTTTTGTGCCATGTGTTATTTTGCACTTTTTTTTTTTTCCTAAGATTCTCTTCATCACCCCCATGTCCGGAACACTCGGCTTACCCCACTGGTCTGACCGCTTATTGCCCGCGTCCCTCCCTCTATCATCTTCAGAGTCACAACTCTCCGAGGTCGCAACCTCAAGAGATCAAGGGCAGGACGGAGACCGCATTGGGTGTTGGGCAGCAGCACTGAGGAAGCAGCCTATCCGGCTGAGGAGGGTTTTCTCCTCTTGTTACGCCTCTTCCCCTCCCATTGCATGGTGCACATATCCCGACTTCTGGGCACACGGCCACGCTGTGTAAGTGCTGCCCAGTGCCTGCGGCACCCCGATCTCCACCAGAATTTGCCGGATCGCCAAGCCCCCAACATCCTCCCCGGGATAGGAGAGCAGCCCAGCCGGCACTCAATCCTATCCCTCCCCTGCCAGCACCCGAGCTCGCCTCTGAACTCGGGTCGTCATGCGCGAGGTGGCGCCCAGAGGCCAACTCTCTCGCCACTGGGCCATCTTTGCACTTCTTTGCATTGAATTTCAACTGATAAACCCTTGACCATTCTTCAAGCATCTGCAGGTCCCTCATCATTCTGTCTACACTCTCTGGCGTGTCCACTCTGTTACAGAGCTTTGTGTCGTCAGCGAACAGGAAAATTCTGCCTTCTAGGTCCTGCACAATGTCGCTGATGAAGACGTTGAATAGGACTGGTCCCAGCACTGATCCCTGAGGTACCCCACTGGTCACTCTTCCTCTGTGGAGTGACTGCCATTTACCACCACCCTCTGTGTCCTGCCGCCCAGCCAATTACCCTGCCCACTGCACTACTGTCCTGCCCACTCCCATATTCCCCAGTTTGTTTAATAGCCTTCTATGTGGCATAGTGTCAAAGGCCTTCACTGAAATCCAGATAGGACGTCCACTGCCCTTCCCTGATCCACCTCCCTTGTCACCCAGTTGAAAAATTCTATGAGGTTGGTCTGGCATGACCTCCCCAGTGAAACCATGCTGCCTTGGGTTCTGTAGTCCATTGGGAACCCGCTGTTCCACCAATCTCTCCTTCAGTAGTGCTTCCATGATCTTTCCCACTACTGAGATCAGGCTGACTGGTCTGTAGTTCCCCACTTCCTCTTTGTTCCTGCTTTTGTATAAGGGGACTACATCTGCTGTCCTCCAGTCTTTGGGTACCTCCCCTGTTTCCAGTGATCGACTAAATAGGATTGCCAGAGGTTTGGCCACCACCTCGCATAGTTCCTTTAGGACCCTGGGGTGCACCCCATCTGGCCCCATTGCTTTATCGAACCAGTTTCTCAGGTAGTGCACCTTCAGGATCGTAACTCTGTCTCAGATCATACCATCTCTCGAGCAGAACATGTGGTTCTGCAGGAAGGCGTTCTTTCACGTCCCGATCCGTCCATCCCACCGAAGATTCCTCCACTTCAGGGTGGAGGGAACCCTCTACGAGTTCCAGGCCATGCCGTTTGGCCTGTCATCGGCCCCAGGGTCTTCACTAAATGCATACGTAGCAGTGGTGGCGGCCCATCTTCGGCGTTGAGGGGTCAAGTTTACTCTTATCACGATGACTGGCTCATAGCGGGTCCTTTTAGACTGGAGGTGTAGAGGTCCAGGGATCTGGTCCTCCAAACCTGCCTCAGCCTTGGCCTCTTGATCAACAAGGCCAGGTCGGAACTCGTGCCATCACAGGTGATCTGCTTTATTGGGGCAGAGCTCGACTCTTGCCAAGCCAAAGCCAGAGCCAGACTCCCGGTGGACAGGGCGGAGGTTCTTTCCTCTTTTGCCCGATCATTTCTGGTTGGGCAATTGTGCCCTGCCCGGGACTTCCTCCGACTTCGAGGTTACATGGCGGCCTGCACCTCCGTGGTCCGATGGGCCCAGTGGCATATGCGCCCCTTTCAATGGGAGCTGGCCAGCCAGTGGCCTCAGCGTCTAGGTTGATCTTCCTGGACTAAGTCTCCATCACTCATTCACACTAGTGGGATAGTGCCGGAGGCGCTAGGACCAAGCGGGAGTCTAAAATTTTCTGAGGGGTCGGCGCCGAGAGAGGACCACTAATGTATGTCACTGCGAGACTAGCTCGTGCCTGTGGAGAGCTATCTCAGCATCGACCCTCCAACCGCCTCAGTTCCTTTTCTTCCTTACCCGAGTGCACTTTGGATGTCGTACGCTGCCCGCTCGGAGTCTAAGTTTTCATCTATACGACAGCAGCTTTAATATTTTAAGTAGTAATTTCTTATTTTAAGAACAAGAAAAGAATATGAAAAAGAAAAGAAATTCTTTCCTGCCATCAACGGAGTCATCCTTAGACAGTAGCGGTGACGGTAGGAGGACTTCGTGGTGAAAGTTTTATGGCAGAGGGACTGTGTCCAGTCCGCCGCCTTAATTAACGGGGTCCGACTATGGACAGTCCTGTGCTCGGGGACAGTCCATCGAAGCACAAATCTAGCAGTTCCGGGGATCCAGCTCCGCTTAATCTCTAGCTCCTCTTCCTCGTTGGGGGAAGAACAATCGGTGCTGCTTGAGGTTGCCCGTTGGTATGTCTGCACGAGCAGTGTTCGTTGGGAGGGGCGATGGGCCTGAACCAACTTTCGGGGGTTCCTCTTGGCCCCGCTCCTAACGGCTGCATTCTCGACTCCGAGCTCCATCTCTGTCCTCGTTGGAGTTCCGGTTGGCAGTTTTACCTCTGGGCCACTCCTATGGAGCAGGAGGTTTGACTTTCCAGTTTTTCCTGGCTCTGTTCCTGATTTCAGGACCTCTGGGCCTTGGAGCCGTTGGATCGGAGCCGGGTCGATTGGATCACGAATGGCGAGGTGTCCTCTTGGTGCCTTTGCCATCGTGTCGACCCCTCGTGCGTACCTCCCTCCCTCTCCCATGCAGGGACCGGCACAGGCATCACCTTTTTCCTTCTCCCCTTCTCAGGATTTCTAATGGCTTTTTCTTTCGGTGCTGTGGTTCGGCGCCGTGGCTCGGAGCCTTGGGCGGCACCATCACTCTGTGCGGTGCCATGGGTGCTTTTGTTGCTGCCGCTGGTTGCCCACGCCTCAGTGGTGCCAGCGGGTGTCTGGGTGGTGCCGTGCCCGTGGTCGGCGCTTGTGTACCGCAGGTGCCAGGAGTGCCAGCGATGCCATGGTGGCGCCCAGGAGCACCCATGGGTGCCGAGGGTAGCGCCATGAGTGCCCATGGGTTCCATGGATGCCACAGGTGCCATGGGTGCCACTGATGCCGTGGTACTAGGGTGGCACAGGGCACCTGTGGTGCTGCAAGTGGTGCTGCAGTTGCCCATGGTGCCGCTGGTGCCTCAGGTGCCATTCTTGCCATGGGTGTCGGGGTGCCCTCGGGTGCCATTGCTCATGGGTGCCGGGTTGCCTCCGGATACCGCCGCTGCCCTCGGTTATCGCCCAGGTTGGCATAGGCACTGCTTGGTGCCTCCTGTGCCACGAGTGGTGCTGGTGCCACACGGGTGCTAGTGGTGCTGTATGGCAGAATTAGTGACACGTTTTTCCTTTTCGGACTTCTTTTCCACAGAACTTATGGCAGGATGTTTATTGCCTCCTGTCCGGATTATTTTTCCCACACATCTTAGTGAGTGGTGATCTATGTGGGATCTTGTGTCATCCAGCGGTTTTCTGCTGATGGAACTCTGCTGTACTGCTCTGCCAGCGGAATCTCATTCTGCTCAGCACTTTCTCTGCTCCCTACATAGTACCAAGCTCCTTGACATCCTTCCTGATGGTGGAGTCTCTAGTGGCTTTGACCTAGACCTCTCTTGGAGGTCCTTCTGGGGTAGAAGTGCATCTAGATGAGTCTTTCCCTGTCCTTTTGGTCAGTAATACAGCTGACGACTCATTTTATATACTGAAGGGCACGTCCTCTCTATCATCAGAGTCCATGATGGAAAATGTTTTCAATAGTTCCTAAGTAATGGGGTCCACTATAGTATTTGACACTGCGTCCGTGGACCATACACTTCGCTGCCTAGACTTTTCAGTCGTCAAGACAGTTGCACTCTGTGGAACATTCTAATTTAATGGTCGAAGCCACTCTGACTCTTCCGCTCCTTTGATAAGGGTATATAGCCCTTGTGATATTGCCTCTTCGGTGGCTTCTTCGGCACAGGTGGTTAACATCTCTCCAGCTGTGATTGTTAGTCTAGTCATGATTTCAGTATGGACGCTCAGGCTCCTTCTGCACTCAGATGGAGAACATCTTCGTCCTTTTGTATCAAGACAATCCTTCAAAATAGCAGCCTGAAAGCCTTGTTAGGCTCGGACTAAAAAAAAAAAATATAAATATAATTTTCATCACAGCACAGAGCCTAGCCGAAATTACCCGATACTCCCCTTTTTGGATCTAGTCCGGTTCCGCCTCAGCCCCTGAGGCACTCGTCTCCAGAGTACGGTAAAGAGTACCTGATTTCTTCTTCCCCTAGGGGGAGTCCGATCCGGCGGCGGTATGGGTCATCTCTTTCTCTAAGAGAGATTTCTGTCATTCAGAGACATTTCCTAAACCTAGGCGACTGCCCAGTCTGTTAATTCCCCTTTTTATCAGGCTGTCTTCTCTTCAGCAGAGCCTTGCAGCAGCGACTCTCCACCGAGTCGGAACTCCGGTTCCTACTTCCTTGCTTGCTTAATTTAACAGGCAATTTTCTCCTCCTTGACGGAAGGTCAAGTAAGTCCTTTTTCTGAGGTAGCTTCTCAAATATTCACGCCTTTGGTTCCTGTGCACTGGTCCATGCCAGTCGCTCACGAAGCTATCCTCTTCAAGTGTGGAATGTAGTTGTGATGTTTGTTTTTCAGCAAACTAGAATCTCTTCCTACTCCCTTCAGGGAAACCAGAGTAGGTAGTGCCTCACTGCATTGAGTCGCTGCCTCTTTCAGTCTCTTCAACAAATGGGTTAGCCCTAACTTGGTCCTGCTGTGTCCCTCCTTGACACATCTGCCTCAGAAATCCAGCCCTGTTTTTTCCGCAGTGGACACATCCTCCGTACACTTTTCCTTTCTTCCTGAGATCAGAGACTGCTACTGCAGTTGTACACACAGGGCAGGATGATTCCTTTGGAATATGCAGTGGTAGGATCTGGTTCTACTAGACCACCACAAGAGGCTTCTAAGTCATGATTGGCCTTCCATCAGGAAGATTCCTGTGACTAAGTGGAGACCATTCTCCTTGATAGGCTAACCCACCTGGACCTTGCTCACCAAGTAAGGGGTTCAAGTGCTCCTGGACCTGTTGTTACAGGTCAGCCATACTTGATAGTGGGGGTTTCCATCTGCACTTTCCGATCTACCCTGAACCAGTAGACTTTGCCTCCGACTCTTTCAGTTCCTGAGGTCCCTTTACGTTACATTAGTACATGTCTTTGACACTATTAATTTTGGTCCTAGACCAAATGGTGAGGCCAGGTTCTTGCTGCTCTCCTAGAGTGGTTGCGGCTTCCTGGCAGACTTTCATTTTGTGCCCATTGCAGTCATCTGCAAAGTGGCGAGTTACAACTCGAGCGCTTATCTTGAAGGCACTATGTTCTAGATGCTCTTACAAGACTTTTTTTTTTTTTAGGACAGTCCTTGGCTGTCCTTTCTGAGTGAACCCGATCTCCTACCACCCTACTCAGGGTTGTTGGTTTTAGCTCGGTACTTTCCCACTAGTGTGAATGAGTGATGGAGACTTAGTCCAGGAAGATATGGAAATTACGTAATTACTGGAATTATTGATGATCTTGGACAGTCTCCATCACTCATTCACACACCCACCCACCATCCCCTGGGTTCACTCGTTTTCTTTCCTGGTCTTCACGGTCCTATGGTCCAGACTGTGAGGACATTATTCTTTGACCTTTCTTGCAAAGGCCATCTGGGCCCTCTCAGGCCCAGAAATTCAGGATGAGTTATTCTCATTAGTTACGCTGCACCTCCTCGGTCGAAAAGGTACTGAGGCAGTTGGAGGGTCAACGCCGAGATAGCCTACACAGGCGTGAGCTAGTCTCACAGTGCCACACTCGTTGACCCTTCAGAAAATTTTAGACTCCCGCTATCCTGCGCCCGCTATCCCACTAGTGTGAATGAGTGATGGAGACTTAGTCCAAGATCATCAATAATCACGGCACGTCATTTCCATTTTCGGCCAGCTGGTCACTGTAACCCAGAAGATGTGGGACACTCTCCAGTGGTGGACTGTCTTGGAACATCCGCGAGGGAGGGATCCAGTTGGTCCACCCCAGCCGATGATCGTCCTCACGACTGACTCCTCTCTCACAGGCTGGGGTGCCCACATGGGGAATCAGAGTCCACAGGTTCTGGACCCCCAAGGAATCCCAATGCCATATCAACCTGCTGGAGCTCCGAGCAGTCCGCCTGGCGCTGACTGCATTCGCTCCGTTCCTTCGGGGTCAAGTGGTTCAAGTCCAGACTGATAACACCACGACCATGTACTATCTCAACAAACTGTGCAGCATGCACTCCTGGCCTCTATGCGGGGAAGCACTCCGCATCTGGACCCACGTGAGCTGACTGGAGGCAGATTTCCTAGGCATCCATGTGACAGGAGCCTCAAATCAACTGGTGGATTCTCAGCCATATGGGCAAGGCGTCCCATGAGTGGTCTCTCCATCCAGAAGTAGTGCACAGTCTGTTCTCCCAGTGGGGCACCGCTCAGGTGCACCTGTTTGCCTCCAGGAGAACACAAAGCTGAGGCTGTTCCATGCCCCACCCCCACCCCTTTAGCAGGGTCGCTGCAGGGGATGCCATCTCGAGGCCGTGGACCCTAGGCTCTTTCTATGCCTTCCCTCGATCCTCAAGGTCAGGAGGGACATGGCACAGGTGAATCCTGGTCACCCCAGAGTGGCCATACCAGTTCTGGTATCCAGATCACCTCAGCACCAGGCTCCCAAGGCATCTTCGAGCATGCCCGGACCTGCTCTGGATCAGTCAGGGGAATGTATTCCACCCAGACCTTCAATCCCTGCGCCTGACGGCCTGGTTCCTGAGCAGCTAGAGTTCCAGGCTTTGGGTCTCTCCAATGTATTCAGTGTAGTTGACGCATCTAGGAAGGAGTCGACCAGGAAGTGCTATGCCTTAATGGAAGAGATTCTCCATTTGGTGTCAGGGCAAGGGCCTTGAGCCTTCGTTCTGTGTGGTGGCTAGCATCCTCTACTACCTTTGGTCTCTCGCCAAAGGGGGTCTGCGACCCTTAAGGTACACCTGGCAGCCATCTCTGCTTAACGGGCATGGGCCGGTCAGCAGATGGTGGCACAGGAGAAGGTGGTCTGGCGTTCCTTTAAAGATCTCGACCATATTTCCCCTTCAGTGCGTGAACCACCACCACCGTGGGATCTACTGCTGGTAGTGGCAAAGCTCATGGGCAAGCCATTCGAACCGATGCACAGGTGTGAGATGTCACACTTGTCGTGGAGGACCGCCTTCTTGGTGGTTGTCACGCCAGCCAGAAGGATTGGGGAGCTACAGGTGCCTCTGTAGAGCCTCCCTATCTGGTCTTCCACAGGACAAGGTTGTCCTGCGCCCAACCCGGGTTACTGCTGAAAGTGGTGTCAGAGTTTCACCTGAACCAGGTGATGTCTCTGGTAGTGTACTACCCCAGTTTCCACCTCGAGGCCGAGTACAGGCCCATACTTTGGACCTGAAAGGACAGTTTCTTTATTACAAGGCGCATACAGCTGAAGTTCGGGAGAGGTTCGCAGCTGTTGTCACCTACGCTGAAGCTGCAGCTGGCAGACCTGCAGCAAAGCAGACAATTGGCAGATGGCTAACATCATGCATTGATCTCTGCTATAGGTTGGTGGGTAGGAGCCTCGCTTAGGCTAAGGACTCATTCCACCTGCCGTACAGCTGCATCGGTGGCTGCTTCTAGGGACGTCCCTATCCAGAATATCTGCAGGGCTGCTACCTGGAAGTTAGCAAACTCCTTCGCTTCCCACTACCACATCGACCTTGAGTCACACCGAGATGCTGGTTTTGGGGCCTCAGTTCTTCAGTCTCTGTTTCTAAGAGGTGTGCCTGCATCCCTGCTCCCGGAGAATGGACACAGTCTGCTGGACAGTGTGGATAGAAAACTTTATCCACGCCCTAGAAAACAGGTTGCTCACCTGTAACAGTAGTTGTAGTAGTAGTATATGGTGGTCATCCACACGGACCCAACGCATAACCCTCTGCTTCCAGCAGGCAAGATCTGGCGCCTTGGGGCAGAGCCGAGGGATATACCACCTGGGTGGGTGGGAGGAACCAGCTTTTCACCATCCGGCAAGGGAAAGGGACATGCCAAACAGTGTGGATGAGCAACATATACCACTCGTAGAATTACTGTTGCAGTTGAGTAGCCTGTTTTTTGCTCCCTGGATCTGCAGGATACATTCCAGTCTGGAGAGTCCTCCATTTCCGAGCTGAGGGAACCCTCTGAGTTCCAAGCCATGCTGGCCCGTCATCTGCCCCCAGGGTGTTCACTAAATGCATTGCAGTGGTGTCTGCCAATCTTCGGCGTCAAGGGGTCAGAGTGTACCCCTACCTGGATTATTGGCTTATAGCAGGTCCCTCCAGGCAGGAGGTGGAGAGGTCCAGGGACCTGGCCCTCCAGACCGGCATGAATCTTGGTCTCCTAGTCAACTAGGCCAAGTAGGAACTCTTGCCCTCGCAGGTGATGTTCTTCATCTGGGCAGAGCTCGACTGTTGCCGAGCCAGAGCCAGGCTCCCGATGAACAAGGCAGAGGTTCTCTCCTCCTTTGCCCAACCATTTCTGGTTGGGCACTTGCGCCCTGCCCGGGACTTCCTGCAACTTCTTGGCTACATGGTGGCCTGTACTTCCATGGTCCGATGGGCCAGGTGGCATATGTGCCCCCTTCAGTGGGAGCTGGCTAGCCAGTGGACTCAGCGCCTAGGTCATTTTGACTAGCTGGTCACTGTGACCCAGAAGATGTGGGATGCTCTCCAATGGTGGACCATCCAGGAGCTTCTACAGAAAGGGATCCAGTTTGTCTGCCCTGAGCAGACGGTCATCCTGACGACTGACTCCTCTCTCCCAGGATGTGGTGCCCGCTTGGGGGAATACAGAGTCCACAGGCTCTGGATCCCCGAGGAGTCCTGATGCCACATCAGCCTGCTGGAGCTCTAAGCAGTCCGACTGATGCAGACTGCCTTTTCTCCGTTCATTCAGGGTCAAGTGATTCAGGTCCAGACGGACAACACCATGACCATGTACTATCTCAACAAACAAGACGGGACTCACTCCCTGCCTCTGTGCAGGGAAGCTCTCAGCATCTGGACTCTCGTGAGCCAACTGGAGGCAGATCTCCTCGCCATTCATGTGGCAGGAGCCTCCAGTCAGCTGGCGGACGCCCTCAGCTGAGTGGGTGAGGCATCTCTCGAGTGGTCTCTCCATCCAGAGTTAGTACACAGCCTGTTCTCCCAGCGGGGCACCCCTCAGGTGGACCAGTTCGCCTCCTGGGAGAATGCAAAGCTGAGGCTGTTTTGTGCCCACCCCCCTCTGAAGGGCTCGCTGCAGGGGGATGCTTTCTTGTGGCCATGGACCCGAGGCCTCTTATGCCTTCCCTCCACTTCCTTTGATCCACAAGGTGCTCCTCAATGTTAGGAGGGACAAGACACAGGTGATCCTTGTGGCTCCAGACTGGCCCCACCAGTTTTGGTATCCCAATCTCCTCAGCCTCAGCATCAGACTTCCGAAGCATCTTCCAGCACGCCCGGACGTGCTTTCCATCAATCAGGAGAAGGTACTCCACCCGGACCTTCGATCCCTGCACCTGACAGCCTGGTTCCTGAGCAGCTAGAACTCCAGACTTTGGGTCTTTACGATGATGCACTCACTGCGGTTGAGGCATCTAGAAAGGAGTCGACCAGGAAGTGCTATGCCTTCAAATGGAAGATTCTTCATATGGTGTCAGGGCAAGGGGTTGGACCCTTTCACCTGTCCAGTGGCTAGCATCCTAGACTACCTGTGGTCCCTCTCCAAAGGGGGTCTTCGGTCGGCGACCCTCAAGGTGCACCTGGCAGCCATCTCTGCTTACAGGGCGCGGGCAGGTCAGCAGTCGGCGCAGGAGAAGGTGGTCTGGCGGCTTTTCAAAGGCCTCTATCACATATTTCCTCAGCGTAAGCCACCACCACTGTAGGGATCTACGCTGGCGGGTACTGGCAAAGCCATGGGCAAGCCATTGAACTGATCCTAGCCGCTAGATGTCGATTTTACCTTGGAAGACTGCTTTTTAGTAGCTATCGCGTTAGCCAGAAGGATTGGGGAGCTCCAGGCACTCTTGTCAAGTCTCCTTATCTGGTCTTTCACAGGGACAAGGTTTTCCTGCGCCCCAACCCAAAGTTCCTTCTGAAGGTTGTGTCGGAGTACCACCTGAACCAGGTGATGACTCTACCGGTGTTCTACCCCAGTCACAGCTTGTACGCCAAATACAGGCTCCATACCTTGAACCTGAGGCGAGCGCACGCATACTATAAGGAGCGCACGGCTGGAATTCGGGAAGAGGTTCGCCAGCTGTTTGTCACCTACGCTGAAGCCGCACCTGACAGCCCTGCAGCCAAGTGGACGATTGGCAGATGAATTATATCATGCATTGATTTCTGCTATAGGTTGGTGGGTAGGGAGCCTCCAAGAGGGCTAAGGGCTTATTCCACCCGCCATACCACTGCAATGGTGGCTGCTTCTAGGGATGTCCCTATCCAGGAAATCTGCAGGGCTGCTACCTGGAAGTCAGTAAACACCTTCATTTCCCATTACCACATTGACCTAGCGTCATGCCTGGATGCTGGTTTTTGGGCCTTAGTTCACCAGTCTCTGTTCCTTAAGTAGGGGGTGTGCACCTTGCCTCCCTTCCTCCAGAGAACTGCTAGGAATCTGCCAAATAGTGTGGATAGAACAACATATCCACCTCCCTTGAAAAACTCACCTGTAACAGTAGATCTTCCACGGAGTGGTCTTTTGCAACAGGTAATACACTAGGGTCGTCGCCAGAGGTCGCTGTGGTGCATGGCAGCTCTTCTAGCAGTCTTTTCCAGGGGCCACCCACACATGACATCAGCTTCCTGTTTCCTATACAAGTATGGGCGGTCCTTGGTATTCTCTGTTTATTTCCCTGCCGTTTTCAGCTCGCACACTGCAGCTTCAGACAGCAGTCATCTAAGAGAATTTGAGCAAACGACAAATGTCCAAAGAATTTTCAAGCAAGATGGCGCTATTTCGTTCCTGCCATTGCGGTAGGAAGTCTGCCGCTTCAACAACCATACCATTTGTGTAAGGTGTCTGGGACCCACACACAACACTAATTCCTGTATACATTGTCAGGATTTCAATCAGGCAACCTGTCAACGACTGTTGCTGGAAATTAAAAACCACTTAATGGAGCAGAAGTTGTCTCTCATAGAGAATCAAGGGGCTTGTCCCAAGAGTGCTTCTCCACCGATTCTCATAGACGGCACAAAAAGGAGAAGCCCTCCTCAAACTCTGTGCTTAAGCGCTCGTCGACAGCCACTGTTACAGGTGTCCCTCGGTCGGCGCAATCTCAATCTACCTCTTCGGGGGATGGGGGGGGAGTTATACCCTCTCGTTGATGACCCTTTCCAGCGCGTTGATGGCAGTCTATGAGCCCTTTTTGGGTTCCATCGACTGAGACGTCATTTTCATTGCATAATAGTTTTCCCAGCGGTTCCGTCAATGAGGAGCTGCATTCCACTGGGGAAACCTACTGCATTTGCTATGCATACTGCCCCTCCACCCTCACAGGTGGGCACTCGCAGGGGCCAGGCGGACAGGGATCGGGACCCTGGACTGTACCACCCAGGGGCACGACCTGCTCAGGCTATGCCTCCAGTTCCCTCTATCATCCCCTTGGTTTCCCAGAACCCACACACACAGGATGTTGCTTCAGTAGTACAGCACGTCTTGCATGCCATGCGGCATGCTCAACCCTCTGATCCAGGAGAGCCGAGCTACCCATCCTGCTCCCCTGTTTCTCCTCCGCCACAAAGATTTCAGAGTGACACGGATCCTTTACCACCCTGGTCACCTCCCTCGTATGTGGATGACTACCTATCAGACGAGTCTGAATTTCCGGTAGACTTTTCCAGAGATCTGGAGGATGAGTACTTCCAGCATATGGATTTCCAGACCCAATCTACAGGGCCTTCTCTCTTAAGCCATTGGCTGCTGTCTAACCTCCTCCTGGTGCTGCTTTCTTTACACTACCGAAACTACTTGGGACTCTGTCCTACTGGTGTTGGCCTGCTGCAAAACTCTCCCTCGAAATAAGATAATACAGATTTTATTAGTGGGTATCTCAGTCATCAGGTCACACGGTAGGAACTTCGCCGTCTGTGAAGCAGGAGCCACACAGAAGATTTTCCAGCAGTACCTCTAGTGCCACCCACGCCATCACCAACCATATAAAGGCATGAGCAGCCCCGCTCCCATGTGTTATTTTGCGCCGTCTATTCTGTTCGCATGGGTCTCCGCGTAAGTGCCAATGCAGTTTCACGCCATATTGCCTGTAACTTTTATTTTACTTTCTGTTTTCGAATCTTTTAATTGAGTTTCCTTTACCTTGTTTATGTCTAGAGACGTTCCTTCCACTATTCTCTTCCATTGCTGCAGCCGCAGAAAGAAGATTGCCTCTTCAGATGACCATCTTCTCTGTGTCTGCTGTCTTGGGACTGAACATGACACCTCTGACTGTGAGCTCTGCCATAAATTTAACCAAACCACCATCAGGTGATGCAAAAAGGCTCTTAAATTCCTCATGGAACAACAGTTGTCCAGTTCTAGGCAGGAGTCCTCAGGGGTCCCTCTTTCCCAGTCGCCGGTGGGTTTGTCGAGTTCCCAGGCCTCAAAGGCCTGAGACAAGTCCTCGGAAAAGTCATAAAAAAGACCAGAAATGGGCGCTCTCTCTCTCCTCCTCCTCCCCCCGCCCCAATCCCCAGAGGTTTCCTGCTCCCAGACAGCCTCCTCCTCTTCTTCTTCCTCCAGGGGTAGTCCATCCACTGCAGCTACACCGACACCTATTGCTGTCCAGGTCTCTGTTCCTACCAGGACCATCACGACAACACCGCTGCCCACTGTTCAGGGTGGCCGGTTGTCGGCCCTCGGGTTATCGGATCCTACTTTGTCATCGACAACAGCCCCTTCATTGGGGGCTGATGCTCGTCCAGGCCCCTATGGATGGGTCGCGCCCTGTGCCATCGCCCCCTTCTCTGTCGATGCAGCAGTCTACCATCGTCTACCTCAATGATATTCTGGGTAAGTTCACTACAGTCCTGGTTCACCAGTTACGTGCTTATAGGCCTGGGTCCTCACACCGTCAACCCCGTCTGCCAATGCTGCTTAAGCCTTCCAGGGCAGTTCCCTGTGGGCCATTATCCTCATTCATCAGACCTTGAGTTGGAAGAGGTCGGCATCAAGGAAGCGTACCATCCAGATCTCATCCTGCCTGAAGAGGAGGAGGAGAAAGGTCCTCTTTCCTCGGACAGGTCCACAGCCTCTTCTGTGAGTGAGGACTCTGTCAAGTATATTCCCAGGTCCCCTCCAGAGGACTCCACTTTATTTAATGTCATGAAGCAGCTGTCTACAGCCATGGGCTTCCATACTGAGGAGGAGGATGCCACCAGAAGGAGTTGGTAGACTTTCTGAAATTCCATCTCCTAAGGTCATTCCTCCCATCCTCCTTACTCTGAGGAATGCCACTACTGCCACCTGGCACAGACCTGCCATACACTGCAGGGCAGATGAGCTACATCATGTCCCCCAGCGCCTACCTTACTATGCTGTCCAGCCAGAGACCGGTTCAGTGGTCACTAAGGCAGCTTATGACTGGTATAAGGTGTCCAAGCACCTCAACTCTCTCTCTCTCCCCTCTGACTGGGAATCCCGGCAGATTGACCTTTGGGGCATGAGGGTCTATGCCTCCTCCACCTTGGGGCTGAGGATTGTGAATTATCTCTCTCTCATATAGTTAAATGCCAGAACACTACCTGGATTTTTCAGATAATAGAGAGGGGCCACACTGCAACTTTTAGAGACACTTCCAGAGACTCCTGCAGTACCCTCCACCTGCCCCTCCTCCCAACCATCTAGTAGTCCTCGGGAGGAAATACAGTCCCTTCTGTGGAAAAAAGGCCATTGAGTCGGTGCCAAAGGAACAGGGGATTTTATTCCATGTTCTTCCTGGTCCCCAAATGAACTGGAGACCTGAGGCCCATTCTAGATCTCAAGGATCTCAATCTTTACAACGGTACAAAAAAATTCAGAATGGTCACCCTGAGGCCCATTCTAGATCTCAAGGACCTCAATCTTTACCTCCGGTACAAAAAAATTCAGAATGGTCACCCTGCTGCATCTTCTCAGGCAGGGCGACTGGCTCTGCTCCTTAGACATGCAGGATGCCTTCCTGCATATCTCGGCATTTCCTCCGCACAGGAGACCCCTCTGGTTTCTCTTTCAGGGTGAACACTACCAATTCAAAGTATTGCCCTTTGGCTTATCCTCTGTGCCACGGGTCTTTACCAAGTGCTTAGCAATAGTAGCTGCCGCTCTCCAAAGGGAGGGACTACATGTTTTCCCTTACCTGGACAACTGGCTTCTAAAAGCTCCATCGAAAGAGCAGCTCCTACGGACCCTGGAGAGAACACTTCAGCTGTTTTTCTCCGTGGGCATCACTGTCGGTCTGTCCTGATCCCGTCCCAGAGGTTGCAGTATATGGAGGCATTTCTTGATTCAGCACAGAGCAAAGCCTTTCTGCCTCTCAGCAGGGCAGAGTGCCTGATTGCCCAGGCTCTGGTCTCCCAGAGCCGTTATGTTCCTTCCAGAGTGTACCTCAAGCTATTGGGTCTGATGGCCGCGGCTGTTGCCAGAGTGCCATGGGATGGGACCAGTGCATGGACCACTTGGATCAGCTGGTGCTGGTCTCCTCCCCAATCTGCTTCAGTGGTGGATGGACCCTCAGAACCTTTTGCAGGTGGATTCTATTCCAGACCCCCAAAAAAAAAAAAAAACAGATCCTCACCACAGATGCCTCTGAGTCAGGTTGGGTTGCTCATCTGGGTCACTTTCAGACTCCAGGAACATGGTCCCAGACCAAAACTTCCCTGCATATGTATGTCTTGGAGGTGTGGGCGGTCTTGTATGCCATGCAGGCTTTTCAGAACCATCTCCTTCCGGTCAGCTTCTGATCCAGTCCGACAATCTCAGTGTTGTCTAGTACATCAACAAGCAAGGGGGAACGCACTCGTAACCCCTGTGCAGGGAGACCATGAGGGTATGGTACTGGGCATTAGACCACAGTCTGGCCCTCTCAGCAGTCCACATCCCAGGCATACTGTCCTGATAGACGGCCTCAGCAGGACACAGTCCAGCATGTACAAATGGGAATTTCTTTCATCCGTCGCAGATCTATTTGTCAGATAAGGGCGTCCAGAGTTGGACCTTTTTGCGTCCCCACTCAATGCACAACTGCCCAATTTCTGCTCACTAGATCCAGGGCTTTGAGTTTTCTGGCAAGACGCATTGTCCCTCTCCTGGAGAGGGAGGTTCCTTTACACCTTCCCTCTAATTCAGAGAGCATGAATCAGGCTGCAGCTGGAGGGGGCCATGGCAGATACGGTTTCCATTAACTGCAACAGTTGGCGGAGGATCTTTTGGTCCTTTGCAGGAGGAATCTGTTGACGAGGCTCAGGGGACCCTGGTCCATCCCATCCTCAAGTCCTTGTGTCTGCACGCCTGGCTCCTGAGGACATAATCATTGCCCAGTTCAGGGTATCTTCGAGAGTGGCGGGTGTCCTTGTGGCAGCTTGGAAGCCCTACCAGAGCCACTTATGCCATGAAGTAGAAGAGGTCTGCCGTCTGGGCTGCCAGGCACCATCTGGACCCTTTTACCTGTCCGGTGAGCCAGATTCTGGACTACTTGATTTCACTATTAGACTCTGATCTCCAGTGTTCGTCCCTTAAGGTGCAGCTTTCAGCTATTTCTGCCTTACACAAGCCCATGGGTGGTCGTACCATGGCTCAGCTGGATGTGTCCCTTACTTTTCTCTGGGGTACCTTGCATCTGAAGCCTCCAATCCGTTCCCCTGTCCCAGCTTGGGACTTGCATTTGGTTGTGGAGAAGTTGACTGTCTCTGAGCCAGCCGCGACTTGCGAGCTACGCTTTCTTTCCTGGAAAGCGTTATTTTTGGTTGCTATTACTTCTGCTCGGAGGATTTCTGAGCTTCAGGCTCTCTGGTGTGAGGAGCCTAATTTGATTGTTTGAGGAGCCTTGTTTGATTTTTCATAAAGACTGTGTCTTTGCGCACAGATCCGAAGTTTCTTCCCAAGGTGGTGTCTGAGTTTACCTTGAACCAATCCATCCACCTTCCAGTTTATTTTCTTGAGCATGCCAATCCAGGGGGAGCACTGCTCCATATGTTAGATGTGCACAGAATCTTGAAATATCTGCTTCGGACTAAGGAAAGCAGAAAGTCAACGCAACTTTTTGTTTCTTTCGGCCCAGGCAGAGAGGGTAAATTTCTAAACAATGTTAGTCCAAATGGTTGGCCAATTGTATTGTTTTCTGTTACAAGTATGGCAGAGTTGCCAGGGGCGGTCAAAGCTCACTTCACAAAGGAAGTATGGCTGCCTCTGTTGCTTGTTTCAAAGGGGTCTCAGCCGCTGACACGTGCTGCTGCCACCTGGAGTAAAGTCCATACTTTTAGCAAGCACTACAGTCTGAGCATTGCTTCTCAAGCCAGAGCAGGCTTTTGGCCATGCTGTCCTTCAGCACCTCCTGTCTTGGGCCTCGGCTTGCCTGCCACCCAGACTGTGCTGCCGTTGCTTGGGACTCATTCCTGCAGTGTGACCTGATGACTGATACCCCCGAAGAAGACAGAACAGTTACGTAAGAACTTACTGTAACAGTAGATCTTCGAGGAGATCTCGGTCATCAGATCAGCCTTCCCTCCTTCCATACCCCTATTTGGGGTTCCTGTCTCAGACTGGCTGTCTGGTGTATCCACCTTTTATTCAGGACTGGGCACCTCTCCTCAGTCCCCCATGGCATGGGTTGCTCCCTTAGTCGGGGGGAGACTGGGGAGGTAGCGGAGCCGCTCAGATACCTTTATAGGGTTGCTGACATCAGTGTTGGCATGGGTGGCCCCAGAAGTACTGCTGGAAAGTCTTCCGTGTGGATTCTGCTTCAGTGACAGTGAAGTTCCTACAGTGCGACTTGATGACTGAGATCCCCTAGAAGATCTACTGTTACAGCTAGTTCTTGCATAACTTTTCTTTATGTAAGAACTTGCCGTAACAGATATTCGAGAGGAGCTCTTGCAGCAGGCCCTAATTTTCCCTTCCTTCCCCCTTTTCTCTCTGCTGTATTCCACTTCCATTCGCATGAGTTTTCTGCTTCCATTTTTGGCTCTCAGGAACCTCCTCAGTTCTTCTTTCGCTGCTCCCTCTGGCTCTCCAGTGGGAGAACCGAGGAGGGTTTTGGGGGGGGCGGGAGACCGCCCACCTGTATAGGATAGGCTGACCACAGAGGGTGGTGTCGGCAGTGGGCTGTTACTCATGGTAGACCGTTAGCTGGAACGTTTGTATGGTCCTGGTGGCCTAGTCCTACCGGTGTTGACCTGCTGCAAGAGCTCCTAAGATCTACTGTTACAGTAAGTTGTTACGTAACTGTACTTATGGAGTTTTCACTGTCAATTTGGCGATAGAATGCTAATTATGAGCTGTTGACCTATCGGAACCTTGCTCAGAGTTTTGTGCACAAACGGACGTCATAGTAGTTAAACTCCAGATCACGGGTTCCACGAAGGAAACACTTACAGAATGCTGCCCATAGAAACAAAAACATGTTTTTCACATCACTTTTTAATTTAGGTACAGTTATATATGGAAATGATAGGGAAATTGTCATTTCAGGAAATAAGAACTTTATAAACCGCTGCCAATTATAAATGATTTCCTGCCCTCTTTAATCATATGACATGGCTTATGGAGTAGGAAGACACTTGTAGGGCTGAGTGCATATGTGAGTCACTGTTACTGTGCTGTCGCACCCATAAACAAGTGGGTGAACTGATTGACAGTGTAAACTTTGGATTAACTTTCTCACTTTCAATAGTTGTGTAATATATGGATAATCAAAATAATAGCATCAAAAAAATTCCATAATACGGCAGTGCAAATCCAGTAATACTATCGCAGAAATACCATAATACTATCATTCAGAGCCCGTAATACTATTGTTCCAAGCTCTGAACAATAGTATTACGAGAGCAGCACGGGCCAGCAACTTTCTCGTGCTAAGCACGAGCTGGCTTTTATTGTAACTGTAGGATACAGTAAGAGCCAATTCACCGCTGAGGAAAACTCCCTCAAAAATGCCTCTGTCTGTGCTCTTGTACAGTTTGCTGACAACTGCAAGATGCCTCCTTGCTCAGACCCTCACTCACCCAGGTGGACTGGCCTGCCAGACCTGTTCAATCTCTCCCCCCAGCCCCCCCGGCGCAGTCAGCGCTGACATTGTGCCCACCCTACCTGCTGCCTGCCCGGTGCCCTGCCTTTCTCATCACTTTTTGTTTTTCACCCTGGCCACTGTGATCTTATCTTACCAGGTCCTCGCGGGCAGCAGTATGAGAGAGATCCTCCCCCCTCACTCCAGATCACACTGATCTGATCTCCCATCCAGTGACAGGACCAGACCCACCACACTGCGTGATGTGTGCTAATCAAGCACTTTTGATGGTGCTGTTAGTCCAAAGTCACCTTGCCACCCCCGCATCATTGTTTCTAAGTGTGTGTTAGACAACTACCATACAGGTCTCCACAGTCAGTGCCACAGCCTCAATCAACATATGCATATGTATGGTATGCATCTTGGATCCATATATTACAGAAAATAATAGGGGACTGTGTATTAAGAGGCTATACCATCTCAAGGTTTTGGGAACATGTTGGAACCTCTCGAGCTTCGCTTACGAGGTTCCCAGAACCTCTCGGTGGTATAGCCTCGTAATACACAGTCCTCTATTTATTAATCTTTTTGTAATAGTGGTCAATCAGAAATATACATAAGGAACAACCCACAACAGGGCCTGCATGTCTAGAGAATTAATGCATGCCCGGGTTTGTCTGTTTTTTTTTTTTTCCAAATATAGAAAAAGGTTTTTATTTTTGTGTAGTTAGGTTGTTGCTAGGTAGATAATATTAGATTGGTGACAAACGGTGCATGTACTGTGAATTAATGAATGGTCACATACATTTCAACCAATGAGTTTGCTTGGATTATGGAGAATTCTGATGTCAGTTTTACAAATGTATTGATAAGGGTTTGCTCTGTCCAGTTAATTTTCTATCCACATCATCATTCCAGCACGATTTATTAATTTTCTGCATTCTGTTTTATTCAAGCCTGAATCTGAAGTTGCCCATGCTGGCAAGGTTTTAGAAGAATACTTTGAAGAGCTGCTTAAGAGCCTTTACCCAGAGAAAAAGTTTCCTGAGGTTGGGCCCGCTGAAGAGGAGAAGAAATTAAGCGATGATTCAGATGAAGATGATGACGACTTTGTACAACCCCGAAAAAAGCGCAAACAGGAGGACCGTCTGTTTTACATTAAATGACTTTTTTTCTGAATTTGTAATGGTTGAATACATCTGTTTGGCAGCCATTTTGTAAAAGTGAGAATTAAATCCTAAAAGCAACTCTGTAATGCTACAGAATGATAGATGTTAAATAGAATCCATTTTTATACCTCATAATTGTGTGCCTTTATCCTTATTTACTGTGACCTAGGCCAAAACTAACGTTTGACTTTAAACACCAAGTTTATGCATGTTATGATCATGTTGAGATCGTACAGTACATTAAAAGGGCAAGTTTGGGGAGTTTCCTAGCGTGTCACAGTTGGTGCTGGTCTCCCTCTCAGAAGAAATATGATTGTCCCCCCTCAGTGTTAATAGCCTAAACATTCATATTTGAAATGTTATCTTTATGCCAAAGCAAACTAACCATTAATAGATGAATCCCTTAGCAGTATATGTTTAAAGTTGTATGTTTACAGAATTTAGGCTACTTGATAAGAAGACCTTAAAAGTTGAGGTCATCAGGTAAAGTCTTGAAACACTTTTGTACCATAAGCTATGTAAAAATACAGTCCTTATTGCCAGTTTTGTAAAGCAGCAGTGCATAAAGCGTAATCATTTTTAATCTGTATCATTTCATAAACCTGTTTGATTTTTAATTTTCAGTGTTTTAATGTTTCCCTCAGTAACAGAATGTCTTCTCCTGCCATGTTTACCATTCTGTTCACATGTTTGGTAAGCGTTTTCACATAGTCCGCATCATGGCAGTGGTATTCAGATGCTCTCGGCTAGCTTTGATATGGCAAGGCGTAGTGAGTGCGGCAGAAAAGGAATGGGCACATAACATTTGAAGTGCACTGTGTAGTAAGCACTTGACAAATGTGTATGTAGAAGATATTGAAGTAGCTTCTTTCATTTTAATTGGCAGGTAGCTTTTTTTTCCCTGTTATGTGCCTGAGGCAAGAATCTCCTTCTGGTTTGACATCTTGTCCCTTAGGATCAGATCTCCTCCCCACACACTCCCTCTATGGTCAGGCTTCCCACACAGTAGTGGAGAGAACAGAAACCTGCTGTATAAGGTGGCCCCAGCCTTTTCAGTTTAGCTGGCTTTACCTGGGAGCCACTGAGTGTTTGGGTGGGGACGCTTCCATCACTTAACATGTCCCATATTCATGGTGCCAATGCATAGGGAGTATTCCCCTTCTTCCATCTCTGGGAGAAGTGTGATGGTGAACCCCTCCTCCCCGGAGACAAATGTGCTGGCAGTACTTCTGTCTCGGTGCAGCACAGCAAGCATGAACATGAGCTGCCAATGGCAGCTAGCTTTTTAGAAGTTGCACTGCTGCTTTAATATTTTTACTGCTGAATTTTACATTCTAGGAACGTGGATGTGATGTATTATCCGCACTTCTGGCAGTGTTCCCTTCCCTTTAAGGCTTACTGGAACGTCTTCAAACTGGCTTCTCCCACCCACTCGTGTGATAATTCCTTCGGCACCGCCCTGTGACATCAGATCTTCCTTTCCGCTGGAAGAAGGTTCCCTCCTTACCGCTCTCTGAACTGAGTAGGCCCTTTGCTTCAAACCTTACAAAACTTGTGAATTTACTTAAGTCTTCAGGCGATTTGTGAATCCCCATCATGGACAACTCTAAGTTGGCACCAGGATTTAAAAAAATGCGAGTGCGGGCAGATGTCCTGGACAGACCCCCACACCTCGTGTCTACTGCCTAGGCCACAAACACGATCCCCAGGTGTGTGGCCTCTGTCACACCTTGTATCCTTCTACTTTAGAAGACCTGCACACTTGGCTTCTTTGAGGATGCCCAGGTGAGCGGGATCCAGCCGTTGGGAGGTCTCCGCAGCTGCAGGGTCCGCTGAACAACTTGCAGATTTTGAAGAGGCTGTGGCTCGGGCCGCGGAGCATGCTGCTTCGGCTTTTGTGCCGCTATCCTTTGGTGCCACCTTCACAGGGGCGTTTCGAGATTTGTGCCAGTTCCTTCCCACCTTTGGGCAGGGCCCCTCTAAGAGCAGAAACTCAATCTTCAAAGGAAGAGACTAAAAAGAAGTCTCGCCATCGATCATGGGATCACAAGTGCTCTCCAGCCTCTGATTCCTGCCTTTCTCTGGAGGTTTCGACTACGATCAGTCCTTCGCCCAGGCTGCTGGCTCCACGATCTCCCTGTCAGGGCAGTTGGTCGAGACACTCATCGACCAACGGTCGAGATTTTTCTCAACCCAGTTGATGCATTGTTGCCAGATGAGGCCAATACCTCTCTCTAGGACTCTGGTCCTGCCTGTCACCTCTCAAGGTGGGTCAGACCAGCATGCTGATCCGTCCATACCCCTTGAGATCTGATTACCCAGGAGGATCCTCAGCTTTACCAGTTACCTCAGAGTCCCACCATCAGCAGCCCGGATGGTTGAGGTCCAGGTCTCGATTCCGAAGCCCAGCAGCCCATGCCAGCATCAGCGTTCCTGCTGTCGGCACTTGGGCAAGTGGCACTGCCACTGCTCCTCCTCAGACGAGGAGGCCAAGCTGAAAATGCATCAGCACTATTAAGAGCTCGTGTTTACCAGGGTTAAGCAGGTTCCGGACCCCCACCCCGGCTCTTCCGTGGCTCCCGCCTACTCCGGCTTGGCCTATTCTGGCCTCTCCACCCATCTAGACGGTGCCGCCGCCTAAGCAGCTACCAGTCCCAGGATGCCCGTACCGCTTCCAGGCTTCCTCATTGGCTGTCGGTCACTGTGACTCCTGACAAACCCCGTAGGGTCAGCCGGTACTCTGGCAGTCGACCACTTTGCAACAAATCCTCGAAGTCTTGAGAGCCCCTCCCTACACTCCCGTCAGTTGGACGCAGAGTCTGGAGAGGATTTGTTCATGGAGTATGGTCCCACCTCTTTCACAGGTCTGCTGTGTTTAATCTTGGAATCTGCGGGACTCCAGATGGAGCCTATCCAGAAATGGGTCCAAGTACCATTTAACCCAAGAGTCTCAACCAGGGTGACTCCCCTGGGGAGGCCTGCTCAGTTGCTGAGGCCATTCTTGGTTCCACTCTGGAGCTTTGGCAGCACCCTGCCTCTTGCCCTGTGCCATCGGCAGGATGGCCCAGAAGTACGCGGTCCCTACCAGTTCCCTGTCGGGTTTCAAAGAACATCCCTTGACTGCGTGTCTGGTGTCCAACTTGGTCTTTCAGCATACCGAGGACGGATGAGCCTTCCAACAAGGAATCCAAGAAATTGGATCATATGGCCAAAAAGGTCTATGTGGCCTCTTCTCCTGGCCTTTGGCAAGTGACTTCAGCCCTTTTCATGGCCCACTTTGCTCATGCCCTCTTAGGCACCTTTTATAATGTGCTTCCTCAGCTCCCAGCTGACTTACAGACCATGTTACGAACATGCGAAATTTGCCAGCAGATAAAGGCCTGGAGGTCTATCAAGTCTGTTCGAATGTGCAGCTAGCACCCCTTATTCTGCAGCTGCATGTTCAAGCAGGACCAGGGCTGAGCCATGACTAAGCAGCAGCTCTAGCCAGCCGTGGACTTTGGTGACCCCTGCGCCCAGTCTGTGGCTGTCGAGGTGGCCATACACCGCAGAGCTTAACGGTGATCTCTAAACTTACGGGCAGATACCGAGCACAAGTTGGCAGATGTCCCCTTCTTGGGCACTGACTTGTTTGGACCTGGGGTGGAAGGATACCTTACTCGCACAGAGAAGTCCATTGGCACCCTGGAGACTCTTACCTCCACCCAGAAGGATCCCAAGGGCTCTAAGCTCCAAAGGAAAAAGTCCTTCAGTCCCTCTCTGCCCCTGCGGCCAAACCGTCCCAGCCTCTAGCTGGGCAGCAGGCCCAGGCTTGGTGTCCCCGACCGAAGTCTATTCCTTTATCATCTGAAAGCCTGATGGTCAAGGCCACGCTTCCTCAGCCAGTCCCTCCTCCACTCCATGCCTGCCCAGTGACGGGATGGTGGGATGCCCCCATGCCTGTCCTGACTCCCTGGGTGGGTGGGGGGGCAGTCCACCACTCTCGCTGTCACCACAGACAGGTGGTTCCTCAGGTCTGCCTTTAGAATTCCGAGGCTGACCTCAGCCCCCGCGCTCCCCACAGGAGGACATGGTGTCCGCCGACATTCTGTCAGCTGTTCGGGAAGACGTAGCTCAGCTCCTCCAGAATGGAAGTCATGGCTCCAGTCCTGGACCCTCCAGTGAACCCAGAGTTTGTCTCTAGATACTTCCTGGGGCCAAATTGGGGGCTGACGTCCCATCTTAGCTCTGCACGACCTGAACAAATTCCTTCGGCCATGCACTTTCAGGATGGTCACTCTGTCTCAGATCATTCCATCTCTGGAGTAGAACATGTGTTCTGCTCTCTGTATCTTCGGGACGCATTCTTCCATGTCCTCATCTGTCCAAGTTCCGGGCCATGCCCTTTGGCCTGTCCTCTGCTTCTAGGGTCTTCACCAAATGCATTGCGGTGGTGGCAGCCAAGCTGAGGTGCCATGAGGTCCGGGTGTACCCCTACCTGGATGACTGGCTTATAGCAATCCAGGGACCTGGCCCTCCAGACCCGTTTGTCCCTTGGCCTCCTGGTCAACAAGGCCAAGTCTGAGCTTGTACCTTTGTAGGTGATACAATTCATCAGGGTGGAGCTTGACTATTGCAGAGCCAGGGCTCAGCTTCTGGCAAACCAGGTGGAGGCTCTCTCGTCCTTTGCCTGATCATTTCAAGTTGGGCAGTTGTGCCCTGCTTGGGACTTCCTGCGCTTCCTGGGATATATGTTGGATCCACCAGTAACTGCTGCAGCCAAGTGTTGCAGGCTCAGTGATGTCAAGAGGGCAGCTACCCCAAATCCACAAACAGTTCACAGAAACAGCACTCATGGCAAAAAGTTACAAAATAATAAAGGTGCTAATGCAAATTTATTTAGTGCATATCTCAAGCTGCTAGCCCTTGCCACAGCACTTCGGCTACTCAGCCTTCCTCAGATATGCACTAAATAAATTTGCTTTAGCACCTTTATTGTTTTTGTAATTGCCTTTTTTGTCATGAGTGCTTTTACTGTGGAATACATGGCAGCATGCACCAGCGTGGTCTGTTGGGCCCTGTGGAGAATGCTGTCTCTGCAATGGGAGCTTGCCCAGCAATGGTCTTGGTGCCAGGGCCACTTCGACCAGCCAGTCACTGTTACTCAGCTGATGTGGGACACCCTTCAGTGGTGGTTAGTCCCAGAACATCTGTAGGAAGGAATCCCATTTGTTTGCCCAGAGCCAACGTTCCCCATCACAATGGATGCCTCCCTGTTAGGATGGATGCACACCTAGGGGACCACAGAGCCTACGGACTCTGGAACCCCGAGAAGTCCTGATACAATATCAGCTTGCTGGAACTTCGGACAGTTCGGCTGGTGCTGATGGTCTTTGCTTCGCACATTCGGGGTCAGGTCATTCATGTCCAGACAAACACCACCACACCCATATACTTCCTCATCAGGGCGGAACACACTCCCTCTTTGCAGGGAAGCTTTCAGCATCTAAACCTTCATGCTCAGCTTGGACACGTCTCCTGGCTGTCCATGGGGCGCCTCCAACCAGCTGGTGGAGCGTCTAGCAGTGAGTGGTCTGTCTGTCCAGGGTAGTATACAGCCTGTTCTCCCAGTGGGGCACCCGGCTGGTGGATCTATTCACCTCCAGGAGAAGGCAGCAAAGCTGAGGCATATGTGCCCCACCCCCCAGCAGCGACTGCTGCAAGGGGATGCCTTCTCGAGGCCCTGGACCCCAGGCCTCCTCTATGCCTTCCCTCCATTTCTTCTGATCCACAAAGTGCTGATCAAAGCTAGGAGAGACAAGGCACAGATCCTGGTGGCTCCAGACTTACCCCACCAGTTCTGGTACCCCACACTCATTAGCCTCAGCAGCAGGCACCCGTGGTGTCTTCTCTCTGCCCGGTCCTGCTCTCTTGCAATCAGGGGAAGGTACTCCATCTGGACCTTCAATCTCTGCACCTGACAGCCTGGTTCCTGAGCAGCTAGAGTTCCAGGCTTTGGGTCTCTCCGAAGATATTCTCACTATGGTCAAGGCTCCTCTGAAGGAGGCACCCGAAAATGCTGTGCCTTCAAATAGAGGTTCTCTGGTGCCAAGGCAAGGGTCTTGACCCTTTATCTTGTCCAGTGGCTAGCATTCTCGACTACCTTTGGCTCCTGTCTCAGTCGGGCCTTTGGTAGATGACCCTTAAGGTGCACTTGGCAGCCATTTTGGCATACTGGGTGCGGTGCCATCAGTGGCGCAGGAGAAGGTGGCTGGTGCTTTTTCAGCTTCCTTGACCACAGTTCTCCTGTGATGTGTGCACCACCTCCTTGGGACTTGTTGCTGGTGTTGGCCATGCTTATGGGCAAGCCATTCAAACCAGTGCACAGGTGTGCCATCTCTCACCTGTCATGGAAGACCGCCTTCCTGGTGGCTATCTCATCAGCCAGAAGTATCAATCAGTGAGCTCCAGGAGCTCTCGGTGGAGTCTCCTTACTTGGTCTTCCACAAGGACAAGGTTGTCTATCGCCCCAACCCGAAATTCCTCCCGAAGGTTTTGTCCGAGTTTCACCTTAACCAGGTGGTAAGTCTCCCAGTGTATTTCACCAGTCACACCTCAAAGGCCAAGCACAGGCTGCATAATTTGGACATATTACGAGTGCTTGGCTATTATAAGGAGCACACGGCTGGAGTCTGGGGAGAGGTTCACCAGCTGTTTGTCACCTATGCTGAGGCCGCAGCTAAGTGGACGACTGGCAGGCAGGATTGTTTCCTGCATTGATCTGTGCTATCAGTTAGTGGGTAGGGGGCCCTCCCATGGGGCTAAGGGCTCATTCCACCCATCATAGTCAGTGGCTGCTTCAGGGATATGTCCCTATCCAGGAAATCTCATGCACCTCATTTTCCACTACCTTGAATCACCAGAATGCTGGATCTTCCTGGACATAGTCTCCACCACTCATTCACACTAATGGGAACTGCGCGGAGGCACTAGGACCCAGCGAAGCAAACTTTATTTGCTAGAGGGTCAGTGCCAGAGATGGAGCCGTGAGGAGTAGCACTTCGAGCCCCAGCTCGTCCGGCAATGACTCTCTCAGCGTCGACACCTCCAACCGCCTCCTTTTTTCTCCTCGCCGTCGAGTGCACTTCAGTGACCACATCGCCGCCAGCTGGAGTCAAACTTCAAACTAGCAGCTTAGTTTTTCAGTTTTATTGGTTTGTAGTAATATTTCAAATAAGTATTGCTTAGTTTAAAGAGGAAGTCTCCACCTACATTGATGGAGTTGACCATGAGCGGGTCAGGTGACGGTAGGAAGACATCGTATGAAAGCTGTTTAGTCAGCTGGGCTGGGTCCGGTCCGCCACCTTCTCCGGAGGGGGGTCTGACAATGGACAGTCCAATGCCCGAGGGGTGGACGGTCCCCTCGAAAGCATAAAAGTAAACTGTCGCACACTCGGCACCGTTCGTCCTCGAGCTCTTCTTCAGCCTACAGGTCGAGAAAGAAGGCATCACATGTGGTCGCCCTGATATGTATGCGCCGAAGACGGTCAGTTATTAGCTAGTTGTCGGTCCTCCTCCTTCTCGGAGTCACCGTTTCTGCTTCTGGTATCCCACATCAAGCCCCACCCGCCCTCTGGTAGGTCTTCAGATGAGCAGTTTTATCAGTGGGCTGCTCTTATGGAGCAGTGGGCTCAGAGGTTGGTCCAGCTGCCTGGCCCAGTCACTCAGAGGCCTTTGGGCTTGTTGGGAGCTCAGGTAGAGTGGTTGAGCCTCCCTGCTCGCGGTGCCGTCGACTCCGCGCTTAGGTGTTCCCCCTCACAGGGCTGTATGTAGGGGCCACACAGATGCCTCTGTCTCCTGGTTTCATCCTTCTTTCTCCTTAAACCTGTTTTGAGTCTTGGGATATTTTTCGACACCCATGGCGTCGATAGCACACTCAGTGCGTTGATTTTCTCTAACCGATCCGGCTTTCAGCACGTGTGGCTTCTCTGACTTTATCCGCCTCTTGGCGTCGTCTTGACGCAGCGTCGTATTGTGATGCTTATGTTTCTTCGGCACCAAGACCTGTTAGGGCGCCATCTAGCCTTCAGGATTCCCCCTCTTAATCCTTTTCCTTCCTCATTTCCTTCTGAATTTCACTCCTTTTCTTTCCATACAGTCCCTCCTGGACTGTCAGATGACACAGGCTGGGTGATGATTGGAAGAACAGGATCTATTCCTGCTACAGAGCCTGTGGTCGAGGACCTGTCTTAAGTCTCTGCTGAAAAACTTGAATTCCACTCTTTCTCTCCAAACTATAGATATCGATCCTGGGAAACTATTAAGACTCCAATATCTCCATGTTCTGGAGATCCTTATGGATTTGACTCCTCTGGTACAGCCCTCCTTTGAGACGCTGTCCCAAATGGTATGGAATAATCCTGCTCTCATTCCTTCGGTGGCTAAGTCAATAGATAGGAAATATGCTGCTCCCAAGGATCAACCCATTTTGGCATCCCAAGCCTTTGCGGATCCTGTTGTAGTCTTGGCAGAGAATGATAAGGTCGTTCTTCCCCAGACTACTACAGCTCGACCTATTAACAAAGCATCTCGTAAGATAGACACTTTGGGTAAGAGAGTATTTGCTGCTTCCCCCCTAGATATGCGTATTGCCAGCTACCAAGGCTATTTCTCTCAATATGAGTATATCCTTTGGCATTCGCGAAAACAAATGGTTGAAGCTCTACCTGAGTCTGATACTAATTCAGAGCTTCTTCAAACCATAACCAGGGGTATCGAGTCCAACAACCAGCAGGTTAAAGCAGCTATGGACGCCTTAGATACTGCCTCCCGAACGGCGGCGGCAGGCATTTGTACCCGCCGCCATTCCTGGCTGCGCACTTCAGGTTTCACGAATGATGCACAACAGCAGGTAATGGCGTTGCCTTTCAATGGTGTGTACCTCTTCGGCCCTCAAGTAGAACAAGCTCTAGAGGCCACACAAAAGACTAGGTCAGCCATTAAATTGGCTCGACCTCCACCCACTCCCTCTTGAGGGGGTGTTAACAAACGCCAGTTTCATAACTGTCAGTCCTTTCGAGGCAAAGGCAGGGGAGGTTTTAGTAAAAACCAAGCCCCTCAGCCTCAAAAGAAAACACAGTAGAAGGCGCAAGGACCCAAAGCGCCCAGTGCCGACTTCTGAGTTGGCCCAAGTCCCACTCTACCTCAGCGGTGGGAGGTCGTCTGACTCACTTCTACAATCAATGGAAGTCCATAACCTTGGACAAATGGGTCCTCCAGATAATCTGCGAGGGGTATTCCCTCAATCTTTTGGACACTCCTCTGGATTATCCCCCCAGATGACAGCCCAGGCTGTCAGTTCTTCAGTCAGAACTTCTCGCCTCCAAGATACAAGGCCTTCTGAACAACAGGGCAGTGGAAGTAGTTCCGCTGGATCAACGGAACACAGGGTTCTACTCCCATTACTTTCTGGTTCCAAAGAAAACCAGGGGCATGCGCCCCAATTTGGACCTCAGAAAATTAAACAAATTGCTACCCAAAGAGAAATTCAAAATGATATCGTTAGGAACCCTGTTACCTTTGTTTCATCAACACGACTGGTTAGCCTCCCTGGACATGCAGGATGCTTACCAGCACATTCTATTCACCTGAAGCATTACAAATACCTAAGGTTCATAGCTTTGGGCCAGCATTATCAGTTCAGAGTCCTGCCCTTTGGGCTATCCTCAGCCCCAAGTTTTTACAAAGTGTTGTGCAATTCTCATAGCACATCTCAGGAAAATCGGAATACAAGTGTTCCCATATCTGGATGATTGGCTTCTAGCAAGTCCTTCCATGCAAGGAACTCTGGACGCCGTAGCCACGGCCTCACACTTTCTTACGTCCATGGGAGTCCTGCTAAACCTCAAAAAATTGCAGTTGCAGCCCTCCCAGAGGCTCCTTTTCATAGGAACTCTTCTGGACATCTCCTGTGTGAAAGCATTTCTTCCAGAGGACAGGAGGAGCAATATCCTTCAGATGGCCCGATACACTGGAGAGAGCAGCTCGGTGTCAGCTCTCTCAACACAAGGGATGCTAGGTCTCATGGCATCCTCGGTGTTCACTGTACCCCTAGCACGCCACCACATGAGAACCTCTCAATGGATGCTCAGTGGTCCCCGACCATGCACCCTCAATCCTTTCTCATCAAAGTGACAAAACCTCTGAAGAAGTCACTCACCTGGTGGTTGCAAGAGGACAATCTTCTGGAAGGATAAACTTTGCTTCTCTGGATCATCAGATTTCCATTACCACGGATGCGTCCCTGATGGGGTGGGGAGCTCACTGTCAGACTCTCCACACTCAAGGTACGTGGACTCAGGACGAGTCCCAACTTCACATAAATGTCTTAGAAATGAGAGCCGTCCTTTATGCAGTCCAGACTTTGAAGGACATTCTCTGTCACAAGAGCATTCTCCTTCAAACGGACAACAAAGCAGTGATGTATTACATCAACAAGTAGGGCGATGCTCATTCTTACCCCTTATGTAGGGAAGCAGTGAGAGTGTGGGAATGGTGCTTGGAGCACAAGGCTCTAATTCAGGCGGTCTGCCTGCCAGGAGTGCAGAACGAACTGGCAGACCGTCTCAGCAGAACAGAGACAGATCCTCACGAATGGTCCCTCAACTTAGCCGTAGCTCAGTCACTATTCGTAGAGTGGGAATTCTGGACCTTTTGCATTTCCACCCAACACAAAACTGCCTCTCTTCTGCTCCAGAAATCCAGGGCTTGGCATTTTCTGTCATGATGCATTCAGGCTGCGGTGGACAAATCTTTCTATACGCCTTCCCACCTCTTCCTCTAATTCAGAGAGAGCTTCTCAAATTTGAGTCCCAGGGGGATAAAATGATCCTTATTGCTCCCTTCTGGCCTCGACAGATATGGTTTCCACTACTCAACATTATGTCGGATACTCCTCAGAAACCGCTTCCCTTTCAGATGAACCTTCTGACTCAGGGGCCTGTGGTCCACCCCAGTCTGAGGTCACTTCACCTTCACGCTTGGCTCCTGAAGAAATAGAAGTGAACAGGTTCAACATCTCTCGTACGGTTTCAGATATTCTTCTGGCTGCACGCAAGCCAGCCACTAGGAAAACTTACACAGCCAAATGGAAGCGTTTTTCGCTCTGGTGTGCAAATGCTCTTTGAATCCTTTTTCCTGCCCACCAGATAAAGTTCTAGAGTACCTTCTAGACCTCTCAAATTCAGGTCTGCAATACTCTACAGTTAAAGTGCACCTTTGTGCCATTTCAGCTTTTCATGAGCCAGTACTTTCCTTGTCACTGGCTCATTTACCTGTGGTTAAGAGGTTTCTTAAGGGAATTCTGCATACCAGACCTCCTATAAGATGTCCGGTCGCAGCCTGGGACATTAATCAGGTGCTAGACATGCTCACTCAAAAACCCTTCGAGCCTCTAGCTACCTGTGAGTTGAAATTTCTAACCTAAAAGACTGCCTTCCTAGTGGCCATTACCTCAGCCCGCAGGGTCTCTGAGATACATGCCTTGGTCACAGACTCTCCATAATCTGTGTTTCATAAAGACAAAGTAGTTCTTAGAACCCATCCTAAGTTTCTCCCTAAGGTTGTTTCGGAATTCCATCTAAACCAACCGTTGGTCCTTCCTTCCTTCCTACTTTGCAAACTTCCAGAGTGAAGGAGAGCGCTCTCTTCATTCCTTGGATGTCAAAAGAGCTTTCCGTTTCTATCTAGATAGAACAAAAGACTTTCGCAAAGCTCAACAACTGTTTGTTTCCTTCAGCGAGACCCGGCTGGGTCAACCGGTCGCTATCGGATGTATTTCAGCATGGCTGGTGGCATGCCTTCGCCACTGTTATTCCATGGCGCAGGTTAAGGTGGAGGGCAGAGTATACGCTCACTCTACTAGAGCAGTCGCGGCATCCCTAGCAGAAATCCGCAACGTGCCCATTGCAGATATTTGCAATGAGGCTACCTGGAGCTCAGTGCATACTTTCGTCGAACACTATGCCCTGGATGTCCATGTCAGTCGACATCTTTCTTTTGGCAGAACCATCCTTAATGAACTCCTGTCCTAAAACTGTGAGCTCCAGGTCTGTTCTGCCGCCCCCTCTCAGGGGATTATTAGCTCGGTACTCTCCCATTAGTGTGAATGAGTGGTGGAGACTTTATGTCCAGGAAGATATGGAAATCACGTACCTACCGTAATTCTTGATCCTCTTGGACGAGTCTCCACCACTCATTCACACGCCCATCCTCCATCCCCCGCGCTCACCTTTGTTGTTGGTCTTCATTCCCTCAATCTTAGGCTGTGAAGACTTCTTTGTTGACCCTTCTTATACGGGTCATCCGGACTATCTTATGTCCAGTTTTTTGGTTAGGCTATCCTTCTAGGTAAGTTACGCTGCACCTCTTCGGGGAGGGGAAAAAGGTACTGAGGCGGTTGGAGGGTAGACGCCGAGATAGTCATTAATGCAGGAGCTGGGGCTCGCGGTGCCACTCCTCGCGGCTCCATCTCTGGTGCCGACCCTCTAGCAAAAAAGTTTGCTCCCGCTGGGTCCTAGTGCTTCCGGGCGCGGTTCCCATTAGTGTGAATGAGTGGTGGAGACTCGTCCAAGAAGATCAAGAATTACAGTAGGTACGTAATTTCCATTGTTGGGCCTCAGTTCTCCAATCTCTATTCCTTAAATGGGGGTGTGTGCGCTTTGCCTCTTTCCAGAAAATTGATAGGAGTCTGCCAGAAGTGTGGATAGTACATCATATCCATGCCCCTAGAAAAACAGGTTAGTCACCTGTAGCAGTAGTTCTGGGAGTGGTATATGATGTACATTCACACTGACCCACCCAACTTCCCCTGGCAAGTGGCACACTGGTCTTGCTTCCAGCAAGTAAGATCTGACGTCACGGAGTAGTGCCGAGGGAGTTACCACCCTGGTGGGTGGGAGGAGCCAGCTTGAAGATGTTCCGGCAAGCCTTAAAGGGAAAGGAGCACTGCCAGAAGTGTGGATGTACATCATATACCACTCCTAGAACTACTGTTACAGGTGAGTAACCTGTTTTTACTGGATACCATTCAGTTAAGCATGTATATAGTAAATGTTCACTGTAAACTGACACACACTGTTCTGCATGGTGTTCCAATACATGCTGGTTTACAATTACTGTTAACATAATTTATTAAGCTGTTTTTAAAACTTCACACCCAGTTTTCCAAACATTGTGGGCTGCTTTGCTTTTTTATTTCAATACCTTGAAGACATTGTAAAAAAAAAAATATGATTTGTATTCTCAAATACTAGTGTCTGAAAACTTTAGATTCTGGTTTGTTTGTGTATGTCTTAACTTTTAAAAGTGCATATTTGCCCTTCATTTTAGAGATGCGAGTTTCACTCTCCATTTTATGGTCTCTCTTTCTTGTAGAAATGCAAATCAAGTTAACATAACTGGCTCCTTATAAAAGATTAACACCTGGTTCCATTCCCTAGAATGCAGAATACACCTGAACAGTGAGGCTTCAGTTTTAGGCATTTATTGATTCACATTTTGGTGACTTCCCAGCCAGATATACACAAGGCTATTCGTTTGTGTGATCAGGGATTGCAGAAGTTCTTGCGTTTCTCCAGGAGTGTAGAATTGTCACTGCATCTGATTTTAGGGGTGAGGCCTTGCCTTATATTGTCATCGTCTTTTTCTCTCTCCCCCCTCATTTTCTGTATTTATCTTCCTCCTAAAACTCTTACTGGCAAATATTCCTGTTGATTCATTTATTCAGTCCAGCGGTGCTCCACATTGGATATCTTGGAATCAGAATCTTGAAATGGCAGTCCCCAGATCACGTCAGTTGCTAGAAATCAACATTACAAAAAAAGTTATACAGATTACCATACACAAATATGCTGTAAAATAGGGGATGGCAGCTAACATTGGAGATGAGATTTGTGTGTGTGTGGTGGTGGCAGACATGCTGCAACCTTGCCATAGAGCTTAAAGTAATGCTTTGTTGCAGTTCTGGCCACGTCCAATCCTGAACCAGGTTGCAACACAATTTAAAAGCAAAACAAAGAACTGTCACCCAAACTGGACATGCGTTTTACTTAAAAATGGTGTGTGATCAGTTTTGACTCCTCATTGGTCAGGACTGCATCACATATACTCCTGCTCAGAGGACACGATAGAGTGCACTAAAGGAAACCACTGCTTACCTGCTGATGCTCTCCTGCAGCTGTTATGCCCCCAATTAGCCGCTCTGTGTGAAAACATTTTTCAAATTTCATTTACGTAGTGAATTCTAAGTTCAAACCACAGGAAGCCCTCATTATGCTTAACGTATGCAGTGATCCTGGCTGGTGAAGCTGCCCTGGAGCGTGCGGAATGGGATTTAGAATGTAGTTCAAATCTCTACTCTCTGGGTGGTGCTGCATTCTACAGCATAATGTCAGATCCTTTTCTCCACCTGCACTAGCAAGTCGCCCTGAAGATCTCTCTTCAGCAACTCGATTGAAGCATTTGAGTGTCAAAAACAAGTATACTGTATTATTTTTTTAGTAGTCTGTGCCCTCTAGTCACATTTATTTCTAGTGTTTTTAGTTAGTTTTTTCCAGTTCCTGTGAACCGGAGAACTCTTACTGTATTTTTGTCTTTATTTGGCTTTAACTGTCCTTTTTACCTCATCTTGTAGTAAACTTGTCAAATTTTTATTACTGTTTTTCTGTGTTTTCATCTCTGTTCCCCTCCTGAGAAACCAAGGTGAATTTCTCCTTTTACTATCAACTTTACCACTTTTATTTTTAAAATAACTTGGTTCATCGCGGTAGGAACCGAATCACGATTTGTGTTTCCCTATGGGAATATTCAATTTTACTTTGAGTTGGAGCTCCTGCAACAGGCAATAAATGTTAGGACTAAGCCGCCATGACCCCATGGAAACCTTCTAGCTAGCAGTCTTCAGCGGGGGACCGTCCCCGGCATCGGCCAGTGGTATAAAAGGGCGGTCCCCAGCCCCACCTCCATTCTTTTCAGCTGTCGCACCCGCTGGCATCGCCCTTGGATGTCTTCTATTGGGGTTCACCTGCTTTCGTGCTCTTCAGCATTTTTTCTTGCTTTTTCCATCAAAATCTTAAATTTATTTCCATTTTGCATGTCTTCTTCTCTGGCATCATCCGTCTCATCCATGGATCGCAAGAAGTCGAAGTACATCTGTGGCAAGCAGCTACCGTTGAAGGATGGCCACGAGGCCTGCCTCTTCTGCCTAGGCCCAAACCACAGCACTGCGGCCTGTTAGCACTGCAAGGCCTTCAACTCCCAGACTCTGATCCACTGTCAGAAGGCCCTCAAGACCCACCTCCTGGAGCAGCAGCTTGCCCAGATCCAGAAGCAGCCAGTGGGGAAGAGTCGTCCTTTGTCCTCTTCTGTGTCCACCTCCTCCACTTCTAAATTGCACAAAGAGAAGGAGGATTCAGGAAAGCACAAATGCCAGGAAAGGTCCTGGGGTCGCTCCCGTTCTTCGTCACACAGGGGCTCAGACCACTCCTGCCACTGTTCTGGCATCTGGTGGAGGTAAACCGGGCCTGGGCCTTCTACCCCTGACACCTCTCAAGGTGAAGGCCACACCGCAGGGTCACTCTTCACTTTAAAGGCTGGGACCAGCAAATGGGTAATGACACTTCAGCATCTGCCAAAACAGTCCCAACTGTCTCATCAAAACTTTGGACAGGATGCCCGTCGAGAGCAAATAATGGACTCTCCGTCACACAGGCCGGCCAAGCCGACGGCTGCCTCGCACCAGGCTCATTAAGCGGCCGTCCGCTAAGGTGCGCCTCCTCGACATCTACAGCCTCGCCTTCCTGCCGAGCCATTCCTCACTAGTTGAGGATCTCTGGCTGGACAGTACCGCTATTCTACCCTCGGGGTCCTTGTCTCTACCGCCACCTCCAACGCCAGACCCCTGCACTTCAGTGTTCCGATGCCGGGTAAACTGGTGCCAGCTCCACAGTCGCCTGCTGGCCTGTCGACGCCTCAGTTCGCCAAGGACCAGATCCAGGAGCTTTTTTCCTTCTGGTAGAGTCTGGTCAAGTTGGATCTGCTCCCCCCAAGGAATCTGTCACCGTGGAGTCGAAGCTGGACCTCAGCACGGGTCAGGAGCCGATACAACAGTCTCCCCCCCCCCCCCAAGAGCCACACTCCGAGCCCTGTAGATAACCAAGGTAGACCCCAGCACAAAGAACAGTATCACTGCAGGTGGTCTTGCTCCTCAAGTAGTCACTGATGCCAGTCCTGTCATAGGGGACGTCCGTCCCATAGCCATCGACACTCTAGCTGTTCGTCCTCCTTGTCAGTGGACTCTAGCCACAGCTCTGACCTTTCAGGGCCTAGGGGTCGCCCTTCTTTGTCGACCAACAAGGTCGCTCTCCTGACGATCCCACATTCAATGACGTCATGAGGCACATCCAGGCTTCCAACAGATGGGAGACAGAAGACCTGGATCTGGAGCGATGGAGGCTAGGTACCTGAGGCAAAAGGAGCCTAAATCTCTAGTGGTGCCTCCTTTAGTAGACACCTTCCAGGTCCTGACAAGGCTAACCTGGAAGCACCCTTCCACCTCCTCCGCCATCTCCAAAAAGTCAGATAGGCTGCACAGAGCCCCTAGGGAGGAGTCATTTTTGGTGGAACACCTTACGGTGGACTGAATGGTGATCACGGCTGCTTATGATTGTTCAAAAGCCAAAACACCTTAGGCTCCAAGCCTCCCAACCAGGAGTCCAGATGCATTGACTAGATGGGCAAAATGTCTACTCGCCCTCACCGGCTCCATCTGGTCCCTTAACTTTCTACACACATGGTGCAGTACCAGAACACCCTTTGGGAGAAAGGTCTTGAGATAGCTCAGGCCCTTCCAGACTCCACCCAGAAAACCAAGCTCCTGGACCTCCTCAAATCAGGGTCGGATGTAGGCACGCATGTCTTGCGTGCCTCATACGACACTGTAGATACGGCAGCCAGAGCAGTGGCATCTGGCATTTGTCTCAGGTGCTATGCCTGGCTTAGAGTCTCCGGATTCTCCCAGGATCTGCACTCAGGCATCCTGGACCGCCCTTTTAAGGGCTCAGTCCTTTCTGGAGACTAAACGGAAAAACGTATTACTTGTCTACAAGAATCAGAGAAGTCCATTTGGTCCGTCCAAAAAATGTATAAGGGGGACCAAAGACCCTTTCAGAAATGGCCATTTCAGAAGCCCTAAGGACAACAGCCCCAAAATAAGTCTCAGCAGAGGGGCGGGTTCAAAAGAAAGGTCACCTCCTAGAAGCTCTGCCTCTCGAGCCACAAAGTCCTCCCAGAGCTTCCCAATGACTCCTTGCTGGACCCCTCTCCTCCAGCGGAATCAGTGGGGGAAGTGGTAGGGGGTCGCTTCTCCCTCCATCTCGAGGGTTGGAGCACAATAACATCAGACCTCTGGGTCTTACAGCTCGTAGAGGTCATACTCTGGACTTTGAGGAAATACCTCCAGATACTCCACCAGTGTCCTCCCACTACCCTCCTAGTCCCCTGATCGAAGGGGAAATTCAGGCCCTCTTGCAAAAGCTGCATATAGAGCCCAAATGGTATCATTAGCACTTTCTCCTAGTTCCAAAAAAGACCGAGGACCTTCAGCCCATCCTGGATCTCAGTTCCCTGAACAAGTTCATTGAATACAAAAGATTCAGAATGTCTGGTAGTAGCAGTTGCTCATCTAAAAGGCAAAAGATTGCCACTTTACCCTACCTGGATGACTGGCTCATTGTGGGTCAGTCTCCAGACCAGGTCAAATCACCTGCTAGTTACCCAGCAGCTGCTTGCCTCTCTGTGCTTTCTTCTCAATCTTCCAAAGTCAGTTTTGGAACCTGTCCAGGTACTCACCTTTATAGGCGCAGAACTGGATCACAAAGCAGGCCAGAGCCTTCCTTCCCCTGGAAAGGGTAAGGACCTTAGTGGCCCTGGCCTCGTCCTTCACTCTGCAGGTCTCTCGACCAGCAAGGCATTTCCTGCAGCCCCTAGGACACATGGCTGCTTCCACAGCTGTAGTGCAAGGAGCAATATTTCAGGTGAGGGACATTCAGTTCCATTTGAGAGCTTTCTGGTCTCAAAGAAGAGATCCCCTATCCAAGTTAATCCCAGTGACTCGAACCCTGATCCAGGCCCTTCAGAGGTGGCAGGATCAGAGCAATCTGAGACAAGGGGTGCCTTTCATCCCTCTGTCCCACTCCTTGACCCTTACTACAGATGCATCCCTCTTGGGATGGGGAGCTCACATGGGCGACCTCTCCACCCAGGGGTTATGGTCCCCTCAGGAATCTCTGCTCCACATCAATCTGTTGGAACTCAGAGCTGTTTTTCTAGCACTTCAGGTTTTTTCTGCATCTGTTCAGAGCAAGGTGGTACAGGTCAGAACAGACAACACCACTACAATGTGGTACATCAACAAACAAGGGGCACTCGGTCTTCGGCCTTGTGCACCGAGGCGATGAAGTTGTGGTCTCTGGCTTATTCCTGAACACTTCCCCATCAGCAGTTCACCTCCCAGGCAAGGACAATGTCCTGGCAGATGCTCTCAGCAGGATTTCCCAGGGCCATCACGAATGGTCACTGATCCTAGTACTGGGGATAGTGTTTGCCAGATGGGGTACCCTCAGATAGATCTTTTGCAGCCCCAGACCATCATCAACTTCCACTTTTTTGTTGCAGGCCCCCAGTGTTGGGCTCAGTCCCCCTGGATGCCTTTCTCCTCGATTGGGAAGGGAAGTTCCTTTATGCCTTTTCCCCCCTTCCCTCTCCTGTTCAAAGTACTAGTCAAAATCAGGTCTCAGCCCTGCAAGATGATCCTGATTGCTCCAGACTGGGCCAGGCAGCCCTGGTACCCACTCCTTCTGTCCTTAACAGTCCATCTTCCCCTGTCTCCCAGGAACCACAATCTGTTAACCTGTGCTCGGGGAGGTCGGTATCCGAATCTCAAATCCCTCACCTCAAGGCTTGGCTCTTGAGCAGTTATCTGCCGACTCTATGTATCTAGTTAGAGTTTGCTGATCTACAACTTCTCAAAGTGTTCTCGAAATCCTGAAGGCTGCTAGGAAGCCTTCCACCAGGCTACCTATAACTCCAAGTGGAAAAGGTTTTCCATATGGTTTTCTGGGAAGCATATTTCCCCGGAATCTGCTGATCTACCCACTGTATTGGACTATATGGTCCATCTTAATTCTTTGGGACTGAGACCAGCTACCCTGAAAGTGCACTTGGCAGCTGTCTCTGCCTTCATTTCAGCAGGGAAGCCCTATTCTCTTTCTGCTCACCCTGTATTTTCCAAGTTTTTTAAGGGATTGCTTCATACCAATCCTCCATTCAAGGACCCTGCCCCTGCTTGGGATCTTAATGTTTGCATTGCTCAGCTGATACAACCCCCCTTTGAGCCTCTGTCTTCGGCAGAGCTTAAGTATTTGACTTGGAAAACTGTATTTCTAGTAGCCATCACTTCTGCCAGGCGCATAAGTGAGTTCAGGCTTTATCAGTGGAGACTGACTTTATTTCCTTTCACAGGGATAAAGTAGTCCTCAGGACTAACAGGAAGTTTTGGCCTAAGGTGGTTTCGATTTCCACCTTAACCAATCTATTTCATTCCAGTGTTCTTCACTGACCACTCTCCTCTGGTGAGAGGAGTTTGCACAGCTTAGATGTTAAGAGGGCCCTAAGTTACTACATAGAGCGTACTCAAGGGTCACAGGTTTGACTCCTCCAACTATTTCTCACTTATGGTGAGGTTGGGAAAGGAGACCTGCCACTAAGAGATCCATTGCCAGGTGGATTGTCTCTTGTATCCAATTTTGCTATCAAAGCTGGGTAAGGTTCCCCCTCAGGCCTGAGGGCTCACTCTACCAGAGGTACAGCTGCATCTCTAGCTGCTGCTAGAGACATCCTATCTTGAGATATGTCAAGCAGCTACTTGGAAAACAGTACACACTACCAAGCATTACTCAGCGGATATCCAGGCCAGGAGGAGGATGCTTCGGTTTAACACACCGTGCTTTAGAGCCTATTCCTAAGTAGGTTCTGTCCCTCCTCCATGGAGGTACTGCTGTGTAGTTCAGACTTGTCATAATATAGCAAGACTTCATGTTGTTTGAAGAAAAATTACTCACCTTAGTAATGTTGTTTCTTCTAATGGAGTCTTCATATTATGACCCCCAGCCTGCCCTCCTCAGAACTTCTACTTTGGGTATGGGGTGGGAGTCCACTATTGGCATTTATTGATGCCCTCTTTCATGTTTGGGTGTTGTGTTTTATTTAGTTATTTTATCTTATTTTCTGGTCCACTGACTTGAGTCTTGGTGTTGGGACCAGGAAAATGTGAGATATGTTAGTAGCCAGTTGGCTAGTGTGAGGTTACAGCTTCTACACAGAGCCTTAGTGAGTTTTGCTGGTAAAGATCTGATGGTTTCGGTTTGAAACCACCTAACAGAGCTTCTTAACGATTTCCGCTCTAAGTTAACTCTTTCACCTCCGGAGCAGTTCTAGTGGTGGGACAAACTGCACTTGTCATAATATAGCAAGACTCCATTAGAAGAAACAACATTACTAAGGTGAGTAATTTTTCTTCCTTTCCACTGGAAGAAGCAGGTTTCCTCCTTACCGCTTCTGCATTGAGTAGGCCTCTAGCATTAAATTTTCGGATTTATTACCTAAACTTAAACTCGGAAAAGTTTTTCATAGCGATCTTCGATCGCGACAACGATGGAAGACAAGTCCTCACCCGGGTTCAGCTAGTGCCCTGCAAGCAGAAAATGTCATACAGACTTGCATGCTACGTGCGGTTATTGCCTGGGCTCCAAACCCGCGACACTCATGCCTGCAATTTCTGTCGCTCTTGTCAACAAAATGTACTCGACTATTGTCTCGCTCGATTGCATCTTGGTTGTCCGGAAAACGGAACCCACGGTCAAATCTAAAGAAGTCCATTGGGTGGTCTCCATGGCTGTGGGGTCCACTGAACAGCTTGAACAGATGAAGGCCTGAGGAGGAGGAGGCATCTTGGGCCACTAATCAGTCTGCTTCGGTCTTCGTCCCACTGAAACTGGGCTCCACCTTTTCAGGCTCTTTCAAGGAGTTGTGCCAGTCTCTCCCAGCAGGGCGCGTCAGCGTCACACAGCTCCGTTCCGTAAAGAGACAAAGAATCAGAGGAGTCAAGAGAGAAGACCTGCCGTCATCGTTCCTTGGAATCGCCAATTTCGACTTTGGTCGAAACTGCGGACTTGGCCACTGGTTTCACAGTGCCCCCATCAGGCCAGCCGACTAAGAAACAGAACAACAATCCGGTCGAAATTATCATCGACCCCCGTCGACGATGAGGCCAACAACTCCCTGTTAAGGACTCCAGTCGTGCTTGTACCCACTGAGGAGACCCAGCCCACTGGAAACCTTCTTAAGGTCCCTGACCTTGACCTGGAGGAACTGCAGATTCCCCCGGCTCCTTCTGAGCACCCCCATCGGTCGAGGTCTCGGTCGTCGGTTGAGGAAAACTCATAAGCACCACTCTAGGTGTTCCAAAAAGCATTCATCATCCTCGGAAGAGGAGAGGCTTCACGTAAGTTGCGCCGACACTACAAGGATCTAATGTGGCAACAGTTGGTGTTCGCCAGTCCAAAGTCGACCCGGCTTCAACACCTGCCATCATATGGCTGTACCCTCTAGGCCGGCGCTTCTGGGTGGTCCGGTCAACACAGTCCCTCCACCATGGAGCCAGTGAAGACCCTCCCGGCTTGGCCCAAACCGGCCTTTCCGCCAATTAGGATGGAGCCGCCACCTAAACAGCCTCCCTCAGGGGCTCCATCCAAGGAGTCTTGGCCCGCTAAGGGCTTCCCTCACAGGCTGTCTGTCATTCTCCTGGCTGATCTGCCCGGAGTCCAAGGACTCCTCTCTGCACTCCTTACCAGAGGAGGGTCCCACGTCCTTCATTGGCATCCTCCATCTCATCTCTGAATCCATGGGGATGTCTTTTGGAGCCTGTTCACAAGCGGACTCAGTATCCCTGACACACATTCTGGACAAAGGGATTCTCCGACAGAGACCTTCCCAGTGGCGAAGCCATTGTTGGCTGGCCCTGGAGGTCAGGCAACATCCTGTCTCCTGTTCTCTGCCATCAGCCCAGATGGCCTGCAAATATCGGTGCCCATCAGCTCCTTTCAGGGTTCTGGAGCATCCCTCAACCGAGGGACTGATGACCAACTCCATGTTTTGGCACTCGGCAACTCTGGATACTCTGATGCCTCTGGACAGAGTCCAAAAACCGGAGCACTCTGCCAGGAAGGTCTGTGCTGCCTTTTGCTTGGTCTCCATCAGGAGAGCACAGCTGTCATCATGGCACACTTCTCCTGTGCCCTTTTGGGTTCTTTGGATGAGGTGCTTCCTCATCTCCCACGAGACCTCCAGACCATAGTCAAGCAGGTCCGGGATTATGGTCAGGCTGTGACAAAGCAGCAGCTCCAGCCAGCCCTGACATCTGGGATTCCTGTGACCGCTCAGTGGTGGCTACAGTCGCCATGCACCGCAGGGCCTGGCTGAGGTTCCTACCTTTACAACAGACACCCAGCACAATTGGCAGATGTCTCCTTCTTGGCACTGACTTGTTAAGTTCTGGGGTCAGTGTTCACCCACAGCGATTGAGAAGTCCAGTGCCACCTTGGACACTCCATTGCTTCCTCCCAGAAGGAATTTCAGGGTTCCAAAAGCAAGAGCAAGCCCTTTAAAGCTTCCCGACCCTGCAACAAAACCAGCCCAGTACCAGTCTTGGCAACCTTGGCAGCGCCCCAAGTCAGGGCTTTGACCCATAAGCCAGAGGAAGGGTTCTGGTGGCCCCTAGGCGGATCCTCCTCCTAGGAGCCTGCACAGTGACAGGATGGGGTGGCCCCAATTCCCGTCACACCTCCTTTGGGTCCTCCGTAAGGGTCGGCTCTGCCACTTCCTTTCCGCCTGGTCCGCTGTTACCATGGACAGGTGGGTTCTGAAATGGTCAGCCAGGGTCTGCCTCTGGAATTCAAGCAGTACCCATCAAGCTGAGCCCACGGAGGAGAAGGTATCTGTGGACACTCAGTCGGCTCTCCAAGACATCACCCAACTGCTCCACAAGGAGGTGGTGGTCAGAGTTGCTGATCCCCCTGTCAACCCAGGGTTTGTTTCCAGGTATTTCTGGTCCCGAAACGGATGTGGGGCTCACGCCCCATTCTAGATCTGCACTACCTAAACAAGTTTGGAGGAAAATTGACTCCAGGACAGTCGACAGCATGGATTCATCTCTGGAAGATCCTGCGAGACCAACCTAATTGAATACTACGACTGGGTAACGAGGGAACTTGATAAAGGCCATGCAGTGGATGTGCTGTATTTAGACTTCAGCAAGGCCTTTGATTCAGTGCCTCATGGGAGGCTGGGGGGTAAATTGCAGTATGTGGGGGCAGAGACAAAGATGGTAAACTGGATTGTGAACTTGCTGAAGAGAGGCAGCAAGAGTTGGGTGGTGTGGAAACCGCGCTCTTCCCCAAGGAGCGGTGACAAGCGAGGTGCCGCAGGGCTCCAGTCCTGGGTCGGTGTTGTTTGGTTATTCATATTGGATATCTCACATGACGTTAGGAGCAAGATCAGTCTGTTCACAGATGATACCAAGATTGGGGTGGCGGTAGACGACATAGAGGGGTGGCAGAGGCTACAGGAGGACCTGATCAAACTGGAGAAGTGGTCGGAAAAGTGGCAGTTGAGCTTCAGTGCGAAGAAGTGCAAGGTTTTGCACTTCGGAGCAAGGAACCCAGGGAGGAGCTACCAGTTGGGAGGGCTTCAGATAGAGGTCACAGAGGAGGAGAAGAAGGGCGTAGGGGTGATTTATAACAGGTAACATGAACAACTCGGCTCAGTGCAGGAAGGTGGCAGCTAAGGCCAACAAGATGCTGGGGTGTAGTGCGAGAGGAATCTCATCCAGAAATATAGATGTGATCCTGCCACTGTACAAGTCACTAAGTCAGGCCACATTTGGAGTACTGCGTGCAGTTCTGGCATCCCTTTCTGAAGAATGATATCAGATTGCTGGAGGGGGTGCAGCATAGGGCAACTAAGATGATCCAGGGGCTGGCGGGCAAAATCTATGAGGACAGGATGACTGAGTTGAATATGTACACCCTGGAGGAGTGCAGGGATTGGGGGGATATGATTGGGACCTTCAGATATTTGAAGGGGATGGGGTGGCAATCTATGTGAGGGTTGGGATCAATGTACAAGGGAAGAGGGGGAGAAAAGGAGAACAGAGGTAATTTGGATGGAGCTCCTGTACTCCAAGGGTACCAAGCTAAGGTTTGGGGTGGTGTACAGGCCGCTGTCCTAGGCAGAGGAGCTGGACAGGGAGTTAGCAGAACAAATTAGGAGGATATGTAAGAAGGGGAACGTGGTTATCGTTAGGAACTTCAATCTGCCGGGGGCTGACTGTAGCACTCCAGTACATAGATACATAGATTTTGACGGCAGATAAGGACGGCTTGGCCCACCCAGTCTGCCCATTTCCCTACCTAATGGATAAGCTGCAGATCCTAGTTAACCAGCAGCCTACTTCTTCCTACCCCCAACCCCTAGAATTGCCTTATGATTGTCCCATGCATGCTTGAATTCCACAACCTCCTCCAGAAGGCCGTTCCAGGCATCCACAACCCTCTCTGTGAAAAAATACTTCCTTAAATTACCTCTGAGCCACCCCTTCTATCTTCAAATTGTGCCCCCTTGTTCTTGCACACCTCTTTTTGAAAGATGCTACCCTCTTGGACTTTGTTGATTCCCTTGAGGTACTTGAAAGTTTCTATCATGTCCCCCCTCTCCCTCCTTTCCTCGAGGCTATACATATTCAGCTCCTTAAGTCTCTCTTCATGTCTTCGATTTAGACCCTGCACCATTTAGTGCCCTCTCTGGACAGCCTCCATCCTGTCTATGTCTTGCAGAGATTGGGTCTCCAGAACTGTCTGTACAAAGGGATAATAACTCCTGTTTCTACTGGTGATGCCTCTCCTGCATCCCAGTATCCCCAACCCTCCTTGCAGCCCTCTCACATTGCTTACCCACCTTTAGGTCATCTGAGTATGACTACCCCAGGTCCCTTTCCATTTTGTTGTTGTTAGTATCTCACCTCATTGTGTACTCTTCCCTGGGTTTTTGTTTCCCAGGTGCATTACATGCACTTCTTAGCATTGAATCTAAGCTGCCATACATTTGACCATTCTCTAACCTTGCCAAGTCCCTTCATCCTTTCCACCCCCACCTTGTGCATCAACTCTGTTGCAGATCTTTAGTGTCATCTGCAGAAGACATACTTTTCCTTCAGTCCTTCTGCAATGTAAACATAAAGACATAGAAGAGGACAGTCCTAATACTGAACCCTAAGCACCCCACAGTAACCCCATTTCTTCAGAGTGGACTCATTTACTATTACTCATGTCCTATTCTCAGCCAATTCTTTGCAGGCTGTCATCTTGGGACCCACTCCCAGGCTGGCTAACTTGTATATTAATCTTTTGTGTGGGACTGTGTCAAATGCCTTACAAAAGTCTAGGTAGGCCATGTCCACAGCCCCTCCCTGATCTACTACTTTAGTCACCCAGTCAAAGAAATCTATCAGATTTGTCTGCTTGACCTTCCGCTGTGAATCCAGCTGACTTGGGTCCTGAGCCTCTGGCCTCTAGATACTCAACGTTTCTTTCCTTCAGAGTGATTCCATCATTTCCCCCACTGAGGTTAAACTACTGGTCTGTAGTTTCTTCTGCCTTGTTCTCACTTTTGTGAAGGGGAATCACATCTGCCCTTCTCAGTCCTCGGGTACCACCCCCATCCTCCCATGATTTCTGCTATGGAGCAGGTGCTGCTGGACGTGATCCAGGAGGGACTCCTGACACAGCTGGTCACTGGACCTACTAGGCTGGGTAACACGCTAGATCTGGTAATGTCGAAGGGTAAGGCAGTGAGGAAATATGGGTGGAGGACCCACTAGCTGATCATGGTGAGGGAGTGGGGCTCCTCCTCCTCACCTTCTGGCGTCTCCCCCCCTCCCCAAACACACTGCCTACAGGCTCCCATGGATCCACCTCCTCTCGCCAGTCCAACCCTCTGAACCCTACCCATTCTCTGCTCCCCTATGGCCTCCCACTCATATAGGTGTACTCACAAGAAGGTCTTTACTACCACCCCATGGTCAGAATCATGGCTATATATTGCTCCTCTCTGTAATGTCCACCCTAACCCGGCCCTACCCCCACCAGTTCCCCAACCCCTTCCACAGGACTCGGCTTGCCTCTTTAAACATCTGCAGCCTTCTGAAAAATTAGCTGCCCTCCAGAGCTGGGTCTCTCAGCACCAGCCGGACATAATAGCCCTAGTTGAGACCTGGCTTCCAAGTCCACCCGATTCATTTGTCTCCTTCCTGGCTGACATTATACGGGAGGATCGAACAGGCAAATGCGGTGGTGGCTGTGCAGTTTTAGTCGTGACACCCTTGTGCCCACCAGCTCCCTGCCCCAAACTAGATGGTGGTGCCCAGGCCCTAACCCTCAAACTCACCTCAGACCCCTCCAGGGGATCGCTCTGTCTCACTGTATCCTATATTCCCCCAAGGCACCAGACCCCGGCAACCTCATCTCTCACAGACTACCTCTACATTCTCCCTCACAAAGCAGAGCTAGTCCTAGTTGGGGACCTCAACGTAAATTGGCTTAGTCCCTCCACCTCCCAAATAAGTGACACCTTTGCTGCCCTTGACCTGACCCAGTTTGTTTCCCAACCTACCAGACTTAACCCAACTAGAGGAATCTCCACACTCCTTGACATCATTATCACCAACCGCCCACACAAAATCCAGGACATACAGGTACTCCCAGACTCGTTAAGTGACCACTCCCTTATACTATTTCTCTGATCTACCCCCCCAAAAAACCTGTAGCCCAAACCACCTTCTGCAGGCGCCTTCATCTGGGTGGTGTAAACAGTCTCAACCAGTACCTCACTCAGATTGATTGGTCCCCCATCAATCACGCACCCAGCATAGATGCTGCCCTCAACCTCTTCACACAGGCCTCTAACAAGGCCTGTGATCTCTACACGCCAGTAACAAGACTCTGATCCAAAAAGCAAAACACGCTCCGGGTTACCCCTGCCCTATTCCAAAAACTGAGAGATGGGGATAACCTCTGGCACCTAGCCATTGAGACCGGCAGGACATCTGACAGACAAGCCTACAACGCTGCTTGGAACAGATGCACGTAGTGATCCGAAAAGCTAAGGTGTATCACTGTCAGGCCACCCTCACCTCTCATGGGCTCTGCCCAGTCCTTTTGGGACAATATTAAAGAACTAAACGGGAAATCTCGCTCCCCACCCCATCCCAGCTACAATCAACGGCTCAGCTTCCACAGACCCCACTAGCATTGCCAGCTGCCTTAACTCCACCTTTACGGACCTCAGCTCTGTCCTCCCAATTTTTTTTCACCCTGCCCCGACTCCCAGCCCCTGCCTGCAAGGCCCCGATCTCCACTCAGCAAAATAGCCACCTGTGAAGCCAGACTGATCTCTCTGAAAAGCACTAGAGCAGCAACAGCCCTAGCACCAACCCCTTGACCCCAAAATATTACGGGCTGGTCCTGATGACGTCCTTGTCCCTCTCACGGGCTTACTAAATCGCCCCTCTCCTGGGACAATTCCCCACCCCTGGAAAACAGCTGTTGCCACACCTATCCATAAGGGGGACAGGTTTACCCCAGCAACTATCGCCTATTTCCATCCTCCCCCACTCTCCAAAGCCATAGAAAAGTGGTGGCTACTCAGTTAAGAGTATCTGACTAAATATGCCATTCTTTGCCCAGAGCAGCATGTCTTCCATGCAGGCCATAGCTCCAGTACAGCCTTATTGGTATTTTTCCAACTTTCTGCACTCCTCTCTGGACTCCGTAATCTAGCTGGAGCTGTGTTCATTGACCTCTCAAAGGCCTTTGACACTGTCTCCCACCCCTCCTACTTGCGCCTTCTACTAATCGGCTTCCGCCGCCCCTCACCTGGTGCTCAAGCTACCTATTGGCTCACTCCCAGTGTGTCACAATCAATGGGACACTCTCAGAAACCCGTCCTATCGCTCTGGGGTTCCTCAGGGCTCATTTTGGGCCCCTACTCTTTAGTCTCTATCTAAACACCATGCCCAGTGCCTGCTCTGGAAAATTCTTGTATCACAGACAGTGCGTCCTTTATGCCACCCACTGTAACTCTACCTCCCTCCAGGACACTTTCAACGAAGCAGAAAACTGGTTTAAGGAATGCAGACTCATCATTAACCTCAAAAAGACCAAGTCAGTGCTCTTTTCCCGCCACCAAAATAAAGCCAGCAACAACCCCTCATTATCCTCCCCAGCACACTACACCCTCTTGAACAAGTGCACACATAAAAATACCTTGGCATCACTTTCGACACTTTTCTCACCTTTCACAACCACATCACTGCCCTTGCAGCTACCACAAACACCCAGATTGGCCTCCTGTACTGCCATAGGGACTGCCTCCCACCTGATGCTCAATGACTGACCATCACCTCCTCAGTGCTGTCCCTAGTGGATTATGGTCTTCCAGTAATGGTGCTGCTGATCATACGCACATAATAAGGTCTGTCTCATTCTAAACAAGGTCTGTAGACAACTGACCAGTGTCCCCAGACTCACCCATACCTGTCAGCTGTACTCCATGGCCAGGGTCCTTAACCTGGATGAGACGTCTCCGCTACCAAACTTGCTTGCTAGCTAAGAAAATTCTTACTTGGGCTCTCCCCTCCTGAGGTTACAGCCTCCTCCAATATAAACCCCCCACAGCCTCTACCGCAGCACAAGAAGGCCATCCTCCTGGTACCAAGACCTAGGACCTCCCTGGCTTAGAGGTCCTTTTGCTGTAGGGCCCCTTCTTGGTTTAACTGTCTCCCCACAACCGTCACAGACTCTGCCAAGTGCGTCTTTCAAAACTTCCTACAGAACCAACTATTTAATGCCCGCTGCTGCACTTGTCTGTAACAGATGGCCTGTTGCTGTCCAGATGCACTGACAATGTCCACTGAACTGAACTCCTTCTCCCCCTCCCCCACCCCAGGCTGCCCTCCCGACTAGGTGCCTGTTTTAGGTACTCAGATAATCTAATGTATAAATTCTGTCAAACTGCTTGTTAATTCAACTGTTTGTAAGATTCTCCATAAAACCTTGGAATTATTTGTATATTGTATGTATATTGTTACTGTATGAACCCACTTTGTGTTGTCCTTCAATTTTGTAACAGTGTTGTCCTCTCTGTGACAAGGTACCTTTGTAAATGAGCCTCTGGCTCAAAGGTTGCAAATCCGATTTACTACAAAACAAAATAAATAAACATGAGGAGGACAGGGAGAAGTATGCAAGATGGTCCAAGGAAGTGACCAAGAGGGTGAGAGAATCTAAGGTTAGCACAAGGAATAGGGGGAGGGGGACTTTTTCAGATACATCAGAGAGAAAAGGAAGTGCAGGGATAACAGTGAGGATAAAGGCATGTGGAGTGGGCGGAAAAGGGAGAGGAACAAGCGGAAGCACTAAATGAATTCTTTTGCTCAGTGTTCACGCAGAAGGGGACCACTGCCACCTTGGACTGGGAGGGTGGGGAGGGGAGGTGATGGACGAATGATTGAGGAAGTAGAGTTTTAGAGGGACTGAGGGCACTAAAAGTGGACAAGGCACCAGGTCCAGATGGCATCCACCCAGGGTACTGAGAGAGATGGGCGGAGTGCTCAAGCGGAACATGAGACGGATCTGTTCAGCACCCCTCGATACAGGATGTGTGCCTCAGGACTGGAGCATGGCCCATATGGTACCGATACGCAAGAGCAGCCCAAGGGACGAACCGGACAATTATTGGCCAGTCAGTCTCACTTTCATAGTTTGCAAGCTTATGGAGATGATACTGAAGGAGAGGCTGATGTCATTTCTAGAGGACAGTTACCTCCAGGATGTGAGGCAGCATGTGTTCATGTCAGGGAAGTCCTGTCAGACTAACCTAATACAATATTATGGCTGGGTAACAAGAGAGCTGGATAGGAGCCATGCAGTGGATGTCCTCTGCTTGGATTTCATCAAGGTCTTTGATTCAGTACTTCATGGGCGGGGGAAGCTAACTGGTGGGAATGGGGCTAAGATGGCAAACTGGATTACAAACTGGCTGCATGGAAGGCTACAGTGGCGGGGGGATTCTCAACACCCTAAACCAGTGACGAGCAGGGTGTCGAGGGCTCTGTGTGTAGAATTGTAAGGTTATGCACTGGGGTAAAGAACCCAAGGAGAGAATACTGGTTGGGAGGTGAAACTGAGGAGGAGAAGGACCTAGGGATGATGGCAACAGGAGCATGAACAATTCTGCCCAATGCAGGAAAGCAGCATGGCGTAACAAGATGCTGGGGTGTATAGCTAGGGGTTCTCATCCAGGCAGAGGGTGGATCTTGCACCTCTACAGGTCAGCCTCTGGGCCATACCTGAGGTGGGATATCAAGCTACTGGAGGGAGCGCAGTGGAGGGCGAGACTACGAGAACAGGCTGGGGGAACTGAATATGAACACCCTGGAGGAGAGAAGGGATAGGGGGCATGATCCAAACTTTCAAGTGTCTGAGGGGGATCAACAAGGATGAAGCCGATGGGGTTTTAAACTCTGAGGAAGGAAGGACACTAGAGGCAGGGCTAAGAATAGAGGGGAGATTTAGGAAGGAGATGAAGCATTACTTCACAGAGTGGTGTCAGTGGAACACCCTACTAGAGAGGGTGATAGGCAAAACTGTGGGTACCTTTAAAGGGCATGGGACAGAGAACAGGGAGGAATGCGGTGGGTGAGGCTAAGAATGGCCGATGGCAGACAAAAGGGAAGGGGGGGCAGCTGCAACTTAGGGCCGCTAGCTGCACACTCGAGCAGACATTGATAGACCAGATCATCGGTTTCTGCTGGCCCATGTGTATGTTGATAAAAAATCGTGCACAGAAGGGATATTTAAGCTGAGGAGAGGAAGGGACACCAGAAGGCATGGTCTCAGGTTAGAGAGTGGAAGATGTCGGAGAGAGATGAGGAGGCAATTTTTCGCAGAGAGGGTGGTGGAGAAATGGAACACACTACCTGAGGAGGTGGTATCCTGTAGCACAGTGGGCAGTTTAAAAGGGTATGGGACAGGGAGAGGGGTTAAGGGAGAGGGAGCAGCTGAATATATGGGTGCTAGCAGCACAATCGAGCAGACTATCTTGATAGTGAGCAGACTAACTTGGTACACCATAAGGCCTGTTTCTGCTGGCAGATTCGTATGCAAGTTTCTCAGGTCTCGCACCTTCAAGATGGCAACTCTGTCTCAGATCATACCATCTCCTGAGCAAAACATTTTGATCTAGGGACGTGGATATGTTGTTCCATCCACACCGTTTGGCATGTCCCATTCCCTTTAAATCTTGCCAGATGATCTAAAAGCTGGCTCCTCCCACTCACCTGGGTGGTATATCCCTCAGCTCTGCCCCATGATGCCAGATCTTCCTTTCTGCTGGAAGGTTCAGGTTCCCTCCTTACCGCTCCCGCGTTGAGTAGGCCCTGGCGCTTTATCCTTCGGACAGACTTCCGAAAATTAAACTCATTAGAGTTTCTCCGCATAGATTTGTGATAACGACCATGATGGCAGACAAGTCCTCAGGTCCCCCCAGGTTCCGCCGGTGTTCTTGCAGGCAGAAGATGTCTCGTACCAACCCGCACGCCATATGTGTTTACTGCCTGGGTCATGACCATGACACCCAGGCTCGCGATTTCGTCACATCAAAGGATGCCCGTCGTGGTGGTTCATGGCCACAGGGTCTGCCAAACTTGAGCAGATGAAGGCCTTTGAGGAGGAAGCAGCTAACGCTGCTGATAAATCCTCCTTGTTTCGTTTCGATTCTGCTCAAACTGGGCACTTCCTTTTTGTGGCTCCTTCAAGGGGGTTGTGCCTGTCTCTCCTGACAAAGGGAGGGCCTGTCCAGATCGCACATCTTCCATTTCGTAAAAGGAGTCAAAGGTGAGCTGACTAGTCGCCGACGCTCTTGGAACAGAGAGAAATCTTGGTCCCAGGAGTCTTTACTCGGCTTCAGTCGAACTGCAACCTTGGACGCTGGCTTCACATTGCCCCATCAGACCAGCCAGCTAAGACGCGGATGATGACCCAGTTGAAATTGTCATCGACCCATTAGCCGAGCGATGGGGCCGACAATTCATTGTTAGAGGTTTCCGTCCTGCCTGGACCCAGAGGAGGAATCCCAATCTGCTGGGAAACCCTTCAAGGTCCCTATCTCTGACCTGGAGGAGCCCGGTCTCCTCGGCTACTTCGGAGCTCCCCCTCCGACGGTCGAAGTCAAGGTCTTGTACCCCCTCGACTGATAGGCTGAGGAAGTCTCACAGGCGACGTTCCAAAAAGTGGCAATGCCGCTATTCGTCCTCATCCTCCTCGGATGAGGAGAGGCTTCAACACAAATTGCGTTGACACTACAGGGACCTTATGTGACAACAGCTGAATGGCCGGTCCGAAGCCGACTCCGGCCATCACATGGCTGTCGCCCTCCAGGCCAATGCTGACTTCTCTGGAGCCGGTTGACACCGTCCCTTCACCTGTGGAGCCGGTGAAGACCCTCCCTGCTCGGCTGAAGCTTGCCTCTCCACCGATCCTGGTGGAACTGCCACCTAAGCAGCCTCCCTCAGGGGCTTCTCCCAAGGGTCTCGGCCCGTTAAGGGCCTCCCGCACAGGCTGTCCATCACCCTACTCCGACCATCCCGGGTGGGGTCGCAAAGACTCTGGTGGTCAGCCACTCTCCGGAGTCCGTGGGCTTGGACCTGAACTCTCATCCCTGTGCGACAATTCCGTGAGTCTTTCAATGGAGGAAGGTCCCACATCTTTCCTGGGCATCCTCAGTCTCATCTCCAAATCCATGGGGATGAAGTTGGAGCCCGTTGAAAAGCAGGCTGAGTACCTCCTCACTGATATCCTCAGGAAAGGGGATACTCCATCTGAGGCCTTCTCAGTGGCCAAAGCCATAGTTGGCCTGGCCTTGAAGCTTAGGCAGCACCCAGCCTCCTGCCCTGCGCCTTCAGCCCAGATGGCTTGCAAGTATGCTGTTCTCATCAGCTCCCCTTCGGGGTTTACATAGCACCGCTCGGCTAGGGGGTTGGTAACTGAGTCTGTGTTTCATCGCTCTGGCAATTCAGGGGACACTGATAGACCTCCAGACAAAGAGTCCAAAAAGTTGGACCACTCGGCCAGAAAAGTGTATGCTGCCTCCTCGCTGGGTCTCAGACAGGTGGTTCTGCTTTCATCATGGCACACCCCCCATGCCCTTGGGCTCTTTGGATGAGGTGCTTCCTCATCTCCCTGCAAACCTTCAGACCACGGTCAAGCAGGTCCTGGACTAGGGTCACGCTGTTGCTAAACAACAACTCCAGATGTGTCTGGATATTGGTGATTCTTTTGTGGCTGTTTGGCGGCTGCTGAAGTCTCCATCTTCGCCAGGGCTGTCTTAGAGTCTCGACCTTTGCAGCAGACACCCAGCACAAACTGGTGGACGCTCCTTCCTGTGTACCCACTTGTTCGTCCAGAAGTTGAAGGTCACCTCCAGCGTTCGAGAAGTCCAGTGCCACCTGGACTCTGTTACTTCCACCCAGAAGGAACCTCAGGGTTCTAAAAGTAGAAGAGAGGCCCTTCGGCCTTCTGTCCCGCCAAACAGCCCCAGTACCAGTCTGGGCACCTCTGTCTAAGCCAGGGGCTTCGGCAGCCTGTAAGCCCAGAGGGAAGGCCCCTGCCGGACCCTCCTCCTCCAAGTCTGCCCAGTGATGGGATGGGGGCAGCCACCCCATGCCCGTCACGACCACTCTGGGTCCTCCTGTGGGGGGCCGGCTCATCCACTTCGTTTCCACCTGGTCCACTGTTACAGCGGACCGGTGGGTCTTGGAAGTGGTCGGCCAGGGACTGCCTCTGGAATTCGAGCAGTACCCACCAAGCCGAGCCTGTGCCCCACGGGAGGAGAGGGTATCCGCAAACACTCAGTCCACTCTCAAAGATGACATTGCCCCAACTCCTCCACTAGGAGGCAGTGGCCCGAGTCACAAATCCCCCTGTCAACCCAGGGTTTAGTTCCAAGTACTTCCTGGTCCCGAAACGGATGGTGGGGCTGGCACACCATTCTAGATCTATACGACCTAGATACATACACTGTCGGCAGATAATGGCCTATGGCCCACCCTGTCTGCCCATTTAAGCTAGTAAGTTCACTTTGTTTTTCTAGAAGTCTGTTGCCCCTTACCCCTGACCTCCAGAATTCCCTTATGTCTATCCCATGCATTCTTAAATCCTGTGATTGTTTCAGCCCCCACCACTTCCTCTGGCTGGGTGTTTCACTTGTCCACCACCCTTTCTGTGAAGAAATTCTTCCTCACATTTCCTGTGAATCGTCCTCCCACCAACTTCATCCCATGCCTTCTAATCCTGAAACATCTTTTTTGCTGGAAAAAATAGTGTATTCCTGCACCCTGTTCCTCCCTGTAAGGTGCTTGTATATGTCTATCCATATCCCCTCTCTCCCTCTTCTCCTCCAGGGAATACATATTCAAGTCCTACTTGTGATGCAATTCCTGTATCATCTTTGTTGCCCTCCTCTGAACCTTCTCTACCCCGTCTATGTCCTTACTTAGGTAAGGTCTCCAGAACTGTACACTGTACTCCAGGTGGGGCCTCACTAGTGTCTTGTATAATTAATTATGACCTCCCTTTTCCTGCTGGTGATGCCCCTGCTTATGCATCCCAGCATCCTATTTGCTTTACCTGCTGCCTTGTCGCACTGTTTCCCTACCTTGAGGTCATCAGAGATGATAACCCCAAGGTCCCTTTTCTGCTTGGTGCATGCTATGTCCTCACCCCTCAACTAATATATGTTGTTCCAGGGCTTTTGTGCACATGTGTTATTTTGCACTTTTTTTTTTTTTTCCTAAGATTCTCTTCATCACTCCCCCATGTCCGAACACTCTGGGCTTACCCCACTGGTCTGACCGCTCCTGTTGCCCGGTCCCTCCTCTATCATCTTCAGAGTCGCAACTCTCGAGGTCGCAACCTCAAGAGATCAAGGGGCAGGACGGAGACCGGCATTGGGTGTTGGGCAGCAGCACTGAGGAAGCAGCCTCATCCGGCTGAGGAGGGTTTTCTCCTCTTGTTCGCCTCTTCCCCCCTCCCATTGCATGGTGCACATATCCCGACTTCTGGGCACACGGCCACGCTGTGTAAGTGCTGCCCAGTGCTCTGCAGCACCCGATCTCCACCAGAATTTGCCGGATCGCCAAGCTCCCCAACATCCTCCCCGGGATAGGAGAGCAGCCCAGCCGGCACTCAATCCTATCCCTCCCCTGCCAGCACCCGAGCTCGCCTCTGAACTCGGGTCGTCATGCGCGAGGTGGCGTCCAGAGCGTCAACTCTCCGCGCCACTGGGCCATCTTGCACTTCTTTGCATTGAATTTCAACTGATAAACCCTTGACCATTCTTCAAGCATCTGCAGGTCCCTCATCATTCTGTCTACACTCTCTGCCGTGTCCACTCTGTTACAGAGCTTTGTGTCGTCAGCGAACAGGAAAATTCTGCCTTCTAGGTCCTGCACAATGTCGCTGATGAAGACGTTGAATAGGACTGGTCCCAGCACTGATCCCTGAGGTACCCCACTGGTCACTCTTCCCTCTGTGGAGTGACTGCCATTTACCACCACCCTCTGTGTCCTGCCGCCCAGCCAATTACCTGCCCACTGCACTACTGTCCTGCCCACTCCCATATTCCCCAGTTTGTTTAATAGCCTTCTATGTGGCATAGTGTCAAAGGCCTTGCTGAAATCCAGATAGGCCACGTCCACTGCCCTTCCCTGATCCACCTCCCTTGTCACCCAGTTGAAAAATTCTATGAGGTTGGTCTGGCATGACCTCCCCCCAGTGAAACCATGCTGCCTTGGGTTCTGTAGTCCATTGGGAACCCGTTGTTCCACCAATCTCTCCTTCAGTAGTGCTTCCATGATCTTTCCCACTACTGAGATCAGGCTGACTGGTCTGTAGTTCCCCACTTCCTCTTTGTTCCTGCTTTTGTATAAGGGGACTACATCTGCTGTCCTCCAGTCTTTGGGTACCTCCCCTGTTTCCAGTGATCGACTAAATAGGATTGCCAGAGGTTTGGCCACCACCTCGCATAGTTCCTTTAGGACCCTGGGGTGCACCCCATCTGGCCCCATTGCTTTATCGAACCAGTTTCTCAGGTAGTGCACCTTCAGGATCGTAACTCTGTCTCAGATCATACCATCTCTCGAGCAGAACATGTGGTTCTGCAGGAAGGCGTTCTTTCACGTCCCGATCCGTCCATCCCACCGAAGATTCCTCCACTTCAGGGTGGAGGGAACCCTCTACGAGTTCCAGGCCATGCCGTTTGGCCTGTCATCGGCCCCAGGGTCTTCACTAAATGCATACGTAGCAGTGGTGGCGGCCCATCTTCGGCGTTGAGGGGTCAAGTTTACTCTTATCACGATGACTGGCTCATAGCGGGTCCTTTTAGACTGGAGGTGTAGAGGTCCAGGGATCTGGTCCTCCAAACCTGCCTCAGCCTTGGCCTCTTGATCAACAAGGCCAGGTCGGAACTCGTGCCATCACAGGTGATCTGCTTTATTGGGGCAGAGCTCGACTCTTGCCAAGCCAAGCCAGAGCCAGACTCCCGTGGACAGGGCGGAGGTTCTTTCCTCTTGCCCGATCATTTCTGTTGGGCATTGTGCCTGCCCGGGACTTCCCGACTGGGGTTACATGGCGGCCTGCACCTCCCGGGTCCGATGGGCCCAGGCATATGCCCCTTTCAATGGGAGCTGGCCAGCCAGTGGCCTCAGCGTCTCAGGTTGATCTTCCTGACTAAGTCTCCATCACTCATTCACACTAGTGGGATAGTGCGGAGCTAGGACCAAGCGGGAGTCTAAAATTTTCTGAGGGGTCGGCGCCGAGAGAGGACCACTAATGTATGTCACTGCGAGACTAGCTCGTGCCTGTGTAGGCTATCTCAGCATCGACCCTCCAACCGCCTCAGTTCCTTTTCTTCCGTCGTCGAGTGCACTTGGATGTCGATGTCGCTCGTCTGCCGGAGTCGAAGTTTTCATCTATACGACAGCAGCTTTAATATTTTAAGTAGTAATTTCTTATTTTAAGAACAAGAAAAAGAATATGAAAAAAAGAAAAAGAAATTCTTTCCTGCCATCAACGGAGTCATCCTTAGACAGTAGCGGTGACGGTAGGAGGACTTCGTGTGAAAGTTTTTATGGCAGAGGGACTGTGTCCAGTCCGCGCCCTTAATTAACGGGGTCCGACTATGGACAGTCCTGTGCTCTGGGACAGTCCATCAAGCACAAATCTAGCAGTTCCGGGATCCAGCTCCGCTTAATCTCTAGCTCCTCTTCCTCGTTGGGGAAGAACAATCGGTGCTGCTTGAGGTTGCCTGTGGTATGTCTGCACGAGCAGTGTGTTGGGGCGATGGGCCTGAACCAACTTTCGTGGGTTCCTCTTGGCCCCGCTCCTAACGGCTGCATTCTCGACTCCGAGCTCCATCTCTGTCCTCGTTGGAGTTCCGGTTGGCAGTTTTACCTCTGGGCCACTCCTATGGAGCAGGAGGTTTGACTTTCCAGTTTTTCCTGGCTCTGTTCCTGATTTCAGGACCTCTGGGCCTTGGAGCCGTTGGATCGGAGCCGGGTCGATTGGATCACGAATGGCGAGGTGTCCTCTTGGTGCCTTTGCCATCGTGTCGACCCCTCGTGCGTACCTCCCTCCCTCTCCCATGCAGGGACCGGCACAGGCATCACCTTTTTCCTTCTCCCCTTCTCAGGATTTCTAATGGCTTTTTCTTTCGGTGCTGTGGTTCGGCGCCGTGGCTCGGAGCTTTGGGCGGCACCATCACTCTGTGCGGTGCCATGGGTGCTTTTGTTGCTGCCGCTGGTTGTCGACGCCCTCAGTGGTGCTGCGGGTGTCTGGGTGGTGCCGTGTGCCCGTGGTCGGCGCTGTGCACCCGCGGGTGCCAGGAGTGCCAGCGATGCCATGGGTGGCGCCAGGAGCACCCATGGGTGCCGAGGGTGGCGCCATGAGTGCCCATGGGTTCCATGGATGCCACAGGTGCCATGGGTGCCACTGATGCCGTGGGTACCAGGGGTGGCACCAGGGGCACCTGTGGGTGCTGCAAGTGGTGCTGCAGTTGCCCATGGGTGCCGCTGGTGCCCTCAGGTGCCATTCTTGCCATGGGTGTCGGGGGTGCCCTCGGGTGCCATTGCTACATGGGTGCCGGGGTTGCCTCCGGATACTGCCGCGGCTGCCCTCGGTTATCGCCCAGGTTGGCATAGGCACTGCTTGGTGCCTTCCTGTGCCACGAGTGGTGCTGGTGCCACACGGGTGCTAGTGGTGCTGTATGGCAGAATTAGTGACACGTTTTTCCTTTTCGGACTTCTTTTCCACAGAACTTATGGCAGGATGTTTATTGCCTCCTGTCCGGATTATTTTTCCCACACATCTTAGTGAGTGGTGATCTATGTGGGATCTTGTGTCATCCAGCGGTTTTCTGCTGATGGAACTCTGCTGTACTGCTCTGCCAGCGGAATCTCATTCTGCTCAGCACTTTCTCTGCTCCCTACATAGTACCAAGCTCCTTGACATCCTTCCTGATGGTGGAGTCTCTAGTGGCTCTGACCTAGACCTCTCTTGGAGGTCCTTCTGGGGTAGAAGTGCATCTAGATGAGTCTTTCCCTGTCCTTTTGGTCAGTAATACAGCGGACGACTCATTTTATATACTGAAGGGCACGTCCTCTCTATCATCAGAGTCCATGATGGAAAATGTTTTCAATAGTTCCTAAGTAATGGGGTCCACTATAGTATTTGACACTGCGTCCGTGGACCATACACTTCGGCGTCTAGACTTTTTCAGTCGTCAAGACAGTTGCACTCTGTGGAACATTCTAATTTAATGGTCGGAAGCCGCTCTGACTCTTCCGCTCCTTTGATAAGGGTATATAGCCCCCTTGTGATATTGCCTCTTCGGTGGCTTCTTCCGGCACAGGTGGTTAACATCTCTCCAGCTGTGATTGTTAGTCTAGTCATGATTTCAGTATGGACGCTCAGGCTCCTTCTGCACTCAGATGGAGAACATCTTCGTCTTTTTGTATCAAGACAATCCTTCAAAATAGCAGCCTGAAAGCCTTGTTAGGCTCGGACTAAAAAAAAATAAATATAATTTTCATCACAGCACAGAGCCTAGCCGAAATTACCCGATACTCCCCTTTTGGATCTAGTCCGGTTCCGCCTCAGCCCCTGAGGCACTCGTCTCCAGAGTACGGTAAAGAGTACCTGATTTCTTCTTCCCCTAGGGGGAGTCCGATCCGGCGGCGGTATGGGTCATCTCTTTCTCTAAGAGAGATTTCTGTCATTCAGAGACATTTCCTAAACCTAGGCGACTGCCCAGTCTGTTAATTCCCCTTTTTATCAGGCTGTCTTCTCTTCAGCAGAGCCTTGCAGCAGCGACTCTCCACCGAGTCGGAACTCCGGTTCCTACTTCCTTGCTTGCTTAATTTAACAGGCAATTTTCTCCTCCTTGACGGAAGGTCAAGTAAGTCCTTTTTCTGAGGTAGCTTCTCAAATATTCACGCCTTTGGTTCCTGTGCACTGGTCCATGCCAGTCGCTCACGAAGCTATCCTCTTCAAGTGTGGAATGTAGTTGTGATGTTTGTTTTTCAGCAAACTAGAATCTCTTCCTACTCCCTTCAGGGAAACCAGAGTAGGTAGTGCCTCACTGCATTGAGTCGCTGCCTCTTTCAGTCTCTTCAACAAATGGGTTAGCCCTAACTTGGTCCTGCTGTGTCCCTCCTTGACGCACATCTGCCTCAGAAATCCAGCCCCTGTTTTTTTCCGCAGTGGACACATCCTCCTGTACACTTTTTCCTTTCTTCCCTGAGATCAGAGACTGCTACTGCAGTTGTACACACAGGGGCAGGATGATTCCTTTTGGAATATGCAGTGGGTAGGATCTGGTTCTACTAGACCACCACAAGAGGCTTCTAAGTCATGATTGGCCTTCCATCAGGAAGATTCCTGTGACTAAGTGGAGACCATTCTCCTTGATAGGCTAACCCCACCTGGACCCCCTTGCTCACCAAGTAAGGGGTTCAAGTGCTCCTGGACCTGTTGTTACAGGTCAGCCATACTTGATAGTGGGGGTTTCCATCTGCACTTTCCGATCTACCCTGAACCAGTAGACTTTGCCTCCGACTCTTTCAGTTCCTGAGGTCCCTTTACGTTACATTAGTACATGTCTTTGACACTATTAATTTTGGTCCTAGACCAAATGGTGAGGCCAGGTTCTTGCTGCTCTCCTAGAGTGGTTGCGGCTTCCTGGCAGACTTTCATTTTGTGCCCATTGCAGTCATCTGCAAAGTGGCGAGTTACAACTCGAGCGCTTATCTTGAAGGCACTATGTTCTAGATGCTCTTACAAGACTTTTTTTTTTTTTAGCAGGACAGTCCTTGGCTGTCCTTTCTGAGTGAACCCGATCTCCTACCACCCTACTCAGGGTTGTTGGTTTTAGCTCGGTACTTTCCCACTAGTGTGAATGAGTGATGGAGACTTAGTCCAGGAAGATATGGAAATTACGTAATTACTGGAATTATTGATGATCTTGGACAGTCTCCATCACTCGATTCACACAACAACACCAGCATTCCCTTGCGATCTGCCTTTCCTGGTCTTCACGGGTCCTATGGTCCAGACTGTGAGGACATTGTTCTCTGACCTTTTCTTGTCCATCTGGGCCCTCTCAGGCCCAGAAATTCAGGATAAGTTATTCTCATTAGTTACTTGCACTCCTCCTCGGTCGAGAAAGGTACTGAGGCAGTTGGAGGGTCAACGCCGAGATAGCCTACACAGGCGTGAGCTAGTCTCACAGTGCCACACTTCGCTGACCCTTCAGAAAATTTTAGACTCCCGCTTGATCCTAGCGCCTCCGGCGCTATCCCACTAGTGTGAATGAGTGATGGAGACTTAGTCCAAGATCATCAATAATTACGGTAAGTACGTAATTTCCATTTTCGGCCAGCTGGTCACTGTAACCCAGAAGATGTGGGACACTCTCCAGTGGTGGACTGTCTTGGAACATCCGCAGGGAGGGATCCAGTTGGTCCACCCCTAGCCGATGATCGTCCTCACGACTGACTCCTCTCTCACAGGCTGGGGTGCCCACATGGGGAATCAGAGTCCACAGGTTCTGGACCCCCAAGGAATCCCAATGCCATATCAACCTGCTGGAGCTCCGAGCAGTCCGCCTGGCGCTGACTGCATTCGCTCCGTTCCTTCGGGGTCAAGTGGTTCAAGTCCAGACTGATAACACCACGACCATGTACTATCTCAACAAACTGTGCAGCATGCACTCCTGGCCTCTATGCGGGAAGCACCGCATCTGGACCCACGTGAGCTGACTGGAGGCAGATTTCCTAGGCATCCATGTGACAGGAGCCTCAAATCAACTGGTGGATTCTCAGCCATATGGGCAAGGCGTCCATGAGTGGTCTCTCCATCCAGAAGTAGTGCACAGTCTGTTCTCCCAGTGGGGCACCGCTCAGGTGCACCTGTTTGCCTCCAGGAGAACACAAAGCTGAGGCTGTTCCATGCCCCACCCCCACCCCTTTAGCAGGGTCGCTGCAGGGGATGCCATCTCGAGGCCGTGGACCCTAGGCTCTTTCTATGCCTTCCTCGATCCTCAAGGTCAGGAGGGACATGGCACAGGTGAATCCTGGTCACCCCAGGTGGCCATACCAGTTCTGGTATCCAGATCACCTCAGCACCAGGCTCCCAAGGCATCTTCGAGCATGCCCGACCTGCTCTGGATCAGTCAGGGAATGTATTCCACCCAGACCTTCAATCCCTGCGCCTGACGGCCTGGTTCCTGAGCAGCTAGAGTTCCAGGCTTTGGGTCTCTCCAATGTATTCAGTGTAGTTGACGCATCTAGGAAGGAGTCGACCAGGAAGTGCTATGCCTTCGAATGGAAGAGATTCTCCATTTGGTGTCAGGGCAAGGGCCTTGAGCCTTCGTTCTGTGTGGTGGCTAGCATCCTCTACTACCTTTGGTCTCTCGCCAAAGGGGGTCTGCGACCCTTAAGGTACACCTGGCAGCCATCTCTGCTTAACGGGCATGGGCCGGTCAGCAGATGGTGGCACAGGAGAAGGTGGTCTGGCGTTCCTTTAAAGATCTCGACCATATTTCCCCTTCAGTGCGTGAACCACCACCACCGTGGGATCTACTGCTGGTATTGGCAAAGCTCATGGGCAAGCCATTCGAACCGATGCACAGGTGTGAGATGTCACACTTGTCGTGGAGGACCGCCTTCTTGGTGGTTGTCACGTCAGCCAGAAGGATTGGGGAGCTACAGGTGCTCTCTGTAGAGCCTCCCTATCTGGTCTTCCACAGGGACAAGGTTGTCCTGCGCCCCAACCCGAGGTTACTGCTGAAAGTGGTGTCAGAGTTTCACCTGAACCAGGTGATGTCTCTGGTAGTGTACTACCCCAGTTTCACCTCGGAGGCCGAGTACAGGCTCCATACTTTGGACCTGAAAGGAGCGTTCTCTTATTACAAGGCGCATACAGCTGAAGTTCGGGGAGAGGTTCGGCAGCTGTTTGTCACCTACGCTGAAGCTGCAGCTGGCAGACCTGCAGCAAAGCAGACAATTGGCAGATGGCTAACATCATGCATTGATCTCTGCTATAGGTTGGTGGGTAGGGAGCCTCGCTTAGGGCTAAGGACTCATTCCACCTGCCGTACAGCTGCATCGGTGGCTGCTTCTAGGGACGTCCCTATCCAGAATATCTGCAGGGCTGCTACCTGGAAGTTAGCAAACTCCTTCGTTTCCCACTACCACATCGACCTTGAGTCACACCGAGATGCTGGTTTTGGGGCCTCAGTTCTTCAGTCTCTGTTCCCTAAGTAGGGGGTGTGCGCCTTGCATCCCTGCTCCCGGAGAATGGCTACGAGTCTGCTGGACAGTGTGGATAGAAAAACTTATCCACGTCCCTAGAAAAACAGGTTGCTCACCTGTAACAGTAGTTGTAGTAGTAGTATATGGTGGTCATCCACACGGACCCAACGTACAACCCTCTGCTTCCAGCAGGCAAGATCTGGCGTCTTGGGGCAGAGCCGAGGGATATACCACCTGGGTGGGTGGGAGGAACCAGCTTTTCGACCATCCGGCAAGGGAAAGGGACATGCCAAACAGTGTGGATGAGCAACATATACCACTCGTAGAATTACTGTTGCAGTTGAGTAGCCTGTTTTTTGCTCCCTGGATCTGCAGGATACATTCCAGTCTGGAGAGTCCTCCATTTCCGAGCTGAGGGAACCCTCTGAGTTCCAAGCCATGCTGGCCCGTCATCTGCCCCCAGGGTGTTCACTAAATGCATTGCAGTGGTGTCTGCCAATCTTCGGCGTCAAGGGGTCAGAGTGTACCCCTACCTGGATTATTGGCTTATAGCAGGTCCCTCCAGGCAGGAGGTGGAGAGGTCCAGGGACCTGGCCCTCCAGACCGGCATGAATCTTGGTCTCCTAGTCAACTAGGCCAAGTAGGAACTCTTGCCCTCGAAGGTGATGTTCTTCATCTGGGCAGAGCTCGACTGTTGCCGAGCCAGAGCCAGGCTCCCGATGAACAAGGCAGAGGTTCTCTCCTCCTTTGCCCAACCATTTCTGGTTGGGCACTTGCGCCTGCCGGGACTTCCTGCAACTTCTTGGCTACATGGTGGCCTGTGCTTCCATGGTCCGATGGGCCAGGTGGCATATGTGCCCCCTTCAGTGGGAGCTGGCTAGCCAGTGGACTCAGCGCCTAGGTCATTTTGACTAGCTGGTCACTGTGACCCAGAAGATGTGGGATGCTCTCCAATGGTGGACCATCCAGGAGCTTCTACAGAAAGGGATCCAGTTTGTCTGCCCTGAGCAGACGGTCATCCTGACGACTGACTCCTCTCCCAGGATGTGGTGCCCGCTTGGGGAATACAGAGTCCACAGGCTCTGGATCCCCGAGGAGTCCTGATGCCACATCAGCCTGCTGGAGCTCTAAGCAGTCCGACTGATGCAGACTGCCTTTTCTCCGTTCATTCAGGGTCAAGTGATTCAGGTCCAGACGGACAACACCATGACCATGTACTATCTCAACAAACAAGACGGGACTCACTCCCTGCCTCTGTGCAGGGAAGCTCTCAGCATCTGGACTCTCGTGAGCCAACTGGAGGCAGATCTCCTCGCCATTCATGTGGCAGGAGCCTCCAGTCAGCTGGCGGACGCCCTCAGCTGAGTGGGTGAGGCATCTCTCGAGTGGTCTCTCCATCCAGAGTTAGTACACAGCCTGTTCTCCCAGCGGGGCACCCCTCAGGTGGACCAGTTCGCCTCCTGGGAGAATGCAAAGCTGAGGCTGTTTTGTGCCCACCCTCTGAAGGGCTCGCTGCAGGGGGATGCTTTCTTGTGGCCATGGACCCGAGGCCTCTTATGCCTTCCCTCCACTTCCTTTGATCCACAAGGTGCTCCTCAATGTTAGGAGGGACAAGACACAGGTGATCCTTGTGGCTCCAGACTGGCCCCACCAGTTTTGGTATCCCAATCTCCTCAGCCTCAGCATCAGACTTCGAGCATCTTCCAGCAGCGGACGTGCTTTCCATCAATCAGGAGAAGGTACTCCACCGGACCTTGATCCCTGCACCTGACAGCCTGGTTCCTGAGCAGCTAGAACTCCAGACTTTGGGTCTTTACGATGATGCACTCACTGCGGTTGAGGCATCTAGAAAGTCGACCAGGAAGTGCTATGCCTTCAAATGGAAGATTCTTCATATGGTGTCAGGGCAAGGGGTTGGACCCTTTCACCTGTCCAGTGGCTAGCATCCTAGACTACCTGTGGTCCCTCTCCAAAGGGGTCTTCGGTCGACGACCCTCAAGGTGCACCTGGCAGCCATCTCTGCTTACAGGGCGCGGGCAGGTCAGCAGTCGGCGCAGGAGAAGGTGGTCTGGCGCTTTTTCAAAGGCCTCTATCACATATTTCCTCCGCGTAAACCACCACCACTGTGGGATCTACCGCTGGTACTGGCAAAGCACATGGGCAAGCCATTCGAACTGATCCACAAGCGCGAGATGTCGCATTTTTTACCTTGGAAGACTGCTTTTTTAGTAGCTATCGCGTTAGCCAGAAGGATTGGGGAGCTCCAGGCACTCTTGTCAAGTCTCCTTATCTGGTCTTTCACAGGGACAAGGTTTTCCTGCGCCCCAACCCAAAGTTCCTTCTGAAGGTTGTGTCGGAGTACCACCTGAACCAGGTGATGACTCTACCGGTGTTCTACCCCAGTCACAGCATGCATAAATACAGGCTCCATACCTTGAACCTGAGGCGAAAGACGCGATACTATAAGGAGCGCACGGCTGGAATTGGGAAGAGGTTCGCCAGCTGTTTGTCACTCCACGCTGAAGCCGCACCTGACAGCCCTGCAGCCAAGTGGACGATTGGCAGATGAATTATATCATGCATTGATTTCTGCTATAGGTTGGTGGGTAGGGAGCCTCAAGAGGGCTAAGGGCTTATTCCACCCGCCATACCACTGCAATGGTGGCTGCTTCTAGGGATGTCCTATCCAGGAAATCTGCAGGGCTGCTACCTGGAAGTCAGTAAACACCTTCATTTCCCATTACCACATTGACCTAGCGTCATGCCTGGATGCTGGTTTTGGGCCTTAGTTCACCAGTCTCTGTTCCTTAAGTGGGGTGTGCACCTTGCCTCCTTCCTCCAGAGAACTGCTAGGAATCTGCCAAATAGTGTGGATAGAACAACATATCCACCTCCCTTGAAAAACTCACCTGTAACAGTAGATCTTCCACGGAGTGTCTTTTGCAACAGGTAATACACTAGGGTCGTCGCCAGAGGTCGCTGTGGTGCATGGCAGCTCTTCTAGCAGTCTTTTCCAAGGGCCACCCACACATGACATCAGCTTCCTGTTTCCTATACAAGTATGGGCGGTCCTTGGTATTCTCTGTTTATTTCCCTGCCGTTTTCAGCTCGCACACTGCAGCTTCAGACAGCAGTCATCTAAGAAATTTGAGCAAGCGACAAATGTCAAAGAATCTTCAAGCAAGATGGCGCTATTTCGTTTCCTGCCATTGCGGTAGGAAGTCTGCGCTTCAACAACCATACCATTTGTGTAAGGTGTCTGGGACCCACACACAACACTAATTCCTGTATACATTGTCAGGATTTCAATCAGGCAACCTGTCAGCGACTGTTGCTGGAAATTAAAAACCACTTAATGGAGCAGAAGTTGTCTCTCATAGAGAATCAAGGGCTTGTCCCAAGAGTGCTTCTCCACCGATTCTCATAGGCGGCACAAAAGGAGAAGCCCTCCTCAAACTCTGTGCTAAGCGGCTACGTCGACAGCCACTGTTACAGGTGTCCTCATTGGGCCAATCTCAATCTACACTCTTCGGGAGGATGGGGGAGTTATACCCTCTGTTGATGACCCTTTCCAGCGCGTTGATGGCAGTCTATGAGCCCTTTTTGGGTTCCATCGACTGAGACGTCATTTTCATTGCATAATAGTTTTCCCAGCGGTTCCGTCAATGAGGAGCTGCATTCCACTGGGGAAACCTACTGCATTTGCTATGCATACTGCCCCTCCACCCTCACAGGTGGGCACTCGCAGGGGCCAGGCGGACAGGGATCGGGACCCTGGACTGTACCACCCAGGGGCACGACCTGCTCAGGCTATGCCTCCAGTTCCCTCTATCATCCCCTTGGTTTCCCAGAACCCACACACACAGGATGTTGCTTCAGTAGTACAGCACGTCTTGCATGCCATGCGGCATGCTCAACCCTCTGATCCAGGAGGCCGAGCTACCCATCCTGCTCCCTGTTTCTCCTCCGCCACAAAGATTTCAGGTGACAGGATCCTTTACCACCCTGGTCACCTCCCTCGTATGTGGATGACTACCTATCAGACGAGTCTGAATTTCCGGTAGACTTTTCCAGAGATCTGGAGGATGAGTACTTCCAGCATATGGATTTCCAGACCCAATCTACAGGGCCTTCTCTCTTAAGCCATTGGCTGCTGTCTAACCTCCTCCTGGTGCTGCTTTCTTTACACTACCGAAACTACTTGGGACTCTGTCCTACTGGTGTTGGCCTGCTGCAAAACTCTCCCTCGAAATAAGATAATACAGATTTTATTAGTGGGTATCTCAGTCATCAGGTCACACGGTAGGAACTTCGCCGTCTGTGAAGCAGGAGCCACACAGAAGATTTTCCAGCAGTACCTCTAGTGCCACCCACGCCATCACCAACCATATAAAGGCATGAGCAGCCCCGCTCCCATGTGTTATTTTGCGCCGTCTATTCTGTTCGCATGGGTCTCCGCGTAAGTGCCAATGCAGTTTCACGCCATATTGCCTGTAACTTTTATTTTACTTTCTGTTTTCGAATCTTTTAATTGAGTTTCCTTTACCTTGTTTATGTCTAGAGACGTTCCTTCCACTATTCTCTTCCATTGCTGCAGCCGAAGAAAGAAGATTGCCTCTTCAGATGACCATCTTCTCTGTCTGCTGTCTTGAGACTAACATGACACCTCTGACTGTGAGCTCTGCCATAAATTTAAACCACCATCAGGTGATGCAAAAGGCTCTTAAATTCCTCATGGAACAACAGTTGTCCAGTTCTAGGCAGGAGTCCTCAGGGGTCCCTCTTTCCCAGTCGCCGGTGGGTTTGTCGAGTTCCCAGGCCTCAAAGGCCTGAGACAAGTCCTCGGAAAAGTCATAAAAAAGACCAGAAATGGGCGCTCTCTCTCTCCTCCTCCTCCCCCCGCCCCAATCCCCAGAGGTTTTCCTGCTCCCAGACAGCCTCCTCCTCTTCTTCTTCTTCCTCCAGGGGTAGTCCATCCACTGCAGCTACACCGACACCTATTGCTGTCCAGGTCTCTGTTCCTACCAGGACCATCACGACAACACCGCTGCCCACTGTTCAGGGTGGCGGTTGTCGACCCTCGGGTTATCGGATCCTACTTTGTCATCGACAACAGCCCCTTCATTGGGGGCTGATGCTCGTCCAGGCCCCTATGGATGGGTCGCGCCCTGTGCCATCGCCCCCTTCTCTGTCGATGCAGCAGTCTACCATCGTCTACCTCAATGATATTCTGGGTAAGTTCACTACAGTCCTGGTTCACCAGTTACGTGCTTATAGGCCTGGGTCCCCCGCGCCGTCAACCCCGTCGTCAATGCTGCTTAAGCCTTCCAGGGCAGTTCCCTGTGGGCCATTATCCTCATTCATCAGACCTTGAGTTGGAAGAGGTCGGCATCAAGGAAGCGTACCATCCAGATCTCATCCTGCCTGAAGAGGAGGAGGAGAAAGGTCCTCTTTCCTCGGACAGGTCCACAGCCTCTTCTGTGAGTGAGGACTCTGTCAAGTATATTCCCAGGTCCCCTCCAGAGGACTCCACTTTATTTAATGTCATGAAGCAGCTGTCTACAGCCATGGGCTTCCATACTGAGGAGGAGGATGCCACCAGAAGGGAGTTGGTAGACTTTCTGGAAATTCCAATCTCCTAAGGTCATTCCTCCCATCCTCCTTACTCTGAGGAATGCCACTACTGCCACCTGGCACAGACCTGCCATGACCCGCAGGGCAGATGAGCTACATCATGTCCCCCAGCGCCTACCTTACTATGCTGTCCAGCCAGAGACCGGTTCAGTGGTCACTAAGGCAGCTTATGACTGGTATAAGGTGTCCAAGCACCTCAACTCTCTCTCTCTCCCCTCTGACTGGGAATCCCGGCAGATTGACCTTTGGGGCATGAGGGTCTATGCCTCCTCCACCTTGGGGCTGAGGATTGTGAATTATCTCTCTCTCATATAGTTAAATGCCAGAACACTACCTGGATTTTTCAGATAATAGAGAGGGGTCACACACTGCAACTTTTAGAGACACTTCCAGAGACTCCTGCAGTACCCTCCACCTGCTCCCCCTCCTCCCAACCATCTAGTAGTCCTACGGGAGGAAATACAGTCCCTTCTGTGGAAAAAGGCCATTGAGTCGGTGCCAAAGGAACAGGGGATTTTATTCCATGTTCTTCCTGGTCCCCAAATGAACTGGAGACCTGAGGCCCATTCTAGATCTCAAGGATCTCAATCTTACAACGTACAAAAATTCAGAATGGTCACCCTGAGGCCCATTCTAGATCTCAAGGACCTCAATCTTACCTCCGTGCAAAAATTCAGAATGGTCACCCTGCTGCATCTTCTCAGGCAGAGGCGACTGGCTCTGCTCCTTAGACATGCAGGATGCCTTCCTGCATATCTCGGCATTTCCTCCGCACAGGAGACCCTCTGGTTTCTCTTTCAGGGTGAACACTACCAATTCAAAGTATTGCCCTTGGCTTATCCTCTGTGCCACGGGTCTTACCAAGTGCTTAGCAATAGTAGCTGCCGCCCAAAGGGAGGGACTACATGTTTCCTTACCTGGACAACTGGCTTCTAAAAGCTCCATCGAAAGAGCAGCTCCCACGGACCCTGGAGAGAACACTTCAGCTGTTTTTCTCCGTGGGCATCACTGTCGGGTCTGTCCTGATCCCGTCCCAGAGGTTGCAGTATATGGAGGCATTTCTTGATTCAGCACAGAGCAAAGCCTTTCTGCCTCAGCAGGGCAGAGTGCCTGATTGCCCAGGCTCTGGTCTCCCAGAGCCGTTATGTTCCTTCAGAGTGTACCTCAAGCTATTGGGTCTGATGGCGCGGCTGTTGCCAGAGTGCCATGGGATGGGACCAGTGCATGGACCACTTGGATCAGCTGGTGCTGGTCTCCTCCCAATCTGCTTCAGTGGTGGATGGACCCTCAGAACCTTTGCAGGTGGATTCTATTCCAGACCCCCAAAAAAAAAAAAAAACAGATCCTCACCACAGATGCCTCTGAGTCAGGTTGGGTTGCTCATCTGGGTCACTTTCAGACTCCAGGAACATGGTCCCAGACCAAAACTTCCCTGCATATGTATGTCTTGGAGGTGTGGGCGGTCTTGTATGCCATGCAGGCTTTTCAGAACCATCTCCTTCCGGGTCAGCTTCTGATCCAGTCCGACAATCTCAGTGTTGTCTAGTACATCAACAAGCAAGGGGGAACGCACTCGTAACCCCTGTGCAGGGAGACCATGAGGGTATGGTACTGGGCATTAGACCACAGTCTGGCCCTCTCAGCAGTCCACATCCCAGGCATACTGTCCTGATAGACGGCCTCAGCAGGACACAGTCCAGCATGTACAAATGGAATTTCTTTCATCCTCGAGATCTATTTGTCAGATAAAGGCGCCCAGAGTTGGACCTTTTATGCCCCACTCAATGCACAACTGCCCAATTTCTGCTCACTAGATCCAGGGCTTTGAGTTTTCTGGCAAGACGCATTGTCCCTCTCCTGGAGAGGGAGGTTCCTTTACACCTTCCCTCTAATTCAGAGAGCATGAATCAGGCTGCAGCTGGAGGGGGCCATGGCAGATACGGTTTCCATTAACTGCAACAGTTGGCGGAGGATCTTTTGGTCCCTTTGCAGGAGGAATCTGTTGACGCAGGCTCAGGGGACCCTGGTCCATCCCATCCTCAAGTCCTTGTGTCTGCACGCCTGGCTCCTGAGGACATAATCATTGCCCAGTTCAGGGTATCTTCGAGAGTGGCGGGTGTCCTTGTGGCAGCTTGGAAGCCCTACCAGAGCCACTTATGCCATGAAGTAGAAGAGGTCTGCCGTCTGGGCTGCCAGGCACCATCTGGACCCTTTTACCTGTCCGGTGAGCCAGATTCTGGACTACTTGATTTCACTATTAGACTCTGATCTCCAGTGTTCGTCCCTTAAGGTGCAGCTTTCAGCTATTTCTGCCTTACACAAGCCCATGGGTGGTCGTACCATGGCTCAGCTGGATGTGTCCCTTACTTTTCTCTGGGGTACCTTGCATCTGAAGCCTCCAATCCGTTCCCCTGTCCCAGCTTGGGACTTGCATTTGGTTGTGGAGAAGTTGACTGTCTCTGAGCCAGCCAGCGATTATGAAGCCACGCTTTCTCCTGAAAGCGTTATTTTGGTTGCTATTACTTCTGCTCGGAGGATTTCTGAGCTTCAGGCTCTCTGGTGTGAGGAGCCTAATTTGATTGTTTGAGGAGCCTTGTTTGATTTTTCATAAAGACTGTGTCTTTGCGCACAGATCCGAAGTTTCTTCCCAAGGTGGTGTCTGAGTTTACCTTGAACCAATCCATCCACCTTCCAGTTTATTTTCTTGAGCATGCCAATCCAGGGGGAGCACTGCTCCATATGTTAGATGTGCACAGAATCTTGAAATATCTGCTTCGGACTAAGGAAAGCAGAAAGTCAACGCAACTTTTTGTTTCTTTCCGCCCAGGCAGAGAGGGTAAATTTCTAAACAATGTTAGTCCAAATGGTTGGCCAATTGTATTGTTTTCTGTTACAAGTATGGCAGAGTTGCTAGGGCGGTCAAAGCTCACTTCACAAAGGAAGTATGGCTGCCTCTGTTGCTTGTTTCAAGGGGTCTCAGCCGCTGACACCGTGCTGCTGCCACCTGGAGTAAAGTCCATACTTTTAGCAAGCACTACAGTCTGAGCATTGCTTCTCAAGCCAGAGCAGGCTTTTGGCCATGCTGTCCTTCAGCACCTCCTGTCTTGGCCTCGGCTTGCCTGCCACCCAGACTGTGCTGCCGTTGCTTGGGACTCATTCCTGCAGTGTGACCTGATGACTGATACCCCGAAGAAGACAGAACAGTTACGTAAGAACTTACTGTAACAGTAGATCTTCGAGAGATCTCGGTCATCAGATCAGCCTTCCTCCTTCCATACCCTATTTGGGGTTCCTGTCTCAGACTGGCTGTCTGGTGTATCCACCTTTTATTCAGGACTGGGCACCTCTCCTCAGTCCCCCATGGCATGGGTTGCTCCTTAGTCGGGGAGACTGGGAGGTAGCGAGCAGCTCAGATACCTTTATAGGTTGCTGACATCAGTGTTGGCATGGGTGGCCCCAGAAGTACTGCTGGAAAGTCTTCCGTGTGGATTCTGCTTCAGTGACAGTGAAGTTCCTACAGTGCGACTTGATGACTGAGATCCCCTAGAAGATCTACTGTTACAGCTAGTTCTTGCATAACTTTTCTTTATGTAAGAACTTGCCGTAACAGATATTCGAGAGGAGCTCTTGCAGCAGGCCCTAATTTTCCCTTCCTTCCCCCTTTTCTCTCTGCTGTATTCCACTTCCATTCGCATGAGTTTTCTGCTTCCATTTTTGGCTCTCAGGAACCTCCTCAGTTCTTTCTTGTTGCCCTCTGGCTCTCCAGTGGAGAACCGAGGAGGGTTTTGGGGGGGGCGGGAGACCGCCCACCTGTATAGGATAGGCTGACCACAGAGGGTGGTGTCGGCAGTGGGCTGTTACTCATGGTAGACCGTTAGCTGGAACGTTTGTATGGTCCTGGTGGCCTAGTCCTACCGGTGTTGACCTGCTGCAAGAGCTCCTAAGATCTACTGTTACAGTAAGTTGTTACGTAACTGTACTTATGGAGTTTTCACTGTCAATTTGCGTATAGAATGCTAATTATGAGCTGTTGACCTATCGGAACCTTGCTCAGAGTTTTGTGCACAAACGTGACGTACAGTAGTTAAAACTCCAGATCACGGGTTCCACGAAGGAAACACTTACAGAATGCTGCCCATAGAAACAAAAACATGTTTTTCACATCACTTTTTAATTTAGGTACAGTTATATATGGAAATGATAGGGAAATTGTCATTTCAGGAAATAAGAACTTTATAAACCGCTGCCAATTATAAATGATTTCCTGCCCTCTTTAATCATATGACATGGCTTATGGAGTAGGAAGACACTTGTAGGGCTGAGTGCATATGTGAGTCACTGTTACTGTGCTGTCGCACCCATAAACAAGTGGGTGAACTGATTGACAGTGTAAACTTTGGATTAACTTTCTCACTTTCAATAGTTGTGTAATATATGGATAATCAAAATAATAGCATCAAAAATTCCATAATACGGCAGTGCAAATCCAGTAATACTATCTTAGAAATACCATAATACTATCATTCAGAGCCAGTAATACTATTGTTCCAAGCTCTGAACAATAGTATTCTGAGAGCAGCACTAGTCAAGCAACTTTCGTGCTAAGCACGAGCTGGCTTTTATTGTAACTGTAGGATACAGTAAGAGCCAATTCACCGCTGAGAAAACTCCTCAAAAATGCCTCTGTCTGTGCTCTTGTACAGTTTGCTGACAACTGCAAGATGCCTCTTGCTCAGACCCTCACTCACCCAGGTGGACTGGCCTGCCAGACCTGTTCAATCTCCCCAGCCCCCGCGCAGTCAGCGCTGACATTGTGCCCACCCTACCTGCTGCCTGCCCGGTGCCCTGCCTTTCTCATCACTTTTTGTTTTTCACCCTGGCCACTGTGATCTTATCTTACCAGGTCCTCGCGGGCAGCAGTATGAGAGAGATCCTCCCCCACTCCAGATCACACTGATCTGATCTCCCATCCAGTGACAGGACCAGACCCACCACACTGCGTGATGTGTGCTAATCAAGCACTTTTGATGGTGCTGTTAGTCCAAAGTCACCTTGCCACCCCCGCATCATTGTTTCTAAGTGTGTGTTAGACAACTACCATACAGGTCTCCACAGTCAGTGCCACAGCCTCAATCAACATATGCATATGTATGGTATGCATCTTGGATCCATATATTACAGAAAATAATAGGGGACTGTGTGTTAAGAGGCTATACCATCTCAAGGTTTTGGGAACATGTTGGAACCTCTAGGAGCTTCGCTTCGAGGTTCCCAGAACCTCTCGGTGGTATAGCCTCGTAATACACAGTCCTCATTTATTAATCTTTTGTAATAGTGGTCAATCAGAAATATACATAAGGAACAACCCACAACAGGGCCTGCATGTTAGAGAATTAATGCATGCCCGGTTTGTCTTTTTTTTTTTCCAAATATAGAAAAAGGTTTTTATTTTGTGTAGTTAGGTTGTTGCTAGGTAGATAATATTAGATTGGTGACAAACGGTGCATGTACTGGAATTAATGAATGGTCACATACATTTCAACCAATGAGTTTGCTTGGATTATGAGAATTCTGATGTCAGTTTTACAAATGTATTGATAAGGGTTTGCTCTGTCCAGTTAATTTTCTATCCACATCATCATTCCAGCACGATTTATTAATTTTCTGCATTCTGTTTTATTCAAGCCTGAATCTGAAGTTGCCCATGCTGGCAAGGTTTTAGAAGAATACTTTGAAGAGCTGCTTAAGAGCCTTTACCCAGAGAAAAAGTTTCCTGAGGTTGGGCCCGCTGAAGAGGAGAAGAAATTAAGCGATGATTCAGATGAAGATGATGACGACTTTGTACAACCCCGAAAAAAGCGCAAACAGGAGGACCGTCTGTTTTACATTAAATGACTTTTTTTCTGAATTTGTAATGGTTGAATACATCTGTTTGGCAGCCATTTTGTAAAAGTGAGAATTAAATCCTAAAAGCAACTCTGTAATGCTACAGAATGATAGATGTTAAATAGAATCCATTTTTATACCTCATAATTGTGTCTTTATCCTTATTTACTGTGACCTAGGCCAAAACTAACGTTTGACTTTAAACACCAAGTTTATGCATGTTATGATCATGTTGAGATCGTACAGTACATTAAAAGGGCAAGTTTGGGGAGTTTCCTAGCTTGTCACAGTTGGTGCTGGTCTCCCTCTCAGAAGAAATATGATTGTCCCCCTCAGTGTTAATAGCCTAAACATTCATATTTGAAATGTTATCTTTATGCCAAAGCAAACTAACCATTAATAGATGAATCCCTTAGCAGTATATGTTTAAAGTTGTATGTTTACAGAATTTAGGCTACTTGATAAGAAGACCTTAAAAGTTGAGGTCATCAGGTAAAGTCTTGAAACACTTTTGTACCATAAGCTATGTAAAAATACAGTCCTTATTGCCAGTTTTGTAAAGCAGCAGTGCATAAAGCGTAATCATTTTTAACTGCGTATCATTTCATAAACCTGTTTGATTTTTTAATTTTCAGTGTTTTTAATGTTTCCCCCTCAGTAACAGAATGTCTTCTCCCTGCCATGTTTACCATTCTGTTCACATGTTTGGTAAGCGTTTTCACATAGTCCGCATCATGGCAGTGGTATTCAGATGCTCTCGGCTAGCTTTGATATGGCAAGGCGTAGTGAGTGCGGCAGAAAAGGAATGGGCACATAACATTTGAAGTGCACTGTGTAGTAAGCACTTGACAAATGTGTATGTAGAAGATATTGAAGTAGCTTCTTCATTTTAATTGGCAGGTAGCTTTTTTTCCTGTTATGTGCCTGAGGCAAGAATCTCCTTCTGGTTTGACATCTTGTCCCTTAGGATCAGATCTCCTCCCCACACACTCCCTCTATGGTCAGGCTTCCCACACAGTAGTGGAGAGAACAGAAACCTGCTGTATAAGGTGGCCCCAGCCTTTTCAGTTTAGCTGGCTTTACCTGGGAGCCACTGAGTGTTTGGGTGGGGACGCTTCCATCACTTAACATGTCCCATATTCATGGTGCCAATGCATAGGGTATTCCCCTTCTTCCATCTCTGGGAGAAGTGTGATGGTGAACCCCTCCTCCCCGGAGACAAATGTGCTGGCAGTACTTCTGTCTCGGTGCAGCACAGCAAGCATGAACATGAGCTGCCAATGGCAGCTAGCTTTTTAGAAGTTGCACTGCTGCTTTAATATTTTTACTGCTGAATTTTACATTCTAGGAACGTGGATGTGATGTATTATCCGCACTTCTGGCAGTGTTCCCTTCCTTTAAGGCTTACTGGAGCGTCTTCAAACTGGCTTCTCCACCCACTGCGTGTGATAATTCCTTCGGCACCGCCCTGTGACATCAGATCTTCCTTTCCGCTGGAAGAAGAGGTTCCCTCCTTACCGCCTCTGAACTGAGTAGGCCCTTTGCTTCAAACCTTACAAAACTTGTGAATTTATCTTAAGTCTTAGGCGATTTGTGAATCCCATCATGGACAACTCTAAGTTGGCACCAGGATTTAAAAAAATGCGAGTGCGGGCAGATGTCCTGGACAGACCCCCACACCTCGTGTCTACTGCCTAGGCCACAAACACGATCCCCAGGTGTGTGGCCTCTGTCACCTTGTATCCTTCTACTTTAGAAGACCTGCACACTTGGCTTCTTTGAGGATGCCCAGGTGAGCGGGATCCAGCGCTGGGAGGTCTCCGCAGCTGCAGGGTCCGCTGAACAACTTGCAGATTTTGAAGAGCTGTGGCTCGGGCCGCTGAGCATGCTGCCGGCTTTTGTGCCGCTATCCTTTGGTGCCACCTTCACAGGGCGCTTTCGAGATGTGTGCCAGTTCCTTCCCACCTTTGGGCAGGGCCCCTCTAAGAGCAGAAACTCAATCTTCAAAGGAAGAGACTAAAAAGAAGTCTCGCCATCGATCATGGGATCACAAGTGCTCTCCAGCCTCTGATTCCTGCCTTTCTCTGGAGGTTTCGACTACGATCAGTCCTTCGGCCCAGGCTGCTGGCTCCACGATCTCCCCGTCAGGGCAGTTGGTCGAGACACTCATCGACCAACGTGTCGAGATTTTTCTCAACCCAGTTGATGCATTGTTGCCAGATGAGGCCAATACCTCTCTCTAGGACTCTGGTCCTGCCTGTCACCTCTCAAGGTGGGTCAGACCAGCATGCTGATGCGGTCCATACCCCTTGAGATCTGATTACCCAGGAGGATCCTCAGCTTTCACCAGTTACCTCAGAGTCCCACCATCAGCAGCCCGGATGGTTGAGGTCCAGGTCTCGATTCCGAAGCCCAGCAGCCCATGCCAGCATCAGCGTTCCTGCTGTCGGCACTTGGGCAAGTGGCACTGCCACTGCTCCTCCTCAGACGAGGAGAGGCCAAGCTGAAAAATGCATCAGCACTATTAAGAGCTCGTGTTTACCAGGGTTAAGCAGGTTCCAGGACCCCCACCCCGGCTCTTCCGTGGCTCCCGCCTACTCCGGCTTGGCCTATTCTGGCCTCTCCACCCATCTAGACGGTGCCGCCGCCTAAGCAGCTACCAGTCCCAGGATGCCGTATCGCTTCCAGGCTTCCTCATTGGCTGTCGGTCACTGTGACTCTGAACAAACCCCGTGAGGGTCAGCGGTACTCTGGCAGTCGACCACTTTGCAACAAATCCTCTAGTCTTGAGAGCCCCTCCCTACACTCCCGTCAGTTGGACGCAGAGTCTGGAGAGGATTTGTTCATGGAGTATGGTCCCACCTCTTTCACAGGTCTGCTGTGTTTAATCTTGGAATCTGCGGGACTCCAGATGGAGCCTATCCAGAAATGGGTCCAAGTACCATTTAACCCAAGAGTCTCAACCAGGGTGACTCCCCTGGGGAGGCCTGCTCAGTTGCTGAGGCCATTCTTGGTTCCACTCTGGAGCTTTGGCAGCACCCTGCCTCTTGCCCTGTGCCATCGGCACAGATGGCCCACAAGTACGCGGTCCCTACCAGTTCCCTGTCGGGTTTCAAAGAACATCCCTTGACTGCGGGTCTGGTGTCCAACTTGGTCTTTCAGCATACCGAGGACGTGGATGAGCCTTCCAACAAGGAATCCAAGAAATTGGATCATATGGCCAAAAAGGTCTATGTGGCCTCTTCTCCTGGCCTTTGGCAAGTGACTTCAGCCCTTTTCATGGCCCACTTTGCTCATGCCCTCTTAGGCACCTTTTATAATGTGCTTCCTCAGCTCCAGCTGACTTACAAGACCATGTTACGTAACATGCGAAATTTGCCAGCAGATAAAGGCCTGGAGGTCTATCAAGTCTGTTCGAATGTGCAGCTAGCACCCCTTATTCTGCAGCTGCATGTTCAAGCAGGACCAGGGCTGAGCCATGACTAAAGCAGCAGCTCTAGCCAGCCGTGGACTTTGGTGACCCCTGCTCGCCCAGTCTGTGGCTTTCATGTGGCCATACACCTAGAGCTTAGCCATGATCTCTAAACTTACGGGCAGATAATGGCACAAGTTGGCAGATGTCCCTTCTTGGGCACTGACTTGTTTGGACCTGGGGTGGGATACCTTACTCGCACAGAGAAGTCCATTGGCACCCTGGAGACTCTTACCTCCACCCAGAAGGATCCCAAGGGCTCTAAGCTCCAAAGGAAAAAGTCCTTCAGTCCCTCTCTGCCCCTGCGGCCAAACCGTCCCAGCCTCTAGCTGGGCAGCAGGCCCAGGCTTGGTGTCCCCGACCGAAGTCTATTCCTTTATCATCTGAAAGCCTGATGGTCAAGGCCACGCTGCTTCCTCAGCCAGTCCCTCCTCCACTCCATGCCTGCCCAGTGACGGGATGGGTGGGATGCCCCCCCCCCCCATGCCTGTCCTGACTCCCTGGGTGGGTGGGGGCAGTCCACCACTCCGCTGTCACCACAGACAGGTGGTTCCTCAGGATCTGCCTTTAGAATTCCGAGGCTGACCTCGCCTTCGCGGCTCCCCACAGGAGGACATGGTGTCCGCCGACATTCTGTCAGCTGTTCGGGAAGACGTGAGCTCAGCTCCTCCAGAATGGAAGTCATGGCTCCAGTCCTGGACCCTCCAGTGAACCCAGAGTTTGTCTCTAGATACTTCCTGGGGCCAAATTGGGGGCTGACGTCCATCTTAGCTCTGCACCGACCTGAACAAATTCCTTGGCCATGCACTTTCAGGATGGTCACTCTGTCTCAGATCATTCCATCTCTGGAGTAGAACATGTGTTCTGCTCTCTGTATCTTCGGACGCATTCTTCCATGTCCTCATCTGTCCAGGTTCCGGGCCATGCCCTTTGGCCTGTCCTCTGCTTCTAGGGTCTTCACCAAATGCATTGGTGGTGGCAGCCAAGCTGAGGTGCCATGAGGTCGGTGTACCCCTACCTGGATGACTGGCTTATAGCAATCCAGGGACCTGGCCCTTCAGACCCGTTTGTCCCTTGGCCTCCTGGTCAACAAGGCCAAGTCTGAGCTTGTACCTTTGTAGGTGATACAATTCATCAGGGTGGAGCTTGACTATTGCAGAGCCAGGGCTCAGCTTCTGGCAAACCAGGTGGAGGCTCTCTCGTCCTTTGCCTGATCATTTCAAGTTGGGCAGTTGTGCCCTGCTTGGGACTTCCTGCGCTTCCTGGGATATATGTTGGATCCACCAGTAACTGCTGCGAGCCAAGTGTTGCAGGCTCAGTGATGTCAAGAGGGCAGCTACCCCAAATCCACAAACAGTTCACAGAAACAGCACTCATGGCAAAAAAGTTACAAAAATAATAAAGGTGCTAATGCAAATTTATTTAGTGCATATCTCAAGCTGCTAGCCCTTGCCACAGCACTTCGGCTACTCAGCCTTCCTCAGATATGCACTAAATAAATTTGCTTTTTAAAATCCTTTATTGTTTGTAATTGCCTTTTGTCATGAGTGCTTTACTGTGGAATACATGGCAGCATGCACCAGCGTGGTCTGTTGGGCCCTGTGGAGAATGCTGTCTCTGCAATGGGAGCTTGCCCAGCAATGGTCTTGGTGCCAGGGCCACTTGACCAGCCAGTCACTGTTACTCAGCTGATGTGGGACACCCTTCAGTGGTGGTTAGTCCCAGAACATCTGTAGGAAGGAATCCCATTTGTTTGCCCAGAGCCAGCGTTCCCCATCACAATGGATGCCTCCCTGTTAGGATGGATGCACACCTAGGGGACCACAGAGCCTCACGGACTCTGGAACCCCGAGAAGTCCTGATACAATATCAGCTTGCTGGAACTTCGGACAGTTCGGCTGGTGCTGATGGTCTTTGCTTCGCACATTCGGGGTCAGGTCATTCATGTCCAGACAAACACCACCACACCCATATACTTCCTCATCAGGGCGGAACACACTCCCTCTTTGCAGGGAAGCTTTCAGCATCTAAACCTTCATGCTCAGCTTGGACACGTCTCCTGGCTGTCCATGTGGCCGGCGTCTCCAACCAGCTGGTGGAGACGTCTAACGAGTGAGTGGTCTGTCTGTCCAGAGGTAGTATACAGCCTGTTCTCCCAGTGGGGCACCCCGCTGGTGGATCTGTTCACCTCCAGGGAGAACGCAAAGCTGAGGCTGTATTGTGCCCACCCCCCAGCAGCGACTGCTGCAAGGGGATGCCTTCTCGAGGCCCTGGACCCCAGGCCTCCTCTATGCCTTCCCTCCATTTCTTCTGATCCACAAAGTGCTGATCAAAGCTAGGAGAGACAAGGCACAGATCCTGGTGGCTCCAGACTTACCCCACCAGTTCTGGTACCCCACACTCATTAGCCTCAGCAGCAGGCACCCCTGGTGTCTTCTCTCTGCCCGGTCCTGCTCTCTTGCAATCAGGCGAAGGTACTCCATCTGGACCTTCAATCTCTGCACCTGACAGCCTGGTTCCTGAGCAGCTAGAGTTCCAGGCTTTGGGTCTCTCCGAAGATATTCTCACTATGGTCAAGGCTCCTCTGAAGGAGGCACCCGAAAATGCTGTGCCTTCAAATAGAGGTTCTCTGGTGCCAAGGCAAGGGTCTTGACCCTTTATCTTGTCCAGTGGCTAGCATTCTCGACTACCTTTGGCTCCTGTCTCAGTCGGGCCTTTGGTAGATGACCCTTAAGGTGCACTTGGCAGCCATTTTGGCATACTGGGTGCGGTGCCATCAGTGGCGCAGGAGAAGGTGGGCTGGTGCTTTTTCAGCTTCCTTGACCACAGTTCTCCTGTGATGTGTGCACCACCTCCTTGGGACTTGTTGCTGGTGTTGGCCATGCTTATGGGCAAGCCATTCAAACCAGTGCACAGGTGTGCCATCTCTCACCTGTCATGGAAGACCGCCTTCCTGGTGGCTATCTCATCAGCCAGAAGTATCAATCAGTGAGCTCCAGGAGCTCTCGGTGGAGTCTCCTTACTTGGTCTTCCACAAGGACAAGGTTGTCTATCGCCCAACCCGAAATTCCTCCTTAAGGTTTTGTCCAGTTTCACCTTAACCAGGTGGTAAGTCTCCCAGTGTATTTCACCAGTCACACCTCAAAGGCCAAGCACAGGCTGCATAATTTGGACATATTACGAGTGCTTGGCTATTATAAGGAGCACACGGCTGGAGTCTGGGGAGAGGTTCACCAGCTGTTTGTCACCTATGCTGAGGCCGCAGCTAAGTGGACGACTGGCAGGCAGGATTGTTTCCTGCATTGATCTGTGCTATACGTTAGTGGGTAGGGGGGCCCTCCCATAGGGCTAAGGGCTCATTCCACCCATCATAGTCAGTGGCTGCTTCCAGGGATATGTCCCTATCCAGGAAATCTGCGCACACCTTCATTTTCCACTACCTTGAATCACCAGAATGCTGGATCTTCCTGGACATAGTCTCCACCACTCATTCACACTAATGGGAACTGCGCCGGAGGCACTAGGACCCAGCAGAAGCAAACTTTTATTTGCTAGAGGGTCAGTGCCAGAGATGGAGCCGTGAGGAGTAGCACTGCGAGCCCCAGCTCGTCCGGCAATGACTCTCTCAGCGTCGACCCTCCAACCGCCTCCGTTCCTTTTTTCCCGCCGTCGAGTGCACTTCAGTGACCACATCGCTCGCCCGCCGGGAGTCAAACTTCAAACTAGCAGCTTAGTTTTTCAGTTTTATTGGTTTGTAGTAATATTTCAAATAAGTATTGCTTAGTTTAAAGAGGAAGTCTCCACCTACATTGATGGAGTTGACCATGAGCGGGTCAGGTGACGGTAGGAAGACATCGTATGAAAGCTGTTTAGTCAGCTGGGCTGGGTCCGGTCCGCCACCTTCTCCGGAGGGGGGTCTGACAATGGACAGTCCAATGCCCGAGGGGTGGGCGGTCCCTCTCAGCATAAAAGTAAACTGTCGACTTTTCGGCACCGTTCGTCTCGAGCTCTTCTTCGCCTACAGGTCGAGAAAGAAGGCATCACTAGTGGTCGCCCTCTGATATGTATGCGCCGAAGACGGTCAGTTATTAGCTAGTTGTCGGTCCTCCTCCTTCTCGGAGTCACCGTTTCTGCTTCTGGTATCCCACATCAAGCCCCACCCGCCCTCTGGTAGGTCTTCAGATGAGCAGTTTATCAGTGGGCTGCTCTTATGGAGCAGTGGGCTCAGAGGTTGGTCCAGCTGCCTGGCCCAGTCACTCAGAGGCCTTTTAGGCTTCTTGGGAGAGCTAGGTAGAGTGGTTGAGCCTCCCTGTCTCATGGTGCCGTCGACTCCGGCGGCTAGGTGTTCCCCCTCACAGGGCGTGGTATGTAGGGGCCACACAGATGCCTCTGTCTCCTGGTTTCATCCTTCTTTCTCCTTAAACCTGTTTTTGAGTCTTGGGATATTTTCGACACCCATGGCGTCGATAGCACACTCGGTGCCGTTGATTTTCTCTGAGCGATCCGGCTTTCAGCACGTGTGGCTTCTCTGACTTTCCGCCTCTTGGCGTCGTCTTGACGCCAGCGTCGTATTGGTGCTGTATGTTTCTTCGGCACCAAGACCTGTTAGGGCGTCATCTAGCCTTCAGGATTCCCCCTCTTTTAATCCTTTTCCTTCCTCATTTCCTTCTGAATTTCACTCCTTTTCTTTCCATACAGTCCCTCCTGGACTGTCAGATGACGACAGGCTGGGTGATGATGTGGAAGAACAGGATCTATTCCTGCTACAGAGCCTGTGGTCGAGGACCTGTCTTAAGTCTCTGCTGAAAAACTTGAATTCCACTCTTTCTCTCCAAACTATAGATATCGATCCTGGGAAACTATTAAGACTCCAATATCTCCATGTTCTGGAGATCCTTATGGATTTGACTCCTCTGGTACAGCCCTCCTTTGAGACGCTGTCCCAAATGGTATGGAATAATCCTGCTCTCATTCCTTCGGTGGCTAAGTCAATAGATAGGAAATATGCTGCTCCCAAGGATCAACCCATTTTGGCATCCCAAGCCTTTGCGGATCCTGTTGTAGTCTTGGCAGAGAATGATAAGGTCGTTCTTCCCCAGACTACTACAGTCTGACCTATTAACAAAGCATCTCGTAAGATAGACACTTTGGGTAAGAGAGTATTTGCTGCTTCCCCCCTAGATATGCGTATTGCCAGCTACCAAGGCTATTTCTCTCAATATGAGTATATCCTTTGGCATTCGCGTAAACAAATGGTTGAAGCTCTACCTGAGTCTGATACTAATTCAGAGCTTCTTCAAACCATAACCAGGGGTATCGAGTCCAACAACCAGCAGGTTAAAGCAGCTATGGACGCCTTAGATACTGCCTCCCCGGCGGCGGCGGGCATTTGTACCCGCCGCCATTCCTGGCTGCGCACTTCAGGTTTCACGAATGATGCACAACAGCAGGTAATGGCGTTGCCTTTCAATGGTGTGTACCTCTTCGGCCCTCAAGTAGAACAAGCTCTAGAGGCCACACAAAAGACTAGGTCAGCCATTAAATTGGCTCGACCTCCACCCACTCCCTCTTGAGGGGGTGTTAACAAACGCCAGTTTCATAACCTGTCAGTCCTTTCGAGGCAAAGGCAGGAGGTTTTGTAAAACCAAGCCCCCAGCCTCAAAAGAAAACACAGTAGAAGGCGCAAGGACCCAAAGCGCCCAGTGCCGACTTCTGAGTTGGCCCAAGTCCCACTCTACCTCAGCGGTGGGAGGTCGTCTGACTCACTTCTACAATCAATGGAAGTCCATAACCTTGGACAAATGGGTCCTCCAGATAATCTGCGAGGGGTATTCCCTCAATCTTTTGGACACTCCTCTGGATTATCCCCCCAGATGACAGCCCAGGCTGTCAGTTCTTCAGTCAGAACTTCTCGCCTCCAAGATACAAGGCCTTCTGAACAACAGGGCAGTGGAAGTAGTTCCGCTGGATCAACGGAACACAGGGTTCTACTCCCATTACTTTCTGGTTCCAAAGAAAACCAGGGGCATGCGCCCCATTTTGGACCTCAGAAAATTAAACAAATTGCTACCCAAAGAGAAATTCAAAATGATATCGTTAGGAACCCTGTTACCTTTGTTTCATCAACACGACTGGTTAGCCTCCCTGGACATGCAGGATGCTTACCAGCACATTCCTATTCACCTGAAGCATTACAAATACCTAAGGTTCATAGCTTTGGGCCAGCATTATCAGTTCAGAGTCCTGCCCTTTGGGCTATCCTCAGCGCCGCAAGTTTTTACAAAGTGTTGTGCAATTCTCATAGCACATCTCAGGAAAATCGGAATACAAGTGTTCCCATATCTGGATGATTGGCTTCTAGCAAGTCCTTCCATGCAAGGAACTCTGGACGCCGTAGCCACGGCCTCACACTTTCTTACGTCCATGGGAGTCCTGCTAAACCTCAAAAAATTGCAGTTGCAGCCCTCCCAGAGGCTCCTTTTCATAGGAACTCTTCTGGACATCTCCTGTGTGAAAGCATTTCTTCCAGAGGACAGGAGGAGCAATATCCTTCAGATGGCCCGATACACTGGAGAGAGCAGCTCGGTGTCAGCTCTCTCAACACAAGGGATGCTAGGTCTCATGGCATCCTCGGTGTTCACTGTACCCCTAGCACGCCACCACATGAGAACCTCTCAATGGATGCTCAGTGGTCCCCGACCATGCACCCTCAATCCTTTCTCATCAAAGTGACAAAACCTCTGAAGAAGTCACTCACCTGGTGGTTGCAAGAGGACAATCTTCTGGAAGGATAAACTTTGCTTCTCTGGATCATCAGATTTCCATTACCACGGATGCGTCCCTGATGGGGTGGGGAGCTCACTGTCAGACTCTCCACACTCAAGGTCGTGGACTCAGGGAAGTCCCAACTTCACATAAATGTCTTAGAAATGAGAGCCGTCCTTTATGCAGTCCAGACTTTGAAGGACATTCTCTGTCACAAGAGCATTCTCCTTCAAACGGACAACAAAGCAGTGATGTATTACATCAACAAGTAGGGCGATGCTCATTCTTACCCCTTATGTAGGGAAGCAGTGAGAGTGTGGGAATGGTGCTTGGAGCACAAGGCTCTAATTCAGGCGGTCTGCCTGCCAGGAGTGCAGAACGAACTGGCAGACCGTCTCAGCAGAACAGAGACAGATCCTCACGAATGGTCCCTCAACTTAGCCGTAGCTCAGTCACTATTCGCAGAGTGGGGAATTCTGGACCTTTTTGCATTTCCACCCAACACAAAACTGCCTCTCTTCTGCTCCAGAAATCCAGGGCTTGGCATTTTCTGTCATGATGCATTCAGGCTGCTGTGGACAAATCTTTCTATACGCCTTCCCACCTCTTCCTCTAATTCAGAGAGAGCTTCTCAAATTTGAGTCCCAGGGGATAAAATGATCCTTATTGCTCCTTCTGGCCTCGACAGATATGGTTTCCACTATCAACATTATGTCGGATACTCCTCAGAAACCGCTTCCTTCAGATGAACCTTCTGACTCAGGGGCCTGTGGTCCACCCCAGTCTGAGGTCACTTCACCTTCACGCTTGGCTCCTGAAGAAATAGAAGTGAACAGGTTCAACATCTCTCGTACGGTTTCAGATATTCTTCTGGCTGCACGCAAGCCAGCCACTAGGAAAACTTACACAGCCAAATGGAAGCGTTTTTGCTCTGGTGTGCAAATGCTCTTTGAATCCTTTTTCCTGCCCACCAGATAAAGTTCTAGAGTACCTTCTAGACCTCTCAAATTCAGGTCTGCAATACTCTACAGTTAAAGTGCACCTTTGTGCCATTTCAGCTTTTCATGAGCCAGTACTTTCCTTGTCACTGGCTCATTTACCTGTGGTTAAGAGGTTTCTTAAGGGAATTCTGCATACCAGACCTCCTATAAGATGTCCGGTCGCAGCCTGGGACATTAATCAGGTGCTAGACATGCTCACTCAAAAACCCTTCGAGCCTCTAGCTACCTGTGAGTTGAAATTTCTAACCTAAAAGACTGCCTTCCTAGTGGCCATTACCTCAGCCCGCAGGGTCTCTGAGATACATGCCTTGGTCACAGACTCTCCATAATCTGTGTTTCATAAAGACAAAGTAGTTCTTAGAACCCATCCTAAGTTTCTCCCTAAGGTTGTTTCGGAATTCCATCTAAACCAACCGTTGGTCCTTCCTTCCTTCCTACTTTGCAAACTTCCAGAGTGAAGGAGAGCGCTCTCTTCATTCCTTGGATGTCAAAAGAGCTTTCCGTTTCTATCTAGATAGAACAAAAGACTTTCGCAAAGCTCAACAACTGTTTGTTTCCTTCAGCGAGACCCGGCTGGGTCAACCGGTCGCTATCGGATGTATTTCAGCATGGCTGGTGGCATGCCTTCGCCACTGTTATTCCATGGCGCAGGTTAAGCTGGAGGGCAGAGTATACGCTCACTCTACTAGAGCAGTCGCGGCATCCCTAGCAGAAATCCGCAACGTGCCCATTGCAGATATTTGCAATGAGGCTACCTGGAGCTCAGTGCATACTTTCGTCGAACACTATGCCCTGGATGTCCATGTCAGTCGCATTTCTTTCTTTGGCAGAACCATCCTTAATGAACTCCTGTCCTAAAACTGTGAGCTCCAGGTCTGTTCTGCCGCCCTCTCAGGGGATTATTAGCTCGGTACTCTCCCATTAGTGTGAATGAGTGGTGGAGACTTTATGTCCAGGAAGATATGGAAATCACGTACCTACCGTAATTCTTGATCCTCTTGGACGAGTCTCCACCACTCATTCACACGCCCATCCTCCATCCCAAGGCCACTTTGTTGTTGGTCTTCATTCCTCAATCTTAGGCTGTGAAGACTTCTTTTGTTGACCCTTCTTATACGGGTCATCCGGACTATCTTATGTCCAGTTTTTTGGTTAGGCTATCCTTCAGGTAAGTTACGCTGCACCTCTTCGGGAGAAAAAGGTACTGAGGCGGTTGGAGGGTAGGCGCTTGAGATAGTCATTAATGCAGGAGCTTGGGCTGCTGGTGCCACTTCCTCGCTGCTCCATCTCTGGTGCCGACCCTCTAGCAAAAGTTTGCTCTCGCTGGGTCCTAGTAAGCTTCCAAGTGTTCCCATTAGTGTGAATGAGTGGTGGAGACTCGTCCAAGAAGATCAAGAATTACAGTAGGTACGTAATTTCCATTGTTGGGCCTCAGTTCTCCAATCTCTATTCCTTAAATGGGGGTGTGTGCGCTTTGCCTCTTTCCAGAAAATTGATAGGAGTCTGCCAGAAGTGTGGATAGTACATCATATCCATGCCCCTAGAAAAACAGGTTAGTCACCTGTAGCAGTAGTTCTGGGAGTGGTATATGATGTACATTCACACTGACCCACCCAACTTCCGGGCAAGTGGCACACTGGTCTTGCTTCCAGCAAGTAAGATCTGACGCCACGGAGTAGTGCCGAGGAGTTACCACCTCGGGGTGGGAGGAGCCAGCTTGAAGATGTTCCGGCAAGCCTTAAAGGGAAAGGAGCACTGCCAGAAGTGTGGATGTACATCATATACCACTCCTAGAACTACTGTTACAGGTGAGTAACCTGTTTTTACTGGATACCATTCAGTTAAGCATGTATATAGTAAATGTTCACTGTAAACTGACACACACTGTTCTGCATGGTGTTCCAATACATGCTGGTTTACAATTACTGTTAACATAATTTATTAAGCTGTTTTTAAAACTTCACACCCAGTTTTCCAAACATTGTGGGCTGCTTTGCTTTTTTATTTCAATACCTTGAAGACATTGTAAAAAAAAAAATATGATTTGTATTCTCAAATACTAGTGTCTGAAAACTTTAGATTCTGGTTTGTTTGTGTATGTCTTAACTTTTAAAAGTGCATATTTGCCCTTCATTTTAGAGATGCGAGTTTCACTCTCCATTTTATGGTCTCTCTCTTTCTTGTAGAAATGCAAATCAAGTTAACATAACTGGCTCCTTATAAAAAGATTAACACCTGGTTCCATTCCCTAGAATGCAGAATACACCTGAACAGTGAGGCTTCAGTTTTAGGCATTTATTGATTCACATTTTGGTGACTTCCCAGCCAGATATACACAAGGCTATTCGTTTGTGTGATCAGGGATTGCAGAAGTTCTTGCGTTTCTCCAGGAGTGTAGAATTGTCACTGCATCTGATTTTAGGGGTGAGGCCTTGCCTTATATTGTCATCGTCTTTTTCTCTCTCCCCCCTCATTTTCTGTATTTATCTTCCTCCTAAAACTCTTACTGGCAAATATTCCTGTTGATTCATTTATTCAGTCCAGCGGTGCTCCACATTGGATATCTTGAATCAGAATCTTGAAATGGCAGTCCCCAGATCACGTCAGTTGCTAGAAATCAACATTACAAAAAAAGTTATACAGATTACCATACACAAATATGCTGTAAAATAGGGGATGGCAGCTAACATTGGAGATGAGATTTGTGTGTGTGTGGTGGTGGCAGACATGCTGCAACCTTGCCATAGAGCTTAAAGTAATGCTTTGTTGCAGTTCTGGCCACGTCCAATCCTGAACCAGGTTGCAACACAATTTAAAAGCAAAAACAAAGAACTGTCACCCAAACTGGACATGCGTTTTACTTAAAAAATGGTGTGTGATCAGTTTTGACTCCTCATTGGTCAGGACTGCATCACATATACTCCTGCTCAGAGGACACGATAGAGTGCACTAAAGGAAACCACTGCTTACCTGCTGATGCTCTCCTGCAGCTGTTATGCCCCAATTAGCAGCTCTGTGTGAAAACATTTTTCAAATTTCATTTACGTAGTGAATTCAAGTTCAAACCACAGGAAGCCCTCATTATGCTTAACGATGCAGTGATCCTGGCTGGTGAAGCTGCCCTGGAGCGCGGAATGGGATTTAGAATGTAGTTCAAATCTCTACTCTCTGGGTGGTGCTGCATTCTACAGCATAATGTCAGATCCTTTTCTCCACCTGCACTAGCAAGTCGCCTGAAGATCTCTCTTCAGCAACTCGATTGAAGCATTTGAGTGTCAAAACAAGTATACTGTATTATTTTTTAGTAGTCTGTGCCTCTAGTCACATTTATTTCTAGTGTTTTTGTTAGTTTTTTCCAGTTCCTGTGAACGGAGAACTCTTACTGTATTTTTGTCTTTATTTGGCTTTAACTGTCCTTTTACCTCATCTTGTAGTAAACTTGTCAAATTTTTATTACTGTTTTTCTGTGTTTTCATCTCTGTTCCCCTCCTGAGAAACCAAGGTGAATTTCTCCTTTTACTATCAACTTTACCACTTTTATTTTTAAAATAACTTGGTTCATCGCGGTAGGAACCGAATCACGATTTGTGTTTCCCTATGGGAATATTCAATTTTACTTTGAGTTGGAGCTCCTGCAACAGGCAATAAATGTTAGGACTAAGCCGCCATGACCCCATGGAAACCTTCTAGCTAGCAGTCTTCAGCGGGGGACCGTCCCCGGCATCGGCCAGTGGTATAAAAGGGGCGGTCCCCAGCCCCACCTCCATTCTTTTCCAGCTGTCGACCCGCTGGCATCGGCTCCTTGGATGTCTTCTCATAAATGGTTCACCTGCTTTCGTGCCTTCAGCATTTTTTCTTTGCTTTTTCCATCAAAATCCTTAAATTTATTTCCCATTTTGCATGTCTTCTTCTCTGGCATCATCCGTCTCATCCATGGATCGCAAGAAGTCGAAGTACATCTGTGGCAAGCAGCTACCGTTGAAGGATGGCCACGAGGCCTGCCTCTTCTGCCTAGGCCCAAACCACAGCACTGCGGCCTGTTAGCACTGCAAGGCCTTCAACTCCCAGACTCTGATCCACTGTCAGAAGGCCCTCAAGACCCACCTCCGGAGCAGCAGCTTGCCCAGATCCAGAAGCAGCCAGTGGGGAAGAGTCGCCTTTGTCCTCTTCTGTGTCCACCTCCTCCACTTCTAAATTGCACAAAGAGAAGGAGGATTCAGAAAGCACAAATGCCAGGAAAGGTCCTGGGGTCGCCTCCCGTTCTTCGTCACACAGGGGCTCAGACCACTCCTGCCACTGTTCTGGCATCTGGTGGAGGTAAACCGGGGTCTGGGCCCTACCCTGACACCTCTCAAGGTGAAGGCCACACCGGCAGGGTCACTCTTCACTTTAAAGGCTGGGACCAGCAAAATGGGTAATGACACTTCAGCATCTGCCAAAACAGTCCCAACTGTCTCATCCAAAACTTTGGACAGGATGCCCCGTCGGGGGCAAATAATGGACTCTCCGTCACCACAGGCCGGCCAAGCCGACGGCCTCGCACCAGGCTCATTGAAGCGGCCGTCCGCTAAGGGTGCGCCTCCTCGACATCTACAGCCTCGCCTTCCTGCCGAGCCATTCTCACTAGTTGAGGATCTCTGGCTGGACAGTACCGCTTATTCTACCTCGGGTCCTTGTCTCTACCGCCACCTCCAACGCCAGACCCCTGCACTTCAGTGTTCCGATGCGGGTAAACTGGTGCCAGCTCCACAGTCGCCTGCTGGCCTGTCAGACGCCTCAGTTCGCCAGGACCAGATCCAGGGAGCTTTTTCCTTCTGGTAGAGTCTGGCCGCTGGATCTGTTTCTAGGCGAATCTGTCACCGTGAGTCAGCTGGACCTCAGCACGGGTCAGGAGCCGATACAACAGTCTCCCCAAGAGCCACACCCGAGCCCTGTAGATAACCAAGGTAGACCCCAGCACAAAGAACAGTATCACTGCAGGTGGTCTTGCTCCTCAAGTAGTCACTGATGCCAGTCTCTGTCATAGGGGACGGCCCGTCCCCATAGCCATCGACACTCTAGCTGTTCGGCCCTCCTTGTCAGTGGACTCTAGCCACAGCTCTGACCTTCAGGGCCTAGGGGTCGCTTCTTCTTGTCGACTAACAAGGTCGCTTCTCCTGACTATCCCACATTCAATGACGCCATGAGGCACATCCAGGCTTCCAACAGATGGGAGACAGAAGACCTGATCTGGAGCGATGGAGGCTAGGTACCTGAGGCAAAAGGAGCCTAAATCTCTAGTGGTGCCTCCTTTAGTAGACACCTTCCAGGTCCTGACAAGGCTAACCTGGAAGCACCCTTCCACCTCCTCCGCCATCTCCAAAAAGTCAGATAGGCTGCACAGAGCCCCTAGGGAGGAGTCATTTTTGGTGGAACACCTTACGGTGGACTGAATGGTGATCACGGCTGCTTATGATTGTTCAAAAAAGCCAAAACACCTTAGGCTCCAAGCCTCCCAACCAGGAGTCCAGATGCATTGACTAGATGGGCAAAAATGTCTACTCGTCCTCTACCGGCTCCATCTGGTCCCTTAACTTTCTCACACACATGGTGCAGTACCAGAACACCCTTTGGGAGAAAGGTCTTGAGATAGCTCAGGCCCTTCCAGACTCCACCCAGAAAACCAAGCTCCTGGACCTCCTCAAATCAGGGTCGGATGTAGGCACGCATGTCTTGCGTGCCTCATACGACACTGTAGATACGGCAGCCAGAGCAGTGGCATCTGGCATTTGTCTCAGGTGCTATGCCTGGCTTAGAGTCTCCGGATTCTCCCAGGATCTGCACTCAGGCATCCTGGACCGCCTTTAAGGGCTCAGTCCTTTCTGGAGACTAAACGGAAAACGATTACTTGTCTACATAAGAATCAGAGAGTCCATTTGGTCCGTCTAAAAAATGTATAAGGGGGACCAAAGACCCTTTCAGAAATGGCCATTTCAGAAGCCCTAAGGACAACAGCCCCAAAATAAGTCTCAGCAGAGGGGCGGTTCAAAGAAAGGTCACCTCCTAGAAGCTCTGCCTCTCGAGCCACAAAGTCCTCCCAGAGCTTCCCAATGACTCCTTGCTGGACCCCTCTCCTCCAGCGGAATCAGTGGGGAAGTGGTAGGGGGTCGCTTCTCCCTCCATCTCGAGGTTGAGCACACAACATCAGACCTCTGGGTCTTACAGCCTCGTAGAGGTCATACTCTGGACTTTGAGGAAATACCTCCAGATACTCCACCAGTGTCCTCCCACTACCCTCCTAGTCCCCTGATCGGAGGGAAATTCAGGCCCTCTTGCAAAGCTGCATATAGAGCCCAAATGGTATCATTAGCACTTTCTCCTAGTTCCAAAAAAGACCGAGGACCTTCAGCCCATCCTGGATCTCAGTTCCCTGAACAAGTTCATTGAATACAAAAGATTCAGGATGGTCACGCTGCCAGGTCTCATTCCCCTCTGAACCGGGGACTGGCTGTCTCTCTAGATATGCAGAATGCTTACCTGCACATTCTGATTTTTCCACATCACAGGAGGTTCCTTTTCCAGGGCCAACATTACCAGTTTCGAGCCTTGCCATTCGGCCTCTCCTCCACTCCCAGAGTCTTAATCAAGCGCCTAGCAGTGGTGGCTGCAGCGCCAGGGCCATTATCTTTCCCTACCTAGACGACTGGCTTCTGGCAGCTCCCTTGCGGAACAGCTGATCCACACTCTCGGAGACTCTTTTACACTCTTCCAAGAGCTGGGGATCACCCTGAACATTCACAAGTCGTCCTCAAGGCCCAGTCAGACTCCAGTTCATTGGGGCGGTCCTGCACACGGTTCAGGAAAAGGCCTTCCTTCCCTTGGACAAAGGAGATCGCCTTCATGATCAGGCCTGAATGGTAGTCTCGGCTCCTCATGTCCTGGCCAGAACCTATTTAAGGCTTCTCGGCCATATGGCAGCAGCCATCCCAATGGTTCCGATGGCTCGCCTCCATATGAGGGTTCCCCCAATGGACACTCAGGGTGCAGTGGGACCAAAGGGCAGACCTGGAGCAAGCTGTTCTGGTCTCTGACCCAGTTCGCAGGACACTCACCTGGTGGATTATCCCACTCAATCTCGAGACGGGGTCCTCTTCCAACAGGAGCCCCCTCACCACGAGTGCCTCAGTTGGGGCACTTATGTGGAGAACAGGCAGACCCAAGGGACCTGGTCACCAGACGAGCAGTCGCTCCACATCAACATCCTGGAGATGACAGCAGTCCTGAACGCCTTACAGGCATTTCAGGCAGGCTTAGCCCCAGGCCCTCTTCTTATTCAGCTGGACATGTCTGTAGTGTTTTACACTTACAGTATCGTGTAATCCATGTGATCTCATATTCCTGCTATGTATATATTGTATAATATTAGTTATCCTGCTTATTTATATATGCTTAATGTCTGATGTTTAAAGTTACTTACCTGGCTTTCCACTGTAATAATGTTTATAACATTGTTATATATCTGTATCCTTTAAGGTGTTGTATTTATCTGTTGTACTGTGTTCACCATTGACACCCAGGTCATTACTGAAAAAGGGACTACATGGTCTCAGTGGACTTACCTGGTTACCAAAATTCTAATAAATCAACAAGCTGGGGGGACTCACTCCTCCCCCCTCTGCAGGGAGGCAATGAGGATCTAGCATTGGGCACTGGAACATCACCTAGGACTCACCACCATACAATGTTCCAGGCATCCAAAACATCTTGGCTGACAGCTTAAGCTGGTCTCGGTCCAAGGCTTATGAGTGGGAGCTGCTCCAGTTGGTAACGGAGCTAACCAGAGTTGGACCTTTTTGCATCCCCACTTACTGCCAAACTGCCCAATTTCTACTCGCTAGATCCAGGGCCTGGAGTTTTCTGGCGAGACACATTGTTCCTCTCCTGGACAGGGAGGTTCCTCTACACATTTCCTCCCTTTCCCCTTCTACAGAGGGTACTTCTGAAGCTTCAGGTGGAGGGAGCAGAGATGATTCTCTTAGCACCCTTTTGGCCTCGGCAGATTTGGTCCCCACAACTTCAACAACTGGCAGTGGGGCCTCCAATTCCCCTGCCTTTGAGGTTGCATTTGCTCTCCCAGGACTGGGGCAGTTTGATCCATTCGGATCTCAGATCCCTGTATCTTCATGCGTGGCTCATACAGACCTAGCTAGGGCATGTTATGGGGTTTCCCACAAGGTAGTGGAGATTCTGGTGGCAGCCAGACAACCGTACACTAGATCCACATATGCTATGAAGTGGAAAAGATTTTGCCTGTGGGCTACTGCACACCAGCTGAACCCCTTTTCTTGTCCTCCGAACTCCTTAGTCTCCCCCCCGGGAGACTCCTAGAATCTACCTATGGGGTAAGAGGGTTTACACATCCTCCACCCTGGGGTTGAGGATTGCAAACTACCTGTCCCACATGGTGAGGTCAGTAAGCATCTTCTGAGGGCTCTTTATGACTTTGCAGATACTGTTGCCAGAGCTGCTGCCATAGGCACTCCTGGTTGCACGTTTCTGGCTTTGCCGTGGATGTTCAGCAAAAGTTGCCGAATGACGTCTTTTAATGAGACCAAACATTTTGGCCCAGATGTCCAGGGCATAATTAATGATGTATGGACCTCAGGCAGAGCCATTAAGTCTGTCCACTTGTATCACACCCAGCCGGAGCCAAAAGGAAGACAGTGCCCTCCATTTTGTTAGGCATCTAACAGGAAACAACTTTGAGGCCTCAAGGCAAAAGAAGAGCATCTGCTGCCCTCTCTGCCCCCTCCAATGCTGGAGCTACTGCCAAGCATCCCAGAGGTGATGGGTCAGCTCCCGCGACTGCATCCGCTTTAGTCTGACCCCTTGCCAGACCCCCTCTTCAGGCCCCAGCCAAGAGGTGCTGGTCGGAGGTCGGGTCTCCTTCCATCTGAATCAATGAAGAACTATAACTTCAGACGCTTGGATTCTACAGATTACAGAACACTTGTCACACCCTGGAGCTTGTGAAGTGTCCTCAAGAGACCCCTCCAGCAGCATCCTACTATCCCCCAGGCCATTTGCCAGTGCTACGGGAGGAGGTACAGTTTCTCCTGTGCAAACAGGCCATAGAACCAGTACCCAGGCATCAGAGGAACAAAGGACTTTCTTCCAGCTTCTTTCTGGTTCCCAAAAAGACCAGAGTTGAGGCCTATTCTGGATCTAAAAGGACCTCAATCTATACGTCCAGTACAGAAAATTCCGCATGGTAACTTTGCCAGGTCTGATGCCCCTGCTGAAACAAGGCAGCTGGCTGTGTTTTCTGGACATGCACATCTCGGTGTTCCCTCCACATAGGTTTCTCTGATTCCTTTTACAGGGCGAGCTGTACCAGTTAAAAGTGCTGCCCTTTGGCTTGTCATCTGCACCATGGGTCTTTACCAAGTGCTTAGCAGCTGTGGCCGTAGCCATCAGATGGGAGGGAAAGTACATCTTCCCTTATCTGGACAATTGGCTCGTAAAAGCTCCATCCAGGGACCAGCTTCTGGACACCCTGAACAGGACTGTTCAGCTGTTGCGTTGCCTGGGCATCCCTGTCAGTCTGCCCAAGTCAGTCCTGGTTCCATCCCAGAGGCTGTAATACATTGGGGCAGTTCTGGACTCTGCACAGGGGAAAGCTTTCCTGCCCTTGAACACAGTGGAGTGCCTCATGGCCCAGGCTCAGTCTGTATATTCCTGCCACGCGGTATCGTGGTGGCCGCCCTTCCCACTGTTCCTCTGGCAAAGGCTCCATGTGCGTACACTTCAATGAATTCTCGGTGTACAGTGGGACCAGAGGACACACGACTTTGACAGACCAGTCACTGTCTCATCTGCTGTTCACAGGGTGCTCCAGTGATGGATCCCCAGAGCCTTTTGCAAGGGGTCCCATTCCAGATTTCTTCCCCACAATAAATCCTCACCATGGATGCTTCAGTGCTGGGCTGCCGAGCCCATCTGGGTCCCTTTCAAATCCAGGGCTGTTGGTCCCAGTTAGAGGCCTCTCTGCACATCAGTGTCTTGGAAATGCGGGCAGTCCTGTATGCTATGCAGGCATTCCAGAACCACCTTATTCTGCATCAGTTAATAATTATTCAGTCAGATAACCTCTGTGTAGTGTACTACATCAACAAGCGGGGGGACTCATTCATACCCTCTATGCAGGGAGGCCATGAAAGTCTGATATTGGACCATGACCTGATTCTCTCAGCGATCCACGTCCCAGGAGTGCTAAACACTTTGGCAGACAGCCTCAGCAGGACACAATTCAGCATGCTTGAGTGGGAGCTTCTCTAGTCTGTTGCAGATCTGTTCAACAAATGGGGTAGCCCAGAGCTGGACCTTTTTGCATCCCCACGCAACACAACACAACTGCCCAGTTTCTACTCGCTCAATCCAGGGCCTGGAGTTTTCTGGCAAGACACGTCCCTCTCCTGGAGCATGAGGTTTCTTTATGCAATCCCTCAGTTTCCTCTGATCCAGAGGGTCCTTATCAAGCTTAAGATGGAGGGGGCCACCATGATCCTGGTGGCTCCTTTCTGGCCTCACCAAATATGGTTTCCAGTCCTTGAGCAGCTGAAGAGAAAGAAGAACCCCTGGTCCCTCTTCCTCTGCAGGGATCTGTTGACCCAGGATTGGGGGACCTTGGTTCATCCCAACTTCAAGTCTCTCCATCTGCACACTTGGCTCCTGAGGATGTAGCTAGCGCCCATTTCGGAGTCTCCCAAAGGGTGGCTGCCCAGAAGCCTTCCACCCGAGCCACTTATGCCATGAAGTGGGAGCAGTTTGCCATATGGGCTGCCAAGCATAATTGGAACCATTTCACCTGTCCTGTAAACCAGATTCTGGACTAGCTGATCTCTATCCGATTCAGATTTTCAGTACTTGGCCCTTGAGGTGCACCTTTCAACTATTTCTGCTTTCCATGAGCCTGTGGGTGATTGCAGTATTGCTCAGCTGGATTTCTCATGTACCTTTTTGAGGGGCATCCTGCATCTAAAACCTCCAATCTGTTTTCCTGTCTCACCTTGGAATTTGAATTAGGTTTTGGAAAAATTTACCTGATCTCCTTTTGAGCCTGTTACAACCTGCAACTTGCGTTTTCTTTCCCGGAAAGTGCTATTTTTAGTTGCTATTACTTCTACTCGAAGAATTTCAGAGCTTCAGGCCCTCTGGTGCGAGAAGCTTTATTTGATTTTTCACAGATGGTGTCTTTGCACATGAACCCTAAGTTTCTTCTTAAGGTGGTGTCTGAGTTAACACTGAATGTATACACCACACTGTTTGTTTTCCAGTCTGTGTCAATCCAGGCGAAGCACTGCTCCATACATTAGATGTGTGCAGAACTTTAAAGTATTACCTGCTCTGAACTAAAGAAAGTAGAAGCAGTTGTTTCCTTCACCCCAGGTATTTTTTTTTTTTTAATTTTTCCTCTTTACGCCTCTTTGCCGCTGTCAGCCCAGGTACTCAGCCCATTCTATGCTTCCACCCCACATTGACCTGGGCTCCCGGATACCCGTGGCTTTCCCCCCACGGTGGGGCCGCGGCACTGGGGCGCTCACCGCGGACCTCGGATTAGGTCCGGGGCTGGCCTGGGGGGCTTCAGCTGTGATGGGCTTCATTGAGGGCCTCGGTAGCTCTCCTTTTTCCTTTTTTCCGGGAGACGGGGCGTGCAATGGCGCAGGCGTCCCTGCCCGCCTCCACACAGGCTGGCAGTGTGCGGCAGTGCGTGCGCTTTTTCCTGGCCTCCGCCCGAAGTCACAGACTCGGACACAGCCCCACCCTCCCCTGGAGAAGGAGAGGCAGTCCGTGAGGACGCTCTATCCTTCTCCCCCCGGCCGGCCCTCCAGCGACCAGAGTCTGTTCCCGAACCCGGGTCGCCGGCGTCGCAAGTGGAAATCCAACCGCTGCGCCAGCGGGCCGGCTCCTTCACCCCAGGTAGAGAGGGTGCTTCAGTTTCTAAGCAATGTTTATCCAGATGGTTGGCTAATTGCATTGTTTTCTGTTACAGGTATGGTAAAGAGTTATCTGGTGCTGTCAAAGATCACTCCACCAGAGGTATGGCTACCTCCATGGCTTGTTTCAGAGGGGTCTCAGCTGCTATCTGTGTGGCTGCCACCTGGAGTACTTTCCACACCTTTACCAAGCACCACAATCTGGAGATTGCCTCTCAAGCCTATGCAGGATTTGGCAAGGCTGTGCTGTAGGGCCTCCTGTCTTAAGTTTATGGTTGGCCTTCCTCCCAGATGGTCTGACACTTGTAATTGCTTGGGACTCGTTCCTACAGTGTGACCTGATGACTGAGATACCCCCGAAGAAGATGGAACAGTTATCTAAGAACTTGCCATAAGAGTAGATCTTTGAGAGGATGTCCGTACTCAGGTCTATTTCCCTCCCACCATCCCCCCTTTGGGGCTTCTTAATGGAACTGGCTACTTGGTGTATCCAGCCTTCTTTATAGGCCTGGGCACCTCTCTCCTCAGTTTCCAGGGTCTCCAGTGGAAAAACCTGAGGAAGGAGCAGGAACGCTCATGCCTTTATAGAGTAGGTGATGTCACATGATGGCGTGGGAGGCCCCAGTTGTACTTATGAAAATCTTTTGTGTGGATTCCCCTTCACTGACGGTGAAGTTCCTACAGTGTGACCTGATGACAGATCCTCTTGAAGATCTACCATTACGGTAAGTTCTTACGTAACTGTTCTTTCTCTCAATACTTCCTGCAAAGAGTGGTCGAAGTTGACCATCATGACCGCATAGCTGGCCTGACAGAGACCTAGGGACACAGCAGCATAGACATTTCCTGCTGCATGGTCAGTCTTCTAGCACTCTTTGTCCAGAGGCTTGTTCACATCCCCTTGGCCATCCGACTTGTAGAAGGCCAAGTATGAAACCAGTCTCTCAGTACAGAGGTGATTGGAGAACCCAGAAAGGGAGCCCATAGGGACCACGTACTCAGACCATACCAGTGAAGGATGCTGCCAAAGCTCCATTGTTGGTCCCAATGGACTCGGCCACAGGAAAGGTAACCCCAGGGGAAACTGTCCTTGTCCAGTATATCTGTAAAGAAGTATTTAGCCCTCTTCTGGACTGGTTCCAAGGGAACATTCATGGTCTCTGACACAAAGCAAAGTCCCAAACGACACTGACCCAGTCAGTGGTCAGCTGTTTGGCTGACTCTTGGTCGAATGTACGAGTCCTGGTTGGGGCCATGGAGGACTTGCCTTTGGAGTTGATGGAGGATTCCCTGAAAATGGCTCTTGGCTACTGTAAGCCACCCTAGTATTTTCAGACTGGGTGATCTCCACCGAGAGCTGGTCTGGCAAGCTGACAGCAGCACGGGACTCCTTGGTCAGACCCACAAGCAGGGGCTGCAGTGGATGTGGCTCCACCCGAAGGGGTGGAGAAGCAGATGCAGGGGAGAGCTACACAACCTGTCGTGGGAAAGCCTGGCATAGGCTAAAAGAACAAAGATCCAGGGGTAAAGCCCCACCCCTCCTGATAATGGTCTACTGTTTCCAGAGGAACTCCTTGTAGCACTGATGCATTTTTCATCACTGCTGCTAAAGGTCAAAGAGTGTTGAATGCAGCACCACCCGGTTGAGTGGGATCTAGAGCACGACCAGAGGGTCGACGTCGACAGGTATCCTTCAAGGTTATGGAAAACCACCTGCCTCCTCATGTAGACCATAAGAGGCTTCGGAGGAATGACCACCAGTGGAGAATGCTCCCAGGGTGACCCAGCCACGAACACTGACTAGGTCATGACCTCCTGAGTGAGGACCGTTGAGATTCGGGGTCTGGGAGATCGACTCATTTTCTGTCTCCTCTGACAGGTTTGAGAAATAGCTTGACTGGAGTCGAGGTCAACAAGCCCACCGAGGTACCATTGAGCTCTCAACCAAAGGAAGGTAGACCAAAGTCGAGCAGTTGGGGAAGCAGGAAGAGCGTGATCTTTCTCAATTACACAACCTGCGATGATGGTGTTTGTGTATCTTGCAGCAAGAAGGGCTTTCTCCAAAGGTCTGGAGGGCCACATACATTTCCCAGAGAATGAGCCTCTGATGCTGGCCTCAGCGCCGAGACTAATACGGAACTCACTGCAGCTGTTGCTACCTCCTCTTCCATGACTGCTAGCTGGCAACAGCCAGGGCCCTTTTGCAGTCTTTTGGCTGACCAAGGGCCAGTCAAGTCTCAGTGGAGGAGGGCTGCACAGCGTAAAATGTATCCCTCAAAATCATGCTGCTGGCCTGTGCAGTACAGACATGTCGTGGATCCACAACTCATATTTTCTAACAGCACTGAGTGCAGAACTTAAACCCCGGTTTCTTGCTGTCCATCTTCTATTGCGAAATGGAGCTGGAAGACTGAGTATTTCAAAGTTGGAAACAGACTTGAAAAGTCGAAGATTGGACTTAACTAGTCGAAGCACTTTAATCCCTTCAACACCACACAGTTGCGAAGGAGGGAGACCCTCTAACGTCACAGGGCATACCCGTAGGATGTACCACCCAGCTGGTGGAAGGAGCTTAGCTTGAAGACTTCCAATGACTCACCAGCCTTAAGGAAGACTGCCAGAGTTTGGATAATAAACTGAATCCACGATCCTAGAGGTTAACGTTTTGCACCAATGAAGGTACTAGTTCCTACAATATTCTTACTGCCCTACTTTTTGGTGAGAAAAGGTTGAAAGGTGCGGTGATAACATTTTGTGGAATTTAGAAACAAAAATGTTAGTTTAATTTAAACTGCTGGTATGTCATGCTTGACATTTTAGAAGTTTCTTTTCATGTAGACTAGAGTGTACCTAAAAACTAAATTCTGTCTCCTCACTGGCACCTAGAGACCACAGGATGCCCTTGTGCATAGAGGTACTGGATCCTCATCCAATCAGCATGCATGAGCACTCTGAGCAAGGCCCCCGGATATCTGCAGTAGTCAAAAGCCGGCCTTAGCTTAGTCAGCCCTGTGCAACTACATGGAGCTCCAAGAACAGAGGACCCTCTCAAGATGCTTCAGATGACCAGCTGACTTATTTCTGGTGTTCTGCATCTTTTTTCACTTTTCTAGAAGATGATGTGCTTATTTTGTGCATCTTAGTCCTAGATGTGTAAATTCGAACTCTAGTGAGGTGTAAGAAATTAAACTGAACAGGGAGACACAAGGTAGAAACCATAGGGATGTTTCTTGGGCTCTTCATTGTGTAGCTGTCATGGGACCCTTGGATCGCAGGCACTGGCAGCAGAAAACACTCACTGTAACAGCAGATATTCAAAAGAATCTCTTGTTAGGTCACACTTTTGGAACTGTAAGCCATCCGCTTCAGGACCACTCAAACTTTTGCTACCCAGGGGACACAGACAATGATATGCAATACTGGCACCTATATAATTGTGCATGGATCCTCTGTTCCTCACTTGAGGTGAGCTTGGATGGGCTCTTACCATGAAGAATCAGGAACCTGGCCAGTACCAGGCACGGGATTGGAAATAACACTATACAGAAGACAGTCCTGGACACCTCCAAATAAGGCAGTGGTCAAAATAAAAAACTCCTGGCACGCAGGACACCCGAATGCAGCCCCTAGAAACACAGACCCAAAAGATGGAAAGAGGTGTGGGGGGGGGGGAGATCTTGAGCTCACTGCAAAATGGCGTTGTGTGAAACACACGAAAAAAATCCCAACACTTCAAACCTGTCTTTTTTTTTGTTGGAGGGGGCAACTAAAACAATATAAAAGCCCCAGACTCGTTAACAACCATGCTAGCTGTTGGGCTAAAAGGCCTTGGGCTTTTATATTCCTTTTCATAGGAGCACCAAAGTGTCATTAGCCCAAATAAAAAGTCTGGAGCTTCCATATTCTTTTTGTAGAAGCTTGCTTGAGGAAACAGTTACTGCATCATTGTTGGGCTAGAAAGTCTGAGGTTTTTCTTGTTTGAGGAAACAGCTACCACATAATTGTGGACTAGAACATCTGGGGCATTTCTGTTCTTTTTTTTGGTAGGGGCTTACTTAAATCACAAAAGAGTGATATTGGCCCAAATAAAAAGTGATATGGGTAACAGGAATTGCATGGCTGTTGTGCTATCTGGAAAGTGGTATTGACCTACAGGAAACTAGACAAGGCATTGTAAAAACAAAAAAAGTGGTATGTCCTGTATTTGGACTTCAGCAAGGCCTTTGATTCAGTACTGCACGGGAGGTTGGGGGCTGGACCAAAAACGGTGAAATGGATTACAAACTGGGTAAAGGGAAGGCAGCAAAGGGAGGTGGGGGGGGGGGACCTTGCGTCACCAAGAGTGGTGATTAGCTGAGTACTACAGGGATCGGTGCTGTTTGGGATTTTTATTGCAGATATACCACATGGGTTCAAGAGCAAGATCAGTTTGTACGGAGACGATATCAAGATGGGAGCTGTGGTTGATGATGCGGAGGGGTGGAAGGGGTTGCAGGAGGACCTGACTAAAGTGCAGGAGTGGGCGGAAGCATGGCAACTGGAGTTCAGCACCAAGAAGTGCAAGATTCTGCACTTTGGAGCCAGGAACCAGGGAGTACAGTTGGGGAGCTCCACATAGGAGAAGCACCTAGGAGTGATCATTATAGGGAGCATGAACAACTCTGCTCAGTGGAAGAGGGCGGCAGCAAAAGCCAACAAAATGCTGGGGTGTATTGCGAGAGGGATCGCCTCCAGAAGGAGGGAGGTTATCCTGACCCTGTATAGGTCATTGGTCAGGCCCCACCTGGAGTACTGCATGCAGTACTGGTGCCCATTCCTGAAGAAGGACATCAGGTTGTTGGAGAGGGTGCAGCAAAGAGCCACTAAGATGATCAAGGGATTGGAGAGCAAGCCCTACGAGGACAGGCTGGGAGAGCTGAATATCTATTCACTGGAGGAGAGGAGGGGTGCGGGAATATAGTCAGTATCATAAAGTATCTGAAGGGGATAAACAAGAACAACACAGAAGGGATTTTTCAGATGAGAATGGGGAGGGACACGAGAGGGCATGGACTGAGATTGGTGGGGGAGGGGGGAGAGATGAAATCTTTTTCACGGAAAGATTGGTGGATAAATGGAACACCTTACCAGACGAGATAGTGTCCTATAAGACGGGCAGTTTCAAGAGGGGTTGGAACAGGGGGAAGGGGCAGCTGCGAGATGAGGGGCTAGCTGCATACTCTAGCAGACTTGATAGACCCTGAGGCCTGTTTCTGCTGGCAATTTCGTGTGTTTGTAAAATGAACAGTGCAACCAAGTATAAAATTGCTCCCGGCTGTCATCTAGACTCCCTTCTGTTGCTTTCTGGCTAGACTTTATTTTGCAGTTTCTGCTCTGCAATTTGTCATCATTACATTTTTGTTTAACTTTTTAACACTGCAACTTACCAACTTCTGTAATTTCTCATTCAGCTTACAAGACTTAGTCTCACTGAGCAATGCTTAGGCCAGAATTCCCTGGGGAACTTCCCTGATGATATTGTATTGAAGACCAGAATCGGACAGGAACAAAGTCACCCAACAGTATTGACAGGACACATTAATTGGGTCCTTGAATGGGAAGCACACCATATGGAGAAGCAATTCCATTTCGAAGACTAAATGTGTCTCAAGCAGCTTTCTAGCCACAAGCAAGACACCAGCCACTTAGGGGGGACCCCAAAACAGAAAATGGCTACGTATTCAGGTGCCAGGCTTGCAGGTGTAGGGACTGCAGGCCCAGATGGACCAGGAACCTCTGAGCCTATGGCAAGCAGTCCCTGACAAAGCTGGACTGGAAGCAGAAACCAAATCTGGCAAGGCCAAAAGGGAGCCACTAATATTAGGGTGGCATACTCCGCCTGCAGTTTGAGCAGAACCCTTTAAATGAGAAGGATCGGAGGAAAGGCTTAAAGGAACCACTCTTTCAAACAACATGAAGTCTTGCTGTATTCTGACAATCTGCAGTTAGCTCCAGCCTTTAAACTGCCCCGGAGAGTATAGGGTTAATTTTCTATGCAGTGCATAGAATGTTGAGCTCGGTTGAGGTCTCTGTCTGCAGCCCTTTGAAATCCAACCATCATATTCTTTACTCTGCCTCACTGAACAGTTGCTCCGGAGATTTCTCCTTCAGCTCGATTCAAAAGTCAGTTAAAGTGTCAGTTTTAAGCCGAAATTATTCCGTATTGTCGGCTCAGGCTCTGTCTGCGGTACCGTGAGTACTAGATAGTTATTTTTCATTACTTTGTGGAAATTGTAAGTTTGTTCGATCGGTTCGGCTGAGCGATCCTATATACTGACTTGTACTTTGCTTTTGTGTGTGGTTACGGGTCCTAATCGATTCTTAAAAACATATTTTAAATGTTTTTTTTTTTTTTCCAATACCGACAAGGTTAGGAACCGATAAGGAGTCTTGCCTGGCGTGTTGCCAAAAAAGGGTAAGTTTAAGTAGTTGACATGTCTGAGAAACCCAAGAAGAAAACCGGGCCCACTGGGTTTCAACACTGCAGTGAGTGTGGGGAAGTCTTTGCTAAGGCCGATCCCCACACCACCTGTATTTATTGTCTGGGGTTTGAACACCTTGATACAGACTGCCAAATTAGTTAAAATTTTCCTAAGTCTACCCTGGAAAAGAGATTAGGTAGACTTAGAGAAAAGGAGGCTGAGAAGTCCGCTGACCTGGATGGCCAGCCCGGTTCGGTTCTGACCGAACCAGAAGGAGTGCCCTCTGACCACGGCGATACTTCTTCGGGCAAGATGAGAGCCGATCCTGAGGGATCAGTTCCTACAAAAAGGAAAGACAAATCAGCCGGTTCTGATCCAGAGGTTCATGTTCTGACCACTGATGAGATTGCCCGAGTGATTCGGATTGTTGCATCGCTTTGCCCAGTTCCGCCCGATCCGGCTCCGTTGGCTAGGGGCTCAGTTCGATCAGTTCCACCAGTTCAGAAATATGCCCCTGAAGATTTTTATGAACTGGAATTTGAGGAGGAGGGGGATTGTGAACAAGATGATTATGATGGAGCAGAAAGTCTGGATGTGCCCATTGAACTAGACATCTCCCCAGACAGACCTTCTGGTGTTTCTCCTCCTAGGCTGTCTGAGTTCCCTCCCCACTATATGTTTTACAGGAAAGTGGCTGAAACTCTTCAACTCCCTATGGAGGAAGATACAGAGGATCAAGAGGAGCCTGATTTTGTAGAGATGATGGACATCCCAGAGTCCAGAAGGCCGTCTATTCCCTTGCACAAATCTTTTGGGAAACAGACACAAAAAATTTTAAAGTCTCCTAATGCTGTACCTCCTGTTGATAGAAGAATGGATAAGAGGTACACTTTATCAGGCTCAGACACGGAGTTTCAAACAACATGAAGTCTTGCTATATGATAGACATTAGCAGTTTGATCCAGCTCTAGAACTGCCCCGGAGTGAAATGGTTAAAACCATTCCAAAATAGAATTTTGGCACGAGAGCAGCTCTATCTGTGTCATTTCAAACTTGAACTGTCAGATTCTTTACTCCGCCTCAGTGAACAGTCGCTCCGGAGATTTCTCCTCCTGCTCGGTTCATTTCTCGGTTTAAAAAGTGTTTTCTCGGTTGGATTAACGAGAATAGTTTTATTTTCACCATAAAACCGTTCGGTTCAAGCTCTATCTGTGGTAACCTATAAGTAAATGAAGGTTTTGTCTGTGTGGAACTTGTAAGTTATCGGTCTGTTTGAACCGATCAGTGGGTTTAAACTCATTTAAAACTAAAAGTTACTATTTTAGAGTGCGGTTCCCGGTTCTTATCGGTTCTAAAAAACGGATTTATTACGCTTTTTTCCAATACCTGTGACACGTTAGGAACCTATGGGTGTCTTGCCTGTACTGCCGCAAAAGGCAAGTTTTTGGTTAGGCTGGCATTATGTCTGAGAAACCCAAAAGAAAAACTGGGCCCACTGGGTTTCAACACTGTGATGTTTGTGGGGAAGTCTTTGCCAAGGCTGACCCACACACCACATGTGTTTATTGTCTGGGGTTTGACCACCTCCAGTCAGCCTGCCAGATATGTAAGAATTTCCCTGCAGCCACCCTGGAAAAAAGATTGGGCAGGCTCAGGGAACGAGAGGCCAAAAAGTCAGCTGACTCGGATGGCCAGCCGGGTTCGGTGCCAACCAAACCAGAGGGAGTGCCCTCTGACCAGGGCCAGACTTCCTCGGGCAAAAGAAAAGCTGGTTCTGAGGAACCAATTCCAGTAAAGAAAACAAGAAAATCAGCAGGTCTGGAGTTCAAAATTCCTTCTCCAACTGCTGCAGAGATAGCAAAAGCCATACAAATTGTCCAGTCACTGTCTCAGGTCCGTCCGAACCACCACTATCTGGTAAAAGGTCAGTTCGTCCGGTCCCAGTGGTTCAGGATTATGATATTGAGGAATTTTATGAACCAGAGAGGGAGGAGGATTATAGAACAGTATGAATGTGGCTGGGAAGGTCTGGGTGTGCCTATTGAACGTGACATCTCCCCAGACAGACCTTTAGAATCTCCCCCTATGCTGTCTGAGTCCCCATCTCATTTTATGTTTTATAAAAAAGTTGCTGAAACCCTCCAGCTTCCTTTAGAAGAGGCTGTGGATGAGCAAGAGGAGCCTGATTTTGTAGAAATGATGGATATTCCAGAGTCTAGGAGATTGTCTATTCCTTTACATAAGTCTTTTAGGAAACAAACAATTAAAATTTTAAAAGCTCCTAATTCTGTGCCTCCTGTAGATAAAAAGATGGACAGAAGGTATACATTGTCAGGCCCTGATACAGAATTCCTTTCTCAGCAATGCAGTCATGTTGGGGTAGTTCAGACTGCTGCCTGTGATAAAGCTAATATTCCCTTGGCTTCACATCCTCCTGACAAGGATTCCAGGAAGATTGATGCCATGGCAAAAAAACAGTATATGGCAGCCTCTCTGGGACTCAGGCAAGCAAATTATATGGCTTATGTAGCTAGGTATCAGAAATCTAGATGGATACTGTTATGCAATTGGCCAAGAGGCCCATGGCCAGCTGGCTAGTGAACTAGAACAGGTGGCTGCTGATGGCATTTAGCCTCTAAGGTTCAGTTTCATGCTGCTGTGGATGTTAATGATGTTTCCTCTAGGGTCATGGCCACATCTGTAGCTTTTAGTAGGTTGGCCTGGCTCAGGTGTACTAGTTTGTCACAGGATACCCAGACTAAGGCTATGGATTTTCCTGTGGTGGGAAATTCTCTGTTTGGAGAGCAGACAGAGAATTACATGAAGAAGATGGATGAATATAGGACTACTTACAAGAGTGCCCAGGCTAAGGAGCGGCAAGCCACTCCTCAAAGGCATGCCCCCAGGGGTAGGGGTAGGCCTTTTCACAGGCCTTTCTACCAGACTCAGGCCACCTCCTGCCTATGCTCAGAGGGGCTTCTTCAGAGGCAGGGGCAGACGGGTGGGCAGACCTGCTCCCACCCCCCAGCCTAAAGCTCCTGAGAAACAGGCACCCTGATGGGGTGCCCAGGGCTGTCTCCTGTACCAGTGGGGGCAGGCTGGCTTACTTCAGTCAGAATTGGGCTTCTTTAACCTCAGACAAGTGGGTTCTGGAAGTAGTAAGCCAGGGTCTGGTTCTCTCAGCTTCAAAAAGTTTCCCAAGTTGAAAGCAGACTTTTCTACCTGCAAGTGCTTCGAGACCCTCGCTCTGGAAACAGAGGTCTCATCCCTGTTAGCTCTCAGAGCAGTAGAAAGGGTTCCTCCCTGCATCAGGGCAGGGTCTGTATTCAGATACTTCCTTACCCCAAAAGACAGGAGAATGGCGGCCCATTTTAGATCTCAGAGATCTGAACAAGCATCTTTGAAACCAAAGTTCAAAATGGTAACTCTGGCAATGATTTTACTCTTCCCTAAGGCCAGGGACTGGCTAGCCTCCCTGGACCTCAAGGATGCCTATTTCCATGTCCTAATCAGAAGATCCCATCAAAATACCTCAGAATCGAACTGCCCTCAGGTCATTACCAGTTCAGAGCAATGCCCTCGGCCTTACCTCTGCTCCAAGGGTATTCACAAAGTGTCTAGCAGTGGCAGTGGCCCACTTAAGGAGGCAGAGGATTGCTGTTTTCCTATCTAGACGACTGGCTCATTGTAGGCCAGTCCCCAGAACAGTGAAATCTCACCTGCAGGTTGCCAGCAGCTTCTCACCTCCCTGGGTTTTCTGCTAAACCTACCAAAGTCGGTTCTGGAACCAGTCCAGGTACTCACCTTTACAGGGGCAGAATTGGACACAAAGCTAGCCAGGGCCTTTCTTCCCCCAGAAAGGGTAAGGAATTTAGTGGCTCTGGCCTCTTCCTTCACTCTGCAGGTCTCTCGACCAGCAAGACACTTTCTGAAGCTCTTGGGGCACATGGCTGCATCCACAGCTGTTGTGCAGGGAGCCAGATTTCAGATGAGAGACATTCAGTTTCACTTGAGAACCTTTTGGTCTCAGAGAAGAGACCCCCTTTCCAAGTTGGTCCCAGTGACTCGAACCTTGATCCTAGCTCTCCAGTGGTGGCAGGATCAGAGCAATTTAGGCGGGGTCCCTTCATTTCCCCTTCTCACGACTTGACTCTCACTACAGATGCTTCCCTTCTGGGTTGGGGAGCCCACATGGGCGACCTTTCCACTCAGGGAGTTTGGTCCCCCCAGGAATCTCGGCTCCACATCAATTTGCTGGAACTCAGAGCTGTCTTTTTAGCTGTTCAAGCTTTTTCTGCATCTGTCCACGACAAGGTGATACAAGTCAGAACAGACAACACCACAACAATGTGGTACATCAACAAACAGGGGCACTCGGTCTTCGGCCTTGTGCACCGAGGCAATGAAGTTGTGGTCTCTGGCCTATTCCCTGAACACTTCCCTCATAGCAGTTCATCTTCCAGGGAAGGACAATGTCCTAGCGGATGCCCTCAGCAGGATTTCCCAGGGCCATCACGAATGGTCCCTGGATCCTCAAGTGCTGGGGATAGTTTTTGCCAGGTGGGGCATCCCTCAGATAGATCTTTTGCAGCCCCAGACAATCACAAACTTCCTCTGTTCTGTTGCAGGCCTCCAGTGCTGGGCTCAGTTCCCTGGATGCCCTTCTTCTGGATTGGGAGGAAGTTCCTCTATGCTTTCCCCCTTTCCTCTCTATTCAAAGTACTAGTCAAAATCAGATCTCAGCCTTGCAGGTGATTCTGATTGCCCGGATTGGGCCAGGCAGCCTGGTACCCACTCCTTCTGTCTCTGACAGTCCATCTTCCCTGTGCCTCCCCAGGAATCACAATCTGTTGACTTGTGCCCAGGAAGGTTTGGTATCCGGACCTCAAATCCCGGCTCTTGAGGAGTTAGTTTGCTGATTTACACCTTTCTCAGGTGTTCTTAAGATCTAAAGGCTTCCAGAAAGCCTTCCACTAGGAGCTACTTATAGTTCTAAATGGAAAGGGTTTTCCATTTGGTGCTGGGAAAAATATTTCCCAGAATCTGCTGAATTGCCCATTTTGTTAGATTACATGGTACATCTTAATTCCTTGGGTCTCAGACCAGCTACCCTGAGAGTTCATTTGGCAGCTGTGTCTGCTTTTGTGTCAGCAGGAAAGTCATCCCCTCTTTCCTCTCATCCTGTGTTTTCCAAGTTTTTTAAGGGATTACTCCATACTAATCCTCCCTTTGGAACCAGCCCTGCTTGGGACCTTAATGTTTGCATTGCCCAGTTAATGCAACCCCTTTTGAGCCTCTGTCTTCTGCAGAGCTTAAGTACCTAACTTGGAAAACTGTTTTTCTAGTGGCTATCACTTCTGCCAGACATAAGTGAATTGCAAGCCTTGTCAGTGGAGACTGACTTTATTTCTTTCCACAGGGATAAGGTAGTCCTTAGGACTAATAGGAAGTTTTTGCCTAAGGTGGTTTCAGATTTCCATCTTAATCTATCTCCTTCCAGTATTTTTCACTGATCACTCCTCTTGGTGAGAGGAGATTGCACAGCCTGGATGTTAAGAGGCTCTTAGTTATTATATAGAGCTTACCAAAGGTCACAGGTTCAATCCTCAACTTTTCCTTACCTATGGTGAAGTTGGGAAGGCAAACCTGCCACTAAGAGATCAATAGCCAGGTGGATTGTCTCTTGTATCCAATTTTGTTATCAGAAAGTGGGCAGAGCCCCCGGTTTGAGGCTCATTCTACGGGGTACAGCTGAAGTCTCTAGCTGCTGCCAGAGATATCCCTTTATTAGAGATTTGCCAGGCTGCTACTTGGAAAATGGTACACTTTTACCAAGCATTACTCCTGGATGTCCAGGCCAGGAGAGATGCTCGGTTTGGCACAGCTGTTCTTCAGAGCCTATTCCTAAGTAGGTTCTGCCCTCCTCCATGGAGGTACTGCTGTGTATTCTGCTAATGTCTATAATATAGCAAGACTTCATGTTGTTTGAAGAAAAATTACTCACCTTAGTAATGTTGTTTCTTCTAATGGAGTCTTGCTATATTATAGACCTCCCCAACCTGCCCCTCAGAACCTCTACTTGGTGGGGTGCGGGCAACTTAGTGTGGGCACTACTTATGTCCTGTTAGCATTTTGTCCCTTGGGACTTTGGGGTGTGTATGTGTCGCGTGTGTGTGTTTTATTATACTTATGTTCCATTTTCATATTAGAATGGTGTTAGTATTTCTGGTCCCCTGACTTGAGTCTTGGGTGTTGGGACCATCAATGGTTGTTATTATTTGGTAACCATTTGGCTAGTGTGAGTTACAGCTTCCACACAGACCTTAGTGAGTTTGGCTCGAAGATCTGACAGTTCAAGTTTGAAATGACACAGATAGAGCTGCTCTCATGCCAAAATTCTATTTTGGAATGGTTTTAACCATTTCACTCCGGGCAGTTCTAGAGCTGGATCAAACTGCTAATGTCTATAATATAGCAAGACTCCATTAGAAGAAACAACATTACTAAGGTGAGTAATTTTTTCTTTTCTACCAACAATGCAGCCATGTTGGGATTGTGCAGGCTGCAGCCTGTGACAGGGCTAATGTCCCCTTGGCTTCACACCCCCCGGATAAAGACTCCAGAAGGATGGATGCCTTGGCAAAGAAGCAATACATGGCATCCTCTTTGGGACTCAGGAAGGCTAATTATATGGCCTATACAGCCAGGTACCAGAAGTCCAGGTGGGACACTGTACTGGCGCTGGCTAAACAGGCCTCCCCCAGCTGGCCAGGGAGGTGGCTGCAGATGGGATTGAGGCATCTAAGATACAGTTACATGCTGCTGTGGACTCCACTGATGTGTTATCAAGAGTCATGGCTACATCTGTGGCTCTTCGGAGAATGGCTTGGCTCAGATGTACTAGCCTCTCACGGGACACCCAGGCTAAGGCCATGGATTTCCCTGTGGAAGGTAATTCTCTGTTTGGGGAGCAGACAGAGAATTACATGAAGAAGATGGAGGAATATAGGACCACTTATAGGAGTGCACACGCCAAGAAGAGGCAGGCAACTCCTCAAAGGCAGCATTCTAGGGGCAGGCCTTTCTACCAAGCACAGGCCCCTCCTCCCTTTTCACAGAGGGAGAGACAGAAGGGGGATGTGAAGGGCTGCATCCACTCCTCAGCCTAAGGCCCCTGCCAAGCAGACACCCTGATGGGCCTTCCCGGGTCGACTCTCCTATCCCAGTAGGAGGCAGGCTGGCTTACTTTGTCCAGGACTGGGTGTCTGTTACTTCAGACAAGTGGGTCCTGGAAGTAGTAAGCCAGGGACTGGTTCTCGGCTTCAAAAAATTTCCGAAGATGAGAGCCAGATCTTTTCCACCTGCAAGTCTCTCCGAAACCCTTCCTGTAGAAGTAGAGGTTTCATCTCTTCTGGCCTTAGAAGCCATAGAGAGAGTTCCTACCCTACACTGGGGCAAAGGTCTGTTCTCCAGGTACTTCCTTACCCCAAAAGAGGCAGGGGAGTGGTGACCCATCCTAGATTTAAGATACCTGAACAAACATCTTTTAAAACCAAGGGTCAAGATGGTGACTCTGGGAATAATTCTTCCCTCTCTAAGGCCAAGGGACTGGCTAGCCTCCGTGGACCTCAGAGATGCCTACTTTCACATTCCCATCAGGTGCTCTCACAGAAAGTACCTCAGGTTTAAGTTGCCCTCAGGCCATTACCAGTTCAAAGCAATGCCCTTTGGCCTAACTTCAGCTCCAAGGGTTTTTACAAAGTGTCTGGCAGTAGTAGTGGCCTTTTTAAGAAGGCAGAAGATTTCCATTTTTCCATATCTGGATGACTGGCCCATAGTGGGTCAGTCTCCAGACCAAGTCAAGTCAGACCTGCAAGTGACCCAGCAAGTGCTCTCTTCCCTGGGGTTTCTTCTCAGCCTCCCCAAGTAAGTCCTCGAACCAGTACAGCTTCTTATCTTTATAGGGGCAGAGCTAGATATTGTCAAGCAAGAGCCTTTCTTCCCCTGGAAAGGGCAAGAGTTCTTATAGAACTGTCTTCTTCCTTCAGCCTTCAGGTGTCCCGACCAGCGAGGCACTTCCTTCAGCTCTTGGGCCACAAGACAGCTTCTACAGCAGTGGTCCAAGGGGCAAGATTCCAGATGAGGGACATTCAGTTCCATCTGAGGGCCTTTTGGTCCCAGAAGAAGGACCCTCTTACCAAGTTGATTCTAGTGACTCTGACACTGATCCAAGCTCTTCAATGGTGGCAGAATCAGGACAATTTAAGGCAAGGGGTCCCATTTGTCACTCAGTCTCATTCAGTGGTCCTTACCACGGATGCTTCCCTTTTGGGGTGGGGAGCTCATCTGGGGGCTCTCACAGCCCAGGGACTGTGGTCCCCTCAGGAGTCCCTTCTTCATATCAATCTCTTGGAGCTCAGGGCAGTTTTCTGGCCCTGCAAGCTTTCTCTGTCTGTGCAGAACAAAGTAGTTCAGGTCAGAACAGACAACACCACCACCACCATGTGGTACATCAACAAGCAGGGAGGCACTCAGTCTCTGGCCTTGTGCACAGAGGCCATGAAATTGTAGCCTCTGGCTTATTCCCTGCAGACCTCTCTGATAGCAGTTCACCTTCCAGGAAAGGACAATGTGCTAGCAGATGCACTGAGCAGGATCTCCCAGGGCCATCACGAATGGTTCCTGGACCCCCTAATGTTGAAAGTAATTTTCTCAAGGTGGGGCACTCCAGAGATAGATCTCTTTGCAGCCCCAGACAATCATCAACTTCCTCTGTTTTGTTGCAGACCCCCAGTCCTGGGCTCAGTCCCTCTGGTTGCTCTGATTTTGAACTGGGAAGGGAAATTTCTGTATGCCTTCCCTCCTTTTCCCCTACTGTTCAAAGTTATAGTCAAGATGAGGTCACAACCTTGCAAAGTGATTCTGATTGCTCCAGACAGCCTTGGTACCCCCAATTACTGTCTCTAGCAGTCTGTCTTCCCAGGAATTACAACCTGTTAACCTCCTCTCAGGGGAGGATTTGGTACCCCAATCTTCAGTCTCTTAATCTCAAGGCATGGCTCTTGAAGAGTTAGAGTATGCAGATTTGCATCTGTCCCAGGGGGTTCTGGATATTCTCAAAGCTTCTCGAAAGCCCTCCACCAGAAAGACTTGCAACTCCAAATGGAAAAGATTCAGCATTTGGTGTTCCAAGAAGCATATTTCTCCAAACACTGCTGAATTACATACAGTTCTGGATTATATGGTCCATCTTAATGGCCTAGGCCTCAGACCAGCTACTCTCAAGGTACACTTGTCAGCTGTTTCTGCTTTTCTGTCAGTGGGGGAAGTCTTCCTCACTATCATCTCATCCTGTGTTCTGTAAATTTTTCAAGGGATTGCTTCATACCAATCCTCCCTTTAGGGACCCTGAAAATGTTTGCATTGCTCAACTTATTCAACCTCCTTTTGAGTCTATGTCCCCAGCAGAGCTTAAGTACTTGACTTGGAAAGCTGTGTTTTTGGTAGCCATTACCTTTGCCAGGCGTATCAGTGAACTGCAAGCCCCCGTCAGTGGAACCTGATTTTATCTCCTTTCATAGAGGTAAATTGGTCCTTAGAACCAATAGGAAGTTCTTGCCCAAAGTGGTTTCAGACTTCCACTTGAATCAGTCTGTCTCTTCCTGTCTTCTTCACTGATCATTCTTCCTCAGGAGAGAGGAGACTACATAGTTTAGATGTTAAAAGAGCCCTTAGCTACTACACAGAGCGTACCAAGGGTCACAGTTTTGATTCCCTCCAGTTGTTCCTCACTTATGGGGACGTGGGAAAGGGCAAACCTGCCACCAAGAGAAGTATTGCCAGGTGGATTGTGTCTTGTATACAATTCTGATATGAGAAACTGGGAAAGATTCCACCCTCAGGCCTGAGGGCTCACTCTACAAGAGGTACAGCTGCTTCCCTGGCTGCTGCCAGGGATATCCCTTTTTTAGAAATTTGTTAAGCAGCCACCTGGAAAACAGTCCATACCTTTACCAAGCATTATTCTCTGGCTATCCAGGCTAGGAGTGATGCTCAGTTTGGCACAGCAGTACTTCAGAGCCTATTCCCAAAGTAGGTACTCTCCTTCCTCCATGGAGGTATTGCTTGGTAGTCTGCAAATTGTCAGATTACAGCAAGACTTCATGTTGTTTGAAGAAAAAATTACTCACCTTAGTAATTGTGTTTCTTCTAATGGAGTCTTGCTCTATTCTGACCTGCCTCCCCTCTCAGAACCTGTTTTTTGAGAAGTGGGTGGGCAGGTGAAGTGCTGCACCCCAGGGGTGCTTCTTGCACACCCTTTTTTTTATGTGGGTTTCTTTGTATTGTTATCCTTATTGGATTGGTTTTTGGTTTCGGGTTTCCTGACTTGAGTCTTCCTTTGGGAATCCAAAACTTCTGTTGCCAGTTGGCTAGTTAAACATTTTACAATTTCCACATAGTATAGTTAGTCTTTGCTCATAAGAATCTGACGGTTGGATTTCAAAGGGCTGCAGACAGAGACCTCAACCGAGCTCGAGCTCAACGTTCTATGCACTGCATAGAAAATTTAACCCTATACTCTCCGGGGCAGTTTAAAGGCTGGAGCTAACTGCAGATTGTCAGAATACAGCAAGACTCCATTAGAAGAAACAGTCACTAAGGTGAGTAATTTTTTCTTCCTGCAGTGGGGTGTCTCTCACCAAAAAAACTCCAGACCCTGGAGTGAGCAGAAATGCGACAGTTTTACACTGTGTGGGGACACAAAAAAGGCCTAACTCTGGACGACCCTTATCTTGCCAAGAGGTTATTTACCGTGGAGGTAACCAGTTCCCATTTGTGTATCAGGCACTGAGACCTTGGACATCTGGGAGAAACACAGCAAACAGCTGAATGGCGTGAGACATTGCCCAGTACCAAACTCTCATTGCTTCCCTGCAGAGCTGATAAGAGTGAGTGTTCCCTTGCTTATGTAATGCATGACACTGACATTGTCTGAATCAGCAAGGGACCAGGGTGGAGGTGCTCCTGGAAAGCCTGGAGACCAGTCCACATCTCCAGGACACTGATATGGAGATCCTAGTGCAGATCGGTCGAAGACCCTTCGGTCTGAAAGGATCAGAGATGATCACCCCAGCCAGACCCTGAGGCATCTGTTGTGAGAATCTACATGAGGCAGAGAAAAGAATGGAATGCCCTATAACAGGTTCAGCCAGCCCACCCACCATACTAGAGCATGGTGGAGAGCTGACATGATGAGGACCATTTGTTTCAGCTCGTTTGTCAGCTGACCCCAGTGTACTCTAGTTCAATGTGGTATGCTCATGAGAAGCTGGCAAAGGGAACCTTAATAATGGTAGCAGCCACCAGTCCCAGGAAACGTATCATCATCCAAGCGGACATGTGATAACTACTATATATCAGCTAGGCCTGGGCAACAACAGCCTCCGCCCTGTCTGCAGGCAGGAAAGCACTGCCCACCACTGAACTAATACACTGGAGGTGCTGACAAGGAACTAGCACAGATTTTGGTACATTTAACATAACAACCACATCTTACTTCGAGAGGGTTCCTGCAGAAGGTCTTCACATATAGGACTGCGGCCCCTGACGTCAGGTTCCAATGGCAAACTTGTAGCTAGCAGTCATCAGCAGGGACCGCCCCCAGACATCACTCCCGCTGCCTCTTCTGCTTGGGGCTTAAGCACAACTTGTCTGAGTGTGCCATTTGCCAGGGGTTCAACCAGACCATGCGGACTCTCTAGGCCCACCTTCTCATCCAATGGCTAGCTTCTATGGAAAAGGAGCTCCAGGAACTTAGGGAGCGGTTGTTGCCTCTGGCCCCAGAAAAACGTAAGAAAAAAGACAAGGAGAAGTGCTGGGAGAGAAGCCAGTCGACGCAAGGGAGACCTTCCACTTCTAAAACCGTGAGTACCAGCACTCAGTCTGCTTCTGCAGGCAGACAGGTGTTGTCTCTCTCGAGGTTTTTATCAGTTCTCCCACTCGTAGCACTGCCGATAGGTTGCCCTCTGGCCCTGCCACTGGGCGCCTGGCCTAGACCGATGAGCCTGACCGCAATCCTTCCGCAGCCAGCCTCCGTCAACCACACAGCCGCATCTACTCCCCGTCAGGCTCTCCTGAGGACCCCGATGCCAGGACGTGTGTGCTCGTGGGGGGACACTTCATTCCTGCCGGTCCCTATCCCCAGGGATTTGCCACCCATTCCTGACCACCCCCTTCTGTTGGGGTCTCTTCCAGAGCTCCCCCTTTGCCTGGTTCTTTTCTGCCTACAGATTCCCACCCTCCCAGGGACCCATCGCTGGGCCATGATCTTTTAGGCATGGAGCCCCCTCCTGCGGGACCCTCGGGCGCTTCGCCTGATCCCTTGCCACTGCTCAGCGGCCCTTCGCACCTCCACGGCAGGGCTCGCTCCTCCTGCGGGACCTCTGGTAGTTTTCTGGGCCTGACCCCCTATCGGTCCTGGCTACGGCCCTCCACTCGACCCTCTCATCCAACGGGCATGGTGCCTCCAACACCGGATATCAGACACCGAATATCCAACGCCTGGATATCAATACCCTTTCTGGCATCATCCTGCTTACCAGCCCTTGGCTGGGTATCCTGGGTACCAGCCTCCTCCTCCATCACCACCTGATCGTGAATCTATCCCGGCATGGTGGCAGGATGCTAGGACTCAACTCCTGACTGAACTTAGACCGTTCCAGCCCATTGAAGGAATTCCTCTACCAAGAGCACCACCTCCCCCTCCAGTTCCTGTGGGACGTGCTGTGGGTTCTCTGCCAGTGGGTGACACCAGGATGGACCCTTTCCTTACCAGTGGTCCGGAGCCCTTGTATTTGGATGAGGATTCTAATATCGACCATTCTGAACCTCGTTCACCGGTCGAAATTCATCCAAAAGGAATCCCCAAAATCCCCCCCCCCCGCAGGATCCTTCTTTTGAGGGTCTATTGAGAACCATTCAAACAGCAGGGGACTGGCAATTTAAGGAAATTGATCCTCAGTGAAAAAGGCAGGCTGAACATTTGGATTTGTCCACCACAGACCCTCTACCCATCCCCCCTTAGATGAGCCCACATGAGGATCTAGTCACGACAATCTGGCAACAGCCCTCTTCCATACTGGCTGTTTCCAGGAAGGCTGACAGAACCTACTCCCCCCCCGAAGGGATCTCTTACCTTACCTCATACCCTAAAGCCGACTCGATGGTCATTATGGCCGCGCATGACCGCTCTGCTCATCCTAAGCACTTAAGTTCCTCCCCACTAGACAAGGACTCAAGACAGCTTGACCAATTTGGTAGGAAAATCTATTCATCCACCTTCTGTGCCATCCAGTCGTTGAATTATGTGTCCCACATGGTGGCGTTTCAGACGTCTTCTCTCACGGAGCTGGAGAGGGACCTGCAGGACATCGATGACAAAAAAACCCAGAGCGAAACTGCTGGATAAGATTTGCATAAGTAAATCTTCCTGCCGTCATGCCCTCCAGGCCACATGATTCTGTGGACTCCATGGCCCGGGCAGTGGCCTTGGGAGCCTGCCTTCGGCGCCTAGCATGGCTGCGCCTCGCAGGCTTGGCACAGGATGTTCAGTCATCCCTTCTGTACGCACCCTTCAGGGGTTGTGTCCTCTTTGGCGGCAACGCGAAAGACATTATTACAGGGCTGCAGGAGAGTAGTAGATCTCTAAGACGTGTGCTCTATGTGTCGGACGGGTCAAAAGAAACAGCACTTTTGTCGCCAGAGAAGATAGAAAAAGAACTAGAACAAGCATCAAGGCAAGAGAAGCACCACTGGTTCTGGAGCCCAAATCCCTCAGGATCTAAAGCTCTGCTCCCCTCAGCGTCCTGACTCACTCCCCCTCCTCCCGCTCCCTCAGTTTCCCTCGGAGGAACCGGTAGGTGGAAGTTCGTCACCGCAGACGTATGGGTGCTACAACTCATACAAAGAGGTCACTCCTTAGAGTTCCTGGAGATCCCACCTTCAAATCCTCCGGGAAGGTCCTTTTACCTGTCGGGTTAGATCCCCATCGTCCACCAGGAGATTCAGACCCTGCTACGAAAAGTGGCCACAGAATCCATCCCTCACAATCAACTTGGAAGGGGATTCTAGTTCCCAAAAATGACAGGGGATCTGCGACCTATCCTGGATCTCAGTACGCTCAACCTCTCTGTGGAGTACAAGAAGTTCCGTATGCTGACTCTTCAGGGACTCCTCTTTGGCCTGTCCTCAGCCCCCTGGGTTTTCATCAAGTGCCTCGCAGTGGTAGCGGCGTTTCTCCACCGCAGGGGCATATATGTGTTCCCATACCTGGACAACTGGCTTTTCTCAGCCCCATCTCCAGCCAGCTTGAAGGAGTCTCTCTCCTTCACTCTGGATCTGTTTGCCCAGATGGGTATCTCGGTCAATCTTCCCAAGTCCCAGCTAGTACCCTCTCAGCACCTCCAGTTTATTGGAGCGGTACTGGATACAATCCAGAGCAAGGCCTTCTTGTCGTTGGATCGAGCCGAAACCTAGGCTTCTCAGACCACTCTGGTGGTCAAAGCTCGATGGATCCCGGCGCACTCAGTGCTCTGTCTCTTGGGTCTTATGGCAGCGGCCATTCCTACCACCCCGCCTGGCCAGACTGCACATGAGGATTACCCAGTGGGATCAACGAGTATATGATATGGACCAACTGGTCATGATCTCCAACAACCTTCAGAAAGACCTCCTTTGGTGGCAGGACCTCACCAACTTGGTGGGAGCTCCCTTCTACTCTCGGGCTCCCTCCCAGGCCCTCACATCGGATGCCTCCAATATGGGTTGGGGAGCCCATTTGGGGGATCACAGAACTCAGGGTTCATGGTTTCCTCAGGAGCAACACCATCACATCAACATCCTGGAAACCAGAGCAGTCCTCTGTGCTCTCCAGGCCTTCCTGTTACTCCTCCCCGGAATACCTTTGGTCCAGACAACATGGCGACTGTCTAGTACCTCAACAAACAGGGAGGTACCTGGTCATACCCTCTTTGCAGGGAAACGGAGTATGGTATTGGGCTCTTCAGCATGACCCGTTTCTGACAGCAGTCCACATACCAGGCATACACAACACCCTGGTGGACAGTCTGAGCCGATCAGTGGCCAGGACTCACGAGTGTGAACTAAAGCAGGAGGTAGTCTAAGACCTGTTTCTTTGGTGGGGTCAGCCAGACCTAGATCTGTTCACCTCCCCATTCAAATGCAAAACTACCCAACTTTTGCTCACTCGTTCCCGGGCATGGTGCTTTCTGGCGAGATGCATGGTCTCTCTCTGGGACAGAAAGGTTTCTATACGTGTTTCCTCTCATTCAGAAGGTTCTGTTGAAACTCCAGGCGGAAGGGGCCCACTTAATTTTGATTGCCCCTCTGTGGCTCCAACAGATTTGGTTCCCATTGTTACAACTAGCGCTAGAACCGCCAGTCCTTCTGCCGCTGTCTCACAACCTTCTGTCTCAGCAGCAGGGCACCCTGGTACATCCAAGTCTTCAGTCTCTCCATCTTCAGTGGCACCTGTGGACATTGCGGTTTCTCGCTTTGGAGTGTCCTCTCAGGTTGCTACGGTCTTGGTGGAAGCCAGAAAACCTTCTACCAATGCCATGAAGTGGAAGAGATTTTCTATCTGGGCCACAGCAAAATGCTTGGACCCTTTTTCTTGCTCAGCTTCCCAGGTGTTGGAGTACCTCGTACATCTTTCTGAGTTGGGCCTTAGTTACTACTCCATTAAGGTCCATCTTTCTGCAGTGTTGGCCTGCCACCTTCCGGTGGAGGGCAAAACCATACCAGAGCTAGAGGTTTCTAGAACTTTCTTGAAGGGTATCCTTCACATCAAACCTCTAGTCCGGAACACCTGTCCTCTTAATCTTATGTTGAAGAAACTTACTTTGCCCCCCTTTTGAACTGGCAGCAAGTTGTGATATGCGCTTCCTGTTCGTGAAGATGCTGTTTTTGGTTGCAGTTACTTCAGCTCACAGGGTTTCAGAGCTTCAGGCCTTTGTTAGCAGAGAGCCTTATTTGATTTTCCACAAGGACCAGGTGGTCCTGAGGACTAATCTGTCCTTTCTTCTGAAAGTGGTTTCGGAGACGACTCTCAACCAGAGTGTTGAACTGCCAGTCTGTTTTCCTCAGCATTCCAATGGGGAAATATCTTTTGCACACCTTGGATGTGCATCGGATTTTGAGGTACTATACCTCCCGGACTAAGGAGGTTCGAAAGTCGAACCAACTCTTTGTGGCTTTTGCTTCCCAGTGCCAGGGCAAGGCCATCTCTAAACAGACTATTTCTAGGTGGCTAGCTAATTGAATCCATTACACTTAGAAGTATGGGAAAACCCTTCCGGGGGCAGTTAAAGGCCACTCCACTATAAGCGTGGCCACTTCTACCGCTTTTTTTCAGGAATGTGGCCACTTGGTCTTCCATACACACCTTCACTAAGCAATACAGTCTGGACATTGCCTCTAGACGTCAAGCTGGTTTCGGCCTTGCAGTCTTGCAAGGTCTTCTGTCTCAAGACAGACCCTTAGTTGGCAGACATTTTCCTCCTTCCGGAACCTCGTCTCCGACTCCTTCTCTTTTCTTAGACTGCTTGGAATTCAGTCCTATATGTGAAGACCTACTGCAGGAACCCTCTCGAAATAAGATATAGCAGTTACGTAAGAATTTACCGTAACAGTAGATCTTATCTGTGTCAATCTTCACCATTCATCGCATTTGGGTTTGGCTGGAGGTCACGACCCCGCAGGAGGTTTTTTTTATGGATGGGCGAAGTTAACACACTGATGGAGCCGTCCTCGAGGCAGACTCACTACGTGGCGCTCGCGGGTTGGCCGTTAGGTGTAGTCGACCCTGCCCTCCCACCAGCTCTTCGTCTCCCGCCGTAGAGGTCGCACCTCGTGAGGCGCTCCAAGCAACTACAGCCTACTGTTCAACGCCAAAGTTTTACCTGCCGGTTCTGTTTCGTCCTACTCAACACAGCTGTTGGTAAGACTTCCTTATTATTTATCAGTGACGTCAAGTTTGTTTTTCCGTCGATCATGTCTCGGTCAGAGGGCAAAAAGTTGCTGAAAGCGGGGCGGCCACAAGTACTTCGTTACCGACCAGCATGATCGTTGTCTTGCGTGTCTTGGCCCGCTTCACGACGTGGATTCGTGTGACACCTGTTTCTCTATGGATTGTCACGACCTGGATCAATGCACGTGGAAAGTTGGACGAGCTCCGCCGACTTTCGGGGGACCGGCCCCCAGATCAAGATTCCATGGATTTCGACTTCTGGGGGAGGAGGACCTGCTACTCGGCATGGTTGCTTCTTTCAATTTCTGCTCATCAGGCCTACTATGCTACCTATGATAGGTTTCTGTGGTCCAGGCTAGGTCAACTCCTAGTCTCTATGCCTGATTCGGGGGTAACCAGACAAGCTATTGCACTCTCTGCACGTGGCCTGGAGCTAGCAAGGCACCAAGCAAGAGCATCGTATGACGCCAACGAGGTAGCTTCCAGGGTCGTAGGGACAGCGATCTACATTAGGCGGATGGCAAGGCTATGTCTTTGTCTGTTGTCACTCTTGGCCCAGTGTAGGGTGATCTCCGCGTATCAGAGAAACCACCTTTTCTCCCATAGGGTGAGGTGGTGTCTGTCGGGGCAACCTCCTTCCCCCTCCGGGGGGTCCCCGTCTCACTTTCCCCAGTCTTGGGCCTCACCAGGCCCCTGTAAAGGTTCTCCTTCTCAGTGTTTTCCCCCACTGGGAGCTAAGGGACTCAGTCCCCTAGAGTCTAGGGCCCCCTTCGGTGGGGGGCTTGGTACTGACCCAAATGTGATGAATGGTGAAGACTGACACAGATAAGATATGAAAATTACGTACCTACCGTTATTCCTGATCTTTCTGTGTATCTTCACCATTCATCACAAATCCCACCCTCCATCCCCCTTGGGCCTCAGTCTCTTTATCCCCCTCCCTCTGTGTGCCCCCCCCTTCCTTTTGCTGGTCAGGAGCAGGGTGACCTGGGGCACACAGGGATTTTTACCTTCTTGCAAGAGGGGAGAGGGCACTTCTCTCCTCAATGCCTTGGCTCCACCCCTTTGGGGTGGAGGTTGGTGGTTGCCCTCTTCCTCTATCCTCCTCCATTCCTGTCCTTAGGGACTCATCCCTCAATTTTAAAGAAACTTATTGTTTCTCCCCTATCCAGTTATGTGGTTTCACGAGGACACAACCCTGGATTCCTGTCCCTTTCTCCCAGAATAGCCTCTTCTGCTCATGCTGGAGTTTCTTGCCAGTGATTCTGTGTCTTGAATTCTGGCAATTCAGCCTTTTGGCTACTCCTTCGCAGCTCCTAATCCAGGGTATGTCCTCCCGCCATCTCGTTTCTTGTTTACCCCCCTTCCCCTTTCTGATTCCAGAGATTGGGGCCCCTTCCCAATCCCCTTAGATCTTATCTGTGTCAGTCTTCACCATTCATCACATATGGGTACTCGGCCGGAGGCTAGAACCCCTCGGGAGCTTTTTTTTTTGGTAGGTGGAGCCGACGCGCTCTCGGCACCGCCCTCGAGGCAGACGTTCCACGTTGTGCTCATGGGTTGGCCGTTAGGCGCCATCGACTCCGTGTGCCTGCCAGTATTTCATCTCCCGCCATCGAGGTTACCTCGTGGGAAGCTTCTCTCTGCTGAGTTTGGCCTATCTTGTAATGCATTTTAAAAAAAGTGTTTTTGACGACAAGTCCGTCGGTTCCTGCTGGTTCTGCTAGCCACCCGATGCTGCCGGTAAGACCTTTCCATTTTTTCTTCTTCCAGCGACGTAGAGTCTTGTTTGTATTTCTTTCCGAGGTCATGTCTAGGTCGGAGGGCAAGAAAACTTCGAAGACCGGTCGGCCCCCCATGTGACGGTGCCCATGCGGCTGAAAATCTTCAGTCACCGACCAGCACGACCGTTGCCTTTCATGTCTTGGCCCGCTTCACGACATGGATTTGTGCAACGCCTGCATCTCCACGGACCACCGGGTCATCGAACAGCACGCGTGGAAAGTGGGGTGAACTCCGCTGACTTTTGGGGGTCAGGTGCGCACTCGTCTGGCCAAGCCACGATCTCTCTGCCTTTCCTCCAGGTCCCCTCTCAGTTCTATACGGACCGAGGAGGGAGCCTCAGCTTCTAGTAGCCTAGCTGTGGCCGAGGCTGCTCCTGCGGTGCATGAGGCCCAGTCCGTTCCCTTCAGGGGGCGGGCAGGAGGCACTGTCATGGCAATCGCCTTCAGGGTGAAGGCTTCCCATGTCTGACCCGTGGTTATAAGACCCAGGTCAGCACCATTTATTGATGCCGTAGGCCTGGCGGTGCTAATGCGTTGCCTGGCACCGTTGGCTGCTGTTGGCACCATGGGAGTTATTACGGTGCTGTCTTTTTTTCGCCTGGCGCCCGAGTTGAACTTCGGCGCCGTGTCCAGTTCTGGAGCCGTTCGTGGTGCCGAACAGAGGCATGGCACTGTGAGGGATTCAGAAGGCGCGGTTGGAGCCATTGTCAGCGCAGTCTCTGCCCTCAGTGCTGCTTGCAGCGTGATGGCGCCGTGGTAGGTTCCAACTCCGGAGCTGCCGTTCGGGCCAGAGACGTCTCTTCTTCAGCCACCATTCGCGGTGCTGGGGAGAGCACTGGCACCGGCTCGGGTGCGGTCTCCATTTGTGGCACCCTGTTTGGTAAGGATGGCGAAAGGCGCCCACCTTCGGTTTGGCACAGGGCCTCTGCCTCCAGTTCGGAGGAGGGTCGGGCTCTGAGTGAGATGAGCAGTCTGGCCCCCTGGAACTAGCTGCTAGTGTGGGTAGCCTAGTAGTGTCTTCGACGGACCGGAGTCAGCCCCCCTCTGAGGAGCAGCCGGCGACTTCAGCGGCTGGGGTCACGTGCACTGACCAGTGGGCAGTGATGCAGGCCACCACTGCACTGCAGCCCAGCCTCTGAGGATTTGCTGACCCCCTCAGCAGGTGTGCCTGAACTGCCCAACTTTGGGGCTGACCAGAGCACCTATGAGAGGGGAGGACACTGTGCCTTAGATAGCTCCTTCGGGTGCTGACCAGGGCTGTCAGCTACCTAGGCTGGCCATCTCAAGGAGGAGGGCACTCTCGGATTCCGAGGGGTCGAGGGGCATGGGGTCTGCATGAGGCCTTTTGCAGGGGCCCATCCGGGCTCTGGCAGAAGCCGCAGTGCGAATCTCTGCTCTTCCCCTTCGCTGTCTTTGAGAGAGCCCTGTTCTTTTGAGGTAGGGGACTGTCCTTCTGGACCTATATGGTCCCGGTCGCCTCATGGGGGATTCTTCCGGGCGCAGCCAAGGCAGTTCCAAAATAGTTGTTCAGCTGTTGGCTGTGGAGTCTTACAGAGCACCTTCATCCTCTGGCACTCCTGGTCCGCTCCCTAGCCCAGGTGGTGGTCAGCAGACTTCTCTTCTCGGCTCTGTCCCCATCCCTCTGCCACACTCTCCTGCACTCCCAGGCATCCTTGGTCCTAGCAGGCCTCTCTCCTGGGAGCAGTTTAGGGCCGTGGCTGCTCATTCTCCCCGCTTACGTCAGGGCCATGGACAAGCAGGTTTTTCAGCCTCCCCCCAAGCAGCCACCCTTTGAACAGTCGAGGTCCTCTAACTCATCCCCCTCTTCTGGGGGAGAGGAACCTTCTGTCCACATCTCCCCAGCCGCTGATCTCGCAGAGTATCAACGATTCCTCATGAGGATGTTGGAGGACCTGCATCTCTCCCCCTCCACTCAGAGCAATCCAGAGCACGCCTTTTGGGGTGACTTCAGTGAGGACACCCTTGTGGTGCCCTCCTGGCCTGCTCCCTTTAGGGAGGCGTCATTGCGTTCCTGGCAGAGACCCTTCTCAGGAGTCCCCGCCCCTAGGGATCTTTGCCAGCAGTATTGTGCCCCCCCCCCGGAGTCTCCAAGTTCCATGCCCCATCCTCAGTCAAGATTGACGCAGCTGGACACTTCCGATGGGCTTCGTGCCCTCCACCGTGACTGGCCCCCCAGATCAAGACTCCTGGGATTTTGACTTCTGGGGTAGGAGGACTTTCTACTCTGCACAGTTGCTGCTTTCTATTTCTGCACATCAGACCCACTATGCAGCCTATGATAGGTTCTTGTGGTCCAGGCTGGGTCAGCTCCTAGCCTCTTTGCCTGACATGGAGTAAACCAGACAAGCCATTGCTCTCGCTGCACGTGGCCTGCAGCTAGCAAGGCACCAAGCAAGGGCATCTTATGACGCCAATGAGGTAGCTACCAGGGTCATAGGGACAGCGATCTGCACTAGGTGGAAAGCATGGCTATGTCTTTCCCCGGTTGTCACCCTTGGCCTGGGGTAGGGTAATTAACTCCAGAGGACCTGTTTTCCCATAGGGTGAGGTGGCATTTGTCGGGGCAACTTCCTTCCCCTCCGGGGGTCCCCGTCTCACTCTCAGGCCTCTCCAGGCCCGGAAGGTCCTCCCTCTTAGTGTATCACCCACTGAGAGCTAAGGGACGTTGTCCTTTAGGGTTTTGAAAGCCCCCTTCAGGGGGGTGCTCGGTATTCACTCATATGTGATGAATGGTGAAGACTGACACAGATAAGATGAAAATTATGTACCTACCGTAATTATGATCTTTCTGTGTATCTTCACCATTCACCACAACCCCACCCACCATCCCCCTGGGGCCTCAGTCTCTGGATCCCCCTCCCTCTCTGTGCCTTTCCTTGCCCCCCTTCCCTGTCTTTGTTGGGGGGGAGTGATCTGGGGCACAATGTGGGATGGTATGACTTGGGGGAGAGTGGTCAGGATGGGGCTGCATTCCCTCTTCAGTGCTCTGCTTCACTCCTTTGGAGTGAGAGAGGGTAGTTGCCCTCCATCCTCACCTTCTTCTTTCAAAATTTTAGTTTTCATGTCTTCTGGACAAGTCTAAGTTCATTTATCCGAACTAAAAATTCTCATTGTTACATATGGGGGGGGAGGGGGCAGAACCTCTGTTCCTGTCCTCTAAAAATAGCCATTTTCTGCCTTAAAGGAGTTTATTTGCCAGTGATTCAAACAACATGAAGTCTTGCTATATTATGACATATGCAGTGAGTCCCAACCTTCGAACTGCTCTGGAGATGAAAGAGTTAACTTTCCATGCCAGGCATGGAACTTTGAGCACGAGCTTGGTTGAAAGCTCTGTCTGTTGTTCTTCAAACTCAAACTGTCAGATTCTTTACTCCGCCTCACTGAACAGTCGCTCCAGAGAGTCCTCCTTCTGCTCGGTTCATTTTGTCGGTTAAAGTATTAATTTTTCGTTTTTTTAACCAAATTTAAACCGCAACCGGTCGGTTCAAGCTCTGTCTGTGGTACCATAAGTACTAGATAGGTTTTACATTTATTTCTGTGTGGAACTTGTAAACAGTATTATCGGTTCAGTTTGAACGGATCAGGTTGTTGAAAATTCATTAAATTCTGTCTTTTAGAGTGCGGTTCCCGGTTCTTATTGGTTCTAAAAAAAAACGGATTTCATTACTTTTTTTCCACGACCCGTGACACGGTTGGGAACTGATAAGAGGGTCTTGCTTGGCGGATTGCCATAAACGGGCAAGTTTTGGTTAGGCTGGCACTATGTCTGAGAAACCCAAAAGAAAAACCAGGCCCACTGGGTTTCAACACTGCAGTGTTTGTGGGGAGCCTTTGCCAAGGCTGACCCCACACCACCTGTGTTTATTGTCTGGGGTTTGACCACCTCAATGCAGACTGCCAGATTTGCAAAATTTTCCTGCAGCTACCCTGGATAAGAGAGTTGGTAGGCTCAGGGAAAGAGAGGCCAAGAAGTCCGCTGACCCGGATGGCCAGCCCAGTTCGGTTGTAACCGAACCGGAGGGAGTGCCCTCTGACCAGGGCGAGACTTCCTCGGGCAAAAGGAGAGCCGACTCGGAGGAGTCGGTTCCAGCAAAAAGGACTAGAAAATCAGCAGGTGTGGAGCCAAAATTTCCATCTCCAACCGCTGAAGAAATAGCCAAAGCGATTAAAATTGTCCAGTCGCTTTCCCCGGTTCCGACCGAACCGGCACCATCAGGTAAGCGTACGGTTCGGTCGGTTCCACCGGTTCAAGAATATGTTTTAGAGGAATTTTATGAACCGGAGGAGGGGGAAGAGGAGTATGAGGAGAGTGAATGTGGATTTGAAAGTCTGGATGTGCCCATTGAACCGGACATCTCCCCAGACAGACCTTCAGGAGTGTCTCCCCCTAGGCTTTCTGAGTCCCCCTCTCATTTTATGTTTTATAAAAAAGGGGCTGAAACCCTCCAGCTCCCTGTGGAGGAAGCTGTGGATGATCAAGAGGAGCCTGACTATGTAGAAATGATGGATATCCCAGAGTCTAGGAGACTGTCTATTCCTTTGCATAAATCTTTTGGGAAACAGACAGTAAAAATTCTAAAAACTCCTCACACTATACCTCCTGTGGATAAAAGAATGGACAAGAGGTACAAATTGTCAGGCTCTAATACGGAGTTCCTTACACAACAATGCAGCCATGTTGGGATAGTGCAGGCTGCAGCCTGTGACAAGGCTAATATTCCCTTGGCTTCACACCCTCCTGACAAGGACTCCAGGAGGATTGATGCTATGGCAAAGAAACAGTACATGGCAGCATCCTTGGGACTCAGACAGGCAAATTATATGGCTTATGTTGCTAGATATCAGAAATCCAGATGGGATACTGTTATGGCTCTACCAAAACAGGTCCCTGGCCAGCTTGCCAAGGAGCTGGAGCAGGTGGCTGCTGATGGTATTGAGGCATCCAAGGTGCAATTCCATTCTGCAATGGACTCTAATGATGTGTCATCAAGAGTCATGGCTACATCTGTGGCACTTCACAGAATGGCTTGGCTCAGATGTACTAGCCTGTCTGGGATACCCAGACTAAGGCCATGGATTTTCCTGTTGTGGGTAATTCTCTGTTTGGGGAGCAGACAGAGAATTACATGAAAAAATGGATGAGTATAGGACCACCTATAGGAGTGCACAGGCCAAGAAAGGCAGGCCACTCCTCAAAGGCAGCCTTCCAGGGCAGGGGCAGACCTTTTCATAGGCCTTTTGCAAGCCAGGCCTCCTCTTCAGCTTATGCCCAGAGGGGGTTCTTTAGAGGGAGAGGCAGGCGGGGTACAAGCAGACCTGCTTCGCCCCTCAGCCTAAAGCCCTGCCAGCAGGCACCCTGATGCGTGGCCAGGGCTGATTCTCCACTACCTGTAGGGGCAGGCTGGCTTACTTTGTCCAGGACTGGAAGTCTTTAACATCAGACAAGTGGGTCCTGGAAGTAGTAAGCCAGGGCTGGTTCTCAGCTTCAAAATTTCCAAAGATGAGAACCAGGTCCTTTCCACCTGCAAATTCATCAGAGGCACTTGCCTAGAAACAGAAGTTTCTACCCTCCTGGCTCTCAGAGCTGTGGAAAGGGTTCCACCCCTGCACCAGGGCAAAGGGTTGTATTCCAGGTACTTCCTTACCCCAAAAAAGACAGGAGAATGGCGGCCCATCCTGGATCTCAGATACCTAAACAAGCACCTTTTAAAACCAAAATTCAAAATGGTGACTCTGGGAATTATTTTACCCTCTCTAAGGCCAGGGGACTGGCTAGCGTCCCTGGACCTCAAGGATGCTTACTTCCATGTTCTTATCAGAAGCTCCCATCGAAAGTACCTCAGATTCGAACTGCCCTCAGGCCATTACCAGTTCAGAGCAATGCCCTTTGGCCTCACCTCTGCCCCGAGGGTATTCACAAAATGCCTGGCAGTAGCAGTTGCCCACTTAAGAAGGCAAAGATTGCCAGCTTTCCCTTACCTGGACGACTGGTTCATAGTAGGCCAGTCTCCAGACCAAGTCAAACTACATCTTCAGGTAACTCAGCAACTGCTCACATCTCTAGGTTTCCTTCTCAATCTTCCAAAGTCAGTTCTAGAGCCTGTCCAGCTTCTCACCTTCATAGGTGCAGAACTGAACACAAAAGAGGCCAGAGCCTTCCTTCCTCTGGAAAGAGCAAGGACCCTGGTCTCTCTGGCCTTCTCCTTCACCCTGCAGGTCACTCGACCAGCAAGGCATTTTCTGCAGCTCCTGGGGCACATGGCTGCTTCTACAGCAGTGGTGCAGGGAGCAAGATTTCAGATGAGGGACATCCAGTTCCATTTGAGAGCCTTTTGGTCTCAAAGGAGAGACCCTCTAACCAAATTGATCCCAGTGACTCGAACCCTGATCCAAGCCCTTCAGTGGTGGCAGGACCAGAGCAATCTGAGACAGGGGGTCCCCTTCGCCCCTCAGTCTCACTCCTTAATCCTTACTACAGATGCATCCCTCTTGGGGTGGGGAGCTCACATGGGCGACCTCACTACCCAGGGATTGTGGTCCCCTCAGGAATCTCTGCTCCACATCAATCTGTTGGAACTCAGAGCAGTTTTTCTAGCACTTCAAGTTTTTTCCACATCTGTTCAGAACAAAGTGGTACAGGTCAGAACAGACAACAGCACTACAATGTGGTACATCAACAAGCAAGGAGGCACTCGGTCTACTGCCTTCTGCACCGAAGCAATGAAGTTGTGGTCTCTGGCTTATTCCCTGAACACCTCCCTTACGGCAGTTCACCTCCCAGGCAAGGACAATGTCCTGGCAGATGCTCTCAGCAGGATTTCCCAGGGCCATCATGAATGGTCACTGGATCCCCTAGTACTGGAGGTAGTATTTGCCAGATGGGGCACCCCGCAGATAGATCTTTTTGCAGCCCCAGACAATCACCAACTTCCCCTTTTTTGTTGCAGACCCCCAGTGTTGGGCTCAGTCCCCTGGATGCCTTCCTTCTCAGTTGGGAAGGGAAGTTTCTCTGCTTTTCCCCCTTCCCTCTTCTGTTCAAGGTGCTAGTCAAATCAGATCTCAACCCTGCAAGATGATCCTGATTGCTCCAGATTGGGCCTGACAGCCCTGGTACCCTCCTTATGTCCTTAGCAGTCCACCTTCCCCTGTGTCTTCCCAGGAATCACAACCTGTTAACCTGTGCTCAGGGGAGAGTTTGGTACCCGAATCTCAGATCCCTCAATCTCAAGGCCTGGCTCTTGAAGAGTTAGAGTTTGCTGACCTACACCTCTTCCAAGGTGTATTGGATATCTTGAAGGCTTCTAGGAAGCCTTCCACCAGGGCTACTTATAATTCCAAATGGAAGAGGTTTTCCATATGGTGCTCTGGCAAACACATTTCCCCAGAATCTGCTGACTTACCCACAGTCCTGGATTATATGGTGCATTTGAATACTTTGGGGCTGAGACCAGCTACCCTAAAGGTGCACCTGGCAGCCGTGTCTGCTTTATCAGCTGGTAAACCCTCTTCTCTTGCAGCTCATCCTGTATTCTCCAAGTTTTTCAAGGGGTTGCTTCACACCAACCCTCCATTCAGGGACCCTGCCCCTGCCTGGGATCTTAATATTTGCATTGCCCAGCTTATGCAACCCCCTTTTGAGCCCTTGTCCTCAGCAGAACTTAAGTACTTGACTTAGAAAACTGTGTTTTTGGTAGCCATCACTTCTGCCAGGCGCATAAGTGAATTACAAGCTTTGTCAGTGGAGCCTGATTTTATCTCCTTTCATAGAGATAAGGTGGTCCTCCGGACTAACAGAAAGTTCTTGCCTAAGGTGGTTTCAGACTTCCACCTTAATCAATCTATGTCTCTCCCTGTGTACTTCACTGACCATTCCTCCTCTGGGGAGAGGAGGCTGCACAGCCTGGACATGAAAAGGGCCCTTAGCTACTACATAGAGTGCACCAAGGGTCACAGGTTTGACTCCCTCCAACTGTTCCTCACTTATGGTGAGGTTGGTAAAGGGAAACCTGCCACTAAAAGATCCATTGCCAAGTGGATTGTCTCGTATCCAATTTTGCTATGAAAAACTGGGTAAGGTTCCTCCCTCAGGCCTGAGGGCTCACTCTACCAGAGATACAGCTGTGTCTCTGGCTGCTGCCAGGGACATCCCTATCCTAGAGATATGTCAAGCAGCTACCTGGAAAACAGTTCACACTTTTACCAAGCATTACTCCCTGGACATCCAGGCTAGGGTGATGCTCGGTTTCTTTACAGCTGTGCTTTAGAGCCTATTTCTAAGTAGGTTCTGTCCCTCCTGCATGGAGATACTGCTGTGAAGTCTGCATATGTCATAATAGAGCAAGACTTCATGTTGTTTGAAGAAAAAATTACTCACCTTAGTAATGTTGTTTCTTCTAATGGAATCTTGCTATATTATGACCTCCCCCCCCCGCCTACCCCTCTCAGAACCTCTGCTCTTGGGATGTGGGTGGGCAGTGCAGTGTTGGCACTTAGTAGATGCCCACCATGTTTTTTTTTCACCCCTCCTTTTTGGGGTGTTCGGGTGTTGTGTTTTTATTTTTTGGATCCCCTGACTTGAGTCTTTGTTTTGGGACCAAAAAATGTGTTCTTATATTTAGTAGCCAGTTGGCTAGTGTAGATTTACAGCTTCCACACAGAACCTTAGTGAGTTTTGCTCGTAAAGATCTGACAGTTTGAGTTTGAAGAACAACAGACAGAGCTTTCAACCAAGCTTGTGCTCAAAGTTCCATGCCTGGCATGGAAAGTTAACTCTTTCACCTCCGGAGCAGTTCGAAGGTTGGGACTCACTGCATATGTCATAATATAGCAAGACTCCATTAGAAGAAACAACATTACTAAGGTGAGTAATTTTTTCTTCTGTGCCTTGAATTCTGGTAATTAAGCCTCTTGGCTACTCCTTGCAGTTCCTATACAATCTAGAGATGGGACAGAATCTAGCATTTTCTGACTTTCTGTTCCCCCTCTCATGTCAAACATTTATATTTCAAAATTTCCTACCCTTCCCTAACTCCCACCCTTTTCTATTTTCCAGAGATTGGGGCCCCATTCCCAATCTCCCTAGCTTTCGTTTCTCTCTTGCTCTGTCCTCTGTCATTTTTCTCCTTTTGATTTTTATATCTTTTCCTTATTCTGTCCCTTGGACTCTCTTGTCCCACCCTCCCAGCCCTCCTCTTTTCCTCACCTCTCTGGCGACTCAGAACTGGCAGGCAGGTGAGTCATCGGCGCCTAATGGCCAACCCACAAGCGCCACGTGGAGCGTCTGCCTCGAGAGCACATTGGCTCCACCTACCAAAAAAAAAAAAAAAAAAAGCTCCCTCGGGGTCCTAGCCTCCGGCTGAGTACCCATATGTGATGAATTGTGAAGATACACAGAAAGATCATAATTAGGGTAGGTACGTAATTTTAATTTTTCTCACTCTCCTTCTGTCCTCTCAGTCGTTTATTTCTCATTCTAACCCCAGGAATCACTCATTATGATTAAACTTAATGCAGTCAGCCTCCTGTGTTGAACTGCCTGGAGAAATGGAATTTTATGCAAATTATGGAATTATCAAGTGGCTCATGCCACTTTCAAACTGCTGCACTGAGTGCTTCAGATTCTTTACTCCACCTGCCTAGTAAGGACATCCCGGAGAGCTCTCCTTGAACTGTCTTCAGAATAGTTTATCTGTGGATAAGTACTCATTTTAGTTTATATCTAAATTGCTGCCTTAGAAACGTTGTTTAGTATAGTTTAGTAGTATTATAGTACTTTTTTGTCTCTATTCACGGTTCCTTGGAATCGAGGGTTCTGCATCTATTTGGGAGGTTTTTACCTCAGTTTTTCTTTATTTTATATATTTAGCAATCGGTTCCTTGAACTGCTTTATTTTTGTTAAATTACTGTATTTATCGGTTCCCTTTTTATTCAGGAACCAAATTGCAATTGGTTCCAGGAACCGCTAACAGTTGTTATTTTAAAAATCCTCCAGTTCCGAGGTGCTTTAAATAGCAGTTTATTGTGAAGTAGTATTTTGTCTATCAATGTCAGCGGTCCATTTAGATATACTTAAAAACGTACAGGACCCACGGGTTTTAAATGTTGTGAGTCTTGTGGGCAACTTATAGCAAAAGCAGATAGACACTCTCTGTGTATGTCTTGTTTTGGTACAAGTCATATATTTGCCAGTTTGTGATATTGTAAGACCTTTTGCCCTGAAACATTAAAGAAAATGTCTAAAATTTTAGACTTCTGCTTCTAGTGTGGATAATTCTGCTTCTTCCTCTTCCCACAAAAGGATGGAGGTAAAGCAAAGGATCCTGACAGGAGTTCAGATAAATCTGAACAAGGTAAAACAAAAGGGCTGTGGAAATAGGTTCTGAACCTGTTCCATTAAAGAAAAGTGTAAAGAAAAACATGTTGCTGCACCTCCGCCGAAGGCAGACAAGCACATTATGCCCTCGGCTGAGGACATTGCTAAGGCACTACAAGTGTTACAATCCCTACAGGGTGCAATCCCAGTTCCTTTGCCAGTTCCTCCAGTTCCTCCTACAACCCCAGCAAGGCAAGAAGTGCTGGAAGTGTATGGAGAGGAGGAGGAGGATGACTTGGAAGGGGAAGATATAGATCCAGAGGTCTCCCCTGAGCAAGAATTTGGGTCCTTTCCTAGGGGCCCTGAGGAATACTCCTACCACTATGCTTTTGTTAAGAGCATGGTGGAAACCCTGAACCTTCCCCTTCAGGAAACAGAAGAGGATATGGAGGAGGCAGATTTTCTGGAGATGATGGGGTTAACCACCATAAAACATCTGCTTCTGCCCATGCATAAATCCTTAAAAAAGGCTGCATGCAGATTTTTAAAAATCCAACCTCTCTCCCTGATGTGGATAAGAATGCTGACAAAAAATATCAGCTGGACAGAACTACAGCTGATTTTCTGTTTACTCATCCTGATCCTGAGGGAGTAGTACAAGCTGCTGCCTGTGACAAGGCCAGGATCCCCTTGGCTACCCATCCACCAGACAAAGATTCAAGAAAAATGGATGCTATGGGAAAGAAAGTTCATGGCTGCCTCTTTATTAGTTAGGCAGGCCAATTACATGGCATATTCAGTGCAGTACCAAAAGTTCTATGAAACACTGTTATAGCTTTGGCTGATAAGGTCCCAGGTGAAGTGGCTGTAGACTTACAGGATACAGCAAGGGCTGCACCTGATGCTACCAAGTACCAATTTCATATGGCAGTGGATGCCAATGATACTGCATCCAGGTTAATAGCTTTGTCTATTTCACTCAGGAGGGTTGCTTGGCTTAGTGCCACCAACCTGACTTTAGACACGCAGGCCAAAGCAATGGATTTTCCCCTGGAAAACAACTCTTTGTTTGGGGATAAAACAAAGGCATACATGAAGAAGGCAGAGGACTATAAATCCACCTATCGGAGCAATTCTAAGGATAGGCTCTCCACCTCTTCTAGACCCCAGAGTAGGGGAGGTAGGGGTAGGGGTTTTTACCCCAAACCCTTCTTTCAGTGTTAGGTCCTCAGCCTCAGCAGCAGGCCAGAGGTTGTTTTAGAGGAAGGCAGGAGAGCTATGAGAAGAGCTGCTCCTGTACCACAGCCGCACAGAACCCCTGATGGGCTAGTGCAGGTCACATCCCCTATTGCAGGACCACCAGCAGGTGGCAGACTGGCTCATTACCTTCACGCTTGGCATTCCATCACCACAGACAAGTGGGTGTTGGAGATAGTGAGCCAGGGCCTGGCACTCAGTTTCAAATCATTTCCAAAGCTGAGAACAAGAACCTTTGCTCCAACAACAGCTGCAGACAAAATTCTGTTGTAGGAAGAGGTAAAGCATCTGCTAGCAATCGAAGCAGTAGAGGTAGTGCCTCTAACAAGCAGGGACAAGGTTTTACTCCAGGTACTTCCTCATAAGGAAGAAAAATTGGGATTGGTGACCTATTTTGGACCGAAGACTTCTGAACAAGCACATCTTGAAACCAAAGTTCCCAATGTGCACTTTGTGTTGCAAAAACATTTTTGGTTTACTTTACTGTAGTATAGTGGATTGTATCAGACTAATTTTGTTTACTTCTAGACTGTCTTCTTCCGTTACTACAGATCTCAGAATTCCCTGCAACTGACACTAGAGCACTAGGCAACAGTGGGAGATTCAGTAGCCTACAGCGCATGGTAGAGTTCTGATCTTTTGTTTTTCTGGTCCCACTGTCTTCCCTGGGCTAAGTGGGAGGCAGAATAGTGCAGTGGTTTAAGGCTCTGAGCTGCAAATCTGGAGCCATCCAGTAGACCAGACCTGGGTTTGAATCCCACAGCTTCCACTTCCATACTGTGTGACCCTGAGCAAGTCACTTAACTTCCCTGTGCTCCCAGGTCGCACCTATAAAAAAGCTTTCAGCTTAGTGTGCTACTCCTGGTTAAACAACTAAAAAAAAAAAAAAATGGTCACTCTTGCAATAGTCATTCCCTCATTGCAAAAGGGAGACTAGCTAGCTTCCCTAGATCCAAGGGATGCTTATTTTCACATTCCTATCAGACCATCTCACAGAAAATTCTTGAGATTCAGACTGGCTTCAGGCCATTATCAGTTTGCAGCTCTCCTTTTTGGACTAACTTTGGCACCAAGGGTTTTTACAAAGTGCCTATCAGTGGCAGTAGAGTTTCTGAGAAAACAAGGTGCAACAGTCTTCCCCTACCTGGACGACTGGTTAGTAGTAGGACAGTCTCTGCAGCATGCAGTCTCTGGTACTAACAAAATCTACACTGGAGTCCCTGGGATTTCTGATAAAGAGAAATCTCAGCAGGTACCACTTCAGGTGCTGGAGTTTATTGGAGCAGAACTAAACACCAGACAGAGCAGAGTCTTCCTGTTACAAGACAGGGTGGCACGCATTCTGCAGATTGCAAAATCCTTTGTGTCCAGGAGACCCAAATCAGCCAGAGAATTTCTCAGGCTACTGGGCCACATGGCATCTGCCACTGCAGTGGTAATGGGCTCCAGGTTTCAAATGAGAGATATTCAGTCCCATCTCAGACAGTATTGGTCTCAAAGGACGGATCCTATGTCCAAACTGGTTCCAGTCACAAAAAGCTTAGTCCAGGCTTTACAATGGTGGCTGGATAGGCACAACCTCAGGGTGGGTATACCTTTTATACGGGAACAACCCTCAGTAATCCTCACAACAGATGCCTCTCTGCTAGGTTGGGGGGGGCACACATGTTGGAACACACAGCAAGTGGCACATGGTTCCCCTAAGAGTCTCTGTTGCACATAAATCTCTTGGAGCTCAGGGCTGTTTACCTGGCTCTAAAAACATTTGCTCCTTACCTACAAAACAAGGTGGTGCAAGTCAGAACAGACAACACCACAACCATGTATTACATCAACAAGCAAGGAGGTACCAGGTCAGATCTGCTGTGCACAGAAGCAATGAGACTGTGGTCCCTGGTACACTCTATGGGAGTATCCCTGTCAGCCATACACCTTCCAGGGAAAGACAATGTACTGGCAGACTCTCTAAGCAGGATAAGTCAAGACCACCACAAGTGGTGCCTGAATACTCGGGTACTCAGTACAATTTTCAGGAAATGGGGCATTCCAGAGGTGGATCTCTTTGCCTCCACAGAAAACCACCAGCTTCCAATGTACTGTTGCAGGCCTCCTCTAAGGGGCACAATTCCCCTGGATGCCATGGCCCTGGATTGGACAGGGAAGTTCCTGTACGCATTCCCTCCCTTTCCTTTGATCTTCAGGACCCTACTGAATTGAGGTCCCAACCAGCAAAAATGATACTGGTGGCTCGGATTGGGTGAGACAGCACTGGTACTCTTCTGCTGTCTCTGTCAGTGGTTCCCCTATCCACCTGCCCAGGATGCATAACCTGTTAACCTCCTCTCAGGGCAGGATCCTGTACCCCAATCTCAGATCACTGAGGCTCAAGGAGTGGCTCCTGAGGACTTAGAATTTGCTAACCTAAACCTATCAGAACAGGTGCTGACAGTGCTTAGGGGTTCCAGGAAGCCTTCTACTAAGAATACCTATTCCTCTAAGTGGAAAAGATTTACTTTGGTGTACAGGTAGGGTGTGAGCCCTGTCAGGGCTGATTTGGCCATTCTTCGAGATTACCGTACACATTTACATTCCTTAGGTCTGAAGCCTTCCACCCTCAAGGTCCACTTGGCTTCAGTTTCTGCTTACCTGTCAGTTGGTAAGGAGAGGTCTATGGCCTCTCATCCAGTATTTAGAAAATATTTTAAAGGCCTTAATCTTCTACATCCTCCCCTAAGGGAACCAGTTCCGGCCTGGAATCTAAATGTTTGCATTGCTAAACTTATGGATGCTCCATTCAAACCTACGGCAACCGCAGATTTGAAGTATGTCACTTGGAAAACTGTTTTACTGGTTGCCATTACTTCAGTCAGAAGAATCAGTGAATTACAAGCCCTGTGCATAGATGTGGACTACATCTCATTCCACAGGGACAAGGTGGCCCTTTGGACTAATAGAAAATTCCTTCCCAAGGTGGTATCTGATTTTCACTTGAATCAGTCTATCACTCTACTTGTCTTCTTTACAGACAACTCCACTTCTCCAGAAAGGAGACTCCATTCCCTTGATGTCAAAAGCGCACTTAGCCACTACATTGACAGAACCAAGTCCTACAGGACAAGTCAATCACAGCTCTTTCTCATGTATGGTGAAGTTGGTAAAGGCAGTGCTGCAACAAAACGTACAATTGCTCGCTGGATAGTGGCATGTATACAGTTTTGTTATAGTAAGGTGGTAACGGGTACCTCTGGGCCTGAGAGCACACTCCACCAGAGGCACAGCTGCTTCAGTGGCAGCTTCAAGACAAATTCCACTTCTGGAAATCTGTAAAGCAGCTACATGGAAAAACAGTACACATCTTCACAAAGCATTACAGCCTGGACTTGCAATCCAGAGGTGATGCTAGGTTTGGTACAGCAGTACTGCAGAGCCTGTTTCCAAAATAGGTTCTGCCCAACCTCCAAAGGTACTGCTTGGTAGTCTGCATTAAGTTTAATCATAATTATAAAAAGGGTCTGTGAAATGGAGCTTTCTGATTGGCTGCAAACATTCTAACAGTTTTATGTTAATCTTTTATTAACATACATGTAAAACTTAGCCATATGCTGAACAAGGTTTAACACTGTTTAAAATATTTTTATTGTAATAGCAATAGGGCAGTCCTAGGGATTATGTTAATGGTCAGTTAATCACCCTCTAGGGGCACGTGGCACTTCGGCTACACCTCGTGCACAGTACACCCTAGAAGCTGATTAACAGACCATTAACATAACCCTTGGTCATGCTCTTTATTGCTTAATGATTGATTCCTGGGGTTAGAAGAAAATTACTCACCATAGTAATCTTGTTTCTTCAAAGGGATCACTCATTATGATTAAAGACCCTCCCTACCCCCACTAGAACCTACAGAAATTGCTCTGCATCGGGGTATTTTCTTTTCTCATATATTGGTTAAGGTAGAGAATCACTTTGTTTAACCAGCTGGTGTCCAGGTGGTCTTAAAGTTTTTTTAGGTTTGTTGGTTAAGGATGTTTTGACCTGAAAGGGCAAAAATGTTATTTTAATGTTGTTAATATTTAGCTAGTGGGTCTTTTACCCAGTTAGGCTCCATAAGAATCTGAAGCACTCAGAGTGCAGCAGTTGCTAGGGCAGCAGTTTGAAAGTGGCATGAGCCACTTGAGAATTCCATAATTTGCATAAATTCCATTTCTCTGGGCAGTTCAACACAGGAGGCTAACTGCATTAAGTTTGATCATAATGAGTGATCCCTTTGAAGAAACAAGATTACTATGGTGAGTAATTTTTTCTTTTAGTTTGTATATCTTTTCTTTTGTCTGTTCTTTGTCCCTCCCAACCCTTTCTTACTGTACGGCGATTCAGAACTGGCGGAAGGGTGGGGTCAATGACACCTAACTGCCAACCCACGAGCACCACACAGTGCATTGACCTCTAGGGCGGCGCCGTCAGTGCGTAGACTCTGCCCATCCACAAAAAAAAAAAAGCTCCTGCGGGGTTGTGACTTGTGACCAAACCCAGATGTGATGAATGGTGAAGATACACAGAAAGATCAGGAATTATGGTAGGTACATAATTTTCATACCTTCGAGTGAGGTTCCTGCAGTAGGTATAGTTTCCCACCCTCCCCCAGCTCCTGGAAATTTTCCATTTTCATCTTGCCTTGTCCTCAGGTCTAGCCAGGGAACAGGGTCTCAGGAGCTGTTACTCCTTTCTCTAGGTCTACAGCGGAAAAGAACTGGAGGGAGGGTGAGTGCAGGACTGCTCTTTTTATAGATGGGCTGATGTTGCATCACCTGACGTCAGTCCCCAAGGATGACTGCTAGCTACAAGTTTGCTGTTGGAACCTGATGCCAGGGGGCGCAGTCCTGTAAGTGAAGATCGACTGCAGGAACCTCTCGAAGATCTTCTGTTACGGTAAGTTCTTATATAACTACTATTTCCTTATGCAGTTGTCTTGTTCTGGATGCTGCATACAAAATCACTTCCTGGGCAGGGCTTTCGAGAGCCAATATTCCAGATATGGGAAAATAAAGCCCTTCCCTCCAGAGGGTTGCTACCACAGCCACTAAGCATTTGGTAAATATCCATGATGCTGAGGATAAGCCAAAAGGCAAAACTCAGAACTGGTAATAGAGGTACTGTCTGTGGCACTTGAATTTTGGTATAAAGGTACAGTATGTGTTGTTCATGTCCAGGGCACAGAGCTAACCCCCCTTTTTACAGAAGGGGATGAGAGCCTGAAGAGCCATCATTTGAAACTTGTGTGTTCAATTAATAGGTGTAGATCTCTTAGGTCCAGTACAGGATGCAGATCTCCTGTCCACTTGGGAACCAGAAAGTATCTGGAACAGAACCCTTTTTCTCTTTTGGAAGATTAACAGTAGGGGAGAACAGCAACTCCAGAGTATGCCCGTTTACCACTATTTTTAGGACTCGCTCATCTGTTGTGATCTCTCTGCACTTTGGCAGATGAAAGGAAACCTCTTCCACCAGAGGCAACAGTTGAGAGGGAGGAAGAGGAGGTCAGAAGGTACCAGGGCGCAGGGGAGCTGCTTGATGGATACACCTTTAGATGCCTTTGCATGAGCACCAGGAGGGAGGGAGGGAGGGAGGGAGACCCATTAGGGGACCACCACCATGGTTTTGTGCACAGGTCTGCTGATGAGAGGCATGACCACCTCGGGCTGAAGGCCTTTCAGAACGCCCTAGCACACACCCCGTGCATTGAGGGGTCAGATTTGAGAGACCTTAAAGTCATTCTGGAGGGTTTGAAGCTCATGTACAGCATTTTCAACATCACACCCATACAACCAGGAGCGCCTTTAAAAAAAAAAAAGGGCAGTTATCACAGCCAGTTGTAAATCAGTAGCAAATCCAGTTACCGTAAGCCAGGAATATCTCCAAAGGCATATGCCTGGGGCAAAAGCATCATATATGGAACAAAACAGAGGTCTTCTAGTAACCAGCTTTAAGCAAGTCTGTCTTGGCAGGACCACCAGGCAGAGCCTGAATGGCGACGAGCAGATTTCCAGACTGTTCTGATATTTAATCATGTGTGCCTGGTAGTTAGCAATTCTTAGCCTAAGGATACAAAGGCATAAATTATTTTGCCCATAACATCCAGTCTCCTGAATTCATTATCAGGAGGCAAAGTGCTTATGTATATGGATTCTAGAGTGGTCATAAGTAGACATGGAATCAGTTTCAGGCTGAAAAGCATAAGGTTTAACAAATGCAGCAGTGCTCTGTTTATCAGCTTTCCTAGGTACTGCAGGCAAGCTATTAGGCCCATGCCAGGCAGCAAAGGTAGTATCTTCTAAGGCAGGATATACAGGAGGAACTACAACAGAGGATGCAGTGGGAACCTCCAAAAACTGTTCCTGCTGGAATCCTCCTCACCATCTGACCCAACATTTTGGATTTGTCTTGGGTAGCTTGAAAAGAGGGATCTTCAGGAGGAGACCTGGGATCACACCACAGAGTCCTCACTGCAAAAGGAGAGGGTGAGGGAAGTCAATCCACCCCCAAATAGGGAGCATTATCCTTTCTTCATCCTTCAAATTCTCCTCTATATTAAGGGATCAGCATTATATTGCATCTCATCATCATCTGGAATGATGACAGAAGCAGCAGCTGTGACGAGGAATGAAAGGTGGTGTTCTGGATCCCATGGATGACAGCCCAGTTGACGGGATAGCCATTATCATTGGTGGAGCAACAGTAAAAGGTATCTAAACCATTCAGAGAACAACACTAGTACACCCTGGGAGTTGACGGCAGCCTGTAAAGGGCCCAGGACAACCAACATCAAGGGGTGAAATCAGACAATGGAGACTGCATACCATCTGTACTAGGTACAACAGAGCCAGACCATGAGGTGTCTCATAGTCAGGGGGTTCTAGCGATTGCCCCCAGACTGACGACAATGAGGACTTAACCTCCTCTATTCGAACCTCACCAGTGAAGCAGGAGCTTTAGCCTTTGCTTGTGGTTATGTCTGGAAGAGGAGGACATTGACAATGACTTTTCCTTGTCTTAGTCTTTCATTCTCAATGACTCTGGTTTGACATCACTGTACACCAGGCAGTTTCCTTCCCAGGCGTGGTCAAGCAAGATGGGAAGCCAACATGGAACTCATGGCCTTGATAGTGACTATGGCTTCAGAGCTTTCTTTCCAGCATCTCCTTGCGGCCTGGTTGAATCCTTGCAGACCCCAACGTTGTGGGACAGGAACAAATCGTAAACACAAAATGTATGAGCATCATGTTTGTAGATCTTGTACCCCAGGCACAAAATCTAAATAAAGGCTAGTTTGATGGAGGTATGAAAGGACATCTGTAAGTTTATAGTATAAAAAAAATTAAATGAAGCAGCAATGTTTCTCTGTAGATCTAACAAGCAGTTAACAGCAGGAGAAGAAATGAGGAGCAATGGGGCTATCCATGAATATATAAAGGCAACGCTAGCAGCATTTTCAGGTGTGCCCCCGCAAATGTTTTTGAGTGGTCCTGACACCAACAGCTTACACTTTCAAAGATGTAGCTCAATGGAGGAGATACCCTCAGTGAAGATTCAGTTAACCGCTGTAGCACATATCTTCCTGGACATAAGTCTCCACCACTCATTCACACTAGTGGGATTAGCGCCGGAGGCACTAGGACCCATCGGGAGCAAACTTTTTGCTGGAGGGTCAGAGCGAGAGAGAGCGCCGCGAGGCATGGCGCCGTGAGCAGCGGCTCGAACGGCAATGACCTTCTCGGCGACGACCCTCCAACCGCCTCAGTTCCTTTTTCCCGCCCGTCGAGTGCGCTTCAGTGACTATGTCGCCTGTTGGAGTCAAACTTCAAACTAGCGCATAGTTTTCAGTTTATTTTTTTGTAACATTATCTCGTAGTAGTATCAGCAATTTAAATTTAACACTTGAAGAAGTCTCGGCCTACTGGATGGTCGACCATGAGCAGGTCAGGTGACGGTGGGAGACTTCGTATGAAAGCTGTTCAGTCAGCCGGGCTGGGTCCGGTCAGCCTCCTTCTCCTCAGCGGGGTTCCGACAGCGGTCAGTCCGATGCCTGGGGATGGGCGGTCCCCGTCGGCATAAAAATAAGCGGTCTCATTCTCAGCACTGTTGGCCTCAAGCTCTCTTGGCCCACAGGTCAAAAAGAGAAGGTATCGCCGAGGTAAGCCCTCTGGTATGTCTGCGTGTCGACGGTGGGTTATCGTAGCTAGTTGCCGTTCTCCTTCTTCGAGTTGCCAGCTGCTGGTGACCATCATCCTCGACATCGGGCCCTCCCGCCTATAGGTAGGGCTCCAGATGAGCAGTTTCATCAGTGGGCGCTCTTATGGGCGATGGGCTCGGAGGTTGGTTCTCCTGCCTGGCTCGGTTGCCAGGGAGCCCCTGGGCTCCTCCAGCGATCGGGTAGGGCGGTTGGACCTTCCTAGTCACGCGGTGCCTTCTTCGGTGCCGGTGACTCCGCGCTTAGGTGTTTCCCCCCCTCACATGGCTGCAGCGCAGGGGGCCACACCGATGCCCTTATCTCCTGTTTTTTTTCCTTCTCTAGCTTTCCAGGTTCCTGGGGCATTTCCGGCGCCTTCCATGGGGTCTGTTGCCTTGCGGCACCGCCGCTTGGTCTGGCGGCGCCGTGTGCCTCTTCGGCGCCGTGCCCCTCTGCGGTGCCGTTTTTAACCCGTTTTGCCTTCTCGGCGCCGGGGGCCCTCGGGGACTCTCCTTGTTTCTCTGCTATTTCCTCCTCTCCTAATTTTCACTCCTTTCCTGTCCAAACAGTCCTTCCTGGACCATCAGGAGATGATGTTGAGCCTGACCCAGACCTTGGTTGGGTGATGAAGTGGAGGAAACAGGATCTTTCTTTCTACAGAGCCTGTGGTCGAGGACCTGTCCTTTAAGTCTCTGTTGAAGAACCTGAGATCACTCTTTCTCTCCAGACATCGATCCTGGGAAGATATTAAGACTCCAGTACCTTCATGCTTCGGAGATCCCTACGGATTTGACTCCTCCGATCCAGCCTTCCTTCGAGATGCTGTCTCAAATGGTATGGAATAATCCTGCTCTTATTCCCTCAGTGGCTAAATCCATTGATAAGAAGTATTCAGCTCCCAAGGATCGCCCCATTTTGGCATCCCAAGCCTTTGTGGATCCTATTGTAGTCCTGGCAGAGAATGATAAGGTCGTTCTTCCTCAAACTACTACAGCTCGACCTATTAACAAAGAGTCTCGTAAGATTGATACATTAGGTAAGAGAGTCTTTGCTGCCTCCACTCTAAGTATGCGTATTGCCAGTTATCAAGGCTATTTTTCTCAGTATGAGTATATCCTGTGGCACTCTCTAAAAAGAATGGTTGAAGCTCTTCCGGATTCGGACTCCAAGTCAGAGCTTCTTCTGACCGTTACTAGAGGTATTGAGTCCAATAACCAACAGGTCAAAGCCGCTATGGACACTTTCGACACTGCTTCTTGCTCAGCAGCCGCAGGTATTTGTACTCGGCGCCATTCCTGGCTGCGTACTTCTGGCTTCACGAATGATGCTCAGTAGCAGATAATGGCGCTGCCCTTTGATGGCTCCTTTCTTTTCGGCCCTCAGGTGGAACAAGCCTTAGAGGCCACTCAGAAGACTAGGTCGCCATTAGTTGGCCAGACCTCCGCCTGCTCCTCTCGGGGCATGTGAACAGACGTCAGTTTCATAGTCGTCAGTCCTTTCGAGGCAGAGGCAGGGAAGCTTCCGCAAAAAGCCAACCTGCCCAACCTCAAAAGAAAGCGCGCAAGCGCGGGGCCTAAAGCCCCAGCGCCACCTTATGAATTGCTGGCCCAAGTTCCATCCACATTGCCCGAGGTGGAACTTTCTCCTCCGTGGAGGTCATCTGATGTACTTCTACAACCAGTGGAAGTCCATAACTTCAGACAAATGGGTCCTTCGGATAATTATGAGGTTATTCTCTCAATTTTTGGAACCCCCAATTGTCCTCCCAGGCGACAACCCAGGTTGTCGGCCTCTCAGTCGAACCTCCTCACCGCCGAGATCCAGGGCCTTCTAAGCAACAGGGCAATAGAACTGGTGCCTCCGCATCTCGAAGCACAGGGTTCTACTCCATTACTTCCTGGTTCCAAAGAAATCTGGGGAATGCGCCCATTCTAGACCTCAGAAGTTAAACAAATTTCTCCCCAGGGAGAAATTCAAAATGATTTCCCTAGGTACCCTGTTACCCTTGCTGCATCAGCACGACTGGCTGGCCTCCCTGGATATGCAGGACGCTTACCAGCATATCCCCATCCACCCGACCCACCGCAAGTTCCTCAGGTTTGTAGCTCTGGGTCAGCATTATCAGTTCAGAGTCCTGCCTTTTGGGCTATCCTCGGCGCCTTGTAGAATCTTTACAAAGTGTTGTACAGTTCTGCAAGCGCATCTCAGGAAGATGGGACTCAAGTGTTTCCCTACCTGGACGATTGGCTTCTAGCAAGCCTTTCCAGCCAATGGACCTTGGAAGCCGTGCAAGCGACTTCTCGTCTTCTCGTCCATGGGAATTCTGCTGAATTTGAAAAATCCCAACTGCAGCCCTCCCAGAGCTCTTTTCATGGGGCGCTTCTAGACACCTCTTCCGCGAAGGCTTTCCTTCCAGAGGACAGAAGACTCGACATCCTTCGGATGGCCCGTTACATCGGGGAGAACCGATCGGTTACAGCTCTCTCGATGCAACGCATGTTGGGTCTCATGGCGTCCTCGGTGTTCACTGTACCCCTGGCCCGGTTGCACATGAGAACCACCCAATGGATGCTCTCCACTCAGTGGTCTCCGACCTCTCACCCCCAGTCTTATCCCATCAAGGTGACGGAGCCCCTTCGAAGGTCTCTCACCTGGTGGACTCAAGAGAGCAATCTCCTGGAAGGGTTCCCCTTTGCTCCCCCGGATCATCAGATCTCCATCACCACAGACGCATCGCTAATGGGATGGGGAGCTCACTGTCGCTCCCTCCACACTCAAGGTGTATGGACTCAGTTCGAAACTCTTCTCCACATAAATGTCCTGGAGATGAGAGCGGTCCTCTACGCGATCCGAGCTCTGAAGGATATCCTTTGTCACAAGAACATTCTCCTTCAAACGGACAACAAAGCTGTGATGTATTACATCAACAAGCAAGGCGGTGCTCATTCTTACCCCCTTTGCAGGGAAGCAATGAGGGTGTGGGAGTGGTGCTTGGAGCACAAGTCTCTAATTCAGGCGGTTTATCTGCCAGGTATACAAAACGATCTAGCAGATCACCTCAGCAGAACGGAGGCAGACCCTCACGAGTGGTCTCTCGATCCAGCCGTAGCTCGGTCACTATTCGAAGAGTGGGGGACTCCAGACCTGGACCTTTTTGCATCCCCACTCAACGCAAAACTGCCTCTCTTCTGCTCCAGAAATCCAGGGCCTGGCATTTTCTGTCAGGATGCGTTCAGGCTGCGGTGGACAAAACGTTTTCTTTACGCCTTTCCACCGCTCCCTCTAATCCAGAGAGTTCTCCTCAGTTCGAGTCTCAGGGACCAAAATGATTCTCATTGCCCTCTTGGCCTCGGCAACTATGGTTTCCTCTGCTCAACAGTATGTTGGCAGCCTCTCGAGACCACTTCCCTTGCAAATCGACCTTTTGACTCAGGGTTCGTTGGTCCATCCCAATCTGAAATCACTTCACCTTCATGCGTGGCTCCTGAAGAGGTAGAAGTGAATCGATTCAACTTCTCGTAGAGTCTCGGACATCCTTCTGGCTGCGCGGAAGCCAGCCACCCGAAAAACGTACGCTTCCAAATGGAAACGCTTTTCTCTCTGGTGTGCAAAGTCCTCTTGGAATCCCTTTTCCTGTCCTCCTGACAAGGTTCTGGAGTATCTTTTGGACCTATCAAACTCAGGTCTCCAGTACTCCAGTTAAAGTTCACCTTAGTGCCATCTCAGCGTTCCATGAGCCGGTTTCTTCCTTGACTCTGGCTCAGCTTCCTATAGTGAAGAGATTTCTTAAGGGGATTCTTCCTACCAGACCCCCTGTTAAGCATCCAGTTGCAACCTGGGACATTAACCTGGTGCTGGACATGCTCACTCGGAAGCCTGTTGAGCCCCTAGCTACCTGTGAGCTAAAATTTCTTACCTGGAAGACTGCCTTCCTGGTGGCCATTACCTCAGCCACGAGGGTCTCGAGATTCATGCTTTGGTGACGGACCCTCCGTATACTGTATTCCATAAAGACAAGGTAGTTCTCCTGTACTCATCCTAAATTTCTTCCCAAGGTTGTGTCAAATTCCATCTAAATCAACCTCTGGTACTTCCCTCTTACTTGCTAATTTCCAAAATGAAGGGGAGCGATCTCTTCATTCCTTGGATGTTAAGAGAGCCTTGCGGTTCTATTTAGATAGAACCAAGAATTTTCGTAAGACTCAGCAACTGTTTGTTTCTTTCAGCGACACCCGGCTGGGTCAACCCGTCGCTATTAGATGCATCTCATCATGGTTAGTGGCATGCCTTCGACATTGCTACTCCATGGCTCAAGTTAAATTGGAGGGTAGAGTGTACGCTCACTCTACTAAAGCGGTCATGAATCTTTAGCGGAGATTCAGCAATGTTCCAGTGCGGATATCTGCAACGCCGCCACCTGGAGCTCAGTGCATACCTTCATACATTATGCACTGGATGTTCATGCCAGGCACATTCCGCACTCGGCAGAACTATCCTTAATGGGCTTCTATCTTAGACGCGTGAGCTCTGGCTCTCCTGCCGCCCTTTTGGGGGATTATCAGCTTGGCACTCTCCCACTAGTGTGAATGAGTGGTGGAGACTTATGTCCAGGAAGATATGAAAATTACGTACCTACGTAATTCTTGATCTTCTTGGACGAGTCTCCACCACTCATTAACTACCCCACCCTCCATCCCCCGAGCTCACCGCTGTGTTGGTCTTCACTCCCTCAAATCTTTAGGCCGTGAGGACTTCTTTGCTGACCCTTCTTACGCGGGTCGTACGGACTATCTTATGTCCGTTTTTTAAGGTTAGATTTACTCTTTACGTTAGTTGCGCTGCACCTCCTTGGTAAAAAAGGTACTGAGGCGGTTGGAGGGTCGTCGCCAAGATGGTCATTGCCGCTCGAGCCGCTGCTCGAGGCGCCATGCCTCGCGGTGCCGTCCCTCGCGCCGACCCTCCAGCAAAAAGTTTGCTCCTGATGGGTCCTAGTGTCTCCGGCGCTAATCCCACTAGTGTGAATGAGTGGTGGAGACTCGTCCAAGAAGATCAAGAATTACGGTAGGTACGTAATTTTCATTTCTGTCCAGTCACTAAGAGGTTGTGTAGTGACATCAGATGTTAAAGGGGAGGTAGTTTGAGGACAAGAGGGGAATACAAGAGGCAGGGTGGGACAAATCAGTTTATGAACTGGTGGTCAACTTAGCCACTAGCTTTCAAAATCTGGTAGCCAAACCAATATTTGTAATGGCTCAAAACTCACATGGTAGGCAAGTAGCCAAGCTGGCCAATAACTTTCAAAATATGGTAGCCAAACCATTTTTTTAAGTAGCCATTGGCTGCCTGGCTGCCTGATTTGTCCTACCTTGCCAAGAGGACATTATTTAAAACCATCACAAATGGTGAGCTGTGCAGCCAGATGCAAGTCTGATTTTTGTCCAGTGCTCCGATTTGGAGACCACTGGAGTACTGGACAAAAATCAAACTTGCATCAGGCAGCTCAAATGATGAGTTGTGCTGCCAGATGCAAGTTTGATTTTGTTCAGTACTCCAGGGGTTTCCGATTTGGAGGTATGCTGGGTATAGCCAGTCCATGAATATATAAGGGGAATCCAATTGCATCATGCTCCTCTATCTTGTGTGTGCATGAATCTACAGGCAATTTTGAAGTAAAGAGGTAACAAAAATTTGATCTGTTCCTGCACCTTCCTTGATAGGAGTCAGTATAGTGTTGTAGTTAAGGGCACTGAGCTGCAAACCTGGTGACCTGGGTTTGAATCCCATCAGCCCCCACTTGCATACTGTGTGACCCCGAGCAAGTCACTTAACTTTCTTGTGCTCCAAGGTCGCACCTGGAAACAAGCTTCTGCTTAGTGTGCCTTTCCTGGTTAAACAATTTCCCCATTCCCTTTATGTAGTTAAGAAATTAGTGCCTACCTGAAGAGCTCTTCCTTTTGTCTCTATTGGGAGGGTAGCAGCAGAAATTGAACAGAAAACAAACCACAGCAAAGAGTAAGGCCCCCTATTACTGATTGACCTATCAGAACCTGCAATGAAAGAGGAAAAAAAAGCCTGATCAGCCGTAGTTCAAAGATGTATAAAATTTGTGCACATAAAGTGCAATACTCACCTTGTCTTGTTCTGAAAATGAAATACTTCAGATTATTTAAACCCCCATGATAAATGTACTACAAAGCACCAAAACAGTATTAGTTTAAAATATGATTTTGTTTTCACTTTTGTCACTGAGAAGTCATAACTGCCTAGTATTTTGTCATTCCCAATTAGCGAGGCTTACACACAATTCTGTGATAATCATGGAACCATCAACATTCTGAGTGGCAGTTGCTCCCCAGTGTTGCATCAGCTAAGGAGTGGGGCTGAGTGACTTTGACTGCAGTGAACTTGTGATTTGTTACATTGTTTTTCTTATATATGTTTATTGTTCAGTTACTGTGTCTGATATGGTTATGAGTGCATTCTCAAGTTCTTTTTGTGAAAGAACTGCAAAGCAACTCTTAGAACCATAAAGTAGTCAAGACCCTTATTTTTAGCGACAGCTATGCTGACGTGGGAGAAAGAGAAAAAGGGTCTCTGGAAGGCACAGTCGAATACCGAATCCATCCTGTTATGTTTGTTCTGCACTCCGCCACCCCCGGTAGAGTTGAAGCACATACAGTATGCATGAATCATTGCGCTTTCTCTCGCTCTCTCCCCAGTCGCGCTTCCTCCCTCCAGTGTAACAAAAACAAAAAATCCCAGCCACTGCAAAATGTCTTGCCCCCCTCCTGATCATTGCCTCCTCCTGGCTTCACATACAAAAGATCCCAATTCTCAGCCATTGTGAAACATTCTACACCACATAGGCCACCCCCCAGCCCAACAGTTGGTGACATCAAATTTCAAGCCACCACTGGGGTGCCCTCAATTTTTTTTTTTAAACCTGAAATAAAGAAAACAGTCCCTCATTGTCTTGCACTGTCATCCCAACCCACTCAGCATCCTTCACCCACTTACCTATACTAAACTACTGGGTGTCTAATATCTTAATCATCTCTGGACCACACACATCTTCACTCTTAAAAGCTGAACTGGAAACTAAGGAAACCCAGAAAGTGTGGTTTAATGTATTTCAATGCGTTTTGAACTTTTACTAATAACGATCATTTTTCAATATTTTAAACATGGCTTTTTTTGGGACCCCATATAATTGAAAAAGACAGATGAAATTGTTTAAATCTGTCCCAACAGGTGATTTTGCAGTCACTCTGCCGGGATTTGAACATTTTTACCTATTGGGTTTATGAAGTGGGGTCATATGATTATGCTGAAGATTTGAAGTCAATGTCATGTAAAAAAAAAAAAAAAAAAAAGTTATGAAGGTACACTGAACTTAACACTCTGTCATAACATTGGTAATTTTCTATATTTTGACCCAAAATGTTCAACATACCCATATACCTACCTCATGAACAGTGTCAGTGGCTCAGCAGGTTGTACACTCACCTCTGAGGCCAGAAGAGCAGAAGGCTGTGGGTTCTATCCGTGGGACCAGGCACTTGGGTGAAATCCCAATGCTGACACTGTAGTGCAGCAGATGGGGAGTGCTGCACTCCTGAGGTGCAGTCTTTCGGATGAAATGTTAAACCAAGGTCCCATCTGCCTGTTCTGGTAGTAGTTCAAGTGGATGTTAAAGATCCCATGGCACTTCTCGAAAAGAGTAGGGAATTTCCCCATTCACTAAAAGAAATACTACCAGCCAGTTGGCATCCATCAGTCTCTCCTCCCGGGATGAATCCTCCTTTCCTGGTCAACAATAAATAAATAAATAAAACATGACAGATGTTTTCAAATCGTTGCTGACGTGTAAAGATATTTTGGACGGAGTTTGAAAAGTCTTCCTTACTGGGTTCAAATCATGAGGTGGGTTCATAAGAACATTATGTTGAAAATTTGGGGTCAAAATATTTAAAAAACAAAGTTATAAAAGTTGTAATTTTTCAAGGCTCATTTATAACTTTGGTAATTTTCATTATTTTAACTGCAAATTTTCAACATTTTCACACCATCTCATGAATGTGATGGGTGTCAGTTTTCAAATCCTGGCGAAAAGGTGTTTTGCAGTAGTGACACAAAATGATGTTTCGTACAGTGTTTTATAAATGACACCAGTCATGTTGAGAAGAGGGTGGGGTCATAAAAGACTTTCAAAATATTTGAGGTCAAAATGTGAAAATAATGTATGAAATGACGTTTGCAGGGATAGCTGCTGTCCCAGTGCAGACCACGTTGCCTTCCACACCATTGACCTGAGTTTGGGTGCGGCGCAGCAAGTCAACTGAATGGGCCAAGGCTGACGGGAAGACGCGCTGTAACATGTGGCACTGGCCCCAGCCCGGGAGGGAGAGAGCAGTGTTCTGGCACACAGACAACACCTTGTGGCAGGCTGGGGAGACTTCCCTTACCAAAGGTTAATGTGCTTGTCAAGGCCTGATGGCTTCTTCACTGTGCTGGATATCTCCTATCAGGTTAATGCACTAGCAGCTGTTCTAGTGCTATTCTGACTCTGACCAGAATTTGTTATACAAGATGTAACTGTTTGGGCTAGAAACCCTGTTTACAAAGTTGTCCTGTTAGAGTGGCATTGTAGCAGAAATCTTAAGATTTACAGATTTACACAAGGCTTAGCAATAAGAAATCAGTAACTGTACAGATATTATAAATCACGTTGAAGATTGCATTAAAAAATGGAATTTGAGTTTAAAATCAATGTTTTAACTTTGTAGAAAATTACATAAACCTCTGAGTGGAAATGGATTATGCCAACTGAACTTAGAACTGCAGAATGTTGGAACTATGTGGAAGAGACACCTCTTATAAGGGTACCTGGAATGTTTATAAACAATCCTGATTGGTTAAGAATGATGTCCTGATTTAATATTTAAATTTGCAGAAGAGAAATCTTTGTACAAACATGTAGCTCCAGAAAAGCTATGCTGTGTGTGCTTTTACTTAAATTGACTTCTGTGCCTGAACCTCCTTCTCCAAGAGTTCAGAGTGCCTTTTTGATCAGATACTGTCTGGGCTCAGAAAAGATAAAGGGTGAAAGATTTGTTACTTTTTGGTCTTCCCAGCCTGGAGTCTGGTAGGATGGATTAAAATAAACACACATATCTTATCTGTGTCAGTCTTCAACATTCATCACTGTTGGGTACTGAGCCAGAGATCAGGACCCCGCGGGAGCTTTTTTTGCAAGAGTCGTCAATGTCGCGACGACACCACCCTTAAGACCGACATATGACATGGTGCTCGCGGGTTGGCTAGTAACCGGCGTTGACACCTACTCAGCCCCAGTTCTGCTTCTCCTACCTGTTGTCGAGGCACAGGTCAGGAAGCATAGAAAAACCAGGAGCAGTTGTAAAATTCACCAAAAATATATATTTACAGTAACATAAAAAATAAACTTGTTCAGTATAACTATGTACAAAGGCAAAATAAAATAAAGTTTTCCTTTAGTCTCTGTGTCCCTTTCTCTTCTAAGCGTTTTTGCAGTTGCAGCTTAGCTCTTACGTCCTTTCAACCTCCATCCTTAGCAAGCATCCTGATTTTGTAAATATCAGGCAGGAGCTGCTAGAACACATTGTGCATGAGCTGAGAAGCCCTATTTTCACAGATTTTGCAAAAAGGCCTAATATTTGAACTCTGGTAACCTCTGAAGTTCCCAATAGCTTTTTTCAGTCATGTCAAAATATAATTATATACATCTCAACAGTAACACCTATATATTTTCTAAACAAAGGGATCCCAATTTGTTATATTTACATATGATGATTTGCATAAATTTTATGTCAACAGATAAGCAAGGGAGGAAAACAAACAGCAAGAGAAACTGAGACAGTGAGAGCCAAAGAATTGAGACATTATTGGGGTGATCAAATCTGAAGTCTCACAGGAAAATTCAGGTTGTGCAGACAGAGAAAGAGACAGAAAGGAAAGATCCTTGCATTTAAACACTTTTTCATAACAACTGGGACATGGTCCTATTTTACCCTGTTACATACACTCACCTCCTTAAGGGAACCTGTTTTATCAAACAGGTTTCCAAAACTTTATTCTCTAATAACATCTGCTGCTTTCAGACATTAAGCACCGTACTTCATTTTTTTTTTTTTTTAATAACAGTACAACAAACAGTACCGTTCAAACCCATACATTTGTTTTCCAACCTCTAGAATCCTCAATTGCTGAGCCATATCTTGACAGAAAATAAGCACTGCTATTCTCTTTACCAGATTTGTGTATCACAGTGAATTTAAATGACTGTAGTGCCAGGTACCACCTTGTGATTCTGGAATTTTATCTCATCTGGTTAAGCCAACAGAGAGGATTGTGATCAGTTACAAAAACAAAGTCAGTTCCTAGCAAATAAAACTTAAGGGACTCCATCACCCACTTTGCTGCTAGACATTCCTTTTTGATAGTGGAGTACCTTTTCCCTCTGTCATGCAACTTCCTGCTTATGTACAGAATAGGATGTTCTGTCCCATCTACATTTTGACTTAGTACTACATCTAGGCCTACCTCTGATGCATCTGTTTGTAGCAAAAATGTTTTTTCAAAGTCGGCGCTTCTTAAAACAGGGGCTGAACATAATACAGCCTTTATGGCTTGAAAAGCTTCATCACACTCTGGGTCCATTTCACATTATTTGGGTATCGTTTTCTCGTGAGTTCAGTGAGGGAGTAGCTAACTCAGCAAAGTTGGGAAAAATCTCTGATAATAACCAGACAGCCCTAAAAATGACCTGACATTTTTTGTTTGTTTGTTTTAGGGACAGGGCTGTTAGCTACAGCTTCTATTTTAGAAACCTCTGGCTTAACTTCTCCATTTCCCAACTCATAGCCCAAATATCTGGTTTCCTGCATGCCCAATGCATATTTGGTAGGATTAATAGACCTGCATTTTTGATAGCTTGGATAACTGCTTATAGGTGTTTCAGGTGACTTTTCCAGTCTGGACTGTACTCCATGACATCATCCAGGTATGCAGCACAGTAACCAGTGTGAGGAGATAAAGTGGCATCCATGTACCGTTGGAACGTAGCTGGCGCACCATGAAAACCAAATGGCATGGTGGTGAACTGATAGAGTCCTATAGGCAGTGTCTCTCTTTGGATTCTTTAGCTAAAGGTATTTGCAGTAACCCTTGGTGAGATTGAGGGTATTGATATACTTTGCACTCTCCAGTCTGTCCACCAAATCACCTATTCTAACCCCAGTAATACTCAGGTATTCATAACTTTGTGCAGTCAACCTTCTAAGTAGAACTGCCCAGAGAGAATTTGGAACATATGTAAATGATGGAATCTTTGCATGAGCCACTTTTCAAATGCTGCCTTATACTAACTGCCTTTGTTCTAAACCCCTCAGATTTCTCTCTCTGCCTGTCGAGACTAGATGCTCAGAGATCCTCTCATCATCTTTTGTTCTGATGTGAGAAACCTTATAAAATATTATAAATATTCTTTACATTTGCCAGCCTGGTGATGCTGAGGGTTGAGGCACTGGATGCCACACCAGTGACCTAGGTTCATGAACTAACTCGGGTTGGCAGGGAAGAGGAAGGATTGAGTGTCTCACGACTGCTCTCCTTCCTCTGGAGAGGCTGGGGCACTTCAGTGCACTGTACTGGCTACTGGCAGAGGCCAGTAGCACTACATAGCAGCAGGCGGGAGAGCGTGGCGGGTGTCAACACGTATGTGCTTGCACGCCATTGCACATCTGGGGCAAAAATAAAAACAGGCGGAAAATGGCAGGGCACGATCTCAGTGGCTGATGGCTGTACCCGGCGCGCCCCCAGTACCCGAGAGGATCCTGCATTCAGAATGGCATGAGCGATTAATGGCTGGCTATGAGGGGGTGCGGATGTCAGCGGCTGGGGGATCACGGGGATCCACTCCGCAGGAGAAGAAAAATAGACATGAGATAAAAAAAAAGAAGTATTCTTTACATTTCATTTGCTGCCTTTTACTTTTTGTAATTTTAGGTAAACCCGTAGTTTTAGCATTTAAATTGTAAGTTTCCTCGGTTTCTCCCAGTTTGGTATAACCAGGGTCAAACCAAGGTTTATTTTATATTTATTGAAGTTTACGGATTAAAAAACTCCATTAGTTGTGTTTAATTTTATTAAATTAGCTTGTTTTAAGAACCACTAATACCGGTTACTGAACCACTAGCTCGGTTAATTTTATCTAGGTTCCGGGTCCTGATCGGTTCGGAACCGACCGCCAACTCTAAATAAACTTTAAATTAAAATATTTTTAGCAGTTGCAACTGTTATTGGTTTTACATTGAAAATGTCATAAAAACCTAGAAGAAACTTGTGGGCCCAGTTTTAAACCCTGTATTCAGTGTGGTGGAATTTTATTAAGGCAAACATTCTCTTGTTTTGCTTATCTGGACATCTACATTTAAAAGCAGAATGAAATCTGCATTACATGTCCTGAAAAAACTACTGAAATGCCTGGATAAGGTTAAAAAAAAAATAAATAAAAAAACCTATCACAACCTAAAGTTCACTCGAGCTCTAACCAGCTGATACCCTAAATTACTGTGGGTGACTCCACAACACGTGCTGTAACTGCTACCCTGAGATGGGCATATAAGCAGTTTTAAGAGCATATTGAACCAGCTGACTCCCTGGTTCCCTCAGTGAAACTGAAGAAAACTAAGCACACAGAACCCCCTACTGACAGCAATTTGGGACTTCTGTGCCTGCTATAAAGCCTGCCAACTCCTTCAAAGTATTTGCCAAGACAGGTAAGCACAGTTGTGAGTTGCATCCCTTGGCTATGATCACCTAAATGAATATTGTGAAATTTGTAAGCTTTCCTGGGGAAAAAGTGAGAGAAATGCCTGGAATGGCTAAAGAAAACACTAAGGCTTACATGGGCTGTCTGTCTCTCAGCAGCAGACCTTTGTCAAAGCAGTCTTCCTAATACTTAAAAGGAAGACTATGTAATTATTATGAAATGGAGGAGAACCTATTGAATCTGAGGTTTCCTCTGAACATGAGTTTGTCTCTCCTACTAAACATTTGAGGATTATTCTTCACATTGGTGAGAAAGATTGTGCTGATACCCACTAAAAGCTTCCCATTCTTGTGAATAACATTCTTCAGGGAAGATATTTTAAAGATTTTACAAACTCCAAGCTCTGTTCCCTCTCTGGATAAGAGGGCGTTTAAGAAATACCAGCTGGACAGGGAGGGAACTGAAATTTATTCCCCCAACTGGTCCACCAAGGAGTGGTTAAAGTGATAGCCTGTGACAAGGCAAAGATACCCCTGGCATCCTATCAACAAGGATTCCAGGAAAAATGGACATGTCTTAAAAAGGGATATTTATCAGGTTCCTTGGCCATCAGGCAGGCACAGACTTTTCAAGCCTATGTCAATACCAAAGTCATTATGGTAGTCGGCCCTTGCTATGTCAGCCAAGGCCCAGACCTCCCTGTCAGATGATCTAGCTGAAACAGCTAAATTTGGTTTAGGAGCAGCCAAATAACAGTTCAAGTGGCTGCTGCCAGATGGATGGCAAGTACAGTGGATCAGAGGAGGTTTGTCTGGCTGCGGCTCACAGACCTCAAGTCAGGATACCCAAACCAAGGTTATAGACTTTCCAGTCAATGGTAATTCCTCTTTGGAGAAAGGTAAAAGCTTACATGTAAAGGTGGATATATATATATATATATATATATATATATATATATATATATACACACACATACACACACACAAAACACCGAGCAAGCCCCCCTTTTTTCCTATCAGGCTGGGGCTGCACCTCAGTATCAGCAGTACCCACAGCAGGGGTATTTCTGGCACCACAGACAAGTGGTCCTGGATGTAGTGAGTCAGTGATGGTCTCTGAACTCAAATTCCTTCCACTAACAACGATGGAAAAAGGGCTAGAAAGGTTGCAGAAAAGACCAAATAAGGGTGCTTCAGGCTCTGAACAGCCTACCCCCTTCAAATCTGCACGTGAAACTGCTGTCTCTTACTTGCACACCCCTGAGAAGGGCAATTCAGGCTTTTAAAATAAATAAATAAATAATAATACAAAAAAAAAAAAACACAGGTGAGTGGTCTGGTCCCTCCATGAAAACAAAAGACAAAGCATGTCAAACCCCAGGAGAAACCTAAAGGGGTTCCTGGCATCACTATACTTAAATTATTTCCACACTCCCATAAGGAGTCTCACAGAAAATACTTGAGGTTCAGACTCTTATCAGGTTACTCTCTAGGAGTATACACAGTGGTTGGATCAGCTTCAAAGATAAGTTGTCAGTTTCCCCATATCCAGATGACTGGCTAGTGGTGGTTTAATCACTCCAGTAAGTGAGCCTGCAACTCACCTAAGGTCTCCTGGACTCTCTAGGGTCCTTGATAAATCTAAAGAAAGTCTGACCTTCAGCCTGCTCAAACACTCCAGTTCATAGGAGCAGAGCTAAATACCCTGCAAGGCAAGGTCTACCTACCATATATGCAGGGCAAGAAGTATTCCACTAATAGCGGGCTCATTCAGGCTGAATGAACAAAAACTGCAAGATAGTTTTCTTCAGCTACTGGCCACATGGCATCTGCCACTGGCACAGTCTTTGAATCCAGGTTACAGATGAAGTTCATTTGATGTCACCTCATGGCTTAACTGGTGTCAGAGACAGGACCCCCTTTTAAAACCAATTCTAGTAACAAGGACATTGTTACAGGCCTCCAATGTAGA